>OY829098.1:8765000-13765000 GCA_963691645.1 Pelosia muscerda | reverse complement strand
TTTTCTAATGCAACTCAATAAATGTAGGCCACGGAACGACGTCGTCAGTTGCGACTGTCAGATAATGTTTTCATTACACACGACACATGAATACATTTTAGTACATTGTACTAAACATAACTCATGGTTTTTTTAGATTTTGTACATAGGTAACTAGTGACGAGTAGCGAAATAAAAGTACCCAAGTTAAAATTCTAATATCCTTACACGCAATCTTTCATCACCACTACCACATCGTAACTACTACTATTAGTCCAATTTCAAACCGTCAATAACATAATTCTATAAAATATATTATATAGAGGCAGTTTTTAATTAGGTACTAATACAGCGATGGCGAGTTTTAACATGATTTATATAAACTGCTTCTATATTAATATATGGTTAGTGACGACCAACTCAATCTAGAATGTCCCATCGCAAATTGTTGCGATAAACTGATTACTCGTGGTTGTCATGTGTAGCAATGCGGTTATGATTTGTTGCAGGTCGACGATCAAATGAAGCTGTTACAGCACTCATGGTCCGATATGCTGGTTCTGGACCATCTACACCAGAGGATGCACAATGGCCTCCCTGATGAGACCACCCTGCACAATGGTCAAAAGTTTGACCTTCTATGTCTGGGCCTTCTGGGCGTCCCAGCCCTTGCTGATCACTTCAACGAGCTTCAGAACAAGCTCGCAGAGCTGAAATTTGATGTTCCAGATTATATTTGCGTTAAATTCTTGCTTCTGCTCAACCCTGGTTAGTATTTTGTGTTATTATTTTTCCATTATTTTTATTTTCATTTGTCAATGTACGTGTCTTGTTATAATTATATTCTTGCTTCTATATTGCGAATGATTTTCTTATTCATTGTATTATTTTTTAGTTTCTCACACTTGTTCCTCATCAGAAATTGTCTGGTGTTTTTAATTTTGAAGGTTTTTCTTGCTATTTCAGAGGTGCGAGGCATCGTTAATGTAAAGTGCGTTCGAGACGGTTATCAAACTGTCCAAGCTGCACTTCTGGACTACACACTCTCCTGTTATCCCTCGATACAGGTTAGTAAACAGTCAAGGGCACAGAAATCGTGCGTATTTTCCTTCAACGGAAAATGGCTACTTTTATTGATTTCATGTTCCTTTTGAACATTCAAAATAAGTTACTGTTTGTACACGTATGTAATATTATTTATTATGACGTTAAATTGTATCGATAAAATAAATTTAGTCATTAAATTGTGTTATTATCCACTATAACGGAATTAGATATCAACTATGTAGGTATATAGAGTGTACACATGCATGGTCTAAAATTTGCTTTTAAAATTGTTTACACTTAGAACTAGTATTTTATTATTTCAATAAATTAAGTAAGCACGTATATAATATTTCAGGACAA
The DNA here is from genome assembly GCA_963691645.1 of Pelosia muscerda. Taxonomy (NCBI): domain Eukaryota; kingdom Metazoa; phylum Arthropoda; class Insecta; order Lepidoptera; family Erebidae; genus Pelosia; species Pelosia muscerda. The sequence continues at coordinate 13,763,614 of OY829098.1, read as the reverse complement.
ATTCGGGAAATTGGTGATGGTTGTACCTGAGATTCACGCCCTCGCAGCCCGTGGCGAGGAGCACCTCTACCAGCGCCATTGCGCTGGTCAGGCACCTACACAGACCCTTCTCATGGAAATGCTTCACGCGAAACGCAAGTAAGTATCAATACATTTTAGTTCGTCTTATTCACTTCAATGAGATTTGCGGCACTGTTATAGAAAAGGAATTCATTTTATTCTTTGTAATACTCACTAGTTTAGTTATTACTATATATTTGGCCACCTCATAAAACTTATTTGGATTAAATAAGTACATGTATGTATTAAATATAAAACATCGTCCGACCGATTTGGGTAGAGATATTATCGAGTACTCTATTCTGCAACTAAGCAAACGAGAAATGCAGCATATATCTCATTCTAGGCCCAACGGAGGCGAAATGGTTAACCGGAATGCCGAGCACACGTCGACCCTTGACAGATTGTATGTTATTCTGTATCATATGATATTACTATATAATTACTTACCATTTATTTTATTTATGCAATTCATTTACTGGCCCAAGAAAGAAGCAGCTAATATTGTTGACGACAGCACTGTTTCTTTAAATGTAGTCTCTACGTACTCCTATTAAACAAAACATGTACATATTTAACATGTAACATATTACATAATTCTCTTTAAATTGCTATAGTGATGTTCACAAGTGTTTATGAATTACATATGGTGTTTTGTTAAAACTAATACCAGATGTGAATTTTCAATATTAGATGGTTATTAGCTGAATCTCACAGAATCCTTTACGAAGACTTCGAATAATGTTCACAATGTTCCAACGCGCAAGAGAACATGTAATTATTACGAGTTTTGTTAATTGAATAAATAGTCTATTATGAATAGTCTATCAATACACAACGTTTACGGTGCCGGAATAAGTACAAGAGACTACATTAACGGTGTAAAAACTTCATTGAACCCAAATAATGCTAGCTCTAAACATTGAAATCATTTCATAAAATCATTTTCATACCAGCCTAAGTGTTTCACCACTGCATAGTAAGATTATCCAGCATAATTACGCAGTCTCTTTTGTTTTAAAGTAAAAAGAATAAGATACATTTGATCTGGTTAACTTGATAAAACAGTAGTGAAACAAGCAATAGAGTTAGCGAGTCTCAAAACAATGTTCATTGGATTACTTGATTTCTGTGTACATGATATAACACCCTCCCTATATTGCGACTCGGTAACTTGCTAAATACACTTTCATTTCAGTACTGCACCCACCTTGTAAAAATATCTCTACAATATTTTACTGTCGAAGGTCATTGTGTCTCTCGTAAAATGTAGAATAATTATAATGTAAAATGTACTTTTGACATTCTTTTGGCGGAATGTGAAAAAAAAAATCAACATAAAAGTTATTATTTATGAATACTACATACATACACACGATGCTCTTGTACGAATCACTAAGCTTTCCTTTCTTAATAAACAGGTGTTGTATTAAATATATGTGTATAACATGCCTATGGCATTATCTTGTAGGTATATCTACCCAAAAAAATAATTGAAGTGTCTGTTTGTAATATTAAAATAACAGTTAAATATTACAAATTAATACATAAATATGTAGAAATTTAGTGGATTAATAAACAAAACACCCTACAGTAGGTATTTATTTCAGAAGACCGTCAATTTGTCTTTCTGTTAGTTGTGGACGTGGCTAATCGTTTCACCTGGCTACTTTTGTTTAAAAAAAGTATCCACGAAAAAAAATTTACCCACATTTTTCAAAATCCTTCAGATTCCAAGTAAACGAAATTGCCGGTACAGTAAATAAACACAATACATATAACGTAGAGCCGAGCAGACTATGTATGTAATGGCTAATACCACTAATTTAATAAAACCGTTAGCAGCTTTATTAAATTAGTAGGATATAAATAATAACAGATACGTGTGTGTGTGTGGTGAATTTCATAGTTTCATCATTCTATCATAGTTTATCGGGCACACGAAATTTCGGTACACGAGGATCTAATTACGACGGGAAGTAAGAGGTCCAACGATTGAAATGCATTTACTAGGTTTGACTGTAAGCAATATTAGCTGTATTTACTGCATATGTATATGCAATAGTGAATAAATTGAATGAACATTAAAATAAATTAATAGCTGCAATATAAATCAAAGCTTTTTATTTTTCTAGACGACCGAACGATAAAGTATAATTATAACGGTGCGAATTTCATGCACAAACTTAATTCGAACCAAATAAAACAATAATTAAAATTGAATAGTTTATGTATTATTAGTGCAATATTTTGCCTCTTTATGAATGAAATATCAGCATATGAAAAAAATTATAACAAAACAGTAATACCTACTATGAAGACCAAAAATATTAATAAATTTATAGACGTCATGGAATACGAATTCGCATTGTATATACATACATTAATAAACTCGTATCATCACTTTCGTAAAGTCAACTCTGCAGTTTAGTACAAAGAATTTTATACAAAACTGTTTTGTGTTACCGCTTATTTAGACACATTTTAAATCAAAACATCCTGTGTGCTAGGGCTCGCCATTAAGAGTATTATTACGTATGTGAATTGAATTCGCTAAAGAGGATGGTCTCTTTAAGTCACAAGACCATGCACAGTTAAACCTAATAACCATTAGCAGTACAAAGGAAGATATAAATATAAAATCATGACTTAAATCAGTTTGTCCTTAATCATTTGCAATTTAGTAGTGTAGATACTATAAGAAATTGCTCTGTGTGTATCAGGTGCGGATTCCTGCCTAACGACGCGATTGAGCAACAATCGCCAATATAGAGTAAGCATTCACGTAATAAACGTACACTGAGACCATCCTCGCACTTTCTACTTGCACATGTTTAAAAATATTTTCAAATATATGATTTGGCATTATTCACTGCAAGTGTGTTTATTTTTTGCTAAAATATTCTTACAGATATATTCATCAGTATCAATAAACCATATAGCTTTATTCTCAATTGAAATCTTTTGGTTCGGGAAACAAAAGCAAATCAATTATGCAATAATTGTGAGCGTCTATCAAAGTCTATTGGCCGTAATAAGTGCTTATTGTATCGAAATCGCGATTAAGTGTGAGCTGTGAATTCGACGTCCAATCACGTTCCTTCATTGATTGTTAACAGAAACATTTACGAGCAATGTGTCTTATATGCCTATACTAATATCATAGACAAAAAATTATTGGTATTGATTTCGTAAATTTTTGGTTACACAAGCGCCTTTCTGCTATGGTAAAATTAACCTAATCAAATTACCTTTATAACTGCAATGTGCTGAAAGAATGAAATACTCACTATTAAAGGGCGTGACAAATTTTCCATGAGACCTTTTTTTAGCAAGCCTTTATAAATGAGATAAATATATATTTTATCAAAATTTTAGTTACCAAGAACCCACTTCAAATCAAACATATTTTTGATAATTACTTTATACAGCATAATAAAATAATATTCACATTTCTGTTGAACAAACAACTCGATTTTATTTATTTCACACTAGTTTTGCTTCGGCACATCGCTATATCATATTAGTTATTTGAATATCATTGTGTGGTTTAAACTGTATTGGGGGAAGCGATACAAATTGGATATTGTTTTTTTTTCATGTAGGGCACTAGAGTAGGGTTAGTTTAACGCCTGTATTACCTTGAAATCTACTACCTGGAAATGGATTGCACTATCTCATCTAGTATCTGATATGTATTTATTGTGATGTCAAATTAAATATTGCTCCCCAGGACTATAAATTGATAGCCAGCCAAATTATATTAATACCGCTTAATTTTTTTATTATATAAAGCTACTTGGTATCCACAAGAAGGCAATTTTATTATGGTGACTACAGGACTTAAACATACTCTGTGTGGGAACTCTTACTTGATTTCTTACTAACAGTCGGCCGATGTTTATATCATGACTCCATCACCGTTTCACTTTTTCTTTCGGGTTGGTCTGTGGTTGGCTAGACAGTTCTCCAATAATTTTAAAGCAAGTATAACTTTCTGCTTTCAGATCTTGAAGATTACAGGGTAGAGGAATAAACCAGTAAAGCGCTAAGCGCTGCCGACACCACATCAAATAAAACATGCAACAAACTTTACTTATTACTTAGTTTTAGTTTATAACTTGGTGTGTGATTATCAAATTTATTAAGTTATTGCGCCGAGCGCCGGCAAGGTGGAGCCGCGCGTGCCTAGTCCGATACAGATAAAACAAATATTTATCTACCTATTGTCTGTAAAATAGTTTACAAATATTTTACACCAGTCTTGTGTAGCTATGGTTAATTTATTTAGCAGTCTATTTCGTGTTACTTCAAAATTGAGTAAGTACATTAAATAACTATGTTCTCTTTAACTCCGGTAAAGGGGAAACATTACAATATCTACATATTTAGGAAAGTGTCTGTGATTATAAACGAAGAAATTTGATGAAAACAGTTTTTAATGTTAATTAAAATGATCATTATGTATAATATAATTATAATTGTTAGTTGTAATCATTAACATTGTACATAAATCTAAATGTTGTGGTCGGGGTCGATTCGAGTATCGCAACGGCAATACCCGCCGTTCTTTAATTTTTTGAAGTTACTTATTAAATTTACGGTATATTATCTTCTTTTAAGGACTTTAATGCACTATATTATTGATTGTATGATAGATTGTCTTCACTGACGTACTAATTGTGTTCTATAGTTGACATGTGTTGTGGTGTGTGTGCGCCTTAGTGTCGACGAATGTAAACGATATTGCTATTGGTGCGAAATTCATGATTCTTTCATGACTTTATTGAAGTTGTAGAACTTTATCAAATGTTGACATAAGTATTTTAAATTAAATTCGTTTAGGTGTATAAAATTAAAATTAACTATTCACAATTTAATTCGTGTTTAAAATTGTACAGTTATTTCCTTAAATGTTTATCTAAATGTTGTAAATTTTTATCAATTAAGTATTGTTTTATCGGTCATACCAGTACAAACATCAAATACTAACCTTGTAAATATCATGGCACATCAAAAGTGATTTACTCTACTTATAATGGTGTAATTATGTAAAATATTTCTCAACATACGTGCAAGAAGCCTTAAAAATCATAGATTTTTAAAAATATATGGGTACTAGCGTCTACCGGCTAATGGCCGAGGAAGACGATGTATTTTTATATAAAACATATTGTTCTTTATTAACATATGTAATATGTTAACTGAAAGTACATGATTTCGTATTTTTCTAACAAATAATATGGTAGCGTACGTAAAAACAAGCATTGTAATAAAGATCTACTTTTAAAGTGGAAGTGATTATACATAATATTGAATATAATATTATCATGGATATTAAAACTTGCATAACGACGTTACAAATTTGATTTGAAAACGTGTTTTATGTTATATTATGTGTCAATTTGGTATTAAAAACAGCCCATTTGTTGTTTTTTTTACATTTGTGCATATATATATATATAATCAAGAACGTATGTATGTAGGCGTAGTCGGTCGAAGTGGTGACATCTCTGTGAGGCGAGCAGTAGTCGGATACAATGCGGTGGGCGCTATTAAATACACTTGAATACCGTATGTACTGTAACGAATGAATTGAGTAATTGAAATTGTGATTTGACGATTTGTGTTACGTGAATGTTTATATTCATATTTTTTTAACGTTATGTCAACGCACTAAGTGCGAGCGTATAGATAGTAGGCTGCGTCAACGAGTAGATATTATAAATTTAGAGTGTTCATTTTATTCATTATTTTGGCTTAGCTTTTTAATCGTAAGCTGTTATGTGTACAAAACAATGCACCGTATATCTATAAAACCGTCCAGTGATATCCATTGCACCTATTAAATCTGTATTAAATATAATCACGACTTTGTATAACAAATTCACAAGTTAAACTTTCTGTAGAAAAAATAGTGATAACTGTCGATAGAACAGATGTACTTAGTAACTGTTCTTGAACAAACAATCAACTTGTATAAAAGTTCCTTGAAATGTTGTGGTACAATTTTTACAATATACAAAATGGATAGGTACTTGAATTTCTTTAATGTTGTTAAAGTTTATAAACATTTTATCATTGACAGTTTTAAGTTCCTTTGGCTTTATCAATATAATATGCATATTTCATACATTTCACTATAAAATTTCGACTAAAGTTTTTAAACGATGACCACTTATTTATATGTACATAGTTAGTAGTAGTGTATCAGTTAGGAACTTCGTGTAAGTCTTGTTATATATTAAACCGTAATTATTTTAATGTAATAGTAGATACACGAGGAAGCTTCGATCGTGAAGATACTGCTTGGAATAAGCACCCCGCAATTGACTTTCAACAACACCATAACTTGTCATCGTTCAATAAATTATTATTGTCCTTATACCAAAGTAATATTTCCGAATAGCACTGCATTTCTCCATTGCAAAGGTAAAATTGGCGATGAGATTCAAAGAGGATTGCAGTGACTCGAAGCTTCACATGTTTAGACGCTTTATTGAAGGCAAAGCTGATCTGTGATGGTATGACATAGTTTACATTAGACGCCGTGGGTCATATATTTTGCTCGTAATAATATAGCGGCACAGCGATAAATGTGACCAATTTTTAATTAAATCACGCGTTTGTCCAGTGCAGCTTTAAAATGTACCTTGTTTATCGCCAGGATAGTTTAAGTCTGGAATAAGAACTAAATGTTACATTACCACCACTAGCTCGGAAGCCGTTTATACCTCAGTGTTCGATTCCTCTCATCAGATTTATGAACATTGTTTTACCAAACATGTTACCATTTTAATTGTTATTTTTTAAACTACACATGAATATTTTTGCTTAAGTATACAGTATTATTTTGATATATTATTCATGCTACATCATGCTTCTAATCAGTGGAATCGAATAATACAACCTAAAAGCATTTGACTACATGTATACATGTCATGTAAACATTTTACAATGTGTTTTTATGTATTTTTATTTATGATTTTAATCAAATTTCTATTAATATATACATGTTCATACGTGAATTTGTAGCAATTAGTAATACATTGTATGATTTTGTTTAGATAACAAATGTATAGCATTGTAGTCGTCAGTCAGTTGAGTGACTACCAACGACGAAGCGCAAATTGTCATAGACGTGTGCCATTGATCATACAGGGTCCAGAACCGCAGCACTATGGCGTAGCCCTGGTAGATCTGCTTTTGGCCCCGTATCCGATCTAGAAGTACAACGCTTTAATACGAATTCCAAAAGGGGTAATTTCTCTCAACACAAGTCTTAGAAAATAAACGGTGTAGGTGCCAGTGGTCATAATCATTAATATAATTAGAGAGTTAATTTGATACTACATATTTTGTCATTCGCTTCCATTTTGTTTAATCAACAATCATGTTCATGATTCATTTAAATATTTAATTGATTTGAATATAAATATATTAAATCTAAACCTACTATTTACAGCTAAGATTAAGTTGTAATATACAGCATAAAGTTGTATTTTAGTGTCTATGTAAGTAACATCTATATTTATGAGTTAATATTATAAGTATTTTAATGTTTAGGATACACGCTGAGTGTTCTATGTAAATGTAAATTTTGAGTTCAATTACATTGTAAGCTATATTAAGTAATACATAGTGCGAAGCGCCGCGTGTCGCTCTCCCGTATCTCGCGTCAGATCACGAAACCATGGCTCTGGCACGTCACGTGTGCGAACGCGTGTACGGGAGCGCGATGTCCGGTTACTATCCGGGCACTGTTATTTCGCTCAGATTCGCTCGCGCAGCGTAACGTATCTGTACCCGATCTTGCGAACATTATAGCAATAGCGGTTCATCAACCATTTCAGATGGCGATGTTCCCTCAGGTACATGCATTAATTTCATCATCACACGCTTTGATCGATGATAATAAATTATTTAAGATGATCGGTTGCCGATAAGTAAGTACGCGTTGCACACATTCCAAAATATTGCTAAACGTAACGCTAAGTGACGCGCGTAGACAAAAGCGTTGCAATTTGTAAGTTTACCACTTTGTTGTTCATTAACGATAAGTTAGGATTAATCTCAGTCGATGTTTTTTAACCTTAGTCTGTGTATAGGATTGTCGTGGTTAAGTTTATGTGAGGATGTGAATTTGAGCGAATCGACAGGCCTTAGCCTGAAGGGTTCATACTAGCTGTAAATGTTAAGTACCTTAAGTGATAATTTTTGTTGCACTAACTTTGTTTCGAGCGCCGTGTTAGTTCTATTTTACCAATTGTACATATAGATAGGGCGAGGTATACAGTTTGCAATCATCCTAAATGGTTATTGTTGTATCTGAAACATGGGGCTGGCAAATATCAATGCAATATCGCATTATATCCTTTATTTGATACCATAGATGTATGGCTATTTATGAGTTACTGTATAAGAAAGTGGTAAGGTCACGAATCGGGAGGCGGGGATTATGTTATGTTATGTTAAATTGCGTTATACATAGTCTGTTCGAATATCTGTTGAGTTGATGTCAAGGTGCAAGTAGCCCGGTCCCGACGCGTGTAAACCTTGCGCCACTAGTGGAACATGATCCTCGCATCTCGGTCTGCTGGCCGACGACATAGTTATCATAAACAATGTTCAACCACGAAGGCTTTTATAGAGGCTGCTTCTATTTTAACTGAACAAGAGTTAGCTATTTAAATGAACCCTGCTTTGAACTTGGGAAGTCTATACATCACATCACTGCTAACATCACTTACCTGTACTGTAGTATATAATAAAATTAAATGTGAATTCGTCACAGCACATTGTTCTTGTTACACTTCTATTGCGGATCTAATGTTGTTCATTTCGGGCGACTTCATGAAAAGCAACTCTCACCTGTGTTCAGTTAGAGTGGGGCAAACGATATTAGCTGTCACAGCAACATATATTATGTACCGTGTCATTACCTCACTTTTGCGTCTTTATACATTATAAAATAATAGTTATTGTTGTCGCTAAATCTTTAAACTTATTTTTATTGTCAATATTGTTTAAGAGGTGTCATTAATTTTACAACACAATGATCTATTTTTAGATGGCAACATAGATGATTATGTAAGGCGGTGTGAGATGTCGCCCGAGCATCGCCAATGTATTTATTTTCATGGTGATTAATAAATATTGTGAGACGCACGTACGCGCAGGCGGCGAGGGCGTGCGCTCGCGCCGTCGCCCGTTATTGTAGAAATAAATGATATTTTCGTTTAAATAATGCTCATTTTATTTCAAACTACCTACCTAATACCCTACACTTCATAAGGCAAGGAAAGCTGTTACTGCGTGGATAAAGAACTGCCACCTCTGCAGGGGCAACCGCCTGCGACCTTTAGCAACAAAACTCAGTAATGTCAGAAAATATCGGATTTTCATCATATGCCAATGGTCTCATACAACAATTACTACAAAAATGGTATCAAGGATGCAGAGATAGTGCGTAAATAAGTAATATAAGTGGTGCGAATGGTTGCAGTCAAGGTAATATACGCAATGAAGATGACGGTAAAGTATATTGAGTAATGTTTCTACAAGGTAGTGGTTTGAGTTCAATAACGTAAGATATGTTTCTTAAGTTATAGATACCCAATAATAAAATAATCTATTGCAGTAATGTAATTTCAAAAACTGCCTTACACATAAATTTGATATACCACTAGGACAACAGGAATAGGAAGAATTTATTTAACATTACCAAAACTACGGTTTTATGTAACATATTTATTGTCAATCAAGGACATAAATATAACTAATATAACAAATCTAACCACAAAATGTACTAACTATATAATATTCTACTCATCTATATGTTCTACAGACAGGAATGGAAGTTATATATACATACAGGTTAATTGTAAAGCTTAAAACACTTACATAGTAAGTATTTTGATTGTCATAATCACATTTTATACGACGACGTCGTAATATTCTTAAAAAAAGTATAAAACATTGTCGTTCCACTACGTAATATTTCGATATAATTTTTGTTGTTAAAATACCCAAAAATACCAGTTGCTCGTTTATAACAGAAATGCATGTGCGCACAATAATTTCGGCGAGTCATTCATATCTCTATAACATCAAACATTGATTTTAAGCTGTATGTAAGGTGTTTTTTCAATCTTCTGCCAAATAATAACGTTGCAAAAATAACGAGTACCAGTATCCCAATACCAGAATATATATACGCTACCATATCTATTGTATAAATGTGTTTATACATATAGATATAGATATTTTAGCTCCATTTTACGTAATATAAATATACTTAGGCACTACGGCACAATATAGGCATGAGTAGAGGTAACTAAAAGTACATTTTTTAAGTCACAAATCTATAGATTACCACCCTGAACGTAATAATCATAGTTTCGTACCTAGGGTTGCATGCGGAGTGACCCGTCTAAGCGGATGGTTTCTCCATTCAACATTGGGTTCTGTATAATGGATTGTACGAGAAGCGCGAACTCTTGTGGGTATCCTAGGCGTGACGGGAACGGCACTGTGGCTTCCAGGCTCTTAATTGCAGGTTCTGGCAATTGAGACATCATTGGTGTGCGGAATAACCCTGAAAAATTTATTTAATTTTATAATCTTGCAATATTTTCTAATGATATATTATGCTATCAAATATAAATTATATTCTACGCAATATAAATTTTCGACAATAAATAGCACACACATATTTGAAGCTGGAAAAAATAAAATTTCTTGACCATCCTCCATACCGTCCTGCCCAAATCCTAAGCTTTACATTTCCTAAAATAAAGAAGTCTCTGTGGTCAAAGGTTCCATGCCGGTGAAAAAGCAGCCGACGCTTTCAAGTCAACCATATTGAATACCCGTGAAATAAATGTTATAATAACTGGTATGAGCGAATGAAAAAGTGTATTAAGCTATATGGTGTTTGAAAGATAATAAAAAGTACTATGAGATTGGTTCTAAACTTAAAAGGGATGTCTCATAGTGGTTTTTTGTCACTTTTCAAAATTCTATGTTTTTTACCTTGCCTTATTAAAATATGGTAAGTATTACAATTGTCATAGTAGATTGAAAGTGGCTAGATCCTAGGACAAATCATAGGGATAAACTTCATAAAGGTTCATGAGACGACAAAATATAATTTAGAAAAATATTAACAAACTTTTTGCATTGATTAAAAAGTAATAAGAATATTTTGACTTGTCATTAAGCCTTAGTTGCACGATCTTACTTTGACCGTGACAAAGCTGGTCAAAGTACCGGTCAGGTATAAAACGTCATAGCCTTGGTTGTAACTATAACCAGCCACGCTCAAACGTCAAATTCTGTCAAAAACAGAGCTACAAAATCATGGAAAACAAAAATAAGTGGAAGCGGCATGTAGTCGGTACACGCGTGTCATTGGTTGGCGTATTTATGCTACGAAGGATAAATTCGATAATATGAACGTTTTTGATAAGAACACGTCTAAACTTTTTCGTAAATATTCAAGCTTTTTCAATTCAAAGTATGAAATGCCATAAATACTTTTTTCACAACGGCAGCTCAAACAAGTAAGTTTTACTGCATAACAACAGTGTGCAAAATGCGATTTTGTCCACTGCGTGAGACAAAGTAACTTTTTAATATATATTTTTTATTTTTTCTATAAACAGTGCCAACCATAGATTTTAAAAAGAATTGTTCCGCGATGAACTTTCCAACTACATAATCTGCACTCTATTCCTTGACCGTCCTTTAGAAAGTTCTTTAAAATATGAAGGACCAATTTCGAAATTCTAAATTTGAAAGGTATTTGTAAAACGAATAACCATGTTTTTTATTTAAATTATTTAATATTTTAATGTATTATAACATAACATAAACTCACGCCTATATCCCGGAAAGGGTAGGCAAAAAAAAACAATTATTCACTAGTAGAGCACGGTATTATTAACGGTTATTTGTGTGAGTTTGGCGACATCGGTTCCGCTACTGCAGCTATCGCGTCGCACTTCTACTAGTTTTTCTGTTCTGTGTACTAACCATAGAGTTAACCAAACAATTACTATCAAACTGTTAAATTTGACGGTGACCGTAACTTTGACGATGACCATGACAGATAGTTCGTGCAACTAAGCCTAAGTGTTAAACGCATACGTCATTGTTTTCATTGCGGATTTGTCGAATGTATGTTTCTTCGTGGTGGAAGAAACATTAAAATACTCATGAGACGACTGCATATTTAATAGATAGCAATTGCATTCACCTGGAGCAATTGTGACAACTCTGATGCCTTGTTTTGCTAGATCTCTAGCAATAGGTAAAGTCATGCCAACAACACCGGCTTTTGAAGCTGAATACGCTGCCTGACCAATCTGTAACATAAAAGTGTGTAATGTATTCTCAGCAATCGTTAGAAAATAACCTATTGCTATACAAATGTATCCTAATAGCTATCTGGGCCTATGTATTCAATTATGAGGCACCATGATAAATTATAAATGATCAGCTACAAAAAGACGTAACAGTTAATCGGTTGAATAGCAAATAAAACCATAAACAGCACCTTATGCGAAAAGTTAAAAACATCTTCAATCTTACTTCACTATCATAGTTGGATTCATTCATAAGTTCAAATTATCTGTCTTTACTATTAGTCAAATCGAAGGGTCGAGGGGAAGTAAGCAGACCCTGGCTGCTGAACAAGCTGATGATTGAAATGATTACCTGGCCGTCAAACGCCGCTACGCTAGCCGTATTTATAATAACACCGCGTTGCCCATCAGCGTCAGGTGCGTTTTTTCCAATGAGACCAGATGCCAGTCGGATCACATTAAATGTTCCAATTAAGTTGACCTGCAATGCATAAAAACAGTCATCATTCACAATTTAAAAAAGAATTTTAGGTAACAAAGGGTACGTCTGGGAACTTGCTGTTAGTGCTAAGTGTCTATGAAGACACAAATGTAATCCGTGAAGGCGAGGATGACAAAACACTACATAGCAAAGTTGCTACTTTACACTGTAGCGCGTAGAAGATTTTATCAAGATTTTTTCCTGACGATGACGATGACACATCTTCAGAGCATTGTGTGGAAATGTTAGACAGTTTCTTAGTGCCAGAACTGCAAAACTTCTCCAGCGCTAACTTGTTTGCAGCGAGATAGGGCAAACTCACATACGTCTAATAGGTCTCTGCCAATAGTGTGTGTAATTTTCTCTATAAATTCGATAAGCCTTGATTAACCCCAATGGAATTTTTCTTGTGGTGATAACTCAAATTTAAAGGGTATCACAATAAAACGTCTTCTTTGGGGTATGTATACATTTCGCGACGAAAACGCATTCATCACGGAATCGACATGCCAAGTCATCATTGGAAATTTTATCCTTCGACTAAATGAAACCAGTGAAATTTTTCCTCAGAAACTATGTAAAAGCACCGGGAGTTTTACACTGATATTATAAATATTTCAATCATAAGCAGCATATCATCAAAAGCAAAAATAAGACAAGTCACTAAATCGGCTTTCATAAAACAACCAGTTGCCACAAGACAAAACACAACTTCTATCATTTAGACAGTAGGGAGGTACTATTTTGAAGAAAAAAGTTTCCCAAAAGTATACTTTGTCTATACGTAAGTATTTTATAGACATTTTATCTTTTTTTTGAATCATGAAATATTAACTTTCTTTTGGGACATAGGTACTATAAGTCCTACACACAGCCAAATAAATAAGTATACACGTTAAAGATAATACATAACATACTTATTTCCTTGGCTATGCCTTTTCTCCTGAATACGTTATTACATACGCTATTATATGTGTGTATATGAGTGTAACTAACTTCAATTGTTTTCTGGAACATTTTCAAATCAAACGGTTGGTCCTTTTTGAAGTTGTAGACTCTGGATGCAGAAGCAACTCCAGCACAATTCACTAAAACATCCAACCGTCCAAACTTGTCTATTGTAGTTTGTAACGCATTCTTAACATCTTTTTCTGAGGTGACCTGTAAATTAAGTAATATTTTGAAGTATTATATTTGTAATAAATACTAATAAAAAGTCAATATTATTTGTTAAACCGCAAAATATCAAGTCGACATCAAGTAGCTAAATAGCTGTATTAGGGTTGTCATTTGTCATAAAAAAATATCTAAATACTATAAACAAACTTACATCAATAGGCACAAATGCAGCATTCTCCTTTAATGCTTTTGCAGTCTCTTGACCGGGACTGCTAGGCAAGTCACATATCACAACTCTTCCACCTTGCTTAACCAACTGCTCCACAGTCGCACGACCAAGGCCGGATGCTCCGCCTGTTACTAACCCAACTAAACCCTGGCAAAGAAAGAAGATACATTTAAATATTAGTTTCTATAATTTATATGAATGACTGCATTCAAACTCAGAAGAGTTGTTTTTCTTGTGACTAATACATTATATATCCATGTAGGATCTACAAAGGGAGATGGCGTTGCAACAGCTGTGACATCTTACTTTTATGGCCTACACGTATGAAGGTAGACGTCAATAAATTCAGTTTACGAAAAAGTTTTTGAAACCTGGTCTCAACTTTTTCACTGTTGTGTTAATCCTGGGCACATCGGAAGCTTTCTACCTCAGAGGCTGGGTTCCGCATTTTTCAATCAAACTGGTGCATATTTGGTAACTTTGATATTTTCCATGAACGAATACCATCTGACCTTGTTTTATACCACTTAAGAGGCAGACAAGCACATGACCCACCTGATCGAAAGCTGTCACCGTGGCCTATGTACGTTAGCAATATCTCCACAACCCAATGGCTATATTGAAGTATTGCAGTTAGACCAGTTGTTCTACTTTTGAGGGCTCCAACTACCCATAACGACAGCCATAGGAATCAGTATACTGTAGAGCTTTGCTTTGTCAGTAGACTTCAATGCATACATTTAAATTTTTTAGCTATACATTTAAATTAATAGTCACTTTTCATACATCTTAAGCCAGATTAGATTCAAAAGTAAATCTTATTATATTCAATAATAAATTAGCAAGGGATGTGGTATTGTCTCTGTTTTATTAACATTTTTTTTTAGTGTCTAACTGATGTTCTGCTTCTGTAGCAACAGCAGAAGAAGCAGAAACCCAGCTTCAGATACCCCTATTTACAGAGTTATAGTTATCACAAAATAAAAGGCCCGTTTTGACAGTTCGCGCCCATGAAGTTCTCAATTTCCTACCAATAGAAATGTTATGAAGGTAATTACGTTTTTCATTGACGGGTACCGCCCACTCGGGTTAATGCTGTGCAATATTAATTTCTGAACTTCACTGTGTAGTGATCTTTTACTGAAAATTATGAGCTTGGAGCTTAAAACTTAATGGCAGCATAGATTTCCATAGAATGACGTGTCTCTGACCAAGAGGCCTCCGGTATGGGAGATGCCAGGACAACTCGAATCTTCGAAACAACTGAAGTACTGAACAACAACAACAACACAACTCTTCAAATATCTACCGAATTCTAATTCGAATACTGCCGAGGCTCCAGTAAAGGCACACATAGATTTGACTTGTACAGCCATAGCACCACCGATTTTCTACGGGTCTCCCTGTTTGGCGGGGCGCCTCGCGCTGTCCCTTACACTGGTCCCATTTGTGCTGCGACTACCACCACCTCCGCTCGGCTATGAACTTGCTAATCCCTGAACGCAATGCAACCGAGGTTGGATTACTATGAAGGCTTTTCTGCATATGTGCAAGGTGTACCCACCCGGTCGAAATTTTTAACAAATTCATGCCATCAAATTTCTACCACCAGATTCTTATTGTTCTTGATATTCCTGTTGTTTTTGTGATTGAGTGAATGTTATTGTAACAAAAATATTAAATAAAAGAAATTGATCTTTCATAATACTGTATCATTTTATAATACCAACAATATCAAAGATGGCTAATTTTTCTAATCAGAACTTCAAACCAATGTACTTTATATACATATTCAAATCGATCAAATCCCCATGGAAACTGGATTCGATTGATCGTGAGTATCAAATACCGAGTCGTTTTGTTACATCACTAGTTATGCCATGAAGGCAAATGCCAAAACGGGCTTTTTATTTTGTGATTAGTATATAATATAGTATAAGAAACATATATATCAATACATTCAGAGGTGTCACCTCAGAGCTGTACAATTCTCCATTTGATCGCAGGCGTACTAGGATGCAGGTGAGCTCGGGCTGTCCATGAAGGTCTTTATGAGGCCCTCATAACCTACATACTAGAGAAGCTAATCATAAGAAAATTCGTGCTTCTTAAAGAGTGAAATAAAATTAAAGTTTGCTTCAGTCTACACTTATTATCAACTTACAATTAATTAACCATAACATACATATTTTATGAAGAAGTCATTGAGTATATAACTGTGAATGTGAGGTCAAAAGTCTTTTTACACGAAACTGGCAATGTTATAAGCTTAAATCAAATAGTCATTGACTTGTACATAATTCCTTAATTTATTCAATTCATTTGACCGGTTCACAAATTCTTCAATTTCAGTGTAAATCAAAATGTTGCGCATAATATTAACTATTACAATTAAGATTCTAGCACAAAAATAAATAAGTCGGTTTGTAAATTCAAAAAAGTAAGTAGGTACTAACTTTGAACATTTTGAGCTGCACACTTTGAGAGGTTAGAAATTTAGAATGCTGTTGAATTGAAGTGTTTTATATAGATTTACAATTGACGCAAATCTACACTTTTCATATTATCAGTTATCAAGTTATTACTTAATTATATAACTACAGCTTATCACTTCTATCTATACAATTATCAGACAGGACAAGAAAAAAACACTTCCGAGTTCGACTGAGTTGAGTTATTTTAATTTTGTACTTTGTATTGTAGTTTGAATTAGGGTAATCCATCCAATCGTTAGCACTACTCCAATTATTGGCACTTTAGAGTTTAGTACAAAAAAATAAGGAAATCATAGATTATTCAAGTTTAGTATGCCTTAAATAATAAAATAGTATTATTTTTCTGTTGGAAATTGGCAACACTGTTCCAATACCCATTATGGCGATTTAGAAACATCAGCTGACATTTTGTGCTAGTGATTTGGAGCTGCTATTTTGGTTTTTTCTTAAGGTGAGAGCTTTAATAATCATAGTATATCACAGGTTTTCGGCTCATTGATATGTTCGAAATCATTTTATATACTTAATTACACCTCTAATTAGTAGATTCAAAGATTATTTCTTTAATATTTTAATCTAATTTTATTTATTTCATGTGCCAACATTTGGAACAATAAATTTATCAAAATCCTTTTATTGGCATCAGTGCCAATATTATTACAAATGGCATAGTCTTTTTAAACGTGGTCAAGAGTCGATTGAAGATGACCCCCGCTCAGGCAGGCCAGTTGAGGCCACCACCTCAGACATTGTGGAAAATGTGGAAAATCTGGTACTGGACGATACCCGTTTGAAGAAGAAACAATTATCTGCATTAGTTGGAGTATCAGATACCACCATTCTGCGAATCCTACATGACAAAAGTTAGTGCAAGATGGGTACCGAGAATGCTCACGCCGCTTCAGAAGCAGCAGCGCGTCGATGCGTCTAAACAGTTTTTGGAGTTGTGTGGAGACGATCCTGCACCGATTTTGAAGCGCATTGTTACCGCAGATGAGACATGGGTTCATCACTTTGAGCCTGAGTCTAAACAGGAGTCCATGCAATGGCATAAAAAGGGAACACCACCGCCAAAGAAATTCAAAGTGTCGGAGTCGGCTGGAAAGTTGATGGCAACTGTTTTTTGGGATTGTGACGGGATACTATTGATTGATTAAAAAGAAAAGGGAAAGACCATAACCGGTGAATAATACGCGACGATACTAGAGAAATTAAAGGAGGCTATCAAAGAAAAACGACGAGGAAAGTTGACCAAGGGAGTGTTGCTCTTGCAAGACAATGCACCGGTTCATAAGAGCCAAGTGGCAATGGTTGCTCTGAATGAGCATGGCTTCGAATCACTAGTTCACCCACCCTACAGTCCAGATCTGGCCCCTAGTGATTTTTATTTGTTCCCCATTTTAAAAAAAGACTTAAGGGGAAGGAAATTTTCCGACGATAATGAGGTCAAGAAGGCAATTTTGGGCAAAAGATAAAAATATTTTTATGATGGTTTAGAAAAATTAATTCACAGATCTAATAAATGTATTCACCTTAAGGGTCATTATATTGAAAAGGAAAAATAGATTTATTGTTTTATTTTATTTAAAACCCTGTCATTCCACGAACTTTTGGACCTCCCCTCGTAGCTAACAAAAAGTTAAGCATTACTGAAATTGAGAAGATGTTAACCGATGATTAAGATTGGTTAAAATGTCAGTTTTTAAGATTTACGACTGCGAACTACCTAGATAAAATACAAAGATAGGTAAGGAGATTATTAAGTTTAGTAGAAACTTAATCAGACTGATTAATATATTAAAGTTAAAATATCTCAATTTAAGTATTGATAAAGTGAAATTACCAAAACGAATACCTAGAATAAGAAAACGTGATTGTTAGTACCTATACATTTATTTCTGATATTTTTATGAAACTTTATGGTACCTATATAACATCCCTAAATAAAAGCAGAACATATAAACAGTGTTTTAATTATATCCTAAGTAGGTACCTATACCAAGGTAGGCAAATTTTATGTTTTTAATCATAGGTTTCCTAGGCTTTAACGACGTGCCAATAATTAGACGAGTAAATGCCAATATTGATATCTTCTGTGCCAATAATAGGATTTTCTATAGTCTTTCGGATTTAAGTATAAAATTGTTATTTAATACTATTCAATCACATAAAAATGATTATAAAAACAAAGATTAAAGCATTTTCTTTAATTCTATGACATGTTTTGTCTAGTAGCTTTTGTAAATAAGATTTTATGGTAGTTTCATTTTAGACCGACACGAAGTTCACCCTTAAAGTGCCAATAATTGGGTGGTTTACCCTAGTTTGTGAATGAATGAACGATGAAGTATGAAGTATGCATTGATGTATAAGGGGGGGGATGGGCCCTACCTACAAAACGCGGTGTCCTACCTACGTTCCATTTTTATGAATGGACGTTTTACTACGTTAGTGCTGTGCCTTCTACTATCGCAGAAGTGGTCGATTTACGTATACTAATACGATTGTGTTTACTTATCTTTTAACGTGTATTAACTTAACAAGACCGGTATCATGCTACACTTATGAGATAATATTATAATTCTTATTTTTATTATAATTTATAGATTTCTTACTATTCCAAATGACTTTTATTTTTTATTGAATCATACACGTAAACACAACAAAACACAACTGAGACCGAGATAAAATTAAATGCAATATTCTCTTGCACTTCATGCATTTGCACTACTTACTAAGAAATCATGTCGTCACTCACACAAAAACCGTTTTCTAGCTGCTCGTTTCAATTTTTGAAATCAATTATCTTCAAAACTACATATTTGTGTTAAGAAAATTCACTTTAACAATTCTTCATAATCATTATGGATATTAAATTTTAAATGAGCAGTCATCGGCTCATCGTTCGTCGATAAATCTTTTTCTTGAAGTACGTCACTAGTATGCTAGTTGTAGTAAAAGACTAGAAAAAATTATGAATGACGGGGCGCAAAGCATTCATAGATTTTGGTGACCTTGGCACGCTGTTCTTCCTTATAATAGTGCGTTAGGGCCGCCCTGTGGAAGTATGAAACTATGAACATGACCTTCTGAGCGAGAACAAAGCATTGATGTATAAGGGAGGGGATGGGCCCTACCTACAAAACGCTGTGTCTTTACCTACGTTCCATTTTTATGAATGGACGCATAGTATTGTATTCTCTTTGAATGGACGTTTTACTACGTTAGTGCTGTGCCTTCTCTTGTCGTAGAAGTTGTCGATTTACGTATACTAATACGATTGGGTTTACTTATCTTTTAACGTGTATTAACCTAAAAAGAACGGTAACATGGTACACTCATGAGATAATAATATCATTTTTATTTTTAATATCTACTTACTAGTATCAAATGACTTTTATTTTTTTAATGAATCATACACGTAAACGCAACAAAATTCAACCAGGACCAAGATAAATGCTATATTCTCTTGCACTTCATCCATTTGCACTACTTACTAAGAAATTATGCCGTCACTCACACAAAGACCGTTTTCCAGCTGCTCGTTTCAATTTTCGAAATCAAATATCTTTAAAACTACATATTTGTTATGAGAAAATTAACTTTCGCAATTCTTTATAATCATTATGGATATTTTTAAATAAACCGTTTTCGCCCCATCGTTCGTCGATAAATCTTTTTTTTGAAGTACGTCACTAGTATGCTAGTTGTATAAAAGTCTAGAAAAAATTATGAATGACGGGGCGCAAAGCATTCATAGATTTTGGTGACCTTGGCACACTGTCGTTCCTTATATTGGTACGTTAGGGCCGCCCTGTGGAACAAAGTCTGTCTGATGATGATGAAGCAGTTATGCTGGGGCTACACTTACGAGAAATGAAATTAATTATCGCGATGATGGACGTTTAATGTAGGTGTAGCCACGACTTAACGCGATAATTTCACAACGGAATTCACATTGCCGTTTGACATTAGGCGATAGCTCAAGTGGCGGTACGGTACATCAAAGAGATTCTGATTAACGCGAGAATTAATGCGATGTAGCGGCCACACTACTTTTGTCTTGGTGGATCAATTATATCGCCAAGTTCACTTCACCCACGTTGGCAGGAGCTGGATTCTGGACTTAATTTTTCTTTTCAGAATTGCCCAAACGTGCTCTATTGGGTTCATATCCGGTGAAACGATGAAACGATCATCCCTACTCGAAGTACGTCTTTTTCTGCCTTGTTCTGCTTGTCTCACATATGTACCGGTCTCCCTGGACCGTTTGATACTGTGATAGATCGTTGAAACTGGTCGACGAAGATCTCAGGATTTTACTCTGTAGGTTTGATCATTTCTTCGCATTTCGAGTGCCCTGGCATTCTCCGTTGGGGCTAAGTCAGGCATAATTAAGTCCTCAACTCCAAATAGAAACGCGAAAAAAAAAACTGTTTTTTGTTAGTTTTTTTAAAAAACAGTATCTTTTTTTCCTTGCGTCGAATGATTGACAAAAAATAATGAAAGAGACAATCGCACCCTGTTGTGCCTTGTGAGGGGCACTGATGACACTCTTGGGCCTGGTGATACGTCTGGCGATTGTGATGCTGATCTATGGATATATTTGACATGCAGAAACTAACCGTTGATTCCAATGAGCAGTTTTATAGTATAATTAATAGCGTTCCTAAAGACGCGCTAGATGGTGCAGCCAGCATTTTTGATAAGAAGAGTGTGGTGTCACATCTAGTGTTCCTTAATTTATGGAAAAAAATATTCTTCGGTTTTCGGAGCATATGTATGCATACTTTTTCAGCTGATGATCAGCCTTGTCCACATCCAATCTTAAAGCCTTAATCCATTGATTTCATAGTGTAAATATCTTGTGGAGTCAAATGTTTTCCTTGGTTTCCACAGGTTTGAACAGCCGTGACCCCATACCTATTGAATATTAGTTACGTATTACTGAATACATGGACTTATTACAATGTCTTATTAACAAAGTTATGTAGGTATCAACTTTATGAGATTATTTTAACCTCAGTTCTTTCTTGCCACAGACTAAATTGGCCTCCACATTGCAAATTAAAAAGTACCAAAACCTATGCTAGCGCCCTCTCTTAATTAGCGACACAATTATACCTACTATAAAACTGCTCAATGAATGGAATCAGGTGACTAGAATTTTATTATCATTCGCGAGTTTATTGACATACTTATACCTACACAATTTCAGCCATACATTAATTCAGTTCCAGTTAGTAGGTAACTCTGCGTTGTAACTCACATCAGTTGGATGCACTGATAAACCTTTAAATAGACCCACAGTAGGCAGTAACTTCAAGGCATACCTACATACCTTCTCCCCTAAGAGGAAACCTCGTCTTTCACACTGGATTTTTGACCCGAATGCGCCAGGCAATCTATCGAACTTGCGAGCGAGGACTCGGGGCTGCACACGTTGACCGAGTGCCCGGCGTGGGAGACGCCAAGGCGGGTCCTAGTGACAGCCCTAGGGGTGGGAGTTGTCTCGCTCGCCACCTTGCTCACGGCGATGGTACGATGCGCGAGTGCTTGGGCAGCCGCCGCCTCCTTCTGCGAGCAAGTAATGCTCGAAAAGGAGGAGGCGGAGCGGGTCCGGAGAAGACTCCGGGCCCGCACTGCCCGCGATGAGCGGAGGCGACTCGGACGTCGGAGGTCGCAGAATGACCTCCGTCCCCCATGAGCGCGGGCCTGGGGGTGACGGGTGGAGCCGCCTGTTACCCTAGCAGAAGCAGGCCACGGCGATGACACATAATGCCACACCATACCCAGGGGCTAGATGGGGACACCATGGTCCCCACATTTAGGGAAGAGGGTCATCTCAACAGAGATGTACCTGGGTCTGCCGGGGTGCGAGAGATATGTCTTGTATAATCTCACCTCCGGCAATCGAGGATCCATGGACGGCGTGCGTTTTGGTCGGTTCGAGTCCGACATAATCACCTCCATCGGTTTTGGTGGAGGTGGTATCCGTGGGGATTTTGCGCACGATAAAAAAAAAAAAGGCAATCTATCGAACTAAATCGTTAAGTACTTACTAAATAGGTTGGAACAGTTCTGTTGAAAAATTTTAATTTTTCAACAGAACTGATTGAGTAATAAAAAAGTCCGAACTTCGTAAAGGAATCTTCGCGACTTACGAACCAAACCTCAGACTATTGATACGCTATTGATACTATCAAAACCATAATAATCACTATTTTAAGTAATGTCTTTTTAAAATCTTTTTTCCTACGGTTTATGTGGAACGGAGGTTTTTGTATTCATCTATGCGGAGTACAATGATTTCCATAGATTATTTTAGGTTTGATTTACTTTTTTCTGACAGAGAAAGAAAGTGAGAGGGTGCGTTTAATTGTTGCAAGTATTCAATTCGAAGTTTATGAATATGAGTTAACTACAAAAACGACTGGCTAAGTAATAAAATAAGTAAGAGACAAGACAAACCAGATGAATCTCTGTTTAAGCATCGTTTCGTAATTTTCCTGTATTTTCAAAAAGAGGGCGTATTTCTGTAACTTGAATACTAAAAAACCGAAGAATATATAGGCATAAATATAAATACATCTCGTTAGCATTCTCTCAGTGTCAATTAAGGTTTTACTATTTGATTCATGTGGAATAAGCGTATAGTATTCGTCTTCAGCCGATATTTATTCTAAGGTCTTTGGCAGTAATTATGACATGACAGCACGTCAAATCATCTAACTTAGGCGTCCAAGATTTTTCTATTGAAGAGGGCGTGATGTTTTTACTAATGTTTGCTATTAAGACTACCCCATAATCGGGTAGTCGTATGTCAAGTGAATAAAGCATTTTGTAGGCCGCGGTCCGGTGGAAAGATTGTAGGTGGTGTGGGTCTTTCGGTATGAAGTACGAGCAGGCTGTGTTATGAATGAGGAGGCACTGTTGGCACGGGCTTCCGAGGAGCGGGAGCGCATCTTCCAGAGATACGAGAGAGGGCGAGAGAACCTTGTTGGTCAGATAGACCCTTGGGAAGATCCTGAGTTTGAGGAGTACCACAAAACTGATCGGTATGTTTAGTTAAATAATTCGTATTTCTGGCACACCCCTTTTGATGTTTTTATGATTTCTATGCATAATTGTTATATCTATCTTGTGTTTATATACCATTCCTCTGTTGCCTGTTTTATTACCCAACTGCCAAGGAAGGGTTCTAGTATGTTTTGCTTCACAACTATGATTTTCAAATGCGAATTTATTGTGTAATTATGTATTATATTCATTGGAAATTACAGCAGCATATTTTACGGACTATAATATTTGCTGCCTCTCGTCTGTAATGATTTTCGTCAGCAAGCCAATGATTAAAGAGACAATACAATACTTACCTCTTTCGGTATATTGTGATTAATTAAGACCAAGTACAGTGTCTGTAGTAGAGATTGTTACTTTTCATTGCAACCAGTAAATTTCTACTACTTAACAATATCTGTATAAGTAACGGCCCCAACAAATGTTTGCTATGGAAAGATAATAATGTTTGGCTTTAACTATTTAAAGCAACTATTGGTTCACTATTTAAAGCAGTGGAAAAATGATCCCCTGAGTTGAAAGCCTTGAATGCTAGTGGGACTAATGTAAGGAGGATGATGATGATAGATACATACATACATAGATACATAAATACATAAAATCATGCCTGTTTCCCATAGGGGTAGGCAGAGATCATGATAACTATTTAAAATATAATCAGTTATGGTCAATCCAGAAGCATAACAATTTTTTAATGTGATACTTGATTATTTGTCTGTGAGTACTTGGTGTCTTATGATTGCATTTTGAAGTGTTTGAGAACGGGAAAGTTTCTGTCTACAAATAGTGCTGGCGTAATAATCTCTGTGTGATGAATTGAAGTACATTTTCCTAATTGGAGTGCCATTTTCTAATTCGAATACTCGAAGATGTTTTTTTCTAGTAGGTAAACACCAAATTCATTGATTGGTTACATTTTTAACTTTGGCAGGTATTGGTTTTGTACTTATAGTTTTCTGTTATAATAAATGCATTTCATGTTGTGAAAGTCAGTATCATAAAGTGAAAGAATTTGTAAAGGTTTCACCACACATACACAGTTATTCTGTATAACTTTACATAATTTATAAAATTGAAAAAAATATAATACAAAAATATTACATGTTCACTGTGAATTACTATTCAGAGATTAGCCACCTATGACACAGTTTACATAGATTACAGAAAATGTTGTCTAGAATGAATAAAGATAAGTTATTTTTGAAAGTGTTTCAATTCATAAGGCAGGGTTTCAGCACATTCTGTTCATGAACTTCAAAATGATATGTTGTTCTGAGTTTTTCATATTAGCAATAGACAACATCATTCAAGCACTGATCACAGTCCTTCTTAAGGGTTTGATTCCATAACCAATGCAGCCATACAACAACTGCAAGCTCTTGCAGCTGAAACAGGGTACAGTAAAATAGGATTGAATATGATATTATAGTTTATTAATTTAATTACTTGCGGCTTCGCAATGGGGCCGTTTACTTATTACAAAGGTCTATTAAAAAACCTACATCAAAATTCATTGTATACTTTATAAAATCTAAGCGTACATTGGGATAGACAGCAGGATGCGACTTTCTTTTGTGCTATGTAGTGATAGTAACAACATGACTTAGTCAAGATAAGCTGTACCACCACCAGTCCAGTAAACAGTATGCTGATACCAGACACTGCTCTTTCCATAGTTACTCCACCAAGTTTTTTTGCAACTATGTTTGAGGTCAGCTTCCTACTTACTAGCTGTGCGTAGTAATATCATTATGCTGAGCGGAACAACAGATGTTAGATACTAATTACTTGTATTTGCTGTTTAAATGAGAAGGTGATTTACTATATTAGTGTGTACAGCTTCACAACTTACTTGGATATTTTATGTAATCTGCCTACTTTTGACTGTATATGACATTCAACATCCTTCCAGATATGGTTTCATACACGATGAACGACTGCCTCAGAAAACCGGCTCACAAAAAGTCAATATTGAAGTGGAGAGGGAGAAAAAATGGGTTAAAATGCTTGGTAATTGGGACACATCCGCAACCAAGGAAAAGCTACATAGGAGAATATACAAAGGCATTCCAAATTCACTTCGGATAAAAGTATGGTGCAAGTTGATGGATGTTAACAAAGTGAAGTCATCAAATCCTGGCAAATTTCAGGAAATGTTAAAACTAGCTAAGCTGTGGTCTACAGATGTTAGGCAAATAGATTCAGATGTTAACAGACAATTTCGTGAACACCAATTTTACAGAGAAAGATACTCAGAGAAACAGTGCTCACTTTTCAATGTTCTTTGTGCTTATAGCATGTATAATTCTGAAGTTGGTTACTGTCAAGGAATGTCGGGACTAGCTGGCGTATTGCTCATGTACATGGATGAAGAAGATGCCTTTTGGGCATTAGTTGTTTTACTGTCAGACAAGAAGTATGCAATGCATGGGTTATATATAGAAGGGTTTCCAAAGTTAACAAGGTTTCTGGAGCATCATGACAAAATACTCACAAAATTTATGCCCAAACTAAAACATCACTTTGACAAATTCGGTTTGGATGCCATTCTGTATTCCCTCAAATGGTTTTTCGTTTGTTTTGTGGAAAGAGTGCCATTTAGCCTATGTTTAAGGGTTTGGGATATATACCTGTTAGATGGGGAAAGAGTGGTAACAGCTATGGCTTATACAATACTCAAGCTGCACAAGAAGGCAATAATGAAGTTGAATGACATGGATCTAATTGTTAATTATATTCAGGTTGGTAAATTTAAGGCATCTTATACTGTTGCATTGCAAGACTAACTCTGTAACTGAACACTTGCTATTGTAGGTTAAGCTACACAAAGAATTTGGATTTGAAGACGATTTTGTAATCTATCAATTGGAGCGATCCATGGATGAATTAAAGCGAGCCAAACTAGACTATCCCGGTGCGCCACCTCCCATCGAGCTACCAAAGCGGCAACTGGGCGTATTTGTTGAGCCAGATAAAAAACAGAAAATAGGACAGAGAGCCGAAAATTTTACAGAGACAGAGAAGCAGACGCGGGCTACTGTGATATTAAGGTGTGTTGATCTATAAGTACTTTAAGTAAAATGTTTTAATATGAACGTCTTGAGTGCTATTCTTTTTATTATCCTCGCAAAAGCCACAAATATATATCAGATATAATTTCGAAGGTATAACTATACCTAGTCCAATTACACAGTAAATGTACCAATCGGGGTTTAACTAAAAATTTATGTTACTTTTGTCAATGTAATTAGGTTGTGTATATACAAACGAGTATTTACTTGCATGTTAATGTAAAGTTTAGGAAACAGATTAGAAAGACTTAGCACTCATGCACTTACGAGTGTGGCGTGCTTTGGTGCTAATTAATAGTTTTATCAGATTCATTTTCATATCATTATTAATAAGGTAAATTGTTGTTAGGGAACGAAGAATCTCCTACAATGATACAGTATTAACTGGTACGGGAGCAAGTGTGAATACAATCCCAGTCAACCTCTTAAAGTTAGTTCTTAATTTAAAATCATTATTATTTTTAATTTTGAGGTTTTAGATTCTATTGTAGGTATCTATTGATACTATAACATCGTTGTTACAGACGCGAGAAGGCTGCAATGGAATTGCACGAGCTCCGAGTGTCACAGAGTGACACAGTGTCAGGTAACCTGGAAACATCACTTCCCACTTCGCGTACCACCTCCAATGAGAGCCTTATTGGCTCCGACCACTTCACTCACTTATAGAATTCACTCCTTTATATTGACACACGTGACGAAGCGTGTTGTTTGTAACGTGCTAAAGTATATGTTTCGAAGGTATTCCTTTTTATTTTTCGCGCCGTATGTACAGCAGGATTGTCTGTGACTACTCGCTGGTTTATTCAAATCGATTCTGTTGATATAGAACGTAAAATTTTCAGAGATGTGTCAATATGAAATGAGTGTGCTGTGGGCGCAATATCGCCGTTGGGCAATTTTTGTAATATGTCATTTTGCTTATTTCATCCGAAGTTTATTTTGAAATGGATTACAGAAAGCTACTTATCTGTATCTGTGTATCCATAATCTGATTGGAGCATGTCTTCTCGATACCCCGCATAAATCACATTTGCATGGTATACATTTTTTCAATAATATTTGTATTCATTGATGCATGATTTAATTGATATAATGCACAGTCGTGAGGAGTCGTGATCCATTATTTCGAAAAATACTACGTTATTTATGTGTGATTAATTACCTATTATTTGGTAGCAATTGATATGGCACATGTAAATTTGTATACGTCTCATGTTGTAGGTACCGATTACAGCAATTATTATTATTATATATAATATATTCTTACAATTATTCAGAGCCGTATTTTTAAAATTTGGTATTATTTCTTAATATCCGGCGAGTTAGTGATGAATGAGGAATTTAGTAGTGAAACGATTTTGTTCCTTTGTCGTGTTACTCAGATGTTTCACAAAATTTTCTGAAAGATAGTACGATTTGTTTGGGCAAACTCAATTTATTTTTTCGGGTAAATCGGGACAAATTAGCATTCCATTTTAAGAAGTACAAATATAATTAATAAGTGTCTGTCCTAGACATAAATCTGTCCTGTACATAAAGTTGATGTATGTTATCTTGTACATTGATTGTATGTCATAGTTTGGTTGCTGAGAGATTGCATGGACGAGGTAACTTTAAAATGACGTTTCATTTTCGTTAAAAAATGCTGGTGTCTATTTACCCTTATTAAACGTCAGACAAACCGGTGTTTCAATATAATGCGGTACATACTTATTATGACAGGATTACTTGTTATGAATATACAACGGGTAATCCTGATAATCATACTATAAAATTGATTAAAAATTTCGATTTTATTTGGTAACTATATGGTGCACGGAACTCTACCTGCGTGGACATTGGTCCCGCTCCGCCTATAAAATAAGATATAAAATGTAGCCGATGTGTTATTCCTGATTATAATGTATGCCTGTACCAAATTCTAGCCAGATCCATTCATCCCTTTGAGCGTGATTAAGTAACAGACATCCAAACATCTTCACAAACTTTCACATAATAATAATATTGTAGTAGGAAGTATATTCATATTTGGTGACAGTTTTTGTTGAGAATGTAAATATTTCGTCGTGGTGGATCTATAATATAATCATTTGCTATTTCATTAATTTTTTAATAAATATTCATAAGCATTTCCATTACGGTCAATAACGTACATGGATTAATCAAAAATTAATGACAAATATAAACTTTGCTTACAAGAAATAGAATTATCTGTTTAAAATATACAAGACAGTGTTATATAATAATTATACATATAGGCGAAAACGATGAATAGTATACAGTACTTCCTCAAGCGAATCGGAATCCGATTAAACTTCGTGAGTCAGTACCAATTTTTTTTAAATAATTTAGTTGTTGTTGTACTTTTGTGGTTTATATTTTTCTATGTCTCGTATTGTATCGTAGGTACCTACGTATTATATCTCGCATGTCTATTTTCTTTACGATGCAATAGGAAAATAGAAGCCATCAATTTATTGGAAGAATCACGTGGTATTTCTATTATTTTTTATTAATACTTTTCATCTTTTACTAATATGCCATTACGTAACCACATACTAAGTGAAATTTTATCGTCAGGAAAGTAGTCTCTCAGCGGCCATGCTATAGTTGTGTTGTTTTGTTATGCAAATTATTTGGCCTTATCATCAGATTACGGTTGTTATGCATGGATTTAAACATACATACCTACATTTAAACAGGATGTTACTAAAAAATAATGTTAGAAATGAGAAAAACAACATTCCGTTTTATAAATATTTGCTTTTAGGGTACGTTTTTATTCTTTATGTTACTAATAACATCGCGTTTGGCACATCATCGGAAACGAGAGTGAGATTCAGATTAAAAGGACCTGGTTTATTTTTGTAGAGCGTCCTCTTCGTTTTGTATAGAACAGACAGTTTTATCCTTTAAGGAGGCCACACTAAGCAGAATTTGCAAAACACAGCAATTTGGCGAGGAAATGGTCAATGCCTATATTTTCTGCGCGAATGTAGGTAAAGGATTTTGACCATTGGTGGTACTGATATATCTCAAGCTTAAAGATGAAAATAATATTAAAATTATTTCTATATTTTTGAAGCCTCACGGCCATCTCAGTATGTTAGTTTTGAACCGACGTTTCATTTTAAAACTTATAAGATTGATTTTGACTTAGGTTTTATGGGTAGAATTTTTTGATTTTTATTGAGAAAACTGTAAATTACGCTGTTATTGTCTTTGCTCTGGCACGTTTGTGTTAATAAGTAGGTACGTACAATTATAATACCACTAACTGACCCGCGCAACTTCGTCTGCGTCACCCCGTTTTTGCAACATTTCCACTTCTGTACCGCACCAGTTGGTTGCAGCATGATATTATATACATATAAACCTTCCTCTTTAATCACACTATCTGTTAAAAAAAACCGCATCAAAATCCGTTGCGTAGTTTTAAAGATTTAAGCATACAAATGGACATAGGGACAGAAAACGCGACTTTGTTTTATACTATGTAGTGATACAATATTTGTTTACTACCGCGAATGTCTTCCGCGTTGCGTGACGGGGCTAGTGGAATCGTAGATCAGCGAAACAGGTTTATCAGTTATTCTTTTGCGATCTATGGAACCGTATAGTCTTAGCACTGGCGACTACTCCAGTGGTCACTGTATTGCAAACACGATTAGCTTCTACGCAGGTAACTATTATATAATTTTTTAACTTTTTGATATAATTATTTAATTTATTAATCTATGATTGGTGGATTTAGCTCTTGCGCTTCGTGCAATCCTCAAAAGACAGCAAAGACGCGTAATGCGCATATACATGTAGAGCGCATTTTGAGGTCAAGATGTAGGTATACCGGTAACTAGACTTACAAATAGGGTTTAATAAGGATTATTATTACACATTCTATCACCATATTTACAACATATTTTCATTGTCAATAATTTTATGAGCCTATATTAAGTTTTCTGAAAAACTTAGAAGCCTGGGTTTTGATTCTAAAAATAGCAACCGTAAAATATATTTGGCTATTTTATATAACTCCTGAAACAATTTTTCACAAGTTGAAGCAATATCGTACAGCGGCGGTCGGTTTTACTATGGTCATTATCCTTTACTTCTTTGCTGTATTTACTGCTTGTGGCCTCCCTTAAAGAGTAGAGGAAACCGTTTGCCTAAAATGAAGATGAAACAAACTTTGATTTTAATTACTCTAAGACAATCTATTGCGTCGAGCGCATCGCGTTGGACAGTGTGCCCGTGCTGTATGACAATGTGTTATGTAAAAGAGCTTTAGAAAACCTGATGTAGCTGGTCTTCTCTCGTTTTTGTTTCTGCCGTGCCAATTTAAAAGCCTGATACTATAATTCAATCTATGTGTAAAGAAAGACATTTTAAGAGCTGTACAACGCAATCAATAATTACTATTTTATAGATAGAAAAATTACGGGGTTTCAAAAGATATTTAAATTAAATGAAAGTGTTATTGTTATCGCGCTTAAAATTTTCTATTTTACATTATAAATAAATAGCCATATTTTTTTAGGTAGGAGTTACCTATACCAGGAAATCCCTTGCCTCTTTGCGATTTTTGGGAAGATAAAACCGTTTGTGATATTATGCAAAAGATAAAGATATTATGTCCTATGAATATAGTTCTATGCAGTGATATTATATAAAAAAAGGATACTAGCGCGCCGAAACTGTGGCAAACAAATTCAGGCCATCGTTTATTTTTGCATATTCCAACTCACTACATTATAGTTTCAATATTTCTGTTGTATGCGCTCCGCTACACAATATCGATCGCATTCGTGGGTAATAATCCTTCATGTAGGTACAGTGGGCTCCAAAACTACTTTTGAATTTGACGAAACGATTATTCGTTCGACAGCCTATGTCCATTTCAATCAAAAGTAACATAGACAGTGTGAATAAAATAAATTATATCGAGGTCTTGTTTCTTTATGAGAAAATAAGTAAGCTCTTGCATGTAGTATCCACAAGTTAATTACATTAACAAGTTGATTTATTTATCTAGTAGCTGTTAAGATTAGTAGTTGTGTAGTGGCATCACTTCATACAATTTAATTTGGTACTTTTGTAGCCCCCTGTACAGCATATTGTAACACAACAATAAAATAATGCAGGTCTTTATGAAAGTAACTCATATTCGTTATAAATATCATCGGTTTAATGTTCTTGCCGTAAATAGAATTGTGATTGACATAAAATAAAAAGGTTTGTTGATAGATTTCTTAAATGGTAGGCATTTCATCAGGTCGTTCATTAGCTGTCTGCGATGACAGGCAATAGTTTAGTTATATAGTATTTATCTACTATAACTATACTAATATCTACTTCTGTATGTCGTGGGCTTTTACTTCCAGAAGATAATTTATTTTAAAATTAGTCACGTGTTATTTATATAATTTGGTAAATGAAATAAGTTAATATGTGAATGAAATTCAATGGATATTTATGTGTACCTCTATAAACTTTTGCATTTATTAATTCTTAACCAGACCGAAACAGAACCAATGAAGCAGTGACAGCCATCGTTTTGCATTTATTTTGCGTAGTTTGAATTGATTTACTAGAATTAGAATAGAGATTACTCATACTAATAATAGGTAATTATAAAAGAAATATAAGTTTCTTTTACTATTGTAAAATATTTTTTCAACTTGCTATTTATTGGACGTACTTAATGAAAACATAAAGTTAAAAGATGTCCGTCGAAAATTATCCCAGTGGACATTTTATTACCCTATAATCTAGCGTTATTTCGAGTATAACTGCGGGTTCGGCTGAATTTAGATATTTTCCGTGAAGGGACTGCCATCTGACTTCCATAATCCATTTGCGATGTCGACGGGTTGCAGTGAGATCAGTAGTTGAACCTTTTAGGGCTTCAACCACCCGTAACGATCGCCACTGTTCGTATGACAACCGGGACCGACGGGTTAACGTGCTTTTCGAGGCATGACCAGACCAATGCAAACCATATTCATGCATACAAATAATTGCGCGCGATCGAACCCGCGCAGAAACCGGTGGAAATTATCTTTGTCTTGTATGGTCAGTGTTAATATACTCGATTTCGATCGGTGTTTCTTTATATAGGTTAGGGATATATTTATATCTCTCACAAATAACTATACTTGCAATGTATAGCATAATACACTTCCACATATTTACTTTTATCTGAAATTAGACCTCATATTTCATACACACTTTTAGTTCAGGTAATAAAAAGTAACCTATTAGGTACTTATTTTAACATTATTCTCAAAAATCACTGAACTAGTTGAAAATCGACAGTCAACTAGGTACCTCACAAATTAATGGCTGTCACTGTGACTACCTTTTGTGAGTCGGTGGGTCACTCCTAATTATGGAACACGTATTATTTATTTGGGATGTCATCTTTTGCAGTAATGGAATAACTATTACCAAAACGTGATTAGAGTATCGATGTGGGAACATGCTAAACATAATCTGGTTAAGGGTTAAATACCACTGCACTGATGTATGCTAGTAATTTATTTTAGTTCGATTATCGCTAGTTTGGTAGGTAATGCTTCATATGAAACGTAATCTGTCGAGATTTTATTGTAATTGTATTGTTTAGCGTACGGTTGGTTAAGTCAGTATTTAAATGCGTATTGAGATGTGTAGTCCTATGCTTTCTGTATATTGTCAGTGATGACAGCGGCTTGCCAATTTGTTCGCATTTAATCATTGTTCCATCGCTAATAATGGTAACTTAGCCATTAGTCATATTTTATTTTAGACTTTACTATAAGGTATGTAATACTATTGTGCACTAGCATGTTTAACTGGTGGTGTGGAGGTGGGTTTATGTCATGATTAACCCGTTTGCATTTAACAAGACGTTTCTTAAGTTTTGAGGAGTGTTCCAGAGCTTTAGTTACATTATGACTAGAGTCTGGATACCGATACGATAACCTCCTCAGACCTTAAGATCATCCCCGGCTTCCTGCATTGTTTGTGCTACTTCTCATATGGTATCGCTGCGCCCAACTATATATCTCTTTAGTGTTACTCACATACAATTTATTAACATGTTTTGTTCTTTAGCACCTAGTCATCGGGCGTGTGTTCGCTCAAAACGCACATAATGCAAGCTAATTATATTCCTATAACGACTGAAGTTTACTTTTCTGCTTTGAATGAATCTCTGCTCAGCAGCTGACGATGATGATTTAAGTCTAAGCTCTCACATAAACCCACCCCAATCATCAGGTGTTCTCTTGATCATTTATATTAGATAGTAAATGTTACTTATTTATCTTTAGCTGTTAAGTTGAAATCAACAAATCTCCATAATATGACCTGATTTAAAAATAAACCATGGGAACAAAACATTTAATCAATAAATTGATTGAAAATATTTGCTTATTTTAATTTTTTTCTCTATGTTACTATGAATAAACTCTAATTGAGTCTTGTTAAATATTAGGTTGTTTATCCCAGGAAAATATTATATTCTATCAAAACTGTACATTGAATATCGCATATTAGATAACATAGTTTTCTTTTTACTTAAATATTAACATCATTAACATTATTAAAAAAAATAAAGTACCTATTAGCCATTATTGGCCATATCCATAGCCATAGGTATGGCCATAGCCATAAGTAGCCATTATTGGTTATGCTCCTGTGATGCAATGTTAAGTAATATTGATTGAAACCAAAACATTTATGAATAAGGGGATTAGTGTTTGGCAATAAGTGGTAATTATGCTGTTTTATTTTTAGTTCTTCCGCCTGTGGTGGTATGAGGCAAGTCAATAATTTAAAATAGATAAAACACATATCAAACAGTAATATGATGGTACGTTTTAGTCACATTTTTTGACATCACATATAGGTACTGTGCATTTCGTAGACTCGGCTCGGCACACAATACGTACATGTTAAATCAGTGTTGCTTTTAGATGTATTTCGAATGATCACCAACATGGGTTTGTTTCAATATGTTGTTACAGTAAGTAGATAATCTCGACACTAAACAATTCTTTATCTAACAATCCACACCAGTACACACGATATTTTAGCATTATTCAATTTCTCACAAGGATATTACTTTTGAAATAAATTTTAATTGGTGCTTTGTCGAAGCTGACAGTTATTTGTTGCGATATTAAATTAGTGTATTCAGGAGAAAATACATTCAATATTTCCTATTCTGCCCTATTAGGGGCATAGCAAATCCTATACCTAGAATATAGCATATACGGTCAACATCAGGCTTGAAATCTCTGAATTTTGAACACGCTGCGGTAATAATTAATTAGTCAACTAGGCTATAGATAACATAAAACGTAGGTGATTAAAAGAAATAATATTTTTTACTTCAGATGTAAATTCTCCGTTCGGCGTTCCTCTTCACAACTCCAATGCAACCATGGACATCCACCTCAAATCTCCTAGTCCTAGGTCATTCCTCGCCCGTCCTACCTGCAGTTTCCTTGTAAATAACACCAATGCCTTGAAAAAAAGAAGCAAATGTTAATCCTTTCCTTTGACATATTTTAATTCTTCAGTGTAAATATATGTATGTATAATAATAATAAAATTAATAAGAACGATTACTTATGTATCATTTTAACTAAGCTGCGAGCAGAGATTTGTTCAGTCATCATTATTGCATGTGCGTTTTGTATCCAATTGATTTCGCTTGACGTGTGTGTTTTTTTTTTCAAATAATATACAAGGTAAGCATTAAAACAATTTATATGCATGTTGGTCAGTTTGTACGCTTAACGGCTAGCTATGAAACTTAAAACTCGATGACAAAATTTTATATTATAAGTAACTTGTGGCAATTTTGCGAACTTGTAGATGTTATATTTAGTGTAAGATATATAGGCATACGTATAAGTAATGCTTGTTATGATGCTAATGACAATGGATTCTTAGGCACACCACGTAAATGTCACTTCTGTAATCGTCTGAAAAAGGTATAATATGAGTAGTTGGCTTCTTTCTAACGTTTTCATTTCGTGTATGGTAATAAATTATCCTACCATACATTAATATAATATCTCTTGAGATAGCAATGAAACGAAGTGATTGGTTAACCTTTCAGTAATATTGTAAATACAATACCAGTGAAAACTTACTTTTGCTACGAAAGGTGCCTACAATTTTCTATGTAGGTATTCCATTTTCTGCAGTGTTGAATACTAAATAAACTGTTCAGATGTTGCCATAAGCACCCGAAAACTGAATCAGTTAATATGAGAATGCGCCTGTTACACTAAGCTCTACTAGTTTTTCTCATAAGTACCTATTATACTTATCCCTTGCGTTGTGGTACTTGCGGTAGAATCATTTATCCATTAGGCGTAAAATAGTGCTGTTGACGACCATTAAAATACGCTGAAAACAACTTAATCACAATTAAAAATTTAGATACTAATGATAATAGAAACTGACGTAGACGTCCCAGGGTTAATCCGTGTAAAGTAACTGAGTTTTCATGTCGAAGGGCTTGTACACAGAACTGCGATGCGTTGCGATGCGAGTTCGTAAAACAATTATTTCGATAGATTTTTTCGTTGATTCGCATCGCATCGCGTCGCATTCAGTTTTGTGTACAAGCCCTTATTCAATAAAATTCATTGAGTGAAATGTGTTAAATTCACATAAATACGCGTATCGAATAATTTTAACTTAAATCTTTAAGTATTTTAGTTTATAAAAACCGAAATATCTATGCTTAAGAACCCATTATCATAGCTGCTGCTATAAAAAATGTTTAAATCTGTTATCCGGGGATTCGGTTATTGTACATTTCGTCTACAACTTCTGCAATATTCCAGTCATCTTGCTATTAATTTATACGTGTGAATGTTATATTCCAGAACATAGTGGCATCGCGGCTGGTATGCGTTGCGACGACTCTGTATCAGCGCTAGGGTCTCGGCGCTCTCTCGCTGACACCAGCGTGACCAGTACGGCTGACCTAAGCGTGTTCTCGAGTGGACGCTCCCACGCTCCCGACAACTCCCTCGACACGCACAGCAACGTTAGCGACGACGCTACCGGGTCAGATGGGTGAGATTTTTGTAGATGTAGTGCACACCTCATACAGTACTTGGCTTTTGGTTTGTTAGGCCGGGTAGAGTAAGGACCGGCTTCCAGTGCTGGCACGGTACGGTATGGCACGACAAGCAGTGCTGCGGCATCCCGCGGCGTGACATTGTCTATATACCCATGTCGCGGCAGCCTGCTGAAAGCGCACAACCGGACTGCGCCGTGAAAAAACCACCGCTCAAGTTTCAACCTTATTTCGAGTAGATTCACAATCATAATTCAGTGACCCATACGTCTCGCGGGATGCATACGGAGCGTCGAGTCAACCCGTGGACTGAAATGGTATGACAAGTTATGCCGCAGCAAACCGGGACGCCTCGCGTCATTTCGTGGCATCATGGTGTCGAAGTAAAGTAATATAAATTCTAAGTTCTTTGATATAACATTCAAAATAATTTCATTAGTAATAAAATTCATTGCCATAAACGCTGTGCCGTTCCGGCACTGGGTGCAGGCCCTTAGAGTATGGCTTAGATCGAATTATCTAAGGCCTCGGTTGCGAAGTCAGCAGAGAACCGCGCGCCGATGAGAAAAAGAGAATTTTTATCCCCTCTTTCAGGCAGGTCTCAGTTTTATCTATTGCACTTAAGACTGCCAGTCCGAAATCTAAGTAGTTAACCGTTCGACTTACAAAATATTAAAACAATGACGATGGTGTTAAGTAAGTCTTTCTCAGCTGGCCTTCTCTTTATTCTTACACAGACCAAAAGCAAGGTAGTGTAACTGAGAACACCCGATATAAGATCACAGCACTTGCCGTATAATTGTTCAACCTATTTCGCAACCCAATTGGCTACCAATAATGACACTACGCAGGAGGCGCGGCTGTATGTATTGGTCTGGGTGTTTTTATGCATAATATGTATGTACTATGTATTTACAAAAGAAAATGTATCTAATGTTAATCCGCATTCTAGAACCCATAACACAAGCTAGTTAAGCTATGCTTACCATGGGACTCAGTGGCGTTGTAGAGATTGACCTAGAATATTTATTTATATATTTTTATTCGTTATTATTGTTTTGACGACACTGGTTTTATTGCTATCAAGGTCTAAGGAGACTACCTACGGTTCCTGATTTATTTGCCGTGTACACAACGATAGCAAAGTCACATTAAGTTCCATATCTATATGGATAGAATTCGCGAGCTCCAGTATAATGAATACATATGTACAAAGATTTCAACAACATTTCATTATAATCAGCACTGGTCGCGCGTTAGTTACGTGTGCTATATTTTTCCGTGTGTTACGGTTGAACTTCAAAAACAGAGTGGATATCCAAAATGTATCCAATGCTCTGTGACTGTGACCCTCATGCATCTTAACCACCTCACTGCACTTATCATTCAGTTTGGGCATAGATCGACGATCACACAGCACATATAGACATGCATCTATTTATAAATTATCCTTATTCGTAAAATAGAAACTGTACCTACTTTTCACGCTCAACAAATCAATTCACCGTATGTATGCTGTTTATGCTTAAGAGTTCCAATAATGTTTTGTAGAGTTATGTAGGTAGGATTGAAGAACAAGGAATTTTTTTCAAGAAACTCTAACGGATAATAAAAATATTGTAAATAAAAATCAGGCCGATTCAGATTGCGAGGTGATTCCAATTCCTATACATACCTTCTACTTGAAATTGCTAGCGGTAAATAGTAGCTCTCAAAATTCCTTTTTTCCAAAAATACTTTTACCATTCTACTGTGGCGAATGCCTTACAACTATCCAAATTAATTATCGAAAAACTTAAAGATTAATTTTGTTGTCGCTCATTAAAACAAAACGGAACCGAATTCGATTCGAAATTGATGAAATTGATCTACAGAGTTTTACTAATCTCTAATTGTCGTGTGTTATATGTAGGCTAAAGGTCAATATTTCACATTTCCAAATGATTATTTCAGGTCTGGAATCTGTGGGTTGAGCATACAG
This sequence comes from Pelosia muscerda, assembly GCA_963691645.1. Lineage (NCBI taxonomy): Eukaryota > Metazoa > Arthropoda > Insecta > Lepidoptera > Erebidae > Pelosia > Pelosia muscerda. The sequence continues at coordinate 13,724,640 of OY829098.1, read as the reverse complement.
AGGGCGCCGTCGACGACACACTCGACACCGCGCGCCACGCCACACCCTCCATCCGTGTCACCGCTCTCAGATGACGTCGTCCGCATCCATGTAACATATAACCCTCTGGCTGCAAGTCCCTCACACTTGCACCCAATCACCCCTGCTAAATACAAATGCTATAACGACGAGCACCACAAACCTATCTCTCTTGGGTTCTACCCAAGTAACGGAGCCGCGAATCTCCCTTCTGACAATAGAATACGTATTCAAGTGCCATCGGAGGAACTTCTGACGCCTGTAGTTGACTCTGGAAGGATTATAACGCAACGCTTTATTGACCATCGTTCGGAAATGTACGATCTTAATTAAAGCTGTGTATTTTTATCAAATTTCAATGGCCAGTCCCTTCCAGATATTACCATTTTTATACCTTTCTTATCGTTTCACATTTCTATTACAATACTTCTTCTTTCAACTTCAAAGAACAAGACAAATATCTTAGGCCAGCTTTTCAGAAAAGTGTGAAAACAATGTGCCTCACACTCCTCACAGCATATATGTTAATTGACGTACTTCTGAGCTAATTTCTTGGCTTATGCATCATAATTCTGTACACAAATAACTTATTGATAATAAGCTGAATGATAACTTTACTACAACCCTAGACAAGCTGGTCCTCTTTATGTAGAATAGAGTGCTCAATGTATGACAGTTAATGATACATTATTCTGTCGATTATGACTGACGTAACCGTTTATCAATCTCATAAATTTATCATTCCATTCCATTCTATTCTATCTACAAACATACCGCCGCTTGTCTCGAGGAGCTGTAGTCTTAACATCAGTAAGGACTTTCGAACAAAATTTGGACTTACTGCAGCTACATTAGACATTTATCCCAGTTGGAAAATATGAAAATCTCTTTTTGTCTCTAATACCGAAGAATCTCAGTTTCGAACTTAATATACTCATGTTATTTTAGTTATTAAAATTAACTGTTTCTCGTATACATAATATGCTCTGACAATAGGAATAACAGTTATCTAAAAGTACAATTACATACAAAATAGCGTTTCTCAAGCTTTAGTAAGCCTATTTGCCTGTCATGTCCCATTTCAAGTTTTCCAAATAGTAGTTTTCTTGTGCATACAAAATAAAAATGCAAGTAAATCTCAACCTAATTAAGTTTATTGTAGTGAAAAAGTAATAGCTAAGCGAATGTTCATATATATTATAATGAGACTATGTTGCGATTCGGTATTTATGAACGCGACCCCACATTTGGGAAACGCTGCTATAGAGTTGTATTTTCATTTCATCAAGGTTGGTTTAGTTTAAACTAGCTTGATGAAAATGACATTACTTAGTGCGTTTAGGTAGTTTTGATGTTGTGTGTTAGATAATATTTTAATCCGTGCATTCAGCTGCCTTTGTGTGACTTACAAGCAATCTGATATTAAGTAAATTGTACGTCGTTCTATTAAACATACGTTGTGAAATTGATGATAAATATTTTTAGTAACAAAATCTGCCTTAGGCTGTAGGTACGAATTTTGAAGATTAAACTTGTTTTGAGAAAAATAACACTGGAACAACGATATGGGTGGTGTAGGAATTAATGACGTGGAAATAATGTTTAAGAAGTAAACTAGAACTATTCGTTGAAAGTTGTTATTGAAAGTATCTACCTATGTAGTAAGTAGGACGGGTAGATACATTGGTTATCGTTAATAGAAACTTATTCTGAATATGATATTGTAAGGGATGTTCCGTTTTCGAATTATTATCCCTGAATGATTAATTGTAACTTATTTTTCATTCTGACTGTCTAAAAGTTCTGGAAGTTATTTAATATTAAAAGTTTAGATTGTAAGAGTTATTTCGACAAGTCGGGGAGCTGTTGGTACCAGTAGGCCAATATTCTACGCTAGCTTTATTCGTCAAGCATTAACCTTCTATATTATAAACGTAATTTAAATAAGTCCATTCAAATATGTACTAACTATCAGTGAGAAACGCAATAATGTCACTTATATTAGAATATTTATTATAAATAGAGTTAAAATGTATGATGTGTAATCTAATTATGTGTATAGTTATTAGGAAAGGAATGTTTCGGCGAATATACACGCATACTTTCCTTTTTAAGTAGATATCCGTGTGGGAAATATTTCATTAAGTACCATTGTTTCTGTCATTCATTATACAAAGTGCACACAACATATTTGATTTAGATGTCAGTTCAAGTTATATTTTAAAAGGTTTATAAAGGCTGGCGTGTAGTCTGTCTTTCATTCTACCTCTTCCAGAAGGGCGATGCATTATTATAAGAAAATAAAAGCAATATGAACAATAATACATAGGTGATGAGAATTGATAGTGTGATTTAGGTACAAGGATTCACGCGACTTGACTTTCTTCTCAAGCTTATAAATAACGCCTTAGGTATATATATATATATAGTATACGGTTCTTCAAAATTTTATTGAGTGTTTTTAATATGAAATGAAAATGAAAAGGCTCTGCCCGCGTGGATGTCGGTTGTAGCAATTTATGATGATATATTTGGTTTTACTCAACTAATTGCAGTAAACAAAACAGGACGATTTTATTCTGCTTAAAACCATTTTAAAAAGATGCATCAAAATTCGTTCAGTAATTTTTGCGATCATCGCAAACAAATGGAACCATACAAATCTTTTTGTGTTCAGAATTGTTAATAGGGATCTTCATGAATATTTAAACCGATGAAAAATAAAACTTTACTTATTTATTGCCTTACAGGTAGGTACTAAAAATAATGTTATTTTATTGTTTGTTCTAATACCCCTTCAAAACGCCACATTATGTCATCTGAAAGCGCGGGACGTTAACTGTCTTTAGTCGCGTCTCCTGCGTACATTTATAATAATGAAAAATATAATGCTCGCAGGAACCCGTAGTAGTACAGTCGATGATTGCTCCTAAATGACTTCATGCATTGTGATTCGTGTTTTAGTACAGATTCATAAATTAATGTATTATATTAAATTATTCTTTGATAAATAATAATCGTAAAACAGCAGTATATTTATTTCATGCAGGTACATTTTAGACTTTTTTCGGTCCGATCACATAATACAAATCTCAATACTTATCTCCAATGTATAGATATGAATAATTTACATTTTGAAATATTTGGGATATCCGTGAAACTTGAATCGCACGAATGATCTTCTATGATTCATTACGGAATAAACGTGAAAATTTAAGGTTATTTTTATTTAGAGTTTACCATCGCCTGCTACATTAATAACGTAGAATTCAGATCTAACTAAACTAACGGTGTGCTTTGCAAGTAGCTAATACAATGAATCACACAAGTTGCCTCCTTCCACTCCTACAGACATCATATTTAACGTAGACATCAAATCTGTCATCAAATCGACATGTATCTGGAAATGAATCAAAATACTCGGTCGTTGTCTTTATATACATACTATTAGATAAATATACTTTTAAATATTGTTTTAAGTTTTTATTAGACCGATTAGTGAAAGGCGTTCAAAACGTTTCAAATACAAAGTGCCATTGTAAAAATATATGATCTTATTTTCTTAGTCACTGACTAGTAATATGTTTTATTACCACCTAGGCGGTTTTTCAACCAAACTTAGTTATCACACAATACATGTTATTCAGTGACATTCATTGAGTAAAATGTGATATCGCAATTCACCTTAATCGCCGCTTCTATGAATGGCGAATTCCACCTAAAATAAATGAATCTACAAAGCTTGCTATTTATATTAGCATTATTTTATAGAAGGTATTGAATTAATAGAAATCTCATCAATCTCGGCCATGTTTAGAAAATGGAATTACACAAACTGAAAATATATTTGTAGTATATCAGAGAATCAAAGGACAAGTGTTAATTCTACGCGCAATCTCTTGCCTCGTTGATGATAATATTAAAAAAAGGCGGCGGGTTCTTCACTCGTTTAGGACTACATGACTCTTGCTTTGAAGGCATGACTAAAAAATTCATTGAAAAGTTCGCCATACTACATTTAATTTGCTACTGTATGCAAAAACAATTTATTTAAAAGAGAATCACACGTTTCCCACGTTCCAATTCCACAATGTATTTTACCACATTTTTATATATAAATAAATACCTAGTTAAATAGTGGTAAGTTTAAGTTTTTGATAAAATGTTTGCTAATTATATGTGAAGATAGTAATGGCCTGCTAGAAGCCTGTAGTAATGCAGCTAGATGTGAATAAAATTGTTCTTCGCTTTTTATCGGGCAAAACATAATGGGAATAATTTTGTATACTTTAATTGGGGTTAGTCAAATTATACTTCCGTCCAATAATTTTGTATTTTTAGAGACTGAACGTGCGATGCTTGTGTAAACGAAGCTTGATTTGAATGATTTAGCACATTAACTACGCGTGTCCTTTATTATTAAGTTTGTATTGTAGTTTAAACACAAAATAACAATACTTAATTACAGTAATTTCCATAAAATATTAATTCAAATTATTTAATATAAATTATGAAAGGTGCTGATCCTATTGTACACTACTCTCGTACACTAAAGCAGCATCAAATTCCAGAAAAGTATTTTTAGGTAGATACGGAGGCAAGGGTCAGAAGAACTTAAAAGGATTGCTTTATAAAAAGTGAGAATACTACAATACTAATTACATAATTCAAAATCAGTCATAGTATAACCAAAATTATTATAGGCAAAATTAACACAGGAGTAACATTTAATCGTTGCAATTTTAGTTGTATTCACAAGAACAATTCACATTCACATCTTAACTAACTAATAATACCTACTTACGTACGATAGTTACTCACAACTTTTAGTTATACAGTTTCACTAACATTTATACAAAAGGTTTTTCTACTCGCAGTGAAATCATGCAACTTAGTATGAATCTCAAAATATAATATTTGTCTCAATGGAAAAGTCGAGAAAATGTCACTCGCTCTCAACTCCCATTTAGTTGTTCCAAAATATAATAATTAGCTTTACTCATTGATTTCTGATTGAGTGCGGCTATTTTAAATATATTCAAAAGAATAGAATCGTGCTAGATATTTTGCAGAGAGTTGTTAATTTTTCATACTATCGCCCATATGATCATACCTATTTATATTTGTGCAAATGTATATTCTTAATAAAAGACATTATAGTAGTAGGATATAACTTATTATATTAAGTCAATAATAAAATTATTATTTAGCACTAGAGGAGGCGCGTGTCCTCTAGAATGGCTCAAGCCGGAGCAGGTAGCTCTGGTCAGATCTGTCACTAATGTGTTGACGCCGCGTTTCGCTTGCTGAGATGACATTGGATTTGTAATTTCACAGATTAGTAAAATGGACAGCAAATTGGAACTTGTTCAATTTAATGCCAGCCTTCATGCCCCTTTGGTATTGACATAAAATGTATATCAAATACAAACGTACCCATTTTAAATTAACCATGTAGGTAATTACTAAGTAAATTGATATAAACAGGAATTGCTTAGCGGTAAAGGTGGTGAGTAGAGTAATTTGATGTACCGTCGTCTGTAACTGTCACTTCCAATAAAGTTTGTAATTAGAACTACAGTGAGAACAGTGCCTGCACGAATTGCGTTGTTATCCTGTGTTGGGAATACACATAGCGTATTTATGAATATATTTGTGGTGTGTAGCATAACATATGAATAGTTGGTGTGGACGCCAACTGATCCAACTGATTTTAGAAGTATTTCTGAGAATCAGATTACAGATAAAAAGATATAAATTTGTGTTCATAGGAGAGAAAAATGTAACTCAATTTAGAGCGAATTGTCAGTTGTATCGGCTTGTACAATATCCATATTTACCAGTACGAATACGCAATGTGAGATGTCAGCATAACGTACTTGGCTGATTATTATTATCGTGTCTTGATGTAAATAAATGTTAATGTAAATTTATGAAAAGTTTTATTCGCATGTATATTTAGTGATATAATTAATTTTAAAGCTTAGTCACGTATTGTTGCCTATTGTAAAACAGAATGACACAGCCCGATATTTATTAACTTAGTATCATAAGTATTATTTTCGCTATTTAATTAAATATATATTATCGATACTTAAGTGTAGTTTTCTTAGATTTTATGTAAAGGACTTATTTTCAGAACAAAAATGTTTGAATGAAAATATGTAAAAGCTTTTTATTTTCAAATGTTTATATTTAAAATAAACGTTTAATAAACCATTTTAAGTGGTGCTGGAATCTCGAAATCGTACGTACTCATATATTGTATTGGAAATTGGAAACATTGTTTCTAGCTAGATATATTAGATTGGCATAAGGGCTATATGATGGTTCTAAAATTGTTGACTTAATTATGTGCATTTGTATCGTTTCGTAGTAACGTCAATAGAGTGCTCGCAATGCCACTTTGGTAGGTACAGAATGAACATCACTCATAAATAGTAACTTTATGATTGATCTTGTCATACATTAGGCATTATCAGTTTGTCGTCACGTTTGATTGCAAACTATTTATAATATTTTTTTGCCGAATCATTTGGAAAATTTTAACGTTCATATCCAGCTACATAAAGGTGTGTCATATTAAAAACGAGTGCAAAATATTTCGTTGCATAGTACGATAGTGTAGATATCTGGTTTACGCATATTCAGGTTATGTATTTATTAAAAATATTAAAAACAAACATTCATGATATTCGCAATTTTATGTGGTCATGTACCTATACTGTAAAGCAATATTTTAAAATAGAGATTATATAGATAACTACTCGTATTGTACCTACGTATACTTATTAATAAAGGGTAACATCGATAATATTAGTTGAGCAGTTCACGAATAGCAGCTATTTTAGTTACATAACATGGTTTAAGTTTTAAATATACGGGTGTATTTTGTGTTAACAATTGCTATGTTCATGGGTATAGATTTCTCGAGACTGTTTAGTTCCAACTAGATGCATTGTGGCATTTATGTATGTAGGTAGGGCGTGCATACAACGCCTACCTTTTTGTTTATAATTAATTGACTATTTTTAAAGGTAAAGCATGTTTGTGAATTGCAGGAACAGAACATCTGACTTATATGCAAGTTGCAAATAATTGGACAAACTTAATAGATTTCCACATTTATTTTACCTGATTTTAGTTACCTAGATATAAATTTTAGCCGTGTAGGCAATAGTCAAGTCTTTCAAAAATGGTTTTACCCTTAAAATCTCGTAAAATACCATAACATAATGTGAACGATGAAGGATTTAACTAATTTGCCCATTGCTGATAGTTGTGAAAATGGGGGTTATGTAAATAGGGCTGTAGTTTATTGTATAATTTTTCAGTTTAATAACATCGTCAAGTTCATATTTACCAATATGATATAAAAAAATTGAGCACCCCTTAAGAATAGACAAATTATTGAATCGTTTATTGTAAGTATGCTTAGGGCATCGTCCTAATAGCATTTTGTGTTAAGGGGTAGGTACCTAGGATGATGCCATAAGCTTACCATTCATTTATTTCAATTTCAGTACCTACCTTCTCCAATTAAAAAAGAGATATTTCGCATGTTTTAGTAATGTAATTGTAAAGTATATTATTATTTTTTTACTGTCATTACTAAAGGTTACCGCCTCCAAAAGTAGGTATGTAGGTTTTATTTGCATTACATTTAATATTGTTTTTTGATACGAAATTGATATTCACAGTTGGTTGATATGCTCACTTTTCAATTCCTTAAACGTCTGAATATTGTAATGTTAATATAGTGAGCTAACTCTCTTCAAAATGTTGATAGCGGCAATAGATTATTAATAATAAATACAATAGTTATTGATTACGGTGCATTTTAATAGTCTACAAATAATTTCTTTTGACTAAACTAAGTAAGTCTTGTAATAAGTGTAATAAAGTTGATGTTCATCGAACTGTTCATTTTGCTGATACGCTCATTATTCAATAAAATTTCTGTAACATGAATAATAATGTAAACACAACAGTAAGCTCTCTTGGAAATGTTTATGCGAAAATAGATAATGATCATAATAAATATTATAATTTTCAATTACAGTGCATTTTCATTATCTACAAATTATTTCCCTTGAATATCTTGCCCTATTTTTTTTGTTTTCCCGCGTGAAATGCACCACGGGAAACTCCCCGCCGAAGTCAGTAAAGGTGGTTATGTAGGACTCGAACAATAACTTGACACTTATGACTTATATGTCTTGTCTTCGGCCTGACGCACGCCTACCAAAGTCCCGGGACAGGGATTCCATAGTCCCGAGAGTTGCGTACTTGATGATATTATAAAACACTTTTAATTTTTTGATGTCTAAGTAGACAAGAGTGTAAAGTTACAAATAAAGTTCGGTTCCCTAACACCGAGAGGCCCAACTAGCCTGAGCCTGTACCAGTGCTAGAATTTCCGATTTCAAGATTTCCATTCCCTGAAACGAATCGGGAACTGAATTTTGTTCAAAATTTAAAATAGACTACGATTTTATTTGCTTCATGGTGACAATATAAACTAACAATAGGTATAAAAAACAATATTTTATTGGAAACATAATAATATTGTGACATACGTTGTGTGATAGACGTTCATCATGCTCGTTAGATGGCGGTATAGCCATTTTGTAACTGACGTTATGGTTTCGTTACACACATTTTTATAAATTAGCTCGCTGACGATATTCCTCATCGTACTCACATTCGTGAGAAATTATATTTTTATATTTCGTACCTCGCTAATGTGTGTACGAATAAAACCCGTCCCTAAAATTGAATATAAATTAGATAGAGCGATTAGATATTAAGGTATTTATTTGCCGAGTGTCATAAGGTAGGTCGGTAGGTATGATGTACATACATAAAATGTAGAGTTAACATTCGTGGTCTTCCCTTTATTTCTGATACTAATTTATCTAGTAAAAAATAACCCTTACATTACATACATTACATTCCCATCGGTATCAAAACACTACAGACCGATTTTTTTTCTCGTGTACCGTGTTCGATTCTCAGTTTAACGGAGCAATTATTAAAAATGTATGAATGCAGTTCAATTGGTTTTTAAAATTAAAATAAAGTCTCCTTTCAGTAAAATGTCCCATCTACAATAATTAAGGTACTTTCCCTCCTTGCCTATTTTAGTGTGTGTTAAACAACAAGTTTTTTATTTCATTCAGCTTTACTAACACGATTGAGAGTGAATAACGCAAGTTAAACGGCTTAAAAAAGAAAAAAAAAAATGCGTTGCCGTAATTTCTTTTTGTGCCAATATGTTGGGTACCATGAGTACTGGTAGTACTACCAGGGCCCTTCGGCTTCGGGAGTGTTCCCCTTACACTCTGTATAGTATAAAGCAAAGTTGCTATGCTTGAATCTTTAAAACGATGCAACGGATTTCAATGTTTTTAATAGATATTGTGATTCAACAGGACCGTTTATATGTATACTTATATAATAATACATGGATAATATAGTAGAGGCACACTGATAGATTTAGAGGTTCCTAACGTGAGGTCGTAATTTAACACATGTTTTGAGCTTACATTGCAAACGCCGCTGGAAGAACCCTACGAGATAGATCAAAATAGTGTATTGTGAAAATATATATCTCAAGTAGATCTTCATAAAAGTCTTGCGATAGCATATGCCCATCAACTAAGAATAAGCCACAATAACCATTTTTCTCTTTTAAAACATGAGTCATTTAAATACAGGCGCGGCAACTTGGTCTGCTGGTGTGACCAATGAATGATTACAGTGAGTTCATTTCACGCAGCGATTTTAAGCAATAGGTACAGCATTAATCCTTATCAAATTAAGTACATTAAAAACATTTTGCATTGCATTAATTTCTGTATTATGATCAATATGATCCTTTACAACATTTAAATGAATATTTTCGACAGGATACAACGGGCGACATCTATTGTGACGCAATGAAGTTGCGCGGGTCAGCTAGTATTATTTTATAGAAGTAATGTAGTTTAGTAGTAAAGTTATGTGCTGTATGTACCTACTATATATTATACTATAGTGGAACATAATTATATACAATATACTATACTATTCTTTAATATACTATGTATAAAAGATTAGAGTATTTAAAAGGACAGGACATAGACTATGTTTGATTGCGATAACGGACATTCACACGGGCGGAGCCGCAGGCAACAGCTAGTAAAGTAATGAAACTTATTAATAATAAACACGAATTATACATTTATTTATGCTTATTATGTTTAATTGCTTCTAAACTCGATAGATGGCGTAGTTAATCGCGCTGCGCGCTTTGGTTTGATTACCATCGTTGCTATAAGTAATTAAATAATACCCTACTGCGCGAATTTTAAGAAATAATAAAATGCACTCATTACCTTCTCCCTACTCCGATAATTTATGATCAGGATCATAATAATAGATATTTTATAGTTTCAATCTTCTTGATAGTTTTTTGTACAGCTCTTAATAAAATATTTAAGTAGGTAACTCTATTGAGTTACCTACTTAAATGGTTATTACCAAGGAGGTTATTACCAAGCGGGACTCATTTCAAGATATTTTTTTAGGTTTAAATAATATTTGATTAAGGCTTTTTGATACTTACGAGTACTATCAAAAAGTATGAAACAATAGGGACGATCACGTGGCCGGGCGGACAAACGGAAATATTTTCGGGTCAGTATTAAAAACACATTACAGTAATTCCTTAATAAGACGTTATTATGTTCCACTGTCAAAGATCAAAGAATATGAGAAAAAAAATGAAAAATGCTTATTATTTAAAATTCATTTATTAATAAGAATTACAATTACAATTACGTTACAAAATAATATCATACAAATTATAGTATTAAACAAAATATTGTTTGGTGTGCTCTTGGTACCTATGTTCAAAACAAAATCTATTTACCTAAAATTAGTTTTCTACAAATTATAATTAGAACAAATAGGAACTTCATTGGTTGTTAAGACATTCCGTCTCTAAATTTTGTTATGAATTGTGAAAAAGGAAAGGAGTATAAGTACTTATAAAAATCTATGAATACCCAAGGCAATTTATATAGAAATAAATATAAGTTTCGTGTACAACTCTATTGCATGTAGATATTAGGTATGACTATCACTCAGATAGATGATATTTTAAAATGTTACTTATTTCAGACTATTTTTCACTGTTATCTGCTTAAGATAAGTGATTGTATGTACTTATAAGCATTGGGTTTCGTCTATATCATAATTGTTGTAATTTGTGGCCGGTTTATCAATAGCACTCCGTAAATACACACTTTTATTAAAAATACTGTTATATCTATGAACCTATAGAATGTTTAACATTACCAATACTAAATGCAAGTTCCCCGCCACCAATAACAAAATAATATTAAACTGATAAAAAAGTACACAGCTTAATAATAAAAGCATTTGTTCATTTTCATGAAAATGATTTATGACGAAATATGTAAGAAAGTACAATTCTACTAGGTACTAATAATGTTATTGGCTACGTTGAAAAGTCGCGCTGTACCTTACCTAGGTACCTATTTTACTTAGATACGTAACTATCGTCATACGCTGCACTCCTTTAAAATAATGTTATTTTGGACCATTGTTGACTCACAAAAGTTTAACCACTCGTATTATCACAATCATGTGTTGATTGAATTATGTATTATTATCTAAGTATTTCCACCAATCTACGTTCAGCTCTGTAGGGAATGTAATAACCACTTTGGATTATATTATACTAAGTACATATAACTATATAAGTATGACATAATAAAACAAGATACCGAACATTCGGCACAACTTAATTACTAAAGATTTACTCCACATTCATTAATACACAAAGTGTATGATTTTCTTCTCTTGAGAGACGTTATAACAAAACTAACGGGGGTTTTAACGTATTTGAACAAAGGTGCATACTGCTGATAATTATTTAAAAATAGGGGTTTAGTTGTACTCAATTCAACAGGGGCCCTTTAAGGTAAGACCGCATCAAGCGGATTTGCACGACAGGGGGGCATTGCTCATGACGTGACTTTTACAACATCAGCTGCCTCACACGGTCGTTCGCACAGCGTCCTGTTTCGTGCAAATATTATAGTGCGTACTCCGTATTTTTTTTCACTCGAAATCTGCACAATAGCACGCGCCTGATTAGCTAACTATAGGTGGAGCCACTTGTTACTCTAACGTTATTCAGTGCCATAACAGAAGCAAGCCAGCGCGGTGGCGCCCCCCCGTTCATCCAGGAGCAGTTCAAGGTTTAAGTGTCTTCTCATCTTGGAGTCAGGCACTGCACTCAAGAGGGAGTACACGTACACCCATATGTCTTTAGTAGGTAAATAAAAACAAAATTCAAAGCAGTAACTATTCTAATCGACAAAACGTATAAAATTAATAGCAATTCCGATTTCATAGGTCGGAGGAACAATTACAACAACTTGCAATAAGTAGCACCATTTTAAAATAGCGTCACATAATTTAACAACTTGTAAAAATTAGATCTATCTATTCCATATTAATCGGTCTACGAGCTACATAAAGGTACAAAAATATTTCACAAAACACATAACGCTCAATACAATACTGGTACAAAACTATCAAAATTACTACTACGTACCAAGTTTATAAAAATGCAGATTAACCCATAATCTTCGATTACGGGCTTTGCATGATTTTGATGATAGCATCTTTGGTACCAAACACTAACGCGAAGATACCGAAAAGAACCACCAATACGTTCTTCCAAACGATATATTTTGTGGGACCGAAACCAATGTCCCAGAACGTAATCACTTCGATGAATGCTGGAGCTATGAGTCCCAGAATAGAGAAGCAGAAAGCGCCAATGACTCCCATGAATGGTGCAATGGTAGGGACTGCTACAGCTAACAATACGCTCGCAGTCACCATGATGGTTCTCATGACGTAGTCAGCGAGTACTGGCCACTTTGTGAATTTATCCTTAATGCTGTTCCACATGATTTCGATGCACACGAAGAACTGCAGACCATATGTGCAGTATACGGCAATAGCTATGGAGATCTTCACGATTTGGGCAGGTCTGGAATAAGGGATTATGTAGTTTAGTAAGTTGCCCATTTTCTATTTTTTACATACTATCTTATATTATACATACAAACTTAAGTAATTACGATACAATGTTCCACTGCAATGCCTTTTTTATGAATTCCATAATTCCATAATTCTATTCGCTAGGATTGTATTATGACTGATAGTCCTCACGACGTAATTTCAACGACTTAAAAGTATTCAAAAGTACTTTGGCTTCAGTAAATTTATACTTACATTTGTGTAATGTCCAGATCGAGAGTAATGGAATCTTTAACATCTTCACCATAGCGAAGGTACCCGAGGAACCCAAGGAGAATGTACACCAATGTCACTCCACTCATTCCTTTATTGAGAACCCCACAAAAGCCCAGCATGGAGCGAGGAGTCTTCATGGCATTTTCTAGTGGCATCACCACGCCGATGGCTTCCATAGCGAAGATAGTTAGTGAAAAGAACTCAGGCCACTCTGCCGCTGGTTTAAAAAGCATAGAAGTGATTTTATCGGTCTTTAGTTCTCCAGTGCCTACAAGATAGTACATACTAATACCAAGACCGATAGCCATGAACGCGTTGGCGATCATAGAAACGGGAGCTAAATATTTAAGATTACGAATCCATGACATGAAAATGAGCGGCAATAGAAGAGCAATGATGAATATTCTGCTCTCCATTTGATCTTCAGGTGTATCTGTATAGTGGGCCACGACCTGAAAATGATAAGAAAACATTTAAACCTCTACTTTTGAGATTCAACCTGAACCAAGTACCGAACAATTAGACGTTAGTATATAATGTGGCCTATGTTGGCAGAACCTACCAAGACCTTTGCGACAAAGCCAACATAAGATGAAAGCGGTTACACCTGCTGATTAACGGACCAGGTTCTGACATAAGGCTTAATTCGTAGATTTGAGAGGTAAGGTAGGATTTGGTCATCGTTTCCGGCAAAATCGATTTTCTTCCAAACAAAGACAATACTTAAATAGGCTCCACTGCGCAAAGCTTTGGTTGCTATCGAATATTCAATACCGAAAATACCGAATGAAAATAATGATGACGACCCTATTAGCATGGATACATAATATGGATTTTGTATCCAGCTAATAGGGTGTTTGTTTTTAAGTAGGTACGTATGGACCTACCTACTTAAAAACAATAACTCTGAAAATGTAGAACTACGCATATGAATTCCGAACGACGGCACCAAATTAGGTAACAACTTGCTCACAAGGTGGCTCTTATTGCATTGCAATTAGGCACATAATACATATAAACCAATACCTACACATAAACCTATAATCAAACTGTGATATTTTCTTTGTTATTTCGATACCTATTGGTAACTCATGCAACTTCGTACTTAGATGTATAATTTCAACTTGTACGTGTCATACTTTTGTTTTCTCTGTAAAAACTTTAAATTCTCATTTGTGTACGAATGTAGCTAAAAAACTAAAAGAAATCTCATTCTTTTAGTGGCCGATCGTCATTGTAGGGTGCGCGCACATTTTTTTCAACTACTACAAATTTTTCCTAATATTGCCATTGCGAAAAATTGTTCATAACTCATTTTCACTGTTTATACTATAGGTAGTTATTGTTAGTCTTATTTTTTGTGCGTTGAAAAACGTCGTATGACACACGTGTGTATTGATGATTACCATTTTCGGTTCTATTGAGACCTCTCTGTCGCCTCAGCGGTAATCTGGTGAAGTAATGTTGGTACAATACATACTTGTATGTACCATAACGTATTATATATAAAACATTACCCGTAGAACACCTGGATGACCTGTATAGTGTATAGGTTTATCTATGCTTCTACTTATATAGTGTCTTATTTAATGTAGAATAAGGACTGTGCTATCTACCGAGTTAGTCTGTAAAAAAATTAATAAGGTACTATTTTTCTTACCTGAGCAACATTCTTGGCAACGAGCACCGTGTATACCGAGCTGGTACCGAAGTAAGTAGCGAAGAGACTCACTAGAATGAAGATTCTGAAAACAGGTACATTTATGTACTATGCTTACGTTGGGTGGTATGTCTTTTTCTATTGAGCGTGAAATCCCTACGGATACTTCCCCCGTCAGAACTAGTGGAAGTGGTTCTGTCTGATTCGAACCTTACTGTCGGAAGTGAGATGATATAAGACATATCTCTCGCACCTCGGTAGACCCGCAGCCTTCTCTTTCGAGATTGCCCTCTTCGGGTGTAGGGACCACGATGTCCCCATATAGCCCCCGGGTATAGGGAGGTGTGATGTGTTTTAACATAATTATGTTGTATATGTGTATTTTTGTATGTTATTTATGCGATGTGGAGGAATTCTATGACTTATTTTAGGTTTAGTGTTGTCAATATTATATTAAGTATAAATTATTTAATTTGTAATCGAAACGAGAATTACCGATAAATTTTATGTGATTCAAAAATTTTGAATGATCACTGTTAAATCGATCGGGATATTTACCATGATTTAACAGTGAATTTATAAATGACCATGTCAATCTAAAATCATACATTTTGAATGATGTCAGTAGAGTTCATTGTTCAAATAAATTGACTTGTATCTTACCTAAATGCATTGGCCCAAGGCCGTAAGTTTTCTGGTCCGTTCTGCACCGCCGCTTCACCCACTTCTGGAAACGTCATCTGGGTTTTCTTCGTCTTCTTATATAGAACGTGAGAGCACTTAATCTGTTGATAAAAGAAAATACATAAATAATTTTCTAGATTCAGACACTTCACCAATACCCTATCGAAAGCTGGGTAGAGAATATTTCCATTCACTATATAAGTATCCTTCGCACTTAGTAATGCAGGGGCAGAACATGATATACAGTCGCATAAGTGGATGTATACCTACTATCTAAGCTTACTTACCAGAATATATGCGCAGTGGGTGCATACGACTGCAACGAGTACAGTGAAGAATATTCCCAAGACTAGGCCAACGTTTTTGAACGCTTTGGGCATAGCGAGAATACCTGTGCCGAGCGACGCCTTCAGTAGATGCGTCAGGGTGTCCATATCTCTGCAACAAGCGTCTTCGATGTCAAGGGAGCGTGCTTATATTTTATATGGTGCATTAGAAGATTTTTGAAGTTGGTCTGAATATACCACTCCATTTGTTTAGGTAAAGCTCTAAATATTGTTTAATGTAAAATTGTTATCAATGTAAGTATAAATCAAATTAATGTTACTGTAGGTATGTAGAAATACTGCTTGACTAGATAGATTTCAATCCAATATATCTACGTAATAGATACCCATATTTACATATGGGTATGTTTTTTAGCCTTGAAAGATTCTGGAAAATTTTTATGCATAGGTTAATAGGATTCATGAAAAACAACACATCATGCTATTTTTTGCTCACCATTTTAGAGTTAAATATGTAACAGGCAGTGTTGTTGCGATGCTTATTGACGCATTTCGAAAATCGGAATTGTTGATTAAAACAAATTAGGTTTTTTAAACCTTGAGATGTCGAATGACAATTGAGTTTTTGAAGAGAAGTCCGTCATTGTCTCATGGAAATTTTATATATCTGGTATCTTAGTTATTCATGCATGTTATTTATGGGCTTCCAGACTTGAAAACATGCAGCTGCATCATTACTTGCAAACATGCGCATTTATATATTACAACGGAGTTTTTGTGTGGTAGATAGATACATAGATAGATAACTCTTTATTGTACACAATAGAATAAACATTTACATTATGGACATAAACGGCGACTTTATCGCCAACGGCGATCTCTTCCAGGCAATCTTTGGATGGACAGGAAAGAGCAGAAGTGTGCTTGGCGGTAAGTTTTTACCGTGGGATGACACGGTCCAAAAGGAAACATGTGTGAAGAAAAAGCTCTTTATAAAGCCAAGCGTTAATCTTCTGAATAGTCTGATGCCACACGGAGCCTTAATCCTGCCACTAAGGTCAGTAAGACCAGTACTAGACAAGACCATATGCAACAACTTAACGACAGATAGGAATCGACTGAGGGGTATAATCTCATCGTTAACTTGGCCAAAGCGGCATAAGATGTTTTCAAATGCCCTTGCTTGGAGAAAACAGTTTTGAGAGAAATATTCTAGAGGGTAGGTAACAAATCTGTGGTCATGATACCTGCGCCGGTCTTCGGTAGGAGGAATAAACCCTAAGAAATGATGATTCGATTTCGCAAAAGGGTTTGGAAGACCGCGCGAAGAGGTAGTGGGAGAAAAGGAATCTGGGCAATCTGGTAGTTATGGATCAGACCAGGGTTTGACGCTAGCTTGATGACGATGAGTTCTGCATACCATAACAAAATGGTTAATTCGAAAGGATTTCGTAGGGGGACAAAATAAGTTGTGAACTTTTCCTTATAATAGCTATAGCTAACAGAACACAGCAATAAATACTTAACACGCTCAGCATTTTAAAATAAGCACTTTTAATAGAAATTATCTAGTTATTTGAAAATAAAGGGCCAGAGTATAATTGAATGAGTATTTAATATAAAACTACCAACCACCATTTTGCCTTAGTAATATTCTGCAAGTAATGTATAAAGGTAATGCGGGCAAAGTACGGGCACCTCTAACAACTGAGCATCATTCAAATTGGAAAATATAATAGGTAGAATGGATCGCGTCGAAAACTTTAAAATCGTCGTAAGACGATTTTGATTAACATAGCCACCGTTTTGTATAGGAAATTAATGTGTCTTTGCTATACAAGTAGAATAGTTAAGGAAGGATTATGTTTTGTGCAAATTAAAAGTCGAGATGAATTAAATACAATAAAATAAATAACTAAGATAAAATGTCACTATTCAGTCGCTACATAGAGCATAAAGAACGGTTGGGTGGTAATTTTGACAGTTTTGAGAACATAGGTAAAGAAATTATATTTTGTAACTTATGTAGGTGCCCGTGTATGTTAACAAAATGAAGTGTAATTCATTACATTCGCCATGCTTTTAGTGGAAATACTATCCAATATGTACCTACTCATGCAAGTACTGTACCTATAACTGAATCTCGAAATATTGAGGCTAAGAATCTCAAAGATAAAATAACACACCTATTCTTCTCAAATTTTGAAAATTCATTAACGGAAATTGCGAAATCTGGAATTGAATGGGGACCACTTACACAGCACCACCCGCCCGTGTGATGAATAGGCGGTCAACAAGTTTTTTCCGAATGTAGTATAAAATTTGAGCTATGAAATACGATCCCATTTAAAATACGCGTGTAGTAGAGGTCCTGAGTAGATACATATACCCTACATCTAACTAAAACCTAGATTCTACACGATATCCATACATAGGTGCATCGCCTTGTAAAGGCACTTTCATAAACATATTGTGGTCTGCGTATTCAACGCGTGTTCTCAACGAGTTGACTTCCAATAATTTTCAATATCCTAACAAAGCAGCACTGTGGTCTACTCTCTCTAGGCATACGACACGTATAGCATGTCGTTTGCCAAGAACCCATTGGCAGGAAAAGGGACGTCCAATTACATTAGCTATTTTAATAAGCATAGTGTTACTTACGAAGTAGCATTCTCCAATTTTCGCTCGCTGAATGGATCATAGTCAGCCGACTCCGGGTCCTTACCGGACAGTCTATACCTATGCAAAAAAAAACAAATGAGTAAGTAATTTCACTTCATAATAACACCAGGTGCTTTCAGAAAAAACATACGAAGTGAATACTAACTTGCTAACGACTTTCTCCTTCTGTGTCTCCTCTGGAGACAGGAACGTTTCCATTTCCTGCTGAGCATTGCCATTGATTTCCTTAAAAAAAAGCCAGTATTAGGTACAAATGGTAAAACTAATTCAGGTACTGTCAATATTTTGTCTTGAAGTTAGGTACTATTGGCACGCGGATCGAACGCTGGGAACGAGGTAAAGAAAGAGAAAGAAAGAGCATGAGACGACAGTTCCATGAGCGTTGGTTGCGAACTGCGGTGGACTGTGGTGAGCTGCCCAAATCTAATATAGTAGGGGAGCCCATGATACTAAATCGGGATTTACTCGAGCGTCATAGACACTACTGGATTGCGAAGTTTTGGTAATAAGAAGAAAAAAATGATATATAATATTTTGATCCTTGGGGATACCTTTGATCCGTGGGGGGAGCGACTATAGATTTTCAAAAATGTAGGATAAACTGTTGCATGGACATACTCGAGCGCGTCAGATATTGATAACATTCATGTATTTTTGAAAATGTACGTGTGTTAATCTGATTGTTTCCATAATGGGGTGGTCGTACGTAAGGTTTGAAAATGAAAAAAATAAAAATGTAATCGAGTGCGTCAGATTTTCTAAGGGGATGACATTTAAACCAAAAAAAGCTAGCGGCCATTATTAGAACATGCAAAAAAATTGCAATTTTTAAACACTCGAGCGCGTCAGATTAAGATCAGATCAGATTTTGAGACAGCACGTCTCAATATCTGACAATTATCTAGAGGGATTCGGCTAATCTGATAATTAAATAAAATATTTATTCAAAAATACTATATGTAAAATATTTTTTCAAATCATTGAACGTGATTAATTGAAAAGCTGAAGAAATAGCATGCAAATAAAAAAGTACAGATTTTTAAAGTATAATATGTAACGTGTATTTATAAGAAAAAAATTATAAAACATTAAATGTAATTTGCGTAATTTTTTTTTTATTTTCATTTTCTTCATAGGTAGTAGGTATCATCTTCCTCCTCTGGCTTGATTACATCCTCAGTTTCGCATAGCTGCACGCATTAAACTTTTTTCTTTCTTCTTCTTTTTTTCTTACTTCGGCTTATGGAAATCGTCAGATTATATATTTTTCGTTATCCCTGAATTATCTCCTTCAAAATAAAATAAAATGTAGCCCCGCTCGAGAAAGTCGAGATGATGTTTTGTTTACGAGTTTGATTATTTTTTTAAAAAAATTGCTTGGCCGTATTTTTTTTTCCTCCCAATATGTTGTGTACCATGAGTACTACCAGGGGCCTTCGGCTTCGGGAGCGTTCCACTTACACCATGTATGTGGTGGTATACTCGTATGTGGTGGAGGTACTTTACCTGGTAGGTTCAAGGCATCTCCCTGTATATTAATCTGCCGCGCTGTAGTGACTCCTGAAATCCCCCCGTGGGCTCCCCTACCATAATGGTGGATGCTCAAATCTTGCGTTACAGCACTCGTGGTCAGATTGTGGTTCACTTTCATGTTTTAAAACAAATTTTCCTATAGCCTACCGCAATGCCTTAAAACGAAGATCTTCAATCGGTGCGTCCTGCCTGTAATGATCTACAGTGCCGAAACGTGATCATTGACGGTGGGGTTAGTTAACAAATTTAAAATCCCGGGAGTTATGCTTGGAGTTTTTTTTGAAGAATAAAGGATAAAATTTAGCAATACCGTCATTTAACAAAGAACTAAAGTCACCGACATAGCTCACAGAATAAGTAAGCTGAAGTAGCCGGTCAGATGTCGAAGGACCGATCATTGTTGGAGCAAACGCCCTCAGAGGGATGGATGAAGTGCCAGAAAATGATGGCATCTCCACTGCATGCACTCTTCTTTCATGCTTCTTTTCCTATACCCAATTTTAACTTCTCGCAATTTGGTATGCCGTTTTCAGCACTGACTGGTCTCATATAGAGGAATGTAGCACTCTCTGCGCACCATTGCACCACTATAGGTATCGTGTCATTACATAATCCCATAATTTAGAAAACACTTGCCCTTTGTTTATTTCTTCTATTGGGAAATTTCCAGATTTCTATGACACCTGATCTTTTGGTACATACCTACATTAGATATAATATTGAGCAAAAATGTAGAAACTTACGTTAACCATATTGATAATGTGATGCCCGCGGCTGACTGCGCTAAATCGGTAGTTGCTTACGTCTGTGAACAATAAGAAACGATACATGATATTAATCCACGCCAATTAACGAAATAATAACAAGTTGTGACGATATTCTTGTTATTAAGATATTTTATTTCATAAAGTACCTACGGTTGAGTTGATTGAGTTATCATTCATGTATATTTTATATATTACTTTATTATTCTACCTACATGTTCTTTAAATTTTAAAAAATAATTTCACTTTGGATGAATATAGTTACGGAAAATAATGTCTTATGGAACGCTATATCTGAAAATATTAAATGCAAGCGAATTGCAATATTCAATAAGATTAATTTCATGAAACACGTGATTAGTTATATTTTGTAAGGTATTGAAGGTAAATGTAAGCTATGTACTTGTTGGAAAATTTCGTTGAGAAAGACGTCGAATATTTTTACAGCATTGTGTATGACGAATACCGATTCGCAGTTAATTCTTTATAATTTTGGGATAGTACAAATAAATAACATCGCTATTCAATAAAATATAAATAAATCGTCTGTTAAAATTTAAAATCTGGTCAGAATCTGGATTTTCTAAACAACCAGACTTTATACATTTGAAATTATATTTTCCAAAATATCTAAAATGCTTTTGAATTAAAGGAAAATCTAGGAAGACACTGCAACGATACTCCAAATTTTTAAATGAATATTATTATTAAAGTAATTTTTTTTTAGTATATTGAAAATAATAAATAAATATTACTGTAAAGAGTTACTAGGGTCACTAGGCTTAGACCAAATTGGACTACTAGAGACAATTTGGTCTACTGCGTATTGATAAGTGTTCACTTACCAAGTTCTCAGTCACAACTGATAAAATTCGGCGTAACCGCCCAAATATATAGGATGGGCCTATCAGCAATTCTATCGTTGCCATCAGGAACCTTGAGATGAAAATTTGTATCTATTATTCCCCTTTTTGGTTTGCAATGCAAAACATCCTCATTATGCAATTTTCAGACGCACTTGGATTTTGACAGCTATTGTTATTTATTCATACAGAGCGATCGTCTCGAACAATATATCAAAGTTTTTCAGACGGATAACATCAGATGCATAATAATGTGCTGGTATTTTTCCTCTTCACATGAAGGTTGTCGCATTTTACCAAATGTGAAGAGTTAGGTAGCTACGAGAGGATGCTAATAATTTATGAATAGTTTTTAATGGGTGATGCATGTGGCTCCATCCGCGAGGATGTCCGATCTAACCAACCAATTGTGGCTAAATACGTCAGATTTTAATTCTGTATATCATTTAAGCTGCCTATGAAGAAAGCTCAAATATTTCACCAAAATTTGTTCATCCGTGTTCCATCCAAGAGACAAACAGTTATGAATTTTTGATGTGGTTAAAAATAATATAGAACAAAAATAGTAATGGATAGATAATAATAGTAGGTACAACAGAGGTTTACCACAATAGGCAGTATACAAATTACACCATGAAAGGAACTCGATGTTAGTCACGCCAAGCTGGGGGGATCAAAAGTCAACGCATGCGAAACCGCATGTGACTAACAGCTGCTGGTACGGTAAAAATATAGCTAATTTTAAGGAAGATTGCAAATAATCGAATTGGAGGGGGCCACTATAATGACTTTTTTGCTCAGGTCAGGGAAACAACTTTCACAAGTACCTGTATGTGATTGCTATAGGCACAATCAACAAAAATAGAACTTGGAGATTTAATGGAAAAACAGTAATCCGACAAAAACAGAGGTGATTATGTCGGACTCAAACCGACCAAAACGCACGCCGTCCATGGGTCCTTGATTGCCGGAGGTGAGATTATACAAGACATATCTCTGTTGAGATGACCCTCTTCCCAAAATGTGGGGACCATTGTTTACCCATCTAGCCCCTGGGTACGGGGTGGCACTTTGCGCTATTGCCGCTCACGGTTGGAGCAATTCGTGTAATTCTTTTTTTATTTAATCCTTGAACTCCAAGGAACGTTTTTAACGAGCAGCGGAAACGGGACCAAGTAGTCACCGTGGGCAAGGACCGCGGGGAAACAGCTAGTTATGAATATTAATTATAAATATAAGCTTCCATAGTGAGATACCAACCGTCAGCGTCCGTCAGAATACACATAATATTAATGTTATACGGTTAAAATGCGTCCAAGACTGTAACCAAGAGTCCAAAGGACTTTATTGAATACATTAATTTGTTTAATTTGTTCGATATTCTTGTCTTAGGTACAAAAATATCGATGGAAGACAAAGGTCCGAGTCCGAATCACATTTTAAAAGTAAAGAAAGATTGAAATAAAAAAATATTACTGGTGGTAATATCATGAGCGTTAAATTCGTGGTGCCGTCCTTAGAGAAACCTAAAGAGATAAGAAAATAAAAACACGTGCAGCCACACGGTGCATAATCAGCCAGTAGGTACGCGATCTAGATCATGAAATTTAAATGTCTAAACCTGGTGATTTTTCATCACTTCAAGAGTGTTTTTTCTGTGGTTTTGTTATTCAAAATGTCTGATCGTCTGCTATGATACAAGGCCAAGTTATTCAAATTGAATCGGTACACGTGGACCTAAGTTATGGCAATACCTAAATTTATACCTAACTGAAAAGTTTCCATAAAAATATCACTACACTACACTCTTACAGTCTCGCCTGCAATGGATGTCGCGACCCCTATTTCATCCCCACACCGCTTGACATTTTGATAATGCTCTAAAGTATTACTACTGACTACCATCTTGCTCTGCAAAAGGAGACCGTGGTAGAGATATTTGATTTATAGGTTCTCTGAATACATTATAATTAATTGTTATCTAAAAATGAAATATGAAATTATTTATCTGAATTCAGAGCCCCCAGAATTTCATAAAAAATGTGTGGTCGCTGGTCATTCCATAAGGGATAAGATAAGATGTTTTCCCCGGCTTCACAGTTGAAAATTTTCACCCTTCGCCAAAAGCATATTTATTTATTACTAGCTGACCCCGCGCAACTTCGTCTGCGTCACCCCGTTTTTGCAACATTTTTCATTTCTGCTCCGCACCTGTTGGTCGTAGCATGATGTTATATACATATAAACCTTCCTCTTTAACCATTCTATCTATTAAAAAAAGCCCATCAAAATCCGTTGCGTAGTTTTAAAGATTTAAGCATACAAAGGGACATAGGGACAGAAAACGTGACTTTGTTTTATACTATGTACTATGTAGTACAGTATCTGTATTAACACAACAGTTTCTTGGAAAAAGACGAACCGTCGTTCAAACTTTTATCCACTAGTTGAACTCCTTTAAGGTCCTGAGGAAAGCATCTTCAGACCTAGTACTTTTCTGTAGGCACCAAATTTCATCAAAATCGTTTCGTCTTGTGGTTGGGGGTTCAGGCGGTAGTTACATCTACAATAGTCAAAATACTACAAAATATGGAAAGTGGACTGCTGCTTCCAAAACTGGAGGGGAGGGGTGGACACTAATATGATGATGACGAATTTGACTTTCACTCAACAATGCACCAGAGGTGAGAATAAAAAAAAACACCAACAATTTTGAAAGTTACCACTTTCGAAAGGCTCATTTGCTATTTTCTTACAATATG
The DNA here is from genome assembly GCA_963691645.1 of Pelosia muscerda. Taxonomy (NCBI): domain Eukaryota; kingdom Metazoa; phylum Arthropoda; class Insecta; order Lepidoptera; family Erebidae; genus Pelosia; species Pelosia muscerda. The sequence continues at coordinate 13,700,043 of OY829098.1, read as the reverse complement.
TTTTATTTAATGTGTAGGGAAACCGTCTGATTGAATGTTTCGTTAGCTTTTCAGCGCGGATTTTTGTGAAAAATATATGGTGCTAGTACTTTCTAACATTTGAAAATTGGTTTGCTAACTATTTACTAATTGTAAAATTCTTCTCTTCTTCTTATTTTTGTCTGCTTTGGTAAATCTCAGAAATGTCTATTCACTGTCATTTTGATCGGGATTTTCTCTGGCAGATAAATAGTTACTAATGACGACGTAACGACCGACGGCTAGTATTACTTTAGAAATGGAAGTAGGTACCTACCAGAATTTTGTGTAAAAAATCTAGATCTAAGTACGTCGCAGGTACAGCTAGAAAATCTATGCTTTAATTAATTTTATCGATTGTTCATAAAATAAAACTACATGTTTCTCACAAAAGGTTTCCGCTCTAATAGATATTTGATTTCAGTCGTTGGCTCAGTCGACAATTCTTAAGTTAAGTTATTACTTTCTCTCGATGTCACAGAATTCTAAAGTTAATCATTTTTTTTTAAGAAAACCTCATTTTGACTTCACCCCGCCTGATGGTAAGCTGAAGGCAAAGTCTCAGGAAAGAGGGTCACCATTACAAACACGTGTTACAATGGTGGCACTTAGCTTGACGGCCTCATCAGGTTCTTTTTCACTCCCTGCTTAAAGGATCCGGGACTGTAGGAAGAAGGAAACACGTGCGCCCGTAAGGAATTCCAAGACTTAATGGTGTGGCAGAGAAAAGATTCATCGAACCACTTCATCCTTGATGGAATATTCCGCAACGTATGCGGGTGACATCTTTTGGTCGGTTTGAGTTCGACATATCACCTCCATCGATTCCCTATCGTACGATCTAACCGAAGGTTTCATTGCCCATGTATCATGAAAGTTGTAGTCAATGGTGATTTTCAAGTGAACGAATGACATGTAATGTACTTTAGCTAATAATCAGGATGTATGTTATATCTAATTATAAAGCTAATTGTTGGTGAACGAATTTATTATTGTGAATGGCATGGTAAAGTTCTGATTATGTGTTAACTTTGATGACGCCCGAGCAAACAATGTCTCACATACATATTGTAATCGTATCTGGCACCCACAGGACAGGCTTTGCCTAATGTGGGGTCACAGTATAAAACTCAACATTATTGTACGTTCTTTGGTAATAAACGAATTTTTATTTATTTATTTTACTATCGGTTTTGGTGGAGGTGGTATCCATGGGGATTTTGCGCACGATAAAAAAAGGGCTGATTGTAGAAGGTGGAATGATGTTGCCTATAGCTACCGTAATGAGTAAGAGGCATTTATGTACCTACCTTGTAGTATTTTAAATTCGCGGTAAAATATTCGCAGCTTCATCTAGCTTCATCTTTTACACACGTTGCTCAACGAACCTTCTCTATTATTTTTAATACATGCGTAAAATGGAAAACTAAACATGTATTCTATCCTCCTTGGGGCAAACCGTTCCATGGTAGGTAGTTGGTGGAACAGTAGAACAAACAATTCTTTCGTTCAAGTAAGTAGGTCATCTCAACGTACATTAGGTATTTATGTATCTAATACTTATATTAAAATCGTGTGTTCATTAACTGGTAACGATATGCGTCTATGCATGCATTATGTAACAAAAATATATTTTATTTTTATTAATAAATAAGTATTTTGTGCTGCCAACATCGGCGAGTGAAGTGTTATAGGTTATGGCATGAAACAAATTGATCTTTTGATAAAGATTATGATTACCTTTACGTTGAATTCATTGTTATATATTTTAGTAGCCCGTCGTTAGTTGTTAATTTGAAATGTCCATAACGAAAGCGATTCGACCTAAAACACTGCATTTGCTGGTTCTGCAATTGGGTTATAAAATGCAGAATTGTTCCAATACTCAGGTAGTAGATCGTTATTTGTTGCATTATATTGGAACTGGTAGGTACCTAGTTATTCGAAGATTAAGAAATATCCTAGAATTAAAAACGCACCCCAGAGTGTAAATAGATGAAATCCCGAATCTTAAGGTGCTGATAAACTTGAGCACTAACTATAGTTACACACTAGGTATATATAATAAGCTCCCTAATGAAATTAGGTATTTGCCCATCAATAAGTTTAAAAAAATAGTAAAAATAAAGGTATATCAAAAAGCTTATTATAAAATCCAGGATTATTTGGATGATAATACCATATGCTTGAAAATGAGCTGTTCACTCAACTTGCTACTCAGCTAAATTTTGTATCTAGACTAAGTAAATGATTGTAAGTAGACCAAAAAAAAAGAAAAGCCCGCTGAGTTTCTTGCCGGGAGTCTCGTTTCGAACCGGTGGTCCAGTTGCTCAATGATCTATAAAATGTTGTTGATATTGACGTTTTGTAAGTGCCGTTTACTGGTCTGTACAGAATCAATGATTTTTGATATTGATTTTGATTTTGATTAAGAATATGTAAGCGAATGCTCGATATTCTATTACATGCGAATACTCGAGACTATTTGCACTTTTAGACTATATACGACTATAAAACACTATAAAATCTAACTAGTTGGTGTTATTTTATCTGTTCAACCAAGTTGGTCTTATTATATCTGTTCAACGGCCCGGTTCGTAAATAATGACTAAAACATTCATTGTTACAGTTTAAATTCAACTGTTAATTAGATAATGACATAATGAATTGTTCTAAACAAGACTGGACCTCCGTCAAATTTTTAAGTCTATAGCAAATGTAGTTCACCACGTTTTTAACAGTCAATCGTCCAGGCAAAGATATAAAAGAGATCTTTAAAAAAAATGTCAACTACTCTTATCATGTGAACAAAGCCGATAATGTTCCAAAAGCGATAGTAAATATAATCGGTTATTGTCGTATAAACAATACAAGTATCAATTTGTCCGTGTGATGTAAACGCACGAATTGTTTGCTTGCCCAACTGTATTGTTTATTGCTTCGGTCAACAGAATATTATCATGGACCTTGTGATATTGAACGCTGTATAGAAGTAAGATAACTTGCTCACTTACAAACCTAGTCCTGTGGATACAAATACATAAAATAAACATCTGGGGCGTTTATTAATCAGATATTATCTACTTGTACTGGAAGGGACGTAAGCCTTCACGAAGAGCAAAACATTATGCTCATGTCCTCTCCCTGAGTAGCGGCGCTGCCGTGAAACGAATTACTACACAAAGATTGCAACTCAAAAATGCCGTCGATTCGACAGAAGAATCTACTCGTTATGTGCATAGTTTGAGTACCAACAGCATCCTACCAAGAAATTTATTTATTTGTGAAGTGTGGCCTTTTGATTCAATGAAACGGCATGGTATACCTTGAAAGACTCTTCGTAAGTAGGTACGTTTCAATAATTTTTCTTAATCAGCCTAACTGATATATACCTACGTATGTTCGCAGGTCGAAGTGAATGGTTTCCAGCTGATATTGGTATCGTCACTTAGAGAACAGAACCTCTACAGGCATTTGATAACTCTAATAGATTCAGATCGGAAAAAGTGAAATTAACCACTGACCCACGAAGCCACATCTTGAGCATTCAAAATTCTCGTATACAAACATCTTGGCTATCGGTAATCCAAATTTGATTGTCGGTAGATGACTCCCGCTATCGCCTAGATGGTTGTATAGGTGAATTTCCAATGCTCGAGATGTGGCTTTGTGGCTCAACTGTTAGGGTATTCCCCCTGCAGGGGAAAGATCGTAGATTCGACTCCCGTCGGAGCATTAAATTTTTCCGATCTAATTCGATTTGAAACAGCATTCTAATTGCTTTTGTAAATTTCATTACAATGATCACTCTATACTAGATGCAAACAAGACTGGCACCTCTGTTTCAATTCGCGATTGGTAGATTCTGTTCAGTTGGTTGTTGTTTTACAAAGATTGCTTTCCTCACAATTCCTGTGTGTGTTGCCAGTCATGATAACGCTCTTAGGCACATCTTTTTATATCAACGATATTTTAGAAATGCGATGGACATCTTGATAAACCGCGATTGAAAGGTATCAACTATGTATAGGTATGTATTCCGAAAACTGAATGCGATAAAACCTGATATTTCGACATGACAACATGATATGCCGCCGGGATTTGAAATCGTAAAAATACAGTAACCGCGCCACCTGACGCACAAGTTCAACGCAACATAGACCAGTGAAAGTTTCACTCTGTAGTGTTGTGTTAAAAGATTGGCAACACATGGGAGACGAGCAAGTCAGAAGCACCCAAAACAGTTGGGACCGCACGAATTCTTTATTAATAGCCGACGAAGCAGTATGGCCACCATTGTAACACTACGTGTTTGTAATGGTGACCCTCTTTCCTGATACTTTATTCTTTATTGTGTCAAAAACATGAGATTACAAAGATACTGTTTGGAAAATTCTTTTAAGCAACAGATGCCTGTGTTAGAAGTCTCCACTCTTCCGTTACAAATATTATGGTATTAATACAATAAATGTAAAACAAATAAATTTACTGAACTATTTTACTTTTATCTTACATTAAATTTTCTTATGCTTGCAATAATAATAAAGCGCCTAGTGTATGTGTGTGTGCGTTTTCTTTCTCCGGGTCAGTTATGTTATGTATGAGACAGTAAACAGCCTAGCAGGGTGGAGAATAATTTAAATGTTTAGTATAGTCCATAATTACAAAGATATTGCAAAACTTAGTCATAAGTAAATGACAATGACTTATAAATTATATGAGCATATTGGCAGGTTATAAATAGTTAGTTGCACAACATACTTATTAATAAGTAATACGAATTTCTAATAATACCTATGCCTATACCACACAATGAGCGACATTAGATAGATGACCGGGGTTTGCGGTTGCCACAACTGTGTGGGAATATTGTTATTAGTACACTTCAGTCAAAACTCAGACGTATTAAATTGAAAACTATTTCTCACAATGCCCTGTTGATTTAGGAATGTTTGTAAGTTATTGATTTTTAACTGCACGTCTGTCGTAGATAATAATTTGCAATCACATCTAGATACAACGCTATCCATAGGTGATTTAAAATTATAATGACGTTTATCGTGTCGTTATAATTTTAAATGAATGTGAACGAAAATCGAAATTGAACACTAAAAAGCCGAAAAACTTAAATTATAGATCTACTCTAGCAGATCTATAATTTAAGTTTTTTAGTAGGTACACCTTTGATGAATCTTAATCAAGTTTGTGAGAATGGACGAAGGGCTATTTGTTAACCCCATCTGCAAACCCGTGTTCTACAGACATAGGTACTCATGCACCAAAATTAGAGAAAGAGAAGGTGTGAGTGAAGGCCTTAGACGAAACCAGTAAGCTCAAAATGATATATCTTTATCTATAAAATATAGGTATTGGTAAAAAATGCATGTTTATTCGTAAGATGGACCTCAAAACTCAGTTTAGGTCCTAACGACGTTATGTAACATGACCTGAAATTGAATGTTTATTGTACTCTTCAACGCTGTCGATAAGTTCAGTGCCCCTTCCTTTTCTAACACTGGGCAATTAAATCTCGCATTGTCATTCGTTCATCGATTTAACGTTTTAATAGGTAGTAACGTATAGAATGCACTTTCCATGGTATAGCTAATCGGTGCTGATTGCTATGATTGATGCGTATTCAGCTGGGGAGCAAGGTTGCTACTGTTACTCGTTTTTTTACTGTGGCATTACTGGTAGTGACATACATATTTGAATATCAATTACAAAACTAGAAGATAATGTTTTATTAGACTATTATGATGGTTTTGTAATTATTTTATATGTAATATACGGCACTTGAAAAAATACTAATTATATATTTACATATGTATTCACAGTGTATTTCTTATATACCTATATTTTCACTTTTTTTTTATTTATGGCACGTCAATTTGACTTCACCACGCCTGATGTTAAGCTGAATCCAAAGTCTCATGAAAGACGGTCACCATTGCGAACACGTCCCAGTCTAACTGCGTTCCAGCGTTCAGGCTGATTGATTCTTTGACATGTAACGACTGCCACAGATGTTCGAATGACATTTGGGACTGATGACGGCTTAACGTGATTTCCGACGCCCGACCAGACCAATGCATATAGCAATATTCATGCATACAATTGCACTGAGCGGGAATCGAAACCGCGCCTCCATCACTACCACCACGCCACAGAGGCTTTCAATGAGTCGGACTCGTTTGCGAATACAAAAGTGAACCTCGACACGTATTGATCCTCTACACAAGGCATGCTGATAATATTTAATAACATTACAAAGAGCTTCAGTGCCTTTGTATTACACATATATTACCTACATTGTTATGTTATGCTTATGACAATGGTTAACAAACGCGTGCAAAGAGTTCATTAGTTCAAACGAATTTTAAAATGTAGGTAGGTACACATGATGTACAATCTCGTATTCTGCAAATCTGTAGCTTCGAGCTAAATAAAGAATATCTACTTCAACATACCTAATTGAAGCGTTTGTGAGTAAATGCCTACATAAGGAAGTGCTTACAATAAAATAATTTTTTTAACTTATCTCTGTCTGTATAATTAGGTAATCTCTGGGGCATACACTGACAACTAATTAATAAGTACATTGATACACAGCAATACTTTAACTTTAACATATACATATAACGCAGTGTGGGTTTTACATTATTTACATTCACATTCATCATCACTGGCATCACTCACTCATTCACATTTGATTTCTACTGTTGCCATCTTATAAGGTATTCTAGCAAATATGACACCTATATTTTTAAGTATGCCATGCTATGATAGTAATTTAGTCTCCATTTATTGTACGCATACAATAAGATTTATCCTCTTCTTCATGATAGCATAGCGTTAATCTCCGTCTTATCTCAAATTTTTACATTTGAGTCTGGGGGTTCGCTTTTTCTAGTCTATCTGCGAGTTTGGCTGAACTACGATATTTTCCGTGAAGCGATAACCTTCTGACTCATTGGTTTCAATAGAATTTTGAGGGCTCCAGCTACCAGTAACGACTACTATAAGTACATGACGGACATCTTTACAACCAGGACCAACGTCTTAATATACACTCTCGAGGTACGACCACAAGTGCATTGCAAATAGCGAACTTTTAATATTATAAATCTGTTAGTTTGTCAGGAAACATTTGTTAGAGACGCTTTCATGCAAATCTGTATCTGGATATAACTACAGATTTATAAATAGTTACTACGTACATATAAAACTCAGAAATGTTATAGACATATACCGGCACTAGCCTGAAAGAGCACAAGAGATATTGTTCACTCCGTCAAATGATTCTAGTAGGTTCTGCAATAAATCAATATTGGACGTAGGCCTCCTGCATCAGCTAGTACGAGTATTTTTAGACTGTTGATAATTTGCGCTGATTCGAATTCCTGGTATAAACTAATTTATAATAATTTAGGTAAATATTATAAGTGAAGTGTGAAACCTAATTTTCTTTTTCATATCCGTAAACTAAACTAACTTCTAAACACAAAATATAGGTATCTATGTATATAAATTTTATATATTCTGTGTTGTAAACGTTCGACTATGACCATTGATTAGATGGGTAATAGTTACTACGTGAGTACGTGACCTATGACCAATGATTACAGTCATTACGAACTGTCCACTAATGATGATAAGGGGAATATGGGTTCATAAGATCAGGGACCCTATCACCACCTCTTAAAAGTAATATTATTTCAATCTTACTTTACTACCTTAGTGTGATTCGGACCCTTGTCATCCATCGATATTTGTGTAAGTAAAGTTTCTTGTAAGAGAAATGTTTGATAAATTAGTCTTACAAAATATGTATCTAATGCACAAAGAGAGATATACTGTTTGAACCATTTTAACCAAATAACTCAGATGACGGCATCTCACTATGAAAGCAAAGTAAGATTGAAATAAGAGGTTGTAATAGGGACCAATAGGTAACTAACAAAATAGCTACTGCAGCATCAATCCTTGGACACGTGTGGTGTTTCTAGAACACGTGTCTTGAGATTGATAATATCGCACACCTAGATCTAAACTGAGACAACTCAAAAAACTCATTTTTTCAGGAGACGAAAATAACGCATTGCTGTTTTTTTTTGTATGGGAAGTTATGAAACACAAGTTTATTTCGGCTTGTAATACAGTCATAAAATGTGACTATATAAAATTCAGCTAAAAATCAATCATTAATATTATAGAAAACCTCTATTTTTTTATTTGTTACACTTTAGGTTGGTAATTTTGTATAAATAATAAACCAGTAAAAAAATATTCACTCAACTTTTCCAACAAAACTGGAACAAGATAAAATATCTCAAATAATTTGGCAAAATAATTCAAGAATAGTGTAACAACTCAAGTAATTCAAGTCTATTTGTCCATCAAAACTATAACAACTGAAAATGTCCGTGTTTTCGTTTATGTTTGCACGTGCACTGTCAACAATTAGTGAAAGCCAACTGACATTACACTTGTTTTGGTGAGAGCGACTCACATAGGTTGATTCTAATAAAAAAAGCTAACGCCATCTAGTTTCCGGCCCTCTCAAGCTTTTGCTGAACCTGTTATTTTGGTAGATGCGTCTCATCACTGCGCATTCGAATATAAGGATAACTCAAAATCCCAAATTTTTGAATTGTTCCAGTTTAGATCTAGGTGTGCGATATGTTCTCAGAGGGAACAGATTGATATACCTACAACCAAATTCTGTTCAACACAACATTTTTTATTTATTTATGGCACGTCAATTTGACTTCACCTCGTCTGATGTTAAGCTGAAGGCAAAGTCTCATGAAAGAGGGTCACCATTGCAAACACATTCAGTGCTACAATGGTGGCGCTCAGCTTGACGGCCTCATCAGATGCTTTTTCACGCCCCGCTTAAAGGACCCGGAACTGTAGGAAGAAGGAAACACGTGCGCCGGCAAGGAATTCCAGGACTTAATGGTGCGGCAGAGAAAAGACTCACCGAACCGCTTGGTTCTTAATGGAATATTCTGTACCGTATGCGAGTGACATCTAAGCCCTGCACGTGTTGTCCTGTGTAGGAAAGGGGAGGGTGGGATTAATTGAAAGAGCATATAAAAATACTTTTCTGCTTTGAAACGCATTTTAAACACTAAAAACTGATATCGAACCACACAGATGGTCAGATTAGCCTAATCTAGTTTATTTCTTTAACGTGTGTTTTTATAAAAACTTTCCACAAGATTGTTTACCTTTATTTAAGTATCTAAACAAAATATGGGGCAAAAGCAAACAAAATATGTTTATTTAACTGGTGGAGTATCCCTCTCTCTTCTGAGCTGTTTTCCAACCCAGTTGGGGTTGGTATTTATAAACGATATAAACGAGTATTACTTTGATTTTTCACTCTGCACATTTAAAGTCGTACGTGTACGAGGTGTACGAGGCGCAGCAGCAGAGATTTGAGTCACTTTTTGATGCCCGCTCAGGGCAAATAATATTTACTTATACGAATGATTTGCATTGATGCAGTGCGAAGGATATTTTTCATACATACATACATACATATGCTCAAGCCCAAAATCCCCGAAGGTGTGGGCACAGGCGTATTAAACAACCACATTTCGCCAACTATGATTTTCGGTCCCACATAATAGGGGGCGACCAAACTGCCGCCAATCGGGTACGTTGTAAAAAAATGGGTATGCCGAAAATAAATTCCTAACCGAAAATGTTGCAGCTAAATAAATTTGGAAAAAAAATTGACCCAATTCCCTGCTATGCGGTGTTAATCGCAAGGAAATTTTATGTACATTTGTATATGCAAAGTATTAAGCATTTTATCCGCGTTTTAGAAAACACAAGTTATAGCCTAACTTGGGTATGTACAATGTCCTAGAATATCTTACAATATTTCATTGTCAGTGCACAGCAAGAACGTAGGTATACTTTTTAACGTCGATATCCAACCGGTATCGATATATTGTACAACATCAGCAAGAATTAGTATCATCTTTCATGCACCTGTGACGTCGACAGAATGCCATGCGCCAGCGAAATCCGAAGCCGAGGTAGGCACGAGCCGTAGGAAAGAAGCCGTACAAAACTCTCAGTATATAAATGTACTAAGGTACTTAATATACCTTGTTGATGTGTGATGTTAATGTTGGGTCTTGAGGCTTTTGTCAAATCTCTGGTTATTGAGCAATCTAACACACGGTAGATTTTCTCCTCTCGTCGCTGACTGTGCCAGCCCAGAATATCATACGCAACCGCTCCACCGTTTCCTTCTCGAGCATTACTTGCTCACAGAACGATGCGGCGGCAACCAACGCGCTCGCGCATCTTACCGTCACCATGAGTAAGGCGGTGAGTGAGAGAATTTCCACCCTTAGGGCCGTCACTATAGTATCCATCATGGAGGAGAGGCCTCGCGGGGCCTTCAGCCAGTCCTCCATGAAGGGTCTTACCGTCGCAATGCCGCCCTACACTTGTTTGTTTAAGTCAAGTTTCCACGCCTAGACCGTATGTTGCTGGAGCTGGGACTTCGGACGGACCGTATTTCTCCAGGTTCGGGCATCGCATCAAAATTAGTTATAAATACTGTTTGACTTCATTTCATTATCATTAAATTAGAAAATTGGGAGTTTTTTGAAATGTCCTCGAGGTACCTACAGAAGGAACTAAGTTACAGTTTTATAACTATATCTATAGGTAGATACACTGTATCTACTTATCATATACACGCAGCTCGACACACAATTTAGTGTATCACAACTTGCGGCCTGAATACAAATAACTTATAGTGTTAATCTACCAACAGTTTGTTGAACTTAACAAAAAATCGTTCAGTAGATTGCAAACGGTAAATGTATATAGGTACGTGGTTTGCACGTGCTCAATGTACCAGGGTTCCGTTACACGTAATGGTTACTTATTGTCTGCTAATTATGTTATTCGTAAACGTCAAAAATAAAAGAAAATAATGAGAAGATGGACCCAGGCGAGCCCCAGATGTATAAAACTTCGTATTTACTGTAAAAATGAATACTTTTTGTAATGTCTATTGTAATACATCTATTGTGTCTTTTTATTGAATATATTACAAATATTGGGGTTGCTTTGTCTGTTTGTTCACTATGGAACAGATTTTAATGAGGATGGAACGGATTACCGTATATTATACAAAGGTCTTTGTCAGACTTAAAGCCTATTCTGATCTAACATATACAGATCATATGTTTGATCAGAATAGGTTTAGTATAATCGGCTATGTATGACCAAAAATAGCCGACATATACGCAGGCGTAATTGCGGTATCCAATTCATTATTAACATAAATAGGTATAATTATTACAGAGCTAAATGCTAAAGCTAAATGGTAAATTACACTTCAACAAGTCCGTTTATAAGTTTTTTTCATGTTATGTTTGGCATAAGTTATCGTGATGTTATTACACACAATACAAACAGATCGCCAGTCGCGAACATAATAAGTCAAAGTAATGATCTTATAATGGATGTTAATTTGTGTTCATTAATTCACAAATACCGTAATGTCTAGTCTAAGCTGAGCTGGAGGCCTAGCCAAAATGCATTCGTTCTGAATCTACATTCGTCATCGCTCTGAAAATATATGGGAGTGACATTTGTTGTAGAATGTCATGTGATCCGATTCCGACAGCATTTTCAGAGCGATGACGAATGTAGATTCGGAACGAATGAATTTTGGCTAGAGCCCCTGACTGTTAATCTACAGAGTCTACGGCACGAGGTATGTGCTACGATGTCAACTCGCTCGCTTATTCCATGTTCATTGATCGGATATAATCAGTGTTGAAAGGTGAGCCGTGGCTGACGCAGAGATTTAACAGTACGTCTACATAAAAAGTTTCTTATAAAATTACAATTATAAATTTAGGAGATAATAAATACTCTGTAATTTTACAGCAAAGAAGACACAAGGCTCAACAGCGAAACCGTATGTATCGATGCGAAGTTGCTTTACGAACGCATATTTTATACAATTATGTTATCGAAATTATAGTTTTAATATATTTTAAAAACACCAACTATTTTATTTAAATTTGAGGTTCTCAGTTGCAGCTAACGCTTCCACCTCAGAGGCTGGGCATGTATAAGAGCTACTGCCGTCTTGTCTCACAAACTCAAGAGGAAAGACATAACCTCAGGCTAGAGACGCGTCTCGAACCGGGTGGTCTTTTGCTTACTAATTTATAAAATAATAGCTGACCCGGACGTTGTTCTGCCTTATAAATTTTAAGGGTGAACGACCCTTATCACAAAGGGGTATGAAAAATAGATGTTGGCCGATTTTCAGACCTACTCAATATGCTCACAAAATTTCATGAGAATCGGTCAAGCCGTTTTGGAGGAGTACACGAACATTGTGACACGAGGAATTTATATTTAAGATTATTGATATTGACTTTTGCAAGTACCGTTTAGTGGTCAATACGGAATAGATGACTTTTGAATTTTGAACCTCGTCCGTTGACCAGCAGGTAGTGGACGAGGGTTACTTAATGGGGACCCTTTGTCCTTTTAGTTACTATAAATGGCGTCAACAGTTTGACGCCATTTATAGTAATCTGAGCCTTTCTTACATTACGCCTAATGAAACTCAGTTGTCAACTGGAGCTACCGTGATTCGAAACTATAGTTTCGCACCTGACTCGTACACTACGCAAACGGAGTCGCTAGTTTCCGTGACTACGTGAACCCGAAACGGGACCCAACATGTTAAACTGGAGTTGCAAAAGTGTCGCGTGATAATAACCAGTCAGTATTTTTTATTAAAAGTATCGGTAAAATGGCGGATGCCACGGGTTATTCGAAATTCAATTTGTACAAGAAATTGAAAAAGCTCCAGTAATGTACGAGATTTGTCAACTCTAATTGCGGTTTATGGAATCGCAGGAAATGTTGACGAATGTTCGGTTTTTCCTAATTGTCTAATGTATTTGAATACTCAAAAAAACCGAATCAAGACGATTTTCACCAGGCTCTCATTCTTCTCTTGCGTTTTCAGTAGTAAATATGTTGGCAGAACGTTTTGTTATAAATTCATATTTATTATGGTAAGTAAGGCTGACGCAATTTGTAATGACGTCAATTTTGTTTAACAATAACAGCAATCAACATTGATATTCAAATACATTACACATTTGAAATGAATGTGTGGGGGTGTGATTTCAATTTTTTAGGATATCTACACACTTGCAACATATACGGTAAAAACGATACAAACGCTTGTCGAGTGCTCTCGACGCAAATTGCTCCTCTTCATATCCGGAGGCTAGATCCGACACCATGATTCCTACACTAGGGAAAGGGGGTTATCCTCAAAACAGATGTCCCCAGGTCTGCCGGGGTGCGTGAGATATGTCTTGTATAATCTCACCTCCGGCAATCAAAGACCCATAGATGGCGTGCTTTTTAGTCGTTTCGAGTCCGACATAGTCCGTGGGGATTTCGCGCATGGATACAAAGGCTCAGAGAAATACATATTCCGCCGTAGTGTATGTCTTATTCCAGAAGATAATGTACACCTGTACCAACTTTCATCCGGATCCTTTTTTCCGTGAAACAGTACATCAACATACATCCATTAATCTAAACTAACTTTCATTATAATACTCGTATTAGTAGGATAAAGTATCGATGCAGATACCGACGTCTAAAGTAGCGTGCCTGCTCTGGAGCTCGAGTTTAACAATACATTATTCCCGACTTTGTAACAGTTAACTTGATCAATATAAAAATACCTCGGAGTTCATTCACTAAATATATCAAGCGCTTACGGAGTTTACCCGTTGGGGTAGGAAGAGGTTGTCATTACTTAATTTCTTGTTTTTATTAATTCTTACTAGCTTTCCTCAAACTTGAAATTTTTTGTGCCCTCTCAATAGAGCAGTCGTTCCTATAAAATTTGAAAATTCTTGGGTCACTGGGAACAAATAGATAAATAATATATACCTACTGACGCCATATATAATTTTAAATCGAAGGTAATTATTGTAAGTTTAATTATATTTACAGTTAAATAGTTGATTTTTTATACATGCCTAGCAGCCATACCTTCTAAATCATCTAAATAGGCATGGTAAATGGTAATTATATATGCCTGTTTCCTGTCCTTCTGACCACGGTTCCACTAGAGATTGATATGGTGGAATATTTCGATGCCTAAAGTTGCAGTCTTTCAACTTTTTTGAATATATTTATAGTTAGTATACTTTCTGTACTTATATTTTATTTATATTTCTATGTATCTAATCTGTATGTCTTAAACATATTAGATGTTACTATTGTGTAATGACCTAAACATTATTTGTGGTTAATTACGTATCTGATTACTGTATTTACAACAAAAAGGTCGTCAACAACATATTATCACTCAATGTGAACAAACATTGCTCTATCGTAGTTATAATCTTTGTGCCATACTATCTTTGAATAGTCGTATAAATAAATAGATCATACAAATATCTGAAAATTCACTTAATCGACGGTAGCTCAAACAAACGTGAAACAATACTGAGCCTTGATTCCAATTTAATTTATTTATGTGCTTCTATACCATTTGCTTGACTCTACACTATATTTTTTATGGGTATCGGTTTGCATACTAGGAAGATCAGAATCACAAAATGCAATTGATTTAAAAAAGGTCATCTCGTACTAAATATTTGGTTCTATAAACTGCATTAAGCACATTTTCGGTTGCAGATCTTAATCTGTGGTCTGTGATAAGTAGGGATGCGGATTCCCTTATCGTCTTAATTATCGGGCGATTCGAGGTCAAAAATCATCAGTTTTGAGTCTTTTAGATTATATTATTGGTCTAATTTGACTTTCACGGAAGCGACTCTGGTCTGACCCTACCTCTCTGAGGTATGCCTGTGTAAGAGCCTAATGTGTAATAGGAGGATGCTTTTAGATCCAACCCAGCCTTTGGGTGGATTAGGATGACGATTATGATGATTTAAAATAAAATATTTTCATAAAAGGCGGTATCTAATTAATTCTTGTTTAAAACTATTATTATTGCTTACAACGACTTGTACATACCACTTATACCACTTTTAATTATTCATACATATGGTTGTTGATTCCGGTGCAAGTATAAAACACAATACAACATAAAACATGAAACTGTAATGTGTACCTACCTACCTGTTTGTCTGTCTGAGCAAAAACTAAAGGTGCGAACAAATTATCGGACGCGTCCGTAAGCCGCGGCTGATACAAGCTATCTGGGTAGTACAAATAAACGAAACTGTGCAAACTGTCGGTCATAAGTCGCGGACGTGACCTTGAGCCGTCCTTGAGCGCACGGACGTCCGAAAAGAATCTGGCCGGCTGGGTGTTGTCTCTGTCGTGCACATTATTAAGCCGCGTCCGTCAGCCGCGGCTTACGGACGCGTCCGATAATTTGTTCGCACCTTAAGTCAATAGGAGACTGCATTCTTATTTTCGAAGTACTCGTAGAAGTTTTGG
Organism: Pelosia muscerda; assembly: GCA_963691645.1. Lineage (NCBI taxonomy): Eukaryota > Metazoa > Arthropoda > Insecta > Lepidoptera > Erebidae > Pelosia > Pelosia muscerda. The sequence goes on along the minus strand of OY829098.1, from coordinate 13,684,518 downwards.
ATGGAAACAACTTTAAAATGATGGTGAGGATGACGATGAGCACTATTACAGCGTCATCTCGCGGTTCTTTTAATAACCTCAATCCTAATAACCTTCAAACAAGTTTGTGCAAGCAAAGTTGACTAAATTTTATCGCAGTCGGATGAACGGTGCGGTAGCTTGTAGATACATGAACAAACATTGATCTTTCTATATAGCGGGTATACCTACTTGAGTAATCATCACTTGTATTTTTACCTTTTGCAATGATAGCTTACCTACCGCATCTTATCGGGTTACTAAAAATATCATTAAATTACTGATGAGATTGTTAACAAACACGAACATATTTTTTTTTTGAAATTGATAACTTTTGTAGATTAGGTAGTCCTCCCTTTTCACAATTCCCGACTACATTGCCAGGCCAGTAATTGACAAGGAAAAATATATTACCTACGGTACTACTAGTAGTGTAGGTAGTAGTAGTGTTTATTCTTAGCAATTAGGTATGCCATATAATTAACTTAGGACATAGGTATTTTACGTGCCTACAATACAAATGTCAAAGTAGAGCATTATTGTTTTAATATAACAATAGATTTTCTGATGATGTTGTGATTCAATTTACACATTTTATAAATAGAATATCCGTAATTATCATAAAGACACGAAAGCCGCACTATTCGCATTTAACACAGCCTGAAATATATTGTACCACTCAGATTTTACACGCACATTCCCTCGGTATTGAGGATAAGTAAAAAATAGTTTTTATAACCAATTCGGTCAATAATATTATAAAATAGTCTGTACTCTAGATGTTGCAGTCTCAGTACTGTGGTTTCCTCAGATAAATTTATAACCAATTCGATCAGAACTAGCGGAATTATAATTAGGTATTGATTGCCCCATAAAGTTATTTTTAGAGGAACAAAGTGTTATAATGACGGGCACGGGATTACGATGACCAGCCTTTGCACCATGAGCGAGCCGGTCGATAGTTCCCTATTGTCTCATTCAGCCATTGTATACTTATTCAAAATACTATTCGAAACAAATGTATATCAGTTTTGTATCGCACCCTTTCAGACCATACAAATGGAAGTAGATAGCTATTTGTTGACATTAAGCAAACACTTTCGAATGTCTTACATTTAGAAATTCTTGACAAAGAATCGTAAGTTTGCTTATTAAAGGTACCTACCGCAGAGTACTAACAGTCATACGATAGTATCACGGCGAGACAAAGAAAGTTTGTTTTCAATATCGCAGCAGGTGCCAATACTCGTCCTAGTGTAAATAATAGATCAATGCGTACATACTGCGATTGTAATGTTCGTCTTTAACAATACAAGCATAAAAAATATACATAAGGAAATGTTTTATTGTGAGTAACTAGCATAAAAAACCTGGGTGTCCGAGGTCCGATTACTTGTTTCTATCCTCAGGTTTGGATAAGGTATACTGCCATGTACCTATTGCTTTCATGGGATGTCTGAACCAACCAACCAACAGGTTGAACCAGTACCCCGATTCTAGTTATCTACCATTGTCATACCATTAAGATTACAACAAATGCCATTATATTTTAGACTTTATTGAAATGCTGCTAAATAATAAAAATAAATTGCATCTTGTAGAGTGAACGTAACGAATTCAATTGTAATTTAATTTAAGACTTCAAAGCTATATAAATTAAATAATTTTCTTTTTTGTAATCTCAGTGGCTTGACAGTGGTTGAAAATTAGTAGAATGGGAGTCCTGTTAGCAGGTGAGGATGGCTTGAATCGCGAAGTTCTTGTCTTGTCGTAATGATAGTAAAACATATCCATGATAATCAGTGTTAATAATGATTAAATTAGACTGCACTCCAGAAGCTAATCGCGCCTTTGAAGGTCATAGGGCACGATTAGATAGCATTAGATAAATATCGCAATCTAATAACGTAATCAAGTTTTATATGCATTTGCACGAATCGCTTTTACATAACAATATTATCAGTATCATCAACTGACGTATTTTTTTGAATAGCGAGCATAGTTTTTATTCAGACTTCCGGACTATATAACAAGGTTCTCGTGCACACCGAGTTAATATACTAACTATATTTAACATAAAAATGAGCAAACTCAACACATTATCTCCGTGAAATCTTATGTTAACAGATTGATGTTGACTTACACATGAAGGTCTGGCTGCGTACATCATTCACCTACTACTTTTAGTATATAGATAGATCACACTCAAAAATATACTTGCGGCAAGAGATCAACCAGCAGTCCATTTACCCCACCATACTCTGTCGTATATCGTACCCCACAGAAGGCTCGGAAACAGGCGATCAGACCTCCTGTATGAACCGTGGACGTACTGTGCTTATTGTGCGTAATGTGCTTTCCGACCATGGACGTACCTATTACAACCGGAACCGACGACTTAATGTGCTTTCCGAGGCACAACTAGAACAATGCAAATAGCCATATTCATCCCTACAAATGTTGGCATTGAGCGGGGATCGAACCCGCGCCCACTGCCTAGCACTCGCGTTTACTACCGCCACGCCACAGACGCTGTCCACGCATGATTTATTTTGTCCTACAATATTTATTTATTTACATGACATACATAAGTATAAAAAAGAACTAACTATCTAACGTAAAAGAATATGTAAAAGTTCATAATTTATTATGTACCTATAACTATTTATAATTGTTACTGTAGTAAATAGGTATTTGGAGGTGCGGTTATATTTATAGTAGTAGATAAACCGACAAATGATCTTTAGTCATACCGATGAATTTCGCAGTCCAATCAAAAACTATTATATTCTGCTTTTTATATACATACCTACTTAAATATAGATGTAGTAGTCTACAGGCATACCTATTTACGTGGTTGGCATAAATTTAAATGCACAATTGGTAACCTTATCGATAACATTGATCACTTTAGGTTTCTACTCGGTGACTTATTTGGGGCAATCGGTAATTGATATGGTTATGTCTAATAAGCCTAGTTTCTACTCCAAGCGGTGAGGACTCTGTACGGGCTGCGTATTTAGACTAGGCATTCAATAAGTTAAACATATGAACAATACGTCAAACTAGTTTAACTATTCCAAGAGTTCATTGGCGTGTAACTGAGACCTTACCAAGTTCATTCCGCTCGCATACCTACACACCTTTGAGGTTGCTTTAGAAAGTAAGGCTCGGTCACCAAACTGACATTGACACTGACAATGTATTTGGAATTCATGCAATTCGCTACTAAGGGACAGTTATAGAATGAAGGTTTCGATGATCTCATTGTGGTACCATTGCTATTGCCATTCTGACTGCATTAGCAAATAGTTGCAGGTTATTGGTAGATTCGTAAACGGGCCCAACTAATACTTTAGCGGTCCAAGCCACAATCATCTGCTAGCTGTATTACATATGTTAAAGAACGAACAAGGCTTTGGTGCTGACTTTCCTGAGGTTGGGAAGTCAGACTGTAGTCAAGTTAAGGAAAAATCATAGCATTTAAAAAATATAAGCGGACTTCGGAGAGCAAATTGCAAACGGGGACGCAACTTGAAAATCTTTAGGAGGATGACGATGACTGGTAGATTTTGATATTTGACGGAGATAATTTTAAACAGAAGATCTTTAGCAAACAGATGTAAATAATATTCTGCGTCGCAAAATAACGTAAGGCCAGCCACTAGTTCCGACTTGCGCAACACATTTTGGACAGGAGAATAATGCACATGCAAATCATACGAGGCTATTTCATATTAATATTATTCGATCTGTTGAATCAATTTATAGTTGACAAATGAAGCAGTGAAGTAGATTGATGACTCTACAGATTGAACATACTACCTATTTGCTACGTGTGTCGATGTCGACTCACAGGTGTCCGATTTGGTAAATTTATCAACTTCTTAATTTTAAAACTATGAAAGCGAACATAAGTTTTGAAATTCTAATAGAAAATGCCGCCATAACCACTATTTGACTTAGTTTTTCGAACTACCTGTTAAAGTTAAGGTTTCCGTCAAATTTAACAGTAACTGTAAGATTGATTCTAACGGTTTGGCTAAATGCGTTGAACCAGAGCATTTAGTAGCTCTGCTATAGTTATCTTTTTGATAGAATTTGACATTTAAGCGTGGCCTGTTACAGTTAGCGTCAAGTTATGACGTGATTTTAGCAATTGTCAAATGGTGCAACCTGTTTTATACCTGACCGGTATTTTAACTGCACTGTTGGATGTTAAAGTACGATCGTGCAACCCAGGCATTCGAGTTTAAATCGTAGCCGTAGTACAATGGAATAGAATAGAATCTTCAATTGACAATCGTTCATGCTTGTCATAAACGTCACAATACATGATATGTCAGTTCTAAATATTGAACCACAAAATCTACCCAACCATTGAACCAAAATACACGACGACCATCGAATTGCCACATGTTTTCCAATCGTGGCGTTTCTAAAACGTTATTGTATTAATCCAACGTTAATGACATGGAAAGTAGTTTTTTTAAGTGTCAAAAGCACTAGTAACTCCAGTTTGATAACGATCTCAAAGTAGCCAAAGTATGACTTGAGGTAATCAAATCACTCAATTTCATACCTAGTCAATTATTTGAACCGCCTTCATTATATCAACATTCAATAGGTTCAATTACGATTTGTCTGCACATTATGGTTAATGATTCTTATTGACGAAGTACCTACCGACTCGCAAAGGACGAATCTGTTTTCTGATATTTTGTAAATCGAACTATGACGTCAATGTCTTCGTTTCATTAGATACATATCCACGATAATGTCGTTTGACAATTTTCCGATAATAACTCTCAACGCGGTTGATATCTGATGTTTACCCGTATGACCTCACATTTGAATGAATATTCAAGTTCTCATACATATTCATTGTGTAAACCAGTGTTTACTGAATTTATCTTAACATTGTGGATAATTTGACTGACATAATTATACATTGTGCTCTGAACTTTGTTATAATTTAGTCACCCCTCGCTTTCGACCTCGACTGTCTATTAGTACTTGGCAAGACATGCAATATCGTCCTAACTTTCAAGTTCCTCGCTGCTTGCCCTTCAGGGCTTGCCAGATTCTAGAGTTTATGATTTCAAGAAGTATGTTAGTAGGTTCAGCATTTGATTAACAAAGTACTCAAAAAGATCTAACACTTTGTCGGTCGAGAGGTGCAGTGATAAGATGCTCACTTTACCTCTCGACCGACAAAATTAAATTCTTTGGAGAAAAATAAAAGCTAGATATTAATTAGGTACATACATTCTAAACAAATAAATAACGTAGCTAACGGCATATATAATAAATGTCGGCAATATAAATGAAAAATAACTATTTACAGAACCAACTCAAAGAAAAATTATCAGAGTACTAATTTAAAAATACATTGATATATTCCCAGGTTCAATTACAGTGTCCGTTAAGTTTATGATTCGTTTAAATACGGTCGATATTAGCTTGACTTCCTTATTAGTCGTAAACTATTTCTAATTCAAACGGATATTACTGTACAGTTGCAATTATTTCATAGCTACTCGTAATTGTAGGACGTAACTAATGTCCCACACAGTAGAGACATCAGAAGTTTCTCCTAAACGGTGAACTATCTTAATAACATTTTTCTTAGGCCCACCTCTATTCACGTACGTACCTCCTGTATGTCACGGTATCTTTGAACTCGGTTTTAGATAATTTCTAAACGCGCGTCGGATTAAATTGAACTTTCTAAGACGTATCAGGACCGATGACAATATATACAATTTGCTGATGGCCGCGGTTTGGCCCGCAATTTGTGTGTGAACCTTTTCCCAGGATAAAAAGCCTATGTATTATATTTTGCGCACGAACAAGTCAATATTTGTATATTGTTTGTTCCCAACAGTAAATCCCAATCTGTTTAACTTACACTAACCATAAGCACTAGTACTCTGAGTATCCTGTCGGCAGATATCGATCCGAATCACGCTATGAAAGTAAAGTAAGCCTGAAATATATTACCTTTAAAAGGTTGTGGTAGGACTCAAATATTAGGGTTAATTGGGTAAACAGGTTCCACTGCCAGCAGAGACCTGCATGCCTCCTCCTTCTTTACTTTCCCATGATTACCGGTAATTTTAATGCCACCCCATACCCAGGGGCTAGATGGGGACACCATGGTCCCCACATTGGGGGAAGAGGGTCATCTCAACAGAGATGTCCCCGGGTCTGCCGGGGTGCGAGAGATATGTCTTGTATAATCTCACCCTCCGGCAATCAAGTACCCATGGACGGCGTGCGTTTTGGTCGGTTCGAGTCCGACATAATCACTATCATCGGTTTTGGTGGAGGTGGTATCCGTGGGGATTTTGCACACGATAAAAAAAAGAGACTTTAGCCTGGTCAGTTGGCAGTCGTTTCACTGACAAAAACAGTAGCATCTTCGACCCAACTACAATCGAGTTAGAAAAAAGCTCAGGGAATAGTGATGATTAATATTCCAATGTAGGTAGTTAACTAATAAAAGATTATTAGTCAGTATACAAAGAATCCTGCCGTAATTAATAAGAACAACAAGTAATAGAATAGGAATAATAACTTATTCGAGTTATTTTTGTTTCCTTTGTGTCTAAATGAAAACAGTATCTTAAGGAAAATACTCAATAAACTAAAATGTCGATGTATTCTTCCATTTAGTTCTAAATGTCTTATTTGAAATATGAGCTAGTTTCGGTAAATTGAGACCTTACTTATTACATTTATTATCGGTAGCCGTTCGTTGTAGCCTAGTGGTATGGGTAATGGACTGCTAAGACGAGATCTCGGGTTCGATCCCAGGTTTGACCATGGCACACATCAATGACTTTTCAATGCTTTTCGAAGTTATGTGTTTATTTATCGCAGGTTTGTAAGGTGCCCGGTTAATGGCAATAGGTCCGCCCCGCCACCTATTACATTGTAATGGGGATATAGGCGTGAGTTCATGTTTATATTTTTTTTAAGTTGAATAGTTGGCGAAAGAATCTGAAAGGTAGATGAAGATGTGTGGATAATTAAAAAAAGTAGTTAATAAAATGGTGAGAATACATTTGGCGGCCTTACGTTAAGAGCGATCGATAACAGACAACCTTGACCTTGGGGTATCAGTTATGTGGGCAGTAAAAAGTAGCATCTGTGCCAACACTAATGTGAACTGTGAAGTTGACTAGTTTAGGGAGCAAACTGAGCCGGTCTCAGGGAGAAGAATTACCTCATGACATATATCAAAGAGAAACGCGAGCGATCGTTTATTGCCCGTAGTCCGATCGCTGAATAATCATCATTCCCTGAACCTTTTTCCCAACTCAGTTGGGGTCGGCTTTCCAGTCTAACTGTGATGCGGCTGAACGTCGATATTTTTCGTGAAGCGACTGCCATCTGACCTCCACAACCAATGGTCCAATGACCAATGGCGATATCGAAGTTCCAAGTTAGGCTGGTTGGACTTTTGAGGGCTCCAACTACCCGTAACGACTGCCATAGATGTTTGTTTGGCAACCGGGACCGACGGCTTAACGTGCTCTCCGAGGCACTTATAAACCTGCGACACACATAACTTCGAGAAGCATCGAAAAGTCATTGGTGTGTGCCATGGTAAACTTGGGATCGAACTCGAGACCTCGTCTCAGCAGTCCATTACCCATACCACTAGGCTACCGCGGCTTGCGGCAAGCCGCTGAATAATATTGGTTTCTTTGTTTTTGCCCGTCAATCGGATCATACCATTGAGTTCCTATTATCTATAGTTCGTACGCTATAAAAGGGTTACGATCCATTATCAAGGTCAGATATACAGCTTCCCATATCAAGGTCTGCCACAGAAAATGGGTCATTGGAACGTAATCGGGTCAGACACTGTGTACCGGGTGTACTTTTATCGGCTTTACTGTGAAATGATAGATATTCGCTATTATTTATTTTTAATAAGCACTCCTTAAAAATAAAGAGTTAAAAAGTTATTATTAATTAGGTCATTATCATTCTCTGAGCCTAATCCCACCTCAGTTGGTGTTGGCTTTCTTGTTTAACTAAGATGCGGCTCAATTCGATATTTTCCGGAAAGTGACTGCCATCGGACCTCCACAACCAAATTGGCGATATCAAAGTTCTGTAGTTAGGCTAGTCCGACTTTTGAGGACTCCAACTACGCGTAACGACTGCCATAGATATTCGTTTGGCAACTGGGACCGACGGCTAATGTGCTCTCCGAGACAAGGCCAGCCCAGTGCAAATAGCCATATTCATGCATACAAATATTTGCCCTGAGCGGGGATCGAATCCACGCCTCCTCCGTAGCAGTCGCGTTCACTACCACCACGCTACAGAAGCTGTCTTATACTATAAAATAATAACACTCGTAGTAAAATTAGTGGGCAAATAATTATAGTTTTATGGAAACTCTTTGTCTCTGGAAATTGTTCAGTAACCTTATAGCGGATTTTACTAGATTTGACCCCGTTTACCAGGATGCCCTGCCCAAATTCAGACAGCACAGAATGCAGGGTATGCGTGGGGATTTTTCGCACGATAAAAAAAGGATATTTAAATATTTGCTACTCAATCACTATCTACTACCTTAAATTATTATACGTACAGGGTACATTAGAGACTGGAATAACACAGAAGCAGTGGCGTAGCTACCAAGGGGCTAGGTGGGGCAGTGCCCCGGGGCCCTCAAGCGCAGGGGGCCCTCAAATCCTTACCAGAAATCTCGATCGAACTGAACTTTTGGAAATTGGATGCAACCCTACTTTAATCATGACAACTCAGTTGAGAGAAATTCAAAAGTTGTCAGATACAGTAAGATATCTGTATCGGAGCAGATATCTTTCAATATCGCTCTCTATATAAATTGTAGGAGCTTCCACACACTATGCACATAAGATATATTTTTTCGTAGAGTATCTGTGAGCACCGACATATATGGAAAGATGGTGAGCTTATTATCTGCGTATACAAATATATTGATAATGCATCATATTTAAAAATAAATAATGTCCTTTCGGTCTAAAATTGGATGCATGTGTTTTTCATAGTACCGATAGAAGCTGTGACAATTCAGAAAAACATGCACAAGCAATTCTCGACCTAATGACATTATTTATTTTTCTGCATTTCTTAAATATTCCTAGCCAGTAGCAAACGCAAAAATGAAAAAAAGCAGAAAATGGTAAATAATGTTATTATGGTCAAAACCTATTACTCCTAGTTGGCTATTTGTAACTAGGTGGAATAGATGGATAAATCATGGAAGATATTAAATTCGCCTCGGTCCTTTTTAAGCCTTATATGGCGTTCTATCCACATTTTTGGCGTTTTAGTCAATGAAGCTAGACGAGCATCAAATTCAAAATCAGAATCATCTTCTGACGAGCTGTTTCATAAATTAAGAAGCAATAAACGCGTCTTTTTCGTGAAACGCGAAGTTATTTGTAACTGGTAATGCCCTCCTATGTGTTTTTGAAACGATCCAAGGTCTTCCGACACGACAACGCATGAATTAATTTTTTTACTCTTTTGTGTTGGGGTTTTTAAATTTTTTTATTTAATTTTTATTTTATACTTTTTAAATTGTTCTCCTTGTCAAGCCCTTTGATACCCATATTGACGGACTAGTAAACTTAGAAGGTAATTGGCTATTTGTTGGTGGCGGCCATCTTGGATTTGAAATTCGTCATAATGTATCGTATTCTACTCGTCAAATCCTTTCATTTGACATCCATATTGAGAGACTTGTGCAAAAATATGTAGTCCACCATTTTGTAGCGGCGGCCATCTTGGATCAATTTAAATCAAACCTAGCTATTAACACTCCCGACTAATTCAGCTTTCAACCAAAACAAACTACATCGAAATCGGTTCAGCCGTTCGGTCGGGAGCTACGATGCCACACACACACACACACAGACACGTGAAGCTTATAACACCCCGTCGTTTTTACGTCGGAGGTTAAAAACAAAACCGCATCAAGCCTGGATTTAAACGAAGTCATTGATACATTTGTGAAAACTAAATTTAAAATTTATTGTTAAACCTTTATCTAAGAAACCCTAGTCTATTCCCCTTGTATAACCCCTTCTCGATTTCGTTTTATAAGCCAAACCTACACTAAGCAGTAATTGTAATTTATGTTGTAACTGTATAATATTTTTATTACCTGCCCTGCAGTGCACAAAAAAAGCTGAAGTAGCTTAGCATTTTTAAAGTATTTGTACATTTCATATTTTTATTTGATAAAACCTAATCAGTTTGCATAGTAGTGGGGCCCTTGGTTACCTAGCTACACCACTGCACAGAAGCTTCTTTTTATCCCGGGAAACGGTTCCCATGGGTTGCAGGAACGGGATAAATTAACACACGGGTAAAGTAGTGGTAATACCAGATAGTAGGTAACTAATAATTATTACAAACTATGGACTAACACAGGAAGCCATTCATTTCAATCGTGATAGTCGGAGCCCCAGATTATTTAATCACTACTGTTGTTGTATATTTTTATAACACGCTGAGTTGCCATAAATTACCAGACTCAAACAGTACGTTTGCATTACAACTGTTTGTCCCTTTTTATGATATGAATTCCTCTCAGTTTATTGTTTTATATTCATGACAATGCTCGGCGTTGTTGATAAGTAAAACCGGTGTCCTTCTCAGAGCATTTTGGTTAATGTTATTTCAATTTCATTTATAATTTTGTTCAATGTAGGTACTTATGAGTATTTTGATATGTTGTTTTAGGTAGATAATAATTTATAGTTATAAATTGTTAGAAACTGCAATCAAGGGTTGCTATAAAATACTTGGTTCACTTATGAACTTTTGTTTTGGTATTTTTTTATATTTCCAAATTCGAAGTTACTTCATATTAGCTGTTAGCGGACTTTGTCAGAGTACTATTCTGATACCGTTTAGAACTAAATTATAATCTATATCTATACCTACCAAATTTCATACAGAAAGTTACTGTGATACGGTGAAAGTTTTGGAAGCGTGATAGAGTAACAAACATCCATTATTATAGGTACGAATTGCACATCATGAGAATAAGCTTGCCCAAATCCTTACTGAAGCTCTCAAAATAAGACGCATTAAAAGCGGCTGCACATATGGGACAACCTTAATTAAAAAACAAAAAGAGATATTAAAGACTACCTGACAATGGAAAGGAAAGCCTAGCACGCCAAATAATCACTCATAGCAACTGCTTATGGTCCAGGGACCGATCGCTTGTTGGTAAAAATATATATCAAAAAAAACAATTATAGGTGCTCATTGTGTAGTATTTTTATTATTTTATTATATTAATACACATTATGCACATCCATATTCCTACTAATACAATAAAATATGAAAATTTAGTAAGATGTTTGTTACTCAATCACGCTCTAATTGCTGAACAGATCTAATTGGTAAATGGTACAGGGATAGATTAGAACCTATAATACCGTATAGAATACTTTTATCCCAGGAAATGATGGTTGCGAGAACGAAATTCAATCTCCACGCGGGCAAAGCCGCGGGCTTTAGCTAGTTATGTAAATGTGTATTCTAAGAAATATAAAAGTAATTTTAGAAGACCCTTCCCTTTTAAAAGGGTTTTTTAATTAATGATAGACCTAATAAATAAGGATGAATTAATTCCATTAGAGAGATCATTCCTATTAGTCGAATTTGGATACATTAAATGTAAACAAATAACGAAGATTTCTTTTAATGAGCCATTCTATTTAAAAATATAAGAAAAGAAAATATTTTTTTTGTCAGCTTTTTCTTTGTTGCAGAGTGAAATTAAAAAACATTGTACATTTTGTAAAGGTTACTAAAAAGAAAACAAAAATGAATTTCATCGCAAACGTGAATAATTGTTACTAATTGGAATCACAAAGTAATAGGGCATTTATGTGCCTAAAATAGGTATATTAATTAACAGATTTTATCATTTAAAGACGGTTATAATCATCCCTAATCTTCTAGGGTGAATTATGACTATGAAATGAGAGAATGATGATGTAACCACAATCACAAAATACTTAATGTATTAAAAGGGTCAATTGTAAAGACATTACCCAAAATATTTCCTGAAATCCCTTGGTTATTAAGTTTGAGCATATTGAGAATGAAATTTTACCTGGTGGATATTTTGAGAAATAGAATCTTCATTCCTTTATACTCGCGAGCCTATTGTATTAAACCATGTTGGAGAGAGGTGTACTAAAATTTCTGAGAAACAATGGGAGGCTGGGAAGCGTCCGACCAGACAAGGTCACCCCCGGGCTGCGGCCGATAGGCTTATATCGGAATGTGCTAAGCAGAGTGTAAACACTCATATGGCTAAGTATGCAGGTATCGTAGTTCTGAATTATTTACTTTTAAACTTTTGCCCGTTTCACCATATTCCGGGAATTCAACGTGTCAGAACAGAACCCGTTATGTTTCAGAATTACTTCTGTTAAATATAAAAAATCTGTTAAAATATAGGTATTTGTTTGTTATGTAGGAGTTATGAATACGATTAGCTCTTTAAGTACATGACTACTAAACATAAGCTTCAGTTAGTAGTTAAGTAGAATCATTTATTGTCGGTACAGTCAGGTAGTTGTCGCCGTCGTGTTTGCGGGGAGGGAGGGGGGGTTGCCTACATCACGCGATCTTCACGCGTAATTCAACACAACCACCGCAGAATATTCTCAATTTATCCAATTTTATTTGTTTAATATCACCAGTGGTTATGTTCTCAAATTGTAGATGACCATTGTGGTCAAACTTCGACGTAAGGGTGAATGCCACCCAATAAACTTCTTGATAGTCCATAAGTAATACATTATCTTATGTATATTACATTCAGTTCCTACATCGATTGGAATAACTTGCGCATATTTATATGCAACAAGTGAAAGTTTCATAACTTAATGAACAGCTCAGACCTGCGTGCGTCGATTCCATTCAAGATCCTTAGTAGAGCCTACGACATATCAAGGCCGGATTGTATAACAAATAACTGGAAATATTTTTTGTTATGAATAGAAAACCACGCACCACGGGCCATCAAACTTGTAGTACGAGTATCTGTCTTAGGAAGTGGTGAAAGCAATTTGGGATATACTAGTGAAAGATTTTCGGGGCGCATCTTCATCCGGCAGACCAGAACTTATTTCTTTTTCTTCTTTCCTTCAATTTATTTAACTTTTTGTACCTATGCGTAACAGTACGCAAGACGAAGCGTGGGACGGCCCTCTGCGAGATGGACGGACGACATGGTCAAAGTCGCGGATACCCATTGGATGTAGACCGCCTGCAACCCCTCGAAGATCGATGGGGGAGGCTTATGTTAAGCAGTGGACGTCATATGGCTGTAATGATGATGACCTATGTCGAATGTATGTTTTATAAATCACAAGACTGTTGCATACTTTTGTCTATTTACCCGACTGCGCGACGCAAAGGAGGGTATTGTGTTTATCAGTCTATGTATGTATGTATGTTTGTTTCTATGTGGCGTTCTAGAGCCTAAACGCATAGACCGATTTTGATGATTCTTACGTCAATCGATTCGTCTTAACCTTGCGAGTGTCACTAAAGACATGACAGTAATCAAAATTCACCATAGCGACCACCAGACGCCATATTGTCAAAATGAAAAAAAAAAAAATTCGATGAACTATGTCAAGTGGGGTGTCGTTGAATAGGTATTTTAAAATCATATTTAAATTTTACCAATCACATCTTCCTAAGGGGCCCCGACTGTGAGTATTGTATGAAATTTTAACTACTGGGCTTGTTTCTTTGTTTTTAGTTAGGTTAGGTTAGTTAGGCAGTCGGGTTTTTTGTTTTTCTTTAAATTATTTTTTTTACTTTCCAGTCTATCCAGAGATTGCCTGGAAGACCACGCTGTTGGCGATAAGGCCACCCAATGTACTATTGCTATTTGTTTATATTTGTTTATATACATATTATACATTTTTGTCTTATTGTGTACAATAAAGAGTCACTTTATTTATCTCATGGTAGTTTAATCTAATTTATATTTAACTTATCGGTTAACCGAACTTTTATCACATCTTATATAGAAGATACTAATTTCTCGTCATTACAATGGGTACTTCTGTCTATAGTATGTTATGTACGCAATATACGAACGGAAGAGACAAGCTCGTCACTTAAATAAATGACTAAATTGTTACTTATTATCACTTTGTAACCCAGACTTTAATAGTGAATCGATTACCACTCCGCTAGTACCTATGTTATATGTTCACATAGCTGTATGCATTACTAATGTAGTACATAATATTTATAAGAGAGACGCACAGCTGCAAATAGCAAAAATAAAATTCATGTACTAACCTATGTTTATATCAAAGCCAGATGAGTATGTGCACAGATGTTTGGTAATGTTAACGGTGACTTGCTAAATTTTCAGCATTATATAATCAATAGCTGTCCGATTTCTTTACCTCATGCTAAATTTGTATTTCACTTGTTTGATACCTACCTACTTATATCATCAGGTCTTAGCAATATTGGTTATCTCCGAAACTTTTCCTTGACCAGCGTCCGGGATTGTCTGCTTCCCAGTCTCGACGGAAACTCTGGGGCCTTAATCCGAAAACCAAAAATATTCGTATCCGTTGACATTTCGGTCATTTAGCTACCCCGAAAGTGTTTCGTTTCGGATTTCTTATCCGTCTTCGATCGTTTGACATTGAGGTTGTTGATCGTTGTCGGTATACTTACTACCAAAATACATTAATTGACGTTTTCGTTGCCGTTGTTTGACAAGTAATCTTGCGGATTATTACTTGAAATTCAACGACAGCTATTTATAGCTTCCGTAAGACTTTAGGAGTTGAATTTTTATCTAAGAAAATGGCGAGATTTTTATTGTTGGACGAAATGACGCGGGAAGAAGCGACTAAGCGGAGCCTAAATCGTCACTGGCTACGTGAAAATTTTTTTTGAGTCTGTATCTGAGTCCTGTCTTGCAATTAGGTTTGTGGTACTATTGTCTAACTCCTATATTCTTTGCCATATGATTTGCTAAACATTTGACAACTTTGTAAAGATTTTCCTAAGTAATAGAAAAATCATTTGACAGTGTATTGAACCAGTGAATTGCAAGACTTTCTACAGCAGTTCGAAACGTTTGCGTTCAATATTTTGATTTGTGAAACACGTGGATAGACTATTAAAAAGGAGATATGATACTGAAACGTGTACGTAAACGTATTAATGTCAATAAGCCCATAAAATTGCATATAATTCCGTTAGTCGTCTCGTTGTCGAGCCCACAGTAGATCGATTATATCTGCACTTGCAGTTTAAATGTCATGTAAACACGGATGAAGTGTGTTTGATAAATCATCTGCTAAGTTAAAACATGGTCATATCGTACTTACTTATCGCGTTTGAGGAAGTAACATGTTCAGCCCGAGTCATAAGTAGACAATGAATATCCAGATATTAAACTTGAATTTATGAATGAAAATTCCTTTTTTCTAGAGCCCACATGAATGACTTAATTATAAATTAATCTTAAAGTTTTTTTTAATTTTCGAGGTAATTACTTTTGAAACTAGATTCTAATACATCATTCCACTCTAAGCTTGAACCATGAAACTTTGTATTACTCTTTTTCTTCTACTTAGGTATAGTCAGACTCGCACTTGACCGGTTTTTTTACTCCTATTCACTCTTCGACATCCACGCCGAAACTAGTGATGTGACGTCAGTTTATTTTAAATTATGTAGGCTAACAGATAAGCAGTAGAAATTATTTTAATATCTAATCTAGCATCTTGATAAACTCAAGTAGGTATGACCTTTAAAATGTATGTCAGTATCTTGTCTGTTGTTGCAAAAAATTGTCGAAATTACTTTTATTGGAGTAAAATATGTTAGACACTCTGACCTTCTAGGGTAAAGATCTTTATTTTGTCTTTTCGGTTTTATTTTTCGAATTTTGGTACAAAGCTAGTCTTAATAATAAATTAATGTACCTAATATTAAGTAACACATAATGAGTAGAGTATCCGTGCGGATCAGTTCTCCATCTCATCCAAAGGGTATGGGAAGAGTAGACAAACGGGAAAATACGCAAATAATGTCAGTGCGGAGAAGGAAAACTCGAAGTAAAGCCATACCACATACCAACCCGTATGGCTAGCGTGGAAAAATATTAGGCCAAGGCCTCTCAATATTGGGAGAGGCCTATGTCCAGCAAGACACTGCGATAGGCTAATTGATTGAATGAGCAGAGGGAAATTGAAATAAACAACAAAATCGAAAGTACAATTCAGAACCGATACTTGAGAGGTTGTCTTGAGATAAGTGTGATACTGATAAGAAGTGAATTTTGTGAACAACGAAATAGTTCCAAGAACGATGCGATACGTACATGATCCAATGATTATCAAGAAATGAGACACACTGGCGTAGCGAATGCCAGGAGCGAACCACATTCTGAAAACGGAGGTAACTGCATTGGGATCCCCATCCAATACATTTTCGATACAATAAGTTTTGAAATCACTTGTTTCAAAGACCTCATTTTATGCACTGCCAGCGTATCCAATAAATCAATAAATCGGTTCTGTGGTTTAGCCGTGAAACCGTAACAAACTTAATGCACCTAACAGCCAAAAATTTCGAAATTTTTAATTCCGAATTTCAATACTTCATTTTTCAAAATGCTGAATATTATAATTACAAAATAACGAACTTTGAATTTTCAAAACACGATATTTATTCATACGAAAGTCGTAAAACAATGTTCATTCTTCCGAATTTCAATAGTACGAATAGTTAAAAATATGCCTACCTACATGTTAGCATGCTTGCACTTGTAAAACAAAAAGAATTTGTAATCAGATGATTAATACAGAATATATTTTTTATACACTCCATCCATAATGAATATTTTGATTAGAAATTTGAACATTGCAAATAAACGTATTAAAATTTGTTCATGTTCAAGAGTGTTTGTTTATTCTTTTTTCGGTATTTCATGTTTGTTTTGTTTCCGAATTTTGATACTCGGAATTCATTATAATCTCCATTAAAGATATAGTTAGATAACTTAGTCCTTAAGGATTTAGATTTACGATCGAGAGTTCCCAGGTTTTACATTACGGATGAGAACTCACTCTTCATCTTCAATTTAGTTCAAGTCCTACCTAATAAGAAATATCTATATTCCTAGTCCTGCATTCCACATAAATATACCTACAATCTTCAATACCTAGGTTAGTACCTATAAGTAGGTACGAATTTAAAGCTTCAAGTACAATCATTATTATAAGAAAAGTAATATTGTACGTCATAGTGTGTATTGTTCAGTTAATTTATCGGGGCACAAAGAAGTTAAACTCTATCTCAAGGGAAAACGTCACATCGATGTCAATGTTGATTTTTGTTGCGTGACGTGCGGATACTTAAATTTACTTATAGATAACGTTACAAGCAATAACTTCTGTGATGTATTTTATCATCATCATCCTTGCGTTAGTTCCGGTCGTATCCGAAGGTTGCATCTTGGAGACTGGGGCCCGCTTATCGGGTTTTTCTCTTCTACTTTGCAGTCTTAAGTATCCATGATGGTAAGCGGTATATATATATATATACTAACCTCCACAACGCCAAGCCATCATTTCTTAGGTCTACCCATTCTACCGGTAGTGCCCGGCGGAGGGGCCAGACATGATTTTGTTATTGACATAGCCAGGTGGCAGTCTCAGAACATAGCTGTACCAGCGAAGGCGACTCTCCTGCATTTTGTCTATAATAGCACGGACTGCCCCGATGAGAGCGTAACTTCTGTGATATATATCTCGATAGATATTACGATCTCGAAAGATTCTGTGTGTAACATTATTGGACCTCCAAGAATGTGGAACTTTTTATTGCTCTCACCGCAATGACGTTGTAAAAAGATTCGCTGGGTATGCCTTTGCAGGTAAGTACACCGGTGTTAAAATTCATAAATTAATTATCTGGGCGCTGAATCACGTATAAAATTCGAAATTATTTCCCGCCAGATTTCAACAGAAGTATCTACCTACATACGTACTACCCATGCATACTACCTTCATTTTATAGGTGTTCGGAATGTACGAGTAGACGGCCAAGTATCTGGGTAACTACTTCCAAAAGTTCCTAAAACCCCGATCTAAATATAAAACTAGTATAAAACAGTTATGGTTCACACTATTTGTTACACACCAGCATTTTTAATCTTAATATGATCGCAGGTTAGCATAAACTGTCTTAAAACTATCAATATTTATAAACATAACTACCTTGTAGCTGAATTGTTAACTAATGTTTAGAGGAAATATAGTATTATTAATTATTATTAAGCACAAAAAACAAATATATTATACTATTTTTATCGTCACAAAAAGTTACATTATAACTAAACATATTCATTAAATATACCTACCTACAAAAAGGCCTTCACCATAAAAGATACCTACTTTACCATTAGTATTTCTTCAATATGTGGGTAAATTGTTTAAATTCGTTGGAAACTCAATATTGATCTAATAAATACTTTGACCTAAATATGCATTGCCATAGAGTAACGATGCGTATTTGGTGTGGCAGATGATTTATTTTGTAGTTATAAGTGAGTTCGCGGACGACGTTAGAATTCTAACCTTACCTAAGTTCACAATAATTAAAAAGTTTACATTAACCGGTAAAATAACATTTTACAGTTTAAGTTCACATTTCAAGTTCAAGTTTATTTGCATCGATGTTGGTATATGTTAGTACATACGACTTTGTAACCTGATATTCATTAATTCAGTATGTATAACAATTAACATAGCCTAGTTTAGCCTTTAATAATATAGATTCTTGAAATATCTACCTACTTAGCATAAAGTCAACAAATGCGACAGCTCCTGTCAAACATAAAACTATCTATATCAAATAAACTTTTGAACATTATAATAAATTACTGAGGCACCTAATTCATTTTGATGACGTTAACTGTACACTGGTTAAAATATGCTATGCAAGTATATGCAAATCCATATGTCATCGTAATAAAGCTCCCATCACTTATTTCAACCAAACACACGATTCAAGTTACATTGAAAAATCGATTGAACACTGGCCACTCACCTAATACGATCAATTTGCACCGGAGTCCGAGGACAGGATTATAGGTTATACCGAAACCGAAAACGAAACGAAGCACCGAACCACGTGCTTTATATATTGCTTTACACAACGCTAGCGAACAGCGCGCGAGTTAAAAACGGAATGAACGATGCAGCAAATGAGCAAACGTCAACGGCCCAAACCGCCAAAGCAAACGTAGACAATTAATACGCATAGTAGTGTGGCACAAGTAAGCGAGAATGATTGTTGCGTCATGAAGTACGGAGTAACCGAGCAACGCAAAGTTGGCTTCTCCACGCCTGAACACTGCCACGGCCGCACCTGGTGCGTGCTAGTCGACCGATTTTGAACGCTCCTCTACGCACGTGCTGTGCTAACATTAATATGGACATTTTAATTTGGCCCTTATATTCAACATCAACATTCGTGTATGTATATACACACGTAGTGCGTGTTCATATGATGTAGTTCAGCATGATACTACGATAGTAATGTGACGTATTATGAGAAAGAAATGTTATACAAAATAATGATCATTTGGATGCAAACTTATGCATGTTTTTTTTACTAAGTATATGATGACAATTTCCTCTATATACCACGGTACAATATAGCTGGTACGAGGTGCTCTTCCTGTCCTGTTATTTATACTTGATTGTTATAGAAGGGTAAGAATATCCACTTGAATGTTTATTCAACTGAACATAATATATTCTCTATTATCTGTCATGAAAGGGGACACCCCAGTGTTTGAGACTTCAAACAATTCTCTTTATCATCTAATTTCTCCTTCTTAGTACTAAGAGAAAGTTTCGACGTGACAAGAGCAACACTTTATACAATATATTTTTAGCACACCTACTTCTATTATGTACCTTCTACTTTCACTGAAAATACGATATCGATGTATACCTACCAACAAGCGATAACTCAGTCATACCTACCTACTACAGATTCGCCGGCAACATAGGCGTGTAATTTTTAAATTCGTGTACAGTTTCTGAATAAATTATAGATAAGGGTTATCGTTATCTTCATTATCTATAGATTTATTTTTTTACAATTATCACTACTACACTAATTTCGCCACAAATAAACAGAAACATTATTTAAATGTTAATACAAGTCCTGGGTGATACGAATATCAAAACGATAGTGTTACCGTGTCTAAACCTTTGTACATCTCTAAAGACTATCTATTTATAGGTCTAAGAACTATGCTAATGTGTTTCTATGACTTGACCAATCGAAAGTTTGTGACTCATACATAATATCCAAGTATTCTTAACAGCGTGATAATTGATAAAAGGTTAGGTAGGCGTCTCTCATACATATAATTCACAAGTTGGGTCGAATTCCGCGATAATTAGTTGATTTCCTCGAGTGTGTTTTGACTTCAAGGAGCTCATTTAAATTTACGTAACATTTGTATAAAGTTCCTACAGATAGAAAGCTAGAGATGTTTACGCTAATATTGTTTTCTTTCTTTAATAACTTCAACTACTTCATATTACGAGTAAAGTACTTATACGTATATGCACTAAAACTAAAGAGACCACTAATCCAATAATTGCCAGTAGTGTATTCGCTGATAATGGCTGATTCATTGATAGTCACTCATTCATCGATCTTGCTATATCGTAGTTGTACCCGCGTCGTACCCGTAGTGGGTATGTACAATTTGAAATATAATTTTGAAGAATGCAGCCCGTTTGATAGACTAACATAGCATGCTTACAATATTGACCTTGTATACAACTTCCTTATTTTTCTAATAAGGACTCGAGCATTGCATGTATTGTGTTTTTCAGTAACTTACTACACTATAATAATATAATCTATTAGAAAATAATTCCTTCAGTACTATTGTGTAGGTACTATATGCCCTTTTTATTGCAGTATGCAATAAAACACAGCTCACGATTTATTGCTTCCATTCGAAAGTTGCACGAAATCTCTAAGCAATGTTACATCATTGAGTTTCATTGGTTATATTAAGACGTGGCTAAATTTTACAAGGTCGTCTTCCCTATATTTTGAGCTACAAATTAGCTTCAGATCAACGTGAGTGGTAACTGGACCTTGGATTGGTATCATATTATATTACTGCTTGTCCTGACTGATTTATCAACGCAGAGCCCATATTAAGCAGTAACTAATAAATGTTGCAGTTTCAGCACGTGAAGTATTTACGTTGCAAAAAAAGTTTTTTTTACAAATTTCTCCCACACGAGGAAATAAATCAGAATTTTCAAATCGTTAAGAATACATCTGAAACTATACGTAACATACCTAAGAAATAAAAGAATACATAAATATAACACTACTTAACGTAACGTAACGTAATGTGGTTTCACCAAAAACTTGTTGCTTGAGAGTGTACGAGAGCTTGTCAGTTAATATGAAAACGCTACAGATTCATAAATGAAGCTGATGAAATTCTTCATGTAGTTGAGTAATATCCTGCATGCTTTAGATTCAATTGGATTTCAGGAACATATTGGATAGATAGGTACATAGTTACATACATATTATTCTTGACTGATACCTATATTTGAGTGTATTATTAGTATTAGGCGTTAAAGTATGAAATTGCCGTTTTGTTTGAAGAAATTGGAGGAAACCCAATTTTAGTACTAATGTTTTTGCATTTTTTAGGAATGACAAATCCAAATTTTATGATATTTTTTTGTGTATGAATGAGACAACATTAAGCATATAGCAACATTTATTACATTTTTGAAAAGTGACATCTGTAAAAAAGTAATACGAAATTAATCATCAAAATGGATAGCATTTAGAAAGTACTGTTTCTGAAGATCGAATTTAATTTATCAAGCTGCCAAATAAAAACAAAATTTAATACAGAGTTGTAAAATCTTGAAATCAACTCTCAAACAAAATATAAATAATGGAAATAGCTATCTATTAAATTACAGGAATAACGAACTATTGAATCTGTAAGAACATTTCGGCAATTTCATATTTAAAGACTTACCTATTATTTAACCCTAAGCACGAGTAAATAAAGAGTAATATTAAAGTGAAATAAATACCTTACCAAAAAATTATATATTTAATAAATTAATGCACGTTAAAATTAATACAAACATAAATAGATTACATCTGTGATTATGTCGTGTTGAACAATCCACCTCGTTTCGTTCCCGGGCGCAAAGGCATGATGCTGACCGCGTTGCACGCGGCAAATTTCCGCAATCAATCAACTGCCCATAATCTCCACCGTAATGGGCACAAAATAATATTAATACTACCAAATAAATCGCAATTCAAGTGTATTTGAACACCCCTAGCGATATTACTCCATTTCGGAGGACTCTTTCATCTTTTTTTGTTTGTTTTCATTTTTGTTATCTTGTTACTTCAAAATTTTGTGTACAAGTTACTACTAACAATGTTGTGGCAACTTTTTATAAAAACACATGTTAAACAAATAAACTGAACTAACTGAATAACTAGTGGTTCGATACCGATATTTAGTCTTTATAATATGTTTCTAAGCAGAAAACGATTTTTATACTGTGTTTTTGAACAAAACTTATTTAAAAGACATACCAAGATTGTTTACGTTTTTTTAAACTAAACAAATGGATTAAAGAGAGGTTAGTTAGTCCTTGGTCGATTTTGTCCTAAGTACTATGTGTAGTATCCGAGAGTACTTATCAACTAACCCGTTGTAATGATTTAGCCGTCATGTTATAAATGACTTGCGCTGTTCCAAGCAGTGGCCTTGTTGGATTAAACATCGTGACAATACGAATCTTGTGGAATGTACTTATTAATTGTTAACTATATAATTTTTACAATAATAAGTACAGTTAGACCGACCTTGACTAGCGAAGCACTTTAAAACTCAACGCCTTGGTATTAAGATATAGATCCGTATTAAGATCTTTTTGATGTACTGTGATATTCAAAATCGATGTTATGCTGACCGTACACACCTACTAGTTATTGCCATGCATTACAAAATTAGACACTCTGCAAGTATGGCACCTTATTGCAGTGTTCACTGTAAGACTGTATGTTACCCCCAATAATTGTACAGACATCAGCGACATATACACGTGGAACATACCTTTGGATTTCTTTATGAAGAAACTCTGAAGTCCGTGATTAGATTGAAGTCATGGATAACTTGGAAGAAAAACTTTACCACAATATTGATAAATAATTACTAAATAAACCACAAATAAATAATAAATAAATAATAAATGAATTAAAAATAAATAATAAATAAATGCTTTATAAAAAATAAATAAACAATTAAGAAATAATAAAGGAATGATAATGAAATAATAAAGGAATAATAAATAAATAATAAATGAGTGATAAATAAATAATAAATAAATCCTTTATAAAAAATAAATAAACAATTAAGAAATAATAAAGGAATAATAAATAAATACTAAATGAATGATAAATAAATAATAAGTAAATACTTTATAAAAAGTAAATAAATAAAAAGTAAATAATTAGTAAATAGGCCTATGTTCAGCAGTGGACGTCCTGTGGCTGAAATGATGATGATGATGAAATAAATAGTAAATAAATAATAAATATACATAATGAATAAATAAATATTCTAGGACAATGTACACAAAGGCACATTGGTACCTAAGTATAGCTCAACTAGCTTGTGTTATGCGTTTTTATTTTATACTTTTTTTTTGTATATACTATACGTACATATTATAGGAGTACGTAGAAACACCGCGTGTTCTGCGTAACAATCGTGTTCACTGCCGCCACGCCACATAGATCTTCATTAAAATATTGTTATTATTGCATTTCTACCACATTTTGTTTATTATGGGTATATATCAAAACAATACTTATAGTCAATGTTATGTACAATATTTGCGATAAGAGTAGATAATTAAAATTCAAACACACATACATCAACATACTGAATGTTCATACAACGGTACTCCACCAAGACCTTTGGAGTCCCTGCAAGCATTTTCGCCTGCAGATTGATAAACGCTCTAAAGAAGCTCTGATGTTTTCCTTAATGAATAGGGAGAAGAAATACCTTTGGATTTCACTTTTCAGATGGCAGTTGCACCTCCAAAATCGCACCTACAAGGCAAATATGAGAACAAGCGCTCCAATGTGACCTTCGATGGAGGCAACCGTCAACCACGCTAAGATGAATAATAAATGAATTGTACACTAATCTTGAAATTTATATCAATACAATTTTATAACTTACTTATAATAAATTAAAACTAAAATGAAAAAGAAAACAACAAAAACCGACTTAAATTAAAAAGATGAATTGTACACTAAGAAATTTATATCAATACAATTTTATAACTTACCTACTTATAATAAATTAAAACTAAAATGAAAAAGAAAACTACAAAAAAAGATTTAAATTAAAAAGCGTCGTGGAATTCCTCCGCATCGCATGCCTCTAGTGGTAAGGTTCCCAGAAGACTGGCAGCATTGCCACGTTGTATGGCAATGCTTATTCTCTGTACTAAAAAGAGGCCAGTCCACTGGTCACGAGAAGCGTCGACCATACGCTTCGCAATCTCTCTGAAGAAATTGCAGGCGCTCGGACCCCATGACCCAAACGTTTCGACTCCAAACAGCACAAATTCGTAGTCTCCAATAAGATTGGAGTATTTGTGCTGTTTAAGAGTCTCTGCAGAAGCAGTGGCGGCACCGGCACAGCCAGCCGTGCCAGGTATATGGGTAGGAGCAATGTTGGACGCAAGTAGCGTCCCACATCAGAGTCCTACCCATTTTTCATGGCATTTTCAAAATAAATAAAATAATTTATTTCCAAGAACAATGTACATTTTGAAGGATTTTCCCGTTGGCACCACACTAGGCAAGCCTGTCCTGTGACTAAGAAGAATAATAAATTGAATATGCAATATATGTATATAACAGTGTTACACCCATACACATCGCATGCACATACACATTACATCATCCAAATCAAATCAAATCAAATCAAATCAAATTTATTTGTTTAAACATGTGTTATACATACATGTGCATGCAAGATCTTAAGTTAATAATTTTATTAAGTCCTACATATTTAGCCGTATATATGGCGGCGTAAAATGTAAAAAAAGATATAAGTAATATGTCAAAAAAAAAAATAATAATGTGTAAATAATAATAACATGTCAAAAAATATAGTATGTCAATAAAAAAAGTCCATACACAGATACATATACACATACACACACACACACACATAGGTACATCGCATGCATAGGTATACGTAAATAAATACTGGGCAAATCATAATCATGTGATGATGATGGTAAAAGGAAGACCGCTACCAGTGACCATGACTGCTGATAAGCAATCGAAACCGCGTCATCGGGATCAGTGTTATTAATAAAATAATACTAGCAGCAATAAGTTTTTTTTTCATTTCACATAAGCTGTAAATTGTTATCACGCTATAGAATGAATGTTATGATTGATGTTATCGAGTCGAAACATTGATTTGTTGCATCGAATCTGGTATCAAAACTAAACGTCCTATCGAGCCGATTGCGTTAATCTACCTAAGTTACGGCAATGTTGACGTCACCACTGATAAAATAGTTCGTACGCGTGTGCAAGAATTTGTTATTAAAACAATAGCCGTTTTCAATTCATGTTGACAACTAAAATACTCGACGGGTCACAATAAAAGGGCAGCAATAGTCATAATAGGAGTAAACTGATATTTGGAACTTGTGAAAAGGTTTGTTTCCCATTTGAATGTTAGCGAATGTTTTTGCCATTATGTTACGACATGTAATACAGCGTGTTTTATAATACAACAGTTCGATTCCTAGCTACGTAAAGAGATTGTTCAAAAATTCAACTAGGTAGGTACTTACGCAGTTTTTGTATTCATCAAAATCGGGCCCAGAACTCCTTTGAGTACTTTTCACTTATTCAGATTTGACCATCCATGTATACTTGAAACATTCATTCTGTATAGCATATAATTATATATACTTTGTATCATATGCACGCTCGATATGATGAGCCGATTTAAATCATGATAGTTACCCGTATCAATAAAAAGGCGTAAGTATTTATTCGGTTGATGACCCACTAACCTGTTTTTGCGTATTCGCTGAACTTGAACTGTACCGGGATAACGAAGAGAAAATCGATAAACTGTCTATCGTAGATGTCACAGCCAACCAGTTTAATGACCCGTACAATCAACTGCTTGGCCTCTTTAATAAACAGCGCCGAACCAGCTGCCTGAGTGATAAATTCAGCTATTTGATTAAGCAGCTAGGCAAATGACTTGAATTTAATTACTTGCGTAGCCCAGTCGGTTCTCGCATTAGCATTATCAGCAAAACAGCTTAATAAGCTTATTAAGTTATCAAGCTGGTTGCTGCTGGCTGGTTGATTTGTCACAGCAAGCATACAATATATATTATGAGTGTGTTTAGGATTATTTTGATTCGGATTTATTATAATGTAAATGAATGAATGAACCCACCCCGGGTTCACGTCCCCCAACCGAGAATCATTCGCAACCCGGAGCGGGTTCACGTAGATAATATGTAACATAATCTATTTCGCTTATTCTCTGGAACTAAATGTAATTTCGATCACTAGTTTTTACGTGTATCATGAACATGTATACAAACAGAGAAGCATAGCAAAATAATATTTATGAGTTCAAAAGAAAGAAATTGGATGCGGAAGGTGGATTATATAGTGTTTTTAAGCATATTGGGAGATACCTATGTCCTACCTAATCTATGTCGACATTGAATGATGGATAGATAGATATATATACCTAGGAGCAACTTCCTGTGTGTATATCACTACATATGTATATGTACTCAATATTCTGTATATAAATTGATAATGTTATGTGATATAAATAAACTACATATGTAGTATAAAACAAAGTCGTTTTCTCCATCCCTATATCCCTATGAGTACGCAGCAGATTTTGATGCGGTTTTTTTAATAGATAGAAGAGGAAGTGCGGAGCAGAAGTGAAAAATGTTGTAAAAGCAGGTTGACGCAGACGAAGTTGCTCGTTACATTATATAATAACTAAGTATTACAAAGGGTTAAAACCTTTGATGGATGTGTAAATGTAGAAACGGTTATGTCTGTCTAAAATATCTAGTAGGTATCTGACTAGTCTGTACTGGTTATAGGTTAACGGACAGCGAGCGATACGCAACATTTGAAACAAGTACAAATGTCTATTAATTGCCGTCTTAATTACTCATTTGAACTAAGAATATACTCGTAACTATTTATGTTCTTGGTACCGTTGGCGATGAAGACTAACTAACTCCACCTTTGGCGATGAAAGTGGATTTTTCTTTGATTTTTTTTTATACCACTTAGTTGCAGACAAGGACGCGGCCCACCTGATGGTAAGTGGTTACCGTGACCTATGGGCGAGTGTAACACCAGAGGAATAACACTCGTGCCGCAACCCCTGTAAGAACAGAGACATTCTGTGTCGTCAGCGCAAAAGATGTAGGATAAGCCTTTGGTTTTCCCACGGACAACACAAAACCTCTCTAGTGAGCTCTGGCTACCCTACTCACCACCGAAAACACAACACAAGGTTATTAAACGGTGATATTCTGTAGGGTGGAGGTACTTCCCCAGTCGGACTGCTCGATTGGGACGGATATAACGTCGTGTCCTACCTCCTCTAGAACTGCTAGGATCTTGTGATACTAGCAACTATGAGGTAAGTAGTGTACCTAAAGCGCGTGTGTAGTTCTAATATTTTTGTTGCTTGTCATCTCGAAAGAGAGGGCCCCGGGTCTGCCGAGGTGTGAAAGATGTGTTCTCTATATCACCTCCGGCTACTAAAGAGCCAAAGACTGTGTGCATTTTAATCGGTCCGAGTCCGACATAACCTCTCTCACCGGTTTAATAAATAATTCTTTCTTTCTTTCTTTATCCTTTTACAGTGATTTGGTTAACTAAATCGGTTTCACAAATAAGCCCACACATGTATTGTGCATAAACAAGCAGCGGATTGTTTTTCATTTGAATTTTATATCCGAAATGGGGGTCTGCCGAGGTGTGAGAGTATAGAGTGAGTTATGTCTTGTATTATCTCACCTCCAGCAATCAAAGACCTATAGATAGCGTGCATTTAGTCGGTTCGAATCCGACATAAACACCTCCTTCGGTTTTGGCGGAGGTGGTATCCGTGGGATTTAACGCACGATAAAAATGATTCGAAAATGATGATAAACATCTAGTAGATATCATTTATTATTATCATTAGGCACGGTGTTATCAAATAAACATTGCAAGCTAATGATTGACCGATAAGATCTTATCATTCTGAATTAACACCGCGGCTTATTAATCCCCAACGAAAGCCGCAATTACTTAAAGCTTACGCACTTGTGTAGGCTTCAAGATTCATCAAAGTTCAATAATGGTCGAGCTCACTCAAATATACACACATCAAGGTTGAACAGGATACCTATAAGTTTACTTAGATTTTTAACATGTGCTGGGGGAGGCTGGAACCCAGGTCACTAGTACAAGAATAATATAAGAACTAAATATAACGATTTTTGCCCTATTTATAAATTCATTAAAACATATAAAAACAGATTTTGCCTATTACTTTCAATGCTTTAATCACTAAATATGTATTACAAAGTAAAGTCGATTTCTCTGTCCCTATGTCCTTATGTAATGTATGCTTAAATCTTTAAAAATACGCAACGGATTTTGATGAAAAATGTTGCAAAAACGGGGTGACGCAGACGAAGTTGCGCGGGTCAGCTAGTTAAATAATAAAATAATAAGAAATACAAGTAAAGCTTTTTGTGTTATTTTCTGAAATCATTAGCATATTTCATTACAAAATAAAACAACAAGGCATTTTCTTTCATATCTCGAAACTTACAAAAAGTTAATTGAATCGCATGACTTTTGCACTATCCATTTTTACTACTAAACATCAGTACGAGTATAAAGTTATTGCAATATGAAAGTACAATAGTACACACGCTCCGAGTAGTTGTTGAAAATTAAGAAACCTGTCACATAACGGTAACTTGGCCTAGTTACTGGTTTCCATAAAAAGGATTACATCCAGTAAAACCTCTGTCACGATGGGAATTTGGCCATGGAGGCAATAGTACCAAGACTGGTTGCCTGAAAAAATGTTGCGTCCGGTAGTAGAGCTTCTTGTACCTTGGGACTCCTTTAAATCGCCATAAATTAAATTCAAATTAATTTATGACCTGGAATATTCCAAACACTAATATTTGTACGTTTTTGTAAACCTAAACTACTACCAGTTAACACGTTGAAATTCTTCAAACTCGTTGTATAACAGAAAGTGTTACTCATTTGAAGTTCACTTCGCGATTATTGATTTGGGAATACGCTTACCATATTTTGTTCTATTTTAGTCTAGATAATTGACATTCACCCCTCGTAAACCTACGTCAATACTTATGCTCTTCATTTATATTCTAATAAAATTATCAAGTGGATATGGAAAATCATACCATGTTCGGTACATGTGACAGAATAACGGTTGCCATTTATTTTATAAATTTGGTATAACTTATAACCTATCATTTTTATTTTACCCTTATCATCATCATCCTTGCATTAATCCTGATCGTATCCTAAGCTAATGACCACGGAGTTTGGGGCCCGCTTTTTCTTCGTCTGAACTTCGATATTGGCCTCTACAACCTAAAGATATCCAACCACAAAGTACTGCAGTTTTACCAGTCGTTGAACTTTTTAGGGCTCCAACTACCCATAATGACTGCCATAGACGTTATGACACCCGGGACAGACTGCTTAAAGTGCTCTTCAAGGCACGAACAGACCAATGCAGATATTCAGGCATACAAATATTTGCACTGAGTGAGGATCTGACTGGTGCCTCCTGCGTAGCAGTTAAGTTCGCTACCGCCATGTCACAGAGGCTGTTGATTTTGTTTCTGGTCTTCCTTCACTGCTCAAGTAGTGGTATTGAACCGATACAACAGTTCCATACTATTTTTGTAGCTGTAATACAGAAGGGTATCTAGTTTCTACGCCCCGTTCCGAAGTTGGAATTCAAATTCATTTTTAACCAACCCAGGAACCGTGACTTGTCTACTGCCTATCAAGTGCATAAAAGTAATTGGTTTAGTGGTTTTCTATTTATTGTGCATACCTCTCCTCTCCACGGATACCTCTCCCGCCGGAGCCGGTTAGAAAGATTATGTTGGACTCGAACCCACTTAATACACGCCGTCTTTGGGTTTTTAGTTGCTGGAGGTGAGATAGTAACCAACATATCCCTCGCTCCCCAGCAGGCCCGGGGCCCTCTCTTTCGAGATGACCCTCTGCGGGTGTAGGGACCACGTTGTCACCGCCTAGCCCCCGGTTATGGGTATGGATACGGGTTTTTAATGACTGTGATGCTTTGATGGACAGTAATTGGTGTTCAATATAATTATCATGGTTCAAGGCAAAGCATAGAAAATTATTCATTATTTTTGTCGTTGTTAATGAGAAGATTCTTAAAAAATGAGAAGGTTCTCAATGCGATCTGCGTCCGTACCTATAAATGTTTTGATTCCTCGTACGATCAATTCAGGAAGCGTATTCATGTCCGTGACACAATCAATTTGATTGGCGGTTACAAACTAGTACATAAATTACACTCCAGGTGAAGCTCCACCAAGATCTCCACATTAATTAAATTCACCTGCCAGTGGTATACGTTATAAGTACATATATAGGTACAGTCAGAGCTCATAAGTGCATTAGCACATCAAGGCTCAAAATGGTTTAGCGTGCGGCCGGCGCGCTTATATGTGTGTGTAATGTTACTATGCAATACGAGGCGACGCTGGCTTGTCTTAAAAGAAAAAGGTCACAAGTAGCGTTAGAATGTTGACGCTATAGTTGCGTAGGATTGCTACTGCACTTTTGAGTTCTACTGTACATACCTACTTACAGTAATTTTAACAATACTCTAAACCACGGAATATCAAATATGGGAAGCTAACCAACGCTGCCAAGCAACAATTCTTGTGTTAGGAGTGGGCTCACGTAGGCAGTATGGTGTCTAAGATTCAACCATGGTCCATATATCACAGGGATCCATATCCATCAGGCCGACTCCTTAACTATTAAACTACCTACTAAGCTTCATTACAAGTTATTTTAAAATTACAAGCTGATATGTGTTTGTCACCTTTGGGTTTGTGAGGTTCATTAGGTACATAACACCCTATGAGGATCTTAAAGCTTTATTTTATTCATTCACTTACTTGGTGTATGAGCAATACCAAGAATTGGAGACTGAAGCTGACCGCACCTGCTAGCCAACAACACTCAGATAAATAAAATTTCAGTTTTATTAGTATTGAAGGGTATAATCGCAATCATATGGTATACCATATGATATTACCTTTTGATTTGCTTTACGTTTCGACCAGATTGCACTAGTCGTGGTCACTCTGACTCTTCAATTTTATTACACAGTCCAGTAACAAGGACGAGTTATTTATTTTCATATATTATTGATTGGAATAAGTCATACAAATCTATTAATCAATGCCAATTACTAAATATAATATATCCCGCTTAGATACAGGGCGCGTCAAATATTCTAAGGTAAGCTTTTTCCGGCCATCTGCTCATATTATATTACTTAACATAATATTGTACTAAATTTAGTCACAATGCTTAGCGCAGTTTTCCAAGAACACAAACAGTACTCTTTTTGGCATATCTTCAGTTATTTATTCTTATTACCATTTTGTTATAGGAGACAAAGCAACACGACTCATAAATATAGTATAGTAACACTAAAACCAGATTTGCACTTTGATTAGTGATTATTGCGAGTTCATACATTTATTTGTTTTGTGTTTGATTAGTGATCAGTGGGAGTTCAATCGTTTTCTGCAACTGGCACTTATCACTAATCACAGTACAAACGGAGCTTACGTTTATGAGGAGATTTAATCCTCTCACAATTATCGGTCTAATAAATTGTTTATTTTATGGTTATTGGTGTAAATTAAACGTTATTTTACGTAGTATGGTAGTCAACGCTATTAGGTAATGCAAAGCGTATGAGCCTCATAGGTGCCATACACCTAAGAGGCTCATACGCTCAAGGGTTTTACATGGGTATTTGACCCTTTAAGTACATGGGTCCCGCAGGTATACAGGTGTAATCGTTAAGTATGTCCAGGTGATTATTCCGTAACTATTATAGATATCAAAAACCTTTAAACTGATATCGAAAGTAAGGTACCTAATGAGTAAAATGACATTAATAACTTTTTAAAAATCAAACGAGAGGTATCTAACTTTTTGACATTAAACACTCCCGTACATTTAGTACCTATTAGATTAGTAGAAAAGTTTTAGTTTCCTCATTTTAAGTGGTCTAGTACTCATTTTACCTTAATCATATTTTATGATTACGTACCCATGATATGACAATGATGATTTGTGTGTTGAATATTTTGATGATTTGTGTGTTATCTTTTAATTGAATAATTGCCTTAACGATTACACTCTGTATAGGCCCCGTGGGTATGTAGACTCAGGGTGTATTTGTATCTCATAGGTATATGAATCTCATAGGTATTTGGATCCCTGTGACGTAAGTACCAGGTACAAATGAGCTCACGGGTATATGATCCGCGTTGTTATTACATATATTATGTGGTGCTTGCCTAAAATACCCTTGTAATGCTAACACCACAATATTGACTGAGATTGCCGGAGTAGCTAGTTAATTATAAATAGTTTCTGGAGCCCCAACAAGATCAATCGACGCCATGAAGAAGTAAACGTCATACTAAAATTGGGAAGATGAGTAATCGAATTGAGCTGTGTACTCTAAAATATGAAACCCGGGTGCAACGGTAACATCGCAAAGATAATCATGATGATATCGGTGAAGTAACCTATCTATGCTTCATAACATTTTAATCAATCTATCGCTCTGCTAAATTTTCTCCATACTCGTTCAGTCGTTTTTGCATGTTTCAATAATACATTGAATAATCGATTAAAACTTTATTATGAATTGGCGACACTGAAAGGAAACTTCGCAATATGTACCTTCGCGTTTTGCTTTGGTAGACGTACTTAGGTTTATTTTGAACGGATTGTCACGTTTGCAATAATATCTGCTACATCATCTTGAGTCTCAATACTAAGAATAACAAATTAAATTGAATATTAAGGCGAGTTTCCACGATGCGTGATTGTGCAGATTTTATCGCACATGATTGATGATTACAGACAATCATGAACTGCGCAAAAATACTTTTCACTGTGTGTATTTGGTACCTATTCACTATGCAAAATGCTTTCAGCTAATGCTAATGATTCAGCGGCAGCACTTCCAACACTTCGACACGGTAATGCTATCTCTATATGTGTAGTATTACCGTGATCTTGATGTGGTGATCCGCGTCTATACCTTCGCGGGCCTACCATGTGGTACTCGCTTTAGATATAGGTAAGTGCATAAAAATCTTGAGAATGTCATCGTTATCGTCGTAGCAATTATTTGATTAAGATTTTACCCGAAAAACTCATTTTAAAATAACTCTAAGAAGACGCGGATTTAAAAGTAAAAATACTTAAGTCTATTTGCATTGGCCTGGGCACTATGTATGTATTTTCAATATGGAATGATTGCACCCACTGTAACCACTTTCCATCAGGTGGGTCATGTGCCTGTCTACCACCTAAATGGTATGAAAAAAGATATTTGTTGAGAGATAATGATGAGATGAGACTAGGTTCATTAGACCTTCATAGTTTTGGATTCCTTGCTATGTGGACCCCAGACTCCGAGGTGTACCTAAGCTTCAATTGTGACCGGGAGTAACGCAAGGAGGACGATGATGATGAGTTTTGAATTACCTTTCTCTGTTTGAGCTACGGAAACTTTTAGTATAATTATCTAACAATCAGGGGCGGATTATCCTGAAGACGGAGTAAACGTACCTACTTAGCCCAGGGGCGCAAAGGTACAAAGGGGCGCGAGGGCAATTAGCAAAAGAAAAAACGGGCCCTGTGTTGACCCCCGGAGGGATTGCCGCGAAAAAAGAGGCGCCGATGAGATGGTTGCCTATGACGCTAGCAATGGTTAACCGAGTTATTGATATCTCCCGTTAATTTGGGTGCCACATGTCATTTGCCTTTCCTAAGTAATTGTGACAGATTTGGAAATGTAGCTACCTACTAATGCAAGAAATTTGTGAATGTATGATTTTAACCTAGATTACAACGGCCATGTCTTGGCCTCGAACTATGTAGGTAACACGCTTTAAGATACATCACAAGAATATTATCATAGCATAATCATTACATGGTTATGAACTGAAACTGAAGTATAGGAATACTCGTGTGGAAATTGGAATACTCGCGTACTTATGCTGTATACGCGTACGATGTATTCGAAATCAAGGAGTCTTAGGTACATAAGTTCTCCAGGTTCTAAAATATAGATTTTTTAATTAAATTTGTTGTAGTGATAGTAGGTACAGTACAAATAGGTTAAGTAAGTAGCTACTGACTGAAATTACGAATGCTCATCTAACGCTAACACGTGATTTTTAAGGCATCATAATTGCATCATGATGTGACCCTGAAATGTCCACCTTTCTGAAACACAGAAAGAAGGTTAACACCTATCCACCTTTCTGTGTTTTAGGGTAGGTGGCACCTACTAGGTGCGTGACGCATTATCAAAGCAAAAGGATGAAAGATATGTAGGCAGGTCTTTTTACCAATTGCTTGCATGCTGATGCCAATGAAAGATATGTAAGTATTATTCAATTGCTTTGGTACCTAAAAGAGCAAGTTGGGTATTTTGTTTAGTACCTAAGTACTTACATGTACATACAAGATGTGGCCATGAAAGAGTTAACACAATCAAAAATCTCCAAGAGAAAATAATTTTTCTTCGCAAATATGTATGTGTACAAATCAGATAAATGTATGTGTACTTTAATTTATTAAAGTCTAAATATCATAGGCACATACGTGCATACCTACATAATTGCATCCCATCCAATTCAGATAAATAAATATTGTTTATTTTCTCACCACAAACCAATAAATACAAAATATGACACAAGATATTTACTGTATGCACATTGGATTGTGGATCGCTGGTGCCTGTGGTAGGTAATAGAAACCTGAATTACAGGTCACCAGGAACCCACGAACTGATACAATTCAAAGACTTAGGTACAGACATTATACATTGTTTATTTATATGAATAAATCCATAGGAGAAACAGACACTTTGTGAATAAAAAAATTGAAATTAGAAATATTTATAATAAAAAATAAGAAAGGATGTGTGTGTATGTGTGTGTGTGTGTGTGTGTGTGTGTGTGTGTGTGTGTGTGTGAGTGTGAGTGAGTGTCTGTGTGTGGGAGGGGAGGTTGTAATAAATAACTACGCTATGAAGGCACTTCAAGCAGATCTTCTGTTGTTCGATAATTTTGCTGAAGTAGCCATGAATGAACCCTCTGCTTACAGATAAACTATATGTAACTACAGTAGGTACTTCTTTTTATCTTCTTGTATTTTTGGAGATGCCTCGACACTCCCTCTTGGATCCTCTGTGTCGAGCCTTAATCCTTCTCATAGCCTTCGAATAGCCTTCTAAATTAGAGTGTCTATTTCTTTTAATTGTAGGTGCACGAAATCCTCTAGTTTGGGTTCCCTTCCCGAGTAGATCCATACGTTGTCTTCCTAGGTCGTGACACTCGCACAGTAGGTATCTACCTGTTTCATCGTTTCTTCGTTCTCCTTGCAGTGTCTGCATTGTTCATTATACCATCCTTACTAAAAGTATAGTTTGTTCAGTAGTGGCCAGTAAACGCACCATTTTGTTCAGAATTTGTCCTTACTAAGATTGATTATTTTTTGCAAAACCTTCCTAAGTTATTACCAAATTCCTTGTAATGTGTTAGGCCTGGTTTGGTGTACCTTTCCTTAAGCTGCCTATTCTTGGCATATTCTAAAATTTTTGTTGTGAGTGGGTGCTACTTATTCAAAGTTGAATAAAAGAGGTATTAACACAGAATACATTAAACAGTCCGAACGTTGTCGAATAAATTGTTACAAAAGTTTGCGTTGTTTCGCGTCGTTCTGGAACAGTCAAAGGATTTAGTGAACCGGAAAGATCACACGTGCGTGATGATATTACGGTCGACATTTCATCAGAACATTTATATTTCTTGACCCTATTTATTGTGCCGGTGTTAAAATTTGTTATTTATTTGGTAATGTAAGTAAAAATAGGTCAACATCCCATTGTCGAAATCACAAGTTTTACAGGAGCATAATAGCGGAATAAAAAGTTACCTATTGTAAAGAACTGCGGTTATAAAAATGTACCTATCTTTGTGTATAATTTCCGACCGAGGACCGAATATATACATGGTAATTTCAGTCAGATCTTTTCAGCTATTTGAGTGATTGAGTATTATGCTGACTATTCAAATATACTAACATCTTCACAAACTTTACCTACATTATACCTAGTAGCTAAGTACTAAACCTAATATGTAACCATATTCTAAGGAAATATAGTTTTGTTAAGTACTAAACCAAATTACATTTTCTTAGAACATTTACGTATTAGGTTTTATAATTTTGATCTTGGTACAAGCACATTCTAGCATTTTGTGTGGAAATAATTATTTTACAAAACCTTAAATTTAACATTCATAGGGAGTCAGTTCACCAAATTAATAAATATGTCCATTTGCAATTAGCTGAAGTTAATAAAACAAATGAATTAAGTAAATCACGTTGAATAGCAATATCAATTTGATTAAGATTTAGAGTCTCCTTCACAAAAATTTTATCGTCTTAAGTATTCCTTCACTGTGTAGGTTGGAGCTATACCTACTTGTTACATTTTTCGCTTAATATTGAGAAGTTTCTAGAATTGTAATATTTGTAGTTCCTAATGAAAAATGAATTCTAGTTCTTTTAATTAATATGGCACCTGGATAATTATAACGATAGGATAGTCTACTTACTAAATATTTATCTATAGCTAGTGAAGAATGAAAGAAACCAGTTGTCAAGCCGTGGAAGAAACCAAGCTATCGTTTAGCCTAAATATAAACGAACGCGCAAATATTTCAAAATGTCAACAAGCAATTATTATTGCATCAGACAGTAAGCAGCGCCTACGAGTACAAGATGGCTGGCATTGAACTTGTGCTAAGCGTTCTTGCGATCAATACGAGCATTACAGGCTCATCGGGATTATGAACTTTGATGTTGTGCTTGGTGGGTAAGTTTTAATATTCTGCGTGTTACATTCTAAGCTTGGTATTATATAAAAAAAATATTTTTTATTTTATGCATTCTCTTACAGAGTATGTTAAATATAACAATGTAGTAGGTAACTAAATATTACAATAACTATTCCTAAAATTACAGACTAGGTACTTATTAACTACATAAAAGCCATTTCATTCCATTATTATATCAATCATATCAATGTCAATACATTAGTAAAATTCCTTAGAGAAAATTAGTAAAATTCAATCGTTGAAAATTCACTGATGTCCAACAAAAAATATCAATTGTTGCGGTACCTACCGTTAGAATGTTCAGTGCTCGTACGTACGTGAGGCGCGAACTTCTATATATTTTGTGATAAAATTTTCGGGCAGTTTGGTGTGCATAGATAAAAAGATGTAGGTACTAAGCCAGCGCCAAGTTACGTCGCACTTTCAGCTTATAGTAGGTATTCAACCATCCCTATTACGAAGAGAGTTGGCTACATTAATGGGTAGAAGGGAAAAGTTACTTGTATGTATGTATCTTTATTAAATAAAATTATGTAAGACTTAATATTAAACATGGCTCCACAAAACCGTTTCCACGGTTTGACTGTGGGAACAGAACTATAAATTTGCTAATTTGCGCTATTTAACATGCGGACATTTTCATAACATATTTTTATTTTTCTCTTAATCATGTGCTATGCAATGCAATTACATTTGATATAATAAGTGCTCTCGAATTGATTTGGCAAATTTACCTTTATTAGTTTCATTCCTGATAAGTTTATATTGTATTTTGCCACAATGGAATTTTCCGCAATGGAACTATAATAATATCATAGTGATTCCAAATGATAGTCATCTCTAACCTACTCCTCACTAACACGTTATGAGCGCCTGTACGGTAACGGGGTTTTGGTATTTTGGAAAATTGAAATGATAAAACTTAAAATTTCCAAGGCTTTGGTGTAGACGCCAATGATTTGATTTTTAAATTATAGATCTGTTGCAAATAGTATTCTCAGAACTCGTACTAATGACGTACGCGAAATGGTCTACCCCTCCATTTCATAATGAAATGAATGGTGGTGCCTTGGACTACGTAATTGCATCACAGTGCATGTAATGACATTACGCTACACTTCGAAATATTAAAACATACTTAATTTATTTCCTACGCTATGTTCTACCACCCGGTTTATATTGTGCTGGAGGCGCACACAATCCCGCTCGACAATCCGGTGCGATAATTTGAGGTCGGCTACAAATAACAAGCACCTATGTAGCATCTTGAACCACTTTCGTTAGATCATTTATCATGATGATAATCTTCGGTTATACAATTATACCTAGGCCTACTTGAATTTAAGTGTTATAACCCGATAATCCCCCCGTAAGCTACCTACTGCTATCGGTTGCTCGGGTAGTCGGTTTCATCAGAGCATTTGGTATAGGAATGTATTTATAGCCTGGAGTAACACGTTACATATACTACTTTTACCCCATAATATATTCCTGTAGGTTGTAGAAACGGGATCTGAATATAGCAAGAGCGGAGACGTGGGCAACAACTAGTATTTTATATCTGTGAATCATTGTACAGATAATTCCGACTTTTCAGTTGAACAACTTAGTTACACAATTTTTTGGGAGTCTAGCGGGAAAAACCGTTCTCGAGATCCTCGAGGGCACACGAGCGAGACAATTGAAGAGGTGAATTGCCTGCTAAGGAGCAACCTATATAATGTGGTAAGGCTAGCGAAAGCACTTCTGGAGAATAAAATAATTCCAACGTTATTTTTTCGGGAATATCTATGTGGGCTGGCACCGGTATATTGATCTAATATTTTCTTAGAAATAAATCATTTTACGGCTGTTAAAACTGAGATGGAAATTGTTACTTTGAATAAAACACTAGCAATAGACGTGAGTATTCATTGATAATTTTTTTGCAATTGACGGAAAATATCGAAGTTCAGTCGCATCACAGTTAGACTGGAAAGCCGACCCCAACTGTGTTGGGAAAAGGTTCAGAGAATGATGAATTTTTCGCAATTGACAAGTTGTGGACTTCACATTGAGCGTCTGCGTTAAATTTAAGTAGGTAGGTATATCAAGAGTGGAAAATTTCTGTGACCTGGCGTCAGGTGAGATTATACTTTTATTTTACCTACTCGAGTTGCGCGTCCTGCTTCATTCGTGTCTAATTATAGCTCCTTCTACATGAACTATTTTTCTAACAAACCTTGTCGATCTTGACAAGAACGAACACGATAAAAGAATTATCCAATTCAGTGTAGTCGTTAAGAAGTAATAATATATTACAGCGACTCATTTTTATTTCTCTCTGCGTTGATAGCATGCTAACCTGGAAAGCGAAGATTGAACCTTTGGTACCAAGAGCTCGAAAATTAATATCCATATTTAAAAACCTAAGAAGAGAGCTGCGGGCCCACCTACTTTGAAAGAAGTTTATTTTGCCCTCGCTCATTCCATCTAAACCATTTTTATACGAAGAGCTTCAACCCTCCTCATCTAATGATCACTACTTTACACAAACTTTACTAAGGACTATTGTTATTTTAATTGCAAAAATCCGCAAAAATGAAAATGGGCTCTCAGTCCACACATACTCACACAACCTCACATACTCCCAAGTTCTAATTAATACACATACCTACTTGCTGTCACATAAGTTTTACACACTTCGTCACCTACCTACTCATAGGGAACACCTTCGCATACACCTTTACAAAAACACATAACATATAAAATGTTTGATCTCAACTATCTGTTGAGAACTGCTTTTTTTCTCAATTTTGTCATATTTACTGCACTATGTTCACATAATAAATTAAATAAATAAATATTAATCACACTTTCTTGTTATTATTCCTGTGTTCTGTGGTTCCAATAAAGATTTATTCATTTTGGAATGTACCTACTGTAGTTACCTAGATTGTTTCTGGTAATTTCTAGCCCGTAAATTAATTGGTGCAAACCAATATCATGTAACTATAGAAATTCCTAATTCGTTTCTTTGTTTGAACGGAACTGGAATGTGTAATTTTTAACGCTCCT
Source organism: Pelosia muscerda (assembly GCA_963691645.1). Classification (NCBI taxonomy): domain Eukaryota; kingdom Metazoa; phylum Arthropoda; class Insecta; order Lepidoptera; family Erebidae; genus Pelosia; species Pelosia muscerda. The sequence continues at coordinate 13,643,953 of OY829098.1, read as the reverse complement.
TATTACTCGTATTTCTATTACATTTACCTTAAAATTGGCGAAATAGCGGCGAATCTGCTCGCTTGCATCTTAAGAAGAAGAAGAAGATCAGCAAGGTGACAGATTCCGCGGACTGGTCGAAATTTAAATTGACGAACTAATTAACTGCCTGAATTATTTTGCGGACATACGGGACATATACTTAACGTAAACCAGTACATCATTGTCCGAAGGGGGTTATCTCGAAGAGATGTCCGCGGGTCTGCTGGGGTGCGTGGAATATGTTCGCTACTATTTCACATCTGGCAGCTAAAGACCCAAAGGCGGTGTGAGTTTTAGTCGGTTCGAGTCCGACATAACTTCCCTTACCCACTCCGGTGAGATTGGTATCCGTCGGGACTTCGTACACAAAAAAAAGAGTACATAATAATTGTAACGTTCAGAACTTAAGGTTACAAAAAACTTATAATGAAGTGTACTCTTTCTCGATTCTTACTATTTTAATATTGAATAATACTTATTCTTTAATATAATAAATCATATCTTCTACACAATTTTCAATTGCCATAAGTTTACATTTCAATTTTTTATAAAAGTCCTTAATGTGCTCCTAAAGATCAATTAACAAATATACTTTTAGTGCCTAATTGATATTTTTTGCTTACACAAGTGCTGAAAGGCCTTGAAAAGATTCAATAAGTCTAACCATTGAAACGGTGTATCTCATGTACTTATCAATTTATAGGAATGTAGAATTTTGTGATAGCTTGTTGATCGAGTTGGATTAGGAAAAAGGAAGGAATTTTAAATCCGTCAAATTTTGTGGCATCGACAATCTCGAATATTGATTTTGCCAGCATTTATAATAGGTAAAAGTAAATAATAATATAATATACAGTACAGCCAATAGCCGCTTGACAACAGGTCCTCTATTAACTAGGATCGAAAATCTTGTTGGCGAAATGTGGTTATTGATACACCTTTGCTATGTCTACGGATGATGTAAACTTTCTAACATAACATATATTAGATGAGTTGAATGTAATAATTTCACGAACTCTATGCCAGCAGCGGTAGTTGAGCCCTGAGCGTCTTTTCAGTAAACTTAAACTGTTTTTATATTTGAATGTATCCACAATAAAAACTTCACTCATTCACTCATGGCAAGACAGAAATGGGATCGAAAATTAGACGAATCTGTTATCTCGCCGGAATTTAACGAGGACCCATTTAAGGAAAATTATAGATTTCACTAATATATCTTTTACCAAGTTATGTTTTATTTTCATTATCTACATTACGGGATTGGTAGTCAAATGTTGTAAAGGCATTAAACAATATGTGAGGTGTTAATAATTTTAATAACGTATTGAGTAGATATATTTTTAAAATTTGTTATCAACTAACATAAATTACTACTTATTACAGAAATAAACATTCGCGATTTATATTTAGTGACAGCACCATGGACGCTTAGGTTTCCGTTTTTTAGGTGGATATCCTTGGCAAGACCTGCACGGCATGCAACACGGTAAATCACCTTCTTCACACTGTATCTGAATGCAGTTGTGTGTAGGTGGCTTGAATTTAGCAGGTGCCCGAGGTGTTACTAGCTCAACCTGGAATAAAAGCACAAATTAATAGCCGACCTGGCAAACGCTATTACGAATATCATAATTATTATTATATACTAACAAAAAATAAAAAATACGGTACAAAAGAATGTACGTCCATAAATCCAAAATTAATTGATCTGTGGTCCTGATCGATCTCGGAAGTAAATTTTCTGGTGTGGTTAATGTGTCTCCGGAATTTTTTCAGAAAATCTCATCAATTTAAAAAACATTTACAAAACAATATTTGTAGGTAAATATTTATTATATTTTACATAAGACTGGCAAAATTGTGGCGATACTTTCAATAGCAGAAATCAATAAATTGAAGAATTAGGATTTTTACAAATTTACAAATCATTCTTTTTCAAACTTTTCTATTTACATTTTCGGGTGTAGGGAGTGTTAAAATTAAGTATGTACCTCTATATTGCCGGTGCGGTTGGGTTCGTCAGTCTGTTTTCCGATTTTCAGGATGAATACATCTTTATCTGGATGAAGAACCTTTTGTGCATGAACACCTTTAGGTGCGTCCTTTGGTGTTACATTGCATACATTGCAAAGCATATCGTGTTTTTCGTTCTTCGAATAAGTCACTTCGGAGTTTAAGACGGTTCTGTTTGTGAGAGCTTCACAAATGTCATCAGGTATCTGCGAAAAACATTATTTCGTTTTAATAATCATCTCACAACAACTTCTTGGATAGGGCAAAATGCTACTGGTTTTCAACTCTTCGACCCTAAAAAGAAAATTAGCTGTGAAATACTTCCATTGTAAGGAAATTTCTGCTCAAAAGTACGAGTAAGTTGTACTTGCATTCAATAAGATGTAGCTAGTAGCTACTATGAGATGAATGAGTAGAATTTTCATTGAGGGTAAAGTTACCTGGAAGTCAAGCCTGTTGCCAGTATCGCCAGTGTTCATGCCACATGACTCTGAGCACACAGATTCATTGTCATCACACGTGCAGCTCTGCTGTAGTTTCAGTTGTGATGGAGTCAACTTCGGAGATTTCGAAGTACTTTTGGGCACCCTAATTTTGACCTGTGCACCATATGTAAACACCATTTTATATTATTCTCCTTTATCACAAAGCCCTAAACCGGTTGCTTTCAAAGCCCGGATCCCCTTCTCGTTATCATTTTTGGTCTTGAATGGGCGGTAGCAGATTTAAGTTCCTTTGGGATAGCTATAGATTAATAGCTATCACGTAGGCCGGCGATGACAGGGAACCAGTCTAATTCTCTATCACCAGATAATAATACAGGTTGTATTTTGACACGGGTCAGCAAGGGTAAGTATCTTAATCGTTACAGTTACAATAAAAGGTTCTTACGAGACTATCCATACCTTTAAGATATTCCGAACTGCATTTACACATTTTGGGATAATCGTACCGTACAGTCAATAAGAACAATGCTAAAAGTTTAAAAAAAGAAACTATTTGTCACTATAATCAAAAGACTTTTTATGATCAAGTGTTTGTGTACAGAAACCGTAGTTTAATGCAGTAGCACCCTATCTACTAGATACTAGTTTATATCTGCGTATGGAGTCAGTGCTGTGACTTACCTTGCTCTCTGCACTCAAGTTTCACCTGGATCTTGAGTATTTTGAATACAATAAGAAGCAAAACAAAGCAAAGTCCTTTAACAAAAACTAGAATTTGAACGGATTTTTCGTTTTTTCTTTTAATACATATGGAAAATGTATTTGACGGCTTGGTAATCTCTAATGCTCCTACCTCAAATATAGGTCTCATAGAATCTTTATATTCACACAAGATATAGGATCGATTGATATAATTTTTTTCACCTTTGCATTATTCTTATTGACTGTACATTTTTTTCAAAATCTGAGAATACAGTTCTTAATATCTCAAAATGTTATATAAGAACGGTTAATTATGATGGTTAAGGTCCTTACTGCCCGTCAAAAATACATTCTGAATATTGAAGCGTAAGCGATCATACTTATAATTGAGCCATGATCATATCACCATCATATACAATAAGTAACTTATACAGCGTGTTACAGAATGGTGTGGTCATACTTATATTTAAGGGTCGTCAGTCGACTTTGGTCAGTGCATATTCCCTTCTTGTTAGGTACGTGTGACGACCCTTAAATATGACCACAGCTTTCTATGTATATATTATGTTTAATATCAACACAGAAAACAAGCATACTATAATAATACAATATCGCTCAATTTCCTGTGTAAGTACAGAGCTTGAGTAAGATCAGGCGTTACACAGAGCTCTTTCCAATTCAATGACTAGTATATCCGGTCTCAACAACAAGCTACTCCAGACAAACTGCTGGTAAATAACTATTGCCTTCTTATTGTGTCTGGCGTTACTCACACTGTGTTACAGTTTCAGAGATACAATGACGTTTTTTGTTCGTATGATTTTGAGAAAAGTAGGTGTACCTACCTGGTGGCAGACAAGCACACGGCCCACCTGATGGAAAGCGGCCACCGTGGCCTATGAACGTGTGCAACACTACTTTGAATTAGAAAGATCAGCGCCATGAATACATTCTAGAAAACTCACCACGGCATAATTATCTTAAAGGTGTTCTCGATCCTATCGGTGATCCGATCTTGATCGGTGTTTGAGAAGTGCCCAACATAAAGGCGGGGAGGGGGGGGGGGGGTGCTCTTTGGTTAATTTATAGGGCCTTAAATCGGACCAAGCACCATCTGATGTTCGAGAAGGAAGTTTGAGCCCGAGACTCACACCCGACCTTCCGTTAGTGGCAGGTAGGAGGTTGGCTAAGTCTTTTTGTTGCTCTATACACCCTAAGATAATAATATGTACAAGAGAACTAACAACTCTTCGTTTACTTCACCGTAGTTGGGTGAAAAACCTCTCACCTCATTTCCATTAAAAATTGCGCTTATTTCTTCGTAAGGTTTTCTGGGTTTTGGAGGTTGGTTTGGTTGGTTTTTATGAGATTTCGCATCCTTATCTTTATCTTTGGGACTCATTTCGCCATATTAAAATTTCAATATAATAAATAAATAACACAAAGATTTCACTATAATTTTGAAATAATAAATGTTAATTGTGATAAAAAATTTGGTCTGGACTTTTGACAATCATTTTTTCAATTCCATGACAAATATGTACGTGACAGAGACCAGAGAGAAGATTGCATGTGCTATGCATAATATGGTACGGGTCTAGTTCCCATATGGTACACTTCATTCTGCTTCATCCTTTTTCGTCCAATTCGCGGGTTAAGAACTAGAGTAGCGTAAGGTCAAATTTTCAAAAATTTTTTTTTTTCACCATTCGCTTTTTTAATCCCCATTTCATTATGTGCCAAAAAACTGGAGCGATGAAGTATGTAGATTGCTTAGTACAAATATAACAGATCAAAAAAAATATTTTCTGTTTACTGCCGAAATGACGTGTTCCTATTTACAATAATCTTGACATTATTTTGCTGAAAAAGTTGCGTGCACTGCGATCGAAACTCGATTTACGGCGCGATTATGACACCGAAGATGTCTGAAATGTAATTGCCCAAATAACGTATCTTGTTATACGTTTTTAACGCAAAAAATGTGATTATGTAGCCTAAGTTTGTTTCGTGCCAAATTAACGTAAAATACCTTTACTGCTTTTGCGACCTCGTTTTAAGTATACTTCAATGATTTTTCTACCTGCCAAAAAAACGTAAGGGTGTGATACGCTACTTTGGTTCCAAGTAATGAAAGTAATGCAGTCAGTTTATAGTGTAAAGGGTATATACGATCGTTTAGCACATAATAAACCTCTGTTAGTCTGATTTACTTATGCGTCTAATACTAACATACGTTAGTTTAACCGAGGTAGACCGAGCCGGTTGCGTATGAAAACACGACGCGGGGTGCCCCTCGCTTTTGTTAATAACTTAACTTCTTTTTGTTTAAGAACTTTTTTTTTATACCACTTAGGTGGCAGACAAGTACACGGCCCACCTGATGGGAAGTGGTCACCATGGCCTATGGACGTTTGCAACACCAGGGGCGTCACACTCGTGCTGCCTACCCTTTTTTTTATCGTGCGCAAAATCCCCACGGATACCACCTCCACCAAAACCGATGGAGGTGATTATGTCGGACTCGAACCGACCAAAACGCACGCCGTCCATGGGTCCTTGATTGCCGGAGGTGAGATTATACAAGACATATCTCTCGCACCCCGGCAGACCCGGGGACATCTCTTTTGAGATGACCCTCTTCCCCCAATATGGGGACCATGGTGTCCCCATCTAGCCCCTGGGTATGGGGTGGCATTTTGCGCCATCGCCGTGGCCTGCTTCTGCTAGGGTAACCGACGGCTCCACCCGTCACCCCCAGGCCCGCGCTCATGGGGGACGGAGGTCATTTTGCGACCTCCGACGTCCGAGTCGCCTCCGCTCATCGCGGGCAGTGCGGGCCCGGAGTCTTCTCCGGACCCGCTCCGCCTCCTCCTTTTCGAGCATTACTTGCTCGCAGAAGGAGGCGGCGGCTGCCCAAGCACTCGCGCATCGTACCATCACCGTGAGCAAGGTGGCGAGCGAGACAACTCCCACCCCTAGGGCTGTCACTAAGACCCGCCTTTGCGTCTCCCACGCCGGGCACTCGGTCAGCGTGTGCAGCCCCGAGTCCTCGCTCGCATCACAGTGATCGTGCTGCCTACCCTGTAGAAACCTTCTAATGCCCCTCTTAAAGAATCCCATATTGTAGTCCCTTGGGAAAACCACGGCAGGGAGTTCATTCCACAGCTTGAGCGGGATGGAACTCCTTCCATACCGCACAGTGCGCACCGTTTCCGATCGTAGTGTGTGATGATGAACTCCCTCTCTATGGCGAGCGGAGCGATGATAGAAAGTAGGTGTGGGCATCATGTCAAACAATTCTTCTGAACACAAGCCATTATACAGGCGGTAGAACACACACAGTGATGCAAAGTCCCTCCTGATGTTCAGAGGTTCCACACCGCCTGAGAGTATGAGATTGTCGACCTGTCGTTGTACAGAGTCGAAGGGGTCTAGCTGGCATGCAGGCGTCCCGGTAAATAGGTGACAGCAGTACTCCATGTGGGGCCAAATCTGTGCCTTATAGAGAAGGAGTTTTGCCCCGCAGTGAAGAACTGCTTCGCCCTGTTAAGCACTCCTAGTTTCTTGGGAACTTAATATCACGAAGAACGTTGATAAGTTTAAGGAAGATGAGGTAGTACCTGCCAAAATAAACATGTACCGTGATATTTTAAAGAAAGATTTTTAATATTGATTTCCATAAGCCACGTAAAGATATGTGCCATGAATGTTTTGCATATAATAACACTCTAAGAAACTTGATCTGAATGATGAATTTTATTCCGCCGAATATGACATGGAAGCTATATGTCATATATCCTACCTCATCTTCTAAAAAATCTTTTGTAAGGTAATCTGTGGTCCCAAACACACATCAGCAGATAAGTACAACGATTTGCAAGAGCAGTGTCGATCTGGAGTTATTCCTTCGACATATCATGATTGTTATAAGCATTTTCAGGTTGAACACAAATAATTATTTTTAATTGAGTACATTGTTAATAAGTTGTTAAGTAGCCGCCTCAAGAGATTATTAATTTGTAAAGATTTTCGTTACTAATTTTAAGGTCATTATAACGGAAGTTCCGTTGCATTCCATACATTATTAAATTTATTTCAGCCATAATGACGTATGTCAACTATTTTTTGATTATTAAATATTATTAAAACCAAAACATTTTTTGATTGCCTAAAATTTTACACCATTCTTTAACCGATAAATAAAGCATTATTACAAGTAAAAATCACACAGATAACTACTATAGATTTTGCCTTACAAGAGCTTTAAGATAACGGTTGGTAAATTTGAGTTGTTTTTCGGCCCTCCTGTAAAGTTGTCATTTTGCCCTTACGCTTCTCTAGTTCTTAACCCGCGAATTTAATGTGTGTTTTATTATCTCACAAACCGGGAGCCAGTGGGACACAGACATATACCTATAGCAGATGCCCACGGTTCCACCCACGTGGATGTCGATTATCGCGTTGTACGACTCTAATCGATACTCTGACTTGCCTCTCTATACTAAGTACTTCTCTTTGCTGTCACTACGGAAATAGTTAGCGATATTAGCGCCAATGTATAGAAAGCTACCGGATTTATTGAAATTTATGATTATTGCTCCTCTCGCTTGGATGGTAGCGTGATGATATATAGCCTATGTTACTCCTAGATATTGTAGCTTTTTATAGGTGAAAGAATTATTGGAATCGTTTCAGTAGAGCATATTCGTTACAAACAAAAAAAAAACCTAGACTAGACTTATAGCCAGCCAGCCTAATACTAAGGCTGGTATTCTGGAAGTTGGTTATAGTAGCTATACACTCACATACTTTTTTTTATCGTGCGCAAAATCCGCACGGATACCGCCTCTGCCAAAATTGGTGGAGGTGATTATGAAACGCACGCCGTCTACGGGTTGCCGGAGGTGAGATTACACAAGACATATCTCTCGCACCCCGGCAGACTCAGGGTGTACGATCACACACTGCCATCAGTCAACTAAAATGTAGAATCGCTCGTAGGGTTGCTCATAAAAAACAACGGAACATTAAAACTCTTAAAACCCCTAAACTTTCCTTATTTAATTGTAAGGACACAGCAGGCACGTCTTCTACTTAGGTATATATGTACAAGTACAAGTGTGTTGTCAATAGCTATTTACGAAGCGATAACAGAGAACCAAGACTTATTTCCCTGGTAGTGTACGTACGTATACCTATCATATTATTATCTGTAGGTATACCTCCCTGCAGTAAAACTCTCACGCAACAAAAGCTACTCAAATATTGTGCAAAAAAAGGTTTACTTTGAAATGACGAAAACACAATAAAACAAAAAAAAAATACCGGGTGAAACGAAGTGAATAGATTTCGAAGGGTAAATAAAAATAAAATAGTCAACTAAATTCTGTAGTTATTTTATTTCATGCGAAAAAATAGCAAGTTCATTGTAAATGGGTCAATATCAACAATACGTATTTTTTGTCAATTTTGGTGGCGGAATTTATTCTTTGGCTTTTGTAAAAAATAAGGACGCAGTTTAAAAATAGATAGTCAAAGTTAGAAGAATCTGTAAGAGGGCTGCAAATCTATCAATAACTTTATGAAATAATTCAGTTTTAAGTTCAGGTTGGCACCAAAATTGAGATTCGCCCACCAAACTTGAAAATCAGTGGAAGCAAAATTTAATTTCTTTCACAAACCTCTATCTAGCCAACTCAAACCCACAGATTCTTAGGAGTTTAGCAGTATGTAATTCAAAGGATAATAAAACTCCATTGTGAAAAAATATTTTTCATTTTATGTAATCACAAAAACCATAATTCTATTTATTGCAAACAAAATTAGGTAAAAACTAAGAAAACCAATATGATTAAATACAAAAATATTTTAAATATTGGATTTTAACCCTTGAACTGGTAGATGAAACTAGTCATGCGATTGAGATGAAACTCAGTTATGGGATGTAGGTCTTTATGTTTATATTAATTGGGCCATAAAAAAATAAAAATTAAGAAAAACTTGGAAAAATTATGATGAAAATTTTTAAAACAAGGAACAGCACACCAGGTCACTTCGCATTTGCCACATTGTATGTTGGACCTTTTGTTTGTGGTCGCGCTGCTACAAAGTCGGCAGCGCCTATAGGTGTCTTTACCTTCTGGTAAGTGCTCACTAACATTAGCAAATCGGATATCTTCAGGAATTCCAAAAAGTTTCTTCTTGCGACTGACTGCCTCTACACTATAATTTTTTTTCTTTGCCAAAAATTTTGGAACAGATGAATATTTTTGTTTTCGAAATGTCAAGTTATTTACAAGTTCTCTGGCAAGCCATCTTTTGGCTCATAGGATTAAGCACTCTTGAATTTTTTGAGCACAATATATTGGAATTTGTGATTGCCACATCAAACAAGAAATAAAACAATCATTTCCACCATTTCCTGTTTTGATGAGCGACATGGATGGGTGGAGTTGATAGATTTGACTAGCAAAAAGCCGTGTAGCTTTTTGCTGGTGTAATCTATCGACTCCACCCATTCGCTTTGAGTATTCTAAAACTGAGCGTGGACAGGAAAAAGATCTTTTACTACAATCCTTTTGTGTTCGGTGACAAATAGCCTCCTCTTTTAGGTGAAAGGCTGTACTCAAAATGGTCACTAATTTTGTGTCCTTACCGATGGCAAACCCCACATTGTTCCGAACTCAACTCAAGACATCTGGGATTTTTTTGAAATCTCTGAAGTGTCATAGTCTCAGCAATCTCAGGGACACATAATGCTGGATTACTAGTCCAGTAGTCTTCAATTGATGGTAATTTGTGTATCCCCATTTGTATTAGCATTCCAAGTTAATCCTTCAGTTCATTTTTAGTAATTTCGGTATAGTTTCTTATATCTGATTGTCTTGCAAACAAGTTCGTTTGAACTAGCAGGTTTTCAATAACTTCACTATCAAAAAATGATTCGAAAAAGCAATTAGTCTTGATCTACTTGGAAAATGAATCTGCAATTGAAGTTAGTTTTTATCAAAGGAAGGCACATTTACATCATTTGTCCTTCTTCTTTTTCCAGTCTATTTCATCTTCACCAGAATCGGGTTCCTCCAAAAACAAAAGGCCCTACCTTTTGTTGGTGGTGGTGACACGAGATGTAGAATTAAGAGGTGCGGTAGTGACATGAGTTGTAGAATCAAGAGGTGGTGCGGTGGTGATACGAGATGTAGAAGCTAGAAGTTGGGCAATGGCAGCGCTAGATGTTGCAACACAAAGTACTCTGACACTTCTTTCTCCTTCTATTTCATTTTCTTGACAATCTGTTGTATTATCAATATCCATGGTCCTGTTGTTGCTCTCTGTATCGGTTTCGTCTTCACTATTATATTCAACATCTTCTTCCTATTCATCCGTAGCTTGTTCGGGCCCATGCTTTCCACGTCTTCTCCTTCTAGTATATTTACTAACCATTGGTTCCAAAATAACGACACGATCTCATCATCGTGCAAAGATACGACGTCGTTCATCGTCGGACAACACGATTGTGGTTGTTGGATAACACGCCCATGTTTTCCAGCGATGAACGAGACGTTGTACCGTTGTACAATGATGAAGTCATGTCGTTATGTTGGAACCAGATCCTAACTGGTATATAATACAGTACATTTAAATATTTTGGTGGCAAGTTTTCAATTTTGGTGGCGAAAAACGCCACCAAAACCACCAAAATTGAGCCACCAACATTGAAACCAGGCGTGAAATAAATCTCTAAAAATAGAGGGTTTAAGTTACAATTAAAATAATAACAATGATGTATGTGTAGCCTAAATCACTACCTATAATGTGTACTTAACTGGTAAAACACTTTGTATTCAAGAGCAAATCGTTCCACCAAATATTGAACTATTCTTGTCCCTCTTCCCGCGTAAAATGTAACTTACCTTTTTGGCAGGAAATCACAATACTAAATACACAACTGTCACACGCAAGTGCGGGCGCACGATTGAGGGATGAGCAGTAAATAGGTCGCATCGATCTCACACGCACGTAACTTTGATTTATAGTTAATTGAAAAAGTGATACTAAAATTCAGATTTTTGCTTGGACAAACTTTGATTCGGCTATCCTGCGCTTTTAAATAATATTTTCTGATATGTTTAAATTGTTTTAAGATAATGTGTTTTGTACATATAGATACGGAATATTTTTTTTTATTAATCCTTTATGGTTTTGGTGTAGTGAATGCATTTATGTAAAAAAAGGGAAATGGGACAAGCCACCAAACTTGAATTTTGAAGTGATTTTTTTTATTTCTCAATTACTATTATACATTTATAATAAAAAAATGTTGCCTCAAGTAGATCAAGTTACACAGTTCACATTAAAAAAATAAAAAGGTAAATTCTGTCATTTTACACCGCGATTCCCAGTGAAGACATATAATATTTGCCGTTGGGATATTCACCCAAATAACAGAATCATGAAACGTCTGTATTGGGCTTAGTTAAAATTTTGTAAAAATATTCCATGACCATTTTATTTCTATCCACGCCTAGATTTCTATTCACCCCGTTTTACGTAATTTAACATAAATAAATGTATAATATTTTCCCTTGTTTTGTTTTTTGATATTCAATGGATTTTAAAAATAAATCTTAAATCTTCGGGGCCCCAAGTCAATACACCTGCTGATTTCTATTCTGTTCTTTACTTTTGTTCAACAAAAAAATGTACCATATCCGTCTTAAACCTTTTAGTCCCAACAAATAGATTTAGTACTTCTATAAATTAATATTCAATCCGCGATTATCCTACATGCAGATAGAAAGGCAATGAAATGTTGGGTGGTCGGCGGCTAAACCGTTGCTGACAATAATAACAACGTATAAAACAAGAAATTGTTGGTATCGAATATCAATTGGATGACGACTTACATTACTTACTTCGTGATTGCAGTGTCAACTGTTAAATATCGATTGCAGTAAACTGGCAATGATTTCCATATTACTATACATACTAATTTAATATTTCCATTTTGAAACCGTGTTACACCCAGTACTTAGTACCAGTGGCACTACGGTTGCTTTTTTCTATAGTAGAACTAGATACGGTTAAGAAATAAGCCGTAAATCCTAGCCTAGTTGGCAATAGCTAAGTGCTTCAAAAATAAATTTTGTCAAAAAAACGCATAAAACACTTACAGCATCGCCGCAAATATGCAGTAATTTAGTCACTGATAATATAGTACCTAGTCATGAATATAGGTCTTAAGAATAATGATAACAGAAATATCTAGGAGAGCGGGTATTCCAGCTAACCTCCCGGGTTATGCAGAATTACTACTATTAGAAGTTCACATCGCATCGGTGCTGTTGTAAATCCAGTATCCACACCCGTGGTTCTAAATCGTTAGGCTCTCGCCTTACGTCAAGGTCCTAGTGACAGCCCTAGGGGTGGGAGTTGTCTCACTCGCCACCTTGCTCACGGCGATGGTTCGATGCGCGAGTGCTTGGGCCGCCGCCGCCACCTTCTGCGAGCAAGTAATGCTTCGGAGAAGACTCCGGGGCCGCACTGCCCGCGATGAGCGGAGGCGACTCGGATGTCTGAAGTCGCAGAATGACCTCCGTCCCCGATGAGCGCAGGCCTGGGGGTGACGGGTGGAACCACCGGTCACCCCAGCAGAAGCAGGCCACGGCGATGGCGCAAAGTGCCACCCCATACCCAGGGGCTAGATGGGGACACCATGGTCCCCACTCAACAGAGATGTCCCCGGGTCTGCCGTGTGGGACCCAAGGACGGCGTGCGTTTTGGTCGGTTCGAGTCCGACATAATCACCTCTACCGGTTTTGGTGGTGATTTGGTTGTAGTTTAATAACTATTTAGGATATATTTCTCCCCTTCCTCCCCTGTAAATAAAACTTTAAATAAAATGTAATTTTCTTTAATAATTACTGTATTATAGACCAACTGATTTCTATTTTCTCTTTTTGTGCCTGCAGCAATAACAGGGTGGCTCAGGGTCGCACTGCGTCTCTCTCGTGTCAATACGGCAAAGCGGTTTCTTCCCTGGACCCTTCGGTGTGACTAGCTCTAATTCCATTTTGCACCGTCGATCGCCCGTTGGACCCACTTTGGCCACCTTTACACAAAAATAATTTGTCAAAATAATGAACATATATCTCTTTGAAGAATAAAAGCAACTGCCGTTTATGTATGTCCGTACATCATATCAAAGTGGGTGCATCTATTTGGCGACTAATATTGTTACATTTTGTCATCATGGACGTATAAAAATTATGGACAGAGTGTCATATAATATCGACTGAAGCACAAAAAGTGGCTAACTTATGATGAGAATGTGTGTGTAATTTTCAGATGGCGTACTTAAGGTGAAGAAGAAAATTAATACAATAATAATAAGGTACCTATAGTACATAATTTAAGACTTAAAATAAAAGAAATGAGCTGTCTGTACCTACACGAAACTCGCACAGGCATTCTCACTGAAATTAAAACACTTTTTGTGGTTCAGACGATGTGCTGTGACACTCCATCCAAAGTTTGTTATACGCAGTGTCCATGTTCAGTACATTACAAAGTTTCAATCCATTATTTGTGTACTATAGAAAAAGGTACATGTAGAAAAACAACAAAACCGGCCTCGTCGACAAGTTTAATTGACACTCCCTTCATTTAGTAAAGCTGATTTGAATAAATAGAGTATAGGCCCCACCAAGAATTTCAGGGATTCAATCACACCTGCCAGATAATAGCCTAGATCTCACATTCTATCATGTGGTGAAATTCATATATTACTTCAAAAGTAGTTTACCTTTAGAACAAAAACGTCCTTCCTCGGATGTAATATCCCTTGCGCCTCCCCCGGTCCAGGTACGTTAGTTGGTACCAAATTGCACAACCACGGGCATGGCCCTTTGCCTTTTCCCTTATCTTTTCCTTTATCTTTCTTACCTTCGGATTTATTACTTTTCGCCGGTGACATTTTGCTTAGTTATGAAAAGAACTAAAATTTTAGGTGCCTTTGAAAGGCATTCGGTATAAACGTGACATACCCTACGCTGTCAAAATTGAATAGACTAGATTTTAGAACATTCTAGAACGACGTAAACGACGTTCAATATTGATTAAAGCCATAGACTTTCGAGTGTTTCGTTCTTTACCGAGACTACTTTGTAAAATGGTAAATACTTGATGGTTATATTCTCTTTACCAAGACTATGCAAATATTCGGTGGTTATATTCTATTTACAGAGACTATTTGAAAACATTCGGTGGATATATTCTCTTTGCTACTTAGTGTTTGGTTAGACCTGTTTGGCGTGGCATGATGAAGAATGACAATGAATGATACGTACTCCACATTTGGTGTGGTCGTAAGGTAAGGTACGTAGTAATCCTTCCCGAAGAGCGAAACCTATGTTCGGGCACTCTCCGAGAGTAGCGGTGCTGCCGTGAAACAAATTACTACACCACGATGGCGTCTATTCGACAGAAGAAGGTGTGGTGTGGCGTAGTAGTCGCAACGCAAACATCCGCCTGCCTTGCATTGTGTACGTGCTGTGTGTGTGTACGTGCAACTTAGGTGCCAGATAAACTCACGACCCATCTGATGGAAAGTGGTCGTGGCCTATGCAACACGAGGGGCGCTACCCTCGTACCTGTAGAAGGTAGGGGGAGTTAGGGCGGTGAGGTTTAAGAGAGTTTCGGTGCTGTCAGTGTAGAAGAGAAAGCAGGGTTTCATAGCCCTCGGTCTCACACAGACCATACCAAATCCGCTCCAGTAAGCTCTGACTACCCTACTCACCTCCGAAAACGCAAAACAAGGTTGTTATTATTAGCCGCATTGTTAGTCGTAGTCGCAGGCGGATCATATGTGTGAAACTTTGTTTTTAAAGAATATTAGCAACAGAAATTACTAATATTTCCTCTAACCCCTCCAGTAAGGCTTGTGTTAGGAGTGGAGTCATGTCGCGTAATAGCCAGGATTTGAACTCGGTACCTATCGATCGCTAAGCCGACTCCTTAACCACAAAGCTTTTTTATCTTGCGACCATTCCCCACGAATACCTCCTCGCTGAAAGTCAGCGAGGATGGTTATGTCGGACTCGAACCGATCAAAACCGTTCAGCCGTCTTGGGCCATCAGTTACCAAGGGTGAGGTAGCCTCTGGTATATTCCTCACGCCCCGACTGACCGACGCTTACGACGGGTGTGAAACTGTGTTGCACCTGCTGTCAACAAAACGGGAAAGCTAAACGGTCCCCAAGGTGGACGTCTAGCCTTATACTAAAATTAAAATTCTCTTAGTGGTAGTGATGGTAGGGGTCCAAGGGAAGTGCTTTGTTTTTGTACTATGAAATTAGTGGTACAGTAGTCACGTTTATTGTAGTGTATATCCGTGTGTGTCCACGAGAGTGAAATCTCGCATCGTCGAAACCTGACGTCAGCACGACTTTACTCTTCTTTCCGACGTTGACGTAACTACTAATGAAAAGCTGGGTACTGTGCAAGCGCTACAGGTACATATGTTAATACCTATCTATGCAAAATGCGAGACACGGCCGGACGGGGTTCCTAGACCTGAGACACGTCGTCTTGTCTCTAGGTGCTATATAGTCGCTTCTCATAAATGGAAGTGCACAGAAAATTAATTATCTACAGAGAATAAATCATAGAAGGCATCCATAATTTGCCATTGTAGTATCTCACTCAATGTAACAGCTCTAATAACTATTAAAAATAGTAGTAGGTATTAAAACAACGTTTAGGCACCATGTACCTATCTATTATTACCGGAATGTCCAGTCAGTTCTACATCTATTTCCCTTAATGTCCATTGTCTGTTAGTCCATTCCCCATTGTCAAGTAACAACAAGAAAATAGCGTCATGTTATGAAAACACCAGTTTTAGAATATTTTATTTATACAGTTTTCTAGTAGATAAATAGTATCTATACTATATAATATTATAAAGAGGAAAGATTTGTACCTATTATTGTATGTTTGTATGTTTGTAATGAATAGGCTCAAAAAGTACTGGGCCGATTTAAACAATTCTTTCACCTCTAAAAGGCTACAATATCTAGGAGTAACATAGGCTATATATCATCACGCTACCGTACAAGGGAGCGGAGTAATAATCATAAATCTTAATTGATCCGATAAATTTCTATACATTGGCGCTAATATCGCTAACAATTTCCGTTGTCATGACAGCAAGGAAAAGTAGTATAGAGAGGCAAGTAGTGAATCGAGTAGTCGTACAACACGATAATCGACATCCACGCGGGCGGAGCCGCGGGCAACAGCTAGTAAATTATATAAATCACCGCTTTCGTTCCCGTTGCACAACTATCTCATAATTACTTTTCAGAAAAATGAGAGACAGCGCATCGACATGATCCAATATTATAATGTCGAGTTTTCGCTAGCAGGTTTATAAAACGGCTTTTGGACTCGTGGCCCCACTCCCCATCTCCACCAGTGGGACCACGAGGACTTTTAAGTACTGATGTCTCCACTGTAGAGGGTCAGTGGAGCTATACGGATTTACTAATCCTTATTGTCTCCACTCATGTTTTAAAAGCACTGGCTATGCTGTCATTTTGCTGTGTAGTTTAATCGAAAAATGGGTATGCCGAAAATAAATTCCTAACCGAAAATGTTGCAGCTAAAAAAATTTGGAAACATTTTTTGACCCTATAACTTGCTATGCGGTGTAAATCGCAAGGAAATGAATTACGTGCTTAACCACACTAGCACTACCAATTAACGTCTTGCAGAGTATCAGACGGATAAAAACTTATTTGAATAATGAACAAAACTTCTTATTGTTGGTTTATTATCTTTAAAATAATATCGTTAACAGTTCATACATATGTGTTTTGCGTATGATTTTGAGTGAATAGTCTGGTATTGACGTATGAATTCGTAACCAACCGCATTCAGCGGTAGCAAATACAGCGCACCGTGAAATAAATTTGAATGTGATAATGTTGTTTACAGTTTTAATTCATTGCAGCTTCCAAATGGCGCCGCCGTTTGCCCGTATCAAAGTTTCGAAGTGATCTCTGTGAGAAGAAACGACAAGTCATCCGATCACATATATGTAGTCCCGCTACAATTCGCTCATTGGTCTATAACTACACAGATTTCCTTTTTTTATCACATACATTACTTATCAAACCTCGATACGAGTAAACTGCACCATTGACAAGCCGCATTGAATTAAAACAAACAATATTATGACATTCAAGAATATTTCAAGGTACGCTATCTGCAGTATGCTGTATGCTGTTGTGGTATCCGGGCGGTTACGAACTCCTACCTTGGGTTTAATACATTGACATAAATAGCGAAGCACTTAATTAATGTATACAAGTTATCAGCAAGGAGACACTGAGCAGCATTTCCGTGATGGGCAGTAGAAGATTGTACTGCATTTTCTGGTCAGGCAAGGTGCAGGGCAAAACCCGATGCATGGTCCACTGCGACAGCGTGCTGCCGCACAGCCTAATACACGATTACAGCAGGGCGATATCTTCTTTCTATGTGGTTTCATCCTCGGTTGACTGCGAATCTTGCGTGGTTTTCTATATCCAACTGGGCAGGGTCGCAGGCAGGGTGAACTTTTGCATGAAGACTTGCAACATGGTGGCGATCCACATGGCGAATTACACGGTCGGGCGCAAGGCTTGCACGGTGGTTTCTTGCAACACTTCTTACATTTATATCTGCAGGGTTTCGGTCGTCGGCATCGTGGTGGACTGCAAGGTGATCCACAAGGTGATCCACAAGGTGGCCCACAAGGTGAAGGGCATATCGGCCTACAAGGCGATGAACACGGTGATCCGCATGGTGATCCGCACGGTGACCGACATGGTGTGCCACACGGCTGCTTACATGGCGGTGACGAACACGGTGGTCTGTATGGAGGCCTACAAGACGCCCCACAAAGAGGTTTACATGGCGACCTACAACGTTTACACGGTGATGGACACGGTGATCCACACGGCGATTTACATGGTGATCTACATGGCTTTTTACAAGGCCTTCTACAACGTGGCCTACAGGGCCTTTTGCACGGGAGCCCACAAGGTATCCTACAAGGCAATCCACATGGTAGTCCACACAATAACCTACACGCTAGTCCACATGGCACTTTGCATGGTGACCCGCACGGTAGTCTGCAAGGAGGGCCACATGGTCGCTTACATTTTTTTTTACAGCATTTGGGAGGTTTGCACGGACGACAAGCAATCATTTTACATTTAGGTGGTCGACAGGGTGGTACTGGACATGGTGTGCAGCCATCGCATAGAGGTGGGCGACATGGCGGTGGTGGTGTCCATTCCAGCATCAATTCGTTCTTTGCGAGTGGTGCTCCCGTTAACTTACGAATGATAATTTCAAATACCCCTCGACGAGGATTAGATACATTTGTTACTTTAACGGGTGCCTGATTATCTTGTTCTGATAAAGCAAGCAAGCAACCAGGTCCTATACATGGTGCGATTCCAGCAGGGCATGTTTCTTTTGGTCCAATGCGTACGTGAGACACAGTTCCCATCATTTCTGATTTACCCCCACCAATAACAGCAGGGCATGCTATAACGGCATTTTTGTCGTCTTTAATTGAAACTGCTTTACAAAAAGGTTTTGTTTGTGCCCCAGAAGTACAGCTTGCCGATTTAGCCTGTATACCACAGTCACTTCTCATTCCACACGGTACTGAACACGGAAATCTTCGACACTTAGTTTTAGATCCTGTAAATCCCATCCCCATATCACTGCTTCTTCCTGCTTTATTTCTTTCAAAGTAATATATGTCAGAATGTTTCAATTTTTCTGGCAAAATGTTTTTCGTGCTGTCAATTGCGTAAGGAAACGAGGACATGGTGCCTGACGACCAACCCTTGCAAAGTGAACTATTTACTCCAGTGCAAGATACCTGCAAACATTTATTGACTGAA
This sequence comes from Pelosia muscerda, assembly GCA_963691645.1. NCBI lineage: Eukaryota > Metazoa > Arthropoda > Insecta > Lepidoptera > Erebidae > Pelosia > Pelosia muscerda. The sequence continues at coordinate 13,624,800 of OY829098.1, read as the reverse complement.
GCTGTGGCTTGAGTCCCTGACGTGCGATGCTGTATAAAACCAATTCCATAATCATTTAACAGCGTCATAAAAACCATTTCTTCTTTTCCAAATAAATTCTTAGGTTGACTTGGAAAGTCGTTACATGATTTCGAGCCGTAGTCCAGTTCATTGGAGAAAGAAACATGACATCTTTTGGATCCGAAACTAAATAAATTATCCATCTCTTCTTGAAATGATATCATCGATAAACTTAGGCTATCATCGTTAATTGTAGTTAGTGTTTCAGAGAATGGTATCGATGATCCAGATTTGAACAGGTTGATGAGAAGATTATCTTCAGTCTTAAAATTTTGTAGTTCTTTATATATGCTTGACTCAATATTCCTCATTTGTTTCAGCTTCAAGTCTTGATGAAACGGCAAGCTCGGCTGGGCACCTAGGATGAGTTGACGATATTATATTTATTTGTTAGCAATAAATAGAAAACGGGAATTTTAAATGTAGGTTCCTGTGACATTATAAAATCTACCAACCAATGCAAATTAAAACAAATCCCTTTGATTTCACAAACATTTAATAAATAAATAAAAATAAAAAAGTATTCAATGTCAATCGCAACATGGTTTTGCCGGACAACAGTTTGCGCAGCAAGTTGTATATTGGGCAGTGCGGTTTTCTCTAACTGGGATGACTTTCTCTTGTCCCACAGGCGTGATGAACTGATATTCCAATTTAGATTTCCGACCTGGCATTTCTATGAATTTTTTAATCCGAAGTTTGATCACTTGATCTGGGAAGTCATAAACTACTCCGGGGTAGTCATCAGCTGTTATTGGCATGAACTGCCCGGGCTCGTCCCTTGCTACGTCTCCTACTCCGGCGGATGTATTAAAGTGGGCCCGTTGTTTGTGGTTCATAGCGCAGGAGTCCGAAGGCAATTGGAATATGACCTTGTTTCCCGCAGGGCAGCAATCTGCACAATTTTGTGTTTGTATCAGGGACATATAATTTAACTATACTATTACAATCGTTATTCAGAAAAAAAAGAAATGAATACGCAGAAATATGGTAAAGATTAATAAGTTCCTATTAGAAAATTAATTTTAGAATGTCCAACTCATCGCTTTTTTTTATGTTTCGTTTTTGTTGACGGCCGTGGACAGCAGTAGCAATCAGGTTCTGTGGAAATCCTTATATTTTGGTTACGAATAGGCTGCTTTTTGTCAGGTCCTTTTGGTGTTACTAGTTCTAGTTCTAGTCTGCATTTTCTATCACCCTGCATGGCAGTTTTGGCCACTTTTAATACAAAACAGTCTTTATTATTTATTTCCGCTTGAGGTTTGCTAACATCACCACGAGCTAAAGCCGCCGCATGTTTTGCTGCTTGGGTACACCCTTCCGTAGTACATGTAAACTGGGTGCCTTGCGGATGTACGCCACGACAGCAGGTAGCTTCATTAGGTAAAGCTAAACTTATCTGATTTTTTCCACAGGGTGGCGCGCAGGGTCCGTCTTGTTTACTTTGTGAATAAGGACTTTGCATTGCACAATGAGTTTGGCTTATCTTCTTAATGACAGCTGATGTGGCTGGTACTTTAATCTTTAGCTCGTTGCCAGCCAAATTAGAGCCTATTTCTTCAAATGCTTGGCTGGGACCTGGCCATTAAGAAACTTATGTTTTATCCTACTTAAATGTATGGGCCTGACAAAGGGACTAAACTAGTGAGTGTACATTAAAGGACAAAATTTAAATGCCAAATTTGGTCCAATAATAATACGAGAACATAAATAAAGTTTTCACCTTTAGGGACGTGCAGGCAGTATTGATGCGTGTTTCTGCACTCCATTTGCTGTTGTTTTCGTGGTTTAGGTCCGGTACAGTAACATGGGTCGTCTGGATCTTCACATGGCATAGAGTTGTAAGGATCTTTAGCTGCAAAAAGCGTATCCTTATCACCATAATGCATAATAATAAAATTCACAGGTAGTTATTATAACAGATTCATAGAACTTACCTGGTGGGCAAACTCCAAAACCTTTAGCTTTATCGCCTGGTTTACAAGGTGCATCGCAAACAGCACCTGACCCTCCTGGTCCACTGCCAGACTTGGCAGCACCACAAACGCAAGGATTGTCACTAGTTTGAAAATCTTTTCGAGGAAAACATGATCGATCTACAATAGACGAACCTCCACCACCAGTTAAATTAGGTGGCGAAGAACCACCTTGAAATCTTGTAATTATCAATTTCCCAAAACAGGAAATGCGTAGAAACATCATAATTTCGCCTGCTTCGGTTTTATCGAGGCCTAGCAGACGAAACGAGTCTTTTAAAGCTTCGTAGCTTACACTCGTAGGATCTTCCAAAAACTTCTTGCGAGCTTGAACAAATTCTTTGGTCATGTCTATAGTAGCTTCGCCCATAATAATTTTTGTTGGCAAGCAGCCGCATGGAAGAGACTTAAAGACTGTTATTTTAATAGGAAAGCTGCTCATAGCTTTAGTGATATCTGATTCTTGAAGGGAAAAAAGACATGATTTTCCACTATTGAAGGATTTCTCGAAGGGTCCCCCACCTTTGGCGAAACATGATCCAGGGTCATCGTCGCATATTTCTAGCGGGTCGACTGCAGGACATTGTATGTTCACACAAGTCCTGAAATCTTTATCAGAAAAACAAGGACTCTTCAAAAAAATAACTTTGTCGACTAATACCTCGAGTAGAAATAGTCCGTCATCCTGCTTCGCCATTTTTGTATATTTTTGGGGATGGGATTCTGTTTTTATTTATTTTAAAGTGGTTAACATATTCAAACTAATTTTGACATTGAATACAAACAAAAGAAGAATTAAAAGGTTGTCATATTTTTGATTTCTGTCAGTACGAAACAATCTATCAAAATTAGAAGAAAATTAGTGTACACCATGTAGGATGTACTACAAAGACTACGGATCCTATTCTATATCACCCAACTCTGTAATTTCAGAACCGAGACTTCGTGCTGTTTTAGTCACGCTCCTTACTAATATGAACTTTAAACACAAGTATATGACTCCATTCATTGCTTATTTCGGAATGTCGAATCGAACTAAGTCTCAGTAGTCCGATGATTTAGAATCATCTGCATCATCGGACTACTGAGCCGAAAACGTCTTAAAAGTTCGATCATCGAACTATTTAATCGGACTACTGATACAACGGGCTATAGCTGAGGAAGGCTTATAGGTATTTAGTTTGACTTGATTATTGATACATAATACCGAGGCATTTCCAGCCACGCAGTATTCAGACTTTAACCCATACTGTAGAGACACGGTAACCCAATCGGGTTCCCGATGAAAAAAAAAAATTACGATATGTAGTTGGACATTGAACTTTACCACACACATAGACTTAATAAAAGGACAGCAGTTTTATATTGTTAGTACGGTTAGGTACATACCCGTACATCAAAAAATATGTTTATTTTCTCTCTCCTTCCTATAAATTATTATTTGCATTGAGCGGCAATCAAACGCGTGACCTATGACGTAGCAGTCGAACAGTATACGTAGCCGGGTGCGTAAATCTAAACAATGTAATGGAGTTGACACACTGATATCCGATGGGTTGGTGGGATAATGACTGAAACTAATGCAACACCTGATAGACTTAGTAACTATCCACTCATCCCTGCCGGCGGAATGCAGAGGGAATGAAACAAGCAGAAATAGGGATTTCTCTCTATCAAACATAATCTAAGAAAATAAGCCCTTCTAAAAGGGTTGTTGCATTTTGTATTGTTCACCTCTGATCTAGTTCTCTAAAAACATAGCCTACAATAATAACTAAAATAAAATGATTTTATGATCATCATTTTAATTACAAAGATTTTGTTATGTAAAAAGTATTTCATGTGTTTTATTTTCCAAATTTCCTCACAATACAATCATACTGCACTGGCGGATAGTTCTCATAATACCAGTTGCAGGCTTCGTTCCGAAATGGTCGGCCAAGGCTGAAAGAAAAAAAAATATTTTCTTGAATCACAAATAATTATATTACCTACAGTATTTCAATGTGATGATATTTCACTTCGCCTAAAGGGGAAGTCTAGGAAATGAAGGTCATCCTATAAATTATGATAGCAATACAAAAATAGTGGCTAAAACATCTTGTTAGATGCTTTTCACGCCCAGATGAACATTTAGCAATTTTCCATCAATTATAAGAGACGGGACGGACGTAAGCATCGACGCGCGCCAGACAATAACAAGTCAAGTTTAGACGACCATTGATTTTTCTCCTAATCCATTTGAACTATTATCTACACTAATATTACAAAGAGGAAAGATTTGTACCTAATTTTGTATGTTTGTAATGAATAGGCTCAAAAAGTACTGGGCCGATTTAAAATATTCTTTCACCAATAGAATGCTACATTCTTCCAATTTGGCATAGGCTACATTTCATTTTGAAAAAAATTAGGGATCCTTGGTAAATTTGAACAATGTAACCGAAGGTGTAGAAAAATGAGTCTTAAAATGTCTTTCGTCGAATGCGCTGCCGAAACTATTAGCGATAGAACAAAATAATGTATAACAATATTGAAGAACATTATAATGTCTACAAAAAACTCCGCGATAGCATATGTCCAACTATTGTAATTATGTCACTACAACAACTTTTTTCATTTTAAATATTAATGAAAATGCTAACCAAATTCAAACCATGCTATTTATGTGTTTATATTAATCCTTATCCAAATAAATTATTTTAGGGGCAAGACCATTTAACTACATATAAAATAGTTTTTAAATTATTTAAATTGGATTTTCCATTCAAAAGATATTACGAATTAAAACATTCAAACAGTAAACAAAACCGCCATAGCGCCGCCGTGGCCGTTGTTTGCGATGCAGTCTGATAATATTTTTTTAATAAATAAAAATATTTGTGAAAAAAAGTGTTTTATATCCAAATTTCCAAAAATAAATAATTGTCTACCCCGTGCGAAGCCGGGACGGGCTGCTAGTTATTGTTATAAATTGATAAAATATAATTAATCAAATTGCATCAAAAAATGTTCCTCTTATGGCTATTAGGGCCACTTTTGAATTGTCGACGGATCAGGCCACGTTACTAGGGATTAGGTATCGATCCTTAGCTTCAAAACTGAGATGCCTATCTGTTATTTTCTAGTCATATGTATTTATTTAAATAATACTTAACATAATTTATATACATAATGCAAACGTCAACACTAGCAACACGGTAAGCGGTCAAAGACTGCCGGTGCGACTATGCTTTTTCAATACCACTTTAGTGGCAGACAAGCACATGACTGACCTGATGGAAAGTGGTTACCGTGGCCTAAGGACGTTTGCAACATCACAACCAGACCTCATACTCGACCCTGTAGAAACCTACTTAAGTGTCCCCTATTCTTTACTGCGCGTTAATCACAAGGGTTTATATATGGTGCGTTCATATAATAATATGAAGAAGTATGGTATCGGTAAGGTAGGCTGTAATGTCGCGTGGGTCATAAAGTCGTAATAAATGATGATATTGGAGATTATTATTTGAAATTAGTTATTCTTCCAAATATAAATAGACAGTCAATCTTTGTCACCCTAATACAGTCAACTGTTAGGGGCAAGCGGTACGGTAATTCTTTTCTCTACCGCACCATAAAGACTATTCTCAAATATGTGTTCTGTTAAACGTATTTCCTTTGTTCTAAAGTCCTTTAAACGGGGCGTGGAAAAGCATCCAAGGAGGCCGTCAAGCTGAGGGCAATCATTGTAGCATTATATGTGACAGTAATGGTGACCCTCATGCCTGAGAATTTACCCTTACCTATACCAGCAGGCAGGTAAATCCTTACCATACCTTGATATTAAAAAGCAACGATTTATTTATGTCAGTCAGTTCCCTTATTTACCTTCCCATTGCAGCGCGGATTTCTTCGGATGTTAAAGTGGCACTGACATCTGGATAATACCGCCACCGCTTCTGTCCCGGATCTTTCGCCCAAGACAGTTGAAATGGTGTCAACCCTGGTATGTGCATTTTACCACAATCGCGACATTGGGCCCTAAGAGCTATCTGTAATACAAAAGGCTCTGTATTAACGTTGACAGCCTTTATGTAAGATGAATAATAAAAATCTAGGGCTTTTATAAAGGTGAACATAATCTATTGTTAGACTGTCTAGCCTATTTGCGCAACACATTAGCAGGTGGGTTAAGATATCAAATTGCAGAATGTCTCGACTTCACGAGATACAAAAGACACGACGCGACGTCTCGTCGTGTCAAGGTTGATTCACGGTAGACCGTTCGGTCCTGAGCCGATTGTCGCCCGCCACACGGTCAACTAATTATTATGTACTTTTATTTTGCATGTACACATTCAAGCTACAACCGGATCTTGTCGTTCAGAAGCCAACGTCCGATTGCCATCACAGTTCGCAGTGATGCGAGCGGGGATTCGGGGGACATTGATCTACCTACTTCCTTTTGCCCCAATGCTCAAACTACTTAAAAGTCGAAACGAACGTTATCTATATATGCCTTGAACAATAAACATACAATGACAAACCTTTTTATCCTTCAATCCATCGCAAGCGTGCTGTCGACGATATTTAACACAATCTAGGTCATATTGGTAAGAGCGTGGGAAGACATCTTGTCGCGCTGTAAGAGAATTTAATAGGATAAGTAGAGAAAATAAAAAATAAGTAAGCATTTTGTTTTTTACATAGGTATTCTTTATACCACTTAGGCGGCAGACAAGCACGCGGCCTACCTTATGGAAAGTTGTTACCGTGGCCTATGCACGTACCACGGCCTGGTGTTGCCAGGGGCGTCACATTCATGCTGCCGACCATATAGAGAAGAAGGGGAAGGGAGAGGGGGAAATGTATGCGCTACTAAAACAAAATTGACATCGAAATGATAATACATGATTAGTTCATTTTTAATATCTCTAGAATGTCATCTAGAGAAATTATTTTGTCATGGTTGAATAGCTTGGGAGCTCCGATATATGTAGATGTAGGCGTTACCTGATTGATATCCATTACAAGAAATTATATATTGGGGAGGGAGGGGGACCCACGGTTTAGCAAATTATTACTAATTGTCATAGAATGGAATGTCAGCAGCGTTCTCAACGTAGCCTCATACGCCCTGGCGAACATTTGGCAACAAATTCGGCAACGATGTGCAACATGCGCCCTGTTTTCAGATGAGGCGAAACATATTGACTTTTTTTTTAAATCCTTGCAGATACCCTATTTAATATTTTATATAAAATATTTATTATTTTATATATTTTTATATATTATTATTACTATCTTATAGCCGCCAGAGCTGGTTGGGGAGGTTATGTCGTACTCGAACTGACTAAAACGCACGCCCTCTTTGAATCCCTTGTCGGAGGTGAGACCAACATATGCTTAGGACCAAAGGAGTTCCGCATAGCTGCCTGTCTTTGTTCTACAATTAGGTTGGAGACCGACGGTCAGCGCTGATCGTAGGTACGTCCTGGCCGTCAGCGCTTACCGTCGGTTGTGAAAATGCAGTCAGTGATACGCTTACGAGAAACTGCGACGCGTGTACAGTTCTTTTTTCAGTCGCTCCGTCAGCGAAGCACTGATTGCATTAATACGAGTACAATCACATAGCTCGTACGTCGACCGACGTACGCGCCACCGACGAGCCGGACCGAGCACGTACCGTCAGCCTAGCTGTGTGTGCGTCCACGCAATTGCATTGTATAGCTACTCCAACCGACGGTCAACGTTGGCCGTCGGTCGAGCACTGTTTCCAGCCTTATATTACTATGTGATAAGAGCTAGTTATGGACAAGATAATATCTTACTTGGTTTTACCATCTCCGTGGTCATTCCGTAATTGTAATAGGCATCATACAGCGTGTATGCATTAACACCTGGCTTGTCCACCCAAAAAGCTTTGTCCTTTTTTACCATTTCATTTATAACAGTATCCGGTAACTCATCTATAGTTGGCCTATGTATAACATTGATATATTTTTTATAATGTTGAGACTACGTTTATAATGGAACAGAAAGGTTATACTTTCACATTAGATATTGCCCACGGCTACGCCCACGTGGATGTCGGTGGAGTATAAGTATATATGATCATGATTCTAGTTTGACTCATATCTTCAATTCTTTTCAACCACTAGCCTATGCCCGCGGTTCCACCCGCGTGGCTGTCGGTTTTCGCGACCTAAGCGACCTAAGGTTTTGATCTAGAAGCTCGGGGTCCGCTTACTCCGCCTCGTTCTTTTGATTCGGTTTATGCGTCCTTTACGAGAGTCACTTCCGTCTGACTTCCAAATTCCCGAAAGCTGTGTACCGGGTGGGCACTAAAGATTGTGACGAAGCCTCTTACCCTCTTTTGTTTATATAACTTATTTATTGTTTGCGTACCTACTCCTAACAAGTTATGACCGTAATTGATGAGGAATCAAGGTCGAGCTATGGTTTTTAAGATTAATCAATAAAAGAATTGCAATTCAAATCTTACCTTGGTCCACATTCACTAAGTTCCCTAGTAGTAGGCTGGAGATATTTGCCGATTGTATTTTGTGTCAGGACAGGTGGTCGCCCTGGAGTTAAACATTCATTGGTTTTTACTGTTAGGGAAACATCAGCAAGTACGTATCTGTAAGAACATGACATCTACCTTCTAAACATTTTCACGATTGTATACGATGTATAATAACATGTAGTCTGAGTGAATTCACAAGGGCCGCGTCCGCCGCGTAATGTCAATTGTCGTAATATAAAATTGCATTTAGGTTAAGATTAATATTGGTAATTTTAGGTTACGGCACTATCGAATTAGGGGTTCCCTGTAAAGGTAGTGTCAAATAAACGAGCTTCCTTTACTGTCAATAAATATTTCCTTACTTGCCGTTATTTCACCTATACCGACGGCGGGCTGACTCTACTTTCCCCTGGGAAATCCCTCTTCAGGGAAAAGGCGTACCTATGTATGTGCATATATGTACCTATACGTGTACGTTAGACAGTTTGCATTGATACACTGCTCTTGCTGCTTCTTACTAGCATAGGTATGTAAGTGCAACATATACTCGATAAGTTCTTTATGTAGTAATACTAATACTAGTAAGGCTCATATTGGATACATATAATTATACACTAATAGTTCGTAGGTAAATGATGTACCTAGATAGGAAAATATAATTAGGAAGTCTCATGTGCTTACTTATCTGGATCGTATCCACTAAATTTAGAAATATTGCTCCGAGGTTCAAGCGGGTGACGACTTACTTCCATGGTGCGAATGTGATTTTGAATAGGAGTTCTAATAATTTATACTATTGTGTTTTTACGGTTTGTAATGACAAGTGTAAAGTGTAAATATCAGAAATGACAATTTATTTATTGCTGTCTTGAAAAGTTAGTTGGTCTCTGTGTTTGTAATTTATTGCTCTGGCCACAGATAAAATTGGATTAGAACATTGTTATTATTGATCTTTTTTTAAATCGATGTAGGTATAAATTCTAATCAAAGTAGATAATCGAATATGACATATATATTCCCGATCATACTCGTACTGACTGACTGTATAGGTATTACCAACAGCTATATTGCCAACTCCGTTGGGGTCGACTTTCTAGAATAACTGAGATGCCGTGGTGCTGTACTTCAATATAGTTATTCCATGAAGCCGTTATTATGAAGTGGAATACTTAACATGAATTAGAAATCATTTATTGAAACGGAATATTCGATGCAAGAATATATTTCGCACAGGTATGATATATAATCTCTTTTCATATTTTATTATTCTTTAGTTAATTGTCATTATAACATTGTCATTCATTTTTATTCCATTCTAATGTCCTTATATTACGCAAACATATATTTGATTAAAGCCAAGATTTCTGATTGGTATCTCTTTGATTTATTGCTATGTATCAATTTAATCAAATATAATGCCTGATGAAAACAAAAAAGTGAAGGTTGCCCGAGATTCCGGCTCCATGTCTCGGTATCTCCGACCAGAAAAATTTGATGTTGAGCCTAGTGCTACTGGTGCAGGCGAAAAATGGTTACACTGGCTAGTCACTTTCAAGAACTTCATCGCGGAGGAGGTTTCTGAAAACGTAGCGGATGAGCTCAAGCTCAAAATTCTGGTAAACCACTTAAATTCTGAAATATTCAATTTGATCAAGGATTGTGAAACGTACGATAGCGCCATTATTCGACTTAATGAAGAATATATCATACCGCAAAATGAGATATTGGCCCGTCATTTACTTTGTACAAGAAAACAGAAAACTGATGAAACCATTTCTGCCTATTGCCGCACATTAAATCTCTTAGCTCAAGACTGTAATTTCAAATCAGTATCAGCAAATGAACACAAAAAGGAGGCTATACGAACTTCGTTCATTGCAGGTATCCTTTCACCTAAAATTAGAGAACGCTTACTAGAAAATACTTCTCGTTCATTGGAAGAAGTTTTTAAGCAAGCAATAATCCTTGAGACTGCTGAAAGGGATTCTGCTACAATGAGTGGTAACGTGCCATCAACATTAAATGCTGTAACAAACTCGAGATTTCCAAATACAAAGCCCGGTGCCCCATTACCAGCAACAACAAAACACTGTTTCTTTTGCGGTGGTAAAGTACATCAAAGACTCAAATGTCCAGCTTTTCATGAAAATTGTCAACTTTGCTCGAAGAAGGGACACTTCGCTTCAGTTTGTCGATCATTTAAAAAACCTTCTTCTTTTAATGCTATCTCCGAGCCTTCGGATCTACGTACTGACAATTCATCAAAATCGTCAGATTCTTCAGCAATGAATATCTTCTCTGCCGCATCACCGTCTAGTTTAAACAAAGCTACGATTGTTATAACTGTCAATGATATACGTGCTGACGCACTTATAGATACTGGAAGTTCTACTAGCTTCATTGATAAGAATATCGCACACATGATGAAATTGAAGTTACGGCCTTGCCAACGAACCATCAATTTTGCTTCGCTAAATCATACTTCGGGTGTAGAAGGCGTCTGTTTCGCTACTCTCAAAATAAACAAACATTTCTACAAACAACGTCCTCTTTACGTCGTAAATAATTTATGTGCAGATGTTATCATTGGACACGATTTACTCAATGACCATTCTAAATTAGAATTACAATTTGGAGGAACCAGGGAGCCTTTACAAATCGCCGTGATGGAAGCCTTGGTACCGCCAGCTTCTGTTTTCACGCATTTGTCTTCTGATGTTACTCCCATTGCTATTAAATCCAGACGTCATAATAAGGAAGAAGAGGAATTTATTCGGGATGAAATATCCAAACTTTTACAAGAGGGCATTATCGAACCGAGTTTATCTCCTTGGCGAGCGCAGGTACTTGTCACTGGTGGTGGCGTGCACAGAAAACGCATGGTTATAGATTACTCTAGAACAATTAACAAATTTACATTCCTCGACGCATACCCATTACCAAACATAGAGTTATTGGTATCGAAAGTAGCAAAATTTAATTATTTTAGTCAGATTGATCTAAAAAGCGCCTATCACCAGATTCCTATTTTGGATAAAGAAAAAATATATACAGCCTTTGAAGCATGCGGAAAATTGTATCAATTTACAAGAATACCTTTTGGGGTGACAAATGGAGTAGCTGCCTTCCAGCGCACTTTTGAATATATAATTGAAAAGGAAAAACTACAAGGAGTTTTGTCATACCTTGATGATATAACAATCTGCGGAAAGAACCAACAAGAACACGACAACAACTTGCAACGATTCTTATCCGTAGCAAAGAAATATAAATTGACCTTAAACATACATAAAAGCATTTTCAACAAAAATTCCATCAAGCTCCTAGGTTACTCAATAAAAGATAACATCATTGAGCCAGACAAAGACCGTCTTGAACCACTGCTAAAACTACCATTACCTACCAATGCCGCCGAACTCAAGCGGACTTTAGGACTATTCGCACACTATGCCAAATGGGTTCAAAATTTTTCTGAAAAGATTTATCCATTAATTAATAATACTAGCTTTCCTTTAAACGAACAGGCGCGGCAAAGCTTTGATCAATTAAAAACAGACATAAAGAAGGCAACACTAATCCCTATAGATGACAAAGAAACCTTAACAGTTGAAACAGATGCATCCGATTTTGCCTTAGCCGCTACCCTTTCACAAAAGGGACGCCCTGTCGCTTTCTTTTCAAGAACACTTTCAGATTGCGAACGCAAATATGCCTCAATCGAAAAGGAAGCTTGTGCTATAGTAGAATGTTTAAGAAAATGGCGACACTATTTAATTAATCGACACTTTATTCTTATTACAGATCAAAAATCAGTGAGCCATATATTTAATCAGGTTCATAATAGCAGAATAAAAAGCGATAAATTCGAAAGATGGCGGCTTGAATTATCTTGTTACAAATACGATATCATATACAGACCTGGACCTGAAAATGTAGCTGCTGATGCTCTTTCTAGGGTCTGTGCTTCAATAAATGCTAATAAGTTATTTGAACTTCATGATGCATTATCACATCCTGGTATTACCAGAATGTACCACTGGGTGAAGCATAAAAACCTACCTTATTCTTTAAGCGATATAAAGCAATTGACATCTTCATGTCCAACATGTGCAGAAATCAAACCTCGTTTTATTAAAGCAAAAGGAACGTTAATTAAAGCTACCTCGCCCTTTGAGAGGCTTAATATTGATTTTAAGGGTCCCATACCGTCGAATACGCGAAATAAGTATATTCTAACAGTAATTGATGAGTTTTCCAGGTTTCCATTTGCTTATCCATGTCCAGATATAACTTCAGCAACAGTAATTAAATGCTTAAAAGACATATTTTTCATATTCGGACAGCCTCTATACATTCATAGTGATAGAGGATCTTCCTTCATGTCCGAAGAATTTCAGACTTTCCTAAGAAATAGCAACATAGCATCGTCTCGTACAACGCCGTACAATCCACAAGGCAACGGACAAATTGAAAGACTAAACGGAACCCTATGGAGAACAATACAATTGTACCTCCGATCGAAGAACTTAAAAATTGAAAACTGGGAAGCAGCTTTACAACCTTCTCTTCACTGCGTACGTTCATTGTTGTGTACTTCCATCAATGCCACTCCTCATGAAAAGTTATTCGCCTTTCCGCGAAGGACTCCTGTTGGTGAATCTCTCCCATCATGGCTAGTTCCGGGTCCAGTCTTGTTGAAGAAACATGTTCGTTCAAAAACAGATCCTTATGTGGAAGAAGTGGAACTCCTACATAGTAATCCGAACTACTCACATATAAGACGAGAAAACGGAACTGAGTCGACTGTGTCCAATAGACATTTAGCTCCACTACCAATAGTGGATAACAACCAGGAACATAGTGATTCTAATGAGAATTCAAGTACGAATTCGCAATCTGATATCCCAGGAAGTCCATTACAAATCGACAGGTCTTCAGACAACGAGGAGGCTTTTATGACTCCACCGGAAGTCACACCATCCCCCCATTTGCGAAGGTCTACGAGGAATAGAAGACCCCCGCTTTACCTAAAGGATTACGTCCTTGAGTCAGCTGAGGGGATGAATGATATATAATCTCTTTTCATATTTTATTATTCTTTAGTTAATTGTCATTATAACATTGTCATTCATTTTTATTCCATTCTAATGTCCTTATATTACGCAAACATATATTTGATTAAAGCCAAGATTTCTGATTGGTATCTCTTTGATTTATTGCTATGTATCAGTATCGAGTACAGATGATTTAGGGATTCTACCATGGTGCAAGATTCAAGTGACAGTATTGCATCAAAGAAAGCGACCACCACCTGACCTCCACAATCAATAGGGATGATGATTATTTTTTATGCTCGAAAAATAACCAGTTTATAATAAGAAGATCTCATTTACAGTATATAGTAAGAAGAATTCATTTATAAATAATATTAATAATACTTTAGAATAGTCTATGGGGGGCGGACAGTTTCGTATACCGCCATCCACGCTACAGAGGCTGTCATATAATTTATTGACATTCATTCCATTCTTACCTCTTACGTAGTATTGTATTCTCTTTGGTATTCTCTTTGATTCATTCATAATTCATATTGTACTGACATTTGTCTTCCACGATAATTTCTTAGAGGAAATATAAAATAAATCATTTTATGATGATTTATAATTCCTCTAAGATATATTTTCTGAAATAATAGAACAACAACTCATGATTACCTTCACGTAGATTCTTAATATGTAAAATGTGGTGAACCAGGTGAGCTCATCTTATGTATCACATCCTAGCTGACCGTTCATAGAGACAAACTCCTACCTTGAAAAGGTGAAATATTTTCAAGCATAATACAATATTTATAGTAAACAAGAATGGACACGTCAGTAGAAACATTGAAACCAAAAGTGAATTTTCCAGCTAATTTTCCAATTAATTCGTATAGAATTACGTCAAAAAAACGTAACATATTATCATATAAAAAAAGTCAACATTATTCCACATCAAGAAAAAAATTAAATAGTCCGAAAACAAATTTTGGAAAAGAAGAATTTGACATAATGACACTTATTAATGGCTATGAATTAAATCAATTCCCTCGCTGTACGTCGCATGGCTATGAACTAAATCAGTTCCCTCGCTGTACGTCCTGGTCGCAAGCGTCAGCTGCTGTAAATAAAAGTTTTCAAGTAAGTTGTCCAAAACAAACAAGTGGAACACAATATGGATCTCTAACGCTCTCATCAGACTCCTCGTCCACGCTGTCCTACCCAATCGAAAGTAATACAGAATTATCGCAAGACCAATTCAGCAATGTAAATGTATATTATATAGAAAGAAGCACATACCACTCGTCCTCCTCTAAAAATGTTAGTATTAATACTGGCGGTAAAAAATCTTATGGAAGTTATTACAGTCAATATACACAACCGTGTATAATGACTTCATTCGCCCAAATTCAGACTAAATCTTCGAAATCATTAGTAGAATCAAAGTCCTGTAAATTTGAAGACACATGTGACATGTGTAGCACGATTTCACACATACAAATTGGGCCTAGAGCATCATGTCCTGTTTACGGAACGTCCCCATGTCAAGGACCGGCTTGCAAAGTTGCACAAAAAGATCCAGGACCTGTTAAGATCACCGAAGTATTTAATCCCCGCCGTGGGGTATTAGAAATCGTCATACGCAAAGTAAAGGGCGGGGATGTGAAAAATGAATTGATGTTGGAATGGACTCCACCGGCCCCACGCCGCGGTACTTGCTGTTGATAAAATCTAACGACATTAAGTAAAACCTTCTTTATCTATCTACTGACAATTTTTAAAAAGTTTACTGAACTTGCTCTCCAAATTAAATTAAATTTAATATAACCTCGTGACAACTATGAATTCCCATAATGTTGCATTCATTCCTACCCCTCAAATCGCCAGGTCCCGTAACGCTATGAGTTATTATTTAATACCCCAGGAAGTATGATGATAATACCCGCTAGGAAAGTGATACATAGGTATTGTTGAGATGTTGGGTCGGATCAACGTATGTACATATTTTAAGTTTACTCTGTCTGTCCAATGAATGCCAAATAAAAATGTTTTGGGTTAACACTTTGTTTTTCTTGCTTTAATTAGCCTCTTACATTGTTGAATGTCTTTTTATTATTATATTATTTTCATAATACCTATAAACTAATTCCTTAATTAAACTAAAAGTAAAATGATAATTAAAACAACAAAAAAGACTTATTTCTCAGCATCCCATAATGTTCCCAGCTGACTGGCAGCATTGCCACGTTGTAATGGCAACGCTTCTTCTCTGTCCTAAGAAGAGGCCAGCCTTTTGGTCACTGGATTATATAATTTTATAGTACAATTTGAGAGTCCACCGGGCGGTGGATTCTCAAACGAGCAGTGGATGAAGGTACCCAGGTGTGGTTCTCATTTGGCTGAGTGACCGCTTAGTGGTATTTCAGAGGGCTGTTAAAAGTCAATCACGGTTGCCAATATAAAAATACTGGCAATTGAAATTGACCCTGGTATAAACATAGTGACTAGATTTTTAAATATTGTCGGCCCAAAACTTGGTTACAGTAACAGCGCTGTCAGTTGATCTACTAGGGTTCTCGGTAGTACCTACAGGTGGAGGGGCAGAGTAAGCAAGTGCGCAAGTGTGACATGGACTGAGGTTGGACCCCGCACTCGCTGAATACTTTTCTGGTATTATACTAATGGGACTATGATTGAGATTAGACCTACTAACACCCAGTTTTCGAAAGGTCCTTGTTAAATTAATAGCAGTGTTAGTTGATCAATGATTTGACGGGCCTTTCGAAAACGGCGGTGTATGTTGCAACTAAGTCAGAAGATGACATGTAGATAGGTATCTATTTTGCGGTTGATAGAATAGTTTAACAGGTAGTGGCCGGCTCTACTGAGGAAGCAAGGAGCTTCATGTCTGTGTTGCGTCTGTTTGGCCACGTCTGACCTCATATAGAACTGTTATTGACTCACTGTATTACTAAGTACAGACGCTACAATGGAGCACTATAAGTATCTCGGAAATCACTCTAACGATTTAAATAAAACATTCGTAGATTTATAAATATTAGATTTATTTTTTATCTGTTTAGGATAACGTTTGATGCTGATGGCAGGTAAGTGATTATATAGTATAGAATTTACAGTATTCTGGAAACAGACTCAAGGTGGGGGTTATCAGATTTTTTTTTTCTCTTATTACTACTTAGGTTTATATTATTATATACACTGACGGACTCATAAACTGCATCAAAGTTCAGGTTTACTCTAAAAGGATTTTTTATAATAAGTATGCAAACTTTTTAGATTAAATTATATAAATATGGAAAGACTGGCTCTTAATCTTAAAAAAAAATTAAATTTAAAAATAGAACTGCAGTAAAACAAATGAATATAGCCGGGAAAAGAAAATTTACTTGTAGTATCAGATTTGCGTGTTATTTATAGCAAAGTTTTAAATTGATTCTCATTGATTTTTTTTGTTTTGTCAATTGAATTATTGTTACCAGCATAATTGTTGGGTTAGTTTTTTAACACATCGAGAGTTTTTGAACCATAATATGGATACTTCGTCCGAACAAGCGGCACAAATTGTAGCATTGGTGCGGGAGGGCTTGGATCAACGAACGATTGATAGAAATTTAAATTTAAACCAGTCTACGGTTTCTAGAATATACAGAAGGTTTGTAGATATGTTGGTTCTTACAGGAGGAGACGTGGTACAGGCAGAACTCGAGCAACCACAGGTCGTGATGACCGATTTATTGTTATAACTTCCCTGCGAAATCGTTTCCTCACGTCAGTTAACATCAAAACCGAGCTTAATGAAGTGCGTGGAGTAAACGAGTGTGCACGAACAATAAGAAGAAGGTTAAAGGAAGCGGATATCACCCCTTTTAGACCAGCAAATGGTCCAAAGTTGTCTACAGCTCACAGACAAGCTCGCTTAAGATTTGCGCGTCATCACCTGAATTGGACAGAAGAGCAGTGGGCCTCTGTATTGTTCACGGACGAGTGTAGGACATGTTTATATGGTGCAGATGGTCGCAGAAGAGTCTATCGTCGACGTGGGGAACGATATGCTCAAAGTTGCATTGAGGAGCGTGTTCCTTTTGGAGGCGGTTCATGTATGGTCTGGGGTGGCATATCGATGAACGGGCGAACAGAACTTGTGTTCATAGACATGGTCCGTCAAAACGGTAATAGAGGGGGTTTGACAGCACATCGCTACATAACAGAGATATTAGAAGATCACGTGGTGCCTTACATGGGATTCATAGGCGAAAATTTTACTTTAATGCAGGATAATGCCCGGCCGCATGCAGCTGCACAAGTTCAACATTATTGCGAAGAGGTTGGGATACGTACAATGAATTGGCCAGCACGCAGCCCGGATCTTAATCCCATCGAGCATGTTTGGGACAATTTAAAAAGAGCTGTATATGCGAGAAACCCTTCGCCCACGACAGTGGCAGCACTAAGAACAGCACTTTCAGAAGAATGGGACAATATTCCGCAAGATCTTTTAAAAACCCTTATAAAATCTATGCGGAACCGATTAGAATCCGTAATAAGGGCACGTGGGGGTAATACACCTTATTAAAACACAAATAAACCCTTGCATAAAGTTTGTGTCTATTGTTAAAACCAATTTTTTAATTAAACCAATTTTTCTTAAATTTCTGTTTTTTCTTCAAAAAAAGTCTTAAGGTCCTTTCCAGTACATAAACTTAAACTTAAAGATATGACCCTACGCTGTTTTAAAGTTCACGAACCAATCTAGAGGTTTCAATTTAAATCTGTATAGAAAGTATGCATACTTGGTTAAAATATTTATTTCAAAGTCGTCTATTACTTTGATGCAGTTTATGAGTCCGTCAGTGTAGTTAGCGTAGGTTTCGAAGTTGGTACCTACTACCCACTCTCCCGTCATCGTCTCTTACTAAACTGCGTCATAAGGTTTTATTTAGGTACTGAATTCAAATTGAATATAACCAGTTTTTCAGTTGAACTAGAATAGGTATAATTATATATGCACTAGTGAAATTCTATCAAATTTAATATTGCTTCCGAGTTTGAAATCGTCGCCATTCATCAGGGTTTGTCTTTGTGCCGCACCCAAGTGAAAGGTTCATGTTGCAAGCTGCAATCTCCTCAATTTTCCGCACCCTACTATAAATAGTACCGTGGTATGAAGTGGGTAAAGTGTTATTGTTTAAAATATATTCCTGAACATTATCTATTATATTTGCAGGTAGGTATACACCGCTGTAAATAAAATTGAAGATGACGCTAATCTAAACAAAAATGATATCTATGACTTTAAATAATAGTGTAAAAGATGTTTATGTTGAAAAAGTATAGGAAAACTATATAATAAAAGTATTTTAGATGTTTATTGCTACTGACATTTTGAAGTTGAATGATTCGAAATTATGACATTAGAGACAGAGTAGTTAGGAATTGTGATTGTTAGGATAAAAAATGTTAGGAAGAACATTTTCGGATTTCCAATTATCGGAGTTGAAATTTTATGCGAACTGTGGCGCACCCCTTTGGTAATTGCTTTGTTGTATATTTTTTATTTTTAAATTTTATTGTTGTATTTAATCGTTTTATTTTGTTGGGATAGTTTTTTTTCTTTTTATGTATAGTGTTGGTGTGTGTGCATAATAAATTGATATTTCTTTCTATCTTCACGTTTTAGTATTTTGTTTGAGTTTAATGTAGTAAACGTTCGAAAATGACTAAGAAGATACTAACCATACGTAACTTATATAAATGTACTAATGGATCTGATGTTTGTTACCCTTGCACACAATAATATCTGAAGGTCTGTGCAGACACACCTAGATAGACACGTACATAGATTATTAGGTATCTGGAACGGTATTATAAAAATGTAGAAGAGTCAAGATTCTAAATCATGTGTTCGGATTTAGGTACATGACATTGATGAGAATAAATAAAAAATACTTACTTACCTATCATATTGAAAAAAATACCAATCGAATTTAGAACCTCCTCCTTTTTGGAAGTTGGTTAAAAAGCGACCAAAACACACACATAGGTGCACTGTGATGATGATCACAATGTATCTTACATAGGCATAGGTAGCGTTGTTATAATATCCAATAGCACATTCAGTATTGGCAATTCGAGGAAGCATCTGTAGGTATTGATTAATCGCTACTGCGGAAACTGAGAGAAAACGGTTTAGGTAGATATAGTTTGTAGTTTCAATGGTTTTCATTCATTCTTAAGACTTTTGTAACTATGTCCACGTGAACTAAGTCGGGGGCGGCCGCTAGTAGCGGTATGGGGTCTCTATTACCCGATTCTTACCGGCTTGCCTTTGCAGATATAATTGAGATGTTTAAATGACAAAGTTTGACAAAGTAGATTGTCACAGACAGTTTTCCAACGGGGCTGTCGCGGCGGCGCGGCGGTGTTTCGTTTGGACGCCTACGCCTTCTATTATGGAGTACCTACCTTCCTACTTATTATTATTATCTGTCTGCATTGATAGCGTCTTTAATAAAATATGAAGATATCTTCCGTCAGATGTTTACTCAGCTTGGGCATACGTGTAAAACTAATTAGTAGTAGTTACGCAATTACTTGGGTAGGTACCTATGTATAAGTATTCAGATATTCATTTAGGTAAACATATTTGTTTTATTAGTAATATTTACAATACGACTCGAATGAGAACGTCTCTGAACACCAGTGCTGTCCACCTGCTCTACAACGCGATCTTACGCTGAGAGTCAGCCGTTATTCTACATGGATGTACCTATGCAACGTAATTTTCATAATTGCATTAAGTCATACTTACGTGCATGTCTGTGTTCAATACAAAGTGTTTCCTTTCTTTTTTGCACAGTATCACAGTCCTAGTCTCAATAATTATTAATAGATAGAGGAATTAGGTCAGGTCTTTGTTAGCGAGTTTTTATAGTTAAACTTAGTCCATAGTTATATGATCAATCATGCATAGCGCAGTCAGTTTTCAGTTCCACTTAATAAGGGGCGATGATATCTTATCGCAAAGCGAGACGTAATTATCGCAAAGCGAGCATTACGTCTGAGTACAGCCCTTGTTTTTGTACGTGAAATTCCCACGAAAACCAATCTCACCGGAGTGGGTGAGAGAAGTTATGTCGGACCCAAGCCGACTAAAACGCACGCTGTATTTAGGCTTTTAGTTGCTGACGACGGTGAAATAGTAGCTAATATATCCCTTCCACCCGACAGACCCATTCTGGTGTCGTCGTCTAGCCCCCGTATATGGGGTGGTGCACTTTGCAGCGCCGACGCGGCCTGCTTTGCTAGGGTAACAGGTGGCTCCACTCATTTCCCCAGGCTCGTGCTCATGGGGGACGGAGGTCATTCTGACGACGACGACCTCCGACATCCCAGTCGCCTTCGCTCATCGCGGACTGTGCAGTTTCGGAATGTTCCCCAAACCCGTTCCATCATCTTCTTCTCGAACATTACTTGCTTGCAGAAAAGAGGCAGTGGCCGCGGGTGGAGAACAGCCCTATCCCTAAATTTCTTTTTACAACACCCATAAAAATAGATAGGGTGATTTTATTCCACTAATCTATATTATTATGTACATAATAATATAATGTTTCTTTTCGTAACATTTTATGACGTATGTCTCTAACACGTTGCTATTACTATTAGAGCAGGGGTTGCAAATAATTTCACATGTAAATTCTGAGCAAATAAACTTTATGGTATTATTAATTATTAATAGTAGATATTCGTTAGATATAAAATTATATTAGGTATCTAGCTATCATGTACAAATGAGAAGCTCCTATAAAAGTAGGTTCCAACTTAGACTAGTCGCCTCTTACGATTGAGTACGACACCATGATTTATAAGATGAGTAGGTAGGTAAATAAATTTATTATGTACGAGTATTATACGGAATGTTGACTTCTTATTTATTAAAGGTAGATAGGATGATCACAGTGCGGCATTGACTCGACATCAATTTATCAGTGTAGGTAGGTATCTACGTATAGGATATATGTGTCAGTCTTCCCTTCGCCTGAATACCGATCATGGCGATCGAACAAAGCTTGAGAATGTACTTTCCTAGGTTCTAATCTACCTTTATACCGTGGTTTATCAAAATCGGTTTAATGGTGTAGGTGCGAAGTGGACAGACAGATAGAGTTTAGGTACATATTACGTTTTCCACGTAGTTATACCTTTAACCAGCTGGGGAACTGGCACAGTGTAGAGCAGGCAAGAGGCCGTCGGAGCTGCTATCTATGGGGGTATCCGCATAAAAAAATAGGTAGGTGCCTACAGTATACCTACTTTATTGATAGGCACTCTTGTTTGGTCAAAAAGCTTATTAGAACAACGATTGTATACAGAAAATGCGAGCTTAAGGCGAGCTAGATTGAGGTAACGGTGTAAACGGTGTGGTGATAGAGAAATTATATCACCACCTCATCTTATCCGAAGGGTGTAGTTAGAATTGAAACCAATAAGCAGAGACGGTATATCCGTCCCAATCGAGCAGTCCGAAGTACCTCCACCCTACAGAATATCGCCGTTTAATAACCTTGTGTTGTGTTTTTGGTAGTGAGTAGGGTAGCCAGAGCTCACTAGAGAGGTTTTGTGTTGTCCGTGGGAAAACCAAAGGCTTGTCCTACATCTTTTGCGCTGACGACACAGAATGTCTCTGTTCTTACAGGGGTTGCGGCACGAGTGTTATTCCTCTGGTGTTACACTCGCCCATAGGCCACGGTAACCACTTACCATCAGGTGGGCCGCGTGCTTGTCTGCGACCTAAGTTGTATAAAAAAAAAGACGAGATCACTGCGAGAAAAGGAAAACACGAAATAAAACAGTAGGCTAAAGCCCTGCAATTTTGGGAGAGGCCCTTGCCCAGCAGTGGTCTGCGATAGGCTAATAATTATTAATTGATTGAGGTTTACCTACCTACCACAGATTTCGATGCTATAGTATGTTTTGCGCACCTCTGGCTTGCACCTAACATCTTGCATTAGGTGGGTACTCATCGACCCAGTTTTATTTACTAGCAGACTTCTGATACATTTAGTCCTCAGATTTCAGGTAGCAGGCATTCCTTCGCATTATACTCCGCTTTTTCTGGGCAAATCGTGCCATATACCACCAATTTATTCTTAATTGGTTTTGTATACCTTACGTACCTACTAATTTAATAAAATCTAGACACGCGTATTTTAGGTATTTACATACATACTCAGGTTCATTATACCTACCTAGGTACCTACTATTATAAGTAGGGATTGTAATAACTTGTTATATTTTTAAAACAATTATTTAGACATAGTTTTCTAAAAGAGCTAAGCTTCACAAAATATCAAGTATTATGATTATTCTTAACCAACTTCAAAAAAAAAGAAGTTTCATAATTAGTCTACATAGGTATATACGTAGGTACCTATGTGAATTTATTTAACATTTATTTAAATTGTTTTTCAATTTACTTTGGGGTAACTACAAAAGTTTACTAAACTTTTGGAAAAGTTTTAATTAAATTTTAAGTTATGCCAATGAGTAGCGTTGTGTCTATGGTCATCGGTCATAATAAACTGGTAACCCAAGCTACATCATGTCCACTAAAAAAAAAATAGAAATAATAATATTGTAATAATGGACAAGCCCTACTGTATTGAAAGTTATATTGTTTTCGTTTAAATGTTTGTGAACCAGCTGAAACCCTGGATGTACTCCATAGTTAATTAAATATGTCTAGAAACATAGTTTTTGAGGGTTGGTTGACGAAATCCCCTCCGAGTAAACGTATATGGCGAACGGTGAGTTTACCATTTGGAGCTTGGTATTTGCCTTTGTTGACAAATTAAGTGGGTCCTTTTGGCGACCCGCTGGATTTTATAATGTTCTTGCAAACCTTTTTTGACTATAATGTTGGGTTTATCAATGTTTTGAATACTTGGCATTGGCGAAATAGTGAGAGCTCTGCCACTAAAGTCTTATATGAGAAGTTGAAGTTGCTAAATTATGTGAATGTTCATAAACCCATTTTGTTTTTCTGCCCTACGTAGGGCCGACAACTCACACTCAATTTTACTCAATTCTTTTGATAATATGTGTGGTTTCGTTCTGCTAAAATTCGGATATGTGGTGTCTATAGAAATGGCGGAGAAGGTGGTTTGCCTTGCGGCAGTCAGGCGAACTCCCTGGCCAGTACTTCTTAGATTACTACGCGGACCGGAATTGCAGGCGACTCAAGGGCACTATCAATTTAGATTTATGCGAACAGGTGAGTGTGAATAAATGATTATACTTTATCTGTACTGAATGGTATGACATAAAAAAAGACTACTGCAATCTATTTCTGAATGTACTTTATACAGAAACTTATTATTTTAGGAGTTGCTCAATTGGATCTTGTTGTCTGTATGTCCAGATCCTCTAGACTTACCTATACCAGGGGAATAATTTATTTAACTATGTTCTTTTATTGTACATTATTTATAATTTTATCTTTAGAAGTAGAAAGAAGGACCAATATTGTGCATAATACTAGTATCACATGTAAAGGAACCATTGTATTATTTACTGCTGTATAATATAAATATATTAAATTGATGTAAATTGTAGTATTTTAAGCAGTATTACTTTAGAGTAAACTCTGATTTGATTGCTAATATGTTGTGCTCTTCAGAAATTGTAGGATAGACATCTGTCTTGCTTAATTAAGTGGCACTAACCCTGTGAGTGAGTTTATGTCAGTAGTAAAATGGTCCCAATTAAAACACCGGATCTCTCAATCATAACGGTAAAAAATGAAGCTAAGAGTACCTGGTCCAAATAGAAAAAAAGGCTACTGAAACACCACAATGCCATAGCAAAAGCTATTACTAATGGTAGCTAACAAAGACCAGGCCTGAAGAGGAGTCTACCAGTCCTTTTATATTTTGCTCGTACTAATAGACCAGTGGTCATGCCAACGAGACAATAAGACACAAGACAAGTAAAGAATTGGAGATAACGATAAAAAAAACTATGAAAGATTTTGTCCAGTAAAGTTTTAAAACTATAAGTATATTTTAGCAACTAACTAGAAGCATTAATATACAAGGTATTGCATATTTTTGATGTTATTCAATGACAATATGTCACCTTATTGGAGACTCTTCAGTAATCTGATTCAGGACGGTCATAGATTAATCTGAATGGACCAAAGATACTCAATGCGCTTTATAGTGCAGTAACAGCAGGTGCATAATCACAGTTTGATTAACCTCAATAAATCCATGGTAGACATTGCATAATATTAAATACTGCAGTAACAGCAGGGTAAAAGAAGAGCTCCCTGCGATACTATAAGACATCACGCAACTAGACCAGAGACAGAGCAATAGGATGCCGTCACCAATTTCCTGTCAACGGAGAACAAATTACAATTTTTATTATATCTATTACCATGCATTGATGTGCATTATGCAGGCTCACCTTATTAAAACAATGACATTGAAATAAGTATATTGCATCATTGGATTTGTTCTGACAATGATAGGTTTGTGTATTCCTGTTTGAAATAGGTACTTGAAATTGATTATGATGTAAAAAAAATTATTCATTGAGCCATTTCCAAGCTCAGTTTTATGTCGACTTTTAGTCTAACTGCATAGCGACTGAATCTTGATTTTCCGAGAAGCTACGATCATCTTAGCTCCACAAACCACTGGCGGTATTGAAGCTCTGTAGTTGATCACTTGATCAACTACGTAGCTCCACTTACTCGTACCAATTACTCGTAACTCAGATGTTCGTTTGGTAAAAGGGACTGACAACTAACTCACTATATTAGAATGGTTTTCCATCGTGAGATTGATCTGCTCGGCATTAGTTCCCACTTAGCCACAAGCCCTTCTCCATGAAAGTGAGATCTTCACTACATAGTATACAACAAAGTCGCTTCCCGCTCCCTATGTATGCTTAAATCTTTAAAACTACGCAACGGATTTTGATGTGCTTTTTTAATAGATAGAGTGATTCAAGAGGTAGGCTCATTCAACTAATATGTAATCAATTCAACTAATATATAATTTGATATAACGAATATTTCCTCCTTCCATTCAGATCTGTTACATCGAGGTTGCATTGTACAGTAGTATATTAAAAATTTATTAACGTAAGGCCTGTCATCCACCTACAAATCAACAATTCGAATTAAGATAATCCAAACCCCCTCCCCTCTCCCCACCCCACTTCAAGCTCAAACTGTAGCTACCGTCCTGCATTGACTGTTTTCACAGACTGTCGTCCTACTCAATTATTGTTTGTTTTGGATTACACCATCTGTTCCTGGGACGCACGAATGTATTCCATACGTGGCCTACCAGCGAGTACATGAAAAATAACTCGCTTGCTAATTGCTTTAAAGTTATAACTTTATTAGTTGTTGCCCGCGGCTATGCCCGCGTGGACTAACGATCCCGTTCCCACAGCTGACTCTCCTCTATAACGCAATGATACTATGACACTCACAGATAATGAAGCTTTGTAATGGTAAAATAATTTGAACAAGGTACTCAGTAGATGTAGAGAGTAATTACCCCTACAACATCACAAATTCAGAAACGTTACCTCTTTATAATAATAGTAGGTACTATACTTTGTGGATCGAAAATTTTTATCTTACTCGAACTTCCTCGCGTCGCCTTGCAATTCATTTGTACCTTCGCTTGTAGGATATTATATGGGTTAAATATTCGTTTGTATTTTTCGATATGTTGCCTGTTGCATTATCATATAAAGCGTCGAATACATCATGATCCTTGATGCACAACGGCAAAGCCATCTTGGGACATGAAACGATAGAAGCAAATGAAGATGTGTCATCCTGTTTGGAATATGCATTTTCTTAAATTGGCATCTGAAACATATTCACCATCAGACTTACAGTTGCCTGTTCTCGAAAAATATTTTTTAATAAATCACATAAGTAAACACTTAATACAGTACGTAACAGTACGTAAAGTTTTCCATTATGGACAAAGAACTTATCTTTCAATTAGACTTTCGAAAAAGGTCCAAATGTAAATAGTGAAGTAATCGTTCACCCCGCAAGGTAAATAAGAATAAGCAGCAAGGGTAATACAATTTACCGCATATTTTTTTACACAAGTGGGGTGGTGACGTCTTACCACCCCTGTCCTTAAGCTACGTTAAGATGATTATTCATTGTGATGCACAGTTTCTCATAGAATATGGTTTTGGGGACTTTTGTTGTTGTGTTGTTTAATAAGAGTCCTTGAGTTGAGTACGCGAGAAGGCAAACGGAACTAGCCATATGGACCGACGACGACCTGAAAAAGGCAGCTGGGACAGACTGGATTTGGAGGCCTGAGGATTGGGAGTAGTGGCACATTGGTAGAAGAGGCCTTTGTCCGGCTGTGAGCTGATTGATTGTTTGATATTGCATAGCAACACTATCATCTACACTACATCTACATCTACACTTTGTTAGCTAACACATTTTCCCCGTTGAAGCCGTTCAATGGTTCGCCATTTTTTCTTTTAATGACTTATTCAAATATGATATAGTGTAATGCATAATGATAAAATACATTTTCAAATATTTTCAAATTATTTTAATCAAAATTGTCTTCCGCAAATAATACAAACTAAATAAGTCATACTCCATATTAGTATAGAGGTCATCGAAATCTAATTTCAGTACTTACCACCTTCTGCAAAATCAATAACGTATATTAGAGGTAGGTATGTGTACGTATAGACTCCACCAAGAGCGTCGGGGTTAAGCCAACTTCTACAAGCCTGCAAATATACCTGCTGATTGACGAACGAAACTCAGACGCAGGCGGGTTGAAAGTTTAAATAGCAGTCGTCTCCACAAAGGCGAAATTTAAGATTTAATCTAAGACGATGAATATGTTATGCTCACATTGTCTCTCAAAATACAAAATTCAAAAATCATTTATATTATAATTTAATATTTATATGAAAATGCTATTACAATTGATACACGTCGTCAAATTCAATCAATTAACCCGCCTCTCGCCGTACCAGGGGCAAAGGTAGCCTAGCGGCATTTCCCCGCTGAATAGCCACTGCTAACCTCTGCCCCAGGCGGAGCGAGAGTCACCGGTTTTGTCCCTCAAACTGCGCCCCAATTCGCGAACTAAATTCTTGGCGTCAGCACCCCAACTGCCCATGGTCAGCCGCATATTTGCAGCGCTTTTCTTCAGCCGCGTCTTCGGAGTCATACCTGGTCTGGTCTTTTGCCGTCGGATCTGCTGAGGCCGGGTGGCCCCAGAAGGCGCAAGGATATCTGCCGATACAAAAGCTCTCCGGAGTATGTCGTTGAGAGCATAGTGACGCGGAAACCTACCCGCACTTCTACGACAACTCATTGCATGATGTCCATCGTCTCCTACCATGGAACTGCAAGTGCATCTATGGGATTCGCACACCTTGCAGCCCAGGCCGGAGGGCCACCGCCATACGCAAAGAATTGTCGTCCAGTAAAGTGCCTAGGTGAGGTGAAAGCAGTGCGTGCAGCCATGCCCCCGATTCCGGCTGTGACACCACCCGAAGTCTCGCCAGATCGGCTCCTGTGGCACCCCGAACCAGCTGCTCCCCAAGCCCTCCTGAAATGCCATCGTCCCAAGCGCGCTGGACGTACCGGTACGACGTATCATTTATAATAAATTATTATTGGAGGTCGATGGCGGAGGCCTATGTTCGACAGTGGACGTCCTATGGCTGAAATGGTGATGACGATGATTATGAGATCATTAAACGACACTTTGAAATTATAATATATTTTAGGCTAGTTTAACAATT
The DNA here is from genome assembly GCA_963691645.1 of Pelosia muscerda. Taxonomy (NCBI): domain Eukaryota; kingdom Metazoa; phylum Arthropoda; class Insecta; order Lepidoptera; family Erebidae; genus Pelosia; species Pelosia muscerda. The sequence continues at coordinate 13,596,364 of OY829098.1, read as the reverse complement.
GGACTTGAAACACGGCCTAAGTCTGAGAAGATTCCGAAAAATACTTAACGGGTTTTTTGGTCTATTTATTTCCTTAGTTTAGATACAATAATTTGCTTGAAATGCAAGTTGAGTGAACAGCTCATTTCCAGGCTTGTTTTTAATCCAAATAGTCTTGATCGCGATGTGGGTCCTGCCTCCGCGCGATAATAATTATCATAACAAGGCCAATTATCACAGACCCTATTATCCAAATCATGATAGAGGTGGCTCAATTTATTAGGTGCATGCCAACATAAAGTGCTTCAAACCGCAAAATCTATTATAGTAATGTCTACTATGAATGGGCGTAGAGTTGGTACAATTGACATCCATTTAATAATCAATAATAGATATAATGAGAATAGATGGATAATATAATATAATATTAATTATATAATAATAACGGAATGTTAATTTATAAATCACTAGCTGACCTGTGCAACTTCGTTTGCTTCACAAAAGATGTTCTCTCTTTTTTCGCACATTACGTTCCCCCCTGTTGCTTCGTACCTTTTGGTCATAGCATAATGTTATAATTGGATATGAATTAGTGTTGTATTTATTGATGTTTCTTTTTTGTTATATCAATGGATGTATTGCTTAAAATCACGCACCCGTTTATATTTTTTTTCCAGTAGGTACGCATAATTTTCATTAAGTCATTCATCCAAATTGTATACTTTGAAAAGCATTTTTCATCTACATTAAATGTATATTATCTAACGTATTTAATTGAATAAGGAATAATACTGTATTGTTAAAAATAGCTTCGTAAATGACACTTTATTTTTTAATAATTTGTCAAAGATAGAAGTGGTAATTGTGGATTATCCTTAGGTGCCATCGCGGACTTTTATGAAGATCCACCTGATATACATATTTTCGCAGTACATTATTTTGTCCTATCTCGTAGACCTAGCGTTTGCAGCGTTAAGGCGAGGTTGCAGTGAGTCAAGTAGGTATTTTACGTCGCCTCAGTACCTCAGTCCCCGCAGCCGAATCGAGTGTAATCGACGCAACGAGCGGGCAGCGCGGGCGGCGCGCAGGCGCGCGCCGTCGTATAGTATAACCCGGTACGCGAAAACTCGAGACTCGCGTTTGTTACAAAAACTAAGAAACTGGGATGGAGTCCAAAAGCTGACAAAGGGTGACACCTAAGACCTGAACATATAGGTCATAGGCCACCGTGACCCTCTTTGCATCAGGTGGGCCGTATGCTTGTCTGCCACATAAGTGATATAAAAAAACATGTTGTTCTGGATGAAGGGAGGGTGGGATTGATTGTAAGAGTTCATCGGAATACTCACTATAGGCTATGTGTACCTTTTTCACTTATATGTGTATATACTGTGTAGCAACACTGTTTTTAATTATATAAAAAAAACATACATGAAGTTGCGTGCGGGAGATTGTAGTGCTATTTTAGAGTACTCGTGTCTGTGACGTCACCAAACTAGGGTGTCACTACGCCACGGGCACGGTACGTATATCGTAAAAGCAGTAGGTTAGATTCGGGCACATAATGTTATAGTTTTTCATTGTATAGTTAGAGAAAAAAATCACTTAAATTTAACATACATATTTTTGTATTTTCATTTCATTGGAACATATGAACATACAGAAAAAATAAAAGCGTCTTCAAAAAACAAAACCTATTGAAAAGTGAAACATAAATAAACACATTACCACTTCTTTGCGTCGCGCAGTCGTCGGGTAAAAAAGACATTTTGTGCTGCCTACTGATCTGTTAGTAGATAGATAGTTAGTAGAAAATGCACGTCGTCACATGCAATCTTAAAATCAAATCAAGTTTCTTTCAACTTAACTGGCATTTTAGGGTTTAGGTTTAGGGAGACGCCCAAGATCGTGTGAAGTGGAAGAGGAAGAGCCGGAAGGCGGACCCTGAGCTCCGAGTTCACCTTGGTCTTGGATGCAGTCAGGAAAATAAGTCTCTATAAGGATGGTGATGATGAAAACGCACAATTCAAAAATTTTCAAATATGATATTATACTCTCTGTTTGTAGCACTAAAGCCAGTCTCAACTAGATTGGATTGATGCTGATGTGAAGTGATTGAAGGAACATGGTTTTCGTTATTTTCTTTCTCTTCGTTCAAGACGATGCTTCTAATAGGCATACCACGGATATGCCTTGAATCAACTAACTCCGGCAGCAGACTATTCATATAAAACTGAATTATAAACCAAAAAACAAAAAATAACCATAAACCAAAAATACACATTTTGCACCCCGTCACATGCAACTGACCTTGAATTTGGTAAAACCAATTACTATTTTTATTTATGGTAAATTGTTAAGTTGGATTTTATTATTTTCTAGAGATTTTTCTAAACCATTTTTTGACGACAATTTTGTCATTTCCAACAAGACCATCTGGAGTGGCTCCAGTAAAAGAGTATTTGCGGTCAATAAAAAGTCCACACTGATCTATTTTTATGTTTTTCTGTTGTTCCATTTGCTGTATGGAATGTTTTTCGTTTTCGATGCCGTGAGCTACTGAAACCACTTGGTTTAGATTTTATTATATAGGATTATTTTTTACTAATGGTGCACTATCTATTGTAACTTTTCGTTTACAAATGAGACCGAAGTTTGAAGCTGTTGTTATTTTTTTTTTAGTTCGAGCCATTTACTTGAATCTCTTTGTAAAATTTTTGATCGTTCAATACGGTCCTGTCTGCTGTAAGTTTCATCAGGTTTATGAGATAATTTTTTTCACCAGTTTTATAATATTCAAATATGTCACAGATTTTAGTAAAAGTACTGATAGTTACGTGGCAATTTGCAAACTAGAATTAGAAACGTCTACGGGCTGTTCAACACCAGCGGCTTTTCGCTTCTCATTGCAGCACTGTAACATAAAATATGTATAATTATACTCAGCTGCGGTAGCCTAGTGACTAAGGCAATCTATTCAATAAAAAATACTAACTTCGACCAACTACTGACGTGAACCCACTTGTAATTTAGCTAAGAGTTATGGGGCTAAGAAGACTAGAGCAGTCATCAAGCATACCAAAATTTTTAGAGCCATAGATATAGACTAGTTATTGTACACCAAATTCAATTTTTTATATACCTACTGTACATTTTTTGTACAGTGGCACAAAAGAAAAAAATAAATAGACATAAATTAAATTAAATTGACAGCACAATTGTGCGAGCGAGAGAAAGTGATAGGCTGCGCCATTTTAGAATTCTTCCTTTAATGAACCGAGTTATACCCATATTTTCAGCGAAACCGATTATACGTAATAAAGTGCGGGGGGAAGCTCGCAGAAACAAACAGCACACGTCCTACCTTGAACACGCCTCGGCGGGTACTGACTCAACTGACTGACCGCTGCGAGTACTCAAATGCAAAGATTTTCAGGTTTTATAAGTTTTTGAAAAAAATAATAATTGCTTGATAAAAAATAATTTTACCAGTCGCTAGATATTTTTATGCTCTTTATAATGATATCAATCTCGGCATTATTTGATGATGGCGTCTTAGTGTAAAACGTGTTTGAAATATCGATTTGGAGCGTTTTAGACCCATGTTTGACGCTAATTTCTATCGAGGCAATTAACATGAATCGTGTTTCTGTTTTCACAGGACCCTAGAAGGTATAGTCTATTTTATGAATGTGCTTTTTATTTAGCGCAATTTGCTATATTACTTGATATCCAGACGTTTAAAAATTTTAAAAATTACTGCAACCTGGCCTTAATGTAACCGTAAAACTGTGTTAATTTACAACACTACGTTAAAAATCTCTAAAATTATCAGAGTTCCTCTACTTTATTATACCTACATATAAACCTTCCTCTTGAATCACTACATGTATTGAAAAAAGAATTGTATCAAAATCCGTTCCATAGTGTTAACGATTTATGTTTACATAGGTAAAAAAGAATCGGGAAGCGACTTTCACGAAATATCAGAGAATTTAAATGATATTATTAACATTAATAATCCTACGATTCCATACGTTTTTAAATACCTAAGCTAGACAAATCCTAAATTAATGCAGATAGCACTAACAGCGTGCAATAAATTCCGTGAATAGATTAGTGTACGTCGAGGGCCTTACCAATAAATAAGCAGTCACCAAACCCCCGTATACCTACCTTAGTTGCGTGTAAACGAAAAGAAAAATCACGAATCAATGACAGGTTAAAGTTGATAGTAAATAATTTCACCTAGTAGTAAGAGGTTTGGCTTAGTGATGAAATTGTCTCCTTAGTCAGACCGATTTGTCCTAGGTCAGATATTATTGGCTACGTGCGTTCTACTGAGAATTCCTTCAAAAATAATAACAATTATATTTTTGCTTTGATCTTCTATCTAAGCGTGTTTTCTTTTTATTTGGAGTGTTCCAAAATAGAAGTCAAAGATAAAAACTTACACAAGCGTGTTAAATATTAATAAGCAGAGAATAGAACCTGATATCTAGTGCAAAGTAACACTTCACACAACGTTTTCATCACTGGTGCCTTGAGAGTGTTATTCAATTCGTTGACTATAATATAATAATATATAATAAATAAACAAATAAATAAATAAATAAAATAGTTATGACAGCACTTAGCACGAATGAAGTATAAACATCCCATTTGAGAACTTCCTCCTTTCTAGAAGTCTGTTAAAATGGAATGAAACGAGCTGCCTACCAATGACGTCAATTTACATGTGTCCACCGAAATGGATTGCGTCACTCAGCACAAGACCCTACACATGCTTACACACAAATGATCGCTCGCGATTTTGCTGAAGTGAACCTACCTTAACAGGTCTACTTAATACCGGTGTCGCCGGTGACCACTAGCTTGCCCGGTGTCCGCGCTGACTTAGAGGAAAAATCTTCGAACGTTTTTGTCTTTTCAACTCAATATGGTTAATTTATTAGGCCAGTTTATTATTATATTAGTGGCTGTCGGTATGTGCCGTGTTACCAGACAAGACGTCTGCGCCTTTTAGAAATACTTACATTTCTTTACCATGTTTGGGTGTTAATCGACAGCTAAGCAGGGGGTCGCCATTTTGTAACCTGGTAGAAAGTTCTTCATCATTCTCTGAACCTTTTACCAACTCAGTTGGGGTCGGCTTGGAACCCTCACAAGTCCAACCAGTTCAATTCAATTCGTTGACAGAAAAATTCGCTATTTATTTGCTACAAATAAAATATTACTGTATATCACATTATTTACAGCGAATGAATCTGGCACTTGTATAGATTTGTAAGCCTAATTTGCTCAATGGGCATGAGGCATCACTTATCCCAGCATGGTGTAAGTAAACAAGTTTTGTCCTCAAAATATATAGGGAAAAAATATACAAACGCTGTACCAATATCTGTTTATAAGGGCAATCAGTATTTTCTCAACTGTAACCTTGAAGAACACTTGACACGTGTCAAAAGAGTGACTACCTAATTAACTGACATTCAGCGGGTACAAGCGTGATGTTTTGTTTTGAAGCTATCTGCAGTGAGCTCCAGAAGTGCTTGGATGATTTGAAACTAAAATTTAAACAATAAAAGTGACGTCGAGTTTCAATCTTAATATGTACTTCTATTAATGAGCTAGCTAAGCTCAAAAAATATTTCTTGATAGCTATGAAATTTATATGGAGCAGCAGGAACGGGAACGGATGTTCACGTGCGTGAAGCCACAGGCAACAGCTAGTAGTAAATAAATGAAACTTAGCTTATCAAAGGAGACCTAAGATGTCCAGGCACTACTGTACCTACACAAACAAAATATGATTATTGAGGGTAATTGAAGAGTTAGGTCTGTCTCCGAAAATTACATCAGGTCTTTACAAAATTTAAACGGGACTATTTCAGTATACATCTATTTCTAATACTTAATGAAATTTGATATAATAACCTACCTATAGAATATATATATGGCTAGAATCAACATAAATACACCTGCTAAAATCCTACGTCACCTAACGCCCCTGTACGTACCAATTGCGCCATCCAATTACCGCCAAAATACATTTTTGTGTAGAGCTTGTTACACGATTGACGCGGCAAGCTTGCAGCATAACTTTGACATATTTAACGCAAGTATAGCATCTGTCAGGAGGTTGCTTAGCCTAGAATTCTTTCAACAATTTTTAATTTAGATAATTATGTTATAGATATACGTTCAATTTATTGCACTATAATTCACGTGGACTTTGCAATGATACACTTTTATCATCTATCATTGTAGCTCCATAAAGTGATATAATTTAAGTCCACCTTATTACTAAACTCTGAATTGTATCAGTGAGATCCAGTAATTGGCTGTATGTAACTAGTTTTAGTCACTATACCTTTGTTATGGCTGTTGGTCCTCCGAATAAATAAACAAATAAATAAATAAATAAAATAGTTATGACAGCACTTAGCACGAATGAAGTATAAACATCCCATTTGAGAACTTCCTCCTTTCTAGAAGTCTGTTAAAATGGAATGAAACGAGCTGCCTACCAATGACGTCAATTTACATGTGTCCACCGAAATGGATTGCGTCACTCAGCACAAGACCCTACACATGCTTACACACAAATGATCGCTCGCGATTTTGCTGAAGTGAACCTACCTTAACAGGTCTACTTAATACCGGTGTCGCCGGTGACCACTAGCTTGCCCGGTGTCCGCGCTGACTTAGAGGAAAAATCTTCGAACGTTTTTGTCTTTTCAACTCAATATGGTTAATTTATTAGGCCAGTTTATTATTATATTAGTGGCTGTCGGTATGTGCCGTGTTACCAGACAAGACGTCTGCGCCTTTTAGAAATACTTACATTTCTTTACCATGTTTGGGTGTTAATCGACAGCTAAGCAGGGGGTCGCCATTTTGTAACCTGGTAGAAAGTTCTTCATCATTCTCTGAACCTTTTACCAACTCAGTTGGGGTCGGCTTGGAACCCTCACAAGTCCAACCAGTTCAACTTGAAACTTCGATATCGCCATTGGTCATTGGACCATTGTTTGTAGAGGTCAGATGTCGCTTCACGTAAAATATCGAAGTTCAGCCGCCTTATAGTTAGACTGGAAAGCCTAGTAGAAAGTTCTTAGGGAAAGAAATTTAAGGGAATTGTGCGAAAGCATTGGATACCCTGCTGCTAAATTGCGCTCCTACAACTAATCAGTCAAGACCAAGCGCAGATAACCACAGGAACCGGCCGCATGCGTCATCTGAAGATCGTCAGAAGACGTTTCCGCAACGGCTTCCAGGGCGGTAATCCTACCCTAAGCTGTAGCCTTGCTAAAAAATTTCCTGAACGCAACCATTATCTTAGCTTCGCGCAAACATCACGTGTTCGATAGGTGCTTTTGAAAGATAGGTAGGTATTTATTTATATTTTTAGTTATTTATTCCAGTTTTCAATTGAATATTTATTGTTAAGTCAGACGTCTGTTGGCTTACCTAGTATAATAAATATACATTTATGTTGCAGTGTATTAGCATTATCTGTACAAATAAATAAAATTGAAGTGACAGTTTGTAATACTTATACTTACTTGTTAACAGCTTGTTCATAATACCTATGGCTTTTGACATTCTGCGAAATTACTGGACTCATTTTTACACGATTTTTTACTCTAACTACTTCGTACTTTATGCTACTATTATTACGCATTCCGCGCAAAGATAATAAACCCAAAATCATTAGTAGTAGGTAGGGACCTACTTATAAAGTTTAAGCACGTCTGTGAACATCATCTTCAAGTCACTGTGCCTGCTAAATAACGGAAAAGGCTCTGGTGGTTGGGATGTCAGGCGGCAGTCACTTCAGGAAGAGTCGACATGTTGCTCCAAAGTACAGATTTTGTATGCAATTGATATCGTCTAAAAATCTTCATTGTTACAAATATGAGTAATACAATTAAAATTCAATTTTAGTTAGAACTCATTTTCCGTACTTAGAAGGCGTTTTACTTATAGCCTTTGTTAAAATTTCGTCCTCATGTCTGTTTATGTATGCTGATGAAATCGTTCTTGTAGATACGTACAGGGGTAGATCGGAGAGACGTGTGCAGACGTGGAAGTACGCGCTGTAGAACGACGCTTGAAGTTAAATGTCGCATAGGCGACGACTTGGTCGAACGCCATATTTGGTGGCTGGGGACCTAAAAATACTTTGGGGAGAAGGACAAGGAATGTGAACAAAGAGATACGCTGCATAATGATTGAGTCAAGAGATAAATATATTTGATTTGCCCGTGGTCCCATTAATAGTGATTTTGATTTGCCCGTGGTCCCCACGGGCAAATCAACAAAGGGAACATACAGACATGAATTCCAAATATTGTCTTCACAATCATTATAGTAATATTAGGTACTCAAGTATTATTTCAATATCACTAACGTACAGATGCAGCTTCTTTTTAATTATATAATACTAGCTAAGCAGCGCAACTTAGTCTACGTCACCCTGTTTATGCAACATTTTTCAATTCTGCTCCTTACCAGTTGGTTGTAGCATGATATTATATACATATAAACCTTCCTCTTCAATCTATTAAAAAAACCGCATCAAAATCCGCTTTTAGGGCCCTCTATCATAGGTCTACTATAACAAAATGTCCACGTTGCGTAGTTTTAATGATTTAAGCATACAAAGAGAATGGGATATAGGGACAGAGAACGCGACTTTGTTTTATACTATGTAGTGATTTAGTAGTTTATAAATACATACATGTTCCAATTTACTTACGGGTGTATAAATTAAAATAATAAACCCGTGCCTAATTTTATTTTCAATGCTCTAAACAGGCAGAATTACATTAAAGGTTTGATAACAATACGAGAAATAATAATTTAACATAAACTCACGCCTATATCCCGGAAGGGTTAGCCAGAGGTGCTAGCACCCACATTTCGCCAATGTATGTTTAGGTCCCACTGTAATAGGTGGCGAGCCTATTGCAATTATCCGGGCACTTATAAACCTGCGATAAATACACACATAACTTCGAAAAGCATCGAAAGTCATTTTGGTGTACCATGATACCTGGGATTGATCCCGAGACCTCGTCTCAGCAGTCCATTACCCATACCACTAGGCTACCGCGGTACTCAAATTAATAATAATACTATATAACAATACAATAACAATAGCCAAGTGGCCTAACCTAACCTAACCTGTAGAGAGAAAAATTACCTAAATTTTTAAAATCATTAGACTTTACCTTTACCTCATGTAGAGAAATTTAAATTATAAACGCACAGTGAGATGCATAGGAATAATTGTATATTTCGATGGAATATTCTTCTCCAATAATAACAGCCTATAGAGCGTGTGGGGGGAGTCGGGAGATGCGAAATGCTCGCCTCCCGACGCCCACACTGCCCAGTTAACTCACCAACCCTCCGAGCCAGCCAGAAAGTTAGAAGCGCCCGTTAGCGACACACGTGGACATCCGCGTGTATAGTTGACAATTTTCGTGTTCGATTTTCTCGAGTTAATTTTTTTTTTTCCCGTGTACATCATATTTTTCTTGCACCAGAATTACTTATAGGCGTCGCAAAAATTTTACGTCTATAAATATACCTAAAACTATTAATTAAAGTTTAATTTTCCTGGTTTTCAACAGACATTGTTTTCCTATAATGTACTCTTTGTTCAGTAATCTGTGTGGGTGTAGTGTGTGACCATTGACAATTTATCATATTGAATATTCTCTCAATCATGAGGTAGTAATTAAAAGAAGTGCGCGAAAATTATAATTTATATTCGCATTTTGTGGTATTCAATATCGATGTCCATTTTAGGTGGATGCGGGGTTGCATATGGAACGTGCCGGTAACGGCACTTTAGATCCCAAGTTGCGCGGTTCTGTATTTACTATTCAAACACAATCCCGAACTTACCACCTTGAAGCTGACTGCGAAGCCGAAATGGCGAAGTGGGTAGAGGCAATCTGCGGGGTGTGCGGCCTTCGGTCTACAGAAGATGAAGGTTTGACTCATTTTTTATTATTACTGATAATTTTTATCGCAACATTATTTTTTAGTATTTTATATTTGTCACCTTGTCATCAGTGCTGGATTAGATTCCTCTTCACATTGTTGTTACAATGTATTTAGACATTTATTGACGTTATTAAGAAATACTTACCGAATACGCATCGCAATAAAATTGTCTAGGTAGTCTAATATTTGGGATTATTGTTTACCACATCAAATCTGCTGAGTTCTAATAGTGCTGAGTGATTATTGTACATTTTGTGCTCGCGACTAATATTCAGTGTCCTACTTGTATATTTTGCTTTGCAATATATCTAAACCAACTTAAATTCATACTCAACCTTCGTACACCCGCGTATTAATCTGTCAGCCCGATGCCGATGCGATGATATAAGTTAATCTTGTTTTTTTACGTGTCATTTTTATAGAAAACTCTGGCGTTTTATGTTCTTCAGTATTTACATAGTTTGAACAGTTCGAAGAAAATTTAAAATCAGTGCTGTGTGCTGTGCGAGCCTCTTTTATTTTAAGAATTATATACCTATTGTAAATTACCGCAATTATAATATTTTCGTTTATTTCCTTGTAGCTAAGGTAAATTGCTTTTGGTAAGCACGCGTTAATGCCGGTGGCATAGTGCGTGGGGTATGAATGAATGATCATCCCTATCATCAGCGCTTTCGGTCTCGCAGACCTGACGGGGGTAATATGTTCCATAAGTTCGCGCGGGTATAAGACGGTTAATGTATTTGAAATGTGCTAGCGATGACTGGCGAAACCAATAGTCAGCGGAATCACTACACATGAGCAGTAATTTCTGTTTTTTGCAGAGGTCTACCATTACAATCCAACCGCAACTGTGGCAACGAATACCGAGCCCGCCGAGCCCTCTGGTCCATATATCCCCATTTCAGAGTGCATAACTGGTGTTCGCAATCAAGTAAGTAAAGATCCTTTAAGTTAAAACTGTTACATATATTTCATTTTTACCACTACTCGTATGCTCTGTATTGGTTTAAGTCGAGCAACGACAAACATGTCTAAAAAGGTCATCATGGTTTGAATCTGAACAATACGCTAATACTGCAGTGTTGCAGATTTGCTTTAAAGGATGAAGTTATATGATACCTATGAGAATATTTAGTGAGCTGTTAGTAACAGAGAGCTATAATAAATTTATCCGTTGCTCGTTGCATTCATCAGAATATGTTTTAGTATTACCTTCGTCACTGTCGATTTTATATTTAATTTTATAAGCGTCTATAACTAAGGTTATCGAAGTCTAGATACAATAGTTTACAGGTAGAGAGAATCTCATGTAAGTTCAATTAAGATTTTTTTATAAGTTGATTCTGTGCTTTTATACATGTTTAGAATGATATGCACCACCAATTTATAGATGATGGGGTGAGTTTATTTTGTCACATGAGTATTTTGAGAAAAAAGCTAATTCAAATGCCGACGGCACACAGTGGTCTGAAAATCGAGCTTCCCTTTCATAGAAAGTCAATGTGGAATATTCATAAAACTAAAATATGGGACGTGTCAGGTATACATTACTTTAATGCATATTGTAGTATGAATGATTTTAGTTACTCCGCGCCAGAGAAAAAAAATATTTAGTTTTTTTTTGTATGGGAGAAATTACATAAAGTACATTTTCTCGCGACTGAGTGAAACTGAAGGGCTGGTACTCATACGAGCTGTTACCGTTCTTAAGGCGATTAGGTTGACATACCACTCGTATACCTGTAGGTGCCGCTTCACACGTAGGAATTTTTTGAAATTTCGAATTTACGGTATTGAATTTTTTAAGTATGTGATGCATTTAAATTAAGTTGGTGAGGAATTTGAAATAATATATTTATATTATGTCGCAAATATGCGCCTAATGCTATAATAATTGTTATAATAAATTAAATTACTTTAACTCAGAAAAAAAGTTAACTTTAGAAATTCGTTTTTTTACGAATACTAATTAGAGCACTGCAACTAATACTTGCCTTAAATTTACAAATAACTTTTTACAATAATAACCTCATTAGCTAAGTGGGTGTTTATGATTTTTATTTAATAGTTCAGATTTATTACGTGTTAATTTGTTCCCACCCTTAATGAGGGTAGTCATACATAAATATAATATTTGGCATGAATTCTGTCAGTAAAGTTTAGCACTGGTGCGCGTAAACTTTATTTTTTCTGTTATTTCCAATTTTCTATAGCGATGGATGGGTTTTGGTACCAATCTTGATGTTTTCATGTTTGTGGCTAACAACACTTCTTTCTCAAATCCCAATGTGTTGTTTGAAGTGTTTGTGAATAGTGTTCATTTGTCAGAAAATGAAAAGAGATACTTGAAACAATTCTGCCAAACTTATGTGTGTGCATTGAGAAGGAAATGGATCTCATGTAATCGCACGCGACATAATTTCATTAAAAAGTACGAAGCATGGCTCCAAGAAGACATCAAATGGCCTGAAGTCCATGATGATGAGTTCCTCAGTAACAATAGATCAGTCACCATGTTCCAGTTCCGAATTTGACGTAAACGAAGGTGCACCAACATCCGCACAACCACAAACTTGTAGTGTTGGAACCTCAACATCTATTGGAAACCAAGGTCTTTGGTTACTGAGGAACTCATCTTTTCCTTGATGACTTCAGGCCATTTGATGTCTTCTTGGAGCCATGCTTCGTACCTACTTTTTAATGAAATTATGTCGCGTGCGATTACATGAGATCCATTTCCTTCTCAATGCACACACATAAGTTTGGCAGAATTGTTTCAAGTATCTCTTTTCATTTTCTGACAAATGAACACTATTCACAAACACTTCAAACAACACATTGGGATTTGAGAAAGAAGTGTTGTTAGCCACAAACATGAAAACATCAAGATTGGTACCAAAACCCATCCATCGCTATAGAAAATTGGAAATAACAGAAAAAATAAAGTTTACGCGCACCAGTGCTAAACTTTACTGACAGAATTCATGCCAAATATTATATTTATGTATGACTACCCTCATTAAGGGTGGGAACAAATTAACACGTAATAAATCTGAACTATTAAATAAAAATCATAAACACCCACTTAGCTAATGAGGTTATTATTGTAAAAAGTTATTTGTAAATTTAAGGCAAGTATTAGTTGCAGTGCTCTAATTAGTATTCGTAAAAAAACGAATTTCTAAAGTTAACTTTTTTTCTGAGTTAAAGTAATTTAATTTATTATAACAATTATTATAGCATTAGGCGCATATTTGCGACATAATATAAATATATTATTTCAAATTCCTCACCAACTTAATTTAAATGCATCACATACTTAAAAAATTCAATACCGTAAATTCGAAATTTCAAAAAATTCCTACGTGTGAAGCGGCACCTACAGGTATACGAGTGGTATGTCAACCTAATCGCCTTAAGAACGGTAACAGCTCGTATGAGTACCAGCCCTTCAGTTTCACTCAGTCGCGAGAAAATGTACTTTATGTAATTTCTCCCATACAAAAAAAAACTAAATATTTTTTTTCTCTGGCGCGGAGTAACTAAAATCATTCATACTACAATATGCATTAAAGTAATGTATACCTGACACGTCCCATATTTTGGTTTTATGAATATTCCACATTGACTTTCTATGAAAGGGGAGCTCGATTTTCAGACCACTGTGCGGCAGCGAAAAAATTTGTCGAACTTCATTGCGCACTGTCGTCATCGAATCTCATTAGTAGTGCCGAAGGTGATTTGATCACCAACGAAAGGATAACCAATGAAAAGTAATAACTAAATATAAAAATATCCATCTATATGTTTATTAAATTTCGTCGTGTTATCTATTGAAATGACTGACTTTCATCACCTTTTTCGCGATATAACGTAAGCATATATCCATCTTCTTTCCCTAGCTCTAGTCTATCTCTGAACCATATATCATCAAGATTGGTTCAGTGGTTTAGGGTTTAGGCGTGAAAGTGTAACAGACAGAGAATAAATGGAAAAAAGGGAACCAGTGTCACCCGAAGAAAGGTGTATTTGTGTAACTAAGGTTTTTGAAGTCTAGATACAATAGTTTACAGGTAGAGAGATTCTCATGTAAGTTCAATTAAGATTTTTTTATAAGTCGATTCTGTGATATTATACATAATATTTAGAATGATATGCACCACCAATTTAGAGATGGTGGGGTGAGTTTTATTTTGTAACATGAGTATTTTGAGAAAAGGACTAATTCAAATGCCGACGGCAGCGAAAAATTGTCGAACTTCATTGCGCACCGTCGTCATCGAATCTCATTAGTAGTGCCGAAGGTGATTTGATCACCAACGAAAGGATAACCAATGAAAAGTAATAACTAAATATAAAAATATCCATCTATATGTCTATTAAATTTCGTCGTGTTATCTATTGAAATGACTGACTTTCATCACCTTTTTCGCGATATAACGTAAGCATATATCCATCTTCTTTCCCTAGCTCTAGTCTATCTCTGAACCATATATCATCAAGATTGGTTCAGTGGTTTAGGGTTTAGGCGTGAAAGTGTAACAGACAGAGAATAAATGGAAAAAAGGGAACCAGTGTCACCCGAAGAAAGGTGTAGTTGTGTAACTAAGGTTTTTGAAGTCTAGATACAATAGTTTACAGGTAGAGAAATTCTCATGTAAGTTCAATTAAGATTTTTTTATAAGTCGATTCTGTGATTTTATACATAATATTTAGAATGATATGCACCACCAATTTAAAGATGATAGGGTGAGTTTTATTTTGTAACATGAGTATTTTGAGAAAAGGACTAATTCAAATGCCGACGGCAGCGAAAAAAATTGTCGAACTTCATTGCGCACCGTCGTCATCGAATCTCATTAGTAGGGCCGAAGGTGATTTGATGACCAACGAAAGGATAACCAATGAAAAGTAATAACTAAATATAAAAATATCCATCTATATGTCTATTAAAGGAGACTGAAATGATTTCATACAATCTTGGGCCCAAGTTGTAAGAAGATGAATGTGGTGTCAATTAATAACTTATATATTATCAACCTTTCACTGAAAATTCTGCGGAATTTGTCAATCTGAGAACAGAAATATAAGAGATTATGTAAAAGTGACGTTATGTTACAATCTTTAACTAACAGCTGATTCCTGAAGTGCATAATGTGTTCTTTTGCACTAATAGTTATTATTTTTACTAGAAAATGTTTGAAAAATCATATGAATGAACGTCAACGACTTCAAGCGATAGGTAGGTAACGGGTAAAGAGTTAGGGAAAGGATGTCTAAAATAAAGTAAAAATCATTTAATATAGTGTTTTATTCGCCTTCTATTATAACTGAAATGTCGTCTAGAATATGAGCGCAACAGCCTACAGTTCGTTTCCCTACAATACAATTGCAGTACCAGTAGTGCATTACTATAGCCTCCCTTCTTCTATGAGAGCCGTCGACTAAAATATACTTAAATAAAATACGTTTTATTAATCTTCAGCTACATTAAACAATACATAATTAACTGTTTTGTATTAGGGTATTAAAATATGATTTGATAAATAAATAATTCTTTACCATAACTGTAAACAATCTCCATAGGCCTTCTAATTATATGTATTTTATACCTTCCAGGATGGTAGCTAGTTAGATGAGGTTATATTTACTCACAGACTGAGGTGCAAGCCATTGCCGAATCACTGACAGAATTGTTTTATCGTGTAAGGGTGGTCGACCCAGTGTATTGCAATGACCAGTGGATATCCCACAATTCACACAGCGATCCATAGTTTCAATAATATCCAATCCACAAGCCGGCGGTAAAATCCAAAATAACAATTTCAAGTCAAACGTGTGAGCGATCTTCGGTGTCCAACGTAGCACAAGGTAGGCAGGCTCAGAATCCGTAAAATACAAAGCAGTGGTCGTAAAAAATCACAAATAATCGGGAAAGCAATCAAAACGTATTGGAAAACACGAAATAGTGTTGTAGCGATAGCGAGTCTATCGATAGTATTGTGATACTATCGTGGCCTTGAGAATCAATCATACTATCGATTGTCCTATCGAAAATATCGACCCTGGACGATACTATCGATACTATCGTTTGTGTCTGTAATGATACTATCGATAGTATCGATTGATAATAATAAATAATACTATTGCTTTAGATCAATAGTATCAATACTATCGATGGTATCATTACAGACACAAACGATAGTATCGATAGTATCAATACTATCGAAAGAAAGCGTGTCGATATTATCGATACTATCGATAGTCTAACATTTTACGATACTATTGCTTGCTCTAAAAAGTAATATTACTGGTGATTATATAGTTCATCAATCACTTTATTCATGTTATTTTATGTTCGCAGTTCATTATAAGTTACTTTATTGTATTGCCAATACTTAGGTGTCGTTTTATTCTCAATCGATAGTATCGATAATACATCCATAAATTATTAAACCATAACTATCGATACTATCGAAGCACGTAGATATATCATGATAGTATCAATAGTATTGACTAATTTGACGCGATACTATCGATAGAATCAATACTATCGATAGTATCACATCTCGATAGTATCGATAGTATCGACAAAATTCAATAGTATCGCCTAATTTTCACAATCGATACTATCGATATTATCGATAATATTGCAGCATTTCGATATTTTTGGTGGGCTTATTCGCTCTATCGACTGTTTTTCAAGGTCAACTATCGATAGCTAAACTATCGCTATTGCAACAACACTAACACAAAACGAGTGAGCAAACAAAACGGCAACTGTCTAGTGTCAATTGTCAATGCTATTATTTTTCTTTTTAGCTGTCAGTAACAGCCAATTACTTACAGTAACAGACTAAAAATATAAGAGAGATGTGAATCGATTTTAAATCGATAATCATTAATATTGGTTTTCAGTAATTAATTAATATTTGGTTTAATAATATGACTGTAAATTATATGCACTATTATTGCATGTAAGTATATATAGTGCATTTAATAACATTGAGTTAATTATTCACTGCAAATGTGTAATCGATTACTTAATCGATAATCTCACGAAAACTATTTTCTCATATTTCTCCGCTTCCAGATTGAGAATTGAGGTGATTTTTCATATTCTAAGAACACAAAAATATAACTAATTTTTTAGATCATATGTCAACTTATTACATTTGGGCCCACCGTTTTCCATCTCCTTTCATCGTGTCATCTATTGAAATGACTGACTTACATCACCTTTTTCGCGATATATATCTCCAAGATAAGACCAAGCCTTTTCAACCCACAGAACCGCATTAAAAGCGGTTGATGGATGGCTGCAAAACTACTGGTGGACAAACAAACAAGAATTCCAAAATAAATACTTTCGTGTTCAGTATCGTTCAAGAACAACGCAAATGTTTTCTAAATGCCTCCAATGTACAGACACTACCACTTTACAATTATAGCCCGTTGTATCTATATATAGGTGGTTATATATGTATATATATGTTGTTGTATGTATTAAATAGTTCGATGATCGAACGACTGAGACTTTTTCGGCTCAGTAGTCCGATGATGCAGATGATTCTAAATCATGTCCGATGATTGACTGAGACTTTTAGTCCGATTCGACATTCCGAAATAAGAAATGAATGGAGTAGTATTAACATTTGTTTTGCATCATATTTCCATATTTATATTTATTTTTCCAACATGCTAAATATAAAGCAATTTTCTACAAAAAAATTGGTACCTAGTCCTATTTTTACATCAGTCAACTGCGTCTGTATTTCTTTAATAAAGTCGTCTTTTTCTATATTGTCATTGGTTCTTCTGAAAATAGATTTTCATCTGTTCGGTTTTTAAAGTTGCCAGGGTGTCATTATCTTTCAAAACGTTTAGAATTTGCAATAAACTAGGATTTTTGTTAAATAGTCTATAAATAGTGGAATTCCACGCTTCGACCACATTGTTTGTTCGATGACGTTCCGAAAAACGCACTATTTGTCGATAAAATTAGCTTTCATCCATTGTTTTTGGAAATGTGTTTTTTTTTTGTAATGTACTCATCATGAGAAGGCATTTCGTGCGACATTATATATCGCCAACCACTGTTTATTTCGTTTATTGGCAGCAATGGCAGAACAGAACACAAACTAACGATACGTCTTTAATTTTTCATTTCGGTCCAAAGCGTTTCGGAAATAATAGTAACAACCAATAATATTCTCATTTTTTAATATTTTCAACAACGCTTCTATGGCAGATTTCTCATAGCCAACATGAATATCTTCAGGTTTCCATTCTGGAATCTGTGATTCTATTAATTGAAATGCTATGGTGTATGCCTTCACATTTTTGTGAGACATAAACATAAAAAATAGAAAAATAGGAGTACCAATTTGGAGTAGTATGAACATTACGCAATAGTGTGTAATGTTCATACCACTCCATTCATTTCTTATTTCGGAATGTCGAATCGCACTAAAAATCTCAGTAGTCCGATGATTTAGAATCATCGCATCATCGATTAATCGAACTGTGCGATCGAACCTGGCGGCCGGAAGGGGACTACTGAGCCGAAAAAGTCTCAGTAGTTCGATCATCGAACTATTTAATCGGACTACTGATACATCGGGAATTATATAATATAAGAGAGTAGATACGGAGCCCGAAGTTTAGATTCGTTCACGGGATTTTAATGTAGGTATAGAGTTCTAATTTTGCCACATACCTATTTACAACAATAAGACCTTACTAACGATTATAAATAACGTATGGATAAGTATATAGTATTGTTGTCTCTTAATCATTGACAATGTTCACTGTCAACTGGACTGGTACAATTTAATCATGTTTTTTTTATATTCATTCTATGGAGGCTTATGGTGATTAAGAAGTAGCTGGACGTTCTTTAAATGAAAACAGCAAAAACTATCATCAACTATTGTATCAAATATTAGTCTACTACTTTGCGGGACTCGTGGCTAATGGCCAATCCTTCCAGGTAGTTTGAACATGACGAAACAGGGAAAACTTAAAAACACTATATGAGACCTGTTCAAGTGTTCATCCTGTTCACCAGATCTCTGTCTCCTGTTCACCAAGTCGCTCTTTCACCAAAATTCCATCGAAATAAGTTCAGTGGTTCAGGCGTGTAAGAATGACAGACAGGAGTTTCTCATTTATAGTATTAGTATGGAGTAAGGATTCGGTTCGCATTAAAAGAAAGTTATTAGGTATGTAATTCAACAAATTTACTTAAACAACAAACTTTTTTATAGGTAATAGTACTTTTTTAACGTTCGACATTTCCCACGGATACCCCAGGGTGGTTATGTCGGACTCGAACCGAACAAAATCGCACGATCGTCTTTGACCATCAGTTGCCGAGGGTTAGGTAGCCTCTGGCATATCTCTATATGCCAGAGGCCTCGGCTTACCCAGGGCCAGCCCTCTTAGGGATATAGGTACAGGTACTAAATAGTAATTTAATTTAAAATACGTTTTAGGGCAATGAGAATACTTCCGATCCTATACCAAAGAGAGACCGTACAGTCGTACAGAGACCGGCAGCTGGCGACGCAGCAACAGAACCTACAAGAGAAGACCACGTTTATATCAACCCACCTCGCATCAGGATTACCGATGTATCTGAAAATGAGTCAATTGTCAGTGATGACGATTGCCCGTCTCTAAATGCAAATCAATCTAACTACGGGCGTAACCCGCGTAAGGCCATTTCTTTTTGATTCATATAAATTTTATCGTAAAACGATTACGTTGCTTATTTTATTTACATTTTCAGGAAACTTTTCTGTTACCAAGACCTTTACCAAGTTAGCCGTCAACCCTAATATGACTGATGGTATGTACTTTGCAATTTCATTACAAAAAAAAAATATTATGAGGAAGAAATGTTTGCTGTAACTGTTCCTTTACTAGGTCCGCCAGTCCCACCACGCCCTTTGAGGACCTTGGAAGTTCCACCTCAAAGTGACTTCTACGGTGGCATGGATCCTGATGAACCTGTGCAACCTGTGCAACCTGTGCCACCTGTACAACATCTGCAACCTGTGCAACATTTGCAACCTGTGCAACCTGTGCAACCTGCGCAACCTGTGCAACCTGCGCAATCTGCGCAACCTGCGCAACCTGCGCAACCTGCGCAACCTGCGCAACCTGCGCAACCTGCGCACCCTATGCACCCTATGCACCCTATGCACCCTACGCAAGCGAGTGTTCCTGTAAGTGATATTACCGTAATATGCTTAAAATGTGATTCTTTCATACATTTGCTTCAGGAGAATCAAAAAGTTCCCCTGAAGCAAATAAAGTACAAGTGATGGATTCTATCGAATAACCAATAATCTTGCGTCAATGATGTTTTCGAATTCAATAATTTACTTACATGCATCACAAATCTGCATTTAAAACCTTAGTAACAGATTCAATGACGTTATAACCCGTTGATATTGAACAAATTTAAAATTGTGATTGCCATAGGGTTTAAAACGGTCTCTATAAACAAAATTTTTATTCATCAACTCTAAGAACAGGGTCTTGTTTTTACAATTTAATACATGCATATGACGTTAGTTCTTCTGATTGTATTGTATGTATAAATCACTTTTATATAAAGCAATCAGCAAAGAACTTTTTTTTTGTGCATACTTACTTTAAATATGGTTTAAACTTTTCGTTATCGCGAACATTAATATCACAATTACAACCAGAAGAGGTACCCGCTATAAAATTAGACTATATAAAATTTCAAGTAAACTGAAAATGGTACAGACTTAGTATACACCATAAAAATAGAATATAATAATTATCTCTGTTTGTAGAAGATGTCGTGGATAAGCAGACTTTTTAGGATGCCATATATTCCTCCGCGTTTACCGCCTTGCTGCCGAGTGCCGAGGGTTCCAAATCAGTCTGGTCCGAGGATGGCGGTCCCCTGCCGAGCTGGGGTGCATATCCCTACTGTTCGGTTCAGGGCGGTCCCTGACACTCCCAAACGAAAAATCGTAAAAGAGGAACCTCTGTCCCCGCATGTAAGCATCATGTTACCGTTAGATGTTATTTGTACACATTCATGAACCTCAACAAATATTCAGGTTTAACGGTGAAAGATGCTGGTCAACAGAAATGTTCTGCTTACTTCGTCGCATGTCTTCAATATTCAGAAAATGTCAGATTTGATTCGTTAGGTTAATATTTAATTTTGATATTTTGTGTCTTTTCTCCTCGTATTGATTATTAGTCTTGATTATTTTGAGTCATTGTCGTTTAGAACCGGATTTAATGAATAATATTTATCAACAACTTGGTTTCTTTACCCTTGGCACTGTTCGACTGAAATCATACTCGATTTAGTTGCTGCATCCCTCAATGTAAATGTAGGCGTTAAATAATATTGCCCATTCCTGTATAGTTAACAGTGATCATCATCATCAGCATCATCATATTAGGCATAGGACGTCCTCAGAACTAGTACAACCTCTAAAACACAGACCTCCCCCATTGAACTCCAATCCGACCGGTTGGAGACGGTCTAGTTAACAGTGGACTGTTTTTTAACTTATTGTATTTAGAGTCGTATTCGGAAAAATGTATAATAAAGGACATGGGTCAGAACGTACCCAGTTTGTAGCAAGTTGAAATTGGTACCATTCGAAAGGTCTTTGAAAACGTAGATATTTTTTGTATTGGAGCAACTTTGTAACTTATGTAGGAAAAAAGATATTTGATGTTGAAAATACCGAAAATCCTTAGTAAAATCGACCCACGCACGTTCAATTTTTTTTTGATTTTATCGATTAGGTGGGTAGTTCGAACTATTTTGTGCTAGCATCGGTGTGTCGTCAGTAGTTAGTACCTTTTAGGAACTGATTTTGAGCGCTCGCGCATATCTTAGTTTATTTTATTCTTATTTTTATTTACAACCTCGGCTTTCACAACGGACTTCAGTGTATTACTTAACGATTGGATTATTATTATTACTCATCTGCTTCAAAAAAATGGAAGGTGAACGCGGTACCTATATAATATTGATGGAGATTTGATTGCTTTGATTTGATTTGCCGAGCATTTGCGAGGTGGAGAAGGTATATATAATATTGAGGTATCTTCGAGCCGTAGCCCTAGAATGTCGCAGCATGGGCTAGTAACCGAAAACTGCTCGTTAATTAGAGGCCGCATATTATCGAGGCACGTGTCAAATAAAATATATTACACATATATTTTAATCAAGGTTAATGTCCAGGGCAGAGAAGCCATCGATGCGTATTATTGCTCCTGCATGACGGGTATGAGAACTCTAGGTGCTTGTGCCCATACTATTAGCATAATATGGTACTTAGGTGTTGGGAGGCACCTAGATAACTTCGTAGGTCTGGCAAGTGCCTGGGATGATATAATCATTGAAAGTAACAATACAATTTAATAAAACTGTGCTATTTAAGATTGATAGTTCTTATTTAATATTTTTTCTGTACCAAAAACCAACGATAGGAAGCTATATCGCTCTCTTAAGACAGAAAAAATGACTGGTTACCTATTTATTTAGTCCAAAAAACAGAAAAAGTGCGATTATTGGCAATTAAAAATGTTACAAAGAAGTTATCATAACTTCGGTCTTTCATTCATTCATTCATTCGTTCACTTATTTTCGAGTTACTTAATTAGGCCTCTTCTAAATTACACCTAGTCTAAAATGCTACAAAGTGGGTACGGGTTCCATACAAAATTACCCATTGTTCTTTATCGCAAGTCAACAAGAAGTTTATAAGCTTCTTATTTATCTCAATAAAGCTAAATAAAATTGTTGAATTTTGCCCTTAACAAAATAAAAAAATATATTCCTGATAAGTTTGTCAGAAGTTTACTTACCTAAAGTCTCTTACTTATCAATAGGTATTCTATTGTTAGGGAATATAATGCAGTCACCTAGGTCTTATCGGTAGAATGTATTAACTTGAAGTTCCTTGGTTGCCCCTTACGTGAGTCTAATCCCTTTATGTCGTAAGCCTATGTCTTAGTTTCTGCGTTCTTATTTGAGGTGTCAAACACCGTCTCTTAAAGTTCTGTGGCTTTTTGTTTCTATAGACAAAAAAGTGCCGCGCTCAGTCTCGCATTACGACATAATGCTGGTATTATATCTTGTTTAGTCGTGGTTAGGGTAAATCTATTTCTTCAAAGGTTTCAAACTGGTACATTATATTTTGGGCTTCCCTCTATGATGTAGGCTCCTTCCCTTTTTATATTCTCAACGATTGGCGGAAAATATTTCCCAAAAAAAACATTAAAACAAAAAAACTACACCATTTAATGCAGATTAGCAAGATTTAAAATTTGTGCCTATCACATGTAAACGCCCTCTGTGTGTGGCTATCGTTTAATTTAATTTACAGCTGATAAAACTCCGACCATATTGGTTCTGATGAGATTTTTTCACAGCACCAGATCGGACACGATATGATCAGAGCTGGGTAAGAAAACCTCATATAGCCGGCCCATACCTGCGTATGGGCCGGCTATATCAATTTAGGACCAGTTTCTCTGATCATAAATTTACATGTGGTTGATTAACATGTGGACTAAAAATATACTTATAGAGGAGGATATACATATAGAGGAGGACAGCCTCCGTGGCGTGGCGGTAGTGCACGCGACTGTTTCACGGGGTGCGGGTTCGATCCGCGCTCAGTGCACAAAGTTGTATGTATGAATATGGCTGTTTGCACTGGTCTGGTCGTGCCTCGGAGAGCACGTTAAGCCGTTGGTCCCGGTTGCCATACAAACATCAATGGCAATCGTTATGGGTAGTTGGAGCCCTTAAAAGTCCGACTAGCCTCTTACTACAGAACTTCCATATCTCCAATTTGGTCGCGGACGTCCGATGGCAGTCGCTTCACGGAAAATATCGAAGTTCAACCGCATCTTAGTTAGCTAAAAAACCGACTCCAACTGAGTTGGGAATAGGCTCAGAGATTGATGACAAATTTATTTACGCGGTCTCATTAAAAATATTTGCACAAAATTAGAATAGCACGCTCTGAATTCGAATCAATTTAAATCGAAGATTTGTGTCATAGATAGAACTCTACTTTTTGTATGAGAGTTCAAATGGGCATTTCATCTTTTCTGTATGGAGCTGAAAAATGCACGATCCCTCAGAAATACAATGAAAACGATTGACTCCTTTGAGATGCCGCCTGTCGGGCTGCCTGTTAGTAAAAAGTTACGTTCATCTTAAACCTCTTGTAACGTACGTGATGTTCGTTATCTATAAATGGCACAAATGGAATAGACAGAACAGTTAATAAAAGAAAAAGAAATTTCGATACCTGCCGTGCACAAATTATATGAAATGTAGAAATCTGCAACTAGATTTGACTCAATCGCGTTGAGTTCTTGTGAATATCGTAATGAATAAACTACATTATCTATAACGCCAACTTTCTTGATATTCTTCACACTCATCTCTCACCACAGGATGTCCTATTTTTGCAGTCGATGCAGTATTACAACCTACCTCCTGTTTCTTATCCGCCTGCAGTAGATCGAGCTTTGAAACCGCGGTACTCAAGCCACAGCATCGGACATGATTTTATAAGTCAGCTACCGGTAAATATGTAACAGTTTTATCTGCTTGAACATTTTTCTCTCATTTAATTTGAGAGCTCTTCCAATTTGCAGTCGGCTTGTTAGTTGAACTGGTTTGGCTCTAGCACTCTGACATGAGGCTCGGTCCCAATAGTTGGACTTTTACAATAGTGCCGATTTCTTAGATATTGCTATATCTAACGTTCAGAAAATACATCGAGTATAATTAATCCGCCTATAATAAAATAAGTAAGTAGTTTTGATTTTGTTTAATTTACTTTAATTTAGTTTTAATTTTTTTTTACTAAGCAATAAGGGATCGTACTCGTAAATTAAAATCTAACATGTCCTTAGATAAACCAAATAAACGGTTCTGCGATTATTTATCTTATATTTTTTTGATTTTGAAATGAAGTAATAAAATTTTGTTATTTACAATATTTTTAATCAGCATAGGAACGCCAAAATGTGCTCGACGTCAACCATCGGTCAATGATTACACACGGATGGATCCTTGACTGCGCATATGGGTATGCTCAGTGGAGCCCCGTCTCCTGTGAGCTTTGGCTTTAATTTTTTTCTTACAAGTGACATTTTTTCCATGATTTGATTGTACGCCAGTGACGCAGCTTACTAGAACAGTCAGATGACAACGTGGCTTTAATTTTTACACGAAAATCATCTAATATAATTTTGAGTACCTAAAGGGTAAATAATTATTTCTTATGGGAATAAATATCAATGAAGATCAATTTAAAACAGTTTCTAAATATTGGTCCGATCCCTTATTATTTATTAACATTTTATACATTATACATTTTATACTATTTTATTTATATACTTAACTTATATATTTTTAATATTACCATTTTAATACGCTTTATAATTTTAACTATTTAGCACCATAGCAATATACCTACTTTTGGTTTTTTTATACACTAGCATGCTATCGCCTGTACATACCTGAACCACACCACGTAGATTAGCACGTTTTTCTATTGAGTTTTTATTATTATTATCAACGTCTATCAAAACCAATAAACGGAGTATACTTCAAATCCATATAACATGAAACCGATAGCTGTGAATAAATGTCGAACCGATCCCTTGCAATATTTATTGGAGTTCTATCGCATAGCTTTGGATGCCTTGTTCCCGGCCTCGTTTTGGTTAATCAGTGGTTATTGCAAATTCATCAGGTCTCGTACTTACCTTCAAATGTATTTCGGCATTTCTGGTTTGATAGGGTCGATTCCTATTTCGTTTCAGGGGTTTTTTCTAGCAGTCACCATAGAAAAGATTCACCACAATCAGGTATCAACCATCAATCATTTTTCATTACTGTAGAATAAAGCGTGTTCTAATTTATTGTCAGTATGAATTGGAGTGCTGACCTGTTAGGACGTTAAATGAAAGAAGATTGCATGTAGCCAAAATTCACACGTTCAGATGTATGTATGGTGTGACAAAAAGTATAAAAGAGAGATGAGTACATAAGAAAGAAGCTTCAAGATCACAAGTCTTATTTCTTGAGGAAAACTAATTAGTGACGCTACAAAATTTGCACAGTCTCGAACGACGGATAGCGTCAATAGTGAGGTACAGTCAACGCCAAAAGTTGATTAACACAAAAAATTTTAAAATCCTTCTTACATTAGAGTGAACGTGCCCACAGAGGTTTAGGTATATAGTTTTAGAATCCCGTAAGGGCAAAGTTCATATATTCCGCGGTTTATTTATAATTTTATAATCGGTTTAACAGTTGTGGTAATCAATAAATTACCATTTGTTAAGCTACTTATGGCGTTGACTGTACCAGAGGTCAAAGCAGAAAGTTCACTGGCCTTAAGACCAGGTGCCAGATATCATGAATCCATATATTGTAATATTTAATTCGTAAGAATACCTTAAAGCGCGATTCACAAATAACGCGGATGAGGGTCGGGCGCGACTCGTTTTGTCATCCATAGTCGTTTTCTTAATCCAGCATTTTTGATTTTACTTTATAAACTGCAATGGATGATAAAGTCACCTGCGCTCGATCCGCCCCCTCGTCGTATGTGAATCGCGCTTTAACCGGTGAGAATATATAAAAACAATAATAAAAGTTGAGTAATGAAAGTCGTATGCGAGGACCGTGGAGCTGTATGTTTACAGTTTAGAATGTTTACCTGTATTTTTATATAACGTGTTAATGTTATATTTTCATTCATGCTAACAAAGTTCCCGTGGTGGGTATTAGCGTCGATGGAGCAGGTGCGTGTCGACCTAAAACTTGACCTGGTTAGTGAATGTTCATTGTCATAATACACAGCAGTGTGATCTAGTCTTCAATATCTGCGAGAGTTGTTATTAAAGACTATACCACATTTAACATAATGCTTTCTATTGTATTGCTTGCGACTTTACATAAAACGCGCGTTATAGCATAATCGCTTCATCAATCTTATAAATTCTTGCCAATATCATTTTAAAACTATTTAGTTTTATCTCATTATTGCAATGTAAAAACAAGAAAAGAAGTGTAAGCAATACAAGTGTGATCGGTCTATATTAATTCAATACAGTTTCGATTTCTTGTGATTAGGAGTATCCTCATTTACGTTATTATTTACGTTCCCCAAATCACTTAATTAATAACTTTTTATTTGGATTGTCTAATGACCGCACCCCCAGATGGTAAGCAAGAATGGCGGTCCCACTTTGAGGGTCCAAATAGATCTTTTTTCTTAGAGAAAAATTAGTTCAGAAAACAAGTAAAAATATCTTATTTGTTTGACATGCCATATACAGGTCCGCATTGAGGTTTTATCTAATAAATTACATCATTCATTTTGGTCTAAATTTAAAAGTGCCGGTCAAAGGAACAAAAATGCAATAACTAATTGAAATTTATGCCAACTAATCAGGGTTACGATGCTTTGTAGCTGTCTAAAGTCTATACTTCTAAGTCAATGCCATTAGAAGCCAATCTGTTCATTCAGCAAAATACTAAACACAAGGGTATAAAAACCTATGGGATACTTCCCTTTGAGATCAAAAAGAAATCTGCATATCTGTCCAATATCTGTCCTTTTCGCTAGAGCACGCGTCTTATCAAATTGAAACGAATATCAAGTACTCAATTTGGTGACTCTATATGCCTCGTCAGACGCTAAACGATCGAAAATATATAACGTTGAAATGGAGCAACTATTTGCCGCTGTTTCGTTACTAGCTCGTATCCGTCGTTGCAATAGTAATACACACATCAAAAAAGTCTAAGCAAAATGCTTAATGTTACAATTATTAAAGCAAATTATATTCGATAATTATTCTACTTTTTACCATAGGTGGTATGTAACCTTTTTGGTTCTGACTGTTTAGAATAAAAATAACTCGATTGTGTGTTGGTTCTTTTTTCTTCATAAAATCAAAGCTTCAATTAATGGTTCCAATTAGGTGTGTTTTAATTTGATAGTTAAGAAATTTGGTATCGTTTGAATTTTATAGTTTTAACAAAGTATTAATAGCTTTAGTTATAATTTAATTGTGTGATATTCTTTACGTTATGGACCGACGTCATTTGACCACTGATAAAATGCAAAGAACTTTGGGAAACCAATCTGAGGTGTCTCGCCATTCCGATGTGAACAGGAGCATTATCTGCCGTCTGTGGCAGCGTCACACTACGGCAGGAAATCCCGCTGAGCAGCACCCGGGCCGAGGAAGAAGGACAACTACGGGTACATTATACGAGCGTCCAATCAGTACCCGCCTATACATGACGGAAATCGCGCTCGTCGAACTGAATGGTGTAGGGAACACCACATGAACCAAGGAACAATGGGACAACATTTTATTTTGCTATAATTCTCGATTGGGGTTTAAACCTGTGGAGGAACGGGATGTGATGTCCCTCCAACACAAAGGGAAGATCCTCCGACCAGGCAAGGTGATCACGCCTGGCGGCCCGCGGCCCAACGGTTTGTCGTTGGGTTGTTATATATATGTTGTACCAGCGCGAGAACTTCATTTTCGCGATGCAGGATCCGTAGTGACTTAGTAGTTAGTCTTGCTGTCGCTAGATGGCGCTGGTTACATGTGGTATCGCCACAAACCTTTTCTTGTACCAGGCTTAGGCCTTGTACAAGAAAAAGATATTGAACAATGTATGAACCTAGACTAGTAGTTAAAAATGTATATTTTAAAGTTAATGAAGTATTATTATTAAGAAGGGTAAGAGTGTACTGTCGTCGTCCCGGCAATACTGAAAGACTGAGCTGCGTTCAATAAGTTCATCCATACAACAGATCACCAGTTATGGTATGGGCGGGTATTATGAAGAACAGACGAAGAGCGCTCAAAATTACCCTTTAGGTTCATAATGACCACTTTCTACGTTGAGGATGTTCTTCATCCATTTGCATAAACCCTTGGCTTCAATTTTAAGTTATTGCAAAACAATGCACGTTCTCATACAGCGATGCGGACTAGGACTTCCTAACACCACGATGTTTTCTGTTGCCAAGAACTTCTTGGCAACAGAAAACATCATGTTACCCTGGCCTGCACAATCGCCAGACCTCAACCCCATCGAGCATGTATGGGATATGCTCCAAGATATATATTGGAGGACCTTTACGGCGTGACAACAACCCAACAGTTGCAGAATTTGCTAAAATTTCATTGGGAGGATGCCATTAACAAACTCATCGATAGCATGAATAATAAATCGGCGCCAACAAGTTTTAAACAACAGAGGAGGACAAACTTTGTATTAAATTAAAGAATTCCTTAAGAATAAATAAATTTTAGTTACCTTTATTTTCGTGCCTTAAGTGTTAAGTTGTTAAGTGCCTTGTTTTTTTTTGTGCCTGGTTTTCGTTTCATAAAAGAAAGAAAACAAAATCGAGTTTTTTTCTAATCGAACAGGTTACATACCTGCCCACCTATGGTAAATTAAAAACAAAACAATGCTCTTCCAGCTGACGACCATCCTTGTCCACATCCAATCATAAAGCCCTAATCCATTGATTTCGTATTGTAATATCTTGTGTAATAAAATGTTTTCCTTGGTTTCCCCAGGTATGAACAGCACACTGTGACCGCATATTGAATATTAGTTTATTGTTTTTACTACAATGTATTAGTAAACTAAAATTATGTAGGTTTCTTGTCTACTCCCACTTTGAGGTTATAATGTTACAAACAAACAACTTTTAACGCTTCAGAAACAGCAATCAATGAAATTAAGACATTCGGTCAGTTCTTTCTTGCCACAGACTAAATTGGCCTCCACAACAATACAAATTAAAAAACTACCTACCAAACGCTATACTAGCGTCATCTCTTGAAAACAACTGATTTATACCTACTGGAAAACTGCTCATTGATCAATATAATTTGCAGAATATGTGAAAATAATAATGTTGCTTAGACTTTTTTGGTGTGTGTAGGTAAGTGACTTTCTTGTTGGATCGAATTCAAGCAGAAGGGTAGAGAGATAGCATCGTGGCACAAATACGGCGTGCTTTGATTAGTTTGTAACGATTTGAAACTGAAAAACCAAACTTCTTAGTCAAATCATTCAAAATATTATGTAATATAAGTTTGTCCCTGAATATTATTTTTTCACGGAGCCTTCAGTATGCGAACGTGACTCGCACTTGACCGGGATTTCCTTTGGCCGAAGTTTTAATTTTGGACCATATGTGAAATGTGAATTAATAAATTTTAGTATAATCGTGGCATAGAAACTGGATGGGGAAGACAATTTGGCGAAACTTACGTTGATCTATTAGCCCTCGTTTTCCCCAAGGTTTAAACATGTACCTATGTGACAAATTGCAATATGTAGCACACTTCAATGTGAATGCCGCGCCACTGTGTTTTAAATTTCCTTAAAATTTGTTTGAGTCGGTCTTATCTCAATACACGTATAAAACAAGTAATTGTGTCTTGTATTGTGTTTTGACAGGTTTTCATCCAGTTTTGATCAAACTTGTTCCAACTTGTTTCTGGGTGAAAACGAGGGGTAAAGAACCCAGATTTTATCCATATGAAATCTGATAAATCAATCATCTGCTGCACATAGGCCTCTTAATCAGTCGCCTTCCGCATCCAGTCTCTCCCAGTCACTATTTTCAGATCATCATACCATCAAACTGCGTGCGTTCTACCTTTTGCCGTTTCGCTGTCTCCATTTTAGGACTCGTAAACTGTGGCCAGCCTTTGACACTTTAGCTTACTATGCCACCTCAATACAAATTTTGTCTTATATGTTAATAAATCATTTTTCTTGACTATCTGCAGCCCCCCATTACTTACACGAGACCACCATGTTGCGGTCGACCAGCATGTCGCGACCGGTGCACGTGTTGCGACTCATATGATGACCCGTCTGAAGGAAGCGTCCTCTGCCCAATACCTGACACAAGCGCCTCTTACTTCAGGCCTGACACAAGGGCCTCTCATCCCACGCCTGGCACAAGCGCCTCTCACTCCAGACCTGCCACAAGGGCCCCTTACCCTACGCCTGGCACAAGCGCCTCTCACTCCAGACCTGCCAAAAGGGCCCCTTACCCTACGCCTAGCACAAGCGCCTCTCACTCCAGGCCTGAAACGGCGGAATCTTACCCTACACCTGATACAAGCACCTCTTATCCCACGCCTGGCACTAGTACCTCTTATCCCACGCCCGGCACATGCATCTCTTGCTGCAGGCATGGTATACGTGCCACTAACCCCACGCCTGGCACAAGCGGCAATTACCCCACGCCTAGCACATGCGCCGATTACCCCACGCCTAGCACAAGTGCCGCTTACCACTCGCCTAGTACTAGCGTCGATTACCCCACGCCTGGCACAAGCACTGATTACCCCACGCCTGGTACAAGCGCTGATTACCCCACGCCTGGTACAAGCGCCGATTACCACATGCCTAGTACAAGCGCCGATTACCCAATGCCAGGCACAAGCGCCGACTACACTATGCCTGGCACAAGCGTTGATTACCCCTCGTCTGGCACGGGCGCCGATTACCCTACGCCTGGCACGAGCGCCGATTATCTTATGCCTGGCAAAAGCGCTTCTCACCCTGCGCCTGGCACAAGTGCCGATGACCCCACGCCTGGCAAAAGCGTCGACTACACGACGCCTGGCACAAGCGCCGATGACCCCACGCCTGGCACAAGGGCCGATTACCCAATGCCTGGCACAAGCGTCTCTCACAATACGCCTGACACTAGCGTCGATTACCCTCTGCTTGGCACAAGGGCCGATTACCCCACGCATGGCACAAAGGCCGATTACTTCATATCTAACACAAGCGCTAATTACCAGTCGTCTGGCACTACCGCCGTTTACCCCACGCCGTGTACCAACACTGATGGGCCTACGCCTGGAAAAAGCGCTGATTACCCCACGCCTGGCACAAGCGCCGATTATCCCAGACCTCGCACAAGCACCGATTATCCCACTCCTGGCCCAAGCACCGACTACACCACGCCTGCCACAAGCGCTGATTACCCCACGCCTGGCACAAGCGCGGATTACACCATGCCAAGCACAAGCGCCGATTATCCCAGGCCTGGCACAAGCACTGATTATCCCACGCCTGGCACAAGCGCCGACTACACCACGCCTGTCACAAGCGCCGATTACCCCACACCTGACCCTAGCGTCGATTACCCCACACATGGCACAAACGCCGATTACATATTGCCTGACACAAACGCCGATTACATATTGCCTGACACAAACGCCAATTACCAGTCGTCTGGCACTACCGCCGATTACCCCATGCCTGGCACAACCGCCGATTGCCACGCGTCTGGCACCAGCGCCGATTATCCCACGCCTGGCCCAAGCACCGATTATCCCACACCTGGCACAAGCACCGATTATACCACGCCTGGCACCAGCGCAGATGACCCCACGCCTCATACAAGCGCTGAATACCCCACGTCTGGCAAAAGCGTCGATTATCCCATGCCTGGCACTACCGCCGATTACCCTACGTCTGGCACCAGCGCTGATGACACCACGCCTAGGACAAGCGCCGATTACCCTACGACTGGCACAAGGGCCTCTTACCCCACACCTGGCACAAGTGCTGATTACTCCACGCCAAACATAAGCGCTTCTTATCCCGAGCCTGACACAAGCAGCGATGACTATACGCCTGGCACAAGTGTCGATTACCACACGCCTGGCGCCAGCAACGATTATCCCACGCCTGGCACAAGCGCCGATTGTCCCATGCCTGGCACTACCGCCGATTACCCTACGTCTGGCACCAGCGCCGATGACACCACGCCTAGGACAAGCGCCGATTACCCTAAGACTGGCACAAGGGCCTCTTATCCCACACCTGGCACAAGTGCTGATTACTCCACGCCAAACACAAGTGCTTGTTACCCCGAGCCTGACACAAGCAGCGATGACTACACGCCTGGCACAAGCGTCGATTACCACACGCCTGGCGCCAGCAACGATTATCCCACGCCTGGCACAAGCGCCGATTGTCCCATGCCTGGCACTACCGCCGATTACCCTACGTCTGGCACCAGCGCCGATGACACCACGCCTAGGACAAGCGCCGATTACCCTAAGACTGGCACAAGGGCCTCTTACCCCACACCTGGCACAAGTGCTGATTACTCCACGCCAAACACAAGCGCTTCTTACCCCGAGCCTGACACAAGCGCCGATGACTACACGCCTGGCACAAGCGTCGATTACCACACGCCTGGCGCCAGCAACGATTATCCCACGCCTGGCACAAGCGCCGATTGTCCCATGCCTGGCACTACTGCCGATTACCCTACGTCTAACACCGGCGCCGATGACACCACGCCTAGGACAAACGCCGATGACCACACGCCTGGCACCAGCAACGATTATCCCACGCCTGGCACAAGCGCCGATTACTCCACGCCAAGGACAAGCGCTGCTAACACCGCGCCTGGCACAAGCGACGATGACCCCACACCTGGCACAAGCCTCAATTTCTCCACGCCTGAGTCGTACGCCTATTACCTCATGACTGGCACAAGCGCCGATTACCCCACGCTTGGCACAAGCGTCCATTACCCTGCGCATGGCATATGTGCCTCTTGTGCCGCCACGCTTGGCACAAGCGCCTTTTACCCCAAACCTGGTTCCAGCGCCTCATATGCTGCAACGCCTGCCACCAGCGACTGTGACCCCACGCCTGCCACAAGCGCATCGCATGCTTTTCAACTCACACGCTCACCTATACCTAATGTACGTTTGCCATTAATTAAATTTGTCTATTTTATTAATTTGTACATTTGTTGCTTCCGTGATTGGGTTTACAAGTAGAATACTCATAGTATCAAAGTACATAGAGAGACATTATTAAATTATAATTATTCATAACATATTTATATAAAACATAGAATGTTAGTATATTCTATTGCCTATTTTATTAATTTGTACATTTGTTGCTTCCGTGATTGGGTTTACAAGTAGAATACTCATAGTATCAAAGTACATAGAGAGACATTATTAAATTATAATTATTCATAACATATTTATATAAAACATAGAATATACTAACATTCTATGTTTTATATAAATCTCTATGTACTTTGATACTATGAGTATTCTACTTGTAAACCCAATCACGGAAGCAACAAATGTACAAATTAATAAAATAGGCAAATTTAATTAATGGCTAATTCAATTTGCAAGCAAATAATAACAAAGCTTTGGTATTTAACTTTAATAATTAATAAAAAAAAAACTACTAACACTATTTTATCTTTATATACATTTATATCACGGGCTTCTGTTATTATGTATGTGATTGTTTTCTCTCTTTGACCAATATTAATTCTGCTGAGAGATAGGTACATGAATCACTTTGTATTTAGAGGGGCCAGGCGGCAGTTGCGTAAGAGCCAAAGTAAACCAATGAGAGAGCGCATCCTGGGCCCAAACTGCAATCTTTGGAAGCAACATGATGGCATCAAATGCCATCATATAAAGAAAAGACCCATTTCGAAATTTAAATTTTTGATTCTATTTCATAACCGGTGATACGAAATTATGCATTATTTTAATTTGGGTATTTTAAGTTTGATTTAATTTTGCAG
Source organism: Pelosia muscerda (assembly GCA_963691645.1). NCBI lineage: Eukaryota > Metazoa > Arthropoda > Insecta > Lepidoptera > Erebidae > Pelosia > Pelosia muscerda. The sequence continues at coordinate 13,561,661 of OY829098.1, read as the reverse complement.
AGTATATCGACAGACACTGAGGAAAGAAGGTCCGATACCTTACACTATTTGGACCTAGATCTACCCCAATCATCGCCGCCTCCTACAACGGTAATAATATAATATATCAACCTTTTTAATAACATCTTTTACATTCTCACATAGTTCATAATAATATACCAAATTTCATTTTATAGGGCTCGGATGCTCCTCGAAAAGTATATATTATACATGGAAAGTCCATGTCAGATGAAGACTCAGAACCAACCTACAGGACTGTCGACTTTTTAAAGACGGAGGCGTTCAACAGCACTTGCCGCGAAGCTGAAGATAATAGAAGTTTCCAATGCTAGCACGTGTTTCCAAGGGTTGTAAGAGAATCACGCTTCCAGGCAACGAAGCGGCGGTTCCTTAAGACCTTCTTGTGTTGTAAGAAAAAGTAGAGGTGTAAAACATCTGCTTTGTCTATACAGCTCTATAGAACAGTTAATGACTGAAATGACTTTAAAGTATTTATTAAAAGAACATTGATAAAGTATTTTAAGTATTGTTGATAAAGTATTTGTACAGATATTTGTGGAAATGTTCTAGATTGTGAGTTTTGTTTAAAAGAGCTTAATAGGACACTTTATTATCAGTATTGGCATTGCTAGAACATTTGGACTAATTTGCCATTTACTATACATCTTATCGTAGGTGAAACGTTTGTATTACGCATGTAGCAATATAGAGCCAGTATTTTATACTATTTGGAAATTTATGAGATCCAAATAATATTTGACAATATTAACAAAAATGTTATTTTGTACGTGCGATGCTCACTTGTGAACTAACGGAATTTGTAAGTGTAATAAATCTAAAATCCTGCACTTGCGCTCTTATAATATTAACCAAACTTATCTTTTCATTGGCTTTATATTACAAACGTATGTAAGGTATATGTCACGCTTCATTCAGTTAAATCGTATAAACTCTGTACTTAAATATACAATGTGGTGTATAGTTATTAAATTTATATTAATATAGTTATTGTTACCATTATTATATACTTTTAAGTATTTTTGTAAATACATTTCATCTAATGACGGGAAAAAGATACATACGTGAAGGTTTTATAGCTATATTAAATATAGATTACACCCAGTACGTTATAGGAACGGTAGAACTTTTGTAACAAAAGTACGTCAACATATGGACTTAACAGAAACAAATAATTGTGGTTGTGGTTTTACGAAGACTAAATTAAACCAGTCAAATTAGGCATTTAAAGCAAAGTGAATTAGAAATGTATATTTCTCCGTCATGTGGTCTTATCCGAGTGAGAAGCTTCTAACCGTTTACAAGCATTTGTACGTTCTTGTATAACATAAGTGTTCACACTTAATGTCTAATAACTTGAGACTAAAACAGTGAGATTTATAATATATATTACATATATATAATAAAAATTTATCTAAATTTAATATAACAACTCAATTTGAGGTCACTGTGACTTGTGAGTCTCTCTTTCTACATCTAAAAGATTCAAAATTCTGAGATATCCAAAAATAATTAATTATATTCATAAAAAACAGTCGCGAAGTCTCCTTTTATACATATTTATTGTAAGTAAATAAAACTACACGACTAAATATCATTACTATTAAAAAAGGCTTTAAAACCGTTTGGAAGAAACTGCGTGTAATATCTTTGTAGATATAGAAGGGATATATCGCACAACACGCTCAAGATATGTTCGTTCGAACTACAGTACCCATTTTATCAGATCCAGTTTGGGCTTCACGATAAAGTGGCATTATAATAGGGATAACCACTCCAGTAACTTGGAATACCTTACATCGTATTCAGAGTTGGCAACTTTTAGCTTCTTTTAAAATAAATCAAGGGAACCAATTTGACATAAAGAGCTTGATTCATTAAGGGTATGATTACACACTTACGGATAAATAGGCTCAAAGTTATAATAAAAATTTCAAGTACATATTGATTTTGCTCAACCTCTGAATGAATATGTTGGAAGAAAACCGCTGTAAATATTAAACTGTAAGGTGGTCTGTTTGTTATGCGGTTATCGTAGTAAGTACTTACGTAGGGGCAATCATTTGATTCTGTCAGTTCAAGTATTAATAATATGATAGGTGTAACCAAACCAACGTGCGATGTTTTTTTATATTGATATGGATTATGATGGAGTATAGTATTATAAATGTGGTATAAAATTAAGTGGATGTGTTCTACGACGACTGTTAAATTAGACAGGGATAAGTTTCATTGTTGTCTATGTGAAAAATATACTTAAAAAACAAAAAAATTAGCTTTTCTATAAAAAATATTAAAATCCTAAAAATTGATTACTGTTTTAGCTAGTTATATAGTGAATGCGTCACTTATATTGATATCATATTTTATCTATTACTGTTTGATAGGTTAAATCGTATAATATAAATGGCTCAATGACAGCTGACTGATGGCTGACTTTAGATACCATGATGATGACGGCAACGTATCGAAATCACCAGATTTCCAGAGATCAGTTCTTACAAAAAATATGTAAGCAGTTGGTTTATACCATCAAAGACTTTCAATACATATGTAGGTATGATCTGAATTAAGCTCATACAAAATCAGAGCGAAGCAAGGACTTTATATAAAATACCTACATTCGCTTATCTTGAGTCTCGGAAATCTTGGGTGTTTCGCTGTGTGAAAACTTATAAATATGAAATGATGCGATTCGAAAATCGCGTGGAAAGCTTTGACCAATGTGCTCACTATGCGGAGTCTCTCACCGGATTCGCGCCATATCGAAAAAAACATGTACTCGTTGATGTATTATAATGCGACCACTGCTCTTAACAATGTTGTTAAGAGCTACCTAATCTTATCAATGTTTGATGTATTTCTTGGTGTATAGTATAGACCTATATCTCACATAGTTAGTATTCCTAGATGTATAAGCTTAAATGTTTTTCTACAACCCAAGATATATAGCTCTTACTAGCACTGTTGTTTAGCTTAAAGATATCGCCATTCTGTGAACTTAGCATTTGATCAGTTTCACGTTTTTTGTTTGAGAGAATATAATTATATAAATAACTTTATTTATGCAAGGCGTAATAAAATTTTAAATGCTCTACAGGCCACTTGTAACCAAATGTTTTATAGTTTGTCATACTAGCTTGTCATATTCACTGCATGATGTCAAAAGGTCTGACCTGGTTTACCGCGAATCTTCTAAACAGCTCTGATCAGGTGCTGAGGTGTTTCGAAAGTCTTACACATAACCTTAATTTTTAACAATAATCTTTTCCCAGGAGTATTGATACTTAGTCATTATTGTTATATATTTGTCTAAAATATTAGTAGTTTAAATGTTGTACCGTGAAGATGCTATAGTATTGCTTTAAATTTATAATAATATATGTCATACATTACATACTACAGTATCTTGGTAGATTGTCAAGTAAAAGGAGTGTGAGAGTCCGGCTAGTTCGGCTCTCTCCGATTTTATAGAGCATTCTCCATTTCACACATCTCGCTGTCAGTTTGATTAATTCTAATCGAACCCTCACTCTCCTGGCACATCGGGCTAATTTTAAGACCGGCTATTGGACCTATATATCGTTCTAAACAAAAATCTAATTAAACACACCCAATGTGTGTCTTCTTTATGTTGAATACACAACAAACTCAAAACATATGTACTCAAATATTGTCTATCCATCAAATCTCGTGAATAATGCTTCAAATATAGGTTAAGGTTATATTTTATACCTATATTTAGGATCTATTTGCAATAGAAATATAGGTCGCAATTGGAAATAAATGCTAATTATTTATAATTATATACTTTGAGTATTTAACACATAAAGTTATATTGAGAATAACATAGTGTACGAGACAAACGTATCTTTACACAAAACGGAATATACGCACCGTGAAGTGCGCATATTTAATAAAACGAACGAAACGATTTGAAGAACCATTTTTACACAGTTTTCAACTTTAGGTCTATAATAATTCAATCAGTGATTTGACTATGGTCAACAATTAGTAGGATCGGGGTCTTGTTTGGTTGCCAACTACCGACACGACTGTGTCTCCCGTGTTAAATACTCAAAGGCTATAACTAACTACTGGTAGGTACTTAGACCGTTTGACGTGAGGTTTTTGTTTAAAGAGATATCTAATTCCAACTCGGTATTTAGATCGTTAATTAACTATAATCGTTAGCTGTTCTAAATGTTATCTGTTGTGAGTAAAAGATATGTTGTTCAAAATCTCGATGTTATATAGATATAAGTACTTAATGCACTGTAATTTAGCGTAAATACCTACAAACATTGTCGTGGCTATACATATTAGTACCTCAGAGCAAATACAGAGAGGTGTTCCAATTATATTTCGCTATGAAACAACCCGTGACCTTATGCGGAGTTGGTAAAGAACGGTAAGGTCTCGTGAATTTACTTAATTTCCATCTACTGGTCGTCAGACTACTCATTTGAGTTTATAGCTATGATTGTAGTATAACTATATCACACTAGATGTCGGTAAAGGTAACAGAAACATCGAAATTTATATTAGACGTCAACAGTTCCTATACGAAGACTAAGGCCACGTCTGTTGTGATAACGTCTGGTAAGACCAGAGGATCACTGCACAGACGCTTGGCATATTCTCTGTGTTCGCTCTATGGTTAGTATATACTGTGAACCTTCGTGTACACAAGTTATATACTATATACACTTCCTTGTATACTATTTGTCAAAACACAAGTTGTTTTAACTTCGATTGCAACGAATATCAACCTTATGTTAGTACGTTAAGGATTTTGTGCCATATAAATTTTCTTTCTTTTTTTGTGTAATACAAATTTTCTCGTATTGGTTCCTGATGGATTAGTACGAAAATCTATATACTTTTATAGTGGTCATTATAATGTTGCAATTAGGTAGGTATAGACGCTAACTTACACGAAATATGTATCAGAACAGTGAGGTTGGAATTAAAAACAATAATATTGTTGTTTCTATTTAAAGTGAGTAAGTGAAGTACATAATTTGGTTCTTACTTACTCTGTAATCTGAATTGAATTAAGTCGAATATAACTTACTGTTTATCCTTATTAAACCCTCTGAGGTAAAAACAGATACTCAGACTAAAAGGATAACAGACGGAACGCATAGAACTAGCGATTGCAGCCGCTTAAAGTAGTACCATGACCAACGACCATACAACCTATAGACGCCTTTCTACGCACAAATAATTCTGGCATTTTTTTTTTAAATTTATGGCACGTCAATTTGACTTCACCTCGCCTGATGTTAAGCTGAAGGCAAAGTCTCATGAAAGAGGGTCACCATTGCAAACTAGCCGAAACAGGAGAAGCGAGGCGAGGAAAGCTTTAACTTCTTACAAAAAGGTTCATATTCTCGTATTTGTCCTTCTTTGCGTATAGAAGCACAGCAATGACACGCGTATCCTGCCTACTTCACACTCACACTGGTTATTGTTTTTCCATTAAGATAAACATTCTTCGATACTTTGTTTTTGCTGAGCAGACTTGTTGAAACATGATTGGTTACTTCTGATACCATGTCAGGAAATAGTAGTTCGCAAATGATACTACTTAGTGTTTTACAGACCAAGATGGTGGGCCTGTAATGCTGTATCTATTAAGTTGTATGGTCGTTGACCATAACGCGTGCGGTGAAGATACCACATGAATAGATCTAGACAACTCAACATATTCTCCATAGTCACACCTTGAATCGTTAACACTAGTATGATTACGTATTCTTTGATTCTCGAGGAAAATTTCACTATTCTGATATGTATTGTGCTTAGATAAATTATATTGCAAATGCACCTCACGATTAAGACTATTTTATTTGAACATGTATACTCTATAAGCATATCATATTATATATCCTTGCTATGGGTACCTATATGAAAAAAGACGTATTAGTCCATTTCGACCAGTGTAATTACAAAACGATATAGTAGCAGACTTTTAAATATTTAGGCTACAGTCAAACTGAATGAGTGATTTAGCCAGGGGTATAGAAGATAAAAGTGATAGGGATACTGTTTGCATAGCAAGCATAGACGAGAAGAGAAGACTATGGTACAGATTCAATTAGACAGTATATTATACACGCCATTATTGCGGATTTGGGTCACAATAATAGTAGATAATTCCTATTTTTAGTCAAAATAAATAACAGGATAATCTAATACTCAGTCCTTATTCTTGATGGGACCATTTTCTGAATTATGCCGCTATCATCGGTTCGGTGTTCATTCGGTGACCCTTTCACTTTAGGTACATAGACAACTGTGTGACTGAAATGTATGGTTGCTGACAAGAAAAAAAATTCAAACTTGTCAATTATTGGATAGACTTGTACGTGCGTATGAGGACAGAGCGGTACCAAAGTGAATTAATACTTGTACGCAAATTCTCATTCGCGATGCCTACTGATATTTAGACGTTATACCTAAACTCAATTATTGGCGTTGGTGCACATTTGATGACACCGAAATAAGTATATATATTTTGCTATATCTGTACTAATATAAATCTGATGAGTTTGTGTTTGTTTGAACCCGTTGATCTCAGGAACTACTCGTTCGAAAGTAAAAAATATTTTGGCGTTGAATTGTCCGTTTATCGGAGCTATGTAGCATCACAATACCTAAGGACACGTAGCAGTAATAATAAATATCTATAAATCTGGCAGATTCCATTACCTTATTTGAAAATCAATTTATAGCCAATAATAATTAAGAGCCATGGGGGCCAAAAGTATGCCACGGGCGAAGCATTATAATATTAATAGTTAGCGAAAAAAATCATTTAGAGAAAAAAGTGTTGAACACTATATTTATACATAAAGCTACTTATGGCATTTATTTCACTTATCATTCCTCTGATGTATTTTAACTTCTTTGGGTGACAGAGAACATGGTCATGACATTAATACAACAACCCGTGACAATTTGAATTTCATTTATATTTTCTCATGTGAAATATTAATGTAATCGAAATAATATGTCTTTTTTTTTCTAGAACTTGGTAATATGTAATAATAAATTTATAATATGATTTAATTAATTTATGTTCTGTTCCATCTATGGTGGTTATTGGTAATAAATAAAAAGATGGTTGCTTTTACGCTCTATAAAACCAAAGTCAATGTATTATGCTCATTTATGTTCACTAAGTTATGTTACTGTGGATATATATACTTATATAACTATAAAGTTTTATATCATTTTACAAAAGTTCAAAAACACTATTATATTTTTTAATAATATGTTTTCTGAGCATAATCGAAACTTACCTTAGTTTACGTAAAAATTATTAGGTACACTGTACTTTTCACAATATTATTCAAAGATTGTTCTAATGAATTGTCAAAATAAAACCGAATAATTGTTTTATAATAATAGGTATTTACATATGAAATTGCCGAAATTTTCTTACAGTAACTCATTAGTTACTTATAATTTAATAGCTATTTCCATTATTTATATTTTAATTGAAAGTTGATTTCAAGATTTTACAACTCTGTATTAAATTTAGTTTTTATTGATTTTTAGTCTTAGTTGAATTTTTTGTCATTCCTAAAGAAATGCAAATATGTTAGTACTAAAAATTAGGTTTCCTCCAATTTCTCAAACAATAGGTACGGCAATTTCATATGTAAGGAGCTAATATTTGATATAAATTTGGAACAATGGAAATGATTAAAATGTATTATTTTTGAAAAGTGTAGCTGTGTTGCGTTAGCGCCTAAATGTACAAATAGATTAATGATATTTAAAATTTATCTTATCCACTTATTTTTTAAAGCAGTTGGACTAGATTATATTATGGTAAAGCTACACCTTTCAGCATTAAACACAGGTATTATTAGTTATTTTTAAGTAAAGATTATTTGAGTTGCAATTGCAATGTAGTAAATTTATAAAATGTAAATAGTTGTTTGATTTAGTTTGAACCTAACCTTGATTTTCAAACACAAGTCACCTTTCGAATTTGAAGCAGGGGAGATTTAAATCTGACATTAGCAACATCGTCAAAACAGACGCATCATTGCGTCTCACTTATCGACAAATCGAAACAAGGCACATTTACAGCAGAAATACATAATGACTACACAAAACCCCGAGATATCCAAATCCCAGATTAGCAGGATAGAAAGGTTCTGTCAACGAAAGAATGATTGTGTTACGATGGTCAATACAATTAATGTTTATAAAATTATTACATTATAGTCGAGAGGCATTGCCATCATGCTATCCGGCAAGTTTTCCTTGAACGTGGTTGCTTGTGGACCATGACATTTTGCTCTAATGTGATTTGAAACTCTAATCATAAGTTTAGCACACACACTTCAGAACTCACGAAATTATTACTGCGAGTAGAGGAAGTGTACAACAACACGTATTTAATAAAGGTGGCGCCACTATAGCCAGAGTGGTAATATTGAAGAAAGCAAGTGGTTTCGAGAAATAAGAACATATACTTCGCTTTGTTATTATAAGCACTATACTTACCCATTGCCCAAAATTCACCATTATTTATCACTTTCTATATTAATTTATTCTTAAATTTACCCTCCGGCTCCGGATATGCTATTTACACTCCTTAATCTAATGTGTGCGGAAAATATTTGTTGGAACACTCGCAAGTAAATATCCCACATAGATACGAGTCATTTCTATAGATATCTCTGCCCTCCATAGTTCAGATGACTGCACGCACTGCACGCAGAGATATGTGGAAGAAGCTTTCATGTGCTACAAGTGTACCATCGGTGTGCGTACCTCAGATGTGCAATAAAGCCGAAGAGGATATATATTATTGGCGATATATTTCGTCGTGATAGCACCATCTACATCAGCTACATTAATATAATAAGGATCTAACAGCGTCATCTAGAGATTTATACCTGAACTTGATGTTACTTAGAGATGCGCGACTATGAATGATTCCAGTCGAATTATTCGACTTTATGAATTATTCGTTTCATTCGAATGATTTACGAAATTAGTAACTAACGAGTTACTAATTTCGTTAGTCAATCGGAGTTTATTTCATTCAGTCGACCATTCGACCGCGATCGCCCGCCATTACCGAATAATTTATAATACCTCGTAGTTGTGATTATATATTATTTTGTTGACTCGTTTATAATTTTGATTCTTTTGCCTATTTTTTAAAATTAAACTCTTCAATGCATGTACCTACTTTTTTGTGTATTTTAAAATTTTCACTTAGAACCCTTTATCTGTCAGGCGCTTGCTACCTAGTCGGAAATAGCGGAAGATCATTATTAAACTCGTCGTTTCAAACTGGCGGAGTCGAATTCATTAATTACTGACTTTGTTTCGACTCAGTTGCCAACTACTAATTAGTAGTGCTTATTCGACTCTAACAATTAGTTGATTACTAATATTCAAGTCGAATGTGAATATTAGTAGTCGTAGTTCATTCGACTCGGCGGATCATTCGCAGTCGCGCATCGCTAATGTTACTCTACGTCATGTCCTTTCACCTGCAGGATGTCTTTCTTAGTTCAGTGTTAACAAATATCGTTGTCGTAAAAAAGGTGTCGCTGTGAGCAATATTTCGATCCGGCAGACCGACGATGACGTCGCGAGAACCCGTAAACATAGAGCGCGTACGAGCATCTTTTCTCTACTCTCAAGCGGTCTTATGTTTCAAATGTGCCCAGAACTTCTCCAAATCGTATTCTACACAAGGATTTATATTTACACCCGTATAAAATTCAAATTGTACAGCAATTAAGGCCAAACGACTACGCACAGAGACTGCAGTTGGATAACGAATCATATCCAAAAGTGAAAAGAGGTGACATTAACTGGCCACCTCGCAATCCAGATTTGTAACCATTGGGCTTTATTCTTTGAAGATACCTAAAAGCAAAGGTTTTATTAACAATCCACAGTCTATTGAAGAATTAAAAGAAAATATACGTGAGGAAATTCATAAAATTTCTCCAAACACTTGTGTCGGCGATAATGGAAAATTTACACTCCAGGTTAAGTACAGGAGTGCCAAATTAATCAAGGGTCACATTTAAACGTGATGACGTTAATAAAAAAATGAAATCCCAACTTGTACTTTTATAATAAATAAACAATTATTATGTCACTTCTACTTTTGTATTTTTAATAACCATTTGAAATGTTACCGTACCTACCTTTTGATCCACCCTTATGTCTGGTTTCGTCATGTTCTGCTAGACGGATTTCCCAAAAGTAGGAGGGGCTTAGACTGAGGGGAATCGACGCGCGGGTGCAGGGGTATAACATATTTTTTTTTTTATTTTTATTTATTTTTTTTTTTTTTTTTATCTATGGCACGTCAATTTGACTTCACCTCGCCTGATGTTAAGCTGAAGGCAAAGTCCCATGAAAGAGGGTCACCATTGCAAACACGTTCAGTGCAACAATGGTGGCGCTCAGCTTGACGGCCTCATCAGATGCTTTTTCACGCCCCGCTTAAAGGACCCGGGACTGTAGGAAGAAGGAAACACGTGCGCCGGCAAGGAATTCCAGGACTTAATGGTACGGCAGAGAAATGACTCACCGAACCGCTTGGTTCTTGATGGAATATTCTGTACCGTATGCGAGTGACACCTAAGCCCTGCACGCGTTGTCCTGTGTAGGAAAGGGGAGGGTGGGATTAGTTGGAAGAGCTCATCAGATCATCAGAAGAGATATCCCCGCGTCTCCTTCTCACCCGCATCTGACCACGCGTTTTTGTTAAGAGAAGTCTCACTATTAGGCACTTCTCCGTCATCTAATCATATATGTATGTATGTATCTCCGTGATTCTATCGCATTTTATTGAGAGTGATTTTAATATGTACACTGTTCGTGATTGATAGCGTTGAATCAGTCATGGTTACGGTCATAGTCATTGCCATTGTCGACAGCATCTAATATGTACCTCATCTTATGTTATTGGGATGCGTGCTTTTGAGCTATCGCGGTCACTTCGACCCCATTGGAAATTTTGTGTCAACCCCACGTCGGCCCCTATGTTAGAGGTGCCTATAATCCTCTGGTTTGGGGTAGCACCTCCCGATCCATTCGATGTCTTCCTAAGACGTGGCATTCTCACAGTATGTGTTTCATCGTTTCAACGTTCTCCTTGCATATTCTTCATACCAATCTTGTTCAAAGTGTATTTTGTGCAGTAGTGACCACGCTCATAATATGCCATACCTACGTGCCTCCCATCTACCAAATTGAACGAATCTGGCTTGCACAGGAGGAACACATCATTGATTCGGTCTGAAGATTTGTAAGCAATGTTATCTGTGCTAAATATTGATTGATGACTGTAAATATTTATACTTATCTAAGGGTTAAAATTTAATTAATGACTTCGAATAATAAAACCTGAGTAACTTAAGTCGCCACTTAAATTACATATGAGTATTTCACCGATGATATAACGGTTCGAAACTTCCATGATATATGCAAACATGCACGTGTCTAGAGGGCAAAAGTTACGCTTTCTTAATATTTTCAATATTAGTTTGCAAATATTAACCTGCGCATCAATATGAGCTACCTAGGGCGATAGAAAGTATCTACCTATTCCAGGGGTTTCGGTGATCGAAAGTAGGTACGTAGGTACCTAGGTGTTACGTTAATATAAACGTGTGATTTTGTAGACAAGTGGGGAATATATATCTAAGAGAGCGGAGCTATAACCATAAATGTCAATAGTTCTGGTAGATTGCTATACATTGGCACTATTATCGCTAACTAAGTATTTCCGTTGTCGTGGCAGCAAGAAGAAGTAGTACAGAAGGCAAGTAGCGAATTGAGTAGCGTCATACAACTCGATAACCGACATCCACGCGAGCGGAGCAGCGGGCAACAGCTAGTCATCAATAAAAACAGTTTCTGAAATACCTATAATAAGATTTTCTTAAGAAACTATTCGTGAGACGATATAGACGACTGTGGAGACGACGATGGCGCCGCCACGCTCCGGCCAGCAGCGGACGCGATGTATCCGGCCGACCGTAGACTGCGCCGTGTCGCTCGATGTCCAACTTTCTTGATTTAAGCTGCGAACTGAGTTGTCACACGTCTATAGATTTCTACGTAGATGTAGTTCTTTGTTCAATCGACCGACTTTTAGTGTGCCTTAGAGCTAGATATACGAAACATATATTGTTTTAGTAATTCACTAGGTTCTTATGTCGAAAATTTTATAATAGGTACAATTAATTATTCAGGTTTATAATTTGGCCCTTTATCATCAACATTTATTATAGTATCTATAATATCATCATCATTCCCTGAACCTTGTCCCATCTCAGTTAGGGTCGGCTTTCCAGTCTAAATGTGATGCGGCTGAACTTGGATATTTTCGAAGCGACTGCCATCTGACCTCCATAACCAATTGTCTAATGACCAATGGCGATATCGAAGTTCCAAGTTAGACTGGTTGGACTTTTGAGGGCTCCAACTATGTACCCGTAACGACTGCCATAGATGTTTGTATAGCAACCGGGACCGACGGCTTAACGTGCTCTCCGAGGCACGACCAGACCAGTGCAAACAGCCATATTCATGTATACAACGTTTTGCACTGAGCGGGGATCGAATTCGCGCCCCGTGCGTAGCAGCCGCGTACTTTACCACCACGCCACGGAGGTATTATAGTATAATATATAATTATGTAATAAAAAATGTAATAAAAAAAAATAAATGACATCTTGCGGAGGGCGCTTATTTCCGCGGGTACCCCTTGCGTTCTGGAGCCCCCTGGCCTGTCGCGTACCGACGGGAAGCGACCCGACGGGCTCATACTCGTACCATGGAAGAGAGGTCGTTGTTTGATCTGGGACGCTACGTGTGTGTGTACCTTCGCGTCGTGCCACCTCGCGACTACTCAGAGGGTGGCCGGCGCCGGAGCCGAGACTGCGACCCAGCTCAAACACAACAAGTACGCCGCCCTAGAAGCCGCGGGGTACGACTTCGTCTCGTTCGCGGAGGAGACAGCGGGCCCATGGGGCATCGAGGCCAGGAGGTTTGTGTCTGACTTGGGGGTCTGATTGCGGAGAGAGGGTCGTGATCCGCGCTTGGGTCAATATTTAACGCTAATTTAATAGTTAAATATTTCTCTGGCCGTACAGAGGGGAAATGCTGCCAGCCTAATGGGCACATTCGGATTAGGGGCGCTAAATTGACCAAAATTTGTAGCAAAAAAAAAATGTATTTAATTTAATGTACCTAATGGTGTTTAGGTACTAATAAGTTTAATTCAGTTTAATTAAATAATAAATTTGAAATATTAAAATATACTGTAATAAAATATATATTTTACGTTTTAACGGTATATAATATTTTTATGCTGCCCTTGCGCTATTTCCAATTGTTTTTTTTTTCAATATACATACAACTCCTAAAGTATTATATATGCGTATTTTTTATTTTTTACCTGTTATTAAGTGTAGCTACAATTAAAATTTTCAAGTTAAAATTATACCTAAGCTATAATGACATTCGGACTGTTCATTTGTAACATAAACGAAAAACATTTTTTTAAGTAGATATCGGATTTGACTTTACTCTTAAGTTATAACAGTTATTTAGATGGAGGGAACCAAGGAGGATTAAAAAATAATATGAAACACGATGACCATTACAGTTCGCACAAATAAACTTTGCAACAATCGCAACCGTCCGGGATGCTTCCGGACGCAATGGGACTAAATGTCAATTGCGGTAGGTACTGTAATCATTGAATTGTGAAGAGGCTCGGAAGATACTGCATACGTTGGTAAATAGTATGTAGGTACCTATCATTTGAAGGCAGACATTGCCTTCATGACGGTATCTACGAGACTCATACTTCTATCTACGTAGTACTTGCCGGTTTTAAACACATCGATTTTGGAGTTTACCTACCTGACGATGTGAGTACACAAGACAACAACGATAGCCTGTCTAGTGATATAAGTATTATACAGATCTTTATATTGATTTTGGCAAGCAGAAAAGGTCACCAGTGTTCGACATGTATGTGTGTGTAACAATAACTCGTTTCCTCACTCACACACACCTACACACTTGCAAATTACAATTGATTCAAAACCATTCGTATTTATTTATCTTCAATCATCAGTTTACATTTTCTTCAATAATAAGAATAACTCATAAAATTCTTATTACTACTATATGAACGTGGTTTTTGACATTATGTTAGTAAGCCTTTGTGACCCCGGGGTTTACAGATACGCTATTGAAAAGTTTAAATATCGTAAGGTTTTGAGTTCGATTCCCAGTCGACTTTTACTTTTTGAACTTTTAATATTTGTATATCTTTATGTTAATTACTTACCTATTAAGGGTATGTTTAGGTAACATCACAAAAGTATCTTGATATTTTAGTTATAATTTTATAGCAACTTAAATCAGTAGTAAGTATTTTTATTATTACTGAGCGAGTATTGTTGCACACACAATATGATTGCATGAATGTTTCTCGTATGTATTGGAATTTATGCTACCCTCATTCTCCTGATTAAAATAACATGATAAGTAATTTTAATTTTATCTGTCAACAATTGGATTCGTTGTGCTTTCCACACGGTTAATAACAACTTTTTTATTTATAAAAATGAATCAACAACTTACAACTATTATGAGAGCGCATGTTATTACTTTGCATGAGTAAAATATTTCAATACATGAAATATCTCGAAAATTGAACATATCGGTAAGTAGTATTTTCTGCAATTTATTATTATGAAAGTTATTTGATTTTATAATCCTGGATAATCTATTATTTCTTCCAATACTAATAATGAACAAAAATATATAAGTAGATAAATTTTACAGAATTTTAACAAGGAATTTTATTACTTTATTTTCATTACAGATGGAAGCTGTGCAGCGGTGGGTGCGCCGATATGGCGATTCAGGCACCATAGACCGTCTTCAGCCTGGCCCCAAAGCCTTTGCCTACACCGATGCGTGTTCTTTGCATGAAGAGGTGGTGGAAAAACATATAGGTAGAAAACCCCTTTATGTCCACCCGTGTTATGACCACCAAACACCATGTTACATTGCAAACAGTAAGGAACCATCTTCGGGCGGCTGGGATCAAATGTCGCAGACCGGCAAGAAAAATTTTGATGTCGGATCTTCATCGTCGAAGTAGGTTAAGTTTTGTCAGGGACTATTTAAATTTTGACTGGTGCAACAATATAGTAATATTTAGTGACGAAAAATGTTTTAAATCAGACAAGGATGGACGCAAAATTTTATGGAGAAAAGCAGGTGAGCGATATTGCCAAAAAATATTCTACCGTGCAGGTCTAGTGGTCATATTACTTTAGGGTACTGGGGTTGGATGTCCTCGATGGGTCCTGGTGGGTTGGTTGAAGTAGGTGCTCTTATTATTATTATCTATGTTTAATTACATTGTAAGTCTGTATTTTAGTGGTTTCAATTATACTTAGGTATACTCCGGTATAGATAACTTGGAATAATTAAAACCTATATACTTATACCTATATACTTTTTATATACTATATACTTATACCTATATACCTATTATATACTATATACTTATACCTATATACTTACTATCTCATATATAGGCAAATTTAAGCAAATAAATGACTATTATTACTATTTATAATAAAAGTTGGAATATGTTGCGCCATTTCTTCGCACTAGTGCCTAGGAACTAAAAGATGTAGGTAATTATGTGGCATCATTTTGAGAAATAAAGAAATTAAACTGTAAATAAGTGAGTGATGTTATTGTTAACGAAATGAGAAGTTATTATATTTGCATATAGTATAATTTCTAAACGTTAACATGGTGATTCACTACACTTTAGTTACTGAAAGTTAATTAGTTTACCTGCGTCCATACTTGTCTGATTTAAACATCCAGAAGGATAATATTGAATAACCTATTAATTATATAAAGAATGTTTAATGTATAAACCTAAACGTATTGCACTCGGCTACGCCCGCTTGGATTTCAATTATCCCGCACAATAGTATATGACTATTCTTAGGTCTACTAAATAAATCTGTTTAACTGTTTAGAATTAGTTTAGTTACAAACATTGTGACTCGAGATTTTTTAGATACTTTCTTCTACGACACAACACAACTAAATTATTTATTTACTGAACAATTATATCATTGAAACAATGATGTTGTTTTATTTTCCATATTATTATTATTTTTGAGATTACGGAACACTTAGTATAAAAGTCGTGTCACAAAACGTGATCACAAACAAAATAAAGAACTAAAATAAAACTATTAATTAATCAAACCGCCTATATCAATATAGCTGCGGTTCGAACTCGCAACCTTCGCATTGCCATTACGCCTATAATACCACTCAACTACGTGAGCCTTTGCTGTATTGGTGAAATTTACCTTCTCATTCGATGGCAGGCAAATCACTCACTAACACATATTCAATCGTTCACAATTCACTGGCACACATAAACACAAAAACGCACACATATGTGACTTCAAAGAAATGAGTTATTGTTATTGATATTGACTGTTCTCACACATATGTAAAACATACGGGTGCTTCTTCCACTTGACTCAAATCATAAATAGATTGTATTAGATGGTTAGGCTATCATTTTTGCTTTGTGTACATAAACAATTACCAAATACACAGGACCTTATTGTACCTAACCATGAGTTAAGTATTAGGATAACAAATTAATAGGTAGGTACAAACATAGTTATTCGTTGTATAACATATTCTCACGTAATTAACCTTAATATTATTAGTGTGATAACATAGATAATATACCTACCTAATTACCTAGCATGTAATAACATAATGTAACTCGATTGAAGAATTACATTTTTTCAACACATACCTACATATATGTACAGTGATTCATAAGGTGATTCTTAGTTCACCGCAATTAGGCATGTAATGACACCTATAATCAAACTGTGACTTTTCATTGCTTTTATTCTCAAGTGAGTTATAGTTTGATTTTTATATTTTATTGGGGAGTTGCTTCGTTCTTAATAAGTTTCCATACAAAAGTATCGTGTTTAATAATCTACCTACAAATAAAAATTAATGTACCTACTTATTGCTAACTAATCGCATACAACTTCGTAATTTCAACTTGTAGGCACGTGTTTAATAAACAAAACATAGCTCAAATTATAACTTTTACTTTCTCTGCTAAAACTTTAAAGTCTCTGCCTCGAGCGTTGAGGGATAATATAATGGAGAGGGCACTAAAAATGACAGTTATCATCAGAGAGGAGCGTCCATAATACATTTGTGACAGAAGTAGGCGAGACAGTAATAATATTTTCACCACAGCAGCTCAAACAAGTGAGTTTTGCTGCGTAAAAACAGTGTGCAAAATGCGATTTTGCTCACTCAGTGAGACAAAGTAGCTTTTTAATATTTTTTTTTAATTTTCAATAAATAGTGCCAACCATAGATTCAAAAAGAATTGTTCCGTGAATAACTTTCGAATTACATACACTGCACTCTGTCTCTTGGCCGTCCATAAAAAAGTTCGAATGACAAAAACAAGTATTGAAGGTTTTTTTTTAATTTATGGCACGTCAAAGGACCTATTTCGAAATTCTAAATTTGAAAGATATTTGTAAAAGAATAACCATGTATTTTATTTACATTATTTAATAATTATGTAATGTTATTGAATACCAAAATAAGTAATGCATAAGTATTTATAATGATTACTATTATCAACATTTGAAAAATAAAATGTCACGTACGCTGTTTCTGAACACACCTTAAAAATAACGGGTATAAAATTTAACTTTTAACTTTCAA
This sequence comes from Pelosia muscerda, assembly GCA_963691645.1. Classification (NCBI taxonomy): domain Eukaryota; kingdom Metazoa; phylum Arthropoda; class Insecta; order Lepidoptera; family Erebidae; genus Pelosia; species Pelosia muscerda. Next base: position 13,543,799 of record OY829098.1, on the reverse strand, counting down.
CTTTAAATTTGCAGAACAGCAATAAGTAATTAGATTAATTATTAACTTTTAAAATTTTCAGCATTATTTTAATTAATAATAGGTATTCTGTTCTGTTAATAAGTGTTGCATTATCTTCTAAGTAATATTTCTTATGTGTTCTCGCTGCTGAAGTGAAAAGTAATGTGTGCTACACGAGAGCAAAATTATTTGCATCTCGTGCATTTGAATCCCTCACTACGCTCAGGATTCTACAGTAGAATCACTCGCTACGCTCGTGATTCAATCCTAGAATCCCTCGCTTGCTCAGGATTCAAAATCAGCACTCGCAGCAAAAAACAGTTTTGCTCTCTTGTTGCACAAATAACTATTTTGTGTCCCTATGCGATTTTCAGTACCCAAGTACCCAAAATGAAACTGACACATACCTACTATTCGACTAAAATAAATAGCTTATGAGCGAGCCCAGATAAACTGCCATAGTTTTAGAAAGTGACAGTGACATTTGATGAGTCGTTTTAATTTATGACCATGTGATGATCAGTGTGCAAAAATTAAAGTCTCCTACACACATTCTTTTTCAAAATTTACCTGACAGGTGGGACATTACAAACTGAAAATACAGTGAGTAAAATGCTACAGTAAAGTATTATGAATATTTTACATATTTCTTTTAATTTATTCTATTTTCACTACGAATGAGGTTTGAGATTCATTCAAATCTAATGTAAACTTTATTGGTTTAAGAAGTCAATTACAATGTAATTGAAAAGATCACATTGTTTAAAAATAAATAATATACCTTCCTTCATAAGCAGTCTTACTTCCGTATATTGGTTTTGCCATATGGGAACACCTTTGGGGCCCAAGTTAACCTTATATAGACAAGGCTTAAGCGCACTATATATATACTGCACTATATATACTGATAATGAGTAAGATTTATTTACGAAGCGAGTGTAAACTTCGGCCATGCCACATGCCACAGAAAGCGTGACTACGCTATCGGCTAATCTTGGACCAGAGAATTAGCCTGGTTTGCGTTATCATTAAGTAAAACTTCACAAAATTGCCGCAATACCTACTGTTCCATTTGTAAGTATATAGAATTTTTCAAATATTCTATTTGCGGACTTAAGGGACTTATCGAAAATAAGGCGAATCCGAGCTTGTTTTGTTAAATATCTAATGCAATTTAATAAAGAAACGAGCTAATTATATCTAATGGCAATCACATTAGGTACACAGAAATTTCTTTTTCCTCTGAGGGTTTTTGGAAGTTTCGTTCGGATAGTGGCACAAGTAATACCTATCTTAGTAGAAGATATTCGAAACCCTTTCTACGCAATATCTAGTGTATGGGTAGGGTGGATTAGGGCAAGATTATCTAATCTATACCTCATCATAAGTAAGTTTTAGTTCGGAGGCCGTTAGACTAAGTATAACTAAACCTAAGAGTAAAAGATTATTACAGATGGAACGTATAGAACTATCCCGTGGAGCCCCTAAGTCACGACTATACTACTAAAGTATAGCCAGTTCGCTCGAATTCTGTGTTCACGTTCCCTACAAAACTAGTAGAGCATTAGTTTGATTTCTTGAGCGAGAAAATAGTCGATAGGCTTTTAGCATCATAAAACTGGATAACCGAAATCATTGCTCTGAATTGGATAATTTTTATTGTGTTTGTTACAATAAGGTTTCAATAAAAGTATCTAAACAAAACAAAAATTCTAGATGCTCAGCATTCTACGCCAGCGTAGCCGCAAGCGTCACTTAGTCTGTAATAAAACGCGCTGAAAATTAATGAATAGAAATAGTTGGACAATGAATTGAAAAATCAAATGGAGAAATTCTAATTTTATTATTTATCGCTACTGGCTAGTCTAGCCGCAGGGAGGAAGTGAGGGGGGTGTCGCCACCTCAATGTGCCTGCTTACAGTCGATAGGGAATTTAAATACAATATTTTTAGAATTAATATCCAACAACCGTTCGTACGTCTAAAAATATTGAATGATAAATAATGAAGCTCCAAGAGTACAGAGTGGATTATATCAGTATAAATTTCGATTTCATTTATTTATGAGAGCGTATAACAAAGGACAATTAACTAGCTGTTATACCGTTACATACGACCTTCCTTAGAGTTAAGGGAATATACATAAAAAATACTAGAATTGTTCCAACCGTCTTCGAATTATGCGTTTAGCAACATATTTCGCTATTCATTTTTATTTATATACTTAGATTAATTAGTTTATTAACTTTCTATTACTGGCATATTTTTCTATGTTTTCATCATCAACTTATTATTCCCGATTGTATTCAAAGCTTTTACTTCAGAACTTTTCAGTTTACGTTGTCTTGACTCTTTTACGGCTACCGTCTAAACTCCTAACCGGAGAATAATGCCTACGACAGTTACTTCCGTTAACCAGGTGTACCAGTTTGCAGGTGATGTCGATTTAGGCTCCGAAGACCTTGGTGACGTAATGTGAAAGTGATTGTGATCAAATGATATATTTTTCGTTCACCCTAACTCACCCTATTGCACCTTGCAGCTTCAAGTGTATCAGTTGAACAGCTTTTTTGCTCTCAGTCGCTCTCGTTTATGTAATACTAGCTGACCCGCGCGACTTCGTCTGCGTCACCCCGTTTTTACAACATTTTTCATTCCTGCTCCGCACCTCTTAGTCGTAGCCTGATGTTATATACATATAAACCTTCCTCTTTAACCATTCTATCTATTGAAACAAACCGCCTCAAAATTCGTTGCGTAGTTCTAAAGATTTAAGCATACAAAGGGACAAGAAAAATAGGTACAGAAAACGCGACTTTATTTTATACTATTTATTATATTATATTATTATTATGTAATATAGGTATCGTTGGCCTGACTAGTATAAACATTTACTCTCCTGTTTTACGACCAGAGAGGTAGAGTGTATTATGCGACCACTTTACAAATAGTGGAATGACCTTCTTTTGTCATCTCTGATATAACTTGTTGAAATAACTACTGTCTAGACTGCACAATTTTTCATATTATATATATTTTCAAAAGGTGGGACTCTCATACATAACCATAGGACATACTTGCGTCGTTATATGCGTAGGAGGAACATAGACCTCTACCACGGTGAGTGCTCTGATGAACTCTAAAAATTAATCCCACACTCTCCTTTCCTACACAGGATAACACGTGCAGGGCTATGTCACCCGCATACTGTGCGGAATATTCCATCAATAACCAAGCGATTGTGTGTGTCTTTCTTCTGCCGCAACATTACGTCTAGAATTTCCTTACCAGCTTATGTGTTTACTTCTTCCTACAGTCCCGGGTCCATTAAACGTAGCTGAACATGTTTGTAATGGTGACCCTCTTTCCTGAGACTTTCCCTTAAGCTTACCGTCAGGCGGAGTGAAGTCAAATTGACGTACATAAAATAAAAAAATGATCTATTGGAGTTCATTTTTCGTGGTGAATTGCGGTAGTATATCGACTTCGTTGCCATACACCGTTGCTCATTTAGATGTGGTTTTTTTAGTTGCTCTTTCTAACTTTACGATATCGTAAAGTGAAATGATGCTACGACGAAGCTTGAAATCGTAGCAAGAAGCGACGACGTACCGCTAATAAGTATGTTGATCTATAAGCCCGTAGGCTACGTGTGTATATATGTGTATCTAATATATGACATTCCAAGAGTTACAAATTTTCACAGATTTGGCTCACCCACGTGGACTACACGCAGTACACATTAAGTTCTAAAGTAGCATTTTTTCACTCACATACATACATACATATGCTCACGCTCGTAATTCCCGAAGGGGTAGGCAGAGGTGTATTAAACCTCCACATTTCGCCAGTATTATTACTTACTTATGTCAGTACATATATATACTTTTGTCAGTATTATTACTTACTTATGCTTAATAATACTTTAAATGTTTATGTACAAGAATCATTTATCTAGAAGATTAAGAAAACTGCGGTAGCCTAGTGGTATGGGTAATGGACTGCTGAGACGAGGTCTCGGGTTCGATCCCAAGTTTAACCATGGCACACACCAATGACATTTCGATGCTTTTCGAAGTAACGTGTGTATTTATCGCAGGTTTATAAGTGTCCGGATGGCAATAGGCTCGCCACCACATTGGGACCTAAACGTAAACTGGCGAAATGTGGGTGCTAGCACCACTGCCTACCCTTTCAGGGATATAGGCGTGAGTTTATGGTATTAAGAAAACAGTTAGGTGCAGCAAGTTTTATTTACGACAAACTTCAAATCGCAATCGTGTAAAGTGGAAATTTCTCAGAAACATTGTTTTGTGATAGATAACTTGAACCATTTTTATCTTATTATTTCAACTGTACTAAACTCTAAATAACGCCTGAAGTTCCGAGTACCGACGTCTTTCCCTCGGGAATATGTGGGGGCTTATACAACTGTAACATAATAATTTAACAGTGAGTCTCAGTCGTAACACAACTACCGCGACGCGATGACGTGTGGAACATCAATACGTAAAGCCGACTCGATAACACAACGTAATATATTATTATGAACTTATAAACAAACGTAACTATATTCAACGGGAACAGTTGCCCTGTAGGCCTAAGTTCCTATAGGTAATATGCCTGTATATTTGGGCTATCGAATGGTAATAGAACTGGAATTTGTTCCGTATTATTTTCAGAATAAATGATGGTTGAAACCAAACCTCCAGCCAGCGGGATTTTTTTTGTTATGAATTTAATCACGCTGAAATGTAGTTCTACAATTAGGGCTATGCTATGTGAACACATAAAAGCCAAAACAGACATGGGTTTCATTCATGAAATACAGAAAAAACACGTTAAGAAAAAATCTCCATTCAGCGGAAAACTTTTTATTTAAGTCGAAAACAATATTGAAATGCAAATCATTAATTAGTGCTATTCCTTTACTTACTCTTTTCAAACTTGCTTTTGTCTCTTACTCTTACTCTTTTCAAACTGTAGGCCACAGGGCAACTGTTCCCGTTGAATATAGTTACGTTATAAACAATACCATATCAAGATTAAATTTAATAATCTTATAAGTAAAACTTGCGCTTTCCTGTCATCTCGCATTTGGTTGGACTTAGGACATTGGGCTATCCATAAACATGCTCTCAGATGAGCGCTTCTTTGAATGCTATATTTACTGCATTATAAGAACTTTGAATACTTTACAAACACGCGTGTTGCCGCCTGCCCACAATATCGGGCCCTTTAAGTGAATCACAAAACAAAAGGGCTGCCGGGAAATGTACATCTGAAACTTTGGACCCGCATTAAACAGGAACGAAAGATGTAACATTTGTGTACCACGAAGTTACTTCTAATTTATATCGGTAGGGTTATCCTGATTGGAGAATGTATGGTACAAATTAGCCGAAACTGCGCTCCTAAATTTCGAATGTTCTGTCAGTAAATTTGATGATCCTTTACAGATCTAACCATAGAAAGATATTTTACGGAGGCGTACACGAAATAGTTATATTGCTATTTTTTTAACTAACGCGTGTATTCCCTCACCCGCTCTGTCACTAATTAAGACTACCGAAGGACGAATAAGTCGATACATTAGGTTTGTTATTACATATATTATAACAAACCCAAGCGCTTTTAAGAGGCCCCCTTACCGAATATCTCCTTATAGAAATGCTTCTAATATTTTGTCTTTTCTAAGGTTTTGTAAAATTGCTAAAAAAAGTCTTATAATACAATTATAATATAATATAATGTTTGTTTTATTTGCTCACTAATAATGAATCAACCACCAATAATCAACCATAAGTAATCAATCATTAATGAGGTACAATAATTAAGAAGTAATACTTATTTAATTTGATAAAAAAATTATAAAATAAGGTTATCTGGGTTAAAATATAAAAAAGTGGCCTGAAAATTATTAATTATATCAACATTTATAAATAGTCTCGTAACCCCTACTGAGAAGTAAACTAGCATATAGGATAAGAATTTTATGGTATAAATAAGTGGTACTAATTAATACCTTACAAACAAGTTTCAAATATTGATTTTCGTTCCAAAACAATCGAAATGTTTCATTACGCTACCTTCAAATAAATCATTATCATCATGGATAAACAATGCTCACAGACGGTAAACGGTGAGAGGTATTCAATGACCGTCGCCGTTTTATGTCTGCACGTGCATCGTAATACGTCAGCCATAAAACCATCACCGTTTTCTTATTCCCAGCCTGAATTTACTCCACATAATTGAATTTCCGATACCCTACCTGCTTCCGTATCGACCCTACGTCGCGCTAACGTCGAAAAATATTAAAGTTCAGTAAATTGTTCATGTTCTTAGTTTTATATTTAGTTTTAAAAGAGTTCTGGTAACTGAGATTAATCGTATTTCCGCAAACCCTTCCAAATAATTTAAATAACTTGTGTTCAAAGCGAGTTCATGTCTATAGAGCAATGCAATAGGTTCTAAACTCCCGGTCGCAAGGGTGACTCCTTACTGACTAAGCTACCGAAGTTCAGGATTCTAATTTTTGAAAATTAGAATGGTGCTGAGCTTAGCGAGCGCCTTAGCGAGGAAATGACTAAATGCAAAAAGAAATTGGTGCACGCAAAGCTAGTTATAAAAACAGTACACCACAGAGATTTTGAGTCAGAGATTTTACCAAATAAAAAAGTTGCATGATGATTGTACTATTAAATATTCCGCCGAATCGACGGCATTTTTGAGTTGCCATCGTCATCGTTGCGTCATTGTGGTGGTTTAATTTTTAATGAGACTATTCCGAACTATAAACCCTTATTTTTCGGATACTGGCCAAAACACTGCGAACATGATACCATTCTTAATGCCAGCGTTGAATTTAACTGGAGCCTTCATACCAATAAATTAATTTATTCATTGGTATTGGTTACTTCTTTATTTTAACAAAAAGCGATAAATAATTCGTTAAAACATTTGTTAATAAACAAGGCATAGGGTACATACGAGATACCTTTATTATGGTCTTACAAGAACCCGTTCTTAATCGAGTACCTGGCATAGGTACTCGATTAAGAACGCGTAATGTATGATACGGTCATAAAACGTAGCCAGTGGGCCGATTCAGACTACCGGCGCTCGAGTTGTATCGCGCGTGATCACGATGCGGCCACAGCCAGAATTGCGCATGTTCCGAGGCTTTTATGTAACCGCGGGCCGATCCGAAACCGAGCGCGATCCATGGACTAGCGTCCGTTAGGAAACTTTACTCATTCATCTTTTCCCTAAAAGCGGGGCGCGGGGTCCGGGCCGCGCTGCGCTACGACGCGAGTGTTACGTAACGTGCCCTCGGCTACGCCGATTTCGAGTCGAGCCGCCCTGGAGCGCGGACCTGCCTGCCGCCTGCTGGCTCGCGCTGTCGAACGACTCGCACCCTCGCCGCATCGCCGCATTCTCCCCGAGCGACCGCGTCGCGTATCCGCGCTCGCTCGTGCCGTCGCTCGACTTGTACCCGCGTTATCTCGTTCAAACACTTTCTCAGACTAGAACCTAAACTTTAATTCTCGGTTGTTGGCTTCTCACTTCTCAGCGAAGGGGTAAGCCATTTGTTTACTTAAACTAGTTCGTTATTTATTTGTTTTCTCACCCACTTAGCAACCTTTTACGTTATATAACATTTGACATCGCTTTGTTACTCTCATCTTTGTTTCATCTTAAGATACGACTTTCGGCTGTGCGATATAAAACTAAGACAACATTCATTTTATATGAACCACTACAAATGAAAAACTGTTTTTAAAACTTTTTGTTCTGATATTTACAAAACAAAGCATTTGTTGGAGTTGGAGGTGTGATTCAATATATATATATATATGCAATAAAGTTATTTAAGAAAGTAAATACATCAATTATAAAACTAAACCCTTTAATTAGATAGAAAAGCTTCGCGATAATACTTTGCCGCCTTTAGCAGATCACGTACTATCCCTATGAGACATCGTTGGATAAAATCAGTTTTATTCAAATATTGTGTGATGTACAATAAAGTTAGTTATGAAATTAAATAAAAAGTTTTCCTTACATTTTTATTTAAACTTGCAGCTACGCTTTGTCGTAGCTGCGTAGCTAGTTCGTAGAGGTTGAAGTTGTTTTACTTTCTATCTGCTGCATTTGATGTTCAGGCAATTTTTAATATTATTACTACATTTTTAACATTTTATATTATTTACATATTGATACGTAAATGTGTCTTCTGAAGAACGGTACTTTTATATGAATTGAAGAAACGTGGTGTCGACATAGGTGTTACGATTCTTTTGCTCGTAATATTTCAATAACTTTCAATATTTTAACACTTTTATCTTAAAAATTTAGCATGGTATCGTTATATTTAATTCAATAATAGTCTTTTCTATTATTTCATGCAGTAATACTAAACTTGATAAAAAGAAGCAAGGAATAAAATATAACAAAAGTAAAGTGTATAATATATTATATCTTTATAATAATTATCATTGAAATTAATCATATCTTCTTATCACGCCAAAAAGTAATGTTTCTAAATAATTGCACGTGTATTTTATGAAAGTCACTGAGAAATATTGTATCCGTTGGTGGTGTCGGTACAACGCAGCGATTCAATAGAAATATGCAAAGAATCTTAACTCTGCACGGAGTTATTTGCCTCAAACAAGAATTGTACCACACGCCTTGCTTGGTATTTACTTGCATTATAAAACAGTCTATTTATAATTTTGTATATGTTATAGGTTATCTGTTATACATTTCTTATAGTAGGTTTATTTTAGATACAATACAACAGGGATTCAACTTATTATCTTTTTATAACTTGAACATCATAATTTATTTATTGAAATTATAATAAGTGAAGTTTTTCAATTTATTTTATTATTATACCTTAGTATTATTATTATTCGTTTGTGGAATATATGTTATTTGGTATATTATTGATAATACACGTAAGCAAACTTTTTAAAGTACACAGTTTTCAATGTACAGGTTTTATATGCGACTCGGTTGGACTCCCGAATGAAGAACGGGAGTAGCTTATCAGCTTATGTCGTTTTAACCCACGAGATAAGAACAGTGGACGTATACTCATACCACTTTATAACACTTAAATCGCTTTATTATACATAATAATACCCGCTTTGTTTTATCATGTTTCGGCCAAAAAAAACAACCCTTATAAGTTATATTGTGAAACTCCCGCTATTTATTCCGAGAGGTTGAAAGATTATCTCACTTAAATTGCGGTACAGCTTTCCCTGTTTATTTATATAGTTGTAATATGAATTTGTCTAAAGAATCATCATCTTGCTGCCCTTGTCCCAATTATTTGGGGTCGGTGCAACATGTCATTCTCTTCCATACATTCCTATCGGATGTCATTTCCTCAGTCACTCTCTCCTTTGCCATATCTTCTTTCACCCAATACATCCATCTTTTTTTGGGCCGGCCTCTGGTGATGAAGCCCTCTACATTCATGCTTTGAACCTTTTTCACAATATGACTATTATCTCTTCTCATAGTATGTCCATACCACGCCAGGACGTTCACTTCTAAATTTTGGATTATCGTGCTACTGTCAAACTTTCTCAATATACTCACATTCCTTATTGTATCCATTCTCGTCACACCACACATCCATCTTAACATTCGCATCTCCGCAACATGCAGTTTTCTTTCATCGGTCGCTTTCAAGGCCAAACGAGGATACATGAGGATTTGTCTAAAGAATATAATGACATAATAGTGAGCCTTCTTCATTATCCATGCCCCAATCTCAGTCGCATCCAAAACTCGCACTTTGGGGCCTGGAGTCCGGTGTCATGTAACTCTTTTTCTACCTTTTATGGGTGTTACTACTGAAAGGCTATCCGACTCTGAGAAGCAAGACTGGATCTAAACTTCGTCGGTTAACCATAGAGTTTAGGTTCTTGGCCTCTAGATCTTGATGGGGAATCATGTGTATACAACCTGTCATACAGTACACTCAACTTTATTTGTGAACGTAAAAGCCGAATTTTCACATATCAAAATATTTGATAAACGTGCTTTTAGTTCTGTTATCGCTAGTATCATATCGTATCAGTAATCGTAAGTGCAGTACAAGTACGTACGATTGCACGGCAGGTTATCACGAATGTCAGGCAGCCTTACCTATTACTAGTACCTATATGGTTATGCATTCGAAGACCTTTCGTTTTCTTTGTTCACTTTTGTGCATAGTGATTGGTTAGTTGACTGTCCGAAGTGTTAAATTAATTAACCGCTGGAGCAATAAGATTATGAGTGCAACGTTTATTTGTACTGTAAGAAAGTACCTACTTGTATTTTTTGTAAAATAACTTTGAGAATTACTAAAAAAATAGATCTAACGTTAACGTAACAATTTTAGGCTTCTGAGGGTGAAATTAAGTATTATATAGTATAACTTTTTTAGCATATAGAAGTACGGTTGGTGAAACCATTGAAATATGTCGAACTTCGAGCATTTCTTCGCAGTTTTAATTCCCTTTAGTATAACTTTTTAGCATATAGAAGTACGGTTGGTGAAACCATTGAAATATGTAGAACTTTGAGTATTTCTTCGCAGTTTTAATTCCATTTCTTAAAAAAATATTATTCGTCTTATTATTACTACAGTATTATATGTAGTCCTTTTATGGATAAATTTCAATAATATAATATTAGCTACACTTCGGGACAGGGTTTAATCAATAAGAATTCTATCATCATATCACAAACGAATACATTTATTCCATACCTTTTCCTAATCCATCTAGTTATACATAACTGCATATTACGGATAACAATCGTTACTTACATGCTCATGACAATGAATCCTTATATTTATATTTGATCGTCTTATATTATTATTATTACGGTATATTTAATCCTTTTAAGCATTAATTTCAATTATGTAATAATAATATTATATTTACTCTACACGAAGAAAAACATAATTTGCGATCGTGTGTTGTTTTAGGTGGGTAAAATATACCATAGATAACAGATGTAATAGAGAATATCAAAGAGTATTTATGTGGCCTAGTAATATTGCACATTGAGACTCACCTACTCGATACAAGCTAACAACAATAATAACACTATTATATTTACTCAACACGGATAAAAACAAAAAGCGCGCTCGTGTTTTGTTTTTTTAGGTGTTAAAATATATCATAGATAACAAATGTAGATAATATCAAAGAGTATTTATGTGGCCTCGTCGTGTAGTAATATCGCACATTGAGGCTTGCCGACTCGGCACAAGCTAACAACTAGTAATCTTACAATGTTGTTTACTTAATTTCTATTGAGCTGCTATTATGGTGCAGAAACTGTATATTTCATGTTGTAAAAACTTTATGATATTTGTTTACGTAGATATTTACATTTCGGGGAACCAACCAAGTTAGAGTATATGCGTGTATACGCCAGATAGAAAAGTTTTAGTTCAAAGAATATTTACTGAAAGATATTGGATACGTCTCCGCAGAGGGTAATAAATTGCATTCCCTCTGGCGTCAGCCTTAAAGTGAAGGTACGCAGATTAATATTATGAAAGTAAGTGTGGTCGTTTGCATTATATAGCGAATCTTATAATAGGTACTGTGTATTTAGGGTCGATCTAGGCGTTCGTATGTCAGATAAATCGAGAACATTTTAAAGAAAGGTCGAGAATACCCACAACCGGCGATAGTGTAGGTGTATGATAGAAGGGATGTCGTGGCATGTAAAAACATAATCATTGTCTACTACGTTGGAAAAAAGAGGTGACTGTGTATGTATAACGTTTATTTTAGGACACTGGGTAAGTGCGGGTATTCAAACTGTATTATAGGGACGTTAACAGGGAGCAAAGGCGGGGTGGTTATTTTTTCACAAAACATATCCGTTCAACGAGGTCATGCTTTTCGGTATTATTTAATATTTGAAAACTTTCTTATCAGGTTGAATATTAGTTTATAGTTAAGTGAAGGAGTTTTTAAAATCTACTGTTGAGTCGACGGCATTTCCACTTCTTAATTCTGTGTTCCTAGTGCGCTGCATGCGATATCGGAGGCGCTCATATGTGTTTAAAATTATTAGCCACGAACACTTATCAAACTCTAATACATAACCAACTAATATAAAGAGAAGCAAGGCGTTGGGTCTTAGAATGCAAGCTTTGTATTCAACCGGAATGGTCAATTGGATCAAGAAGGTAAAAAAATATAGGAGACTATTCGAGATGAGCTAAATTTAACTAACACAAGTGATGAATATACCTACTCGCCGCCAATCACTTGATGCTCACTCCGTTGGAAGGATCTGTAGCGGTGAGGGCCCGACTCTCTGCATAATTATACTGCTAGTTTAGTTTCTCTTTATGAAGTTGCTATGTTATTGATTTAATCCACTAGATTCTAATCGAAATATATTCATGATTTGTGTAATCTCTGAATGAACAGAAATAACTGCTTAGTAAAGAATGTATAACGTATTACGATACGAGCACCATTCTCTTGGCGTCTGCTTATTATTTTGATTGTTTTTTTAAGGACAACACCCGCCTGAAAATCCTGCAGCAGTACCTCGTTTGTTGATTATTGTCTGTTATTAATGCTAATGCAAACTGAATGTTGAAAATAGAACATCTTAAATTCAAGTTGACGCATTAGATATTATGTCACCAGCCGGTAAACCCTCTTTTCAGGGAAGTGTGCTTGATTCCGCGGACTACGCACCGTGGCCTCACAATTTTACTTCTCTGTGATATTGCAAACATGTTTATAATAGTAAATGCGTTCGCGACCGTGAAACCTCTCATCGGGGATACCCGGTGAGTTTACTATCCATCTTTGTACAGTGAGCTCTAAAAGCTTTTCGATAATATGAAAATAAAAGTGAATGAAGAGATACCACTACATAACTATTAGTCTTAGAAGCTTCGGATAATAATAGATCTACATATTAATGTTATTAAGTTTAAGCAACAACATGCATGAATTTACTGAATTTCTTATAAAGAAGTAAGACATAGATCTAGTTTATTTAATTAACGCACTCTATGTTACTTTTGATTAAATTATACGTAGGCTGTCAAAGGATTAGATAGATCTTTAGATGTTCAGGACTTCTACTCAATCCGCCTATCTTATATCTTCAAAGGCTGTCTGGAACATTGCTCTCAGAGATAACGTTCATTGTACTGTCCTCAAGGACAAAGTTCTAGTGTCTGTCTTTATCATAAACTTAGTGTTAATCTTAATCGTTGCACACAACTCCACCCCCATGAAATAATAAATATTCTGGTACATTCTACGCAGTGCTATTTAGATTCAAAGTAAGCATGGCTTAACTAGCTTTGATAAATGAATTCTAGAATGTGGAGAAACATACATTATATTTTTTTGTGAAAGGTTACTTTTATACAACTCGTGTACATATTCATACATGCAAATATTTGTACTGAGCGGGAATCGAAACTATGACTTCTGATATAACTATAAACTATGTGTTGTAGGAAATTCAGAATGTAGATTTACTTTGATGCCTATATCCGAAAAAAGTTAATGAATAATTCGACATCGTGATAGATCGCAAACTGACCACTAACATTGTACAACTTTTTTAGCCGTGACAAACTTTTAGCACTAAAACGCTTGCCTTGTCGTAGGTAATACAAAGTTAATTTAATTTATTGAGTGCTATTCACACACACCACGGGCGCAGATCGGGTAGTCAGTTTGCAATCCATCACCGTTTTCTTAAAATAATATGTTTTTATTTTATTTTATAAACGGCGATGAAAAGCAAACCGACCCGCGCATGGCTCGCTCTCCAAGTGAACCGCACTTTAGAACGATGCGGGATAAACTATGAGTGTTTCTTGTAAGAAGAATGTTTACTTTTATTAAGTAAAACTACTAAAATTAGCTTTAGAATTTCGTATATATGAGAGAAAATTATACTCATCTACATAATTCTATTGGAGCAATGTAATCCTAGAGGATCTTCCTAGCCAATTGTCATTCATAACAGACAGCTTTGATTCTAATGCACGCGGGGAACTTTGTATAGCTTACATAGTCGGCACATACCTATATACCTACTTAGTTTATTGATAAAACTATATAATATATAAGTATAGCAAATTGTTCGGATTTATAAAAATACGATATGGTGTTCTAAATACATTGAACTTTCTTAATATGAATATAATTTACATATATATCCAGGTCGGGCCTATATAAATGAATAACTTCAAATATTAACACTGAAACGGAATCGAATGTAATATCGGTACTAGCAGACAAACCTCCCGTGACGTAGCACTCTACTGCCACTGTAAAGTTTTATGCTGGTAAATATATAAAAATGACATACAATAAATATATAAATTTAAGACATCTAAATATATAAATTATGTTATAAATTAAGTACAGTTTGAATCTAGATACTGATATTCAGTTATTGCTAGAGTATTTTATTTATATATAAGATGCGCTCCAAAATTGCGTCTATCATCCAACTCCCATAAGGACACATTCATAATATCTGAATTTAACTCGATCCAACTTTGCTCAAAGAATTTATATAGCGACGTATTATTTGAGTTGGAATTATATTTACCCCTGCATTGGGAATTAAACTCTTGAACTAAGGTAAATAATTTGCAACTGGTGAACAATAAGACAGTTGAGTTAGCTTGTTACGTGTTATTATTGTAACATTTTACATTTAAAGAGCCGATGGTTTTGTAACTGAGCTGTTTTAGAGTTTAAGGTATTCTGAGCTCAGGCCAATCTCTTATCCAACTCGGCAAGCACCTGGGTATTGCCGCACGAGGGTCTTATCAGCATCATCATCATCGTCATCACCTTAGTTTTGTCATTACGTCCATGACTTTTACTTTTAAGCACGGGGTCCTCGTGCACTCTCTCGTGCTTCCTCGAATGCCACACAGCCTAATACAAATTAAAAGAAGGAGTAAATTGAATCTTAGGACACCTAGGAACTACGCTAAAATCGAAATTTTCAACTTATGTTAGTAAAAAATAACAATGAATTTTTTTTATTTAAAATGAAATGCTCTGAATTATTCAGCATTTCAAATTATGCAGAGCTGATCCGAAACTGATCGTCGTCGTGACAAAAACTTGTTTCTTTTTTCTCATGCTGAATAATAGCGCCACGCGAATATTTTGATATTGCATAATTGGTTGCATATATTAAAACTGATTGGAAACAAAGCCTCGGTCGTTAAAATAACTAGTACAAATTATTTATTTATTTATTTATTTATTACAAATCGTGCATGGTTCTCACAGGCTTCGCCCAATACAACAATGCAGCATACATAATATACTTAGCTCCCATAATTATTATTATATCTATATTATATTATTACTATTAATATATATGTATCATATGAATATTCGTCGGTAAAAAGAAGGCATCATGGAGTTTATGTAGTATGGATTAATAATCAAATCGAACGAATTTAAATTTCTTTGAATTCAATCCAAGAAGTCATTTTTGCATACTGTCGGGAAGAACCGGCTGCCATTTTCAATTAGCTCCTAAAATAGAAAATTAAAACTGCAATTTAATTTAGTTCGTTTTTTCACTAAAAATACTGGTTTTTATCTATCTGCCAGGTGTAGGTACACTAAACAGAGCCCTACCAACATTCTTGAGGCTCAAGCCATCTCACCTGTAAGTCAGTGACCCTGTTTTAGCCAGAATGTCCTCTTTTTTTGAAATGGAGGAGGTTCTTCTCAAGGCAGCGTCAGTCAATAAAGAGATCTGGGGCTGCAGTGCAGTCGGTCTATTATCCAGTAGCTTTTAAGACTAACAGTGCAAGAGATTGGTTAACATGAGATTGATTGGATAATTCGAAATCATACTGTAGTTGTACAGTCGCAGTATTTGACAGTAAGCGTAGCTCTAGGCACATTCACCATAGAATCTAGGTTTTTGGAGTTTACTAGGCTTAGTATCCACTATAAAAAGGGAAGCACAAAATATCAGGTCAAAAACTGCCTATACATACATTGCTACTCTGTTCCCATTTCGACTCTGTGGCATATGGGATGTACAATGAGTAACAACAAAAAAGAAGGTACGCAGTGCGCTTTGTTATATCTCGAATTTTTGTATGCTCAGTGAGTTATATAATATGAGGACCGATTTTAATATATTTTGATAGAAAGATAGTTTATCAGACCATGTTATATCGATCTTTGTTTATGGTTTCATGAAGAAATAATTTAACTAATGACATGAGGGTGAAAAATACTTTTTTAAGTTTCAAAAGTAATTGTTACCGAATTGTTTTGATTTTGATATTATTTTACCAGAAATATTTTTCACTTATTAAACGAGCAAAACGAGTACCTTCTGTGTATAAAATAATACACCACGCTTCCATAGCTCATAGAGAGAGGGATTACATAAGTTTGTTTGTAAGTTTGTATGCAGAGGGTAATCTTCGAAACTACTAATCCGATTTGGAAAATTCTTTCGTCAAACGAAAGCACTGTGTTCCAAAACCCTCGCGGACGAAGTAGCGAGTGGAAGACAGTACATAAATAGATTTCTGCTAACGTAATCGATCGATTTGAATGAATATGAAATCAGTTAATGTTGTTGTGGTTTAACTTTTTAAATTCATATAACGGTATTAACAACACGTGCTGGGAGTAAATTTCATCCGCAAATGGTGCAGAATACTTAATTTAGAACCAAGAGGTTCGGGGAACTCCTTAGCAATTCACGTGTTACCTTCTCCCTACAGTTTCGAATCTTTCAAGCTGATCGGTAAAAAACATATAATGAGGCCGTCATGCTAAGTACCACCACTGTATAAATGTACGTGATTGTAATAGTGACCCTCTTTGCTGAACCTATGCCTTCAGCTTCCTATCAGGGGACCTAAAGTCAAACTGTTTAATTTACACTTAATTTAAATAGTTACATGAACAGAACCTAATATTGATTCCAAAATATCTGCACTGATCAGGCACAGGTTCCCCTACATATTGTAATGGTGCCGTTCTTAAATGTTCGTAATAAATACACTGGTCTCATAGGTGCTGTAGCAAGCTTGTAAGCTTTATCGTTTTATCTATCGACATAATGAATATGTATTCAAAACGATATGCTACTTATAAGGAATGATGTTCGAACTCACACGGCTTGTTTTTGTTTATTGATTATGTAAATCGCATGGAAGGGTGATGCCGCAAACAATGTCATTCAAAGTTATTTGTTTTCTACAAATATCCTTTAGGCATCGTATCGTGATTATTTGCCAAAAGGTGATGCCTTGTTCAAGAATATCAAGATTTTCTTAAAAATAACATTTTGTATAAAATGATTCTTTTTAATCAAGGACATGTAGACGAAAGTAGTTAACTCACGCCTATATCCCCGAAGGGGTAGGCATATGTGCTAGCAACCACATTTCGCCAGTTTATGTTTAGGTCCCAATGTATTAGGTGGCGAGCCTATTGCCATTAACCGGGCACTTATAAACCTTCGATAAGTACACACATAACTTCGAAAAGCATCGAAAAGTCATTGGTGTGTGCCATGGTAAAACTAGGTATACCAAAAACAAATCAATATTTTTCAAACAAAATAGAAGCAAAATATTACATTATTTTAGGCACCAATACACTAACTTGCTGCAAATGTGATATCAATAATTCTGTTCTCATAAATATGGCAGAGAGGAATTTAAAAGAGTTACACAGAATCATATTAAATCAGTATTTTATGTGGTTTGTAAAGGTTTTCAACTCATACATAAAAACAACATTCCAAAAGTACCCATAACACTTTTTAGAGTTAGGTATGTATAAAGATATTAGAATTTCCCAATACAAAATAAATGTCATACTCCACCCACTTTATCAATGAACCATTTTTTAGACACCTTCCCTATTTGGAAAAGTAAACATGTAGGTATAATGGACATAATACAGCCACACTTAAGGGCGCGGTTCCTTTATGCGGCATTCGCTGCGGAAGACGCTCGCGGTAAACGCACTCCATTTGCCGCCTCTGTGCGTAGCGAAGAAGTACACAAAGGTACATAATATTCTGCATGCAATATTTTGATATAAAAATTAAAACACCCTTATTTTAAGCATTGAAGACTGCATTACAGTAATTTTGTGTATTATAATAGCGTTTGTTGTTGGTCTCAATACATGGACGCCCAAAATTGTGAGATGTAGAGGGGGAAAAGCAGGAAGGCTAGCTCTGAACTTTGAATTCGAATGTAATCAGGAAAATACGGCAAACCTCGAATGCAATCAAGAAAATACATCTACATGATGATGATGATGTTGAATATCGTTTGTTATGTCGTAAAATATCGGAATAAAAAGCAAGCAAGCGTCGCAAAAAATGTTGCAATTTTATTTCAATTTTACTTCTAGAGCAAACTACACGGACCCATTTTTAAAATTGATGCCTTAATCCCCTCAGAGAGATAAAAGAAAAGAAATCCGATTTATAAACTTAAGGTTAATTATAAAATTATTTAATCGACAATTAAAGCGCGGTGCGACCTCAAAATCAACAAGACGATCAAGTTGTTTTTTTTTTTACTACGTAGGTGGCAGACAAGCACGACAAGACGACAAATTGTTCAAACAAAATCGTCGCACAAGTACATATATGCAATAAATCCCACATCAATATCCCCAGTGGGCAAATAAAGAGATCTAAGACGTTAATTATACAGACAAGGTAATAGCGTACACATGGTGTAAGGTATTTTCAAAGCAAGATCGACACGATCACGGAACAAATTCAAGTCCATACGCACTTTGCATCATCTATATAATTCTTGCCTCAAATATAGTGTCATATTAAATTTTTACGATAGATAAAATCACTTACATATTTTGATTTAAAAAACAAATGAAGTAAGAATAAAGATAAATAAATATTTCGCATAAACAACAAAATCTAAAACAACTTGGAACCTTGTGACTTAGATAGTGACATTAGAAATACAATCACGCTTACGAATATTTTAAGGGTTGAATATGTTATCTGTTACTAGTAATATAATATAACGTGTTACCTTATTCATGCAACTTAGACTGGTCAGGTAAATCTATCTAAAATTTGTTAGTCAAACACGCCAAAACGATCAAACGGATCTGTCTGAAATTTTAGATGGGGATAGATGAAAAACCACAGGCCAAACTTTTATCCCTGCAACCGATCTGGATGGAGTCGCGGTCTAAAACATCTTGATTGAACGATAATTTCCTTTCCCATTTTCCCTTTCTGTCATAATTTAGATAATGGACGCAGAGCCTAGGGAACTATTACAGAGACATATTTATTCTAAGGAACACCTGTACCGATGATAAATGAGAATTAATATCGCTGGAGACCATGGGGAGGGGCTACCATGAAATGTACACCCGAAACTTCGGCCCGCACAAAACGCGTACTCAAGACGTACCTATTATTAAAGTACCTACTGTACTGTAATGTTACGTTGGATTTCTTTCAGCAGCGTTTATAACAAAGCAAATGTGTAGGACCAGCGTCATTAGGGCCGATTGTGCATTTCATGTGACAAATTTTCAAAAAGTTACGAAAGATTTCGCATTTTGCATAAACTAATTGGATCACATTGTCCAAAAATGTTTAGAAAGAAGATCTTAATATTTTAAAAAGTCGCGATGGCGTAAGACGTAAATAATAATGAGTAGTATTCTGCGTCAATGACGATTTGCCCTCATCACAACATGTTGCGTCCAAGGCCTTCACATTGAAGCCCATATCCACCTCCAGTCCAGTCTTAGGTTGGCAATGAGACCATTGACTCACAAGTCACCTACTACGACGTCAAGTCAGCACGAGGTTAGACTAATTAAGACATTAGTTTAACAAGAGGTTAAACTAATGTAAAACGATAAAATTTGACTCGTGTCCCTTACTAGTTTTTGTTATATCTACGTATAACTACGTTTCATATATACATTTTTCATACATTTGGGCAATACCCTTGTTATTAACAAAATTGGTTCTACATACAGTCGACTCACAATAGCCACCTACGCGATATTTGGGTCTTCAATGAATTTGCGTGACTTTCCATTTACATTTTGGATACACTAAAATGATGTAGTTCCTACCAGCTTCTACAAACAACTAATTTGAAACAAATAATGATTATTTCGGTTGTTTAACTCAGAATGTATCTGAGTAAACTCTTGGTAAAACGCAGTGATTGTGATATTAGCGTTGCGACTATAGAATATTTGTATACGTTTTTATTTGCGATGAAACGTTATGATGTAAATAAAACAAATGAAAAACATCTATGTCAAAGTCAAAAATAATATATTCTATAGGTATAAACAAACAAAGCTGCATTTTCAAAACATATAAATAAATAAATCCGAATGGATCACCGGTTCGCAAATAAGCCTTGGATGCGGCCGGGGCTCAAAGCCAAAATGATGTTGAGTAAAACGTGAGAACCCAGTAATTGATCTCAATAATATTCACTGCGAAATTTGAGATCCTTTAAGATCTATCGCATCCTTAAATGCGTTTTAATTAAACGCTGAGTGATCGTAAAAAGTGGAATAATCAGGGAGGCATCGCAGCAATGTCAATGTTATTTCTTAGAAATTGTATTACGAAAATACCATTTTAGTCATTCGGAAGTATGAGGTGTATTCGAATCAGAATTTTAAGTACCTTATAATTTTGACAGAATCAGGCCCCGTTCTTTAATTATTATCCGTCTACGAAACAAATCGAGAGAAGCGTGTCTGTCCACGGCTTGGACGAACGTGTGTAAACGGAAGCCTACCATATAGGATAGACTACCTTAAACGCCATCTGTAGGTCTTCGGTTGCCGGAGGTGTGATAGCAAGAAATATTATTTCTCTCATCCCGGCGACCCACGACCTTCCCTTTCGAGTGGCGAGATGGCCTCGCGGCCTCGCTTTCCAACTCGTTTTCGGTGATCACATCATGTGTCAAATGTTACGAAAGGTTACCGTTAAGGTCTTACCACTGCTACTACAACGTACCCTGTAAGTGTTATGTAGATGTATTGCGATATTATTAACACAAAACCAACTTTTACCATTTTCTGTCTCTGTCTGATTTCTGTCTTAAATGTTCGTGTCTGGTAATGACAATGCAGCAGTTTATAGACAACTAATTAAAACGGCATTCTATTAAAACACAGTAAACCAGTAATAAAATCTGCAAATTATAGTATTCAAGGTTACCGTGGAAATACCGCAAAGGTAGTATAAAGGCATCCTGTAATTAATTTATCGATAGCTATAATTATATTTCGTAAAGTTATAGACGTCAATTATGTCTGAAAGGGAAATAACAGTTTTTAAAATAATTTCATTGTATTGATTTAAGTTAATGGCTACAGCACATGAGCGTTACTTTCCTGAGTTCCTCCACAGCACAGGGTTTGATAAATTCAGTTCAAAAATAATAGGCATTTGTTCAGGGCTCTGTCAATGAATTTGGAATCAAAACAATCTCAACTACTCATCGGTGTACCTACTACCATCTAACACTTGACTACAAGCTGAAAACTTTTGATGACAATAATAGCAAACATTAACACAGAACTTAGAATCACTGAGTGTTTATAAAATTCTAAAACTGGATCTGTTCTTTGACACCAATTAACACGTTTAATACAGAAGCTAGCAAAGAGGGCGTTGCTTCAAACAAGACGTTGACCCACCGTCTGTAAGACACCCGCATCACTACTCAAAGGTATAAACATGTATTCTTGAACTGCTTTGATTTTCGAGTTCATATTGGAATAATTTACACAGATGGTAGTGTGTACGCCAAAATCAACACAGAAGGAAAAGACGCATCGAGTATTACACATACATATACAATAGTCTCATTGAGACCCTATCAGGATCTACGAATCAGCAAACCGGTACATGTGTAAATTAACCGTCGAGTTTCTGTGGCTCTTGTAAAATCAAATATAAGCGAAATGTAGAGAAAGAGTATGAGAGTGAACGTCTGGCTCAAAGGTACAAGCTTTGAATGCAAACGGGGCAGATTAGGTTGGTTTAGCTTAGAGGATCTTGGTCTTTATGGGTCGTATAACACTATTTGGTTTGTGTTTTGCTTGATGCGGCTAGCTAGTTATTTTATAAAGAGGTAGAGGTTTTAAAGTTTTGGACTACTTGTGGCACCATTTAATATAATGTTTGACATCTTTCTGAACGAAATACTCGGAATACCTGCTCTATTTAATTATCCAAGTACCTATCAATAAAAGGAGGTTGCAACGTTATACTCGTACCTACCTGTAATAACAAATAACTTTAGACACATTCGTCATCTTGGGACTTGAAAACGCGTGCCTTTAATTCTAATAGAACGAAAAACGCTATTGTTATACAGTATGAGCTATCACTAAGTTCTCACGTGGTATTGATCATTAGATTATTGGTCAGTGTATCTGATATATTTAGTAGGGTTAGTGGTAATTGAGCGAAGTGTGTAGGGACTTAAGCAGTCGGCAAGTAGTTGTTGTAGTCTACCCGCCCGCAGGGTAAAGAAAACTACAAATATGTGTGCATACAAAACTGGAACATGCTTTTTTTATTTCTATGCTGTATGTGAATATATGACTAGCTAGGTTATATCTAAATGGTTATGACAGTATGTTGCGTTGCAGATATTTCAGCGGGTGAAATACGATTTGGAAGAGCAAATTAATCACATAACTGTTGCGTAACATTCCTTGGTGGTTGCAAAACGGTAAATTGTACTACCGTAAATGATTATACTCAAAACTGATTCGATGTTATTAGAATTAATATACCTTGATTGTAATGAGCCAAGGACAGATAGAGTTGAAACCATACAATCCGTTTAATAATTCGGTTTCGTTTACATATTTTTAATTTTAAGAACAATACAAAGCTCACTTTGAAATTCATTACAATTACATTAAGCCTTTCGCACGTTTTCTTTTAGTTTTTTTTTAAATGTGGTGATACTGTCCGTCTTCTTGATGTCATTTATTTCATAATTCTTTCATTTATGTCAATATTTAAAGTTAGTAGAGTAATATTTGCGTAAGCTTCCGGCAGTATGATATCTATCTCTGTAAATTCTCATACAATTCATTTTATTCGATTTATTTCTGAACGATTATAATTGTCATAAAATTTGAATTAGGATAATTAAAGTATGAAAAGGTCAATAGAAATCATAAAATGTATTCAAAAGTAGAGAAAACAGAGAATGTCATAAGTTAAAATAAGAGTCAATTAATTAATACATCATTCATTAAATTAGAACATGAGTTTTCCTCATCATGTTCATTAATTTCATAATCAAGTCTTGCGGTGGAATGTGTCAGTGATATAAGCTGCAACCAAGGCATTCTAATTTAGTATCTATTTTACTTATATATTAACTTCGTTGATCAAAACTTGAGTAGGTGCATAGTTTAATTGAACTGATTTACAGTGGAGTAATCTTAATTACTGTCAAGAGCTCCTTGTGTTCATCATAAATGTAATTATAGTATGAAAATAATAAACATTATATGTAATTAAGTACATCATTTGATATCTGTACTGCTGTAATTGAAGGTTTGAAAGAAATATTTATTTAGTATCACTAACGTGCCAACAGACAACTCAATTATATTTAATTTCATATATGTATGGAGATTATAAATTTTTATTCACAACCAAATAACTAACATTTTGTCCTCCGTGTGTCTACAACAATATTCATTTAAGAATTAAACTTGAACAATAATGACAAAATAAAGGCACATATTTGTAGAAAAGAAATAAATAATATAATCTTTAAGTCACGCAAGTGCTCACACGCAATAAAAGTTAACTCTTAATTTTATTGCAAAAGTTTGAGTTCGTGGAAAAAACATATTAACGTTTTCTACGCCAAAATAATGAAAATGTATGTTTACACAACAATTTTATCACTTCGAATAAAATTATTATTTCAGAAGAAAGTTTATTGGCTCATGTGCGTAACAGAGACAGTAGGACAGTAGGGAGAAGGTTCGGTTATAAGGGCGGGGGTGCTTTGCGAAAACAAACGGATTGGCATACGAATTGCCGCATTAAGCAGACGTGGCTTTGGAGATGTATTGAACACGACCTGGATTTGTAGTAGCGTATTTTTGTAGATTACCTACAGCTTAGCGAAATGAGTTTCTGTGTTTGTCAATCTAGTTATCTAAGTTTACTGAAAAAACTGTCGTAAATAAGGTTAAAAAGAAACACACTCACAGCTAAATTTACAAACGTATTATTGTTTAAACGAATCCTTTAGATTGCAATAAAATTATTTAAACGAATTCTAAAGCGTAATGAAGCCTTAGTAAATATCGAGCACAAACCCAGTAGACCGTGACGAACCTCATGGAGAGGCAGGGTCTCCGATATTTCAAACGTAAATTTGTAAGTTTAACTTCGGGAAAATCGAAGGCCCATTTGTCTAGGAGACCCTTTTAGTGACCGGAGTCTAGAATCAAAACCCTTTATTTTGAAGGGGTACACACACACACTGACTCTTTAGCACACGCTTTACGTTTTATAATAAGTCAATGTCACTTATTATCATCAAGGGATTAATTTTGAGGTACCTAACCTGAGCTAGTATCTTCAAAGAAATGAAATATTACTAACTACTAATTACTAACTACTAACTACTAATAATTTACGTCTTGTTTTTTCTTTTATTCATAAATATAATGAATTTAATCCGACATTTTCGTTTTTTATAACTATCTCTGCCCAGACGAAAATTTCACCCCGCAAATAGGTACAGGCATGGACGTAAAGGTACAGGTATATTAAGAAAATATAGGGAAACATACCTGAATTTGATTAAGGCCCCTTTTTAATCAGCAATTTGATGGATCGCTGATTAAAAAGGCCTTCACCCAACTGATATTTCGTCGGATTTGATACCTTTTCCCTCGACTGTTTGTCTTTCTGCTTTGGAGTTATTGGTATATTGAATGATGAGTGATTTAGTAGTAGAAATGTAAGACAGATGAGTTGGTTGGTTTGTTATTCACTTACAAAAAAAAAGAAGTATTTGATTGGAATTTCAAAAACAGACAAAGTGTAATAACAATGCGTTGTAGTCATTGGTGAACTCTGCTGAATCGGGAATCTCGGGTAGGTACCCAGGTTTCGCTAGAATGGAAGTAATATTCATTTTAGTGTCATCCAAGAACCGACTATTCTCGTGAACTACAACGTGAACACATTCATAGAAACATTTTCCTGAAAACAACCAAAAGAGAATTAGCGAATTCGGTTTAACGACACACATCGTTGAACCGATTTCGCTAAACAGTCACGAGTTCACACATGCGCGTGACCAAGAGATACAGGGTTAATTTTTTATATAGTATGAATGTAATATGCGCTCGCAATTTCGATGATATTGAAAAGAGAATTCATTAAAATATTTTCTATCTACATTCTAATTTGAAAGCGTCTGCCAATAGCATTGATACTAATACCAGTAGCTATCGGAATCGCATTTTCGCCCACACATTATGTATTTCATTACAAATATGTATTTGTAATGAGATTGTCGCCGATGTGGATGTATTAATAAAATGTAACTGTAATCGTTTTGTACTTAATTAATTTCCCGGAAAACCTCTCTGGGAACTGACATTTAAATTCTAAAATCCCTTGACACTGAATTTCATAAAGCTTAGTATTTGAAATGGAAACTTATTTACATATTTATAATTAGATGTTGCTCGTGACTATGTTCGTGTTAAGTACCGAATATTAATATCAAATTCACAACCCCAACTCAACTCACATTAAATAATTTTATGATTATATTTTTGATTATACAGGTAGATACCTAATTCTATTCTACTGATATTATGAAGAAGCTATTTAGAACGTGACTGATTTTATAGTAGTGCTGCAATTTTAAGTTTTATCTTTCTCATCAATTTTCAGGTACAGATTTAGGCGTTTGCACGTTGACCATAACATGTGTTCTGATTTTAGTGAACTGCACAATTGCATACGGATAAACATGTGCGTTAATAGTTCAAATTGAAATACTTGCATCACATATTACGTAAGTTTATGGCCAGTCTTGTAGAATATTCATGCAAAATTTCAGCTTCATACAAAATTTCAGCTGCATATTTTGAAGTAGCGTTCCAATATCATTTGTGTCGGAAATTCAATAACAAGTATCAGACGTTGGAAGCTAGCCGGTATCTATAAATCCCAACCATAAATATAGTTATACCAATCAACTTGAAGGAGTAGAATAATAAATAAAATACTCTTTTTTTCGGACAGTAGGAATTTTACTCAGAATCATAAGCATGTCTAAAAAAAAAGATTAAGATCATTGTTGAATTCCAGTTAGCATTTCCCATGTATTTGCTAAAACTTCAACTAAGCTTTCGAGTAGAAACGTCATTCAAAGGATGGATTAAACGTTGTTTGCCCTCGCAATTCACTCATAGAAGTGTACAAAAATGGCTACATTCTCTGTATCAACCCAATTGTCGTATTTTTGTTACTATGAAAGTGGTGTACAGCTGTGGATTATATATTCTATCCTCCATGCTGTTTGTCTAAACCATAAAGTTATCCTAGTAATATGTCTATGATCTAAACTGAAAAACGCCTTTCACACATCCACATCATCTGTGTAAAAGAATCAGTTGTCATTTATTTTATGAATTTCATGGTCAATTAATAATTTTCTTGACAGTTTGACAGTTTGCACCGATAACTCATTAAATTTATATTACATTTACGATATTTACTAGAGACTATTAAACAGCGGCGAGTCTGGTGTAGCAGTGAAGAAAGAAGAAGAAGAAGAATTTTCTTGCGAGAGGCAACGCGTCATTTGGGCTTAAACAAGCTATATACCATCTACCATAGAGTATTATTATAAGGTACTGACGTAAATAGAGGAACGATCTCATCCTTTTAAGCATTCTTTATTGACTAAGATAAGAAGATTCAAGGGATCCAACAAAGAACTAAAGTTACTGACTTAGCTCGCAGAACAAGCAAGCTAAAGTGGCAGTGGGTTGATCACACCGGCTGAAAGACCGAGGGCTGCTGCAGCACACGAGTCCTTGTGTGGTGACAGCGAGTAGGCGAACACCCGCTAGCGGAAGGTAGGACACCCGCTAGCCAAGTGGATCGACGACCCGAGGAAGGTGGTTTTTTTATAGTGCGAAAAACCCCCACGGATACCGCCCGCCAGAACCACAAATACCCCCCGCCAGAAACGATAGACTGACTGGAGGCGGAGGGCGTAGGATCAGAACCAATGGCGCACATTAGGTGATGCCTATGTCCAGCAGTGGACTGCCATAGGCTAATTGTTTGATTAAGAAAGATCTAAACATTGAGTATCTATTATACATATAGACGACCTATAAACGATCACTATATGAAATGCCAAAGTCAATGTAAATACACGTATACTTTTAGGTATATTTATAGAGACAACCCTACTAATACAAATATACACATTCAAGCATACAAATGTTTGCATTGAGCAAATCGAACATACGGCTTGTAGGTAGCAGTGGAACGTTCTACCGCTACGCCAGAGAACCTGGCTTTGTGCTCAATGATTTTAATAGGTAAATTACGTCAAAAGAGCAATACAAATTGCGAGATTTTAAACCAATTTTAGACCATAAATTTACATACATAATACAACTTAACATAAACATTTATATACACTATGTAACACCCTAATTAATTTAGTTTAATATCAATTAAAAAAGATAATAAAACGAATTTTCCCTTTAATAATAAAATATGTGCTACTAAATAAATACATTCGTAGAAAAATGTCGAGGATTCGCAGTCGTTCGTTTGATCGCTGTTCGGATAATCAAGTATCTTAGCCCCAGACACAGTGGCGACTCGGTGTATCGAGCGGTCCACAGCTGGGCTCTCACCCCTCCGCATCAGGCAGAACTAATAAAATCGTCAGTGCCCGCTGTCCCATCAAGATTTACTATTCAGCCGGAACTGGTTGAATTAGGACGTAGAATTTACTTAAACTTACTCGTAATATCGCTAGGTGAATACTGATGTCATATTGAAATTGAGATTGAGCGATGAATTGACAATGCTTGCGTATCCTTTGTTTAAAATTGCTGAGGGTTACCATTGTAACATCTGTGATATATTGTCTTCAGCTTGCCATCAAGCGAGGTAAAATTATATTAGTATGATGTTGAATCGGGATTTATTCGAGTGTCATAGATACTACCGGATTGCGAAGTTTAGACGATTAGAAGAAAAAATGTCATATAATATATTATACCTTTTCAATGGTGGGGAAGCGATTATAGATTTTCAAAAATTTCAAAAAAGCTTTTGCATGGACATACTCGATCGCGTCAGATGTTCATAGAATCCATGTTCTATGTATTTTTGAAAATGTAAGTATGTTAATCTGGTTGTTTCCATGATGTGGTGGATTCCAATCATGGTGGCCGTACGTAAGGTTTGAAAATGTAAAAATAAAAATGTTATCGAGCGCTTCAGATTTCCTAAGGGGATGTTATTGAAGCTAAAAAAAGCTCTTATATAATAATCTGACGATTTGGATGTGACGCAAACTCGCGGCCATTATTAGAATGCGCTAAAAAATTCCGCCATTTTAAAATAATCGAGCGCGTCAGACTAAGATATTTCTGGTTCTTCTTAATGCCATAGACTACCGATGAAGAAAATAATTAAAAAAATATATTATCAGATTAGGCGAATCCCTCTAGATAATCGTCAGTCTAGAGGGATTCGCCTAATCTGATAATATATATTTTTTAATTATTTTCTTCATCGGTAGAATCATCTTCCTCCTCTGGCTCGATTTCATCCTCAGATTCGCATAGCTGCACACATTAAACTTTATCGAACATTTTTTCTTACTTCGGCTTATGGAAATCGTCAGATTACCTATATATTTCATGTTATCCTTGAATTATTCAAAATAAAATAAAACTTAGCCACGCTCGAGAAAGTCGAGATGATGTTGTTTTTTACAAGTTTGTAACCCTCCTACTTCTCTACGACACTCAAAAATTGTCAGATTTGACGCGGCCGAGAATTTCGGATGATCAATTTTGTTTTACTAATCTGATTCTTTATCCTTGACAGGCGTCCATATATATGGGACTCATATGTGGTGGAAGTACTTTACCTGGTCCAAGGTATCTCCCTGCATATTAATCTGCCGCGCTGTAGTAACTCCCGAAATCCCCCCATGGGCTCCCCTACCATATCGATGTGTTTTTAAAAAAGAATAAATAATAAAACAAACGGGGTGAGCTAAATAAAACCGTTTAACAAAAGAACCGAAACCTAATTTTTGTAGGTCTAGTATACTTACTCATTATTTGTAACAACATT
This sequence comes from Pelosia muscerda, assembly GCA_963691645.1. Classification (NCBI taxonomy): domain Eukaryota; kingdom Metazoa; phylum Arthropoda; class Insecta; order Lepidoptera; family Erebidae; genus Pelosia; species Pelosia muscerda. The sequence continues at coordinate 13,514,322 of OY829098.1, read as the reverse complement.
ACTCTCACCTCATGGAATACTACAAAAGCCACTTACTTTGCAACTCTTCATTCACTGGCGGTTATCCAATAGATCAAATAGTTAAATAGGTACCTAAAAAGGAGTAGTAAAACTTCAAACGACCACCGGCAACTTTGCGTAACCTAAGTTGGGTGAATTAAGTGACTGATGTATGAAGTGTTACGATGGTTTTCCGGATTTCGTCTACCTTTTCTTGAGATATAGTATGAATATTCTTTGTATTATTTAAAATATACTCAATCATTCATCATGCTCTGATCATGCTCTCTGATGCTCACAAAGTGCGCCTCCTTATCCCCCGGGGGCTAGACGGAGACACCGTGAATCCCACACAAGGGGAAGGGGGTCGTTTCAAAAAAGATGGCACCGGGTCGAAGCCCCCATAAAGGCGTTAGTCGATTTGATTCCGATATAATCATGTTCTCCGGCGTCTTAAGCTATATTCTCCTGCACAACATCCCTAGTTTTTCAAATATTCTAACTTTGTGTTAAATCTTATCCAAATCCAGCCCTTTTGGCGTCATTGAGTAACAAATATCGATCCATTCATTAGAACATTTTAAGTAAACATTAGAGTACGTTTTTATTTATTTTCAAAACTACGCACATCCTACATGCCGCTGTGAAACATCAAACGAAATTGAATTTGAATCTGCATGAGATGAAATAAAAAACTAGCTGACGGCTGACCCCTTCCAACATACAGGAAAATCTCATAAAAACAAATCATGGAATGTGATTGTAACAACATGTATCGAATTATTATTATGCTTATATATTTAGCGAAAATACAACCTACATCATAATGTATTATAACAATCGAATCAAGCAGTACCTAACATTGAAAGAACAAATATACGTTAATTTTGGAAAAATTTACACTAGTATTTAGTCGCCATATGCATGCATTTACATCATGCAAATGCATAATAGAACATGCAAATGAGTAGATATTTACAATCCGATGTCTGGTCAGTGTACAGACATATAATATTATATGTTTATATAATATATATAGTATATATTATATAATATTATATAATATATATATATTATATAATACATAATATATAGTATATAAAATAACATATTATATGTTGAGATGGTATTAAAAATAAACCTGTATTATTTATTTGTCAACTTACATTAATTACATTACTATTACATTAATTATATTATTGTTACATTATAGGCATTTATTATAGCACTATATAACATGACATTTTCTTTTGATCTGGTGGATCATGTCAAGTTTTACTCCCCTCGACAAAACGTGCCCATAATGCTGGCGGCGTTTCCCCGTTGGATGGCCAGGGAGATATTTTGGATGAGATATTGGCCCGACTTCAGATCCCGCCCCTCCCTCCGCAATCGGCACCCCAAGTCGGCCACAAACTTCTTGGCTTCGGCGCCCCATGGACCCGCTGTCTCCACCGCGAACGGGACGAAGTCGTAACCCGCGGCTTCTAAGGCGGCGTACTTATCGTGCTTGAGCTGGGCCGCGGACTCGGCTCCAGCACCGGCCGCCCTCTGAGTAGCCGCGATGTGGCACGACGCAAAGGTACACACGCACGTGGCGTCCCAGATTAGAGAGCGACCCCTCTTCCACGGTACAAGTGTAAGTCCGTCCGGCCGCTTCCCGTCGGTACGCGACAGGCCAGGGGGCTCCAGAACGCAGGGGATTCCCGCGGAGATAAGTGCCCTCCTTAAGATCTCATTTAAGGCATGGTGTCGGGGTCTTCGCCCGGCACTTCGGATGCAACTAAGTCCGTGCAGGCCGGTCGCTTCCACCCCCACACCACAGACACAGGTGTGGGGTTCACACACGGCGCAGCCAAGTCGGAGACCGACAGCCACCCTGAGGGAGTCATCGTCAAGCAGCGTGCCCAAGTTAGGGGATGGTAGGACATGCAGCCAGGCACCTGACTCCGACTCACAGGCGGCGTTAAGGCGCGCCGACTCGACCTCTGAAGCCCCGCTCCGCAGACGGGCGAGGATGTGCGCCCCGGACAAGCTATCCCAACCTCTCTGCTCACCCGGTCTTGCAGGTGGAACAGATTCCGGGTACAGCCCAGTCCAGGTCTCATGGGCTTCCTTGAAATAGGGAATGTCTATGTCGGTACCCACACGCGACAACAGACGACCAACCAAACGTGAGGCTCCATGGGAGGAAGCGAGGAACGCGATCGGGCCGCACTCCTGTAAGCGACGCACTCCCAGCCCCCCAAATCGGATCGGTAGGCTGGCCTGACACCACTGACGCTCGTTAAGGTCGATATTAAGTGTCTCCTCGACAATGCGCTTGAGTTCCTCGTCAAAGCGATGGACTTCGCCCGGAAACTCCCACGTTGGCGTTGTCCGCATGACGTATGTCAACTTAGGCATCCCGAAGCAAGACCTCAACAACGAGAAGGATACATGAGCTGGTAGGTGGCGGAAGTGCTCTGCCAGTGATGTCAGGATTCCAGTCCGGGTGGCCAGGTCGTCAGGCATGCCCTCCGGAAAAACAGGTGAGCCCAGGAGAGAAAGCGACTCCCGGTCGACAATTCTGAGTCCGGGAATAAGGGACATGAAGCCCGTGATCGACTCCTCTGAGATTGGGCCGCACGGGAAAAGCTCGCATTTCGCGTAATTTATTTCCAGGCCCAAATCCCGCAAGGCGGGGAAGAGCGCCGCAACGTCCCTCAGAACCACATCGGGACCTCCGCCAATGGTTCCGTCATCCAAGTACCATACATTGAGGGGGCTTTGTAGGGACTGTATGGCTTTATGTATAGCCATGCTAAAAATAAGTGGACCCAATGGGTCTCCCTGTTGAGCTCCCAATATTCTATATATGTTTATATAATTTTCTACATTTATGATGTATGTACAAGTACATACATCATAAATGTAGAAAATTATCTACTTAGTACTACGTTGTTTTCTCCGTCATCACCCGATCGCGATACACTTCGAACGTTCGTTACATCCCTTTAGTACAGACGTTATTTGATTTCAAAAACTGTATGGGAATATGCCGTATAACGATGGTTTAATAATCCCAACAACAGCAAAAGTTGAATAATTATTACTAATTGTTATAGAAAGAAGTGCCAAACCGCACCCCGTGAAGTAAGTATAAACACTTCTTACCCGAGGAGATATGATTTTGTTTGTGTAATAATTCGCAAATGCGAAACCTCGACATGTGTGTGTTGCCTCTACACGAAGCATCTGCATTCATTTCTTTGTCCATCAAGGATAATAAAGAATGTTTCCAATAAAGGCAGTGACTGTAATATGTGATACGTTGGTTTAAAGTTTGTCCCAATATTGCTATTGTTGGGATTGTTAAACCGTGGGTGCAGGGTGAGTGATGGGTTCTCCTTCCACCACAACATATATATTTTACTAGTCCAATCTCATTTCGTCACACACAAACACTAGCAATTCCGTCTATCTCTTTATATTATAGAAGAAGTAAATCTGTGTCGTTGGTGTAATCAGCAAGGTGTTGGCGTTGTAGGATGCAGGTTGCTAGTTGAATGTGACTTCGCTCGGACCACAAACAAATTAGCTTAGTAGGAGCGCAAATTAATGAGAACACTGGTGATGTTAACTCTCGGTACTATGTAGGTACCTATTTAAAAAAATATATTTACTGTACTTTGGCTAATAAGTTATCTTTCTTCGTATGCGTAAAGCATAATTGACAATAAATTTTATGGCAAAGAAAATGTACTCGGTATATAGGTTCGCTTGTTACATCGTTCATACGAGTACATGTTCTTTGCAATAAAATTAAAGGCCAAGTGCCAGGCCAGTGAACTATGATGCTCCTACTACATCCATAAGTATGTAGTAGGAGTCATATTTATCGGCATATCTCCTCCATCATAGCGTTGTTTCCATCAGAGGATATCTGAGCCATGGATTCAAGTTACTCACACATACTTCTTTGATTCCACTGATGTCCAAATCAACTTACAGGATAATCCAGTCAAGGGAAATGATAAATTTCTAAAAGAATTTCTATTGTCAAGGTACGATCCTTACGTTCGTTTTTAAATAAGGCTGAAATTGACACGGGTACGCACCACTGACTGGGAAAAGAAATGGCTACCTATCACTAATATTATCTTCAGTTTATAAGTGAAAGATCTGAGTTGGATTCGAACCTTGCTCTATCGCTAATAATTCTAAATAAAAACGAAATAATTCAAGCTTCTCAACTTAATTTGCGAGCTAGAGATTACCTAGTCATCATCATCATCACAGGATAGCCCCGATTGACAGTCAGATTAAGATACGGAGGTTGGCTAATAACTAACTAGTGTTAATTTTCTTGTCCCTCAATTTGAGGTTAATTTAAGAGCGTGGGAAGGTAGCAATGTCTATATAGTATAGATGTCTATAAATGTTTACTCGAGTAATTATTTAAGTGAATTTGGGTTACTTATTTGCAGATCGTAGTTACCGCCAGCCTAATAAAATTATTGAACATTCTATATCCGTCGATAGAGTAGTTTATGGTTACAAATCGAGTCATAAATTCACTTGTAACATGCTACTAGACACTTCCTATCCTACCCACATCAATGTATAATAGTACCATTTAGTTGTACGTGTTTTGTTGTGCAATTAAAGTGTCTGCATGTGATATTAATATATCAGTTTATTTACGAATGCATAATATATGAATGTGTTTGCGCGAAACTCATAGGACAACAAAAAACAATTCGGTCCAAAAAAACCTACCTATAACCATTTCGTGAGGTTATTAAACTTACAGAATAACTTATAGTTTGATTTGTTTTAGATTAGATTTTGAAATTTACTTTTATAAGTTTTCGTGAGGTCTCAAAAATAAATAAACTACCATGTATTGACAACCACAGGTGTCAACGAGAAATTCTATGACCAATCTTCAAACACTGTACAAAGAAATGAGAATAACGAAGGTAATTGTAATTTTGAATGGGAGTTAACTCGACTGACACGAAAGTCAACAGGAAACTGTAATACTTCTAATATAATAAAGCATAGTATAAATATAAATTAGTTATAATAAACCCTTGACTATCGTAAAATTAAGTTACGAGGTACTTGTTCAAAGCAAAAAGCAATATTTTTTTTAAATAAATTAAGATACCATACCCTCATCTCTTTACATATTTATATCATAAAGTGTATCCCACAGTAAAGTTTTCTTTCATAAAGTTTGAAACGCCGCGAATAAATAAAATTCTTTTCAAAAAGTTTACGGTAAAGCAATTTATAAAATAGAGATATATTTTGGCCATTCAACATTAAGTTATTGAAAGGATAAGCGTGAAAAATAATTAAAGTTGAATTGGCTAGCTGAGGTTAGGGACACTTATCGGAATTGTAAAAGCGGGACAGGTAGGTAGGTAGTCGTGGTTTAATTACACGAGATAAGCCGCCTTCTATACCTTGTTCTTCGTTTATCTCAAAGGCTTGTCCTATCGTTATCAAAATCTTCTATGCTTCTATCACAGCCTTTGTTGATCTTAAGTATAACACAAATTTAATTCAATTTTTACCTGAAACGCCAAATGAGCGAACATTTTGCAAAAGTATTTCTTAACAGGATGGGATGCAGTGGGAATTCTGCGTCATAACTCTGAATTAGTGGTTAATTATGAAATACGGCGTAGAATTGTTCTTTTAGAACAATAGGTAGGAAGCAGGTAGCACTTCAGTAAATCTAAAGCTGAGTGAAAGCTTTAGAATTTAACGTTTAACTTGTTTCTATATTAAGTTGACCTTCGCCTTGTTCGCTTCACATGTCTTTTTTTCAATGTCTACTCATTTAAATACATAGTTGAATAACGCAGACGTTGTAAACAATAGGTTGGAAGCGGGTAGCACTTCAGTTAATCTGAAGCTGAGTGGAAGCTTTTCAATTTAACGCTTTAGTTGTTCTATGTTGAGTTGACCTTGACCTTGCTCTTCTTGTCTAACCATTGAAATACGAAATTAAATAACGTGTATATATTCAAAGTATTTTTTTTAAATGTTTTTTTACTAAATAATTAATCTTTATTAAATCGTCAACATTCAAAATAAAGTCACCTTAATACTAAAGAGACAAAATAATTATGTACTAATTGAATAACCCGCCCCTGATCACTCCCGGTGAAAAGGTGCCCATCACACTTGCTGCGTTTCCACACTGGATTGCGACGGCCATACTCTGCACCAGAAAAGATCTGGCGCGAGAGTCCCCAGTAGCATCATATTCTAAGTCACAAATTTGCAGAAGTGTGAAGATAAAAGATTTAAGCATACAAAGGGACAAGAAAAATAGGGACAGAAAACGCGACTTTATTTTATACTATGTAGTGATAGTGAAGTGGAACAATGGAATAAACATTCAATTAGTGAGGAATTTAAAATATAATATAATTGCAGAATGTATCTTCACATTTATCAGCCACAACTGGCGAGACAAAGTTGCTCATCCATTTCACCAGCAGGCCACAATGCAAATTGCATTACAATTACTGTAAATCAGTAGGCCTACAATAAAATGTACGTCCAAATTTGCGGACTGAAGTTTCGAATCTGCTATACGTCAGCCAGTTCGTCTATCTCTCAACCACGCTTTCACGTCTAAATCACAGGGATAGATAAATATTTACAGGTACTAACACTTTGCATATAAAATAACAATATAAATATTTGGTCGTAAATCGCTGTTATTAAAACCGTTAGGAGTTATGATAAACAGCGATGGCAGGTCAAATGTGAAGGCGTAGATAAAAGTGTTTATCCAATATATATAATTTTAATTAAAAATGACCTAAGTTTTGAATAAAATTACTTACTTATACTAATATATAAGTCGTGATTCGATAATAATTATAGACCACTGCTAGTGTGATTTTAAATGTTGAAAATTTTATTTCTTCTCAAATAAATCAGTCGATTAAACACCGAGGTTAAACATTAAGTTTGAGTAACAAAACACCCCTTAACCCAGATTTTGTCATATGAATGTGTAGATAACAACGCGTCAAGACATTATTGTCGAAAGGGTGAAGTTTACATTGTGATACCAACTTTTGACATGGGTTAACACTTGCACTATAAATTGTCGATTGTTATTCGACAATGTCAAAATACTCTGGTACCATACCCGGCTTCAGTGAAAGTACCGGCATATAACTGAAATTTTGTTACCTTTATAGAGTAGATAAAACTGTTTGTGTTCATAAAACATATAAACTACAACTTCGCCTTCTTCTTCTATCGAATCGACGGCATTTTGTGTTACCATTGTTGTGTAGTAATTTGTTTCACGGCACCGTCGCTACTCACGAAGAGGGCCCGAGCTCCAACTACTTAGGTTATAACTGCTCTATAAAGATATCAAATCTCACGCTCTATAAAACTGAAGCAGGCTCTCACTTCACTTTCCTACGTGCCATATCAAATACAGAATGTTGTAAATGTTACTGTGTCTATATGTTCCCTTTTAATACGTTATATTTTCACTCAAGCACTACTTCGTAATCGTCAAATTACAGTTCGGTTATAAATGTGGACTGCAGTGGCGAAGTGTTCATATAACCCGATTCCTGCCGGCTTACCTTTGCAAATACCCCTAAGCATTGGCTATTAATAAATTATAAATCAATGAAACCATATCCATTCAATACACAAAAATATAAAACAAAAAGTATTCTGTTACGTAAATCGCAATTATAAAAATTATTTACATACATTACATATTACACATATTTCTCATAACGCCATCTAGTTCTCAAATAAAGAAGGAAATGATTCTGTCTGAACGCGCGCGAAAGGTAAGCCCACCGGCGAAATCGGAATCTAGTAATACGCAGTCGCACGCACACATGCGCATTTTTTCTTAGTAGTGTTCGTAAAAATATGTGGCGGGATAAGCCGGTATTCGACGAGTTATGACAAAGAGGGAATATACGATAAGAATTTGCGAGAGCGAGAGAGCACTAATGTGAATGTAGTTTGTTTTGATTTCATTACCCTGAAGTTGAGGCGAATGAGCGATGTATTCAAATATTTCAAATTCATCATTCATTGACATGAATTTTTTATTTCAACAATAATTATTTATGTTTTAAAGTACTGCAAGTAGTTTGAATTCGCTTTTTTGTGTGAAGAAGTTATTACTAAGTATAATTTGTGTTTGTGTTTGTGTAGTGTACTGACTGTTGTGCATTGATTGCCATTATATTGTCGCAGTACGTAATATTTATAAGTAGTTTTGTCTGACTGATTATTTGTTGTGTGAGGAAACATCTTTCTCGAAATTAAATTATGAAAATAAGAAACATATAGTTCAGTTAGGTCGAGCCCGCCCTGTCATGAATATAGAATACTAGATGACCCGCGCAACTTCATCTGCGTCACCCCGTTTTTGCAACATTTTTCACTTCTGCACCGCTCCAGTTGGTTGCAGCATGATGTTATATACATATAAACCTTCCTTTTTAATCACTCTATCTATTAAAAAAACCACATCAAAATCCGTTGCGTAGTTTTAAAGATTTAAGCATACAAAGGGACATAGGCACAGAAAACGCGACTTTGTTTTATACTATGTAGTGATAAACGGCGCGATGGATTTACGAAATATTTTAATGTATCTCATTACGATAAATATAAGTGGCTCACTGTTATAATAATCATCAGTGCTCACACGTATAGTAAATGTGGGTTGAAATTTCCTCAACCATTTGTGCCTAAGCATCGAACCAGCCAGTCACAGCTTTTGAAAGGAGTACCTACACATTACAATCGGCCATGGTAAGGTATTTTCTTTCGCTCGGCTTCCCTTTCAAAAAAATTCACCCTTCGCCACTGGTGGACTGTGTTATAAATCATCGTTCGAGTAATAAAGTCGTCTCGCAATTTAGTTCGATTTAACCCATCCTTTTAAAGTTTATCAGCTAAACTACACACATAAAGTAGATTTACGAGTATGAAAGGTAAAGGAGGTCGATGAAAAGTGATTTTACTTTGTTTTTTTTTTTGTTGTTGTGAATATGTGTCAATTACTTGAGTGTCACTACAGGGATGCACCGGCATTTGTTATGGTATACTCGCGGCAAAGTTACATAATTAAATATAATATAAATTCATATAAAGTCGTCAGTAAACATGTATAGGTGCTTAGTTCCTTTGCCGATTGTATATCGAGAAGAAGAAGGCCGGCTCTTGATTTTGAAGATTTCAATAATCTGATTTGCGGTAAAAAGGACGCTATCACTCTTTCCCAACGTGCTCTTAAAAACCTATAGTACTATAAAATAGGATGAGCTGAGGTGGACACTCTACAAACTCACAAGGTAATCACGTCCAAAGGGGTATGCCTCTGAGATTGACGTCGGGAATTTGTATGTACCTATATGCTAATCAGAGCTTGAAGATTCATATCACGATGCAATATCTGTAGTTCGATTTGTCTGCGCAAGGTGGTAGAGACTTTTCTAACTTTTATTATTATTTATGGTAGGTAGATATGATATTTTTATACGTAGGTATTTTTTATTTACTGTAAATACAACAGTATACACTTGGATGTACTGGGCCCTACCAACACATTCGGGACCCAATCCATCTAACCTGCTAGCCTGTTCACTTGTCAATCAACGGTCAAGGCTCTGTCGCAAGCTTTGTTGTCGAGGTTGAAAGGTCCTCGATCAGCCGCTCTCATTAAAATCCAACTCGTCTTGCTAAAATACTGGCATTTTGATCGACCATCAACATGGCTATCAATATTTTTTTTTAATTAGAACATACCTAATATTTTATATTTGGAAATTTAAGTTTTATAACATAAAAAAACAAAGTTGCATAATAATTATAGAAGGAATAAAATTATGGTCTATAATTTAGCATCACAGCGCCATCAACGCAATTAACCTGATTCGTTCTACGGGCTCATACTGAGGGCCAATCAGCTTTGAGCAAGGAAAGGGCTCACCGAGCAACTGCTTAGTGAGCACTTTCCTTATACAGGCGAATATTTATTGAAATTTATATCATTTTTTATAAACCTTATGGAGCTGTGGAAAGTTGTAATTGCTCAATCTAATAAACTAGTACAAAGCTTTTTATGAATCGAATTTAAAAAAGAAAATGGTGTTACGTTATTAAGTACCTCCTATTGTTTATATTATCTGTATTTATTTATATTGTAAATTTATATCAACTGAAATAATATTAAGAGTGTTCAATCAATCAACAATTAGCCTATCGTAGTCCACTGAGTTCTCCGAGATAATCCGTAAAAAATCTGCTTCTATGTTGCGGTACTTGCGGAATGTGGAATCTGTAAGTCATCACAGGCTTGACTGCCACATCCAGAAACACTTGGTAAGGGTAGTCATGGCAATATTTAGTTACATTGTACTTATTTTATTGATATACATGATTGATATTGATAACACACTTGTACTTCTCCACTGTATTTACCACCATACTACCGCCACACCACGGAGGCTGCGTAATATAACTACTAACACTATGGACACTAAATGGTTGGAAATAAGTAGTAATTCATTACTATTATTAAACATAGAACGTGACCGTTGTGAAAGTAACTTGTTTAAAAGGAAACATGCGCAATATTCTTAGTATTCATTACAGATAATGAAGTTTCGATAACAAACTCACAGGTACAAACACCATGATACATCGAACCTGTGGCCCAATTTAATAACGCCACGTTTCAAATTCGATTACAAAGAAAAACGTAAAATATGATGTTTTAAGATAAAGTTCACCTACGTTTTTAGGTGAAATTGTTTACCCTGTACACTCAAAGAAATCTATACACTATTTTATTGATTGGAAGCATTGAACAAAATATAATGTAAAAGGTAAATTGAATACAATTTCATTCGTTATTCAATAGGAATTAAAATTGTCAGTCAAATGGTTAACAAAGTCAGTGGCCTTGGTATAGATTGATTTATATTTATGTAGTCATGTTTAGAACGGGTGTTAATTTCAGTTGTACTACATGGTATTAGTTCCACGCCCTACCCTGAGCAGTTACTCCGTCTGTATAGGGGCGGAGATTAATCGGAAATGAACTGAGTCAGCACTTTCCGTCCGCGCGCACGGTTCTTATCTCACGACCCGTGCTTTTGTTTTCAATATAAAATATCGAAAACATGGGAACGATTTCAGTATTTGTTATTGTAATAACTTTTTATTGTTTGATGTTGATGAATTTGTTAGAGGAATTTAATTTTTCTTTTTGTCTGTAGGCAATATGACGAATTTTCAACCCAGAGAAAATTATATTTGTTCTATATAGTTTTGGGAGGTTACAGCTGTTTTAACCCAAATACGAAATCACAGCTGACTATCAAGAAACTATATAATGTAATTCTATGAAATAGTATACAAGTTATTATGTGAGCGGAAAATGGTCAAGCATCTGTTGCTGGCTCGCGAACCACTAGGTAGGTATATTACATTGCAAATCACTACATAGTATAAAATAAAGTCGCGTTTTCTGTCCCTATTTTCCTTGTCCCTTTGTATGCTTAAATCTTTAGAACTACGGAACGGATTTTGATGCGGTTTATTTCAATAGATAGAATGGTTAAAGAGGAAGGTTTATATGTATATAATATCATGCTACGACTAACAGGTGCGGAGCAGGAATGAAAAATGTTGCAAAAACGGGGTGACGTAGACGAAGTCGCGCGGGTCAGCTAGTGGTGAAATAAATCAAAATTATGAACTGACTATTTCAGTGGCAATTCTGTCCATTCCGGATTGTTATTATTCACACTTATATTCAAAACATGCCCAGACTGTTCACTACGAGACGGCTGCAGTTCCTTGTATACATACATATTATATACGCCAATTTCCGTCCGGGATAGGCAAAGGTGTTTCAACACCTGCAATTCTCCAACCATTGTATTCAGTCCCACGTAAGAAAGAGTGAGTCGAAAGTCGCATTCTGGGCACTATTATTAACTCGAGCCATGCATCTGAGACCGAGTTAGAGCTATATATAATATATGTCTGATGTTAAGCAGCCCTACCTCTTAGTCGCCTTGTACGACACCGCATGGGGAGAGTGGCCCAAACTGTACTCTGCTAAGTGGGTATATTTTCAAAATTATTAAATAAAGTATCTGCCTAAACATAAGATTTTACAGTATTGAAATATTTCATATGTAACCATTAGTGCTGACGTTTGTGATCGAGCAGCATTGCAAAAGCGATTGATTGATCATGACAAGGTAGGAGTGAAAATGCAGTCCTAAAACTTGTAGCAGTCATATTGCACCATTACACTGTATTGAGTAGTGAACTTCTAACTCTAGTTCTGTAATTCTATTGTAAGTTACAGATAGATAAGAACCTTACATCACTTTTAGACTCACGTTATTTATGTTAAGTGTATGTTATTATGTAATGCCCAGTTTTGTGAAAAAATACGCGCACAAAGTATTAAATGGGAATAGAAATTAAAATAAATCTTCAATTATGACGGTTGTCAACTCTAATCAAACTTCTTCGACGAACTGTACTTATTAGTATAGGATTTAAATATAATGAAATTTAAATATATTTAATTTTAATTATAACAGATGAATGGTTAATATTAATGTAAACGACAATACGCCAGGGCCTAAATATTCACGTACCTATAGGTATGAGAAAGAAGGAGATGGGCAGTCCCCACCCTTCACCCTTAGTTCGCAATTGTACTAAAGAAAGATTAGTATCATGTTAATATAATGCCTTTTACTTGGTTACATTTCTACTAAATAGCAATGACTAAGCGCTATAAATATAATTTCAAATTGCTTATGGCGCATACTAAAATATAATATGAATTACCCTTAATTTTGGTTTTTAAATCTGATAGTAGCTAGTAATTATTTTGCTTGGTTTTTTAAATATTGGGTGACTATTAACTCCGCACGATCCGAGTTAGTATTTGTTACTCTCACCTAAAGGTGGGTTATCACCTATTCTGAACTATATTAACTCATAATCCTAAACTATATAATTGTACAGGGGGTCTAGATAAATTGCATTTGCTCCAAAGCGAATCCACAGCTACTGTCGCCAGCGTTTTGTGCCTCTAGCACGAACCACTTGCGAGAAAATATTCGCATCGTATTCAATACCAAAATGTATGCGCAAAGGGGCGTTTTTGAAATTTCATACATTGCGGAAAAGAAATCAAATTTGGTAGCACGGACACTTTCGTAATAACCATCTAACGTATTACTCTGTTATCGTATTGAGGACCTTCACATTAAGAATTCGATAGTGGCTCGTGCTAAAGGCACTGACTAGCGATATTTGATTGTCAGACAAAGTTTGAATCACATTTCATTCCGACAACTAATGTCAATCCCATAGATTTTCGACCTTTCTATTGACAGTGTAGCCAATAGAAATGCATTTTGTCTGGGCCCCCAGGTCAATCATATAGCTGACAATTACAGTGAGATTACCTCCTTAATTTTGAGAGTACGTTAAGCCCTCGTCGGTCCTCCCAGTATGGCAAGTGGTCCTGTGACATTCGTTACGGTTACTTAGAAGCTTTACGAAAAGTGTAACAATTCGATCTCTATGTTAGACTGAAAACCGATCCGAATTGAGTTGTGACTTTCTACCTTTTGCTCCCAATGGAGCTAAAATAGCATCCAAACTGCTTTGGATGCAGCAAGGATTGGCTCTCGAATAATGTTAATGAATGAGCCCTGGTAATATAGGGGCGCGTATAGACAGTATATAAATATTACCATCTACTAACACGTTTCAGTTAAGTGATTTAATAATGTGAGTACATTGACAGGTATACCACTTAGGTGGCCGACAAGTAAATGGCGCACCTGATGGAAAGTGATTACCATGGGCTATGGAAGTTTTCAATACCAAGGGTGTTATACTCATACTGCCGACCCTGTAGTGGGGAGGGAGAGGGAAGGGTTAAACGCTATGAAAGATTTTTGTGCTGAATGCGTCTGTTGTCTGCATGATTACACCAATGAGTATCAGTATTTCAATTACAAATTGTAGAATTTAGAATCGAAACACAAATTCGTATTTTCTATAAATTTGCATACAAATTTGCAACGTAAATATTGAAAATACGAAAACTGTGATCGTTCACCGGATATTGACTCCTACCGGTCGCTTTGCAGCTTACCTAAACGATTTGATTGCTTTGTGCGAAAGGTGACTCGAATTTATTAGAAATAGGAACTGCATTTAGCGGAAAAAGCGCAGGCAATATTTTATATTTCGTGGTGTTATATACCAATATTGTTAGATATGTGGACGTAGTTTCTTAGGGACGATCGTTAAACTGACATAATTTCTTAGATTAGATCATCATAAATTGCTTTAGATCGAGATACATTGTAATCGTTTTCAAATGCATGTGTTATTGTCAATATAACAAAAGAATTTTCTAATATTTCTTTCAACAAAATTTAGACTTGAAACATAGAGTATTTGTCGTAATAACATAATCCCCAAAAGTTATCCTAGGTATGTATCCTATATTTGATATAGTGCATTTGTAAACGATTACAAGTCCTTCCAATCTAAGGCAAAGTAGATACTCATGTAGAATTTGAGCGTCATTAACCATTTAGATAGTTTACAGGGCGCCAATTTAATTTCAAGTGTGTTTTGTGAATTTACGAATGGATAGAAATGCTTATTGATAATTCCAACCGAATGAAATTTTGTATTACAGATAAAATTATTTGTATCTACGCACTGATAATCCTAGAACTAGTATTATTTTAGGTTTTATTGTTATATACATAGTTGTGCTTACTATTCTATATTATTTAAACTACGAACAACTTTGCGAATAACGGGCAAATGCTGCACAAATTCTAATCTAGCCTTATAGGATACAGCTCTAGTAGGATTAATTCCCAGATATTGCTACAAAGTTCAATAATGTTTCTATGGAATTTGCCCGTTATTTGCAAGCAACCATAGGGGAAGATAATATAATACAACACAGCGTAATCTTGTTACATTCAAATGAAAATAAACTGCTCTAAAGTTTGTAGATTTTTTTCATAACTAGTGATGAGCGCATTAATGAAAACTGTAAGCCTAACAATAATGTCACGGCCGATATTCGTGGAAGCACGTGCACAAATTAATACGGTGGAAATATTCCAAGGGGTGCGATGCGGTCCCGTTGCCTGAATTCCGTTCGAGTTAGGTCGCTCTCAGACTGTTGACGCCCGCTCAGTTATGTTCTGGAATATTTAATGTATTAAAACTGTATATTTTAGCTAACAATAACGGCGCAAATGCTCCAATCTCATTGGAGACTATGAATTTGGGCCGTTTGGAGTCAAAACGTTCGGGTCATGGGGTCCGAGCGTGTACAATCTCTTCAGAAAGATTGCGAAGCGTATGGTCGACGCTTCTTGTGACCAGAAGGCTGGCCTCTTTTTAGAACAGAGAATAAGCATTGCCATACAACGTGGCAATGCTGCCAGTCTTCTGGTAACATTATCACAATAGGCATGCGATGCGGAGAATTCCACAACGCTTCATGTTTGTATTTATTGTATTTAGTTAATATTTAATATAGTATTTAATTTGTATTTAGTTGAATAATTAGTTTATATATATATCTATATCTATTAAGAAATTAATTTGGTTCTTCATTTTACATAGATTTTTCATATTATTTCTAAATTTTAAGTGAGTTTGTGTAAATAAATCCGACATCGATTTAGTTTATTTTTACACAATGTAATGTTATACATTTTTGTACGCCCTCAGCGCACGAGTCAAATCCCTTTTTTTGTTTTTACATTAGGATTCAATTTAAGTCCTATTTCAATTTTTACTAGCATACATGGGTCGACGGTAAACTGAGGAAGCCAGTGCGGCCCTCTTTATCGTATTAATTACCTTAATGGAAGTTATCCTCTGTAGTCTATCTTCCTTAATATGATATCTTCCGCAGTAGTTTAAAATTAATTCTGTGGAATTACAATATCAAATATTGAAATTCATTTAAGGTGAAACTTAGTTGACCAATCCCAATTTGAGTCACTATCTGAAATGAATTACTTTAACTAAATTTTGAACTGATTCATCAATCGGTCCTAATTCTACTAATTGTTAGCCATTGTCAAACTACTGAGATTACAAAAATACCATTGGATTTTAGATTTCACTGCCATAGTTTAAAGCCTAAAAATTAATGACTCCGTGTAGAGTGAATGGAATGAGGTAATGAACTCTTTTCATTAAATTATGAAACTTAAGGAGAGGAGGAGAGATAAAGCCAAAAATCTAAAGGCAGTTTGTGTTATCTCAGTGGTTTGGTAATAATTAACAATTCGTAAAATCGTGGTCCAGTTTTATATCTCTCTCAATCTCACATCATACCACACTTGGGCATTACAAGCATACGAGACCTTTCTTCTTCTTTTCATTGCAAAAAACAAATAAGCACAAAAATTTGCCATTAACTGGAAAAGCTATGGTGCTTGGCTGTCATCTATACAAAGTTAATCCATCATTTATAGACAGCAGCTGGCACCAACTTCGTTAAGCTAACTCTTCATTGTACTCTGGACAGCAATCGCTTAATGTAAACAGAGATTACGGTGAACCAACTAATTAACTTGGGGTGAATTGACCTTGTCTTGTTAGATGCGAACCTGATTACACGCATACTTGGCAAAAGGTCATGTTACAACATGTTCAGTATCAAGTTGTTTTAAACGAAAACGACTTTTAAAACAGGCCATATAATTATGACGGATATGCCAACAGTATATGAGTTTGTCAATGGATATGCCCGAACATACACATACTTATATAAATATGTAATTTGAAAATAAAACCAATCGTGATGACATATTATTATTTTCTTTTGTTTTCATTTTTTTCTTATTCATAACAATTTTTTTCTTTTATTTATTTTATAACTTAATGACGAGTGTTACGAGTTACAGCTGGATATATAAGATCGTCTGAGTAGTTTCTGAGTAAATGTATATACAGTAGTAATGAAAGATAATATGTATAATTATCTACTCATACGTTATATTCTTATATACTCGTATTTAAGCGTGTACATACAAAAAGAGATAGGCTTTCTTCTTGCAGTCTCGGGTGCTTTTGCAGCGGTACGTGAAAAAGTGGCTGATGAGGCATTGTAACATTGTACGTGTCTGTAATAGCGATTCTTTCCTGAGATTTTGCCTTTAGCTTACCATTAGGCAAGGTCAAGTCAATTTGACGTGTCCAAAAAAAGGCTGAGTTGTAATAATTTCTCTGGCCTCTGATATAATATGCCTGCAAAATATATTTAGTATATTAATTGAATTCTACAGAAGTTCGTGGGGAATTGGGACCAACGGTTTGCAAGGTCCCGAAGTACAAATGAGTCTATGTATAAATAATGCTCACCCATCCGGAGAATGCATCGCCACGAGCCCCTGACAGTGATTGTATGAACAATGTTGTAACGATGTGAAAACTGTTCGTTATACATCCTCTCTCGAAATAGTTGTCATATGTTTTATACTGAGATAGGTAATTAGATACCTATCTAAAGTAGTTATATCACGGAAAAGTTATCTAACGTTTATTACTTTTGTTTCTTTACGTTCGTAGGATTGTCGGTAGATGGTTCCAACTTCGCTCCTAAGACGTAAAGAAGAATTTTGGTGGCTCAGTTGGTCAAAGCGTTCTTCTTGTAACAGACAAGTTGCAGGTTTAAGTCCCGTCAATTTTGAATCATTTCGAAAAACTTGGTATATTAATGCCACAAAATGTCATTAAAAATGGGATTTAAAGTCCACTAAATGATTCATTCCGAGTAGGTTACGCGTGAAAGTGCTACCTGCATTGTATCCCAATTTAGTGTCACGGATCAGGGAGATATTACCGCTGCGCTATTGTCAAAGTGCTTAGTGGTTGACATTCGGATATTGCTATTAATCAACCAACGACTTAGTAATAATTTGAATTCAATATGTCAACAACACTCAACTGGACATTGTGAATATCTTTAACAAAGATCGATATAGATATTAAATATGCAGTTATGTTTCTGCATATATGTTGGTCACCATTTTACGCCTAGAACACTGTATCTTTGGTGAGTAGTTTATAATGTCTATATATACAAAATATATAGACGTTATAATCATCTCCTTGCCCTTGTCTTGTCCTGATTAATTGGGGTCAGCGCAACATGTCATTCTCCTCCATACATTCCTATCAGATGTCATTTCCTCAGTCACTCCCTTCTTTGCCATATCTTCTTTCACACAGTTGACCTCTTCTCCTATAGACATTCATACTTTGGATCTTTCTTACAATATTACTATCATCTCTTCTCATAGTATGTCCATGCCACTACGGACGTTCACTTATATATAGACGTATTAATAAATATATAAGCTACCAAACGCGTACACACTTTGCATACCCTACACAAACCAAATAAATATATGTACGTGTACTTTAATTTATTTAAGTGCATATTAATTATGTATAAATTCATTTATAAGTAAATAAGTAAATAGACAGTCTCTGTGGTGTGGCGGTAGAGAACGCGACTGCTACGCAGGAGGCGCGGATTTGATTCCCGCTCAGTGCAAATATTAATTGTATGCATGAATATAGATAGTTGCACTGGTAGTAGATATCCACGGCAGATGAGTATGCCCACCTGCTAAACTTGCTAGTCAGCTTCTAAAAAAAGTAAAAACGATTAGGAAAAGGTAGCAGCTCTTATTTTCCCATAAAATCAGATTGCCGGTTTGTCTTCCATAAAATATTTCAACATCACACAAACTACATATTCCCATAGGAGAACCCCTGGGGTCAGGCACACAACCAAGTTACTTCTTCAACTTATTTCATAAAAAAATGAATGCTTTTCCAACTCAAAATGGACCTCGGCGCCGCTTTGACTTATGGCAATAAGAAAATAATGTTTATTATTTAATTTATGAACTCTGTATTAAGTAAAAAAGATTTTCATGCAGTTAGACAAACATTGATTTTGTCACTAAAGCTAAGTATATGTCAATCTAAAATCATTTTTGTAATTATTTGCTTGAGAACGATATTAATATTTGATTCTCCTTCTTAGTTAAGTTTTGCAATACCAAATAGAAATTTCTTAACGGAAAGATTTTTTTAAGTACGTGAAATATTGGAATTTATTAATAGGTATATTCTGTAAAATCACATATCTACTTATCAATTTTGAAAGAATTATGAAAATTATATGAGATATCATCAACAGTCATCGAAAACAACTCATTTTTTATTTTATTCTGTAAACGGCAATGGAAATCTCTCAAACAAATTCAAAGGTACACATACACACACAGACTCATTAACATGAAAATATTGAGGTGCAAACCTATTTACCTAACAATAAATAATAAAGATAGGTATAAGCTGCTTTATAATCCAAAGAGGATTAAGTTAATAAATTCACTATTTTATATATTTATTATACGAATAACGATTATTCAATTTGTTAAGCTGTTAAGCTACGATTATTCAGTTTTGGCCTTGCCTGTACCTTTACCTACCACCACAAATTAATTTTATATGAAAAAATATGATTCAACGAAACAAGTATAATGTGGCGTAAAGGCCATAATTGTTTTTTCCCACCATATTCACCGAGGGTTAACCAAACTATGTTTAATTAGGCATAAATTCATGATAAAATAATAATTGACGGGTACCCCACCCCGTTGTCAACTAATGCGTTAGCAACAACTAGGGGTAAACAAATTATCCTGCGCCGTTGCTATTCTGATAACTGATAAAACGAGGGTGAGTTATAATATTGGTTTCCGTCCTCAATTATTATTTAACTAACGTATGCCTGTGTGGAATACTGATGCGACTCTGTGACCAATTAGAAGTTATTCCTGGGAATTGAATAGGTAGGTACGTTCTATTCTTGTGTGCATGACTGATTGAGTACGAATACTCGAAATTAAATTTTCGTATTTACACTATCAGAGCTTTTGAGGCATTTACAAGCACTTGGTCAATAATTTGCCGTGATCATAACTCCGGTAACAGTGCCAAAATATTCATATACCTCTAATAGTAACGATTCATTGTTTTGTAATAATATGATTAACTGTTACCGTAGTTCCGTCCGCCCGTGTACAGTACTGAAATAGTCGTTAAGTTTTCTGTTATATCTCGTTTTCTGCGCAATTTCTTTCCGCAAGAACGTTCTATAAAGTACTAGACAATTTAATAAATAAAACTAGCAACATATTTCTCAAGTTAGGGCTGTCAAAGTAGAAAATAGTTTTATCTTTATATCAATACAAATAAATACAATTTAAGTGTATGTTTGCAATGTTAACATATAGTGTTTTGAAAATGCAACGAGTTGTAACAGTTCAATACTTAAATACAAATTAAAACGATTTTAAAATTGTTTTTCTATCAGTTTGTTCCTACCAAAGAATCTTCAAAGCGGCTGGGCAGATTTTGAAAGAAGTTATACCTCATACAGTTATTTTATAACGACGTAAACTTTTTTCATAGAGATTTATGATAGCGCTCCATGTAAATATACAGCTCAGATAAAAGTTCACACGTACCAAATCAGAGACACAGCGAGTGCCTGATATAGATTGTGGTGTTGTGTTCTTAGTTTATTAACTTGGAGGCCTTATCACGAGTTCGCGTGACCCTGCATATTAATCCATCAGCTATCTTAATATGTATATATATTATATCAAATCTACACCAACCTCTGGAGCATATAAGTTCTGAAATGTTCTACATCAAGTTTTTTCATCTGTCGAAGTTGAATGTACTGATTTGCTGACTTCGTAAAATGTAGTTCGAAAAGAAATATTATGAAAATTGTGCTAAAATTTCAGAAAACTTGACGACTATAATCAATATTCTACGCAAGTGGAACCGCTAGTAACTAATACCTAGAAGGTATAGTGACCCGAAAATATGGCGACAATGTACTTAAGCTTTGCTAAATGCTACATGGCTATTAACCCCCTCCTAACACAAGCTATTGAGCTTAGTTGGAGGGGCTAAATGGAATATTAGTAGGTCCGGTTAAATAATAATAATATGAAATAAAAAAAAAGAAATGTTTTTAGATTTCTCTTGTAGTCGTGCGGGGCGCAACAGCCGAGACTCGATAAAGATTTACTAATCATGAAGTCAAAGTGCTAACGGCATTGGTAGTTCAGATTATCTTTGTACTCGTACCTTACAATTCCAATAACAGTTGTTTATTTTTTGCGCCTATTGCGCCAATTTTTGTTCAAGATGTTTGCCCATCTATAGGTAAGTATGATTGGTACTCGAGATAAAATGGGGTGACATTCAACCGTTACATATCATAGCACTTTACGACTTTTGTACGACAGATATAGGAAATTACGCTTACGACGCGGTCCACAATCTGCGAGATGTTCTTGTAGAGACATCAAATGTGCGTAGGTACTTATTTAATCCACATTTGTTGCGCGGCCTTTTCTTTTATTACGGTCATTTATTCTAACTATGTATGCTCAACTGAATTCAGTGGGTCATAATTGCAGTTATACAATTTTAAGTATAAAATAAGTTCTTGTAATATCATCAATGTAATGTTAAAAAAACAAAATTTTCAAATTGTTTTTTGATTCGACAAGAAATTTGACACCGCAGCTCCATTGTGTCCTGTAATTTTACCCGCAATATCCTGCTCATAATATTCTAGAAATGGAACACCCGATCAAAATGGATCATGGGACCCTAATTTGAGAAGACTCCGACAAGAAACTCAGTGGATTTTTTCCATAATATTTTTCTTACTACTCGGCCGTAGCTTTCTCTTTAGTCAAAACGAAGAATACAAAGCATAAAAATCCTTTTTTATGAAACTAGATATGTGTATAATGTCTCTGGAGTTTTTATGTTTCGAATAGTGACTTTTTGAAAATAACTTTGCCGTAATAAAAAACAATACTAAGCTGGCATCATAATTTAATACATCATCTAAATTTCAAACAGGGTAAAAAAGTTGTTAGATGTAAGTGAATACGCCTACGATAGGAGTTCCGTAGGTACCTATCCCAAGTCAGCGAGAACCCCGTTGCACTCTATTTATTTTCATCTGAATGGGATCAGACAGCATAGGGACGCACAAATACATATTTATAGTTACGTATCAACATATAGAAGATTGTTTCCTTTTATTATACCTACGATATGAAAAAAATCATCTCGTTTCATACCCCGTAGGTACAACTCTATAACTCTTGCCGTTTGCTCCAGTACAGTCTGAGTGTCGCTATTGACGTTAAAAAGACAACTGACGAGTGTCTCGTTAGGACCACAGAGGTAGCTGAGGACCAATTAGCACAACAATCGTTCTTACAGGTGAGATGTGTGATGGTCGTGCGGCGATGTACGGCGATGTGTGTAGGGCGAGCATTTAACTTCTTGAAAGTTGGGTAGTACCCAAGCATGTGCATTACTGGCCAGTTAGGGACTAGCTGCATTTATTCGGTTCTATATAATATAATATAATACATACATTTACGCCTGTAAATTTACGAATGAGTACGCCGAAGTCTTTAACAATAACATTTTGTCAACAAAAAAATAAACCACAGAAAGAGGTTTTATTCTACCCCACTGGGAATCAACACGGCAAAAATAAATATTTTATATTTACCCTTAAAGCAAAAAGCGCCCATTTAACGCTTTTCTTGGATGCTTTTACAATATTCACGTCATTATCGTAAGATATGTCATGGATAATAAAAAAAAGCCTCCATTCGCATTTCGTTGAACTTTTTGGTCACACTTACACAGTTTTGCTTCTATCAGCCGTGTGGGATTGTGAAAGGTCGGAATAGCGAGTTTAGCACAGTTCAGTGTTTTATAACTTGTGGCGGGAAAACTGAAGACGCAAAAAGCAGAGGGAATAGATGCGGATATAAAATAAATAAATAAATCTAGGACAATCAACACAATGCCACCTAGACCCACGGTATAACCTAAATAGCTAGTGTAATGGGTCCTAGAATGCGGATAAACATACCTACTTAGATGCATTTTTTTTTGTAAATACATACGTTTTATACATAGTAACAGCCAGACCAATGCAAATATTCATATTTATGCATACAAATGTCACTAGAATCGAAACCGAGACTCCTGCGTAGCAGTCGCGTTCACTACCGCCTCGCCACAGAGGTCGTCAATATTAATACAAAATGGTTACTTTGATAAATGGATGAAAACTGATCAGAGGTAATTGAGTGTGGTTAGTCCCTTAGTCACCTTTTATAAGTGCCACGAGCGTTAAAACCGAGGACGCGAGCCTCTTCCTCATTTAAGTACCATTCCGTAATACGAGTCCCGCTCCAACTTCAGCGCTAAATTTACATTAGAAACAAAGTTATATCGTAAGCATGAACTGAATTAGTTCATTTTAGTACTATCATGGGTATCGCTAAATAAATTTATGCAGTATGTTGATATTTTTCTTAAATTAATAACGTACCTATGTTCGTCTTTATGAAAATAATTTGAACAGTTAAATATGTAGATATTTACTAATAAAAACTGTTACAAATTAGATGTTCTACTAATAGTATACTAATTACACATAGATGAGTCTAGAAAACTGAGTCTAGTTAAAGTCAGATAGGCACGGTTTTGTAGACCATTTTCTACACGGTACAATGGCTGGATATAAAATCACAAAGGTCTCAAACAGAATCAAGGTTGCCTGTTACTGTACTGCTAACTTCATCGTATGGTGTACAATAAAGAATTATCTATCTATCTATCTATCTATCAAGTCGAGCTTCTGACTCTTTTTCTCGAGGTACTACTCGGTCCTCGAACACTTTCTACTATCAGTTATCATTAAACCCTTCATAAAGCAGTCCAATTGAGAAAATACCTACGCTCTACAGAATACTGCGTCTACTAATAACCTTGTGTTGTGTTGGACGGTGAGTAAGGTAGTCAGAGCTCATTGGAGAGCTTTTGTGGTATCAGTTAAGATTTCAGAAATTTGTCTCCTGCGCTAGTGGCTCTTTAAGAAGACGAAGAAGTTTTCAATAAGGTCGACAGCATGAGAGTGACGCCCCTGTGTTGCTAACGGCCATAAGCCAAGGTAACAACTTTCCATCTTATGGACCCTGTGCTTGTCTGCCACTTCAATATTATTCAAATAATAAATGTTACATAAAAAGAACTATAACTGTTCTATTACATTAATTGACATATTACCCGTAACTCTATGTTTAAGGCCATATGACATTTACTGTAATCGTTTTTAAATTGCTGAAAGAATGTTCTTAATTGTAGGTGTGCCTACCTCACTTAAATTCGAGTATAACTTAACATATTAAAACTTAAATGAATTTAAAATGAAAAAAAAAAACCCGACACAAAAAATACTCCGAAAGGAAATTAATAAATAATTCAATTGGTCGCGTCGGGGGACCTCTAACTGGTAAAGCACGCCCACATATTTTCGAAATGATCCAAGTTCTACCGACACGACAACGCTTGAATAATTTATTTATTACTTTTTGGAGGTAATTTTTGGGACTCTTAGTTTTTACGTGGGGGGATTAAAAAAAGATTACCCTTGATGAGATGAATTTTAGTTTGTCGTATAAAATGACTGAACGTTATATTAAATGCCTAAACAAAGTCGAGTTCCAGAAAGTGATAGCGGTCTGTATGAAAAGTAGGATAATGTAAACCAAGTCATCTCACCTACTAGTTGTGTCGAGGGTCTGGCCAGCCTTCCCTCTCGGTGCTTGGAGTCAGACGGCAGTCGTTCATACAGAAGCCTGACAAACTCCCATAAGAGCCAAACCCAAAGAAAGAGAAGTTAACTGACTCCAAGTTCCTAAGTAAAAGCCTCAAGTGCAACCAGTATTCCGATTTTTGGACGCTTAACTAAGAGAGGACATTCTGCAATAACCTCGTCTATAATCAGATATACCTACATGCAAGTAAGTTTAACATGACGTCACTATCCTCGACCACCCCTATATCATTAGTATCTACTAATGATAAACCCACGAATGAATAACCTACTGTATTAAAAGAGCTTATTTTTATGATCACAGAATGCTTTACAGAAACTTCCGCTTCGTTCGTCTCTTCAATATCTCGATATTAGCTCGACTGCCATTCGTATTAATTACGACGGTGTTCTGTCATGCTCGTACATTAAAACAGCCGGATCAGTAGGCCTACCATGAAACATACGTAGTTGCAGATTGAATTTGAATTTCAATCGGATACATGAGGACACATCTTCGATCCGAAATCAGATCCGAAAACTGTATGTGATATTTCGGTTAAATGTAGCCAAAGAAACTCAAAGTACTTTTAGTACCTACAAAGCAAACAGCGACGACTTTAGTTCGTGTTTCATGCGGGCCCGTGGGTTCAAATTTTCATGGTAGCCCCCAGTTCATGTCCATTGTGTTCTATTACTGGCAAGTTATGATCGATTGATGTCTGATTGTTCGCGTTCACCAAAGTGTTCGGCTCATATCGATTAAGCCCACAAAAAAATTGCCTAAGTGAAATATGTTAGTTGATACAGTAGGCTCCAAAAATTTAAAATTAAAATTGTAAGAAGTGATGACACTACACAACTACTAGTCTTAGAAGCTACTGGATAATGGATCTATTTATTAATCTAATTAAGTTTAGAATACCACTAGTATAAGTTTGCTCATCTTCTCATAAAGAATTAATTTGTTTTAGTTTATTTTATTAACGCTATGTTACTTTTAATTAAGACTTAGGCTGTCAAAGGATTATAGATCTTAAGATGTCCACGACTTTTGGACCCCACTGTACATGGTTGGTAACCTTCAATTTATATAATTCAGGTTTTTATATATGAAAATGTAGCGTATAGTTAATAGTTTCTATTTGTACGCCTTTGTACTAGGGCACAAAACAGTTAATATGTAGTTTTTACATAAGAAAATGCCTTGAGATATCAGGGCGCACGCCAGGATCAGATAACTCGGATTCGAAAACATTAGAACAAATTCAAAGTTTGGTATTTCAGAGAAACTAAATATCATATTAAAGTATCTGAAGGAATTGAAATAAACTGTACCTATTGATAGTTTATAAGACTTTTGAAATAATTAACAGAATAAATAGAAATTTAACTACTTATAGTACATTGTATAAATACTGTCTAATCTTTCTAGAAAAAAAGTCTCGAGAAAGTTCAGCTACCTCTGCACTGCTCACGATTTCTTCATTCACAAGTGTGAATACTAATGAAGTTCTGCGCTAATCGATATCAGTCTCAGATTATCATCTCGAGTGCTACATGACCTTCGAGAAAGGTCTCGGCGACAGGCGACATAGCACAGATAGGGTTGGATTACGCCTCCTTATAAAACGCAGCGATTGTGGCCTTTGTTGTAAGTGTTCATTTATGTGTTATCTAATACATCTAATACACAGCACAGGAAATAAGTATATATATTTTCACATGTGAGGGTTTGTGTGAAGATATACTTATAAATACTTCATTCCTTGGCGATGTCAACTGATGTGCGGGTATTGTGTCAATTAGAACAGGTGTTCTTAGAACCTGTCTATCGCTACGGGTCCAGGCCACAATTTCCTTCACAATCCAATTCGAATTTGCAATTACGGGAGTGATTGCTATCTGACCTCTGAGTCTACGAAACATACAATGAACACTTATAGGTTATATAGCAGGTGTAATAGGCCTCATAAATCCGTGTAATTAAGCCATCAGGGAAACTATATTGTCATCAAATAGTTTGTAATTGAGTAATTGTAAATATCACTGGCAAGGCGTTAAAGCTAGTTAGTTTATAGTGCAGTATTGACTAAAAGGTAGTGATATTACGAAACGATTTTGGCTATTTCATCGATGGATAATTCAATTTAGGTCACTATCAACCCAGTAACGTCTGTACTGTTTACTTTTCCCATCTAAATCTACTTATCGAAAAAAATATGAAATTTTGAAACAATTAGTTAATCAATCAATTAGCTTATTGCAGTCCACTAGACATAAGTCATTAGCATCTCTCAAATTTAATAATACTTCTTCTTATTCTCCCGTTCCTCCACCCTCAGCATTCGCAACGTCAACCAACACTCCGCAAAAAAAATTTGCTTTAAAATTTCATTAATTCAATTTAGTTTCATTAGCATCGTTTAATGTAATTCAGTAGAACATTACAACTCAATTTAGTTAAATGGATTTACACTGGCAAAATATAGGCAAATAAACCTCCAATAAGTTTGAAGTAGGTATCCAATATTCTTATAGAAATGCAAAGTGCTAACCCACACTATCCATTTCCCATTTTCGAAGTACTGGCCGTTGGACACAGATCACGAAATGTATTTTCGCAAATAAAATCCAAGAAAATTGTTAATAATATTTATTTGCAATATAGGAGTGAACCCCGGTTTAGGATTCTATTACAAGGGTGTATTTTCCTCAACTGCTGTGGATCAGTTTTATTTGATCATAAAAATAAGGCACGAAAACATAATATCAAAGTTTACAGAAACAATTCGATACTTTATACCTACTGGAAGGATAGTGTTTCGCAATATTTCGCTGTCGTATATTTGCGAAATAGAGATTCAAATTATACTCTTTCACAGTGTTAAATTCTACTAATATTTATTTATAAATGTGAAGATGTTCAATAGGTCTGAAATCGATTCAATGAAAAGGTGCTATAATTCATTATTATAGCATCACACTATGGGTGTTGTGTGACGACGGGGTGCTATAAGTTTCACGCGTGTGTGTGTTTGTGTGTGTGTGTGTGTGACGATCGACCGATCTTGATCTAGTTGTAAAACTTAGTGATTAGTCTCACAGCAGGGATTCGTACGTTCTTTTGTTTCTGTCGTAAAGCGGATAGTGGATCCTTATCATCGAGGACTTCAACAGCTTTATCTATTTAATAAAACTCTTCCTAATTTAAATTTCGAACTAACACAACTTATCGTCTTTTATGACTATACTTAAAAGGTAAGGGTCATGAAATTCAAAGTAGGGTGTTGGCACTATTCTCCCTGTAGATATCCCTCCTTCCATAAAAGTGTCTTGAACCCCCGTTTTGTGTACCCGTCCGCACCTTTTCAAGAGTTTGAGTGGAATTAAATTTTCGATTAGTTAACTTATGTTATTTATTATTTCATTTACCATGTCTAATGGGAAGTAATAGTTAATAATAAAGTATTAATGATACAAATTATTCGCTTAGCCATGTGCGTAAAATGCCCTTATATAAAAACAATGGTTATTAATTTGTAAGACGCCTAAGAAGCCTAAACCAAACTCACGTGCTAGTCGATTTACCTACTAAATAATGGAGTAGGCGCTGCGCAGGCCTTCCTCTCTTGATTGAGTGATCAAATAGCAGCCTCTCGCGTTACAACCGATACCTATACCAATCAAAACTATTAAGGGAACTCAGATCTCCATAGAGAAATTTTAAACAAACTAGGGAATTCACTATTTGTACAACCTATATAATCCCAGCCTTAGATAAATATTCAACACAAAAAAAACATCTCAATTGTCACAAAATGGAACCATTTCCTGAAAATAACAAACTTGTGTAATCGCTCTCTATATACTTGGCAATGGTGCATCTACGGAGTATAATCTAAATGCGTGGTTGAGCACACCCACGCAGCTAGGGATCATCATAAATAACGAGGATGAAACTTAAAAGGCTTATGGGCTTAAAACTACCTTAATAGTAGGTACACAACAATCTACAACTAGGGTTGGGAAAATACCTGAAAATGAGCTCTACTTGTTACTCAAGCAAATTTCAGTTTCAACACTAAGTAGATGCTTGTTAATGGACCAAAAAAAAAAGAAAAGCCCGCTGAGTTTCTTGCCGAAATCTTCTTAGGCCGGGGCCGCGTATCGAACCGGTGGTCTATTTGCTTACAAATTTATAAAACGTTGTTGACATTGAAGTTTTGCAAGTGCCGTTTGATTGTCTTTACAGAATAAATGATTTATGAATTTTGAATGTATAATGTCTTAGGTGTTAGGTCGTTGAAGGGCAGGTAGGGTAGGTTCGTTTCTGTTTCGTTTTAAGGCGTTCTTTTAACGGTTTCTCTGCATGGCATATTTAATTAGTGTTTCAACATCCATCCATCCCTACACACTTTTAATTCTTTATAGTATTTCGTATACTGTGGCGCGTGAAATTTTGAAGTCGTCCCTGCGACTAATCGGAACATTTCGTTGAGAAAAAAAAGTAATTTAATTATTCCAGTCTGTAATTTATACCAACCGCCTGTCACCCTAGCAGATGGAGGTAGCGATGGTAGCGTGATCTGCGTTCCTCCCTATCTGAGGAAAGATGTGAATACCGTAGTCCCAAGCAGTAACGTAGTGACGGAGGTAGGACATGACGGTATCTCCCGTCCTAATTGAGCAGTCCGATTGAGGAAGAACCTCCGACCTACAGAATACTGCGGATAATAATAACCTTGTATTATGTTTCCGGCGGTGAGTAGGATAATCAGAGCTCACTGGAGAGGTTTTGTGTTGTCAGTGGGAAGGCCGAGAAACCTTTCTTTGTCTTCTGCACTGACAGCACAGATACTCTCTTAACCTTCTCCCCTCCCCCTTCCCCGTCCACTCTCTTTTCTATATGGTCGGCAACACGAATGTGACACCTCTGGTGTTGCAAACGTCTATAGGCCACGGTAACTTTCCATCAGGTGGGCCGCGTACTTGTCTACCACCTAAGTGGTATAAAAAATCACCCGAGAGGGTCTTCGGTGGCCCTGTGTCGGTTCGAGTTCGACATTACCACCCTCGCTGACTTCGCTATAATCTATTCCTGTACAATTTTAGCCACCTGTTACAGCGTGATTGAATATCAAACATCCAAACATCTTTATAATCTTTTACATTACAATATTAGTATAATAAAAATTATACAATCATAAATTAAGAATACGTTACGAAAATTCTAAAATGATTGTGTTATTCAAGTAATGATACAACGTACTTATACTTAAATTTCTTTACAAACAGTGCATTTGAAACACTTCATAATGACTAATAATAACTCTTATTGATGTATAGATGTACAGTAAAATGTGTTTTATTCCAATAAATACGAACAATATAATTACTTGTAACGAAAAGTTTGCATTGCAGTAAACCAATGCGACCATAACACTATTTTGTTAACAGTAAAATCAATGTTAAAATTACGGCGCGTGTTGTGGACACAACCAAATAACGTAATTCCACGATATTGAGCCTTAATAAGCAACAATATACAAACCAAAAACACAATCTGCTGCATTTAATATGTATGCTAATAAGCGTGAGCTGTTTGAGCGTAGTCTGTTCGCGTTTATTGAATGAAATATGGTTTGAAGTGGCCAGTGGTAAGCTACCCGCGCTATCTACTGGTCTGAAGTGATCTACATTAATGAGGTTCATACTCTTTCTCATCTATTGTGAAATTCATTAATTACACTCTATTTCACCTTTCGATCACTAATACCATTTCCATCCGAAACTTGCAGTGTGAGTCTCCTTCACATAATTTGGTTTAGTTTGGTTAATACGGGAGTGTTTAGGTATACCCTGATAAGTAAGCTTCAGTGATTCAATCACTAATCAGTAGTTCTTATTGACTTGTACGCGCGATTGGTTTTGGATTGATTAAAAACAAAGTTAACGGGACATTAAAGTTTTGAGCTTTCGATATGTTGTGACACAAGGTACCATTTACCGAATTTTTGTATTAAAATTGATCGGATATCAACGCCCTGCCGTATATAATATTCTGTTTTTGAACGTTATCATACGTTGTGCCGTATCTAAGTCTCAAATCATGATGTACTATTACGTTGTGTCCGCGAAAGTGTTAACTATGATCCTAGTTGATATCGGGCGCGAACATTTTTCATCAGTTCCTGATCACTCGCTCTGTTCAGAAAACAAGTATGTTGATGGCTATCTATGAATTCAATTTGTATTTACAAATCGTATGTGCCAATAACATTATTGGACGGACTTTTTATCCACTATATTCACCAATGTTTCCTAACACATATCCCAAAAATAACATTGCAAAAAACAATATGTGAGAGCAAGCAATCATTCTAGAAAAATATGCGCTATCAAGAGAAGGAGAAGTAGACCGGTTCTAGGTTCCAAAATAATAGCTCTGGGCACAACTGGGACCTACGCTGTGAAGATGATAAATGGTTAGTGTAATGATAGTGGCTTTTCATGACGTCATTTAAACATTAAAAGTACAGTCTGAAATGAATGTACAATTTCAAAACCTGAAAAATGGCGTGCCATGAAAAATTGGCTCTTGGAAATTGCAGTTTATTATATAGCATCATAAGAAATATACACTCAAAAATCTAATTAACTAAAAAGGGCCCATGAAAAGTGATACAAAGTAAATAAATAACAGATCTAAAGAGTTGGTTTTATATTTGAAAGACTACCAAGTGTATAACTGCACAGTCGCAATGCTGAAAGACATAAAATGATCAAAATAAATACGATACAATTTGTCTCGTGTCTTTTATTAGGTTTCGTAATTGCATAGCCGAAAGGTAGACGTACTGAGTACTACCTTCCTATACAACATATCGTTTAAATGTTGACACGGTTCCGTACTAACGAGTTTGGAGTGGCACAGTCCACAACATGAAGTATATGCGTACATTATGTACACTCCGTACAAAATATTGGTAACGCAAAAAGTTATTCATTGCAAATATTTACATACAACGTTAATTTAACAGCTAATAAACTGTACAATATATTTGTTAAGGGATTTCACCAAAACCTTTGGGGCATTATTCAACTTCTTTGCTGATTCTCCGATGTGGATGGATAGTTGGGATGGTATCTTAAGGTTTAGTTATGGCCTAAGTTCAAAAGGTAATACATATATCTTGCGAGAAAAAAATCTGACCATAAAAATTCACTCACCTTTAGAAATGACTCTCGGAAGGAACGTAAGGCATCTGAGTACTTACGGAGCCCAAATCGATAAACATTAGGAAGTAATGGCATATGGGCTAGTTGTATTAGATTACGGTTCACATGTTAATATCTAGAACGGCTTGTCGGTACAGGGCCCGTCTCTTGGGCTCACGGATTTCCAATTAGTATTTCGCTAAAACAGGTAACATTTGTAATATATTCCCTAATGGAGCTAAGTTTCTAAAGGCTATCCCAGACTATAGGATGAGCTTGTAAGGTTAATTAATGATTGGCTTGGGGCAATCGCTCCCATAAAAACCATATTTAACCAGATTTTGATAGTAAGAGGACTGCGGGTGTTCGTGGTCCATTCTAATGTCATTTGTAAGTCAATTCTCTTACTTATTATTGTTTTATTAGATGGCAGTAGCTCCTGTCGAAGCCAAATTTAACCACATAATGGACAGAAGAAGAATTAATTTTGCCATTTCATATATTTCAGATTGTTGCATGCATGAGAACAGTAAACCGTTAATATCACCTGTACTCGTATAAGTATTTTCAAAGATGCCATTGCGCTCCGTCTTTAGAAAATGGCATAAAAACGTTATCTAGGGTTCTTACCGCGGTCGTAATAGCCCCTCAGAACTTTAAAAATAAACATGACCTAACTTTATGACGTTTATTCATAAAAACTAAAAAGGTTCTTAAAAAGATTAAAAGGAATTAGAAGGTATGTAACTACCTAGTAAGTGAGTATTGGTCTAAACTAGTCAATAACACAAAGAGCAAATATTCCTTTGTAGATCGGTACACGAATTTTGATTTTTTTATAGATTTGTGTAAAAAACATGATCTGGTTCTATACCCTTCGATATTCTACTAATTAAATCCACTACCAATATTATTTCTCCTCTTAACCCCCAGGTAGAGAAAGTAAAGGTAAAATTATTTAAATAGAATACAAGTGTAACCAAATTGACTTTATTAAAAATTTCGTTCAGTTTCTTTTAGGTAAGTAGGTACTCGAATATTGAGTGGTAACGTAGGAGTCCAATATTCATCCACTACGTCAGTTATGGGACATAAATCATCAATAAACAGGGCAATATAAAATACAATACC
This sequence comes from Pelosia muscerda, assembly GCA_963691645.1. Taxonomy (NCBI): domain Eukaryota; kingdom Metazoa; phylum Arthropoda; class Insecta; order Lepidoptera; family Erebidae; genus Pelosia; species Pelosia muscerda. Next base: position 13,481,126 of record OY829098.1, on the reverse strand, counting down.
ATGTATTCGTGTTACTATTCCCAAAACAATAGTACAATACCACAAATAATACAATAATATCACTATCGTTATAGTTTGACCGCGACTCTAATTTAGCGCACGGCGCTTATTGCGCACGGCTATTGCAGTCAAAACCTAAGCGATAGTCGATAACACTATGGGTAAAAACAGGTTTCGCACAGAGGGCCCATTTCGTAATAATAAATCTGTTCAAAATTCGGTCTCGATCAAATTTCGTCATTTGGGAGAAATAACAAAAACGCTCAAGATGTTTTTTCTTGAAAATTATGTAATAAGCATACTATACACGATATTTGAGAAAGTTCTTCGACTATAATATTACCTACCGCATATTCTAAATGGATAGTATTCTCTTCCGCAGCCGGTAGAGAACATCATTTAGGTATGAATAGGCTTTTTATAAAAGTTACAGCGTTATGCGTTACGAAGGGAAACCAGAGTTAAAAAAGTTATAGCGTACACCTATAGTGACATGACATATTCTGTCCTCCGGTTACATGTCATTGGCGTGCACAAACAAAACACCTTCGAATTTGAACCATTTATCTTTGTGACAGACAAAAATATTCTCGTTTCGTATTGTCGGGATCGAGCAAAGAGTATTTTGGTATATCGGATGACAGTATACTAAGATGGCGACCTGAAAACTGAAACCAATATGTCATTCGTGTAATAGTAAACTTATTCAAGTATTGCATTATATGTATATCGAAGGCGAATGTGACACATGTACGTTAAAGAATGGACATTAGCGTCGAAACAGTGGACAAGTGGCTTTTGTCTCGGCCGAGTTCACTTGACTTTAAGCGATCGATCGATCTGTTTGATTGAAAAGTTAAATATGTACATTTGACAATATTCTATGCGTGTAAACAACTAAGTAATACTAAAAAACCTATATCACTAATTTAACGCCCTAAATTATTGGTTGTTGAAATTCCTGAATTTATTAATAGTCTGTATTGAAGTTGTACGAATTTTAACTTAAGCTTTAACAGAATAGCTAACTTATTATGGTAGGTACATCTATATCTTCTATCACAAACAAAAACCTTGGATAAAGTTACAGAATTAAAAAGTACATATAGAAGACCGGTTTTAAACAAAAAGCAGGTAATGTCCGTACCTACACTTTGACACATCATGTCTCATTATATTTCAATCGTTTCACCAGTTCTCAATGCTTTGACGATATAAACCACTGTGAGCGTGTCACTCGTTTCATGAAGCTTAATTTTCTGAATTTGTTGTCAAGGTACTGGTATCGACATCCGTTCAGTAGTTTTTACGTCCATCGCGGACTACTTTTTTACAATTATATAATAGTGTAGACTTCACCTCACGTGATAATGAACCATATAGACATAGATAATGCTACGTAGCGATAGTTCAGTTTGACATCATTTATCAGAGGATTATTCACACCACTCTACACCACTACATTCGAAATTCAAAATACATTCACGCCTCTCGCAGGAGCCGTCAAATAATTTTCGGTCTAAACATAGAAGAAGTCTTTGTGATAGCATAGACTAGTACTTAACTGTATTATATTTAACTAATGATAGCTCTATCAGTTTTTGTTGCTGGCTTTTGGAGCAGAAAAAGGACATTAACCCGATAATAGTCCGCGGGCGGCTTGTCGACCTTTATAACATCGGTACAAGCATCTTGATTTATTGTAGACATTAAAACTAATCGAGTTCTAATTTTAAATAATTCTAGTTCATTGGGGTTATCAAAGTGTGATCCAGAATGGGGTCAAGGACGTATGAATACAATGTAGTTTGGTCAAATCACTCAGGTCAAAATCTCAACTTGAGCGCATTCGCAAATTATTTTATATACTATTATCATTTATTTTATCTCTCTCTAGTTTAGTTTCTAGACTATATATTATAATCATGTAAAATGCTAGTTATATTAGGAAAATGGTAATTACATTCAGTTTCACTGCATAATTTTAAGTGCTTTATATAGTTACCCGACCTGATATTAAGATGTACCTCTGTAAATAGCGAAATGGCAAAGAATATTCTTTACAAAATAATTAATTAAGTATATTAATAATTCTAAGTATGGCTATAATTACAGTGTTAACGTCTTTAGTCAAGAGGTTCGAAAGTTCGAAAAATAAATAGCGTATCTCATAGACTACGTTAAGCCATGCGAACATCATTCTGTGCCATTCGTTAATGGAGTCCAGAAATTTACGAGTATCTGGTACAACACAAAAAAGTTCGAAATCGCAACTAGTAGTACCTGGTAGAGTTCATCACAAAAATAATATTGAGGTACGACCGCATCGTAAATAGAGCTTGGAGGATAATGAAAGAACTAACGTAAAACTAAATCACACAGGTTGCTGAGTCCCTTGGGTATACTAGAAATGTAGCTTCAGCTCGTATAAAATAAATGTCAAATTTCATTATGACAAACCAAGCCCCTAAAACTGACATAAATTATTATTTGCTACGCCCACGCGCTTATAAGATTGCAGATACACATTCCAATGTCACTGTAATATTACAGTGACATTGGAATAATAACCTACATAATGTAGATGAGAGTCAGGTCAAATCTTGGAGTGGTAAAACTTAATACTAAAAACGACACATCTTTTCACTTGAGAGAAATCGATGCTTCACGCGTAACGAGCTGAAAGCGAGCCAAGTCGACGAAAGCATTGAAGTCACCTACATTTGTACCATTTCAGCCTCTTGGTTTGCCCCAGTTGAGGTTATAAGGTTCTTACAACGTAGATATTTAAGTCTCGAGTCTCACACATATAGGGATGCAAGAAAAATACCGTTTTTGTTTATGCGAGACGAAGGTGCATATGCGGAACAACCTTGCATTTTTGGTGAGGATTAATAATATAATCAAAATACGTTATTATGAATATGAACAAGAATTATTTGGCATTGTCTGCGAGTAGGGGAGAACCACACCACCGAACCACGACATAATTATGACAGATACAAATATTAGGTCACTAATCTTAATTAATAACTTATATGAATTTTCCCAGTTGAAATTAAGAACTGAAATTAATTCGAAAGTGGGTAAAAAATATCCAGTGCCTGCTCATAACAAAAAATTGACCAATGTAGAAATTTTATTCTCTTGCCGTAATTATGGAAAAAGATTTGGGCGATCTCTGCCTTTCTTAGTATTCAAAGTTAAAATCTACCCCATAGTCTTTTGATCCACACAGGAAATAAAATCGATAGTAATAAAAAACACATTGGCATTTTCACATTTTTTTGCTAACTGTAAGATGTTTGCAAAGTCTGTGAATATACTTCAAAATATTTCGTAAAATTAGGAAGGTAACCTAGGAACTAGGAACCTTTTGTATAACTACAACGGTTAAGGTAACTGCCCCTTACTGCCCCGTTCCAATAATACACCCTGTATATTATAGGTATACTTCTTAAGTCGATATGATTGGTTAGCATAAGCTCGAAAGGTTCATTAAATACTTCTTAAAGTTAATTGTAGGTGTAGATGCTTGAATTCAGGTAACAACTTCATTAAATAGGGAAAAGCCAATAAAAATGTCATCCCGCTTAAGTGCGATCATTACGAGCAATGGCTATATATCTACACATTAACCACATCTCGTTTGTAGGTGTTTCCTTCGAATGAACTCCTATGGCCTCGTAAAAAATATTATTGGCTGTATCGACAAGTGCCGTACCAACACATTATATAGCTTTATTATTTCCTACACGCATTTAGCTTTTTATATACTGCACATCACCATATGTAATTTCCAGGCCGCATATTCGGCGAATCCAAACTTCTTTATTATACTCGTGCACCAAATATGAATTTGTATTTCAATAAAAACATTACTTTATAAAATACAATTTGACATTAATGTACATAATTGAACAGAATTTATATTTTAACAATTTAGTAGGTACATTGCTTTGTAAAAAAAATTCAATAAATTTCATTTCATATCACAAATATAAATTGTAATTTATAACCGTAATAGATTGTGCGAATACGAATGGAACTAATGAAATGAAACTACTTTTATCTTCGACCATGATTCTTTTCTTTTACATTTCTTCTCTAGAATATTGTGATAATTTTTTTTTCTTTGCAAACTCCATTTTTTTAACTATCTAGGCATAATTTATATGTATATTTCTACAAGCTACGTTTCTTTTTAAGGCTAAATATTCATAAAGTAGATAGTAAAATGTTATTATTCTGCTATATCTTTGTTACACGACTCATTGAAGCGAGACGAACAGTAAGTTCGGACGTTTTTCTGAATGGAGAGTTAGCCGAGTCGTCAATCACATTATCGATTGACACACCAAGCCGACGGTACAATGGACTGCTATAAGATCAATCATCTAATCGCGATTATGGAGACCAGTATTCTTCTAAAGTTAATTGATTGAAAACATTATCAAAACTTTTGTGATTATTAATTTTCCGAAAGAAATCACTTAACACATATTAATCTTCAGAAAGTGTATAAAAATGTGTCAGAATAAATTTTATTCCAAGAACCAAACCTGGTACATATATAATCATTAAATTGTGTGTAAAAAGGGCTGGTTTTGATTTTGAATAAGTCAAGCTAATTCTAAAGAAGTTATGATAACAACGTCGGAAGTTTATACATTGAAATCATTTTAAAGAATATTCTACCACGATCCTCTTAGTGTCGTTTTATTATTAACATTAATCTCAACATTTTGGTTGCCTTTCAAAAGCCATGGTCACAACGAGATTAAGATGGCGGCTAATATGTAATATTCCAAAGTGTAAGTCATCTTAAAGACTCACGCAGAATGAGCTCAAAGTGTCATTAAATTGTTCAAATTATCCTTTTTAATGAAACAAGACAATCGGACAGTAATTAGATTAAATTCTAAAATGTATTAAGATGATAGTCATTGTATAGATATCTTGTATCAGACATTTTAACTGTGAACCACCCAATTGCCAGTACTAATAGCAAATGATTATACAAAGTCGAAGAATGACGTCTTTGCTTGATCCACCAAGATTTTATAGAACTTATCGTTTGCTGAAAAATTATACAATTTACACAAACAGTTATTATTCAACTGTAGTTATACAATATCAAACCTTGAAAATCTATGCTAATAATTAAGTTAAAGAGTTTGTATGTTTAAGCAAATTTGTTTGAATCGTCAATAAATAATCTCTAGAAATAATAGTAACCATCGTCTCCGTGCTCTTGTCTATTCTTTCTCCACACATTCTTCTCAGATATTATTTCCGTCCGTTCCGTCACTAACTTCTTTCACGCAATCCATCCATATTTTTGGGCCGACCTCTGCTCCTAAAGCCTACCGTCTCTACCAGTACGTTTAGAAAAAATATTCTTAATTTTTATAACCGGTTTTGAAAAGTTATAAGCTATTTAACATGATACCAAATGCCTAGGCTCCTAGCTATGGTAAAAGAAAACGAGAATGACGTAGACATTTTGTACGAATTGAACTAAAATCGATGGTTAAATATTTTTATGAGCATTAGCATTGACGCGTACCTACACCATTGTTTCATCGCATCATTGAGCACGACTGCGTGTTATTTATTACAACGTAATTGCAGTATGCAAATACTATGGTAATAAGTTTTTGAGTAATAAATAGCCACTTATGTACTATAAGTATAGTTAATAAGTTATGGTCCAAGAGTCAGTGAACGAAATAGTTATGAAATCAGCAGATCGTGCACTTTGGGATAAGAGTGAAATTTCTAATTATTTCCAGGGTTACTGTATACGCTTTTTTAACAATCTCGTTTATGAAGAGATTTACCCATCCATAATTTTAAAAATGTAATTACAAAACAGTTATGCCAAAAAAAGTATACATAAAAATGATTTTTGATTTTTGAATTTTGAGACACACCACCTAAGGTTGGCGCTCCAGTTGTAAAAAAAACTTTTGGGACCGACGCACACTTGTCTGGCATTTTATTTGATAAGTCAAGTCAAAATAAGCCTAAACTAGACCAAAAGTAGGAGAGCGGATTCCGGACTCTTAAAAATGTCTTAATAGAACTCGACTATGTGAATTGCACGATTTCTGTTGGTACGAGCGCGTGAGCAAACATTATAAATTTTGTGTAATTGACATTCGAGCACGTAGTCGCGAATATGATCGCGTAGTCGCGTTCTATTAAGACAGTGTTTTAGTCTCGAATTGAGCTGAAACTACGACGTAGGTCTTGCGAACTCGAGCTCTTGTTGTATCATAGTCAATTGGCGTTTGCCATTTAAATGAAAGCATTGATAATGTCCTCATCTAATCTCATCAGTCAGTTATATTTACTTAAATGAATGCGGTAGGGTACTTTTGTGCGCTCTATCTAATCATAAACTCAGAAAAAGTGCTGATAACATTTATTATCAGTCATGCAGTAATTCTGCTTATCATGTGTTGTGTAGTGGTGCTATTGATTTACTTTTTAATCGTGAATACTTAGTGACCGGCTTTCGAGCTTAACGAAAGGCCGTATAGTGCAATACTATTATAGATGATAGACAGGAATAAGGAAGTGATAGTTACGAGTATTATGACACTTTTGAAGGTTTTCTTATCTACCTGGCACGAGGTGCATCATTTAACTACCGCTCCAGTTTACGCATTTAAGGTAATATTGAAAAAGAAATATCATCTGCTGTTCTGGGTAAACAAAAAATGCCTTTAGACTTTGAATTTGCGATACCTAGCTAATAAGGCCACCTTTGCATACGTTTACCGGCCTTAATTGCCAACATTGGCGATTCCGACGTAGGCCATTTCATGCTACGCGCATACCGCACGTGTCCACCCATGAGGTGTGTGCACATGCGGGCGCATGTTCCGTCCAAGTAGTATATTGATCGAGTTTCGGGCAAAACACATACGATTTGCACGAAATATTAAGAACTCCTTGTAAGAGATACGAGATGAAGCACTGCGCTAGCATCCAGAGTTCGTTTTTGCTAGGGCAAGGGTTACAAACCTTTACGATAACATAGACGATGTGTGTGATTAGGCCGAATAAATCTAACACACTGGTTTAGTAGGATCTGGGCATGTGAAAAAGATAATAGGTCCATAAATATATCCTACCTGTATCTGATGATATCACGGCGTAAATATACATTGGTCTGCGGAAAATATGGAGCTATTATTCAAAAAACATGCTCCATAGCTGGTTGCTGCGGCAACGTAGCATGTCTGAGAAATATATTGAGCTAAATAGGTCAGGTTGTCAGATCTTAAAGCACTGTCATTATAAAGTAAAATTAAATAGTATTGTGATTCAAGAAGATTCAATGATTGTTTGCTAGTCGTAAAGTATTTTAGTTATTTGAGAGACAAATTGCCAGTTCCCCTCGAATCGTTGGCGATTTTGTTTCCATTGTTTGAACTATTTTAAGTCGCGACAAATTTCACGCTCTACCTGTTAATTTACGTAATTAATTTAATGTTTGTCATGTTATATAAATATTAATCTGCAGACGGCTTTTTATTAAACCTTTATTGGTTTTAAACGGTATTAGTTCGAAGAAAACTTATGTTTGGGTGTTAAAATGAATAAGAAATACTTTGACCGTCTTTTTGTACTAATAATAATAAGGGAAACCTTGGCAAATATTATTTTGAAGTACTGTTGAGAATTTATTTTTTTCATTGGTGAATTTTGTATAACTTTGTAGTATTATGGAGAGACAGTATAATCATAGGTACTCACTTTTATTTGCACAGCTTGTGACCACGGCTAGTGCAACCTGGTCGAAATGTGAAGCAAATCAAAAGGTAATTATATTTACCATATGATCGCGTTAATACCCGGTTTTCACTAACAGTATAATCATGCAAGTAATCTAGCACCATTTACATCCAGAGTACCATTTAATTTCAATGACGCAAGGCAATGGCAGTGAAAATATTTTTTTAATTTCAATATGAATAAAATCTTAATGTAGCTAGCGGAAGAAGAACCAAATCAGTTTATAATCTTGGAAAATAATATGGATTCAAATTAAATTCATTTATTACTGTTTACTCAATCTCTTTTGTGTGTCAACATTGGTGTTACTTTATAAAGTACCAGGTATGTTTACATAGGTTCATAATAAAATTATTGAAACATTTTAAAACAGTTCATTTCTATAGTAATAGATACATCAGTAGACGTTGAAACGATTAAATACATACTGTGCGAGTGTCACGCCTTAGCAAGACGTGGAATGGATATCCTCGGAAGTGACTACCATAAACCAGAGGATTACAGGCACCTTTGTAGAGAGGACTATCCCTCCGCTAACCTAAGTGCCACTGGGCGGTCGAAACAAAGGATTCAATAGGGTTGAAGTATCCGCTAAAGCTCTAGAACACGCACTTCAATGACATTAGATAAGATAATACATCAATGTTACCTACAGTTAGTTAAGATAGTAATTGGTGTAGTCTCAGTAGCATCCGTGGCTTTCATACCCGAGCCCAGATTCCGTGCCAGTTTTTGTGGGGCGTCTACAGTTCCGATCCCAAGAAGATACCTGCACCAGAATTTTGTCCAACAATCAGCAGGTTAATTCGCCTACAGGTAAGGTTAAATGGTCCCGAAGGTGGAGCTCCGTTTACCTGAATAATTTTCATACTTGTTTTTACCAAATCATTAGAACATAACTGTATTTGTTCTAACTATTCTGTTGTTTAACAATATGTCTACCTGGGGCAGGTTATACAGCAACTTCGAGAAAGAACTAGCCAGAAGAATCTAATTGGATTTTACAGTCTTTGGCGAATTCCATCAGGTTTTCTCCTCCTCCCTACCGCAATGACAGAAAACAAGGGTCGTTAACCAGTGAGTCCTGTCGGTTATGAGCATGAAATTCGCAATGAGGACATCCAACGAAGAACTAAAGTTACCGTTAGCCCGCAGAATAAGCAGGCAGTAGCAATTGAAGGACCGGTGGTTGAGTGTAGACCGCGAGCAGGTAAACGGAAGGTAGGACGCCTGTCCATACATCTGGACCTGGAGTGACTATTGAGGCAGCGGCGACAGACTGAATGCGACGGACGGAAGATCGGGAGCAATTGTATACATTAGGAGAGGCCTATGTCCAGCATTGGACTGCAATAGGGTAATTGATTGAAGTGCAACTCACTGTGGTTATCTAACTCTTTCTATAACACATGCTTAATACTATCGCATTTGAAGTAGTAAGATTACAAGTTTAATAGCATAGATATTATTTATCTATCTACTCTGAATTATTATTCGAAGTGTATGATACCATAGATATGTTTTATTATACTTAGATATGATATAATATGTTATAACACAACAATAACTGAACGCCGCTCATTGTTTTTTCTTTTTTTAAAAGAATATTAGCAACCGAAGTTACTAATATTCCCTTTAACCCCTCCAGCTAAGCTCAATGGCTTGTGTTAGGAGTGGGGTCACGTCGGTAGTGTAATGGCCAGAATTCGAACCCGGGACCTCTCGATCGTAAGGCCGACTCCTTAACCACTAAGCTACCGCCGCTTTATAAATTATAAAAGCTTCGTTAAAATTTCATTGGTAATTGTGGCCAACGAGATGGTATGATCATATACTCTGATGATCAGATAACCATGTCGTAAGGAATTCCCTTTCGATGGCTACTAAGAGGAAGACATCCAACCTTATCGTTGACGAATGTTGAGAAGAACAGAAGGAAGTCCTTAAGGAGATGGACGTGTGGAAGAGAACGAAACGGTGTAAAATTATTTGGAAAGCTGACCCCGCTTATCAGAATGAGGTAAAGCCAAAGAAGGAGGTACTTGTGGTAAATGAACCTTGAGCTCCGAGATGAAAGCCTTGTATAAAATAATATCGGAATTGTGAACCTCCTCGTTTTTAGAAGTCGGTTAAAAACTAGGAACAATGCCAAGGCAATGATGACCATTATTGGAAACTATAGACGAATTGAAGTGGTATGAAATGTATTCCCAATAATCATCGTAATAAAGGTTATACTGTGGTGACCTCGTGTTAACTTCAATAGCATACCTATTTTATTCGAATTGCCTTGACTTGATTGCAAGAAAAATCACAATTTTATCCTTTGGAACGACATAAACGGATAATATTACCTGCTCACGAATGTAAATGATAGCAATAAGCTACACCTTTCCACCTATCGATATATATATATATATATATATATATATAATACGTACCTACATCTAAAGTTGTGTACCGAAGTTACGGCTATTCGGTACCCTGAAACGGATTTACTTTGCTATCAGGTCCGAAGACAACACATAACACAACACTCGACCTAAACCGCATTGTTAGAAATTTACAGTAACTTCATGGTTTCCTACCTAAATGTCGTCATTGTGATTGCTCGAAATTTCGGCTGCATATTCCACAGTAGCTCCCGTTCACACACCACACACACATATGTAAAGATGTAACAAACATACGTCCAAGACACCTCTCTGTATTTTTAATAATATATTTTATCAGTTATTTGAAACGTCACTTTTCGTGTTCTGAACATAAAGTAATAATTGCTAGCAAGACGGTTTTTCCGACTTTTTAATGAGACTAATTGCTTTTTCTGAAACTTTATCCAAATCGACCCTGAATCTTCTTTTCTGAAGAACAGCAGTGTTTAAATACTACAAGATATATTATGTACAGTTTTAGGTACCTCCCGTGTCTATCTTTAGTTTCTTATAATGGAGTTGCTACTACAATCTACGCGCAGTACCTACTCGAGCAGAGTAAGCTCCGGCTACGATTGAATTGCTTTGGTTTCATAGAGTGTTTTCTAGTTAGACTGAAAGTTTGATATTTTTTAAGGTAGTTAAAACAATTTGTGTTTATAAAATATTATTATTCTCTATATCCTATGAAGGACTAATTCCGCTCTTCTATTTGCGTACTATCCACAATACTGCAGACACATCGCGTAGCGCGTCAGTGAGGAGACTCGCGCTAGGGATATCCACAAAGGCATTAAAGAAGGACAGAACCTGGCAAACTTCCAAAAACAATAATCATTTTCATTCTGCATTGTCCAATTCTGACAGTCTTAACTTTTTTTAATACGAATTTGTGGCCAAATTTGGCACCTGAATTGTGACACTGTCATGTAATGCCCTCCATCAATTTTGATGGTCGTGTCTCATTTTGGTGAAATATTCAGGATTCTCTCTTAAATTTTATTTAAATTTTTTAAAACGACTTCGTGGTAATCATAACTGGAGCACCGATTTTGCTACTGACGTGACGGCCCCTCATTTTCTATAATTTTCTGATTGTTGAATTTTGTAGACAGACTGAATATCTGAATTTAAATTGATTTTTCTTCCAATGCTGTTTGAATCATGAATGTTTGTGCTTTTATCACTAAAAAGCATACCTACTTGCATGTAAGAATACCTATTTTTACTCTTCATTCAACTAAGGCTCTTGCGTAGGTTTTCCTTTCAGGTCAGACTCACAAAAGTCGAGGTAAGCAAAAGGAAAGCGGATCTCTGGCTTCTGCTATAACCCCGATTCTACTAATTTTTTGTTTATTTTTTGCAATCTCAGTGGCTTGACAATGGTTGATAGTAAAATCGGAGGTTAAAATAAAATGGTCAAACACTGTAATGAAGATGGTTTTAAACGAATTGTAAAAAGTAATTACGGTAACACTATACTGAATAAGGCCACAGCTTGAATATAAATCATTCAAATACACACCTGGAGTCGCTATATCAATACCTACTTCAATACTACTTTGATAGTAGACTGACAATAAAATATATATTCACTTTCACGACCAAGTGTGATTAATCGTAGGGTGTTTAATCGTAAACTAGTACATTAATGAAAACCGATATTTGGCAGAATTTATTTGAAGGAATCAATCCAATACGACAACAGACCTAATTGAGGGTACATATGTATATACTACTTACTTTTTATTTAGGCATTATACCATGGACCGCTTAACAAACTATATGATATCCCAGTTCACTGCACATGGCATGCCTCCCCCAATGTCGGGAGTCTTTGGCCTACTATTTTCATGCTGGCCAAACGGGTTGGTTCAAAATTATATTTCGAGTTTCCTTTTCTCGTGGAGATATCATATTTTGCATATTGTTCCATTTGTCACCGTTGAGGTATATAACAGGTAATATACTTTCTCCCTCACCGCACGCATGATGATGATACAGAACTAGACTATTTAAACACTGACTTTCGTTTTTCCTTCGAATGGCTATTCTATCATTTTCATGACTGCTTCGTAATTATTATTTTTTAAATTTGTACTCATTTTTGCTTTCTTGTGTTAGTGAAAGCATCTTGGTTTAATTAACTGGTAATGAAAAGAACGTATAAGAGAAATGTGACTGGAAAATATTGCTAATATAATTTAAAGATGGGTAATATATTGGATACGGAAGTTTCGAGAAGAAATCTTTGGGAAATGAACTAAAATTTTAACCATCAGTGTACAGTAGTAGGTAGTAATACATTTGTCCTGTATATGTGGCGTGAAAAATTAAGACACATAGAAATTAATATATATTTCACTGATGAACACAATGAACTCATCGAAGGACATGTAGCGCAATATATAAAACATATCACTATAATGATAAATGGTAACTCGAAAATACTGAGAATACATTGCATGACTATAGCAAAAAACCCAGCGCCGTGACAAATGTGAGTTCCCACAATTTGTGTGAATTTAGAATCAGAAATAAAACGCACATTGTACTGAAGGTTACCAAATTGCATATCAACGTAGGAAAGGAAAGGAAGAAAATTATTATGGTGAGCGACAGATACAATGATTTCCTTTGTATTTTTCTTTTTCACTTCGATACGATGGAAAACAATGCAAGTGGCCAGTAATTTGCATACATAATGTATGAGGCTCAAATAGCAACATAATTTTTGTTAGTGTTCGCAGTTTCAAGCACGGTCGATATTAGATAGAATTATTTTGTATTTTAGAGGCCACTAACGAACGTTGAACGTATTTTTGGTTATAGATTCAAATTAAAAAGAGTTTAAAAAAAAACTAGAAATTATATATTGGGGGAGGGAGAGGGACCCATTACTCACCCACGGTTTAACAATTCCAACGATAAAAATATCAAATTATTACTAATTGTCACAGAATGGAATTTCAAACCACACCCATCTTATCTCCTGATAATTACTTGACCATATGGCTCAAGACCTTAGTGATCAAATCGTATTCAGTTTCAACTTGGTGATTTGTGGACGAAGCCTGGTCACGTAAGTTCACGTAAGCGAGTCTGGATCGAAATTAATGTCTTGGATGCGTATTATGTGATATTGTCATATGCAATAACGCAAAGGTTATGATTTTTACGAAGCAAAAATTATCTTGGCATTTTATCTTTTCACTATTTAATTAAGTGTATAGCAACTAAATATACGTAAACATAGATAGCGTTACGTCTAAAATTATATACAGAGGAAAGATTACTTAAATGAATCGCACATTACCCTTTAATTATGCCAGAACGATATTTATTCGTAAACTATAAGTTCCGAATAAATGTTTTGCGGTCCATGGTCGTCCATAGACTTTAGTAAATATACAAACATTTTCCTCCAAGTTGACGAATAGTGCCATCATTGCTTTTAGTTTGCATATATACCTAATTACTAGAACGTAACAAAATCGTATTCTCATGTTGTTAAGTTTCAGCTGAATTAGGTGCAGCAAAATTTGCAGTCGTGGCTATTATTTAATAACTGACTTTCATCGAGGGCGGTTTCAACTGCTAAACTGCTGAATTTCTATATTGTCCGTTAAGCAACTACCACCTAACCTTTATAGTCTATTGGCGATATCGAAGTTCTATAGTTTGTAGACTCCAACTTTCCGTACCAGCTGCCATACGTAAGTATGGCAACCGAGTCCGATGACTAAACGGAAGACACGATAGTGCAGGGTTTCCTCTTTGGGTCGTTCTCGTAAAAGTCAAGATAAAGAGGGCAGGTTACAGGTTTCAAGTAAAAGCTTTGGATGCAACTAGTATATACGTACCCTAAAGGAACGAAAATGCCTAATAATCAGTAGATATATAAGTATTTAGCATTCTATGACTCGTACTAAATTGCACCAATTTGCGTGAGGTATTATAGGTAGTTAATTGGCTTTGATGAAATAAGTCTCTAAATGCAATTATACTCCTGTAATGACTCTAAAAGCCATTCAGGCAAATGAAAATACGAAGTAGAATACTCTTAAATTTATTTGATCCTGAAATGTGAGTTTCAAAAACATCAGAACTATTCGTGATGAATTTAATTAGGTGTCTTTGGCTGCTTCAGAACACATTCTAGTAGCTTAAACAAACTATATTCCTAATAAAGAAATTATATTATATTCCACTCAAACAGTTCTAAATGAGATATTTTGAACTGCATTCACAGATTTTGCAAAAATCTTTCAGTTAGCAAAAAATTGCAATATATATAATTTTCTGGGATGAATTATAACGTAAAAATACCTCCAAAAAGTAAACAATAAATAATTCATGCGTTGTCGTGTTAGGGGACCTCTAATTGGTGAAGCACTCCCACATGTTTTCCAAACAATCCAAGGGCCCCCGACACGACAACGCATGAATTGTTTATTTTTTACTGACGATGTGTACCAACCCACTGTGTACCGAATAGCTCGTGAAAGGTGCCTGTTATGTTGCGGGGCACCATCTTGTTGTGAACTTTTCGCAATTCAGACAGAGGCCATTGGTCTAACTCGTTTTCAAGATGGTCTAAAATGACGTCATTATACATGGCAGAATTCAGTTTCCCTTCATCAAATTCCACGATTATCACTCGATTGGTCATTATACCACACCAACAGTTGAATGAGAAACGAACCTTATTATGACTTGCGGTTCCGTAACTGGTATCATATGAAGAATTTTTTTCTTCTACTGTAAATGGTTACGAACCTAAAGTTGAGTACGCGACTGTAAGGGTGGTAACTCTCAGTGGATTTCTTTTGGACCAATAGTGGAGATTTTTTGGTTGAAGCTCCATACCGTAATTGGAAAAAATTGTGAAAATCGATATCTTTGTCACAAGACAGTGAGAAACACCTACTTCGAAAGTGACTTCCCTGGACGATACCTCTGGAAATGCAATAAGTCAGACCGCAATTTCCGTGTCTATGTCAATACGAGGTTGCCGCTTGCCTTTGAAAGAACTCTGCAATTCCAGGTTTTTCAAAAGATTTGTAATAACCTTTCTTGTTGGCACACGCCGCAGCAACGGATACTGATTGCAGTAGGTAGCACACTAATGCAGTTCCTGCGTTTCGATTATTGACAAAATGGGCTCCCAATAAGTCATTTTTTACGATTAGAAGACATTTTAGTTAGAATTCTTAATTAATAAGTTATCCGAATTTTCTGAACTGATTTAAGAATGACAAAAGATATTCGAATCGAATTCGAAATTTGTGGGTAAAATCTTTTTATTCACTTTATTGTCAATCCTATCCTCTTCCTGCTCACAGCAAAAAGTTTGACTGTTGCAGAAATTTGATTCTCTTGCCGAAATGTACCTATGGTAAACGTTTTCTGCGATTTCTATCTTTCCTAGTACTCAAAGCTTAAAATGGTTCCATAGACTTGTTCCAATGGTTTGGTCCCCACATGAAATAGAATATATTAGAACATTTTTTTTTGGACGTTCTTACACCTTTTTACCTCGGCATTGTTCTCACAGCAGTACATAATTCTCACTGCTAGCTGTTCATTCGCTGAACGTTTAAATTTTCAATTAAATAATAACTATATCCGTTTCAATGGGCCTCACGTTGGAAACGGTTATAGTAATTAGTTAGCAAAATATTATGTGGGTAAAGTCGATTAATACAACCTGCATATAGGTATGCTAATTAAGTAACTGATATAATGATTGACCATAGACTGGACGAGCAGCGCTTGGGCAAACATAGACCAGAACAAAGGATCGATCATCATAGACAATCGATACCAAAATATACTTCGACTGGTATATTCTTACAGTATATTTTTTTTATAATTTTTTTATACTATGTACTATGTACCCCAATTGGGTCTGGTCTCAACTGGTATATTAGGAAATATAATAGACTAAATAGAAATATGGTATAAATGACTGGTTTTTCAAATATTTATTTCTTCTGTCTAGATGCTTTTGTGTGACTGAATACATTTAGTTCCATATTCGTCATACCTAAAATAAAGAGGCAATGAGAATATATCAATTAATCGATCAATCAATCAATCTATTCATTTTCTTCGAATACTATACGGGGAGTCTTCAAAAACAGTTTATTTAATAGCAAGTAATGTCTATTATTATTATAACAGTGATAATTTAATATTCTAGGAAAATCTACACAACGTCACCTAGACCCATGGTAAGCATAGTTTAACTAGCTTGTGTTACGGGTTCTAGAATGCGGATAAACATACATAGATACGTTTTTTTTGTAAATACATACATATTATACATAGGAACACCCAGACCAATGCAGATATTCATATTCAAGCACACAAATATTTGCACTGAGCGGGAATCGAACCCGCACCTCCTGCGTAGCAGTCGCGTTCACTACCGCTACGCCACGGAGGAATTGTGGTAAACTTTGTGGAATTTTATTACATAAATTAAAGCTGTCGTGCAATAAGTTGAATTTTGATCAAAGGAAGTACCTATATAAACTGGTGGCGCCGCTGTTTAAGACCTAATATTAATATTGTTCAAAAATTAAAATAACAGGATATTACGATATAAGAAAAATTACAAGATAAAACGGAAGCATTATACGCTTAGGCATTAAAGCGAAACATAAATTACGTGAGACTTTTAGCTTTTACTGATAATGGTGTAACGGGAGCAGGCTGTGGCGACGCCATTTTGGTAGGTAGGTTTATATTTGTTTATATGTCGTGTCAGCTATCAGTAGACAAACGAGAACGAAAAGTGAAATGTATAATTTTTATTGCATCATTACTTCATATAGGTATATAAAATTACGCCAGGCCTTTACAAAAATTGTAAGTATGAAATTAATATCTTATAATAAATATGTATGTATGAATTTTGTAGTTATACATACATACATTGGGGTAGGCATAGATTATATGGGGCCCTGTTTACACCTTTGGTATACACCTGCAGTCCAATGTACTTGGATCTGTAAATTCTGGTACAGGCTTTTCTCATAAAGTTCAGAGGTCAATACCTACATGCTAATATTGTAGGTACAAGTACTATCAATTGTACGGTCTAATAATACCACGGTAAATAAACTGATAAAACTTATATATTGCAATATTACAAAATTGCACACAGTTAATTAACAACAACACTGCATTTGAATGTTCAATTAAACAAACAAAACTAATCGAATTTTTATCCCATATTAACACGATGACATGTAAACGGAACGCCACTATGTCATGAGAAAAAAAACGGGCACAATGAATTATGCAAATGCATACAAAGAAGTGTGAAAGAGGAAAAAAATACATGTAAAGTATTTCACAAAACTCTAGTCTCAACAAAACTAACTGAATTACAAGTGGTTCGCACCGCCCGCACTAGCAGTGTTGCACGGTATTTACGGAGCACTAGTTTAATTCAACACGTACTTACTTTATAAAATACCTTTGGTTTTGTTCGCTAAGTCAATAATTGCACTGTAACTGAAGGATAATTCAAACAAAATCAAAATATAAAACCATGAAATATTATTTTTTATCTTTCGAGAAAAATAAAAATAGATTGTACTACTTAACTCTTTATTTCATAAATAACGAATGTGTAACCTTAGTGATATTTTTGTGCTATTATTGTTCATGTATTTGGTTGTTAAATTAATGGCCGACTTCTAGAAAGAATGATGTTCTCAATTTTGAATGATTATTTTTTTTTGTATGTAAGTCCCTGGTTCCGTCACCGCTGGGCAGGTTTGCAAAATTCCTTTTTGTTTGAAAGTGGTATATTCGACGTTGAAACGGCCTTGCAATTTCTTGCTTAATTTTGGAATGTAAATTGCAATTTGTTTGGTATAATTATATTTTATTCTAATACCATCGTAGTAAACAACAAAAAGTTTTCAGCAGCCATGGCCACAAGAAGATAATTATATTTAGTAGTATAGAAACACCGTATTATTAATTAATAATAATCTGTAGGTATCGCAAAGTAATACGACAGATATTAAATAAATAGCTCATCAGGCTCAGAAGGAATGGCGGATAGGGCAAAATGGATTAGACGCCTACTTAAAGGATTACGAGGTGACAGGCATACAAAATTTGGAAATGGGACGTTACCTTTGTAATATTTTACCTTGTAGTACCGCACTAAGTTATAACGAATCTACGACCTATGCAGTGTGGCAGTAAATCATTTGACAGCTAAATCAAGACAGGTAGAAGATTATAGGTTCGATGCCCGCTAAGTAAAATATTTTATATCCATGAATACCGTATTCATATTTGCGCTGGTCTAGTTGTTTCTAAAGTATAAAAGCTCAGATAGTTCTATAGTATGTTTATCGGGATTCCAACATCCATAAACCTGCGTAGTGTAGTGCAGTGCAGATATTTGTTTAATAACTATAGTTCTTTGAAAGAAAATAAATAACAAGTTGGAGTACATTATGATTGTTATTCGTTCAGATAGATTTGCTTGTAATTACAGCATAAATTTACAGCGTTCTATAAGAATGAAATAAACAATAAAACATACGATCATTATTATATGTTTAACTTTGAAGTTTTGTGAATATTTTAGCGATGTACTTCTAAAAGGTTCACAGTTTCTAACTAAAATAATACTTAGTTATTATTATACTTAATCAAAGTTTTTACCAAACAAAAACCACAACTTATTATTCTAGAGGACGATTCCAGAAAATTTGTTCAACGAACTTTGTCTGAAATAATACTTCAGACTATATGAATATCCATCTACTTAGATGCCTGCTTATTTGAATAAATAATGAGAGTTAGTTGTTTGACATGATTTTTGAATATTTTGACGTTGTTTCGATAAAGTTGTGATCTCTTCATGCATGGTTCACTCATCTTGCTATTTATATATTTTATCAAAATGTTTTATTTTCAAAATACCAGCTTACCAGCTTGCCGAATACTTTGGTGCTGCAAAAAACTGCTTTGTAAGGTTGTTTATTCGTATTTAATACAAGATTCTTCCAAGGTATATGATATTTCAAAATTTCAGACGGATCCAATTTCCGATGTCATTTAGCTTAAACAGCGAACCTTGTTATGAAATACGATATAATGTCATAGATGAGATCATTGAATTTCATAAGTACCTGATTTACTCATAGTACTTCACTAATGGATTATTTTTATTTTAGCACTTAAGTGTTCATAACTAAATTGTAAATCTTGGATTCAGAAATATAGCAACATTAAATAATATAAAGTAGAAATACTTGTCTAACTAACCTTCACGAGGCGCGTAAAATAACAGAAAATTTCCATATAATACTTAGATATGTCTTAAGGCGAAGGCGTTATCGAACTCAGATGGTTGAAATATATTTTTGGCACGAGCTAATATTATTATAAGAGTATGTGGTGAAAAGTGGCTTGAAGCAACGAAGTCTCACCAAGTATATATGAAATGATTAATGAAGTTATCCAATATAATATTTCTTTTTATCCAACTTTACTTACTAAATTTATATTATAAAGCATGATCAAAACCTCGTCCACTAATAAGCAGGTAGGTAGGTACTTCAGATATTAGGTGAAATTAGCGTGAAAAAAATCATAAGTACAATATTCATTTTTTTCTAATATACTAAAGTAACATTGTGAAATTTTGATTAATTCAATAACCGAACTAGCCAAATCGATTTAGATTGGAAAATGTGAATGCCCTGACGGGACATGACCCCGTGACCTTTAAGATATGAAGGAGAATATCTCTAGATGTGGCCCGGTTGCTTAGTAGTCAGAACATACACCCAGTAAGGTACTGGTCGCGGGTTAAAATCCCGTCGGCGTATTTACTTTTTCTAATCTAAATCGATAATACCTATGTACTCGTACTTGGCTTATACATTGATATAATATATTATAAATACTAAAGCATGTCATATAACTAAAATTACCAAAGCATGTGGCCTTAATTATGTTTTTATAACAAAATAATGGTATAAAATTATTAAGTAGCAAATTATTTATTATATTTTAATACCCTAAGTTAGGGCAAATGACTATAAATTCAGTAAATTGACGTAGGTAACAAAATTTAACAACCTCTTGTCTACTTAATTATTTTTTTTAATAAAATGCCTTTTTGGTTATAAATACTAAAGGTAAATATATACATAGAACCACGCCTTCATAACGTTCAATTACTTGTCAAGTCAGTGCTCGTAGATTCGATTTCCATCAGTTTACATTCATCTCACAAAATAATTTTACAAATATTCAAACTGTTTATGCTTGTGTCATTGATTAAATATAGTGTCACAGATTCCTACACATACATAAGATACATCGAAAGTCTGAAAGCAACCCTCTCCCATCAGGTTTTGGTTCCGTGGACTTTTAAGGTGATGATTTGAGAGCCCTATAGCGGGAATAGTACTTCTATATTCAATACACATTGAAGTCCAATAAATAATCTATCAGAATTAATAGGTTCTCGTCTAGTTGACATAAATAATAGCCAATATTACTATTGATTGATGAGGTAGTCAGCGGTTGTTCTATTAAAGTCTGAACCACACTTCCAATAAGTATTATTTATGTGGCTCTGCTATATACGCTAAATATTGTTCATTGGACTTTTGCTATCCACTATGCGTGATGCCGTACGGCTTAAGCGTGAGTTGGTATTAAAACTATATTTGATTTTGGTAACATGACTATGCATAAAAATATTTACATTGCGATCTTTATCTTGGTAGTCGGATGGTCTACCGCACGGAGGCATTATTCTAAGGGACATCGAGTTTCGCGGACGCAGTCGTAACGCTAGAAGACAGTGAATTTTCTAATAGTCTATCGCCGTTAACTGGTTCGCACATATCTCTTTCCATGTTGGGAGGCCTACTGTTATTACACTGGTCAGACAGGTGGTATTGGGTTTTATTTCTTCTCTCGCAGTGATAACGTCTGCGTTTTCCGTTAGTCGTCTCTTATTCATCCTTCGGATGACATGGGGTGGTGAGTATCCTTTCTCCGTCAGCATACGGATCACGTAAAAGAGAAAACTGAACTAATACTAGTCAAACTTAAATATCGCGGCTTTTACGAACACGCGTAGTTATCAAACGGTTTGTCACTTAGAATAAGGGGTGCGGTCGACAAAGCATTTTCAATCGTTGAGCATGTGACTCTAAAACCGATTCTGTAAACAATATATTTTGAGGTATACACAAGAGAAAACAAAACACTTTTCCCCGTTATTTGTTTAACAAGTGAAACGAAATTGATATTTTTGCATTACGAAATGAAAAAATAATTAATATTAAGATATCCTGTTTTTTTGCCTGTAACTGTTGACTGTAAAAAAAGTTACCAAGGTACGTTTACAATTTTCGAAATCTCTTATAGGACTCATTACAGCCTATTTTACGAGCGTCTTATTAAAGCTTAGTGTTTTCTTGGCTAAAATATACATGTATAAAACATAGTAGGACATGTTGTTTCAATAAACTAATTAACCACTCACGAGATACGCCTCTTTCAATGTTTAGCACAAAGTTTTTGATTAAAAATAGTTTACCATTTTTTCAACAAAACATTCTATCAGGTCTCCTGTCGTGCCACGTGATGGGTGTCAGGGATTACGGCAGCCTTCGTTCGGTCGCGCTGACAATGGATATATCCGTTAACCCTACCCCAATTGATTCGAACAAAATTCGTCCAAGAACAATATTTCACCCTTGTTGATTTAAAATACTTCGTAGGCGTAACAAGAAAATTTGGTTCATTGTTGTTGTTTGTGTTTTCACAAAAAAAATGTTTATGTGGCGTTTGGAGTTTGGATATCTATTGTATCTGTTCATTGTTCAACCGATCGATGGACAGAGATAATTGGTTTATAACAGTTCTGAACAGTTTCGTTTGGTTTGAAAAAATAATACGTATCTAATTACATTATCCCTGAAGAGTTTTCATAATTTTAATAGAAAAAAATAGAAAAATATTTATTGTTAATAAGAGTACAGTTTTTTAACAGTGTCCATTGGCCCCACACTAGGCAAGCCAATAATATGTGAATGAAGGAATAATGTTTTGGTGGAACCAAAATGAAAATTATGCAATACCTTTGGTCCATAGAAACTGCAAGCTTTGCCACCCTAGCCAAGTCTATTTCTCATACAAGTATCTACCTAGTACCAAACAATATTTAGTGTAGTAGTAGACCCGTCGCGTCGTATTAAATATGTAATTAGTCTGTAAGCCTTTTTCAATAGTTAATAAATAATAAATATTATAAAGATAAATAATGTACTACGAAAGAAAAAAGATACAATGAGAAAATTCTAAAATAAGAACAGCACTTTAAGCACTATTCCATATTCGAAACGCCTTATTTCAGTGTTACATAAAATGAAGTCAATTCGGAGGGTTTATCGAAATGATAAAAGGTGATCCGCTCACCTTAAAATAAAGGTAAGTAGAAATAAAGTATTTTCTTATTAAGGGAGACAATGAAAACTTATTTAGAGCCAGGAGGGCTCGGGATCATTTATTTGTTTACATTCTTCGGGGCTTATCCCTTGAGATTTTCTTACGCGTACTCGCTATTTCCGCACCAAAAGTTTAATCTCGCTATTTTTCACTTGAAATATACAAAATCATAACTTTTTAAATCTGTTAGCGTAGGTACTTTATTGTACCTACGCTAACAGAACGTTCTAAAATCGATAGACAATTTTCGATGTCGTGATCGATTGTTATTTGGAGTGAGCGATTCACCTGTTTACATGTACAGAAAATTTTGAAAGCAATTAGTATGCTGACTTTTTCAAATCAAATTGAGATAGGAAAAAGGGTATGCTTCAACGGGATTCAAACCCGCGAACAGGGGCAACGCTCTGATCGATAAGCCACGAAGTTTCGTCTGAATCATTCGAAATTCTCCTATACAACCATCTTTAGGGCGATGATAGGAGCGATCTACCGACAATCAGATCATGATTATATATCATGATAGAGCGGTCCCCCTGTAAAGGAAAATCACTTTTTCTATTTAAATTTGAGTCTCCTCCTTACCTTTTAAGGATATAGGGAGAAAACTAACAGTGTTGTCTCAAAGTAGAAGTACCTAAAAGTCATTGAATTCTGATTACTATGAGCTCTAGTCAGAGGGTAGTGACTGGCGGGATGACGTAACCCATTTTAGTGAGGAGCCTGAAATCGACTGGGATTTTTGTTCAGAGATTTTCAATCATATGTTTTTTAATGTCAACATCATCTCCGTGCTATGTACGAAGCGCCTAATCTTAGATATTTTTCATCCTAACCCATTCTGGTTCCTTACTAATAACGAAATAGTGTTATTGCGTTTCAAATATATTTAATCGTTCAAATGATATCATACCTTTTATACATTCCATTACACCTTCATTATGTGTCTGTAATTGATGTCTTAATTATAGGTGTAATTGTCGATTCGATTACTGTCATTATACACAGACATTCACAGTATACATTATCATAATCTAGAGTAAATTCTATTAACGGAAATTTTACTTAAAATAACATATCATAAACTCACGCCTATATCCCCGAAGGGGTAGGCTGAGGTGCTAGCACCCACATTTCGCCAGTTTATGTTTAGGTCCCACTGTAATAGGTGGCGAGCCAATTGCCATTAACCGGGCACTTTTATAAACCTGCGATAAATACACACGTAACTGCGAAAAGCATCGAAATGTCATTGGTGTATGCCATGGTAAAAGCTGGGATCGAACTCGAGACCTCGTCTCAGCAGTTCATTACCCATAGCGCTAGGCTACCGTGGTTTTCGCTCTAGGTGCACTAGGTGGTACGGAAATTTTCTCCTAGATATATAGATTTAGGTGCACCTTCGAACTTAGTTTGATTTTTAAGATATTTAAATATGACATGGACATTATACTTTAAGACTAGGTACATACTCATTGGAGTATTTTCTACTTGAATTTAATTTTATCTTAGAAATCAGCAAAACTAAACATAAAACCGGTTTAAGATTTATTTTCTTGTTGACTGACTTTTTAAGATAGATCACTCTATGAAGGTTTTATTTCTCATTGTGAGGGCAGAATGGAAATTGTAATCCCTGTCCGTGGTACGTGGGTAAACGTAGTCTCTAAAATAATTTGTCCGTATATTTACCCGGAAGTTTCCCGGAAGTGAGGAAAATATCGGATATGTAACAATCTGAGCGCTATACGTCATCGGAGACCTCTTATATCAATCATCTATAGGCCGGTCGAGAAGATTTAAACAAACGAAAATGTAACTACTAGGTTCATGCATGAGACTATTCACAACAGAAACCAATTATATACTTTTCTATGCTGCTACTACAAGGCTGATTGTCCGGAATAAAAAGTTTGAAATAGCAAAAGGCTTTAGGCCGAGCACTAAGAACACGCAACTTTTTGAAGCTATCATAATATACTTCCATTCTCCATTCCCGCTGACACCACTTTATTTCTAAATATATATCATGTCTACCATACTTAGAAGTAATTGTTACCAACATGTTTGAGACAATAAATAAATACCAGTCGGAGGTAAATGCGTATACATAATTTTTGTTTGCCTACATTTATTTTCCAATTTTCCAAAAACTTCGATTATATAATAAATAGAATTTCGTTAATGTTCCAATGGCGTTCAAAAAACGAGGTAATTCTCAATGCGATATTTAAAACCCGGTTGCCGCGGTATTTATATAATCGGATTTGATAAAATATTTTTGAGCGAAAGCGCTTTGTTCTTAAATGTAGGTACTGAATTTATGAGTACAATATGACGTAACTGTCGACATGGCGACTCAAAATTACATCCCCACATCAATAGTTAAATGTTCTATATCATCCTAAAATTTCAGCTCTACCGAAACTGGATAGTATATCAAATTTCGTAGCAAGATTTGATTACAGATCGGGACATGTGAAACTAAATAAAAGCTTGTAAATACAGCACATCCGTTGTTTCCACCACCGGTTGACAGAAAATATATTTCATGCCGTAATGATCTTATGAGTTATGATGTTGCCAGTGTGATTCTGCTGACAGATGATATAGCAACGTGTGAGCCGAGAATCGCACCGCCCTCTGACTTTCCCTCGATAAGAAGATTACGCACGTCTGCTCATTCCGTCATGGGGGCGCCGAGCGCCTTTTCTATCTTAGTTTAATCATTATCAAGTACATTCATTCTTCAGTTTGCATTTCCTTAGCTAATAATTGTGCTGAATTTGTAACTTAGCTTTTACTCGGTAATATTATTTTTTGTACTGTCACTCCACGGGCTCATAATCTTGTCTACGGGCGCCATTGTTCCCTTAGATAGAACTAATAAAACGACAACGAATCTACTTAAATCCAAGCCGAAATAAAACTTGTATCAGTAAATAAAACAACTGTGTATTTATTGACCGAAAACGTACATATTTTTTCGCGAATATGAATACTAAATATTTCATGTTTAGCTCTAACAAAACCCTTTCACTTTGTTGAGATTTATGTATTCTGTGCACACGTTCGCGGAATTATCCATTTACTACTTTACATAATAAATCGAATTTGCTTGGCTTGTACCCAAACGGTGACATAATAAATGAATAATTACTGCAAGTTTAACCCAGGGTATCGCTCAAATGACAACAATAATATAAAGAAGATCTACGGTCACTATGGTACCCATTAACATTATAATTTAGAATGAACGCGTCGAGGTAGGTATTGTGGATAGAAGTAGGTATTCATTAGGGCGGGGTATTCCATTAGGCCGCTGTTCCTCCCTGACGTCATTTTGACGCGTCAACGTAGCGTCGGAATTGTCCAAAGTTATGTCACCCTCCCGGCTCACGGTGAAACTTCATAGTTTACGACCCACTCGCCAAATTGCCAAGTTTGTTACAAGCTTAATTATTTTCCACGTTGTGACCATATATCTTGTAAGATCTGATTTGTTTTACTACACTGTATTTATCTTGTATTTCATATTGTTTAGTTGAAAAACAATGTTAGAGAATTCTACGTTACGCTGGGCAGTATTGTACTTTACATAGACGTCATTTTTAAATTATGTTGACACTAAATATATTATTTAGATCACGGTAACCACATTCCATCAGGTGGGCCGTGTGCTTATCTACCACCTAAGTTGTGTAAGGGTAAAACTAAACTTAGCTTAACATCTAAATACCTTCAAGGCACTTATAATTGGATGGCAATTAACTGATATCAGCTTAATAATGTAAAACAATATCAGCTTATAAAATACATAATAAAATAAACAAATAGTTACTGCTTGGTAGGTGTTTCGTAAAATAACTGAAGTTTGTTATGAAGCACCTCTGCGGTTTCTTTACAACCACCCAAAGAAAAATTTCTGCCATAAAATGTAGGTGAGTTTTATTTTTAATATGCGAGTAAGCTACAAACACCAAGTTATATACCTCTCTGAAATAGGTTCTTTCATATAATATTAAATATTCAAACGTTTAGCTAGTTTGCAAACTTACCTTTTATTAAATTTAATAGATAAATATTTACTTATACGAGTAGGTATTACCTGCCTAAAAAGATCACAATCGACTTGCTCTGTTGGTGAGGTATGAAAAAACGCATTTTCGTAGTGATTGGTCTTGGTCCATTCTCTGTAATTTTGTCATTTAGGTATAATTTATGTGTACATAAAGTTTCTATTATTATTATCATATCATATTGATACATTATTAAATCCTCTTACAATGCTATGATCTGTATTTGACAGCTATAGTTCGCCCACAGAGGTCACTCCGGCTATCAGTTGAATATATTAATATTTTCGGAAATTAAAAGTTTTGAAAGTTAAAGTGTTTGAAATTTCAATTTGTTAAAAGGGTTATTGTAGAATAACAGTTTCCAAACCATCCAATTAAGATTAACTTCATCCATACATCGATATTTTAAATGCTTTCAGTTACCACGCAATGGAACTATCTCAATTAAAAACACGGATATGAATATAATTTTTTATTTGATACGAAATATGGAGGCTATTTTGATTTTTGTTCAGATATTCAAAACACTATATCATTATTTGTTAGGGGTAATAACTTCCAGAATGTCCAAAGTTTGTGCTTCGGACTCCGGAGTTTGCTTATTGATTTTGATAGAACGGCTAACGTTTAACGTGCCAACCAGTTAACAGTCTCAACTTTCCTCCCTCTGTCAAAATTCCTCGTTAGCTCACGTGTTTTTGTGTTTACGTCACTTACTAGTTCCGGGTCCGGGTCAAACTACGCGCCACCATTGTTACTGTACATATTTAACCTTCTTTCCTCAGACTTTGTCTTCAGGTTACCATCGGGCGTCGAAAAATCAAATTGTTGTATCCCAGATAAAAAACCCTATATGTAAAATCTTGCGTCAGAGCTTCATCCTTTGTTTAGCAGATCCACCAACTTGTAAGCTAGGTACAATAATAAACCGTTTTTACTACACACACACACACAATTTCACAACAATGAATAACAAGCAACGAGTGCATATTTTATTTGGTTGTAAAATGTACCAATTAAAACATACAAGGTAGCGTCCTGTTTTATATGAAACATATCCGGCAGATTGCTTGCAATTAAAACTTCAAATGAACAAATTATTGCCTGTTAGTTTGCTTCCCTTTAATTTCGTTAAACTTGCATTTGAGGTATCTTTGAGATAATAATAATAATATATATAAAAATGAATTGCTGTTCGTTAGTCTCGCTAAAACTCGAGAACGGATGAACCGATTTGGCTAATTTTGGTCTTGAATTATTCGTGGAAGTCCAGACAAGGTTTAAAAGGTTTCGGACTGGAGCAGCTGGAACAGCTAGTAATAAATATGTACGCATAATAGTACGGATGCACTGATGAACGCTTTCACCTTAGAGCCCGAAGTCCATTTACTCACCATCCACCTCTATAATTGATTTATACGGTTTTTATAGGCGAAACTCTTCATATGAACTTACAGCCCCGAGAGGGAGTCCCCGTCCGTCGGTCAGCAGGCATACCGA
Source organism: Pelosia muscerda (assembly GCA_963691645.1). NCBI lineage: Eukaryota > Metazoa > Arthropoda > Insecta > Lepidoptera > Erebidae > Pelosia > Pelosia muscerda. The sequence goes on along the minus strand of OY829098.1, from coordinate 13,452,790 downwards.
TTTAGATTGGAGGTTAACAAGAAGTGAACTTCAGACCCGTTGTTCTTACTAGACGCCCTAAGTAATAAATTTGCATTACGTTCGAAACATATCCACGGATTTACTATCAGCCTTATTGCGACAAAACCGATGGCTAGTTGTGAAATAGGTATTCACACCCAATATATAGTCAGGACAAACAAAGTAAGTAAGGAAAAACAAGGAAATACGATGCCTTGTTTCTGGAATTTAACATAGCAACGTGATTCTCTCTTCTGATTACGGGGGAGAACCGTAAAAACATCCATTAGATAGATACTATAGGGCTCTGCTGAAATCAGCATTTCATTTATACCCGGAAAATCCAATAACTGTCTAAGAAAACAGTTACTTGTATTAAATTTACTTCACCATATTCAATTTATCATACCTCTGTAAATACCTCCATGCCATAATGTAATATGTATTTTACGAAACAGATTTATTGACTACATAAATACAATAGCGGCTAGTAAGACAACTGTGATTGAGGTTTAGGATTCACTTCGCGGGTCGAGAAAACCGATAATTGTTTCTGTTTAGTAATTCTTAGTAGCAGCATTGCGGAGATAAATATAAATACAATCCATCTGATCCTCTTCAAGATGTTAATTGGTACGTCTTGTGCGGTTAAGCACGTAATTAATTTCCTTGCGATTTACACCTTATAGCAAGAAATCGAGTAAAAAATAAATAATTATGATGAAGCGTAAAGCCTATACCAGAATTGTAGATGTTTTCTCTGCCGATCCCAGTTGACAAGCAGCTTGATATAGAATCAAGTTCTCTGCTCTCTATCTCTATGCTCTCTCGTCTGCTCGTATATCTACAAAAATACGTGTATAATTTGGCAGAGATAAGAGACAACGATAGCTTAAACATTTTCCAATAACGAGTTTTAATCGAAAGGCGAGACTTTTCCTTTTAAAGTAATCATAAACACTTTGAAACAATTTAAACAAAATATATTAACTGAATATTGACTTTACGCTCATCTTTAATTAGGTATTTTGATTTAATCTGAAATGACAAAAGAAATCTAAATATAACAATTATTTGCCCTGATTGGCTGACGCAGGTGGGTGATACATATAATGTCCTTTGTTTTTTTTTCATTACTCTCCCCTTTCACTCCTTTTCAATCCTCCCGCTAACATTTATTCCTGTCCTGTTAGCGTCATCATGGAAAGTAATCAGCTCTGTTAGACAAGTGGCAATTCTTTGATCGAAGTTTTTTAGAATAGAATAGAATATTAGTTTTCCATGTATTTTGACGTTTATTACTTTCTTTGTAGACAGTCATAAACGTGCACAAAATGACGACAGTGAATTTCCCCCTCGACTAGGGGTCTATCCTAACCTAACACTATCTCACAACCTAAGCATTATTGTGGTACATTTTACTGAAAAACATATTTATTTATTTATTTAAACTTTTTGCACAAATACAAAATAATTGTACAAAGGCGGACTTAGTGCCATTGGCATTTTCTACCAGTCAACTTTAGGGTGTTGCAGAGATTTGTCAAGGTAGGTGATCAAAGTGTTGTGAGTTTCCACTCTATTGTAACTATCACACCTATAGATTGGTGCTTTGACATAGTTATTTGACTTCATATCTAAAAGTTTTATAAATAAATAATAGTTTAACGATTATTTAAAAAATTAACACTGCGCTAGTCCTCACAAAGCTCAGCTTTTCCTAGTATCTAGTTTAAATCTAATTAAGTAATTGGTAACAAACGACGTCTGATATTCTAAAAGTAACTTCTCAGTCACTCTGCAGCTCAAATCTCATCAATGTTTCACCAGTCATTGCATTCCACAGTAATCCCAGGTACCTATACAATAAAAAATTCAGAATTACCGCATAAACGACAAGTTGCACAAGGTTCACCGAAACGTTACTTTCCAATCCAATTGACCTAACTTAGCTATTAGGTCACCAAACTGGCCAAGTATAACCAATAATCGGCAAACATAAATGTTATATAAAGATTTCTAATTTAATGAATAGGTATGTGATGAGTTTGGAACGAGAATTTTAATTATAGCAGTGAGGTATGTAAAATCTTTGTAAATTGAAATTAACATTCGACTACGGCATGTTCCATTATTCTGAAGTTTAATAACTGTCAGTTAACAAGATTTTGGCTATGACTGACTTTGGTATTTTAAACACTTTGGTTTTGACACAGAAGAGTTAGTCCTATGTAAGACTTGACGGCATATAGCTAACACCGATATTATAAATACATTAAACGTAAATGTATAATAAATAAAATAATTTTAACTTACTCTTTAACTCTTTGAACATATTTATCTATTAAGCTAATGTACGTTAGAGAGAACCGGCCACAAATTCGAAGTAAACTGATCCTTAGCCAAACTCACTTCTTTACGAGCGATATGTCAAATTAAGATGCGAGTGCTGTACCACAGAGATAATTAATTAAAATAAAAAATAAAAGAAAAATGTCGAGATGGTGCGCAGGACTATCTCATTTAGGATTAATTTACCAACTATTTTTTATCTATCTTTCGTTTTGTTAAACATCAGTGCTAAGTCTGTTCGAAAGTTTATTCTGGAAAATAACTTATCTCCGCAATGGAACTCAACTGTAACTTCGCGTGAATTAAGTTTGATAACATTCTTATTTTAGTGATGAATAACTCCAACCAACCTCGCAAAATCAACTTCGTGCAGCCAACTTTTACTGTTATAAGATACGTTGATATTTTTGCGACGTAATAACAAATAGCTTCAGTTGAATATTGACAGGGTAAACGGGGGTGTACAGGCGGTTTAGTGAAGCAAAAAGTCTTGATCTATTAAGTTGCGTCTACGCTAGATGAATCATAGTTGACAGTAAAACGAACCTATTCTAACCACTGTCGTGGAACATAGTTTTCTGAACAGGGTTCGTCAAAAATCAACAATTGGCTGAGCACAGCCGAAGCATGAATCATACGATCGGTGCTTCATTTGAGGCTTGACTTATGCTCCACTCGAGCTCGGCTCGGCTAGTGTAGACACTGCTTCAGGAATGTTACATCCATCCCGATAGCAGATCGAATGTGTTGCTATAGCCGTCGAATTTGTTGGCACCAAGTGTTGCTATGACAAGTTACACGCTACACTTACGGAGAACTTTCGGCTAATTAGAAGTAGATTTTGGCTGATTGACTTTAAGCCCAGAATGATGTTGTGTCATTGTCATTTGGTTGTATCGAATCGAGTGGTCCCACATACTTATACTAGACGGTATCTGTGACTATAACAAAATACGATAGTATGTATGGATGGATTAATTTGTTTATTTATTTCGTAAACGAACAGCGATACAGTAAGTAAAATACACAATAGGTCTAAATGTCACTATGACGATCTCTTGTTATGTATAGGCAAAACTCGAAATTGACAGACTGCGTTTTAGATACTCAGCGACTAAGGGTTGATTTCTGACCTAGAATGGTAAATAGGAGTATAATGTAGGTTGCCTGTTACCTCTCCACCCACGTAGCCATCTAAGTTCACTCTCGCAACTCATGGTAAACTTTTCCAGTGACGAAACGTGTTTGTTATTCCAGACCTTAATTTAACCCTGTACCAAAAAAATTGCCCCATCCAACCGTTAAGTGTCATTTAGTAACCTCTTCGCAAATGTGTTGAATTTACCAATGAAAGTATTAATAGCGTCTATTCCACTATTTTGCTAGAATTATCTGTAGATAATATCAAACACAAGGTATATCATAGTAGGGATACATTTTATTTATCCTATACTTATAGGGATAAGCCGAGGAAACTGTGCGGATCCGTAGTTTTTAATTTGTCTGAAAGCCTTGTAACTGTATACGATAATTTAAGACCTAAAAGTGATAGTTGCCGGTGTTTTTGTGTAAGAATTAGAAAATATTCGATATTCACGAAACGTGAGCGTATTATACATACAGTTCACGGTACAAAACAATGTAAGTTTTTTTACAATATCCACATCTAAAACATATCACATATTGCCTTGCCTATACATTCATTCAATCAATAAATAAACCTATTGTTTTGACTGTCCCAGTGTGGACTATAGCACGCGATCCTCTTTGCACACGAGTAGTACATACATGTAGTATTTATAGGTACAATTATTCATTATGCCGTACTACCTACAGTTTTATCCATCAAATAATTATTACACACTGAAATTAGGTTTTGTTACTCAGAGATAATTTTGCATTCATATGGTATAATAATATTTGATATCGGTCCTATAGTTTTTGAGTTTATACGTTTCCTACGAAAAGTCAATACTTTCTTCTTTATAATATTAGTATAAACTAATGCTTGGACCACATATCTCAACCGTGTGATGGTTATACATGTGTCCCAGTCTCCATTCAATCCAGTTTCAAACGTACCTATTGTTTGAAGAAATTCATTCTTTAAACAATAGCACTCTGTGATCTATAGGTATTGGTTTTATACTGTGGTGGTACTTTTTTATGTAAGCCCGCAGTTTTGACGCGTTAATGGAAGACTGATTAAAACAACACAATTCATTAGTCCTCAATTAATAATACTCAATTGTATTAAGTGATATATAAAATCACTGGCACGGATATTCTTGATAAAGGAATATGATTGCGAAGTAGAAAATACTTCTGTCTTCTCTTATCCCTAATAAAACATACCCCAAGTATAAAAAGTCTAAAAACCTTTATGTTAAAATATTAAAAAATAAGTCACCAGTTGTGTTGTTAAATAGTTGGAAATTCTTCAAGCTTACCGAGAAGCCAGCTTCGACTTTCGCAATCGCCCAAAATCTAGCTTGAATCGCTCTACAAGACTACGTGATTTGGTAAAACTATTGCCTATATGTATATATAAATATAGTCACTTATTACTCTTTGCTTTTGGAAATATTAACAAAAAAATTGGTTTCAGCAGATACTAATACTATAACAAATTTGGTTACCAGTCCAAGTATAACGGTGTTCTTTCTAAGGTAATCTAGGCTTCGTTCATTGAGTGGGGTCGTCGCCACCTAGTCATTATACCCCCCGTCATCGTCCCTGGTTCGCCGGCACGTCTCTGAAGCGTAGCATTATTTTACTAAATTACCTACACATAGTACGAAGACAGGACAACCACAATATCACTAGAATTAAATTTTATAAAACAGTTTTATTAACATTGTATTGTATGGAAAGGTGAAATAGCAATAGTAGCATAATTTGTCTACTTTTGTATCGTTGAAAATGGGCTATTCAATGAAACTAAATAAAGGTAAGCGATAAGAAAAATTGCCACAGTGCTGTAATTTGACAGAGACCTCGGGTGCAATAAAATACCAAAAATCCCCATCTATTCCATGTGTGCCGAAAAAATAATCAAGTTGTAAGGTCACCAATATAAGTTTTTGCAATTTTCTCCTAAATGGTAAGTATTATAGTAAAATTGAAAGACAAAGTTTAAGGTCATACACTTATCTACAATAAACGATCAAGTGTAAATTGGGTTTGCTCACTGAGGGTTCCGTACAAAGCTAGATTGAAGAGCGAACTTCAAGACCTTATAGACTTGAGTGTTTGACAGTAATTTAAACTTGATACCTTCACGTGTTCTAGAGAACAGAGGCATTGACAGACGGACATGTAGATTATTTATGTGATGTCGGTATAGCTATATAGTTACAACTTTCCGACGTTTCCCTTTACTTTTTATAATTCTTGCTAATTTCATGATTCTGAACGACTGTTCAGTTAGTACGAGTGTAAGTTGGAGAACAGTCACTTTGAAAAATTTCTAAACGAAACCTGTCATATTGGTAAACTTCTGCTAAACAGTTCTAAGTTCAAAATATTTAAGATTAGAAAACAAGTAGTCTGTTTCTGTTGTGCAAAAGAGTACACAGCAAGTCGTGAAATATTTGGACAATATTTCGGCGCTCCGGTAATGATGCTTATTTATTACACTTGATACTTATATAAAGATCAGAGATCTGTTACAGGGGAGCGTCTTCCAAGTTTTCTTAATTAATTAGTAGCACATCTCTCAAGGCCCGCAGTTATTTGTGTTAATTAGTTGATAAACAGGTGGTTGAGAATAATGAAACTTTATTTCAATCTCGGATATTATAATAATATTCTCTCTCTCTCATACATCGTTCAAATCAAACGATTGGCAACTGGCACCAAGAACGGTTTGATGTGCTCTCTGGAGGCAAGGAGAATTCTTAATTTGTTAAAACAGTCACCCAGTTTTATAGAACTGTCTGGTACTACTTAACTTTGCAAAGTAATAACTTCCATGGTCATCACATTACCACAAGCCCTCTTCCAGTTTGAGGCCAGGCCAGCCAGCCAAAGTTTGAAGTGTGCATCCGATGGTCAGGTAAGGTGGTCTCGCCAGGCAAGTCGCAGCCTTCTGTTGATATAAAGATAAGAATGCGATACGCAATTATGTCAATCAGCATAATAACAATTGCAATTGCATAGATGTTCTGCTTGACTAAATTAAATGATGCTGACATCGTTACTAACACACATGTGTAAGTACATTAACAGTATCATTTTTAATATTAAATGAACAACTGAAGAGTAGTTACAGCGGTGTGAGACGCCCCGTGTGTTTAATTTTAACGAAGTAATTAGTATCCGTATTAGTGGCTATCTAATGGAAACATAACTGTTACTTTTATCATAATCACCTAACGCTTTACAACTATTAGTTAATTCATCTAATTGAAACACATGCAATACGTTTTTTTTTAGTATCTAATAAGCACGCAGAGAAAGAGGTATGACATAGTAAAGTTGTGAATATCCGTTGAATGGAGACAGCCTCCAACCGGTCAGATTAGAGGACAATGTGTAGAGGTCATAGCATCCTATGACTGAAATGATGATGATGATGATTAAATAAAAAGTATACTTGGTACTTTTTGTCAGTTCAGATGTTTTAATAAATACGACTTGGTAGGTACTAGAGTAGGTACGCGTTGAAAACTGGATGATTTGATGCTACAGTGAAAAGCGCTATATATACGAAATGAAAAGCCAGTATGTATTTAATTAATTAATGCAAACACTGAGCGTTTCGCTGAAATTGCATCAATTAAAGTACTGATAACTTCTGGAACGGGAAAACAAATCTGGGAAAGGGTATTAGAACCCGCAAGTAACAAATTATATTAAAACAATTTTATTAGAATTTCGAAATGTCTGAGTTTACGACTCTCTCTGACTTGAGATTCACTCCAGGATTTAATTGTTACTTGTTATATTTTACTATATACATTCTACGGTAATTACCTTCAGTAAGGCCTATCTAACGCTTAACACTTTTGATATTTAATTTTCACGACTGTATATCCCAGTAGGAGTAGGTACATGTAACAGGTAGTGACGTTTTACGGCCACATTTTTTAATGTAATACTTACTAGCTGACTCGCGCAATTTTGTCGGCGTTACAAATGGCGGCCCCCGTTTTACATTCATTTTAGAATATTTTTTATTCCTGCTAAAAAAAGGTTCAGCCCTTTAGCCATACCATTATGTTATATATATTATAAACCTTCCTCTACAATAGCTGTATTAAAAACCTTCCGTAGCATCATTTTAGAACTTACAGCGGGGAGCGACCATGTTTTACACTATATAGTAATAACTACATGTTTGTATATACTTGTAATACTGCTCTCTCTTGTATCCATATAAAAGAAGATTATAGTTTCGATACTAGTAGTACCTACCTATAGTGTCTAAATGAACTACTGCGACAACTCTCATCTTGAGCTATAATTAGCAAATTAGTTCTATCGGTTAAATATCGATTAGATGAGACGCCACGTTCTACACCTCCAGTACTCGTAATTTGGCGGCCGTATACGAACATGTGCTGTACCAGACTGTAATTTACATCTGTGCCAAGCCATCCAGATCGTTGGGTACGTCAAATTTGCACTGAGCGGGATTTAAAATCACGAGTGGTCGCCATTTATAAGACTTTATTCCTCTTTAAGTATATAGTAAGCCGGGCGATGATAAAAACAAATAAATAACAAACGAAGCCGTTCTTGTTATTGATTTTTCTTGTATAATATGGAACGTATGATCGTTCCTAAGATATAGAATACTTCCGATTGTCTGAATGCAAAATTTGGAAGACTTCTATATAATATTCAAAGCATGATATATTGCCTTACATATAAATTGGGTACAAGTGGGAGTAAATTTACATGGGCTGACAACTATAACTGAATGTTCTACGAAGTTTTTCCCGTATTTCCAATTTCCGCATTTATTATGTACTAGCAGTAGGGACTTTGCTCGCCCAGGAATAAATTTGTGAACCCTATCTGCAGCAGAAAAAATATATAATTATAGTTATGTAAATATGTAGTGAATTGTAGGTATATCCTGTCAAAATTTGAGCACATCAGCAGAACTCCACGTGTCCACACGCGTGGTTGTCAGTTGGTATGAATTGTTGGGGAGGGCCATCCTTCCTCAACTTAAACTTACGGGTCTAAAAGACCGATTTTTAGACATACCAGGTTTGCACATAAAAAGTTATGAGAATCGGCTAAGCCGTTTCGTGAGATTTTTAGACAAACATGACATCACGATAATTTTATATACCTGTCAGATATTTAATTTAAAAGACGTTGAATTTTACTAAGGAACCATTAAAATACGTTAGTAAAGCACTCTATGCACTTTATTTTATAGCGTCCCGCCATAACTGTTTCTTCGTGTACTACTCTACACACTCACATTTATTATTAAATATAATACACTTCCTATTAAGTGGGAACGAAAATCATAGGTGGTTTATAGTGCAGTGCAGGTGCAGCAGTTACTTGCGGCTCCAAAAATCGGAAACCCTTATAAGATCACTTTGTCGACCGTCTGTCGGTCTGTCAAGACATTTCTCTGAGGAATGCGGCGTGGTACCCTTCAAAAAAACTGAAGGGACTTTATAGTCTCAATAGTTCCTTTCAGAGACAAAAAAAAATTCAGTAGTCCCTTCAAAGGAACTGCCAAAGGAACTACTGAGAATAAACGGTCGCAAAGTAACCGTTAAATAATCAAAGCATCTTTTAGATAAAGTTTTCCTTGGAAGCTGTGAACTCGAAGTGTGAAATTCATAAGGGTTCCTTTGTTGAAACATCATTTTATTATCAAGATGTCTTCAAAATTAAGTGGAATTCAAAAAGATAATGAAGATTATTACCTTGCGATGGAGTTCAGACTGTTTCAAGTTGTGTTATTTTTGAATGTTGACTTGTCTGAGAATGAATTTAGTTAGTTATACTTACTTGGTGTCTGATAGCGTTTTATAGAATATTCTAGTATATGTATTTAGTTATTCTAGTTTCACTTGTTTGTGTTAACTATAAAACTACAAATAAAAACAACATTAGATTTTTTAAATCTAGTGCAGATTTCTATTGGAGTTCGATGGCTCGATAGCCATATAAAGAACAAGAGTATGTAAGGAAGATCGTATACCTAGCCGGTCTTTTCAATGCAATAATCTAGTTATTTGGTTGTGTCGCCAATGGGTTGTGGAGGTCTAAGAAAGTATCAGTTCAACCCAGTTAGTTTAGAAAATGGGGACCCCGGACTCTGAGGTAAAAGCTTTGGATGCACTGGAATAATATGAAAACAGTAAAACAGATCTACTCAATCAGATTTTTAGAAGAAAAAATCTAACAATGATAATATTTTCGTACAGCACGAAGAAGTAAGTATTCTTCCAGATAGAGAGTCGAACGGCAATCGCCAAAGCTATTAAAACAGAAACTAGTAACAAGCAGGAGAAAGAGTATTATGAGAGCGAACCTTGGTGTCCTCTGTGCAACTGGGATAACCGATATTGTACGTTTTACTGCGCTTGTTAAAACCGTACGTTGAAAAATCGATATTCCTCCACTCCAGTATAGTAGGCAAATCAAAGCTAGTAATTCCTTATTATTCGCTTTTCAAAAGAAGCTTGGTGCGCTGTATAAGAAACTCATTTCATCTGAGCTTAGCCCTCTTTTATCGTGAACGCTTTCAGCCTCGATAAGGCATTCAAACCGGACCTTCCTTCCTTCTTAGTAACAATTTATATCAGTTGGTACTATTCTATTTAGTTTTCAGCTAGACAGCGGAATAAATACTTGGATTATGAAACTTGATTCTAGTACCTAAATTCTCCACAGCGCTACCAGCACTTACCTATAAGGTGTTTCATATTGTGATTGTAATGTAATTGTAATTTACTAATATTCCATTTGCTTAGGTACTACTTAACGTAATATTGTAACGACTTTTTATATAAAACGCACATTATACAAATATATTAAATGAATTACTATGAGGTTTTTAATCTTTAAAATGCGTTTGTAAACATAAACAAATAAAACATAATAACAGACTTGTTTCGTTTGGGGGTGAAGGGTGGAGCCGCCTGTCACCCTAGCAGAAGCAGGCCGCGGTATCAGCGCAATGCGCGTCTCCCCATACCCGGGGGCTAGATGGGTACCCCATGGTATCCACATTACGGGAAGGGGGTCATTTAAAAAGAGACGACCCCGGGTCGGATATGTATTATATTATCTCACCTCCAACGTGTGTTTTAGTCAGTTCGATTACGACACAATCACTTCCACCGGTTTTGGTGCAGATGTTATCCGTGGGGATTTTGAGCACGATAAAATAAAGATTGTTTCCGTTTCGTTAATTACCTAAAAAATGGAGTAGGTATAGGTAACTCCTTTTTTGTGAATATTCTCATTATTTTACATAATAACACGGGCGAGGATGCCCATTAATATAAAAAATAGCAACCAGACTAATGCAAATAAAAATTTGTATCATGGTCTTCCCACTGACAGCATAAAACCTCTACAGTAGGCTCATGGCTACCATACTTACCGAGTAAATACAATACAAGGTTATTATTAGCCGCAGTATTTTACGAGTACATGGCGGAGGTACTACTCCAGTCGAACGCTCATTTAGGACGAAAGATCCGTCATATCCTATAATGTGTAATATTTGGGTAATCTATCGACGAAGATGTAAATTATGTAGGTTCCAATTTCCAGGCACCTTGAAAAGATAGACGGATTGCGTGTAAGATGATATGGCAAGAAGGAAATGAGTGAGGAAATTATATCTGTTAGGAATTTATGCAGTAGGCAAGATATTGATGATTTTAGTTTGGCATATATGACAGCTATAAATAAACCACATGACGGCGATACGCTATAATTTAGTTACCTGTACCAACACGTTATTCAGTTATTCCCTAAGGACATTCTGTCCACAGATTGTAATTATCATGGACGTAACTCTATTATCAGTCCTACAAACAACATCAATATAGCCACAATTATAAAGTAATTGACTTTCAATCAATTGGCATATCGCAGCAGACAGCTGTACCTTGGCATTTCGCCTTTTCCTTCAAAAGCGTTGACTTACTGTTTCCACGCTGGTCAGACAACTTAATACAGGGTTTTATTTCCAGTTTTCTTCTCTCGTTGTTATACAATCTGTGTATTTTTCCGTTTATCGTCAATTTTTTATTAGGTATGTACATTTCCCTCAAATATTTATTAATTTATTATTACGTTTTATTTTACCACATTGGGGTAAAAATTTGCAATGAATGTACAAATTGTATCGGTATCACAATTAAAAGCTCTTGCTTGTTTTAAGAGTAAGACGTCAGTCACTCCCATAAAAACCATAATATAATGATTGCATAATATCTGGAATAATGGGCATTGTCTTTATTAAATACTAGGTTATCAATATAAAAAAAATCTATGTTATTCATCGTCAACAATAATATTTTCAGAGATCGGTTCAGTAGTTTTTGAATTTATACTGCATAAAAACATATTTAATTTCCTTATTTAAAATATTGTCTAATGTAGATTTTTTCAATATAGTGAGGTCATAACTCCTCATTTGTTCATTTCAATTTGTTTTTACTTACAATTTGGAGCTCTTTAAGTTTACCTTCCCGCACACTTGACAAAGAGCGTCAGTGAAGTAAACACCTCTGAAATGGTACAGTTCAATTTGACGATCTCAAGATACACACTCGTGCCACTCGTACCTTTTTACGTTCCGCCTAAAGAAACGGGCGCTATAAGAGGAGGATAGAAGGTAAACATGTGCATAGGTAAATTATTTATCCTGCTATATAGAAGGAATGCCTTTCTGTGACTGTGACTTGGTTTTAGTTGAGACTTTTTGCACCTATTTGCGCCGTATAGAATGAATGAATGAATCACGAGGAACGGTGGCAAGATTCTACGTTGCTCTATAGATGTATTCAAAGTGAGTAGAGTGAGAGAAAAAAATTAAACACACCTTGAATCTTCGAACGTAAACATATACGTCTCCTTGACATTAATTTTCACAAAATTGTAACTGATACAGTCTTTGATATCGTTCATAAAAGGCCGTCGGCTGCCCTATGGGTGTTCCTGTATGTGACCGTCCACAGTGCGTAATATTTCATGTACGTTGAACGTATTTTTTCACAAATTCTTACAACATTTTTTGCTCAAAACAAAAAGTAAACAAGTAGATAGCGAATGGTCAAAAGGTCAACCATTTTCCGAAGGATTTTATATCATCGATATACATCTATACTATTATATAATTGTAAAAAGTTTATGTTTGTCCGCGATGGACGCAAAAAGTACTGAACGGATTTAGATGCGGTTTTCTTATGTTTGAAGGCGTTTGGTCCAACTTAAAATCTAGTAGAACCAGAGTTATGATTAGTAATAGAGAATCTAAGTTGCACAGATGGCGCTTAGGTCGAGATAACTAACAGCCACGCGGACGGAGCCGCTGGCATATGCTAGTATTATATATAATAACAACAGATATATATATGATGAACAACAGATATAACAGAACAAACATTGAACGAACGCAACAGTCATTCAAATTACATCCCACGTTATGTGTTTATTTTTTTCGTAGGGAAAATCAAGATTTTATCTCACTAATACTAACGGTGAGGAAGCGGTGAGGTAAATATGTAGGAATCGAACCGATTAAAACCAAAGTTATTTCACATTTGCCCGTACTACAGAATAAGGATCATGACTTTTCAAATAGGTATTTTATTCGCCATGATTTAAAGAAGATTATTCTCTGAAGTAGGTTTCTTCATCGTCTATTATTTTTAAAGTTGATCTAAGTAAATAAGATTATACGACATTTAGGGTTATTTATTGTTTTTTGTTATTAATTCCTTGATGAGCTAGAATACTGGAGATTGAAGACCTAGTTCTGAATAGGTACCGAAAACAAGATAATACAAATATAATAATATTATTGTCGAAATAAAATTTCAGTACAACAATATTGAAATGGATTAATTTGAAATATGGACAAATAATGTAAATACTTCGCGACATAGTCAGGGAAGTATTTCCAAAATGTATAGATGAATAGATGGAGTAATTTTTGACCCATATTTCAAATATACCCCTAGAGGGCCGCATTTTATCGGCATCGGCTACACGTAATCTCCGGTAGCTTTATGATACGCTTTTGATTCCCCTGTTATTACGGGTGAACGTTCGTTGTCGCTTATATCTGTTCTGGCACAGTCCCCAATCACTTTCTCCGGTTGACTACCTTTTTTTATTATTATCTACCTTTGTAGCTTTTGTCAAGAGGAACTTAATTGTATTTCATTTTGTAAAAATAACGAGCAAACGTGAGTGCAAATGAAAAGTCACATAAATATATACGTCCAATTTTTAACATAGGTACCTCATAGCTTAAATAGTGTTTATGCCTAAAAAAGGATTTCATGTATTTTTCAAGTTTTCTTATGTCCAAAATGCTCTAAACATATCATAACATACTTATAAAGTAAGTATATCATTATTAAATGTCGCAGTGTGTGTATTTTATAAATTGATTACACAAATTGTTTTTTTTTTATATTAAGATCGTTAAATTAATTCCACCCTACCTGATAGTAAGCTGGGGTGCAGTCCTAAGAATAGTGACCGACATTTTTAACTCACAGTACAGATAACAGAATTGTAAAGTTAGCTTTTTATTTTAATAAAGTCACCGGCTATTATTCCGCAGGATGCGCATCTATTATTACGGCCGTAACACGAGTGAAACCCTCGGGTAAGGTACTGGAGCAAAATATTCTGTATATGCCGCGAGGAATCCATGCCATCACATAAAAATTTTAGCAGTATCCGTGTAAAACATTCTTTAGTTAAAAATACTAGTAGAAACTACTAAAGGTATAATTCATTCCTGTTAGAAATGTTGTATAAAAATGGCGTGGCAATCGCTTTAGTCCTATATATGAGATCTATTAACTTCATAATAATTACAGTTAAAAGGATTTTATTAGTGCATGTTAGCAATCAACTTGTTAATTATTTCGGGAGCAGTTTGGGTATTTTGTCAGCTATGAAGAAGCAAGTGTTGAGTAATAACAGCCATACCAATAGGCGCATCCATCCAATACAAGCCATAATTAAAATAGAAATGGACTTTTATTCTAAATTTAAAAAATACATTGTCATTTTATTATGAGGATCGTCGCCAAAAAGGTTTCATTCTTCAAAGCCCGTTTGAAATAACAATTTGAGCTACAAGGCATCGCTTCAAATAAACGAATGACATTGCGGTAGTTCCCGTTTCAGTCCTCTTGACTGAATTACGAGTGCCTACTCCGAACTTGTTCTTGCATCAAACTTTACAAGATAACACAAATGTGCCAGATAGAAGACTTTCATGGTTAATGAGAGACGGTTATGGTGTATTTTCAGTTTAATCTTGAGCTAAAGATGAATAAAACATTTTCTAGAGAACTCTGCATTTAGAGGCGTCTTGAACTTTGCAATAAGTACCTAATGGGATTTATTTGAAGTTCATTTTATTGAATTATAAATAATTATTATTGTATTGTGATAATTAATTATTTTGGTAGCTTGTAAATTAAGGTAGTTGATTAAACATCTACCCAATTCGTTAAATACACGGAAACCTAACCTATAGAATTTATACCTGCCTATACTTACACATACATAAAAACATACAAAATCAAGGAATAAATAAGTATAATATTATTTTATACGTATTCATTGCCCTATAGTCCAAATAATAATATATGATTGTCTGTTTTAGTCACAAAATTTTTAAGAACGGAAACAATTTTTTAATTATTATTATTTTAGGGCTAGTAAGCTAATAATTTATGCATATTTGATATGTATATCCGTTCATTTGATTCCAAAGCCAATATATTTATACGAACTTTTTTTAACACTGTTCTTTATGACCGCTAGAGGGCACCGCATTACATTCAGTGACACGTCAAATAGCTTATATCCAGCGGATGATTAAGCTGCTTCTAATTGTAGGTACATTATTTGTCCAGTTCTAATAAGTAGTTCAAGAGCTTTGAGGAAACAGATGAACCTATATTCATACATAGCCTTTTTTGTCTTGTCTCATGTCTCATACTCGGGTAAAAAAAAAATTACCGATGTTTGTAAGATACAAATAACAGCAAAATATAAAATGAATTTCGACCATGACCGTACCGTTTATTGTACTATGGACGAAATCCGAGAACAGGGAAATATTTATGCAGCAGTTCTTAATTTGTAATTTTTTTGAGTTTGAGTCTTTTCATCCACCAATTTGTAATTTTAGTTCGTTTCCAGCTTTAGACACCATGAAATAAAATCCCAATGTTCCAAATACAAAATCTTACATTTCATTGGCATCAAAGGCTTTATTTGGTTCACAATAGACAAAGCGAACTCAGATTGCTGTTCAGATTATCGTATGAGGTCTTCAGAAAACACTTCGGATGCATTGTGTGTTGTGCACTGAGCAATATATCTCTGTAGTGTGAGAAACCTTTATCTGCCTTTCTTTGCTTTAATGGCTACGTTTCTACTTCAAACTAGTTTTATTGCACCCTGCTATTCTTGGAGTGACGTACAATACTCTGGTACGGTCACTCAGGGAGGTTAAGGTAATACAAATAACTCTGTTGCATGAAATTTATGACACGCTTGTAACAATTAGCATGCAAAGATGTTGATAATATAATTTTGTTAAACTAAACTATGGCATTGCAAGATGAGGCTTAAGTAAGGCTTCCCTATAGCTGACTGGAGATACAAACTTCACAATATTAATATCGTTTTATTCTCAAAAAATTAAAAGAATTCAAGGGCTTGCTTTGTTTTAAAAGACAAAGCTTTTTTAACTGTAGCAATTCATCAAAGGGATTTGATTTTGAACATAAAAGGTGTACGGGACAAGAAACTAAGGCAAACAAAAGGAAGTCTGTGGTTTACCACTGCGTGAATGATACTGCAGAGAATTATTTGTACTTATAGGAGGTACAGTCTAGAAGTTTTTAATGGTCCAGTTATGGCTATATATGATTATGAAAATGTTCAGGGTACTGTTGCGTCGTTCAAGCTTAGGTATAACAGTTTTGAGCTCATATTACGTAACCATTTCTTATAAACATCTGAGTGTATTTCTGCTTAAGTTGAGTGCTCAGTACCTAAATTAACCGTTCACCTATCAGCATCCTACACAACGAACTAACGAACAATATTTACTATATATGGCGCTTTCACATTTCATAAATCATTCTTCTGAACAATTAATCTAATATGGTATAGTTTGTTTGAACTGAAGTCACGCCGCCACACATTCACATCAGCTGTGTAAAGGCAACATAAAGATCACTTGATTCATGGATTTGAACGTCAATATGATTTGCTTGTGGACTATAAGAGAGGCGGTGGAGCATGTCATTGTTTAGACAACCTACGTGTGTATAGTAAATGCAACAATCTCTTGCACTGAAGGAGGCCATCGCCACTGTATGTGCTATGTCAAATCGTGCTAGATTATCTTTGATTTGTATGCATTCTATTTTCGGCATTCCACGAAAACATTCGTTTTACTGTAAGTGTAAACTCTAATAACTCCATTCTTCTTTTGTTTTTACATTTGTTCACTGCATTCAAGGTTGTATATTTAACCAGTAATTTAGACAGGCTGTATATCTGGCTGATGATATACTTAGCCCTCTAAAAATAAAATACTGTGTCAATATTCTCTTCCCTAATCGTCGGAATTAGCTTTTTATGGCAGTAGGCAGATTTGAATGCGTGGTATGTTGATGCGCCCCAACCCCCTGACTTAATTCTTTAATCCCATTTTACGACATCCCTAGAGAATGACTTTCACTTTTTATTTGATAGGATAGTATAAAACGGCGAGGTATATGTGCAGAACCTTATTTAAACGCAATTTAAATAAATAAATTGAAATCTGTAAATAGAATCTATTTCGTGATTTTATATTAGGTAAGTACTTTAGCACATTTGATAATGAATCTATAGTTATTTTAATGGAAGTAATTAAATCCTGCCGAAAAAACAAATCACAACTTAAGTTTTTGAACGATGAACATACAAGTGAATCTCCGAAAAGGTAGACAGAGCTGCCTATACAGAAATTCTAGAAAATATTAATTATAATATTTTATGCGATCCGTTTCTTTTTAGAGAAAACCAACTTTAATTCCGATTTAAATGTACAGAAAAAGTGCCTATAATAATTTATCCAATGCCATTTAATTACGAAATACGAGTAGAAAAATTTCGTTCTTAACAAGCTGTTGACGAAAAAATAATGGTGGAACCAGATTCTTGAGTTACAGCAAACATTTTTCTTATAAATTCAGTGGTTACTCCACAGTAAATAGAAAACTAAATAAAGTTGTCAGAAGACGTTTTCTGTGACGTGTTCATACAAGGATTTTCCTTTCCACAACCTCAGAATTATGTGTTCTATAATGGCAAAGTAATGTGTACGTACTGTACGTGACTTTAGTTTTGCATATATGTTGCAGGCAATTCGTATGATTCCGCCATTTACACACACTCGCAGTTATGCAATATGCAGAAGGTAAAATGTATAAAATGTTTTGTTGTTAGGTAAGGTGCGTGATGTTTTCAAAAACATATATACCTAACGTCGTTGTAAAAAAACAACCACGAAGGCTAATGCGAGAGCGGGAGGCAACGCGGGAGTTCCGTTGCCGCCTTAGCATTTTACCCTTTATCTATCTATATTTGAGAGCGCAGTGTCCGCATGACTTATCATTTTGCCTTCAGTATATTGCGTATTTGCGAACGTTTGTATAGTGACAACGCTGTACCTACTCACAATTATTTTCCAGTAAATTTCAATTAGATAATTCATTCTATAATCAGATAGGAAGGATTATGATATTGGTTGTATTTAAAATAAATGCGTGCTTGATTTGGCTTAACTTAGTTTTTTGACAACGAATGTCCGCGTTACCCCACAAGGAAACCCTACGTCCTCAATGAAGACACTTTCTCATTGACGATGTAGGCATGACAATCAATATAATTTTATTCCTTGAAAATCTTAATGACATCTATTATTCTTATAATTCCTGAAAGCAACCATTCAAATATTCCCCAAATCTACATAATAACGGCTAATTGATTAGTCATAATTATTACCTCCGTATAATTTCAACGGACATAACTATCAACAATTTTCACGAAATGTATTGCCTTGCCTATTAATTGAAATCCCTGAATGCGACAGAAACAATATACCCGAATAATGGTCGGTCGATTACCGTTTACACAAGGTACATACAATTGAATTGCTTCAAGAGATTAACCCCAACAATTGGATAGAATTCAATCAATCAATAGGATCAATTGCACGATCTATCCTGAGGTCCAAATCAGTGAAATTGTTCTTCAAAAACATGTGATTTAAAAGTTTAAAAAACGAATTTCAATGTTATACCTACATGAAAAGCTAATTATGTGGACCCACAATTAAACCGTTATTAATTCTTGACGTAGCCTTTTTCGCTGATATTCGTAACGGTCTAATTCAGCGGATCTTAACATTATTCAACTCGCAAACTCCCTATGAAATTAAAAAATCATGCTCGTGGATCCCCTAATAAAGAAAACAAGATAAGTAGACGACACTGCGGGCCCCCCACTGGTCTAGTTTAAAATTCATTAACACGAGACATGAATGTGAGGTTTTAGTACACTGTGTACTTTGTGTGGTGCACAAAACATACACGCCTACAAATTTCCTTACCCTGACTATAATTCATCCTTGTGCCAAATTTCAGTCAGACCTGATTCCACCGTTTGAGCGTGATTGAGGAAAATACCTCCAAACACCAATTTTCACATTTATAACTATTAATATTATTAGAATAGAAACTAGGAATACGTATTAACTTCTAAGACAGAGCTAAACAACATTTATTGGCATTGCGTTAAACTGAGTAGTAAGTAGAGCAAATCGTTAAGCACATTAAGTAAATTACGAATTTAATTTAGACCTGGAACACACTACTAAGATTCTCACAATACATAAGTATTGAATATAATGGTGATCTCATAATATAATTTGTATCCAAATAAATCGTAAAGGTGATTCCAATATTTCCGGGAGCAATATGACCATAATGCCGGGAGTGGATTTAGTGCAAAGAGATCACCGAAAATTTTGGGGTAGGTACATACCGTGCAAGCTAATCTCGTCTGCTAGATGATGCATAGAAGAGGTGCAGGTTTCACGTTTGATAGAGCTGGTGGTAGTCACTCTCACAAGAGAGTGGAAACTTTGAGCCCTAGTTGCATGGGCTAGCACTAAGATGATTATGATGAACAAGACTAAGAGAAAATAATTTCTACCTCAAAGTCAAAGTCAGGTCGTCACAAATCATAACAATATTGTGCGAATATTTCCAAATAATCTGATCGAAATGAAATCAGCATCTAAACTATCAATCAATTAGTTAACATATTATCGTAATTATTCGCAATAAGCATTTTTCTCAAAGAGCAGTTTAGCTGTCGTCGGTCCCGGTTGCCATACAAACATGGCAGTCGTTACGGGTGGTTGGAGCCCTCCAAAGTCGAACTTGGAACTTCAATATCACTATTGGTCATTGGACCATTGGTTGTGGAGATCAGATGGCAGTCGCTTCACAGTTAGTTAGACCGGAAAGCCGACCCTAACTGAGTTGGGAAAAAGTTCAGAGAATGAATGTGTTTCTCCCAATGTTGAGATGCTAAGGCCTACTGTTTACACTCTTTACCAGGTTGAAACATGATTTTATGTCGAGATTACCATCAAAGCAAATCAAATCATATCATACTTTATTTCCTGGAATATGGTCACACAGTATGTTTACCAATATTTTTAAATGTATCATATTATTCTCTCGCAATAAAAAATGTTCATCTGAACTAAATGTTGGTAATTCATTCAAGCCAATTCCCTTTTATTTTATATTCTACCTCTAAAAGGCAATAAATTGTAACGAAGTTTAACGATCAACATAATATTATCTAAAAGACTAAATGTATTGTTATTTATACTGTAACGAAAACATAAAGTTGTTGTTTTGAAATTATGACATGAAATAAAACATGTTTGTAATCGTAATTTTAATCCTAGGAACATAAATTTATAGACTTCCGAGGCTATTATTTCTTTTTGTAACTATGTAGGTCTGCAAGATCTAGTAGACTTTTCCAAAAACTTTCATATTAAAGGTGTCTGAGAGATTTTATCTGGGCTATTATTCCTGTTTTCGGTTGAATCGCACATACCCACTCAACTCTTGCGCGGACAAATAATTAGTGGCCTATACCTTTTTTATCGATGCACATGCGTTATACGCATTAGCTCAGTCTAATTATTAGAGAACCAAATACCAATTTGATTCAAGGGATCAGTCGACAGTCTAGTTAAAGACTAAATGTACTGTGTGTAGTACGTAATGTCAAGGAACGGTCAAGTTCTTTGCCTCATGCATGTATTCGCTCCATATTAATTGCACGAAATAGGCTCCATACATGCACATGCTCGAAGCAACAGAAGTTAGACTGAAATTACTCCAATTTTATTATAAAATAAAGTGGTAGTTACTACCAACAAATCTCGTAAACTGATCAAGTTTCACCCGACAGCTATTTATAATAAGTTTAGTTTAAAATGTTAGGTGCTTGCGGTAAAACATAGGTTCACAACGATGTTTGTGTATTACGTGTACCAAAGAAAATAGGGGCTTTACTGAGTTTTAAATAAGTATATGAGTAGCTATAAAAAATTTATAAAGTCGTTTACGATCTTTTATAACATTGGTGGGTTAGGCTTTAAACGGGGCTTCGTTTACATGTTACAAAGTTTTATTAGATATAAAATGTTATATAATACGATTACTTAAAATTAAATACTAGTAGTAGTACTATTTTTACATTTTTGAATCGTTGTAAGTAGCCATAAAGAATATTTGTAGTACCTACCTACTGCTGTGCGTAATTAATTATCGTTTCTTGAGGTTATTAATTTAATATTTAAGCATTAAGTACCTATTTAAGTTATTTAAAGAAGTAAAAAAAATTTGTTGGAAGTACAATCCCATACTTTCCTCTTCTCCACACTGAAGATTATAAAAGAGACCAAGCAGTTTTTTAAACAGCAGGAGTATATATTAAAAACAAATGAAATATGTGTTCAATCCACATGACGATCATCTATAGCATTGAATCTTAATAAATGCTGTAAAGATGACTATAGTAAAAGTAAAATCTATAACTATTAATGATAATGTTTGTTCATATTTCTGCGAACTTCTCATACATATTTAAATCATAAAACTACATTGATTTATATGTGCGAAGTGGTATCGTAACTCAAACAATTACGAAATCCTCACCCTTAAATCATCTTCGTCGAAAACAGGATTAAAGTAGAAGGATTGTTATAGCAGAAACTCTAAAGTAATGTAGTTAACTGAGACAACTTTGTTTTGAGCGTTAATGAAAAAGTGAAAAGCCCAAGCGAATTTATAAATATGAAATGTTCGAAATAGTAACGAGATATTTTCTCGCTCGTTTCAGATTCCGTAAGAAAACTGTGTAACAGTGTAATCAGAATTGTAGTGCGTAATCCAGTAGTGTGATGGCGTGCGAGTCCTCGCCATTTTCCTGGAGGATAAACACAAATCATTTACATTAAAAGGTAATAAAAAAACTTAGAAGGACTGAGAAAATGCTATGAAAAAGGGTGTAATTTGACCCTAATATTTTAGTACAATGAACGCGAGAGACTCATTTATTATGTTCATATAGGACAGAAATTAATTTCTCGGTTCTTAGTTGGCAAGGAATATTCTTTTGTGTTTTATATATAAAAAACGTAGGTACAAAGCCAAAGGATCATGAATTAAGGGCCACAATGCTAAATTATTGATCTGTCAGTGCAGTGCTACCTTATATGTGAATCTGAATAATGTAATGAATCAACGACAGTGACAACCGTTGATTATATTAACCATATCGCAGTATTGTGTACAGTGAGATATTATTAATTATCATGTTATTACCTACGAAGACGCTTGCTCCTCTACGTTGTTATATTGAACGACAAGAACACACGATAAGCTTAATTATAGTTTTCAATGTTTCAGTTTGCTAGTTGAAAAGCGTCATGTCAATAACATGACTACTTAATTTTGTTGTTTTACATTTATTCAGTTAAATACTTTAATATTTTTCGAATTATTACACGCACTTTATTAAATACATGCTAAATACTTGAACTTTATTAATTCAAGATTATTATAATTATATACTCGTACATAAATTATAATAATATTTCGAAGTAATAATAATATGCATTTCTGCCTTATTTTCAACACTCAATAGCGCAGTTAGTTATCGTTATCAGTGTATAAGGTTGACGTTATTACTGAAGTACCTATTATGTATTGATGAATGATATATTTATCGCATTTTAAGTATGAAAACCTTTTGTCCTTATCCTACAATATTTGTTAGAACGAGAAGAGTACAGTTCCTAACTCTGAAATGAAACAACGTTCACATACGATATTACTAAATCCTAACTAGAGAGCTCCATATTGTTATATCATCTAAGATCACAAGAACGCTTGATTTATAACTATCTTATAAATGGGTTGTTTTTGTCGAAGATACGCCAAAATACCTAAGTATTTCGTTTACGTCTCGCCTCCGCCTGTTCGCTATTCACCCTACAATATTCAAGAGAAGGAAAACAGCTATAATTTATACAGAGCGAGACCGAAGTATCGGATTTGTAGTATTAGATAAAGAAAGCAACAAACACAAGGGATCTTGTTGACGTAGCTTTGAACAAATTGTGATAGTACGTGACCATATTATATGTAATAAAATTTGTATATCTCGTTTTATGACTCTATTTGTGGATTAATATTTAGTAGATCATTTCAGCTAATGGGTGTTCTGATGTGACAAATCTGTTCGCAGGTGGAGTGACGCTGAGAAGGTTGAATAATATGTAACACGTCACAGAACGGTGACGAACACAGACGTTACACTTAGTGTGAGTGGCAAGCAGTTTTAAGTCGACCAGCGAAGATGGGTAAGAAGAACTCGAAACTCAAACAAGACACGATCGACAGGTTGACGACTGCTACGTACTGTGAGTACTCTATCTTTTCATTCTGCTAGTTAATGTATAATACTGTACGTGTACCTAAAATATAAAGAACATACCCAAATATTTTTGATCGATCTATGTTTGACATTTTACTTAAAAGTATCTTTGTATAATATTTATTATCAACAGTCTTCGAGCGAGGCACAAAATATCAGTAATTTCCTGTCGAGCGATAATTCATTAAATTCTTCAGAGAGTTTTATCGTAAAGCTACGTAACAAATCGGTAACTTTTCAGGCACGTACAAAAATCAATCAGTTTCTCCCGGTTTATCAATTTTGACCCAATAACTTGCAGACAAAAAATCTGCTAAATATGGATATGTCAGCTAGTCAATTGAAAATGACTAAGCAATTTTATAGTGCCAGCAAAACGTTTCTAGCAGAATATTCATAACTTTAGTATTTATTTAACACTTACTATATTTACCATATTTTTATGTGTTTGGAATATTCGATATTTGGGCCATGTTAATAGCGCGTGCCGTTTAATGGTCAATATCAATACATATAATTTTGAAGTTTTTTGGAAATGATCATATTAATTTCAAATCGTACATAACCATACCCTCTTAAAATACTGTGAACTGCATTCTGAGATTTAGAAAGTATCTTGAGGGCGTCAAAAATTGGGTAAACTTTATAACACACATACACGTAGCTTGAGAGAAAATTGGTTATGTAAATTTTTTGCTGGATCGCAAAAAATATTGTGTAATCTACTCACGGTTCTAACCATAACATGTCACACGTACGTACCAATATACATACATATTACAATAATCGCAACTAGGAATGTGACATTCATTAACTCAATATTACTCGTACCAACAAACAAGGAAGGAAGGAGTAAAGTTTGTTACTTAACCATCGAGGCAATCGAAACTGGATTACAGTAGTAGTTGGTAAGCTAATAATACCCTAGTTCATGACTATACTGTGCATCTTATCGCCATCATCGCGGAAGCAGCGCCGACCTGGAATTGAGTTTCCACTTTGCATTTTGCGATAAATTACTTTTATTATCTGCATCAATACTTTTATGCTATCATAAAATAAATAAACAATAGGATAAGTGTAGGGACCATATTGTTTATTATACAGTGTGCATTAATAGAAACGAATAATGAAATAAATAATTCAATTCATAACGAAAACTTCAGTAAACACTCCTTGAACTCAGTCACAGATCGAGTTAGTTTGATGATATTTTTAACAAGAATTCAAGGCAAATAAGTACCTAGTAATGCAGATTAATATTAAGTGTGTATTTTCTACATACATACATACATATGCTCGCACCCGTGATCCCCGAAGGGGTAGACAGAGGTGTAGTAAACATTACGCGAACCTATTGCCGCCAATCGACCACTTTGTAAATGGGTATGCCGAAAAAGTCCCTAACTGAAAATGCTGCAGCTAAATACATTCAATTAGAGGGTGAGCCTAATGCCGTATTCCGGGCACTATTGTTGACTCGAGCCATGCATCCTAGACTGAATCTGGGCTGTAAATATCTGTCTGATGATAACCTTTGTTGTCTTGTACGACAGGGCATGAGAAGTGATGGGGAGGCCCAATTATACACCATGGGGTTACGGGAAATAGCTAGGTACCGTAGAATTTGAATGTATATATTCAAATTCTCTGACGCGATAATACAGACAGCAAACCATGTGCCATAATCTAATTTAAATAACCATGTGAGTCTATCTAAATAAGATTTACAGCACCTCATAACTCGAATATCTCTCACCACTCAATTCCATTCATCCACCACACCTTATCAATGTTGGCTTTCTGTTAATTAACTGATGGAAATACCAACATTTTGATTTCGACAAGTGCAGTATTTATTGAAGCTATTTTGCACTAGTGAACAATCAATTTTAATTTGCTATATATGCACTAGGTCGTGTACCTATTGTTTAAAACCATTGCACGGTTAATTAATTCATTTACAAATATTTCATATATTTCATTAAGTACCCTCAATTTATATGGAAAGCTGTTTGTTTGAGGCATAGGACCTACCTCAATGGCAACCTGGTACATTACTACTGTTGAATGACTAATGAAGTCTCCAGTCATTGTTCTCGTTATTGGAAGGACAAACGGCAGTCGCTCTCTCTCAGACAATTCATGACCTCGCTGAATTCTAAAATAATTGAAAAGATTTTGTCTTTGGCAAGTGGAAGTAAAAATGATAATTGATTATATCAGCGTGCTCGCAGAACTATTTATTGACTGGTTCTCTGAAGTTCATTCATCTGAGTCATGCCTCAATAGGCACAAAGCGCCTAAGAATTAATGATCAACTTATTTGATGAAGTGCAGTACTAGATCCCTTACAAAGTCAGAACGAATCTTGATTGAAACATCGTATAGTAGATGATCCGAGGAGAGGCCCTTAAGCACTGCTTGAAGCATTCCGCAAGTACCTTCATCGAGAGGGTAACGGCTGGAGCCACTTTTAACCCCAGCAGAATGAAACCATGCCATATCCGCCTTTGGCGCCTCCCCATATCCGGGGGCTAGATGAGAACACCATGGTTCCCACATTAGAGGAAGGCGGTCATCTAGATGAAGGTCGTCTGCCCGGGTGCGAGAGATATGTTTAATCTCACCATCACGGCGACAACCCATAGACGGCGTGCGTTTTAGTCGGTTCGAGACCGATATAATCAACTCCACTGACTTTGGTGGGTGCGGTATCCGCGGGGATTTTGCGAACGGAAAAGTGTACCTTCATTGAAATTTGAACGTATTTTTTTTTAAATATAATAGCTACATCGTCATCTTGTTTTAATAGATATTAATGGCTAATTGAAGTAAATGCGACACTGTGATTCATGGAAAATTGGAAATGCGTGCGTGTCTTGCCACCATGAATACAGACACGCCTTCACCTCGCGCCTTACGCTTATTTATCGTAACTTTGTAATCACTATACCATGAATTATTAAACTCAGTCTACGTCAAGGTTTTGACCTAGAAATGGAGGATTTAGTATACATTTACTGGTCAGTAGCAGCCAAACTGTCTTATTATAGCAGAATCTAGAAATCAGTTTTATAGCGGACGTTTAAAAACTACAAAATAGACGGTACTATACAAAATTTTATGGAAATTTAGTATACCTTTACACATACGCTGCATATGCATGCTAAATTTCCATACAATTAGAAGCGCAAAACGGTAGGCATCGATAGCTGTAATGTGTGTCGTATGAATTACTGCCAATAATCGTCGACAGCAGCCTGAATGCCGACAGTGATTATGCTAATTGTGAGATCGGCTAAAAGTGTATCGAAAATTCAAATACCCATTCAATTTCTAGTCGTCGTGTAGAGTAATCATACCATGATATCATACACTAGCTGTGCCCACAACTTCATCCGCGTGGACTTAGATTTGAGTTTTAAATTCCTTCTACAAAACCTTGATAATTTTTTAATTAAAAGAAGAATACGCCTTATAATAATATAAACTACAGTAGAAATCATAAAACAATTTACTGCAACATGAAGTATATAGCTTTTATATTTAGGTACCTACTAAAATACAACATGTCTAGATCCCATAAACAAATGGCACAAGGGTTCTTGAGAACTTCCCAATGAGCTGGAAATAAAATACAAACATTTCTGATAAATAGGCAAAATATATGTCTTAACAAAGATATATATTCTAGGTATCATTTCATTCACTAAAATGCATTTATTAAATTAATATTCTAATATACACGAACACAATTAAGGACTATCTTATTTCTTCGTTATGTCAGTAGATAGTTACTAAATCTTAGATTTTCTTTAGCTACAGAGACTTACCAAATAAGTAGCGAACTCATATACGGTGTTGGTGAAGTTAGTCAACGAACTTTATGGGTAGCGCCAGGCCGGCTGTGTCACACCGTTCGTGTTCCGATACTCCCAAAGAATATAAACTGAATTGATGTAGATATGCTCGTAAAATATGATAACTACAGTTCTACCGACGCCCAGATTCCAAAAGTATTCATCTGAATTATCACGATAAAAGCTGTCTATTGTTATTACAGGGTGATACTATTGATTCCGTTCAGGCGTATTTAGACACATGTCTTATATTATTGTATAAATGTTTATTGTCACCTCTGTAGTGTCCATACAGGTAATTGAATGAGACAATAAAATATTGGCATGAAATATTTTCTTTTAGCGGCCTAAGGACAAAATAATTTATGAACAGAAAACTGCCTGCTATCTATCTATTAGATATTTTGTCAAATAAATAATTGAAAAGTAGGAAAATTTCTACAAAATTCATTACCTCCAATTCGGTAATAACTAGGTGGTATAAGGGTAAATTGTTATTACACCTTTTTTAATCTATCATACAATTAGGTACAATTTGTTCAAATGGAGAGCATAACCACAATGGATTCAATCAAAAATTCCGAAATGAATGACTAAAGTGTACCATCAAACAAAGCTAGCATATCACACAAACAATCAAACCCTTGAGGTTACTAACAAAGTCGGTCAGAGACATATTTAAATAAAATAAAAATTCTGCGTGATAGGGCATAATAATGTGTTCTTAACTCGCTATAGCCAATGGCTTTACCCGTTGATACAAATTTAGATTCTCCGCTTTGCTGCCCTGGGGGTAACGTTTCAGAAGTGCTGAAAAATGTTTTGTTTATTTTAACTGATTCCACTCCAGTTAACCCTTAAGCATTGATTTTTCACGAAACACCTTGTTACCTGTAAGCCGATTTAGCGAAAAAATCTCGCGGCATATTCAAACCGTTATATGTATTAAATAACGATACCTACTGTAAGGACTCAATAGTACTTACTTTTCAAGTCATAACCAAGAAAATAAAACCAAGAACACTATCGACTCCGAAGTACCTGGTAAGGATGCAAAAACTATTGTTCCTCCATTTTATACTTAGCACCTATTTCCAAAACATAATAGTTACGTATACATCTCGAAAAAGACCGATAGACGTATCTAATCCATTGTAACTAAAGGCACAACCTTCTAATCAGTCTCAGTTAGTAATTGATATTACTCGTTTCTTGTCACGATACCGGCGACGCTTTCGTGCGAAGGGCTGCAAATGTCGGTGAGGCCAAGGCTCGCGTGCCTGCGGCTACTTTTGCTACCCGAAGTGTCGGCATCCGACCATTTCTGACACCCTACACCACTGTGCGACGAATGCCAGCAATTAGACTGTACGAAATATTTCACAACTGTTTTATTTTCATTGCTAAAGTTTAATTTGAACCTATGTTTTAGAGATAGAGCATTTATTTATATTTAGCACAGTTAAAATGGTATAACAAAGTGATAAGTTTAAGTTCAATCGTAATAGTAATATCGTATTTTCTTTGCTATTCACTAAATATTTGGCATTTTTCACAAACACATACTTCTGTCTTTCTACAATCTGGGGTCTTGCAGAGGGGTGTGAAAAAGCATTATATCGAGACACATTTTTTTTTCGTTTCCAAAACCAACTACGACGCAATAAGTAATTTTGTATATTACGTCCTAAAAGTAACACTAATAATAGGTCTTTATTTAGTATCACACAAAGAATAACTGGGCTTGTGAACGAACAGTTAAACATAACTGAATATTTTTACTCAGATATAAGTTGCATAAATTGTCAGCAAACATTGAACCGCCACGACGATCTCAGTCACATAGGCGGGCTTCAAAAAAAATAAGCGAAGAATGACTTGTAGAAAGTTAGTGGTATTTTTCTTCCTATAACACAGTTCCTCTCCTCTGATAGGATACACGGAAATTATTTTTAATATGAGAGAACACTTAGAGAAGTATCTTCATTAAATTTCACTCATCATTATGTACTGGACTACATTATGTATTATTACTATATTTTGTTGTGGCATTGTCATTATGTATTCTGTGCTCGCAGTGACTTAGCAATTATTACAAATGACGCCTGGTAATGTACAACTTGGGTAAATTAGGACATGTAATACTATTAACTTGATTGTTCTATTGTGCAAATACTAAACTGAATGAATTGAAATTTGTGTACAATATGAATATAGTTACGGCTAATGGCAGTCGATAGATATACCTATTATTAAGGAAATATGAAGGCAGCACTATGATGACGAAGTAGGATACTCAGTCTAGGTATTTAGTTTTAAAAACAATATTGCACGTCCTGCTAGTTCAATGTTACAAGAGCTGAAGGTACACCACACGCATGTATGTAAACAATGAACTCATCTAGTAGTAACTCATCTTAGTATAGTATAGTAGTAAAACTATTATGTTAAACTCTGCATAAATATAATAGAATAATAAACGACAAAACAGTAATGCAAATTGATTAGTACTTTACTAATGAAGAGCAGATAAACCGTCATTTTTTAACTCCACGTTGACCTCAAGAGCGATCTCAGTATAGTTTCTACACTGGCTGAGAATTTCCTGGCAGAATTTTTTTTTAGCCTCGACTTACAATTGAATCAAACGCCTCTTGTGCAACCGTTGTACTCTCTACCGTTGCATCACTGGACAGTTAAATATCAATGAGATATTATATTATGTATGTGTGATGCATATTTAGAAATACTGTAGTTCTCTGAACCAGAGGATGAAAAATTCAAAAGTATCATAAGCGTGAATGCAATAAATTATGTGAACGGTTCGCTTCATGCTTTTATGAGCGGTCAGACGGTGACGGAGAAAATTGCTGAAATGTATTTCAACATTAATTAACATTTGCAAAAAACTTTTCATTTTACTGAAAGGTCTCCGCCAGAATTGGATTATATTGTCATTATGTTCAAGTTTAATAACTGAAACTTAAATTTTAGCTTGTGTTGATATTCATGGTTGTCTCTATAGTTATAGTGCTTATGTGTGAAGAGCTATGAAGTCAGTGTAGTAAGTTAAATCCTAACAAACAACCTCATGATTACCCGGTAAATAATTCATTTCATTCATTTTAAGTTGGTATCGATTCCTTTATTAACATCTGGCGTAAGCACCATGGGCCGAGAAGCTATTAATTTTGTTATAACTAATGAGAGTAAAACAAAAAGTGACAGTGATTAAATTTTTTTACCAACATTTGTAAATTTGCAAGAACATGTGGATTTCACGTAAAAACGGCCAAACGAATGTGAGTGAAAATGGATAGATACATAGATTACAGTGTGAAATAGTTACCTTTGTCCTGACTTCTGAGGATCAGTATTTTACGCGAATAAAACAACTACTCGTGAGTGTAAAAACTGAAGGACTGCATGACGCAAAGCTGACGCAGTTGATCAAAAGCGAGGTTGTAACCGATCAGGCTAAAAGTTAACCATTAGTGCTAGCGTATTATTAGCACCTCAGGGTACTTCACTTGAAGTGTTCCTTTAGGTTATTTGGTTAATTTGGTTTGTATATCAATATAGGAGCAATTCGACTTAAAAATTAAATATAGATTTGTGTTTGATTGTTTGAAGATTTCCTTCGAAAACATTGAAAGGTATAAATAAAAAACTAATTTCATACTTAAATAGACAACACAAACACGTAGAGTATTATAATAGTGGCGCTCACCTTGACGCCCTCATTAGATGCTTTTTTAAGCCCCACTTAAAGGACCCGGGACTGTAGGAAGAAGGAAACACGTGCGCTGATAAGGAATTCCAAGACTTAATGATGCGGCAGAGGGAACACTCACCGAACCGCTTGGTTCTTGGTTCACCGCACCATATGAGGGTGACATCTAAGCCCTGCACGTGTTGTTCTGTGTAGGAAAGATGAAGGTAGGATCAACTGGGCGATCTCATCAGAACATTCACCGTCGTAGAGACGGTAAAACGTTTGAAACACCAGAGGTATCACACACGTGCTGCCGACCATGTGGAAAGGAAAGGAAGGTGAAGGTTAAGAAAGTTTCTATGCTGTCAGTGCAGTGAATTATCATTGTATTCCTTATAATGGCAACTCAAAAATGCCGTCGATTCGATAGAAGAAGATTGTAATACCTTTATACCACAAGAAAATGTTCAGGTGTAATACGAGGATGATGCGAGCGAGGACTTAGGGCTCCACATAGTTCTTTCGCTCGCTGCATTACTCACGGCTATGGTACTATGCGCCGTCTCCTTCTACGAGTAAATAATGCTTGAGAAGGAGATAGCGACTTGGCTTTGGAGAAGACTCCGGACTCGCACAGTCTGCGAATGACCTCCGTCCCCTATGAGCCCGGAGAGACGGGTAGAGCCACCTGTCACTCTAGCAGAAGCAAGCTGCGGTGGTGGCGAAAAGTGCACCATCCCATACCCGGAGGCTAGACGAGGACACCGCAAACTCTGCACCAGAAGATCGTCATCTCAAACGACGACAGAACGCCTTTGTGTTCATTACAATGCTAAAACTGCCATATAAAAAGGGACAACACTCGCCAAAAAGTACTTCGCGCGTAGGTACTGTATGCAACAGAGCAACCGAGTACGCAGTCGTGTTATATTACGCGTTACACATTAGGTACTCACAGTACTTACCCAAGTCTACTTGCAACCTGCACACTTCTTCTGTGAAGTCGACGGCAAATCGCACGCTGTCATAACACAGACAACATGTTTATTTTTGGTCGCGGCCACCTACATCCACGCTGGTGGAGCCGCGGGCAACACCTATACTATAATAGTGCATACTGTTGATGAAAGGACCTCCGTGGTGTGGTGGTCGTGCACGCGATTGCTACGCACGGGGCACGAGTTCGATTCCCGCTCAGTGCAAAAAGTTGTATGCATGAATATGGCTGTTTGCACTGGTCTGGTCGTACCTCGGAGAGCACGTTAAGCCGTCATACAAATTGCCATACAAATGTTTTTTCACGCCGGTGTCTTCTTTAAAAGACACAAATTCGCTCCTACGTGGAAGACTGCTCGCATCTCTGGGATGACTTCACAAAGTACTTATTAGATGCTCTCGACAGGTTGCAGCGACGCTCGATCCGCATTATTGGGAGTCCAGTCCGAACCTTTGTAGATACGTAGAGATGTGTTGATCCCTGGCAGTATTTTACCGTCTCTACCATGGTTAATGTTCTGATGAGCTCTTCCAATTAATTTCGTCCTCTCCTTTCCTACACAGAACAACACGTGCAGGGCTTAGATGTCACCCGCATATGGTGCAGAATACTCCATCAAGAACCAAGCGGTTCAATGAGTCTCTCCTCTGCCGCACCATTAAGTCTTGGAATTCCTTACCGGCGCACGTGTTTCCTTCATCCTACAGTCTCGGGTCTTTTAAGCGGGGCGTAAAAAAGCATCTGATGAGGCCGTCAAGCTGAGCGCCATCATTGTAGCACTGTATGTACGTGTTTGCAATGAAGACCCCCTTTCATGAGACTTTACCTTCAGCTTAACATCAGTAGAGGTGAAGTAAATAGACGTGCCATAAATAAAAAAAATAATAAACATCTATGGCAGTCGTTACTGGTAGTTGGAGCCCTCAAAAGTCCAACCACTTTAACACTTTAACTTGGAACTTCGATATCGCCATCGACATGATCATTGGACCATTGGTTGTGGAGGTCAATATGGCAGTCGCTTCACGGAAAATATCGAAGTTCAGCCGCATCACAGTTAGACTGGAAAACCGACCACAACAGAGTTGGGAAAAGATTCAGAGAATGATGACTGTTGATGAAAGGGTAGACTAGACCATGGGAAAGGACATAAATATGGTATGTTTGGTCACGATAACCAACATCCACGCGGGCGAAGCCGCGGGCAACAGCTAGTTATATAATATTATCCCGGTTGCCATACAAACATCTATGGCAGTCGTTACGGGTAGTTGGAGACCTCAAAAAAGTCCAACCAGTCTAACTTGGAACTTCGATATCGCCATTGGTCATTACACCATTGGTTGTGGAGGTCAGATGGCAGTCGCTTCACGGAAAATATCGAAGTTCAGCCGCATCACAGTCAGACTGGAAAGCCGACCCCAACTGAGTTGGGAAAAGGTTCAGGGAATGATGATGATCCAATATTATATAATTTCGTACATTTAATATATCAGAAAGTGGTATCTGGTTCTCTCCGCTTCAGTACAAAGAAACTGTAAGAACTTTTCAATTCAAAACTAATATTCACAAATGTTTAAAAACTAAAAAAACCATCTAGGAACCGCTTTGGAAGATTTGAAGGACCGAATGTTATTAGAAAATAATTTAATATCTATATCACATTATACAAAATATTTCTCGGTTTTCTATTTTTCTATTTCGTACCCGTGTAAATGTTTGCCATTGTTTATCAGAGAAATGAGTTCTTTCAGTTCAGCTCAAAATGATTTCTACCTTTCTACATCTACAAACCTTCTGTTTAATACCTTTATAAAAATGATTCCCCGATGTGTATGTACGCACATAACTTCTGAAGAACTGTGTGTGTTATTGTCAGGGCAAGTTTTGTATAAAACATTTTTTTTAATCCAATATAAGTTTTCAAGCATAGGATCAGAATGTCATGTGAGTGGAGCGTTTCATTCAACAATATATATAGACTTATTATAGAATATTATCTTGTAGGTAATTAATAGGAGCAACTCTGTTTAATGAACTTTACCTTTAGTTACAACATATCAAAGTGTCATCGAGACTGAACATTACGCAGGACGCAGCCCATTAGTTAATGTGGGTGCTACACAACTATCTTATAGACTGTTTCAGTTGCTAATATATCATTAGGTGAGAACTTTGATTTTTTTTCCGTTATATTTGCTGAAACTTACTCCGTTATTGAAGTTACTTCAACAATGTATAATCAATATAATACTCACGGTGTATTGATTTCCATATATTTATTAAGTTATCTGACGCCGCCGACCTGTCTCAGACATAATAACTAAGGCAAACTAATATATTACGATACGATATTTGTTCTAGACAATACACTTTTTCTTCTCTTTACTCTAAGAAATAATCCCTTAGGTATATTAAGAAGCTTGAAACAAGTTCAGTTATCCTCATCAACATCAAAGTGTTGTTCCCAATTGCCTGCAAGGTTTCCAGCTTGGGCACAGATTACTTAATAGGTGAAACAGATTAATTATCTAATATTTGTTCGTAATGTTGTATGTTGTAATTCTCCGATACATAAATATACTCATTCTACTTTTAAAGTGGGCATTTCATCAGAAAGGTTTGATTTCATAGCCGACCACAGACCACAACGGCAGATAAAGCATACCGTGATGTAGATATGAATGTGATAATATTGTTCATTGTCACTTCTGAATGGTGCCGTCTATCTGTCGAATTGAAGTTTAACAAGTAATAGGTACACAATACACATTACTATAAAATTTAACAACTTTTTGATCAAAATAAATCAATCCCGTAATCTACTTATTTGTTTAAGTATATAACACATGTTATTTTTTCTATTACATTATGGTATTTATAAAACCTCGTTATTGTTAAATGGGACCATTGCGAAGCCCCAAAGAATTTAAACAATGTACAATATTATTATATTCATCGTATTATCATATTATGACTTTGTTATTTATTTCATTCTTTATTGCACACATAATTTATTTCATGGTGTGCTACCTACTGCATACGTCTGCAGTTGTCGTATGCGTTCGGCAACGGCATCTTCCATATGCCGCTGATATACATAACTGAAATTTTAGAGAAAATAAGAACGATTAATCTTACACTACCTTTTATAACTTGAAATGTCGCGTATAAAAACAGTTTATACGACCATCGGCTTGTGAAATAGCTACCCAAATATTTTCTTGGCCGCCGAGGAATTTATACGTGGATTAAAAGGTTAAATCTGGCAAAAGGAGCGTATTTTATAGTGAAACGGTTTTTTATAACTGTAATTTAAAATGAGACAGCTGAAGAATTATTGCAGAAAGTATTGCAGTATTTAAATTGATCGTAGAGGCACAATTTGAGGGTCTGCTTTCAAGCTTTTGCCCCTTTACTTTGTATGGTCTTGGGCATCCATGGGATTGAGACAGTTGACTCTTTTTCAGTGCCAAGACACCACTTCTTGGGTCTACTCCTCCTACGGGGGTACTGCATATTTCGGCGGCAGATAATACTCTTTTACTACTTTTAATGACACCGAAACTACCGCACAAAATAGAGTCATGTAATCCGCAAAATACGATTCAGAAATCATTTATCTATGCTCTCCATTTCTATTTCATCTTTCGGATGCCATGAACGTCGAAACGTTGGTTCCATTTGAACTACGAACTCGTCCTTTTATACCGCAACATCTCGAGGGAAAGGTCTGTAGCAGTCTAGCCCCAGTCTATTACCTCAATACACCACTAGTACAACGACGTAGAACAATTTTAAAATACAGACATACTTACATATGTAAATTTCCCTCCGGAGCAGGCAGAGGTGCAATTTCACCCTCCTTTCACCAACCATTGAATTTGATTGTGCAGAAAATTATAAAAAGCAATTAGTATGCTGACTGTTCAAATCAAATTTAGATTGGAGAAATGAAATGCTTCGACGGGATTCGAACTTGCGTTCTTTCCCTTACAAGGGGGACGGTCTGACCGCTAAGCCACGAAGCCTCGTCTGAATCTTACGATATTCTTTCATATAATCATCTTCAGGGAGATGGTGGCGGCTATCTAGCGGCAATTATAAGAACTATCGGCACAATGAATGATGTAACAGTCTTTTTTAAACATTGTATTAACCCCCTGCAAGGGAAAGAACGTGGGTTCGAATCCCGTCGAAGCATTGCTTTTGATCCCGCTAAAGAGGGGGTGAGTCCATTGCCGTATTCCGGGTACTATTTTTGACTCGAGCCGTACATCTGAGTCTGAGTGTGGACTGTATGTATTATCTGTCTGATGTTGAACCGCCCTATACCTTAGTCACCTTGTACTACGCTGCATGGCAATGCAATGGAAGGTTCAAATTGTACTTTGCTGGGAATCGGGTAGAAATTTTAAATACACATATATAAATAAAATGCGATGTTCAATGGCACTGAAAACTTTCTATTTATGTAAATCAATAACATGATCGTTAGTGAAGAACAGCAAATACTCACAGTATCAAAACTAATGTTGTTTGCATTTTCATGAAACTGTGAGATACGTGTCAATTGATTAGTTTGTATATTTCTACCTTCCTATATAATAGAAATATACGAAAAATAATATCTGGAACATGCTCTGTAAATCTCATAAAGATTTTTACCTATCTAGTTTTGAGAAGGTCGCGCTTCAATCTCCCTACTAACTCTATGGATAAAACCATTTTTACGACATCGTCTTACCCTAAAACATGGGCTCCTTACTATTCAACATAAAAGTTTTTTATGTCGATCCTGCTCCCACGTTTTCATAAAAACCGATTTGATACAAGTTGTGAGAAAAAATGTTGGGTAGACGGTTCTTCCGTGATATATGGCACAGCGTACGTTCACATTGGACCAGATTCCACGGTTTCACGAGCAATGGAATTAAAAAAGAAATGGCGCTGAATCAGATATTTCTCAATGATACGTTTGTAAAATAAAAGAACTTAAAACGACGTAGCAAAGTGTTCACGATTTTCTTGAAAGTTTTAAGTCAGTGTAGAATGCAACTATTATTTTCAATCGAGATAGTTTTATGCTATCTGATATAGTTAAAACGACATCAAGGATTTGTGTAAAAGTACATAAATAATATTATATTATATAGAATTATGATTTTCAATTTGCTTATATCTAATAGACATTTGATTGTAAAAGTGAAGGTTATATTTTCAAATTTCAATTTCGTCATATTAGTTAAAAATCAGCTAAATCTTTCTTACGGTGTGATGCAGGTGTCTCCATTGCGAAATGGGGAGGTCTCGTACCAGCTGGTAAAGAGACCTTAGGTATGAATGCAAAAGAAATGTAAAATATCCGACATTCACGCGGGTGTAGCCAAGCAACAGATGGTAGGTACTAAAGTTAAAACTCCTGATGCAACTGTTAGAGCAGAGTTTGACAGAAAATAAAAATAATCTCACCAGTTAAGCACCGCGCAAACAATGGTTAATAAAGATGGTGGCCTCGTGTAGTACTTATATAACATATCTATTATCTACTGCATATACCCAGTACACAATTAAGCATTATCTATTCACATTTATGTGATAATATGGTCCGTGGGGCACAACATGGAAAATATGTACTTGTAAGGTAATATTATTGCTATTAGGTAGGTACTTAATCACACTCGTACTTTTAAAATATTTGAATAATAGGTTATATTACTACAACTTGGAAAAGATACTAAAAATATGAAATATATACTAAAATCGTTATACTATACCTACCTTTTTCTATAAGTTATTATGAGTTTTTGAAAGATACGTAATTTTGTAGCTATTCATATATGGACCATCTTTAATTTTACATAACCCGAGTATCTTTTTCAAGTCTTTTTGTACGCCACTGATTAAATTTGTATCCTTTTTATACAGTGGTTCAATAAATCGCAAAATTCAATGACCCTTATTTTGTCTCCTTCTCGAGCACTACTTGCTCGCAGAAGGAGGCAGCGGCAGTCCAAGCGAATTTATATTGGGTCTGGAATACAATCATATCACTGTTGAGACAAAGTATACTAAAACTCATCAATCCAGTTCCATTTGATATTTTAATGATATAATTAGAAAAATAATCAAAGGTGTCTGTTGTGAATATTGTTAGACAAAATACAATGACAGGGACAAATTGTTGTAATATTATTAATTAATTAATAAACTTGTACCAACTGTATCAGTATTACCTATTCGTCAAATTTGCTACCAAATCCATTAATTAATTAATTATAGTGATGGCTCAGAGAGGACTGTTGGTAGTGTTGGTGTCAAATATTATAATTATAATAAGGTTGAGAGGTTCGGCACAGCTTGTTATGTCTCACCATTTTGATACACATATCCTTATGATTCTTTTGTTAGAGGAATTGGCATATTTACCATGTTGTATTGCTTCGAGTTACCAATATTTTGGCGTTGATGGTGCTTACACCATAATCACGGAAGAACTGGAGATTGGCGGGTGAAAAAGTTTCTAATGATATCAATCTCTATAGTACCGTTAGGCTAACAAGTACAGTTTAAATACCTATAATGTTTTTTCTATAGGTCGCTTTAAATTACTCCCAGTCACAAATCTAGCAGAGGTGTAAATTCCATGGGAACAAATATTAACTGCATACTACCCAATCGAATAAATTCTAATGTTCTTAACCACATACGTAAGTATAGGACATATAATGTATCTCCTTTACCTCTCCTTCTTACCTTGCCTTCTCCTTTACTTACGATTGTTACTTTGAAATATTTACCTATTAATGCCTACCCTATGCCTAAAAACCTTGTGCACGCCACTGGAACCTAGTATAGCATGTTATGCCATTGCATTGTGAAGCAATTATAACCATGGTCCGACTTAGAATGGATTACCATACTGATCGTTCTAAACACATTTAAGTTCTTTACGTAAGTACCTCTGTCTAAAAGTCAACCAAATTAAACATAAATAACAGCTTCCGTGTTTAGTACTACATGTCGTATCAATCATAACAATCAATCAGCCTAGGCCTCTCTCGATATTGTAATTACATCAAGTATAGGAAATACTGTGACATTTGGAAGCTTTTATTAAGAAAATAGTATTCCGAAGATAGGACATGACGGCATCTCCCGTCCTAATTGAACAATCCGACTGGGAAAGAAGCCCTACAGAATACCGCGGCTAATTATAACCTTGTGTGGTTTTCCAGGGTGGCCTGAGCTCACTGGAAAGATTTTGTGCTGTCTATATAAAGACTGAGGATTTAAATTGACTCTGCTATGTGATTATATAAAACTCTGATTTGTCTTAAACTTAACTTAGCTATGTCAACTAATTGGGATATGTCAACTATGGGCGCTTAAGTCAATTAACGAGGTGCTTATGTTCCAGCAGAAATTAAAGAATAGTATCGAAATACCTACGGGTTGTAAATGTTGTTGTTAATTAGTAAAACATAACGTGATAAATACTTCACCAATTGGTGTGTAACGATATAATTACAAGGGTTCTTACCATAATCGTTAATTATTTTAGGCCTTCAATTAAATCGTTACTTACAACTCTGTTATTACGTTTAAGTACTGATTATTACATTATTACAGTAGGCACATGAAAACCGTTAAATACCTTCCCATGAATTGAAGTACTAGTAGCTAGTCGGCCCGAGTATAATTTAGCTTCGTTGGAAGAGAAGTTAGTGGGAATATAATCAATTTTCTTACTAATATTCTTTTAAAAAAATACATCAAAGTTATAATATAGTGGTTAATACCAACCTTGTGTTGTGTTTCCAGCGCTGAGTAGGGTAGCCAGACCTCACTGGAGAAGTTTTGTGTTGTCAGTGGGAAGACCGAGAAACCTTTCTTTTTCTTCTGCACTGACAGCACAGAAACTCTGTTAACCTTTTCCCCTCCCCCTTCCTTTCCCCCCTCGCCTCTATATAGTAGGCAGCACGAATGTGACGTCCCTGGTGTTTCAAACGTCCATAACGCACGGACCCCACGGTAACCACTTTCCATCAGGTGGGCCGCGTGCTTGTCTGCCTACATGGTATAAGTGGTATAAAAAAGTTACTCAGTACGACACCTTAAGTCTTGATGATACTGTGTTACGGCATAGAGCCTCATGCTGACCATATCTCTGCCTTAGGTGAGTTATTAGTCTAAAAGTTTATCGGTTGTGAGGCTTCCCAAGTTAAGCCGACTGTGAAATTACCTCCGTCCTTCTTTTTCAACGACTTTCATACTGTATTCTATCATAAATAATTTTTTTCTATAGGTTTCGAGATATCTATACCATTGGTTGTGGAGGTCAAATGGCATCAGTCGCTTCACGGAAAATATCGGACTTCAGCCGCATCACAGTTAGACTGG
The DNA here is from genome assembly GCA_963691645.1 of Pelosia muscerda. Lineage (NCBI taxonomy): Eukaryota > Metazoa > Arthropoda > Insecta > Lepidoptera > Erebidae > Pelosia > Pelosia muscerda. The sequence goes on along the minus strand of OY829098.1, from coordinate 13,412,172 downwards.
AAAGCCGACCCCAACTGAACTGAGAAAAGGATAAGAGAATGATGATGACAGTTTCGATTCATAAACTCTAAAAGTCTAATGTAATAGGTGGCGACAATATGTATATGTGGATGCGTCCGAAACTTTGTATATTTTTGTTACTTTTGACTCCACCAAAAAACTATACAAATTTTGAATGAGCTACTATCTTGAAAGCTGTAGTCACTTCGGTAGTTTGTTTACCAACTCGTATAAGACAAGCTGAACATATAAAACTAACAAAGAAAGTTATTCTGAAAACGAACGGTATCAAAATTCTAAAACCTCTTATGGTTAGCTTGCCAACTTTTACTGGCAAATTGGTACAAGGAGAACCAGCTTGTTTGATATGTCAATATTGTAACAATTGAATAAAAGAAAGACACGATTTCAGAAAAATAATACAATGGTAGTGATTCTGCTGTCACGAAACTTTTTGAAACTCGATAAAATACTGACTAAAGAGCAAGCTTGCGTATCATTCTCTCCTACTTCATTTTTTAAATCACTTAGTTCGCAGACAAGCATATGGCCTACCTGATGGAAAGTCGTTACAAACGTCCGTAGGCTTTTTTATCGTACGAAAAATCTCGGGAGAAATCATCAAGAGATTTTTTTACACTGTCTCAGGAACTCGACGATCATCAAGTGTACCGGTTTGGAGATGAGGCTTGAAACCGATAAGTATTTTTAAGTATAGAGTACAATCATCATCATTCCCTGAACCTTTTTCCCAACTCAGTTGGGGTCGGCTTTCCAGTCTAACTGTGATGCGGCTGAACTTCGATATTTTCCGTGAAGCGACTGCCATCTGACCTCCACAACCAATGGTCTAATGACCAATGGCGATATCGAAGTTCCAAGTTAGGCTGGTTGGACTTTTGAGGGCTCCAACTACCCGTAACGACTGCCATAGATGTTTGTATGGCAACCGGGACCGACGGCTTAACGTGCTCTCCGAGGCACTTATAAACCTGCGATGTGTGTATTTACACATAACTTCGAAAAGCATCGAAAAGTCAATGGTGTGTGCCATGGTAAACCTGGGATCGAACTCGAGACCTCATCTCAGCAGTCCATTACCCATACCACTAGGCTACCGCGGCTTATATCTACAAATAAGTACTAAATTTATAGTGACCATCAGTTACTAGCTTTTAACCATAAGTAGACCTCAAAATATGTAGAACGGACACAATGAACTTTAGTATTACGAAGATAGCCGCTTAATTTTGTTAAACACGAATGGCACCATCAATTATTTGACATCGTTAACCCTACTTTCACAGTTTGTAGTCACACCAATTTCGGTTAATTTCTCATCAGTCGCTCAATGTCACACTATATACCGTACGAGTAAGTACTAGGTTCGTGTCTTCAGACTAATTTTCAAAAATGTCACTATATTTTCTATATACCTACTGACATTCCTGAAATATAATGTCAGTATACTCACTATAATTCTTATTTCTACGTTAGTCTTCGTTGCATTCAAGACTTATATTTTTTAATCCAGATCCCCTCTCCTACTTGTTTCTTGATTGGATTTTATGACAAGGATTCCCATCTGATCCCCGCAAAACCGGCCTTACCTATGTTCGCTTGGGCCCCAGCGATATTAATAGGACTCCTTGGCTGGCTTCAGTGTATAAAGTACTCTCTATATCTCACAGCATAACTTCAATGATAATTATCTTTTCAGAGTAGCTAAAACCAAAGCTACACTCAGAACACAAACAGCTCAACTGTAGCTAGTTACAGGTGAAACTAATAAAAACGTGGCGCCACTACCTGGCCACACAATGCCTGTCGTGATACTCTGTAATAAATATTTTACTGCAATATTAAATAAACGCGGCGCGGCGTTCAATAGGCAGCAATAAGAGACAAAATTCAGAATACAAACGCGCTGATTTATGTCGAAGTGTGATTTGAATGTGATTTCAGAATATCTGTACCTATTCTTGTTCCAATTTATGGACGTTGTTTAATACGGTACGGAAAATAGACACAAGTAAAATGGCTTGTATATCCATGAATTATAAATCAATAAATTAGCCTATTGAGCGTAGATATTTAGAGTTCCGCTAAGATCTTAGGGGCCAACTTGAAAAGATTTCGGCTTAAAGATTTCTGATGCCAGTAGGGCCCGCCAACGCGTCTAGGTACACCAGTCAAAGAAACCGAGATTCAGAGTAGGAAGTATGATGATAAATAAGTCCATTGCAGTCCACTGCCAGTCTCAACATTCTCTGAATATACGCTGTGCACCATCGCATCCAATCCTCTGCCTTGCGCATCTAGTATAACCCAGCTACAGAACAAATATTAGTACTATTTAGCTCCTATGAATCTAGCTCCCATTTTCCGGTCGTCTGTACATGGGCGTGTAGAAGTAAAATAAGACGACCAGAAAATAGTACGCTATAAGCTATTGTGTTCCAGAGGTAGAAGGATGAACTATAAAGTATAGAGTGAAAAGCTATTCCTCTCCCACCGCAACCCAAAACACGATCGCTAATAGTAGGTCAAGGCAATGGTAAACCCACAGCGCTTTGTTACGCTTTGTTTTATATAGGGAGGTTATAAGTATATTACATTAACATATTCATTAGTACCAAGCACCCTTCTATACCAAAGTGCTTTCACAGAAAAAGACGCATTTTCTAATTAGAATATTAAGTTCTTGCTGTTTATTTTAATAAAAGAACACTATCTCGAATAGGTCTGTTATTTTCGATTCCCTAATGTAGACCGCAGGAACTGATTTTGAACTTTAAGACTAAGTGTGAAATTTTGAATTAGCTTACGTAGTATTGTGATGATAGTTGCGCCCCTCGGGTCTTCACGACCATTGCCTCTAAATTTCCCGATAAAGGCTCTCAAATAACATAGTTTAGCGACAATTTATAAGACTTTTTGCTTTAACGACAACGCAAATTCTCTGGAAGCTGAAAAGTTCTCCATTGCGATAATCAATTATTAAAATGATGTTAAAACTTATTTGCTTTTTTTGGCAGCACTTCCTATGCATAACATTCTTCAGTAAATCTTAATAATCATACCCCTTGAAACCACTCTAGAATCAAATTTTAAGTAAATAGAACTCGAACACACTTATTTATGACCAAAAGCACTCATATACAATTAAAATTAAACTTATTGCTTCTTACCTTGACAACGCCCGTAGAACCTACGTAAACAGTGATGGATGGACCTACATTTTATTTCTAACATAGAGCAAAGTTGTGTAAGTTTGAATGCTTTGTGCTTTATGCTTCTAAATAATTTAATATTTTTTATTTTAGTCCCTTAGAGGAGGTACCTCTAGAAATCTTATTAAATAAAAGGCTTAAAAGAAAAAAATACATGTTTATAACCCCAGCAATTTAAGTTCTTTGTTAATGAATCAGCCCGACCATCTAACTGACTGACATAGATAGATAAAGCTGAAAAGTTTCTTAAACAAACAAACAAACTTTTCAACTTCCACTAATCTTTGGAGCCATCAGTGCGATTTAATAAATTCTTTCTGGATTTAATAGGCCCGTTCTTTTCTTCGAGAAGTTTATAGGTCATTTAATAACGTGCTATAAACCTTAAGCAATGGTTTAAAAAGTTATAGGTAGAGTACGGCAGGTGAAACCGCAGGACGCAGTTATTTAAGAATAACTAGTGCTAGTGAACGGTATAATGTATTACTTCCTGCAACATTATTATAAGTCATCTGTCCTTCCGTTTGTTGTGCATTCGTGCACTCAGTGTGGCACGTGTTGTGGCATGGGTGGTCAAATTACATGACCGATCTGTATAATTTTGGCATTTATTGCGGTCAATAGTGATATTATTTCACTTCGAACCGGCCATAAGTGAACAAGAAGTGAACTCTATTTACAAAAAATAGAAATATATAAGGCATAGTGTGGGATATGCCGTCAACATGATGAGTTTGATCGTTAGGAGAGGGATCTCTTTAGATGAAAATATCTCTTTGGAGTTGTGAGGGAAAACCCTTTTATAACAGTACAGTCATAAAGGTTTTTGCCCCTAAACTCCCAAGAAACGTAGTCCCTTTCTATGGCATATACGTATCAAAGATCCTGTAAGTTGACTGTGAGGTATTCCTTACAAAAATATTTGAGGCATACCACACCTAAAAATAGAGCATTCCGGTGTCAGGCGGGTCGACCATTACACGATTTAAACTACAACTACTTATATAAATTTGCTTAAAAAGTTATCGTCACTTCATGAATAGTTAAATATCCCTCAACTGAATACCAGTGTGTATAAAAGTGTTTCGAGCGCTATTTATTAAAAGTATTAGGCTAATACAATATCCACAAAGCCAAATTAAGTAGCTGTCCGAAACTTTCATAAAGACTTAACAAGTTAAAATTGGTTTATGAACCACAAAATAGAATGATTGACTACGTTGTTTTATGCAGACAGGATAAGTACAGGGACTAAAATAGATGTCCATGTCACAGCCATCGGTGAACTGGAGACTTAGGGCGTTTAATAATCGCGGGTATTCCATAAAATTATAGGCCCGTAGTAAATTATATTATAATAGAATCACTCTGAGTGTGCACCGGGACGTAATAATACCTTTGGGCCCAAGCTAACATTAGCTGTTGATCAGTACCCCGGCAATACAACAGACGAATCAATATGCATCATGCTTTCCCATCGGGATTGAGAGTATAGCGGCTAGATTGGCCTGCACTGCAATAGTGTGAATGAAATGGTCCAGTCCAGTGCTAGACTTTAGACTGAGATAGTAGTGAACGCGACTGCTACGCAAGAAGCGTGAGTTCGATCCCCGCTCAGTGCAAATATTTGTATGCATGACTATGGCTATTTGCACTGGTCTGGTAGTGCCTCGGAGTGGTCGCTAAGCCGTCGGTCTCGCTTGCCTTACGAGATCTATGACAGTCGTTACGGGTAGTTGGAGCCCTGAAAAGTCCGACTAGCCTAACTACAGAACATAGTTATCGTCGATTTGGTTGTGGAAGTCCAATGGCAGTCGCTTTTCGGGCAATATCGAAGTTCAGCCGCATCTTAATTAAACTAGAAAGCCGACCCCAACTTAGTTAATCGGGTACAATACTGCCTCTATTTTCATTTGACTCTTTTTAGGTGTCAAAACATCGACACGTATCAGTTTAAATGTACAAGTAGGGATATAATCACTTCTCCACCCGTTTAATTCCGTTTTACTTAGAATATAGAAATAAATGGTGCTCATCAAGCCAAATTTCCTCAAAATAGAATTGCAAATACGCGAACAATGAGGATTTGCCAGACTATTAGATACTTAATATTTTAACACAGCCTTTGTTATTGAACCCATTCAATCTTTACTAGAATATGCGCTTTATAAACTACTAGTACATTTTAATAGCATAGGTCCTAATTTATACTTAGGTATAGGTATCATCATCATCATCTGAGCATAGTTTTGTATAACCTTTTGTTTTGTCGGATGTTAAGCTAATACACCAGCTATCAGGTGACATTGACCCCCTAAAAACCGCGTCGCATGGTCGACGTGTGATGGAAACGAGAGTGATGTTTTCGGTATACCTATATAACGATCATACACCACACAATTCATGGAAATTGGTTTAGTCGTTCAGCAGTTATGCTGATAGGTAAGACACATGACTTATATTTTCTTTTCTTTTACTGTAACCAGATAATAAACAACAAGTTATTGCAAAAGCTTAATACGTTAATTAACTAGATATTGAAACTGTATCGAGGTTACACAATTGTAAACATTTATTATGACCTCTGTTTTTTTCATTCTGACTCAACAGCGTTACTAATTCGTAGTTACTCATACATTATAATGTCAGTGATATTATCTATTCAGTAATTCTAAGTTTTTAATCCTAGTAGGTAATATATTTTATAAATGTGAAAGTCGGTACGGACCGATGAATGTTTGTTATTCTTTTACTGTAAAATGGCTCACCGGATCCGGGACCTTTATAGTTTTAATATTTTATACACATAAACGGTTTTATCAATAGGTTCTCGGAAGTTTGCGCGATTTTAAACATAGTAATTACACTATTTAACGACTACTCATTCGGATTATTTTGATTTTATTCACCGTAGTCATGACGGTGTCTGATCCGTGTAAATATTAAAATATCTTCCCACAAATTGCGCAAATAGGTTTATTTCAATGGTTTCAACTACTCTTCACAAACATGAAACTATCAGTCCGATGTCAGCAGCCAGAATCTGTACCGATTGGATAAAATTTATTAAAGATTCCTCATTCAAATGCTCATTCTTATGTACACTTTTTTGATAAACTGTTTAGAAAAAAGTAGCTTGCAGAGATCATCATAATTTGAACCTTCGGTTATATACCTTTTACGTCACGTATTCGATAATGCGCCCATCATTCTGCTTTGTAAGTCATCTTCAGCAGCTTTTTCATCCAACCTCAGAAACGAGGAGGTTCCCAATTTGCGCTTTATTTTTCATAACTCCAGCATTTACGAGTATGATTTGAAACTTCTATAATTAATAATAATGGCATACTGCCAGATTCGAATCATTCTTTTTTTAAGTCCTTGACATGATAGTCTGCACTCGGTGTTTTATGAGTAGCTACTGTTGATTCTAATTCTATACTGTTGACTATATTATATCCTTTGTTTCTTTCTCTTTCCGCAGCTATAGCCAACCCAACCCAAAGCCAGTACAGCTAGGTCGATAATGACGTTTATTGTTTTTTTAATACTCCTTAGTTCTTAGAATCTGTTCTATAATTCCAATTTATTGCTATTTTTAGATACACTCCACGTAATCACAGCTATTAGTGTTTATGGTGTAACACGAGTTTAAATGTCCACAATTCTGTACTCAGACTTATTAAGTGATTTACGAGAGAACAAATTCCCCAGCACGTATTTACAAGTCGTATCGTTAGTACTCTTTGCGTCACGTTACAAGATTACACCGTATTTATTTACTTCGCTAAACACACGCCTTCGCTCCCTTACGGCGCTAAAAGTGGTAAAAACACAACACAGTTACAATCCCAGATTAAATTTGTGTATGCAAAAGAGAAATCAACTTCCCCCAGGATTCAATTTTGGTTAGGTAAGTAATGTGTGAGTTCGAGTGACGTTAGGTTTATTAAAATTATATATTTTTGTTATTATTGTAGAATATTTATGACTATAGGTATCGTAACGTATCAAAACCTACGGGATTCAAGATTGACCTGAACACCTAATGATTGAGGGACGTAACTCTGGTGCAGGTTGTTTACTGGAAGTTGGATAGAATCATTATGTTGTCTGTTAACCACTTGATTGTAAGCTAAACCAATAGGAGAATGAGACTCCAGAGTCGGGGATAAAAGACTAAGATAATATTTATTTAGACAGTGGCTCTCAAGCATTTATCTCTTTTTCAATCTTACAGACTTTTTACTTGTTACTAATTATAGGAAGCGTACCGCCACCAACGAGAGATGACGGGGGTATTAGCGCAATTTCGTGAAGCCAATTAAATTAAGTGAATCTTTCCGTGTCTCAAGTGCTAGGCAACTTTTTTATTGCGGACTAGAAATTAATTGATGTTTCGGTAATCAGCTAGTGGAAACTACGAAATTGTTGCGTATAATGATACTGTGTTACATATTGTAACAAAGCAAAAGTAGGAATGTTATTCTGTATAATACAAAAATAATATGCAAACGAAAATAAGTAAGTATAGCTCGATAATCACCGCCACTTCGGCAAACTAATAAGTACCTACGTAATTCGGCAAACTCCTTAACGGTTTGATCGATCGACAACGTTCGATCCATCTTATGAATTATTTTGTGTGTATTTTGTACGAGAGTATTTCAGATATACCAAATGAGTAATTCTGAGAATCGATTGTAAATTATTTCATAAGCCGTTAGGAGATCGGGATCGGATTTACACTTAGCGGAGCCGAGATTTTCATTTGGTTTTCTTCGTAATAGGTCCACGGACTTGTATATGGGAACTAAAAATGTAATTGGAAGTCATTCCTATGACATTCTCGAAAACCGTTTAAATGACAGTATACTGAAACTTGTGGTGCTTTCCAGCACCAACTCATTTGTGCTTCACATGCATAGCTCTACAACTCAAATTATTCACAACAATTTGTACGTAATACGAGTATAAAACTGCGGACATAATCTACTGTATCTAACCATTATATCAAGGATTTTAGGGCGGGTACCTCATCAATCATTCACCCTCAGCTTTTTTAGCCCAGCAATTATAACAGCAAAAGATAACCCTGAACCATCAGTTTCATTCAAAGCAGTCATAGCAAATGACGGAAAGTAAACTCATCTGTTTATGAGAAGTTTGTTAATCCAGCCTTTAAACCGCAGCTTAGCTTCCCTTAGGAATATGTCAAGAATGTTTTGAAACTTTCACGATATCGGTAGTCTACAATTATTTCTAACTAAAACAATTGAGAAGGTAAATAAACCGGTGAAGTGCGAGTGAGACTCGCGCACCAAGGGTGCCGTACAACCTTGAAATTATGGTTTTAGCACTTCAAACTATGCCGGTTATTTAAACAATATCACAAAAGTTTAAAGTAAAGGACGACTGGATGCCTATGGGGGTGGTGGCCTCGGCCTATTCCAAAGGGAAAAAGGCGTGAGTATGTATAATATATTATATTCTATTAGTATATTGTTGGTTCCCCAAAATTAGTCCACAAAACATACACTTACAATACCAGATCATATAAATAATTAAAATAATAATTAAACCAAAGTTATTGTGTTATTTAAATATTAAATTTGATCCACATTTGTAAATGATGACTGAAAAACGAATGTATAGTAGGTAACTATTATTTTTTCATAAACTTGATCATCACTAATTTGAAGAAAGATGTTTATGATTATGATTAAAAGTCCAATCAACTTGATACCTACGCATTCCTGAGAAAAAGGTCAGACGGACAGACGGACAGCTAACGAAGTAATCCTATAAGGCTACCGTTTTTTTCCTCTTGAGGTACGGAAAAGGGTCATAAACCCGGATTATAGCAACAGATTTAGCAATTGATCAATGAAAATAACAATTACATACATATTTTTGGTTATCGCGATATAGCCAAGGTTTCACAAACGTGTTTGCAATGGTGACCCTCTTTCATGAGACTTTGCCTTCAGCTTAACATCAGGCGAGGTGACGACAAATTGACGTGCCATAGATAAAAAAAAAGAACAATAAAGAAACAATATTATAATAATAAATATATCAATATTATTCGAATTATACAAACATAAACGGTAATTTCATTATTTTTAATAATTCTTTACTCAATTGTGTGTAAAAACCAATGTTTTATTTACATAGTTGCTACCGAACAATTATGTACAGAATAACATTTGTTTTTATTTAGACACAACTAAGCACAATAAGCTATAAGAATCCATCTATCAAAAAGCGACATCAATCAATCTCGCCGCGACAATAATTATAGTTAATCATTGTTGATATCTACGGTTCTACTTAACCGATTGTGATCAAACAAAAGTACTTTTTTAGGAGTAATCAAACTCCAACAAAAACCACATTAACATTGGCTCAGTAGGGTTTGCTTACATCGCTATCAAACCGACAAGTATTCCAAAAAAATATTGTTGTGTTTATCGTTAATATATCATAACCCTTTTAGTTAAATTGTACAGAAGAGAAGACTAGATGTTGCACGCGGCGTCGCTCTAATCGAATACTGTTCCCAGCCCCATGGGAACTTATTAGGGAAATAAAAATTAGACTATTTGTTATTCAAAACTACAATGTATTTCTACCAGATGAGATCAGCCCTCTGAATGTGCTTTATTAATAAACATCAAAACATCTGCACATAATATTAATATTTTGAAGAGAATATCAATTAAAAACAGAAATCGATATGAAAATTGATACTTGCTCAAAAATCAACGAAGGTATTTAAATAGAAACTGAAATATTTAAGGAAAATAAACTTCACCAAAGAGTCACATTTTTGTACTTCCGGACTGCTGATAGATGTGGAAACACGTAATTTCGAAATTGATAAGCAAGAGCATTAGAAAAAAAGCCTATAGCGTTTAGTGAGCATTCTTTTGAGTATTCTAGGGAGCATTCTCGCAAAAGTATAGCATTTGCTAGACCTATAATGATAATGTACGATGGAGATTGACACGGTCATTTCATAGTTATAACACTATAACACATGTTTGACTCTGTATGGCTCGGTAGGGTAGACTGGGTACGGTTGAAACAATTTCCATTTAAATGTACATAACAGTGGAATTATTTGACGGAACTTATCAGTGTTTAATTATTTTGAAAGAAAATATATCTGTCCTTCAATCAGGACATGCATTGTGGCTTCTGGTGCAATAATTTTGCTACAAGGTTAGTTTATATACAAAGTGAGAAATTGTTACAACCGACCACATGGCAAGGGCGGTTGTAACAGGGAATGGTGTCAATTATAACACGAACCTTTTGAATAATTTAATGGGCTTTATTATAACAATTGATAGTCTTATGCCGTTCAGGCTAAAGACACCGCCTTCTTAAATTGAATTAGTACTTCCAGCTACATTATAATTAAGTAACAAGTATGAAATTATCAAAATGAAACAAAACAAATCTTTTTAGGAAACTAATACCACATTTTTTCATAAAACTAATCAATCTTGTGAGATTAATGATTTGAAACAGTTTGTAATTATATTATTAGTACTTAATCGATTTTATATAATATAGAAAAATTGCCATAAAGAAAAAATTACTTAGTTTCGCAGTTATGGCAAATGTAGGGCAGACCACCTGCAGTGCAGTCCTCGTGTGCCCAGAGCTCCAGAGCCAGAGCACACCATCCATTGTTCCCTGGACCTGCTTTCTGAATATAGTGACAGACATACGAGGCAATCGGATATACACATTTTGTTACAACTGTACCCATTCGGTATGCTATAACCGTCCCCACCGGCCATTTTGGGAGAATACGACACATAATAACGCAATGCATAGTTTAAAATAAAAACAAAACACTTTCTCTTTTTTGTAATAAAACGCAAATCAATATAATAAAACGCTAAAATCAAAATATTGAACTATAAACATAAAAATGGAAAGAAACTGCAGGCAAAAATACCTACTTTAGGTCGTCAAAAAGTAATAGGGTCTCCTGTGGACAAGCACAGCGCGCCGCGGCTGACGCAACATTGTGAATCATGTTCATACGTGTTGCCTGCTTCTTTCCCCCCTTGCACCCCTACGTCCTATGCCGCCGGTTTGGGAGATACTGACGATGTTATAACCATCCTTTGTTACTACCGTACCCAGTCTACCCTACGTTTCTCAGTTCGACAAATTTAAAAATACCGAAAGTTCGATGTTCTGTACAAATGAATGCTCCGGACTATCGGCATCTTTCGAAACACGCACTTCTTCTTCTTCGATTCAATGGCTCGGATAAATCCAGTTTCATTACGCTTATTGCTGTAGCCAACTATTGGGCCAAAAAATTTAAAGAAACTCGCACTCACGGCGGTTGATAGCAAAACAGAACTCAATGTGTATAGATTTCAGCTAAATAGGTACTTATAATAACCCTTATAGTTTAGATTTATTTAAATTTGAATTTTGTCCGGCAAAGATCTCCTTAATTTGATTTCCTATCGCACATAAAACTGAAGGTTTAGTTTTTTGGGAAAAAAAGCTCTGACGTCACGAATGCCAGACTACTTTTTCGAGTGTGTAGTAATAGTCTTACAATCGTTTTTGATTATATAAAAAAGAAACAAAAAGCTCAATGGAAATTGTTATTAGAGATATCAGTAACAGCTGAATTAGGACACGGGTCCTTCCATAATTATTTAATGTTTTTAATTAAAATATTCACCCGTACGTTGCTCTGTATATTATTTTGGCGTATGTGGTAAGCGTGCGTACCTGTAGAAACTGGCCAGTTGACTCGTATTTGAAGTTTGTATTATAGAGCTTGGGATTCACATTTAGTGTTAAAATGTCTGTCGGCCTTTCTTCTTCAACTCCGAGAAGGAATCTTACGACAGAGTCTTGTATATCGTTTTGCAGGTCCAGTGACTAGTAGGTGAAGTTATGGACTTTAAAGATATACCTTGTATACCCAATAAAACATCGATCCGATATGCATAAACCCTAATATTTGTAAATACGACATCATGAAGAAGGCAGCTGTATAAAATGGCGGTAATCGCCTTTAAAAAATCTTCACTAAGTACTCGTTACACAGCCGTTCCCAAGCGGCCAGTAATAGAATTATTAAAGACGTACCATAACTTGAACTGTAAGCTATTTGGTCAAATTATGAGACAAAAGGGCCGTAGTATTTAAATATCGATTCTGTTTCTAACGTGTTTATTTTATGGGTTATAGCTATTCAGATTACTGCCGTAGCTCGTGACCGTAGTATGTACTTCTATCTATATTGCTGATCTATATTATCTATAATATGATACATCCGATATTTTTTTATTAAAAGTAAGCCTACCCTACTTGAACAATGCCGCCAACTTACTTTCTCGATAGCCTTTCTAGCTAGATTTTTTAACTTAATATAGAAATACTTTGGTTAGGCTAGATAATAAGTAATTAGGTGTAAAAGTGTAAGCTCTAATTTTATTCCCTCTACAACTTAAACAGGCAATAAAGATTGTCTTTGAACTTGGATTTACCTGACATCATCTAAAGATTCCTTGTGTCTTCACTTTATTTTAAAAGTAGCTGACCCGCGCAACTTTGTCTGCGTCACCCCGTTTTTGCAAATTTTCACTTCTGCTCCTTCCTCTTCAATTAGTCTATCTATTAAAAAAACCGCAGAAAAAACCGTTGCGTAATTTCAAAGATTTAAGGGGTATAGGGACAGAGAAAGCGAATTTGTTTTATACTATGTAGTGATGAAGTAGCGATAACGAGACGGTTTCTTCAGTTTACTTTTTTGTTACTTTCTGAAGTTTATGTGAATAACCCATAAAGTTTTTACTGTTTTACTACTATTTGGCTTTATTTACTCTTAGTTCAATGTTCAGCAGCCATGGTCGCGGGTGACTACGGATTCTAGCTGTCACATAGTTTAAAATGCAAGTTATCCTAAACAGTTGCCAGTGTTACTATTTAATAAGCTCACTATGTATTTTGCATTTTCTTTAGTTTAAGTAAGTGAATAACTAGGTCCCAGGCAAGGGTACGCTCCAACCATCGTCTCTAGCAAAATTTGAGTGCTTTTTAATTTCATAAAATAATATTATTATTTAAAAAAATATCCCGATAGAATCCTTAAAAGTAGGTTTCATTTCAATCTACTTTTTATTATATTATTCGTATAACTACTTCTTCTTCTTCTTTTCTTAAAATGGGTCCTGCAGCAGGATAGCCGCAATTTTGCCAGTCTCTAGTAAATGTAAACGTCGTATAAAATTAATGGCGAGACGCCAATGTCAAGTTTCAAGTTTTAAAAAAGTCTTCCAGAGCCACGTTAGCCACGCCAGTATACTTATAACTATCTATACGAGTGTCAATGTATATTATTCGAATGTCAAACTTGAATACGATCACATACTGAATCTGTAACCGTACTTTCTAATATGAGGTTAGTTTATGTTTATTAGTCTAAGGACAAAGAGGTTCCAGTAACCGTATACATATCGAATATCTCACCAGGCCACATCCAGCGATATGCCTCTTCAGAAAATCCACAGAATAGATAAAAAGATAATAATAAAATGGCATAAAGCTAACAACAAAAGTCATTTCCTCAGCCTGAAGAAAGGTAGACAGAACTTTATTGCGTTACCCGCGTTTGTATCGACTATTTGTTTTGCTAAGATTTTGTTCTAGCTCTCAATACTATTTGCTGCAAAAAGAAATAAAGTATGCATAATGTACTATAGTAAGAGCGTCGCGCGTCGACTAGTTAGTTTTTTGAGCTACGTTGTTTATTTTCCCTCTTAGTTGGCGGTTCCTTCTAAAGATTGAGATTCCGTTCAAGTTACATGGTGTTTGACGGCAAAATAATAAAGACAAACGACCTTTTCAGCTAATGTATCAAAAGCTCTTTGAAGTTACTATATACTCTCGTCCGCGTAATTTTCGTATTATAACATTATCTCATAGGCAGAATCTTTTCAGAATATTGAACAACGAGGTCTGTCTCAAAATTCTCTCTTACCTCTAACATCTGTGTTGTTAGGTTCCTTTATGTTTTGGCGGAGGTATTGTAAGCGGAAACTTTGCACACAATAAAAAAATGGTACTATGTGATAAATTGGTACCTAAACATCAAGATGTAAGTTAACGATCAAATTTACTCCAATGTACTCTAAAAACATAACAAACTCACGCCTATATCCCCGAAGGGCTAGACAGAGATGCTAGCACCCACATTTCGCCAGTTTATGTTTAGATCCCAATAGAATAGGTGGCGAGCGATCGAGCCTATTGCCATTAAACGGGCACTTATAAACCTGCGATACTCTAAAAATCAATCTAGTTACCTGTTGCTAAAGGGAGTGACTGATTGATGGAGCCAAACGTTATAAAACTTTTAAGTATAAGTACCTACGCACTTGCCAGAAGCAACAGAGTAACGGATACCAATAGAACCATCTGTTACATATTTTATGACTAGTGAAATCATGAGTTGGGATACCCTCCATAAAAATATTAATGATCGGACGTTGCAAAGAAACGGATAGTTTTATGTAACAGCTCCGACATCCACAAAATTACATGAAAGTGTAATTACATTATATGATCCATTAAGTCGGTCATTAACGAGTGTACAGCGAGACTGTGAGGCTGGTCGACGACTACGTGAGTGTGGCACCAGCGGGTGCAGGCCGTGCACCGTTCACTGGCCACCGCGGCTCGTTACACTTTGTTGTGTAACCGCCACCACATGTGATTGTTGAAATTCCAATTTCTGATCGAGTCCGAGAAAGGAACGTTCGGGTCCACCGAACAAGACACTGCCCTCAGTCTCGAGCAACCTTTCACGACTACTTTCTGAAATGATGCAATTGTCCATACTGAGCGCACCGTCCCCCCATTAGGTACCAATAAACAGATTAAGCATCACATTTGGTTTTATTATAAAAATAAAAAAGCTATTTTATAATACATAACATAACAGTCGCAGTAAAATGCTTCTTTCGAGCAACATTAACACTGTGCACTAATAACAAGTAGTGGATGAGCGGCGATGATGAGCTGAAACGATGAATCGTGTTATGTCTTATAGAGCCCGCAGATGAACGCGGTGACTATATACAGTGCGTTCGGCCGCGGGCTACGAAAAGACGGTGGCAGGATCCTGCGAGTATTTCTAACATTCTGAGACGATTTTAGTCGCAAATCTTCATTGAAGACCGGCAGCTATCAATAAATAACTCCAATTAATATCCTACCACCCTATTTCTAAAATCATTTCGTTTAATGAAGAGGTCCCGCCACGTGACCAGGAGGTCCGTACTGGGCGCTGGTGGCTCCACCATGACTGCCGTGACCACCTGCTGAGCTACTTTCATCACCACCACTGGATCCGAAATCACCGCTGATTTCAACACCACCGTGTCCACCGGCACCACCGCTGATAATGTCACCACCGACAGCAGATCCACCGCCGATAGCCAGACCACCAAGATCACCACCGCCAATTCCTCCAGCACCACCACCGATAGAACCACCGATAGAACCACCGATAGCACCACCGATAGCTCCACCGCCGATGCCGCTTTCCTTCTGGGTCTGGTATTTGATGAAGTATACCTCGGGTTTGGCAGGCTGAGTGGGAGCGGGAGTTGGAATGATAATATCGGGTTGCTCCTCGGGCTTCTTGACAAGGACGTATACAAGAGTCTTCTCTTCGTTCTGAGGTTGCAGAGGGATGATGGGTGCGACCGGTGTAGGAGGAGTCGGGGCCTTGATGAAGATGATTTTGTAGTGCTTCTGGGGAGGTGCGACTTCAGGAATACGGGGCAGCCTCTGTTCCTGAGGTTCTGGGGGAGGAACGTGGACGTAGATATGTTTCTGTACTAGAGGTGCTCCAGAGTATCCACCGGCATAGCCACCATCGTCACCACCGAATCCTCCACCGATGCCGGAACCTCCACCGCCCAGAGAAATACCACCCGAGTGTCCACCCAGTGAGTAACCACCGCCTTGAGAGTGTCCGCTGATTGAGATTCCACCTGAGTGGCCCCCGAATGAGGAACCACCACCGAAGGAGTGTCCACCGCCGCCGGAATGTCCACCGGGAGCTGAGTAGGAGTAGCCTACTGGGGGCTCAGGACGACCATAAGCCAGCGCCACACAGGCGAGTACCTGCAACAAAAAAAAAATTTGTCAGAAGAATTCTAAAAACCATAATACTATAAGTTATGAATACTGTCAACTACACCCGTAAGGTTTAAGTACTAATATTTCAGTGCAATAAATTAACAGTTCAATGTTTTAATTAGTTAATCACCATATTAACTAACAAAATCGTTTTA
This sequence comes from Pelosia muscerda, assembly GCA_963691645.1. NCBI lineage: Eukaryota > Metazoa > Arthropoda > Insecta > Lepidoptera > Erebidae > Pelosia > Pelosia muscerda. Next base: position 13,395,584 of record OY829098.1, on the reverse strand, counting down.
GGACAATTTGAAGTTCATAATTGAATTGAAAATTCACATCCAACCCAGTGATTTACCGCGATACACTACGTAACGCGTAGCATTAATAAATAATTCGCCAAGCACAATCATCCCGTATTTTTGATTATCCATATAACTTTAGTAGTAAATCTAACAAAAAGGAATTTGACTCGTTTGAAATTAGTTACAGACTGTGTAAAATTGGTCGTGACGTAAGAGATCTTCTCGTATGCGGCAGTCGTAAACAAGTCGAAAATAATTTGTATTATGCAATAGGGACGGGTACACGGAATTTCGGTAGTTGATTTGTACTATGCTTTGGGTTCACGGAATACTGATGGACGGGTTGCTTTTATCACGCACACGTAGTGTAGAAATAGACTCAGTAAAATGGAGATCGCACCCGAAGTGAATAATGATCAAGCTCTCATTTTATGAGTTTGTGTAACATATGCGATCTACTTAGTGGCGGTTGCGATGCTACCGGCCTCCTTCAATGCACTTACGTTTGATAAGGATACCAATAACCTATTTAGTTGAGTTAAAGTTCTTCGTAACATTTTTTATATAGGGTCCGTCAATATGACTCTTGATTGGAATATTTATGGATAGCCTCATTGGTGCGTTACAAAAGACACACCATGTTTTTTTATTGTTTGTTATAATTATGGATATATAATGGTGGGAGCGTGCTCCTTGATTGTATGAATTTAAATATATATTTAAAAAAATTATGTCTCATAGATGTAATCAATGTTTGACTATAAATCTGAAAAACAAATAACTTGTCCAAAAACATTTCCATATAAATTTAATGGACACATATTTGTTTTATCCAATAGAAGGAATAAGTGGATATCCCTTAAATTCCACATTATTTTCACTAACACTGTTTTAAACCACTCACACTGGAGTTATTCTATGAACTGTTCACTATTTGGCACTACGATAGTCCGTTCACTGAACACTTCACTTCAGTTCCAAAGTTACCTGAAACGCTGTGACACTGCTTAAAATATCACATTATGAACACTTATTTAAATAAGAAAATATTTAAAAATAATTAATCAATCGCATGTGCCAAATAGTAAATAATAATTATATTTAATTTGATAGTTAGTGAAATATCCCGCAAGCTGCTTACCATAAAAGCGCGCATATTGTGCTTGGATGAGACGGATTCGATTTTCTACGACTCTTAACTCTGAAGACTAGTGATCCGACCGATTAGAACAAATCCACTTTTTGGAGATGTTCCTTTGGCTGTGAGCTTGTGTTAACTGATGACATTCGCCATGCCGACCCGCTCTTAAATAGTAAGGTGCTCATCTCGTCAGAACACTCCATCCCTACGAGCATTTCACTAAGTAACATGCAACTATCGTCATTATTTAACAAGTATACGGTCCTTTCTTTTCGACGAGGTCCGCCGGCGTCGCGAGCGCATTCGATACGCTGCCTTAGCGACCACCACTCGCCTTCACTCATCGCCTTGCTCGATATTCATATACACTACAGCCTACATTGGCTCGTACACATATGCACGATGTACTACATTTGTATTGATTTTTTTGTTACTAACATGTATGTTACGCTCCGGGTAATGCATCTGTTAGACGTATGTAATTCTATATCACCTCGGTAGTTGTATAACAAAGTGGATGTGCTACAGAAAGTGTATTAAAAATGTTTATCTACGAGTTGGGCTCCGGATATACGCGAGGTCATAAGCTTAGAAATTATTTAAGGCTACATGTGAGATATACCCAAAGTGCACCAGTTGAAATTGCAACATAAAACTTGTTTGTTATTAGTTTCCGAGTTAACAGATTCTTCGGTGAAGAACTTACAGATAAACACATAACACATGCATTCTTTTACATTGTCGAGCAACATATATTATGTAATTTTGTAACAGTTGATGCTACAGTAAACATTAAATTACCACAACATTGTACATATTTTAATAATAATTTGAGTGAACATTGTTTCCAAGGCGTAAGTATTCATTATCTTGGAATTAATTAAATATTTAAATGTTTTCGTTTAAACTGATTCTTTGACTAGTTGATATTAGGTTGGTGACTATAAGTGTAGTTCGATATATGATAATTTAGAATTCGATATCGATAACTTTAAATTAAGTGTGCGATTAATTGGTTCGCATCCGATGACAAACAGTACCTATCACGTTTCGAATCACTTATTCACCGAACTGAATTTACTTGTTCATCTTCCCTTTTCATGAAATCGTAGAGCAAAGCATAATATACTCCAATTATACAGTATTCAGGTTTACAAGTTATTATTATAAACGCTTGAAGCATTATACATGCTTCACGCGTTTTATCGTTATTTACCTTCGTATTATTTCGGGCGGGAATTCCCACGGATACCTCCCGCCTGTTGTCGGAAACGAACATCTGACTCATACCGAACACAACCACATCGTCTCGGGTCTTCAGATGCCTGTGTGTTGGGTGACAAATAAGGCACTCCCTTTTCCGCCGGCCCCTGGCAAAATAGTCCAACCCTAAATAAGTGCGGTTTCTCAAACCCAACTGATTTGTGAAATAACTCCAAGGAGCATCATGATTTTATCACAATGCCATGTAATCTGATAATCAGTTGACTTTTAATATTATTCTACATCATCACTGACCACTGTTTTTCAATTGCTGTTTAATAAAAGTAGTCACGATAGCTTAATCATTATACTACCAACCGTTAATTTTACTAATTAATTCAATTAACTCCTACGTTTTTATAACTTACTTATTATCATGCAATAACCAATATAATTACATATCATTTAACAATAATAGAATATTGCATTGGAATGGTCATTTTAGAAACTAACAAAGTTAAAGTTCAATTTACTAAACAACTTTACAATACATATAACCTTGTATTAGACTGCAGAAACAGAACTCTGGGCAAGATTGGTATAATGAACGACGCAAAATACAAATCCTACAAGGTAGATGATGAACCGATGAAACACATTCTGTGTGAGCGTCACGCCCTAGGGAGACAACGAATGGATCATATACAATACAATTAAGAGAAATAGCCACCCTAATTGAGAAGACTATCCCTCCTCAAACGTAGGGTCGAAGTGACCGCGATATCTCCAGAGCACACACAAAACAAGCTTATCTTGAAGACTGCAGAAAAGGATTTCTTATTGATTCATGTACCAATCCCGTTTGTATCGGAAATAAAAAGTTTAGGCTAGTGGTCCGCCCTCCAAACCTTACAACCCCAAGAAGAACCAAAAATCAGAAGGTATACTGGAAGTAGAAAAGTAGATATTGGGCTCCGAAATACTTAAAAATACCCTAGGTCTTCCTGACTATTTTATCTTGCTACCGGGAAGACCTATCAATGTTTGCATACAGAAGCTTACCACTATAATCACTTCTGTGACGTGTTAGAGTGGAAGTATGTGATTTTCTGTTCACTACAAATATTTATATTTAGGCAGTACTATCATGTGTTTTGCGGCTATGCTTACTTTTGATCTAGGTCGCGCTGTGAAGTAAGTTACTTATAATGTATCAAAGCAGTTCTATTTTTAATTTTTCTGTTTTATAACAGAAAATTCGTACATAAAATTTTAACAAAATGCCACAAAAGCTCGAGTTTTATTGTGCATTGATCGTCAGTGGTTTACCCATTAACGACCAATACACAATACAATAGTATTACACAATAGTATTACTATTAGGTTACTACAATATTATATTATTAATAATATAATAAAACACAGGCTATCATAAAATGATATTGAGATACGCAAAAAAAACATAATAAAAAGAAGATCTAAGATAGGAACATTAAAGACAAATTACTATAAATTTAATTTGGGGGTATCGTAAGAAAACTAGCAAGCGTGCATCGGTATCCGCACTGTGCCCATTCAATATGGATAATATGAACTACAGCAATATCGTAAACCATTTTCATCACCAGTACCTCAAAAATGCACCAATGGCCATACCTTTTTTAATTAAATTTATAACCAACCGACATAGAGCAAGCCGTAAGCCATTTATTTTAAAATATTACATAGAATTTGCTTTAGAGAATCCAGTTTTGTTATACTTTAATTATATGGGTCCAGTAAAAATGTAAGTTGTAGCGGGGCCGACGACCCTCGAATTCCCGACCCGGCCGTTGCGTGTTCTAAAATAATTACTGCGCCGCATGAAGTAACAACTAAGTTGGAAAGCTTTTCACTGTTCCATTCAAATTATCCAAATTGCGTTGGAGAGGAGTTTGATGCGGTAGAAATGACTTATTGGATTAGTTTTGAAGAAATGAGAATAGAAGTACTGATGGCTGATAAGAAGTTTGGAATGACCATTGTATAAGTGTCGGCATGAGTTGTGAATCCAAAATGTACTCAAAAGACCCTCTACACACGCAGTATTCGTTTTAGGTTGTCTTTTGAAGATAACGGAGTGCAACGGTGGTAAACGAGCTCAAATCGACCAATCATAGATTACATAATTTGTAAGGTATATTCAATACCACTCCAAATCATACCTTTAAAATAATACGACTTCAAAATAAACAGGAAATTTCACTTGCTACCACTTCACATCAATATAATAATATAAATCAAAGCCGAATAATAAAGGCTGATCAATCTTTACTATTCGGCCTTCCAAGCAGTTCAGTTGACTATAACTCCTTCTTAAGAATACCGCGATTTTTTCATGTTCCCATAGTAAGTTCCAACTATCTTCAATATTCGTTTTTCATTAGAGCCAGCAGGGAATTCAATGAATTTTCGCAGTCCCACAACGAAGTTGAAATATTCAACATCAGCAAACAAAAACTCAATATTCTCCTTTTTTGATGGGTGAATGAATAAACACTGAACTACCTGTCATGTGTATCTGTCGTCTTCAGTATATACCTTGTATTCTAGTACAAGAACTATAACTGTAGTTAATCGTAAAAACTTGTAATTGGCCTTTTTGTACCTATTTTTAGATTTAATCTTACTGTAATAGCTGTAAGATTAGGAAGAAAATAAAATAAAAACAATCTGCACGCACCAGATCTTCGTTTCACTAGCAACTTGGATCCAAGATCCGTGCCAATAGGTCCGTGTTTATAGCTTTATAGACAGGTAGACGTTGCACGTCGCATTTCTCTCGTAGACTTCTGGTCCCATTTCCGCAACCTATGGGAACCTAAACGAGATATAAAAAGTATTATACCTATATATAATTCCGAAGTAGGTTGAATTTATACTTCTTGTACTAAATATTCTTTCTGAAAATTGCATTAAATTAGTTAGTTATTTTGTGTCCATCACTGTCAGAACCAGGTTTTTAGGTATGAAAGAAAATCTGTGTGTTCTATAGTAGTGTATAATTGCACTGGCACGAAACCAGGACGCGCAGCTAGAGTCAGCAGGATTAGTTCAGTCGTGAGGCGTGATTGACTTACTAATTAGTTATTTTGAGCATAGTGCTAACTATTGAATGAGTTAGCACTGCGATGTAACTAATGAAGTTGTTATAAGCATTAGTTTGATGTAGAACATTTATTACATTTATTTATTATTCAGTCAATAAGCCTATCGCAGTTTACTGCTGGACATAGGCCTCTACCATTCCATTGAGAAGCTGTTGACGCTGACCAGATTATAGGAGTGTTTTCCTTTTCTCGCAGTGTTATAGTCGGAATAGCCTGCGTAGTTTCCTCTGGGTTTCGCCCTTCGGATGAGATGGGGTGGAGAGTATTTTTTCTCCACTACCACACGCTAAGTGGGGGTTTTGCGTGTGGTTGTGGAGAAAGAGTTTTGGTGGATACCACTTCCACCGGAGCCGGTGAGAGTGGTTATGTCGGACTCGAACCTAACCACGTTGTCTTTAGGTCTTCGGTTGCCGGATATAGCTTGATCCACAGAACATTATTAGTCGTGTATCTAAGCTCAGCGCATGCAGCAGGTATAAGTCGACAATGTTACGAGTCGACCTTGTAGCCCAGATATTCGCGTCGGTCAACCTTTTGAAAGCACTATTATCCAATGTGATTCTTGGCACGGACTCGTTTTCGTACCTGGCTCCTGATACGGTAACGTCAATGTTTAAAAAACGCGTGATTTCAATTCGAATATTCTCACAATATCCACCTATGTTTTTGTGAGGTTGCTGAGCGTTCAGAAATACTTATTAGATGATTCGTTCTATTTGACTCATTTATTGATTTTTAACAATATTTTAATTATTCGGGCCGCTAGTCGGCGCGGCACGCACCTACGTATTTACAAATGTCTATATTTCTGGGAAAATTGACGATAAATTTAAAGAGAAATAAAGACACGAGAAAAATATCCTTAAATATAAAAAATATACAAAAATATCCTTGTGACTTAAACTGTCAGAAACTGAACGTTCAAAATCAGGACAAAAATACTTTCATCAGCTTATATTATTGATGAAGACCTACTTGACATAACATTTCTAAACGTTAATTTTTTCCAAGTCCTCCGTTATTTACTTCTTTACATTATAATAATATTAAATTTGATTCAGTATGATATGTGATTTTTAAATATTGGAGTAATAGTATTAATATTAGGAAAACTGGATTTATTTAAAGTAACTATTTTATTCATTCGGTTCTGATTACAACCATTCACCTCACTAGTCACAGCCTCAATACAGTTATAAACATAATGCAACTTATGAAATAACTTACAAAAATCTTATTTATATCCCCTGGATCCGAAAAAACATTATTCTTCTACTCTTATTTCGTGACTTAAAGAAACTATTAAACCCGCAAACATTGGAAAAGCAAAAAAAAACTCATGAATAATTCAATCTTATCCCATTTTCGAACAAAAATAGGGTGCGATTGTGTAATCGATATTGAAGTAAAAGAAAACTCTTTAGAGTTATACAAACTCGCGTCACAAACGTCTCGAATACAAAGAGCAAATGACTAAAGAACTAGCAAACTGCATTAAAGAGTCCTTTCTCACATAGTCACCCCTTTTGCTAGACACAGGTGTCGTGCGATCCAATTATGGCATAATAAGGGATTTTATCACGATAATCAGGACACACCTGCGTGCTGACATCACACTATAATCAATATTCCTGCTTCGTATATTGTATGAGTGGGCCATACAGTAAGTGCCAAAAGTATAGAAGGGCGTCTAGCGCAAGTCAGTGCTCAAAGCCAAATATATGATGACAAAAATTTACGTGAAATTACAAAGGATACCTACGCAGATTGCCTCATTTTACATTTTATGCAAAGATTTTACAGATACCTAACATATTATTTTAATTTCTAATCCTTAATATATTCGCACGAATAAAAGATAATGTTACGCCTAATGCTACGCCTAACCTAAAAGTTGACAGTTATATCGACAGGCAGACGACCAGTACGGTAGTGTACTAAAAGAAACAATTTAATGAATAAGGTTTAATCATTGAAATACGGTTATTCCGTCACCTACTAGGTATATTACTTACAAACAAAGCTAATAAATGACTGTCAACATACTTAGATACTAATCAATATAAATAATCATGTGACAAAACCGCGGTAGCCTAGTGGTATGGGTGGTGGACTGCTGAGACGAGGTCTCGGGTTCGATCCCAGGTTCACCATGGCACACACCAATGACTACGATGCTTTTCGAAGTTATGTGTGTATTTATCGCAGGTTTATAAGTGCCCGGTTGACGGCAATAGGCTCGCCCCCTATTACATTGGGACCTACATATACACTGGCGAAATGTGGGTAAGCAGAGGTGCTAGCACCTCTGCTTACCCTTCGGGGATATAGGCGTGATAGTATAAAAAAAAATCATGTGAATCAATTCTAGTTTGGTCATAATTAACTAATCAACCATCATCAAGATGGTCATGCTGTGATTGAAATAATTTAATAGATATTATGCAAATTCACAGTATGATGTATGCAGTTGTGCCAAAAAATGTGACAGAAATAATAGAACATTTGATGCTATCATAATACAAACTTTTAAACCCACAGTCAGCGAGTCCAGTTCGATCTGGACTCCGAAGATAAAAATAATGCTTTTAGTATTAATAATAATAATATTTGTCTTTATTGTACACCAAGGATATAATATATGTAATCATCATCCTTGCCTTATCGCTAATAATTTATATATTATATATAGTTACGTGGCCACAACAGGCCGCCTTTTGACGCGGCAGACACAAAGACGGGTCTTGAGGATCATCGACTATCACAAGCTGACAAGAGATTTTGAACCTCTTAACTTTAGAGAGCTTTCGCCTCTCATTGCATTCTGAACAATTGTTTGAGATGATGTCTGTTTATTTCCTATTATTATATCGATTTCCACAAACGGGAGTTCATCGTTACTCATCTTTTGATATACCGCAATGGTATCGTGCTGAGACCATAATATAATGGGGTTTTAGCAAAAATAACTCTTGATTGTAATAATAAGTTTATTGTTGTTTTATCAAGACTATCACATTTTGGAATCTAAGTATTCCCTGCTCCTTATATTTGACTGAATGCTAAGCTAGAAAACTTATCTAGTGCTAATATCATCATGACTAATATTCGGAATTTGGTACTTCAATAAGCACCCAATGTTTGATATTTTACTTTACCAACGGGAATCGCACAAATATATCCTTAGCCAAGTTGAAAGCTAACCAAGAGGCCTCACAAAGAACTTTATACGATTAAATACAACGGCAAAACATCAGAATGTACGGAAATGTCAATTAAAATTAGTAAATATCTAAATCACAAGGCCAATTGCCTTATCGTCTTTAGCCATTTCATTATAAATGCAAATGCATTATCTCTACGTTTCTAAACCGGGTGATTCAATCTTTCAAATGTATCATTATAACATTATCATACCTTAAATAACATGGATTAGATACTAGCAATGTCAGAAAAGAAAAGGCAATGTTCCACTATGAACGACGAAGTCCCGTTCAGCAGTTATTTACCTACAGATTATATAACGTCAAAGTCAAAACTGTAGCAGTTTAAGGTTATTGAGTTAACCTTTGAAATAATCTGCGGCTAGAATTTTAAGAAACAGGGTTAAGGGTAATGCTAATTACAGAAAACTTAAACTTGCATAATAACAGTTCACTAAAGTAATTTGTGTGTTTACAAAAGAAATAAAATCAAACAAAGTCTTTATAAATATTCATAAAGATATTTTGTAAGAACTCATTATGTTTTAACACACGATATAAGATTATAACATTAAACTTTCTGACTACATAATAATAATTATGTGTACCTACTATCTGTGAAACGAAGGCAAATTTACATTTCAGCACAAATAATAGGGAATTAAATGAGTGTCGTTACATATTTTAAATAAATTAAGCATCATTACATAAACAAATTTGAATTGCTATTTTATGAAATTGTTGTTTATCGACTTGTTTAACTTGCAAATGTGAATTTATAAACGATACACAGGTGGGACTCCTTTTAGGATGGCAGCATACCTATTTCAGTACCTACACCAATTTACCAATTGCACGTGTTATGCAAATGATGGAAAAGAACAAAATATCTGAACATTAACTCATTTTGTCTACCGTCGGTCCCGTAAACGGCAAGAGATTCTGAATTAGGAGAAGGAGAATGGACTCCGATTCTGGCCTTCACAGTGCGGAATATAGTTGCAACCGGTACTATAGTAGTGCTCGGCCAGTATAAGTTTAGCTCTTTTTATGACGACAGCATATAATATAATACGATGTGGACAAGGTCGTCCGATTCTTTCCAATACTGCTTAACATCTTATATTTTACTGAAAAATATGCACTGCAAAATTATAATAAATATTGCATAACTAAACTGAAACTATAACTTTTTACTATATGAAGTTCCCAAACTAGGTCAAAATATACAAAGCCAAATTTATAAGCTTTTGATTTTTATACCGTTTTAAATTTCAATTTATTTTTATTTATGAGACGCAAATCGGATGCAATATTCTCTTGCGGTTCATACATCAAAATTTGCACTAACGGAAACAGGTGCGTGATCTCGCCTGCTTGTATCGATTTTATATAACTAGAGAGATATCGAGCGGTTCGAGAAATTGAATTTTCAAAATCAAATATCTTTGAAATTATATTTCATAGAAATATTTCACTTTAGCAGTTCGTTACATTATTATCATCATTTTACAAGAATTAAAAGAAGTCAACATCCCTATTATAATGTACATTGTTCTACATTGGTGAAATATGCTCCTTGTGTCGAAGATATAGCGATAACTGACATCCACGTGTTCGGGTGTGTGGGCATCAGCTGGAATACAATACAGTGACACTCTGGAAGGCCCTCCCATTCATAGCAGCTGAAAGAAGCTAGTTTCATAGCAGTGAAAACGTATGTACCTAAACCTACCTATCTATACCTACAGAGATGTAGTATGTAAATTATTGCAATTCACCAATTCGTAAAAGTGGTGTCGGTTACGGTGTCGCGAGTTCAATGACTAGTTTCCTATCTCAAAAAGTCAACTACGAGAAATACCCTATGCGCCTGAAGTAATTTTTACTTAAATATTCAAAATACGGCATACTGCATACAGTACACGTGTCTCTTTATATCTATTTCAATTATGGCTTAAAAAATAATATTACACTCATAGTTAGCAACTAAACAAGCAGTTGCCGCGATTTTTTTTATACAAAATTGCACAACACATGACGTAATGATCTAAATGGGTACTCGGCCATTAAGAGGCTTGTGGGCTTCATTCTCACACTGGACAAATTATAATTATGTGACCTATATTGTTACTTCATTCAAATCTGTGTATTCTAAGCCGCGGTAGCCTAGTGGTATGGGTAATGGACTGCTGAGACGAGGTCTCGAGTTCGATCCCAGGTTTACCATGGCACACACCAATGACTTTTCGATGCTTTTCGAAGTTATGTGTGTATTTATCGCAGGTTTATAAGTGCCTCGGAGAGCACGTTAAGCCGTCGGTCCCGGTTGCCATACAAACATCTATGGCAGTCGTTACGGGTAGTTGGAGCCTCAAAAGTCCAACCAGCCTAACTTGGAACTTCGATATCACCATTGGTCATTAGACCATTGGTTGTGGAGGTCAGATGGCAGTCGCTTCACGGAAAATATCGAAGTTCAGCCGCATCACAGTTAGACTGGAAAGCCGACCCCAACTGAGTTGGGATAAAGGTTCAGGGAATGATGATTCAAATCTGTGTATTATTTGTATGTCAAAGAATATTTTATGAAATCTAATGCAACACAAGAATATTAAAGCGAATTCTAGACGCCTTTAGTGCGTTGCACAAAACTAATGTTGAGACAGATATCCGTATTTGTATCCGCGGGCACCCGAGAGCGAATATCCAAGTGGGTATTTACTACTTTTTGGACATAATTTCATTATATAAATGCAATAAATAGCAAGACCATATATGGAAACACCCGACGCGCAATACAATTAAAACATGTTCTGTCAGTATCAAGTAGCCTCAACTATCGTTTCAAGTTCACGCGCATTGACACCGATTAAGTTATGAAAAGCTCCGTATCCGCGAATATACGAGTACAAGCTGGTACATCACTAATCATAAACGATCAAGTGACTATTCTGTGTAATTAGTATATGAGAGTTTAGCAACACTAATTTCCTTAGTAACGAGGTTTAAGGGCCCTTCCTCTTGAATTAATGTTACGTGACTTCGATAGCGGAACACAAATTCATTACATTACGATATTATCCGAAATAATTGCTAAATTATTTCCGCTGATCAGTTATTTAAAATATTGTATACGGGTGGGATTATATGATGATAGCAATGGTGATGGTGATGAGTTCACATCCCTAATTCAGAAGCTCTTGTAGTAACTACGAAATATGACAACTACAAACAATTACTCGTTAGTAGACAAAATTGCATTATTTTGCCGCACAGCCAGTCCATACCATACGTAGAAGTCATTGACCAACATCGATAAATTTTGATGAGTTCAACAAAATGGTAATATATTATATTTCTTCATCCTTTAAACAAATACTAATTAATAACTAATCATTATAATGCCATTAGTAGGCAATCAAACGATTTGCATCACATGTAAGTATAACCTACGAGGGCAGTGAAATAAGTCCGACCTTTGCCATCGGTACCTATTGGATATTCATCTCATTAACACATTGAATCATTGCAATATTGCACAACTATGTGTACCTAATCTTCGTTTCCATAGCATTAGGTAGACTGATTTGGGCAACTTATAATAATATGTCTATATTGACTTCTATTGGCGACTATGTAGATGAGCTCTTACGAACAATATAGTGAGTGTGTCACGGCTCAAGGTAGAAAATAATTTTGATTATCCAATATGAAACGGTTCGCAGTAACAAGAAAAAAGAATAAATTAATTCTAGCACCTTTCGTCATCTGTGGGACCTCTGCAGAATATCGCACATTGTTTCTGATCAGACAGTGGTCTTACGTGATACAATACTGTTGTACAATAATGTTTTGTTCCGAATATCCAGTCTCGTGGAAGAGAAATGAGTGTAGATCGAAGGTGTTTCATGCACTTGATAATTTATCGATAACGGAGGGAGCGGGCTGTTATTGAGCACCTTACAAAACTTAATCATTGTCAAACCACTACAGCTTTATTCGCATAGGCTTAAAATTCAAAAGTAACTGACAGTTTCACTCTACATGATACAATTTAATTATTATACTAACTATAAGAGCATTTCAGTCAAGTCTTAAATTCAGTCGCGATTTTTGTAATCTCTGTGATGAGACAACGGTTGACAATTAGCAAAATAGGCCCCGGTCTAATTACAAACATAGAACATCGCATATTTTTAAAACTATAGACATACTGCGGCACATTAATGATCCACTTCTTCTTCATTCTTTAATAGTGCCTACACATTGTTCAGTTTAAAAACGTCTAATATCATTATCATCATCATCATCATCATCCTAGCGTTAGTCCCGGTCGCATCTGAAGCCTTCGACTCGGAGTCCGGGATCCGCTTTCTGGCTTTTTTCTTCCACTTCGCACGGTCTTGCACATCCATGGTGGTGAGCCCATTGCCACGCATGTCATCCTTTACGACGCTAAGCCAGCATTTCTTGGGTCTACCCCTCCTACCCGGACCCGGTTTAAAAACGTATAATATATTCTTGTGCAGATCCTTACAACAAGAGAAATACGCAAGCTAACATATCGGGCTACTTACAACACAAAATACAGAACCATTACTTTGTCTCGGTGCAGTAGTCGCTAGATATAAATTATCTGATTGGTTCGTTAGAGGTCTGCGTCTTTAAGACACATTTCAGACTAGCCACTGTTTATAACCGGAATACTTTTTAAACTGGTTTTATTTAACGTGTGTAGATGTAACTTTACGACAATCACTTTTTTGACGCTCTCCTTTCTCCAGTTAACAAATAATTTGGAATTTATATCGAAACGTTTCGTAATAATCTAGCATCTGACCCCACCTTTGTTTTGCTAGATATTCTTAGAGCCTTTTCACTGCACAAAACCCAAGCGGTTCGATGAGTCTTTCCTCTGCCACACCACTAAGTCTTGGAATTCCTTACCAGCGCACGTGTTTCCTTCTTCCTACAGGTCCTAGGTCCTTTATGCGTTTCGGGAAAAAGTATCTGATGAGGCTGTCAAGCTGAACGCCACCCTATTTCCTGAGACTTTGCCTTCAGTTTACCATCAGGCGAGGGGAAGCCAAATTGGCGTGCGTTAAATAAAAAAGAAACTTAAGTAGTAGCTTAGCGTAGACCAAGTGTGAAACGGTTGAGCCCCAAGATTCTCCATAAAGTGGCTACCTTATAATCAGATCTCCAAAACCCCTAGAAGAAACAATGAGCTAGAGACTCATCAGCAGGGATTGCAGGTGACACTGATGTGGTCTTGAAAGTCTTTTGGGTGTTCCATAAACCTTATTTCACTAGGTCCAGAGTAAATTTGTACTTCTAAGTTGGAACTTCTAGGACTTTTTTCCTAGGTAGATCTATAGAGATTGACCATGGAACTATTGAGCACGAATCTTTCTCACTAGTCGTAGTAGTCGCAGTAGAACTGATTTGTGGGGAAGGTTTAGGTATATTTGTTATGGTTTTATGTTAATTGGTTTTCACTAATTCTATTTAGACATTTATCTCAGAAATTCCAACGCCAATTTGTCCCAAGGACAAATTTGCGTAGAAACTAATGAGAATCATTCACATTTATAACATCGCACAACACAATCAAATTAGTTTGGAACTTGTTATCGTAAGTTTAGTTATGTCGCTGTCCGACTGCGTAGATGTCGCTCTTCTGATAAGTTTGTACAACATTTGGTAACTTAAACTCTTGAAATACATAATTACATATAGCTTATTAGCTGGTATATTTAATTTTTAGGATGCAGATACATTTTTCTTTAAGAGTAAAGGATGACGAAAAGCGGGCACTGCTATCACCTTATTGTGTGAATGCTTCGCAGGTTACGGACATTTAACGTTGTGTTACACTTATTTTTCATTTATAATAAAAACACTCGCATCGCAGACAGATTAAATATCTGTCTCGTACAAAAATATATTTACGCCGACCCGAAAACGAACCCCCGACCTCCAAAGTAGCAGTCGAATGCTCTACGGCCACGTCACGGAGGTCGTTATAACATTGATTAAAGCAAGCAATGTTAGCACCACTCAAGGTGAAAAATCAAATATTTACCAACCACATTTATACCGCTAACGAGACAACTCGTTATCGTTACCGTGACACATGAAACTTCATAATTATATCACGAAATATATAAGAACATTAAATTAATTAAGTACGAACGATTAGGAAGATGGCACCCTGCAACGATTCGCTATTTCATATTTAATATGGCCCATCATGTCGAAATTACACACACAAGTCGAACTCCAACCACACCCTGCGATTATGAAAACATAAATTAAAAATACTTTATCGAATACTTTTTGCTTAGACAAGTTTGTAATTGCGAAATTAATATACGAGTATGAACATCATGATATAACCAGGCGAGCGAAACATGGGCGTAATGCATCTCTTCCTACACTTTTTGTGATGTAGGAACTTCTATCGTTATGGTTACTCAAAATGGTGAGTACACATTAACGAATCCAATCGTACTCAATTTCCACCTCAACGAATAAAAAATATTGAAGAATTAAAAATGCGTACTTCGTTTAAAACGAAAATAAATTTGACCATAGAAATATCGATCACAGTGAACTTGCTACCTGATGAAATACTTATCTTTTCTGACTATGATGAGAAATACTGCAATAAATATACATTGAAGACAAAATGATCCTTATTGCACAATTATAGGACTGAAATCGATCTTTTTATTGTTAGGATCGCAAAGATAATCGCCGATAGTATTATAAAAGTCGTCAGTTTCGAGATAATATTATCATTCCAATAAAATTCACTTTAAAGTTTATACATACGTAAAATATGACTACGGAGTCATACCTTTATTATATGCATGTGCAGTCGTCGTGTGTCATCGGTTACGAAATCATACCTATTAGCAACATATGACAAATTGGTACGCCACCGATCCTATTGGAAAATAAACCTTCTCGCAGCCCAGTGGAGAGGAGATCTTGTGGAAGAAAACAAGCCCAGAGATGTAGTCAAATAAAACCGAAAAAATTAACAGTTACTTATAAGATACAAAGAAATGCCATAAAAAGGACATCAAGTAGGAAAAATAATCTATAGATTGTTTATTAGTTTTGATGAACTGAATATCATTTACATCATAATTGAGCACTTAATTAAAAGGTTTATTAATTCAATTCAATTACGTTTTTTTATATCTTTTGCATGATAACTATGGTTTTTTAGATTATAAACCTACCATAAACTAACTTAAAATAACAATAGTTTCATAACCCAGAATCGGTTAGACTTTTAAGCATTCCTTGCCCAATTAGGTTAACAAATTGATTACTTTTTTCACATTTCGTACAATTACCGTTCACTCAATTATGCGTGACCTAAGATGAATTATTAACTCTTTTAGTCAGACAGAACTTAATATTGAAGAATGAAGTATGTTCCAAACTTTCTATCTTTCGATCATCAGCTGCTCAGTAGTTGACCAGCTCAGGGAGTAATGGAGATCACAAGTTGAGGCCATGTTACTAGGTCATCACAACAACTGATCACACTCATTATCCTCCAAGCATGAGCAACACAGTTGGAGTCGGCTTTCAATCTACGAAACGGTCAAACTACCATTTTTGCCATGAAACGACTACCATCGGACCTACACAACCCCACAAAGTTCTGTAGTCAGATGAAATTGGAAGCTGACCCTTATTGGATCAGAAAATGATAACTCTCCCATATTTTTGTTAAAAACATAACTACGTATCGTGAAGATAGAGAAAAATGGCACGCGTGAGCATAGAACTAATAATTATGAGAGAATATTTTTTCTGTATATTGGTTATTTTATCCCTGCCTTTATGAAGAAACTACATAGGGGAATCTCTATCAGGAGCCAGTTTTATTATAATGCTAGCTGACCCGCGCAATTTCGTCTGCGTCACCCCGTTTTTGCAACATTTTTTACTTCTGCTCTGCACCAGTTAGTTGGAGCATGATGTTTTATACATATAAACCTTCCTCTTCAATCACTCTATCTTTAAAAAACCGCATCAAAATCCGTTGCGTAGTTTTGAAGATTTAAGCATACAAAGGGCTAAGGACATAGGGATATAGGGACAGAGAACGCGACTTTGACGACTTTGTATTACCAAAATTGATTTGTCTACATTTCCAATTTTGCATTCATAACAGCGCTCACTATCAATATAATCTATCCAGTTATTTGTTACCGGTTGTACAGAGTATTTAACTGTAGGCTGGACTGTTATATAATAACTGAGATTAAAGATAGAGTTATACAAGCGATAGCATACATATACACGTACATAAATACAATCACGCCTGGTCTACAACGGATAGTATGTACATATTGTATATTAAATGTGAAAATACCTGTATACTATGTATTTACCTAATATACTTCGATTTTAAAAGTAGGTACGCCAAAACAACTACCACTCAATACTACGACCATAATTACCATCCAAAGGTTGCCTGGCAGAGATCGCTTAAAGAGATGAGGCCGCCCATTGTACTGCTTCCATAGTCTTGTGGATTTTATTTATGCATTTTTACTTGGTGTACAATAAAGTGTATGGTGTACAATAATGTAACAAGGAGGTGTACTATTTTTCTTGTCCCTTTGTATGCTTAAATCTTTAGAACTACTCAACGGATTTTGATGCGGTTTGTTTCAATAGATAGAATGGTTAAGGAGGAAGGTTTATATGTATATAACATTATGCTACGACTAACAGGTGCGGAGCAGGAATAAGAAATGTTGCAAAAATGGGGTGACGCAGACGAAGTCGCGCGGGTCAGCTAGTAAAAAATAAAGAAATAGGCAGAGAACCACATACACCTCCTTGTTTACACTAATTCGGTCTCTCTTTTACTTCTTTTACTTTCATAATTTTATTTAAATAGATAGATAGATATTATAGTACGCCAAAAAAATTACAGTAAAGACAGAGTGGTAATAAGAGTGCAAGTAAACAATGGGCTTCATGACAAGATCGTCCAATTCTACTAATATGAATTATTATAAAATGAAATATGGTCTAACTAAACTGAGACTGGATTTTCATTTTTTTAGTCCCCAAAGAAGGTCAAAATATAAACAATCAAATTGAGTGCAAATTTATGACTTTTTAGATTCCTCATCAAATTTGAAATAACTTTTCTTGAAAACAATACACGTGAAACACAACAGAGACCGAGATAAATGTGATATTGTCTTTCGCTCCATATTATGTGAACGCCGCTAAAAAGGCATGACGTCACGTATTTTAAACGATTTTGTACAGGGAATATTTCACTTAGCAGTAGCAGTATAATGATATTGTAATAAACTGGTTATTTCTCGAGAGTAAAAAGTAATTGTCATACCTATCTATTGTACGTACATGGGAGACTCTATCGCTTGAAGCAACTTCTTCCATGCAACCTTGGCATGCACAGAAATAATAGAGTAATTAAGTTTGGATTTTAAAGTTTTAAAATGTCCTAAATTTATATAAATTACTTAATGCATACAACAATATAGTTGTATGCATAAGTCGGCCCATTTCGGGTTGGCGATTAACCCTCGATCAATGAATCTGTTTCATCAATCTTCTACCGTCCATTCTGTCTAAATCGAAGCATCTTAGCATCCCTTTCTCAATTATTGGGCATATCACAATGTATCCATCTCAAGCTTGACATATTTGTTTCTTAATTCTAAGGGTTACACTAAAACGTAATTCAAATACAATTTGAAATTAGTTCTTTCCACAGAAAACAAAAAAAAAAACAAATTTGGTGGACGGGGTGTGAAGTAGGCAGGGTACGCGTGTCATTGTTAAGAGATTTTGAGTAAACCCTCTTAACAATAACCGCGCGTACCCTGTACTGTAAAACAACAAATTCGGCAATATAAACCTTATTGTAAGAAGTTAAAGTTTTAAATACGTTTCTTAGTATTCACTGATATACGTCTAAACTTTTTGGTGAATATTCAAGCTGGTTTAATTCAAGTGTAAAACGTGGTCGTAAATACTTTTTTATCTTTCTATCACTTTTTTATAGCAAAGTTAAGATGTGTTTTCGTTTTGTAGTACGTACCTACCTATTTAGGCTAATTTGGCATTAAAGGTACTAATAATGCAACGTATTCTTAATGTGTGAGTTTGGCGACAACGTGTCTGCTACAGAATCTGTCGTGTCACATTTCTATTAGTTTTTTATGTTCTGTGGTCCTACCTAATAATTATTATTTTTTTCCGAATACTAATACGAGCTATAGTTTTTATAGATTATCTTACGGCTAAACTAACATATTCGACTGGCGGCGGTTAATATACCTACTTCAATAGGAACATTCCTGGGCGTCATGTAGAAAGTATTAACTAAAAGAATAACAGTTCATAGAAGACGCTTTAAAAAGGGAGCCCGTCCATCACTGTCCTCAAAATGTCGTCTCTTAAATGTTTGAAATGATATTAATTTGTATCCAGCGAAAATATCACCAAAGTTTTGCTGACGACACGCTAAAATAAATATTTCAATTAAAGTCTGGGTAACTTATCTGCGAGAAACAATCCGTTTAATTTACTCACTTTAGATCTGAGGGGAACCGTTTAAATATAGTTAATTTTTTCACATGTACTTTTAAAGTTACTTGAAACTGTTATTACTAGTAAATATGTTCACTGATCCGAGTGGCGACGGAGAAAGAATATTACCACCCCATCTTATCTGAAGGGTGTAGTAAGAGGCCACAAACGGAAAAATACGAAAAAGGTGATATCATTGCAAGAGAAGGTAACCTCAAAGTAGCTGGAGGCGGTAACAGTAGACCAAACATTAGAATAGGCCGGCTTACAGCAGTGAACTGCAATAGGCTAATTAATTTATTTCTATTGGAGCTAAGAGCAGTTAAGTTAAAGTCGACACTGCGCTGGAAGTGTCATATTCAATTCTTGACCATTTCATTACCTATATGAAACCACTCCTCCTGATACAAATAATTTAATTTAGCTCGAGAGGCTAGGAAAGTAAATGATTCTGGGTTACAGCGAGTATTAAAAGGAGAATTGATTGATATTATGACACGGCAATTGTCATTTTTCCTTCAAAAACTGTACATCAATTAGACGATTTGATTCTTAACTGTCGTATATTTAGTACAATATCTATACCACGGTTATTGCAAAATTGTATATAATATGATTATTATAAAATTGTAAACTTACTTAAAAAATTGGCTTGTGAATGTTAAATTTATACATTTTGGAGTCATAAATATTTTTACGGGTTTGTTGTCTGTTTGACCAAGTTTGCCCGTGCTGTTTGCATATATAAATCTGTTTGTTCGTAACGAACGTAGATGGAGGATATGACTAAAAGTCACGATAACCGACATTCACGTGGGTAGAGTATTATATAAATTCGATTGGAATTAAAAATTGGGATAGCTGACGCACTATCGTGCCAAAATAATACATGTAAGGCACTATAACAGATTAACTAATTAAACGAGTATTTGCAATATAACCGCATATGCAACCAAATTAGATATTCATAAAAGTGAAACCGACTTATATCGAAATAAATTACGAAAACATGTAACACGACATTGTATGACTAAGATACTACCAAGTAGATATGTAGTAAACTTTATTAGGTGTTCAATCCTAATTTATCTAAAGAATATATAGCTAGACTATGTGGGCAAAGCCTTATTCAACGCCAATTATCAAATGACCTTAGTTTCGTAACAAGAACAAACAATTAATGAAATCTTTACAAACGAATTTAATCAAATTAGTTGGGATTATACGTATTTCTATAGAACCTTAAATGTTATATTTAAGGTGCTTGTTAAACATTTATTATAGCTGTCTTCTCGTTATTGAAGCGCCATCTCAGTTATAGAAAAGTTTATCCTTCAGAGCTCTCTTGTAACTTCATCATTTAATTTTTTTTAATTTTGAGGGATCAATAAGTGCCGCCTGACTCATCAGCGCTGGGCTAGAGTCAAGTGGGGACGTATCAGCTTGAATGTGGGCTTCGTTTAAGCCCTAAGATTTCAGTGCAGTCCTGAATAACATCAATAGTTCTGCCCCAGCCACGGTTACATTCGGCAAGCTCTCATTTGTCGCCAGTTTATAGCTATAGCTTATTGCTGAATAACCTTCACCATTAACTGGATATTGAATTCAAAAAGAATTTTCCTATTCAGACTCACGTATTAGCGAGTTCAAGCAAACAAATTCTTCAGCCGCATTATTAATATAGATTCTATTGGTTAAAACAGGTCGACTTTAGTGCAATTTGTTAAGGATGAAATAAATATCGGTTGCATTTTTAACATTGTTAGATTCCTGTTACGTTTTATCTTACAGAACATTGTACAAAATTACTATCCAATAATAAAGTCAGCTGTAGCTTTTCCAGATTTGATTGTATTTTTATCTGTTTGAACTATTAGGTACAGGATTACTCTGAACAACTGAACCACCTGGATACGTCCTGAATACCTGAAACTTTCTGATGGAACATACATCTTGAGTCAACACTAGAATCATAACTCCGTACCTCCGCACTAACGCATTCTCTCTGTTACGAACTAGTTGCGGGTTCAACTCCTGACGTAAATGTATGCCTATTCCAATTAATATACGTTGTGAAAAAAAATAAGAATACCAGCGCCCTGTATACCTGCCTGCATAAAATCTTGCGTGTAGACGTTCATGTTATGATCAATAATAAAGATGATATGTGGGTACCTTGAACTATGTTCATTTGAAGGGGTCAGTGGGTAGGTAACATTTGTAATGATTTACATATAATTTTGCTTTTCATATATGTACTTCTCATTACTGTGTGGAGGTCACGATTACCCAACGATGAAGATACGGACAGTATTTGAAACCTTGACCCGACCTTTCCAATTCATTCGCCTACAAATCAATGGGTATTAAATAAAGCAGATTTTTTTACTCAAATCCGTTAACATAAAGCAACAACTCATTAGAGGTAACATAATCAATTAAGTGCTACTTCCAATTAAGCTAGGTAAATATTTGTGTGATTTGGATTCATAATTCCCAACGAGTACCAATAAAAAAGAGACGATTGATTTTGAACTTCAGCGTAAAGGTATAGAGTTCAATATAGCAAAAAGTAAAATCAATATTACAGTTTAAGTGATATCATTGATCAGTGTATAGGCATTCATACAGGTAGATATTCATATTGGAAAAGGTATATGTGGCTGTATGAGAAGAATTGAAAATCAAAACTCAAGTGTTTTATCAAATTAAGGCAACTGTAGGAAGCAATACCAAATGTCAAAATTACACCACAAGCAGGTATTGAAAAACGAAAAGTAACCGATTTACAGATTTCACTATAAAGACAAAAATACGAGTACTGTAAGGCTTTTCTGCTGAAGTCGGTGCCAAGCCGATTAGGTGTAAAGAAGCTATACGGGTAGTTCTTCTCCCTTAGCATGTTTACTCTCGTAAGCGATGATGTTATAAATGTGGGTATGAGGTCAATAAAACCATTTCAGTTGGTTTGCGGAGAACGGAGACCCCATGGAATACACCTGTACCACGGACTGCGGGTAGACGTTGGATTTCGGGATTGGTACCGAATTTAATAAAAAAAAAGTCTTATTAAAAAAATTTAAAATCTGTAAGTCAGTTACTGTTCGTGATTCTGCTTCTGTTTGTGGTTCTTATAAGATTTTGAAGTCGGTTCTGATTTTTATAAAAAAACTAGCTGTTGCCCGCGGCTCCGCCCGCGTGGACTTCTGATCCCGTTCCCGCTGCTCCATGCCGAGCATTTTTATATTTGTTGACCTATAAACCTTGTCTGGACTTCCACGAATAATTCAAGACCAAAATTAGCCAAATCGGTCCAGCCGTTTTCATGTTATGTCGTGACAACGGAAAACGGGTTTCATTTTTATATATATTTGAATTTTTGTCAATTAACACTGAGGTCCAAGTCTCTATTTTATATATAGAAGGATTTTACACTGCCGGCCGTGAACTAAAAATACACGAAACAGAGATTACCACAATACCAGTGTAAAAGATAATTCTATTTTACATTTGTTAAAATTAACTTCATAATAATAATATGTTTCAGTATGAAATATTTCTTCACCTTCTGCAGTTATGAAACTTGCAGTCTTCAAACATTGCCCAAGTGAATGAGACAACAAAAAGCTATTATTTATTACAGAATGTCACTTCTCTTAGCAGCGTCCACTATGCCAGCGATCACCCATTTTTCATATTTCTTTGTTCGCTTTTATTTCACCGTTTGGTTTGTGAATATTTGCTACTGTGTCATTGTACATTTATCACTTCTTTTGTATCTTGTTGCAACTTACTGAAAAATTTATTACATTTATTCCTTTCTTATAATTGACCAAACGCGTAATAGTCTTAATGCGTTCAAGATATGAGTAATATCGAAGAACAGGCTGTGATGTTTCTCATCATAAGCAAGTTAAGGACCAACTGTTAGTATTTTAGATCATTTATTTATACACAGCCATGTTGTAGAATCAGTGTACGTAGGTATCATTTGATCATAGGTGTCATTAGATGATAACGATGGGGTATACCACAGTAGGACTTAACGATCCTACCTGCCTAATACAATAATAAGTGTGAAATACAAATAAAATATCAAATCATTGAGTTACTAAATGAAGCATTAAGCCATCTATAACCACTATTGCAATTAGATTTCATTCTTAACCACGCTAGTAAGAAGTCAGAAGGCCAATAGAACTATTTGTATTCAACTCAAATATGCATAACTTTGTGAGCAAACTAACTTTAAAATAAAGAGCATCGAACTTAACCAATCTTTAGAAGAATCCTCTATAATTAACTAACAGTTAACTGTGATTAATGATTATGGCAACACTGAAAATAATTAGTAATATTTCTTTTGTAGTAGGTTTCATAATTTTCAACCCACAGTGTCGTCTTTTATGAAATTATGGCTCTTGTGTACATACATCTTTATTATTGAGAGAATGTTTTTACAAGAGTGAAACTTTGGGGAATAAATTTACTTACCCCCAATGCCTCCAAACTGAAGATGTGTCAAGAATATGAATCTATGAAACACTGAAATCCTACATCAAAATTTAACGTATTTAGTATCTTGTCGTATTGAATATTGAACGCTATTTAGGTGCATCATCCATGACACACTATCGTACGATATAATATTTTATCTCGTATATATATTATATTATGCTGTGGATAATATTAACGTAGCCATTTAACGCTTCACTTGGAGCGTACAATAGACGCTTCTGTAATATTCACGACATATCAGACGATAATATCGTGTCGTCCATTAGGCTCAGGATCGTTCAATATTTCAAACTTGGACATTTAATTTAGAAATAATTTATTAAACGGTCGACAGTAAATAGTAAAAAATGAACATTCGACTAATGCCTCGTCGACCACATTCAATTTTTAAATTAGTTTTATTTATTTTAATGACTAGGTCGTACTTATTATAAAATAAACTTTCCTTTCGTTCTGATCAGTGATATAGATAAAGCAAATATTGGTAAAATTGGTTACCAATGGCAACGGGTGTATTTTACTAGTAATACGATATACATTATACATAAGTTACGTTTTGGTAAGTAGTTTTCAAAACATCGTTAAGCTTATCATAGCGGTAGAGTGTTTCGTCTTCTGAATTGCGTATTCCTTTCTGGGGCCTTGCCACAGCCTTTTAGAAGAAATATTATATCAATCTATTTTATTGTCATAGTGTGATTTGGAACTTCAGCGTGCATCAGGATATTCAGAATAGGTCGCCAGTGTTATAAAGATAAGATGGGTCAAACTCATAAGTCATTTCTTACTGTAGTACCTAGATATATTTATTTGTTTAATTTATTAGAGATTCTTACAAGTTTTAGTTCAGAAATATCGATGGACGACAAAGGTTCAAAACCGAATCACACTGTAAAAATAACGTAAGATTGAAATATTATTTTATTTGTTCTGATCTAGGTGATCCTATGTATGTATTAATAAAAAAACAACTATACCCAAATATATTTATACGTATCGCAAAGCTGAAAACATTTATGATTTGTTATGCTACATATAGCAATTTATAGAATGTTGTAAAATTATAATTCATTTATAATACCTCATAGTATGAAAATGATCTGATATAATTCTTACAACTTATAATTGCTAATTTATTTCATAACTTGCCTAGCATAATAGTGAATTAGTATTGATACAAGACTCAACAATCTTTGAATTAGCTATATGAAGCAAAACCACGTGCTTCTACAAGAGTGATTATTACGTGAGCAACTTTTTTTTTATAGTGCGAAATATCCCCACGGATACCCCCTGCCAGAACCGGTCGAGGAGGTTATGTCGGACTCGAACCGACTAAAACGCACGCCGTCTTTGGGTCCTTAGTTGCCGGAGGTGAGATAGTAACCAAAGTAGCCCTCGCGCCTCGGCAGACCCTGGCCATCTCTATCGAGATAACCGCCTTCAGGTGTAAAGACCACGGTGTCCCAGTCTAACCCCCGAAAGTGGGGAGGCGCACTCTTGCGCCGCCACAGCTGGCTGCTTCTGCTAGGGGACAGGCGGCCACCCGTCACCCCCAGGCCCGCTCTCATGGAGAACGGAGGTCATTCTGCGACCCACTGCACTGTGGGCCACTGCAGTATGACCTCCCAACCCCGAAAAAAAAGCTGTGCCAAAGCCTTGACCGTTGTCTAACAGGTACACAAACGAGCAAGCATTGTTAACTTGTACTGATTTTTTTTAAAGCATTTAGTATGCAGACTGTTCTGCTAACTATTAAAGTACTGCATACTAATTGCCGCGTATTAATTGCTTTTTTAATGCAGTAAAAGTGAATTGGAGTGAATTCGAACCCGCAATCTTTTCCTTGCACGGGCAACGCTCTAACCACTAAGCCACGAAGCCACCTATACAACAGCTATTATACTCCTATACAAACATCTTTGGTGCGTTGGTGGGAGCCATCTACCGACTATCATACGAACTTTTCCGATATAAAATTTATATCGGAAAAGTTCGTCAGAACTCGGAATAGTTAATATGGTCCCCAAAAGACCTTGTTCCATATACAAAAAATTGTGCCCCTCTATAAACAAAGGAGTATTTTCTCTAAGGATCACATCGGAATATGGTCTATCATATCTTATATAATATTTATATTATTCATTCTTGGCAAAGAAAACCGGGGTGGCTGCCAGCACTTTCATAACCTACCTCGGCGATAACTTCCAACCACAGACAAGAATTGCTTCACTGACCTTCATATCCAATTCGTATTTGGACACAAAATGTTAATTATGTTATTATTTATGGCTACCATCCGAACCCGCCATGAGTCTTAATTACGAATAGCATTATTTTATTTCTATTCTTCATCTTATTTAAGTATCTGAATAAATATTCTAGGACAATCTACATTGGTTCCAGACTTCGGATATATCTACATATTTAAATACATTTTTGCAAATATACATAATTATATTACTTACATAAAAACAGTCAGATCAACGCAAATAGACATTTCAATATAAGGAAATCGAACTCCCGTGTCCTACTTAACAGTCCCATTCACGTCACAGAGCCAGTCAATATTGCAACGTCATCATTCTTATGGCGATTTCTTAACTGCATGAAATGTTTACACTTCGGAAGGCTCGCTATTGCTTTGGATTGGTATAGCAACTGCCGTATGGCTCCCAACCTCAGAGCCTCGCCCGTTGTTTAACAGCTTCACCAACTACCAACTGAGACAAAGGTCCACTAACATTACAATTAAGGAAGTAATAAGGAGAGGCAACAAATTTTAATTCATAAAATGTTTTCAACGAGTATAAAAGGCAAGTGTAAAAGTAGAAAAGATTTTCATTTATTACTATGTTTACGATACAAATGCGAAAAGCATTTTCGGACTTTTGGCATCAACTCATTAAATTGTATTTGCTTTGCTCAAAGTATATATTGACCTATGCATAGAATAACTTTATATATGATTATGAATTGTATCAGTTTCTGTGTATTTTGCTTTGCTAATATTACCAGTATATTTCATATACTTCTAATTAATCTGGGGAGGTAGATATAATTGCACACATCCACATTACCTAATTTCGATCAGACGGGCCATGTGCTCGTCTGCCTCCAAAATGGTATAAAACAAATTTCATCAATATAACTTTCTTTTTATCGTGATACATGACCCGCCAGAACTGGTAGGAGAAGTTATGTCGGACTTGAACCCACTAAAACGCACGCTGTCTTAAGTTCTTCTTAGTAGCTGAAAGCAGACCCAGGACCATAACTTTCAAAACCCCCTTTCGGGCATCACCCCCCAAATTGTCACTTTGAAGCCCGCGGTCCACTATATCCAGTCTACGTTGCGGCTGAACTACGATATTTTCCGTGAAGCGACTACCTTCTGGCCACCACAACCAATAGGCGATATAGGAGCACTGTAATTACATCATTTGTTGGAATTTTCAGAGTTCCCACTACCCTTAACGACTGGCATAGATGTTTGTATGACAACCCGGACATACATAAAAATACTTCCGCACCTCCTGCGTATTGTCGCGTACACGCCACAGAGGCTGTCATAAGGATGTTGTTATCTTCTAGGTAAACTCATAAAAGATTAGATTTATCTAGAAAATAAAGAAAAAGGTTATAGCAACTTTTTCATTTATTTATCTCAGCTACATCTACTTTTACAGGTCACCCTAACACAATCAGTCAGAGTAGGCAATCTAATCATACACCCTTAGAATTATTTGTAACGTGCTTTGTGTTGGGCACATCCAAAATTACTGTTAAAAAGTAGGCAGTCATCTTACAGATGTATCAAAATACGATGGATAGGTCTATAATATTTTAGGGCAATCTCATATATTTTATTTATCACACAAGTCAAGAGACCGTCTCAATATAGGTTTATTGCAATGGCATTTGTTGTTTTTGCTCAGCCCAATACTTGATCAAATGCCAACAACGATATGGCTCCAGAGAATGGTTATTGGGTATTTTACTTTCGTAATAAAATGTAAATAAATATTACCACCAGCTTTTTACACTTGCGATTCTCGAAGTGGTAATTGTGCACGAAAATATCTGTTATTTACAAAACCAAGTGGTTCGACACCACTTTACTTTATGAGCGGATAATGATTTAGAATTATTTAACATCAGACAATAATTATACACGCTGGTTTTCAAGGCGTTACGGAAAGAAATATCTTGGCCACAGTTTATAATAGCAAAGTCGCCTGTGAGTGTTAATTGACTGAAATAAAAAAAAATGAATGGGAAAAATGTGCAAGTAAACAAAAGAATGTCTGAAAGTGTCATTTTATATGCCTTGACATATTTAAAAAAATCCATACATTCATAATATTCAATTAGACTAGTCAGGCAGAACATCTTTCTCTGCCATAGGTGGTTCGTTTCTTCTACTTTCATAATTATTCATGAATAATAAGAAATCACTTTAACCTTGAAAATTATATTTATGACACAAAGTGATTACAAAAAAAACATATTACATGTAACGAAGAAACGCTTACAATAATAACAAGGTTGTAGGGTACAGTCATTATACTAATTGCTTAGAGGCTTTAAATATTCATACGACACCTTTTCTTGAAGACGGACCCACTTTTCGTTAATTGGGAGAATCTGGGGCTTTATCAGCACCATTAACCGCATAATATAATTCACTAGCAGACCCACGCATCTTCGTCTGCGTCACAAAAGATGTTCCTTGTTTTTGGAATTATTTTTTTTATTTTGTCTCCGCACCTGTTGGTCCCTGTGGCGTGGTGGGAGTGAAATCGACTGCTACTCAGGAGACGCGAGTTCGATCCCCGTTCAGAACAAGTATTTGATAATGATATTTGATGATGAAGAGTTAGCCGTAGTATGATACATATAAATGTTCCTCCTAAATCACTCTATCTATTAATAAATAGTTTTAACATAGGACAAGGACAGACAGACAGACAGTGGGACGGATTTGGTTTATACTATGTGGTGATATGCAAATGAATCGACGACAGTGTTGAGCCTTAACGCCCGTATTCATGAGGAGCTCACGAAAACGGTCATTAACCTCCGGCACGGTATACTGCAGTAAAAAATAACAGCTACATAAAGCCAGTAGCCCATTTGCATTGCGTCACAGGCAGATAAAGATTGCAATTTTGCAGAAGAGTGATCAAAGGCCGTCGCTGTTCTAGACTAATTGCTAGTGCTTCAATGGCTCAATAGAGATCATAATCGATATCTGCTTTGTATGTTAACCGGATACAAAAAGGAAGAGGTTGTCAATTTTGACGTTTATAGATTTAGACGAATTTACAGTGCAAGCGCGTTTGCAAACTAGTGAGTGCGACAAAGAAGGA
Organism: Pelosia muscerda; assembly: GCA_963691645.1. Taxonomy (NCBI): domain Eukaryota; kingdom Metazoa; phylum Arthropoda; class Insecta; order Lepidoptera; family Erebidae; genus Pelosia; species Pelosia muscerda. Next base: position 13,366,387 of record OY829098.1, on the reverse strand, counting down.
AGTGGCATGCGCTCTCTCTCACTCTCTATGGTGTGCTTAACTCTGAGTTCGGGCCTAATAAGTTCATTGCAAAATGATTGCATATTATATTTCCAAAAGATCGTATGATTAGAAGGAAAAATATAATAAAATTTTCCAGAGTTTACCAGACTTACCCAACATAAATACCAGAAACAAAAACAATCTTGGAACCCGTGATAGTAGACTCCGAAAAATTAGTGATTCTTTCCATGATTACTATAGTTTGAATTTTGAGTACCTAAGTTTCGGAAATAGAACTCTTTAAAAATACCTGCAAATCAGCCACCAATAGGTACCAATCGTATATTCAGTTATTGTTTACGCTATACAGAACCCTCAGAATGGGTTCGCAGCTCAGTTCGTAAAACACCAATAATGTGGTGTGTCCCCATAAGTTCCTACCAATAACGATAAAATTTAAATGTCGCCGAAGTTGCTCGTCGTAATGACTTTAATTGGATTATTTTGCGGTGACTGAAGGTAGAATTTGATCGCATATCGAGTATGAAATTGAATAGAACACAATTTAGTCAATTTAAAACAGAAAGTTAATCATTTAGTAATTCACCTTTTAGATGAATACGTAGTTGTAGTTATTTTGTACTAAAGCCTGATACATAACTTGGAAAATATCTGAAAAGCCAGAAAGCTGACCCCAGCTTAGAGGTGAAAGCTTTAGATGTCTCAGAAGCCTGAAATTAACTACATCAAAAATCGTATAGTGGCAAAGTGGAAGTTCTCGTCAGATATCATCATACTGTTAGCGTCGTTCCTGCTTGCGTCTGAGGCCGTCATTTCAGAGCTCAGGGTTTGCTTACTCCTTCTCCTTCTCTAGCTTTGGCTTTTAGGTAGGTACCGCTTTTCTAGGGACTACTGCTTTCTCTGTTATGCAGTACATTACCATAAGGAACCTTCAAAGCCAAATCAACCGAGATGATCTTGAAGGTCTAACGGCTTGTCATACATTGAAACCCAAGCTCCCGTCTATATTTTAAGTAACAATATCTCTAAAACAGTTTGAAAGACGTTCTCTAAACAATTAACATAGCATAACATCATGTTAACCGGTATCGACAGTAGGGTACTTCCATATTCAGATTGCGTAAGCAAGGAAATTGGGCTCACCACTGTATCTGCAACTACAAAAAAAATGTAAGGTTATTTAATCCTACTTATAATAACTTCTTATGCAATGAGTTGTATAGGTAGGTATGTATACTAGACTGAGTCTGCGAGACAAAAAAATTGATATCGATTTTTAGAGCCACTTTTTGATGTTGTCATTCAGACCGGAGAGATTAAAATAGGCGCGCTAAACTTGCTTTTCCTTTAAATAGTTTCTGCGGCCTGTTCTAAATTTGAAATTCAATATTCTTTGTTTTAATCAGCTTTGGTACAGTGTTTTATAAACTTTCTTATGTATCCTGGTATACGTGGTGAAGAGATGAGAGAGGAGTGTTATTGCTGTCCACCAGTCACCAGCAGCATTGACTTCGAATGGGCACCATTTTAATATTTTTCGAAATGTTGCCTGGTAGAAAACAATGCAATTCAAGTGATGAGGCCACACATTGCACTCTTTCCGGGGCCTCTGTGAATTATTTTACTCTCTTTCTCTTGGTATATGCCTGTACAAGTTCACAATAAAGTTTAGTATATTAAGGTTTAAGGTGGTCTATTCAATCATTTTGACCAATAGTCAGAAAGTTCAACCAAAACTATCAAAGTAAAGGACTGATCAACCAATGACTATATACTATAATAATCTTTAATTGGTTAATTGTCAAGTTGCTTGCCAGTCATTATACTTTTGTTGAAAGGAATTTTGCCTACTACCTCTTTGTGTCTTTGCGAAAAAATTATTGATTTATTAATGGACACAAAGTACATCTAGACTCTAAACAACGTTATATCATACCAATACTTATCTTGTGTGAGTTTTGTAATTAAACATGCATAATATTACTTAAGTCAGCATCAAAAGTACTAAATTGATATAAATTATTTATAAACTCGAGTTCCTGGTGAAATATTGGTCAATGTTGGCTATGTACCTATATAAGATTTTGTGAATTAAAAATGATAAAGCACCTACCTCTACATGAACGTATTAGTAATAACTTTTAATTGGATTTCTGATGCTTATTTTAATTGCCATTTATCCAATGTATTAGCTATAAGTTATCCATTAAAAAAAAAGATGAGCTGTATCCGGGGCTTTCACCCTCGAAACCGCTCAAAACTCGTCCGTCATCGACAGGTGTGCTTTCCAGCTAGCAGGTGTGGTTGACTTGTGTCCCACACGCCCTGTAAATACCTACCAATCCCAATGTTTCGAGTGTTTCTACTATTATCTCAGTCCGACAATCAGTGTTTAGATCACGTAAGAGATTACGCGTAGTATTTCCTCCATTCTCCTTAAACCCATGAATCGAGTATCTATTTTCACTACGAAAATGTAGGTTATCCACTGTTGGCTAGAATAGAAGTAGATTTTTAACAACGTTTTCACTAATAATAGTTCCTAAAATTACACTACTGTCATGCAGTCATTCACTACTGTCTTTCTACCTTCAGAATAAGTATCAACTTAAATTACAGTCATGAGTCAGCGGGTATTTTCTTTTCTTATACTATTCACGAATTTCCACTAAGGAAAAATTTCAGCTAAGGAAAAGTACCTAAGAGTACCTAATTCCCGCTACCTGTTTAGATCTTGTATTTAGATATTCTAAACTATATTCACTAAAATATTTAACAGTCACATTGTCCGGAATCAGGCCACTAAGAATTATGCATATGAAGTTACATTTGCACACAAGGTGGAAAACAACTGGGTGGAATGTACGCCGCCGCCGAACCGTGAGCTGCATCGCGATTATAAAATTTTGTTGATTAAGCAATCTTCTCAGTTTAGAAACCTATTCCGTCTTGGAGTAGCATTCTCCAGATATAATATACATCATTTATTCAGTGTAAACCACGCAGGATATACCACCAAAGATATCCCAACCTTCTAACAATACTCAACTAGAACGTGCATATCAATAAAGCAATCAGTTATGTATTATGTATATTGAACAGGTTTTGTTACTTTCAATAAAACAACAAAATGGATCGTGATCGTTTTTATCTCAGTTCTAATCAGTCTGTGCATAAGTCGTGCGGTCGCCACCAATCATTTCAATTCAATTATGATTCACCAATATGATTGTATATCTTTCTTTCGTTATCTTCTAGCTAAGCGGTACCTAATATATTCATTACTCAATATTGACAGATCTATTAGTTATACTTTCTAGGTAATGTATCTCCTAAAGTGTAGGTAAACTAGAAACGCATGTATCAAAAATACCCAACAGTGAATCCACTTTCGCTCTCTTTCGAGCTGACCATGATGTACTCGTTCGTTCTATACTATTTTGACTACGTTTCACTTATTCCGCACGTGAGCCATATACATGGACACAGACAGCATTGAAATAAGGTGGCAATTACACCCGGACGCTTCAGCCTTGCTTTAGAATTGCAAGACAAAATACAAAATATGAACGCTCTCGAAACGGCTAATTGTTTATATAACTTCGTAGACGCCACGGATGCTCGCTGCTTCTGACCTCATTCCGATATGACACGGTCATTACATTTTTAATCGCTGTTTTTAAAACAAATTGCTTGACATTCGCTGTAATATACATACATCTCTTTGAATAGGTGACCTTGTAAGGTCAAGCAGTTCGTGTGAGCCACGCTTCTTCATATTGTGTTATCTGCTCTCACCGTAATCAAGTGCGGCAATCCGTAAATTGAACTCCATTCCTAGCCGAAACCTGTTGTTACAACATAAATGCCTTTAAAGAACGATAGTTAGACGGGCGTTCACTCGATGACGTCGGTGAGTGGTCGACAGGCCACATCGCCGGTTGCATTTGACCACATATCGTGATAATTTAAGATATTCCCAAGTAAATGTTACAACAGTCGGCTATTCCGCTTCTATTAAAACAAGTTTGAAGTGCTCGTTCACTACATAATTGAAAATAATAAATATTTTTGACTTTTTTGTTACTTCAAAAGTGACTCAGCCTAGATATTATACAGTCATAGAAAACAGAAGTGACGTAGCAATGTAATGGTCGTAACAAACAACATATGTGACAAGAATGGCTAATAAATCAAATGAAAGTTAGCTCACGACATAACATAAAAGGTATCCAAACAAACAATAGCCTGCTTTATGGATCTTAGAGTCGTTTAATGTTTAAAACGTAAAATCAATTTTTAGGAAAATATATCAATTTAAACATATTTATGCCCTTTAGAAGGGGCATTTTATTTAATGTAATCGAAATATTCCGCATCGGAATGGCACATTATATTTGATGCAATTGAAATCGGTGCGCTTAATGCGACATTGACGATAATCAGCTATCTAGATAATATATGATATTAATTCAAATGCTACACTCAATCAATTAGCCTATCACAATCCACAGCTAGGCATGCCTTTCCCAATGTGCGCCATTTTACTCAATCTTCCGCCTTTCGCATCCAGTCAATTCCAGCCACCCATTTCAGGTCGACAATCCAACTGGCTAGGGGGCGTCCATGTTTAATTAATTTAAATTCAAAATAAACTAATATTTTGGCGAATGCTAATTACTTAAGTTGAGTACACGAATAAATCTTTTTGAAGCTCTCGCAGCTTTTTTTCACAAAGCGTATCTTTATAATTAACGGATACATTAAAGCAGCTTTTAACCCATCATATAAAATGCCATTTTATATACAGTACGTAATACGCCTGTGTACCCTAGCCCTGGCGAGTGGTAATATTTTGACAGAGGTTGATTAATGACTGAAGATCAAGAGCAACTCTGTGAACTCAACATGACTACATACATTTGTATAATTACTGAAATTTTGACACTAAATTTTGATCTCAGAGAAGGCTTTTGGTTAAAAAAATAGATATAAATTATATGTTAAAGGTAGCAGCGGATAACATAGGTAGGTACCCACTAAAATGGTAGGCACGGATCTCGTTAAACACCCCGCAAATGGCAGTGTTCCGAGCGAATGACAAATGGAATCCTTTGTGTACTAGTCATCGGCCCTTTCACACGTTTACGCAACGGATACCTTTCCTCTCTGTTACTATGGATTTGGAGAAACGAGAGGAAAGACCCGAGGGGTCTCTAACAGTGTTGAATTATTTATTTATCGTGCAGTATAATCTATGTAGGGCAACCAGAGAGGATTATATCGGACTTTCCCGCATTGACCGATACGACCGCAGACTTTATTGCCCTTGAAGTCAGACGCCATGAACAAGGCGTAGACACACTGACACAATATGGCGACGCTATTTTTTACTTTATGAAAAACAACACTCAGATTGTTTTTCTGAAATATCTACAACAAAAAGCAAGTCTAATATGACCTTCATAAATAATATTAACGACAAAGACGTGCTAATATTTTAAATGTAAAAGTATCTCTGTCTGTCTGTTACGCTTCCACTCTTATAGTACTGAATTGATCGTGATGAATTTTGGTGCAGACGGGAAAAGACATTATTATTATTATTCCTCTTCATTCAACAATATACTTATAAATTACATTTTTAAATACGTATACAAAAACATCTATTTGAAAATATGAAAAATAGTAGCCCACCGGTATCGGGTGCAGAGACTAAGCTACTGGTGGTTCGGGCTCCAGAGAGAGGAATCATCTCTCATTATTATTATTATTGGTCGTGGGAAGGTAACCCACATTCAGCTCGGAGCTGCTGGCAACAGCTAGGACACTCCACAGCAAAAATATTCAAGCAATTTCTTACCTACCTTTAGATTTAATTGTCAATCTTGTTTTCTAAACATATATTTAGGCTTAACAGTCTCGAAAAATTTGGATACATTTGCTGATTAAAAACATTTGGTTTTATCTTTAAAAGTACATAGTTATGCAACCAAAATGAAATTGCTTTTAGTACTTAGTCGAATCGCGGTCTCGTTTTATTTTATGTATTCCGTTGCTAATGTTGTAATGTAAAGTTCTTACTCCACATTAATCTTACCCATTACCATGAATGCAATAATAATAGTAGATATACTGTGCACGTGTAAGGCTAGCCGGCTAAGAAGGAGTTCTTATTTTGGACGATTAAATCCGAATCCGGCGATAAGTAACGAAACCCTTGATTGTGTCTACTCGCCTAAATAATTGAAGTCCCAAATCGCTGGAGTTTATTTACGGTGTACAGACGATTATCTATCTCGGATCGGTTGATAAAGATAACATCCTCTGATCCTCTTGGTTCTTAGAGAAGCTTTCACCTCATCACGTTGCACTGAACACTTTAATCTTTTACACTGTTGCTCGCAGTTCAATCCGCGGGTTACTGAACGTAAAATTTCTAAAATTCTATATTAATTAAGATTAATTTTTCTGTAATTACCACATTCTATAATCTATAGGTCCCCGTTTATTATACATTGTACATGAGAACAATATCAAATTCATAAAACGGTATATTCAACAAACATTTACATTACAAATTAATTTCCATGCAAATATATGTTGGTACCTAATCAATTCATTCATATCTAATTAAATGTTCGTAATAATACAACATTAAAACCATTTGCATAAATTATAAGCTTGTAAGTGCCCAGTTAATGGCAATAGGCTCTCGCCACCTATTACATTGGGACCTAAACATAAAACTGGCGAAATGTGGGTACTAGCACCTCTGCCTACCCCTTCGGGGATACAGGCGTGAGTTTATGTTATGTTATGCATAAAGAATATGTAGTATATATAATGAATAATATATTTGTAATAACGTCTAATCTTAAATTATATTTTATAGTACTAATTCAGATTCATGATGAATGTGATTCACGCCAGATGTGTCAATGCCCTAAGCTACATATACATACATGACTATTCGCTTGTGCAATTGCCAGTACTGAAGCAATAGTATGAAGGTCTCTTTATATATCTGATGCTATCTGATTTATAATTTACTCAAGTCAGTGTTGAGAGAACTCTAAGTGAAGTGATGGAATCACACAACACTAGAAGATCGTTACTTATTCAGATAGCAACTTAATATGCATAAAAAAACATCTCTAATTTTAAGTTACGAAGGTTATGAAGGTAGTTTTACTTTTCAGATTTTCTTGGGGTTTTTAGTACCAAATTCACAAAAAGAGGTGCAATTTCATGTACCATGGAATTATGACTTTTTAACAGAACGTAAAACAATTTTTCCAATGATTATATTTCGAGTATTTCTATGAAATGGAACTTTTTCTGAGTACTACATATTGCACAGGAGGCGAGCCGCAGGCCGCGCCTAACCTCGCCAAGCACAACTAGTGTTGAATAAATGGATTGTATCATCCGATATTCTATAGTTTAATCCATTCACCGAATGATTCGATGTCAATAAAGTTCTAAATAATAAAAAAATAACTGTCTACAGTAACAATAAAATAATACCTAGGTAGGTGTATCTGAAATATCAGATACATTAAAGGTGTTACGCGGCTAATATCTTTATAACAGTAAAAGTTATTGTTTGCACATAATAAGTTCATATTTTATTCATTATACCTATACAAGATGGATTTTAAGTGCTTTGCATTTTTAATAGCATGTGAGCGAAGCGCTAACGCTGTTTTAAGAGTATTTGACAACACAGCTTGCCAAAAAGAGTTTTTAATGATACCACACAAGCGTTTCGTAAATAAACGTTGCGCAAAATGAACCGAAGTAATAAAGGACTAACCTCACCCGTATAATTTTGATAATACACTCATTTTCTCTCCATATCCTTCCAAAACCTTTTTTCAATACAAATATATACTTATCGCCCAGAACTGTTATTTCTCAACAAAAGATAGCTTAAACAGGATGACTGCGTAGAATTTGTATTAGCCTCTGTATAGGTAGACAATGTGAATGTCAAGGTTTATAATGTCGAAATCAATAGCAATAAACGGTATTACTAACACACTTGTAAATGAAAGTTTCAGTCAGATATCATTCATATGATTGAGCAATAATCACGATTGTCAATATGAAAATCATTTTAATTATTGTTCTGGAAACAAACTCGATTTCAAACATAACTTTTGTGCGTTTATGGCAGATAGCTGTCATACATTATTTCCTAATCCTATACTGCTACAATTTAATTGTCTAATAAAATATAAATGAGAACTTTGAACATTGGAGAATTTTATCGTCCTCGTAACGTTTGTGGGGAAGCTCACAGCCGTGTTGTGCCATTACCTTTGAAAAGACCTTTAATAAAGAAATGATATATAACTAAAATATGTTAAACGCTTACAGAATCTCCGCAATACGATACATATTATTATTTTGCTTTCTAACTAAGTGTACGCATGTAACGACTACGAACTAACTTCTTTGTTCGTTAGGTTCATTTATAATTCTAACAATCACAAACACCGTCACACCTGCTAATAGACGGTCGTGGATTTAGCCCAGGCTTTTCTTTCGAGCAGGTCAGGCAGTCAAGATATTATATTTATTTATTTCGACTTTTAACCTATTGTAGTCAGTCAGCGCCAGAACACTTGATCCGTCGATATCGTTAGTGAATCTACATTTCACTCACCTTTCGGCTCAGTCAAACCCTGCGTAACAAACTTCACGATCTTCCTTTACTATCGTTTACTTAAAATTCAACGATTCATATGTGAGTTTTCACGGTTTCGGTGCCCCACTTTCAAAACATTAGCAAATTGATCGGTGTAGGTTCTGTGAGGTCGACCCCGATTAGGCTGTCAATTTACATTTTCCTTGTATCCTTGATTTGTCCCTTGTACCCAGGCCACCTTTGCATTATTTTTATTCAATACCTGTCAGTTACAAATCCTGTATTTTTTTACTACTTACTTAGTTCTGTGGTTTTTTTACACGAGACGCTAGTACTTGTTCCAGTAAATGTCTAAGTCAAACCTAATGCTATCCGTCATCTCCAGTAAATCCCGTCTTACACATCATTTTCTTCGGAGATAATCCAGAATAATAGACAGAGAGACAATTTCTTTTTATTGTTAATTTTTACCCGACTGCGCCAGTGAGGGTAATGGTTTTCGTGCGTATGTATCCAGTTGTCTTTGTTTCACAGATTTTTATGAATGATATTCATCTCCCGAGTGTTATAGGGTACATGAAATGTGTAAAAATATTATACTCAGTACACAGTGTACTTTAGAAACGGACCAGTAAGAATAGATATCCGCGTTAATTACAGTAAAACGTTCTTTAGATCTACATCTTTTTAAAATATTCTAAACTGCATTCAGAGATTTTGGAAAAATCGTACATGTAAAATGAAAACTGTTAATTTTTTTGTGCCTATCGTATTTCAAAATATAAGAACCAACTCAGTCAAAAATGATTCCCACACATTTTGTACGGAAAAGTAAAAAATCAACTAACATTTTATTTAGGTTATGATCATTTTACATCTTACTGTGACACAAATACTCTTTAAGACTTAGTGAAACCATGACAAGTCCCAGGACCGACTCCAAGCACAAGTATAAACTAGCTACCACACAAAAAACAAAATATGAAACTGTTTTCATATTTTAATCATTGATTTATACACTCATGTTCATTTATTAAAACAGTTATTTACCCACAGCTACTTCAATACTATTTATTTGTACACATATTATTAATTGTATGGATAATTAATTGTTTTGAGGTGACGTTCCAAAATATTGACTCCATTTATAGTTGTAAATTGTGTGTTTCACTAGTAGGTAAAGTGTTCGTTATTGTTCTAAACAGAGCGGCAAAATTATTTTACTATGGCATAATGCTATTTGCATCTGGCTGCTAACATCCCGCACGTCACCTACACTGCTGCCACTTGTATATTATAACAAATTATCACGTAATTAACTCCTTAATTACTGTGTACTGAAACAACCATAAACAAAGTTACATAACAAGTTTGGGATCAGTTTCCCATGGCTTGATTCTGAGGCTTTGATTTGAGACGATTACGACGCGGGAAGTCTTCTTTATAGACATGGATGTAACTATTTTAATCGTAAAATTGTAGAGGGATCTAATCACGTGTTACGCGTCCGGTTAGATTGCCAACGATCGTAGATGACGTCAAGTGGAGGTAGGTGAGCACCTTCTATTCAAAATACAAACATATCGATTTAAGTGAGAGCAACTTGAGAACTCGTAAAATGATTGCTTAAGAATTTTTTGATATGGTAACACGTTATTCGTACGAACTACCGCGGAAATTTTGAAACCTTTTTGTGTATAGTGTAAGTTTTTATATGATTTTGTTTGTACCAATTGGTGCAATGCAGTTTCTCAATTGAGACTGCATTACTTTATATCAGGGGCCTAGAGAGTGCCTAGTTTTGTAATAGAACATAAATTAGGAAAGCGATGCGTACAAACGTGTACAGATACAGGCAGCCTCATCAGTCACGTCAACTTTAAAGAGACCGAAGCTAAATGAAATAAGTAGTGATTTTAGAGAATGAATTATAGCGAGATATAGTCAACGAAAAAGGTTGGTTTTATGAGTACTAAGTATCCTAATTCATATTTCGCCTACCTAATTTGAAAGTTCTAAGGTCAAATCACTAATCACTAACTGCTGACATTCTGGATATGATCATCAACATCTGACTCCGACTGTACTTCTGGATATACACATGTAGTTTAATTACCTGTCGCCAACCACTACTGCGGCACAAAGCTAATGCGAGTACAGATACAGAGACAACCAGTTGCCATAAATTTCCGTTAGTCAATAGAGAAATGTGGATGTTTCGTAATTGTTGATTGCAAATGCAGATTTGAAAATGAAAATGTTGCCAAAGTATTGTATAAACTTTACCGAAATAATATCAAAAGGACTACGTACTGTTTTAGTTCAATCTGCCATACATATATGTTTCTGGTATTATTCAAAATACAATTATAAGTGTCCCCCCACTGCTCCAGATCTAATGATATTGACGAACCGAGTCAACTTTACCTGCGATAAAGTCTGACAAATGACGGACGAGAATGTCACGAAAGATAAAAATAAAATGTTTATTTATTTCGCCAGCCATTTTCGATCTCCGTGAATATGATATATGAGAATATTGAAGTCAGTCACTTTTACTGACTGAAAAGTTCTTAACAGAAAACCCAATAATAGTGTATACGCATGGATACGTCTATTATTGGATACAATATACAACATCGTGATATATTTTTGTATTAATCTAGTTCTTACTAGACTGAATCTTTTCAGTACGAAATGTCAATCTATAGAATAAACGTAATAGAGTAAGGTACTATGGTGCACATGGAAAATATCGCTCAGAAGCAGTTCACCAGATTCGCAATTTACCAGATTCTAACTGAAATCACTGCATCCCAATCCCAAACGAGGTATTTTGGGTGTCAACCAGTAGAGAGCTTTCTGTATTGGCCTTTCGTCTAAAACAATACAAAGAGTTTTTTACAATAAGTATGCAATACATTAAGCCTCTATATAAAATCGAGATCTTAGAAGCCTCAACCACATTTATTTTCTGCGAGTCTAAGGGGGTCGTTACAAGGCAAACATTTGAAAAAGGTTCTGAATGACTTGTACTTTGCAGTAATAAGTGTTCCCTATGGATAGAATTTGGACCGAAAGGTCAAACTCATTTACCTTACACCTGCGACTTTGCAAAATAATCATAATATGCCATTCTAGGACACTCTACATAGCGCTAACTAAACCCATTGTTGGTCTAACTTAACTGTAACTTGTAATATGGTATCTAGAAGCGGTTATACATATTTAGATTCATTTATTGTAAATACAGACATTTTTGTGTACAATGCACCATATAAGAAACAAAACTACTCCTAACACTTTGTTACTAGTAATATTTTCAACTATTATACATATTACTAGTATACATAAAATATCTAAAGAAAAAACATCGCTTTTAAATCGTATAAATGTTCCTTTATACTGTGCTTTCAAATTAAAATTCAGGCAAGAAACACAGCAACGCGGGTCAGAAAAATCGATAGAAAGTCCATTTGTCAAATCACCCTAGCAGGATGGGGAAACGAGCCCCTAATCCTTGCGGGTAGCACATCATTTTAAGAACGCTTTTCTTATATTACGTACTTTAGATAATCATATGGTTTAAACGACATATGCTGTGTTGAATATGACATTTTCCAAGGTCAGACAATTCGTAATTGCTTATCTTTGGCTATAATCATCCTAATGGTGCACTTAGGAGTACATATTGATTTTTATTGGTACGTCAGTTTTTCCGGGTGCTACTGTCGTCTAACCAGGCTGAGACCGCTTGTTTAGCAGGTATACCGATGTAGGTAGGGTTATATTCTCCATGTGGGTGACATATTTGATTTAATCATTTAAATACTCTATAAACATGTTATGTCGTATGTCGTATTACGACCTGAAAAAGGTGGCTTTAACAGTGGCTTTTGAAATGAGGAACAATGGCGCACATTGCCTATATCCAGTAGTGATTGACTAATTGATAATAAAAGAAATGTCAGAGTTCGATTTATTTTGGATTCAAAATCGTTAATAAAATATAACCAAGTATTTCTCCTATGTACCTGCTGATTCTGTCTAGTTTCTTCAAAAGCTCACACTAAAATAATAATCTGAGCTTACTAATCGAATTGTAATTGTAATGTCCTATATTGTACCTTTATTTCCTATAATCAAATGAATGTTTAATGAATAAAAAAAGGCGATGTTTGATTGATGCTTTTTATCTAAGTACTTCGGGCACGCATGTATAATAATCAAGATTATCATAATACCAAAAAGTTATTACTACTAGCGTAAATAGAGCCCTAGTCTCTCCTCATTACACTGTATCCGAATTTTAAATATCTAAGGAATTTTATAACCGCAACTTGGAGGTTTATATAAAACATTTCACAGTTCACATACTCTGTCCCTTTCTCACACCTTTTCTTTTTTAATCGTGCGAAAAATCCCCATTTCGCAGAGGGCCGTCCGTCCCTCGGCTCGTCTGCCAGTACGTGGTCGTGGAAAGGTTTTCACTAAAATAAATTAATATTGCATTTCTTCTAAATATGTGGCATTTTTACATAAATATAATTAATGTTATTTTGTTTAAACACGTAAATATATTTACATTACTACAATCATGACTTGGCAGAACTGTTATATAATTAATCTAGTTTTCGTGTGTCAAGGATATCTAGAATTTGAAATTGTAATAATATTGGAAATCTGACTTATGTTTTGAAACTGTTGATTTTTTCCTATACCAATGGTGACAGATAATATCTTGTTCTGTATGGTATTCTTGCTAAGATGTGCTAGGGGCTAGTGGTAACAGCACAAAGCAAGGTTAAGCAATACTAGCTTGGGCAGTTTCAGGATGCGTGAACAGTTTTGTCAAGATACCCCTACGTGTCTTAGTGAGTACGTTTACCTGTAGGCCCAGTTAGGAAGCGCACATTTTTGACATCTGTTACTTGCAGTTAGAGCCCTATGAAGTCCGACAACCTGGGTCCAGAATTCTACTAATTTTCAACAATCATCAAACCACTAAAATTGCAAAGAACACTATTGAATTTTAGACTTCACTGCTATGCTGTTAAAGTGTAAAATAAAATGGCATCGTGTAGAGTGGAGGAAACGCTGTGATAAGTTGTTTTTTTATTTCATTTTGAACTTTAAATTTGGCTTCACAGAAATAGAAGTTTGGTCAGAGTTAGATTAAACAGGTGCACCACTAAAAAGGCAGAAAAAGGGCTCGGAGGGTGATAACTACTAGTTCTGTAAAAAAAGTATTTGTTTATGTGTACCCGGACGTGCGCGAAACTACATTATTATTTCACTTTCTACGTGACTTATTCCCCCACGTTGTGGCATGCTAACCATAACCCCACCCCACTACCGGCTTCGCCTGTGACATACTTTGTTATTAGGTCGTTACATATGAAATTGTCGTTTTGTTTGCAGAAATTGGAGGAAATCCAATTTTCAGTCCTAACATCTTTGCATTTTTTTAGGCATGACAAATCCAAATTTGATGTTTTTTTTTGTATATGAACGAAACAACATTAAGCAAACAGCAACATTATTACATTTTTAAAAAGGGAACGTTGTTAAAAAGTAACACGAAATTTTTCATCAAAATAGATAGCATTTAGGAAGTACTGTTTTTGAAGATCGATTTTTTTGAAATTGAATACAGAGTTGTAAAATCTTCTTGTAAAATCTTGAAATCAACTTTCAAATAAAATAACTATAAATAATGGAAATAGCTATTAAATTACAGGAATGATGAACTCACGAATCTGTAAGAAAATTTCGGCAATTTAATTTTTTTTTGTTTTTTTTTATACAACTACTTAGGTCGCAGACAAGCACGCGGCCCACCTGATGGTAAGTGGTTACCGTGGCCTATGGACGAGCGTAACACCATAGGAATAACATATATGTAAAGACCTATTATATAATATGTAGGGATATGCCCACAAATTTATGTGTATCCAAATAATATATGTAAAGTTCTATTTATGAATATGTATGTATATAATAATGAGGAGGCTCGTATAGAGCGGAGCATGAGCCTCCTCAATAAGACTGTTTTAGTGTAAAGTGCATTATAAATGTTTCACGAATTATTCCACCAAACAAACTAACAATCTTCAGCCCATCCCATTTGCTATGTTATTGAGGTATGTCCTTTATCTAAAATGATTGTACCTTATCATAACATTTATCTATAATAAAAATAATAAATTCTTTATTTACAGATATGTACCCAATAAAATGTCACAATAGTATCGTCTATAACACTTCATCGTACATTTATTAGTACCTACCGTAAATCGTGTTATATAGGAACCACACGATATTACATATTAACAGAGATACCGAAAATCTCAAGACATATATCACCTTAAGACAATTACCTATATTGTACTTAATCTGTTCATTAATTGAAAGAGATTACAAGTATTTATTTAAATATTTTCTATTGTTTTGGAGGTAGGGTTCCACCAAGACCTCCGGGGCTACGTCAACCTCACCTGCAAGCCGGTACTCCTGCTAATTGATGACCGAGGCTCTAGCACAGGGGTTTCTTTCGTTGGGAGGTCAGATAGCAGTTAATCTTATAAAAATGTTATAAAGTAAATAAAAAGGAACTTGAGAGCGGACTCTCACATCGATACGATTTGGAAAAATTACTCGATGGTGCTAAATATAGGTAATAACTCATATTTTCATTCATTCTCTCTTCGTTAAGAGAACTATGAAAACTTTATTCAACTAACTTTGGTATAATAGAACAAAACATTCAATAAGGAGATATACGAAAAATTGCATTTTTATTTCACTTTGAACTACTTTAGAATTGTTCTATTTACGATATTTGAACGAGCCGTTGAAACCTCTTTTCTCGCGGTCTCGTTTCTCTCTTGAATATATTCTTATTTAACGTGAACGAACATAAGATCATTTTGATTTTGTTGGCGGCTGTTTCAGTCGGTTTGAACACAGTGTGTCTTCTGTGAAAATATATTTCAATATCGACCTTTGTTGCCACGCTAGTTGTAATCAGTATTTTTATGTCTATAACATTTGTTTTTCACAGTTCATGTATCTTACTTTTTAAAGCTCCATTTGTGAATTTCTTTTAGCATTTGTTTATTTCTCACCAATTATAGGGGTGGCATGAATATCGTGAATAAAACTGTAGACTATAACATACCAAACCTAGTCTATGTCAAAAGATTGAGTATAATATCAACACTATAGTGGTGATTTACTAATTTCACGATCACGATCATTTCACGATCCTGAAAATCGACAGAGATATGACGAGCCAACCAAGTTTTTTTTCCATTCAGGGACATAAAAAGAACACATGAAAAGAAAAAAAATACAATATCTTAACTTCTCATTATATTATAAGTAGTTATACATCGGTTATTAACTCACAATAGAAAGGCTGATTGGATCTGACAAACTTAGCTCAGAGATAAATAGTTTGCAACTGAAACCTATTCTCAGCTTGGTATAAAAAGTAGACTACTTTTTATCCGGAGAAGAAGTTTCTGTGTGACCCTTGTAACCGCGGGCGATAGCTATTAAGTGTAGTTTGTCTTGCATAAAACATGCTGTTACTTTTTTTTATCTGCTAAAGAAATTATTATATTCTATAAATTTTTTAAGCAAAGTAGCGACGAAATAAACAAAAATATAAATTGTGATATCAGTTTGCAATGCACAGGTCGAGTACTCTGTCACATTGATGTGGGGGATGTGACACTATCCTGGCTCTCAATTTTGTATAGTTAGGTAAAAGATTGTCATTTCACTTCATACGTAAATTATTATGCTAAATATTATAATCTTAAAGAACGACGAATACATAATTTTGCTAACAGTAATTTTATATTTAATTATTAGTTTAATCTTAAAATTAATATATTTAATTCCTTGTATATATTTTTATGAACGTTAAAAATTCTTGTATTCGCCTCCATAACAGTTTACATTTGCATCAATAGATATTAATATGCTTGCATATTTGAATATTGCAGGCCCACCATAAACTACTTATATTACAGGTCAATAGTTGAAACATAGTAAAATAGAAATAGTAGGGGAAACAGCAGTTAAATGACAACGCTAATTTAGTGTCCTATTCGTATTAATAAGGAGCGTCGCCACAGTTGTTTGAGGCGAGGCAGTGAGGCAACTCGTGACGCTTTTTCATGTTTTAGTATACCTAATATGTCATACCTTTAGTAAATAGCACATAGGAGATATTTTCCTATATTAGGTATATCTCTTCATATATTCTCTTTTTATATTTTTGTTATTTTTAATGGTTAATGTTGAGTACACTTAGCGTCAAAAGTAGATGATTGCATAGTTTATAAATTAAAAACCGACTAGAACCGCATGCTGTCTTGAATCTTAACAATCAGCTTGTTGGGCGGCCCTAGAAGGAAGTTCCCCTGACGCATATCTGGAATTAATCCACTTTACACTAACCAAAATTAATGCAATCATTATAGGTATTCAAATGAAATTTAATTTGAACTTGACATGCGAAAATGTCTTAATTAATTACACCTAGGTATATTTTCGGAGTCATATTTTACTCGTAAGGTAAACAATTAACATTGATCTCATTTTAGGACAAAGGACAAGTGATTGTTTGCCTTCGTACTTTATCCTTAATTACAATTTCGTCGAGTGTGCTTTATTTAGCTGTTATTGGACATTTTAATAAATTCTGCCTACAACCCTGACAATTGGTTTATACTTACAAGACGCTTGACTTGTATAATAGTAATTATACAGTGAAGTCTCTTTAACAAAGGGGTCGGTAAAGATTAGATGTATCCACCGGCTGCGATCCTCAAAATTAGTAGCATCATGTATCGTATTTGGCAATCAAATGAATTCAAACTGTCAAAAGAAATGTTTTTACACATTGCAACACAGTTTCTGCTTTTATTGATCTTGACGTCTCTCCTAGTAAACTTAAGAAGTGAATTTTATTTATATATAAGGCGTAAGGTAAAATGAAAGCAAAATCGTACTTATAGACTCTATTTTGCTCTACAAATGCCTGTATAATTGACCTCCGAGATTACTTGTGTCAAGAGAAATTTTCAATTACAAAAAAATAAAGTATTTAGATGTCTGTTAGATTAACACAGGTTAACTGAGCTTCCGGTTTAAAAAAATTACTAAATTACTGGAATAATTCCCACCAGACAAAGTCAAACACCATTTACTTTTGAGAACCCTTGATGCCCCCGATCGGTGTTATTTTTGTTCGGTAAACCCAGGAACATGGAGTTATCTTCAAGAGTTACTATCTTGAAGGCAATTTTATAGGTTTGCACTTATTCCAACAACCTAACTTAAACGAGTTAGGGAGGCTATTACTACCTGTTTTCACAGTACTTACATAATAATTGTGTTTAAATCTTTCGTTTGTAGGCACTTTTGATTGAACCTGCCGTTGAAACATTTTGGATTAGTTTTTTTTTGTAGCTACAATGTACTTAAATATATACCCATGTCAAAACATAAATATTATGAAACAACGTCGCGGCTGTAAGTAATATGAGTCGGTACATAAAAACAGGGCATACAACGTCTTGGCGATCAATATATACCTTCTGTCGAAAACCTTATGATGTCTTCTATCCAACGATCTAGTTTTGTTGTTTTTTTCAATCTAGGACACGTCAATTTGACTTCTCCACGACTGATGGTAAGTTGACTAAATCTCAGGAAAGAGGGTCACCTTTGCAAACACATACGGTGTTACACCGGTTGTGCTCAGCTTGATGGCCTCATAAGGTGTTATTTCACGTCCTGCTTAAAGTATCTGCGACTGCAAGAAGAAGGAAACACAAGAGCTTATTGTTTATATATTATTTAAATGTTAAATAATTTTGGCCGCCGTATCCATATGAATGCGGTGTGACTCCTGCTCCGGCTCGTTCCTGGGGCGAAGGATAGCCATTGCGATTCAACGAGGCAACGCCGCAATCATCATGGGCACCTTTGCGCCGGGAACGATACGGGGTGGGTTATTTGACGCGATAATCATTATTCTTTTAGATAAGTTTATGTTTAAATAAATAAATAAAATGAATAAATATTCAAGACAAGCTACACAACGTCACCTAAACCCATGGTAAGCGTAGTTTAACTAGCTTGTATTATGGGTTCTAGAATGTGGATAAACATACTTAGATATATTTTTTTGTAAATACCTACATACATATTATACATAGACACACCCAGACCAATGCAAATATGTATTCATATTCGTGCACACAAATATTTGCACTGAGCGGGAATCGAAGCCGCGCCTCCTATGTAGCAGTCGCGTTCACTACCGCCACGCCATTAGGTATTAATACTTCGACTAAGGCGGCTAACCATGGCTAACGGTTTAAAAGGCTTACATAATTATAAATCACTCGTTGTTGCCCGTGGCTCGGCTTGCCTGGACTTCTGATCGCGTTCCCGCTGCTCCATGAAAATGTCTAAAAGAGTTAAAGGAATATAAAAAAATGATTAGTGTTGGTCCAGCCGTCTTCGAGTTATACGCTTAACAACATATTTAGCGATTCATTTTTATAAATAGGTATAGATATAGTTCACCTTGTTTGCAACACTAGGGAGCACATTGGTGACCCTGTAAATGATTCATTCAAAACATATGAATTGATTTTACCCATAAATTAGGCAATTTCGACAACGAAAATTTCAAATTTAATAATAAACCACAAACCAGTTGTATATCTCTAATTATAATAATAAAATAGATAACCCTGACACAAGGTAACGTAACTTACTATATGATGCACAGTCCTATAATGTCCCATCTACTTATGTACCATTTCGTACTTGGAAAACACATATTGACCTAATACAGAGTCATTATTGCGTTATTATTTTGAATATTTATGAGTAGGTTTCATTCAGATGGTATGTTTTAAGTACTGACCGCATTTTCCTATCACATTTCATAATATTTTGTCATTTGACCTCAGTATGTTTGCGGAATATATTTTATTATAAAACGTGGTTATGACAAGTGCAATTGTGCCAATGTTAACGGCAGCATAATCTACTAGGTGAGATCGGTGACGAAAATTATATTGCAGGTAATATTACAACTTTATACTAATAAACAGCATACTGATTTACTACGTCTTCCATCGGCTTATTAAGTAAACGATCAGTTTCTACATACATCATTATAGTTATAAATCTCGACAGCGTTATAAATTTTCAATGAATTATATTATTCACCTTATAGACCTAAAATATATTCTATTTCTATGTAGAAAAATGGAAATTGTAGTTCAGATACAATGAATGAAAATGACATTTTGTTACAATTTCTTTACTTGTAAGTATATAACGCTGTACTGGTAAAATAAAATGTACAAATTATAAAAATTAATCTTCTTTGTAATTTTTGACTGGTAAATTAACCAGTTAAACCTTTTTGGTTAAAGTAGATGTTATTAATAATAATATTGAAATATTGTATCTTCATGCCATTTATCACGTCGACTTTCTCAAAACCGCGAACGTTGCGAATCACAAATCCAGAAAAGAGTAAGCCTAAGAAAATTCTATTGTAATTCATTTGGCATTATTTTATAATTTACCTGATGTTTCAGTTAATTTTCATATCATATCACTTTATTTCAAGCAGTTACATTTTTACGTGTGATATTTACATTCGTTATATAAGTCTAACACCTTAAACTATAACAAAAAGAAATAGAACAAGGTTACACGACAGAGCGCTACCTCCACGTTACAAGTCCAACGTTTTTTGAACAAAGAATTTTTCAGTATGACAATACTGCGAGTACTCTGAGTGTTTTCTGAGGTTTTCCCAGATGCCGACAATGCAGAGCAACCATAGAGGACAGAATATACCTATATGCTTCAGCGTCCATGAGAGCAACACATGCGGTTGTTTGTAAATATACTATTGTATATTCTAATTCCAAATTTAAAAACTTCAAAATTTTATTTTTTGCAGGTTTAAAAAACAATCTTTTATTTTAACAAACATCAATTTTATATATTCCAAACTAATAACAAATAAGAAGACCATAGCGATAATAGTTCTATGTATAGGTTAATCCACCTCTGTGGCGTGGTGGTAGTACCTATATCGATTACTACGCAGGAGGCGTAGGTTCGGTTCTGGCTCAATGTAAATATTTATATGGATGTACATTGATTTGGTAGTTTGTATTTAAGGATAATGTGTATGTATTTACTAAAAACCATAACACAAGCTAGCTAACAGCAAGCTATGCTATGCTATGTCGATGGCGTTGGGTAGATTGTCTCAGAACGTTTCTTTATTTATTATTTATAATGTTTAAGGCACTACAACAGGTACACAGTTCTTACACGGCATTGCTATTATTATTGAAGATTATTAAAATTATGAAAATTGAATTAACGATGCACCGTTTGCCGTCGAAATTTTCAGAAATTAGTTTATTGCTTGCTCCACATCGTAAAACGTCGGCCAAGCCGCAGCACACGGTGCGATGACCTAATTTCTAATATCACCTTTCATAGTAAGGCTATTTTATTAGTAGAAAGAGAAAAAAGTTGAAACAATACAGTATCCAGTAAAATATGCATTTTGATACGCATATTTACATTATTTCGTAAATATTATTACTGCCTCTTGAGAAGAGAAAACCTCCAAAGTCACGTTTTGGGATTTCGTGTACGGAAAAACTACGTCAATACACTAAGGGAGTTATGGGTTTTGGAAGTTTCTTCATGTTTATGAGTTCGTCGAGACATACACACTCTATTTTATAGATTTGTCGAACAGGAAATAATTTACGACGTTTTCAGGATGAAAATCAAATCTGGAGATAGAATATTCTTAGGCAATATCTCGTAGGTACCGCTGCCATTTTTTACTGTTTTTAGCGAGGAAATATTATACAATACCAAAAACTTTACATTGTTATAATAAGACTTTAGGTAGGTCCTGACGAAATTGGATGATACTTAGGCATAGGAGAAATACAATCTTCGGCTAAATCCGCCGACTGATTCTACTCGTCCCACAGGGAACTGGCGGTGACGCCATTGCTAGATTATCTAGTAGTAGTACATATTAATAGTAACCGCGGTAGCCTAGTGGTATAGGTAATGGACTGCTGAGACGAGGTCTCGACTTCGATCCCAGGTTTTACCATGGCACACACCAATGACTGTTAGATGCTAGGCAATAGGCTCGCCACCTATTACATTGGGACCTAAACATAAACTGGCGTAATGTGGGTGCTAGCACCTCTGCCTACCCCTTCGGGGATATAGGCATGAGCTTATGTTATTTTATTTTTATTAATATTCACTATATATAAAAAGTAGATAAGGAAAAGATCATGTTACACTGTTATATTGATAAAAGTTGTACGAAATACAACCCGAAATTTATAAAATCGAGAAATATGATTCCTTCTAACTTATTTTGCCTTCAAAGGACTTCTTATAATCGTTTTTTTTTAAACAATGCTTTCGCGTCGCTCTACTTTAACTAGCCTATTAAATATTTATGACGAATATAAATTAAATTTTCTCTTATCATTTATAATGAAAACTTGTAGAAAACTGCAGCTTATTTCATATTATTTCATTACTGTAAATGTTTACTTCCATGCGTACTGATTCTGATCATACAGATCTTAGTATTTTATGATGGGCTACGCGATCAATATGATGGAGACTATGTTAAAAAAGTTCTTCAAAAACAAACCAAACAGTAGTCAGATTAAAATCTAAAATGTACTTAAATAAAATAAATAGACCGATTTACGACTATTCATTGAATAATAATTTAACATATGTACTCGTAATTCATTTAATGATTTTCAAATGATGAAACTAAGCTTTCAATCAATATTTTTAATCTGTACTAAAATATGAATAATCAAACACATCATAAAGTGAGCAATCATTGACTGCGCCCTTACTTATTACTACAAGCATTTTTGAAATGATAAAAATAAACTGAACACAGTGAATCACCTACGCTCTCAGATGTTATAAGGTGGCGTTTTCAAAAGATTAAAATATGATTTTGATAACTGGAAGGCCCTTAGGGCACCGCGGTTCCAGTAGAGATCGATGACGAAGAATATTTAGTTTGCAATCTAACAAACAAAGTTTTAGTTGGTATAGATTTATATACTTACCGGTTGATTTTATAGTGGTTTTGGAAAAAAAGATTTTGGCTACAATTTCGATAGTAAAATATCTCGTAGTTCGATTAATCGAACTGTGCGATCGAACCTGGCGGCCGGAAGGGTAAAATCGTATGGAAGTCCTAATTTTGCGAAAAAAATTTTTTTTTTTACATGTCCCATACATTTTCTGTTCACTAGCACATTATTGCCATACATTAAGTAATTTTTTTTTTCAAAATTAAAACTTCCAGTCGATTTTGCTACCGAAACTGTGTGTGAAACAAAATATTCTTTTTCCAAAACCACTATAAAATCCCCGTGTAAATTGTATCTAGTTGTATATATTTTATTTGTATTTTATAATTAAGTGGTAAATACTAATATTATGATTCCACTGTTAAAGCTATAAATAATCATGTAGTTTCAGTTTTTGTGGGTATAAAATACCTATGAAGTTTAAAAGCAATTGCGGAGAATTTCATAAATAAATAAATAAATACTCTAGGACAATCTACACAACACCACCTAGACCCATGGTAATGAATGCGGATAAATATACTTAGATACTTTTTTGTAAATACATACAAATTATACCTACATAGATACACCTAGACCAATGCAAATATTTGCACGGAGGTTGTCAACTATTATGATACTGACAAAAAAATTGCTTATTTTTCAGTCAATGAAACTTTATCATCGAGCATTGTTGTTTTTTTTTCAAACCTATTGAACCTAAAGACCTTGTCGTTCTTGTTTAGAATAAAAATGACACTTAGCCTGTGGTACTTACTTAATACTAATGTATTTTTTTAAATGTGCGTTCGTTACATAGAAAACGTAGTATTAATGTGACGAAAGCCATCAAAAAATTGTAGGTATCAGGGCACATTAGCTTCGTATTTTTCGTGGAAATTTTCTCTTACTCGCCTCTGCTTACAAAACAACTTAGGTACATATAGCTTAAGTGTTGGTCCTATTCATTTTCTATATTATGATAACATTTTCTCAAAAGATCTATATAATCATAATCTTTTGAGTATTTTCCTTAACCTTTAGTTAGTAGATATGTATTCGTCTTTCATCAACATTCAACACATATTTATATATCAGTTATGTAGCTTAAATTACTCAAGTGTGTACATTGGAGATATTTAAAAAATCCTAGGTTATGGTAACCATTTTGAAACTTTTTTAGTTATTCCGCGTTCATCTATTCGTTTGAGGTAGACATAAAAGTTGATTGGGTTTGGTGCGGCTTTTTAAATAAAAAAAGAACTGGCCAAGAACTTTAATTGCTAGATTTTAAATGCAACTAGTCGAATATAACCAGAGATATTACTAAAAATAGGGTAGTACAACCAGCAACCACACGAGTTGAACTGGGAGCAAGTACCGTATAACGTGTTATTAGCTAAAAACAACATAGTACCATTGTCACATTGTTACAAGCTGTTCACAGCTATTTAGTTCCGCAAAATCCTTTGATGTTGGTCGATGCCACGCCGCCCGACCTGTGTACCTAAAGATCTACTTATGGTGTCATACGCAACAAGCAAGGGTTGGCACGAAATTAATAGTACTAATAACATTATTGTCTTTTGTTAATTTCAATCATCATCATCATCATCATTATTTCAGCCTTAGGACGTTCACTGCTGAACATAGGCCTCCCGATCGACCACCAATCCGACCGGTTAGAAGTGGCCTGCATCCGGCGGTACGGCGGGTACCCGATGCCCGCGAATTTGACGACATAGTCAAAGTCGCGGGTTCCCGACGTACTAAACTACTTAACCGTTCGTAATTAATTTCAATAATGTAGTTAATCTTCAGCTTGGATTAGTTTTTAATTTTATTAATATTCAGAGATGGTGGTTGAGCCATTGTAAAAAACTTCTTTTTCAATCTATTTATTTTGTCAACTAAATCTATTTTTCATAAATTGACATAACACATAGTACACATACTCCTTCCTTTCGAACTTAATTTAGACTTTTAAGGACCTGTACCATAGCCATAAAATAATTTTAAAAAATCCTTCCTTCCTTTTCCCTACGTCAGTGCAACGAACACTCTCTGAAAAACTTACGGTGCTAAATACGCACACCAAGTATCCAAAAGTATATTAGGCCAGAGAACAGAACAGGTGGGAGTAGACGAAATTTATTACATTTTAACTTGGGGGTTGCATTTATCAGAGGTGCAATTTTCTTTTTTTTTAAGTAAAAGGAACGTCACTTTAAATTTAAATTCAAGTTGTGCAACCCTTGTTCCACGGCCGCCATCTTGGAAAAAGGGGTTCAAATGATTTTTCTCACACGGCTGGGTCTCACAAAACAAACAGTAACACTTTTGATTGCCTATTTTGATTGCGTCCTCTGCCAAATCCACGCTAAGATCAAAAATATGTAAGATTTCAATGGTCTATAGGTATGTAACTTAATCAGACAGGCACACCGGTGTCGCTCCGCAGAACAAACACTGATCAAATTGATTAAGATTGAAAAGGACTGGTCAGAAATAACTTCACCGGTGGAATTGCACGAATAGTTTACTGATAGTATATAAACCTGTTAAACTTAACACCAAATCATCAGCTTAACCGCAACGTCGTTGGTCACGAAGGGGGAAAGTATACCCAAATAACTTACAAAATAGGTAAGTTTTATTAAGAAACGATCCTTGTTCCTTGGTATTTATGTACAATGATCTTATCAGTAGTTTTATCAGCCCTCTATTCCGACTATACCGTGAACATGCGCCTTTGTATTAGCCGTCAAATTTAAATTGCTTTAGTTTAACGCCAGTTATTTGTATCTATGTTAACTAATTGAAATCTACTGACTACTCACTTTACGACTGTGATTAAGGCCCTTATTTTAGAACGGCACTCAGTCAGTCGGCACTTAAAACTACACGAGAGCTTAAACTTAAAACGAGATTCATGGCTGACTAACCTTCTAGAGTACAGGCCTTATTACTCATTTCGTTAGTGTAATGCACCAAGTTTTTCATATTCATAATGTACTAAATGGAGTACAGTACAGCCTTTATTAGGTTATTGACGGTAGTGTTATTATTAAGGTACCTATTGTAAATGCAGCAATTGAAGCGGTAGCCAACCCATATACTCTCCAGTAATTAATTAACTGTTCACACAAGTCGAGGGAAGAAACTGACAAACTTAGGGGAGAGGTTAATGAGACTATAACGTGTACTAACTTCACTACAATAGAGAGCGATATGTACCTATTACTGTCCTTTTCTCCATTGTTCAAAATTTCATCAATCTAACCAAGGTACTTAACAAAATAATAGCCTTAATTTGCGGATAATAACATCCTACTAATATTACGACCGTGAGAGTTTGTAAGTATGGACGGATGTTTTATACTCTTTTACGTAAAAACTACTGAATGGATTTTAATGAAAATATACAATAATACAGCTTTTACATTTAATAAATTACAATTTATAAAGATATTGTGTGAATTGTCCAAAATATAGCACCCACGCGGGCGGAGCCTTTCTACTTCTTTTTTATTTGAATTCAAACAGTTGCAGTTCTGCTGTAGTAGAACAATACATAGTAGAATTTTGTTAATATTTTTTTCATTATTAAATATAGAAACATCATGCATACAACTATTTGCCCAGACCAGAAATCAAACCCGCGAACTTCGTTTTACCAGACAATCGCCCTACCGCTACGCACAGAAATTGCCTGCATTAAAAAGATATGAAACATTAAATTTTCATCAACTAAACAGAAAACGAGAATCCTTTGAATAATCGAACCCTTGAACACTTGCCCCTTTTGTGTGCCGTGCTATTGACAGCGGATTACCAAATCCTTTACTCAAAGTTCGTTTTTATGTGAAAAGTTTTAGGTCGATATCTCAAAGAAGGGGGTCTCGAAGGTTACTGGGTCGCCAATGAATGAGTTCCACCTCGGTAGTCGGGCTCCTTAGTCTCACTTGTAACTATTATACCTAAATGCGAAAATTCGGTTGAATCTATGCCTGTTATTTCGAAAAACACACCAGAACGACTGAACCGATCTGAAGGAGATTCAGATTACTACTTTAGATAGATTACTCATAGCACAGAAAAGATTATAGTACTAGCGTAATTATAATCTATGAGCAACTTTTTATACCGATAATGTTATCTAAGTGGAACCGCGGTATCACGCCACAGCAAATTTCATGTGATAATTAGGATTTTCAGGGAGAAGAGTCGTAAATGTAACATATTATGCATATTACTGTACTCAAACTCTTAATAACAAGACCACCGTGACATCCGTAAAAGAAAACTCAAGTGATAACACTTCTATACCTCTTATTATTATTAGTTCTACCCGGGAGTGTCGTACAAGGCTACTAAAGGATATGGCAGCTCTCCAGCCGACAGTATATATACCAGCTATGAAAAAGTTTCGTGGTTAATTATGTTCGCTCCCTATTACATGCGACCAAAAATCATTGTTCGCAAAGTGTTCGTGTTAATGTGCCTTCAGATACTTTTGGAGATAAGCCGGCGTGACACAAATTTGTTAGCGTTCACCAACTTCTAAGGGCGACAGTACCTACCATCTGTCTGTCTGTATAGCCATTTGTAATACAGCTTAAGTTAAAAGGCCGTCCACTTTATTTCTTTACGCATATTATATTAAATGACCAACATCCACTTCCTCTCTCAAAATAATTCCGAAGCAGAATGAAGTGACATAAGTATAAAAAGGTATGCATACTAAGATTGTTTGGTCACATATAATGTATTTCGTAACTCATTCAGTTACGAATGAGTAAAGAAAATTACGATGCGAATGTAGAAGGGTACGTGCATACTGAAATGGGTACATTTACGGACCAAGTAGGCCGTGTTCTCGGGAAAACCGGGGTGAGTAGTAGAGATGTGTAAATTATCGTTTGCATCGATACAACAAGTCGATTTGAATCGCATCAATCTGTATCAATATGGCAATTTATCATAAATTATTTCATTTTCTGTGTAAATTAAGACATATACCTACTACAGTGCCTTGATTATGTTCATTAGCGACAAAAAATGATACGATAACTACGCCAAGGAATAGGAATACCGATACGTACTATCGCTGTGTAAATTATAGTAACGTATCAATACAAAATAATATATCGAGATATCACTTAGCGTTCTGTCAATACTAAGTTATATCGAAAATGTATCGGTTATCTCTAGTGCGTACCTAATGAGTAAAATCGTAAAAGGCGACGAATCTCTCACATTCCTCTTGCAATAGAACGTAAGGGTAATTATACAATTCCTATTATTTATCGAAAAAAAGCAATATTTTCCAGAAGTTATATGTACTTTAAACTGCAAATAGTGCTCTCTAGTCGTTATGCTGACGTTTATCCGACCTTATTCTATTGGCAAACTCTTTATTGCTTGATATTTTACGCAGGACATAAATATGATGAATGTTAGAAAAACCATACGGCAAAATGGAACTTTTGCGCAAACATATCTGTATTTTAACATTTACGTCTAAGGTTACGATGGTGCCGGCGAAGAGGGTTCAACCCAAAGGTATCATGTTAATAATAAAAAACACATCACGTAAAAAGAAACAAAATATCTCTGGCTGTTTGTTTTGTCGTAGAGGCACAGTGTCGAAGAAATATTAATACACATCTAGGCATGAATTATAAAAAAAAAAACATTTTTTTGATTTAGATATGGGGCTTCGCCTTAATTTAATTTTTCATTGCTACGCTTTAATGATGCCTACTACAGAACCGTCTGACAAACAAAGCTTCAGAGACTAGGTCCGGAGTAAAGACAGCTTTTGTTTCATCTCCCGTATGAGCTTCATATTTACTGTAAATAGAATATCGCATCTTTGAATACGTAGGTACATAGATAAATCTTTTAGTTTAATAAAAATAAAATGAATTTAATTTTCATTGTTTTCAGTTTCGAAATTGAAAATTGCACTGCAATTTCTTTCAAATATGGTATAGAATAGAAATAGGTACGAGTTGTGAACGCAAAATGTGCTCAAAATGCGCTCTATACGCGTAGTACGTTTTCAGACTGTCTTTTCAGGATAGAACAGAGTGCAACGGTGATCGACGAGCTCAAATCTACCAATCATAGATTATATAAAAAAAAATCCCGTGGACAAGGCCCCATTTCTCTCGCGTGCGACTTAGGTCCTAGATCTGTGCCGCTAGGTATACAACATGTAATACAGTTCTTCGTACTAGTATACTTCGTACTACTTGACTAGTCATGGTTTCGTGTGGGCAGATTTCTTAAAATATAATAGTTTACAAAAACTATGTAACGGAATAATGGAACTCCATTTTGAGGCAGTTCATACTATTAAATTAACATAAAATTAATTAACAAACATTTTTTTTTAAACTTATAGAGTGCTTAGTAGTTTTAGTTAGTATTAGTAGTTAATTTTAGCAATAGAAATTACAAGTATGATTTTTTTATTCACCGTATTTTGTCAAAGTTTCTAGAAGTCCTGGCTATGCGTATAATACTAATCACAGGTAATAAAAATCTTTACTGGAATGAATTAAGTGCTTGAACTATTCAACATCTGGTTTTAATTGCTGAAGGATATAGCGTGTTATGTAACTAAGCTCCAGTTGTAAGCTCCAATCGTAAGCCTACTAATAGTTTACTAGTTTAAAATCCCTCGCGTGCTCTATTAGACACGTTCACATATTTACTGGGAACTTAAAACACTTTGACAATTTATAGTTTGAATCCATACCAATGGAAGAAAGGTCGTATTGTTTCATGATATGTTTTATTATTTGTATTTAGTAGGTTATGTTTGAGTTATGACTTAACGGTAACTAAAAATTGGGTAGGTTAGGCCCAGCTAGATTTTGTATAGGGGTATCCAAATTGACATGTTCCCAACCCAATGTCAATTTGGGTACACCTATGAATTAATGAACGAGATTCTGCATATAGATGATTAGCATCTAAAGTTATTTGTTCTGTGGTATTTACTGGATCAAATAAGAATTTAAGTCAAAGCATGAAATATTTAAGATTGAATCCTGGAGGTGTCCTGAAGCCGCGCGTTCCTTACGGACCTTTGACTTGGCTTTAACTTTTTCTTTTACGACCGCGCTTTTATGAACAGGAACAAGGTAACCTATTTTTTTATTTCTGTATATAAAATGCTTATTATGAAGGAAGCTTATTAGGCCTTATTTTTCCATTCAAATTTAAGTAAAATATGTACATACTGTTGTTCAAACATCTCTTACAGTTTTTCTTGACTAAAATGTACAAAAAAAATGTTTTTTATGTATTTTTTTACAAAGGTCATGTTTGAAAACAGGGTACCTATTAGGGAAATTCTGGGTACATCTTCGGGTACATTACATATTTTAATGAAAAAGAATACGATAACTTTTTTTATTTTATAAAATTAATACATAGTTACGTCTACTCGCACGTTATTAGTTATTTATTACCTATATGAAATTAAAAGTGAATATTGCTATTTAAACGGTATAAAAATATTAAACATAGGTACATACATACGTAGGCTCACGCTCATAATCCCCGAAGGGGTAGGCAGAGGTGTATCAAAAACCCACATTTCGCCAACTATGATTTTCGGTCTCACGTAATAGGGGGCGAGCCTATTGCCGATTATCGGGCACATTGTACAAGAAATAGATATGCCGGAAATACATTCCTAACCGAAAATACGTATAGCAGCTAAATAAATTTGGAAAAATTTTGACCCGATTCCTTGCTATGCGGTGTAAATCGCACATTTCCGCGCTCAGACGTAAAAAATTAAATATGTACCAAATGCAAGTATTTCTGCCAAAACGTAATATACCCGGAGTACTTTCACGTGCCTTCGGCTTAAGGAGCCTATAATAAACACAATTTCATTTCATTACCATGTTATGTACTAAGCAATCAAATAAGATCTAATCAGTGGAGTAATCCACTCGATGCTCAATCAAACATGTCGATATTTTTGTGTAAATATATATTATCGTATATCAACACAATTATTTTCGATATATCGATACATACTGTCGATATTACCGGCTATTGGTACATGAAACAATGAATTATAAGCTTGGATTGGATGCGAAATAGATATACATAGCTGCCATCTATACACAACATTGGGAAACGATTGTGCTCAGAATCACGTTTCGGAACCAACAGATTTTATGTAAATGACCGAATAAAACAAAATGTTACGCATAGGTGGCTCTGTCTAGTTTCGCTGACAATATGAAACAAAACTCGGGCCCTTTCGTATCAATGAAATGACCTTTTTTAAAACATGAGAAAATTCTGGAAAATTCCCAAAAAAATGTAAAATTACTTACTATTTTTATTTTATATTTTTTTATAATTGAAAATGCAACCAACTATGAATAATTCTGCCGATTTCTTACATCACAAAAACGTAGGTAAGTTTTGTTTTGTTTTCGAAAATAATACGGAATGCCAACATTAACCTTGTGATTTGTAACAGAATTGAAGACACGCGTCTTCAAAAATGAATCCCTGATAATACGAAACAAACTGCTTAATCCTACTCATCATAGGAATACTTTTTTTGTTAGTTACTCCACTCTAGCTCTTTTATTCACGCCTTTGTTAAATTGTAAACACTTTACTTAACTTACCTAACTACTAATTAATTACGCAATCCCTACTCGACCAGGAAGTCTCTTTCTTTTCAATTTTGTTGAATAAAATGCATCCGCAATTAGGTATCATCAACTATGGGTAACGTTTTGGTAGTTTTCATAAAGATGGCACAACAAAAAGGCACAGACACATATGCGATAAACTTAATTAACCCTTTTATCTTCTACCCCATTCCTAATATATGTCCGGAACCACAGCTCTGTTTTTGTTCTAAATAAATAAAATAGATAATAATTAAATAAAGAGACATTGGGAAAAAAATCATGTTAGTATTTTGTTTTTTCAAATGTCCATAAATATAAGCAAAAAAATAATCTTTGTTTCATAACCAAATAGTTATTTTAGTATTCATATGTAAGGATATTAGTGCTGACTGAAAGTTTACCTGTATCAGCTACACTCCACCTAAAGCTATCTCGTATAATACTAAACCAAAGTTATGCTTTGCTACACCTGACCCTGTTAAAGTGCTCTGAACATTGTGTGGCATACGCGTGGACGTATCCTGAAGTTGAATACAGGATTATGGAGTCTCAACTTCGCTCTAATACAAAGCAACTATAGTGTATATCGCTATGGTTAAGAGGTTTTGAACTATCGATTGCAGCTGAAGTACTCTGCAAACCCGAGCACTCGCTATTCCATACTGAATTACGACTATGACAACCAAATCCACTCATACACTCGATCTCTCTGCGAGTGATGAGACCAAATATTTTTAGATACGTATTATTTAGTTATCTAACAATGTGATCTGATCATTGATCCTGACCATTTAACGATTATGTGGTAACTAAATAATATTACAGCTTTGTTAAAAAATTAGGCCGTCTTAAAGAGTCAAGACACTTCCGATAATATCTGTCTAACACATTCATATTCGTATCCTCATTTATCTACACTTGTCTCAAAGTTTGATAGATTCCTTCCTCCTCGGACACTCCATTCCATATCATAAACCTATTATACACATTCCAACGTACGTGGGGCCTACTAGTAAGCAATTCTTAACAATGATTCACGTAGATTCGTATAAATATTTAGTCGTGTTCTCGGTACATATAGTAATTCATGGAAATATATTAAAGGTTTTTTATATGTTGAAATAAATAACGTGAAACTGTCAATGCTTTCAGCAGTAATTTATCACGAAAGGGAACCAACCATAATTCACATTTACGTCTCTAATAACATGTTTGTACTGTAAAGATCGACATTGATGTCTGCTTATATTTATTAAAGAAAATGCTCAGCGAAACGTTCGATTCTTTGAATTATGTTTCATATTTTGTTGACGTGTAGTTGTAGAATGTTGTCAGGGTAATTGAACACGCAAGCAGTATTTCTTCAAAAGAGTAATTTTCAAAAGGTTATTCAAAGGTAATGCTGAAGTAGGTTATGAAGATTTAAATCAAGTAAGTACTAGAAACTTGATAGTTTTCGAAGACACTATGACATATTAGACGGTCATAGCACACACTAGGTATATTATTAACGACAGGTGATTTCATAGGGCGCGTCCACAATCTGAACGTACTGAATCTGAATCTGAACTATTTAAAATAAGTCGTTTGGAATTAATGGCACTTTCATGGTTCATTCTATCTATGAGTTTTGGTACAAAAAATCTAATCCCTAGCTGTTACCCGTGGCTCCGCCCGTTCTGATCACATAGCAGCTACTCATTAAAAGTACCTATTCCAGGGATAATAGTACATTGTGGTACCAATATGTAATGTATATATGATTACTGCTGAGGAGACATTGAAAACCGAGCCGTTAGGGACAATCATCAAACATGTTATTATTGCATTTATATGTTATACTAGACTACAATCTATACCGATACCAAAACAAATCTGTTCAACTGGTTGAGCGCGATTTAGTAACAAACCGACCATTCACGTTTATATTATAATAATATAATAATAGGAAAGGATTATCCCCAGACGAGGTGAAATCAATAGACAGAAAAGCGTCTGGCAATTAGGGAGCGCGTTAATTGTACCATGGACAATAGCACCGATAAATTGTGTTCTGCAAATGTCAGGATTCAATATTATTGTTAATAAATTACACTAAAACATAATTCGCCAATAAATTTCCAATAGGGAACATTTTGATCTACTTTAGAAACTTTAAATAATGAAGTGTTAAAGTTTCAGTTTAGATAAGCAGTTTTATTTTGCAATGTAGTTAAGTATATTTATCGGTAAAAACTAAGATATCAAGCAGTATTGGGAAGAATTTGTCGACCTTATTAATATTCCTATTGGCTGTTATTTGACTGAAGGACATCTTTCTAAAACTAAACTAGGTACTAATATTTATTCTGTGACTAAGTTTAACTGACTTGTTGCCAATGACGTATATTGGGCGTCATCAATCAAAGTTTGTTGAAACCCTCGGAGCAAAAAATACCTTGAAAACGTAATATAAAAATTCAAGCGTTGTTGTGTCGGAAGCCTCTAACTGGCAAAGCACTCCCACATGTTTTCGAAGTGATCCTTGATCCCTCGACACGACAATGTTAAAATTATTTGTTTTTATATTTTCAAGGATTTTTTGAGGAGGAGGTTCTTAACACATATCATAACATAAACTCACGCCTTTATCCCCAAAGAGGTAGGCAGAGGTGCTAGCACCCACTATTAGCCAGTTTATGTTTAGGTCCCAATGTAATAGGTGGCGAGCCTATTGCCAATAACCGGGAACTTATAAACCTGCGATAAATACACACATAACTTCGAATAGCATCGAAAAGTCATTGGTGTGTGCCAAACCTGGGATCGAACCCGAGACCTCATCTCAGCAGTCCATTACCCATACCACTAGGCTACCGTGGCTTTTTTTTATTTTATTTTTTTATTTCAAAAAACGTCTTATTATTATTTTATGGTTTAATTTGATACCCATAGGAGTTGTGAAGAAAATAATTATGTAGGTAATGCACCATTTTGTGAAGGCGGTCTTGGATCGATTTTCATCAAAGAAACTAAGATACCTGGCAACTATTTCACTTTTTCAGCAAAAAAACTACATCAAATTCGGTTTATCCGTTCGAGAGCTGCGATGCAAGACAAACATAATACCCTGACGTTTTTACCTGGGGGGTTTGAAAGGAGTGAAGAAACACAGATTTAAAACATTATATTTATATACAACTAACAAAAATATAGATGATTTACGTTTTCACTATATTATTATGGGAGTATTAACCACAAGGATTAACCATATAAATTTCTCGAACAACACTATTATGTCTCACTGACAAAACAGAGTTGTGTAGAATTGCCAGACCATACAATGGTGCCAATTTTAGATTGAACTGAAAGATGCTGATAGCAAATAGCTACGTATCAAAGTTACCTAAGATTCCAGGGCAAAATACCAATTGGAACGATTTCATTGGTTTGGATTTGCAAGTACTAAAAGGTGCTGTCCACTAAAATAATGCACTGACGTACGCTAGCTTGAGTCAAGACAAATGAAGTCAAAACTTTTTCTTCTTTTTCTCTTCAGTTTAATTTAAAGTGGAAGGTGAGAAAAGTTTTACCTGCATCTAGTTTCTCATGCACTATGCGATTTATTTTGAAGCCTGTAGGAATCCGGGCAGAGGGACCCTTCGCCACTGGGATCTTCATAATAAAGTTATGAATTATGAGCAAAATATAGGTATTTATACTCATCTGCAAGTCTTACCGGGTGACTTTGTAGTTAAAGCGATTAGTTACTTTGTTTTTGAATTTCAGGTACTTGGCTACTTCCTTACTCTTCAATCCTGTAACAGTACGATTGCTATCAATAATCAGTACCGGTTCATCAATGTCTTTCTTAGGCCGCTGTTTCTTGATTGTATTTTCTTTAACAAAATATATTTTTGGTATATCGTCCACGCCAACAAGGTCACCTGATCCATCATCTGGGAATACCACATATACAATCATTTTCTTTTTCTCAGCGCCTGAACCTATGTTGACATTTGGTGGTGCTGCCACTACGAGAATTTTATAATCAGAGTAGGGTTGGCTAATTACTGGAAGATTTAAGAAATTCACATTTTTATTTTTCCCCGTTTCTGTGTCATTATATTCTAAAAATACTTTCAGAGGTTCTGATAATTTGCTAGCCGTTGATGTTTCCTTTGGTGGCTCTGATGTCTGGGGAAAAACTGTTTGTGTAAAATATTCCCGTCTATTCGGTTCTATAAATTTATCAGGAACTTGCTGAAACTTTGTAAATATCCGTCTTAATTTCTTGGTTCTAAAATCTTCTCTTGAAGAAATAGGATTAAATTTTATCGTGAACCCATTCTCTATTGGTAAGCTTCGGATGGCACAAATCGTGATGTATACTATCAGAATAGTGATTATCTGTAAATAAAAAATACTAACCTAGTTACTAATAACATGACGTAAAAACTACTCATGTTTCGTGACTGTCCAGAAAGAAACAATTTCACAACACTGTCCAAATTATGGAAAGTCGGATCTGACAACGGGATTTTTAGTGATAACAATGATAAATTGGCATGTAGCCAAACCATTTCTGTTGTAATCCAAACTCTTCTGAATCAATACCTGGATTTGAATTCGTAACTAACACAAAATTAATCTTCTATTAGTTCCCCGGTTATTTTAAGGAAAATATTGAAATCAATATTAGCGCCGGCTGATGTGAAAAAATGCCAACAGTAACATTACTGGCAGACTGTCACAATATTCTAACTATCATCAAATGTTATTTCAACTTGATATTGATTAATACGTAAAATAATACTCACATAGTCCATGAGAGGTTTTTTATTAATGGAACCATCACAACCCGTGCATTGACACGAACTGAGTCTCATCAGGTCTTCGCTAATCTTTGTTTTTTACAAACAATACACTTCCGAGGAGGATGTATAAGCGTAAACTGATCGAACATCTAAACATACAACTAGCTCTTATTGAATAATGTGAAACGAGTGAACATAAATGTACATAGTCTCCATAACATCCTTACCTACTGAACGATTGTAGCAGCCACATTATGGTTCTACGCTAACTATTATATAAGTAATTAATGAAGCCGAACGAAAGTTACGTCAGTCGCACTAATTAATCTTACCCGCAGAACAGGAGCTAGCCAAATGCACCTAAGTTATTAAGACTTCTGAATAACTAATGGTTTGCGATCTGTTTTGAAATATAAGAGAACATTGAAGTTTACATCAAAATTTTTTTTAAACATTTTTAAAGATATCCAGTCATTCTTTTCGCTGTACCTACGGCAAACTTATTTAAATAAACAGTACAGGTTAAGCTCCCCAGCGTCGGGTGTGTCTGACGTGAAACTGGAGAATACTAATCCTTGCCCGTTCCTTTTCATCGCCTCTTAGGCTTACATTCTCGCTAAACGAGGCGGCGCAATCCCATATCCTGTGAAATTTCATATTTCTTTGAAATGAAATGTCTTCAGTTTCATTACAAAATTCTGCCACAAAACATTGTCTAGTCCTTTCAGCATAATTGGTGCATTGTTTAAATTATTGATATATCGGGACGTGAACTACAATTTCATGTGTATATTATTCGTATTCAAGCCACATACAGCTTTCGAAATGTGTTCATCAAAGTTTTATAACAACTTTACACAAAAAATCCAACAGAAACGATATAACTGTAAAGTAACCAACAACACAAAATTCAACGAATATGTTATGACTCTATTCTTGATTTCAGACAATTTATTTTTGGGGTAAAATATTCGATATATAGTACCCTTATGCCGGGAAATAGCCAAAGTACGAAGAGACGTCTTCTGATGAACCTATGTAAGGGAGACTTATTTTAATTTTAAGTTTGGCGACAAAGAATCTTAAAACAGCGTCAAAATCAGTGCTACATTAGATAAGCCCCTTATATAGGGTCATCAGACCATTGAGACAACAAAATACATTTGTATGATCGCTTCGGAAGGATCGTGCAAAGTCGGCTTCATCGTCACAGATCAGAGTGGAAGCTGCTTTCTCTGAAGTGAGCTGTACAATTTTCAGAATAGCTCAGAGACTTTTAGAAGGGTCTATCGTATTTTTTGTCTTTAACACTTTTAAGACATCGATGATATTAGCGAAAATCAATATGTACGTTAATCCTTCACATATAAATAATAAATACTATTTATTACCTTAATATGTTACTGTAATTATGAATAAGACAGAGTATTTAACATCATGCTGTGACTCTTGTAAACCGAGCATTAAAACCAGGAAGCAGAAAAACGGGGGCGCAGCTAGTCTATATAATATTACGATACTATCATCATCGTCCTAACGTTATTCCCGGTCGCATCCGAAGCACTCGCCTTGGAGTCCGAGGTCCGCTATAAAAAATAACGATATTGTCTCTGTAAAAATAATAATTATACGCAGCAACGTTGCCTAATAAAATCAAGCACCGCATCGCAATCGCAACATTACAGAATGTGGAAAATTAAGGATATCGGCTTTCCATAAATCTTGACGTTTTAATGTGAGAATGCTACTACGGTATAAGTATGCATAATATGTATATACCTACCTAGTATGTACATATGTATGTGTATGTCATCGATAACAAATTATATGTTACTTATGGTAATATGTTCCCATTATGCCTGAAATCGTCGACTAGTGTGATGCAGCGGCGGAGTGTTATACTACACGATTCACCTCTTTGTGTGCATGAATATATTTATTTATTTGCGTTGCATTTATGGAAATTTTTATGTATACATTTCCTACTATCCATAGTATTACAAATTTCGAGCAAATAGACCTAGTCAAATATACTTACAATGGGTATTGCTATCCATGTAACATATTTGTGGACACGTACGCCGTTGTAGAATACAGTCACAATAGAACAAATCAGAATAAGTAGTAGCATAATATATAGTGAATAGATCTGAACCCTTCTTCGCCACGAAACTGTAATTTCCCACGAGGATGCACGACCGCTTCGCATTCGCATCGAAGACCACAATTATTGTCACGATTTTACTTCAAGTTGGGTACGTTTCTTCATTACAAATCCTTGGATAGCTGCTCTCGTAGTTTGGGGAGAGAATTGACGTGGGTTGGGCAATGTTTAATATTCTGTACCATGGGACTTTTGCGCAAGTTTTGGTACGCTATGCTAGTATGTTTATTCTTAAGACGAAGTTATTATTCTGTTAGTAGAAATATATAAAACTGATACAAAAGTGTAAGCATACCTAGTATAGTGTTATAAAATGAACATTAGCTGTGTCAGTTAGTTTGTGTTGGACACAATAACTACAGAATAGATTTGGTAAGCGATTTTCTATGTTAAAAGATCATGGTCAGAATTAAAATAAGCCGTAGGTATTTTAGATTGCAATAGATTGAGTTGAACTGAAGATTTAACCACAAGTTAAGACTCAGTCATTAGCGTAGTAACCTGTAGTAAGTAGCTACTGTGTATTGGTATATATATACTCGTATAGACAGTATTACAAGGTAAACAAAATACATGTAGATAATCGTGACAGAACGAGCTATGATGGATGAGACGTTCCAAATATCGGCATACATGTGCATGTTGTGGTAAAATACCTATTATAATGACAAAACTATGTAGACACGTAAGGGTGATATTTTTAGTTCCGGCCACGCAAATAATATGAATATGGTTTTCTATAATTTTCATAAAGTAATAATAATAATAATAATAATAATAATAAATATTCTAGGACAATCTACACAACGCCACCTAGACCCATGGTAAGCATTAAAGTGATTAACTATTTTGCAATTTTTAAGGACCTAAGTAAAAACCACGATCGAAATTAAAGGATAGATAAGTGAAATACGAGTCATCATTCTCTGAACCTTTTCGCAACTCAGTTGGGGTCGGCTTACCAGTCTGACTGTGATGCGGTTGAACTTCGATATTTTACGTGAAGCGACTGCCATCTGACGTCCACAACCAATGGGCCAATGACCAATGGCGATATCGAAGTTCCAAGTTAGACTGGTTGTACTTTTGAGGGCTCCAACTACCCGTAACGACTGCTATAGATGTTTGTATGGCAACCGGGACCGACGGCTTAACGTGCTCTCCGAGGCACGACCAGACCAGTGTAAGCAGCCATATTCATGTATACAACTTTTTGCATTGGGCGGGGATCGAACACGCGCCCCGTGCGTAGCAGTCGCGTGCACTACCGCCACACCACGGAGGCTGTGTTAGTGAAGTGAAATACGAATATAACGGGTAATATTTTCGTCAACATCTGGACCCATCATATCTATAGACTTCACCGTGACTTCTTACGATACGAGGGTAGAAAAAGATTTTTCTCTATTTTCCAGTAAAACTATTTTCTATGAAAAAAATATTTGTACCCAAATTGTAAGTAATGATAATTTTTACAACATTTGGAGGTAGTATTTTATACGTTCATCGTTTATTTAAAAAGGTCGAGAACAATAACAAACTTAGTTTGACCTCAATAGTAGGTACATGCATAGAGAAAAAAAAGTGACTAAGCGGACATCCGCAGAGTTTGCCACCTGGCGTGGACTAGAGTCTTATTTGTATATTATATTATACATTGTACATCAACGTCTTTGTCAATTTGACTCGGAGGTAAATAATCACTTTTATTCTTATGGAACTGCAACTACAATCCCTTATTTATGTTTTAATTATTTCATAATTTTTTAGCTAATTATTTTTAGAAGGCTAATCGCCTTGTTTTATACAGATAATATAAATTATACAGTTGCTGAAATCTCAACTCAAATTAAATCTGTCACTAATTGCAAAACCAAATCTTAAGAGCTTTTGAACTCACAGAACTTTCGTTCAATTATACTTTAGATCTCGAATTCGTTCATTCATTTATTCTACATAATTTTAAATTAGCAATACTAAAGACCTAGATACTTGAATGTGACCAACATTTAAGACACAATGAAACTAAAGAAATATTTCAATAACATTTATTTTTCATCGAAGTAAGGCAGGTTTAATTATTTCTCTAATTTGGGGTAAAGGGAAAATGCCTACGAATTATAAATATAATTCGGTTGTCTGAATTTCTGAAATTAATTTGGATTCGTAAAAACGTCATTGCCTCTGGTTACGCGAATTAATCAACCTCAAAGCAGAGAAATGGAAAGGGTCCATTGAAGGCAACAGGTAAATAAATAGGGGAGATTGCTATTGCTGTACCTGAGGCTAAATTCGAACAATGCATCTGAGGCTGAGTCTGAGTTGCATATATTTATCTCTCTGATGTTAAAACTTTGTACGACACCGTATGGGAAGAGATGGGGAGGCCCAAATTCTTCTATTCCGAGAACCACGCGGCGGTATAGCACCAGCTGCCTACTTTAGGAGTACCAAATACATTTTATGTTGGTAATACATATAGTTTTTAATAGAGTATTTTTTGTTTAATATAGCAAAACGTTCTAGGGATACCATAAAATCACTAAAGTATGCAGTGTTAAAGTTTTCTTCTCTGGTTTATTATATTATTAGGCAATGAAATTTCAACCGCGTCATTGAGTAACAAATATATGGATTTGTAATATTCAATGGATTCAATAATAATAAAGCTGTACAGTTTGTTTGTTTTTTTTAACGCATCTATCTTTGAAGTAGGTATTATATGAGCAAACTGAAGAAAGAAAAGAAAGCTTATGAGACCTTTAAGAGCTGAATTATACAAATGGATAGACGATGCAACGAAATAATACGCATCTTCTGTACTATTATATAATTGTAAAAATTTTATGTTTGTCCGCGATGGACGCAAAAACTACTGAACGAATTTCGATGCAGTTTTTTTTGTTTGAAGAGGTTTCGTTCAACTTAAAATCTCACGTTTGTTTGATGGCAATCGGTTAAATAGAACCAGAGTAATGATTAGTAATATAGAATTTAAATTGCGCAGATGGCGCTTAGGTCGCGATATCCGACAGCCACGCGGGCAATAGAATATAAAGTGAAATAATGGTGGCAAGGCTGGTTTATATTTAATGGAAATAGAAAATTTAATGTACTATGTATTTGAATTTTTGTGACTTCAGTGCTTTTAGCATAATCATGAACTACTCTTTCGAACCCCAATTTAGCACTAATTCCCAATTCCCGATATCTGATTCTATATAGATACATTTACCGATATAATTGGTGTGGGGCTTAGCGAGAAAAAAATAAAGTGAATATTCTAGTGTAGAATTCTGGCCGAATATTAAACTTCTAGTTATTTTGTATGCACCAAATTACAGTGGAGACTCCCTCATTATCCTCATAATATCATTCGGTGAATCGCTATAGGTTAATGAAATCCAGTTGAAATTAATGTCAAGTATCGTTAATATAGTCTGACAGATGCAGAACTCTGTTCCTGTTGCAGCAGCCGTAAGACATGTGCTCTCCTTACGTTATTACGCAGTTATTTCTCGATAAATAACTTAAGTAAATTACAAACTAACTAGTTCATTTGTAGCAAGATAAAAAATCTATGGTATCTTGTACAATTTGTACGAACATCAATAAAATGGTCTGTCTTTCATTTTTATTCCCTTCTTTCTTTTTCTGTCTTTTTTCTTTTTTCACTTTATTCTTTCTGAACTCTTTCTTTCATACTTACCCTTTTTATCTTCATACTAATGCTATTTCCTGGATCTTAAAAGTTTTGATGGCTTATAAATGATATTTGACTTGTACAGTCTTACTGGCCATTATCGAGACAGAAAAAAATAAAACATTCATTGGTTAGAGTATACCAACCATAAAGTTTTTATGCACAGAGGGTTAGGTTGCTTGAAATGTGAGTTTCTACAAATTACCGAATAATAGCCGCTAACCTTCAGGTTATAGCTACAATATAAAGTCTCAAAGTCACTCAACAGAGCTATGGTTAGAGTTATACGTTTCTTTACGAGTAATATCATAATTAGAAACCCAGAAATCTGTAGAATCCAAGTAACCACCTCGCCTCTTGTTCTAAGTAATTTAAAAGACAGTTTATATAGTCCATGTGAGCTAGAAAGTTCCCAAAGTATTAATATGAAAACGTGATACTTTTGCAAATATAGGTATTTTTCTATCCTTGAGTTGTCAATGAATTTAATTGAATTGTTTTGGGTACTTAATTGAGCTGAGAAACTTCCGTAAGAGATATTACCACTGAGAAGATGATGAAGAGAGGTCTGAAAATGGATAACAAATAGTGCAAAAATGTTTTAATAAGTGTACATTATATTATCTATGTTTCAAATTGCATCCAGATCTGTTCAGTTGTTTTGGCGTAATTACCTAATTATCAATCTACACTTAAGCACATTAAGAATATGTAGTCATTTCACAACATAGGAACTATCTAACTTTACATTAAAGAACAATGGGTAATTTTGTATGGAACCCGTACCCACTTTGTAGCATTTTAGACTAGGTGTAATTTAGAAGAGGCCTAATTGAGTAACTCGAAAATAAGTGAACGAATGAATGAATGAATGAAAGACCGAAGTTATGATAACTTCTTTGTAACATTTTTAATTGCCAATAATCGCACTTTTTCTGCTTTTTGGACTAAATAAATAGGTAATTAGTAATTTTTTCTGTCTTAAGAGAGCGATATAGCTTCCTATCGTTGGTTATTGGTACAGAAAAAATATTAAATAAGAACTATCAATCTTAAATAGCACAGTTTTATTAAATTGTATTGTTACTTTCAATGATTATATCATCCAAGGCACTTGCCGGACCTACGAAGTTATTTAGGTGCCTGCCAACACCTAAGTACCATATTATGCTAATAGTATGGGCACAAGCACCTAGAGTTCTCATACCCGTCATGCAGGAGCAATAA
Organism: Pelosia muscerda; assembly: GCA_963691645.1. Taxonomy (NCBI): domain Eukaryota; kingdom Metazoa; phylum Arthropoda; class Insecta; order Lepidoptera; family Erebidae; genus Pelosia; species Pelosia muscerda. The sequence continues at coordinate 13,322,944 of OY829098.1, read as the reverse complement.
TACGCTTTGATGGCTTCTCTGCCCTGGACATTAACCTTGATTAAAATATATGTGTAATATATTTTATTCGACACGTGCGTTTTATTTTATTCGTTTATAAAAGTAAGAATAAAATAAACTAAGATATGCGCGAGCGCTCAAAATCAGTTCCTAACAGGTACTAACTACTGACGACACACCGACGCTAGCACAAAATAGTTCGAACTACCCACCTAATCGACAAAATCAAAAAAAAATTGAACGTGCGTGGGTCGATTTTACTAAGGATTTTCGGTATTTTCAACATCAAATATCTTTTTTCCTACATAAGTTACAAAGTTGCTCCAATACAAAAAATATCTACGTTTTCAAAGACCTTTCGAATGGTACCAATTTCAACTTGCTACAAACTGGGTACGTTCTGACCCATGTCCTTTAAAAGGTATTATGATTGTTGTTTTCTCATCAATCTAGAGAACAATAAAGTTGAAATGGCGTAACTGAATACAACTTAATGTTGACTAAAAGCCGCCACAGAAGTTTACAAATGTTCCACTCGATTCCAATCAAAAGTTTTCTAATTCAAAACTTCGTAGGAAAGCACTAACAAGAATTAAAGCGTAAAATCAGTAGAAATACAGCAAGTGAGTCGCTCTTTATAGAGGAGAGTAGGAAAATGGCTGGAGCAGGTGGTGTTTTTGGTAGAAAACGTAAAATGTGCTTCCAGCCTGAAACAAAACACGCTGTATTTATTGCAATAACGCTGCGGTATTTCTATCTCAGCAGGCTCTTGTGTGAGGAATCGTGCTCGGCCCCCAAGAAGTGTACGTGCTACGTATATTAATATAACTTGTACGTTTTGTACTTACATGTTGAAAAATAGATAGTTGCATCGTCATTTATAAGTTTTATATTCTACTGATACTATAAATGCTAAAGTCTGTTTGGATGGATGGATGTATGGGTGTTTGTAGCTCTTTCATGGAAAATCGACCTAAATGATCTGGTTCGTACTTGCAGATAATCTGTAATACAAATAGACCACTTTATATACCGGATGTAGGATGTGGACACGCAATATTACGGAATAAGTACTACCGTGGACTTGGTATATTTTGCATCTTTACAGAACGCGAATGAGAAGAACAGAAATAGAAAGAAAATGTCTATGAGAGAAATAGCCAACAGAATAAGGCAACACAGGTTTTACGCAAATGAAATCGCTGGGAAAAGCTAGTACATCATTAAGACGTATAATATCCCTGGAGTACACAAAGGTATTAATTGTTAATATCTATGTAATCTATTCCAATACACTCCCTAAAAAATTTAGACAAAACCGGCACCTGGCCTCGTACGATACCAGAAGGGAGTTGTGGCTTGGAGGACAGGAAGGCTTGGATCTCGAAGATCTTCGAAATACATACAACATGCAGAAACAAACAGGAAACTTTTCCTTGGGAGTGAAATTTTCTTTTGTATTGTAATTTTTAGTAAACACGCAACTAAGAAAATAAAAAAAACAAGTAAAGGTATGGTGCCGTAGCCGACCGCATACAACGACTGCAGACACATACCGCTGCTACAGTACCGTGAACTAGGCTTGAATTTGATAATATTGCTTATTGTTTTCATTAGTTGCGGTATCTCAAGGGGGCTGTTTACCTATACTGATTTTTAATAAGCAACGTATGTGAAAAAATTGTATTTTTGTATCAATTGAAGTGATTACGGGACTGGCATTCTTTTATTTTGATTTACAATGTATGCGGTCGGAAGACCTGTGCACCATTGGAAATCTGCAATGAATTAAAACAACAAAATATATTATCATATTTACATACATATCAGGGTACGCTGTATCTGCTACTACGATCTTCGGTTGGAAATGAAATGATATCTTAACCCTCTTGTATGTTAGTGTGTTTGTATCTAAAAGGCCGTAGTTCACCTAATGTCACATATAACATAAAAGGTCCGCGTGAAAACAAAAAATAAGAAAATTGCCTGCAGATGACTATAAACGGAGAGCAATTCACTGAATTATTTATTTATATTAGATTATTTTATTTCTTGAAAACTTAGAGGACTGTGAACCCGCGGGCACAGCCTGTACTTATCTATTTAATACATATATATTGAAAAACTTAACAACATAGGCATTACGCTTTTTAACTTTATACAAAAGCGCGATAAAAGATGTTTCATGTCAAAGGGAATTGTTGAATAAAATTGGTTGGTCCACAGATAATGTGTAACATACACAAAAGAAGACAAACAAATCTCCTCCTTTTTGTGGTCAGTTAATAAAATCTAAAGATCCTTTTCACACAGAGATCATTCCTTTTATGATTCTGAAAATCATAACAATGTGGAGAATTATATAACGTATATCCCTTTGATACCTACAGTTAGCGTACGCAATAACAGATCCCTAGGTATTCTTTACACTAAGCAATATAATAGGTATATAGAAATATATCATATTAATATTTATTGTGTTTGTTTTTTTATATCAAAATTTATGTACAAAAACGTTGGAAACCTTTTTATGTGTCATTTGATGTAGGGTAGATGTCTTTTACATTTCACAGAGATACTATATTGCTAAAAGAACTTACAGCTAAATGTCTTCAGGCGCAAAAACAAGACGCGTTCCAATTCAGAATAGTAATGTTAATGTTCAGAAATGATAAGCGTACCTACATACTTTTGGTGATATACTTTTATTTATATAGATGAAAGACTTTTTTAATGCGACTGGTGTTTTCTAAATTATTGAACTATTTTCAATCGTGTTATTCCACTTTATTCATAAATATACCTATAAGTTACATTTCTAAATACATATACAAAAACATATATTTAAAAATATAAAAAATAGTAGTAACCCACCGGTATCGGGTACAGGGACCAAGCTACCTGTGGTTAGGGCTCCAGGGAGAGGAATCACCTCACAATACGTGCCGTGTCGAGGAGTACCGCCTTCTGTATCAGGCCCTTAACCCAACCGCCTAACGCGAGCCTCTTGAGATGTTGGTCGAGGCTCTTGGCAATCAGTCCGTGAACCGATACGACTATCGGAACAATAATTGCCGAATCCACATCCCACATGTCGACAACCTCGTGAGCCAGATCCAGATATTTTATTTGCTTATCTTTTTCGACTTTCTCAATCGTGTTATTATTATTATGGTACCATTTTTTAGTTAAAAGTGTATCCATTTACGCGCGTTATTCACTTCTTTAAAAAGTAAAACGGTTGTTAGCGTATTTACAAAAACAAAGAGTAGAAACAACATGAAATACACGACACATACAACAGATAAAAGCAGGTCAGTATCACATCCCACACCGCGTTAGTAAAGGGTCTTCATACTCGTAATATAAAATATCTCGAACATACCCTGCAGTATTCAAGAGTAGAAGCCTCCTATGTTACTAACCTTCACGTCCCTAATGATATCAACCGAGCTGTCAAAGTTCATATCTTAAGTGACTGTGGGGATGACTAGTGATTTATGTGGTGCAGCAGCGCGCTCGTTCGAGGCTTGTAAGTCGGTCCACACTATACGAATTGTGTTCGGCTCGTGCTCCGCTCGTGCTCGGTTCGTCTAGCGTAGACCCATCTTTAATATCCGATTGCATGAATTTATACATACTTCTTTGGTGGGATGTAAAATCTGTATGTTTATACCAAAAATATCTTTCTTCTAGAACCCTACCTATAACACTAGCTTGTTAACTTCATTTATCATTCTCTGAACCTTTTCCCAGCCAACCAAAAACCAACCACGCGTTCTGATCGACTATCTGATCTTGTGGGGGACGGACACACGGAAACAAATTTACTGGCGTGGCAAACGTGGCTCTGGAAGATTTTCTTCAAAAACTTGACATTGGCGTCTCGCCGTTAATAATTTTATATTACATTTACCACTGGACATTAGCGGAATCGTTAGGATCGCCATAGAGAAGAAAATAATCATATTAACCTTTTCCCAACTCAGTTGGGGTCGGCTTTCCAGTCTGATTGGTCCAGTCCAATGACCAATGGCGATATCGAAGTTCCAATTATGCTTACTTTGAGATGTAATTAGCACTGTGTCGAATATCGTAAAACATTTATTATATTGGAAAGAAAAGAGATACTCACTTAACGGGAGTTTCCATCATCTGTACCCGAGACTGCTGAGATTGGCATTAATAGGGCGTATGAGCGCATGCAAGCTAATAATGTGGATCAAATCTTATTCATAAAAAACACTTAGTTTTAGTTATTTATTAATTACAGTGGTAGGCACCACTGTAATTAATAAATAACTAAAACACTTTATACTATATTTCAATTTGCTTAACACGATCGTAATACAGTGTATACCGATGTATATGGATGTTGAAATGTAGATAAAGAATATCTTAGAATTAAGAGGAAAAGGATTGAACTTGGTTTCTAAAGCATTTTAACCAAAAAGTACGACTGCAAGTTTATGAATGAAGCTAAAGAAAAAACTAACAAATCGAAATGTGCTCAACTAAATCTACCTTCCAGTGGAGGCTTTTCTTATTGCTTTTTCGTTTTCAATACAGCCATTAGTTTGAGGTTTTCCGTGTTCGGATGTAGGCTATTCTACAACCACTTTAAGCTTTTCAAATAATGTCCGAGGAGATATTCAATTCCATTTCCGTAGTTTTTGTTCCGTTTTTATTTTAACCAAAAAGCAGTTTAATTCGTATTCTGTATAAAAGCCTACGTATGAATAGGGACAATGGACGTGCCTAGATTGTTATATTGGTCTCTCACATTCAATTTGGAATTGAGAGCACCGAAACAATGTGAAATTTATTAATTCCATCTTTACAACCTTTGAAGATTTTTTTTTTAAATTTATTCAAATTCTACACCAATTTATGTGGAAATTGAATAAAATTTCATAAAAGAGAGTTTATTATAATACTTATTACATTCATTGCATATGGAAATTTAAAAGTGTCTACTTGTTTAATTGACGAGTTAAATCGAAATAATAATTTGAGATTGGCATGGTCATTTACAAATTCACTGTTAAAATATTCCGTGATATTGTGCACCGTGATCGACAGCGCCGAAATATCGGTTGCTCCATAAAATCAACAAACAAGGAAAATATGTCAGGTTACTTGCTAGTTTACAGCTGACAGGCTAACTTCAATTTAGATTTACTTATGAATGTAGACCGTATCACACTCGCTTCAGCAATTAATATCAACACTGCGAAAAATACAATGGTTGTGGATCCATCACATCAGTGGCAAAACCTATTAATACTTTGAGTACCTACTCAAACTTATAAGCGTTTTATTTGAATATATTGAACTAGCTATTGTCAGGGTGACTGTAGACTTCCAATGTAGAAAGAATTATTGAAATCGGCTACTGTGCGGATCTCATAAATTCTTGATCTCATAATTGAAATTTTGGAAATCGGCCCAGTTGTTTCTGAGTTTATTTATTACAAACTTACACACACATACAAATTTGTCCTCTTTATAGTATTAGTGTAGATAAATCGCACAGCGGAACTGTAGGGTATTATTTATTTGCCTATAATAATCCATTACATACGGACAATTTTACCTGCAGAGGATAATAAGAAATAATATTTGATGGACCTTTCACACGCCATTATAGGTATTTATATAAAAACTATAAACAATTAGTTACTTACCTTAAATTATCTAATTTATCTTCTTTTATTGCTATAGGATTTCTCAGATTACATAAGTCAGTTACGCAATATAATGTAAGTAATTTACATAAGTACATACATTTTTATTCAAAACCTGTTTGATCACGCATGTCGACATCATGCGTAGAAATAGTTTTGGGTATGTTACGTAAACCAACGTTCTGTTACACTAGACTATACATATTTGGATACTCTAGCTAGACTCCTTTAGGTCATCATCATTCTCTGAGCCTTTTACCTTTTCCGTGAAGTGATTGCCACAAAACATTCACAACCAATTGTCGATATAGAAGTTCTGTAGTTACACTTATCGGACTTTGAGGGCTCCAACTACCCGTAAGGACTGCCATAGATGTTCGTATGTCGTCCTTTAGTTATATATAGACTGAAAAAATATGCCAAAGTTTATTTGCTACTCAATCACGCAGTAACCCATCAAAGCGACTCAATGAATCCCTTACCGTCCGTATACATTGATAAATATAAAATGTTCATATTTTTTATCAGCATTCTCGGTAACATCTTCCAATAGGCTAAATAGTTTACCTATAAATGTTATGAGATGATTCACATCGACAGTGTAAAATTAAACATTCAAGTATAATGTTATTTATTTGGTAACAGTTTCAATAATAAATAGAAGTATACAAAATGAATCATATTCTGTCTATTCAGCCTCTTTATGACATAAGTGTATTGAATAAAATAACGTAAATATACTTAACACAATAAATAAATTAACTTAATTGTATAGATATTATTTAGCTTTGATTTGAAATCTTTGTTTCCAAGCAATATTATTAAAATTCATATTAGGTTTTCTATCAACTCATTCGCATGGCAACATATCGAAATATGCATATTACATTGGTTTTTGTTTACTATATATATATTATATATAATAATTTTCCTTAATAATATGAATACAAGAAACATTGCTCTTTGAGTAAAACTACCCCAAACTATTAAACAACCGTAGAACATAGTATAAATGACTAAAAAACTAAATGAATTACATTACTCGTGTGACCGACAGATTTCTTTTTTAACCTTAATTTAAATATTAACAAGTAGATATAGAGTCATATTCCCAAGAATTTCTTATACTAGCACGTGCCGCTTTCGTTTTTAATTCTCATTATACTTACCCAAGTAGGTGTGTTACTCGTACAATTTGAGCCTCAGTTACAATGAAATGTCACTATAACTCATTTTAATCACCTAATTTGGCCATTGACAAGTCCTGGTTCTAGAGGGACAATACTCTTAATCGAACCAGTTTTATCTATTTCTTCACTGACGCGTGCTGCTATATTAAATGGACTATCATTGTATTTCACGAAAAATACTTGATGTTGAGATGGTTTGGATTGAGGTAAAATCACTGGTTTTGGAATTTCGGGTTTCTTCACTAACACGTAAATAAGTGTCCTATCTTCTATAGGTGCATTCTGCATTAATTGCTGCTGTAAACGAATTATGTTCGATTTCGAGTCTTGTGATGGCATCTTTATAAACAGTATTTTGTAGTTCTTCTTTGCAGGAGGAGGTGGTGATATTGGCTTAATGGGTTCTTCTATCTCCGGAGGGGGCACATGGAAATATATGTGTTTATGTATTATTGGAGTCACACCTGGATTTAATGAACTTGTTTTTTCTTGATCTTTTGGACTTTTCTGAACTGACACATTATTCAAATGACTGTTGCCTGAAGTAGTGGATGAAGTGGTTGAAGATTGAGCGAGGTCAGAACTTAAATCAATATGAGTAGGCCCTGCTGAAAATTGGGAGAAACCATTGTTGGTACCGCCTGTCTTTGGTATTGAGTTAAGCACCAAAGCATTGTTTAGATTAGTACCCGATAACATTGAAGTTTGCTCGTAACCTGAGTTAGTAATACCCGATTTTAATAAACTCTGTTCGTACCCATTATTCAAGTTGACAGCTACGGGCGCTATCGAAGACTGACGAATTAAACCAGAATTGTATTGATTGCTTACTGATGACGAAGCGGTCTGAGTATATTCGTTATTGGATTTGAACGTAGTTATTGGAGTAAAGTTCTGCAGTCCAGTATTAACATTATATCCAACAGAAGTTGCTGTTTGGCCATAAGCATTATTCAAAGGAACACTGGTCTGTGTAGCTTGATTATTTAGAGAGGTACTGTACGAATTAGCAGCAGCTGCATTTGTAAAACTACTTTTTAAATTGTTTCCTCCAATCGGTGTAAAAGTCTGACCGTAGTTGTTCTGAATAGCGGCAGAACCAGATGATACGTAGGCCTGTTGGTAGCCATTATTGTAATTGCTGTTGCCCGATGCAATTAATGGTTGTGCAAAGCCAGAGTTTAGATTTAAGTCATAAATAGGTGAAGAATAACTGTTGCTGTAACCGGTACTGACCGGCAAATTCACTGCACTTACAACAGGTAGCGAAGAAGCCTGAATAGAACCAACGTTTTTGCCTCCACTAATAGATGACACTGCGTGTTGCAAATTAATTTGGTTATTGTTGAATTGGTTAAGAGGCGCGAAAGGTTCGGAATATCCACCATATCCATTACCTAAGTGACCGGTAACATAATTCGGTGAACTCAGTGGATTTATAACTTCTCTTTGAATTCCTGCATAACCAGTATTTCCATAGATTTGCCAATGGTTATTATTTGCGGTCAATTGGTTGATGCGTGCGTTATTATTTTGAATGTAATCGTTTCTAAAATGCACGTTGTTCTTGCTCACTTCTTCCTTTTTGTAACCGTAACGCATGTAATTGATACTTGGTAAATTGAAAGCCTCATTTGGTGAATTGTACAAATAACCTGCGTCAGCCAATACCACCATGGCTACTGTTGTAACCTAGAAAAATATTACAAAAATTATGAGATTGCGTACCTACTGCAATTATTATTTCAGTGAATAGGTTGGAACAAGAATCACGTAACATGAATTTTGAACAAATCCAGATTCAAAGAAAAACAAAACACTTTTCACGTATCACTAACACATTTTTTGTCAAACTATATTAGGTTGGTACTTAAATAAAATTAAATTACAGAAACTGACCAGCAGAAGCCACATCTTTGTGTCCCCGAACAAACTCGAAATGACGGCCGGGTATCAATTGACGATATTTATAAACACTTTCTCTGTTATAAAATGTACCTTACGTTTGCTAATTTTGTATAAATGATAAGCTTGGGCTCGATAAGATTTCCGGTGTTAATAAAGCAGTGGATTTAGTGTCAACCATAGCGATGTTTTCTACGTAATCCGTACCTATATTACACTCAATTTGTAAAATATGTTGTATGTTTTTATTTTTGAATCAATCAATGAATGCGCCATTGCTCCCGATCCTCAGCCTTCCGCATTTAGTTCACCCCAGCTACCTTATTCAGGTCGGCTGCATCTAGCTGGTCCTTCTCGCGGTCTGGTTAACTCAAGTATTTTAATAACGTCAATGTATGATCAACATTAGCCCCAACAGGAATCCAGACCTCCAGAATTCTTTATAGACGAACTTGAAATTACGTACTTTTTCATTAGTGTAAGCTGTCGCACCAAAAATCCATAAGGGTTTATCTGATATGGGTATAGTATGCAGCATATTTTAGACTCTTAGACTCTGTGGTATGCACTTAAGTAGTGCCTAGATTCGTATCTATGTATCTCCAACTGAAGTCGACCATCTAACATGCAAAAATTACAGTTGAAATTTATTAAAAAGTATGACTATAAATCTAAATTACGATATTAAATTATACCTGCTATAAATGTTAGTTACATTATAAAACTATAAGTAACCTTACGTACTTCAATAATGTATCGCTTATCGCTGGTACCATATCCACAGCTTTACCCTTAATATAGTCCGAAGTTGACATTCGTTTGCAACACGGCCACCTATAAATATTTAAAATAGTAAGATTCGCATAAATTAACGACCGCAGAATCCCTACGTTAGGTAGTGGAAAAGTTCAACGTGAGAGCCGAATGGATACAAGGCGGTTATCTAACACTTAACCACTGTCTTATGTAAATATATAAAAATGTCAACTAAATACCTAATAGGTAGTAGTAGTAGGTGTAGGTAGTCCTTATTCCAATCGGAGCAGTCCAATTCACCACATTTTGGAACCTTGTGCATGTACTATTTTCTTGCAATGTATTTCTCCAGATTCAACACTGTAAAAATAATGAAGAAGAATAGGAAGAGAAACTTACGGCCAAGTGGTATCCGGGTAGGTACATTGCCAGGTTAAGCGATACAAAGCAGTTCAGTCTTAAGATGGGTAATCACTTATAACACATTGAGAAACCTTCGTATCATGAAACCGTCGCGTCGGTCCCAATTGTCATACAACTACCTATCTGTGATAATCGTTAAGGTAACACGATAATTTAGTCAAACTACAGAACTTCGATATCACCACTGGGTTATGATTGTTATGAAGCATAGATTACAGTTGGTTTACGAAATTTCTTGAAGTTCTTCTTGATGATTTGATGGACGCAACGAAAAATGGCCCTTGTGTGGGTCATTCCACCCACTGTTTATCCATTTACCTTATATATTATATACATATATACTATTTACAAGGTTACCAAAGAACGAGTACATCATATATTATGTCCTTAATGTTTCGTAACAACATATTATTAATCCAACAGCGCCGAAATATTAGATAGATACTCACAACAATTATACACACCTGTTAAATATTCCGGCGTGTGTTATAATAGTTATAGGTAGGTAGGTACTATTCAAAAGCAGTTGCCACGACGAAGACAAATATGTTCGAGTATGGCATTGTTGCCTGCGTGCCTACCTCACGTATTGTGAATTTATGTGATTGATCAAAGACATAGAATTCTGCTCTATGATATACCTTCACATAGTTGTAAGCAACACTGAAATTCAATCAAAATGTTCCATAGCTGTTTAACCTACAGTACACCCTTTGTATATTACCACCTCAGTCGTATGTAGATATACCACAATTCAGCCGCAAGAAAGGATTCAGTGGCGTTGTTTCAGAAAGTGTTTGAAATTTATATTCATAGATATTTATTCCTACGAATAATAAATCATTTTTAATTTACAGTTTTTTATATACTCAAAAACATGTTTTAATATTATTAGTTTGAAAAAATTAAAAGTTAATCTGATTGCTGTTCGATCCTACTGTCCCACAGACAACATGCCAATCTTTGAGAATCATGTATTATTTTCAGGAACGATTGCCTGATATCCTTACTGGATGAACCGAATTTAATGGTCCATCAAATACGTTCTGTGCGTACTGCGTGTGATGCGAGTATGAATTACGATACCTATATCGGGAAAATATCGGAGATACGAGCCCAATAAAATCTTTTGTTAGAAGAATAAAGACATGACATAACATAAATTATTTGCGAATAAAATAAGTATTTATAGACCGTATTAGAACACATGATTGGGTATCGCGAGTGCAGAATTAATATGTTCAGAAAATTATACCGTGGTCGATATCATTTTCTGAACATATGCCTATGTCAGGATAGTCTAGATCTAGATCAATTAAAAAACCATGATCTGCTGAGAAGTTCTAGATCCTTGCGTTTTTCTCAGTCACATGCAAAGTTTTCACCTTTGCATCTGGGGTCCACTTTTACGTATATATCTGCGGGTTTTCTGAACTTCGAAATTTTTTGAAGCGACTGTCATTTGACCTTCACAACCAATTGTTGATATCGATACATTCCAGTTAGACCTGCCAGTTGGATTTTTTAGAGCTCCAGCTAACGATAACGTCTACCATAGATGTTCATATGACAACCGGAACCAACCGGAACATAACATGTTCTCTGAGGCACGACACGTCAAATATTCATGCGTACAAATATTTGTACTGAACGGTGATCGAATCTGTGTCCCCTGGTCGTCCCGGTCGCGTTCACTACCGCCACGCCACAGAGACTCCATGAACTGCTGAGAACATACCTAAGATATCGGTACGTTCTTCCTTACCGGTTCAGTAATTCCTAAAACGGCCAAGTAGAGAAAGAGTAGGAGAGCTGACCCCGAGGTTCTGAGTTCAAACTTTGCACAGAGCTATCACGGTGTTGATGATGATTATATAGTAAATTCTCGGACAATTTTGTTAACCACTTTTGTGTCCATCAACAGAGATTTTGATGGATAAAAAAGTGGTCCGAGATTTGGTAACTAAGATACCTACACTATGAATACCTAACTATAACCATCCGAGCTCTGCCCTATATAACTGATAAGGTATATCTAGTTCACAACTCTGTCCTAACCTTTTGGATAAACACAATCCTAATTTTGTCATGTAGGTATAAGTATTATGTCCGAACAAATTGTCCGTAACATTGTTCCAAATGAATGAATTTAGCCGGACTCGTACGCCCGGATGGAACGAGTCGACTCCTACTGTCGTTCCCGAACCTTCTAGATTATTAGCTATATAGGTACATATGGCATTCGATTTGCATTTAATTATAATCTTGCTATTATAGTACTGTCCTACAGTAAAATTAAAAATTAATTTAAATTAATAATTAATTTTTTGCATAGCAGCAAAATTTCGAGGTCTAAGCTAACCTCACCTGCAAGCCGATATATGAAATTATCTAATTAAAATAATACCTAGACAATGTACCATCCAAAGATTTGGTTGATTCTTCTAATGAAACGTATTTATCCTGCACCAGAAGATGGCACTTGTCCCTTTCTTGGGTTTTCTTTCTGTATACAAGGAAATAAGGAAGTAAATGGGAACATAAATATTAAGGTGCAGTCTTTTTTCTTGTAAGTATCGCGCGTACCAGATAATCCTTTAAGATAAGCGTTCTAAAAAGATCTTAACGTTTTTCAGTAAAAAAACTCAAGTTTAACACGATATTATTATACAACCCGTTACTTAAGTGGTTTAAAAAAGAAAACACAATGATGTTAAATAAGTAAGTGGTAAGTGGAAACCGTGGCCTATGGACGTCTGCAACACCAGAGGCGTCACTTTCGTGCTGCCGATCTCATAGGGAAGAGGAGAGAAGGTTAAGAGAGTATCACTGTACTGTAAGTGTAGAAGACAAACAAAGGTTTCTCGGTCTGCCCACTGACAATACAAAACCTCTCCAATGAGCTCTGTGTTATAAAATGAATAAATATATAAATTGTTTTTCTTTTGTTACAGTTACTGAAAAGGAAATCCGTCTGTGGTATGTATACATCGGAAATCAGTACATTATTATATTGGAGCTATTGCCGGCTACGTCTGAGGGCTACGGGTTCGATTCCCGTTCAAGACATTTTCACGTTGCCTTTTGTGTCATGTTAGCGCTATGTAATATGTCTCAGATGACGGAGTTATTATTTACATTCTTAAATAATAATATAAAAATATAGTGCTGCCGGCATCGGATACTAGGACTATGCTACCGATGGTTATAGCTCCAGAAAAAGATAGGTACTACCTCATCATGCCGTATCGAGAAGCACAGCCTTGATACTATTTGATAAGCATGGCAATAACGATGTTTTTTTACTTTTAGGCACAAAGGATTTCTTAAGGACTGTCCGAACGGTCTACTCACCGAACAGGTATTTATGATATTCTTATTCTATATATATCCTCATCACATTATTGCTACAGTGACAGACTATTTTTAGTAGACAACTACGAATACTCCTTAATGGTTCAATACAACCTACGACCTTTCTATTCACGAACGTTAGCCCAAACTAGTCACAAGTCACAAGACTAATAAATGACTCATATTTTTCCCTTCATCAAATATTCAATATTTTCAAGATACCTAATATTAAATATTTTATCATCTTGAAAGTGTTGGCACCGGTTGCATCAGAGGCGATTACGAGACGTCCCTTGTTTTTTCTGCTCTTCTTGGTTTGACTTATACGACTTTTGTTCGACAACTGCCGTCTTACCTCTGACCCAGAGAGGTAAGCCCACACCAGAGCCTCGCCTATCAATCAACAAGTGTACCGGCTTTCAAGTGAGGTTGGAGTATACCCATGCATTATGATATGGGTGGTACCCAAAACAACCTGTAATTACACACAAACACACACGCACGCACGCACGCACAAACACACACATATATTGGTACCAATTTTCCCTCTTTATATTATTAGTGTAGATATAGGTACATTCAACAATCCAATTACCATTTACAGGGATTCATCAAAATATACAAGCAGTTTTTCCCGCAAGGCGACCCGAGCAAGTTTGCGTCACTAGTTTTCCGTGTTTTCGACGAAAACAATGTAAGTGATTTAATTGTCTTGTTTACGGTTCGGATCTTACTCGGAACTCACATCAAACTGTTGGATGGATCAGATCACACGAAAAATTGTTTTCTATTTAATGTAGTTTCTATACCTAAGAAAACGTTAAACCACATCAACATAGTACTAAAACGAAATAGATATGTTATTGGCCCACTTTCTTAAACATCAAATATACGGCCCTTAATTAAATACCGTTAGGTAATTCAGTTTAATATTCATCAGATTATGTCAAACGAAGTGATAATCTAGAAACTCCATGGAAATGGTCAAGTACGCATGGCTATTAAAAGTTATGTGTCGTTATGAGCCACGTAACTTTTTACCAATTAACCGTTAATTAGGTATGGTCTGTATATTTTAGGGGTACAGACTCTTATTACCATTCATTTAATTTCCAGCTCATATTTTTTCCCCGTTTGGTAGGTAATCCACACAGATAACCCCCGCCGAAGTCAGCAAGAGGTGGTTATGTCAAACTTATGTATCGGTGTGAACTATGAATTTTGTAAAAGTATTGTTTTTTGTGAATGTTGTAAAACATTTGACAAATAAGAGAGTGACTGATCATCTCCCTGCCCTTGTTCCAATTAATTGTTGATCATGATGTTTTACAGTTCTCAAAGTGAATGTTTATTTTTTACTTAGGCGCTACTTGTTAGTCTGATAATATTAGGTACTCATTGCTACATTTACTAATATTTGCACTATTATTAATTCCAATATTGTATTTCAACTTTTGTTTAAAGAAATTTATTTAAATTATTGTATTTTAACTTTTAACAATATTGTATGAAATTGCCGTTTTGTTTAAAGAAATAAGAGGGAACTCAATTGTCAGTACTAACATTTTTGCATATTTTTAGGAATGACAATTTTTTTGTGCATGAATGAGACAACATTAAGCAAACAGCAGTTTCTTAGTCCACACATACACACTTTTAAAACATTTTTGAAAAGTGACATCTGTAAAAAAGTTATGAATCTGTAAGAAAATTTCGGCAATTTCATATGTAAAGACTTATTACTTAGGCCGTATTTCAGCTCTTATTGATCTGTCTACTTACTGAGTATCTATAAGCGGTACACAGACCCTAAACCGAACATTTGTTTAATGCACATTTAATAAAAATATCAATATAACTTCCAGGATGGGTCCATCGAGTTCGAAGAGTTCATTCGAGCTTTGTCGGTGACGTCACGAGGAAACCTCGATGAAAAACTGCATTGTGAGTACTTTATATCTATTTTAAATATACCAACAGTGAAGACGAGAATATACTTACAGAGTGTTGGAGGAACCCTCCCGAGGACGAAAACAGCAAGGGATACTACTGAGCATTTTAACAAAATTTGGCTACTTTTTTATCGTAATACTTTTGTTTGGAATGTGCCATGATTTTATATAGTCCTTTATTTAGCATCATTCACGTAATAATACTATTTGAAGTGTTTAATAATAATGTTACCTACCATGAAAAGGATTGCCAGAAATGAAAGGCGATTTTGTTAAAATGGTCCCGGCAACTAAAGACCCAAAGACGGCGTGCGTTTTAGTCGGTTCGAGTCCAACATAAAACCTCCCCAACCGGCTCCGACAGGGTCAGAAATTGGTGGCGATTTTTCGCACGATAAAAATAAAGTAGCAGGTATATGTTAGTATTAGGGGAACGCTCCCGAAAACTAAACAGGGAGCGTTCCCCTAACACCCCGTACCTATTTATGTTTATCCATCATTTATCTCATTAACCAAATCGATAAATGTTGCAATCATTCTCTCACTTACTACAAGGGAAATCTCATTCCGTACGAGTACGCCTAAAGTATTAATTATACAAGCCAGTTCACACTAGTCAGGATGAAATAGTACATTTATGTGGGTTAATATGTGTGTATAAATTACAGGGGCCTTCAGGCTTTACGATGTAGACAACGATGGGTACATCACGCGAGATGAAATGTACAACATAGTCGACGCTATCTATCAGATGGTGGTAAGTACCATTATTCTTTCTTAGGACGCATTTAAACAACTCCATGAGTGAACAAATGTCAAAAAGGCCATTATAACGTGTCGATAGTGTAGTCCTGTAGTGCTGAAATGTTTGAAGAGAAGCAAATATGATTTTTCATTATACAACATTTATTATATTTTAGATAGCAAAAAAGTGAATACTTCGACGGCATTCTCTATTGCCTGTCTAAAATTAGATTTCAACAGCATAGAACAGATCAGCATAGTAATTGCTTGTCAAAATTTCCTGCACTACAATTATTACTATTCTTTATGCTAGCGCAACTTTTAAAAAATTTATTAGGCTTAAAAATTCCATTAGGCTCTTGTTAATTATTCAAAAGGTAGTTTTGAATTATTATTGTACTCTGTACCTATGAATAAATTTGTATTACGAACTGTGATTTAAAAAATGCTTACATATTATCAGTTATTTTTTAAAAACACAATTCTTCATTAAATAGTTTCCTTGAGTGCTTTAAGGCAACCCAACACACTGGCACCGAATAAAGACGGCGGTTACAGTCGGCTCAAGTACGGTTATGTGACCATCCGAGGGGATTTTCGCCCGAAAATGTAGCATCGTCGTACATTATGAGTCAAAAAATCATTTTAAGTAGTAGCGTAATTCATTATTTATTTTTTCAGGGCCAAACACCACAGCCTGAAGACGACAACACTCCTCAGAAACGGGTCGACAAGATCTTCGACCAAATGGATAAAAACCACGACGACCGTTTGACCCTTGAAGAGTTTCGTGAGGGCAGCAAAGCAGACCCGCGCATTGTTCAGGCACTATCGCTTGGTGGTGATTAATCCACAGTCATCCTCTCGCCGGACTTCACATTTACTTAGAGAGCTAACATTACCCCGTCGCTTGTGTTTGACTGAAATTTTATATCCTGATGAAGTAATATTTTATTGATGCTGAACCGTGTATTTCAAATTTCGTGCAGTCTGACTTACGCCTTAGTTATATCGGTACTTTTGAATTGATTATTGCTAATTTGATATGTTTTCTTAATATCCCTGATACAATAATGTTTGTTGATTATCAGTTAAAGATATGTAAAATGTTCAAGTTAGTATTTCTTGTTTTCTTTGTCAACACAGCGACGGACAAGTATAACATATTGATGTATATTTAATGTACCTAATATTTGCCAATATGAACACCGGGCCAAGAGCGAGGTATGATTTATTGTTAAAACCATTTTGTAACAAAGATATTGTACCCACATTTTATATTCAGTTATATAAAAAATACTTAATTTACAGTTCTACATTTATTGTAACAATAATGCATATTTTAGACCTGATTGTGTCAAAATTGTTACATCTAATTGGTTTCACCTGCTTGTTTAAATATATTATTGGCAATGTAATTAAAAGATTACTGATGTAACACACTTGAATCAGTGGTCGGTATGGCTGTAACACACTTGAATCAGTGGTCGGTATGGCTGTAACACACTTGAATCAGTGGTCGGTATGGCTGTAACGTATATATGTGATTTTCCTTGTCGTTACGATTTAGTAGGTAAATGTTATGAAATGCCAGCAGTAGTGGCACTATGCTAATAATATGTTTTATCAAGTAAGATATATTTGCAGAAATAAAGCCAAGCCCGTCCTGGGCAATGTTTAGATGAGAAAATTAAAATTTTAGTGGAAAATACGTTAGTACCAAGTTAAAATAAAAGAAACTCGGTCGTTTACCTTAACAATAAAGAAAGGAAGGCAGCTGGTGAACGAAGCTTCCAACAATATTCGTTTCGGAACCACTTAACTGCGGTTTGGTTGATATTAACTTACTTATGTACATAGGTGCATGAAATTATTCTGGACCTAAATTTAAGAGTAATAGTTATATACTGATATATATATACGAGTATATATGTATAATTATTGTTGTTGTTGTTGTAAATATTATTTCTGACATTGATCTAATATTAATACATACTTACATGTAAGTATTTACTTGCGTAAGTTGTACCTACTTATATACTTATTGTGTAACTTATAAAATTAACCTCGACATCCACTTCGTGTTGGCAAATTTAATGCTCTTTCTGAAGTAAATGATGAATACCAATAATCAGCTACCGCTACAGTTAACACATGTGAAATTAAACAGAAATATGCTAAAGCTACAGATTTTCGTATCCGAGTATCCGAGACAGATTCAATTCAAACCGTGCGAGAGAATGATTGGGACATCACTCCTGTCTAAGTCAAACAATTTTTGTTTACTAAGCCACATATAGCTATTCGGGATTGACATGACTAAAAGAATAATAGGAATATACATAAAGTCGTAAATAATTCAATATGAAAGTTTAGAAAGAGTCATGACGAAAAATAAGAGCACCCACTCACACAATAGCGGTCGCGCATATTGCGCCCTGCAGGGCCGTGTTTGCTAGCATTGTGCTAGTAATGTTTTGGTACTTAATGTACATTTTATCAAGACAAGGTTATCACTTTACTGTTGTTGTTGATAAATTGATAGTTTTTTAAGTGTTGCGCCCCATTAACGTTATAATTGCATTTTATGACAATATAATAACATTTTGGGCGGTCATGCGTTTTTGGGTTTTTATTGCCCCATGGTTAGTTGATATTAAAATTCTTATAAAATTGTATGCAGTTGTGGCAGAGCCAAATAATAAATTGTATCTTTACCGTCGGATATACTTCTGTGTATCAACCATTTTCATAAATTACATCGAAGACGAGATGCGACATTTCTAAACGTATTAAGAACTGTAATTTGAAAAATATTTAAAAATAAAATGTAAAAGCACCCATTCAATGTACTAAGTATTATTTTAAACATGTAAAAAAAAGATGAAAATGAAATACGGTAAGAGTGAAATAATGTTTTCTGTAATGAGCACGGTTAGTATAAATGATTCAAAAGGTAGATGAAGTAAATGGTGATTGTTGAAACAACTGCGACGCGTTTAAACTTTTGGCGATATTTATCAAAAGACAAATAAATAAGTGTATTAAATCGTGTACTATGTTCAAGAAAAGTTATACATGTATTAGAGCAGTAGTAAGTGACGTAGTTTGTGTAATACTCTTTAACTTCAAAGTTACAGCACGATCGTCACGTTCTCAGTGGCCGGTTGGAGCCCTGCAGTCTGTCGGTTGCGGGGCCCGGTGGTCCTGGTACGTGTTTCTCGATAGCACTACTCTTTATATATATATCGTCATTGCCAAATATCTACATCTCGCTCCATCCTTCTTCGCGTATTCTGAAAATATATATTTTGGAAGATTTTTGGATATTTCCGTTTAGCGATTCTCAACTTAATGTAGTTATTAAGAGTCTATATACTTAACGTGTAAGGAACTTAACTACAGCTTTATATAAAACTTAATATTTATCTTTTGCTTATAAAGTAAACTAAATTTCTTACGATACATGTAATGTATTTCATACATTTAACGATGTGAAATTATGCGATTTATACATAATATTTACTAACCTTACCTTTCCGCTATTTTGCGACATCATTGTCAGTTTGAAGCAATAAGTAAGTTTATTAAGGTAGTCTTTGATTATATACACGTCTAGATTCTTAGTTATGTTTCCTTAAATAATATAATTATGGTCATTGCGTATAGCCGGTTCACCGGGCTCTAAATAAAATTCAAATGTGTCCTAAATAAATAAATAATAAGACACAGAAGATGACTATATTTTAAGTAACTACCTATAATAAGTGTTGTAACTGTACCGGACGTTATTACTGCCAGTACCTAAAACACACGACTTCGACTTTATATAAAAAAATTATTAATAAAAATAACACTTAAAAATTTGTTCCATTTCTAAAAAAAGTATTTTTGAAGATAATATTTTAAAATGCATATATTATTATTATACATTTAAAATCCAGAGCGTCCCTGGGGAATACCTACTTTCTGAACAGTTTAGGTATTCTGAATCAAATTCATTGGGGTTGACTTCTCATTCCTATATATCCCCACCCACTTTAAGACAAACATAAAAGAGCAGGACTGTACCAATGCTAGTTGTATTATTCTCTTCATCCAAAATCTTTCATCTCTTTCCAATATTCCTGAAACTGTTTTCACTTCGATTTAAAGCATCAAGTAGGTAGGTATTCATTCTGATTATTCTTAGAATGATGGAGTGCTCAAGAGATGCACGAGTTATATATGTTGTTGCCTACTTTGCCATCCCATACCGGAGAAAATGTAAAGAAACCAGCAGGGATAAATAGACAGTTACTACGTTATACCACGTAATAATATTAGGCGAGAAAATAACAACTCACATCAAATAACAAATATTTTGAGTGATTATGCTCAAAATTAATAAAATAATACCGTTGTAATGAACAGATAGATACAATTTCCAACGCCTAAGCTACATTTGCAAAATATAACTTCATGTAATTGCCTGTTTAACGCAGTATCTAGACATGTATTTATTCAAAGTTAGTAGTTCTGAATTGCGTGTCAATTTAAGTCTTTCAATGGTGTTTGTAGGCTTTAAGATGCGTTTGTAATGAACTAGAGTAGAGAATTCGTCGCGGGCTGTGCATTTTGTATAGGGTTAAGTATCGGATTCATTATGTACAATTGTTGGAAATGTTCTCTAAGTACTTAGGCACTGCGCTTTTTAGTGATTTTTTATCAGTAATATTATTTATTATTTTCTCAAATACGAACTACTCATTAGTTTGTATTTGAAGAGAGCACGTAGTGAACATTCAAGAAATTATATATTTAGGAGTAGACATTTTAGGACATGATCATTTTAGGAGTACTTAGTTCAGAAAATGAATATAACAAGAAATAGACATTCCTGTTCAAAAGGACGTTCCAGATGAAAGAGACCAATTTGTTCGATCAGATTTTGAAAATGGTCTGTATTACATAGTACCCTCAATACATATTTGCAAATTAAAGAAACGCCAGTAGCCGTCTATATGAGTTCGGTACATTCGAAAACCTTAATTGATATCCTGTAGCTCGATATTACAGAGAGAAAGGAAGGACTAGCTCGTCTGAGGAAGCATTGCCTCTAATACAACACCGACTGCTACATTTTTTGTATGATTTACGAAACTCTCTCTACTTAGACTTCTTAGTCTACTTTTTCTCTTTTACTTCTGGTTCTTTGCTGGTAGCACTCCACAAGCGACATCTTCAGTGCCGTATTGTCTTTTTTGGAGACCTTCAGCTCATCTACGGCTATAATGTTTGACATTGTACATAGATACTTGTTTAATGAAAATTTATCTAAGAATTTACTTGATTTATTAGTAACCTTACTTGATTTTTCTAATAAATATGTGTGCTATGTAGATCGTAGTTGTTCTTTCCACGGCCCTTTTCATTTTTGCTTCAATATTTCACTATTATACGCTTACCAGAATATTCGCACTATGATGTCTACTTATAGAGACTGTGTTAACTAACGGATATTTCACCTCATCGAATAAAGATACTTTTGTAAAACCTCTACTTTGTAAAACAGTCGAGCGAGTTTGTTTTAGGGGTCATTTATAGCGTAAGACGATTCAGGGGGAGCAATAGAGTCGACCATGTCTTATATTTTATTACAAGGTTGTGGAAGGGGTCCTAAGATCATAAAAATGCGCAAAGTTTAATTTATACTTCGAGAGAGTATGCACATTCCTTGTGGGTGTTGAACTCCTGGCCTAAAGAAAAATTATAAAAACCAAAGATTATTCTACCAAAAAATTAAAAAATATTTTCATATTACAAATAAAAATTAAAACAAACCATACTTACCTACCCATATTTATTTTTCTAGGTAGATTCTTACGTAACAAATGTTACCGGGGGAGAGGCGTCGACTTATTCTTATTTTGTTCTTATAATAGGGGATGAGGATATTAAAAGTACATAGTGAAAATAGTCTTACGTAATAAATGAAGCCCCTTACCTACATAAAACATGCAGTACCTCTTTTCTTTATCTTCTGGAAAAACGATTATTTTAGATTCTTAATTATTTATTAAATAGAGTATTATAACTTCATTACATAAAATTAGTGAAAAAAATAATATGATTGAAGGGATTTAGTTTATAATCAATGCAACTTATTGTATGCATAGGTCGATTTTTCTTTTTCGCAATCCAATTTTAATGCCTTTATGCTGCATCGCTGAAGTTAAAATAAATAATCGTATTAGTTAATCTCACATACCTATCAAATAAAGCTATTACTTAGAACTTAGCATTTTTCTGTAGTTGTTTATGGTTACAAATGAACCTTATACCTACCTGTTTTGTAGCATGGATTTTGAAAACGTATTGGTACTTTAAAATTCAAGTGTGGCTTTTCAAAAATTACCAAGTTATGCAGCTTGTTGGTTTAAATATTATTTAAGTAATGAATTACCTACAAAAGAAATAAAACACTACCTACCCATTGACTTCTATGTATAAGTACCTATCTACTAGATAGACTGTAGGGGCAATTTGACACTTGTACGAGAACCAAAAAAAATTTAATTCTTTCTTTACTTCCATATTGTGATTCTGACTCAAACCGTTGTCGTCTGTCGATATTGTGTACTGTATCTTGAATTAAATTCTTAAATATTTAACTAATAAATGTATCCACTATAATAAGAGATGCTGTTTGATTCTTTTTAACCAACTTTTTCTTTAACACCAGTAGGTATCCTGAGTATCCTGACGGATGCTGAGGGCCCGAATCACATTATGGAAGTAAAGTAAGATGAGACGTTTGTTATATATTACTGAGAGGTGGTAGTAAGGCCCCAAGATTGAGGTTTTGTTACTGTTACAGGTACCTACCAAAATTTCTAATAGGTGTGCAATGCTTATTTAGATATTCTAACTTAATTCTCACCCATTCCCACCTCAATCATGTTTTATACGGCTTATCTAGTATATAATATACATAGAAGTCTACATATATCCATATATATACATGAATAATCAAAATCTATATCCCCAAAGGGGATATAGGCGTGAGTTTATGTTTTATGTTTTTTTGAGATCTATCTACCGATACTTTATGACATTATTTTGAATAAATCTATAATTCTGATTCAGTTACGGCTAGTACTTTTTTCAGTTACACATTTATCTATATTTTCATATTATAATACGTAACCATTTCGCCTAAAGTAGAATTTCTTGTGCCTGGTTAATGAGAGAAATACAAGTAAATAAAAGTACCTAGGCATTTTAGATCATTATTCTATGATGAAAGAGCTTAGGTACACATTTTTGTACCCAAACACCTCATAATATTCCGTAAATTTTCAAAATCTGTAACCGTCAGTTGTAACCTATTCTTCATATTTACTTATATGGACTACGGACTTTAGGTAACTAGGTATATAATATTTTTCATAGTACTTACCTTGTTAGACGATATAAAATATACCTACTTAATTAATTCAGAGCGATTGTTTATTTTATAGTCACTACCTCACACGTTACTGTTAACTACTCATTTCCGTATACTTCTTTGTAAGTTATTTTTATATACCTAACTAACGAGCGTATTTCTTTGCGGTTGGAAATGGTGGCGAATATACTTATATCACATACAGACAGTTATATTAAAACATTGAAAATAAGGGTGTAAGCGGCAATGATAGTTGATCTGGAAGTCATTTGGCAGTAGGTAATGTGTTTGTACAATGTACAGTCTCACTACGGAACACTATGGTTTATTTATATCTGCCAATAAAAAAATAACAAAGAGACCACCTAAGAAATGTTTACATACTTACCATACCCTATTACTGCACAAAATCTGTGGCGCGGCGGTAACAAACGCGACTGCTACGCAGAAGGCGCGAGTTCTATTCCCACTCGGTGCATATATTTGTATGTACCTACCTATGAACATTTGCATTGGTCTTCGTGCTTCGGAGTGCACGTTAAGTCGTCGGTTCCGGTTGTCACAGAAAGGGCTGATCGTTACTTAAATTCCTACACGAATTACATTCACTTTAGGTTATCTTTCCTTACTTTGAATTTCCACAACAATAACATAGGTAATTAAAACAATTACCTACTTTTAAACTGGAGAAAGTGTACCTACCTGTAGAGGAAACTGTCCTGTCCTTTATAGAGTTTATAATGTCGTATGGACTATTTTCCTTTGAACATTCGATGTCGCTTGGACTCTTAAGCATTTCAATTGGTACGAAAATCCAAGACCTTCGCCACCACACGTTTAATACCATCTATTTCTTAATAATTACGTCGATATTCTCTTTCTATGTATATAGTATGTACCTACCTACTTTATTATTCGCCTACTTTCTTAGATATTATTGTAATATTCACTTTTAATATTAATAATGATTAATAATAAACAAGGTTGAAATTGATTTATTGTTTTATTTACTTAAGAATCTACCTAGTACAATACCTAGCTAAACTACTTATCATAAGGTGATAGGGTATGGAAAAGAGAGGCTCCAACCAACCTTGAGAGGAACCCATTAAAATTTCGGTGCATACACTACCTACCGACCAGCTAGTGAAGTTCACTGATAATAAAATGGATAAGATGCGCAGAATGCCAGGTTCACCTTGCCGCGTTGTGGAAGTATTTTTATTATTCAGGTCAATTTGACTTCACCCCGCCTGACGGTAAGCTGAATGAATAGTTTTAGGAAAGAGTCACCTTTACAAACACGTAGAGTGTTACAATGGTGGCGCTCAGCTTGACGGCCTCATCAGATGCTTTTTCACGCCCCGCTTAAAGGATATGGTTGCAGTGTAAACACGTAGGTACCTTAATTACAGGAATACTTGTATCTACACCGTACCGTAGGTATCGACTGCACGTCAACAAAAGAGACATGGTACCATATTTACATACAAAACATTATATAGGTATATGCACAAGTGAAGAAGCATGAAAAATAAAGAAGCATGAAATTGAATAATAGAAGTAACACCAACCAAAGTGGAACTGCTATCAAATTCTAGGAATATTATTCTTATTGATATTTTTAATAGGTAAATAGTGTACCTTCACCTATTTCCACGGATCTTGGACCTAAGTCGTGAGGGGTACGGCCCTGGCGCTTGCGGATTGTTTTGATATACCTAGGTAATATATTAGAATAAGTGATCTGCTCCGGCCACCGTCACGCCTTATATACTTATACCCCGTGCTATGCTGAAAAGGCAGTGCAACAATGCGTATTGCGCTTAAAGAGCTGATTTTAAGTACATTTTGGGTCCACAAATCATACCAAAAATCTTTTAATTTTCATTCTAATTCCCTTACATGATATGAAATTCATAATTACTAACCAATCTATCTATCGGATTATGAATTTCTTTTAGTATCTGAAATACTTTTAGTGGGGGACGGGGTGGGCTGGTAATGGTGGATAAAACATATCAGTGACATGTACCAATCGACGGTTGGTGAATATATCTATGTTTAGAGTGCTTGACGAGGAAAATATCCAAAATAAAAAAAATATTATAGAATAACTCTTTATTTATCGAGTGGATAACAATTAATTAATACAATATATAAATTTTAACAATAGAAACATTTTTACACATTTTTTACACATATTGCATTAGCTGACAGTTTTGCCAAATGTTTAAACGTGCCTACCTACAACAAATTAAAGGAACAAAAATTAAATCGATTCACTCAAATCAAAGTAACATTAAGTCTCAATAAGAGTTTCGTTAGAAATATGAAAGATACTATAATATATACTAAAGAACAAATGTATTGCAATACATACAGTCGACAAAAGAGATACGGTACTACTTTTTCATATAATGTTATGTAAATGTGGTACCGTACCTATCTCTTATGTTGACTGTACTTACATGAAAATAACCTCTGTGGCGTGGAGGTAGCGAGCGCGACTGCTACACTGGGTTCGTTTACGGCTCGGTTCGGTTGGGAAAAGGCTTAGAGAATGATGGTAATGATTCAGACATTACATTACAAATTAGTCAATCCATACAAAGAATAACTTCATTGCGAAGAGCTCGTGTCACTTTTAGTCAATAAGATATAAAAAATACTAAATAATTACATAAATAATTAATAGATCCACGTATTCATAGACTGCATTTTGTGCAATTAACTGCCCCAAGCACACGCACACAGGTAAATACAGTACCCTGTGTTTGGATTGACACGTCGCGTCGAGAAGAATAATGAGAGACTGGCTTTGTTGACATGGTTTGGTTATGTTGAGACAGCAATATAAACTCTATGACAAAACCTAAGCCACCCGATCATAACCGACCTCTCACTATTCGTTCTTACGGGATGTGTCAACCCAAGCCCCGGATACTGTACCAAGTACATAGATACATATTATACAAGATATATTAAATACGAATTACTTTGGAAAAAATTTCTATTGTGCGAAAAATTTTGCAATATCTACACGATAGACAATGTCTGATTTAGTTTCTCATAAATACCTACATAAATTCCTAGTAGTAAGCCAGTTGACAAGCTTGTTTGGATATTAAAAGACGTAACACTTATGTGCGAGAAATTATTTCGTTAGATACATTATTTTAGGATGCTTGAACCGCAACGCGATTCAACGTGGGCAATGGAGACGGCAGCGTTTCTCACTCGCAGGAGACGCTACCGCCTACGGCTAATGCTGGCCGAACTTGGAGCGGCCCTATTGAGGGCTGCTCAGCGGCCCTCTGACTAGCCAAGGGTACATTGGACAAGA
Source organism: Pelosia muscerda (assembly GCA_963691645.1). Taxonomy (NCBI): domain Eukaryota; kingdom Metazoa; phylum Arthropoda; class Insecta; order Lepidoptera; family Erebidae; genus Pelosia; species Pelosia muscerda. Next base: position 13,296,158 of record OY829098.1, on the reverse strand, counting down.
GAGAAGGGGCAAAGGGTTCTGAATCAGCCCCTGCCTCTTTCAGGAGTTTGATGGGGCTTCGAAAAACCTGTATGTACGTAGTGGGTTTAGTAACTTATGTATTAGGACGCGTCTACAACACACTGACCGTATCGATGATTAACAACGCGCCTGAGGCCTATGTGCAATTTCATCTGGCGCCCACACGCCAGAAGGTAATTAATTATAAGCGATTTGTCTTAATTTATATAATAGTAATAATTTACACACGATTCGCTTTTATTAGATATTCTAATTCAAACATCGAATATGTTAACTCGCGCGTCGTTACATAAGCTTCGCATAAAGTAGATGAAAGTTTAAAATGAAATAGAACTCTAAAGGAGTATTTATCACAGAAAACAAATAACTTGTGCGTTGTACCTACCTATATAGTTATGACAAATACGTAAATGATGACGTCGGCTTTCCCCTTGGGAGTTCAATATCATTAATTTTATTATAATAATATCTTAAATGTTTTTACTGTTTGATTAAGTACCGACCAAATGCCGCCTTCCCAAGCAGTGACATAATTTTCCATTTCTACCTGTTTGTTTTTCTTAAGCATTTTGCAAGTAGGTTATTTTAAAAAACAAGTAACCTAATAAGGATGACTACTTGCCTTTAATTCTCGAAAAATAATTTCTTTACAATAATACTATGAACAGCCTGTAAACCGCCTGAAAACGCTCTATACAAAATCGATACATGTAGATAATGTTACGCGCCTATCCTGCGTATTCATAGATTATTATGTATGTACCTACGTAAGCCTATGGAGCGCAAGGAAATATAGCACAATAAAAGTAATTTGAAATTTAATAAGGAATCTAAAAAGTTAATAAAAATGGATTAATTTAATTGTTTATATCTTTTACCTACTATGGGAACTTCAAATTATAAAAAGTTATCTATAGTTTCAATTCAGTAAAACAATTTTTTATTTTGCGATGCATATTTTTTAGTAAAAACATATACCTATATTGGGCAGTATTGGGAAGAAACGGACTTTGTCAACGTCCCTATTCAAAGTATACCTTTTTTTTATCGTGCGCAAAATCCCCACGGATACCACCTCCGCCAAAACCGGTAGAGGTGATTATGTCGGACTCGAACCGACCAAAATGCACGCCGTCCATGGGTCCTTGATCGCCGGAGGTGAAATTATACAAGACATATGTCTCGCACCCCGGTAGACCCGGGGACATCTCTGTTGAGATGACCCCTAATGTGGGAACCATGGTGTCCCTATCTAGCCCTTGGGTATAGGGTGGCACTTTGCGCCATTGCATTCAAAGTATCCTAAGGTTTAATTTTACCAGCATTTAAAAACAGCGATATCTTCACAGACACAAACCTCCCGGACCTAGAAATACGCCCATGTTGTGGCATTCTGTTCCTGTTCCCGTTCAACGGCACGTTCGGTTCTCGAACCCGGACCAGTTTCTTTCCTTCCCGGAACATACGAAAGCATAATTAGCTTAATCGGTCGAGCTGTTCTCGACATTTGCGCTTAGCAACATTAATTTCTATCTAGTGGAAAAGTAAAATACATGTTCGTTGTAAATACGTATTAGGCAAGGCACTCTATTATGACTACAAGTTCATGAACTATTGTGAGGTCTGTGTAATGTATCTAATTTAGTTAATAATAATAATTTACTAGGTACTCATAAAAATAAATAATATTTCTTTTATTTTTCTTTAGAAAATATAAGTGTATTTTTAATAAACTACATTTATACATTTCCTTTATTAACCTATGTAGTCTTTGATACTAAATTTCTTCACAAAATACATTAGGTGATTACTGCCAAACGAATTATATCATTGATTTGATCAAATAAACTACACGACACTAGGTCTTTTTTCAGCATAGCACACTAGATTAAGCATGAATAATATCAACTTCCACTAGTCGGTGTAACGTACATGCCACTAAATATCATACTTTTCCTAATATTTCGTCAAAAGTAATATCTATATAATATCTACATCGCTCCTTAGATTTCGCATTTCGAATCTCAGTTATGTATTATGATGCGGCTAGGCGTAGTCTCCAAATTAAACCTGGCTTACCTACGCCACGTAAAGTACACATTCTTAGAATGCGTTTTATCCACCCGTTGCTTAGACAACGTAATATAATTGACTACAATATACACTTTTTTTTTAATTTGGCCCTTAACAAGAACAAGGGCCTGCGTCTGTGTCGTGCAAATGACATAGAGCAAATTTCGTGCAGATGAAATAATTTACACGAAATAGTGCAATACAATCTATACGAGGTGCACGTCTTGCACACCGCACACATGACAGGCGCGGCAGCAATAATGACATGACTTCGGTTTTAAACACTTAAATTGCCTCTCAAAAACCGAATTTTTTTAACGAAACGAAAGTTTAACAAATATACAGAGTTACAAACTCAAAATATTGAAACTTTAAGATAATAACCTCTATGTATAACCACAAGACTGGTCTTAGGTAACAAAAAAAATATAATCCGAAAAGCCCTAATTCGACCACCCACCACGAGAGACTGCGTACCTACTATAACATGGTTTTATTATTACGCGTAAACATCGATGTCAAAATCTAATCTGCATTAACCTATCCCTGACCTCTTAAACCATGATACGCGACACAAGTATAGTTCTAAATAGCTTGTCTAATAGATATACATAGAAGGTCATTAAAGAAAATCCCTAAGGAAGAAAGAACAGAAGAAAAAAATTTTTTAAGTAACATTGAACATTTGATTATACATACGGGCAATGTCGTCATTCAGTTTACGATCAGTAGCTTAGATATATAAATATATATAACATCATCTCATTTTTTTTTATTTTGTACAAGAAAACAAACATTTAACAATAACATTCACTAGCATAATTCAAATCACATATATCATAATGAACAAACAGAACCCTTCCCCTCGAAAAAATATCGTTAACTACATAATTATATAATATCAACCATTATTGCCACAGTTCAATCTATAAATAAAATTATTTTTATAAGCTTACTACAGTTCGCCGAGCTGAGCGCTATGTCAAAGCAATATACACAAAAATATACCTAACACAAATAATTTAGTTAAATAATAAAAGAAAATAAATTAATTCAAACATAAATATTTTAAATAATGAAATAACTTTATTTTTGAGGCACCATCACAAATAACACTGAAGTTATAAACAGATCTGCATAGATTATATTCACTAAGGCATATTTATCAAGTTATTCCGAAATGGTGTCTCAATTATATCTAAAACTATAACAGGAGGGCATCATTTCGTTGTTGCGCGTTTTGTCATTTTACATTTTATGCTGGACATTGCCTGATGAGCTCTGAATCGAAATAAGCAATCGTGACGGTAATATCGTCACGGAACATTCGACTCACATCTGGCGACAGACTGAGTAGATGTGCCAGTCGGGAGTGATCTATGCCATACTCAGTACCACCTATTGCGTGTCTAATCAAATGTGTAGCGGCATTCCTGTCCGTTGGCTTGCTTTTCAAACTCTGTTTCCTGTGCACCAAAAGTTCATTCAAATCGCCCAACTGTATATTTTTCTTTGGCAATTTTAATGGGTTAAAGAAAACTTTCCCTTTCATATGCTGACCAACCAGCTTGACGGCTTGTAAAGGTGTTATCATATCCCAAAGTCCATCTGAGGCTAAAATTAAAAAGCTATCTTTCGGAGATATTCTGTGATAGAATACATCGGGTTTTGCCGACAGGTAAGGAGGCGTGTGGTAGTTAGCTGGTATAGCTTTTTGACCGACAAATGGTACAGCAAGTTTACTTAAGAGTTCTGTTGTCCATTTGTATCTGTAGTCTCCCAAACTACGCAAAGGAGCCAACTCACCAAGAAGTCTATCTCGTCTTATTACGGTTTTTTTCTCTTGTTCGGGATGTTCACTCCAAATTCTTTTTAATTCTTCAAAATTTTCAGAATTATGTTCTTTGGTTATCTTTTTAGCTATCCATTCGTTGTCTTCTGTCAAAGTACCTATTACCGCGTTACAATCACCTACGTTAGCAACGTGGAGGTGAGGTCCGTCTATATGGCACACACAGGCCACTGCGCCTGACATAGCTACTGATAACGTTTTTGGGTGGATGAGACTTTCTTTTTCGTATGCATCTATAACTTCTCTAGATAAATCACTATCTAATTTTAAAATAGCTTTTTCTAAAGCAGCCGCAATCTCATTAGCTCCTATAGGATTTTCTTCAAGTTCCTTTAAATACTCTTTGAAACTAGATTCATATTTGGGCTTTAAATCTTCGACAATATCCGCCTGAAATCAACAGGATACAATTGTTAGGGTGAATAAAGACAACTTCTAGTATAAATAGATAATAAAATATGTATGTGCATTGCAGTGGATATACACATACCTATATAGGTATAGGCACGAATTATAGACCCAAAAAGCTTTCAAAATGAGAGCTAGAGTTGGAGGAGCTCAAATCTACTAGTCATTGATTATAACAAAACAATTCATGGGCGTCAAGGATTTTCTCTCGCGACTTAGATTCTACTTCGCGACTTACGGCTTAGGCTCGTGATGGTATACAAGCAGAATATAGTCGTAATTAACAAAAGAGGACTACCACCGACGAATTAACTCAGTGTTGCACAATGTTTACACATGAATGATCTATGATTGTGAATGGACAATGAAATATGGACCAATCTAGAGGGGTCCTTCTTACCTTGTCATTAAAGGTTTCCAACAGACTAGATTTAGCACCATCTTTTATATATGTTCTAAGAGTATCGTACGGTAGTAGGGCTGCTGCTATATAGCTCAAAAGTCGCTTTGATATTACTTGGGCACAGGCAGGCCCTCCGTGGCCATCATAAACACCCATCAGCATACCTGGTTAGATGACAAAAGTTATGAATATATAATGAATAAAACTATCAAACCTATTAAACATATGAATTTGATAGATTTGATAGTTTTATGGCAATTAGGACTCATACCCGACAAGCACATGGCCCAGCAAATTAAGTATTCGCGCATAGTACCTTACCTATATAGATATTTATTTCAAAACGAAGTAATAGTGACCTTTAGGTCGCTCGGTCATCCGATTCGTGAGATCCGTCAATTCCGTCATTCTTCTCAATTCAAGACTTCAAGTCACGTACTAGTTAGTGGTTATGTACTGGTTAGTAGTTATGTACTAGTTAATGGTTGCGTACTGGATATATTCTCTTTATTCTAATCACTCTTCTTGAATTCTCACCACTATAGCCTTATTAAGCTGGCTGTCTTACATTCAGCCACTCACAACGAAAAGTGTGATTCACCATATTTTTTCACATGAGCTGTCAGTAATAAAATCAACCTACCCTATAATTTTTAAAGTGGGGTTTATAATGTGGCCAGCTATAAAACTTATACTACCCATGAAGTAGGGGCGACAAAACGAAAAAAATGGATAGTAGTATGGACATTCTATTGTCAAAGCTGGATGAGTAATTAAACCATCAAGCGGTAAATATAACAACTTCAGTAACTAAAAATGTGATGGAAGTACTTGGTGAATTATGAAAGTCGATAGAATAAAGAAACAAAGGTAAAGACAAGATTAATAGTTTGACAGAGAGAAACGCAAATATAACTTTGTCTTCTAAGAAAGCGGAAAACCAGAGGGCGAGCTTGTCGATTATCCCAAGGACGCTGTAGGGAACACACCTAGATTGCCAATAAATTGATTTAATCTAGTTATAATCCGATTATGAATTGGAGCAGCAACTTTCAGCTTCACTCTTTACCATTGATATTTGTATGTATTCATGGATTTCAACATTGCAACTGTACAAAGGTGCTTTGGAAACTAAAGACTTTTTCTGAATTCAACGCAGTAGAAACCTAGAAGGTTGGAGTTGCTTGAGAGCCCCATAGTTCAATGCTGTATGACCAAATCTGCTATATTATACACTTGTGTACACAAGACAACAACGATAGCCTGTCTAGTGATATAAGTATTATACAGATCTTTATATTGATTTTGGCAAGCAGAAAAGGTCACCAGTGTTCGACATGTATGTGTGTGTAACAATAACTCGTTTCCTCACTCACACACACCTACACACTTGCAAATTACAATTGATTCAAAACCATTCGTATTTATTTATCTTCAATCATCAGTTTACACTTTCTTCAATAATAAGAATAACTCATAAAATTCTTATTACTACTATATGAACGTGGTTTTTGACATTATATTAGTAAGCCTTTGTGACCCCGGGGTTTACAGATACGCTTTTGAAAAGTTTCAATATCGTAAGGTTTTGAGTTCGATTCCCAGTCGAATTTTACTTTTTGAACTTTTAATATTTGTATATCTTTATGTTAATTACTTACCTATTAAGGGAATGTTTAGGTAACATCACAAAAGTATCTTTATATTTTAGTTATAATTTTATAGCAACTTAAATCAGTAGTATTTTTATTATTACTGAGCGAGTATTGTTGCACACACATGATTGCATGAATGTTTCTCGTATGTATTGGAATTTATGCTACCCTCATTCTCATGATTAAAATAACATGATAAGTAATTTTAATTTTATCTGTCAACAATTGGATTCGTTGTGCTTTCCACACGGTTAATAACAACTTTTTTATTCATAAAAATGAATCAACAACTTACAACTATTATGAGAGCGCATATTATTACTTTGCATGAGTAAAATATTTCAATACATGAAATATCTCGAAAATTGAACATATCGGTAAGTAGTATTTTCTGCAATTTATTATTATGAAAGTTATTTGATTTTATAATCCTGGATAATCTATTATTTCTTCCAATACTAATAATGAACAAAAATATATAAGTAGATAAATTTTACAGAATTTTAACAAGGAATTTTATTACTTTATTTTCATTACAGATGGAAGCTGTGCAGCGGTGGGTGCGCCGATATGGCGATTCAGGCACCATAGACCGTCTTCAGCCTGGCCCCAAAACCTTTGCCTACACCGATGCGTGTTCTTTGCATAAAGAGGTGGTGGAAAAACATATAGGTAGAAAACCCCTTTATGTCCACCCGTGTTATGACCACCAAACACCATGTTACATTGCAAACAGTAAGGAACCATCTTCGGGCGGCTGGGATCAAATGTCGCAGACCGGCAAGAAAAATTTTGATGTCGGATCTTCATCGTCGAAGTAGGTTAAGTTTTGTCAGGGACTATTTAAATTTTGACTGGTGCAACAATATAGTAATATTTAGTTACGAAAAATGTTTTAAATCAGACAAGGATGGACGCAAAATTTTATGGGGAAAAGCAGGTGAGCGATATTGCCAAAAAATATTCTACCGTGCAGGTCTAGTGGTCATATTACTTTAGGGTACTGGGGTTGGATGTCCTCGATGGGTCCTGGTGGGTTGGTTGAAGTAGGTGCTCTTATTATTATTATCTATGTTTTATTACATTGTAAGTCTGTATTTTAGTGGTTTCAATTATACTTAGGTATATTTACTCCGGTATAGATAACTTGGAATAATTAAAACCTATATACTTATACCTATATACCTATTATATACTATATACTTATACCTATATACTTATACCTATATACTTACTATCTAATATATAGGCAAATTTAAGCAAATAAATGACTATTATTACTATTTATAATAAAAGTTGGAATATGTTGCGCCATTTCTTCGCACTAGTGCCTAGGAACTAAAAGATGTAGGTAATTATGTGGCATCTTTTTGAGAAATAAAGAAATTAAACTGTAAATAAGTGAGTGATGTTATTGTTAACGAAATGAGAAGTTATTACATTTTTGCATATAGTATAATTTCTAAACGTTAACATGGTGATTCACTACACTTTAGTTACTGAAAGTTAATTAGTTTACCTGCGTCCATACTTGTCTGATTTAAACATCCAGAAGGATAATATTGAATAACCTATTAATTATATAAAGAATGTTTAATGTATAAACCTAAACGTATTGCACTCGGCTACGCCCGCTTGGATTTCAATTATCCCGCACAATAGTATATGACTATTCTTAGGTCTACTAAATAAATCTGTTTAACTGTTTAGAATTAGTTTAGTTACAAACATTGTGACTCGAGATTTTTTAGATACTTTCTTCTACGACACAACACAACTAAATTATTTATTTACTGAACAATTATATCATTGAAACAATGATGTTGTTTTATTTTCCATATTATTATTATTTTTGAGATTACGGAACACTTAGTATAAAAGTCGTGTTTGTGATATTAAAGAACCATACGGTTCTTTAATATCACAAACAAAATAAAGAACTAAAATAAAACTATTAATTAATCAAACCGCCTATATCAATTTAGCTGCGGTTCGAACTTGCAACCTTCGCATTGCCATTACGCCTATAATACCACTCAACTACGTGAGCCTGTGCTGTATTGGTGAAATTTACCTTCTCATTCGATGGCAGGCAAATCACTCACTAACACATATTCAATCGTTCACAATTCACTGGCACACATAAACACAAAAACGCACACATATGTGACTTCAAAGAAATGAGTTATTGTTATTGATATTGACTGTTCTCACACATATGTAAAACATACGGGTGCTTCTTCCACTTGACTCAAATCATAAATAGATTGTATTAGATGGTTAGGCTATCATTTTTGTTTTGTGTACAAGAAGTTTATTGTCAAGTGACAATGAGGACTGTTGCCCTAAAAGTCAGTGTAGTTTTATGTACTGCATATTGGCTTCATCTCTTCTGACCTTTAGTGAGTCTCCTATCCAGAATTAGGACAAAATACATATTTCACACTGGTCTTTTGTGGTAATGATTCTCCAGCCAGTCTTACAGCCTTGCAATCCTCTCTTCGCAGGGTGAATGTTATGTACATTGTATTAAGAGGCCCTTGTCTTAATCCACCATTTTCCCAGCCAGTCGCTAACTTTGTTCAGATGCTGCTGTAATTTAGCAGATGCATATTCAGGATTTTTGTCGTTGGCAAGTTTTGCAAACAAGTAAAATCCATATCAATACGGTCAGTAGTAGAGTAGAGTAGTCAGTAGAAACGAAGAAGAAGTTAAAGACACAAGTCAATGAGGAAACGAAAAAAGAACGAAATAATTATAATTATTTCGTTCTTTTTTCGTTGGTGTTGGTCAACAGATGAGTACAAAAAGAAAATAGATATAGTATATATATAGTCCAGCAGTGGACTGCGATAGGCTAATTGATTGATTGATTGATATATATTAATAATTATTTATTCCTAATCTCAAACTTTGCTGAATTATGTAACATAGGTATCTATCGTTAATTGCAAGCATTACAGACAGTTGCTTTTTCTCCTGAAGTAAGGTTATTTCAAACTTATATTTCAGGATCAGAGCTCTTCCAGCAGATAATCAGAATGTTTTTCCTTTTCTACACCTTAGTACATTAAATTAGGGCAATTTCAATTAAATTTCACTTAGATTAGTAGGTAGTACCACCAACCAACCAACTTCTACTCACAATCCATATAAAGTTAAAATATAATTCTATTTAAATCTCTTTCAAAGTCAAAAAGTTTTGGTTCCATGATTGTGATTTATACACTACAAGCAAACCCCGCGAACTCAGTTTCACCACCAGATGACTACAAAAATTATTTTCCATCTTTTCTGTGTAATTTTTTCTGAATTTTCTTTGCTATAAACCTCATGGAGCCCGAGACCTTTCCAATGAATGCAAAACCGTGGAAATCGGTTCGTACCTTCTGGAGTTATGGCGTCAGGAAGGAAAACCCGACTTATTTTTATATAGTGATTATAAATTACAATCAGTGAATCAAAACTCTACACAGGCGAAGCAGTGGGCCTACTATAGTCCATTTGTTTAAATTGACATGGTCATTTTCATTCACTATTAAATATTTCAGGATATTTACCATGTTTGTTGATTTTATGGACCTACTGATATTTCGGCGCTGTTGCAAGCACCATGATCGAGGTGTATGTGTGTCATATATAAATATCCCAAAATGGTTAACAGTGTATATTGTTGACCTTTATTTGAGGACCTAAACAAATGAAGTATAGCTACTCGTAGTCTTGAAATAAAAGCATACCTTTAGTCATTTTACATAATGCTTCACTTCTTGTGTCTTCAATAGGATGGTTGGAGGCCAGCTGATTACAGTCGTAGGATTTAACAGACCCTTCAGTAAACTCTTTGTTGAATTCATTTTTACGCAAAATTGATGTAACCTGAAAAAATTGAAAATAAGCACTATAGCCACTGCAGTATGGCAGCATCAATGTCTTATGAATCATTGCCAATTCTAACTTAACCTTGCAATGTGTTATTCGTCGCAATAATCACTAAGCTTTTAAGCCCCTTAACATTTTGATATATCATTAGATCGTAATACAGACTTAGACAGGCTTAGCAGAATACTACCAGCTCGGAGGTATCTACCAGCTTTCCCGATCTTGGTGCTACCCACAGCTACTCTGATGAGCACAATGTGAATACATACATACCACCACACTAACATGTCAGGCAACATTTTATAACCGTAGATAAACATAATCGACTCAAATAGTTAGCAGTGGGCTGATGACTATGTTGTAGGTCGCCAACCCACTTGTCTACATCTTATTTTAGTCTGAAAGTGTGTACCGGGTCTTATGCATACTCCTAATATATATTCATCTAAAAATTTACTACAAACCTTACCTCTTGTGGTGAAGGAAGAGATGTAACACCATCTTTAAGAGACTGGCCTGATTTCGGTGAAGTACGAAAATAACGATAACAACTTGACTTGAAAAACAATTTCTGATTCAAAAATGTATGATTTTTATAAATAGCACTTAATATTTTGCTTTTACAGTTAACATTGAGATTTAAACATGTATTATACAAAACTATATTGATATTTAAACAATTCATATTTACTGTAGGGACTGTATGTCACTACCGAGCATCACGAACTTCTTAGGTCTTAGAAACTGCTTTTATTGTAGATAATTAGGAATAACTCAGTGCTGTACAAAAGAAAAACACTGTCAACTGTGCTAATACTATAAAATTTATCTAATCACAAATCTAATACTCTCCACGTCAGGTTCATTTCATTTCATTTATTTATAGTCAATAAATTTTCGCTTAAGTTTCTTCATTCATTTACAATTTTTTATCCCAGTTAAAATCTTAGTAATTCGTAACCTATAACAGCACAGATTTGAGATTACAGAAATAGCGAATAGACCGAAATAAATAAAGATTTCTTGACAGACCTTGACATTTCAAAATCAATTTCGTTCAAGAATTTGTGTTCAACGTTTCAGTTTCGAGTTGTATAAATTATTCTTTACATAAAGTTAGCTGACGTTAGATCGAACTTTCGCACTTCATATATCTTTTGTGTTTTTTCAATAATATCATTCAGCTTAATATGTAATGGGAGGAAATACTAGTAACCATGTTACTTCAAAAATGTAAAATTGTACAAACAAATTAAAATAAAATGATAGTTCCCCTCACTGGGCGCTTTTATAATTACGAAAACAACGAAACGTCCACTAAAACAGTTCATTCAATTTTGTAAAAATGCCTCGTCTCGTATAGTTGTCTCATAGTTCGGTTTGAAATGTTAATTATCTCAAAATTCCCAAGCTGCGTTGAAAAGCAGAATTGAAAAATCCAAATAAATGTTTGAAATTGATTTATTAAAAAAAGTAATATTTTACTAAACATCACGATATTTATCGCTCTAAGAATAGACACCAAGGAAAAAAGAGAACGCATGCGCAATGCGCATGTCGAATTCGTCATTCATCGTTCGTTCGCTTTGGCCGACATCACAGAACGGTCTTTTTTCGTGGATTATAATTGTTGCTACCGAGATACCTACTAAAGTTTATTATACAAAATGCCCAACCAAGTGTTAACTATAGACCCACAAAACGAATTAAAATTTAAAGGTAAGTATTCCATCTGCTTGTTTTGTAGAGGCTACAAACCACCGCATTAAAACTTGAGCAGCATACATAGGTCGTGAGCTAGCTCCTGACAAATGGAGTTTCTATTTCCAGATATCGGCGTTTTGTCAGGGTGCGGTTTTTTGTATTTTCCTTGATAATTGATCCAAATAATTCGTTCAAGAATATTATTTAACGATTGTGAGTTAATTTCCGAAAGATACTAATACTCAATATATGACATAGACAGGTACATATCGATGCCTTAGTATATTAGATAGAGAGACAGTAAACTAACCAGATGGGAGATCCACGTCCCACAGTTCTGTTGATTTTACTTAGATAACAATTTTTTCGTTAAAAAATACAAATTACTTTATTAAAAATAACTATTGTTCTATTATACCATGTCTTAAACAATATGATAAACTATACAATGCTAATGATGTACTATCACTGAAGTTATTATGGAGACAAAGTCGTAAAATATAATGTTGGCATAGTTTCAAAACATACATAATTTTAATACAAGCAACACATTTAATTTTTCTATGATAATAGTTCATAGTATATATAATATACTATAAAACAGGAACTTGGATATTACTAGTACTAGTACATCTGTTCAATATGTTTACAGACTGCCTACTATACAAATCTATAACAAAAGGGTATCAAAGGGTAACAAAACCGTAAGCGTGTATTATATTAGGTATCTATTCTAAAAGTTTAGACATTCAGACCTAATTCTAGTCTTAATATGTATTTTGATATAAGCCTTGACTATATCTTATATGGCCTATTTCTACTCACATGGTAGCAGTGAACTTGAATTTGTCATCTCCAAATTTACCTGTAGAGGCTACCTTTTGTATTTAATATCCAAACAGTAATCTTCTTGATACTGAGAAGTAATTGGTAGCCTTATGATCATAGTCTTATTATCTAACTTATCCATCTTCACAAGCTGCTGGCGAGGAGTTTAAGAATTTTGGTCTTGGGTATTTTTTTAAGATCAATTTTTCCCATAAAGTTATAATTAAATAATTACCGTAAATAGAGCAACAGTCGCCTCATTAACACACTCTTAAGTATTGCTAATAACTTAATTCTTTACCCATAACATGGTTTGTGATAAAATTGATGTTGGTAACAATGGAAATAAGTTTGGGTGAATTCCACTAAAGTCACCTTTGTAGAAGTTCCCCATGATGATGATATCATTACTGATTTGACGATCATGATGATACCATTGTTAATTTGATGACTTGTTGGTGATGATTTTTCACACCTTGTTTAAAGAAACTGATTATAGGGTAGAGGGAAATGTTTATGAGTAAAGTATTCCAGTTCTTTATCAGACAACACAAAGGAAGTCATGAATATTTGCTCTGAGTCAGTATAGTTTGCACCGAATGGGGTTGAAACCACTGTTTTCAGTACCCTCTATTTAAAATTGTTGACCAGCAACCTTCACTATTTTGCGTTTGTCCCAAAAAAAATTGTGTGATATATGTATTTCAACTAATCCTGGTTAGTTGGTTGACAATATGATAACACTTTTGCGATATAAACCAAGGACTATTGCAACTTTTCTTACGTTTACCATGTAATTATTATACTGTGGTGGTTGTAATTATTCCAACTAATTCATATTTAATGTTTACAAACAAATGTCAGTGTGATGGTAATAGATAATATAAAACTAATTGAATGTCAAATAAATACTAATTATGTGAGAATATATTATAAACAATGTAAAATATAAATATCTGAAATGTGTCATAGAATTCCTTTGCATTGCAACCATTCCTAGATGACTGTCAGATCTTATAACCAGTTTACGCAATCTCTCTGAAGAGATTGCAGGCCCTTGGACCTGCAATCTCTCTGAAGAGATTGCAGGCCCTTGGACCTTGATACCTCAATGTTTATCGTCGAAACTGCAGAATTTCATAATCTAGATTAAACATCATCAGACAGCATTGTTGGCATTATTCTAGGACATTACACAGTACTGTCTAGACATAGAGTAAGCATAACTTAATCCAAGTTGTGTTATTGGTTTATGCAGATAAATAAAGAGATAAATAAGATAAAGAAATACATTTATATTGTAAATATATTATTATGCCTGGAAACCTTCAGATCAATGTAAATATACATACATGTATATGTACTGAGCAGGAATTGAATCTACGGCCTAAGCAGTTGAACCTGGCTCTACTGCTATGCCACAAAGGTTGTCAAGGTTCACTTATGGCTACAATTCCATTTTTATGAAAAGTTTACAATTCAAACAAAAGAACAAGTCAGGTCAATTTACACCTGGCTTATAAACTCTTTTCTACCGACGATTTCTATGCTTTCTTTGCTTGAGACAAAATATTTTTAAAAAAATAAACATGCCTATGACTGTTACTAAGAAAGGGTATTACGTGAGAGTATAATGAGAAAAGATATGCCGTCTAACACTGCCCCTACATTTAATGTTGTCAAACATGGCTCCTACAATGCTACAATGCAGTGAAACTTTTTTATAAGCTGTTTTTAGAAGCAGGAGCAGCTTGTACAAACCCACATTCTTATAGGCACTGCAAGCATTTCTTATTGATGGGTGTTTTTTTCAATAGATGATTTAATAGAATGACATGTTGAAAGCAATGTGACTATTATTATTTAATTTTTATCTATGACAATTTTAGTGACATTCTTATACAATTTAATTTTTATATTTTATTTGAGTTTTAATTTGCATAACATTTTTTAACAATTAATTTATTATCTGTTTTTCATTCCTGTTTAGAATAACTTAGATTTGAGTGTGATAACAACACAATGTAATATTGTTAATATATCATCACTACATAGTATAAAATAAAGTCGCGTTCTCTGTCCCTATTTTTCTTGTCCCTTTGTATGCTTAAATCTTCAAAACTCTGCAACGGATTTTGTTTTAATAGATAGAATGGTTAAAGAGGAAGGTTTATATGTATATAACATCATGCTACAACAAACAGGTGCGGAGCAGGAATGAAAAATGTTGCAAAAACGGGGTGACGCAGACGAAGTTGCGCGGGTCTGCTAGTTAAGAAATAAATTAATAAACTCCTTAAAAGGTTGCTTCATATTTCATACAGATTCACTAACTTTTTACTATTAATGGTGGACCACTGCTGGACTGCAATAGGCTAATCTCCTAATGCGTGGGCTACTGCTCCCATTCTCCACCCTACGCATCCAACTTGTCCCAGCCACCGTTGTCAGGTCATTGGTTCTTGGGCATATGTCTCACTGCCGCTTCAGCTTGATTATTCTGCTGGCTATGTCGGTAACTTTAGTTCTCTATCAGGATGATCTTCAAAGGGACTCCAAGCATAGTTTGCTCAAAGGACGTCGTTCAATTGGTGGACTAACCACACTGTCAGTGTCCACGTTTCGTAATATACCATAATAATAATATCTATGCGTAGTATACAAACAGTTGGTAACACAACCAAACCATTAAAATTTTGAACAAAAAAGGCGTCACGGTTCCCGCGTAAAATAAGAATGAATTTTGAAATTTTAATATACTAGCTGACCCGCGCAACTTCGTCTGTGTCACCCCGTTTTGACAACATTTTTCATTCCTGCTCCGCACCTGTTGGTCGTAGCATGATGTTATATACATATATACCTTCCTTTTTAACCATTCCATCTATTAAAAGAAACCGCGTCAATATCCGTTGCGTAGTTTAAAAGATTTAAGCATACAAAGGGACATAAGGACATGAAAAATGGGGACAGAACGCGACTTTGTTTTATACTATGTAGTGAAGAGAATATGCAGAAACTAGATATTGAGTTAATTACCTTTGACACCTATCTCTACAGGCATAGCATGTTTTTCTTAAAGTTATCTTTATGACATATAGAAATTGTTAATGATCTGTTTGTAGTCTTAAATCGATATAAGGTTTGTTCTTAACAACCGGTCTAGTGGTATCTCAATATATCATTACTCTCCTTATAAAATAACAATGCTAAGAAAGATATCATTGTATGCAAAATTCATTATTTTCAATTATTATAAGCGTCATTACAATTTCAAAGTAGTAGTTTTATCAAAATTATTTATTACCTTGAAATAAAAATCTAATGTAAAATTATAATTGTTAGTTCTGTACAATTACAATTTATTCTACTCAACTGAATATTTACCTAAGCTATGTTTCTTTCTATCTTTTAGTTTATAATGAGTAGAAATTTAGTAACATTATGTCTAATTAGATAAAAAAAAATTGGGCAAAGGTCATTAAAACTCAAGACCTCAATGTTGAGTCACGGTTACATAAATATTAACCAACAACACAACTTTCAGGTCAAAGGTGTTTCATTACATTTAGGACATTTCGTCTAAGGTCCACCGCTGCTTCATGTGTGCACTCATAGCTGCGCCTGTTACGTTTTTCGTGCAAATCATTTGCATAAAGATCCAAAAAAAATACATACGATATGCACGTCGTGCGGTCTACATAACTCATAAGTTGCCTCTCTTTATTATATATATTAAATTACATCCGTTCTTGTAGCCTTATTAATTTTGAATTATCCACGCAACCAATAATAGACAATTATTCGATAAGAGCGTCGTATGACGTCATACACGTGTATGCCAGTTTCTATAGCACATACAATTTTTGATGTTAAGGTCTTAACTATAGAATTTAATAAAAAAAGTCGATGTGGATCGAAACTAATTGTCAATATTAACGGATTTTTACGGTAAATACCTAGCTGATGTTGTATATATGTACAATAATATTCTTGAACAAATTACACAGCACTGCCTAGACCCAAACTAGGTGTATTAGAGTTGTGGCTCAAATTCATTACAGTGCAGTGCTATCGCAACATTCTATACTGTACTATCTAGACTATACAAAGTTCAATTCAGATGTTTCAAATTGCTTAAAATACATGTTACGATCTAAATAATCAGGTATGACACCAAAGTTACCAGTAGCCTAATATGTTAAGTTATTACCAT
Source organism: Pelosia muscerda (assembly GCA_963691645.1). NCBI lineage: Eukaryota > Metazoa > Arthropoda > Insecta > Lepidoptera > Erebidae > Pelosia > Pelosia muscerda. The sequence goes on along the minus strand of OY829098.1, from coordinate 13,279,116 downwards.
TTATTGTCATGCTAATGGACATGGTCATTATTATTGATTATTTTAGTTGATTATTCAGGACACTTTGAGCAAGGATGTACAACATATATGAGATTGACGAACCCATCAAATGATACAGTACTTTTCAAGATAAAAACTACAGCACCAAAGAAGTACTGTGTTCGTCCCAATTCTGGGGTGCTGGAGCCCAACTCCAAAGTGGAAATAGCCAGTAAGTACATAATAATATGTAATTAAGATATAAATCTTAATACATTTTCGTTTTAAATACTACACATTTTTTACATTTTACCATTGAATTTTCGTATTTTTCGGTCACACAAAGCTCTGCCTGGCAATTCAGAACGCACCAAAAAAGAATGAAGAAAAAGAAGGAAAAATCTCTACATTGATTTTTTATATCAACAGAAAAGTAAGGTCTCATTAGAATCTAGAGAAAAGTCTGAAAAGAATCTAGATATTTTTCCTATAGACCTCAGCCGTTATTAATAAAGACTGCATAGTTTTGTTAAGTAACTTATTAAAATGTAAAAACACTCGTTTGTTTGTTCTGTCACTGAATTTAACTTAAGAAACTTTTACAAAATTGTTAGTGGAGTTCAAAATTGTCATTGATTACAGTTTTCGTCAATTGGTAATTCGCAACGACTTGTGATTTAATATGGATTAATAAGTACATACTTTTGAATTTCTTGAGTAGGAAATTAATACATAAGATAATGTGTACCTATGATAAATGTCATTAAAACCAAATCAATATCTCATATACGATAAAATGTTTCAGTTACACCTCAGCCTGTGTATGTCGACCCCAATGAGAAACATAAACATAAGTTTATGGTGCAGAGCGTTGTCGCTCCTGAGGGAAAGACTAACATAGATCAAGTAGTAAGTATACCTAACTATATAGCTAAATTTCAACGTGTACCTACTGTCTCTAACGACATTGCATCTATTAATTTTTCAGTGGAAGGAGATCAGTCCAGATCAACTTATGGATTACAAGCTAAAATGCGTGTTCGAATCTCCACGTGGTACTAACCTCAACGTAAGTCATATACAATTATAACTAGCACACGTTATTTATCACGTATTTAACGTTTGATTGCATAATTACAACTTGCAGGACGCCGGCGACAATGTCGCTCAGACCGAAGTCGCTAAGAAACGTACTGCCGTCGCAGATGAAGCCAAAGTCTCCACTAAGGTAATCCTTTTCGTTCAATCACTTTTTTTATATTCATGGAGTCTCGTTTCAAATATCAATACACTTTGCACGCTGGACTCGGTGCACGTGTTCAACTGTAAAGGCTGTTTTTGTTGTTTGTGAGCTTTTTCAATTTTTATTTGCCCTTTCGCCAATCGACCCACGCAGAAGACCAACAACGACTACTTATATTTAAATAATTGTGCGTAATTAAAGCCGATCATAATCTAAAAAATTATAATCGTAGATAATCATAATCTAAAAATCATAGTCGTAGATATAAAATTGAATCGATATGGAAGAATTAATGTAGTCCAAGCTTGGCATGTTATTCAAATTATCTTACAGGATGCAGTAGAAGGTCTTATCCAGAATGAAGCAAAGCGGAAGGATGATGATCACACTACTGGCCCAAAAACGGTACCTACCCGTCTATTACATACATTATCTAGTTTAAATTAAGGGGTCTGCAGTTGTGTACGTAATTTTAGTAGTCGATAATCAAATCGGCCGGAATGCGCAATTTTAGCATTATTTTTTGATAAAAACAATGAGTTGACATAAACATGTTTTAAGCTTCAGTCACAGCTATGACGTCATTTAGTTGAGTCGTTTGGCTTAGCGTATCCTGTGTAAATTCCAACGATACTCCGGACATTCCATTATCCTCACAACACACTGTATACATATTTATTTTTTACACCTTTTGCATGTTTATTATTTATTTGCAAATGTGATGAATATAGTGATTGATTAGTGTCTACTTAAGTGTGAAATATACAAATACATATAACTTGAGACTGTTGTATTTACTTTTTTTTAATTACGACAATTTCAGACTTTGACTTTCACTAAGTCTGACAATGCGGAAAATGATTTGCATAAGGCTACTGTAGAAGTTATTCATTTGAGGGAGGAAGAAAGCAAATTAAGACATGAAAATCTTCAATTAAAAGTGAGTTACTTATTTTTATTATTTTCTTTAATTACAAGTGTACAACTGTAAAATTACATATTTTTATATTTTTTTAAGCAAACCATTACAGACTGTGCGAATCGATACCTTTGCAAATTCGTCTGAAACGAATCTTATGAGTCATCACGACAATTAACTGTTCACCTCGTGACTATATTGACTTCTCGATAATTTATTATTTGACCAGTATTAGTCAGACCGTAATTGATCACAGTGTACCTAAGGTGGATATAAACTAATTAGACTAGATTTATTAAACACTCTACTAATACTATTATACTACTACGACTATGACTAAAATATTATTGTATTTTTAAAAGCCCAGTTCTTGGGGATGGTTACTGACTTCACATTACGGTACGATCCTTAAGAACTGGGCAACAAGAAAGTTAGCTAAAAAGGCGGTGATGGGTTAAGTTGCCTGCATACCTGTAGTAAAACAGGAAAACACTAGTTCATTTGATCACATACTGGTCGGTAGAGACATATGTAATGCTGTTGCGAATTTATTTTTATGAATTGTTAATTTTTGATGCTTTTTGAAGGTTACGCGAATGTCAAACATTAAAATAAAAACGAAAGAAAATGTAAAATATAGCAAAACTTAACGACACAGTGAACTCATTCTGCATAAACACCAATATAATTCAACATAGTTCGGGTCCTTTCTGGTTTCGGTACGATAGTCACCGAAACCATGGCTTCTGAAAAGCAGCCGAAACTTCGGGTTAAAAGTAAATAATAAATGGCAGTAGAATCAGTTATCTAACGTTAGTAACACTTCAATGTTGTTTATTTTTACTTAACCTATTGACTATTTCTATGAAAAATAACTTTAATCTGGTACTTTTAAAGGTAAATTGGCCGAATCAGCATTCATATTTCAATTAATAGAGGCTTATTCTAAGAACAATGCTTGTGAAACATCCGTCGTTCGGCAGTCAGGTGATAAAGTAAACAAACGAAAGAATGCAGAATGCCAGCTCTTCTTTTAGCAAACACGATTAATCTGATAACACCAACCCATTCGTTCAATGTGAAATATCTGCGAAATCCTCGTTTTCTCGATATACAATAAACTTCCGATTTCGTTTCATAGGATAGATAAAGGAAGTTGTAGGAAATAAGAAGGTTATAGAATATACATATCTGAACAGCAATTTATTACAGTCATTATTTATAAATGTCACTGGATAACCTCACTGTTCACCTGTAACCGTTTTAGTTACAATCGTATTATTACTATTACTATATTTGTTATTATTCCGATGCATAGTCGTTCGGTCAGCCCTCTTTTCAAGGTGATTTTTCCGAAATTTCTTTTGATTCAAATCGTTTCGCAAGCTGTCCTTTATTATGATATGTACATTAAATTAACATATTTGTCAATTTAGTAACATACTACATAATAAAACGACGGTGATTAAAGTGTGTTTATACCATTTGGCGCACAGTACCTACCTATGTGCGATAGTAGGTTGGAAGGTATTTGGTTACCGTGACTTATGAATGCTTTGCAACTATATATTATTATATACTATACAAGTAATATAGTTCCTATATCCTTTCCTGCCGTTATAAATGTGGATGATTGTTCGGATGAAAGGTATAGGTATAATGTGGACGATATAATGTGGCGCAGAGTATAGTAGTGTCCTCGGATGCCCTCGGATGCAGGAATGGTAACAATATGCCATGTGGCCATCTGAAGCGTCACCTTGGGAGTTCGACGCCAGCTTTTTTCCGGTTTAACTGCGTCGCGGCTCGCGGCTGAACTTCAATATGTTTTGGTGAAGCTACTGCCATCTGGCCTCTATTATTTATTGGATTTTTTCGGACTCCCAACAACTGCCATAGATGTTCATATGACAACTGGGACCGATGGCTTACGTGCTCTCCGAGGCACGACCAGAGCAATGCCAATTCTTGCGTACAAATATTTGCACTGAGCGGGTATCGAATATCGCGTACAGACTGAAACATGCCAATGTGAAATGCTAAGATAGGTATGTAAAGCTATTCTGACACAGTACTTCCGAGTATTAAATTTCTAAAAAGAAAGAAATGAAATTGAATAAATTACGGGAGTGATGGCCGGGCCGTTTGACGTTACAACTCTGAGGAAAAATCATGCGCCAGAGCCTCGTCTGTCAGTCAGCAGGTGATAGGTGATGTTTGCTTGAGCTCCAAAGGTCAAATGACTCCTTTTTATCGATGTCACAAGAAAATCGCCTGTTTTGTGTGACCTACCTGCTTACTTTAGGGTTGTGGTAAATTTTAGAAATGAAATTTAAGATACGTCATGTTCTTACTTCAACCGAGAGACCTCAGATAAATGAGATTGTTTATTGAAGTGAATTGGCTCCAACCGAGGCTGAGCGCTTTATTTTAAAATAAGAAAGATGCTGTGCACTGCAATAATTTAATACTAAACAAATTACTATCAAGTACCTCTAGCGATTTCTTTAATGAATCTATGGCTGAAACGATAGATTTTGAAACTATACCGTGTTACATATTCTTTGCTGAGCTATAATTATTTTAGTAAGAGTTCTAATAATGATCGAAAGGTATCAGGTTCGAATCCTAGCCATTAAAATACCGACATGAGCCCTCTTCCACACAGGCAACTAGGCTGGGAGTAGTTAATGGACTCAAAATTCTGTTAAAATAAAAGAAATTGACCCTGATAAGATATTATTATTTAACTCTGCTTATACAAGCGTGCATTTGCTTTGATGATTAATATTTAAAAAGAGCTGAGCGCGTATGCAATGTTACGTAAATATTTGATTCTATGCTATGCGTCATAACTTGATCCCAACGCAATCTACTATCCCTCTATATGTGACAGGCATATTGCGTAGACAAGCGGCTCTGACCAGACACTACAAGAAGCCGCGCGTTGTGTTACAGGAGGAGCTATTGCGCCTGCGCCAGGCGGGCGGTGGCGACGGCCGCATCAACCGCGCGCACTCGTACGGCCCCGAGAAGACCGCGCAGGTCGCGCTCATGCCCTGGCTCGCCACCGCCGTCGGCATGGCCCTCCTCGGTATCATCATCGGCAAGTTCCTCATGTGAATGCCCCACCATCCGCCGCGGTGACGTTGACATCGCCTCACAGATACTGCTGTTACACCGCTCCCGATGCATCCCTCTCGCACAAGGCAGCTTATATATTTTCCTTTGATAGCTACCTCTCCAAGCTTCTGTCGTAACGCACTCGTGTTTCTTTCTCCGGATTCTGTATTTGTTAAAATGCTTGTAACATTAACCGATCTGTAAACTTGATAAATAAACGTAATTGATTTCATTTCAATAATAGCTGATTTCGAGATGAGCATTTATTTTGTAAAGAATAATGAAATTAGTATATCTATTTTATTCGACTGGCTATAGTTTCTCAATGATAATTATGTGTAATTTCATAACTATAATATGTATATTTAAGGATGTTATATATTCAACTATCGAAAACCTAAGAACTGTTCATAATTTCCCTTTAGCAAAACTGTACATTACTAAAAGAGGCAGTAAGAACCCCTGCCCTACCAACGTTTATTTTCATAATAAGTTGAACGATAAAACGTGATAAAGTAATTTCAGCTCTCACTGAAGTTAGAGTTTGCATTTATTTAATATTTGTTTCATATTAAGTTTTACACTAACTGTGATGCAATTATGAATCTTGTCGTTGTTCAGTTATGCCCTGATGTTTTCTGTGTCATATATGTTAGATCTTAACTATAATATATTTATACAATATAGTGATGTTGTAATTAGAACATCAAACTAATTTCAGTTTATATTGGCTTGTTTCACGCTATCATAGGTATAAACTTTAATATTTTGATCAACAATTTTAAAATAATCGACAGCCAATTACTTGCCACTCCTTGGGCAACAACATTATACTTCAGTCGACGTTCACAGCTACATATTTAAACAAAAAATAAAAAATGCAATTGAATGACGGTATTTAATCAAAGTAGACTTGATCCGAATTCCATTTTAGTGATATATGCTCGGGCAGAATACAGATTGTTTAAAATTTGATTGTAACAAACCACTGCATTTGATTTACACGACGAAAACGCGCAAGCAGATGTCCGTGTACAAGCGGTTTTAATCTACATCGCACACGTTGACAATTTTATTCTACTTTTAGTTTAATTGTCAACCATAGATCCTGTTTTATGTTTGTTTGTAACAGACAAATCTACAGTATAACTAAATGTTAACTATATACGCTCTCTATGATACGTGAAACATAAAATTTATACTGAAAACAAGTTTTTTATATGATTTAAGGGATATTAGGGCAGTGAAGTGGTTACTTTATAATATATTACGAACTCATACTACTAATAAAAATAGTTACGTGTTACTTCTGTATTGGTATAATTGAGGATAAATTATAAGTAAACAGGCATTTTATGAAATAAATGTATAGAGTTATAGATGTATAGATACATAATAACTAGTACCTATCTGTATCTATACAAATAGCATCGATGTCGTATACATCGAGCAGTAAGTATTTGGAGTAAATTGATGTTATACAGCATAACCATATCGGGGCTTATATTGATTAAGGGAACTGCTACAGCGATCGCAAACTGGACGTACGGATCCATATGCATACGTTTCCGCAACCGTCTATTCCAACACAAGTTGCTAAATGACACAGACACAGTTTTAAACTGGTTTACAACTGGTTGCCTACACATATAATGTGAACGAAAAAGTGTATAAAACAAGTTATTGTGTTTTGACAAGTCTGACAGTTTTCTAATTGTTTCTTAATAATCAAGTTTACAACTGGTTGTAAACAGGTACGCAATCCGAGTTAGATTGTTTTGGTTCCCGCACTATTCCTACGTGGTTATTATTTATAACAATTCAGAAACAAGACAAAATTAGTGTCATAAAATAAATCATTTTTTTCGTACGCGTACGGAGCCTTATCGTACAGTTTGCCGTCCTTTTAGCAGCGCCCTTGACATAATGACTAAATAATATTTGTTATCTTCGGTATAACGGTTACGGTATATTCTGTGACATTGTTCGAAAATTACTCAGCTGACACTTAAAATAGGTAATGGTGGATGTCGTTGACAATGTTTAGACAAATGACACATTAGTAGTGTTCACATCAGTGGGTTAGGTTCTGTAAGTGTTTTATTAGTGAACTGCTTGTGTTGTAAGGTCTTGCTACGTACGTCACTTCATGTCGTCCGCTGTCAGATTCACTTCTCATTACCAACATAGTATAAGGCCGGCAAATATGTTGAACTATCATCGGCAAGTACGCGCATGCACACTAAACGGATCAATAAAAACAACTCAATCTAGAAAAGAACTGATCAATCAATGACGCATACCCTTTGACACTGATTGGAACCTCGCGCCAATACAATCGCTCTCTGCGCAGCTCGAGAACAGTTGAGATGTTTGCCTATACCTACCATAAATATATGTAGACTTTCTTTTAATATTCAGGCGTGTGTATAGCTTGTTATAACTAATTGGATGCCTTGAGTTTTGTTAGAGTATTATACTAAACTGGACACGGTGCTGAATATACAGGTCTGCGAAGTTGAACTTCTTTACCCTATAAATATAAATTTAGTACCAGCTTCTGCTCGCGACTTCGTCGACAAATTCGTTTTTATGGGTCTTGAGAAACAAAACGGTTACAAGAAAAAACAATGTGCAACTTATTTTAACATCATCTAAATTTGTTCTTCTTCAGATGTTCTGTGAGCCTAGGACATTTGTGTCTATCGCAGACAACAATGTTCCCATTGTTCAAGTTCCCCAATACGTTCTGCACAGTTAACGATGGTTACGGTGTTTATGTTAGTTATTAAACTAAGACACCATTGAAAACCCGCAATGAATTAAAACTAAACAATATTATCATAATCAAATCTATATTACTGTACCTACGCTGTAATTTCTGCTGCGGTCTGCAGTCGCGTTCTATACAAGTAAAGATCGTTAGATAATTTTCCTTTATATTTCTGAAAACCTAGTACTTCGTTCAAAAAGTACCTAGTTTTCAGAAATACCGTCATATCCCAAGACCAAGACATGATTTTCAATGTACTTGTCATATCCAATTTAGGCTTTTGCAATATTTTTAAGATAACAGATCTTAAAAATATTCTATAGCCTCCTCATATGACTTCTAATATGAGCATTTCTGTCTTCTGAGTACTAGGGTATCAAATACCGGAATTACTCTTCGGTTTTCGGAGGGAAACCATCGCAGGCCTGTATTATTATTAATAACTAGTTTTAAAAGTGTACAAGTGAAGTACAATACGCACCGATATTGAAAGTATGTACTTTTACTTTACAATGTACAGATGTTTAAGTGGGCCGGTCCTTCATTTTGTGCAATACTCGAATATGTTGACATCAATACTTTATAGCATCTAATACGCGTGTTGATTTATCTCAATATCCATATATACACTTGATGAATAATTAATTTTTATATACACTTGATAAATAATTAATTTAGCCGAAATAGTTGAACCATAATAATACTAACATTCAATGTAGGTATTTAACTTCAGTTGTTATGCAATATTCTGTGGCAAAGAACCATTGCGCTGCGAAATATATTTCAAGTAATATCCATTGCGAAGTGCAAGAAAAAATACACGTTATTATTATTGTTACAAGCATTTCAATACTAGGCTTTTATATTACAATCTATATATGTTTTATATACTGCTTAACAATATGCTAATATCCTTATTTAAAGATGTTTGGTTTTCGTAGCATTCACCACCGAAACATCTGCATAACTTTAAACATCTTTGTGTCCCATCCTATATACCGAATATACTATCATTATGTACAGTCTGTTTAGCAAATCACGTGTGGCACCGGTCAAGTATTCATGTGTTTTTGCACGACAGCAGTACCTGCGATAAATTTACACGAGTGGGCAGCACTTAATGCAATTCCGGGCAAAAAGTACTTTATTGGAAGTCTTATCGTATTTTGAGCTTGAAATAAATATTACCTTTATAATTTTTAACCATTTTATATAGAAAAAGAGCGTGCAACCCCCACTGCTAATAGCCCAAATACTCTGAACACCACTTGACAGTTGGTCTTGGTGACGAATGTTAGATTACTAATTGCGAGTTCGGTAAACGTATTCTCTGATTATGAATAATTACGCCACCAATTTGACATTAAACATTATTTACAACATCATCATGGGCGGGAATGCAACAAATCGGAACCTAAGGAACACCATCTACCAAGTTAAATATTCCTTTTCGTTTCTGTCATCAGGGCTGTGAAGTATAATATAGTCAAGGAATTTGCATCGTGGTAAAGGAAAAATCTGTAACTACTGTACTGTACTGTACTGTTCGGTAATAATCTGTAACTACTAACAGTAAATAAATAAATTCGGTCCTCTTGGGTTATTAAACGCACTGTCGTACTTTCTCACATATAGTGTATAATACACGTTTGTTTTTTAAATTCACGAGATATACGTTCAGACTTGAAAGATATTACGGTACTTATATAGGTGAGATATTCTATTTAACAGAAAATATATTAAGTGTTACAAAACAAGCTGTGGGTAATTAGAATTAACGTCCTTATGTTATATTGTAGCGAATTGAGTTAGATGATGTTTATTTTAATGTCAAATAAAAATGGTGGCTTTTGCAATGTTAGTATCGAAATTGCGTCTGTTTAATTTACATAACATCTGTAGGTACTCGTGAGTTGTACATATAATTTCGAGCTAAGTGATTAAAATATATATGTAATCATATCCTAACCCACTCACGTCTCATTAATCACTGTTTTGTTTCATTTTGGAGAGCTTATTATTTTGTTATAATATTACTATTTTCGTTATATCGGTATCATTTGCAATCAGATAAATGTTTGAGCAGTTAAGTTATTCATACTATCATTTTATCACAACGAATATTTAGTTTTATTTTAGTGCACAGCGGGAGTGACAAACAGTAAGGAAAGGTTCTTGCTTTTAAAATCCATTTGGTTTAAGATGCGGCCAGGCCTGACTTTAGCTGAGCTTCGCAACTTGCTCCAACAAAATAATATTTTGAGAGATGTCTTAATTGGTAAACGTTAACTGCATGGAAATAAGTAGGTAGTCTATTTATGATCACTAACTTAGATAATGTTGGAACTGCTTCTGAGGTGTCGAAGCTCAGCTAATGCCAATCTGAGATATAAGGTGCGAAGTGAGGATTGTAAGAGAAAATAAATTAATGAAATAACCGTGGCTCTGTTTTGTAAATTCCACGGCTACTATTCGATAATACTAGGCGTCAACATGTCATGTTTCGTAACACATTTAATCGTAGTTTTTGTGTCAGTATACCTAGGAAAAATTCACTCTTGTTTATGGCATGGTTAATTTTCATTTGTGGTGGTTTTTATATTAATTATTGCCGATGAACATGTTTAATTTGTAGTAAAAGTATCTCTACATCATCTAGTTAAGGTGGAATCTTACATTTGAAGATATATTGTTACAAACACGTGTTAAAAATTTAATTATCAGGTGAGGATCCACCATATTTCTTTCTTGCGGATTCCTGACTAAACTTGTTGAATCTTGTGCTGATTGTAACTAAGAATACAAATCAAAACAGCGAATAGTGCAAAATCGGGAACAACCGAATATTTTGAAACGAGTTGTTCAGTTGAACCTGTCTAGACAAGAAAAGAAATTCATGAAACTAATGTATAATTAGTTAAGATATCAAAAAAAATTCAATAGGCCTTTCCCATTACCTTATATTACGTCTCGAAGCTAAATTAGATTGACAAGGTACGATTAAAGTAGAGGATGTAGGTATAAATTTCAAATTTTATTTATAAAATCAAATACATAGTGTGTTTGTAAGGTTCTAAGAACATCTAGAACGTGCGAGACGTAATATGTTTTTATAAAGCAAACGAAATTATGTGTTATAGCAAATATTGTGGTCAGTAGATTTTAACAGCATGGTTGGCAATACCCTAATTTACTTAGTGTCACAGTGTCACTTCATTATTGACTACAAGAGGACGAAGCCTGATAAGTCACTACTGCAGTGTAGACACTTTTTGGTGCCTTAATTGTAGTTGTGTCAACAATACTCAGATGTGTTTATTTGGCAGATCATTGTACTTATGGTTATACGTTGCTCATTAAATACTGACGTTTTAGTTCGGTTTTGAGTAATAGCCTATTGAATTTATTTTATAAGGTGTGTAAACGAACCCACATGAGTTCACGTGATTATCATTATGGAAGATGATGTATTGGTATGCCACTTTTACGAGTCAATGTGTAGGTTTATTTCTAAATAACAATAGACCTATAAATTAAATTTCCGTATGGTATTGTTGTTATATTATACTATTATGCTATATTGTATCGTTTTCTGAAATAAAAGACTTAATTTATGATTAACTGTTATTGTTCCTCAAGACAACCATTCAATGGCAGCGTGTAGACAGTCAAAATATACGTTGCACTCCAATTTCATGATCCAACAATATAGATATGAATCGCATTTTCAAATCCATATTGTGTCAATATGAGCGCCAGATCGCGATATCATTATATTAACTGTCTACACGCGCCCTATGAATAACATCGCAGTAAAAGCCTGCTCTTCCAGGTGGCCTAACTAGGCATTGGGATGAGTGCGTAGTTCCTGGAATATGCTGTAATAGAGAGCCAGTGAAAGAAAGCTCTGGATTATTTTTATTGCAAGGCAAACAAACAAGATGTACATAGTGGAAGATTTTGACTACGACTCTAAGTACTGAGAACACAAGTGCCATAATAAGTACCAGCCTTATTCAGAGCATTTTTTTGAGTTTACTTTTAGTCCTTAAAATGTATGGGGCCTCGCCAAGATTTAGGGGGCTCAAGCCGACCTTACACCTACTAAGGATAATGGACGTTTCTCTGGGCACACTTTCCTTATGAATGAAGACCCGTTATCCAAGGACTGTTTCTGGACTGAGGTGCTATTTAGGTCCTTTTTAAACTAAATGAGACCTCTTCAAAGGTAGGTATATCTTTGAAAAATTAACCGGATCAATATCAAGATCGGGATTTAAACATACTAATATTTGATCGTTATCTGGTGAGTAGAACCTGAAGTATAGTCAAAAAACAATAAAACCCATATATGCATTGCATGTATTTATTGAATATAATGATTTTTCTAAAGTAACAATATTTTTTATCAACAATTACAATAAATATTTTCAGGATTACAATCTAAATCTTATATATTTAAATACATAATGAAATACGAATATTAGACAATAACTACATTGTGATAGATTCTATGCGTATTATAGAAAGAGAATATAACAAAATAGATACATACATACTAATAAAAAATAAAACATGGCCTATACATTACAACTGCTGATGCTGATGAAAATCAACCAAATATTGAATACTGTGCATCTATGAGATCATTTTTAAATTTAACCTAGTTAAACATATAATATATTTAGTGATTGCTTCTAATCACATAACAATATTCAAATAAATTGTGAGCATAACCTAAGGTCATACTGAAAATAAATCTGCTTTATAATTTATGTTCATCTAATATTAAATATATTAAATAATAACTTAACTCATATTAAATAATAACTTTATACAACTGAAGACTTTTTATACAATTCTAACAATTCTAAATGCCTAACATAGATACAAAAGCGTCGAAGGCTTGAAAGTCTATACCTATTACTCTCAGCGCGTTGCATGCAAAGTGATGTTAACAATTCATCATCAATTTAAAGTCAAAGAATTTTTTGAGATAGGATGTAGACACCAATAAAATTGTGACACGCCAGTCAACATTAAATAAGGTCCCTCGCTATTCTTCCCGACGACGACGTTCTATCGAAAGCCAGGCATTGTAACTGTCCCGCCGGACCACCTGTACCATTACGCAGTATCTTTGATGGTACAAGTGGCACTGATTTATCCCACTAGTACAATTGTAAAACAATTCGATAAATTATTATTTATTATTATTTCATCATTTTTTTAAATTCAAGAGAAACGGAAATCATCTGTACTGTACAGAAACAGTTACCTACATACACCATGTGCAAATGCAACTCACTGTAAGCGATATAGACGTCCCACTTTTCTTAGAAAAATTAAGACGGTAACATTTAAGTACCTTCTAATAAAAGTAGTTCCAATTGTACCTACCAAAAAGTTTTATTTTTTATAGAAGTAACGTCAAGTGCCACGTTTGTGTTTATTTTCCTAGTACCTACTAATGGGATAAATCGGTACCATTTGTACCATTAATTTATTATTTATAGAAGTAACGTCGAGTGCCACGCTGGTGTTTATTTCCCTAGTACTAATGGGATAAATCAGTACCATTTGTACCATCAATGGTACAGTCTAATGGTACTGGTGGTCCGGCGGGTTAACTGTCGCTATACGGGGTTTTTGTATATTATATAACAATTCAGTGGACTGGACAATTGGAGAGATAGGTAAAATTATTCATGGTATTAAGACTAGTAAGTACTAGTCTTAATACCATGAATAATTTTATGAGATATAGAAACCGCTTGGGTTATTTAGTGCCCCGAACCTATTTGGAACGTAGTAGAAAGGGGCTATTACTGCGTTCCTGTATAAACACAGCCGCAAGACGTCACTCGAGTGCAGAGTAATAAATTTTTAGGGCAATTTACGCTTTTAACTTTTTTCAGTTCACAAAATAAAGTCGATCAACAAGAAGTGTTTCAAAAAGTTCGCTTGCTAGTAGTTTTTTAGAGGCATATGACATCTCGTAGGCAAAATTTCGTTAAGAGAAATTAAGTGATGTCAATTCTTATTACTTATACTTATTATTATTATAGAACAAAAACTAGATGAATGTGTCATATGATTTGAACAAATAAGCCAGCAGGGTGAAAATGTCATCACGTCTATTCATTATGACATTGGCTGGAAATGCGTTAAAAACATTAGATTTGCAAACAATAATTCTTCTGACACTTTGGGATTGGCGCACTGCGACAAGTGGTATGCGGTACTAAAATACAATAACCTGCCAGCAACGACAAATGTAGAGTAAGATAAGTTTGATAGGAAGTGTAGTGGCGAGAATTAAAATCCAGGCGTTCAAGAGTTATTTTCTGTCCCGGACAGTCTTAGAATAATAATCGCGTGAGTTTAGGTCAGATTAACAACTATTCAATTGAGAGATACAATTATGAGTACACATGTCACACTATTCATATATTTACGTATCATAATAACTAAACTACTAAAACTATTTTCGATATAACGATGGATTCACATAACATTCATATCGCATATTATCGACTACTACTACCTATTAATTTTACGTAATTTTGATTGAACTAAAACTGTGCACTAACGAACGATTAATCTAATTCTTTAAAGATGTTTCAACATACATAATAGACGCCTTTTCTACGGTCTAATATAGCATGCTGTGTAAGTATATATTTAGTTGAATGAATGGTGAGTGTATATTTTATTAAGAGTATCGTTCATTAATTATATTATATAAATATGTGAAATTAGCTTTTAGTATCTTAACATTTTATAATCTTAACATTCCTAATGCTCGTAATAAACTTGTTTTCAAGTTTAGTTATTTTGATACGTAACCATCACACTAAAACTGAAAAGGTATTATCTAATTCAGTCAACTTACGACCATACACCTAATAGGCACAAGAGCATATATTATGTGTTCATTAAATATAAAGTAGCTATAATATTTATTAAAAATCATTGTGATGTCAAGTTTACTTGCGGAAGGCTTAACTACATACTACAATACCTACACCTTGAAGTTCTAATAAAGTAATTTCATATTAAGATCGATGTCCGTAGAGGACTATAATTCAGGCGAAATAATAAAAATAATACCGGTAAGTTCTTAATAATTAAAAATAAACTCAGTCCCTTAGCACTAGAATAGAAAATGCTATCTATATTATATATATAAAAATAAGCATTTCTTTTCACTCTTGTTTTTTAATAATCGGAGGGAAACCTTAAAAACACCAACTTAATACTGAGTAGAGATAAACGATAAAATAATAAATTCATTAACTTATAACATAATATTAAGTACAGTGTAAATATCGTGACAGTATTTATGCTATTTACAATAAATTATTATGAATATAAATAAGATCATCTTAACTATTATACGATTCGCTTCTTAGACATATATAAGGAGCTGACGGAAGAAATCAGATTCGTTGTATTTAAAAAGAAAACAAAAATTGTGTACCCGTGCTCGAATTACTTCGTCCAAGCAAAGAAATCCTCATACAAAACGAAATCGTCGACAATCATCGAATCACATTAGTTTTCCTCTTTACTATGAAAAGCAGTTAGTGTACAGATCTGATTTCGTCTCCAGCTCCTTATATTGTTCAGTACTGCTTAAAACTTTCTAAAGGTTACATACATACAATTAAAATGGCAACAAAACTATATCATTAACTATGTCTATTATACGTTTTATGTACTAGAACCAGCTAGACATTTAAGCACTTACATATGAAGGTAGCAAAGCGGTGAGTAAAGATAATAATATTACATTTACCACTTCAGTAACTCGAATCAAGAAATGTACTTCTTGGCTATCACTCACACATGCATCGTTCACTAACAAAATATGAGTATCCCGAAACCCGATTGATTAATTGCTTCTATAAGCTATAATATTTTTGTATGAACTGCGTGATGACACAAAACTAGATGGTTATGTGGAGCGTTCTCCGTTACCTGTGAAAAAGACCAGTAAATAAATATATTATATGTAGTTTGAACACAATAAAATACTCTTATGTTATCCTATTCACCAAATATATCACCGTCAGAGATATCCTAAGAGATAAGAGGCTCTTGCATCTGAGTCGCGAGAGATACGAAGCCATTTATTTAATGTGCGAAAAATGCCAGAGCCGGTTGGTGAAGTTATGTTGGACTCGAACCGACTAAAACGCACGCCGTCTTTGGGTCCTTAGTTGCCGGAGGTGAGGACCATCTCTTTCGAGATAATAAAGAAGAACCCCCTTCTTCTCTCTCCTTCAGGTGTAGGGACCACGGTGTCCCAGTGCAGCCCCCGGATGTGAGAAGGCGCATTTTGCGCTGCCATCGCGGCCTGCTTTTTCTAGGGTGACAGCCGGCCACCCGGCACACCCCCGGCCCGAGCACTATCTCGCGCGGATTGTATTGAAACAATCTATAGATTTGAGCTCTTACACCATTGTTGAAGCCCGTGCTATCCTTAAAGGACAACTTGAAACATTTTCAATTCCTTTTTTTTAGATCCCAAATTTTAGATTCCTTTTTAATGACTTATTATTATTATGAACTGTACATACGTTAACAGACAGATAAATGCGATATTCTCTTGCGCACTATGCATTTAGCCTACGCGCCACGAATTCTTTTAAAAAAGAGAGTTTTCGGGCGGCTCAAAAAATTGAATTTTCAAAATCAAATATCTTCAAAAGTATTTATTGTTAGAAAGCATCACTAGCAATTCATAATATTATTATTAAAATAAAGTAGTCATCATCTCTATTTACAGAGGTTTCATATTGCTTCTTAAGACTGGATTTCACTGTAGTAAATTGTAAAATCATCCCCAGGACCGCCACCAGACATCGTTCAGAGTGAAACGCATATAATATGCAAAATGAATTCTTAAGTTTGTGTCCTGTTTGAAAATATTTTTTTTTAATATTTTCGAATCTCAAATTAAGTGAATGCTGAGGCAACGTTATTAACTTGTTTAGTAAAAAAAAGTCGTGAGCAAATCTCGAACGAGTATATATTCGCAAGGTTACTATGACATCACCCTTGTAAATAGCACTACTGTGAGCGAACTCTTCAACAGCGGTTAGATTCTCACATGGTATAATTAGCAAGTAATAATTAAATAGATACTTATACTTACTGATGCAGTTGCAAATTGTAAACGTTCAAGCCGTAGCTTTTCATTCGAAACGCACCCGTGGATGTCCTGGGCACAAGTCTTTGCCTGGTGGAATCTAAAAATAATATTGTTACTATAAACATTAAATCTTAGAAACTTGTACTTTCGTATTACATAGTGCTTGAGCTTATCTTACCGAATATAGAGATATAAGTCCAAATGGTTGTTCTTTATCTGCAAGCGACTGCGGAAAGCACGTTACTGAGAGTTTATTGAACTCCAACAATGAAATAAAAGCATACTTCAAACAACACAGTCAACAACACGCATAGCCAAAACTCTTCTTTGATATCCAGTTAGAGAGGCAATATTAAATATATCACTATATTAAATGCTTCATTTGGAAAGATATGATAGACAAATATGTGATTGAGTTCGCTAATACCTAACACGTAAATATTTATTGGAGTATTTCATTGGTCTATATCTATATTGGTTGTTATATCGCCGAATGTGGGTTCATCCTTTAGAAAAGTACCAGAGCGTTCCATGGCAGGTATATCTCTTAGCTGAGGTTCTTTCTCAGTGTGTTGCTGGTGCTTGCTCGCGTGTGGGACTCGCTGACTCTTCGTCATGCTCTTACTATTTTGAGGCTCTTTTTGTACTTTGGGTACAATTTTTGCGGAGCTAGACTTCGTAGCCATCATTAAGGATCCCGGCAGCTTTCTCTGAGGCTGCCTATTTAGAGCCTCTATCTTAGAGGCCATCATGCAGCGTTTCTGGGGGTCTCTTGAACATCTCGTCTCGCTGGTAGTTTTGGGTTTGGACGATTGGTTTAAGTACACAGGTATCTTTGTTTTCATTTTGCTATTAACTTGCGGCCGAACGTTATCGTGGCATCGTGATGCTTTTATCGCTGCAAAAAAACAATAACGCTTAATTAAAATTCTATTTGACTATTAGATATGCACGATATAAATTGAATGGAAACATTAACAGTTAGACGATGTAAAAAGTAAAAAAAAAACATTTAGTTCACCGTTATGATATGTTACTGTATCATTCGACAACCAGTTCATTTTTCGTTACTTGTTAAAATTGTAGTGTAAAATGTTCAAGTGTAATGGAGCGAATATTGAAAATCTTACATTCAATTGATCCCTTGGTATGTCTGGCTTTGGTGTAGGTGGCGTACTTGTTACTAGTTTGAGACTCGCTGAGAGAGTCAGTGGAGGGTTCGGCAGTCCGCGGTCGCGAGCTCGTGGCCAGGCTGTCTTGCGACATCGTCTGCGCACCCCTGTCTCCCCGCTCTCCTCGATCAAGCCGTCGTCCTTTCTGCGGTGACGACCTCAAATTACGTATATGAATTGGACTCGAATTACGCGAAGACTCACTCGACGATTCAATTTTCGGTAAGTGTTTATTTACGACGGCCTTCTTCTCTTTGCAATTCTTAGGCTCTAAATATCTCGGTTTGGTATTTTCAAAGGACGGAGCTCGAGCCGTAGATGTCTTACTGTTAAGTCTGTCTTGAGATTTCGTGTTCTTAGTTTTATTAAACTTAGCGCGCTCTTCCTGTGCTTTAGTCGTTCTAACTTTAGGCGGATGGGAGGCAGGCATTTGCTTTTTATAATCACGGAGGTCGTTATTACTCCTTAACGTATCCATAGAACCTAGCGGTATCATCGGTTTTGATGTATACGGTACAAAAGAAGCGCGTACTTGTGCAATATCAATACTTCGTGCAGCTGTGGTATTGGAAGTTTTATTACTCTTATTATTCACAATGCTGTTCTTGGACTTCTTTTCTGTGAAAGACGCAGGAGGAGTAAGGGGTAAAGCATGTGCGCCATACTTAATGCAACCGAGTTCTCGTAATCTTCGCCGTAAGTCAGATGGCAGATCTTTAAAAGCTTGCGTGGTGACGACACGCGGCGAAG
The DNA here is from genome assembly GCA_963691645.1 of Pelosia muscerda. NCBI lineage: Eukaryota > Metazoa > Arthropoda > Insecta > Lepidoptera > Erebidae > Pelosia > Pelosia muscerda. The sequence goes on along the minus strand of OY829098.1, from coordinate 13,259,997 downwards.
CTCTTACCAGCGCACCTTCACACTGCAACCGCCAACTTGCCGCATGCGTGTAAAGTAAATTATTCGGCCCGAAACCTTTATGGCTATCTGTACCGTTGCTGATTAAATCAGGTTTCGAATAGTGTTGATGGCGAAGTTCTTTGACGAGGGCAGAGAGAAATCCGTAGGCTCGACATGCTTCTTCGGGCGGTGCCCATTCTATAGCTGCTGCTAAACAATCGTCAAGAGCTTGTTTGGCTGCATGAGGACATTCTGTCGGTAGCGGAGTTATTGCTTGGAACACCGCAACTAGTCTCGGAGCTGTGAAATGTGCCGCGGCGTTGATGAGCCTACGACACATTCGCGCTACACTTTCAGCCCATCTACTGTTATGGAGCGATGAAGCTGTACAACACAAAGGTAAAATAGATAAGTTCACTTATAATTCACTTATTAAAATCATCATTAAGGAATAAGCTAAGACTTACCGGTAACCCCGCACCCATACACTGTATCAACCAAATTGTCAATTGTTAGATTGACAATGTGATTCTGGTAGCACTTATCTAAGAGGTCCGTTGGCAGCGTTGCGAAAGCCTTAGTAGGCCATACTTTCGAGAAGTGCTTCGTTATCCATTTGAGACATTTATGGTATAAGTCGTCCAGACCATATACAGATGACAATGGAAAACATTCTAACACTCCAACTACGCAGACCGCACATGGCTGAAATTAAACATAATGAAACAATGTGTAACTCAATTATATAAAAACAAGATTTCATCTAATTTATGCCATAGTATGAAATATTTTACCTTATGGAAATGATGACAGTATTTTGCTTTGAGCGTAAACATAATTGCCTCTTTCAGCCCTTCCAAGCCTAGCATATCGGCAATCGTGGCTAACTCTACGATGCTCACAGAATCAGGTATAGTCGCGAGACCAGAATATATATGGCATAGTGCAAAATATACCACATTGTATGAAAACCTACGACAAGAAACATAGTTAAGAAATACAATTTTACTTATAAAACATTAACTAACTGATAGTATTCAGACTCACGGGGGCAGTACAATAACGTTGCCTAAGCTTTCGACCCAGCCGCCGCTCAATATGCCCGCAAAGTATTGGCACCTGTAATAGAATTAAAAACGAACGAATATCAGACTGATAGATCAAAATTGTTTTCGAAGTAACCGTCATACCTGGATGATAAAATGCACTTGTGAGCCTTAAACCGCTTGCCGGATACTTCTACTATTACGTCAGGTGCTATTTCCTCTAAAAACATCCTAAGCAAGTCCTGGCCCAGACGTGAGGTGCAATTCTCTATCAAACTTGAAGTCTGACTGTCCGTTGTACTGTTTCCTGCAATCATAACATATTGGCCATATTGGTTATAACAAATAATGTAAAAACAAGATCATATTAAAATGATTTAAACTTACCGAATCCAGATCGACAATTGCTACTTTGCATGCTGCTGATTTCAGACATATCTGATACTTGTTCATCAGCATCCCCGAGGGTACTCGATGCACCCAACCGTAGAGGTGACCGTGTTCTACTAGACAAGGATCCAGGCATGCTTCTACTGAATTCATTTTTCAAATGAGGAAATAACCTATTTAAACTCAAAGCATTCTCCGAATGAAAAGAGCTAATAACTTCTATCGATCTCGAGTTTACTGAGAAAGATGGGTCACCCCAGGCATTGTCGGGAATGGATCTTGTCATTCTAATATCCACTTTTTTAATCTCGTTATTAAATGTTATATCGGATTTCGGTACTGGCTTGTCTAAGTCTGATAGTTTTACAAAAAGATCTTTCGACTGGTCAATTGTGGATTCACTTTGATGTTGAATCGGGTCTTTCTGTAATAAAACATGGTCACCAGTGGGCGGGCACATTTGTTCAGTTTCTGAAGTTATTTTTGCAATTGGAGTTTCCGTTATCTCTGGGATTGCTTCGTGTTTTTCAGGAATAGCAATAATTTCTGAAATACTGATATTTGGGTCATTACATAAAGATTCGTATTTTTCAAATATAGTGACGCTCTCATGTATTTTATTATCTTTGGGTAAACTTCGATCATTGTGTGCTGTAACCTTAGGGTTTTTAGATACTAGTTTGCTTTCATTGTGTACTGCGCTTTTCTTTGTATTCATAGAGGATGATAATCTCGCGGGCATATCTTTTAAAGTTGATTTTTCGCCTAAATCTATATACATTGAAAAAATATTCTTTTTTTCATTTACATTTTCTTCAGTATTTTTAGTACTGTCGGTGATGCTGTCGTCCTTTTTCAGATCAATTGACATATCGACTACCCATGCAGATGCAGAACTTGTTCTGACCCTACTTTGACTATTGTCAATAGACTGTGGCATATATGCGCCTGTCACAATAGGTACGTTTTCCAATTTGAATTTAGGTAGTGGACTGCTTTCATGACTGCTCCCGACATGAGGCAAGTGATCCTCGATTGACACACCTCCAGATAGAATAGGTGGAGAACGGCTTCCTTTTCTTTCCTTTTTCGTAAAACTTTCCCCTACTATTGTATTATTACTTTCGCTTCTCGAGTCTTCAGATTCGTATTGTTTATACGTTTTTAATGACATTATTGAATTATTTGGAGTTGTACTCGAAATAAACATGGTATTGGATGGAAGTGATTGCTCCTTATCTGATATATAATTGGAACTCTCCTCCGCTTCTATAACTTTATCTTGTTGTGCTTGAACCGCACTCTCAAACGCGTTTGTACACAAAGAGTCTTCTGTTAAAGGCGTCATTTCAAAAATTGTGGGCGATAAATCTTTAAGTATTAAATCCTGATCTTTTTTCTCGGCCTGTTCCAATGAGTCTTCATTGTCATTGCTTTCTGACCAATCAATTGGACTAATATCTGCTTTCACCGTGGAACATGGCACAGGCTGGCTTGGTGTAGGCAAAATGTCTAGTTTAAAATTTGGTGGATCATTTCCTATATTTTCAATTCTTATTGTATCGTCCTCATCAACTAAACTCGAAGCATCTATGAAACATGCAGTTGATTTGAACGGTGACTTCTGAACTAGACTAGATGGTAATTCGAATTCGGGCGATTTATTTGCACGGTCTTGTGAGAAACAATGATGTCGCTCATTCATTAAGAATTTTTCACATATTTCTTTTCCAGCTAACTTAGGTGGGTATACTGACTCCCAAGATCCAGTTTCTGACGACAAGGAAGATGATTCTAATATTACGATCTCTTCATTTTGTCTTTGCTTTTCTTCTTTTAGGGATTTACCACTCAATTCGGTACCTATACATGTGCCACTGTTTTGTCCATTACAATCTTTTTCAGAAGAAAAGGGATTAGATTTACGAAAATCACTTTTTTCGGCTATAGAACTCGGTATCGAGACTGCAGAAATACTTGCATCGTCTGCAGTAAAATCATGCAGAGTATTTTCTGACAATGAAACATTGGTTAATGTAACATCTTTCTGACTATTGATGCTACCTAACATTGCTGTATCATCCAAACCGGAATCCGATAAAGTGTAAATATTTTCCATCTTTGATGTGTGACCAACATTTACTTGAGCTAGACCTCCAGACGAGCTAACGCCTGGAGAGCAGGTGTATGCAGCAGACAAATAATCAGAAGAAGAACTAGGGTCGTCAGTAATTAAGCTGTCTGGGGAATACCCTGTGTCTACTGTTCGATCAGTAACTGTTACTGTACTTCGGTTCTTAATAAACGAATTTTCGTCAATTTTATTAATTACTGAATATTTCTGATTAGTTTTAGAGTCCTGATCAGCGACTTTACTTATATTCTTCTTTTGTTTTGGAGAAGTATTATCTTTTAGACAAGTTTTATTCAAAATATCACAACTATTGGAATGCTTGACTGATTTGGATGTATGACTAGATGTAAGAGATAGCGAAGTAGGCTTATTGCGAAGTGTAACTTTTGCTTGGCTTCTATCTTCTGTTTGAGATTTTATAATAGAATGAAATGCATTAGAGAGTGCATCTTGCTCAATAAGCTCTTTCTCTAAAAGGTGACCTTCAATAGGAACTAATGCATAGTATTCTCTTGTTAAATCAGTACTAGGACTAGAATTAATTACTTTCTGGACGCCATTTTCTACGTATGGAGTAATACACTTAGGCGTTAAAAAGACTTCGGGTTCCTCAGAATTTTGTTTACTATGGTACGGTTTAGTTTGGTTAGATTCTACAATTTTTAAGTTGCCATCCAGATACGCAATTATTTCTTTTTCTTCATGTTGAATGTTGCATTCGGTATACACATCACTGAAAAAGAATAGAAGTCATTTACCAACCAAGATTGTCCTATTTTCTGTATGTTCAAGAGGTTCACAAAATCTCTATTTTATAAAAAAAGCCAAACAAATAATAGAGGGACATAGATATAGTCATAGTTTTCAATTAAACATACATATAGTAAGTAAGATAATTAAATATTTTAATCAACCAATAACCACGTCTACATATTTTAGTAATAACTTATAGTCGACTAATTAATTTTTTGTACATGTATTAGTTACAATAATTTTTCACATAGTAAGGGTATTTATTCCAAAGTTACTAAAATTTTACAATAAGTAGTGTTATATATTTTTTATCATGTAATTTATTTGAAAAGTTAAATAAACTGGAAAAAATATGAGTATATTCGCAACGATTTATGAAAGGTTGTAAAATTGTCAGTATCTTGACCCGGAATATGGTCTTAATTTCGGCTGATATGTAAACTATACTTACATTCTCTTAAATGTATTTCTATGTACTTAATATATTTTTAGGATTCGTAGATTTTTTTATGCTATGGAAAGGCGAGGGTACCCGCCAAGGGTGTATCAAAGTTGTTTTATTCTTGAATAGATTCTGGAAATGTAAGGCTATGTTATGCAATAGAAACTGTTAGATCATACTAATCCAGTTATAGTTAGTTTTGACTGATATATGAAATCTTTCACGGTTATAGATAAAATACGACTGACTGCATTTACAATTTAATTTGTTTCAGAATTACTGATATAAAGTAAGCACAAATAGACTAGTTAATAGGGAAGTTTGGTCTTGTAAGGGCTTGACTTATTAGGACAGGACATCGAGACTTGTAAATGGAAGAGTTGTGTATTGGATTGATTTAACAACATTTCCTTGTTCAAAGGCATCAAGTATGTTATTACCAATACCAATAATAGAATATTTTTTATAAAGATATTTAAGAAAAAGGAAAGATACGAGCTTAAAATCAAAGCCACATATCATTTTTTTGAAGTTTTGGGCCAATTTTTTAAATTTTCCTGGATAATAGTGTGATATACAAGAATTAAATAAACACAATAAAAAAGATAAAATGTACGAATTTTATAATAAGTAACTCGAAGTTATTCAGAAGATCAGAGTGGTACGTCTATTTGTTTTTCTTCTAGTTATGTATTGTGTAAGGCAGCGCGAAGGGGCGAAGAGATGAATGCCTAAAATTCTGAATACCCTCGCCTGTTATAATTTAGCGTTATATTCAACTCTACTCGCCTCTCTATTCGACTTTCTACTCGCCTCTATTGTTTTCTCCTCTTTGTCCTCTTTCCATTTTTTACCACCTCCCGATCTCCCCGCATTACCCTATTTGCGTATGTCCGTTCCCATACTCTAATTCATCTCTGTACCATATTTCATCAAAATCGGTTTAGTGGTTTAGGCGTGAAAGCGTAACATACAGACAGTAAAATTTCGTATTTATAGTATTAGCACGGTGTATGGATTAAAATATTCTGGTGATTGATTACTGTTAGTAATATGAAAGGGAAATCTAAAATAAATGCACAAATTTTTGAATAAATTGCATAAAAAAAACATAGTAAGCGTTATGATATTCTAATAATAATTTACAATATGGACACTAGCATTGCAATCCCTTATAGAATATTTCATACCTTATGAATGAATATATTTCATCGAAAGTACTGCGTTCAATATTCACATGCAAGATTGTATGTAACTTGTGAAAAAATTTATGTGTACGTGCTTTTAGTATACAAGAATGGGTTAGTATTTTTAATTTTCCACACACCACTTCAAGATCTGAATAAATAGATTCATCAAAAATTCTGAAACAAGTAACGGTACATGAAAAAATTACGGAATATGAATAAAGTAAGTATGAATACGTATTTACACATAATACTAGTATGTTTATATACACAATGTACGTTTATTTCTATTTAAGCGAGAGAATATGCATGTAACATAGCTATCTGCTTTGTTAATCTAAACTTAAGCCGAAATTATCGAAATGTATGATCTATTATACGCAGATGGCATGATGTAATTTTTTTCGGCTACTTCACAAAGTGTGGCTCGAATTATCATTCGGAATGGCATTACAATTTTGATCTCTTAAGACCGAGCATTAAAAAGTTTGTAATGAAATATGCCAAATCAAACTATTTTCATAGTAGCTTTTTTATTTTTTTTATGTATTGTGTAGGTACAATCTATATTGCTTATTCTAACTACAATTTATTAGCCACCTGTCTGAAACATTTTAGCATGTAAACCCTTCACAACAACCAGAGAGTGTTATTAAAAGTAAATTATGCCAATAAGGCTATTATAAAATGCAAGATTATTTAGATAATTAACAAGCTTGGGAATATGATGTCTACTCAACTTGCTATTTAATAAGCAGATTATTGTATGTAATCAAATAAATGTTGGGGAATAGACCCAAGAAAAGAAAAGCCCGTTGAGTTATGAGCCGGTAATCCCGTTTGCTAAACAATTATTATATTTTTATTTGTGTCGTTTTGTAAGTGCCATTTAATAGTGTATACAAAATAAATTATTCTTAAATTTGGCATCTAATCTACCTGCTGGCTTGCAAGTGAGGTAGACTTGAGCCCGAAGATCCCAAACACGCCCTAAACCACGGAAGACTTATCTCCGTACCCTAAACGCGTTCTGTCACAAATGTTAAATTATTTACATTCTCAAAATGGTAGAACACAAATAGTTATAGGCTACATACATATTTTAAGCTGGTAATATTATTAGACCCTCGACTTGGGTTCTATTGGCTTACTATTCACCGAATGCGTTGAAAGGTTGAGTCAATCTTTGAGTAGATCTGGATTGTGCCGGTGTCTTTAAATTATTTTAGAAGCTCTGTGTATATAACATGTAGTTATTAACTTGGAGTAATGAGAGTGTGACATATATAGGACTATAGTTAGTCGGGTTAGACCACTTTCAGGTATGTGGCTTGGCTTACTTGATTTTTCAACGTCTAAAACCATTTGGGCTGATTCAGATTTTCCGCTCGAGTGCCCCGACCAGTTCCGACGGTTTCATTCCTTGTTCAAATATTAACATCAGCTTCTAAATGCTTATAAACAACATTTTTTTATTAGCTCCTATTTGGTATCCTATTAATAGTGTCAAGGTTAAAGATATACACGTATAATGAAAAATATCATAGGTATATACACAAGTGAGATTGTTGGTAAATGCTATTTAGTTGTATAATTATATTTACTATCATTATAAATTATTCACATGATCCAACTACTACTGAATTTTATATTACAAAAGAGGCACTGCACCTAGACACAGACTAGATGATATTCACCTACTATGTACATAATAGATTTATTATATGATCTGTAACGTATTATGGAAGCGTACGAGTTGTGTGCTGCATGCGAATCGATCCGAATGGAACAAATAGGTACAAGGTACATATCAATATTTCTAGCAGGTGCTCTTCGTAGAACAGTATCGTGGAAAGCACATACCTACCTACTTTTAGTGGTACCTATCTCCTAAAGCCACAACAATATTGCGGTACACATCGATGAGTCCCAGTCGTTTAAGTTGGTTGATGTGACCTAGTATTAGTAATTATTACTATGCTACTATCACAGCGAGATTCAAGAAACATTACATTTTGTGCCTTTATTACAACGTTACCTGGCAACATCTTCCTCGAGCTGCCTCTGAAGGTGTAGCTCAAGCTGCGACTCCTCGTTGCAAGCCGGGAATTCGTCGGCCGACCCCAGCTTATTTCTGAAGCGAGCGCCCGGCATCAAGCATCTCTTATGCCTATGACAATATAAGAATAAGTAAATTTAATCTCTAGGCATCTAAGTGTAAAAGCTAAAAGCTCTCAGTTCCACCGTAAACATGGGAAACGCAAGATTAGATATACTCTACACCGTTTCCTCAATTATTTCTATAATTTGTCTGTATACTTATTTATAAAAAATAACAAAAATATCTACCATTATAATTAGACGATAGTTACAGATCATAATAATAAGTTATTCACGTGCATAACCGTAATCCACGCGGGCGGTGCCGAGACCGCAGGCGCAGACATGCTAGCACTGTATTTTGATAGCAATAAATAAGAACAATCTGAGGCTCTTTATTCTCTTGTTTATGTTGCAATTGTTTTAATTAACTACGCAGTCCATTTGAATGTTACAGTTTCGAGCTTACTCAGTCCATTTAAATGTTACAGTCTCGTGCAAAAATCAGAGCCATTTAGAACAAATTGCCTTCTTGACAGATTAGTTCAGGCCTAATTCAGCATATTTGGCGTGATAGAATAACAAATATTCACTTAAAATACTGGTGGTAGTGTTGTACACAACTGCGCCAAAGAATACCGAGGCTTTGTCGGTACTACTGGCAGGACCCCGATTCCTTTAATTGTCGTTAGAAAAAATGGCATTGAATTTCATATTTTATTAACATTAAGTTAAACTCTAAACTTTAGTGAAAAAGAGTTAATGACATTGTTTAATTTATTCTACCAGGAGCCTTTCAATTTTAGACGTTAAAAGCATAAGCAAAGTTAAAATTCAAAGAATCATTTAGAACCTCAGTGGTAAATGGTTGAATATTAATAGAATGAGATGAGATGTGCTTTAAGTTGATCTCGAGGTACAAATATATTTTACTGGTAATCACAACCCCAATAGATAACTGCGTTCATATTTTCTGTGAAGCATCTGTTATCCACAAGCCATTGGCCATATTAAAGTACATATTGCAGTCAGACAGACGACCAGGTGTTGGAATTTTTAGATCTCCAACAACCCGTAACGACAGCCATTATTTATTTAAATTAGCCGAGGCGATGATCGTGATTGAGTTGCGAGCAGTATTTTATAAACATTTAGAATTTTAGAATTTAATTCATTACTTCGGCTTTCAGACGAAATTTAGGGCAAGTAGAATGAATTGTACAGCTAGATGGTGACCCCGAATAGCCCAGGGTCAGCCAGGGTGCGAGAGAAACACCTTAGTCTTAGTCTTTTTCACTGCACCTCACCTCTGGAATAAAACATTGGATGCCCCTAACCCCGATATATTGGTGACGGTATACCCTAGAAAGATACTGGCCATAGTAACATCTAGGATAATGACTATGCCAGCAAGAAAAAAATATAGATTAACATTACCAACAGTTAAGAAGAATATCATCATATTTGAACATATTTGTAATAACTGTTATAATTAATTAAATTAATTATATCATTATTAAACAAAAACAAAAAGCAAATATACGAAATTCAAAAAAAATAACGTAGTTTTTCTAGCGCGTAATCGTTATGTCATTATTAAGAAGCTGTAATTGATAGCACATTACTTACTCCTTTTTCAATAAAAAAAAAAGTAAATATCTTATTCTCAATGTACTTCAAATCTGAAAAGTTTTGATATTAAGGTGGACGGTGGAAATTTTATATTTCCCACGTAACACCCAGGTGGTCACAGCAGTTGAACGGTGGTAAATAAGGGAAATCGATTACTAACTTAGTAAGATTCTCAATGTTTCGATTCCGCAGTGCTTACCTACCTATTCTATGGGGTGTTTTAAGTCGTGGACAGTGAGCGACACACAGTAATTACTACACTATAATATTATAGCAAGAAGCTCAATAACTACATCAGTGGACGTCCTAAGTTTCTGAAGATACAAATGTTGCATATATTGCTTGCTCATCTGGATCTAATAATGCTATGAGAAATGAGTCACGATCCGAAGGATTTACTAGAATTATTGACTTCACCCTATGGCTACTATTTCCTAGCCTACCCTATGGCTCCGTTATAGGATCAGCAATAAGTTTGAGTGCTTCGAACATTATTATTTCGAACTTCATTCATACACTATTTTCACGTGAATAAAATATGACGTCTAAAACTTTATTACAGTTTCGTTGGCAAACAAGCACAGCAACCTAACATTAACCCTTTAAGGTATGATTCCGGAGCCGAGCGCATAAAACAACTGCAGATGCATGAAGCAGATACAACGTACCGGGAATTAAGCATGAATGTAGGTAGCGAATGTTGTGTACGTCTATAATAGGTATACATATGGGAATATAATATGGATATAGTTGATTGTAAAATGTGAAATATTGTATGCTGTTGATGTACCTTAATAAATAAATAAATAAATAAATATGATAATTTTGTTGGTTGGTTTTCCTTTGTTGATTGTTAATTCATTGCGCTTCTCAACGGGACTGTTTTACAATAAAATATATTTTAAATAAATAAAATGTGTAGATAATAAGGCAATTTGAGATGACAATAGTTAAAATGAGATTGAGATGAATTAAAACAATGAACAATTATCATTATCATCACATTTATATTCATATCACAGTACGTCTGGTGCTGCGGTTTGCAGTCGTCTACAGAATCACACTAACTAACCTAACCTAACATCTACATTTTAAGCGGTAAACATGTAGAAGTAGCGCTAGGCAAGTTATATATTGTATTTAAGTAGCGGACGCCCTGTATGGATCCATACCAATGCCCGTAGGACCAAGCCAACCACACCTGCAAGCCCACAACCAGCCGATTGGAGCACGGAGCTCTTATTGTGTTTTTGTTCTCTTATTGAGATTGAGAGGCTGTCGCACACATCCTTATAAAAAATTCGAAACCAGGTATGGCCAGTCCGAATGAGGCCTAAACCTATGACCACAGTTGTGGCTCTGAAGTGTTCAATCAACTAATCATCATTTTTGCGTTAATCTCGATTGTATCTGCGGCATCCTCCTCGGAGTTCCGCTTTCCGGCTTTTGCTTCTCCCTTTCGCAAGGTCTTGGACATCCGTAGTAGTATAGAGTATTGGCACGCATATCATCCTCTGTGGTGTGGTGGTAGTGAACGCGACTGCTACGCAGGAGGCGCGGATTCGAACCCCGCTCAGTGCAAATATTTGTATGCATGAATATGGCTATTTGGTTGTGGAGGTATGATGGCAGTCGCTTTACGAAAAATATCAAAGTTCAGCCGCATCTTAGTTAGACTAGAAAGCCGAGCCCAACTGTGTTGGGAATAGGCTCAGAAAATGATGATGATGATGATCATCCTTTACAATATGAAGTGCCCAATCATCTATTCCTAGCAGAAGAAGGGAGATCATTAAAATGCCAAACATTAAATCACTTGCGTATGTAGTACCCCTTACAATATTTTTGTTTAGAATTCGCATCATGTGTCTATTGTATTTATTCATATGACATCATGCCGTAGCTCATAATTAGCATACTAGTAGATAAAATTCAAACAAGTCTAGTTTAAAAATGAGTTGATACTGCTACTGCAAAAACTATTCATCTAGCTGTTGCCCTCGGCTCCGCCCGCATGGAATTCTCATAACTTGGGGTTTTAAAAGTTGTTTACAACCAATTCTCCGATTAAATATTTTCAGATTTTTTATTTTCATAAAAATCGGTCAACCAGTTTGGAGGAGTTTACAGACAAACACTGTGAAACGATAATTTTATATATTAGATTGTTAGGCTTATATTGTAGTCTATGGGCTCTTTATATTGAACTATAATATTGAACTGGCAGAATCAAATTTGCTTTCTCTAAAACATCAGCACAAACAACAGTTCACATCAGTAAATACAATTAAAAAGCAACTGACAAATACACAAATGAAAGTTGTGAGGCAGAAACTTGACATATACGTGTCACCAATATTTTATATATTATACAAAAAATAGTTACAATTTAACAGCAGATGCCATTAGTAAAATAAAAAGTTAATATATCTATAATGAAAAGTTAGAAAAAAAGGTATACTAATCAGTGTTGTTATTACAATGTTTGCAGCATTACTAGTGTTACATGTAACTAAATAATAAATAACATTTTTAATAACAATATATTATTACTAATATTAATAAAAATATATGCAAGAAATAAATGAATATGACTAGTTGGTGACTGTTTACCAATACAGTCTATTAGTTTTTGGCGTTGATGTTTAGCATTCAAAGTTTACGCATAATAATAGGGAATAAAAACAATGACCAGAAATGTACACACACTTATCTAGGATACACACAGGATTATATCTCCTGGCCAATAGTGAGACCTTACACTTCATCAATAAATATTCGCATTTAAGTGAGGATAAGTACTCATACCTTGTATAAAGTCATGCATGCATGTCAGCATTATGATACAAGATTTATAATATAGAACTATGTTCACAGATCACCAGGGGTGAATTAGATTCATGTATTTTTAACAGACCTGCAAATCTAGTACAATAGTTATCTATAGCACAAAAATAAATAAATATTTTGTGTAATACTACCATTAAAATGTTTCATATTATTACCTCTCAAGGAAGGTCACACCATACACTAATCTCAAATATTTCCATTGCACTTCACTGACTTGTGAGATTTCTTGATGATATAAGAATTTCTAATAAAACTTAATTTCTTACAAGATACCAGAGAGAGATAACTGGAGAATATGTTTTTAAATTGTTTTTATTATATCACAATGTTTTTAGACTGGATTAATAGCATTTACTTAGGACCTCAATTGTTTACATGCAACAAAAAGACTACTCATCATAGAACTACTAAAGACAGAGTGGTAAAAGACATTTAAAAAACAACATTTCAAAAGTATATTAATGACCAAAGTACCAATATAAAATGTGTGTGAGGTCATTGTGCCTATAATGTTTGCTATTACTATGTTTAAGGAATACTGGGTCACACAAAATGAGAGAAACCATACATAACTGTTTACTTTAACAATATTTTGTATGAACAAAATCTTACAATTTACAGAAGATATAACTGCATCATAATCAACCCTGTTCAATAATCAACAACCCTTACTGCATTGGTCTAATAATTTGTAGAAGATTTACAATAATCATAGTAAATAATGTATATTGTAATTCAATATTTGTAGCATAGTGAACCAAATTTTAAGTTGATACACAATTATTTGTCGTGTTTCGATTAAAAAAAATTCGCTAACAGTAAATGACTAAGGCTATTGTAATGTTAATATTAGAGATGACGCTATTTAACGATCAATGTGTATAGAATATTATAACCCGATGAACACAAGATTAAACTCTATTTCTCTACGTTGTAAATTCAACATACCAATAAGATTCTTCTTTATTTCCCTGAGGATATCACTCGAAGACACGTACACGTAGCCAAGTTTTTCTCTATTTTACCATAATTGCATCAAAAATATTAGAAATCAGTAAGTAAACATTCGGCGTTTTAATAAAGGTCAATCGATTATTTTACACAGTACAGTACAGCAACCTACACCTATTACATCAATCTGTAGAAATAGTGAGACGATAACTTTGAGATACACTAGCGCCATTAACTCCGACGTCAAACAGATAACAAATGCTTGCTAAACTTATGGAAAATAGTATACTAACCGGTTCAATTTTTTATAATAACCAATAGGTACCAAAAAACATATAAGCTTCAAGTGAACATTTAAATCCAACCTTTAAGCCCGACTAGCAGATCCTCGAAAACAGTTTTTAAATCTAGTTTTTTTATTTTTCTACCGGGTAGAAAAATTTTCCCCGAACGGAAAGCCGATCCCAACTGAGTTGGGATAAGGTTCAGAGAATGATGTAGAATTTACCCACGAATTCTATACGGCCAAGCCACTGTCTAACTTACAATAAAAAATAAATTTAAAAATTTAGTTGAACAGTCAAAATGTTCATTTACTTAACATAAAACTAACTATTAAGTACTTATCTGAAACATGAAAATTAAAAACAATTAAGTATTTAAGGAGAGTACGTACAGATAAATTTAGATTTCAGGATATATTTTCTAAGTTAAGTTACTTAACTTAACGTAAGTATGTAACTAGTCTAATAAGTTATCAATAAAAACCAACGGCAATACCTATGTGGTTTTTTTTTATACTTCGTTTAATATTCAACTTGTAGCTGTAATTAACGTTTTTAAGCAAAATATCTTATAAGTAAGTAGGTAGGTACATAATAATATATTCAAAGAATATGATATTATTTTGTTTTGGTTTTGGTTATAGTTTGTGAACGCACAATTTCAGTATTGATTATCTCGAGTATTGTACTCAAATTCAGTATAAAATTTGACATTTCTAATGATAATGTGGCGCTACCGCCATCTATGCTTATACATAGAAGTAATTTTATTTTATTTTCAGTTTTTCAGTTTACTTTGGAGTTTGGTTGGTCCGTTTGTTAATAATTTTATTGTTCGTTTCAACAATCATTAATTCAAACATAAATATAATATTGTACAATAGCTTTATTCGTTTAGGGCACAAAGGGAAATAAAAAAAAAAATCTTATTAACATAATACTCTAGATGGCGTTGTGTTGTGTTGTATTGTCAAAAAGTAGTTTATTGTAGCCACTTGTCCAGACAGAAAATTGTAAAAGTAAACTGCAGCCTTTATTAGAATATTAAATTAAAAGTTAATAGAAATAGGTACTAGGAAGTGCGTATGTGTTGAAAACTTTAATTTCTTCCCTAAGCTTTTTGGTTGAGATCTAAAATCCAATGAGATCCATACCTACCTTGATCGGAATTGTTTTTACGTAAAATGCCTCCGGTGTAGGGGCGCGGTTATACACGAGTTCAAATCAATCACTAATCAATACAAATTCATTGGCATCGTAATCATTAACCGCAATCCATTAAAATTCGCCCCGAATTAGTTGGTATAGCTTAGAAAAATCGATGTTTGATTTTTTCACTGAAAAATTATTGCTAAATGGATAACACAATTCTTAGTACCGGACACATGATTGTGGATATGGAGCCTTCATCTGAACACTGGGACCCAGGTATGTATAAAAATATGTTAATGTTTGTCTATTTATTTATCACCAGGGTCGAATTTCTTATAAGACCGATTATGCCCGGGCTTTGACGGCCAAATATTAAGGGCGGGTAAAGTTACATATTCCATGAAAGGTACATTGTTCACGATCTACAGTCGATTACGATATAATATATTATGTTGCCTTGACAATAAATTTACTGAGTAAATAATGACCTGAGAAGTTTGCGACATTCAACATGACTTAAGCGGAAGGGACGACTATCTCTAATTTGCCACTGATTGTTAGCTGCCCACATGTTTGAAGCACTAATAAAATAATAATTTATGCATACTTTAAAATATTCAATAAAATGTTTCCTCATATATTTTTTTTACAAATTTATAACAATAAATTTACATGTATGTTGACAACTAACACTGCATTTCTCACTCAATCAAATGTAATAAATTGTGTATTGATTAAATAAATAATAACAATGTTTCATTCATTACTGTTGCACACGTTGTGGTTACTAGTTGCCATGGCAAATTCAATATGTTATGCAGACTTTAACTCTACATTATTATCTAATTGATACTGGCTGCTTGGTTGTCTCAAAACACCAAACCTTATATATCACATTATTTTAGTTCTGCGGACATTTTATAGTAATCAGTATACTTTTATATGGGTAAGTTTTATTGTGCAGTTTGTAGTAATATTGTTTAATAATATTGCTCGATAATATTGTGATATGTAGTTGAGAAGTTGTAGAATGTAATGTACTTATGTTCTTAATCTTAACACTTTCAGAAGAGGTGGCCCTACTGAGAAAATCCTTGAAACTTACACAGTTTGAAGATTTTTCTCATTTTGAACCACCTTTAATATATGTCTGAACAGTTTTATTGCTTCTTAATTTTGTCATCATTTGAAGAGGGTTTTCTTAGTTTGTTGAAAGGGCTTATATTTAAACCTTTCCTAATATTCTTAATCAACTAATTTGGATGTAAGTAAGTTTATCCTACCTTATAGGGACTTCTAGAGAGAGAGCATTCAAATAGCTCTGTTAAATATTTGTTGCATAATTTGGCAGTGTTCTGTTGAATATCATACATATTCATTTATGAAATATAGCTTTTGCATACACAATTTTTTTAATCCAGCCAAGGCACTGACCTTTTGGCCACCATTCCCCAGAACTCCACTCAGGGTAGGCATGGGTGTTTAAAATTTCTGTCCATATCATAATTTTTGCCACCTTCTGAACCCATAGATATTTTTATCTAGTGTATATGCTTCCTTCTGATCTATCACTTCTATTTTGAAGAGTAAGGGTTCACTCCCCATCTCTCTCTCCCACATCACCATTTGTAATTTTGTGTAAAATGTAGACACCATTCAGTCTTTCCATTGAGATTATTCAAATTCTTATATGTATTATGACTAGCTTATGAGCTAAGAAAGAATACAGGACTATTTACATATCAAAATGTTTTTATAGCTCTAACTCGCCTTCTTGCATCATTGAAAGAGGTTCAACCTGGAGGGGAAGATGTAGCATTCTTAAGTGAATTATTACAATCAAAGCAACTTCACGCTCTTGTGCAAGTTCACAATAAAATTGTTGCCAAAGGAAAAGATGACAAATTCTACCCTCTACTCTCCAATGCTATGCAAGTAACCCTAGAAGTGTTTGAGCTGTTTGGTGACAATGTATCAGCTTCAAAGGAATCTGAAGAACTTTTAGGCTTATTGCAAAAACCACATTTTCAAGTAAGTTTATGATCTATTTTGAATCATATTATTTGTTCCATAATACAATAATTGTAATAACTATGCAATCTGTTTTATCTCCTAAAAGATTTGATGTATTATTCAGGCAATACTATGTACACATGATGCTGTGGCTCAAAAAGATTATTACCCACACTTACCAGATGTACCACCAGAGATTGATGATGAAGAAGAAACTGTGAAAATTGTACAACTTGTCAAAAGTGATGAACCTTTGGTAAGGAGTAGCAATAAACATGTGCAAATAATTTGTTCAACTTCTTTATTTGAAAGTGAATAAAGAATAATCATTTAGAAATAGCAGCTAAATATATACATATTGTATTTTATAATTTAAAATATCAAATTATTTAAAACTTAGATGCATATGCATAGATATAACATAGGTGAAAGTGTTTAATATATATCCTATAAAATTAGGCCCATTACTATTGGGTATAGTGTCATGTTAGCTCAATGAATTACATCAGTAATCGGTGGTTAATTACTTCTTGACCCTGTAAAACAAACAAATATAGAGCCGCCATTAAGGGTACATTGAAAGTATTTTTTTATTAAAAGGGTGGAGCACAGAGTGCAGAGCCAATAGTGGTAAGTATATCTATATGTTAAATAATTATGCTACTTATTTGAATGCTTAAAATTTTGTTAAACCCTTTCCACATAGTGTTACATATACGCATTCACCTATTTTTTTAATTTCTCTTGTCAATGTTCTTCAATACCTATGTGTTATTCTTCATTACCGTCGTGTCTACAAGTTCGAGAATGATTAGCTGCTATCTCTAGATGCCAATGCAACTTGTATTGTGTCGTCTAATTCTACACTTAAATATTTTGTTCACAATCTTTTGCCCCCACACAATACATTTTGCTTATTATTTTGATTGTCAACCTTATCCATGTTTGATTTTTGCATAGTGTCTTGTTTATCATTTGTTTCAGTTATTTATCGAATTAATAAAATGGTATGTATCCATGAAAGTATCCCAAAGAAGGTAGTAGTAAGACCTATCAAATTTGATTTTAAAATGTCTCAAGTAATGTTAGGTAAATATACCTATACTTCTTTTTGTCAATTATTGTACTAATGATACTATGTCTTTTAACTAAAATCTTGAACATTGAATATTTCCAAATAGGGCGCAACGATCAAAACAGATGAGGAGACCGCAAAGATAGTAATTGCTCGTGTGATGCACGGCGGGGCCGCTGATAGATCTGGCCTGATTCACGCTGGGGACGAAGTTATTGAGGTCAATGGTATCAGCGTGGAAAACAAGACGCCCGCCGACGTGCTCGCAATATTGGTATAAATTGCACTTCATTGAGTCCATACATTCAATCAATTGCCATTTTATAACTGTAACTGTTTGCGTGTATATGTTACAGCAAAGTTCGGAGGGGACTATCACTTTCAAATTAGTGCCTTCATTCGGTAAAGGAGGCTCTAGAGAAAGCAAAGTGCGAGTGCGAGCTCTGTTCAATTACAACTCTTCTGAAGATCCGTATATACCTTGTAAAGAAGCTGGGCTTGATTTTAAAAAAGGCGATGTTCTGCACATTGTGTCTCAGGATGATGCATACTGGCAAGTATTAATAAACTTCTTTCTTCATTCTAAAAGTTAGTTTATGTCCAAAATAATGATTTATTACGTACTTAATGTTACATTTTAGGTGGCAGGCTAGACGAGAAGGAGACAGAGTAATGAGAGCAGGTCTTATACCGTCTAGGGCATTACAGGAAGGTCGCATCATACATGAAAGACAATCAGACCCCCAAACTATGGACGGTTGGTAGAAATCTTTACCTTTGTAGACTATAATATGCATGATTGAATTACTGAAATGATTTTTCCTCTTCTATCATTGCATTGCCATTTTATATAATTGTCCTTTTCCCATTGCATGTAATCGTCGCAGACAAACCGGCCCTATGCAGTCCTTCTGCCGCCAACACAGAGTGTGCCCCGAAAACACCATGTTCACCTACACCGACCGCCACCGCACTCCTGCCTTGCAAGTCAACACCTAAAGTGAAAAAAATTATATATGATATTACAGAAAACGATGATTTTGATCGTGAAATGATACCCACATATGAAGAAGTAGCGAGGTTGTACCCGCGGCCAGGGCTTGTGAGACCCATAGTGTTGGTAGGTGCACCTGGGGTGGGTCGAAACGAGTTGCGTAGACGACTCATTGCCACAGATCCGGAAAAATACGTCACGCCGATACCATGTAAGTTTTAGTATAAAATATACCTACTATTAAATCATATTTTTGTATGTAGACGGCACAAACGAAAGTAGATAATCGAAAAAGATGTAATAAAGCGATGGTAAATGAGCAAGAGTCGACTTAAGGATACATAAAAATGTCATCAGAACGACTACATTTCTAAAAGCCAGGTCAGGATTACCCTAAACCGGCAAGCAAGTATGAAAACTGATTATGAATGAAGAAGAAGCGAAAGATGTAGTGTGACAGGATCGTAGCAAATAGGAACATGTAGTGTCTGCCTTTAGGAAAGAGGTAAAACTGTATGAATCTCTTGAGATGAGAACTGACTGTTCTGTTCTTGCGACTCCACTCATGGCCAGCCAGCCAAAAGGTAAATGCAAGAAGGGAGGGAGTATAAACCCGTATCATCTAGGGAATTAGGGTGATCTTGATCTTGATCGTGTACGTAATCTTGCTATCAGCAAGATTATTATCAGATAATTATAATCTATAGAGAGAAATGATAAATTTAAATTAATTATGCATGTTCCAGTTACATCTCGATCTCAGAAATCTAGCGAACAAAATGGAAAAGATTATATGTTCGTTAGTCGTGAAAAAATGGAGCAGGATATAGCTGAGGGTAAATTGATAGAACATGGGGAATATAAGGGCAACTTGTATGGAACATCGGCGGAAAGCGTGGAAACTATCATCAACTCAGGTAAACAGACTATTTTTCTAACTTAGTCTTACGTACTATGCAGTAGGCACAACTATTATTTTAGTCTTATTTTAACGTCAAGTAACAGTGTGAATTGAACTCGGACCGTTATTGTAGGTCGATATTTGATTACTTTATTTATCTTGCAAGTTTTTATGGAGCGCAGGCTAATTGAAGTCATACACATAAAACATAAAAGTAATTTTTATATTTCGTTACCAATAAATGTATGTGGACAGTATATTGTTTTTTTCACCAACATGAAAAGGGATTCATATAGATACTTTTATCGAAACGAGTGTCAGAAAAAGGGATATTGTTATATGGAAACCAGTTTAGTCAGTTTCCAAATATTATTCTTATTTGGAAACTGCCGTACTGACTGTAAGTCACAAAGTAAGATTAAAATAATACTGATAGAGTTTGTAGTGGACTCCTGATGGTAAGTTAGTAAAGGAACGTTAGAATTAATGAATTTTAATTTAATTTTACCGTTCCTTTAGTTGTTGGTCACAGCAACTATTGCCGTTTTATTTCTGTAAGCTGGCGTTTTGTGATCTATGGTTATTACTGCAGTTTGAACCGACTTTAAATCGTGCTGAGCGAAGTTTTTTCATAAGCATATTACTACCCACAATAAAATTGTCGCTATGCGTTAAAGTATATGGCTTGTTTTAGAAGTGGACGAATTAAATCCACTTCTAACACAAAAGTTTAAAGGAATGTTAATTGACATCCATCTTTTCCATTTGACACACACTGATGATCACCCTCACCCTTTTATTACACAAATTCCTACGGTCGTAACAGCGTACGAAAATATTTAAAAACAAGTTATTTTTTGTTTTAGGTCGCGTGTGTGTAATAAGTCCGCACTGGCAAGCCCTGAAGATGCTGAGAACTCCACGCCTCAGGCCCTACATAGTTTTCATAAAACCGCCGTCGCATGAACGACTGATAGAAACCAGAACAGCTGCTAATGCGAGGTCCACTTTTGACAAAGAATGTTCTAGAGCGTTCTCGGTAAGTTAAAAATCTTTGAAAGCAACTTCCAACTTCAATTGGGTTTTTAAAAAAAATTTTTTTTGTGATAAATGGAAAGATTATATATTAGTTTTATAACAAAACTTTTTTTTTTTTTCGCAATAATTCAAAAGTTATTTCAAAATAATAAAAAAAATTGGAATCCAGTACCGAAGACACGCCGACAACTCCCGAACAAACCCGAGCGCGTGTGACGTCATAATGTTAGTTTTCACTCATTGCAGTCGATAGAAAAATAATAAATACAGTGTTTTGATCTATTTAATTTTGTTGTCATTATTAAATATTTAAATTTATATTAAAAATGTCGAACCTCAAAAGTTATCGTTCTTGTTTTGTACCATTATGTACGAATACTACAAAGGCAAATCCTGATAAAATGTTTTTAAATGTTCCCCAAGATGACAAACGTCGAAATAAATGGTTTCAAGCAATGCACCGTGATAATCCCCAAACAAAATCGAATTTTTTTTGTTGTGAAGATCATTTCGATGTAAGTATTTCTGTATTTCAAGCGACTTCTGTTGGTGTCGGATCTTCACTTCTACGATGGGTCCACATAAGTAATGCTAATGCATGTTTGCAACCACCTGTAAACACAATATAAAAGATTATTATTGCTTACAATATCAAAAAACTTAAATTTAATACGAGTATAAATTACCTGCTGAAGCTGCACAGTCATGGCATTGAACATCCTGATTTTTTTTTGACTTTTCATTAATAGTTAAAGTAACTGAATAAGCTTTACTCCGAACTCGGTGTTCTGGACATACCCGTCCTTTCACAATACAAATATTATTTTTACGACTTAGTTGAACGTAACCTATAGCTTTGTCGCCGTAACTCTCACGCGATGCTCTGCAATT
Source organism: Pelosia muscerda (assembly GCA_963691645.1). Lineage (NCBI taxonomy): Eukaryota > Metazoa > Arthropoda > Insecta > Lepidoptera > Erebidae > Pelosia > Pelosia muscerda. Next base: position 13,238,164 of record OY829098.1, on the reverse strand, counting down.
TATGAAATAAATAATTATATTTAATTTTAATGTAATGGAGAATAAATAATTAAATATTTTCATTTATTATATTATTTTTAACAAACTTACCTTGATGCCTTGGCACAACTATATAAACAACAATATAAACTTCAGCAGAATTAAACCGAATGTCATTTTTTTAAAAATCGATGATCACAAATATATCAACCTCAGGAATATTATCAGACTTTGCCTTAATAAATCCTTTATCACACATAGCTAATCGAAACCAACTAACAACTCGTATTTTAGCAATAAATTTTTAATATTATTGTCTAGACATGTTGTGTAATAGCCGTAAACGCTGTACTGTTATTAAATAGCTATAACATTATGACGTCACAACTATGGTGACCAATCATGGCGCGCTTATAGTCACGTGATTTTTATTTAAATTTCATCAATTTTTAATTGTTTATAATTAATTGAAAAACATTTTTTTTGAAGTTTTTTGCATTAAATATCAATATTATTAATAATAAAGTTTTAAAATACATAAAAAAAACAATTTTTTTTTTTTCAAAAACCCAATTGTGAGCTTAGTTCGAACAGTATGCATAGCAACTATGTCACTTTATAGGACCATGAATCATAAAACCATAATAACATTATAGTAAAGTTCTCACTGGGAACATATAAAATAAAAATATTTTGGAGTTGATTTTGAGCATTTTATGTACTCGTATTACGAGACATCACCTCCTCGACTGCCGAACATACAATTTTGTTACGAGAATTATCAAAATTAGCCTGCAAGGCTCTCGCCGTTATTCATCAAATAATATTCTACTAGTTTAATTTTGGTATTCAAAACTGGCATTTTACTACATGGCTTCCTACCTTTTGTTTTTAGGAAGAGGAATTCTCAGACATTATGCGGTCGTCCAAACGTATAAATTTCTTGTATGGATACATGTTTGATGAGGAGATTGTAAACGACGACCTCGCCAGTGCCCTCACACAGTTGCTGAAAGTCGCCTGGAGAGTGCAATCTGAGCCCCTGTGGGTTCCTGCCTCTTGGGTGCAGTAAGAAAATTTCATTTAACTATTTATTTTCCTAGTGCGATACACCCAAACTTTAGAGGCCTATCCTATAATTGTGATCAAACAGATATTAGACCAATAGGTAGGTAAGTTAATTTTGAATGATGCAATCGTTTTTTTTATTGTATGCTAAATTTCATATGCTTGATGCCGCTATGAACTTAACCGCTATTAACGTAACATTTATTATATAATTTTCATTTGTTTGCATACGAAAAAAACTTGTTTAAAAGATGAGTAAAGATTGCGTAAATTTAGTTAAATATCACGATCAAAATGCAATTGGCCTTTTTAACCAGATGAAACTTGCTATTTTATTTGTTGACATTATGCACCAAATATACTTAATAATGACGTAGAGAAAAGTATGGACGTGGTTTCGCGTAGAATCTGAGTAAAGCATTTAAAGTATACCAAAACCAAAGTAAACCACCGAGCTATACACGCACACACGCTCCCTATTCACTTGTCATTAATGACAGGAATCATTAAAAAATACATGTCCTAAATATGCCATCCTGCGGAATTAAATCCTGCTTAACACTAGTGGTTTGCACAAAAAAAAATCTGTGGATTACCTTTCACAGCCGTTTGCTTACTTTATTTATTATGTAACATTTGAAGAATAATATTCTTTTGCTAGGAAACACTTACTTTCATTGACTTAGTTGACTACTACAAACGAAACCACCGTCATTTTTGTGCTTCAAGCTCGCCACAGATGTCGGTATAAAATATAAAGTCTCCTTTTCTGTTTATTTACTTTCACAGTCTCAGTGTCCTGGTTCCATAAGCTAATATCATTTTGTTCATAAGCTAAACTATTCACAAATTCAGCATCGGAACCATCCTCTGAGGAACTTTCAATCAAATCAATCAGTCAAGTCAGAGCAAATCAGTGAGGGAAACTAGTATAGCTTCCATGTGTGGTAACTTGCTATACCATAATATATAGCGCGACGTCTGCGGCGGGCTTCAGTCGATGTTTTGTGACAATCTGTCCGTATTTTTCTATAGGTCCATGCTTAGTACCTAATACGAACCCATACGTGAATAGATTTAATTAAAAAGTGAAATTGAAGTTGATAAGTGAAATTGATAAAAACGAGTAGCAAAATGTATTATGTATGCATATGTATTCATTTTATTACTAAAAGATACATATATCAAAAATTTTAGATGTATTACGTTCATAGAAATTCACCACGGTTCCTGTTCATTAGTAATAGTACGTCCAGGGCCTTGACGAAATAGATAAATGTTATTTTTTAAAGCAAGTTATTTAACTATTAATAGGGTAAAGCATTCTGTTATTGGCACCCGTCCAAATCTGCTGGTGTACTTTTCAAAAAATAATATTTTAAACAATGGCAACCTCTATAGATTAGTTGTTTCTTAATGTTTTCCCAAAAGTGGTAACAATTAGACCGGTGTTAGCTTTGAATATTCGACACGAGAGATGTCATGTGCACGCCTCCTCTTCCATATACGTTTGTACCTCATTTTTTTCGCGGCACGGGCAATGGGCTGTGAAGATTTCTCCTTAGGATACTCAAAGTGTAAAAATAAATAGGTTGCTTTACTCTTAATATCGTATTAAATTGAAGTGTGAAGTTAAATGCATAATATATATATAATAGTATAGCGAAAATCTTAAAAAAAAACAAGATTATTTTATAAACAGTTCGTTTGAATTTTAAATTGCTTAATTTTTTAACATTGTTGTATAAAAAGACAAATACGGAATTTCTATTAATACTACTTCATTAATTTTTTCTGGTTTCTATACTTTACCCGGTGAGAGAATGCGTTCTTGACAGGTCGTGATGGAAATATACTTATTTGGAATCTGATGACACGCGACATAACTATAAAATAACGCGTCATTTTCGATAGTAATATTTTTTATTGTTAATTTAATTGACACTAACGAATAATAAAGATAAAAAACCTTATTATAGATCAACCGATAAATCAATATTATATTTTTATACCAAGTTTAGTGTTAACTAAAACTTATTATACAGAGAAGAACCAAGGTTATTCTCTGTCTAAGCGAGCAAGTCGAACGTCAGCTTTGCATTTTAATGGTGTGCCAAAAATAAGCGGTAAATAATTGAATCGTAATTACATATTATACAATAATGGCTTAAAATGAAAGAAATTTTCCGTCATTAGTATCAGGCACGCATTCTCTCGTAATTCAGTTTTTATGAAGTTACAGAAGTCAATATACTCTACATGTAATTAATAAAATAAAAAACTCTTATTAAAATTCAATGATTATAGTGTTGTTGATTATACAATTTAATTAAAATATCGGAAAAAACATTCAAAATTTAATAAGAATTACATAACCATTCATATCCTTCAAATTAATTCAAATGAATTAAATTTGAATTTACATAATTATATTCAATATACATTAACTGAAATAGCGTCGATTCCACTCAATATACATAATTGTATAAACCATAATATTTCTTCCGCAATTCCCTTTCGTACCAATAGTGAATAGGTTTCTCTTGCAGTATACTTATACTTAAATTTATTATTGAAGATCATAATAGATATACACTATCACAGTCACTATCATATGCAAATAAATAAATAAATATTATGACTTCATTGTTTTTGTGACTCTCCAATAATAATTTTCTAGCCGTTGCTAATGTATATAAACTTGTAAATAAAATTGTAATAATAAATTGTCTCACACAATCTTATGATAAGTTTAATAAGAGAAATGCCTTTTACCTAATATATATACTAAATTAAATATAACCGTACATTGTTTGTCTTGTCGCTGCATAAAAAGAATAACTATATTCCTTTCCAATAGTACTCTCTATAAATCTATCATTTTAATCTTCAGACAAATATAATCAACTGTGCAACTGTTGTTGTGAAAATACATTACTCTTATAATGTTATGTTAGTTAACAAGAAGTAAATAGTTACAATGAATACAATTAATCACAATACTATATCCTATTTTATTTGCAACATGTTTATTAGTTTCTTCTTTTTTATTCTTAATCTTTTCTCAATAACGAAATCTTAGAGAGTCAATGAATAGTATGTTTAAATTAAAAAACAAATAAGTCAAAATTTAATAGGAATTTGCATTGTCATATAATAAACGGGCAATTATTTTTACTTTTTAGAAAAACGAGTAAAAAGATTACCCGTTTATTATTTTTGCATGTTTTCTTTTTTTATTAGCCGGGAATATATATCATATAAAATATAAATAAACAGAATATAAACTAATAATCATATTATATAAAAATCTCGTGTCACGGTTTTTGTGATCGCACTCTTCGGTGTATATTCTGTAGGTATAGGAATAGATCGTAAAATACTTCTCATACTCCTCCACCTACAAATTATAATCGTGTTTTTAGTATCTTTGTGTGAGGGTTGCGTCACTGAAAGCTTATACTTTCGATTTCTTAGATAACTTACATTATTCTGCTATTTTGCAGCATCGTTTGCCAAGTCAGCTAGTAATACTCGTAGTGTATATTATAGTTTCGTAGCAATAACTCAAAGAGACGTATGGTATGCTAATGACTTCGTTTCGGCTGTCTACGAAATCACATGTCGAAACCATTATAGAAATAAGAATAATAAATAATATTTCTTCTTCCGAAACTGATTTCTACAAGAGAATAATCTTTCTTCTCTCGAAGCTCTACGTAAAATCTCTTTTGATGAAAAGTAACAAATATTACTATATTATGAAGAATATTTGGAGGAATTCCAAAATAAATAGATTCGTTGGGTACAGGTATCCTACATTAGCTGAAATCCTAGATGCCCTGAAAAATGAAACACGCGTTGGCAACAAAATACACGAAAGAAATAAAAACTATAAGGAAGTAAATGAAGAACTAAAATAAGCAATCCAACAGCCACCAAAAAAGGGAAAGGGTTTGCCATTGTATTGTAATTATCTTTATCGAGACGAGTTTCGAAAGACGAAATATTATTTCTTTATCGAAACCAGTTTCGAAAGAAGCAATATTATACTTATTTGGAATCTGATGAAACGTGGATTCGAAGGCAGCTGAAGCGAATGAATTATGTATATTATTATAAATATATCGACTATTTATTTTATAATTCCATAAAAGCAACATGTAACACATAGTCATCTTATGTGACTACTTAAAAAGTTTTTGTTTCGGCTATTCGAGCCGCTTTCTCTAGCGAATAAATTAGTCACACAAGATAATTTATTACATAATTGGTTATTGCCGAAATTCGAGTAATGCAATGTGTCTCGACATCTGGAGAGTAAAGCACACGTCAACGTTGCTATTATGGCACCCGCTGTCTCGTACGTGTGCACACATGCATATGTCGTGCAAAAAGTACATACGATTTGCACGAAAGTACAGGCGCCCGAATGCATGCACAGGTATAAGGCAGCGGACGCTGTTATTTTTTATTAATAAATTTAAAATTACAGTCGTAGCCAAACGAATCGTTTGATATAAAATGTAATGTAAGACATGTATACTAAATTAAACCAGTGATATGGAGTTTACAATTGTTCACTAGTGGTTATATTTGCCTTAATAAGCGATATTTTTATTGTCAATGCATTTACCGTTTTCGTGCTATTTAAAATTAAGACAATAGACTAAATGATTATTTAGTATTTTTTTAAATAATAACTTTAGATTATTGAGTTTTGTAGATAAAATATATTTACATTAGATTTATTTTAAATAAAGAACGGTAGCTTAGTTAGTTCTTGATTTTATCGAATCGGTTAAGATTTTGTATTAACAGTAGTATATAAACCGAAATGAAAGACAATATAATAAATTTATATCAAGCTAATTCTATTAATTGACTAACGTATCGTACTTTATGTGAATTTTATTTAATATAAAACGTAGGATGATTCTAAAATCTTGCTAGTTCATTGCCATTGTGACCTGAGTAGTTTAGTTTTATACAATATTAGTGTACCTTTGTCTTAGATATAACTTTATTGGCATTTACGCACCTTATTGTGTCCTATTAATAACTTAGTTTTATTATTATATGTATTAGTGTAATTAAAGTTATACGTTTTGTCAAATTTAATGTCGTCGTCGTTGTACGTTCTTTGCAAAATTTTGACATGTCTCCACTCACATGTTGAATTAAAAAATCAATGACGTTACATCGTAAATAAGGTCAAATAGCCTCGAGTGTCGTAGCTAAGCTTCACTAGACAGGTAAAAAAAAGATTAAAATAATCTTATATTCTAAATAAATGTTAATTTCAGCGTAAAATTAATTAGGGACTGACATATAGCTAATTTTTTCATAGGTTATCTAAAATTTATAAGGTGACATGAAATGTTATTCTTATTATGCTAAAATATTATCAATTTTCTCAATTTAGATTAGCTTATGGTGTACCAATTACTGGACAAGCTTTATATATAGGTACATGATATAGATAATTAAAAACTATGTTGGGTAAACCACCCAAGCATTGGCACCCGTCTATTTAAACTATTGAAAAAAAAACTTTTTATTGTTTTCTTAGTTGTCAATATCAAAAATTAAATGTTTATCAGAGACTTCCTTAAGCTAACCACACACGTTATAATCTATATGCTTGCGCAAGTTTAAGTTTGCACAAATAACGTGTTGGCAGATACTTTTGCAATTTTCGTGTGTATGCAAGACACAAGCCTAAACTTGCACAGCTATACTTGAAAGTGCATGGCTAGAGTCTTAAGTGCCAATACTTGGACGGGTGCAATGGTGGTTTACCCCACCTATATATTTCAAGCAATATTATAGTATGCCTCAATGACTCCAATGCATACTAATAGACTGGTTCTATGACCATCTATCGGCTAACCATGAACATCATCCATTAACAACTTTTTGTATCTGTCATACAGAAGACACTACAAAATACGCATTTTATCAACATTATTGTGTGGATGGGTGTCAAAATTCATTAGCTCATTTATCGTATCGTATCTCAAGCAGCTATTCTAATATTTAGTATACATAGAAGTCATTGTTTGGGGAAACTATACTATCCATGGAGGAATGAAGTATATATATTCTGTCATTCGTCTATCGTACTAACTCACTCATTAAATACCACTGAAATCTATGTAGGTATACTTCTAAACAAACTGTTTAGAACAAAAATAATGAAACAGTGCGGGATTAAATGGAGATAAATGAGTTAATGCATTTTGATCATTGTAGACTACACGAATTTTTGTAACTGCCATTGACACTACAAAGTTAGTTTTTGGCAATTACGAGCTATGAGTATTAATTGATATTTTTTACGTTGTGCAATTTCCATAGATTTAGGGCGTAGATAACTTTGGGTGCGAACTCGCATTGTTACATTAAAATCAGCGTGACGCTGACGTGATCAGATTTCGCGAACAATTCTATAGGCATTTAACAAATAAAATTGTGATACATGAATTTTGTGGCACGTCTTTGAAGTGAAAATATATAGGTAATTCACTTGAATATGTGTGCGTAGTGCGAAAAAGGATCTATATACCATATTAGGCCGTCTGCTGCCTCATGCGTGTGCACACATACGAGTGCCTTACATACATATACATAAATAATATTATACTATTTTCGTGTAATAAATATATATATATATATATATATTTGCACGAATCAGTACGCAGTGCGGGCGCGCATATGCGTGTACACGTATACACCAGCGACGTATGAATTTCAAGAAATCAAGTATCAAAAATGCACGATAACCTTAATTCTTGTAATTTATATATTAAATAAAATAAAAAAAATTACCAACATTATAATGCAAATTATTATAGTCATAGTAAATTTTATTTCACACTGGGCCTAAACGTTAACGACATATTAACGTACATAATATATGTATGCTAATACTGTATTTTATTAGGTACTTTTTTTCTCTACTTTTCTCTTTTGACGTATCGTATAGCGAAGGAAACAATATTATAAATCTTACTATAGTAAAATTAAACCTTCACCTCGTCTTTTTTAGATTGTTTAAGAAGCCAACTAGGCTGATGCCACAATGAAAAGTGAAGTAACATAGTTTAAATTTAATTATTAAAAAGTTTATAGTAATTCAACTTTAGTTCAATGTAATAATTAAATAAGTATTTCTTGATTTCTTTCTTTTTATTCATTAACTAAATTTAATTGATGCGAGCGGGTAGATTTTTTTAAATATAATACATTATAGGTGTAGTACTGATTCCCTGAATTGTAACTATTACCTATAAATTACAGCAAAAATGATCTCATAGAATACCTTTGTGTGTATAATAATTAAAGATAATCTAGGTGTATGTATTGTAAAGCGTTTGATGCGATTTTATCATTGCCTGTTGCGACAAAATATTGTAAAGGTTCTCATTGCCTGATGCCACAAAATGATCTACTCAGGTGCACCTGTTGTTCACGGTAACAATAAATTAAATGAATATTATGCTAAATCTTTCCCGCGTGAATTGGTTTTTAACATCGTCCGCTGAGCGTCTGTTTCATGCAAATAATATGAGATAATTTACGCGAAATTAGTTGCACGATACAGGGCGGCCGCAAGCATGCGTGGCACACGCATAAGGCAGCGGACGGTCTAACACGGCGACAGGGTCCCAGAAACAGGGAAATGTACCTTAGCACCACGTGTAGATAGATATACAATAGGTGGCATCATTGTGTCTACATGCGGGAATTGGTGTACGCGTAAAACACCAATTGTGAAGTTTACGTTACGTTTTGACGTAATATTTTATGAAAATGAAAATAATACGCTTTATATTATATGTGTTCACAGAACCTATGTTAATACTTTGTCGATATTATGAACTGAATTATCACGCAATAACAACTATCATTTTTACTAATGCTCTTAGTTTATTATACATATACGTAGATGTTACACTTCGCGTTTAGAAAGTTAAATTAGGCACCCTAGTTTATTTTACATTTTGTAATCTGATGTACTTTTTACAATGTACCTAGTTTTAATTTACTGAATTGAACAATTTTATTGCCTACTATGTGTTGTAAAGATCATAATATATATAAGGTGTAACCAAAGGAATATCATAAGTAAACAATACTAAAACATCCAATGAGTTTTATTTACAAATTCAAGGTCCTTGTTTTCATTTACAAATCCCGAGATATAATTATAAGACGTACAGTAAAATGATGGTCACGGTGCTGGGTGTGTCGGTGTCCCAAACGCGTGCGCATAAATCGCGCCACTAAGGCATATTTTTCTTTTCTAAACGATTCGTACCGATGCGGTACTTTTGTGTAAGCCTAAAAAAATCAACGTTAACGTGAATCAAATGTGGCTGCCATTAGGTAGGTATATGCCTTCAATCATGGCTTAATTTTTTATTGGTATGCGTATGTAGTTCATAATTTCTTGTTACGTAAATGTTAGTTTTACCCCGTTCTTACATTTAAAACGTACCGCTACAATTTTTTTTTTTTTGTACTTAAGTTTGACGTCTCAACAGTAAATTTGGAGCTCTCAAAAATCATAAGCAAGATGACGGTGAAAGTCTAGTGTTCTTCTAGTTGCCTAATATAAGAGTGGTCTTATTATACTTTACCTTTTGTGGCCTTGCACGAATTTTGAACTTAATAACACCTATGTGGTATAAAAAAGCTCTGTGTTCTACCCCGTTTCTGCCTTCTCCTTTATACACCGTGACACAGACAGTTTGACATGATTTGTCACAATACCGATATGTCATACCCGCCATACGGATTTATTCCACATAAAAAAAGCTTTATAACTAATTTAACTATCTACATTAGATAAAATGTTGCTCGTTTGGCACATAATGGTGTTACTGTCTTTAACAAATATATCATGCCGCAGTAAAAAGTATAAAGACAGACTACGACTGAGTCCGGTTGAGCTTATTGATTTAGTAAGAAAGGAACAACACAAAAATAGAGTAGGACCATGTGTTCCAAGAAGTAAGATAAATACTGATGCGCCTTACAATCGAGGTGACTACACGTCTCTGGATGATATTGAGCCAGGTAAGTGTAACTTGTGAGTAAGGTAAGTAAAAGTAAGGTAAGTAAAAGTGGAGAAGGCGGGTTAGGGTAGGTACTATTCAACAGTTTTTGGTAGCACCAGTTTTAACAGCAATAGTAGACAATTAGTAACCCGCCTAAAGTGCCATGAAGAAGTGTGAATATTATTTATACTTTATGCGACCTGCAGTCTCGCTTTCATTAAAACCCTGCACTTTGGAGCATACGTCCATACCATGTCACGGAAAGTGATCCACGATATGGTTTGTCATGTCTTTTCCGAGATAAAAACCTAGCCTATTCCTGATAGAGCTCTACAAAATCCATTTAAGGGTATCTTAGCTAGACTCTCATTTAACAAGGGTAGGCAATAAAACCCTCGTGCAGGATGTAGGTATAACATCTAACCACCAGCTTTATTTCTTTTTAAAGAGTCATGTGAAGACAACAAGATACTAAAGAGACGTAAAGTGTGGAGTCGTTGGAGTAAATGGGGTGAATGTTCAGTAACTTGCGGCAGCGGCACCACGGAGCGCCATCGCGTGTGTGTCGCAGGGCGGTGCGCGCACGGCGAGCGCGAGGAACAACACCGCCCGTGTGCCAAGGTGCCTTGTAACATGCCTTTCTATAACATGACCGATGAACTACGAGAACTTGAATAAATGCATTCAAAATATCTGGGTGTGTTTGACATTTATCTAACAAAGTGTGTAACTATACAGTGGCTTATCTGTACATTACCTACTGCAAATTAGGTCGGTAAATTAGGTCAGGGCTCTTTTTTCATGCAGCAATCGCCGCAGATACCACCGCCAGGGCATCTCCCCATCGAACTCCGAGCGTCCGTTGGGGTGAGAGACGGCACTGAAATAGCAGACTGCCGACCGAGTGCCATTGACTAATCCAGGCCAGTGACTGGATTAATGGTTCCCTTTATATTCCTGTGCCCTTAGCATCAAAAGCTATCAAATTCGTAATATAAAAGTATCTCGAGAGCCGAATTCTATTACGATTGGCGGGCTTCACGTACACACAGGTTTACAGTAGGCAGACTACCAATCGCAATGCTCCGTTCTGTCGATACCTTTACAATACGAATTCGTGCTAAGGGCGCAGTTCGCCCATTCCATCTCCAAGAATAGTGTATCCAACAATTCCATTCCAGTACTGTTTCTATACCTCTGTATTACTACTCTCTCTAGCACGTTGCCTGCCATACGAGTATACTCGTAGTAATTTTTTTTGTATACGTATTGCCACCATACAAAATGGTAGGTACGAGTATACTCGTAGTTGGCAGTGGAACCTAGTTCAAACTACGAGTATAGTCGTAGTATGGCAATGAGATAGGATTCTTATTAGCTATTGCCAATCTACGAGTATAGTCGTAGATGATTTGGAGCGAAAATTGTTTGCTCCCCTGCACTGTCTATCGGGAACCGTGGTCGCCACACGATTTCGCTACTACCCGTCGCTCGCGGGGCTTCGTATACGATCGTAGCGATCCACATTTTTGAAATTTACATTCATAACGCCTGCATCATCTACAACTAACAAGCCAACCATCCTCTAGAAAAGAAATTATATGCTCTTTCATTCAAAGACGAAGTTGTAAAATATCTTTTAGGCAAGAAATTCACGCACACAGTCATCGTGAGCAGAAAAAGCAAGAATTTCATTACTTGGAGCGTCTACCACCTACTTACTCAAAAAAAAAAAAACAAAGACCGACGAATCGTGTCTACCAAAGAGAAAAACGCAAAGAAACTGTTTATTATTGTCCGATATGTCCTGAAAAACCTGCGTTATGCGTTGAAAATTGTCTTAAAATGTATCACTACTTCATGACTTCACAGTAACATACTGATTTTTTTTTATATGACACTTATTTTTTTGATTTAAGTAATGTTATATTTCAAATGCCAAAGAATTTAACCCCGCCCTCCTTCCACGGCCACTGTTTCGATATTCGTCAGAAATTACATACAATCTACTACGAGAACACTCGTAGTTGGCAGTGCACCCCAGATCATGTACTACGAGTATACTCGTAGGTTGGCAGGCAACGTGCTAGTATAAACTCTCTAGTTTACCAATGAAAATGAATTGTTTTCATGTGATATTTTGAAAAACAATGACGTTTTCAGTAGTTTAGTCCAATCATCTGCGGTGTACTTACCTACCTACTTACGTGTAATCACTTGACCTCGAAGAAGATGTGAGTCCAATATACATTTGACGTTATGAGAATGGATGTCTTTCGAAGAAATCTCCCCCTTGTATCTACTGTAACAGAGCGTTCAACTCACCGGTAACAGGAATTAATAAGCGTAGGTATACAAGTTGCAGCAAACATACTTTTCACGGAAGTAAAACGGCAACTAGGTTTCATTGTTACTCTCATTGCATTTGGAATTTGACTCGGCCTGGTGGCTTCCGTGGTGGAATTAGTATTTGTAAGAAACTGAAAATGTACATTTACTTACCTTTCGTTGTTATATCAATGGTAACGAAGATCATTACTTGCGAATGTAAGTACCTATTTAATAAATACGTATTATTTTAATGTATTGCATTAGACAGTTTTTGCTCTTATTTTATCGCTGTAACCAACATTAAGTTGCCACAAAATTAAGTTTTCACTCTTTTAAACGCGTTTATGTTCATTGAAAGCCAGCCTTAGTGACTGCGGGAATAAACTGTTTCGTAATCTAAACTTAAGGAGACACATACTTAACTAAGATAATAGACCGTACCTTTAGTAATTTACTTTCGAGCTGAGTCCGTGTGTGTGGGTCTAAGGTTTATTTGTTTTCGCAGAACCCTATATAATACGCATTTTTCTATAATCAAATGAGTAGATACATTTTAACAACAGCTATCTGCGGGAAATCCCGTCATATTCAGCCCGCCCACTTCGGGACAAACAGACAGACAAAAACATTTACAACTCGTTTCTTTTTGTTGATAATTTAGTAATTTTAATAAATTGTTATTTCAATACATTCAACACTTCAATTTAAATTGTGTACAATATAACTAGGCTTCTTTCCTACCGCGGCTCCGCTTACGCGGATGTTAGTTAACGTTACTTTTACTCATATTTCCGGTTCTACTCAACCGATTGCGATCGAATAAACGTAAGATTTTAAGTCTGACCACGAAACGTACCAAACAAAAAAACTGTATCCAAATCTGTTCAGGAGTTATAGCATCTATTACGGACAAACAGAAAGGGATTCCAAAAAAATTCGTATAAAGTATCGTTAATATAAAATAAGCCAAGTACCTATTTCTCCAATGTACAGTACATTGGAGACATCACCGACAGGCATAACCAGCTTACAATTAGGTATATAGGTAATTAGTATAGATAGATAATGCAGATACTGTACTTATATATTTTGCTTTAGCCACCAGTGAACTTCCAAAAGAGATTCAACACAAAGCTACTCAGAGGACCTCTTTGAAAGAGTCTACGGCGGTTTCAGATCTTACAAGCAACAATTCAAATAATATGAAAACTCTGCTGGGACTGAGTAACCACGTGACTTCTAGTGTAAGTAGCTATTGGTACCTTTATCTCTCATCACTAATCTGCACTTGGAGCCTGGGGTCCGTGTTAATTCTTATATGATATGGTATATTTTGTTAAAACCTGGCCGGGCTCTATAACGGTCATCTACCGCACAAAACAAAACGTATTATGTACTTACCATACAGTGGAAATAATATTTTAAAGCTAAATAGGTACTTACCTACTTGATATTATAGTTTGGGTATTTGCCAATAAACCTAGTAAGTACCGTAATTTAACATAATGCCAAATATATATACCTATAATACAGCCCCATCAATTCCCACTGAATTAAAAGAAAGAAGAAATAATCAAACAATTAAAGCAAAGGAATAATGATAAATCTGACTTACTTTTGTAGGTCGGAAAATTAGCAAAAACGTACCTATGCACTTTCTTTCCCGCCACAGTTTGAACTACTATATACTCGTATAATGAACAGTGTGACCGAAACACGATTAGGTACTTTAAAAAAAACGTATATTTAAGTGGTAACACTGATAAATCCCTTATAAAATTCCTTGTTCCTAAAGAAAATAGATAAGTGGAAAGGCTGGTGTTCGGCTGCACCACCCTGCAGAAAAATTAAGTAATCTGTGACGAAACCTAAAAGTGTTCGCCGCATTGCAATATAAATTGCATAAATAACTAACTTCTAAACGAAATTTTGAAGATGCAATAAACTTGTACCCGCCTACCGGTTTCTTGTGTCAATAGCGATCCCAGCAGCGCGTTCCACAGATCGATATCTTGTCAATAAGAAATAAAGTTGGTAGAAGACAGTATAAACATAATATCCATGTTTATCTGTGCACACGACTTCATCTATAGTACCTACATTTGTTTAGGTACCTAAATAAATAAAGACAATCCTGTGACAACTTTTTATAAAAACACATGATAAACAAATACACCAGACTAACTCACTAACTAGTGGTTTGATACCGATTTTTAGTCTTAACAATGAGTTTCTAGGTAGAAAAATATTTTTAAACTGAGTTTTTTCTGTTTTTTTTTGTTAGTAGGTAGGTACTTAGTATCTTGAGCATACAAGATAATGCATGCAAAATACTGTTATATTATTAAAACAGCCACCCAGACTATTAAATTAGTCTAAACAGCCACAACATTTTTTTAAAGTTGTAAATACTTACCTAGTTGGCACCAATTACTTACTACCCTTGCAAAACTACAAATAACTATAACCTACTTTATTACATTGTGCATAGGGCACGATTGAGCCAATAGTGAGCTCCTACAGTAGCCCTTCTGGCTATAATACCTACCATTGTGAATAAACGATTACATTATGAATTCCCATCGTAGTCGTATACCTATATAATACTAGTAGGTACATAATATCAATCGACCAATGTTGTATTCTTGAGGGTGACTAGTGCTTACTCGTAGTACCTACTTAGGTATAATTCATAATAGGTACTGAGGTACTTACATTCAATTTATTTTACTAGAAGATTCTTTGACTGGGGACAAACAAATCCTGTGTCGAAGTATCTATTGCAACTTTAACTTCAACATTTTATTAATAAAAAAAATCTAGAAGTTGATACAATTATATGAGCAACAGTCTACGTAGGTACTTGGTTTGGTTCCTAGCTAGGGGAGTGCTGAGGGGCGTCGCCACATGTGCCAAGTACTAAGGGTGGCCAGTTCGACCCCTTAAACTAAATAGTATTCCATGCATATGTACCTACAATATCTATATCAATGTGATGTCATTTCCACCACCACCGTTGCACCACGTGCCAACTTCAAAAGACAACCCAAAAACGCGTACTGCGCGTATAGAGCGCATTTGGAGCACATCTTGGGTTCACAACTCGTGCCTATACCGACGTAGGTATATCTATCTAATACTGCATGTCTTGACCCCGACAACCTGTAGTTGAGGAATAAGACCCGCTCTCAGCCCTCCCATATGGAAACGCTCGGAAACTCCGCCTGCATCTTTTTATTCGTGCGCGATATCCCCAATGGTGCCAATCCTACCGGAGCTGGTAAGAGAGGTTATGCCGGGCTCGAAGCGACTAAAACGCACGCTGTCTTTGGGCCTTTAGTTCCCGGAGGTGAGATAATAGCGAACATATCCCTCGCACTCCTGTAGGTTATATCGGGATGACCCCGTAGGGACCACGGTGTTCCCGTTTAGTCCCCGTTTGTGGGATGGTGCACTTTGCGCCACCTGTTTCTGCTAGGGTGACAGGCGACTCCACCTGCGTCTGCATCCTGACTTTGCTTTCGCTAGGGCCGCTAGAATACGTAGCCCCAACCGGGACCCCAACGTCCACAATCATGGAATCTACTAAGTATTTAGTACGATTTCCACAACCCGTTTTACTTCAACGGTAAGGGAGAGTGCTAGAAGCAATTCTCTCTATGCATTTACAAAACCAATAACAATTACTTTTAATCATTTCATATGGACTGAAAGTGAATAACGCTTTGTACAGGAACCAAGAAAGCGAACGGAGCAGGAAGATTACCGTTATAGAATTTCAGCAACTCCATCACACTTGACGAAGCTAGCCAAGACGCTCTTCCTGGGGTTTGATCCCTCTTTTAGCAAGGTAAGGAAGTACTTTAAGTGCCATAAGTTCTAAGTAGGTACGACGCACCTGGAGGCAAAAGTACTCTGAATACTTACTCCAAGAAAAATGTCTTTATTTTTTTAAATTGTCCGCCATCTGCTTTGCTCTTTAAACACTTCATGAGCTTCCTATCTATCAATCAAAAAATCAATTCATAGGTATTCAGTTTAGGCCCCTAAAGAGCACATATTATGAATGTTAAAGTTTTACAATTATATTTGCTCGAAATATAACGTATATCGTTCGTAACGTATCGTTATCGTATATCGTTGTACGCCACGGCTCTACTATAAATAGTAGAGCCGTGGCGTACAACGATAGGATATAATGTTTATACAGTTATTCGTATAATAGCCGTTTACTCATCCTCCCAGCTCCAATCTGAGTTGTATCCAAAGTATGCACTTTGGAGCCCTGAGTCCGCTATTTCATAGTGTTCTGCCGCTAGCCCTATGAAGCTTTTTAATAAGAAACATCACACATCAAAATACTCGGCGATACATAAGCTCCCATTCCATTTGAGTGGTCCGACTGTGAAATTACCTTCACCGTTCAAAATACCGCGGCTAATAATAACCATGTGTTGTGTTGTCGGTGGTGAGTAAGGTACCCAGAGGCACTCTTAACCTCCTCTCCAAGATGGACATTAGAAAGTTTCTATAGGGTAGCCCTTGGTGTTGCAAACGGCCATGAATCGATCATATCCTTGTACGCCACAGCTCCAGACCCGCCACATGCAGCACACCGTTTATCCCAACTCAGTAACTTTTACAGGTCGTCAGTTAACCAATTAGTCTGCTGGAGTTAGGCCTCTCCCAATAATGCGTTGGGAGGCTTTGTCCTACTGTTTCCACTCTGGCCAGATGGGTTGGTACAGGGTTTTATTTCACAGTATTTAATTTACGTTCTCGCGCATTGATATCGTCTGAGTATTTTCCGTTTGTCGCGTCTTACGATATGCTTCGGATGAGATTTGGTGGTAATATTTTTTCTCCGACACCACACACCGTTCAATAGGCCTCGGTAACCATTTTTCATCAGGTGGTGCGCTTGTCTGAAGTGACATAAATGAAACGATATATTCTATTTGCAGGATTACTTCGAGCCGTTCGAGAGACGACCTCGACCTGTGACGCTTGTTGCATTTAGAAAAATGGGACTACAGCCAAGACAAGTTTTAAAAGTACCAGTTTAAAATATTATATATCAGATTTTAAACAACAACGGAGAAATACTCGTCCTAATTGAGTAGATCTATTAGTTAGATAGAACGCTCTACATAACCAAAACAAGCTAATCTTATGAGGACTCTCACTCTTCTTCCCAACTACGACATGTCTTTCAAATAGCCTATAGGCACTTTACTGATTGATTCCAGGATTTCTTTCAGGTTAACGATAATATCAAGTCTTTGGAAGTGGCCGAATTGCAGTCGCCCTATAATGACGTCGGCAGCTTTTGGCAGGACGAACCGAGAGAGTTAGAAGTCCCGAATAATAATTGAGCTCTTCAAGATTACTGCCTAAATAAATACATTTATTAATTTCATATGAATTTAATGTTTATAATAAATGTCTGTATAAATGGAATGAGTAGATTTAATACCCATTATTTTACTTTTTGGAACTTAAGAGGTAATTAAAATATTTTGAGTAGGTAGGTTCTACAATGTGGCAACTGCAAAGATTATTTACCGCCCTTTATGCGCATACATACTGTATCTATTCGCAATAGTTATTAAGTAAACAATTGTGGAACTATTAATACTTTTATTAGGATCTATTTAACAGTCTACGTCTACTATGGTATAGGACAATTAAATACTTAGCAATCCTAGTGGGTGGTGATTAGAGATAGATCGATCTAACCATCACCGACTGGCATGTCTCACTGATATAATTTGTTTTAGCCGCGCCGCAGGCGGTAAAATACGCAAGATGGATTCACAATACACACTATACGTAGGTACTTATGGAAGGTATATAGTATATAGAATTATGGTTATGATTTCACGCAGATGCAGAGAAATAGGTGCTGTCACATCCGAAGCTCACACTTCGCAATACGGGGTCGCCTGCTTTTCTGACTCTTATCTGTTGACTGTTATGGTAACGACTGCCATCTGACGGTCCAACTCAATAGGAATGGCTGCACCAGACCCTCAGACGGCAGTCGCTCCCGTTAATATCAAATAAACCAAAGCTCGTTTTGAATGTAAGTAAGTAAGGTGGGAATGTTGGTGGGAGTGATGTAGGTATATCCATATACATACGTAACGCTATAGCTGATACAAATATCACAAGGGCGGTCGCTGCACCCGAGTCAGGACTTCAGCTTCACCAAGATTGTCACAAAAAGAAAAATAAACTAGGTCCACTATACAATTTAAACTTCGAATAAAAAAATGCATTCGATATTGTAATGCCCTGCGATAACACAATATTTTATTATAATTTGGTCAGGCATAAAACATTCATATAATAAAATAATGTTTCGAATTGCTTTTTATTGCTATGTTACACAAAGTTAGTGATGACAACGCTTACAGATATGCTAGTTGTTCTTATAGGACTGTTAACAGCTATCATTGTTGTTGAACGCGTCGATAGTTTGGGGTTGATTCCGTTGAGTGAAGAAAGTGACGAGGAAAACACTATACGACAAGCCTTGTTTCTCGTAAAACTACTTAAAGCAGGTAAATAAAGAAATTAAAGTTAGTGGCACAGGTTCGTCTCTCATGTCAACCTCACCTGTAAACGGAAATTTGATACCCATTAGCTGACGATGAGGCTCTGGCGCACGCTGCTCTTTCAGGGTTGGGAGGCCAGACGGAATAGCACCCGTAGAATCTAAGGTAACATAATTGATCAGAAAAGAGGAGTTCAAGAGCGATTGGCGCTCGAATATATGAAACGGTAGTATGTATTCCGTGTCTTAGAATGAGCATAAGCATTATAGTAAGTAGGTAATAGATATATCGCATCTTCAAAAAAGTAACTGGAATAGACTTGATGTGGAAGACGGAAATGCGGGAGCAGTAACGCGCATTGAGAGGGGCTTATCTATGTCCAGCAGTGGATAGCGGGGGGGAAGGGTTTGGGACGAGCTTTGCGATTGGCGGGCTATACACGCGCGAGTTAAAACACTTCAGCTTTATTATTAGTAGGTACCCTACTGGCTACCGTAAGTTACGGCTTTGACCAGCACTGACACCAAGCTATTCGCTATTGTTCCGAAGAATAATTACCTAAGTTAAACATTATTTTTTTGCTGAATTTGCTAACCCTGCATATTATAGGCAATCGTATAACACTGTTATTTTATAACTTACCTACTAAATACAAACATATTTACTCAATTTCATTTCTATTTGTAATAGTACTTGAATGTATTTTTAAGAGCACATGATATATTTGCGCGATAACAATGAGTTTGTTACCAATGATGCGGACGACGCAAATAGTACGTGCCCCGACGAGGACTTTAATGCAACAACCACATTATTGAATACTGTCCCAGGTGAGTTCTGTCCACACTCATGCTTCATTCTAGAACCCGTAACACAAGCTAGTTAAGCTATGCTTACCATGGGTCTAGGTGACGTTGTGTAGATTGTCCTAGAATATTTATTTATTTATTCATTATAGATAGTGACATTCACGAAGACACGCCGCAATCTTTTCTCAAATCACTTAGGTACATCGCAAGTGTGTAATCATCTACATGTATTGTGTTTTCCTTATGTCGATACACACTTACTTTACCTATATTATATTATCGATGAGAGCATTAAGTGCATATTAGGTAATAGACTAATCAGGAGATATTTATCAACATCATAGAGACAGTATTGCAAAGAAAAGATTGAAGCGCGTCTTCGAGGATGGCACCGTACTGTATACAAACCTCAGACTAAAGGAATAACATAGACGAAACCGCCAAATGAAATACTAAATTAGCTCGGCGAAAATATAGAGGGGACATAGTAAGCCTTCCCGAAGAGCGAAACCTATGCTCGGGCCCACTACGTGAGTAGTGGCGCTGCCGTGAAACAAATTACGACGGCACGATGGCAACTCAATAATGCGGTCGATTCAACAGAAGAAGAAGCTCCATTTTACTCACATTCCATCAATGTCGTCCCTGCAGTCACTGCTTTAATTCACACTAGTTCTATGCGCTCCGTCTATGTTATTGCTTAGTTTGTGGTAAAAAAAAATGGCAAAGGGTCCCACTAACACCCCAGAGGCCCAGATCAACCGGTCGGTAGTGCACCTGCTAAATAATGGCCCCGGTAAAGGCGTTCGTTCCTCTCAGCCCTTCTCACATTAGGCAACTATAACAAAAGTTGAGTTGTGAACTGAAGTTGCTGTGATTTGAAACTTAACTTAGAACTTTTGAAAAACTAGACTTAGAACCAGAGATTACGGAAACAGCCAATAACAGAAACAGGAATGTGGAAAAATTGAGTGACTCGAATGAGCCAGGATTTGGATTTATATAGGGAACCCTTCGG
This sequence comes from Pelosia muscerda, assembly GCA_963691645.1. Lineage (NCBI taxonomy): Eukaryota > Metazoa > Arthropoda > Insecta > Lepidoptera > Erebidae > Pelosia > Pelosia muscerda. The sequence goes on along the minus strand of OY829098.1, from coordinate 13,217,334 downwards.
GTGAGGATGCGATAAGGGTTTTTATTTTTACTTGCGGGAATGATATAAGGTCCTTTGACCCTACCCTTTGGTAGTACAAGTTCGTGTATTCTAGATAGAGAGAGAGACATAGATAAAAATACAAGGATTAAATAGAAGTATGAATGAAGTATGGTTACATAACAGAAGTCATTAAAAGCTGACTACCTATCAAAAATATTAAGCAGATCACGGACTGTGAAGGGAAAACTTAGACACAAACACAACAGCGCAATTACTATGAGGATGATGTAACAATAAAACAAAACAGTTTAACGTTTAACCACCAAAACAAATATTATACCTACCATGTAGTGCGTTGGTATAGGTCAGTGACCGAAAAATACAAATGTACTGATTTAATACCTGCATATATACATATACATGTCGTTTGTAAAGCAAATGTGATGTTTGTCCGGCTTGGATTAGCAAATATAATGTTACGTTTGCTTATATCACGAAAATGAACTCGACGTTCAGATTACTTCGGAACAATCAACATCACATAACCACATCCTACTGTTAATAGGTATACCGCATGTATTCATTATAAAGCTAGTCTACACCACAGTGATTTCGATAATTTCTAGCAATTATAGCAAATGTGTTTGAGTATTAAATATTCATCAAAAATATACTTTGCCATTTTCCTTACCAGCTCACGTGTTTCTTTCTTCCTATGGGGCCCTTTAAGCGTTGCATAAAAAGGAAACACAAAAAGATCGTGCATTGGTGCTGTATAGTATAGTGGTCTCGCTAAATAGCACAGCGGATGGATACGCCTTGATATATTTATAGAGAGGTTATAACCGAAGTTACTATTTTAATATTTTACTAAGCATAAACGGTTAGGTATATCTACCTGCTATACAAAGGTCACAAACTATTGTCCGTCTGATGTACGATAAAGAGAACGATCAGCAGAACCGAAGCTAGTTGGTATTGGCCGACGACGTGACAGTTCAAAGTTTACCTATATTTGAACCCCGTCTTCCTTAACTTATCAATAAGCTAAGCTCGTAATAAGTTTCATTATTAGTACAAACAAAAGAAAGAATCGACTTATAAAGTCTAATCACTCTGCCAATTACAATATGGATTCTTGCCATTTTCAGCAAGTACACCACCGGTGATGTTGTCTTCACCGCCGAACCTTGTCACTCCATCATCACTACAAGTAGCTCCCAGCGCATTACCGGAACACTTCGTATCTAAAGTACGCGACGTGGCTGGTCAACCCTCAACTACCACTACACCACCACCCACGATACAAGCCATTCCAGCTCAATATATGACGCCAGGCGAAAACTATAATTACCCGTACCGTAAGTTTTTTTGAACCTACAGAGTTGCTAGCTAAACTAGCTGGATTTTTGGCACAAAAATTACAGTATCCGACTTTGGATTTGTCAGTATCTACACCTCGTCTTGGGGGAGAAGAATGATTGGGCCTTAGATCGGTTGAGATGGCTTAGTTACGCGTTTGTACAGCGTGGTCTATATCGCCCATGTTAATATATTTTAGAGTAGTTAATACCCTAGCTGTTGTTTAACATAAACTAATAATTTTAACTACGCTATAAAGATATTAACCTCATAGTCCTATGTATCATATAGAATAACTCCCTACAAGACCAAAGCAATCCTGTCTTTCTATACTTCCCAAAATCTTACCGTGCCGCATCAAATAAAAGCCGCGTACGGTCTGCTCTCTAGGTTTCTGAACAATATTAGTTGATGTGCGTGTAAACACATCACACGAAGCCTATGCACAACTGTCGTCATACACATATATACGCGATCTAGTTACATTGGTAGGTAGGTTGGAAGATAAAACATTTCACAGTAAACATTTCAGTATTTGAGCTGTAACTGTACTGCGTGCTGCTCAGTTAGAGTTCAAAGACTCGAATGTTTTCACGTTTTATTTAAATTAAGTAGATGCCATCTCATCTTTGTTAGCTTTTCGAAGTATTGGTAAACTACGACGTATTGTGTTTTGAGGTTTTGACTTTAGAGTTCGAAGTTGACATAGAAAATCTAATCTTGATTAGCACTGTTATATAGGTACCGGTATTTAGTTTACGGCGCTATCGCTATACCTACATAGTGTACCTACACTAATTTGAGTGTTGCACTTTAGCTTGATGTGGAGTGGCGTCATTGTAGTCAAGTAAAAAAAAATGTACTTACCTATTTGAAATGGAATTACTTTGATTACCTACCTACGTACAAAACTTACAGCGTGCCTGCCCCAAGAATGTGTAGATACATAATACCTAAACTTCTAAAACAAAAAGTTTATCAAACAAAATAGGTAGATATAGGTATATTTATTTTCACATCAAATGGAAATACAGCATAACAATAAAGTTATTTTATTTCAGAATATTTTTAATTTTTATAATAAATACACACATTCATACATATACATACATAAAGAATGAATTGTATATACACAACTATTTCATTCTAGTATCTAAATGAATGCTAAATATGTGCATATTTATTTTAATAAAAAAGATATACTTAGTATCATCGTATTGGGCTGCGAGTGCTGCGACTCGCCGCAATATCTACCTACATATAGTTCATTTTGTCTAAGGTTTAATCACGATATGGTTTTGGTTCCATATAAAGAGTTCTTTATTTTTAAAAAATATACCCAGTATAAAAATCGACAAAAATCTCTTATGTTCGGGCCACACTAATGCACGGGCTACACGAACGAGAAATGCCATTAATTATCGCGATGATGGACGTTTAATGTAGGTGTAGGCACATAATTTAACAACGGCATACATATTGCCGTTTGCTGTAGCCACTCAAATTATCGCGTTAATTGACGCAATAATTATCGCGATGATAGACATTGACGTTTCTCGTGGTGTGGCCCGAACATGCTCAGGCCACACTAGCGAGAAATGGCATTAATTATCGCGATGATGGACGGTTAACGTAGGTGGTGTAGCCACATAATTTAACAACAGCATTCGCATTGCCGTTTGCTGTAGCCACTCAAATTATCGCGTTAATTAACGCAATATTTATCGCGATGATAATCATTGACGTTTCTCGTAGTGTGGCCCGAGTATCAGCGGTAGTACCAAAAGCCGAAATACTAGGTAGGTACGTAATTCTGCGTTCTGTGGTAAGGGATTTTCAATATAAAAAAAACTACTCTACCTATAACTTGATGTGGATCAATTATTAAAATAATATTTAGTAGTAGTATATGAAGGAATCAGTAGAATATTTTACGCAGGTACTCATTATATTCCAGGGATGAACCAACGGCGAATGATGCCTGCAAATGACGATTACGGTGGGTACTGTAGCAATTGCTATTGAATTGATGCTCCTTGATAGCTGACCAGAGAACCATGGTTCTACCATGAAACACTAACGAAACACGTACCTAGGTACCATTTAGGGAATGGTAGCCATACACATTCAAGTATAACTGCGCAAGCCTAGGATTTAAAGATACACATTATAAAATTTACATTATAAAATTTATCATTATAAAATTATTATAAAATCCAGGATTATTTGGATGATAAACAAGCCTGGAAATAAGCTGTTCACTCCACTTGCTACTCAGCTAAATTTTGTATCTAGACTAAGTAAACTATTGTAAATAGACCAGAAGAAGAAGAAAAGCCCGCTGAGTTTCTTGCCGGAGTCTTCTCAGGTCGGGGCCGCGATTCGAACCGGTGTGGTCCATTTGCATTTGATACAATATTGATGATATTGACGTTTTGTAAGTGCCGTTTACTGGTCTATGCAAAATAAATGATTTTTGATTTGATTTTGATTTGATGCATTAATTACATTTACACAAGTATTTTCTAAACACACGTTATAAATGTTTGCGCAAGCATATTGTAACGTGTATGGCTACCATAACGGTATGAGTAAAAGGCACGGTTGGGAGGCTAGTGGTAATGTATGTTTTTTAGCCCCTTCGAAACAAGATCAATGGCTACTTATTTTACTCTATTGTGCTTTCCAGGTGACCTGATGCCAAGGTTTGGTAAGTATTCAATATTAAAACTTAGAGCCGAATATAAATAAGAATTTATGTAGGTACTTGGTACATATCATAACAATTAAATATTTTTACAAGGAGTTTTTTTTTCTCTAAAAAGATTCGTAGGTACTCGTAGATCAACATCGAAACAATAAGGCGCCAAAATTATGAAACAATTAATAACAAAAAAAACTTTTCTGAATTTTAGGTGCGTACAGGAGAGCAGACTATGATTCACAACTCACTGCCCGTCGAATGGACTATGGTAAGCAAATTTACAGCTTCTATTAGGCAGCAGGCAATAGGAGGACACACGGCAAGTAGATGTAGAAAGGGTGCACTGGGCACAAGAATGTTAGTAGGACATCGTAGAGGTGATTTATGGGAGGGGCTGATGCCGTTTCTTATGCCCCTCAAAAAAAATTGCTTCGATTAAAGTCAATGACACCACAAAAAAACCATTTCTTTTATAACTAGTGTGATGTATTTACACAACGAAGGATAAACATGACAATATGAACCTTTTTGGTAAGAATACGTCTAAACTTATAGGCCTCTCCCATCGACCTCCAATCCGACCAGGTGGAGGCGGTCTGCATCCAATGGGTACCCGTAACTTTGACTATGTCGTCCGTCAACCTCGCAGGAGGCCGTCCTAGGTTCGTCTACGGGTACGCGGTCTCCATTCGAGAACCTTTCGGCTCCTACGGCCATCTGTTCTTCTTGCTACGTTGGTTAATTGGTTGGTTAGTATATCTAAATTCTATCAATACCATCATTACCCACAAATTTACCTTATTTAATCAATTATTTCAGGGGAGAATTACAGAAGGTTTGGCTACGTTGATCAACCACCATTCCTTAATGAGCAGGCTTTTTATAAAGGTAATGTGGGTAAATAATATAAATGTTGCTTTTTGACAATGTTAGAGTCTAGATAGAGCTGTTTAGTAGTGTGTAATATTATGTTATAGGTGCACTATAACATACTACACACTACTAAACAGCTCTATCTAGACTAGCTAGATCCAAAACTAAGCAATAAGCATAGCTTAATTGGCTTATTTCACATCGAAATCAGATAGTTCAATAAACGGTTAATAGCGGATAAGTACTACTGGTTTTATCTTGTTATTGTGATTAATACAATGACCTAAATATGTGATCTAAAGGACCTTTAGAAAAAAGACTGATATTTGCTAAAGCTAATTATCAGTATTCAATCAGCTGTCACCTAGAATCAATGCTTTAAAAGGTGACAAGATACTTACCTTACTATAAAGTTTATCTAATGCCCTTTATTAATCGATTTTGAAACCGTAGCAAAGCCGTGATGCGATGTAGTACAAATAATTGAAGTTAATTGAATGAGTATAAAATATATAACTATTACCAACTAGGCACATGATGTATTAGGTAATCTGTGCTTTTATGTATTTTTAGGATATAGGAGGGTAGCTGATAGTGGTAAAGAAATTAATAAAAATGCTGGTACTGAGGTAACTGCAGGTGAGTAGGTAAGCTTCATAACATTTAAGTATAAAATCTATCTCATTTCCAAATATTCCATCATTTAATAATATACCTAGTGTATTCTGCCTATTCCTAAATAAACGCTTATATCTCTCACATTTCATATTTTTATTCGCAGGAGTAAGTGATACATTTCCAAAAATAAGTGAAGCTATTGCGATTGACACCACAGGTTAGACACCACCATTAACTTTGACTTGGTGGCTCATGTTTTTTTCCTAGCAGAGGATTCATCTTTGTTTCGTATAAATTCTATGAGGCGTATGTTTAGTCTAAAGCGTCGCGTAGTGTAAACTCAAATTACCACGAGCCGCGACCATAAATAAATAGGTAAGTATATTATATATACCTACCGTTACTAGAACCGCGGTAGCCTAGTGGTATGGATAATGGACTGCTGAGACGAGGTCTCGAGTTCGATCCCAGGTTTACCATGGCACACACCAATGACTTCGATGCTTTTCGAAGTTATGTGTGTATTTATCGCAGGTTTATAAATGCCCGGTTAATGGCAATAGGCTCGCCACCTATTACATTGGGACCTAAACATAAACTGGGGAAATGTGGGTGTTAGCACCTCTGCCTACCCCTTCGGGGATACAGGACAGACAGTTCTCCACAGTCTATGGGAGTACTATTTACGAACTTCTCGAGCTATACATTAGGTAACTCTTAGGGCCGTATTCCAGAACGATACTCTTGCCCGCATTACGGAATCACAATTTTAATTGATAGATTGTCTATGCAATCTGTATTCAGGTAAATCGAGATTCAGAACTGAATATCGTCCTAGAATACGGGTCTAAATGTCTTTGTTCATAGGTGCTGGTGATTGGACTTCAAAAATTAGTGAAACAATTGGAACCGGCGTCACAGGTTTAGTAAACGGTTCAATATATATTATCTTATTACGGGACAGGCAGTAGCCCGATCCACGTCCGTGGGCCCATCGACGTCGACGTTATTCGAGACCACATTTCAGCGGCAGACTACCATTTTATTGACAAACCCTATTCGAAATATTATTTCGGCAACAGAGAAATGACCGTGTAAAAGTTCTGACACAGTCACTGTCTCCTAAACCTAAAGAACGATGAATCTAGTATATTAGTCAAAAAAGTTTATTTGGTTCTAAATGTTGCCAGTGATGACTAATGGCGCCGATATGTGGACTCGACTGAAGTTGTCGACATAGTCCACAGGGTTAGCAATCATAAGTGGCAGTGGGCGCGGCACATAGCAACCAGAACAGATCGCCGTTGGAGGTTTTCAAATGGAGACCACGTACTGGTGGGCGAGGTGTAGGACGACAAGATGGACGGATGACACAGTCAGAGTCGCAGGTATCCGATAGATGTAGAACGCCCCCATCCGGTCGGATTGGAGGTCAATGGAGAAGGCCTATGTTCTTGTTCAGTAGTGGACGTCCTATGGCTGATAAATATGAGGATTATGATTTCGTTCCAAGGCTAAGCAAGTTGTCGATTTGAGTTCTCATTACGCCTAAATGAAGGGAATCAGTTTAAATGGAAGGGCTAACAGATTATATTACAATTTCGGTTACTAGTAACATTTCTGAATAAAAGATTTTTTTTTCAGTTTCAACCAAGCCTGAGTTGGTGCCGCCGAAAATGTCAGAGAGCACAATAGCGAAATCATCCTTCGTATCACCAGTATCAAAAAGTGTGAAAGCAAGACTTTTACCGTCAACTGCAAAAATACTTACGCAAAGAACAGTGCGACAGAAAAGCCCCAACGCTTTGCAAGCTCTTGGAAAAGGTGACTTTTTTTAGATATTAGTTATAGGCCATCATCATCATCTATGCTTTCACCTCGGGGTCAGGATAACTTTAGTGGTTATAGGTTATGACCTACAGTCCTATGGGACCGTAGAGTTAAGGGGCCATCCCACATCCGAGGGTAGCTTCTCAGAGCCGTTGGTCCAGGGGTCAGCTGGGGGCTTAGGGATTGCTTATTGGGTCACTTTACTTACTTACACTTTTTCTAACAATAGTCTCTAAACCCGACGTTTGGAAGGACGCCAAACAGGTCAGAAATGATAATATCGCTCGTCAAAGGACTACTACTGAATATCCGTCTGCTGAAGATCGTGTCGCGTCAGAAGTTGCATCAGAATTATTGCACGAGGTCAAAGGGACTAAATCTGAAAAAAATACAGCGATCGTTCGACAGGACATTATGGACGACGATTACAGTGAAACGCCAACATTTACAAGAAGTACTATGAAAATATTTTTGAAAGGTAGCTCAAGAATGCAAATTCCATTTTCTGAAAATAATGCGTTTTGCCATTTATACCCGCATAATAAGTTATGTGGATCTGGTATTTAAAACTAATAAATACCTATCATACCTAACTGGTGTTACCAGTTTCCTATATAATTTCATATCTATAAAATTTCATAACGTTATTAAAGGTTTACCTAATGGTTTTTATAACAACTCATTGCATTTTTTATTTATTTTTTAATGATACTCTTGAGTTATTTTTATTTTTCTTGGCGGGAACGCGAAAAGTGTCATAGCGCTGCAGTGTTTAATTTTCTAAATTTGGTGTGCATTCGAGTTTTTATGTGTAAAAATGGTGAAGTTTTAGATATAACGGCTTGGCAAAGCACACAAGTGTAGGAGAGTGGGATATTGTAGTGAATTGTGATTTTTCGTGTTGGTGTCAAAATCTCCCTAAAAAAAGCTTCTCTAGTACCTAAACTACTTTACTAGAGCAACTATCATCCGTCATCGTCATCATCATCATCAACAATCATTCCAACTATACTTATCACAAAATAAACTCGACACTGGCAAGATTGTCCCCTAAATTGGGTTAATATGTTGCCATCTAAGAAAAAAAGAAGATACTCTCGTATCAAGATTGACTTCATTGAGCATGTAGGTAAGTATATGTACCTTTATTTTCATGCGATGCACCCCTTGGATACCCTCCGCCGAAGTAAGCGAGGGTGATGTATTAACCTCAGAACCTTGCGCCCAAATTACTAGCGGCTTGGTAAGTATCGCATCTTCGACGAAAATGTCAGTGCAGACCCACCATACCACTAGCCCTACCCCTGGTGGTAGAGCGGGTCCCAAACCATGTGACGCACATCTCAACCTAGTTTCGAATTTGTGACGCCTTGGTTTTAAAGATATTGGATGTTGAAACAGGGCGATTTTACACCTTGCGCCCAGCAGTTTTCTTTGAATTACTCATAAATCACTGCATTTCTATTTCTTTTTAGGTTGTCACATTTCGTCACAATGTCGTCACTAATTCTACATTCAAGTTTGAATCTCTTATGACCACCCATTCTCGAGATACAAGATGGGCGCAAGGTTCATAATTCTAAACGTTACGCCCACTTGTATTTTGACGACGGAAGCTCCTAGGAGTTTGAAACTTGCATTAAACATTAGTGACGGTAACGAAACGCTCCCGAATCTTAAAGAGTTATAAACTTTTGAAACAAAACCAACATTTCTTCTTCAAAAAAAACTCTTCAGGATAACTCTCTCCAGCCATTCTGACGTCAGAATGGCTGGTGACATTGTTATTCCTTACAAAATTAATGATGTAGAATTATCTAATTGCAGGTAGCAAATAGAGCAATTAGGTAGGAAATCACTGTCTCGATGCTAAATGAGGTCGTGTGGTCCTCAGTGGCCGGACCACAGTTTAGTACTCAGATGCTATAGTTCGAAATAATACCTACCTAAAGTCTACTTTCATCGGAATATATGTATATATTTAGTACCTCAAGAGATTTCTTTTTAATTAACAATTTATGTGGTCCGGCCGCAAGGCAGCACTCTCTGGCCGCGCCACCTCAAATTAAATAGAATATAATGAACTATTAATAAATCAATATTCCGAAAAAAACTACCTAAAGAGTACCTTGCATACGACAAATATGGTCCAATAAACCCCTTAAGTTAAGAAGTTATTGGTCGTAGGATGTGGTCCGGCTGGAAGGTACACTCTGCAGCAAGTCAATTATACAATATTTAATATTAACTATCCATAAATCAATTTATATAATAGTACCTTTTCTCTACTCTTCGTTGATACTGTTTTCTTTCAAGAAACTATTCATTTTGATTACATTAATCTTTAATGGATGTGGCGCGGCTAGGGAGGATTACTATCAACAAATATAACGAAATATGTTCTATTTCTTTATGCCAACGAGAACTGTATAAAAGTAAATTAAGACAGTAAGTCTTAATTTTCCCAAGAAAAGTGGGGCGTCTATATCGCACACAGTGCAGTTTCTGTGCAGGCAGTGCAATTCTCTAAGTACCTATACATCGTTGGGTTCGTCGATGAACTCGACGTAGAGTACCTACAACATATAACTGACGATTAGAGAACGTACTGCTGTAGGTTGTGCCTACATCGAGTTCAGTGTAGAACTCAACGCAGAATGGTTAGAGAATTGCGTTTCTGCAGTTCTAGGTTGGTAGCGTCAGTTCTAGGCTGTGGTCGTTGTTGAGTTCGTCGACGAGATCGACGATGTGTGCTTAGAGAATTGCAGCGCTGTACAGATGATTTCCGTTTCTCTTGAATTTTAGGTACTAGGTTCTAAAGTCGGAATCGTTTTTAATCAACGTAAGGAAAGTAAAAGAGTTGAAGGCCGTTTTCTAAAAGTGCCGTTGCAGTGGGCATTCCAGCCTTCACAAGTAGGTATTTGTAGTACGATGCCTGTTTTCAAAGCAAGTCCATGTTTTGCTTTTTGGTATCCAAAACGTTTTAAAATAATTTATGATTCTTTTTAGTTTTAGGTCATCCAATATTATTTCATTTTGAATATACATACTTCCACCCTTCATGTATTTTAGATGCGGGCAGCAGTGGCAATGTACTACAGAGTCCCACAATTTTTTGAGTTCGGGGCAGTGGTCCAACTGCTCTGTCCAACCAGTTGGACCATGGGTCTTTACTAGGGGCAGTTGTCCAACTTTCAAAATAGTTGGACCACAGCACCTTTTGAGGTTTCCCTGGTCCAATTCATTTGAAAAATGTAAGTGGCCAACTCTATAATTCTCAACTGCGTCTTTGTGTGTGTATGGTACTTTATGGTATACGGTTATATTGTGAACCTCTTTGCAGTAAATTAACGAAATGAAAGTCGGGTGACTAAGGTTTACAATTTATTTTTTTAATATTTTACAACATTCCCACAAAAATTACAAAAACAACACATTTGACATTTTGAGTAAGTTTCGGTCGTATTTCAATATAAAGCATAGCCTTTACGATGCAAGGAACCAGGCAGCTGGCACTTCAAAAACTATGTTTTGAAATGTCGAAGAACTTGAAATACGTCTGAAATTTAAAGACTTTTATCTTGCAGACTATTACTTAGAAGGAACACATTTATTAGTATTTTGTTCATTGGAAGCAAGATGTATGATGAGCACCTGGTACTTTTAAGTGTTGCCCTGCTCCGTTTACACAACTATTTAGTATATACGGGGAATTTGGAAGTACAAGCAAACAGACCAATGTTTTACCTTTAGTGTATGCTTTACTCAGTGACAAAAAACGATCAACTTATTTTGCTTTATAAAATATTCAGATCACCATTAGAATAGAATCCTCAAAGCTTTCATTTGTGACTTTAAAGAATTATTTGTTATAATTATTAGAATTATATTTATTTGTGAAGAGGTTCACAATATAACCGTATACCATAAAGTACCATACACACACAAAGACGCAGTTGAGAATTATAGAGTTGGCCACTTACATTTTTCAAATGAATTGGACCAGGGAAACCTCAAAAGGTGCTGTGGTCCAACTATTTTGAAAGTTGGACAACTGCCCCTAGTAGAGACCCATGGTCCAACTGGTTGGACAGAGAGCAGTTGGACCACTGCCCCGAACTCAATTTTTTTATAAATTATAAAATAAAATATAAAATAACACATTTATCACTATGGATTGTTTTACAACTGTACTAGTGGGATAAATCAGTGCCACTTGTACCATCAAAGATACTGAGTAATGGTACAGGTGGTGCAGCGACATATTTTGGTATCATTTGTACCATCAATGGTACTAGTGGGATACTTCAGTACCATTTGTACCATCAATGGTACAGTCTAATGGTACTGGTGGTCCGGCGGGCAAAAAACGGGTAGGTACGGATGGTAAAAAAAAAACAAATCAATAAATTTCACCAGTTTTATTACGTTAAGAAACCTAATTTTGACAACTTTCTGTTACTATGTTTTAAAATAGCAATCTTATACAATATTGAAATTTCGTATTCATTTAATTCAGTTCCCAAAATCATGCACAAAGATAATTATCATATTCATTTAGTAATATTGAGGTAGTTATCAGTTTCAGAACTTATACCAATTATAAAATGGTTCATTGCCCTGTGAGAATAGTGAAAATAAAAACAATATATCAATGAATATTGGACCTTGATTCATTTGAGAAGCAAAAACAACAGCTCCTCTACTATCTAAACAAAAATAAAACGCATCCTGTGGGTCCCACCTCATGAGATCGCGGTGTTATCTATACAATATTATCACATGGCGGGCGGGACGTAACGCTACGATAGGGAACGAATCTGACCGAGCGGAATCATCGCCGGGGCGCGGCAGTCAGTCCGCCCGATCGCAACGCGACCACGATACACGGCTGTAATTATTCCACCAAGGTACATCAATACATACGACATACATTAACAGTAACACTATTACTCTAGATTCGGTAAAACTTAGTGTTAGCATACACTGCAGGGGATGTAACATATTATGAACAGAATGAGTGCTCCAATTCCCCAGTAAATAAAATTAACAAGAATGAATAAAATAAAAAAATGCATGTGTGCTGCTTATAGGCTTCATAAAATAAAATCATCATTTCATAGTATTCTGGAAATATTTTCGCACGTATTAGGTAATATCCAAATTACAATCATGCACATTTAAAATGAAATTAATATTCATCCTTTCACACGTAAATACACAAATAGTGGTTACACACACGAGAAAGAACTATAATGTAATGTAAATAACAGTAGAACCATCAAACAAGAATGATAAAGAATTATTATTAGCGACAATGACATGTAAGTAATGGGCGCGAGGGCGCGTCGGCAGGGGTGTAATTCAGTCTCGTGGCCGCGCGCCCCTCGCGCCTTCATCAACTTAAACTACTTCACAACGATACAATAAACTAAAACTATTTCTGCATCCTAATCATTACAAATCATAATGTGCCCTCTCTACATTTGGAAGGAATAAACAACATGCCTATATGTACACTTCCTGTCGCAGTGAAAGTAACCATATTTTCCATTCTGATAGCCGATACTAGGGGAATCTGGCTAACTGCGTGTCGGATAATGATCGCCCAACTAAGGTGTGGCCGTCGAACGATATTGAACACATATACAAGCCAATTTCTTTATTCAAGAACAAAAATCTACTTACGAGTGGAAATGTTACACCAATATATAATCTAACATTTAATTCAACATTCAAGTATCGTTTAATGCATACACCTATTTTCTTTAGCGAAATAAATTTATCTTGCATACAACTACACATAATTATATTTTTCACTCGTACCGTATAATATAGATAAGTAATAACATTGAATTCGCAAATTATTATAATTTCCTATTTTACTAAAATACTCATAACAGGTGGTCGATCTTTCAGCAATAGGTGTTATTCATGAAGTATGGAATGTAAAATAGTTTGCCGATTTTTCAGAATTCTGAAAAATATAAATTTACACTTTTAAGCATAAATTTCTCCCAGCATCAGTACATTATATTCTGTGCAATAAATTCAGCCTTTACAAGTAACATGTTAATAGTCATTGATACTTAATTAACCTTCCATACCTGGTATTACAGCTATTGTGGAGAGTAATAAAGTGATATAGAGATATAGTGCGCATCAAATCGTACATTTTGCACTGACAACAGACAGTTCGTTCACTTCACGGACCAGTGCACGATGTATAAGTATAACCATGTCAGTTACAAACTCCCACTGCTCTGATTATAGACAGTGCAAATGTTTATTTATTCTCCCAGATCTTTGTAGAAACCAAGCTAGTTTTCAAATATCGTATTCTGTACCAAAAGCAACATCTATGTACTTTATAGAAGTGCACATATTCATATCCGTAGCATGCAAAGGAACTCACTTTAGGTAGGTACATTTCTGCTGTCTAAATCTCTTGCGTAACTAATACATAAGATAACTGTAAGAGACGGAATATCCCTTAAATATTTAGGACGTTATCAATTTATTACAAATGTATCTTTTATATTTAATATAATGCTTTTGAAATTTTAATATTATAAGCGTCGTAAAGTTGCCATGTACTTTGAAATTAAGATCCTATTCAGTTAGCGGCAATGAAATGTTATCAATACCGATAAGAGTTCAGTACAGTACATTGTTTTCTTGTTGAGATAATTACTTTGCCAATTGTGAGATTGTATTTTAATAATATGTGGAAGCAATACAAAATAGTATATGATATGATTAGAAGAGGTTTAGATTTTGCGCAATATTCAAGTAGCGCTCATACCCACTAACACTGGCCGCTGATTATTCGACCAATAACTCACACGAAATGGTTAGCCGCTAGAGCTTAAGGTGCTTTGGCATGTGGATGGAGGGATTAAACGGAGTGAAACTTGACTTAACAATCCATTAGGTTGCACTACTCGTTATCAAACTGATCTTGATTTTTCATAACGAGAGTAAATCTCTTCCGATAGAATACAACACGAGAGTACGTGCGGACGTACAAAATCGTAAGACATCAAGTACATATAATTCGATTAGGAAGTTGTAGTCATTGAACCTATCACAAGATAAGAGCCGAAAGTCATCCAGTATATATAAGTTTGATAAAGACAAAAATCACGCGTGTAAGTATAAGCAGGCATGATACATTGTGGGATTGTAATACGTCATTCTTCTGAAATGAATTGAGAATTATTTTGATGCATTTGGGAGACGGAATAGACGTAACGAGATGTAAAAACGAATCAAGTGTCGAAGTGTCGGGACATCAACTGGTGGCAGTGGGCGTGGGGTGAGCCGTGGCCGGTGTGGCACATGGCTTAGCGACGCCCACACCTTATAATTTATCATTATTATCTAACCTAAAACTGAGAAAATGGAATCAAGAATGTACAACATTCTTAGTAACATTTTTGCCAAAACTTCCATATATTATCACAATTATACATATAAATATCTAAGCTTTTCATAATTTTGATATCATTCACTTAATCTTAATCTCTCATAGTTAAATTATCTCACTTGGCACAATGATAACGAAAATCGTACATTTGAATAATAAAACGTATCACGACAGAATCAAACAATACGGTAGAGGCGACGTTACATGCGCGCCGGCTAACGCTACGGTATCGTTTTACGTCAAAACTTTTGAATTACATTTTCAATACAAGAAAACATTATAAAGCTAACAAAGACAAAATTACAAAGAAAACGATCAACAAATGTTACTTACAAATTAAAACTCATAAGTTTACTCCTTACTCTCCAACAATTACTATTATATCAAAAATATTTGTCCATCATAATTAGGTAAGATCATCAAATCGTCTCCTATCAGTGATAAGAGGAGGGCGCGGCGTCAGTCCCTGGCGATGATACTTTCTACACACAAGCTCGGAAGGAGGGCACGGCACGCGGCTACTCGCCTGGCTCGCGCGCCGTCTAACCTCCTTCTCGCGAAGTTGACTGGCAAGGTCGACTGCGCCGCTAATGTCAAGTCAAGTCAAGGCTCTTCATTACATCAGGCCGATCCGACACGATCGGCGTTCGCTCTTTGGATTAGTTACTTATCACCCAACACACATCAGTTCCACAGAAACCATTGTACAACACAATTTCATCAGCATGCATGCAGAAACTCGTGTATAGTTAAAGAAATATTCTTACAATATACTTGCAAAGCCGTATGTCCAATGAGCCTCCTCGTTAAAGCAACATCATGAAATTATCGTTCCAAGTTTATTTTCCCACACACCCTTTAAATCAATACAATTAACAGTGTAGTGCAGTGACTTAACAGATTAAACTATTACTTTATAACAAAAACGTAATTGCATGTCTTGTTTGTATAAAATGGCTTGAATCTATAGATACTGCTAGTAACATGTGTATATGTATATAACATAATCAACTATTGCAATCTCCGACAACTCTGAACTGTAGCAGAATAACAGGGTATGAAACAATATAACAATCACATCATTATTAAAAAATAGTGTATATGAATAATATCGTATATATATGTTTGATATACATTCAAATATTTCATCAACATACATAATTCCCGGGATAAAATATGGATTCATTAATAGATATAATATAATTACAATTCACTACAATAATATAATTATGTTAACAACAACATTTGGACAAGTCGTTAACTGGGAGCCTAAAGCGTCAGAAACTTTCACCCTCTGTGCAACGTGAGTGGTGACAAGCTAGTCTAACGGTTGTTGCGCACCGCAGGGGCAGCTGGTCCAGGGTGACGAGGGTGTTGCGAGGGCTCGAGGATAAGGTGGAGGCGGAGGGCGCGCGGGTTCTCGACAGGTGGTGGCAATCTACTGCTGCGGGGGCGGCGGCTGCGCGGCGCGGCGGCGGCCCGGAGCCGACGCCTGCGCCACCATCGCGCGAATGCGCCGCTGCGCTGACTGCCAAAGATCATACATTTTTCGTTAAAACGTGTCAATAGCCTAAGGTTTCGTTACCGCAAGTCAATGATATATAAGATTAATGAACATTCGCTTTAGATCTAATGATTCAATGTGATACGAATCAAACGAGTAAGAAAGGCTAGAAAAGATTCGATTACGGTTTTAATATAATCACGTATATGTTTAAAATGTTTTGTGCATACATCCTATTAGAACACGTTACTCGTTTGAGAAATTATGACAACGCTACCAAAAAAGACTGGATACAACGTTGATAATTAAATTGATAAAATGACGATTGAGAAGTTCTTGAAATGTCAACTCTATAAATTACTGATCACAAAATAGCCTGATTCTATAGACAGTAAGGACGTTGATTAGAAAGTAAAACAGATAACTAAGGATTTTTACTTGTCACAAGTGAACGACTGTCGTGGTATGGACATATGAAAAAGCAGAAGAAATGATAGTTGTTGTAAAAAAAAAAATAGGTTTAAAGTATGAACGTAGAGGGCTTTATTTAGAGGGTCGGCCTAAGAAAAAGTGCGATGGATTGTGTGAAAGAAGATTTATGGCAAAGAAGGGAGTGACAGGAAATGACATCTGACACGAATGTATGGAGGAGAATGAGATGTTGCGCCAACCCCAATTAATTGGGACAAGAGCAGAGATTATGATTATTACCAGAATATGACCAGATGAGGAACCGCACCTTGTTTTTATTGGGCTTGAAGTTGTTATGGATTTGTAAAAATATGGCCCATGTAAGCATTTTTATGCGGAGTGTAAACATGTGCATAAAGTCCAACCTTAATTGAGAATAAATTTAAATAAAGCAAAAATCTAGACAGTGTGTGATTCATCAATTCAACACATGATTCATTTGGAAGTAGTGTCGATATGTCGACCGTATGATATAACGTAGTCTGTCCATAACAGACACCTGTTACCACAGGCCTGTTAACATAACACATTCACGGCGTGAATAAACTCACTCTGAACATAGAACAAATTTAAATTAAGTAAAATCAAACAAGTAATGCATAAATTCAAAATATCAGTCATTAGTAAAACAAAAAGATGATGACTACTTTTTATTACTCGAAAATTAACACCAAAGACCACCATACAAACAAAAAGAATAAGGCATGTAAAAAAATTGGACATTGGACTTTGGATTTAGATAATATTGGTCAGCGAAACCCATGTTTAACGCGATCATATGGTAAATACAATAATTTACCTTTTGATACGACGTTTCGGCCAGGTTACACTAGCTATGGTCACATTTGGATTAGAAACTAAAAATAATTAGTAAAAGAGTACTAAAAAAGTTAGTTCCAATTTAGTTAAGCAATATTTTATTTTGGATTGCATTTTTTTTACACCGAAATCTAAAATATTTAGCAGTGTTGGGTAAACTTGGACATCCTTGTCATCGTCCCTATATCCTAGAAATGTCACACAAATGACTGAAGTCTGAACAATGAATGTAGAATCAGTCAGTTTTAGGATCAGTCATTCCTAGAATTATTTTTACATTCCAAGAACAGATTAGGATTCCATTCTCCTTCAAATATATCTAGGGCTCAGATTCTACTAATTGTCAATCATGGTCAATCCACAAACACTAAGAAATGGCATAGACTTAAAAACTTTATTAGTTAATTTCTAAAATTGAAAGGTATTTTTTGTCGTGTCCATGGTTTGACAAAGGTTGACGACTAGAAGATTCGGGGTCCAGTTATTTGGCGTAAGGGAATAATAATCCTATGTACCAGACGAGCTTTCGCAGTTTTCAAATATTAGTACAATGAAAAAGTTCACTAGTGCTTAGCTTATAACGAATCACCATCGTATAAATACTGCAAGAATTTGTACACATTTCTTTCTGTCGCTCATCATCGGTATAACAAACATACCCACTCACATCCTTACAAAATAAATTAAAACCAGCGATACAAACAGGTAGTTACATAGTCCAATAACTTATAGATAAAGGTATAAGTAGCTTAAAGTAAAGATGGTTTTCATAACAAAAGTCTTTAATTAACAATTTACACAAACATTCGCCAAATATGTATTATTTACATGAATACTGAATATTGGGATAACTCACCTATTGTTTTAACGTCAATGTTATACACAACTTGACATGGACATGTTGTGGTGGCATTTTATTCATTAAGGAGGATTCTATCCTTATTCAGGCTCTGTGTGTTTCAGCCCGCTTCGGTGGGTAGCTACAAAACGTAAATATCTCATTATGCCCGAGTGAGTCGTGATACCATTTTCTACTTCAAGTTCGCCTTGCCGCCAGCAATAAGAATAAAAATATAGGTACTTATCTTATTGAAATTGTCACACCATCACAGACACGTTTTATGTTTTACATTAATTCTAAGATTGGACTTGTAACTACATGCGCTTCTCACATACATCACTTTCAAACATTCATAATAATTTTATAGAAAAAATCGCAATCGCAATTAAATGTAAAAAATAAAATATTGTATATAAAAACTATAACTGAATTAACTTAAGAATATGTAAATAAATATTAGTAATTAATCAAGTCAGATTATTTATACGATGGGATTAGTCATTTTTTAGATAAATCATAGTCAATGTTATTTTTGAGTTTTTCACCAGCATATAAAATAGACACATAAGTACATGTATATTTCGTACCTGGACACTATAGAAGGGGCCAACGATGTGCACGGTGGTGTCATGGTCCTGCGGCTGGCCGCCGGCCATTGCCTGTTGTGGCTGCTCAGGTAGCTTGATCAAAGAACCGGTCACGCGTTGCAGCTCGCGCACGTTCTGGCCTCCCTTGCCGATGATCCGCCCAACTTGAGAGGACGCCACCACGATCTCGACTGTCAGTCGTACATCGTCAGAACCAGACATAAAACCTTCTTCTCGCATCTTTTCGAAGATGAGATATTGAGCCTGTAACGCGGTCGTAAAATGAATGAAAATATTGTATAAGTTTCGCCACACATTCCTTGTTAAGTGCTATTAATTGTCGAAAACACTCACCTTCCATTGAGCTTCTGGACTGCCAACAATAGTGACTTTACGCTCTTGTTGTGGGTTACTCGGATTCTCACCCTGTTTGTCTTGTTCCAAAGGCGCTATCTTGACAGAGGCATTGCTGAAGCGGATAATGTTGCGAATGTGAAGACCTTTGGTGCCAATTATTGCGCCCACTGCATTATTTGGGATGTACAAGTATGTTGTCTCCTGTAGAAAAGCAATAGAAAGTACATGAATAAACAATAATAAAATAAATTTAATTCGAAATGAACATTATTTTATTCGACTTTGTTTTTTAATCGTAAACTTGTTTATCACCTGTGAGTCACCAGCACCTTGCTGCGCGCCGCCTTGGCCAGGGAGCGGTGCATATATTGGGGGAGGGAACGGTGGGGGTGCGCCGCAGAAACCACGTCCAGTCGACATCATGGCCATCGGGTGCAGGCCCGGGAACATAATACTTTGGGGTGCCAGCATCTATAACATTGCAAACTCATTTTGATACAAAATCTATAAAAAAAATGATGAAGATCATCAATTTTTGTGAACTGCTTGATTTTTTTATGAAGATTTGATTACCTGCAAATCGCTTTCGTAGCTCTGGCGTAGCTTAGCTGAAATTTGTGACTCCGCTTTAGCCATATTTTCAATCGTGCCTTTAACCGTGATGATTCGCTCCAAATTGAAGCTATTAATATCATTGATAGAGGACACTGTAATCTTTGTGTCAGTTTCTTGCATAATTCTTTTAATAGTATTACCGCCTTTACCAATTATGCGTCCAATTAGATTGTTGTGAGCCAGGATTTTGAGACAAATCTCACTGAAAACAACAGAATTATTTTCATTTCTAAACATTTTTTTGACACTTAAAAGTATTCTTCTACACAGGGTGTTAAGGGAACACTCCCACTAACACCCTGTAAAAGTCAAACTTACCCCTTATTAGTATTGTTGGCCTCTTGCTGCATGACTTCGAGTATTCGTTTGCATGCGTTAGTACAGTTCTCAGGGTTACCGTATATGGTAATTGCCTTCTCAAGAGATCCCACATTATCTTTGCGGTGGACATCGACCCGAGCACGGCTCTGTTGTGTGATGAGTCGGATCGTGCTTCCCTGGCGACCAATAATGGCACCGACCATATCGCTCTGTACCAAGAGCCGCAGTGGAAAGTCAGTGGGCCGCGAACCACCACCAGTAGCGCCACCGCCGCCGCGGCCACCACCAGGTCGCCCGCGTCGCCCGCCGCGGCTGTTTTGCTCTGCTGCTTCAACTTTCATCCTACTACCTTCCAGTTCGAAGCCATTTAAACCATTAATGGCTCTGTAACAAATTACGTAGTTACATGTAAACAAAAAATTCCCTGTTCAAATAAATAATGCAACAAACAATAAGCATATTAGTTTGTTGTACAAGACCAAGATTGAAGGCGGTAGGCTGAAGGAACAAATTAAATGGCCTAGAAATTATTATATTATTATATTGATTTTAAAAAGGGCCTAGACATTACTCAGGTAATATAATGACCTGGAAAGCCATAAAGCAAAGAAACAATCACCACACATTGTACATGCAAACAACGCAGACAGAAAGCTCCAGCAGAGACACTAGCTCATCCAGAGACGTCAAACAGGCCATAATACTCACTGCTGAGCCTGTTCCGGCGTCTCAAACGTAATGAACACCGCTTGGGTGTTGGCATCACGCGTGTTGGCTTTGTCGCAATGCTGTACGTTGCCATATTGTGACAGCAGGGGCTCGATGTTGTCGAAGCGAACATGGAGAGGTAGCCCACTGATGAGTACCTTTGATGACCGGCTGTGAGAAGCGCATTGTCACTTGTAAATATCATATTTAAATATTATGCCTAGCTAAAGAAGAGAATAATAAAATCTGAGATAACTAACAAACATATACTGCATTTGTTGGTACCAAATGTTAGAATACTAACGGACATATAAATATGAAATATAATTGTTGAATGTTTCATTAAGTTTAGTAGACAAATGAGGATAGAATTCTATTAAATTGCTCGAAATAGCCCCGGATGGGTACCTTAATAAGCCGCAATGGCGACTAGCGCAAATTTGATGATGGATGTTCATACTAGTACTCATCTTTTGAAAACAATATTAACATCTATACTACACTAGACTGTACAATTTTGCCTAATCTGTGCATGCAGTTAAGAATACCTATCTAGTTAGGATCGTTTTACTGTAATTATAATAGTCAAATATTTTTGTCTTTCAGGCTCATACCGGAGTTATCGTTATTAATATTGTTTGTTGTGTATTGTATCGTTATTAAACTATATTATTGATTACAATATTTCATACTTCAATAAGATCTAATCTGTACAGAAGTCTACATGGACTAAATTAGAATGAATATTTGTTATTTTAGTCTCATTTACATATTATTTTGTAGTTAGTCTTGATGAAAAATAAAGTTTATTTTTCGAAGACCGCACGTAACATTAACGAGAGAAGAGATGTTCAGTTGAACCGGAGAGGTTGAAAATTCTAAAAACTAGACACGCAGTAGTTTTGAACGGCCCCTAAGCTATTAAACGCGTCCAGTGCACATAAACTATTATGTAAATATTAGCCAGACCAGACAAACTTTGTTTCGCGTTAGAATCAATGATGTTTTCATATTTTAATTAGCTGTATTCATTTCCTAATTATTTGGAGAACGGGAAGCATTACGAAATGTACCGTGTTATAATTATTTGATAGTAGTATATATATCTAAACTGCTCCATGAGTTGACAACTTAGGAATTACCATTTCTCGTGTGAAATCAAAAATAAACATACCTATGTACTTCAATAAAAATTTACCCTAATGCGCAAAATGGAGGAAAATGCAACGAACTGATTACCACGCAAATAGAAATGTTGACTACCAGTAACCACCTCCACCCAAAGAAAGGATATTGATCATTTAGTGGTACTACTAACATTAATCATGCGTCAAGATAAAAATATTAAAATTATTTCTCTAATTTTCGAACCCGCTCGACCATCAGAATAATAGTTTTGAACCGAGGTTTTCTTTTCAAATTTATAACATACTAGCTGTTGCCCGCGATTCCACCCGCGTGAACTTCCGATTCCCGCTACCGAGCATTTTCCCATTTATTCACCTTTTAAACCATCTCTGGACTTCCACAACTAATTCAAGACCAAAATTAGCCAAATCCATCCAGCCGTTCTCAAGTTTTAGCGAGGCTAAGGAACAGCAATTAATTTTTATATAATATAGATGAAATTGGCGTTTTGTTATTATATTTTGTCGTAGGTAGGAGGTAGAAACTTTTTTTGATTTCGTATGATAAAACCAAAGATAAAGGATAAAATAGACTGTCAGAGTCGTTAAGTTCATACGATTATATAACACAATACAATACAATACTTGACGATACCTACTTTACTACCGAAAATGTCGACCACGTTGCGTGAAGGGGCTAGTAGAATCTTAGATCAGCGAAACAGGTGTATCAATTATTGTTCATTTGCGATCCCAAGAAACCAACGAGTATACTTAACTAATGGTACTCCAATGGTCACTGTATTGCAAACATGGATAGCTCCTACGCAGGTACCTAACAATTTTATTTTATTTCATTATATTTGGAAAACTTACAGCTATACATTTATATGATAATCTTTATAGTGTAAGCAAGCAAGTAATATCCGTGCAATCCTCTAAAGACGCGTACTGCGCACACAAGCGCATTTTGGGTCAAGATATTACATGCCGGTAACTACACTTCTAAATAGGCTTTAATTCATTTATACATAAGGGAATGATTCCGATCTCGGCAGCAAGCACGATTGCTGCAGCAGCAGTGGTGTCACCTATCGAGTCGCGCGTATTTGCTGCCTGTCGATGTATGTCGCGCAGATTCCGAACAAGGCAGCTCAGTGTTGCGCTGTTTGTGGTGATGTGCTGTTGTGTAGTCATTAATTTGCTTTCAGTTGGCAAGATCTCGATTGATGACCAAAATTATTAAAAACTCTGGGAAGCTATCATCGGCGTCTTCATTTGATATAGTAAATCTGTAGGTTCCGGTGATGGTATATCCGTGACAGAAGAATATGGGCTTAAAAATTATTTGACAACGTCGTATTATTTGACGCTGTGGTTTCATATTGGCTATTTTTTCGTAAATTACTTAGGCAAAAAAACAGCAATATAAAAGTCATCAAAATAGTTCACTAGTAAAAAAGTTTCACGAGTTATAAATGGAGTAACTAATAAGATTTTCTACTTTCCGTGTATCTACGTATTGGAAGATTTGAAACGGACCCAGAGGAAAGTACTTATTAAAAAATAAAGAAAACTACTTTTCATCGAACCGACTAAAATCCGAAAAAATAACCAGTTTTTTTATGGCACCAATAGATAGGGTCAATCAAAAAAGATAAATCTTTCTAACGAACATAGTGAAATTGGATGTGACAAGCGAGTTTTGGGAAAATCTTTAAATAGTTTGATTCTTTTAAAAAAGAACGAATTGTTTGTTTCTTTCAAAAAAGAAGAAAATGTTTCCTTTTAGTGAAACTTGCCATCTTTAGTATTTAGAGAATTTTTCCTCCAGGTAAGCTTCTAACCTGTATGTATACATACAGATATGGATGTCTGCGCCGCCGCGCCGTTAATTTATAAATAGATTCCTCGGTATGTATGGTGTACACTACTAGCGTTGCCAAAAGCCGGATTTCGAAAAAACGACAGGTTAATGAACCCTATTGTAATACAGTCAAGTATGATAAAAAGGTTTATGTAGGTTTTAATATTTCTACTAGGCGATAATTCAAGGCAATGGCTATTGAAATTAATAGCTGATAATTTTCAGTAGATCGTTAAGGTTGTTATTCATTTATAGCAAAGACCTAACTAGCCTAATAAAATAAAATTTACCGATATTTTAACGTCGGTACTTGTCGCGTCGCGAGGAACTTAGGGCTACAAAATGGCGGAGCGCTGGGAGATGACATCACCGTGCCCTCGTCACTACGCGGTCGAAACAGTCGTCGCTCCGCTCTCTCCCTCCCCAGCTCGCCTCCCACCCGCGCGCCATTCACAACTTCGTTACATTGCACTCGCTCGTTGCATGACCCCTCGTAGTCAATGTACCGACCCAACTACTTACTATCTCGCTCTATACAACATAATCAAAATTATACACAACTCCGCGCACTAAAGAATAATATACCTACCTACTTAGTTATTTATTATCGTTGTTAGACGTAGTTCACGCAATGCATGGTTGCCGTGGTCTTATGATTTAATTTTTTTTTATTCTGCCAAAATTATGAGTTGAATAAATTTATTATGATTTAGAATTTAGAAATAATATTAACGAAACGGATTTAACTGAATGGATTTAAAATAACATACTATTTCTATGTTCCCGCAGAGTTTACCTGTGGGGGTCTGTGTTATATTACCTAGGTACCCAATCCCCTATCAACTTTATTATAGTTCGCTAAAAATAACGTTCACAGATAAGCTGATGCTTAGTATGGTTTAAATTAAAGTTGATATCAATACAAACAAGGTCTACGCCCGTTAATTTATTATTCTGTTTATATGGCAAAACATTATGACTTGTGTATGTTGTATTGTTATGTACACAATATATGACGATTACAATAATTTATATTACAATGTTATTCATTTGCATTCCGTTATGTCACCATTTATGTAATAAATACTAAACGTAACAATAGTATAGCTACTGGCTAACTCAAATTGATTATTTTAATGCCGTGCGAGGTCATTCCACTCTCGTTAATCAATATCTTCCTGCATCGATATGATATGAAGCGAGTAACGAGAATGTAAGAAATTTGATTGCTACTAAAATGCAATTTATCAACGGCACGCATTTACAATTTGGTACAATTTGTAAACTATCATTAATTCGACTATATTGATACATATTTATATAATGGTATAAAAACCAATGAGAACGTAATTCACTATGAATATTTTATATACGCTGATATGATTAATATTTACACTTTAAATAAATTGCTAGCGTACCTTCCTAGGTCATTCCACTGTCGTAAATCAATATCTTCGGCTTTTTAAAGTGCGTAATAAGAACATATGAATCTTTTTGATCATAAACATGATTTAAATAAGTGCATAATAATAGATTGAATAATTAAGTAAGTAGTAAGTACAAGAAACATATCGAGACAAGATGTGAACGATGTCATTTTCTGTACATTCTTGACTATTGTTTATGAAAGTAGGTAAATAGGATGAGCATTTGCAAGCTATACCGGCGGTTTTAACAATTCTGGGTCTTTTGACCTTCATGTCGGTCGGTTCTGAAAGTGCTATCAAATACAACCGCCGCTTTGACTGCCTAACAATGACTAAACATCCTCTGGATGTTAATTCGTCATGTTGTAGTCATTATCATTTCTAGTTAACGTTCAACATTATTACCTAACATACTTTGATATTAGTAGGTAGATATTGTTATCAACGGGCTACCTTTGAATCCACAAGTGAGTTCCAAATCATGATATGAACATACTTCGCTTCTTAAATCATTTGTCTGCGAGGACAGCAAGTAAAACCTAATTATTATTGTTATATTTATGAGTTTACAACCTTTCGATATAAAATAATGTAAAAGATAAATTCATTTAAGAAAGCTTGTGGACTAAGTGAGTTCAATATTAATGATTCATAACCACGTCGCGCCACATTACTGAAGGCGGCGGCGGTAGCGCCGAGAGCCGCCATTTTACTTTACTCACCACGTGTTCATGTGCATCAAATTATTGATGCATTACAAAGTTCATGTGAAAAGTAACATACAAAATGGTCGAAAAAGTATCGTGGTGATTAATTTATGATTCACCTTATTTACACCTCAAAGAAAAATGTGTAGTATTTGTACGGGAACTTACTGATCCTATTAACTAGTCATACCTGCGGTATTTCGCCATTCTGTATGCCATAAAGCAGGTTGTAAACTTAGCACAGCACGCGAACGATGTGAATATACCTATATGCACAGTGACGCTTACAATATCACCACTTTAACAATATTGCTTAATATCCACAACAGTTTACAAGTTTTAAAAAGCATGAATATTATTGAAATTGATTCAAGGCTGGGATTGGATTGGATAAAAGCGACCGGAAGAAAGGATGGACCTAGCGCAGTCGCACACAAGCTGTGGCGCAACTGAGTGTTGCCGTGTGACTGAAGAATGAGTGAACCGAAGTTGAGTACCGGCTGTGTAACGGACGCGACGCGGGTTCAGAACGGACTTGCAATGCAAAACGACTGACTGCTATTTTGCCGCCCTCCACCCGCCCGCTACATACTGATAAACAACGGTCCATTCACTAATCCCTTACTGCTATCTATGTGACTGGTGGCTATTACATTATAAATTTGTAGCGAATAAACAAATTTACATGAAACTTATGTACGATATTGATTTTATATGCACACGGTTAAGTAAGTCAACACAGTGATTAAACCTCTGGAGTTGACAATTAATTGATGCTTTTCTGTTGCAACTTGCAAGAACCCACACTAGGGTGAATTTTTCTTTTAACCCTAAGACGAGCACCTTCGAAGTTCTCTCTGTACTTTCTACTTATAGTAAAAAGTGACATTGGTAAATTTATCAACTTTAGTAGTGCGGTTCCGTAAATTCCTACGAAGTAAATAATGTGCTAACACTTTATAAATAAACAATTAAAAGAGCTTCTGTGTACGTATAAATTTGTAGCCGATCGCAGACCGTAGCAGTTGATCCAGTATAACCGTGAAATAGACTTGAATGCCTGCGAGCCACATTTAAATATATTTGGTCAATGACTTCCTCCCGGGCGATAACTTGTACAATGGGTTAAGGAAGTTGCATTGTATTGTAACTTTTCGTGGTGAACTGCGACTTGTTCATAAGCAGAGGTGACGGTATATTTCACAGGCGGTACACTAACAACCAAACAAAGCATACCGACCATAAACTAACCTAACATTGTTCTCAGGTAAAACCGTCCATAGGTACAGGCATTTGACCCTATTATAATATTATGTTCTGGTCTTTTCGGTCCGTTAGGTTGAATTTTCAAAATGTTGAATTTCCATAATGTTGAATTCTCAGTTAGTTGGGCTCAGACGCTGAATGTCCACTTTTCAATATGTCCACCGGTCGCAAAAGGTCTCTTTCACAAAATGTTCTTAGAATGTCTCTTTGCAAAATGTCCCCTCTTTCATAGTACCTTTTTGATTTTTAACTTATCATAATTTCATTCAGCAATCCGCTTACACAGGTCGATGTTTGAAATGTTTGATTTGTATGAATATGCGTAGGTAATATAGGTAAGTAAAAAATTAAAAAAAATATAGTTAGCTAGCGCCTAGATGTTGGAGTCTATTGGCCAAAGAAAAGTCAGGAAAGAGAGTCATTTTTACAAACACGTAGTGTTGCAATGGTGGCGCTCAGCTCCCCCTGCATTCGCACTCCAGGACCGTGGCCCAAAGGGGTAAGAAACGGGGAAACCAACGTGGATGTTAATTGATGTTGCACCCCGGTAAGCTGATGTCTGAAATTTTGTTTAGGGCACCAGCTGACACATGCTCAACACGCAAATATTTTGTTTTCTTATTGAATAACTACAAATTACTCATTTTTTGCATGTTTAAGCGATCACTACTACTAAACCCACTATCGTCGCAGATTTTATGAGATTCCGGCTTGCGGATACTGCTTGTTCTAATTCATATGTGTGTATGTGAAAAGATGATTATGTAATCCAACCGCACAATATGGTAGGTCGGATACGGCACGTCCATATCAAGGGTAACTAGCTCAAAAATGCTTTAATTTTACTAGAACTGCTATTTTGGCAGTAGCATATTTTGTAGTCACACACTCCGGAACATGCGCCATATTATATACAGGGTGGATGATTGCAACAGAAGGGAAAGTATTCGAAATACTAGAGATAGCAAATTTTTATATATTATATCAGTTGTTGCCCGCGGCTTCGACTGCGTGGATGACGATTATCGCGCAGTGCATGTTACTCAGGGTGAATGTAGCTTTCTAATTGTGAAAGAATTTTTGAAATTGGCGCAGTAGTTTTTAAATTCGTTTATTACAAACAAACACATACAAACATACTCATTTTTCCTTCTTATAATATTAGTATAGAGAAATAAATAAAATAAATAAATATAGAAAGGAAATAAGCATATTTCCGAAAAATCGCTTGGGTGGGACACAAAGAATTCGAACAAACTGTATTCGTGATACATATTGGAAATAAATGTTAGCAAAATTAAAATTTGGATCACAATATTTGAAGTAATTAGTTCCTAGTGTTCCTACAAGCTGAAATTTGAGTCGTCTTATTGGAATAGATGGGCTCCCTCAGATTAATCTTCTAAAAGTAGTAGTATTCTAAAATAACACAGGTAAGGTAAGTAACCTGAACGACGGAGGAGCCGTGCGGCATGGTCTTGTCACGTGCGAGCCTACAAAGGGCAATCTTTTGCCACCTGTCGACAGGTGCAAAGAAAGCAACGGCTGCCCTCGTATGTACTGAACACATTACACAGAATTTTACTTAATTAATAGAATAGCTCGAAGTCTTAATATCAAAGCTGTTTTGAAAATCATCATGTTTTATTTATTTTTTACGCTATTCACGCGCAACACGGTGGAGCAGCGTCTGTGTCGCCTCTTAATCTCTTCGGCTCCCTTCACACTGGCGGCTTTCGTATAGAAAGGACATTTGAGCACAACGACCTATTATGTCATTCCAGCGTAGGCGTTCGATGAACGTATACGCAACGCAGACGCCGCGACTACGCGTCTCTGATCAAGTACGCTGCAGTAGCCTCGAGCGTTCCATCGACGTTACTTCGGCGCGGCAGCGTATTCATAAATATGTTCCAGCAAAGACTCTGCGCTGCGTATACGTTCATCGAACGCCTACGCTCCATCAACGCCAGTGTGAAGGTAGTGTTAAGGTGTAGAAAGTACGCGTGGATCTGCCACGCGTGTACAAACTCCGCGCGTGATGGCGAAGAAAAACGCACAGAAATACACCATCACACGCGTGAATTTGGCGGTATTTTAGTCCGAGAGCTGTAAGATACTTTTGGAGGTGCTTGAGACGATCTGAATCTTAATACAGAAATGTATTTCAAAAAACGCGCGTCTTTGTTCATATGGAATATTTTTATCCTTTTATCGGTTCTGTCGCAAAATGCACTTCATGCTCAAAACGTCCCTTTAGGAATCTCAATGTACCTTTCGCAAAATGCACTTTTCACAAAATGCACTTCTGGTAGAAGCAGGCTTGTTCGGAAGAGTGGCTCGCAAAGTACCGTTGTTGAAGAAAGAACATAGAAATATGCTCGTTTGGCGTTTGCAGGTAAATATGGTCATTGGACCTAACGCCCAATAGCAACATGTATCATTCTCTGACGAGATCAAGGTTAATTTTATTTCTTCAGATAGAAGGCAATATGTACGGCGTCCTGTTTAAGCGGAAATGAATCCAAGTTTCACAAAAAAGCAGGTGAAATATGGCGATGGAAACATTAAAACGTGGGTGCCTTTATTCTGGACGTGGAGTGGGACTTGTGAGGAAAGTTCAGGGTAACTTACATCAACATCAATACAAGGCAATATTGGAGGAAAATATGATTCCCTATGCTAAGGAGCATCTCCCTCTCAATATGGACGTTTCAGCAGGATAACTACCCGAAACATACCGCCCGTTCAGTCAAGTCGTTTCTTAACAATCAGTCAATATCGGTGCTAGATTGGCCAGCAAATAGCCCGGACCTCAACCCAATTGAGCAACTTTGGCACGAAATCAGGAAAAAAGTTGGCACTTATCCTACCGATATCGTATCGATATGATGCTAGACCACGTCTGTATAATATTATATATAATCTTTACACCTGCATAGTTAAAAAATCCCTCGTTTGTCAATCACCTTAGTACAGAAACCACTATAGCGACCTCAATGGACGACAACTTCTTAATAAACTGGATAAACTGGGTATTCGAGGTACTGTTCATGGGCTGTTTGAGAGTTATCTCACTAACCGTATGCAAAGGGTTAAAATGGGAAACCATCTGAGCGATGAGATAATGTCTACTTACGGCGTCCCTCAGGGAAGTATTCTAGGCCCCACATTGTTCCAGCTGTACATAAACGACCTCTGCACTATGGCTTTACCGTATTCTAGTATCTTTACATACGCAGATGACACGGCAATAGTTGTATGGGGTCCAAACTGGGCAACAGTGAAAGAGAGGGCGGAATACTCTTTGAAACAAGTTATGAGCTGGCTTTCTAAAAACTTGCTTACACTAAACTTAAGCAAAACAGTCTACCTCCCATTCTTTTTGTCTAAAATAAACTCACCCCCGCAAAATTTTTCAATAGTAGCCCACAATTGCCTCCAACCTAGTAACTGTACCTGTCAAGAAATATCGTGTGCGGCAAACGTAAAATATTTAGGTGTGCAGATTGACTGTAGTCTGAAATGGGACACGCAGGTAGAAGCAGTTAAATCAAGAGTTCGTAGATTAATATACCTCTTTAAAACCTTACGGGGTACTACCACAAATGACCGGCTGAGACTGATTTACCTCGCTTTATGCCAGTCTATTATACTATACTGTATCCCGGTTTGGGGTGGATCCGTTAAAACTCAAATGCTGGAACTGGAAAGGGCACAAAGAGCTGTGCTTAAGGTTATGTATAGTAAACCGATAAAATATCCAACTTCACAGCTTTACGCTGAATGCAAAGTACTAACGGTCAGAAAGCTCTTCATCCTACAGTGCATACTAAGAGTTCACAAAAACGTGCCTCCTCCAAACCCCAGAATACGTAAAAAGCAACCCGTGTGTCCCGTATTACGCTGTAGGACCTCTTTCGCCAGACGACAGTTCAAAAAACTGGGCTATAAACTGTACAACACCCTTAATATAAAAGAAAATATTGTAGAACTCAACCATCACGAACTGAAAAATAAAGTAACGGATTGGCTACTCAAACTCAATTACGAAGACACTGAAACACTACTAAAATTCATTGAGTAAACACAATTAAACACACACTCCGACACACCTTCACACACACACACACCCACACGCGCGCGCGCACACACACACACACACACACTCACACACACACACACACACACACACAACACACACACACACACACACACACACACACACACACACACACACACACACACACACACACACACACACACACACACACACACACACACACACACACACACAAGCAACTAATATAATTGCACACCCATATGTACACTTACTAATACATAAACAATAATATCCATTAATATAGTTAAAAAATATGTATATATATATGTTTAAACTTACCTGTAGCTCATGTTCACTGTGGTGTCATGTATCCAAAATAAACAAATTGTTTATTCTACAAATGAGCACTGTGTCCCAAAATACAGGCCTCAGCCTAGTTTGGGATTCAGTTTTACGTACTTTTAAGCCCAAAAATTTGAAATATTTTAGTAAATAAGAACAGTATCTGTAAATTTTGTGATAAATAAACATTATTATTATTATTATTATTATTAATTTCTCTCTCGAAAGCAGGCCCAAAGATGCTTTTATAGACCTGATGTACGAAGCACAGTCGTGACGATGACAGGTGCGGCCGCATGTAACCTGGTTTGGCTATGATGATTAGCGTGATTACCGAGACTAGCGGGGGGCCACAGAGGCTGGCGTAAATTGTGTTTTACGGTAGGTACCTGCTGTTGCTGTCGGTCAGTCAAAGTCCGAAAGAGCAGGTGACGTTGATGAATGACGCATCACCTGCTCTGGTGGCCGAAGCCAAGAAACCTCGGTCAAACAGCAGACCGGACAGATTTTTGACAAACTTGGAGGGTGTTTTCTTTGTATGATGTAGGCATTCAGTAACGTTTTTAAATAACAACTAGCACTTTTTTTCATCAAGAAATATTATGTACTCAAGAAACACTGCTGAACACAGATGACGTCAACCCCTCGTGGTGTTTCGGAGATTTTTAAAGCAAACAATATTAAAACACGATTTTGTGTACCACAATGCAAACAGTATTATTCTTTGTAGGACTATAAATATCTATTAAGATAAAAAACACTTTCTGAACATTTGTCCTATATAGGTACTTTTGTCATGAAATTTTGACGATTGATTGCTAGTTTATAGTTAGATCCTACTCGGTATACACGAAGTTAACTGAAAGCCGAAAATATAATATTATTCCGGATAAAGCCACAGCGATACGTGGCTGCATTTAGCTAGTATCATGTAAACGATATCTAGTGCACCCCCTCACACAGCCACAAGTCTCCTAGTAGCTACAAGTCGCAATCCAGTACTGTGCTGTAAGTATAATGAGAACTGAGTACTGCCGCACGCGATAATAACGTCATCATTTATTGTGTCTCAGATGCGATACTTGCTGGACGATCGGCACTCGGCATGGACGATCGGCACTCGGCATAGACGATCATTCTGTTTTTTATTGGATTTTATTTTCTTACCTATTGTCATTCATATTAAATCTGCTCTATTTCTACAATACGGGTCAGTAGGAATAAATTGACTGTTAATTACCATTCTCTTTCTTCAATGGGAATCGTAATTAAAGGGCTAAGGAGATATTGTTTGTCTTTATGATCAGCATATCGGTGGTTCGAGGTATCTCTTTTAAGACTGCTGTACTCATATAGGTATAGCCCCAGTATTCTTGGTCACGGGTTTGTTACCTAACTGGAATTGTGTGATTTTTATTCAAAGTTGGCAATTTTCCAATTAAAATTTAAATTCTCAAAATTCTTGATATTATTATACATGTAATAAATGAATACGTAGCAAATAATGTCGAATGATTGCATAAAAAATTGGTAGAATTCTTAATTAAATAAAATATAGATATATTAATTTGTTAATTTATATTCTTATTTTTTATTAATAGGTATTATCAATTTTAAATTATGGTCGTTATCAATGTGTCTTGTTCAATAATTTCTTGTCCTAATTTTAAAGTATTGCTTGTATTCATATTCAATTATTGCTTGTATCAATATTTAATTATTGCTTGTATCAGTGCTCAATTATTGCTTTTATCAATATTCAATTTTTGTTTGCAGCAACATTGAAATGAAACCCATGTACACAATGCATCTGTCTTGAACAAACAAAAGCAATTAATAAAGGAAGCGTAACAATAACAATTGAACAGATAGGTGCTATTTCTGATATTAGTGAAAATTTTAATCATAATTAAGAAAACCTAGAAAAATCTTATAACAAAAATTGTCCAATAGAGTCAGAATGTGACATGTTTAGAGGATGCAAGTCATTTAATGTTATTATATACCATAAGCATTGCATTGCGTAATCAGCCCTTTTGCTATGTTCAATTATTGTGATATCAATGTTCAATCATTATCAGTCAATTATATGAATGTCCATTTATTGCTTGTATCAATGATCAGTTACTTGGAACTTCGATATCGCCATTGGTCATTAGACCATTGGTTGTGGAGAACAGATGGCAGTCGCTTCACGGAAAATATCGAAGTTCAGCCGCAACACAGTTAGACTGGAAAGCCGACCCCAACTGAGTTGGGAAAAAGGTTCAGGGAATGATGATCAATGATCAGTTATTGCTTGTATCCATGTTCACTTATTGCTTGTATCAATGTTCAATTATTGCTAGTATCAATGTTCAATTATTGCTAGTATCAATGTTCAATTATTGCTAGTATCAATGATCAAGTCGTTTAGGCGCAGAATGTCCAATTCGCAAAATGTCCAGCGAACGCAAAAAGTCCAGGTCGCAGAATGTCCAGTTCGCAGAATGTCCAATTCGCAGAATGTCCAGTTCGCAGTATGTCCAATTATCAGAATGACCAATTCGCATAATGTCCAATTCGCAGAATGACCAATTCGCATAATGTCCAATTCGCAGAATGTCCAGTATTCATCATAACGTTGTCACCACTGTGGTGGAAGAAGGGGGGATTAAAGTATGAATAAACGAATAAGTAGCCAAGTTAATAGGAAATCATATTTGTTTTTGTCACATTTATTTTCATTTAACATAAAGGGTTCGACGCAGAATATGCATTTCGCATTTGGTGCACTTCTCAAAGCGGGCACTTCGCAGAATGTGCAGTTTGCAAAATGAGCACTTTTAATATTATGCGGATAATGTAAAATGGTATGGATTTTTTTCATAAAGGTGACAGACGAGCGATTGAAATTTTGAAATATTAATAGGCGCTATTTCTTATTATTTTCTTGATGACATTTGATTTTTATTGATTGTTAATTATTTATACTTAGTTTAATAACCTTCGTGACCTATTTTTATCAAAATAGAGCAGGAGATTTGACTTAGCCATTTTTACATCTCACTATGATTCATCATAATTTACTAATCTTAAATGTAATTTAATTTTATTTCTGAGTAAATAAAGTAAATAAATTACAAAAAACTATTAGCATCATAGTTTACAAGTGTAATTATTCCTTTTGACTTAATTTGTAAATAGCGCAAAAGGTTCACATTTTTTATAAGACAAACAAAAACACAAACATTATTTTTATTTCCATACCATTTTAAATTACCTGGATAATATCTCAAAAGTGCAATTTCTGCGAATTGCCCATTCTGCAAATTGCACATTTTGCGAAGTGCCTGCTTTGAGAAGTGCACCAAATGCGAAATACATATTCTGCGTCAAACCCTTTATGTTAAATGAAAATAAATGTGACAAAAATAAATGTGATTTCCTATTAACTTGGCTACTTATTGATTTATTCATACTTTAATCCCCCCTCCTTCCGCCACAGTGGTGACAACGTTATGATGAATACTGGACATTCTGCGAATTGGTCATTCTGAGAATTGGTCATTCTGAGAATTGGACATTCTGAGAACTGGACATTCTGCGAACTGGACATTCTGCGAACTGGACTTTATGCGTTCGTTGGACATTTTGCGAATTGGACATTCTGCGCCTAAACGGATCAAGTATTGCTTGTATCCATGTTCAATTATTGCTTGTATCAATGTTCAATTATTGCTTGTATCAATGTTCAATTATTGCTAGTATCAATGTTCAATTATTGCTAGTATCAATCTTCAATTATTGCTTGTATCAATGTTCAATTATTGCGTGTATCAATGTTCAATTATTGTTTGTATCAATGTTCAATTATTGCTTGTATCAATGTTCAATTATTGCTTGTATCAATGTTCAATTATTGCTTGTATCAATGTTCAATTATTGCTTGTATCAATGTTCAATTATTGCTTGTATCAATGTTCAATTATTGCTTGTATCAATGTTCAATTATTGTTTGTATCAATGTTCAATTATTGCTTGTATCAATGTTCAATTATTGCTTGTATCAATGTTCAATTATTGCTTGTATCAATGTTCAATTATTGCTTGTATCAATGTTCAATTATTGCTTGTATCAATGTTCAATTATTGCTTGTATCAATGTTCAATTATTGCTTGTATCAATGTTCAATTATTGCTTGTATCAATGTTCAATTATTGCTTGTATCAATGTTCAATTATTGCTTGTATCAATGTTCAATTATTGCTTGTATCAATGTTCCATTATTGCTTGTATCAATGTTCAATTATTGCTTGTATCAATGTTCCATTATTGCTTGTATCAATGTTCAATTATTGCTTGTATCAATGTTCCATTATTGCTTGTATCAATGTTCAATTATTGCTTGTATCAATGTTCCATTATTGCTTGTATCAATGTTCAATTATTGCTTGTATCAATGTTCCATTATTGCTTGTATCAATGTTCCATTATATTGCTTGTATTGATGTCTAATTATTATTTGAATGAATGTTCATGGTTAAAAGTTTGAATTTTGTTAGATACAATGTTCAATTATTGCTGATATCACTGTTCTTACATGCATCAATTTGTACAATTATTGCTTGTGGCCATGTACTATGCATTTCAAATGAGTTGATAACTGTCAGAACGACTTTTGGTTCCCGTTGCTAACTTCAGTTTCAAGAAAAATATTATAATTATTATTAAAAAAATTGTTATGTACATAATGTAAAAGAAAATAAACATTAAGTCGTTGTCACTCGTCGTTACCATACACGTATGTAGTTATCCGACATGGAAATTTCGATGTTAGCTGTACAATTTTGATGAGGACGGAGTGAAGTTGCCGCGATCGCGATTATCTTCTCATTTGACACGCATAGTAGTTATCACTTCTATTAATGTTTAATTATTATAGTTTGTATTTGTTCCAGAATTGATACCAAATGGCGCGGGTATTTAAATACCTACATTTCCTACATAGTACAAAACCGTCCCTTCATTCGAACTTTAAAATTAGGCAGTCATAACCGATTATGTATCTTCTTTAATAGTGACTCATAAGGTATGTTGACATGTACATAGGTATATAATATCGTGACACGACTAACAGGTGCGGAGCAGGAATGAAAGATGTTGCAAAAACGGTGGACATCTTATGTGTAAAGTATCCCTATCGGCACAGATCTTGTACCTGGCCCGCGTACAGTTTTGAAATATAATCTACGACTTGTAGATTCCGTGTTCGCCCACCACCGTTGCACACAGTGCTATCCTTCTTCAAGAGAGCCCTAAAATGCGTTCGCATATAGCGCATTTTGGGTCCACAAATCGTACCTATTATTTCTTATTTCAGGATCAAATAATTACGTCCACATCCACTGGCCATTCTTGAGTGAAGACACGTCGCAAGGTTTCAGATTCCCTATCTATTAGTGTTAATATTATATTGACATAGGAGAGGATATAATTTATATTAAAGATTGATCTCTGACGACGTGATCTGTCTGAGTTAGGCATTTTCGCGCATTTTTTAAATTATGTGTCAGCTAGAATTCACCATACAAAACTATAATAATAATACTCGATACAATATCCTATAGGTACCTAGCTATGATAAACAAACTTGTTGATTTATAATTATTTCAAACTAACCTTATATCTTGATGGTCTTCTTGTTCGTATTGATCATGGTCCTCTTGTGATAAATTAAGCTCGCTAAATTGTTGTTCCACAGAATTAGCCATTTCACTTATACGAATGGTTTTAACTTTTTATGACACAAATACTGATATTTAATTGGAATGGATTAAACGAATGTTTGTCTACACTTTCTTTTTTGTATGTCCGAAGCGTGAATGTAATGGATGATTAATTAGTACAAGTTAGTAGTAGTAAGCCGGCCGGCGCGCACACGTGGTGATTTTATGTTTATTTTCGTATTACATAATATATGTAGAAGATGTAGCACAGCTCCACCACGCTCAAGCGGTGTATACGGAGTGGAATCTGTGGAGTACGGAAGACGGTGGCGTCACCGAGCGACGGCGGCGAAATCGCTCGGAGTGCGGATTCGGAGAAGGGATGGGCGCGAGCGGCACGTGTGCGCCGTGCGTACGGTCCGACGGCTTACGAGATCACTACTCAACTGAGCTACCTGACTGATGTGACGTGCGTGACTGAACGAAAGGAGCAACGACGCGACGCCGGCTCTGCTCTATTCGATTCTTCGCACAACATTTTGTGCGGATTTTGTTTGAGAATGCGCGCGCTGGGCGTGGCCGAGCCGGGGCCCGCGGGGAAGCACGCCGCACCTTAGTGAAGCGCAAGTATCGATCTAAAGTTCTATCGAGAGTAGTTCATAAATTATATAGGTATTTTTTATGATTAAGTATGTTATAAGAGACTAAATATACATTTTGAATACCCTTACATTGTAAAAAATCACTATCATTTTAATTTTTAATTGGAATTCTTCACAGATATCTACGATGGGGCAGTTATTTGGGCTCGAATCCAAAAACCCCCATGGCCGTCTTGGATCTCAAGTGTAAGGTGGAATAAGGCATTTCCCTAGCACCCCGCTAGATCAGGGGTATCTTCAGTTTCGAGCGGACCCTCAGGTGAAGGGATCACAAAGTCCCCAATTTCCCCAGAGTCGTGCCTTGGACCTCAACTCCGGCCTTCTTCTGCTAGGGTAACAGGCGACTCCACCTGTCATCCCTAGACATGCGCTCATGGACGCCGAGGAGTATAACAATTCCTACGCATGCCATACATCATCATAATAATCATGGAAACAACTCAACTCGGAGCACAGGGACCACCTTCCGCACTTTTTCTCCTCCACTTCGCATAGAAACGCTTCATTAGTGAAGAGAACATAGGTACGCATGTCACCCTCTAGGACGTCAGGGACCTGCCGGGGCGCCATTGTCAAGCATTTGCAGAATCTTGTCAGGCTTCACGGGTAACGAAGCCTGATAAGATTCTGCAAAACGTGAGGCACCAGCGAAGACGATCGTCTCTTGCATTTTATCTGCGATGTCACGGACATGAAGGCTGCCGCAGATGCAGAAATTCCTGACGCGATCTAGGCGTGACTCCCATGGAAATAAGCTGTACTGACGCTCCGAGAGTGTACTCTATCAGATGCGAGAGTTGATTATTCTATTAGAGCTTCATGGTGTGGACCATTACCTTTATACCGCGGTAGTTGCCTTGAAGACTGGGATATTGATACTCAGCCTCTATTGGGTCGAGATCTTACCGACGAGGAGTACGTAGTTATAAAATCTGAATTTCATTTGTTTTTGACAGATCGAGACCGAGTTTCGAACAGTTTCATATAACGAGAATAAATCCTCTTTAAATGTATTTTTAGTAGTTCTAACAATAGGTAAGTACTAAGTACAGATTTCGTGTTACGAGTACGTTAAGTACCTACTTCAGGACATAATTTTATATTTTAAAATTATTTTCAAAATGTAAGCTGTTCTTATGTTATGACCCCGCTCTTTCAGATGGTGTATAGGATAAACCTGAAGATATTTATTAATCATTACATATTATTTAGAATTTTAGATATACTGAATATCGACAAATTACAATTTGTCAATCACTAAGAGCGATAACAGGTTCGTGAAGTATATTTGTTACTGGGTCCGTGCGACGGCGCCCCGCGCCCATGCGTTTTCCACAGCGCTCGCCCGGGGCCCGCGGAGGGCGGTCGCCCGACACCGCCTACTTCGTCTGGTACAGGCGTCGCCCGCCTCGTGTCCCGCTTCACCTTAAAATTACAAGTAGACAAGACGTCGGTCCAAGGAGAAAACGCCCTTCACATAGCTTATCCTGCCCTTACATGAGGGTTAGTTGAGAAGAGTAAGCCAAGTCCCACCTGATGCCATTGCCAATAACCAACCGTTTAATAAGGCTTTCTATTTGTCATTATTTGTAAAATAATATCGAAAAGCACATTCAAATATTTAAGATTAGGTACCGTATTATTTATTATGCAAATGTGAAAATATTTTTATAATTAAAATACAAAATATTTACTAAATAGCGGCCAATTAATTTTAAGGTGGAACGTCGCATACTGATGCGTGCGTACGAGCGACGAGAACGAGCCCACTAAACAAGAACAACAACGAGCATCCAGAACGCTTGCACTAAACCGACGTTATACCTACATACCTACGTCATTCTATGAATCATTATTTCACTTGGACGTCAGGAGCTATTTTCCATGTTGTGTGCATATAAAGAGGGGGTTATTATTTGACGTCGAGGTCGCTTAGACAGAGTGTAGGTAGTTTTTGGTCTGTAGGTACTTTCAGGTAAGTAGGTACCCCTAAATACCTACAAAAGATTTACTAAAAGGAAACTTTTCATAATTTTTCAAAAGAAACCAATAAGAATCAGATTTTCAGATAGGTAGGTAGGTACCCCTATACCTAATGAATAATAAATACCTAACATATTAAAATCCGAAAAAATAACACCGGTATAGGTACTTAATGGATAGGGTGGATGAAATGAATCAAGTCCCTATTTATGCACATATAGTACCTACTTAAAGAGTTACTTCAAAATATAACTTTTAAACTAACCCACTAGCATTTAAACTCAGAATACAATACAAAAAACAAACCAACTCACCATACATACATTTCTTAAACGTAAAATAAACTGTTAGGTACGCATAATTTACTTGGGCCCCCAGTTCGGACACTTCCATAAAATTAAGTACTTATATTAAGTAGCCTAGGTAGAGGTAGGTATAGTTATCTCAAAAAGTGGCTTGAACTGTCTGATGCTTTTGGGGTTTCATTAGTCTGTCTCCATAATCTTAGCATTAGGCGGGTTAGGCTGCTAAGTATTATAAGTAGGGCGATTGCCTTTAGGCGAAGTGTCTAATACCTACACAGAATAAAAACTAAGTAAGTACGTATATCGCGTTATGTATGCCTTAAGATCAATATCGATCCAGACATGCAGGCAAGATTTAACTTTAATTTTTAGTTTAACTAGGTAAGTAGGTACATATGGCCAAAAAAAATTTGAGCATTTCTGATCCTGCTGAGTAGCCGACCCCCTACAGCTACATTTCTACCATATTCCCAAATTCGACATATAATGTGAATATTTTAGACTGCGAGTTTGAGTTAAGTACCTACTTATGGCTGAATTCACAATTTGCGAAATAAAAACAACATTGGTTCTAGGTTTTCACTAGGTCCTATCGGAAGCAGACACATTTTTGTTGACGAATTAGGTACCTAGCTATTTAGATTACGAATTGTGAAACCACTCTCGCCTTTTCTCCCGTGGATCATGGGGTTCCACTTTGACCACTTTGGGAACCAATGCTCTAGCCAATCCTCCATTAATTTACGAAGTCCCTGTCAAAAGACAAATAAAAAATCTATTACGTTTTTGTCTTTATCTATTAACAGCGCGTATTTATACTAAGTAATGGTCATGTTGATATTTATATACTTACTTAGGTACCTAATATTGAATTGGTCACTTTCAATTTTATTAGTCGACAAATTCATAACATGGACAGATGAATACTTAAGCTAGAGCTAAAGGTTTTCCATATTATTATTAGGTATCTATTATTTAATTTAAATAGTTTCAAGCCATTACTTACTAATGCATAACAACTGAAAATAGATCAAATTCGCCAACACCTGATTATTAAACAAATTAAAATTGAGACAACTTTTAAATATAAAATGATAACCAACTTACAATATTGGTAGGTTTTTTGGGTAGGTACTTAGGTATTTTATGCTTTAGTTGAAGAATCACACAGATTCAGTAGGTAGTATTATTACCACCAGAGGCGAGTGTGTTGTCAACGTGGGTCTAACGCTCTTCTAATGTCGACGGCAGCTGTGCACCCGCCCGGTCTGGGGAGACAACCCCTCATATGTCCAAAATACACATTACAACATTCTCTCAAAGTTCCCATTGTGTCAGGACCACAACAGCTGCTTTAGCCGTTCGCTGCCGATCACTAAATTTGACCTCTAACATACAAAACCACATTATTAAATAACATAAAAACGGAAATCAAGGCTCAGTCTTGATTTCCGTCTTCACATTATTTCTAATAATTAGGTAGGTAAGTACCTAGTTGTATCATTCTGTAGATTGGAGGTTTTAAAAAAGTACTTTGGTTAGGTAGGTAAGTACATACCTACACCCAATATTATTTTTTGAATTCCATCCTTTTTATTTGCGACGAACGTAAAAAATACTAAACGAATTTTGATGATTTTCTTCTTTTAAAACAAGCTTTTTAAACCAGCTTTTGCCCGCGGCTTGGCCGGCGTGTAATACTGATCCCGTTCCCGCGACCTTCAGGCTATTTTATTGGTTGAAAAGCATCTCCGCATTAAATATTGCCCTTCTAATGAAACCGGTTTGGGGAACATCGGTTGGATTGTTTCAAAGTTATATGTTAAAAATAACGGACATAATGTACCTAGGTCCAAAGAATTAGGTAACGATTTCTTAAGAATCCTAAAATTGATAATTAGATAGTTATTTTATACTGTCTGTAGGTGTATGTATAGGACATTTAAAAAAAGGCAAAGATAGAACCCAACAATACTTTTCTTAGAGCTTTTTGTCGTCGGTTTCTTGCGATATACTTAGGTAGACATACCTACGTAAATGGTGTGGTGTGGAGGAGCCGGAAACATGACCAATAACCGCAATAACCAACATTCGAGCTAGGTGTTAGTAGTATCGGGATCGTAGCGAATGGAGATTCGTGATCTCTGCCTGACGCCAATGCATTGCAATGTGCGGTCAGCCTAATTCTGAGCCTAAAAGTTCAAGTAAAGATTATTAGCTACACTTCGGGACAGGGTTCGGGAACTCGTATTGATTAATACGAGTTCTTCCATTATTATCACAAACGAATGCATTTATTTCATTTCCTTTCCCAAGAAATTCACACAACTACACATTACAGAATCGCTACCTACTTACATGCTTAGGCAATGAATTATTTTATATTATATTCAATCCCCTTATATCATTATTATTACGGTATTATCTTTATTCCTTCTATGCATTAATTTCAAATAAATAATAAATTCATTCAACCCGGAGATAACCAACCAAGTGCGTGTTTGTGTCCGAACTGTCAGATCGTGTGGTTTTGGCGCGTAAAAATCCTCAAGGCTCACAATAACCACTTTTCAAAATGACAAGTTTCAATAAAACCACATTTCAAATTGTTTGTTTCCTAAATAGTCTGTTTCCCATAACGTCTGCTTCTAGAAATGTCTACTTCCCACAAAGTCCACTCCATCCCATCATGTCCGCATTCCGTAATGTCCGTTTCTCATAATGTCCGTTTCTCGTTATATCAGCTTAACTTTTCACGATTTTGCTAATAAATACAAATATGAAGCAAATATATATGTTTGAAGCAAGTTGAAATTTTGACAGGGTATATTTTATTGGACCCTATAAAATAATCTATATTGTAAAAAAATACAGGTTGTTTTGGTAGAATTTTGTAATGGGGTTGACCCCATATATTATGCTTGTATAAACTTGTATAAACTATAGCTCACAATAAAGAATTTTACGGCTTTACTGTCATTGTACATTTCATTTCACATTGTCAAGTGTCAGATAATTTTTAAGTGGCCATTGCATTTCCACAAAAGAGTATCTGTACCATAGTATAAAATACGGAGGTTCTGGAAACAGGACATATTGGGAAATCGACATTATGGCAGTGAGTCATTACAAGAACGTGTCATTTTGAGTAGCTAGTCATTTTGAAAATAAGTAGTCATTTTGTAAAAAAGACAAATTGATTACAAAAATCAAAAGTGGTAATTTTGGGAAGTCGTCATTCTGAGCCTAAAGGTAAAAATGTACCATAGATAACATAATGT
The DNA here is from genome assembly GCA_963691645.1 of Pelosia muscerda. Classification (NCBI taxonomy): domain Eukaryota; kingdom Metazoa; phylum Arthropoda; class Insecta; order Lepidoptera; family Erebidae; genus Pelosia; species Pelosia muscerda. The sequence goes on along the minus strand of OY829098.1, from coordinate 13,173,574 downwards.
AAATAGGGAATATCAAAGAGTATTTATGTGACCTAGTAATATTGCACATTGAGGCTCACCTACCCGATACAAGCAAACAAGATCAAGAGCAATACGAAATCATTCAGAAATGCATATTTGGAGATATAACCATTCCGGAGTGTTGTATATTGACTCATTTGTAAAATAATTATTAAATAATATATTATCTTGGTTTTAACATATTCTTTTTTTATTTAAGTAACTGTACTCTGAATATTCTTTTTTGTACAGTACAGTGTTTTGTACAGTATTCTTTTTTGGGGCGGTAGTTATGAATACAACATCCAAAGAGCTTTTATTCAACAAAAAAGTGCCTTAAGAACTATAGTACACATAAGACAGGAAGAGTCGTGTAAGACTCATTTCCAAAATTTAGGCATACTGACGGTTCCTAGCCTATACATTTTGGTACTGCTAAGTAATTTTGCTAAGCATACACAAATTATGAATCTGATACTGAGAGAAGGGTTAGAGAAAGCACTCGCAAGAAAGACTTTCAGAGCAAAATTGTGCCTAGTCTGGACGTCGTAAAGCATAGTTCGCTTTATAACTGCATCAGAATCTTCAACAAACTGCCTCTAGACTTAAAAAATATTATAAAGAGAGCTCCAAGACAAATTGAAGGCTTTTCTGTTAAAAGGGTGTTATTATTCAGTCGATGAGATATTAAATAAATAGATACCTAACTATTTATTTAATATATCGACGTCCCCGAGGAATAAACCGGTAATCGCAAAAATCAAATTTTACAGGAGAAAAGATTTAGTGTTTTTCGGCTCTAACTTTTCTATAAAAGACAATTAGGATAACATTTTAATACGCCGGGAAAGCTAATTTTTGCCCAAATAGATCACAGTTAGCCTTGTAACTATTGATTAAACACAGAATTAGATATTCACCGAAGTTCAAATTACTGAAAATAATTTCTAACAGTTTTTAGGTTATTGATATATTACCACCATGAACTATCAATAATATTCCAGCAACGTCTACTTACCGAATTATTCTTGTAATATAAAAATATTTTCTTAAAAATCATAGACATAACACTTCTTTACGGAGTTCTCCAACGATGTATATGTTCATTAGTAAATAAATGTAATGTTCAGTTACCGACTTATTACGGTAAACTTTTTAATAACCTTATAATGGTAAATTATAGAAACGGGAATATTATAGATCTTTTGGGTAGTTATATTTTAATGTAATCGTTGTAAACAGATTTCGTAAATAAATTTGTTATCGGTATCTCTAAGGGAAAATTAAAGAAAATTCATAAAATTTAAAAAATATTGTTTAAAATGGGCAAAATGTCCATAATGAGATCACAATTGTAATATAAAAAATATAAAAAAATAAAAACATCAAACGCAGTACTCAATCACTAAGTTCATTGTTATCATCATTATTATCTTGTTCTCTCTACGCTCCGACCTAAAGCTTCCCATATACAGTACCCCGAGAGCTTTCAACTCGAACTTTCGAATCGCTTCTCTTACCTAGAAGAATGCAGTAAAGTGGACGAGATAAATAACAGGTTGGTTGAAGCATTCAGTGCGCTCTAAATTCTTCAGGCCCCGTCGAAGAGATAGACCACAGAAGCTCACCGATCACACCCTTAAACTCATGGCCGAACGACGCTCTATGAGGCTGCAGTCTACCAATGACGCTGAAGCACATCGGCAGCTCAATAAACGTATCCAGCAGTCTTTGCGACACGACATCCGTGCCTTTAATACTCAGTGTATTAAGGAAACGATTGAGCGAAATAAAGGCTCCAAAGTGTTCGCAAAAGACTTGTCTATTGGGCAGAGCTAGTTGACAAAGCTGAAGAGGAAGGACGGCAGTGTCGCGTCGACTAAGGCAGATGTTTTGAGGGAAATCGAGGGGTTTAATGGACAGCTTTATACCTCAGTCACCAAGCTTGCTACTGATACGGTTAAAGATCCAAGAGCCAAGCTAACCCGACACTACACCGAGGATATCCTGGACATCAGCCTGTACGAGATTAGGGTGGCCCTCAAGCAGCCTAAAAATAACAAGGCACCAGGAGAAGACGGAATCACTTCGGAACTTCTGAAAGCGGGTGGGACACCGATACTCAAATTCCTTCAGAAGCTCTTCAATTCCGTCTTATTCGAAGGTACTACGCCGGAAGCATGGAACAGAAGCGTGGTGATCTTGTTCCTCAAGAAAGGTGACAAAGCCTCTCTTAAGAACTACAGACCCATCTCGCTTCTGAGCCATGTTTATAAGCTGTTTTCGAGGGTTATCACGAATCGTTTCGAACACAGGTTTGATGACTTTCAGTCGCCCGAACAAGCCGGTTTCCGAAAAGGTTATAGTACCGCAGACCACATTCATACGCTGCGGCAAGTCATACAGAAGACTCAGGAGTATAACTAGCCACTATGTTTAGCGTTTGTGGACTACGAGAAAGCCTTTGCTTCGATCAAGACATGGACAGTGCTACAATCTCTCCAGCGGTGTCATATAGACTACCGGTTCAGCAAAGTGCTGAAGTGTTTGTATAAAAACGCCACCATGTCAGTCCAAGTACAAGATCAGAGCACAGCGGTGATACTGTTGCAGAGGGGAGTGAGACAAGGAGATGTAATATCCCCGAAGCTCTTCACCAATGCAATGGAAGATGCCTTTAAGCCACTGGAATGGAAAGGTCTTGGCATTAATATTAATGGCGAATACATCACTCACCTTCGTTTTGCCGACGATATCGTGCTCATGGCAGGATCGCTGTAGGATCTTAACACAATGCTCGACGACTTCAACCGAGTCTCTCAACAGGTGGGCCTCAAGATGAATATGGACAAGACCCAGGTTATGGCGAATGCTCATATTCTAAGGCCCTCCCCAGCGTCAGTTGGAGGCTCGACCTTCGAAGTTGTAGACAAGTACGTCTACCTTGGACAGATGGTCCGATTAGACGGATCAAACTTCGAGGTGGAGGTCAATCGTCGAATCCACATCAACAGGTCTATTATTGTGCTTACCTCTTAAGTCTGTAACGCGGTCATCTGTTTTAAATTTTACTATTGCTGTGTATACCATTTGTTCATTAATTTGTAAAGTATTTAGAAAAAAACTTCTTACAAACCAAAACATCCACATCTCTTGAAGAAAATAAATATTTAATAGTCTGTGTGCGATTATTTTTTCGTTGTAGAGTCATTCGTTTGATGTTTTCTGTTTTAGTATGTTTAGCAAAGTATATCTATTGCAGTTTTCGATCAGCTAGTTTATAAAATTTATCAAATATAATTATCTTGCCTATCTGAAGAGGTAAATTGGCTACCACAGTTCAATTTACAATTCCCAACAGGTCCTATAGACTTTTGTGGATATTTCAGTAATTTATTTTTCTTGCTAGACCATAGACCTTCATTAGTTTTACGTTTTCTGGTGTATTCATTTTCATTTAGGGAAGTGGAAGTTACCCCCAAATTATTTAGTTCAACTCTATTGAATGTTGTATTAATTCAGTACTAACACCAGGTTGCTCATTTTAACAACAATTTAATTCAGTTCCAATATCAGGTTGCTTATTTTGACAACTATTGGTCAGTGTGGTACCTATAATAAGTGTTATTAATTACGGGGGAGCTTTCAGGTTGCAATGTTTCCTCGAAATGCGAAGCAGTTAACGCCAATACCTATATCACGATCCCAAATGATTACTGTAACTGAGTATTACCGAAAATGTCAATCTCATAAATCACGAGAATAAACCTGTAATCGGTTTAACCAGTAATTAATAGAAAATATTTTGGAGTAATATTACTTTACTGAAATATAGCCACACAAATGAATTTGTAATAATGTATTATGATATTCTTCTCGTACATAAAAATTAACACTTTTTCCGAAGAACAAAGATGTCATAGGGTAAATCGTTGGTAATTATCGCTAGAAAAATTTGAAAAAAATTACATAGGTGCATGCCGACCCATAGATACCGAAAATGCAATAACAGTAATAACCCAGTAATAGTACAATACAGGTTTATTCCTCGGGGGCGTCGATATGTGACAGCAGATGTATAACGAAATCAATTGTTATTTTTTACGTGTAATGACCTTTTTTTAATATTTTTATTTTCTTACTGCTACTAACTGTTTCAATTTTTTTTTTGTATACCTATGCAAATTATGTGTACAAACCATGTTCAAACACAATGTAAAAATTGTTAATGAATAAATACTGAATACTGAATAAGTGAATACTGACTCCGAAGTAATGAGAATCTGAAGAGATGCGAATCCGAAAAAAAGCGATGCGAATCGAAAAAAATGCGATGCTAATCTATACAAATGTGAATCTGAAGATATGCTAAATATTCATCCCGGTTTGACGTAAATGTGTAGAATAAGGAAACAGTATATTAGGGAAAGTTTTAAAGTGGCCAAGGAGTAAACCAGTGAATAAGGACAATTGGACATAGGTACTATGGGAAGAGATGACATTTGAGTGCCATTCGCGGGCACAGCGGGCTGGCTGGGAGAGTCGTAAGTTTCTTCACGCTGCGCCGAGCCCTTCCTCACATCGTGGAGGTGTTCAGGCAAGGAGACTCGCCGTCTGGAAGGAGATTGTGCGGTACCTCCTGATGGTTGGCCAGTGGATCCCCTGTAGCTACATTTCTACCATTTTCTCAAACTCAACAAATAAATGCAAAGATATAAAACTGTACGTTTGCATTAAAATTTATTACATTTTGATCATTTTCAATAAATAGACAATACATATTAATACTATGGTCATTCTGGTACATAGCCCTTTTAAACTGGTCATCTATACTAATATTATAAAGCACAAAGGCTAAACTTCATAACATTCGACAGTATACTAGTAGAAAATCAGTATGTGTCATAGGCTATATACATTGGTCAGTAGGACCACGGAAGTAGAGCAGTAAATGCCCGATTCCTTGATTTAATATTGATGAACACATTGAACAGATCAGATCAGAACAGAACAGATGCTAATGACGGGGTTCGATGATGAGTCCACTACCTATAGTGCCTAGAGTAACTACCCTGCATGTTATGCAAGCACCAATGGCACGTCGGCCACACCCCTTGCCCCTTCGGTGCATTGGTACCCCGCCTCTCCGCACTTTCTCAACACTAATGTGACACCCGTCCTTATCATTAGTGACATTCACTGGGTATGATGATTGGTCGTCATTGTCTAGGCCAGCCAAAATTAAACAATCGCTGTGCAACCTGAGCCTAGATACCTATATCTTTCTATTACATTTTGGTAGTGATGACTGATGACTAAAGTCTCATCCATCATTTAAAACGAATATACAGGGTGGAATTCTGTAATGCCACCTGAAAGGGAAGTTCTCTTAATAATGTAGATAGAAAATTTTACTCAAATAAAACATTCCTTTATTTGAAAAGAAACTGCAATCAATGATTTTTAAAAATTCGTTTGCCGCACCTGGTAATCGAACCGACTAAAATCTGTAAAAGTTGCATCCTGTACTTTTATTGCATCGAACGTTAGGGTCAATTTTAAGGATGAAATCTCTTTAATAAACTTTATAAATTAAATGCAAGGAAAACAATTAAATCTTACCTAAATATTAAATTTAAAACAAGGCCGGCTCCTGAAAAATCACTCGCTAAAAGTACGAATATCAAACAAGAAAATATCAAGGATTGCCATAGTAACAATACAAATTGTTCTAGGGAAATACTCTCCCCGACGGGGGTCATCTCGAAGAGAAGGCCCCGGGTCTGCCGGCGTGCGAGGGATATGTTGGCTACTACCTCACCTCCGGCAACTGAAGACCCAAAGACGGCGTGCGTTTTGGTCGGTTCGAGTCCGACATAACCTACCCAACCGGCTCCGGTAGGGGGGGTATCCGTGGGGATTTTTCGCACGATAAAAAAAAAAAAACCCTCTACACCAATTGTTTTGTTGGAGTAAGTTATGACCACGGCTTTTCAGCAGTTTTGTATAACTTTTTTTTAATTTATATTATTTATACACATTTAAAAATATACTAGTTGATATGTACTAAGTAAACCCTTTCATTTGATACTAAACACCGCATATTTTTTAACAATGGTTTATGACCGTTATGAATCACAATTAGATTCAGTGACCTTCATCTATCCCATAACCAGCGGACAATTTAGACGTTTTCAACGATAACCTCATTTGGATTATTATGGCCAATAGTTCTGAAGGTATGAGAACAGACAAGCTTACCATAGAAATATCGTAATTACCGATTAAATACGGACAAAGTCACGACCAAATGTTAGTGTAACATACACCTATATTTTCGATATTTGGCCTGTAAAAACATAACCCAGTTTTAGTCGTCGCGTCGGTTACAAAAAGTTATTAGACACGGGACACAGGATAATTAAACGATCAGTGAGATGATTAGGGAGGACAGAGACTTAACTCGATTATACTTTGTAAAATGTAGCTTGGGTCCTATAACAGGTGTCAAAATGAGATTCGTAGGGATGTCCGAATATAAAAAAAAATCGATGAAAATATCGACACTACCAACTGCTATTGATGCATGTTACATATAATTAGGTTTAATTTTTAATGTATGTATGTATTTAATTGTAATGAGAACGTAATATACGTAGCATACAAGGCGTCGGCACTCGTACTGAGGAGAATGAGTGGAGTGGATCAGTGGAAGTTCATATCAAACAAGATGGTGACGCGTGCCAAACGCGGCGTCTCTTCTTACAAAGGCCAAAAGCAGGTTCAGGTCGCTGATGGATTGAATGTAGGATTTTATTTACTCAATATTATTTAGGATCAAGTATATTGAAATATAAATATTATATAATATTAAAATACCTAAGGAATAAGATTAAATTATATTTATTTTTTCTTATATTAATTTCAATTAAATTAAGTTTTATTCAAAATATGGATAGTTTATAGTATGTGGTCACGATGATTCATCACCAATCACTAATTAGCTCGGTATGCCCATAAAGTATGGCATTGACAGCTACTACATTCATTATTAGAAAGTTCAAGACTTCGTGAGATTTCACTGACAGCTGTCATAGGACCCAAGCTACATTTTACGTAGTATAGTGACCATTATTACAATACAATACCACCAGAAACTTTAGGGCCTTGTTGCACTTATTGCAGTAAGGTATGCTGTATTGGTAAAATGAGAAACATAGAACAATTAATTAACATTCATTCTCTGAAGAGAAGAATCTGGATACTCGTTGGTGAAATCTAAATCGGATCCTTAATAATAATTAAATTTCTACAAAACACTACCACAGAATCGTGCAGGTAGGTACCTAATGTGTTAAGAATTAAGATAAGATGTAAATCTTTTGTTTGAAGTCATTGATCTTTGCCATCATTTTTTATACAGTTAATTATTGAACATTTTTACCTTGGCGGTTTTTACGGTAGGTAAGCCTACAGGTACCTGTCGAATAGTTCTATATGGTGATACAATGAGGCTGGGTTGCACCATCTTACTTTCACATTAACAGTGCAGTTAAAGTACCGGTCAGGTATTAAACAGGTTGTACCATTTGACAATAGACGTCAAATTCTATCAAAAAGATAACTTTAACCGAGCTACTTAATACAACGGTGCAGCACATTTAGCAGAAACCATTAGAATCAATGTTACTGTTAATGTTATATTTGACGTAAATGATTACTTTAACGGGTAGTTGGATCAACTATGGCTAAGACATTTTTGACTAGGGATATTATCCCATGCAAAATATAACTTCCAATTCGTAGCGCACGAGAGTCGAAGCTTCTTGTCTTATAATGATGTTGTATCAATTACTTTTAGGTATTTATTGGAAGTAACTAGCTATGGAGGTGGTAATACGAACACAATCACAATGCATGTTGATACCTGACACTGCGAGCCCACACACAAAGTTGTGGCTACCGCCGCGTCAGGCGCCCAATGTCAAACACATTATCGGATCCACACAATCAGACTACAAATTAATTAGCGTACAGTTTCACACACTCTCCCGAATTCTATTGAATAAATCCAAGACAAATCGATCGATCGGCGGCAGTAGATCGTCAATTAGGTATGCACATTTTTCTTAAGAAAAAGATATGAGAAGTGCGAGTTGAAGTCGCTTGGACAGGGTTAAAATTTGTTTGTGCTAACTAAATTTATGGTACCAGACCAGATTGCAGATGGAGAGGCCGAACGAGTAGTGCCGATAATAACCTAATAAAAGAACCATCTTAACATTGTAGTTGAAAAACGTCCGTTTCAATATTTTATATTACAGGTATTTCAAGGGCAAATAAAAGTTTGTTAGTAGATGGGAAGAGATTTATGGCTTTGCTGTCTTTTGTCTATAAGAGGAACAATTAATTTTCCTATTTTTCTCAATACCTACCTCATGAGTCAGTAGACCACAATAAGGGGCCATTCGTTAATTAGGTAAGATGATTTAAGGGTAGGAGGGAGGGGGGGGGGGAGTCAACCGTATCTTATACTTTCTCGGGCGGGTCTGTTGATAGCTCTTACGTAAGATCACAAAAATGCACAAAGTTTTTGTTATATTGTTCTTTGATAAAAGAGTTTTTTGAATTTCCACTTCTGGACGGAAAATCTTATATAGGTAAAGAGGAAAGATTAAAAGTATATTATTACCAAAAAATGTAAATATCATTAGTTATAGATAAGTACCTAGCAGATCCCTCCGGAGTCAGCCTATTCTTATTTTTTCTAATAATAAGAGGATCCAAATAAAGTATAATCAAAAACAATGACTACCTAATAATTAAATTACAGTTAACGTCTATAGTAGGTACCTATTCCATTTGATATGAACTCGTCTTACAGCCTGCAAATCTTTGTAGTCGCCGAACGTGGCCCCTCTATATATATGATCATAATACCCTTTTATTTACGTTATCAACGCCGCCAGTTCACACGCTGCGAGAAATCGTTAAGGTCATACCTACACCTACTGTTCAAACTAAAACGATAGATCGATGGCAGATGTGTGAAGTGTGTGTTCTTGAAAAATTCTGAAAACGTATTTTTTATCACACTACACTTTACGCAGATCATCATCATCATTCTCTGAACCTTTTCCCAACTCAGTTGGGGTCGGCTTTCCAGTCTAACAGTGATGGGGCGGAACTTCAATATTTTAAGCCCTCTGTCATCTGACCTCCACAACCAATGGTCCAATGACCAATGGCGATATCGAAGTTCCAAGTTAGACTGGTTGGACTTTTGAGGGCTCCAACTACCCGTAACGACTGCCATAGATGTTTGTATGGCAACCGGGACCGACGGCTTAACGTGCTCTCCGAGGCACGACCAGACCAGTGCAAACAGCCATATACATGCATATAACTTTTTGCACTGAGCGGGGATCGAATCCGCGCCCTGTGCGTAGCAGTCGCGTGCACTACCGCCACCACGCCTCGGAGGCTGTCTTACTTAGGTAGGTACTTACCTATTTAAAAAATGTAAAATGAGAAAATTATGCTTGTTACTCATATAGGTAGGAAAAATTAAACGTTTTTATTCGACTTCCTCGATATCGACATATCGAATGTCCCTACCTCCGTAAGTCTGTTTTGTCTTTGATGTGCGACAGACAGTTTTGTCTTACAACTGTTTTGTTCGTAGTGTGCGCGTCTTCATTTAATTAGTAGAGCGAAAGTCTGTCTTACTTAAGACAGTCTTGACGCCAATGTGCGGTCAACTTAAAGCAATTATTGCGTAATGGCCTGTCCTTCCGAAGAACGAGGCCAGATGCGTTTTTCCCCGTTTGGGCGCATAACGTCCAAAGCGCAAAATGGTAAGCAGTAGTAAAATGGTAAAAGAGCAGAATGGTAAAAGAGCAAAATGGTAAAAGCGCAGAATGGTAAAAGAGCAAAATGGTAAAAGCGCAGAATGGTAAAAAAATCTGTTGTATCCCATGATGATAAATAACTCGATTTTGGTGAATTGTGACTCCCTAACAGGAACAATTAAAAAAAAACATGAAAGTTTTTTGAAAAAACATTTATTTTCAAAATCAATCAACTTTATGATCAAAGAAAATATTACTGTACTGCAAGTCATAACTATTGCATAAAAATGAAATCAAATTGAAAAATAAAAGACAAAATAAAAATGTCAAAATAAAATGTGCAATATTCATTGCAAAAATAAAATAATCAACATTCATGAGACCAACAAAAAGAAATAATAATACTTTTTAATGTTCATCGACATCTACTACTGATAAAATCATTAATATCAGATTAAAAATACTATTACTGAAAGTAATAAATAATCCTGAACTGCTTTGTAGTTCTTAGAAAAAAAAAATAGTTAAAGAATCAATGTAAAGAAAAGAAAATTGACAAATGCTTTGTGTTTATCAATAATTTAGCTTTTTTTATTTTTTTGTAATAATATCAAAAATACTACTTTTTTAAGAAACTGGACAATTGTGATAGTATTTCGCTTCAATTTTGTCACAAGTCTTCGGTATTTTTTATCAAATTTAATGTCACTAAGCTTTCTCTTATTTTTTCTACATAATTTAAATAGAGAATCATTTAAGCATATATCCCACAATTTAGCCTCTCTTCGCAATTTCTTTCAATTTCTTTCTCTTAAGCTTTCTCTTTCTCTTGACCAATAGATGGCGCTGTATGTCCAGAATAAATTTTATTTTTTATTTCATTTTTTGTAATAAAAACTACCCTATGTCCTTTCTCAAGTTCCAAACTATGTCTGTACCAAATTTCACACAAATCGGTTCAGTAGTTTAGGCGTGAAGCAAAGACAGACAGACAGAGTTACTTTCGCATTTATAATATTAGTTTGGAAGTTTGGATAATTCAGAAACTTCACACCAAAATGATTAATAAAGTAATATAAGGTATTCGCATAATAAACGACAAGCCGTGTTTTTCTTAGAAACTGGCAAACTTTTATTAAACTACCCTCAAAATATTGAGATGATATTACGTTTCGTTATTGCAAATACAATGACCGTACGATTAACAAATTGTGACTCTTTAAAATTAAGGAACACTATTAGTAGGAATTTTTTCTGTTGTTTAATTGTGACTATTCAATGATAATTATTATTTGGGTACCGATGTATTAAGTCACAATAATTCAGGAACCATAACTATGCACGAAGCTAGCTAGTAACTTTTTAATGTATGAAGAAAACGACATATTACTTTTTACAACAAATATGAGGTGAAAACATTGTAGACAATGTCATTATGAACATAAAAATATTATAATTTCATTTTGGTTATAAACTTCAATCAACTTTATAACCAAAATGAAATTATAATATTTTTGAAAATAAATGGTTTTCCAAAAAACTTTCATGTTTTTTTTTTAATTGTTCCTGTTAGGGAGTCACAATTCACCAAAATCGAGTTATTTATCATCATGGGATACAACAGATTTTTTTACCATTCTGCGGTTTTACCATTGTGCTCTTTTACCATTCTGCGCTTTTACCATTTTGCTCTTTTACCATTCTGCTCTTTTACCATTTTACTACTGCTTACCATTTTGCGCTTTGGACGTTATGCGCCCAAACGGTTTTTCCCACGCTTCGACCTCTCTTCACTTTAGTTGGCAACTCAGACTGTCTCCTAGTTTCGGGATCAATCATAACAATAAATCCAGCTTTCGGTACGTATGTCGAACACAGCATTTGAATAACCTCCGTTAAACCTTTGAACCATTTCACGACACCAATCAACACGACGGGCCTTAAAAAATTAAAATTATGAGGTAAATAGATATTGATATAAATTATTTTTATAATAGGTATTTAAGTTTATTATGTTGAGTCAAATTATGAGGTATCCACCGGGCACATAGCTTCCTGACCGCTAAATGTTTATGGAGGATTTTGTGCACTTGACTCATACCGATGCCTAAGCTTGCACGAATCTGCTGATAAGTCACTCTTTTGTCAGTCTCTATCATACGCCGCACAACACTGATGTTATCTTCAGTCGTCGCCTAGAAGGCCGTCCTTCACCCAGATCATGCATCGGTGAGATTAGTGCGACCACGTTTAAACTTCCAGTTGGAAACAGTGGCTGGGGGGTGGATGACTGAAGTGTAATACCTAATACATAATTATTCAATAATATTGGCAAAGTGCATTCCATCAAATTCCATTTTCAAAATTTTGACTTATTTTTTATTATTTTGTTTACAAGTGGCCAGTTTTAAAAAACTTTCAGTGTCGCCCTCGTATTCACTTCACTTCGCTTCACGGAAAATATCGAAGTTCAGCCGCATCTTAGTATGGGAATAGGCTCAGAGAATGGATGATAATAGGTTACCTAATTGATATGGTTCATGATTTCAATCTATTGTATGTTACGTTTGTATTATTTGTCATGATAAGTATTCTTAGTAGTTCTTGGTTATTATTTACTTATTACGGTAACTTAGTATGTATCATCAATATCAAAGTAGACATTCAATAACATTGATACCTACCAAAGTCGGACCCTAATATAGATACTCCCTAATATACATACAATGATTTTCGGTTCCACGTAAACGGGGCAAGCCTATTGCCGTCAATTGGGCACTTTTTTAAATAATGGAAAATAAATCCCTAACGTAAAATTTTGCAGCTAAATAAATTTGGAGAAAAGAAAACCCGATTTCTTGCTATGCGGTGTAAATCGCAAGGAAATTAATTACGTGCTTAACCGCACATGCAGTACCAATTAACGTCTTGGAGAGTCCCTAATATAACATTCCTGTAACTGTTGCCCGCGTCATTTCTCGTGGATTTCACAGGCGACGCCGACAGTAGCTAGGTAATTAACATAAAGTTCATTATGCTATGTAGTTCCAATTTTGTCGTTTTGTGAGGTCCCGGTGACCCCTCCGGTTCATAAAGCACAAATACTACTAGACACGATATGTACCTAGTGTAAATATTTTTATATTGGGTTTGTGTATTAAAACAAAATGCGAATGTTTAAATTCTAAGTATGTTTAAATATATTTATATTTAAATCCAACAACCAAAACCTCAGTGAAATATAACATAACAGTAATACTTCTATACTAATAAAAATAAAATAATCGAACATCAACGCTTATAGAGGAAAGAACACAAAAACCATAAAAGCGGATGAAATCGCGCGGAAACAGCTCGTTATCTATTAAATACGGAAAGGAATGAATAACTTGTCTAATGACTATTATCAGAAAATATTAAAAACTAGCTGACCTACCCCAGCGTCGCCTGTGGCATATTTTGAAACTTCATACCACCCCTTTGGACCCGTAATTATTAGTACTCAAATAATGTATGGGAGTCTGCCAGGTTCGTTGACACTTATTGATCACTGCTTCGCTCCCTTAAGTAGAAGCATGATGATATATAGCCTAAAACCTTCTACGATAAACGGACTATGCAATGCAAAAATATTTTTTTAAATTCGAACCAGTAGTTCTTGAGTTATTTAGCGATTCAATTTTATACTATAGATAAGTCTTTCGCCGCACCTGTACTGATTTCAAAAATCATTATGAGATTCAGGCATTGAGAAAATTAGTCATTTTGCAATTCAATCATTTTGGGAATCCGTCATTCTGAAAAAAATACCAATCGGAGATTCGGGTGTTTTGGTATTTGTGCTTTATGAACCGGAGGGTCGGTGACGGCCGGCGGCGCGGTGGCGGTGGCCTAAGGCTGAGATGGCCGACAAACGCAATGACGTGTTATGTATGAGTGTGCGCGCAATCGCGCGGCAGCCCTGCTTAGACAATTGCAAATTGTCGCGCGATCTAGGTATTTGGCCCCGTCGTCGTTATAGATGAGTCATTCCATTAATCTCAGCCGCATCGGAAGCCCTCATCAGACCTCCGATACGGCCGAGATTAATAGAATGATAATGATGATACACTATTGAATATTGTGACTTTTCAAGTGTGACAGCAATCGGCAGGTGTAGCCGATTGAATAATTTCTCAGATCCACGCGTCAAGCACGTGCCAATAGTCGGCTTACCCTCGGGTCGGAAAGGCAAAAATCTTAACTTGTTTCACCCTTTTCTTTGTAAATTTCGAGCTCTATAATAAATGTGTTAATGCACGTGTAGACCATCGTGCATTGCGAGTTTTCATTTTTGGGTAAAATCTTATGGGGTTATCTTTATCATACTAATTAAAAAAGATTAACAAGCAATGCTTATTACAACCCCGGAAACAGCACTTCCGATATCTTATGTACCTAATACTAGCTGATGATGAGTGGACAACTCGGTTAGAGTCCACGTAGGCGACGCAGGTTCATCAGATTTAGATCATTTTTAGGGAGAGACTTAACTAGAAGAGGCGAAAGAGAGTATGACTGGATCGTTATGGTGGCTACATGGGGTGTCTGGCCTCTGCCTACGCCATTAATAAAGAGTCTGTAGTAGGTATACATAAAAGTTGAAGTTTTGAGTCCTACAATGTTGAATTTCGTTCATCAAAATGTTGAATTCATAATTCGTTGATTTGCACAAAGTTAATAACCCGCCGGACCACCAGTACCATTAGACTGTACCATTGATGGTACAAATGGTACTGAAGTATCCCACTAGTACCATTGATGGTACAAATGATACCAAAATATGTCGCTGCACCACCTGTACCATTACTCAGTATCTTTGATGGTACAAGTGGCACTGATTTATCCCACTAGTACAGTTGTAAAACAATCCATAGTGTTATTTTATATTTTATTTTATAATTTATAAAAAAATTGTGGGACTCTGTAGTACATTGCCACTGCTGCCCGCATCTAAAATACATGAAGGGTGGAAGTATGTATATTCAAAATGAAATAATATTGGATAACCTAAAACTAAAAAGAATCATAAATTATTTTAAAACGTTTTGGATACCAAAAAGCAAAACATGGACTTGCTTTGAAAACAGACATCGTACTACAAATACCTACTTGTGAAGGCTGGAATGCCCACTGCAACGGCACTTTTAGAAAACGGCCTTCAACTCTTTTACTTTCCTTGCGTTGATTAAAAACGATTCCGACTTTAGAACCTAGTACCGAAAATTCAAGAGAAACGGAAATCATCTGTACTGCACAGAAACTGCACTGTGGGCGATATAGACGCCCCACTTTTCTTAGGAAAATTAAGTAGGTACCTACTAATAAAATAAAGTAGTTCTAATTGTACCAAAAAGTTTTAATTTTTATAGAAGTAACGTCGAGTGCCACGCTTGTGTTTATTTCCCTAGTACTAATGGGATAAATCGGTACCATTTGTACCATCAATTTATTATTTATAGAAGTAACGTCGAGTGCCACGCTTGTGTTTATTTCCCTAGTACTAATGGGATAAATCGGTACCATTTGTACCATCAATTTATTATTTATAGAAGTAACGTCGAGTGTGACGCTTGTGTTTATTTCCCTAGTACTACTGGGATAAATCGGTACCATTTGTACCATCAATGGTACAGTCTAATGGTACTGGTGGTCCGGCGGGGTTAATAAACAACTGAGGACTGAGTTAAATTACATTTTTAATGTAATTCGTGAATTGTATCGTACATATCTCACTAAATGCACAACACCCACCATACAATCAAAGAAAAGTCAATATTATTCAGATGCAATTTTATACAAAAAAAAAAGAAACACTGCCAAATGAAGCAATGATAGACGATACATTATCCTTGACATAAAACCTCTTAATCCTGCTAACATTTTAAATTTAATAATATTATAACTTTATAAACTGCACCTTTATAAAGTGGTTCAACATTATGGGAAATTAACATTGTACGAATGTGATTTTAACATTCAACAACACGACGTGAAATCATCATTACAGGAATTCAACATTCTGGGATTCAACTAACTGAGAATTCAACATTATGCGAATTCACCATTTTGAAAATTCAACTTATCGGTCTGAAAGGGGTTTCGGGAGAAGTAGGAGGGTTACAAACTTGTAAAAAAAACCTCATCTCGACTTTCTCGAGCGCGGCTACATTTTATTTTTATTTTGAAGGAGATAAATTCAAGGATGGCGAAAAATATAATAATCTGGTGATTTTTATTTTTAGAAAAAATAATCGATAAAGTTTAATGCGTGCATCTCTACCGATGAAGATGATAATTAAAAAAAATACACGAATTAAATTTGATTTTTTATAATAATTTTTTTATAAATACATTATACATTTATAAAAAAATTACCTACCTAAAAACCTGTTTTTTTTTATTTGCATGCTATTTCTTCAGCTTTTCAATTAATTAATAAGGTTCAATGATTGGAAAAAATAAAAAAATAAAAATATTTTTAGTTGTCAGATTAGGCGAATCCTTCTTGATAATCGTCAGCTTTTGAGACAGCACGTCTAGGGCATCAAGAAGAACCACATAAATCTTGATCTTACGCGCTCGAGTACCTATTTCAAAATGGCAATATTTTTTGCATATTCTAATAATGGCCGCGATTTTGCCTCACATTATATAAGATTATAAGAGCTTTTTTTAGGTTCAAATAACATCCCCTTAGAAAATCTGACGAGCTCGATTACATCTTTTATATACACACACATGGATGTTTTCAATATCTGTATGTAGGGCTTAGTGTGTTAATAATGTAACAGTTTTATTTTTTACATTTTTGGAAATCTATATAGTCGCTCCCCCTACCGATGAAAAGGTATATATTACATGATATTTTTTCGTCTTATCATCTAAACTTCGCAAACCAGTAGTGTCGATGACGCTCAAGTAAATCCCGATTTAGCATCATGGGCTCCCCCTGCTCCTACCATTAGGTAGTATTTTTTTACATAATAATTCAGAAAACGGCGTTGGATGGTAAACCGTCCGAACGCCCGACCCGCATCGCATCCGCATTTTGTATATTTTGCGCTTTATTGTTCAAAGCCGGTTTCGCCAGCTTTGATTTTTGAAGGATATTATGACAATTCTGAATAATAGCCAGATTCAGTAATAATCACAATAAATCTGACAATTCTATGTGACGAACCCGGTAATGTAAGCTGTTATAAAATTCATACTTTTTAGGACGGTTCGGGACTAATCGAGATTATTAAGAAACACGACTTTTAATTCATCTAAGACTTGACTGGTTGTTGTAAAATTGTAAACTACATACCTATGTGTAAATGTATGTATGTATGTACCTATGTACCACAATTTCGATAGTAAAATCGTAATTTTTTCTTTTACACGTATCATACATTTTTCTGTTCACCTGTACATTATTGCCATAGTAATTTTTTTTTTCTTTCGATATTAAAACTTCCAGTCGATTTTGCTACCGAAACTGTGCGTGAAACAAAATACTCTTTTTCCGAAACCACTATAAAATCACCGTGTATATAAGTCTAGGGTTAGGCACATTTTGTTAAATTAACGATTCTGAATGAGTATTTTTTTTTGTTAGCGAGATGGACGCAAAATCTACTGAACAGTGAGTTTGATTCTGTTTTTTATCCTATATCACAACATCCGACATCTATTTACAACGAAGGTGGAGCTACAGGTATCATCTAGTTAAGAAATAAAAGAAGGCTGCGGAAAATTTACCTACCTATTTCACTTTTTATTTATTTGTAGATATAATATACAAGAAAAACCGCTGGATACAGATTTTCTTTCAAAGTTGACCACTAATTTGGTACCTGAGCTCAAAAATACCGGAATAACAAAAAAACCGCCAGGTACCTATTTTTGTAAGAAACTTCGTAGATCTGACTTTTTTAAGGTCTCGCAAGTTTACGATCACGCGTCGTTCTGAGTCATTGTCATCTTCTCGGGTTTTTCATTATTCTAAATAAAAAGATGTGTATGTGTGGTAAGTAACATAGGTACCGTACCTACCTAAATCTGTTATGATTTCACCGGCACTACATCTGTTATATCTTTTAGTGCAAGTGCACATAATATGCGTACCTACCTACTCCTTGTTAGTATCGATACTCGACGTATAAGTTCAATGAACATGTGTCGACGGGTAGTGGACCTGTGGCATCGCTTACATATTTGCGTATGTATTTCTATTCTAACGACATGTTTTGAATCGTGTCGTGCAGTGTGCTGACTACGGTGCGGTAGCCAAGTACAAACCTACCTAATATTTAATCTTCACACACCGAATCTCAGTATGGTGCGGTACAGATGTATAGAACAGTCAAGGACAGCAAGCGCCGCAGCTGCGGACGCACATTGTGTACATATCATTAAGTTATTATTACAAACGTAAATAGAGCAACAGGCTTCTCATTGCCGCGTTACCGTTTTTAAAATGTCCAATGAATTTAAATACTTATGCAATTTGTATGACAACTGACTAATTCTTAGAAATTGATAGGTTTAAAAAATATTTCACGGTTCATATACTCTATCACATTCTCACGCCTACGTTTGGTGTGTAAATATATAATACATGTCACTTGCACACTTTGTCTCTACATATAGTAAGTATAATACTTAATTACTTTATGATATAGATTCACCTTCACAAGCGCTCGTCAGTTCACCGTCTTATTTTGCACTTATTTATTGAATCGGATAGAATTTGTATCACTAGAAAAGGTTGCGAGACGGCCACTGCTCTTTCAGTAGAAATACAATGTAATTATAGAGACAATCGCAGGTCCAACTTGAGCTAGGGCACGCCGTAGTGGTAAGACCCATCATTATCACAGGTAACTTCTCTAGCCAATCGGCTAGAGAGATCACACGGTAGCCTCTCGTACCGGCTGATGCAGGTAACCACCGGGCGCGGGTGCTTTAGGAATTACCTGCATCGGTCCAGAAGGAACCAACGTCCAAGTGCCATCACTGTGATGGGAGAAAGGACACGAGGCTGCACACACTGACCGGGTGGTCGGTGTGGGAGCCCTTGGAGTGCGATCCTGCATGTGATCGTACAAGCCGTTGTTCCCACTCAGTTACCATATCCCCGTGGAGCTTGGACAATTCACGGTCTGGATGTCACCAGGCTCGGGTTCATGCCCATAGCCATAGCACCGAAAGGGCTCCTACATACAGGACCGATTGTATCGATCTGGAGAGGAGACACGCCGAGTCAAAGAATATCGTACGGCATCCGCTGATGCCCTTATGGCCATCGTGCGCTGCGGGGCGTGCAACTTCTGTATGTGTTTGGCCTTCAGGGTGTCCGCCCACATTGAGCACCCATATAGGGACATGGATCGCACGATTGCCGGTTACAGTCTCCTACAGGAGCCATCCGACCCCCTCACGTTGGGCAGCATCCACGCCATAGCATTAGCTGTGCCCTTTGGGGGTAAGTCCCACCGATCGTCAAGCACGTGCCCCAGATATTTCATCTGGTTTGATGCCGATGGGAATGTCTTCCACTGGTTAATTACACAGATATCATCAAATTACACTTAAAGGTTAAGGTTCATTATTACCAACCTCAGAACATAATACACGCCTACTTAGTTCTTCTTCTGTATTCTGAGTTATGCGTCTTATAAACGGGTCGGGACCAACTTAGTATGTTTTATTAAACTAATACGTCCTCCAACATAGACCACAATAAATGGGATTACTGGAGGTACTGAAGTCTCATTGGCACTTGTTTTGGTACGTACGTGGGTACCTACTAAGCACAATTTCATAAAAATCATGAATATGAAGAGGTAGGTGCTTTTTAATTAGTGCTTGAAAACTGTCACTCAAACTAGTCTAATTAGGCTATTCTCGTAATCAATGGAACATGCAGTAAGTTAATAATTTATAATGTGACAGTACAGTAGTAGCACTGTACTCTATATTGTGACAGCCCAGACAACTAAGCCCCGTCAAACGTACAGTCGTGTCGACCATGCAGGAGTAAGTAAGGCACTGAACGAACATGATTTTGGCAGATTGTTTGAACACGAGGATCCTAATGAAGCTACAGATTTCTTGCTGAATGCACTACGCTCAATCACTATAAACAACACAAGAGTAACTAAAATATCAAGAAGAAGAAATACACTGAAGCAGTGGATAACGCCAGGTATACTCAAATGTCTCAGGAATCGGGACAATCTATATAAAAAGCTGAAAAAGGAACCAACCAATGAAATACTGAAGGCAACCTATAAACGATACCGGAACTTCTGCTCAACAATACTTAAAAAAGCAAAAAAAGATCATGACAAAAAAAAGTTAAACAGTGCGAGTGGAAATAGTAAGAGATTGTGGAAGGCTGTTAAAGAGATCACCTTTACAACAAAACAAAATGTGACCCCAATAGAGTTAATCAATACCAGCAATCCATTACAGTCCATAAACAGTGTAAATTACTATTTCGCCAATATTGGAAGAACCTTGGCTCAGAAAATTAAGACTGTTACAAATGATAACACACGTGTGGCAGCATCATGCCGAGATTCTTTCGTTTTGTTGCCTACGGATAATGAAGAGGTTAAAAGACTCATCATGGGGTTAAGAAGCGACTGCGCTGTGGGGCTCGATATGATACCAGCTGATGTTCTCAAAATAAATAAAAATGTACTGACTCCGCTAATTACTTATATTTGTAACCTATCGCTTTCAACAGGAATCTTTCCCGATGCCTTAAAAAAATCCAGAATTCACCCGATTCACAAGAGTGGGGACAGAGACTGTGTCAACAATTATAGGCCTATATCAATTCTACCGACACTATCGAAAATCCTCGAACGAATAATAAATAAAAGACTAGTTCAATATTTAGAGAGCAGGAATCTTCTGGCTCAATCCCAATATGGTTTCAGAACGAATAAATCTACGGCTGATGCTGTAAATGAGCTAACGGATTTCATAGTTTTGAATATGGACAGAAGGAAGAAGACAATGGCAATATTCTTAGACTTAGCCAAGGCATTTGACACGGTCTCTGTACTTATTCTACTGAAAAAAATGGAAAATCTGGGCGTTAGAGGCAACCAATTGTGCATATTTGAAAATTACCTGAGAAATAGATTTCAGTGCGTCAAAATTGAACACCTTGTTAGCGATGAGCTTCCTGTGCAGTTTGGAGTGCCTCAGGGAAGTATCCTGGGGCCCACTTTGTTCCTAATATATATCAATGAATTGTGTAACCTGGAACTGCCCCACGGAAAAATCGTATCGTTCGCCGATGACACGGCATTGCTCTTCTGTGGCGACACGTGGGAGGAGACATTTACGCGTGCCCAGCAGGGTTTCAATATAGTAACGGAATGGTTGCGTGACAATTTTTTGACCCTTAATACCGAAAAAACCAAATACATTGCTTTTACGCTGAAAAAAACGGGTAGTGGTACTACTGGTCCATCAGCTTACAAAATCATCTCGCATTCTTGCAATAGTGGTACCCATGGTGCTGTGAGCTGCTCATGTCCTAGTCTACAGAGCACCACCTCAATAAAATACTTGGGGGTCATGTTAGATGACAGATTAAATTTCCACCCACAGATAGACATGCTTACTGCTAGAACCCGCAAACTCATAGCAATTTTCAAAAGGATACGACATGTTGCGGACAAAGCGCAGATTAGGACAGTCTATTACGCCCTATGCCAATCACAACTAACATACTGCATAACCACTTGGGGAGGTACGCTGAAAACAAAATTTAAAAAACTAGAAAGAGCTCAACGAGCTTTACTAAAAGTAAGCCTTTTTCTGCCCTTCCGCCACCCTACAGTTGACGTGTATAGGCAGTGGGATGTTTTGACTGTCCGACAACTGTTTATATTACAGACAGTAATAAGGCAACATCCACTGTTAAAATATAGTCCTGAAAATATGGCAAATAAACGCAGAAAGGATAGGGTTTGTGTAAAACCAATGCTTAACACTAGCTTTTCCCAGCGGTTCTTTAGCTACCAAAGTGGTAATTTATATAACAAAATCAATAGAGTTTTAAGTATTTATGCAATGACAAAATTACAATGCAAGTCTGCCGTCCAAGAGTGGTTAAAAAAATTGGACTATACTCTTACAGAAATGTTAATCCATTAACAAGCCAAGATTTGGGCAGACAGGAATGTTGACGTGTTGTTCGGAATCTATATAAATATTTATGTATTTGTATGGATTTGGAACAACACGAAATATAATATGGGATAGTGTAATAATATATGTATAATATATTTCATATATTCAACATACAATCCTGGACAAACAAGCACACCACGCCACCACACACACATACACACCCACACAATCACACACATACACACACACACAAACATACACACACACAATCGTTTACTATACTTATACTAACACTTGCAAGTATTAGCATATTCAGCAACAATGCTGGAATAAGTACTGATTGCTCATCATCATCTATGCACGATGACGGTGTTTGTTATAATATTGTATTGGTGGGGAGGGGACCTGGTGATCTGTAGCACAGGTTATTTTACTTTAACCTAATTCAGACACCAGCTCCTCTTAAAAAATAAAAATAGAAAGAAAGACAAAAGGAAAGAAATATGTAAAAGGAAGTTATGAGCAAAATTTATCTATTATTGATTGTTTTCATTCCATTGTACTGTTTTGTTTTGTTTTTTTGAGGAGAAATAAATATATATTATATATATTATATTATATTATATTATATAATCACCACCAGATAACTCGGTAAGTAGACTTGATTTTTTGGTATTGTGCTAGCATTGATAATTATAAGTATTAGTATTTACCCCTACGTTAAGATCAATGATTAGAACTAGAACTCTAAAGCTTTTAATTAACCTGCAGTTTATGCACCATGTAATTTGTTCAGGATCAGGTCAAATCTTGCAACTTGATTTTGGAATAGCTATCCTAAGTTTGCATATATGTATCCGTCAAGAGGAATGACAGCGCATTAGTATGTGCAATAGAGCTGGTCTGATGATGATACTGGAGAGAATTTCCTATGACCATCTTCCGGTCATAGGAAATTTTAAATTAATCAAGATAATTAGAGTTTAGGCTCATTTGTTTTATCTTACATGGTAAAGGGGTCTTAGGTTGCAGTCAAAGGTGACCGACCATAGGAACTCCTAAACTAAGCAAGATAAACCTACACGGTCTTATTACAAAACACGGACTAACTCTCAACAAGCTTATATGGACTTTAGACCATTCCCCATATAAAATCATATTACAAGAAGCCTTCTGGCACATAATGTTGAACTCTCATAATGTTGAATTCTCAAAATGTTGAATTCTCTAAATGTTGATTCTCAAAATGTTGGATTCTCAAAATGTTGAAGTTGCGATTGTCGGGCTACACACACCCACACACATGTTCACAAGAGGCAGACTGCCAATCACAATGATCCGTTCTGTCGAAACTTTTACATTACGAAATAGATAGGAGTTCATGCTAAGGCTACTGATATTGTCATTTTCACCTCGATACACGTTGACAATTGCCTTTAGTCCATATTCTTAACTATCTATGAAAAAATAATTTTTATTCGCTTTTTCTTAACTGGTTAAGGAATAAAAATATTTTATCCATTTTCCTAACTTGTTAACTGAAAAGATATGATGAATAATGCGACGAATGTTTACTCGCTTTTAATAACCTTCGACTGTACTAGAGCAGCCGACAACACTATTAGGATGGTAGAGTAGGTA
Source organism: Pelosia muscerda (assembly GCA_963691645.1). NCBI lineage: Eukaryota > Metazoa > Arthropoda > Insecta > Lepidoptera > Erebidae > Pelosia > Pelosia muscerda. Next base: position 13,149,899 of record OY829098.1, on the reverse strand, counting down.
GTAAAGAAATAATCTGTTTACTAGTAGTGTTGAGAGAGAGAAAATATCGTATTATCAGAAATATAATTCTTTCTAGATGTTGACCGTGGTTCCACTGGCATAGCGTTCTCGTGAGATGCTGCCAGATTCAGCTGGATGCATTCAACGCTATTAAGTATCAAAAACCTTCAACTTTCATAGGGTTGAATCTATTAATAAGCCCGTCCACTGCTGTATATAGGTCACCTACGAGACCGAGAAGTGAGTGACCCACCCTCAATTTTTTTTGCAAACTTCTACATTTTGAGAATCCAACATTTTGAGAATCCAACATTTTGAGAATCAACATTTAGAGAATTCAACATTTTGAGAATTCAACATTATGAGAGTTCAACATTATGTGCCGGAAGGGAAGCGTTTTAGTACCAAGTCAAGCCAATCTCTCTGTCAAAAGATAAACTTGCGCGACCCCTAGTTTAGCGTTGGCTTGAGTGTCGAGCTTTTATGTGTAAAAAAAAGTGGAGATTTAGACATAACGGCTTAGACAAAGCATAGCAAATTATAATGTAGGAAAGTAGAAAATTACAGTGAATTGTAATTTTTCGTGTCGGTGCCAAAATCACCCTAATTAAAGTTTAAACTACTTTACTGAGGGAACTATCATCCATCATCATAATTATGACCAAAAAACCAACAAAATTGAAAAGTTGTATTGAAATAATTTTAACTTCGTTCCGTTTAGCGTCCAATATATCGGAACAATTATTGCCAAACAAAGACATCATAGTTACATTTTATTACTAAATAAAGAATCTGTTATGAAATTGAATTTAATCATAATATAATTATGTAATATTTTTTTCACCATTTTTAGTAAATGTTATTTATTGATGACTTCAGAAAACTTTTGATTCCGGAGGAAATGGAACGTTGCGATCAAATGGTGTCATAATGAACGAACAATTTTTGTAGTTATCTGTGGTTGTTATTGAAGTCAAGTGGCTAGACTACTGGTTTAAACCAGACTTTATTCCGTTTTTTGTAATAAGACCGACGGAGTTTGGGCTCATTTGTTAACACAGTTTTTGGTATTCGATGGTATTCAGGGTCTAAGAATGGAGTCAGAAGGTGGCCATAGGAGCTTTTAAACGAAGCAAGGTAGTAAGTCCATTACAGAAAATCAAGGAGAACTGTTTAGTTTAAGGCATATCAGTTCTCCTTGATTTTCTGTCTTCTTCTTGTTAACGCTTTAATAGATAACCTGTAATGTACCTGTATTGTTTAAGGGCACATTTCTCCTAACCGTATTTCTTGCCAGAAAGGATTCTTGTGTACGTGGGTTCATTTGTTTTGTCTTGACAATCTGTTATTCTTATTACATGGTATTCAGTGTTTGAAGGATTCAAAAGGTGGCCAGAGGAACTAACGAAACAAGAGATAAACCTCCCAAGTTTAGACTTATTTGTTTTGTTTTGGAAACTCTGGTGGTAGGTAGGTATATGATAACTAGGGTCTGAAGAAGGTGGTCATGGGAATTTCTATTGTGTTTGTGTTCATTTCGCTGGTCTTGGTAATATGTACCTATTCTGCTGCTATATGTATTTATTATAATAGTATAACAGCTAAAAAATGGAAAATTCATCTTATAAAAAGCAAGCTTTTTAAAAAAAACCTGGCCTAAAACGATAACAATAATGTTATGCAAGGATTGTGTTGTTAACTGCTAGTAGCGCATAGGTACAGCAAACAGAATAAACTTGCGCGATATAAAGCTTTTGAAAACAGTACACGGTAAAACTTTTTCGTTTTAAAAGCTTGTTCTTATAAGATGCTTTATGAATAATTTGCTTTATGAAACTATATATTTAGAATGTAGGCATAGTACCTTATCTACCTACCTATCTAAGTATATAAGTAAAGTTCTTATTTATAGGTAGGTGTTACCGGTATTTTAGTCCTCTGTGGTTATCTCAAGTGTAATCTTTTTGACAATGCTTTAATAGATTATCTACCTATATGGTTAAAATGGGAACATTACTCTTAACCTTTATTTCTTGCCTAATAATAATTTGTTTAAGTTATGAATAAAAGCTTACCTATCTTCGTAAATTGGGGAAGTATCGCCAGAAGCATCCTGGGACATATCTCCGTCCATGTTGAGATAAAAAGCAGTACGGTAGTAAGACAGGATCTCGAGCCTCGGCAACAGAAAGGGAAACGGGCACACGGAATTAACCGGTGCGCGCGTATTGCGACTTGCGAGTACTGACTGCACAGACAGAGCGCAAGCGACTCGTTCCGTTCGTCGGTCGGTCTGTACTCTGTTGCCGATCGCCGGGCGGTCAGACTCAGAACAGAACATGAGCGCGCGGGACGCAACGGGTGGAGACGGGGGGGGCACGCCCGCACTTCGCCTGCGCGTCACCAAGGCAACGCCACCACGCCGCTGCCGACCGGGCGCACGTGGTGTGAAGCTACGAGTAGCTTGAGGAAATTATACCGCTTGCGATTTTTGTTTCATTCAACACCGGTCCTCAACACTGTTTATGATAGTGTAACAGGTCTCCGTTTCGTCGGGCTTTTCTTTTGCCAGGAGGTATAAAAGTGTCGTACCAAGGCAAGGCAGGTTTCAAAGGGAAAGAACTGCCTAGTTTTTCTCATATTCTCGTGCCTCGTAAAATATTTCAACCTCGTAAGTTAAAATCGGTAGCTACTAAAGCTTCCAAAATATAATAATTCAAACTAGGTAAGTACTAAGTACTATCTTTTCTGTACCTAGGTACCTATATTTTACTTGTGTAATGAATGATTGAATTAATGAATTAGGTCTCAACTCATCATAAAGACTTCATTCTGCAATACATAATAGGTACATAATATAATTATGAAGATTCGATTTCGATTCGATTCCCTGTCAAAATGAAATTCAATGTTATACCTAAAAGGTATTTTAAACCGACTTTCATAAAGAGTAAGTTCGATTCGAGATTCGACAATTCGATTGGTATTTTTTTTTGTACGTAATGTAGGTACTCACCTACTCCGTTTCTGTAACTATTTATTAATCTGTGGTTAAATAAGTACTGACTGATGCGAAAGAATAACCATTTTGTACCGAATCATCATCAGCGTAATGATTCAACTTATGTGCAGATGTGTCACTTTTAATGAGACATGAATAATGAAGACAATATTAAACAAAAGGTAAATCGTCTGATATTATACCAGTAGCTTCGCAAGAATTGTACCTACATTCTTCGTACGTGACACACCCACCATGGTCCACACGGGTGGTCGGGAAACGTAACATCTCATGGACGCTACACACCAGGTACACAAACTACGTACCTACGTTACGAATGAGTACCCTTAAGTAAAATCGATTACCTATAACTAAAAATAATACTTAATAATAGTATAATAAGTAAGTAGGTATAGTACTTTGTCTCCTCCTTATCAATAAATTATATCCTTATTAATAAATTATAATGATTTCTAATTTATGTTCTAAAAGGTAAATAAGTATTAAAAAATACGTAAATGAAGGAGTTGTCCAGAAATGTTTTTTTTTACTCTTGAAAATTCCAGTAGCGACGAACTAAATTTTTTTCGATAGTATTACTTAGAAGTTACCTATTACAATAATTTATAGAATGGAAATTTAAGTTCCTGCAATTTTGAGAAAACATCGTTTTTACTAACGTTTGGTAGGTACCTATATTTTTAGGCTGAATACAAGCAAAAGTGTTGCTGCCTGTGCCCATCAAAATAATACGTTTGACAAATTGTCACCGACTATCGTGCAGAAGGATGACAGTTATGTTTAAACTTTTTGTTGGCTATTTTGTTATGATTTAATTTGATTTGTTGATTACTTTGAGTATGCAATGAGGGAGATTTATGCCAATATAAAGAAATTGATAGATTATTATGTTTATTATTATTATGTTTACACAAAAAGCGGATTACTGACGTTTGGCAAAAAACGTTTCCCAAAGTGACACTTGCCAAAGTATGTTTCCCAAATTTTCATTTGGCAAAAAAACATTTGGCAAAACCATCTTTTCGCAATTTTGCAGTTAGCAAAACTACTTTTAGCAATTTATTGTTTGGCAAATAATTACATGGCAATGTTTCATTTTACCAAATATTATGTAGTCAAGTAATTATGTGGCAAATATACTAACTATATCAAATATACTAAATATATTATATGGCAAATATACTAAATATACTAACTATATCATACTGTCTGTGATCTGTGATCTGTGATGATTTACTGTCCGTCCCGATCTATGCTGCATGCACACTGCTGCATGGATGTTTGTTTCACCTTGGACAAATAATTTACAGGTAAGAACTTCTATAATACTTATATTGTTTAAGATATACAATTCAATTCAGGCGCTTCACCGGCCGCTACCGCGGCACGCTCGCTTCGCTCGCTCGGCTCGCGCTCTGTTGGGATCACAGTTCTAACCTAACCTAACCAACTTTTCTAGCAGTTCAAATCTAACCTACGTAACTATAATGTTTCACCCATATTAAAATTTGAACGAACTTCCCTCGATAGTTAGCTACAGCTATCCCAATTTTCGTACTTTTCACCTTTCGAACTTAATCACATTAATTCTCCTTCTATTTAATACTGTGGAGATTTTAATAATTAAGACCTAAAAATTAAATAGACAATTTGTTACTATTGACAGTTTAATACTCTAGACGTTTTGAACCTAATATCTAATACGCACTAAGTGAAATCAAGCTATATTATGAGGACTATAGTCCCCAGAGCAATTCTATTGAAGTGCTCGCATGCACTCGCGGACCGGATGACTAAGTATTCAGCTTAACTCGCACCGCATCCGTTAATCTAATGCAAATGTAGGTGCAGGCACCAAGTGTTATCATCAGTGCTTACTCATACCAAAACGCAAGGTACTTTTCGATTTACATTTAAACGAAAAAAATATAAAATACACAAATAAAACGTAGTTGGGGTGAACTGGATGACGAAGGTTGACGATGTCGAGTGGATTGCGATAGGCGGATTGTATGATTGTCATAAAAATAAATAATATCTTCATTATTCATTATAATTTACATGTCATTATGTTCGTACAAGCGATTTCGTAGGTACCTAAAGTTTGCACTTAGGACACCGGGGTGTTGACTGTTTTTCAGACGGCTGCCCCGCTCGGTATCCTAAGCACTAGAGAGAGCCCTAGAGAGCCTCGTCCTATTTATTTGTAGGTAAGTAGGTAGGTACATAGACTTCACCTAAGTCTGTTAAGCTGGGTATCCATTATGTTCGCGAACCTCTTGCACTCCGCGCTTGTGCATCTGCTTTGATGGAGACGGTACGTGCATCTCCATAGAAATACGCATAGGTACTCCACACTCCACAGTCCTGTTGCGAACACTGAGCGAACTTGTCGTCACCATTAGGCATATATTTTATTTCATTATTTTCACGAAGACTATAGAAGAAGCCCTCCTCGCTTTTAGGAATCTGACATTTACAAGAAAAGACTGAGTTCTAACTTATGGCCAATGGTTAGAAGTAGAACTCAAATCTTAGGAATTAGGTGGCCGTTAGAAAATCTCACGTGAACGTCATTATCTAATTTGTAATATTTGTATCTTGCTCGCGTCCACGAACATATATGTGTTCGCCCAATTTACCGCCACTTACTGGAGAGCCGCGCGCTGCGCCGAGCGCGGAGTCTGCACCGTGGCACACTCCGGGAGCGCGAACGTGCTCACTATACGAAGCAGTTGTAAGAGCGCGGAGAGCAAAAGGTTCGCGAACATAATGGATACCCAGTTTACAGGGTTGTAGTAGACTGCAACTAGAACGCGTCAAATATAAAGGTTTTGTCCCTTAGATGATGTGATCCATTTGGTCACCCGGCTACACACTCTCCTAGTGACACGCTCTTTATATCTCTACACGTGTCGCCTTTTGTAGGCCAGTTGTGTTCGTATAATAATAATGCATTAAAGCCATTGGTTATTAATATAATAGGGGATTGGACAAGATAGTTTTTTTATTATGTTCATAGATACTTGTTTACACTCCCACTAACTTTATTTAGTCTTTTAGGTAAGTACTCAAACTCACGATCTAAGAGCCCCAAAACAGTGGCAATTTGGTTTTAGGCACCTGTTCAGTTGCTATGTACTTCTTCATTGTTATTTATATTTACCTACAATTTTAAAGTGTATATAATTTATACAAAATATATACGAACCTAAACTAATTAAAGTGACTGTCATACTGAATTTCGAAGTTCGAAATAGCGATGAACTGTAGCCCTAAAGTACAGAAACGCGACTCACGGTAGTGCGAAGTGTAAAAAGTGGAGGGACTGCAATTTATGCATCGAAATATCCCATTTCTGGACGCATTTGAAAAATCTAAATATCTATGATGTTATTTGTTTGTTTTGACGTGACAACGTCTTATAAATTGGCTTGCCGGGTGACACTTCAAGAAACTGCGTTACGCTCCGCTCACGTTATGCGCTCACAATGAGAGCGAGTGAGAGGCACGCGTCCCTTCCACTCGGGCATGGTTAGCCCGCCTAAGAGCGAGAGAGACAGACATAAAAAGTGAAAGGCACGCGTCCTTACCACTCAAAGTCGTTGTCACGTAAAACTTTCGCCCGTATACCGACTTTACAGGCAACCAATTTTTTATATCTACAGTATTTGTGTTTGTTTTTAATAAATTTAAAACTGTTTTTAATAAATTTAAACACAACAGCTAAAGCATTATACCAATAAAGAGGCGCTCAATCACCTCTCTCACGCACAGAAGCAAATTATATTGAAGGAGAAATTCATGAAACAATAGACATTTTTACACTTTTCACACAGATGATGTGAATGTGCGCGGGGGGTGTCATTTCAGTTTAGTCAAGTTATATTGCGCTGTGGTAACACGATCGGTATCACTCGGTAGCGTGGTCCAGGAGTCAGGACACCTGTTGAACAATCGCACGAACAGTGTCATCGTGGGACGAAAACGCGTCATTTGTTCGTACAAATGTTAGCCACGATTTGTGTGTCAAATGTGATTACCATTCGTTTATTAAATAGGTAGTAGTTATCTACGGTAAAACGGGGTGAATAGAGATCGAAGGTCACCCTTCGATCTCTATTCACCCCGTTTAGAAATAAAATGGTCAGCTAAATTATGTACTTAGTTACTCGAATTTGCACTTTTTATGACAGCCAGCTATATCTGACAACTTGATAGGCGTATAAAAAAGTTTCACAGTTCATATACTTTGTCTCTTTCTCGCACCTAGGTTTTATGTAAAGATATGCAATTCGCACAATTTGCCCGTCTAAGTATTACTAATAACTTTATGGGGCTAACTACATTATACTGGCTTTGTAGTAAGTGTCTAGAGCCTACGCTAAACAGATTGTAGGTCGAGTTACCTCTGGAATGCTATTTTGCTTAAACTGCGTGGTTTGTAGAAGCATATGTGCACGTGCATGCTTATATTTAAGGCATACTAGTAATAGCATTACCGGCGTTACTTAGCGCTATTTTAGTAACAACAGGCCTGTTTCACGCACTTGTTCAGATGCCTACACGGGTAGGTACGAATAATCGCAAACGACATTCTTCTCAACGATGATGTTAGGATTAAGTTTTTCAAGTGACTCTTCACAGATTTGGATGAAAATTGTTAGCAGCGTAGATATGGATAACACCTAATCACGGTAATACTATCTATGTATTTATGTATAGTACCTACTACCGTCGTATCTATGTTTAGTATTACCGTGACCTATTGTAGGTACTGAACGCAACATCTATCTTCGAGATCATTAACTATTTTTAATCGGAATACTATCTTTAAAAATACTGCAATACACCAATAAATAGAAAGTCCTTAGTATATTTTGGCTAAGGATCGTTTTATAACTTGGTTCATTAAAGAAAGGTTTTATAAATGGCGGACGTTATCACTTCCTCTCGCTCGCACACTAGTACTGTCTATACTCACTCACGCGCGTACCGTCAACACAAAAAAAATATTGATCTTTATTTTCTTCCACGCTCTGTGCTCTTGATGCGATGCATGAAAAAAAGGATTCTTAAATGTCGGCTTGTACTTGCGTTGACAGATAGTACACGTAGCATACAAAATTTCATTTTTTTTTCAGTTTAAAAAAAACATAAACAAGACCGTTGTTCATAATAATGTTAGTTCTTTATTTTAACCAACATCATGATCCTCCATGCTCCTCCTTATAGAATGTGATATACGTTCCTTTTTCAGGATGAAATGACTCAATGTGCGTTTAAAAGGACTCTATGTGTAAAAGTAGGTACTGTTTCCGATGAAAACAAAAATAGATGCCGTCACGTGTCGCGGGCGAAGTCGCCGGCCGCAGCTAGTTAGAAATTATTACGACCCGGTCTTGTTTTTATTATTTTTCATATGAAAAAAAAAATATTTGAAACTTTATATGCTAGCTGTACTTTCTGTCAACGCAAGTACAAGCCGCCATTTATAAAACCTTTCTTTAATGCACCAGCTTATACTACTGATGTAGGTTATGTCAGGTTAGATTATGCGGGGTTTTTTTTTTTTTTTTTTTTTTTTTATACTTACTCCTTCCACTGCGTGCTGTGCACTTCGAGGAAGCCATTTTTAATCCAATTTAATTATAAAAATAATATTAAAACAAGTTTATTTTTAAAAGTACCCTCTTTGGCCGTTTCTTCTTCTAAGCTAGGTGCTTCTTTCATTCTATCACTTTCATTTCCTTCCTTGCTTCCATCCCATTACTCTCTTACCAACTCTTTTAAAAACCCTCTCATACTAATCATACATCCCGTGGGGCGTGGGGCATCCGGGTGATCAGCAAACTTCCGTCGGAACCACAGACAGCACCTCCCAGTCCATTTCCCACTCGATTTATCGGCCTCTCTCAGCTACTTCTGCAAAGTAGCTGTAGGAGGCCGATCATGTCTTGTTCCTTCTTAAAACCACCCTTATAACCCTTTCCCAATACTCTAGGAAGTGCTGCCTGTAGTTCTTTGTCACCAGGACTGGGAAGTTTGCTACACAAACCTCCAGTTGGATCCGACACTCCAACTCGTACCTGTCCCTAGCGAAGATGGGGCAGTCCGCGACCAGGTGCGCAACCGATTCCACGACCCCTGGCTCGCAGGCGCATGATGGGTCCTCCTTACACTTGAAGCGACTCAAGTATTCAGAGAACCCACCATGCCCCGTTAATAGCTGGGTCGTGGTGCCGGCTATCTCCATCTTACGGACGGTTCTGTACGCAGCCACAGCGCACGGAAAGAAAAGCTTGGTACCAGAAGCAGTCGTACCCGTTTTATAGCGTCCGTTCCACTTGTCAAGCGTGATCTGACGCAGGCCACGCTTGACAAATGAGACGGGACACAGGTCATAGTTCGGCCTCGTCTTCGACCTCAAAGCCGCCTCCTTAGCGAGCTGGTCCGCTCGCTCGTTGCCCTCCAACCCTACGTGGGCCTTGATCCAGAACAGGGATATTTCCTTGTTCTGGACCAAGCCCCGCTTGATGTTATCTCTGGCCTCAACGGCCAGAGGGTGGAGGGCGCGGGGGTTGATGACCGTTTGGAGAGCGGCTTTGCTGTCGCTGAGGATGCCGAACGTCGTGGCCGCGCCGCGCCTAAGGACCTCACTGGTCGCTTTGCATAAAGCCAGGAGTTCGGCCTGGTAGACGGTACAATGTGGGGCGAGAGCAAGTTTGAGGGTCTTTGTTTCGGCGTCGCTATTCCAAATGGATAGCGCAGCGCCGACACGACCCTCAATCTTGCTCCCGTCCGTGAAGATGCGCACCTGGATGGTGTTGGTGCGCTGGTAATCTTCCTCGTCTACCAGGCTGGTGAAGTCCAGACTTATATGCTCCGCGGGGTGAGGTACCTCCATTGCTGAAGCCATCCGTTCGACCTCTCTGTCTCCCAACCATGACTGGGACACTCCTCTCTTGGCCTCATAAAGTGAGGCCACCTCGCGAACTCCGAGGTCCAGAGGGAGCATTCCAGCCAAGATTAGACTTGAGTGCAGAGAGACCGTCCGGTAGCCCTTGCAAAGTTTTTGCGCGAACCCGCGCTGCACCACGGCTAACTGCTTCTGGATACCGAGCTTCTCCACCGCTGGACACCAGCTGCTGGCTGCGTACAGCACCGTCGGTTCCACGGCTGCGGTGTAGATGGTCCGGATCACCTCGGGATGTAATCCCCAACCGATCCGGGCCATCCGCGCCAGCTTGTGGTAGATGGCGATAGCCTTTTTGCACTGGTTGGTGACGTGGGTGTTGAAGGTTAGCTTGTGGTCGATGGTGAGCCCCAGGATCTTGATTTCCTTGGACATGCCAATGTCTATCCCGCCCATGCTGAGGCGTGGGACATCGTACTTAAGCCTCCGCGTGATTACCATCGCACAAGTTTTGTGCGGTGCGAATTTCAGCTTCATTCCGATGCCCCACTCCCGCACATGCTCGAGAGAGGCATTGGCTTGTCTCTCAATCTCCAAGGCGCTGTCACCATCGAACACAAGCACCACGTCATCCGCAAATGCCTGGACGCGAGCCGCCCCATCCTCCAACCGTCGCAGTAAGGGATCCAACAAGAGGTTCCACAGTAAGGGTCCGCCAATGGAACCCTGGACGCAACCCTTCCCCGTAGGGCGTTCGCACTCCTCGCCCGCATACCTTACCCTCACTCTCCTGTCGCTAAGGTAGCTGTTGATAACTCGTCTCAAATTTGCCGGACACCTTTCGTCAGCCAGTCGTACCTTAATAGCCGGCCACCAGGCGCTATCGAAGGCGCCCTCTATGTCCAAGGACACCATAAGGACTATCCTCTTCTCATCAAGTCTAGCCCTTATGTGGCCCATGAGGTCATAGAGGGCGTCTTCGGTACTTTTCTGGGGCAGATTATGCGGGGTTAGGTTAGGTTAGGTTATATTTGCATTTTAATAATGGGGCTGTATTGTTATTGTTAAAATTATGATATATTATGGATCTTTAGGTCACTAAGAAAAACATGTTATTTAGTTACATAATGCATGACTGTTTGTTTCCTGAATCAATAAATAAATAATCACACATCACACATCATCTTAAAAGGACGAAACGACAAATAAATCAATACGGTCTTATTATTATTCTTCTCTAAAATTCAGCGGGCTGACGCCGCGCGTAACAAACCCCTAAGCTGCAGAGTAGCACATGGGTGACATGGGGCAAAATTAGATATGTATCGTTGCACTTCTGTTACCTTAGTGATATAATATATACATCCATATCAATAGAACTAGGTCATCTGGGTCGCCTATTGTTATGTGTGTACCGCGGTTCTACGAACGACACGGGATCGATATATGATGTACTTGGTACTAGTACCTACTTATTTATTCTATGAACAGAATTTGTGCGACATTGATCCATCTTCTAATTTGTACTGTTTTCTTTAAGCCGTCGCGTCGGTCCCGGTTGCCATACGAACATCTATGACAGTCGTTACGGGTGGTTGGAACATTCTAAAGTCCGACTAGCCTAACTACAGAACTTCGATATCGCCAATTTGGTTGTGGAAGTCCGATGGCAGTCGCTTCACAGAAAATATCTAAGTTCAGCCGCATCCTAGTTAGACTAGAAAGCCGACCCTAACTGAGTTGGGACTAGGCTCACAGAATGATGGCCACAAAAAAGTACAAACCAAACTAAACCTACCTACCTATTATTGGACTTTCAAAAAATCTACATTCCTACCCGGAACCGAACTCGTCGATTTTTGTAATTGAAATAGACGTACTTACTACCACAGTAGGTATTCGTACTACTTACATTATACTTTTTTTCTGGGGTATGTGCATGGGTCATCAATATTGTAATATTTATTCAACACTACCGGTGGCTTTTGGACCGAGTCCCTTTGATCTGATAGCGCAATAGTTAAGTGCTACTTGCGGTGTTGAATTAAACTTGATATCATTCCTTCATGGTTGGTAAATTCGTTTCTTTAGATCAATTGGCCCAAAACGATAGAATTTTAAAAATAACGATTATCCCAGAAGAGCAGAACACACTAGTCACACTAGCATCCAACCCACTTTCATTTCCTACGACCAAATATTTGAACACCACCAGTACATCGCTAACAGGCCGTTTACTATCTCCGTGGCTTTAACTGTAAAACAATTTATAACTTATAAGGTAGGTATACTTATATAAATATAGTAGGTATACTTATATAAATATAATTATACCTACCAGGGCACAATTAAAGTTAGGTACCTAACCCACTTTAATGTACTATATTAGATGCGCGTTACCAGATAACATTACGTGGATTGCACCTACTAATTTCAAACCGCACGCTTCATTTATGTGTCTTCTTACGGACAGGTGGTTGGCAATAAGGCGGAGTCTTGTCAGATTTCTCTTCAGAGAAGTTGTTTATGGTTATGTGATCGCAGAGTACGTAATAGAAGGAGTAATATTCCTAAATAACTTTTACGTTTTCATATGGACAAATAAATTATATCATTATTTCTGAGAATTATAATTGCGTATCAGACTCTTTGCGTTGGCGGCTGTATGGCGGAACACACCGCGCTTGCGCGATTATTTCGATCGCTAACGGTGCCACGTGGGCGCTCCTCCACCGCTCCGAGAGGGTAACACCCGGTACACGTGCCTGGGCGCGTCCCCTGTACCACCCACACTACCAAGCTAAGTGAAAACCTTGGGCTCGAATCCTGTCACGTGTCACGTTGATATCGGTATTTTCCCCAAGCTCAAGATGTCAATTATAGTCGGCCGGAAAATCATTTACTTACAAACATTGCCACTGTTTCCCATTATATAATAGAAAAAACATGGCACTCAAGTTGTCAGAAACAGTGGTTAACTTGGAAAAAATGCCAAAGCTATATTTTGGTACACAACATGGGTAGGCACATCATCTATCTAGAAGTAATACCTATCAAAGGATCGGGCGAGTCATTTGGTTTATACGGGTTATTTTATATTTGACAGAGTCTCGTCTGTGAATCAGCAGGTGCACCACCACCTGCAACTAAGATTGACTTGAACTCTTCAGGTCTTGGTGGGATCCCTATGCACTCAACTTTTATTTCTCTTTAACCCATTAATTAACCCATCTGCCTGCCCTTGTCTCAATTATTTGAGAATGGCAGTTGTAAAATCAGTTTTTGCAAAAGTTTTAAACTGACTGACTTGGGAATGATATGAGTGGAATTGTCTGCCGTTTCTTGGGTACTTACCTTAAAGCGCTGGATATTTTTTCCACACAGTCCCCCCAGTCACCTTTTACGAAACGGGATTTAGCTGGCACCCTGGCTGTTGAGTTTGGTACTGGTACATCCTACGTTTTTCTCTTCAGAGTTCCAGAGCCAGCATGGAGGAAACTTGAAAACGTAGACCCGAATTGAATTTTTTTGACACTCTTTTTGGGAGGCATTAATATTTATGGACATTATTTTCTGATAGTTTTTAATTCTTTGTCGGTTTGTTCACGATGGATGGTCATTGGTCATACCGTTCCATCGCTAAAAAACCTAAGTACCAAACAGATTTTTTTTTTACGTTTGTCATGGTCTCATTTAAACTTTTACGTTTGTTTGAAAATCTCCATTAATCGCATATTTGCAAAACTATTGGTCAATTATTGCAATTTGAAATTGTTTAATTAGAATGCAGATAAAAGTTCCACTTGACAAATCGCTGGGATGAAAACTGTACCTTCTGAATACAATAATATTTTTGCCCAGTTCTAGTAACTTACCACAACTTTCATAATTATCATCATTCTTTGAACCATTTCCCAACCCAGTTGGGGTCAGCTTTTCGGTCAACTGTGATGCGGCTGAACTTCGATATTTTCCGTGCAGTGACTGCCATCGGACCTCCACAACCAATGACCAATGGCGATATCGAAGTTCCAAGTTAGACAAGTTGGACTTTTGGGGGCTCTAATTACCCGTAACGACTACCATATGTTTGTATGGCAGCCGGGACCGACTACGGCTTGACGTACCGCAACTTTATCATAGCATTCTTTTATTTTGTGGTATAGAACCACACAAACGCGATTTAAGATCACACTGATAAGAGCGACAATACTGTCTACCCTTATGCTATATGCCGACACAGAGCGGTGCGTTTCAAAATTTGCCGCTTTATTTGCGATATCAACAATATCGCTGTGCAAATTTTTGTTTTATTTTTAATCACAAGATGCGATCAAATTTGCACTTCAGTTGCATTCAAGTTCGTAATTGTTGTGTAAATTACTTGCCGATCCATACCCTAGCTCAGGGTGGAATGAGACTGTCTTAAGAACTTAAGAGCAAGGTTAAGCTTTTTCCAGGTCACTGTGGTTCTTTCTTACTCTTCTTCGTATCCTTATATCAAATCCCATAGCTTTATAGGGTGGATCGAGACTGCCTTAACAACTAAGAACAAGGGTTCCAGGTCACAACTAAGAATCTCATTGCTTGTTGCGATGTCATGCTACAGAATCTTATCACTTGCTGTGATGCTCATACTGCGTTCGTGGTATTACAATTGTGTTCTGAATTTCAATTAAATTAAGTACTGTTTGTTCTGAAATTTTATTGTAAATTTATATACACGTGCCCGGTCCGGCGAGGCGTAGTGATTCACAGGATCCGTCAGGAGTCCAAGAAAATATTATTACAAACATTTTCTAGGAACTCTATGACACTTGATTTGAGTAGAATCTTCTTTTTTGAAGTCTATAAAAATGCATCAAGCTCTACCCACAGCTGCTTGTGGTCACGAACCTAACTGTGACGTTTAATTGGCATTGTAGGTATTGAATCTCATTGAATGAGAACCGAAGAAGGTAATGTCAAAAAAAGGTTGATTTTGTCAAAAATACTTTATAATAATCTCGTCTAAGATTATGACAATCTGTTAATCTATAATGATAAATTTGGTTTCGACTAGCTTTCTAAAAGTGTCGAAAACGATCGTAGAATTTTAAAACTACTTTATAGGTGGCAGACATGTACACGGCCCACCTGATGGAAGGTGGATATCCATTCTCGCAACAATATAAATTGTACATTTATGTAAAAAAAAATTAAAGCAAATAGTTTGCTAACTATTCATTCGATTTAGAAGTGAATGCTCAAGACCGGACTTGAACCTGCGATCAGTCCCTTACATTCACATTTTCTAATCTAAATCGAATAAATTGAACGAATAAAATTTTATCAATGCCGTTTTTAACATTCGGGATTACGACGTGGATTTGAAAATGCCTTTGAAATTAACAGAAATAGATCCCAGTCCATGGACCTTTAAGCTGGGTACTTATATTATCGGTCTACTCAACAAATGGAGATAGATAGATAAAGAGAAATCCACGGCCCTGGGAAGCCACGGACGTGTGTGAACAGAAAGGCCCTGCCGGGGTTCGGATGCTCCGTCGGCCAAGGCCACGGCCACGTCCCTGGCACGGCCCGTCCGCTGTGTGATCACTCTTAGAGTAAGGGGAGTCGATCAGGCTAAAAATATACGACATACGAGTATGTCATGGCCCTATGACTTGTGTGTATGCTCTTTATACAACACTATTTTCGATAAAAGAAAAATCAGATACCTAATATACTAGATAAGTACCTACTTTAAACAATTATTATTATTAATGTTTACAGTGGTTGTGGAGACTACACTGCACTTATACATTTTCTCCTGGAAGCCATAGATTTTACTAACTTTCTTATAAACCATAGTCGATCTAAGTACGTCGTGAAGACTACGAAGTATCAGCACTTCTTGTGTAGATTTTGACTTTATGGCTCTTTTAAACTCTTCAGCGTGCGGCGGCGGTCGCGTGTGCAACCGATCGGCAGTGTGGCGGCGGCGCAAGCTCTTAAAAATCACGCGACCGATCGCACGCGCCTGAATGAAACCCGCCATAAGGTTTTATAGAACTTGCGCCGCCGCCGGTCGCAGGTGCACGCGACCGACGACACGCCGAAGAATTAAAGTAGCTTAAAATTCTCATGGAGTTATTACTTTTAAAACATAATGTTGCCAGCCTATGACGGCGTGACATCTTAAACAATGTTTTTCAATTTTATACCAGTAATTTTTAAAAAGGTGGTTGAGGACGGTTGGGTATGTAAAACAAAAAGAGATTGTGAACGCCTAGTTAAAGAAAAACAATGAAAAAGAAGAAAAGAAATGAAAGAAAATAATGTTAAATGAACAAATCACTGGAATGACAAAAGGAAACCGTAAGTTTGAATCTTCAATGTAAAAACCGAATTTAACGACAGAACGAAAACAAATACTTATTAAAAAACAACAAAAACAAAAAGGCCCTGCTTATAAGCAGGATCGTCGTTGATCAATTAATTAATTGTAGTGTAATATTTCTTTGAAAAGCGTTCGAAAAAATACCACCGGTTAAAATTATACGTCCTTCAGCCTTACACCTTTATAGACTTAAAACTTAGGTACATTTGTAGACTGCACTTAATTGTGATGCAAGTCGATCAAAATAAGAGTCGTAAATAAATATATTAGAGCTTAGGGGTAGGTACTTACCGCCATCCTCCAGAAAGTGAATCATTATTACCCTCCTTGAGTTGAGTGGTACTTGCACTTTGAAGACTGGGAACATTCACTCTGGAAGAATTAATTATGATAATTAATTAAAAAGTATACTAATAATAATACGTTGTGGATAGGGAAGGAGAAAGAATAATGAAACAGTAGTGCTGTTTGTTTCGCGCAGAAATTCCAAGGAATACCACCGTCGCCGGATACCGGAGGTGGTTATTTCGGACTCGAACCGACCAAAACCGCCCGGGTACCAATAATACGGTATAAAGGTTACTCATTAAGGCATATCTCTCGCACCCCGGCTAATCATAGGTCATCTACGGTTTTAAGATGGCCCTTTCAGGTGTGAAACGCCTGCCCCTCTACGAGAATACGTAAATATCTCTTTCTTTTTGATTCGTATAAGTAAAAGTCCTTTTTGAATCTCGTTTGCGGTAGACTTGAAACAATGTCGATATTTGTAATTTATAATTTATACATTCATATGCATGTAGTAGAAAGCGATTATTTATTATTACAACAAACACTCCAATTTTATTTATTTGTATGCAGTATAGATTCGTACCCAGTATGACCACTTAATATTTTTAAACTATCTGTCCAGCATTTATTTTTCTTTTTACCCGATTACAGCAAAGCCAAAGGAGGGCTATGTATGTATTGTGCATCATGTTCATCTGTTCACTCAAAGCTCCTCAACTGCTAATTAGAATTGGACAAATGAGGTATCGTTTAAAGCGACTTGAACGTTCGCTAGTTATAGGCTATATAAAATGTCACTGAATCTAATGTGGCGCCAACTTGCTGCCATAAAGTACTGTGTTAAAAAAATTGATTTCATCAATTGGTATCATTGGATTGCATTACATTACATTTAGTATTTTCTCGTGACTTTTTTAATCTCAAATTAAGATATTTTTAAGGCCTGCATGGTATGTTTGTATACTTATCTGACAAATGAGGTATCGTTAGAACCGTCTGAATTGTCTGCTGGTTATAAGCAATATGACATGTCAGTAAATTTACTTTAGCGCCCTCTAGCGGTCATAAAGTACTGTGTTAACAAATATTTGAGATAAATATGCTGTGGATGTTATCATTAGAAAGAACTTACTTGTACGCCAAAACATTTAAAATGAAAAAGTAAAAACTAAAATCAAACTACGATTAAAAAAAAAACGTATGGAACAAGATTTTCAGGTCAATGGATTAAACAACGTTTCTGAAACAGTATGATACACAGACTTTAGTAAGATGTCTCTGTTGCATGTTGACAATACCTACTACCACACGATACGATTTAGTACACAATTATCAGTGTACAGAGATATAAGTTTTCAAGTTTAAAAAGCCGTAGTCACGCATTATGGTTATTAATATATTACGGATATTTAACTACAAATACACACTCACAATATTAATCTTTTTATTTATACAATCATAACCTAACATAGGTACATTGTTTTTAAATTTGAATTCAATTATTAGTCTAGGCTTCGATCGAAAACAGTAACGTACCAAAGCATGGAATGGACCATAGTAACGTGTTACTGAAGATGTAGTTAGTAAGCCTATAAAATGTACTCAATATTTTTTTTGTAGCTATCATTGAATTAAGTTAAGAAATAAATCTTAAATTAGTAAATGCATTCTTTATTTTGATATATTTTTTAGGTTATTTTAGAATTTAAAATAATATTGAAATAGATCTGAGCAAAATTTTATATTTATATTCATCCAGCTTCTAATAATAATAATAATACAGTGATCAAAACAAATATACCCCAATATAATTAAATTAACTTACAAATTATTTATAATTAAATTGTTTATTATTATATCTGTCTGTGATTACAGATTTTTAACGACAAATATATTTGACAACACCTGACTTAAACCTATTATTAAAACATCATCACATTCGAAATAGATAATCTTTTAGAATCTCTTATAGATTTTTGTAGTCATTACTAGTAAAACAAAAGGCAAAGTAAGTAGTAGTAAGGCGAAGTCGTAACCCTGATCGGTAACGGTCAGTAACGGTGGCTCCTCGAAGTTGCAAAGTGGGGTGGACCGGTTCACTTCTAATTTAGATACACTGATTCAAAATATAATATCGTTGAGTGCACAAAACGTACGTTTATAATTAACTCGTTAGGCTGCGAATGTTTTGAAATGTTCTTTGAAATTCGTACTACGTGCGTACCAACTTACTATAATTCTTAATTTGATGGAAATATATTATGCGGTACCTACCTACAATTAAACCTTAGTTAGGCAGATATAATACTTAATACAGGACCGGTAGACTAAGACTAGTTCCCTAAGTGAGACCCCATATTATATGGCAGCGAAGCTTTGATATGCGCATTACGCAAGTACTCTGTAGCCACATTTTCTATTTTGGCTAGAAAACTTTACCACTAAAGAACGCACTTGTTGCTTGTTGCATAAATAATAAAATTAGCTTGGTTTTGTAGAACCTAATATCGTATTGTGGGTGTATCTCTCAGGGGAAAAGCGCGTTGATGTCATCACAGAACCGAAAAAAGTAATAGAAATGCGACACGACACGATAGTATACTGTGACGATAGTTTCAGTAGCGGAACCGATGTTACCAAACACACAGACAATCGTTAATTAGTAGTAGGTAAATATTTGCTTTGAGTGGTGGAATTTACTACTACTTTTAATAATATTAGCTCAAATCCTAAGTACCTACTACTACACACTAATGACACACGTCATTAGTGTGCGCATTTACGCAATGAAGTAGGTATATTACACTTCGTTGTTTTTTCATGGATAACATTCATACATACATGTTAATATGTACCCAGTGTTCATTGAGGAGATGTAATACAAATTAATATGATTTAAGCATTTTTACACCTACCTACAATATTTCAAAGTAACGAAACCACATTAAACGGGCAATCAAGTAATGATAGGCGAATATAATAATTAGCACTTTTTTACTTAAAAATACTAAGCCTGGGTTGCACGATCTTACTTTAACATTAACATTGCAGTTAAACTACCGGTCAGGTATAAAACAGATTGCACCATTTGACAATTGTATGATGTCATAACTTGACGCTAACTGTAACCACCGGCCACGCTCAAAAGTCAAATTCTATCAAAAGATAACTTTAACCGAGATACTAAATACTCTGATGCAACCCATTTAATCAATGTTACTGTTACTGTTAAATTTGACGGAAACTTTAACTTTAACAGGTAGTTGGTGCAACTAAGCCTAAGTACTTAAGTATCAATTTTTTAACTTTTAATGAATGGAAGCAACTAGGGGCAGAGAACACAATCGGTACGGGTAGAGCGGCTTTGTAAAAGGTCAAATACAAAACTAATTAGTCCTGAATTTAACGCCAAATTCAAACTGAAAGACAATCGTGATCGAGGGGGCCGATGATGCTGCAAATTGAATCTGGACATTTATATAAATAATCTATGAGACTCATTAACAAGAGACCCTGAACCCTCTACAAAGTTAACGCCATCAATAATGGCATTAATCAATAAAAGCCTCCAAAAATAGCAACGTGCGTTCAAATAAGTACATTACGGGAATACGGTGGGTTTTACAATTACCGTAATACTTATATTTCAAATAAACGTATTATTCAATAGTATTTATGTGTTAAATACATAGCTTTAAGAATGTAACACATAATATAACTAGTGATCAGGATCCTGGGAATATATTCATATAATCTACCGAAAAGTTCTAGATCGGTCTGTGAAAGGGTTCATAGTTGTACCGTAGTTGTAGTTGTAGTACAAGTATACTTAATTTGAGCCCATCGATGCAGAATTGCAGAACCTCAGAATGATTCTGATTTTGAGTGCAGAACTAGAGTTTTGAAACATACTTAAAATAACCAAACATTTGCAAATACAAAGTGTAAGTATATTGATAATATACCTATTAGGTATAGGTGAGTACACTATTAGGTTATTGACGACCTCCGTGGCGTGGCGGTAGTGAACGCGACTGCTACGCAGGAGGCGCGGGTTCTATTCCCGCTCAATGCAAATAGTTGTATACATGAATATGAATATTTTCATTTGTCTGGGTGTTTCTAAGTATAATATGTATGTAGTTATTTACAAAAAAAAAGTATCTAAGTATGTTTATCCGCATTCTAGAACCCATAATACAAGCTAGTTAAACTATGCTTACCGTGGGTCTAGGTGGCGTTGTGTAGATTGTCCTAGAATATTTATTTATTATTATTTATTTACTATTTACTATAAGTGCATAATAGGCACACTATTTTTTATATATTGGCCATGAAGTGGGCGTACCGATGCAACATATAAATAGATTATGTATGATACCTAAAATTGTGACTCGGATCCATGAACATACCTCACTAGATAGTCGATAAATCGCTATCACATAATATTCATTCACGTCTATAAAAGGATCTTAAAATGATCGATACATCCTAGAGCCACTTGTTCTGTATTTTAGTCTCATTAGTTTGGAATTCAACACGACTAGATCTTAACCATAACATTCTTTAACGAGATTAAATTATTTGAATACTAGCTGACCCGCGCAACTTCATCTGCGTCATCCTGTTTTTGCACAATTTTTCACTTCTGCTCCGCACCAGTTGGTAGGTAGCCTTATGTAGGTAGTGACAGTAGGAAGGCCTAAGTTTCAACCATAGTGACAGTACAACAAACTCTTTCATTATAATTTCCATTTCTCGCTTTGCGCCGATTTCATGTGAATAGAAACCGGGAGGTCGGCAGGCGTACCTACTGTTATATTAAGTACTTTCGTACTTACGTACCGCCCGTGTGTAAGTAAGTACATACCTAGTTGGTACGAAACAAAAATGTTGATAAGTTGAACTTGCAAAACATTACAAAATATACCCGTATCACTTTCATAATATATTTGGCCAATCCAAGTGGGCACAAATTGATTTCTAATATAATCTGGGGCTGTTATAAAACTGATTACTATTGTAAATTGTTGTCAGAACTTCCGAAGGGCTAACGAACAATAAGCCGACTTTCCCCATCTCTTATCAGCAGCATGCGCACCCTAATACCAGTCGGAACGTTATATGGCTTGCAAATGAACCCGTATATACCTATGTAATCCATTCTTAGGTAGGTATGTAGGTACATATGTGTGTGAATTTGAGAATAACGCTATTGTAAAACGGCTATCGCAATCGGACCATCGAAAATTTGGAGATCAGCTTTGGTTGGGTATTTCATGAGGGAGAATGTCGTTGCTTGTACAAATGGTGAGCAACTACGTCATTATCCTTATTTGATAACATGCGTGAACTGCATAGCTATAACGACAGCTACGCTAAAATATAGGGTGTATTTTAAACGGGGCAGTAAGGGCAGGTACCTTAACTGTTGTAGTTACAGCAAAACGATCTTAGGAGACCTTCCTTTACTTTTGGAGATATTTTGAACTGCATTCACAGATTTTGCAAAAGGCGTCATTATACATGGCAGAATTCAGTTTCCTTCATAAAATTTCACCATTATGACTCGATTGGACATTATACCACACCAACAGTTGAACACAACACTCTTATTCACATATATTATATATATACTGTAGAAAATTCTCTTGCCGAAATGTACGGGGAATATATAAGTTTATACTTTTTATCTGAAAAATGGCGGCTAATAATGCTCTGAGATGAGTATTACGTATACAGTCTTATAACGAAGCCCCATAAAAACTCGAGTAGCGCTAGTTTGAAAAAGTTAGAGAAGGTCTCTTAAGAACATTTTGCTGTAAGTATCTACAAGGTTATGGTACCTACTTGCCCTTACTGCCCCGTTTCAAAAATAGCCCCTGTATACTCGGATGAATCTGGAAAATTTCTAGAAAGTTCTATTTGGTGGGTATTCTTAACCATTGTTGTCGTGTAGACAATGGCTGGTGACTCGATATAAGGTGTAAACATGTTCACAGGTACATACAATATTTCTTAGGAATTATACTTGAAAATCATCGTTAAAGACATTCACTTTTAGTGGTTACCCGCCACGGCATCTGTTAACTGTGTGTGTATTTATAAAACTAAAGACAGTACACTAGTATCAAATGTTTGTTAACTTGCTACATAGTGCATGGTACTTACATTTTCTTATTAGCAACTGACGGCTCTACAATGAGGTGCAGCCCACAATATGAATATCCTGGAAAGAGATTTAAATTTATAGAATACAATAAGATATTATGATGGTATCCCTAAGGCTTAGGCCGCACTACGATTAAACGCCCGCGTTAAACCGCAGGTCTGAAATCGCAAAAAAATGTAACACATAGCTTTCTATACAAGCGCACGCATTAGTGACTTTTTTCAGTGACTGATTTTAAAAACGCAACTTGTTACGTTTTAACCGCGGTTCGAAAACGCGCGGTTTTTTTGTGTCCCATAAGAACAGTATTGTGGCGCACGCACGGCGGTTAATCGCATTCGGTTTTTATTCAGTCTCGACTGTGCGAGTGCGGAGGATAGACGTTTTTGCAGAGGTTAAGTCATGTCGTCCGACTCAGAAACATCGAATGTAGACTACGACAATTTATCAAAAAACATTATTATTGAAGTGGAAAAAAGGCCCGCATTATATGACAAATCGTTAAATCAATACAGAGACAGAAATATTAAAGCCCGGCTTTGGCAGGAGGTGTATCAAAATGTGTGCCGAAATTGGACTAGCTTGTCGGAGTTATGTTTATGCTTTCTATTTTTTAATTTCAATATCAAAGCTACAACACATGCTGCTCGCCAGAAATCCATGGTGAAATGAAATAAATTTAAGTAAAACGCTAGCCGCAGTGCGTGTTGATGCCCGTTTTTGCGTTTTCAGCTTTTCCTAAACCGCGCGAGTTTAATCGCAGTGCGTGCTAAGCCTAACGTCTTCATCCTCCTAAAGTAAGCTCCTCCTTATTTATACTGTTGATTGATGGTACTTGGTGGAATTTGTTGTTACACATATTGAGAACTCACTTGTACTTTTCCACAATATTTTTATTTTTTATGTTTTAATAGACCTGAAGGGTTTCGCCTTACGGCATCCTCAAAGGTTTACGATGACATACAAGCCTATTCCCTTGTAGACATGTCATGACATGAAACCGGTCAGGTCTATTAAAACATAAAAAATAAAAATATTGTGGAAAAGTACAAGTGAGTTCTCAATATGTGTCCTCCTTATTTGTACCACTGTTAATCACAAACTAAGTTATCGCCTATGCCTAGCTCCTAGCAGATATACGGGGATGTGCGGAATATAAAATAATGGTCATTATGTCACACTACAGGGATATGCGGTTGCTTATATTTCAAGAGACCTGAAGCAAGCTTCAAGCTAATGTCAATAAATAGTTCATCACAAGAGTGAATTACAGCGAACATATTGCATATACAACATACATTGTGATTGTGACATCACAGAGGATAAGTTATGAGTCAATTTCAGTTTCTATATTCCGTGTATAGAAGTAGGTATTTGGTTCTACGCGGCTGTGTGACGTACCGAGTATAACGGGGTGAGCAGCGATCCAAGGGTAGGCGTAGATAGATATGAAATGGTTCATAGATTTAAATATTACAAATGATTCTGTACGAGTGTAAAAGTAACTAGTTAGCGAATCTTTGTCGGTTAGTCAAAAAGAAAATAACTATAGCCACCATTTTATTTCTATTCACCCTTTGATGTCTATATATTCACCCCGCTTTACGGTACTTATCTACTAAGTAAATTTTGATAGTGCTTGAGGATTGATCTGTGTTAAATAGATAATAGTGTGCAGTCAAATTATGTGCTCATTCAAATTGATAGGTAACTTTAACGATGCATATCTTCGGATCTGAAGAGGAAAGAGACAGAGTGGATCTCGAGTTTCAAATAAAAACAAGCACGCTCGTCTCGTTACAATAACGACATCACCTTAGACGTAAAACTTGCTTGCATATTACGTGGAAAATGCAATTTTCTCTGTAGCAAAATGTATAAGATTGGAAAGATGAGGAGTTAACTGTAGACCGCGACGCAAAGCTCCGATTCATGGATAATCTTACATTGTATAAAAGTCCTCAAGTATATCCGATACAGTTTTGACTTCGTTTAATGTACCCACTGATCGTACGGCTCAAAAATTTTTAATGATTCAGACTAATCTTCGTGACCAGTAGCAACCAGCAACATCGCCACTGTTGGTTGCCTCGCCGGGCTGTGACATTTTGAATCGTAGCACACACAGTTTGTTTAGTATTCGAAGTCATTTCATTTTCATATAATTAAGCTATGTTGCGATGTTTCGCTTTAATATCAACGTTAAAAAACTACATTGCTCCCAATTCTGTTGTTCAATATTATCTCTCAAATTATACTTGTTTCAGAACTCAAAACTATTCAGTTTGAGGCTTGCACCTGATAGTAGTTCATCAATATAAGGAACAAAACTAATTTGGCTTTAGTTTTGTGAAAATTTACAACCGAAACGACATCAATGTTTATTATTTTAATTGAGAATCGCTTGACGCACAACAGTATCTGTTTGAACTAGAAATTTATGTTTCATAAAAATGATCAATATTGAAATTTCTATACTATCAAAAAGTGATAGTAGTATAGTACATTGTTCTTGTTTGAACTTTTATTCATGTCATATTGTACTTGCATTGAGATAGATAAAATAAAGTAGTTTTGAATGACCCGCCACAAGGCGTCATTGTTATATCTACTCTTTTAAATATACCACTATTGATACATTAGAGAATTTAATTCTACAAACTATTGACACTTATAAATTGGTTTCTCTTACCATGTAGTTTATCGATGGCCCTATCGGCGGCTGACTGATCAGGAAAGTCAACAAATGCATATCCACCTCTTTTCACGGAGATATCAGCAACGGTCAGATTTTGTTCAGCGAATAGCTGTCTCACTGCTGCTTCATCAGCTTCAATAGGCAAATTACCTATGTACAATTTGTTCATTGCAGAAACAGTCTTTAATTGTTCACTCATTTTTACTTGTCTCCTGGATTTTGGAATTAAAACAATAATTCGACAATAGGCAAGTCTGAAACCCACAGTCACTTGGTATTCATTTGTCTTTAACTGAACTGTCACTGGTGTCAAAAATGAAATTGGAACAATTTTTTTTTAACTGGATGGCCATGATTATTACAATAAGTAGGTAGGTAGTATAAAGTAGGAACATTTTTTTGTTCTGCTGCTGTGGCTATGCAAACTAATTGAGAATAAACTGGCCAAGTGCGAGTCGTTATCGTGCACGAAGTGTTACATAACTTGCGTATCGTTATACAGCTCCCATAATTTATTGTAATTATTCACGATAGATAAAATCACGATTGTTGTATAGCAACCCACCTTGGATAATTATTCATATTAATAGGTGCACTTCCAGGGAAATGAACCTGAAATCATAATACTTATTTTATGCCACTTAGGTACGGCCCACCTGAAGGAAAGTGGTTACCGAATACCGTGACATTTGCCGCCTATGGACGTCTGCAACAACAGAGGTATCACACTCGTGCTGCCAACCATGTAGAAGGGGGAGAAGGGTGAAGGTTAAGAGAGTTTCTGTGCTGTCACAGCAGTGCATTATCGTTGTAAATGTAAATGTTATAAAATGCCTTTACAACTGAAGTAAATGTTCAGTTGTAATAGAAGGGCGATGCGAGCAAGGACTAAGTCCTGCACACCTCACTGACTAGGGTTGCAACCCCACAAGCTTGAAGTTAACTTTACACTGACCCCCCTTCTTTAATATTAAAAAACAATAAGAAAATGTGTCCTTTGACAAATGGAACCCCAAATGTAACTTTTCGATGGACTATTTAGTTTGAACTAAAATGAATATAATTATATAACTATGTATGTAACAGTTATAATTCAGTGAGCTAAAACTCTTAGTTTAAATTATTTGATGAAAATTCTGGGAAAACTACTAAAAGACTTTAACCATAAAGTTCGTTGGAAAATGTTTCATCAGTACTTTACACTGCAGTACTGCAGTGTATAGTCAACTATGAAGTTGTCAGAGTTTATTACGAGTCTAGCTGTAGGGGACAAAGGTAAGTACTATCAGAATGTTGAGAATTTTGTCATTGGAGTTCTTATACAATTCGCTCCCGGAATAATTGTATAGTTTAGGTATACGGTATACGCTATTTTTTTTAACTGAATTTGCGTGTAATTTATCTGTAGGTATTCAAAGTATGCGTCAGGAAGCACAGTCACGAAACCTCGCTTTTCAATGGCCAGAAACTCACAGGCCTTATAGGTTATCCTTTATATTTCGCTCTTTCAAAACATAATTTTAACTTTGCTGATGTTTGTGATCTTACGATCCTACGGATCCTCTATCTTAGGATTCCCTCCCACACCCTTAGAAGAAAACGTAAGACATGATCGACCCTTCTCCCACCAAAATGCTCTAACGTCATAAATGAATGGCCTCAAATTTTTTCTAAGTTTATTTATTAGATATAATTTACATTATGCAAATTTATGAGCACTTTAACAAGGCTAGAATTGCTTATTTTCAATTGCCAGGTTATAACGTACATCCTTGACAAGCCTAAGTCGACTTTTCGATATCTGGTGGAATAAAAAAGCGGTTCCTCTCTTCCATTAGCAGACAGTACTTATGTAATTACAAGTTTGCAGGTTGGCTTGACCAAGAACCTTGAATTAGCTCTATAAGCCCAATAGCGGAGTAATGACTATTATTTATTCTGTGCCAGGAGCCCTAAATAATGCACGCTGTGGTAACGGTGGTAGGATCCATCATGGGGGACTGGCTAGAGAGGCCACACGGTAGCCTCTCGTACCGGCTGACGCAGGTGATCCCGGGGTACGGGTGCTTTGGGGATTACCTGCTTCGGATCCAGAAGGAGCCTACGTCCGAGGGCCATCACTGCGATGCGAGCGAGGACTGGGGAATGCACACGCTGACGGGGTTCCCGGAGTGGGACACGCCGAGGCGCGTCCTAGTGGCGGCCCTAGGAGTGCGGGTTCTCTCGCTCGCCGCATTGCTCATCCCCGATAAGTGGAGGCGACTCGGACGTCCTCCATGAGCGCGGGCCTGGCGGTGACGGGTGGAGCCGCCTGTCACCCTAGCAGAAGCAGGCCGCGGCGGCGGCGCAAGGTGCGCCTCCCCGTACCCGGGGACTAGACGGAGACACCCGGAGGGGGTCATCTTGAAAGAGACGGCCCCGTGTCTGCCGGGGTGCGAGGGATATGTTGACTACTATATCAACTCCGGCAACTAGAGGCCCAAAGATGGCGGTATTGGGGGTATGGGGGTATTCGTGGGGATTTTTCGCACAAAGCGAGCCATAAATAATAAATAACTAAAGGTATCTTTCCATAATATATAATTTAATAGGGTATATCCTTTCTTTGTTCGCAGAGTTAACAAGGAAAGATTAGCCATACTTGACCGCCGGCTATCTTATTACTATAAAAATATTTTGCTCATTATTGCTAAGATGTTTGTATTAAGTCTGTTTCCAAAAAGATCAAATATCGTGATAACACACTGCTCCACATCACGGAGCATAACGCTGGCAGAGGCGTCTCTAGCCCTTGTGGCGCCCGTGTGCAACCTGTACCCTGGCGCGCTTTTGACTAGTAGGGGCGGGGTCGAAAAAAGGAATACTAACAGTTATATTTTCAAATGGAAACTCGGATATACAAATGGCCCTTGGCCCTGTATGTGGCGGTCTTAGGACAGCGTAGAAGCACATGGGCCGCTGTTTCCTCCTCCATCATGCAAGCTCTGCAAAGATCTGTATAGTATCTGTGATACCTAGAACTGAAAAGTGTGAACCATGCCCGGTGACGGCGGCTGTCGCAATACGAAGTTGTCGCTTGGACAGTTGCCGTAGGCGCCTAGTGAGTCTGCTGTCGAGCGTAGGGAGTGCTTCCTTCGCTTGTCTGTATTCTTCTAAGTTTGTCCTTTTTTTATTTTTTTATTTATGGCACATCAATTTGACTTCACCTCGCCTGATGTTAAGCTGAAGGCAAAGTCTCATGAAAGAGGGTCACCATTGCAAACACGTTCAGTGCTACAATGGTGGCGCTCAGCTTGACGGCCTCATCAAATGCTTTTTCACGCCCCGCTTAAAGGACCCGGGACTGTAGGAAGAAGGAAACACGTGCGCCGGCAAGGATTTCCAGGACTTAATGGTGCGGCAGAGAAAAGACTCACCGAAACGCTTGGTTCTTGATGGAATATTCTGTACCGTATGCGAATGACATCTAAGCCCTGCACGTGTTGTCCTGTGTAGGAAAGGGGAGGGTGGGATTAATTGGAAGAGCTCATCAGAACATTCACCATGGTAGAGACGGTAAAATACTGCCAGGGACGCAACATCTCTACGCATCTGCAAAGGCTCGAGGGTATTTGTGACCTCAGGACTCCCAATAATGCGGACCGCACGTCGCTGCAACCTGTCGAGAGCATCTAATAAGTACTTTGCGGAGCCATTCCAGAGATCCGAGCAGTATTCCACGCAGGAGCGAATTTGTGTCTTATAAAGAAGACACCGCTGCTCCGGCGTGAAAAAACGTCTCACCCTGTTCAGAACTCCGAGTTTACGCGAAGCTGTTTTGATGATGCTCTCGATATAGTTCTTGTTATTCAGTTTGCAGCGCACGTCCATACCGAGTATATTAAGGTTATCCTGTAATGGCAGTGGTGTGCTCTGAAGAGTGGGAGGAGGTCCTGTTATGGTTGTGCTGGTACTTCGTTTGTGTGTTTACAATGGAGCGTAGGTATGGGAAGGCGATTGGTATTATGGGTTCTGGTCCCGTCACTACCATAAATATGGTATTTCTGATATTATCAGACTCCTTTCTTGCCAACTGGTCCGCGGCTTCATAGCCTCGTGAGCCGCTGTGGCCGTTAATCTATTGTAACGTTATGTTATTAGTGCAGCCTATTTGATTTAGTTTCTGATTGCACTCCAGTGTGAGTCCCGAGTTTATAGTGTGGCTATTTAGAGTTTGCAGCACAGCCACGCTGTCCGAGAGTATACGGATCGAGTGTCCTTCCACTTCCCTGGCCATGACCGCTAAAGCTACCAGAGTGATTCCCATACATTCAGCTTGAAATACCGTGTTATGGAATCTGGTTGCCTGTACTCGTTTTCGATCCATCTGTGAAGATACGAAGCTCCAATGGACAAAGGGATTCGCAGCGATTCTTCATAGAGTTGGATTTCATATTTCTTGTCGAAGACGAACTGTTTGGGACACGATCATTTACTGCTCCAATAATTGGTAGCTCCTCTGTGAGCACTTTAAGTAGTGATGTGTGTTTTGTTTTGCTATTTTTCCATAGGTTTAGTGCCCTTAGGCGTATGGCCACTGCTGTTGCTTCCTGACGGATGAACAGACGTAAGGGAGGGAGTCCCAGGATGGCTTCCATTGCCGCTGTGGGGGTGGTCTTCATGCACCCAGTTGTCGACATGCAGGCAAGTCTTTGAGTTCTTTGTGATTTGGTGGATGTAATGATGTGTTGGGTCCTTGACCACCAAACAATAGCCCCATACGTTATCATAGGGCGAATAATTTTTTCATACAACCATTGGATGATTTTTGGTGTTTACCCCCATTTTTTCCCAATCATCCGTCTACACTGCCAGAAGGGAATTCCGGCCCTTTCCAGGTCGTTGCCTAGATAGCTACTCCAATTTAGTTTTTGATTAAGAGTGAGGTATTTGACCTCTTAGGATGATTGGAGTTCATCAGTGTCGAAGGGCTTTGCTAGTCGATACTGTCCTAGTACCCTTTTATTCGTGAACATGACTAGCTCTGTTTTGGTCGGGTTTACCGATAGGTCGTTTATGTAGTCTTCCTTTCCTGGTTTCAGGATGAAAATAGCTCTCATTTCCCTCCATCCTTTCGAGACGTACCTAAGTGCCAGGCAGACTTTGTAGATGCGCACCAGGCTACTAGCAACTGGCAGGTTGCCCCATTGTAATAATGCAGGGTTAATCCCGTATGGGCCGGCTGCTTTATAAGGATGGAAACTGCTAATGGCGCGCGCGCGTGGTCGGCAATAACACGAGCGCAGGGTCTTTAAGGGCGCCGGCGCCGAGAGCGACGACGCATCTTTGAGGTGACGCATCTTTGAGGTGTCGCATTAGAGGGCGCTCGCAAATTGGAATTAAGTAAATAAAAAAATACTTGGCATTTGTGCACGTACTTTGAACCAAGCAAATAATGGGAGAAGTAGTAAGGCAGACTTATTTGGGCCGCGAAAATATTTTAGGGTTCCTTGGGCGTCTGGGGCCCCATACCTAACGTCCTAACTCCTATTTTCCTTTTTTAATATGTGGGTATGTTGTTGATATACTTGAGTGTACGAACCCCGTACCGCCCGCACTTGAGGGGCCTCATTGGTCGTTGAGTTATGGACCTCATATGTCCCCCTTGGGTATATGGGCCACATTGAATGAGCTCCATAGGCTCTATAGGATGGCCCCGTGGGTACATGGGCTCCGTACATATATAGGCCGCGTGGGTATATGGGCATAAAAGAATATGGGCCCCATATGTATAAGGATGTATGAGCCCTGTGTCGTAAGGGTGCCATAGGTGTATAGGCCGTAGGTGTCCAAGGGCATCAAAAACATGAAATTTCAAAGATAGTGTTTTGAGAAAACAAAAAAGAAAGAAAAGAAAGAGTTTTTATTGCATACACATAATAACAACAATATAAAAACACAATTTAAAAACGCATAATACGAATAACAATAAAAAGCAATGAAATGACAAGATACTAAGCAGTGGCAGGTATAATATGTAAGTACACACATAATCACCCAGGCCACGGTAATTGTAAGTGTAGGTACCTAAGTGGCGGCTATCGTGTGCATCTGAATTGAGGGCCTAAATATTCAACCCTTATCAATAAGCAATTAGTTAAAAATAATTAAAACGATAATATTCTAACTGTAATAATATTCTAGGACAATCTACACAACGTCACCTAGCTAGACCCATAGTAAGCATAGCTTAAATAGCTTGTGTTACGGGTTCTAGAATGCTGATAAACGTACCTACTTAAATACATTTTTTTTTGTAAATACATACATATTATACTTACATAGAAACACCCAGACCAATGCAGATATTCATATTTCATGCACACAAATATTTGCACTGAGCAGGAATCGAACCCACACCTCCTGCGTAGCAGTCGCATTCACTACCACCACGCCACGGAGGTCGTCAACTCAACTCAAATCAAACCACCACAAACTTGTTAAACGTAAAATAAAACTGTTATGGGTAATTTACTTAGGCCCTCGGTTCAGAAATAATATAGCATATATATCTCAAAAAGTAGCTCTGTGTTAATAATTTTTACTTAAGAAAAAAAATGGGCTATCTATTTCTTTTTCGCTCTCGTTTTCTTTTCTCTTTGGGATCACATACTAACATGGTCTCCATAAAACAATGGTTCATGCGGCTAAGTGATAAGTATATGTGGGAGTGGGAGTACCCGGACACACCTATGCAGATCTTGCAACTTGTAGAAAGAGGTGTTCTATTACATCACCATCGTTTGATTCATATTGGCTATTACGGGAGCGACAGCCGCTGACCTCCCGAAGTGTATATTTGTGCAAAAAGAAGACTTATTCGCAGGCAATATTTTCCCGTAGCCACGCTGCGTTTTGCGGGGTTGTGTGTCAACCGCCTTATATATTATGAACCGGTCGGATTTCAATATAGGGGCACGTGTTGCATTTTTTCCAGAGTTTCGTCCATCAATAGGCGCGTCCTCCTGACCGGCTGCGGCCGACCGCGTCTCGCGAGCCGCGCTCGTGAATCTTGGCGCCTGGAGCAAATTTGAAAGGTTTCGAGCGGGGCTCGTGGGCAAGGGTGAGCCAGTTTGAGCACTTAGATTCTCTTCGTTTACGATGAAGAATCACGTGTTTGCTAAACAAGCTTGACTAGGTTGCGCTATACCTATGTAGGTATATGTATGTTGTAAATTGGTCTCAGGAAATTTTCGAAAATAATGGGAGAAGGCAGGTCATCTCATAATTAAGATTAAAAGTTTAGACATGAATCATAATAGGTATTAAGTAACGTACTACGCAATCTTTGATTAATCATCATAGAATTTGATGTTCATAGTTACAAGACGCGTAAGTAAATGATTTGAATTATTATGTTGAATTAAAATTAAACCATGAATTAAGACAACTTTTAGCGGATTCTATTGTGATATGTTTATTATCACATACTACTTTTAGTCCAACGTTTCGGCTTTATAAAGCGAGGATGACAAAACGTACTTTTATAAACTACATACGTAGGTAAGTATGTATCTAGTTTATTAAAGTTACGCCTCTATCCCATTGGGGATTTTAAGCTGATATATGTATTGGTTTATCTCTGAAAAAACTAAATTGGAAGTAACCCCCGACACGAAAAGTATAAAATAAATAATTCAAGCGTTGTCGTGTCCGGGGACCTCTAACTGGTAAAACACTCCCATAAGTTATCGAAACGACCCAAGGTTCCCCGACACGACAACGCTTGAATCATTTATTGCTAACTTTTTCGAGGTAGGTATTTTTGTGTCTTAAATTTTGTTGTTTTAAGTTTTTAATATAATGTTAATTTTATACTTTTTAAATTGATCTCCTAGTCAAGGCTTTTCATTTGATACCCATATTGAGGGACTAGTGAAACATAAAAAGGTAATTCGGCATTTTGTGATGGCAGCCATCTTGAATTAGAAATTTACCATATTGTATCGTATTCTATTAGTCAAGTCCTTTCATTTGACACCCATATTGTGATATTTTACTCGTAAAAATATGTAATCCGCTGTTTTGCAGCGGTGACCATCGTGAACGAATTTTCATCAATCGTAACAAAAAAAACTAATTCAAAATCGGTTCATCCATTCGGGAGCTCCGATGCCACAGACACACACTGACACGTGAAACTTAAAATACGGAACACCACGTCGTTCTTATGACGGGGGTTAAAAATACATAAAGGCATAAAATTTCCTAAATCTAGTTTTAAAGAAAACGATCTTTCCGTACTACTATTTTACTCAAAGAAAAATAATTTTATTTCGTTAGTTGTGATTAGCAAAGTGCTGATATTTAATTTGTTAATTTATTTTAGTAAAGGCACGGGCGTATGAAATTTAGGTTTGAAAATGATGGACTACCAAGACGTACCTACCCAGTAGGTACCTAGAACTGACACTTAGTGAATTGCACCGCAACTCTGCGCTACTGAACGCTCTGTTTGCTTAAGAGAGTTGCATTGCTGCAGTTCTAGGCTGCTTACGTCTGTTCTAAGGCTGTGCTCGATGCATGCTTAGAGAACATCACTGCAGAACCGCTTCGTCATGCCTCTCAGTGGCCTTAGCTGATTAGGCAAAGAAATAGAGTTGAGTGTATGAGACCCAACCAGGAGATAATTTTTAGACCTCGGTAGCTTAGTGGTTAAGTAGTCGGCCTCACGTTCGAGAAGTCCTGGATTTGAATCCAGGCCGTTATACTATCGGCGTGAACCTACTCTTAACAAACAATTTTGGTTAGTTGGAGGGGTTAAAGGGGATGCTGGAGAGAAATATTGGTAAGTAATTTTGGTTACTAATGTTCTTAAAAAAAAAGATAGCACACAAAAAACACAGTAAAGATTTTCCGTCAGAATTACCAATTAAATCTCTCTTTAGCAGTAAAAAAAGTATTTATAAGTCCGTGAAGCACTATCGCCAGTAACATGAAACTGGCGTAGATACCAGTTTTAAGTTTCTCGCAATAACTGCTTTATGGGCAGGGAATAAAGATAGACGTAAGTACTTCATTTTTCTATGTTCATGGCATTCAGGCTTATTATACCTAACTTAACTTTTAAACTATCACGGCGTTTACTCATAGTTTTTATAAGTTCCGGGACTTCACGCGATACATATTTTTTTTTGAACACTAAGCTACCTAAGTATTATAACTTGTGTTCTAATAACTAAATGTTATGCGAAAATGATTCTTGCGACTTGCAATTCAAAACATTTCATATCGAACAACGTGAGTAACGTGACCCATTTTCAGCAGTGAGCTTAAACTCCAATAAATATAGGAGTGGGTCCGACAGGAAGTAGTCCTACTGCCGGCGGTCATGTATTTGTATTTACTTTTAATCTACTTGTTTCCTCTTGGAAAAACTAAGAACCTATTTATAATGAACAAGATTCGGATAGAATATTGAGTTCTAGTTTTTTTATCGGTCGGTACCTACCTTCAATTTTTTGATGTAAGTAGACACAATATTTCATTATTCCTATTTTATAATAAGTTTAATAGGTAAACAAACTTTCAACTTCTCCTATAAATAGATAATTAGATATCTACCCTTGCATATAAGGGGTTAAAACTAATGCTGGCTACACGCTTGGTAACTTAGGTACTAGTGTCGTTTCGTTTGAATTAAAATCGGGTTATATGGTAAAACCAATAAGGATTTAGGGTTTTAAATCGAGACAAATAAAAAAGACAGAAACATTTCAAATCAAACATGAAAAATGCTTGCAACCGTTTATCTTATCTTATCATAAATTCAATGATACTGGTGTGGTAGGGGAAAAATACTTGGTGATATCTCTTGACTTGTTGAATCATTTTTACAAGGAAATACCATATAATTTTTTGGTAAGTAGTGGTATTTGGTGGTATGGTTTATATTAAATGTTTTGATTTATCGGGATATTTGGCGTCCCGATCTGGTGCAAATGGGGACGCGTCTTAAATCGGGCGACCTGGTAACTCTTCTAGTTGAAACTGTGTCGAAACTTTGATAAAGCGATAAATTGATGCCTAATTAATTTATTATATATTTACGCTACACACGTGTAGGTATTAAAGTAGGTACTTATGAAAGTAAAATAAGCAAAGGCTTTCGACTATTAGGTACTCTTTGCTTATGGTAGATACATGATGTTATGTACCTACTTATACAGTTTTGTACGATGCCGATGTTTCATTGCGACGATAAAACTGTTTCATTACACTTGGTAGGTAGGTAGTAGATACACGGAAGGAGGAACGCCGTCTAGCCAGATGGACTGACGACCTGAAAAAGATGACTGGGACTAGATGTGATAGGCGGAGGATCGAGAAGAATTGGTTCATTGGTTGACAAGTAGGTATCTCTAGAAGTGGACAGAGAGTACATTATTTATATTACATCTCGCTATATATCTTGAACCCAAAATGTGGTAAAAATGTGCCATACATAGGTACATATATCCGCAGTAGGTATATACCTTTACAGGTTTCTAGGAATCCTTTAGGAATAGCAAGGGGCCCTTCGGCGGCGGTGAACGAGCTCTTTGATATTATTATACTTAATAGTATAGTATAGTATAGTAGTACTTAATTGAAATTCACGAAATTAATGTTCTAATGTTTACATAGTAGCTTAGTAGTTCAGAGCTGCGGAACTAAGTTAGTCAGTATCTTCATCACTGTTCCTCGGTATTCCTTTTATAATTTGTTGGTGCAAAAGCAAATACTTGTAGGTAAATGAGCTGTACCACACCGCTTGAGACAACTATACCTGCATATAAAGTGGATACATAATATTTCTTATATATTTAGAGACAAGTATTTGTGAGGAGGAGGGAGAACTAACCGCGGTAGTCTAGTGGTATGAGCAATGGACTGCTGAGACGAGGTCTCGGGTTCGATCCCAGGTTTTACCATGGCACACACCAATGACTTTTCGATGACTTTTCGAAGTTATGTGTGTACCTATTTATCGCAGGTTTATAAGTGCCCGGTTAATGGCAATAGGCTCGCCACCTATTACATTGAGACCTAAACATAAACTGGCGAAATGTGGGTGCTAGCACCTCTGCCTACCCCTTCAGGGATATGTTACCTAAATATGTTATGTTATGTATGTGTGAGGTGAATTCGGCAGTCATAATTCTTACAGTCATCACCGAACGAACCGTATACCAAGTAACTTGACCAGTCTCTACCAACATACAATCAAATAGGATCTCGTTGGGCAGCCGGATACAAATTAAACAGTATTGTGAGGAGATTTATTTCTAAGGAGGACACAGGTAGTTTGATCCCTATACTTACCTGTTGCCGGCGGGACACTGTTTTTTTAATTAGTAATAAAAAAAAGAAATCTGTTGTGTGCTCTCCAATCGGTCTGTTTACTGCAATACCGACTATTAGTAACCGAAAGTACTTATTCTGTTAACCTCGCCAGCTAACCTTCACTACATTGCGTGTGCTAGAAGTGGATTCACGTTAGTATTTTTGTAGGCCAGGATGCCAACTAGAGTCCTCTCGATCGTAAACCTTTTCCATTTCTCGAAAATATCAAACTTATATTCTTTTTATAAACACACGTTTTCACGATATCTTTTCCGTATTTTGCAGGTACAGAATAAATAATATAATAGTAGGTATGTACCAGGGATCGAACTCGAGACCTCGTCTCAGCACTCCATTACCAATATCACTAGGCTACCGCGGTCTTATGCTTAGGTATACTTATCAGAACGACACTTCGATGTGGTTTAAACCGATTCAAGGTCCCCCGATACGACAACGGTGGATTTTCTATTTAATTTTTACTTTTTCGAGGTGTTTATTGTGTCTGAGGTTTTTGAATATCTAATCCGTATCCGTATTTTAAACTGATCTACGAACTAGGTTATTTATTTGATACTCATATTGTAAAAAACATGTGATCCGCCATTTTATGGCAGCGGTCATCTCGTACCGATTTTAATCAAACATACCTACCTAAGACACAGATTACCTCCTAAGATTACTCCCAAGTAGTTCACTTTTCGAATATATATAAACTTACAATATTATTTAGGTAGGTAAGCAAAGGTAAGGTAAGTACCTACACAACAACAAACTTCGCCCACAACAAAATCAATAAGTTAACCCAATTAACCCATTTTTGATGTTTCTGTGTATAGATAGTATCAAACTAATTAAAAATTCATGAAAAGGCTGTTTACCTATAATCATAGAACAATATTCCGTACCTACCTATACCTAAATAAACCAACAGTCATAGCGCTTCTGAAGATGCCTCGTGGAGAGGCTTCGTGCTTCACAGTTGCCGAATATTGCACATACGACAACATGTATTGTCTCCTCGGGTAAGTAGTCTTTTTTCTTGCTAAGTGGTGCGGTTTGGCATTCCTTTCTATGACAATTAGTAATAATTTGCTATTGCTATCGTCGATGGGATAGTTAAACCGTGGGTGAGTGGTAGGTTCCCCTCCCTCTCCCAATACCTATATCTTTTCTTGACACCAACCTTTATTTCGTGGGAGTGAAATAGTTATTTGTGCAACAAGAGAGCAAAACTGTTTTTTGCTGCGAGTGCTGATTTTGAATCCTGAGCAAGCGAGGGATTCTACGATTGAATCACGAGCGTAGCGAGTGATTCTACTGTAGAATCCTGAGCGTAGTGAGGGATTCAAATGCACGAGATGCAAATAATTTTGCTCTCGTGTGGCACACATTACTTTTCACTTCAGCAGCGAGAAAACATAAGAAATATTACTTAGAAGATAATGCAACACTTATTAACAGAACAGAACACCTATTATTAATTAAAATAATGCTGAAAATTTTAAAAGTTAATAATTAATCTAATTACTCATTGCTGTTCTGCAAATTTAAAGTTGAAAGTTAAAAGTTAAATTTTATACCCGTTATTTTTAAGGTGTGTTCAGAAACAGCGTACCTACGTGACATTTTATTTATCAAATGTTGATAATAGTAATCATTATAAATACTTATGCATTACTTATTTTGGTATTCAATAACATTACATAATTATTAAATAATGTAAATAAAATACATGGTTATTCTTTTACAAATATCTTTCAAATTTAGAATTTCGAAATAGGACCTTTGACGTGTCATAAATTAAAAAAAAAATCCTTCAAAATACTTGTGTTTGTCACTCGAACTTTTTTATGGACGGCTAAGAGACAGAGTTCAGTATAATTATGTTATTCGAAAGTTATTCGCGGAACAATTCTTTTTGAATCTATGGTTGGCACTCTTTATTGAAAATTAAAAAAAATAAATTAAAAAGCTACTTTGTCTCCCTGAGTGAGCAAAATTGCATTTTGCACACTGTTTTTACGCAGCAAAACTCACTTGTTTGAGCTGCTGTGGTGAAAAAGACTCTTTACACATCAACTGAGGTAAGAAGAACAACTATGGTTTAAATTGACTCTGA
The DNA here is from genome assembly GCA_963691645.1 of Pelosia muscerda. Taxonomy (NCBI): domain Eukaryota; kingdom Metazoa; phylum Arthropoda; class Insecta; order Lepidoptera; family Erebidae; genus Pelosia; species Pelosia muscerda. The sequence goes on along the minus strand of OY829098.1, from coordinate 13,110,932 downwards.
ACATATTATTATTATTACTATTGTTTGATAAAAAAATTACCCATTGTAGCACGCGACAGTTCTGTAAAGGTTTTGTATAGGTAGCGGTAAGTACCACGAAATAATGATTTTTAAATAAGGAAATTGGGGCATTACACATCTAGGAAAATTTGAACTTCGGACAGCATCGCTGACTTCGTACTATCTACCCACGAATCACCTCGTATCACCTCTTAGCGGAAATGATCTATGTAACTAAGTACCTACATAAAGACGTACCTATTTTAATAGTTGTCATTATAGTACAGATTACCTGATAGTTGGAATAGGTTCAATCAATAGGTATTATGTATGTAATACAGTAAATCGGGGTGAAGAGAGATAAAATGGTCAATGCAATATTTTAAACAATTTCTTTTACTAGATTCCTAATAAGCCTGTAATTGAATATTTGATGATTCTGTTTACAATGAACTAGTTCAAAGTAGGTACCACTTGGAACAAAACAACTACAGAATATAGCTAACCATTTTATCCCTATATACGCCTGGATCCCTATTCACCCCGTTTTATGTTAACTAATAACTTTGTCCTCGACAGGACGTTCGAAATCGTCCGTCCTCCTTAAAGGTCTTACTTCCTTTAACGAAATAAAGAAATAGGCATATAGATGGTACCTATATAGTAAAATAAAAAATATAACAAGATTTTCCTTCACAGACGATTTAGGGATGCTACCGGATGCTATATTTTTTTTTTTTTTTTTTTTTTTTTTTCAATCTACACAACGCCACCTAGACCCATGGTAAGCATAGATTAACTAGCTTGTGTTATGGGTTCTAGAATGCGGATAAACATACTTAAATACATTTTTTTTTGTAAATACATACATATTATACATAGAAACACCCAGACCAATGCAGATATTCATATTTCATACACACAAATATTTGCACTGAGCGGGAATCGAACCCGCACCTCCTGCGTAGCAGTCGCGTTCACTACCGCCACGCCACGGAGGTCGTCAAGTCGTATATATCAGACAACAATCTTCTCTACAAAAAGAGTACCTACATAACCCTTTTCTTAATTGAATTTCGTCAAGGTACCTAGTTTGTAACACACTGTAGCAAACACCGTCAGGGTTGGTATATTATGTGTATATGTCGCAGTAAGATAGTTATAGTCGTAATATAGTTATATCCCTAGGGATATGATCATATGCCGTAACATAGTTATACGAAAACGATTCATTACTATCTCCCTAGGAATATAGTTATAAAACGGTCCAAGTTTAGTGATATAATCATCGGTTATAACTATCTTACTGTGACATATACATATTTAGTAGTAATTTATTGACGGAGGGACATGACGGCTCATGACGGTGTCTCGGCTCATAATTATTGAGCAGTGCGACTGGGAAAGTACCTTCACCCTACAGAATACGGCGGCTAATAATAATCTTGTTGTATTTCCGATGGCGAGTAGAGTAGACAGAGTTCACTGGATGTTTTGTTGTCAATGGGAAGACCGAGCGCTTAAGTTGACAGGACACTGCTATGTGATAGTAGGTATGAAACCCTGCTATAGGTATATACCTATTGCTCTCTCCTCACCTCTCTCTAGGGCAGTGTGCTTGTCTGATATCTAAGTATAATGTTAAAGGAGTTAAAATGTTAAGTTAATAGATGCGAGGTCCTCAAGTAACAGTCCCACGCAAATAATTTTATTTTTCAAAGAACATCCCGTTTGGACTCAACTTGCACCTTGCAACCCTGGGACAAAAGCCTGCGCTAGAGTTCTCAGATAATAATACTCTAGTAACTTTTCTAAATATTCAGTTCTGTGACTAACCCTTGTTTTTATGGCAATCAGATTTGTCTTCTTTGCCGTTTTATTTTTATACTTTAACATTTAGTATAGAGTTCAAAGTCAAGGGGATTTTGTAAAGCAAACTTGCACCTACAATTATTTTTTTGTGCGGAAATTTCTAGAGATACCCCGTTCCCACCGCCTGGCGGTTATCGGATTCGAACCGATTCCAGCTGCATCCATCTCGGGTCTTATATAAGTGTAAGGTGGGTAAATAAGTAGTTTCCCTCGCCTCCAAGTTCAACCTGGGCTATCTATGGCTTTGAACTGGATACACAGCCACGCAGACATAAATAAAAAAATATAGGAGGATAACATTTTTTATTTGATTTCACATTAACATCAATACATTTATAGAATTAACATTAAACAATTTGATCTTTAGAATAAATAGGTACATTTACTATATGAAAATTGAAATTTAACAGCCACATTCACGACATTTATCACATTAATTTAATAAATAAATAAATATGTAACTTATTTCACAACGGCAAGTCTGATTTTCTTTTATCATTTCCGTTCTTTATTTTAATCTAGAATTTTAACAAAAACAATATATTTATAAATAATAATAACAACAACAAAAATACACTATTTATATTTAGTAACTGAACAATAACAATATACCTATCTATACGATGAAATTGAAATTCCCAATTGTCCTAGATATTATAGGGTATGATTTGATCTGGAACATCATCATGAGGAATTTATTTTAAATTATCTTGATGTGTGTTATAATTCGAATAGTGCTAGTATGTATACATTTATATAAATATAGCTATAGCTTGGCAAATTATTAGGAATGCTAGTTTTTAATTTTATCAAAATTTGCCCTGAGACTCATCTGATTAAGTACCTACCTATATTTTTGCTATTCTCAATCTTTCAGATTGGGGTATTCATCATATTTAAAAAAATATTTCCATTAAGTATACGCTTAGGATAATTCAACACTGTGTGTTTGATTCGGAGAAATACAAGATAGAGGCCCCATGATATAGAAATAGTAGTAGCCTCGCGAGGACGGTATTAATTTCTGCCTTTATTTCTAAGTCCTAAAATACTGTTATGTGATTTACTCGAGCACCCTTAGTTATTCGATCGATATTGAGAAACAGATTAAACACAAAATAGGCTAATAATGAGAGCGTAAAAGCAATTGGAGGAAAACTCAAGCAATGATTGTACAAATTAATTAAAGAATAATAGGTCTTTACATATGAAATTGCCGAATTTTTTTAACAGATTCATGAGTTCGTTATTCCTGCAATTTAATAGCTATTTCCATTATTTATATTATGTTTGAAAGTTGATTTCCAGATTTTACAATTCTGTATTAAATCATAAAATTTGGATTTGTTATTCCTAAAAATATGCAAAAGTGTTAGAACAGAAAATTGGGTTGCCTTCAATTTCTTCAAACAAAACGGCAATATCATAGGTAATGACCTAATATTAACCTATAGAGCCTTGTTAGCCTTGGATATGTGCGCGGCGAGACGGCCCAAAGTAATCATGTGGGGTACGCAGCGTGTAAGAGTAGCACCCGCCACAATTTTGGCAAAATTTGCATTATGTACGTCCACGCTACGTACGTGTACGTGGTGTATACGACGATACTTTGTCTCAGCGCGCACATACCGCAGGCGCGGTACTATGGTCACTGTTGGTCTATAATAAAAAAATATACATTTATGTTATAATGTCGCCAATATTATATTACTACTCTATCGATATGGTCTTAGGATGGTAAGATTTAAGATTGGTGACGAATCAGAATGGTGACCGTTCAACGGCCCACTTAGTACCTAACGTATATTATTTTGTACAAAACTTTTGTCAATTACCAAATAATTAAAATATATTCTTTCCTTAAACTATAATGGTGCGTAAACAATGAACATAAAAACTTAAAATGATAATTTATATTTGGAAATTGAATAGCTATGTTAATAATCTTATTAATAATATCAACAAAAAATTGTAGCGTCTTTATCATGTATTTTTTTTTACCCTTTTCACCGAATTTTCTATCCTAAATATTATGGTATGATTTATGAATTTCATATATTTTTATTAATATAGTAGTTAACAAGAATAAAAATTTGAACATCAGTACACTTCTTCGCAAGATTCTATCGCAGTCCATCAATATTCCAATTGTTGACAACGTGTTAGTTGTGAAGAAATAAGTAACCCGAGTTTTTATTTCATACCTACATGACATACAGGAATGTTCTACATTTTCTACATTTAACTAGAGAAACTTAATAGAGGTTAATAGTATTTATCTGTAGTAGACAAATGAAGGTCTAGGCTAATTAATATGGCATAATAACAAATAGTTATACCATTTGAAATGACGTGCCCATGATATAATTTTCATATACTATAAATATTATATTATATTATTATAAATATTATATATTTTCATATTTTGATAACCTAATTTCATGCTATCTAAGGTTTATCTAAGGTTTATATTTCATATTAGCAGCCAGGCTGCGTTCGGGTATATATTCCAAAAAATATCTATGATCCAATTTCAGTATTAAAATGTAAATATAAAAAATAAGAAGCTTTAATATTGAATTTCATGCTTCTTATTTCATAACAGAAGCACTTCCAATATAGGTAAGGAACTTCCATTCAACCGCTCATCGCTTATGTGCCGCCTTAGAGGAGAAATTTAAAAAAATACGCCGATATATGTATAAATTTATTTTTAATTAGAAGAAACTATACTAAATTTCATGTATTCGATTTTCCCTACTATTTCCCCCTTATGAAATTTCACTACTAAGTATAGTGAAAATTTGCAATATGATGATAAGTACCTGTATGAAATTACGTTTATTTTACATAATTTTTAAAGAATACAATGCTCTTGTTATAAAGTTTATTCGATATATTTTTTATACATTTAGATTGGAAAAGTCACGAGGACGGGACTTGAACCCGTGACTGTCCCTTACAGGGGGAATGCGTTTAGGTATTATTTTTCATATGAAAATGTTTAACCTATACGGATATCCATTGGTCGCTGCTGATCTTAATTAGTACCTAACACATTATAGAAAAAAAATCTGAATAGGTATAGCATGGAACCGGGAATAAGCCAAAGAAAAATAGCAAGATACAGAAAGCATCGTATGTTGTGAACGTGATTGCGATCGAATTTCAAAACCTGTGGTAGTGCTGTCACGCGCCGCAAAAGAACTCGAAAGAGTCTACACTCTGTCGAGTTTTGCATCGATATATTAACTCCTAAAAACGCCAATACTCGATCTCCTCCGTGATCACGGTGCTTACAATAGCAGAGCCAAAATAGTTTCAATACATGAAAAATATTCCGAAAGCTGTAATAGTAATGCGAGTGGCCATGGTAGTTTAAACACTTTACGACTAAGAGTATTTCAACACCTATACCAAGCGGAGCGGTGCTGCAGTGCAGACTGTGGCATTATATCCATAGCACATTTGATCGTTATATATAAAAAAAGTATATGAAAAAATCTCCCATTTTAATTGTTATTATAAAAGTTACACACGGTAGATTATAATGATGGTTACTTTTTGTTTGAGATATGTCACAGTAAATATTTAAATTCTATGTGACGTTAATACAAACTTGTTCAGAATAGACTATTTTATTTTTCTACTATTATGAGTTAGGAGAGATTAATGATTGGTAACACACCACCTACTTATACACGTTTCTTGTCGTCAAATCTGTATTTTTTATTCAAATTCAGATAATATGAAATTGAGTTCTAGATTAAATGAGATTTATTTCCTAACATCGAATATAGACGTTTCTTACGTAAAATTGACATCAAAATTCTAAACACTTTTTAAGAGAATAATATAATTGCGTTATATAAAGTTGGATTACATGATAGCGTCGCAGTAAGTTGAATAACATCTGGTCCTTCTAGAAAGAATAACTACCGGTAAAAAGCAACATTTAGGCGATACACCAATAGTTAACAGACATTTAAATAATCTACGATAGCGTTTCCCAAATGGAGGGCGACTTAGCATCAAAATACGAAAGACATTTGATAACGGTTCTCAGCACAACAATCAATTCGACCATTTTCCAAAGTACCTTTTTACTACGAATAGTTTATATACTACTTGTGCCTGATCAAGAGATGTGTTATTTAATGGCGGAGTTAAAATAGTGCGCCACGATGTAGAAACAAGAGTGTTGCACTAAATATAGTTTGGGAAACGCTGATCCACGACATATAATTGAAATTGCAAAACATCTAGCACATCAATATAAGTTGCTTGCTTTAGCGCAGTTTTCGTTTAAGCGTACGTGGCATCGGCGCTGTGCTTGACTATTTGTATTTTGGAGTGAAGACGGAAATGCAACCTTGATTCTAATGAATAGCCAGAATACTTCTTCCTGTAAAATAAAATGTGTTAGTGAGATTTTTTTCTTTTTATCATAATTTTGTTCATTATTGGTCACGTAAATCACTTTATCCAAAAGTTATTTTCCTCCTTTCTATGACGTCACAATAATGACATGTAATCGCATGTCTCTTGTTGGATTTGTTATAATTTTTAAGCCAAGCCTAAGGATAAAAATAGGTACACAATTTGATAATTTTGGCACGTACAGTAGCGATGATCTCCAGGGTAGGCAGAGGTGAATCATTGTGTTCGGTCCCAAGTAACAGGCGATATTCGTGGTACTATTGTTGCCTCGAGCCATGCATCTGAGGCCGAGTCTGGGCTATCTACACCATTTTCATGTTATAAAATTTGAAATTTCATGACTATGTTGGTTTTATGGTTTACAATAAACGTCTACTCAAGGTAACCGAATAAAAGCGTAAATGTCGTGTGGTGTTGAAATACATACCTGGCCTCCAGTAGCATGTGCAAAGCCCGGTCCCTTTCTCCCAGGTAATAGTGACACATCGCCATTTCCGCGAGCGTATACGGAACCAAGAACGTGTCCTCTTTGATATCGTGCTTCAATCTGTAAATTATATTACACATGGATAGTTTTTAATTAGCATAGAAAATTTGGTAGGTGATAGGTATTTGATACTAAGCCCATCCGCATTGTTAAAAGTAATATGTTTTTTTTGTATGTGGGGCATTTGTATAATTTTGATACAGGCAAAATGTGCTTAAAATGCGCTATATATGTGCAGTACCTCGCGCCTGCGTTGCACTATTCGGCGAATGGTCGAAACCTATAATTATGAATTTATGGATGTTGATTTATTTGCATGCACTAAATCCGAATACAAGTCAAGAATATACTTTTTGAACACTTACTTTTGTCGACGTTTCGGGTGCGTTGCAGCACCCGTGGTCACGACTTGACTGGCCTGCGAGCGTCGCGCGGTGTGCAGGAAACATTTCTTGTGTGCCTACCCTCCATTACTTTCATATTGAAAGTAAGGCTGGCGACACACCACACTCACTATGGAATCCAGTGATCAAAATAGTGAAACCCAAAATCACAGTGCCACCGATGCCGTCTAAAACTGACATAGTGAGTGTGGTGTGTCGCCAGCCTTACTTTCAATATGAAAGTAATGGAGGGTAGGCACACAAGAAATGTTTCCTGCACACCGCGCGACGCTCGCAGGCCAGTCAAGTCGTGACCACGGGTGCTGCAACGCACCCGAAACGTCGACAAAAGTAAGTGTTCAAAAAGTATATCGCGTGAAGTCCCGGAACTTATAAAAACTATGAGTAAACGCCGCGATAGTTTAAAAGTTACACAAGTCAAGAATAATTGAAATTCTTATTAATCGTTAAGCGTTATGGAACTCAATGATTCACATTTCACAATGCTAAGAATTCTTTAATGGCCTGTTGCTGTAATTTGTGTTATATTTGTTGTTATTTACGTATTTACATTATTACCACTGTATAATTGCACTGATTTTTATAGTTGAATTGAATTGTTATATTTATGATATTGTTTATTTTGCGTTTAATGTTATTTTTCTTAATATTTGTTTCTAATAATTTATTATTTGCTTTTACTAATTTCACTCGTCTAAAATTTACTTCATTAGAATTTAATTTATTGAATCTGTCGAATTGTAACCTCTAGAAGCTTCTAAAGCTATCCTAAGTATATCAATGTGTGGATAGCGTAGTGGGCCACAATAATGCTCAGTTAATATAAATTGTGGCTGTTTGTTGTCTCTTTTATAATAAATAACGGTACGCGCGCGCAAGGACCTAGGTCCAAGACCTATATAGTCCAAAGTAGCTCAAAAATAAGGATAACCATGCTTAGATAAATATTCTTTGAACATAGACAATATTGCATACCTATAGAAGTTTGCATCGAACCCCGCGACCTCCGACGCAATAACTAATTACCAAGCACCTTCTACGACGTCAAGCCTCTCAAGGGGTCTCTCGTGTTAGATGATATCTCTTTTCCATTTATTTCTTCATGCTAAAATTTATCTAAAGAAAAAACTATATGACGTGGCGTGCTCACTGTCATGGATGCAGAAGACCGTGCGAAGTTAAAGTGGAAAATCGAACACCGAATTTTTCGCACGATAAAAAAAGTCTGAGGTGAAAGCCTCGGAGGCGACTGGGCTTAATTCCAAAATGATGATGAGATATATTTCATCTTACTTGATTACAGAATTCAGAGTGTCAATAGCGAGCCGCGGCAGGTTGATGGCGGCGAGAAGGCTTCCGTGCAGGAAGCGTACCAGCGCGCGGTTGTCTGCCTCGTAGGGGCCCATCCAACGGAAAGAGCGGCTTTCGATAACCTGCCTCGTGTTTTCGATGATCTGTAACATAACGGTAGCCATGTACGTTATCGAAATTTGCGTAAGTATTTCCTAACAAACGTTACAATATATTTGTGCAAGTCTCAGTTTGCGCAAGCATACTGTAACGTGTTACTTAAACTAGCAAAATAGGGCCATTTTCTGTTTATTCCATATAAGCTATTATTATACCAAATTTTATTCTCCTAGGTGCACGCAATTTTCATAAAAGGGGTAAAAAGTTTTCGCTTCACGTATCAATATAATGACTTTCAAAAGAAACGCATTTTGTTTGGTCATTCTTTCAAGGTTCAGATTTGAAAACTGTTTTTCAGTAGTTAACTGTTTCGTCAAATAATATTATGCAATTTAATGTAAAAAATACATAATGATTGGTACGATGGAAAACCGACTGACATTGAGAATGGCCCGTGGGGTCCAAGTGCTTTAGATTGTAGCTGGAGATGAGCAAAAAAAGTAGGTACAATGTATTATTAACATCAAAAAGTCAGCAACGTTGAGATTCATTTTAACGTTTAGATCCATTTACCTATACTGTTGATTGATGGCACTTGGCGGAACTTGTTGTCATACGTCATTGACAACGCACTTGTACTTACTTCGCCACGATATTTAGTATTTTACCTAACCAGTTTTCTAGCGGCATTCTCAAACGTTTCCATTGATAGTTATGAACATTCCAATTCCTACCACTACCACTAGTGGTGCTACTACTGGTAAGAAGAAGTACAAGTTTGTCATCAATAATGTAGGTATATGAGTAACGTTTAACTGTAAGATAACAATACATGAGTATTTCTTTTGATTTAGTCTACGTTAAACTATTGACGTATCAGGAACTAACTCGAACTCAAGATATCATTGTGTATTGAATGTAGAGTAGATTTTCTGAGGTCTGAGGGAAGACACGTCCCGATTTGCATCTGATCGTAAAACTACCAAAAATACTATGTTCTTCACTGTAAAAATGATTGAATAAGCCAAGAGATTTTAGTCGTCTGTTAAATGATGTTTCTTTTTTGTTAATTTCAATTTAATACTCTAAATACCGATTGATTTTGTCATAAGCCACAATTTTAATCCCGATTGGATTGACCTGGCAACGCTAATCGCACGATAATGTATCGATAACAATTACCATTGTATCGATACTCAAAAATATCGACACGTATCATCCTACTCTATAGTAGGATTATTAGTCTCAGTCAGTAAAATGACAAGTCACTGATACAAAAAGGATGACCTGCAACAATAGTGATGTTCGGCAATCAATAGACTTAGACATTTTAGTCATCCTTCAGGTATTTTATTAGGTACGAAAACGTTTTTTTATTGTAAAAATGTAATAAGTATGTATTAAATAATAATATGATTAGAGAAATACGGACCTTACCAGCGTAATAAAATTAAAATTCGGTAAGAATGTCTGTAGGTGCGCTAATATAATATTTAATTACTTACCGTGCATGTTTTCTGTTTAATTACCATAAATTAATATTTTTATTTAAATTAACGCAGTTTGATCTTGAATAAAATATATAATAAAATTGAGGCAAAAAAAAACTGCAACACTGGAAATGTAATTTTACTGTCTGAAATTAATAATTATAGTTTAAAGATACAGTTTAGTAGAATTGTTGTGATATCTTACCCGGAGTATGTTCTGCGCCTGCCGCGGGTGCATGGCGAGAATATGGAACATGTTCCAGAGGCAGAGCAGTTCGATTCCCGGCAGCACGAGGTGCCCGCCCTGCGCCGCGTAACGCGCGCATCGTTTGATCGCGAACTTTTCCATCGGCAACGACTTACCTGCTATGCGTTGTTTGTAGTAGGATGCGTTCCTGTATATACATGTCATAGCACATTATATTTTTATCACACAACCCGACTTCTGTAACCATTTTATTTATTTATTTTCGTATACGAATATTGGTAAGTAAATAAATAATCGTTATGAAAAAAAAAACGAGCGTGATTTAAGTTGTCGCCAAAGTAATTGGGGTCGAGTCCAAAGTAGTAAATATACCACCAAAACATTTTGGTGGTAATCTACAAGTTTGGTGAAGCCCTATGTAGTCCCGAACGACTTCTATGCAGTTCTCTTTCAACCATGTAGGGGCGCGTGGTATAATATGTAATATATGATTTATTTAATTACCAGAGATATAAAAATACTTTTTGCACAGCCAGAGTACATTATTAAGTTATTTGCCGGTCATCATACTAGAATGTTCAGTTATCACACCGCTCGCGCTCCTCAGAGATCCACTGTTCTGTTAGTATTAGACAATAATAGGTGATTTAAGAATGCATACCTCAATAGATCGTTACATTGCAGCTTTTCTGTAGCCGTAATTTCATCATTAAGCTCCAGTAGGAGAGCCGCTTTAGAGTACGAGTAAATGGTCTTGGACCACGTACTTTGATCAATCAACAAGTTGGCGTAGAAGATCGCCTCGCGGAAGTTCACCTGTAGGCTGAAAACAGGTAAAATTATTAACCTTTGCAAAAAATATAAGGAAATATACTGAAACTACACTAATATTATAAAGAGGAAAAAATTGTATTTTGTATTGTGTATGTTTGTAATGAATAAACTCAAAAACTACTATGCCGATTTTAAAAATTCTTTTATCATTGGAAACCTACATTCACCCTGAGTAACGTAGGCTGTATGTATTTAGTTATTGCTAGAAAAGATTAGGCATCCTAACTAAAACTTAAGGAACGTAACCAAAAGTGTAAAAAGTGCCCTAAAACGCATTTTGTTGCATGTGCTGCGCAAACATAGAACGAAAGTAGAACAAAAATATGTGAGTCGACTGGAGAGACGAAAATCGCTAAAATTGATAACACTGCGTTATAACCGACATCCATTCGAGCGGAGCCGCGAACAATAGCTAGTAGAGTATAAAATAAAGAGCACAATTTTATAAAATTTAGAAAAAGTAAACTAAATAACGTTTCTTGTCACTGCTTCTGCAAACGAGACTTCTACTTTCAATTATTTTATTCAATATGTGCTGTCAAGTAAAAATCTCGTCAAAATCCAAGATAACTGATTATTAATTCAATTTATTAAAGTTTATTAAAAAAGATGAAGAAAGTAAGAATTTATTAAAAAAGATGTTATTTGAACATTACAAACAGACACATCGATTTAATTTATTTACATAGATCTGTAATCTATAATTTCGAGAGCGATTCTGACGTAGCACGAGGTCGGCCATCACCACTTTTTTAACATCGTAATTTTTTATTTGATTCTGTAAACAGCACATCCGCGCTATGTATGAATTGTGTTTAACTGCTAAAAGTAGTGTAGATATTGCTCATTACCTGTTCACCCACATTATCTCCCAGTAGCAGAGATGGCGGAACTGCTGCCACTGGTTCTGGCAGTTGATGGCGCGTTGGTATGTCATAATGGCCGTGTCAAATTTGCCGTGCATTAACTCCAAACGGCCCTTGAACATCAGGAACCACACGCTCTCGGGAAACACCTACAATAGATTGATATAAACATTTTGTTGTTTCGAGTTCTATAATAATAAATAAATAAATAACCATCTATTACATTCTGCAGAGCCTCCGTGGCGTAGCGGTAGTGCACGCGACTGCTACGCACGGGGCGCGGGTTCGATCCCCGCTCAGTGCACAAAGTTGTGCATGAATATGGCTGTTTGCACTGGTTTAGTCGTGCCTCGGAGAGCACATTAAGCCGTCGGTCCCGGTTGCCATACAAACATCTATGGCAGTCGTTACGGGTAGTTGGAGCCATCAAAAGTCCAACCAGTCTAACTTGGAACTTCGGTATCGACATTGGTCATTGGACCATTGGTTGTGGAGGTCAGATGGCAGTGGCTATCAAAATCAAAATAAATATCGAAGTTCAGCCGCATCAAAGTTAGACTGAAAAGTCGACCCCAACTGAATTGGGAAAAGGTTCAGAGCATGAAATGGTGACATTCTGCACAGCGCTATCTAGACCCAAACTAAACCTAGCCTGACTAGCTTGTGTTATGCGGCCTAGAATGTGGATAAACGTATTTAGATACATTTTTTCATAGAGACACCCAGGACAAAGCAAATATACAGACATCGTCATCATCATCATTCTCTGAGCCTATTCTGACATCGGTTCTCCACAATCAAATTGACGATATCAAAGGCAAAGTTCTGTAGTTAAGCTAGTCGGACTTTGAGGGCTCCAACTAGAACAACAAATATTTGCACTGAGGGGGATCGAATTTGCGCCTCCTGCGTAGCAGCCGCGTTCATAGAGGCTATAATAATGTAAACACAAACATTTGCACAAAGTGGGAATGGAAGCCACGCCCCTTGCTTACCACCCGAACGTTTAACCGCCACGCCACTAAGGCCATCAAAATATAACACGCTAAACTAAAACAGTGATTCAGTCCGCAGGGAAATTGTGATCTAGTTCGCGCAACCCACAGAACGTATTCCAGGAATATAAAGAAACCTTTATATTATTCCAGTGGGTTCACGTCAGTGGTGTTAGTGTGTGTTAGTGTCGGTGGGATCATTAATAATATTCATAATTATCACGAAGCTACTAACGTCAGTTCATTTAGGTTCATTCCTCAGTATATTTTTTGTTTATTTTAAAAACACAAACATGTTTATCAGCTGAAGTAAGAATCTATTTTATATTACCTGGCGAGTCGCAACTTGTGCTGTACTGTTATTATTATTTTGAAACTAGAAGACTCAAACGTACTCGGTAACAGGATCTAGTCGTAACATTTGTGATCTCTGCATACCATAATGGAAGAGTGTTGTTCTCGGTTACTTCCAAGACTTACACCTCAGAGCCTAGGGTCTACTGACCCCTGCACTTTTTGGTTTAACTTAAAAGAGCCTTTATGGGAGAGACTGCCGTCGGACCTCCCAATTCCGAAAGGAAAGCCTACGTTGAGAGGCTGGCAGTAAGGTCGGCGCCACATATCTTTAACTCAAGTCGCCAGAGAAAGGAAGCCTTGCCGCGTGCAAATTGTTTTCATATAAGGTGAATTTGTGGAGTCCAAGATATATGGAGGTGAAATACGCGTCAGCAATTATTAGGTATAATAAGGTAGGATAATTTAGGTATTAGGTACATAAGAAAGTGGGACAGCTAACACTGATGAGTCTTCGGCCACACATCGTCAACCGAGAGAAAGTACCGTCGCTATCGATATTAGCTTAACACATTCCAATTAACTCTGAAGCTTCTAAAACTTTACGTATAATAAAAAAAGTTAAATTTAAAATATGAAATATTTATCTTCAGATGATTATAGAAATTATACACTACATCATGCGTCAGTCCTAGTCGCATCAGAGGCTTCTAACCACGGGAATAAACACAGAATACGGGGTCCTCTTTTTAGTTTTTATTTATCTCCTTCGCTTGTCTGCCTGATCTGCATCAATATAATATTTATTGATTATAGCAGGCACCCGTTGCACCCCTTTAAACTATATATGCCTGTATTTTTGTTAATTTTCAAATTATAATTTATACGAAAGGGCTAAGACGGTAAATGAGCTACGACAAAGACTCAATAAGACAACAGGGGACTATCGATCCGGCTCGTTCCTAGTTTGCACAGGCTGGCGGTCGTAATCCAGGGCGGGAACGCGGCGGGTGTGATGGGGGATTTTCCGCCAAGGGCGTTCAAGGACGAGCTGTTTAATTATTTTAGACGTAATATGGATATTGTAAAGATTGTGACCTCGACCAGAAAAGAATATCGAGTTGAAACATTTTAGAGCTGGACAAAGAAAAGAAAAGATAGAAATACTAATTATATGTACAAGAAATACGATCCTACCGGGCCGACAGTAATAATTTAGTAAATCTAAGCATCCCTACCGATGGCGAATAGCTCGCATATTTATCATATTATTACAATAAATTTATTTTAGATTATTAATTAATATTATGAAGAATCTACAGAATCGGAACTTGAACGTTGATTCGTTTACAATATATACGCTAAGCTGATTGTGCTGCAATCCAAATATCTGTATGTCTGTAGAAATAAGCACTTCTTAATTAGTGTCAGTTTGTTTACCCTCAATTGTTTCCGTAGAATCTCCTCGCAGGCATGCAGGTCATTGGGCGCGCCAATGAACTGGCAGATGACTAGATGGTAGGCCAGTAGGGTGAGGTCGCACAGGACCCTCCTCATGCCTGGGGCCCTGGAGCCGGCGTCCAGTTCCGCTAGACCCAAAGCCTGTAACACAACAATCACAATTAACAAGCACTGGACAGCCTACACCCATTTTTACCCGACTGCGCTACGCAAAGGAGGGTATTGTGTTTATTAACGCATTGTATTGATCTTTATTTGGTTTACATTTAGCCTAACCACTGGCTACCTCTCAGCAGCCATGGTCGCTCATTATGGTTTATTTTTGTTATTTTTCAATATTTTGTTATTTTACTGCGATTGTATTTATATATTTTTATTTCTTTATCTAGATTTTTGTATTCAGTAAGGCATTTCACTGCACGAAGCCAGATGATAAACAGCAAGGGAGGAATCCATGTTGTAAGCTCGGGTGAAATTCAGAATGTACCTAATGGTCGACAATTTAGAAGGTATCGATCCCAAATTCGTAGTCACTACAGTGATGGCCTCGACAAAATGCTCTACACGCCTCTCATAATTAGAATCCAAGATTGTAGGAATCTGGTACTTAATTCCGAGTTGCGACAACTAATACTTTTCTAATGCATCCAGTGTGTTTTTTATTTCAGTTGGCAATATTGTATTTCAAAGATTGTTAAAACTCCTTTAACATACATTGCACAGCACGGGAAAAATTGTTAAAAATTATTGAAGGGGAATAAAGTACTACTTTCGTGTACCTTAAGTTCATTTGTGATTTAATAATAGAATTGTGGCGGACTTAAGTATTATAAAAATTCTATTGGGTAATTAGTCTGATATTGGTAATTTGGAATTACCTTGCCCGCTTGATCTTATTGTAATATATTTGTCCATAAAGCTAACTTAAAAGCATTGATGATTGCTATGTTCATTATATTAATGATGTCATAAATCAACAAGTTTCCTTGGTCTTGGCCTCAAGGTAACTAATGATATTTTAATGACGATGGCTAAAAACATCGTGACGTTCAGAAGTGTTCGTAGTTTTACAAAATAATAACTAATGATATAGCAACACGTATTAGATTTTAAGACACAAAACCTGAACTTCGCTTTAATGGACCATTTACTGG
This sequence comes from Pelosia muscerda, assembly GCA_963691645.1. Classification (NCBI taxonomy): domain Eukaryota; kingdom Metazoa; phylum Arthropoda; class Insecta; order Lepidoptera; family Erebidae; genus Pelosia; species Pelosia muscerda. Next base: position 13,095,017 of record OY829098.1, on the reverse strand, counting down.
TCCATTAAATTTATATTAAATTAGCATTCTCGGAACGATTTATCAGTAGCGTCCGAATTTTGAGAGAGTGCCGTTTAAGTTCTCAACCTCGAGAGGAAAGCGTAGGCTGGTGCCTTAGTCATAGTTCAACAAGTGCACCGATTTGCATGTGAAGTGGCTTGCGTCTCAAGGCTATTAGAAAGACTCTGAACATCCAACAATCCACCTATTTGTTTAATATATAAATAGGGTACAGTAGTGTTCATATAGTTAAAAATGACGTAAATAACGTGCGCATTTACATGACGTACATAACTCTAATTGGTGTTCAAACTATCATTGTTATTTATATTACTATTCTTATCAAAATATGTAATATATAGATAATACTATTTTAATGATCAATTTCACGGTTCGTGGCTATTGTCATTACGATGTTTACAGTTCAGAGCCAAATAATAAACACAAAAGTTGTGTCGTCTCGCAGTTAATTAGATCCTATGCTAACAGTTGACTTTAATATAATTAGGCTTATCATAACGGAATTAAGGCATTTATTCTTGCTTGGTATTGGTATTAATGTTGTTTACTCTTAAGAGAACGAAACGTGATTGGGCAGCAATAACTGGGATCAAATAATAAATGTTCGGTCCTTCATTTTGCAAACAACGAAATTGAAAAGTAATATCTGAATTGATAGAATCGTTCATCTAGATTTTCATTCTATACAAGTTAGGTGGCCGATAAGCTCACGGTCCACCTGATTGAATGTGGTTACCGTGACTTATGGACGCTTTTAACACCAGTGGCGTCACAGGGGTCTTACTGTGTTAGGAATTATTACTCATTTTTAGGATTGATCTTGCTAGTACTGCCGGATTACACGCTGTGCGACACAAACGCGAATGCTGTAAAATGATAACTTGTTCGGATACTTCTATACGACAAAAAAAAACAGTGTGAAGGTTACCTTATTTCCCGAGAAGCCAACGAACTCCAACAGGCTGATGATCTTTGGAGGGAGAAGTGAGATCATTACGTTAAATGTGGCGATGCCAAGGCGCACTCCGCTCTGAAACTGCACCCTCGATTGTTCACTCTGCCATTCCTTTTTCTCGATGATCTTGGCACACTCTCTGTGTGAACAATGGAAGTTTCGAACGATATTTGAATGGAATAAATTAATTTGAATTTAAATTGTGCGTAATTAGTTAGATACTTTGAATTCCAGAAGGTCTTGTTTTACACATCAGCATCATCATCAACCTGGTCGCGTTCGAGGTTCTTCAAGACCCGGGGCCACTTACCGGCTTTTGCTCCACCACTTTCTACAGTATTAGGCATTTCTGACAGTGACACCATTGGCAGCATGTAACTTCAATGACGTCAAGCCAGTACTTCTTGGGTCTATACCCAAAAGGAGTCAACTCGAAAGAGAGGACCCCGGGTCTGCCGGGGAGCGAAGGGTATTTTCGCTACTATCTCACCTCCGGCAACTAAAGACCCAAAGACGGCGTGCGTTTTAGTTGGTTCGAGTCCGACATAACCTCTCTCATCGGGTCCCGTGGGATTGGTATCCGTAGGGATTTCGCGTACGGAAAAATAAAAGTACTTCTTGGGTCTACCCCTTCAACCTTGGCCCAGCGGGGGCGACATGGCCAGACACTTCGTCACAAAACATTTATTTTACACAAATTTCAATTTATTTACAAATTAATTTTCATCCTATTATTAGATTAAAATTGTACTATGTCTTATTATTCTGTAGTCATACACTGAGAACGTTGGAATAATTTGGTGCGATAGAAAGCGTGCTTCTAATAGAGACTGTATATTTTATACCAGTTGCATAAACTTATCGGCATTTAAATGTAACTGTGCTGTACTTACTTGTAGCTGTTGTAGCAACTCTTGACTTTAATGGTACCTTTGATGAGCCCCGCGAGGTCTTCGCCCTCCATTATAGTCATTGCCGCTTGCAGCAGAAGTACTTCGGCGTGGCACAACTCAGCATGAGCTTCTATGTCAGTGTAGTTGACATAGTTTGGCTGCCAATTAATATTATAATTAGGTAATAGACAGTAGGCTGGACGATCGGCAAGGACGACCTGACATGTTTCTAAAAATGTGTCAGACAGACTAATAGATAGCCATCCGAAGCCCGATAACCGAATCCGAAAAACGATCTAACGCTGATTTTCTATAATGACATTATTTACGAGTACTCATAAATTGTTTTTTATGCTTAGTTCGTTAATTGACAGAACATGCGAGTCACCGTTCCAGATGCTGGGATTCTAAAAAAGGTAGTCCATATTTTGACAGCCTCGACAAACGCTTCCTTTTCACGATCCGCTTAAAGAAACATTTAGCAAAAGGAGCAGCAAAAGGAAATCTGTAACGTACTACAGACCAGCACGTACTGTTCTGGCTAAGAAGGGAAACAGTAGGAACAGTTATTGGGCCACTTCGCTTCTATACGAAAAGCTTTAAAAAGCTATTTTTATTTTGTGCTAACAAAAACCGCAAAAGGGAATACCGCGGCTAATAATAACCTTGTGGCGTGTTTCCGGTGGTCAATGCGATGATCGAGGAATCCTGCTTTGTTTTCTGAACTGACAGCTCGGAAACCTCCCCCTCACCTCTACATGGTCGGCAGCACGAGTGTGGCACCCCTGATATTGCAAACGTACATAGGCCCAGATAACCACTTCCAATCAGGTGGGTTTAATTTATAGATGGGGACATCTATAAGTATAGAAACTCTCTCTCTGGGCGACAAATTATATAAAAAAAGTGGTAAAGGTAGATACGAGTAGAAAAGAACCCACTAAACCTAAACCACATGCTGCTCATTCTCGTTGCCTTAAGTAAGATCTGTGTGAGCAATATGGATATCCGCATTTATTCCGATGCGGATGAAGCTTAAGTTACTACAAGTTCTTGTCAAAATCAATACCCACATTTATTGACATTTACGTAGCACCGGGCACAAGAATCTATCGAATTACGGGCTCCTATTGGGACTGACGACACTAATGCTTGTTACATCACACCCCGTAGCGCCGTTTACCGTCGCTTACTTTAAGATCATAAACCGGCAATAGGGTTTCAAAAACTTTCAACAATTACTATGATAATAACATTTGGAGCAGTAACTAATTCATATTCATACTCATCGCATGTAGTAACAGTTTTTGTTACGTCATCAAACGACTTCGGGCTACGTTCAAAATGTATTCTATGAATGCAAGTGAAGCAACTTTATAAATTAAACGACGAACACTTCGCTCGTTTTTGTTTGCATATACGTTAGTCACATCGCCGCTATATAAGCACATTTTTGAGCACACATAAGATCAGCGAGATTTTAAATCTTTTATTTTATTTGTGACTGTTTACTACTAGGCCAGCACCCATTTACAATTCAAATCAAACTGAGGGCTATTTTTTCGTCTATTTTAACTGCGCTAATAGATCATGATTATTCTTCTTGCTAGTTTTATCTTTGACATTCTAAAAATCACTATCACCAAAACTGTCTTATCAACAGTAAATATAAATACATAATATATATAAAAATGGACATACGAGTACATATTACTAAAGCGATTAAGGCCATACAGATCAATGGCTTTACATTGTAAACCAATCCCTGTTGTTTAAGATGGTATTATGTGGCAATTAAATTGTCATTGGTTGACCCAGACGACTGATGATCATAATTTGTATTACAGTGCGTTGACAGAATCTCCGTACAAGGAAAATAAATTAAATGTACCTTCTTTATCATGCTGCCGAGGCTCTCAACGAATGTGTAGTTCCTCCTGAGTCTTTGACAGATGGAAAGAGTAACTTTAAGCGCCGCCAGAGTACGGTTAATTTGATTCTGGTCGAAGGTTAAGACTGCCGGTATGAACTGGAATATGGCGGCGCCGAGACTGTGGTACAACGATGTAGTCTCCCTAAACAACAAAAAGGAATTAGTTCGAATATTAATTTATTTGAAACTAACTGATGCACCAGCTACGTGAAATTTTGATCCCTATTCCCAGATAAAAAGTAGCCTAGGTATATGGTATTCAAATTTATAAACTATTTCAGGCAGACCATTTAGCATCTTCATTTAGCCATCTTCAAAAACTTTCACATTTATAATGTTAGTGTGATTCAGATGTAACATCAAATTCAACTCTAAGATTATGATCACAAAGACATTTTGGGAAACTAATCACTGTGATATGTAATTTAGCAGTTGCCTGTATGAGAATCATCCTTGGGAGCAAATGGTGGTGAGTTAGACAGCTAAAGGGGTAGGTACGCTTGTGCTTGTGTGAAATCAAACACAAGGTTTGGAATAAGTTATAATTTACATATGCACACATTATTTTCTGCTTTCGAGTTAAACAGAGACAACATCATGCTTTATGTTTCAGTCGTCATGTGTATAATATACTATTATTAAACCTGTCATGCATCATGTAACTTTGTCAGTTTTCTGCAAGGTCGACCCCGACCGACCTGCCCACTTTACATGCGTTGTCATTAGCTCAGTACCTACTTGCTCATAATCGTCTCTCAGTAGAAGATATTAAATTGTATTCGGTTGGGAAATAGGCAAATTGAATTCGGTTCAGGTATTCTCAATCGATGTGCTTTCACGGAATAGCATTTCTTTTTAATATCTATAGAAGTTTACACTGTGACGCTTCAACGTTTTAAATGGAATAGGATATTTTTATGCTAAAAATAATTGTAAAACAATGGTACAAGTTTTCACATTTCAGGTACACCTAATCAATTTAGGAATCTGACGAGCAGTTATCATTTGAGATTGACATGATTATTGGCTTATCTACAGCTAGCCGTAAGTACATCTGACAGCATGGCGCTTGTACCAGCGCCGAAGTACCGGATATTCAAATACCCTATAAAACATGTTAAATATCCCAGCGAATGTTACACACAAGTATTTATAAGCAGTTAGCAGTTAAAAAGTACACATGGTAATGAGTATACTTACCAAAGTTTCATCAAGCTCATGGCGCCAGCTAAATCGTTGTTGAAGAACTTCCTGATGGCTACTTCACAATCTTGAAACGCTGACTGAAGGTCCGTGGGAGAACTACAAAATATCCTCCTTATGAGAATAGACTCAAGAAATTTTGACAGAACATCATAATATTTGAACATAAACCAGCTACGATTTATGCACTAATTGAGACAATTAAGTGAACTTACTAAAATAAATTACTTGCTGCAAATGAAATTGTAAAGTAGGGTGTTTTTGAACCTATCAAATCTTTATGGTCTAAGCCAAGCTACACCAGTAAGCTAGCCGGTGCCTGCTGATTGACGGAAGCTCAGGTTTCCTCTCGAGGTTTGAAAGTCAGAGATCAGAGGTTTCCATAAAAGCCGTATAAGTCAAACCAAAAGGAGGAAATCGAGAAAGCAGACCCTTGGCACCGAAGTTACTTAATAAAAAGGAAATTTCTTAATCTAAGAATACCAACCCCGTTGGTTCATCTTTGGCGTCCTCAAACTCCTCCTGTAACAAGTAATTCAGTTATGTAATTACATAAAACTTATTAAAACGGTTGTAAAATATATGAGAACACAAATTTTCACAAGTGTCTCTTCCTGTAACCGAATTTATCTAGTTATCATCATCACGCCGCGGTGTAATGATTACGTACAATAACTAGATAAATGCGACCCACCTCAAATCGCTAGTTACAGTTAACGTGTAGTAACGTGTAAATAAATGATCAAAACTATGATTAAAATGAAAAAAAAAAGCCTGCGAAATCAAACGAGTGAGTCTATTTACTGGTATTAATACTGATAGGTTCATCATCATCATCCTAGCGTTAGTCCCAGTCGCATCCGAAGCCTTCGCCTCGGAGTCCGGGTTCCGCTATTAATACTGATAGGTTCGATTCCTTATTTACGGAACAAGCTATACGTTTAAATAAATACCTACATGTAAGCATCGTTTGGTACGTAGGGCCGAAGCAATACCATTGGGTCTAAGCCACCCAGCAAAACAACAGACGAAACTATGTGCGCCATATTCTTTCCAGTTCCTATTGGAGTTGGAGGCTCAGACGGCAGTCGTTGCCAGAAAAGCCGAAATACTAATCATAACAGTAGGCTCAAAAAATCTTCCGACAATCCACCAATCAATTAGCCTATCGCAGTCCACCGCTGGACTCACTGACCAGGCAGGTTACTAAAACGTTATATGTCGAATTTTCTTTCTCTCACAAGGATATCGTGTCGTTACTTTTAAGTTCGTCACCTCTTAGGACACCCTCGGATGAGATGAGGTGGTGATATTATTACTCCATCACCACGCGGATAGCAAAATTTGGACGCAACTGGAAAATTGCTATGAGGATGATGATGATTCACCTAATAGAACGTCAATACCATTAGTAGACTTGTCAATTAGGACTCGTAGGTATTTAAAATTCAAATGTTTGATCGGGCGTTCGTACAAAGGGGATCCGCGCAATCAGAGTAGTCGCGAGTCTATCAAGACAGTGCCAGAAACTTGAGAAGTTGGCATTCTGAGAAGTTGTCATTTAGCTAGCGGTTGGCATTTCGCGAAGTTGTCATTCTGAGCTGAAAGGATTTTTTTCTGTAGTAGGTTAAAGTTTTACATTAAAGTATCGAATCATGCTTACGTAGGAAGATGACCATCCATAATGTGTAGCAGTGTTAGAACCTTCCAAACGGTCTGCCGGTTTAGTATATCTTTACAAGACCAAATTATGATTGAATTTCTTTAATCTTTAAGATAAAATCTAAATTGACTCACTCCGTCTTCTAAATGGTCTTCTGCCGGATGATCTCTGTCCACACGGTAGACAGCGCCACGCAACTGAGGCGGTGCTAGCGCAGCTGCCTCTTGCTTCAGCGCCATCTTGGATATCTGTTATAAAAAAATAAAGGTTATCAGACCATTGGCTGACAAGATATTCGATGTTTCTAATTATATTAGCAGACAAAGCGTTATGATATCTCACAGATAACAAAATTACAGCCTTTGCATTACAATTTGATCGCAAACTAAAAATATACAATGACGACGTAAGTGTCAAATCTTTAATATAGTAGGTGTAGCTACTTAAATATCTAATACTCATAATATAAAAATATCCTAATAGTGGCCTTGTATACAAAATCATCATGAATAAAAAAATGTATCACACTTCCGAGGACAAACTAATAATAGAAAATAGAGAAATCGATAAACACATACAAAAGCTAAAAACTAGTTACTGACCTGAATCAAACTTCTATTAAGTTATAAATACATTTTCGAAAATATTTTATAGGTAACACTCGCTTTGCACAAAATTATGCATAGGTCCACACATTCGCTCCTTGATAGGTGACATTTAAACTGAGGAGGGTTAACATAATTGAAGTGACTTAATATTCGTGCCATACAGCTCGTCTATTAGGATGATATGACATAAAATAATATTTGTAGTTTAGGTAATAATAAAAATAATAGAATTTGCTTTTGGTTTTGTAGATTTAGACTCGTTCAGTAATTCAGAGTATTTGAAAATGCACTTAAACTTTCACGGCACAGAATGCATCACAGGCAACCAGCACAAAATATATTACTTAATAGAGAATCATAAAATAACTCGATTTCACTTTGCTCGAAAATATTCAAATATTTGTTTAAACGTCGACGGAGTTTATCGACTATTAGACAAGAAACAATACGCTCAGCAACTTAAATACATTTACCATTAGTGATAAACTAAAAACCAAAATCCCGACAACTATTTTTTTGGTAAGCGATTACTTTTTTAGTCGCGAAAAATTACCAATTTTTTGTAATGAACTGCTAAAGTGAAATTTTATAACAAGAAATTATTTCAAATATACATATTTGATTTAGAAAATTAAATTCTCCAAGTCACCTGAAAATGGTCTGATATACTAAATCGTTAGAGAAACGTGAGGTCATGTTATGTTATCGTAGCGCAGCGCGTAGTCCAAATGCATTGCGCGCAAGAGAATATGGTATTTATATCGGATTGTTTTTGTTGCGGTTACACGTGTATAATATAATAATCTAAAAAATTATAATGACTCAATATATACCTATATACCTTCTTTGAGAACTTAAAATAATGAAATGTCAGTTTCAGTTTAGTCAGAAACTATTGTAATTTATATTGTATATTTTAACAGTACAGACTAATATATTAAGCAGTACCTACGAGTATTGGGTAGAACCGGACGACCTTGTCTTCCCCTATAAGAGTGGACACAATAGCTTTTTAACAGACTTCAAAAATAGTCCTCAATTCGTCTGTATATACCCTCAGTAAAACAATTTAGTTATTGTAACTTTAAACTCTATCCAATTTAACCTGTGAATAAAATGAGTAAGTGGGTAAATAAATTAAAGCCTGTTGCAATGCGGCGGCCGGAGAACGACCTCCAGTCATTCACCGTTTGCGTGTGTGTCTGTGGCTGTGGCATCGTAGCTCCCGAACGGATGAGCCGATTCTGATGTAATGTTCTTATCTAAGTTTGATGAAAATCCATGCAAGATGGCCGCCACTACAAAATGGCGGACTTCATATTTTCGCACAAGTCACTCAATAAATATGGATCTCAAATGAAAGGGCTTGACTCGTAGAATACGATTCACTAGGACAAATTTCAAATCCAAAATGGCCGCCACCACCAAATAGCGGATTATGTTTTAAATTTACTAGTCCGTCAATATGAATACCCGTACTGAGTAGGTAGGGTAGGTGTATTTTGTAATTGAGAAACCACCAACACAAAAGGTACCTCCAAAAAGTAAAAAATTAATAATACCTGCGTTGTCGTGTTAGGGGACCTTGAATCGTTTCGAAAACATGTGGGATTGCTTCACCAGTTAGAGGTCTCCCGACACGACAACGCATGTATAATTTATTTTTTACTTTTTGGAAGTACTTTTTGTGTCGGGGGTTTTTTAATAACAAAATACACCTACCCTACCTACTCAGTACGGCTAGTTTGCATGGCATTATTTATAAAGGAAAAATTTACATATTTTTTGGAAACTAATCGGACTTGGCAATTAAAAATAGTCTCGTCGGAATGTTAATACCAAAAACCGTCGTAAAGCAACCTTCTAAACTACCACGCCTAATGTCAAGTTTGAGGTGTCTGTTAAAGAATAGACCAACCAACATGGCTCGTCGTTGCACAGGAAACTTTTGTAAGTCAAATGCCTGCCAGAACCGTTCTGTGCCTAGCCTTTGCGCAAGCAAGTTATCTACTGGTTGACAAAGTTGAATTGCAACCGGTTGAACGGTAGCGCACTTCAACGGCATCGACAGCGTATAAAATACCAACAAACAAACATTGATTATGATATTATGAAAAGATTTCGATATTATCTATGACCCTAGACCGGACACGATAGACCACACAGCGCACTCACTATCGTGTTTATTGTTAAAGTTTGCAGAACAATATATTACAGCGCATGTGGGTTATAAAATTATATAACTATAATCTAAGATGTCACTCGACTTCATAAAGCAGCAGCAGTGTCGTATACATATAGAAACTACTGGGCCTGTGCCGCGAACTCTGAAAACAGATCAATGATTGAACGGTTGTCATAGCACCAGCTGCAAATGTAACTTTGTAATGTTATAAGGAGATTATTTATTCGCGCAGTTGGTACGCAGTTGTCTGGCGTTCAATTATTGATCTGTTTTCAGAGCTTCTGCTAGGCGCGCCGGTTCCTTTGTATATCTATGAAATACTCCGTAATTTTGTACTTCAAGAGTATCGATTTTTAGGAAGCGAACGACTGCCATGGTATGGACATATTGGACATACTATGAGAAGAGATCATATTAATATCGGAAAAAAGGTCCAAAGTACGAATGTGGAGGGCTTTAGGAGCAGAGGTCCGACCGAGATATGGCAAAGAATTGAGTGACTGATGAAATGACAGGAATGTATGGAAAAGTATGACTTGTTGCGCCAACCCCAAGTAATTGGGACAATAGTAGGAGAGCTGGCACGAATTTTCGGGTAGGTATTTGAGGCAAGCTGAAAACTTGTCAGATACCTCTCCTAGTAAATCCCAACTCGGAATTGCAGACCTGGCTGGTGAGTAGCGGGGCTAAATCAACCCCTACATTTTAAAAAATATTATTTTTTTTTCCCAAAAAATATATTTGAGGCACTACGCAATTTATATATGTTGCAGTGTAATACTTAATGAATACGAAAAAAAATAAGCCAGATAATTTAATCGGGGTTTTAACATTGCCAGACGCGTACAAAAATATTTTGCAAAAAATTATAAAAAATGTTTTTGAGGCAGCTTGAAATTTTAATGAAGTGTTATTTATAACTAAAAAATAAGATTCCCAAAAAGACAGATCATTTCGGTGGGGCTTTCTACCTGCCAGGTGATCAAACAAATAATGAATGGGTACGAGCCTGTAGTGCTATAGACAATGATATATGATATATATGATCCATCTACCTTACCTCCATGCAAAGCTGAGTTAAAACAACATCTTCTAAGAACGCAATACATAACAAGCATTTAGAGAAATGCATATTTGCGATTCTCCAGCTCCTTAACACCTAATAGAAATGGATGGACACTTAATGAGGATACACTAGATTTTCACTGGTTTGACGGAGAGTGTATGCCGCAATTGGTATTCGACGCTGTTGTTCACGAGGAAAGTAAAAATAATGATGATGAAAATCATACTGCAGGTGAGAATAAATGGTTTATTTTTAATAACTGTTGCATTCAAATTTCTGTGATTAATTAAAAAAAATTCTTTTCGCAGATGGTGTAGAGGATGCCGAATCTGACACAGATGAATCCGAATATTTCTTTACTTCTGATGTAGAATCCACAGGCGAAGAATGTTAATTTATATCTGATGTAAAATGAATAAAATTTATTTCTATTTTTTTTTATACTTAAAATAATTGTACTACTGGAGAGTTATTATATTTTTATAAACCTGGTTTTGCAATTTTTTGTTTTAATTATTACTTTTTTTAATACGTAACCCTTATTAATTTTAAAATGAAAAAAATTTTAATTTCCGTATAAATTTTGATTTAGAATAGGTACTGGCAGAGAAAAAAAAAACAATTTTTCGTTTTGAATGTAGGGGTAATAATATGTACTGTACAAAAATTTTTGGAACAAAAATAGTTGAAAGAATAATGTTTTTTTTTTAATTCTCTTCAAAAAATAAAGATTTCTGCGGAAATATCAAATATTTAAACAACTTATTACGTTCAAATTCGCATTAAAATTGGCAAAATTACTAATTTTTGAAAAGTAAAAAGAAATCACAAAAAATATGTCCCTTTAACGTCTATAAATCAATACAATCTCTTTTATGCAAAATGTTTTTAGTAGAAATTCAGAAAATTTTATATTTTTTACTCCGAAATTTTAACTAGAAACCTCATGGGTTATTGTAAGTCACGTGGATTTGCCAGAGCCAATAGTAACGCGGCAGGCAAGAACGAAGACAGCTGTCGTCGCTCTCTTTTTTTTTATTTCTTTTTTTTTTATACAACTTAGTTCGCAGACAAGCACACGGCCCACCTGATGGTAAGTGGTTACCGTGGCCTATGGGCGAGTGTTACACCATAGGAATAACACTCGTGCCGCAACCCCTTTAAGAACAGAGACATTCTGTGTCGTCAGCGCAAAAGATGTAGGATAAGCCTTTGGTTTTCCCACAGACAACACAAAACCTCTCTAGTGAGTCTCTGGCTACCCTACTCACCACCGAAAACACAACACAAGGTTATTAAACGGCGATATTCTGTATTCTCTCACACTACAGCTTGTCTATAGCACTACAGGCTCGTACCCATTCATTATTTGTTTGATCACCTGGCAGGTAGAAAGCCCCACCGAAATGATCTGTCTTTTTAGGAATCTTATTTTTTAGTTATAAATAACACTTCATTAAAATTTCAAGCTGCCTCAAAAACATTTTTTATAATTTTTTGCAAAATATTTTTGTTCGCGTCTGGCAATGTTAAAACCCCGATTAAATTATCTGGCTTATTTTTTTTCGTATTCATTAAGTATTACACTGCAACATATTTAAATTGCGTAGTGCCTCAAATATATTTTTTGGGAAAAAAAATTAATATTTTTAAAAATGTAGGGGTTGATTTAGCCCCGCTACTCACCAGCCAGGTCTGCAATTCCGAGTTGGGATTTACTAGGAGAGGTATCTGACAAGTTTTCAGCTTGCCTCAAATACCTACCCGAAAATTCGTGCCAGCTCTCGGACTACAAGGGCAGGGAGATAATGATGATGATGTTGATCTCGCATGCCTGATATGAAGGCGCAGGCGACAGAAAATTCGCGTTACTTCAGTAAAGAAAGACAGATAAATATATGGTAGGTCATCACTGATGGCCGCTGAGAGAGATGAGGGTAGGTACCCTTTTAAGGATCGAAATGTCGTATGCATATTTTCACTGCTCTCATACATAGATACATATTATGATTAAACAATAACATTTTAGACTAATGTATTATAGAAACAAAATGAAACGGTTCTTATTTTTAACTTTATTTAATACTAGCTATTGCCCGTGGCTTCGCCCTTGTGGACTTCTGATCCCGTTCCCGCTGCTGACCCTCCCCGATAGCGTTATAATACAACAGCTTATGTCATTCACAGATTTTCCATTTATGAAGGCATTTTCAAATAGGGTTCAGTACACCGCGAGATAGCCCCCCACCACTTCACAATCTTTTCTTCTATAAAGTACATGAGTAGGTGGCCACAATAAGTAACGACAATTATTAAACAACAGATAGAAATATGCACAAACATATAATATAAATGAAACCGTATATTATTATAACACACATATGCATGGTCATTGCTATAAACTTCGAGTGAAAGTTGTCAGAAACTAGTGCCTACCATAGCACTTTCACTTTATACTGTCTTAGTAACATACGCCTGTTACGTGCTTTGAGAAGGGGATCCACGGTCACCACAAAGATTCGCTTTTATTTGTCGTAATTGGCAGTCAGCATACCATACAGGTATAATACTTTTATTTAGTTTTAAATAGATTATACAGGACTATTTAGTCTTTGAAATATGTCGAAGTTAGAAATGAAAAATAATTTATTTTTGAGGAGATATTTTTCTGGCGGATAAGAGAATAACGAGCCACGATGTTTATTACGCATCATGATGTTTATACATATAAACCTAAAAAAAAACAGCATCGAAATCCGTTGCGTAGTTTTAAAGATTTAAGCGGGACAGAGAAAGCGACTTTGTTTTATATTATGTAGTGATGATATCGAAGTTATAGGTCTGTTAAATCATTATTAGGTCTTTGGTCAAACCCACAGTCTTCATAGCGTTTTCCGTACACATGAAACCAAATTGCATAACCACAAGTCCTAGGTCCCAGTCCACAGGTCCTCAAGTTCAAGAACACAAGTAGGAGGCGTAAGAGCTGCGTGTCACAGATATCTAAATGCTTTTTTCGGTCTATGAATTACGTGAATAATTCCCTAATATGGCGGCAGCTTACAAATCCTTTACATTGAAGATAAAATGCAGCAGAGTCGCCTTCACAGGTGCGGCCAGGTTTTGGCAACTGCCATAGTATGTAGATAACGCATGTCAAATCATGACGCCTCCTTCAGTTCCAGTAGGAGCAATTGCTTCATTAACATCGTGAATCTTACTGCCATACATGCCCAAGATCGTACGAAGTGTAGGAGCAAAAGCCGGCAAGCGAACCCAGGGTTCCAGGGCCTTAGATGTGATCGGGACTCAATGGTTTGTATATAATAATAATATAATAAGTAGAAAAAATATGAATTGTAATATATTTACAGAAACACAAAAATATTTTTAAAATCTTGTCCGTTTTTTCGCGATTGACGCAAAATCTACTAAACAGATTTATAATGCAGTTGTTTTATTCAATAGGTTTTGAACTGAAAATCTGTTGTATTTTTGATTATAATTGATTGAGTACAACCGGAGACATGACAAAAAGTGGCGATTACCGACATCCAAGCGGGTGAAGCCGTGTGAATAATAAGCTAGTTGATTTAAGCGGGCGAAGTCGCGGGCATCCTCGGGCGGGACTCATATTATAAACTAGCTGATCCATGCGGGCGGAGCCAGGACAAGATTGAATGTACTAAGAAGGTTGCTTCCAGGCGAAGTCAAGTGTGCGCAGTCATATCATAAAGTAACTGATCAACGCAGGCAAAGCTGGTGATATTGTAAAGTAAATGATTTTGATTCGTTTTTTGCTGTTATCATTAACAGGACAAGGTTGAATCTACCAAGAAGGTTGCTTCCAGAGGAATTCAACTGTGCGCAGTCTGTACTCTGTAAATCCTGAAGGATGCTTTAAAATCCAATTCTGGTTTGTGTTATGTTATGTTATTCCTCACAGTAAAAATATTTTATTTACACATGGAAACATAAACCACTAAACTGTAGTGGATTACAGCTTCTCTGTGAAACAATGGAGCTATTTCAATTATGATGGCTTTAATTTTTACTGCCAATTTCAGCCTCATATTTCATTTAGTGGTGGCAAAACAAAATTATTTTAGGAAGCTCCCAACCTGCAGGCTGCGTGAGATCTAACTAGAGTCCCAATAGAGCTCTGCAATAACTTTATTGCTTCAATTGCAATTATATTTAATAACTGCATTCTTGGTTGCATTGTACCTCAATCAATGCACACAGCTTACATGGTCAACAATTTCTTCAGACTATTACAAAGGTATGTCAAGACATAGGTATAAGTATGAGTTGAAGACCCCAAATGTGTAAAAAATGCTCTACACACTATGTATGCATCTTTAGGCTGCCCTTTGAAGAGAGCATGGGATGCAAAGGTGATGGATGATCTCAAATTACCAATCATGCATTATATCAAAACAATCCTTTGCACTAGGGTCTTATTTCTCTGCAACTAAGGTTCAAGAGCCGTGCCATAGGTATACATAAGTATAGTAAGGCTCACATCTGCCAATATTTTCATTTTTCTAAGGGTACTTTATAAACTGGGCAGTGGATCAATTCCAACTTCCATTGAGCTGCACTTACTACTCCACAGTCCTCACATTATAGTATACTAACTATACAGGTATAACAGCTATCTAATGATACAGCCATATGACAGTATGTGTTCCAAGTGATATGTTAAAACAATGCAACAGGTGTATGATTTTTCTATAAAACAGTGTTAAAGTACTTTTTTTATTATTTGATATTGTATTACATTTAGTGTTACGAACTAGTTACCTTTCCCTAATAGGGTATCTGTAAATATACAATAATTATATAAGGATTTATCAATTCAACGCATAGCATTCTGTGTTATCATGCACCATCTGACTAAATGTCATCTATAAATTTATCTAAAATAACAATTCAAACATTGGCAAATACGAATTATATCACTAGAATAAATCAATATTTTTGTGCGTAGGTGGAAAGTACCTACCTACCACTCCTTGCGTTATTTTATACGGAGTGCTCAGCAGTCACTATTTCTAAGAAGGTAACAAAAGCTTTCCTAATGTTAACAATATTCAACATTACAGAGAAATAACAAATGATAATGCAATGCAAACTACCATATAACTCAATATATTGCGCGAAAATCACATTCGCTAAAATAATTAAAAATCGATACTGATAGTCTGATACGGGGCAAACTAAGTATACGCAATTATATTATGTACACAATATATTGAGTAGAGTATATATTAAATAAACCAGTAATTTTTATTCACGAGTTTACTTGCCTTCACACAGCAATCGCCGTAAGTTCGAAGTAGGTAGCTTGTTGTATCGTACACAAAATCTCTCAATCACAAAACAGTTCAAAACACAATACACAGATACGTCCGCCCTGTACTATCTATTTTTGCGACTGAAGAAATTGATTGAAATCTCTCGTGTATGTGTATATTTTGTATTAATCTGTGGACGGAAATAAAAAAAAATAATACCATAACTACGTAGAGTGAAGATTATATACAGATTATGTATATTCTCTCTCTACGCATAACTATAACTACCATAGATATTTAGTTTTTTTTACAATTTATTTAACGGCGGCAAATAATGGTCTTTAAAGCCTTAAATAAATAATATTCAATCACTGTTTTTGCGTTTTTCCGGAAAAAATATAGATTCTTTTATTTAAATTTTATGTCTTAATTTCGTAGCTTGAAATACAACACTGAATTAATAATTAATTATAGCTTTTGTGTTTATTTTGTTATTTAAATTCTCTTTTTAGTTGTATTTTAATTACATAATTAGTTTAATAACATAATTAATTAATTAAAAATTATAAGAAATATCAATTTGTAAAACAATCTCAAAGATTGTATTTTTATATTAATATTTTTGTGATTATTCCATTATCATTTAAGTATGTTTTGTTATGAAGAGATGAAGAGCAAGAATAATCGATTAAGTACGCATCAATAATACTTACGCTGTACTACGTACTTTATTATGCTTACAGATATTAATTAGCAAATTTAGCCTATGTTGTGACAATCTACATGAAATTAAGTCTTTCACTTATCAGATGGCGCTGAGGTCGCGGTAACTGACAGCCACCCGGGCGGAGTCGCGGGCATAGGCTAGTATATATTTATCATCTATGCTATGCAACATCTATGTATAATAATGTAATAAATAGGAAAGTACCTAACCTACCAGCCTACCAACAAAAATACAATAACCTACCACTGCCTACCAGTACCTACACCACAGCGCTACAACAGTGTTTCGTTTCTATTAACTAGAATCGAACTTAGCAAGAAGTAGAATCTTGTTAAGTCTTTTTGTAGTACCTAATTAATTTAGTATCTATCAACTGAAAATGGCTTCAGTGAAGAAGAAAACACAAATTAAAAGTGAACAGTTGTGTAGAACGTGTTTATCTAAAGATAATGAGTTGCATTCAATCTTTGATATATTTATTGGAACAATCACAATAGATTACATTGTGACTTCTATAACTGGGCTTACGGTAAATTATTGCTACATAAATCTTATATATTGCTGTACATAGGTAATACCTGTTGTTGCATTGACTTGCTGCTTGTGAAATGTGTAAACTATTTACTTGCTATGATCATAAAAAAATATTGAATGAATGGCGTCAAAGCAACACATATATTATACCTTGGTAATTTACTTCGTACAGCGCTATTTATTTAACGTTGTATCATTTTCAATATAGTAAAATCGTACTTATAACGACATAGGCAGATAAGTACCAGAATCTTGAGATTTGAACATACACTTAAGACTTCGGCTGTTGTGGAATAAGTTGATCCCAGAGATCACTTATTAAATAAACTCTTTGTAGATACATGCTTACATGATCAAATTTGTATTTGATGTAGTTTAAGCAGCAGTTCTAGTATTAAATACAGCCATTGTCTGAGTTTCGTTCATATGTAAATATAGCGTAAATATAGCTGATGTTAAATATCATTGTTATGTTAAAAAGCATAGATAGTTGTATGTGTATGTGTGCACTAAGGAAATCAATATACAATCTTTATCAGAGCTGCGAGCTAACTCACCCATTCACAGCGGTTCACTATAGGTGTGATATGTGTACTACAGTATACTTTATTGTGGTACACATATCTTCTTATTATTATTGGATACTTTTAATTTTCAGTAACAATCAAATATTTACTTGTATTCCTGATCCTGTTCCCACTGCACCTGCTATTTAACGGGGCCTTATGTGCCCATGGAGACCCCAACAACAACAAAGATTGTTGTGGCCCAAGCCAGGCTACGGGTCCATAAACATGCTTTATTTAATCT
Source organism: Pelosia muscerda (assembly GCA_963691645.1). Lineage (NCBI taxonomy): Eukaryota > Metazoa > Arthropoda > Insecta > Lepidoptera > Erebidae > Pelosia > Pelosia muscerda. The sequence goes on along the minus strand of OY829098.1, from coordinate 13,077,119 downwards.
CCCTTACAACATTTGAGTCATATTGACTTTATGTGAACAAATAACTACTTTCAAAGACAAACCCAAGAAAATAAATATTATTATAATAGATCCGGCCGTTTTCGGGCTATAAATCTATTATACCATTCTTTTTGTTCTTTATCTGCCATCAGCTCCATAGCTATAATTAGATTAGATGTAGATCATCTCATTATATTTCTTCTGTTTTAATAACGCTGTCTTTAAATGGTTGCTATTTGGTTCCTTTTCAATCTTATTTAATTGTCTTTAGAGTCAAGCAAAGGTCTGGTAAGTTGATTTTCATGTTTCCGTAGCCGGAGCTTATAGGGGTCAGATCGCTTTTGGATATCTTCCTAGGAGGTTAGAGTAGGAACCTTGAGGTACTCATGTATTTCTGCATTCCTTGTGAACCAGGGTGTGCTGGAGAGCATCTGCAGGGATTTGTTCTGGAATCTTTCTAAGATTTCAACATTTGAATGGCTAGCTGAGCCCCAGAGCTCTATGCCATATGTCCATTCTGGCTTTACGATACTCTTGTAGATCACGAGTTTATTTTCAAGGCTGAGCGAAGATTGCCTCCCTATTAGCCAGTGCAGAATTTTCAAATTTGCTTGCTGTCTTTTCGTTTTATATGTACAGACCAAATTAGTTGTGTATCTAAATGCATACTCAGGTATTTGACTGCTTTGCTGTGGTAGGACACTACCTTTCATCGTTACTGGCGGGCAGTCATCCCTTTTAAGTGTGAAGATAATATGGACTGATTTTGAGGCTCAGGCCTTGATTTTCCACTTTTCCGGCCATGGTCCAATTTTATTTAGGTGGGCTTGTAGTTTTTTTGCAAAACTGTCACAGGATCTGTGCCATCATCATTGCTAAGCTGTGTCATCTGCATAAGTTTCTGTGACAACCTGGTCAGAAGTGGGCAAGTCAGCAGTGAAGATATTGTAATGAACCGGACCCAATACATATCCCTGTGGATTACACCATTTAAAACTCAAAAAAGGACAAATCTTCGACCTTCTTTTATATACATAGATTTCAAATTTCAATTACAAGTAATTCATATATATACTTACTTTATTTAATCTTAGAAGCAATGGTAATATAACCTCCAATTTTAGATACTGAAAAATGATGGTTTACCATCAAAGATTTGCTATCAGTGCAAGGAGAAAGCAGCAGTGGCTTATAATTTTAAGAAAAAGTCGGAAGAAGCTTACCTATGTTTGCAGGAAACTATGAAAAATGAGAAAATGGATTGGTCAACTACAATAAAAGTAGTAAGTCAATGATGCTAAAGAAGGCTGTGCATATTTTTCATTAAAAACTATCCAGAACAATAATTCTTTATTCAATAAGACTATTGTTAATGAATTCTATTGGTGTTATTTTTATTAGATTGGTTCACTGAATCTGACCTTTCAATTTTATTGTATACTAGCTGATGCCCACGGCTTCGCCCGCGTGGAATTTTGTTCCCGTTCCCGCAACCCCTGGGAACCTTTTCCCGGGATAAAAAGTAGCCTATGTGTTATTCCAGGTTCTAATCTACCCCTGTACCAAATTTCAACCAAATCAGTCCAGCCGTTTATGCGTGAAAGAGGAACAAACATCCATCCATCCAAACAAACTTTCGCCTTTATAATATTAGTAGGATAGTAGGATCACAGGCATGATTAGTGGGCGACTTGTATGGCGTGGTGGTTGTATCATAGATTAAAGTTTTTTTTTGTTATGGTTAGGTAACTCCGATGGAAGGAGTGAAGACTGAAAATACATTGTCGCATGACCTAGATGATGACTATACTGACAGTGATTACAACCTCTCGCTAACCAGTGGACCAGATTTGAACGATTTAGGTATGTTTACTTCTCATCAGTGTTACATAAAATTTATTCATAAAGTTTTATACAAATTGTTGAATAGGCAGTTGTTAGATTTATGTCTAGTTTCTGGACTTGATGTGTCTTCTGTTATGAGTATTTAGCAAATGCCTCTAATGCTTAAAATGGATGTCACCATTAGTTATAGGTATTGTCTTACTAAACATGGAGGACATTCAATCAATCAAATAGCAATAAATGGGACGATCATGTTATGATGCCTTAAATTTTTCAGGTCCTGTCAAAAGTGAAATTGTGCAGCAAAACAACATATTCAATGAGTGTAAAAAATGTATGCTGATATTTGAAACACAAACAGAATATGAAGATCACCTGAAGAAAAAATGCATTAAAAGTGAGCTTGTTATTATATTCTGTTTTGTTATCCAAGTTCCTATCCACATTGAACCCAAAGCTTGGATATATAAGCTGCTTATAGTTTTATTTTCACTTTTACAGACTTCCTACTTGATTTCAAGTCAATAACATGTTCCATGGGTTTGTGATTAGCTCATTACAGGAGTAATTTTCAACACAAATGTTTTATTGCATTTCACAGGCATAACAGCAAAAATAAGCTTTCAAAAGTTTTAAAAATAATGTGTGTGAGGACTATTCCAGGTGCAGAAAAAAGTAGCTTTGCCTATTGTCTTTTTAATACTACTTCTGCAAGTTCCTTATTTTTGTACTATTAATTTTGGTGGCTTCCCGACCACTCTCTGTTCAATTCTCACTCAGTGGAAACATTTATATGCATGAATATGACTATTTGCATCTGGCCATGCCTCATGCTGTTGGTCAAGGTTACAATACGAACATTTTTGGTAGTCATAATGGATATTTGGAGCTCTCAAAAGTCTGATTAGTATAAGTAATGAACTTAGATATCGCCAATTGGTTGTGGAATGTGTCAGATGACAGTCTGTCCCCAGAAAACATCAAGTTCAGCAACATCTTAGTGAGACTAGAAGGCCGACCACAACCAATTTGGAAGATTAAAACTCACTTTTGGTGTAGAAAAAATTTCTATCCTTTTAATCTATTTAAAGTGTTTATTTTAGTTGAATGCGATGACTTGGGCGGCACCTATTGTCCATTGTGTGGCACATGTTATGATGGAGCTGATACTTTAACAAAACACATGTGGAAGCATCATTCTGATGTTATGGGCCCAAAGAAAAGAGGGAGACCAAAAAAGTTATTAACGAGTGTGAGTATTAAACCTTTATCGTATGCTATATGCCTATACAAGAGAGCGCCACAGTAAAAAGGCCCTGCTTGTCTTGCAGTTATACATATAACGTCGTTTGCCTATTAAAGTTCTGGTTTGTTGAATCTATATTGCAACCTGATACATGTTCTGAGTTGTGGAATGCTGTTAAGATTTGTTAAAATGAGAAGGTGAGATCGAATTTCGTCCACCAAACGATAAGATTAGTGTTTCTTATGTACCTCAACCTAAGTTTTGATATGTTAATTATTATATTATTGGAATGATCACTATTTGTGAATTTTGTGTGTGAATTCTTTTGATATGTATTCTGTTATTTGTTACAATATAAGATTGTATTATCATAGTAGCTATCAAACTTCATCGTTGTAAGAAGTTCATAAGATACTATAAACCTAAATATCTAAAGATACCTACCGCCGAGAACCAGTGATCGGCAAAATGTAATATTGATGTGTAATTTTTCAACCAAGCCGGAACAAGTTTGCCTGGCTTCTATTTTTAGAATGTATAGAGTAAATAAAGAAGCAAGAGTATTTAAGAATATTAATTGTATAAAGAAAACAAAAATGCAAGAGTGTTTAAGAATATTTCCTATGAGAATATTTTAAAAACATTTGCTACTGACATACAATCAAGTTAAATCTTACTGCGGTTCGCTTGAAAAATATTCGTTCTAGAACAATATTTTTATCAACCAGTTAATATAATATCTTTGCCCAGTTATCTCGTGTGACTTTTGCCCGCAAGATTTTTTAATTGGGTCATCATATTGCCACAGTTTTGTTATTATAAAATATATTAATTTTTAATTAGCTGTTGCCCGCGGCTCCACCCGATCTCGCTGTTGCGCTTCCGCGGTTTGAATCCGCTACCGCGGTTTGAATCATGAGAATTGAGCCCGTATTGAGTAGTTTTCAAATAATGTATGAGAATCTATCAGATTTATTGTCATTTATGATTACTGCTCCGCTCCCTTGAATAGTAGTGTGATGATATACAGGAGAATCTTTTTTTGTCCACCGTGGATAGAAAGTACTCTAAATACGGATTTAGACTGAATAGATGAACCTTTCGTTTAAGTTACAATGTAAGAGAGATGTGAACCTTGTAATTGACCCTATCGACAGATGCCATGAAATTTGCATTTAGTGATTTCCTTACTGAGATTATAAAGCAACTTTGCACTCTTGTATAACAAATGATTATTATCGCGAATGCCACATCATCTAAAGCTGCTCCTGGCTCTGATAGGAAGTCAATTGTTTATAAGTCTTTAGTTGCTGGTAAATAAATCAGGGACCCTGTATGACAAAAATCTTAAAATTATTCTTCCTAATTTTCAACATCTACCTGCCCTTGTCTCAATTCTTTATTTAAATTTCATAAATCAAATTATGATGGTACATATAGCTTACACTGCCGCTTTATGGTTAGGTATTATAAATAACTTTTTAAATAATTTCAGACAATTATTGACAAGTTATCAGAAAATGGATTTCATATAACACCTATAAATAAAATAGAATGCTCGTTTTGTAAGGAGTGTTTTCAAACCAAAGAAGAATTAGGAACTCATTTGTTAAGTCATAAAGGTAAGTGCCTTTATCGCCATCATCATTACCACGGTGTTAGTATCAATATACAAAGCTTGCATTTTAGAGCAAGCAGACTTTCTCTTGCTTTTGCTTTTATTGAATTTGAAAGCAGTCCACCAGGCCGACGGGGCCGCATCGGAAAATCCGTCTGCCATAAGTTTGCACTGCGTTACACCTGCGTCGACTAGGGGCAAGGTGAAACAGAATTTGGCGTTGCGTTGCGACCCGACTTTGCCCGTCTTGTGGATCTAACTTAAAGGAATATCTGCCGGCTGACCTCCCTACCCCAGAGGGGACAGCTTGCGTCACAGCCGCCTCATTTAACCAGCAGGTGTACCCGCTGGCAGGTGAGGCTCTGAAGTTCTTCATGGGTCCACCACATTTACGCGCGAAGGTGTTATGTTTATGTTTTTATTGATAATTCAGTGTGTTGTGTGTGTTTAATAAACGGTTTCTTTCTTTCGTTCTAAAAAAGATGTTATATGTTTTTTTCAGATACGAAGATATTGTGCTGCGAAATATGTAAAAAAATATATCTGGAAAGGAAATATTTAGATGGACATAGTTGCAGTGATGGAAAAGTTAATATCCATTTTAAGAACTAATTATTTCCCATTTTTCTTATTACTTAGTAAGTAGGTAGTAGTACTAACACTTTTTATGACTTACAGGATCAATCTACTACAGAATCCAACGAAAAAATACATATTGGTTTCTTTTCTGAAATGACATTACAGGAATTATTAGAAGCAAATGCTGACATGGTATGTATTTGATTAACGAATATTAGCTTAAGTCTGAATATAAAGAACAAAAAGTTATTAACTTTCCGTTAATCTAAGTACACATGAAGTTTATATAAGCGCTGTTATGTTACATAATTATGATACTATTATTTTTTAAAATATACTTATATTTCAATGTATGAATGTGGAGATTGGGAGACTCAAGAGGAGATGCTTGGATTGCGAAGACATAGCAAATATATATATATTCCTTGTATAATAACTACTAGATACTACATATTTTATGGTTAGCGAAACCCGGGTACTATACATAGTGATTTCCGCACCGGGGAAAAAAATTTTGTACCAGCCGTCATGGTCACAAGCAGACTGTTACTACACGGATTTCGCTAATCGTATATCATGTAACGTGAAAGTTTAAAAATGCAATCATTTGAACATGCAGTGTGCACAACAGTAAGTTATGATTAATGTAACCTCCTTTTTTTCAGGAAAATGTTCCATTAATGCAAATGTGCAGTGTTTGTAGTTGTGTATTTTTATTTGAGAAAGATCTCGCCAGCCATAACGATATTGAACATCCAGAACTCTCCCAGCGTTGTAATCTTTGTGCAAAGGTAATTTTGGAATCTTTTATTTATCTAATTATAGTCCATTTTTTATTCGATTTTTGAAACGATTCATAGAGTTGATAGGTTAATAGAGTAGTCACCGAAATAATAGGGGTTGTCAGAAAAATAGTGGATCGACCTCCATCTAACCTATTTACTAAATCGAGGCACGCGGTATCATATATTGCGGACAATAATCGATCGATTCGAGCCAACTCGGTTGGTGTCGGCTTTCTAGTAACTAAGATGCGGCTGAACTTCGATATTTTGCATGAAGCGACTGTCATCGGACCTCCCTAACCAAATTGGCGATATCGAAGTTCTTTAGTTAGGCTATTCAGACTTTTGAGGGCTCCGACTACCTGTAACGACTGCCATAGATGTTCGTATGGCAAACCGGTACCGACGCGACGGCTTAACGTGCTCTCCGAGGCACAGCCAGGCCAGTGTTAAATAACCATATTCATGCATACAAATATTTACACTGAGAGGGGATTCCTTCGTAACAGTGGAGTTCTCTACCGCAACGCCACAGAGGCTACAGCTATTTGACGATGTATTTATAAAAATATTATATCAACGTAAGTATAAACATCTGACGGCAGATCTACAATTTTGAGTACCTACAGTAAAACGTGGTGAATAGGGATGCAGGGGTGAATAGGGATGCAGGGGTGAATAGGGATGCAGAGGTGAATAGGGATAAAATGGTCAATGGAATATTTTAAATAGTTTCTTTTACTAGATTTCACATAAGCCTGTTATCAAACACCATACGATTATGTTATTACAATGAACTAATCCAAAGTTTCCCACGAAAGAAAATAACTACAGAATTTAGCTGAACATTATTATCCATATTCACCCCTGGATCCCTTTTATTCGCATCTTAACATATTTTTATTTATGTTTTAGGTATTTGCCTCTGTTAGGTCAGCTGCACGTCACCGAGGTATATGTAAAGAAATCGAAAGGAAATATAAATGCAGTACTTGTGGACTTAAGTTTGCGTATGAAATATCTCTGAATAAACACATTTTGAGGTATCATATAGGCCAGAGTGTGTCGGTCAAGTTTATTGACACGAAGACTAATCGTGATGACAGACAATACCAATGTGACACTTGCAACAGGTGTTTCTACAAGTAAGTTATTTTGAAAGCGACTGTCGAGGCTATCCTTACTACAGAAGTTCAGTTATCTCATGATCTACCTAATCTTAGTGTTTATAATGTTCGGGACTTCCCGCGATATATTTTTGAACACTTACTTTCGCCGACATTTCGGGTGCGTTGCAGAACCCGTGGTCACGACTTGACTCTTCGCATGCAGTCAAGTCAAATCGACTACCAATAAATTGCCAGTTGTCTAGGTCCCCAGAGCGTTTAGAGCGTCCAAGTGTGAGTTCTCTCTAAGATTGGTTTAAAATACCTCACTGAGTAATTACCTAGCATTTACCTAACACAAGTTTATTTTATACTTACAGGAGAGACTTGCTGGTCAAACATACTAAACTACACATGACAAATGAGAAATGTTTTGAATGCGATGTTTGTGCAAAAAGGTTTCACAGAAAAGATAACTTACGGTCAGTATATTTTATTAATTCAACTATTGATTGAAAATAGATGAGATGCAATCCGTCATATTTAGGAAGTTACATTCCATGAACTGCCATCTTATGAACTCAATTAGTAGCTTATAGCTCAGCCGTAACAAACATAGATACGGTGATAAAATAATATTTCCTTCGGTAAGCCTATGTGACTGAAGCGAACCGTTGTAAAAAAAATACCGTCCACCAAAAATAAAAGAAAATAAAAAAAGGCAGTCTATGCCGGTGGAGGCGGTGGACGATTGGGGAGTAACCTTACCAAAGAAGACAAAACGCGAACTAAACTGTTAAATTTTTCTTAACTTATTCCCCCGAACAGAAAAAAGTAATTAATTAATCGTAAGCGTAAGAAAGTAATTATTCAAAGATCACATACGCATAACGAGTAAGAATATATGAAAACTAGCGGATGAACTAGCGTACTATATGTTATTAAAGGCACTAATCTATCCCATCTACCAAATTTCAGCCGGATTCGTTCAGTTGTTAGAGCGTTATTGAGTAACAAATCTACAAAAATCTTTACAAACTTTCAAATTTATAATATTTATAAGAAAACTAGCAAACCCGGCGAACTTCGTTTCGCCATAATTATGAAAAATGATTTTCCCGCATTTCTGTAGAAATTTTTCCTGAATTTTCTTTGCTATAAACCTCACGGAGCCCTTTCCAACGAATGCAAAACCTTGGAATTCGGTTCGTGCGTTCTGGAGTTATAACGTCAGGAAGTAAAACCCGACTTATTTTTATATAGTAGATTATAATAGTTTGGTTGCTCTTAGCCACATTTCTTTCCTCAGTTCCCACAAGCGAGTGCACGAGGTGAAGCGCGATAAGAGCTCTTCCAGCACGTCCTTGTGCCTTTACTGCGGTCGCAGCTTCTCCAACTCGTCCAACCTGATAGTGCACATGCGTCGCCACACGGGAGAGAAGCCGTACAAATGTGATTTTTGCGGCAAAGGTTGGTGTAGCTCTTGTATGACTTGTAGTTGTATTTATAGGTTATGTTATTAACTGAGCGAATGAAGTCAGCAAGAGTCTCCGTTTCGACAAAGTGGCCGATTTATATTTCGTCTGTATCTATGTTGGTTGGTTTACGGTGTAGCTTCTAGACTTACTTCCGATTTGCATCAAACTTGGCCCTGGTGTTCTTTGGTTTAAAATTATACTTTTGTCGAGAGTGTTTTTTTAAAGTGGGCACGTTTACTTCTGCGTTATTTATAAATGGATCTGGATGGCTCAAAGATTTGGACATGTTTTCTGACGGTGCTAAGTTTAGTAAATATCGCACATACTCTCAATTACAAACGAAATTATTCACCGTCGCGAGGTCTACAGTTCACGGACAGTAGTTCACAATTAAAACTAGTAAATTTTATTAGATGTAAGATAAATAGTGTATCACGCTTTATAAGGGTAGTTATAAAGAAATAAAATATTTCAACGAGGCTTAATGTGAATTGTTGCTTGTTAAAACTAAGAAGCCAACGCTTTAATAAGTTACTGCTTTTTCAATCATTCCACTTATAACCTTTCAGGGTTCCCAAGGTCATCAGATCTACAATGCCACAGAAGATCCCACACTGGAGAGAAGCCTTGCATATGTCGTGTTTGTGGCAAAGGTAAACTTCTTAATGAGGTATATTGGTTCCTATCATAGAAAACAAAAGTAAAAGTGGTTTAAATTTTTTTTTTTTAGAATTTACATTTTTTCGTAAATATTCAAACTTGTTCGATTCAAAGTGTGAAACGTCGTAAATATTTTTTTATTTACCGCAAAGTTATCTCTAAATTGAACGGTTACGGTATGTTTTCGTTTTGCAGTCCATATTATTCAGACTAACTTGGTAAAAGGTATTATATTATGTATACGACAAATCAAAACAATTGTTTACTAGTGAGTTTGTACGACATCGGTTCTGCTACTGAATCTGTTGTGTCACATTTCTACTATTTTTTTCCTGAACTCTTGAATAAAATGTCCCTTACTCTAAAAATCCTACTAGACTAAGCCTAAATCAATTATTACCATAATTTATGTTGACTAAATCACTAGGCATTGGGTTGCCTAACCCAATAATTCAGGCAAAGTTAGGTATATAACAGCATTTTACGGTGATTCGTCTTGATATCTTTGATAATAAGGCTCGCCACATTGGGACCTAAACATAAACTGGCGAAATGTAGGTGCTAGCACCTCTTGACTACCTCTTCGGGGATATAGGCGTGAGTTTATGTTATGTTTATGTTTGCAGGCTTTTCGCGCAGTAACAAGTTGTCCCGTCACATGCGCGTCCACACTGGCCAGCGGCCATACAAATGTACCTATTGTGAAAAGGCATTTTCGCAGAGTAATGACCTGACTCTGCACATACGCAGACACACCGGCGACAGACCTTACATCTGTGAAGTGTGCGGCGACAGATTTATTCAGGTGATAATCATTAACATTCCTCTATTTATTTAACAACATACAATACTGTTGCTTCCATACAGGATTACATTATACGTGTTTATTTTTTTTAAATAAGTTATTATTGTAATAATATAGTATATTTATTAGACTACAAACTATGAGGACAAACTTGTGTATTTCATACCGGTTCTTCAAAGAGTTCGGTACTTTAATTTGTCTTAACAAACAAGCACCTTATTGTCATTCCTTTTATCAATATTTTAAGTTTCTTATGAACTCATACATTTCATATATAGACACGGCTCTTTCTTATTGTAGTAGCCAGAAACCAAAGTGCTTTCCCATAAAATACTACTTAGCAGATGGAAAATAAAAAGGTAGGTTTCATAGAGAAATCTAACTATAACAAGCTATAATAAATATAACAGCCTTAAATCTCAAACTAACAGTTGCGTTTTTATCGGTCGATAATATCGTATGCGATTGTTTGAAATAATCTCTATTCCTGCAAACAATTGCGCCAAAACCGCGACCTATTACAATAATGTACTAGAACCAGATATCGCAATAACGCGTGCATTATTATCGAATAAACTCTTATGCAAATCGTTGCACACAGTATTGGTATCAAAAATCCGGTCAAAAGTAAAAAACAAGAAATATCTATTTACTTTCTGGTTGCCATACAAACATCTATAGCAGTCGTTACGGGTAGTTGGAGCCCTCAAAAGTCCAACCAGTCTAATTTGGAACTTCTTTATCGCCATTGGTCATTGGACCATTGGTTGTGGTCGGATGGCAGTCGCTTCACGGAAAATATCGAAGTTCAGCCGCGTCTCAGTTAGACTGGAAAGGCGACCCCAACTGAGTTGGGAAACCTTTTCCAGAGAATGATCCATTTACTCTAGTTTTACATTGTTTGCACTCGTCTGTGATCGTGTTATCATAAACCGGACGCAAGAGTGACAATAATCGCCCGCTCGGAGTATAGGTAGTCTGAACTTGTAATTTACGTACGATTTAACATCCCCCCTTTTCCGCCCATTTTTTATAGCACTTCGTAAACTTATCTTTTTTATAGCAATTTTAGCCTTTATACTTTTTAATGCTACACGCACTTAAAATATTTATTTTTATTTTCGATTCATCCCCAAAAATTAGAAATATGTTTAGAAATATGTTATACTCACTTATTAGAAACAGAACTAAAACGAAACTATATCAAAAGATGACTGATTCGAAGCTTAAACTCAAAGACATCAAAATGCCCATATTATTAGAGGGTTTAGTCACTGCGAAAATAATTTCAAATAGGTTATTTTTGTTTCAGGGATCAGCATTGCAGAACCACAGACGCGCTCATGGTCATTTCCCCACGGCGCCTGCAGAAATGCCGACTGGTGTGGTCACCATCACATACCCCGTTCAAAATATGGGCCATATTTAATACTCACTAATTTAGTATTTTAAGTATGGACCATAATTTATGAACTGATATATTTTGATGCAATGTAATTAAATAAGTTTTGAAACCAATAAAATATTTAATCTTCACTTTGTGTTATCAATAAAATATTCTCGAGTTAATATTAAGTCGTTACATATGAAATTGCCGTTTTGTTCGAAGAAATTGAAGGAAACCCAATTTTCAGTACGAACAAATGGTCGTGCAATGCATTTTTTAGGAATGACAAATATAAATTTTATGATTTTTTTGTTTATGAATGAGACAACATTAAGCAAACAGCAACTTTAATTACATTTTTTAAAAGTGACAGTGTTAAAAAATTAATATGTTTATCATCAAAATGAATAGCATTTATGAAGTATTGTTTTTGAAGATAGAATTTAATTTATAAAGCGGCCAATGATAAACATAATGATAAATGTAATATCTTGAAATCAACTTTCTAACAAAATATAAATAATGGAAATAGCTATTAAATTACAGGAATAACGAACTCATGAATCTGTAAGAAAATTTCGGCAATTTCATATGTAAAGTACCTATTATATATTTAACTCGTACTTCGTTTAACCTTTTAGCCGCCTGAGTCGGATTCATCCGACAAAAAATTTCGGGCTTATTCCGCCTGAGTCGGATTTATCCGACACCCAATCCTGTGTATAATATATTCACTTTCTAAACGTATTACGACGTATATATATATGTATATGTAATTTTTTCGAAAGTTTATGTATTCAACCTTTTATTTAGTGTTATAATTCAAATTTACTATATCAAGAAACAAAATAAAATACACTGACGGACACATAAACTGCATCAAAGTAATAGACGACTTTGAAATAAATATTTTAACCAAGTATGCATACTTTCTATACAGATTTAAATTGAAACCTCTAGATTGGTTCGTGAACTTTAAAACAGCGTAGGGTCATATTTTTAAGTTTAAGTTTATGTACTGGAAAGGACCTTAAGACTTTTTTTGAAGAAAAAACAGAAATTTAGGAAAAATTGGTTTAATTAAAAAATTGGTTTTAACAATAGACACAAACTTTATGCAAGGGTTTATTTGTGTTTTAATAAGGTGTATTACCCCCACGTGCCCTTATTACGGATTCTAATCGGTTCCGCATAGATTTTATAAGGGTTTTTAAAAGATCTTGCGGAATATTGTCCCATTCTTCTGAAAGTGCTGTTCTTAGTGCTGCCACTGTCGTGGGCGAAGGGTTTCTCGCATATACAGCTCTTTTTAAATTGTCCCAAACATGCTCGATGGGATTAAGATCCGGGCTGCGTGCTGGCCAATTCATTGTACGTATCCCAACCTCTTCGCAATAATGTTGAACTTGTGCAGCTGCATGCGGCCTTGCATTATCCTGCATTAAAGTAAAATTTTCGCCTATGAATCCCATGTAAGGCACCACGTGATCTTCTAATATCTCTGTTATGTAGCGATGTGCTGTCAAACCCCCTTTATTACCGTTTTGACGGACCATGTCTATGAACACAAGTTCTGTTCGCCCGTTCATCGATATGCCACCCCAGACCATACATGAACCGCCTCCAAAAGGAACACGCTCCTCAATGCAACTTTGAGCATATCGCTCCCCACGTCGACGATAGACTCTTCTGCGACCATCTGCACCATATAAACATGTCCTACACTCGTCCGTGAACAATACAGAGGCCCACTGCTCTTCTGTCCAATTCAGGTGATGACGCGTAAATCTTAAGCGAGCTTGTCTGTGAGCTGTAGACAACTTTGGACCATTTGCTGGTCTAAAAGGGATGATATCCGCTTCCTTTAACCTTCTTCTTATTGTTCGTGCACACACGTTTACTCCACGCACTTCATTAAGCTCGGTTTTGATGTTAACTGACGTGAGGAAACGATTTCGCAGGGAAGTTATAACAATAAATCGGTCATCACGACCTGTGGTTGCTCGAGTTCTGCCTGTACCACGTCTCCTCCTGTAAGAACCTGTCTCTACAAACCTTCTGTATATTCTAGAAACCGTAGACTGCTTTAAATTTAAATTTCTACCAATCGTTCGTTGATCCAAGCCCTCCCGCACCAATGCTACAATTTGTGCCGCTTGTTCGGACGAAGTATCCATATTATGGTTCAAAAACTCTCGATGTGTTAAAAAACTAACCCAACAATTATGCTGGTAACAATAATTCAATTGACAAAACAAAAAAAATCAATGAGAATCAATTTAAAACTTTGCTATAAATAACACGCAAATCTGATACTACAAGTAAATTTTCTTTTCCCGGCTATATTCATTTTGTTTTACTGCAGTTCTATTTTTAAATTTAATTTTTTTTTAAGATTAAGAGCCAGTCTTTCCATATTTATATAATTTAATCTAAAAAGTTTGCATACTTATTATAAAAAATCCTTTTAGAGTAAACCTGAACTTTGATGCAGTTTATGAGTCCGTCAGTGTACTATTTCAATTAAGGTAAATTTACTAAAATTATCCCTGAGAAAGTGTATTGACTTCCAACGCCTATGTCGTATTTTTCCGACAGTAGTGATGAGACAATGTTAGAACTTATACGATATGGAATATGCATAAACAAACATAAATTATATTAAATACTAAGTTATTGAATTTAAAAAGCACATGAAATAATTATTATATAATATGGTGTTGTTTTTGCTTTATATAAATCTATAGTTTTGTATGAAATTAGCGGTTTAGTAATTTTTGTACGGACTACTATAAATGCAAATTCCCATCCCTAGACATGTGTCCTTTTCGCCCAGGACGCCAGTATAGCAAGCGCCTGCGTCGGGCGTCGGATATACACGACCGTTCATGACGTCACAACCGAGTTGAGCCGTATGGAATTTTCCACTAGTGCTGATCGTGTTTATGTGATATTTATTAAGAATATTAAGTTTTACTTTCCTGTTTTAAAAATTGAAATTTACCATGTCGACTGCTGAAGACCCCCCCCTCCTGTTGAGCCTCACGTGATTGTTTCAAAATGTTGCAAAATAATCGGGACTTCTTTTTACGTGTGTAAATCCCCACGGGCTGCACGTCACTGTAGAGAGCAGTGACGTAAGTCGGACTTGAGCCGACTAAAACCACACGGAGTTACTGCAGATATGCCCTAGAGTCCTCAACAGACTTTGGCTATTGTTGGAGCCTCACCACTCGTTTAGACTTTACCTGGGCACTTGACGAAGGGTTTGACATTTGTAGTCAACAGGCGCTTGTTAGTTATCATTGTTATCAAACTCGTAAATACAAATATTATTATAGCGAAATATCGACGTCGAAAAGTGTATTTACTTACATCCCTATTTGTTGTAGGTATTTATTGATCGATTTAATGTGTCGGGCGCTGGGGGCACGCCAACTGATAAAAAGCCGGGCGGTTAAAAGGTTAAGTTGCCTGACATAAGACGGGCTTAAACTTAAAATCTGGCACCTTAGGAAATTGAGTATTTCAGCAAATGGACAATTAAAATTCGCTTCGAAGTCTAATGATACATTCCATAGACCTAAACGTCTATCTCAGCGGGAGGTCAATATCTCGAGATGAAAGATGATGTGTATTGGATGACCTATCAGCATCTATCTTGGACCTAAATGGTAAGAGAAACGAGGCCCTGGTTATGATTATTAGTGGATTTTTTTATTAAGCAACATGGCGACAAAATATACACAAATATGCGTATTGCGCTTAAAGAGTACATTTTGAGCACATTTTAGGTCCAAGATTATGTGTGCCCGTGCTTTACCAAATCAGTTATTGAAAAAGGAAAAAACTATAGTTGTCCGTCTTATCAGTACTTTATAGTTTAGAGTTAGTAGATTTGCTTCACGTGCGCCCGTTGCTACTGTTCGTACAATATCGACCGGCGCACTGAAAAAATAAAATAGTAAATTATCTGGTTCAAACTGCAATGGTCTATCTAGGGCCTATGGAACACCTAGGTGAACCACATAGGTGTACCAAGGGTCAGAAAGGCTAACTAAACCGTACTAGAATGAGGATAAGTATATTTCGTCTAAGTAATCGTACGTCCTCAGTATCACATCTGAGTTCGATACATAAATGAATATATAAATCATCTCATCTATAAATGGATTTTAAAATTGAGTTCACACTGATGTTTTTGTGATAAGGCTCAAACTTTTTATGATAGAGTACCTAATTATTCAAAGGGACTTGCAATGGACGATAAACGGAAACATAAGCGGACAATATTACCTACTGGAAGATAAGGATAACTCGAAATAAAACCTTGTACCCACCAACTCGTTTGACCAGCGAGGAAATAGTAGGCCAAAGCCTCCCAAAGTCGATGTTCAGTTGTGGACTATGATCGGCTAATTGATTGATTGATGGATGGACGTTTGCAACACCAGGGGCGTCACACTCGTGCTGCCGACCCTATAGGCCTTCTGATGCCCTATTTTAAGAGGAGGAGGGGTGATCTTACGTTCAATGAGGTGTTATCATGTTTTAAGACTTCATAGTACGGATCCTAAAGGCTTATTAACTCTTAAAATAGGTGGATAATTTATCATATTATATACATACTATACATACATATTATATACATACTATACATACATACACCACCACTACCACTCTCGCTTAATTCGCTAGCATTACCTACCTTGTCATATTACCCAGTTGCATAAATAACTTTGTAATGCATAATAGATTCTGATGCCTATTCTGCCACACGACAAATAGGGTCAGAAGAATACGATTCATTTAAGAATTACAGTTGTGTACGGTTGCCCGGTTGTGTGCCAACTACACTGCCATATGACCTCCCAACTGTTAAATATAGTTAAATGTAAAAATTACGATATTTACCAAAGATTCACAGCCAGAACCGGTGCACTTGAAATGAAAATAGATATTGTATCTTATGTTACAGTTACTCAAAAATCTTATACATAGGTATAGCTCTATTGTTGTTATGTATACACTGTACACACAGGACAAAGTTTAACACTTACGTGTGATTGACATCTGGGGGCACTGCACTGCAAGTGAACATTCATATTATTTATTTTGTTCTTTTTCTAAACACTGTTATTTTAGATTAGTCTTTAGTGCAGCTTATATCTCAAAGAATTCCGAATAAATCAAAATCGCTGCGATTTTGCGATGTCAAGGAAATAACGTTCTAGTTGCCAAGAAAGATAATAAAAAACCTATTTCAGAAGTTACTGCGGAACTTAGTTGCCTCAGGGGCCATAGGGAATTCTCACAGAACGCCTGTCTTGTTATAAATTCCTGGTACTTAATGGTTGATTTATTCTCTTTGGTTTGGCAAAAGAGGCTAAGGTTAGTAGCAGATGATGATGACGACAAGATGTCAATAAAATAAATAGTAAGTATTCAAATCTTTACCTCAGCAATGCATCCCGTCCCTTGGCACTATTTGAGGATTTATGAAAAGACGAGCTTTAGATGTCAGACTATTTACAGTACCGTACCTAGTATACATCAGGGCGTATAATCTTGGATCCAAATTGTGCTTAAAAAGTTCATTTATATGTCGAACAAGCACGGGGTTTTACGAAGGTGGACGACCCAGACATGGATTATTTCAAATGGGTCACGTTTCTCTAGTGACTTGGCTCCCAGATGTGTAAGTAGGTATACCTCGGGGCATATATCTTGAATTTAAGTGGAACCAAGTTGTACCCAAATTAGACCCAAGTCATATTATTTGAATTGGGTGCTTTTGGGGCTCCACCAAGACTTTCGAGGCCCGATATAACCTCACTTGATAATTGGTTAATGGGTGTCGAACTCCCGGAGTTGGGTCATCATATAAGCCAGATAACCCAACGCCCAAGAGGGAAAATCAGCTGGGAACAACGGTAAATTAATGATGATAGTTTGAATAGGTACAGTTAACAAAAGAGATACGGTACCTAACACATTTACATAATAAATAACATTATATGAAAAGGTGATACCGTATCTACATAGTCGACTGTAAAAAATCTATTATTATAATTTCTGCATCGTGTATCCCGTCGTGTATGTATCTCACTAAATTTGTATAAAAGTAGTATCGCTGTACTTACCAATGAAATGCAAAATTCTCCTGTACACTGTAAGTAAACTTAACATTCTTATATGTTTCTCATTGTAGGTAAATAAAGTTTCTGAGAGCAAAATTATACTGTTGGTTTTATAGGAGTCGATACGAGTAGTTAGATCCTTAAAAACTTGTTAACTTGGCTACAGAGTTACAAAACGTCAGAATTCGCTCACATATCTACTAGTTACTTTCAACACTTACATTTGAATGGCATTTATGACCCATACACTGAAAAAGAAACCGTGTTATCATGTCATATAATTTTAAAGGAATCGTGAAGGTACTTAATAATAAAAGGGCTCGCTTTCAATTCGTACTATCTAGTATACTTCGTTAACTTAGGGCTATTCTCGGGTTCAGCTGAAGCTTTCGCTTTGGAGCTCGGGGTCCGCTCACACTTTCTGCTACTTTTTAAAGAATGCACCTTTTCTTTCGTGTGGACATCCCCATGGATACTTTTCCCGTTGGTCATCGGAAGTTGTTGTGTTGGACTCGGGTCTTATGATGTCTCAATTACCGAGGTATCAGGATATCCAGTAGGCAGAGCATTTATCTTGAACCCTTTCTAAGGAACATATATGGTAATTTATATCATCAGTGAGTACCCACATAAATGTGGTTGTTTAATTTTAATACGTACATTTGAAGAAGACTTCTGCCCATCGCTCTAAAATAAACAAAGGCAATATTACAATTATTATATTCTGCAATAATAAAACACAGCGTTACTAGACTCAAATTGATTAGAACTCGTAACATGATTTCGAGAAGTCGCACAAATCATTAAAAAAGGGGTCTACATTGTATTTTTTAAATAAATAACTCGATAAGTAACTTCTTAATATTTTAAATAGACACAAAACAATATATTATTTCGATTCTCGCACATATTATATACCTACATAAAGAACAAGACGGTATTTCAAGGCAGCTGTTACTTTTGTAGAGTTTCGAATCCTGGCCATTTATCTGAGTTGAAGGGGTTGGAGAGGAATACTTACTTGTAATTTCGGGTACTCATTTACTTGCTCCCATAAAAAAATATATATTTTATAAAAAGTTATATAGCTTTACTTACAAAAGAAAGGCAAGTCACTGCACGACACTGCAAAGCATAATTAAATTGTAGGTACTTTATAATATTTTACGTAGGATCATGATTAAAACTAAAATTACCTGATTTGGATGTAATTGTTTCGGTTACACAATAGGCCAAGATAAACAAAGTACTTATGTATTAAATAACTTACCAATGACTGACATGACCGTCCAATGCACTGTTGTTAAAAATAGTCATATAAATTGTAAGTAGGTAGGCATGCTTAGTTAAAATACCGTAAACTAAATTAATTTGAAAATAGTATATGAGAAATTTAGTCAGGTCTTTTAACAAGTGAAAGATACAGACACAAATACATTTTTTTCCCTCAGGCGTTGGTAAAGAGAAGAGTATCATCATTTGCTGCAGTCCGTATACTCCGATTGTCATAAATTCACTATTAATTTTAACGGGATAGGTATATGTACCATGTTTGTTGATTTCTAGGTGTAACCGATATTACGGCGCTGTTACAAGCGCCATGATCATGGTATAGTGACGAACACCGAGTAAGTTCTTATTGGGGCCAACCATATCGGTCTACCCGCTTTCTCAATCGTTTATTACGAGCGCTGCCACTATCGCTGTCCGGTTACATCAAGAAACTAACAAATATGGTGAATATCCTGTTAAATTTAATAGTGAATTTAGAAATGATCATGTCAGTCTAAAATTGTATGTCACAAACTTTACTAGCCTCCTCTCCTGCCGTGAAACCTTTCATACAATACCGCTATCTACGAGTGAGTTATGATCTGCTTATTTTTCTCACAGACAAAATAAATTTCGAAATAAGCTGTAGGTACTTACTTTGGCCATGCAAACATTTGAACGACCGTCGCACTTAACAAAAAGTTAAACATGATTAATGTTACAGCGTTATCTTATTCAGACTAAATTATTTTTCACTACTTATATAAGGTATATACCCGATATTATCCAAGACTTAGGTACTCTGCCAAACTGACAATTCCAGTTAAAAGGGAGTCACCATTTTCCTATACCTAGTTGCTGTTTAATGGTAACCATACATATTCAAGTATAGCTGCGAAAGCCTAAGCCTGTGTAAGTAATCCAAAATAAATAAATATACGTCAATAAAACACAACTAGGTATCGTCCAACATATGTAAATTTGCGCAAGCATTTTGTAACATGTGTGGCTGGGTGCGCCAAAGTTCACCTAAAATTTCAACTCCGAAAATGTTCTTCCTAACATTTTTCATCCTAACAATCACAATTCCTAACTACTCTGTCTCTAATGTTTTAATTCCGAATCATTCAACTTCATAATGTCGGTAGCAATAAACATCTATTATACTATTATTTCTTTTCCTATATTTTGTGAACATAACCATCTTTTACACTATTATTGAAAGTCATACCTTTTTTGTTTAGATTTTTTTTTTTTTAATAATAATCAGTATTATTTACATTAATTTTGCGTAACTTTTACAGTTTTAGTTATTTACACGTACAATCTCGCTGCGGTCATTCAGCCAAGTTCCAGAAACGAATCAATAATATTTATAGTTCTTGGTTTAGGTTAGGTTAGAATTGTGACCACACAACGCACGAGCCGAGCGAGCGAAGCGAGCGTGCCGCGGCTGCGGCCGGCGAAGTGCCAGAAACGAATCGAAAACGAAAAAGGTCATAAACATAACCGTAAATCAGTCGTATTTTATGATTTTCATTCATTTAAGCCAAAAAATCAGTGAAACAACCTTTAATCATTCTAAACAGTTTTCTAATTAATAGTAATAAGTATGTAACAACAAATAACCTAAAAAAAATTAAAACTATAAATAAAATATAATTCTACCGACATATATTTTTATTACATTTGGTAGATAAATGTTTCTTTCTAAGCATGAGTGACAATATTATGGTAATTATGTTTAGGGATAAAAACGTTAGGATAAAAAACAGTAGTAGCTTTAATATTGTATGTTAACGATTTTATTGATAACAATTTTCGGAAACATGAGTGTTATGAACATCGACGGTAGCACTACAAATAGTATGAATAAAAACTTTAGGATGAAAAATTTTAGGAGGAGTGATCATTCGGATTACAAATCGTTAGGAAGAACAATTTCGGATAAAGAACTTTAGGTGAGTCAATATGGACCCTGTGTGGCTACCATTCAATGCTAAAATTATATTATATTGAAATACGCCTGAATAAAATACTTACTACTGAACTACACAGGGGACCATAGCACTTGAAGAAAAAAAACGTATTAAGGTATACATATTAAGTTCATTAAGTATATTGTATTAAGTATGAACAGTGTCACTTTCTAGACTCTGATAACCTAGAGCTGTATTTAAATATATTCGATACTCACTTCAACCGTAGATAAGTCCCCATGTACCTTAAAAATGACATTCATTACTAAATGAATTCCGGGGGAGAGATAAAGTAAGAAAGTACCTAATAAGATTGAAAAGCGATCAAGAATAAATAAGAAACTAGAATAATATTAAAACGAGTGGAAAATAATTCAATAACTGTATGTAGAGCTCAGCGCAAACAGTTGTTGAATTATTTATTCAATGCAGTATATTAAACTGTGACTGATTCTGAAGGTTCAGTAACGACGATAACGTTCCTTGATTTATGACAGATCATATTTTTAATTGTAACACCAAGATCAAAATAACAATATATCTTAAAGATAATATATGAGAATAATAAAATGGGCAGTATGTGAAGGTGATGCCGCTCGAGCAAGCTTAACTAACACTAATACATACGTACTATTGCCGTTGTGTTAAATCCGACAGCCTAAGAACAAAACAATTTATATAAAGTTAAAGTACATACCTAAGTGCAAACAATGTGCACATTTTAGTCTGCATGTTTGTATCGACTAATCTCCGAAATTGCTCTATTTTACATAACATGTAACTTTTATTTTAGTTCATAAAAATAATTTACGTTTCACCTTAAAATAAAACACTGATCGGAGTCTATGACTATTATCACGAAGGGTTAGGCGGAGTTCAATAAACACCCATGTTTAAAGACAGATTCAGTCTAACATAAAATGAGGGGGGAGCCTATTTTTAAAGTTTTCAAATTAAAATTAATGGTTATAAATATTCACCGCAGCAGATGACATTGGGCCTTTACACTGTGAAAGAATAATATATATAATTAAAAAATAATATAACATGAGAAGAAGCATATAAAAATGTTGCTATCCTTACGCCAACGAAACAGTCGGTTCCCTTGCACTAAAAAAAGAAATAATATTGTCTGTTATTCTTATATGTTGTCTGCTATTGTCATTTATTATTCATGAGCTTAAACTCTCTATTTACACAGCACGACCTTCTCATTATATAGTGTATCTATTCGTAAACGCAAAATCAATTTGCTGCAATCTTGACATATGCCTTTCATATGCATATTCTATTTTCATAATTGTTTTCGGTTACATATTTCATTAGTTTTCTATGTGAGAAAATGTAAACCTACCTTAGCAGAACAATTTCTTTTAGTTACCTGAAAAAATAAATGACATTGCACATGTTTATAACGTTTGTCTGTAGACAGTTTCAATCAATTTTGTTTGACTTGATATATGAATATAGCCTTGTTACCTTTTACTATTCAGAAGTGAAGATCTTTTTTGAAAGTCCATTCGAAACGACTCTGACAAACCTACTAAATACACTCTCAATGCTTATATAGGCGGGCGTGATAGCTGGATGAACCAGACTCGCCTGAAGGGAAGGGGAAATGGGTAAAGTGGCGCGCAAGTGGCGCGGGTGGATCATCCATCTAGCCTCGGTGTCCCCTTGGCTTCTTGAAATAATAATAATAATAATAGATACATGTTCCATAGTTAGGCGATTCCTCACATCCACCACTCAAACACCCACCACAATTGTGAATGAACCGACCCAATTGGCTTAAACCCGTGATAGGTTCCACACATACCAGCCTCAAAAGCTGCGAAGTTCATTAATTTACATACCAAAATAATAATGGTTGCCAATTAGTAGAATCGGGGCACCGGTGAATGATATATTTTTACGGTTTTTCTTCAAGGAACATGAATGCCTCCATGTTCCGTAGTATTTGGTGGTGGAGAAACATTAATTACTTATAATGTTAAAGTGATACTTACTTCTACTACTGGTTGTTCAACCACATCAGCAGGCTGAATAGCTGTACCATTGTGTTCAAACAGCATAGGTATCTGAAATAATGGTTTATGGAGTTAATTTCATTAAAACATAATGTACTTAGATTATAATATCGTATACGTCAAACCCGATTTCTTTTGTTTTATTTTATTTTATTTTAGCACAATCTACACAACGCCGCTGCCCGCCTAGACCTAAAGATAGATAAACATTACTAAATTAGCTTCTTATGGGTTCCAGAAAGCGGATAAACTTAGATACATATTTTTTGTAAATACATACTTATGACATAGGAACACTCAGACCAATGTAAATATTCATAATTATGCACACAAATATTCACGCTGAGCGGGAATTGAATCCGCGTCTCCTGGGTAGCAGTCGCGTTCACTATTGCCACGCCACATAATTCACCATACCTGGTTGTATCCAAAGCACTTGGGAGCCCTATGTCCGCTTCCTTACTTCTCAATCATTTGCTTCATCAACATCATCCTTGTGTTGATCCCGGTCACATCCGAAGCTGTCACAACAGCAACAGCAGCAAAAACAGAGTCTGAGATTCGTTTTTTGCAGTTTAACTGTATCGCAACTGTAGTTAGATATTTTCCGTAAAGCGACTGCCATATGTGGAGGACATTGAAGATATCGAAGTATTGTAGTTATGCCAGTTATTGCACTTTTTGTGCCTCCAACTACTCGTAACGCCTGCCATATACCTAGGTATGTTCGTATGGTGACCGGGACCGACAGCTTAACGTGCCCTCCGACGCATGACCAGTCCAATGCAAATAGCATGCAAATATGTGCACTGAGCGGGAATCGAATCCGCGCCTCCTGCGTAGCAGTCGCCTTCATTACTGTGTGGTCTGTCTATCTCATAATTTAGTATACCTCAAGAAGAAAACCTCTGCCAGAGTCAAGGTTGAATTTTTGATGGACTGACGAGTACATCAATCAGAAATTGTAAGGGATGCAGGTGAGGTTGCCTTGGTTGCCAAACTATGATGATGGTCCTATACACTTATAAAAATTATTATCTTTACCGCATAATATCCTAGTATGAGTATAGAAATACACCAATTGGTAAACATTTAGCACAATCACTTTATTTACAATTTGTTATCTGTCTATGTGCATGTGAGATGCTGCTATCGATGAATCCAAGACTAATTTGTATCGATTCGTTAAGCAAGTGTGGCGAAAGTTACGATTACATTCAAATGCCTCCATTGATAGCATGATATTAGCAACCTTTTCCTAGACTACAAATGTTAAAAATTAACATTAAATAAACCTTGGTTTTTCATACTATATATATATAAATTGAAAAAGGTGGATAGAAATAAAAGGGTCTATGGGATATTTTAAATAATTTCTTTTACAAAATTTTGACTAAGCTCATTATACTTATATTGGGGACTTTAGTTCTTTGTCGGATGTTGTTCTGGCTTGAATATAGCATAAAGTTATTAGTAATATTTAGAGGGACAAAGTGTAAGAGAGACATTCATATTTTTACACAAAACCTAGGTGTGAGAAAGGGACATGGAAAACGTTTTTTATAAATCTATCAGCTTTTCAGATATAGCCCGCTATCATAAAAAGTGCATATTGCAATTCATTTGATTTCTATTCCTAACGCGGTAATAGTGAGACCCTGGTGCTCTTTTTATGTTTGTAGTAATAACTTTATGAGATATAAGTGCCGATGTACTTACCGTTGCCAGTAACGTCGCTTGCTTCTGTGTTGCTATGTACGCGTATCAACGTATGTTTCCTCATTTAAGAGAGTTTTTAATTCGCTAATTTTTGGAATTTATTTCCTAAAAAGGATTATGTGAATGAAACCGAATCTCAATACCTAATATCTTAATTATTCGAATTTTTATTATATTATAATATTTAATTCGAATTCGTAGTTTTCATTACGTTTTGGAGGTTGAGTCTATGTGATGGGAAATCGATAAATTCACATTATTGTCATTGATCATTTTATTAGTAGAGTACAATATGTGTCTTACAATCAGGTGGTAAAATAACGTTGAGTTTAATAAACGGTGATTTCTTATATTACATTTAAGTAGTTAAACTATATGCGAGTAGGTATTACTAGACGAACAGTATTTTGTACATGAAGTTTTTTGATTTAGGCGACCATAAATAGCAATAGTACAATCACGGTTTTAAATGACAACACTTGCATTTAATAAAAGTATTGCTAGCGATTAATAGCAAATTTATTATTTTAAAAATGATAGGCATACAATAAATAAATATATCAATTGAAGTGATGTTAATGGCAAATATTATTAAATTATTGTTGTGAAGCTTAGACTGGATAGTCTAAGCTTCACAACAATAATTATAATAATATAATTAATTAAGTAGGCATACTATATCGTTTAACTAGGTGCGCTCTGTGATTTCATCCACAGAGATTTGAATTAGCTTATGTCATATGTTAAACCAGTGTATACCCTATTCCAAATTTCATTCTATTCCATTCAGCCCGTCCAGCCTGAACGAGGTACAAACTGAACTCACTCACACACACTTTAGCATTTATAATCTCTTTAGGATAGTTATAATAAAAACAAAACCTTAATCTCATTCATTATTTAATAATTTACCCTTATTTATAATAATCAATAATTAATTTCAGTGAGTATACAATTCACGTAGTGGTACTCTGGTAATTGTGTAATTAGACTAAATTTAATAAAGTGCAGGTAGGGTCATATTATATTATGGGTATTTACAGATATGGACTAACACGATAGGATAAATAAAATACAACTTCTGTGTATATATTTTTTTATTTTGCTATATCTTTTATTGAGATCTATCCAAATTAATTAATAAAATCTAATGATAGAATATTATTATTATTATATAATTGCGTTCATATACATTATTTGCATTACAGAGTCTACAATTTATGAATCTAAGTTGATATAACTTTCTTTGGTCAGTTATTCTAGAAGATGAGTCCTAAGTGGTTGTTGTTAGATGTTAAGTTACATGTTGCTCCTATATAATGTATATACCTACGTACAATAAACAGTTTGTAATCTTATTTACAATCAGAATGAAAACAAGTAAAACTCTGATATATACAAACAGGGATGTGCTGGCTTACAAATCTCCCTTACCTAGTAACTAATTGATCCCGCTTACAATACACAGCTCTTTCACCATCAGTCTACATCACTGTTCTTAGGTGGCACTAAAAGGTAGAGACGCTACGAGGTGAAGAAAAGTCCCGTTTACAAGTGACCTAGAATAGCTGGCACTACAGGAGGAGACACTCATTAAGATACCGAGCTAACATTTAGTTCCACTTGTTTCTAACAACGGAGCCGAGTCGTCGTCCCCACATCAGGTGGTATCATACAATTGTCCCTTGCAAATGCTGCGGGTCCGGTGTTGAGCTGGCCGGTGGTAATGTTGGTCCTAAGGACGTAGAAGGCAGAGCCGCTGCTGCATCTTGGTATGCATTTATTGGCATAGGCTGACTACACACACGGTCTGAAGGATATTCTTCAGGCGGCGTCACTTGTAGGCCTATATTACCATATAAAGCTAACTTGAAAGCGTTTTGCTCTTGCTGTTGTTGTTGATGCTGTAGTAATGAATTGAAGTGCGATATGCCGATTTCCTCCAGACTGCTTTTACGTCGCCGATGTGTACCCCCGCCAAATCCTTGTCGTAAAGAGTTGGAACGGCGCAATAATATATCGTCGACGACTCTGAGAGAGTTTGATCGTCCTCTGAAGTCATCTATGACGGTAGGACTGTCAGGTAAGGATAGTGAATTTGCTTTGGTATTAGAGAGTGGAGGTGCATGGGGTTGCGCGAAACTGGCACCCAGGGTAGACCCTCTTCTGCTTGAAACTCCTTGCGCTTGAATTAAAGCTTGCGAACAAAAACTTATGTTTGATTTTCGTCGGCTGTTGTGGCGTTCAAAAGTTTTTTGCGCGGAAAATGGTGACGGCCGGACCAAATATCTGAAATAAGTACAAAGTATTCCATGTTAGACAAATTAACGTATAATTCACTTTTAATTTGAAACTATACAATATTGTACAAGCTGTTGCCCGCGGTGAATGTAGCTTTCCAATGGTGAAAGAATTTTGAAATCGCCACCGTAGTTTTTTCAGTTTATTCATTACAAATACACACACACATACACACATACACACACACACACACACACACACATACACACAAATACAAATTAGTGTATTATATAAATTGTAGATGGTACTTACATGATATCGCCTTCTTGCAAGTTCAGGTCGCAGCTCGGGTTTATTACGACGTAGGACAAGCTGTTCCTTTTCTCACTAACGTCATCATAGTCAATCCCAGTCAGGTTCAGAGATTCCATTCGTGATCGCACTAGATTAGCTATTTCGGCTCTTTCAATTTGTTGCACATGATTATCCCGGGCCTCATCAGCTAAACTTGTAGAATACTGCGAATTAAACATTATAATAAGTTTTATATTCTAAATAATGATTGATTATTACTATTTCATTTTGTGTTATAGCTAATGTGTATTTCTAAATATTGTAACTAATAACATTTATTGTGCTGCCTTTATGTACAGCTGTAATATCTAAAATTGCATTATGGTTAGTGCTTGTGCGTAAGACAAACATGCATGACCCGCTTTATTAATTTTACACGCATTATGAGTGAAACTAAATATTGCTACGATAAATTTATTTATGCAATTATTATTTATGACAACTAATATAATTATACTCCAATGTTTTGAATTTGAGGGTAGAACTAACAGTAACGATGTTCTAATTAGCTACAGTTTGTCTAAGACGCACTACGGTGCGCGGCTGGCCTTAGCGGACGCGGAGCTGGCTGTTTCGTACAAATACAAGAGTTACGTTGCGTAGCGCTCGTAGAGGGTCACTCAAAATTCGCTACATAGCCGTGTTTCCGCACAACGCAGCGGACGGCATACAGAAGCAGTGTATAAACTCTTCAAAAATCACTTTTCATTTATTCATTACAATGCAGTATTGTCCAAAATTAATGGTTCTTTTAGCAGTTATATTATTTCAAAGACTTTTAGCCAAGTTTTTGTTTATAATTCGAAACAGGTTTTACAGTAAATGCTTTATAAGAATGGAATTCTACACACATTTTTAATATAATGCACTTTACAGTTTACGAGGTGATTTTTTAAATATTGCATTAGAAATAATATGCACCAGGTACTGTAGCAACATTTGAACAAACATAAACAACCCGCGATTCACCGTATCACCGTAGTGCGTAAGTACTATTTAGATATAAACACTATACTTTGTAAAATATAGCTTGGGTCCTATGACAGATGTCAAAATTAGGTTCATAGGGATGTCCGAAATTCGATGAAAATATCGATACTACCAGCTATTATTGATGCATGTTACATATAATTATGTTTAATTTAATTGTATGTATGTATTTAATTGTAATGAGAACAGAATATACGTAGCATACAAGGCGACGGCACTCGTACTGATGAGAATGAGTGGAGTGGATCAGTGGAAGTTCATATCAAACAAGATGTTGGCGCGTGTATCTTATGCCTGTAACATGACCCAAGAGCCAAACGCGGCGTGTCTTGTTACACAATCCAAAAACAGGTTCAGGTCGTTGGTGGATTGAATGTAGGATTTTATTTACTCAATATTATTTAGGGTCAAGTATATTGAAATATAAATATTATAATGATATTAAAATACCTAAGCAATAAGATTAAATTCTAATTATTTTTTTCTTATATTAATTTCAATTTTAAATTAAGCTTTATTCAGAATATGGATAGTTTATAGTATGTGGTCACGATGATTCATCGCCCATCACTAATTAGCTCGGTATGCCCATAAAGTATGACATTGACAGCTACTACATTCATTATTAGAAAATTCAAGACTTCATGTGAGGGATTTCACTGACAGCTGTCATAGGACCCAAGCTACATTTTACAAAGTATAACAATATATTGAACGGTACCTAACGACTTTAGCTTTTCCTTTATTCGTCAAGTACGAATTTCTGATTTCTGATTTTATTTTATTACATAACTACAATGCTTACTAGCACCTACGCATTAAATCTCGCAACGCAATTCAAGAGGAATCATTAAAAAGATTCAATATTAAAAAAAAGGTTTACTGAAGACGTAAAAACTTATGCCTGGCAGATAATCAACCAAATAATGCTTTTTTAATGGTACTAATCCCATTAATGTTCCCATTACTGTAAGTCCTGTACACCAGGATCAACAGTATGGACCAACGAACACACCGAGTAATGTTACTCGGGAAATCTCAGAGAAAGTTGAACTGTCTTGGGACCTGCATCGAAATTAATCTATAAAAAAATTTATAACGAAGACAAATTTTCGCCTCAGGTGGATTAGGGAACTTTGGCAACTGGTTTTTATTTTAAAACATCGAAAATTAATCAAGAAGTAATATGATTAAACTCGTTACTTGGACAAAAGTAGTAGGTAGGTACCAAAGATAATAATAATGTTTTATGAGTGAATTGCAATCTTAACTATGCAGCTACTTTTTCCTACAGATACTTAAAAATGAATTGTTTTGAATCATTACCCATTCATTTTGAAGTTAGGTCAGCTGAACGATTAATAATATGAGTTTTTTAGTGTTAAAATTATTAATTTATCGGGATCTCAATATCAATAAGAAATCAGTTATAGATGATATTCTCGATATAATAATTGACTATCCCTTTATGCTAAAAATAAAATTCGTAAGTGGCGAAATATAATATTTTATATCCAGGCACCAATTTAGTTTAACTGTTCTACTTTATTAGTAAGACTTGTTTAATGTAACTGAATCACCGCGAACTAAAAGGTCCAAGCTCAGGGCCTCTGGTGGTGACCTTACCGCCGGCGTGTGTTCTCCGTAGCAACCGCTGAGGCAGCTAGCCGCCTCCCGGCGCCCACAGTACGAATTTCCTCCGCCTTCGCCCTCCTCCTGCTGCAACTATCGTGTCACAGTTTTCCAATACTTTTACCTAATATAACTTAATACAAATTGACCACAATCTCGAATTTCTGACATTAACAAACTCATTTTGTTTTCACCGTTGTATGAACTTAATTTCCCTTTTACAACAGATTATTTTATATATTGTGCTCTTTGAATGGGTCTAATCTTGTGACGTATCAAGCATTGTTTCGTGAGTAGTGATATTTTTTATGAAATACTACGTTATTTAAATAGTACACACATGCAATAAGCAAAAGCAGTTATACTATTTTCATGTACATTTATTGTAATTGTTTATTGCTAAGGAAACTTGGCTAAATTGGATCCCCATGTGACTCGATATTATCCATGCACTGTTCTGAGTTTATTAAACAAACATAGAAATCTATAACAATGACAATGTCTTTCAAGTGCAATATCTATGCTATCGTAATATATAGAATTCGTTATGAGGTCTCAATACTTAAACGTTAAACGTTTCTAGAATACTATCAAGTATCATGCAAAACACAAACTACATTATTCAACATAAAGGCGGGATTGCGATCATCGAGTTCAATAGCGACAATTGTTCTGGTACTCAAGTGTAGGTTTGTAGCAACTGTCATGTTATAGTTACTGCTTTTTTGCGCAAAAGCATCGTACATTTGTTTCCTTGTTTATCTGGCCGTAGCAGTTTGCATATAAATTATAAAATTAAAGCTTGTGTATTTTATAAGAGAAAATCAAGTTTCGCGTGAAATATAGAAAGTCATATAAAAATCCAAAAATACTACTAATTACAAAGACTCCACAAGTGTTAGGCTCAATCATATGTATATATGTAGACAGATACAATCATGAAAAAAGTGTAGCATTGCCGCGAGAAAAAGATAAAAATAAGTTAAAAAAATATACCCGAAATACAGTCCATAGACTCGGACTACTTAGATGCAAATTCGTAATGTAGTAGCGTGATCACAAATTCAGAAGATTTAAAATGGTGTGTGATGGCTCAATTACTTTCAGTCGTAAACTGTAGTAAAGGACTGTATTTAAGGAGATAAATATTCAGAGTAGGAGCTAACCGACTCACCGATGCACGCGATGGTCGCATTCTCGCGAAGCGTGACCAAAACCACTTTGATGAGGTCCTTGGCAACATACTCACGTGGTGAGACGCATCGGCCATAGTCGTATCCTGTGTGCGATAAATCCCAATTGGAATTTCGCACGATGTAGAACACAACTTTTGGTACAATCGACCGTAAGTACGAATCCACATGTCTTCTTTTGATATTTTCATCTGTTAGAAGTCCAAGTGGAATATAAAACAACCTATTAATGTTCAGTTGAAACATATGATTACCAAATTTATCAATCGCTGTAGATCTCGCGTAAGAAAGTACTGATAGTGAGCTTGTGGTATTGATAAAATCCCATCATGATGATAATAAATTTCAAATTTACTCGCAAGCACAATTTAACGTAACATCCACACAGCTATTATAAATCTAAAGTAGAACTTACTGAAGTGAGAAATCCAGATCCAGGCGCTTGATCCACTCCCAGTAACAATCGAACAAAAGTTATTACATAATCTTTTACAAAAGCTTGATATAATAATGTGTCTAACATGGATGCGGAGAACACAGATCCTGCAGCGAACGGCAGTCGAAACATGTATGAAATGTGTGACCCACGTTCCTTTTCTCGCTACGAAAAATATATCAGGCTATTATAGTTTTTCTAGAGGTTACCGAAGTATTATTCATTATATCAAATGCTGCTAAACGTACCTTTTCCATTTTAGACAGATGTAAAGCATATTTATCGTGTGCACGGAATTGCATGAAACGCATGTTCGATGATTGCGATAACTCAGTAATAGACTTAATAGATGGAAAGAATCTGGAAAGATTGATAATTTACTTAGAAAATAACTCAGAAATTTGCTCATATGTATAGTTATCTTCGCAAGGCTAGACTGATTTACTTAATTATGCAAAATTACAAACATGATGAAATACACACTTTCGCAAGAGCGGATAAGTCTATTGAAGTAAAAATGAAAAGAAAATATTACTTGAACATCGTTTGTACTGCTACAATAGTATTGCAATCAGCCAAACTGTCTTCTTCGGCTGAATTTGATAGCTCTTTGTTCACAACGACGACGTTTTCGGCTAAAGTGATTCCAGCTCGTAACAAGTCGTCTAGGCTGCAAGTTTATTAATCGCACAAATTGTTATAATGAATTGTACGACATAAGGTTTGAATATATTTGTGATACTTACCAGTCTATGCTACCTTTCATCCAATATACCAATGGAAAATATGAAATAGCATCAAGAAATGCTATGTCAGGTCGTCTTTCCAAAAGCAAGATTATAGGGTTCAGAGATGTTTTAGATCTGAAGTGAGCTCGAAGCGGTATAATGAAGTTGTATATTCCGTTAGAACCATAATCAGCAGCGAGTATTATAGTTTTATTTTGCCATTGATATTCTTTGGCATTGCGGTAAGCACAGTGCTCACAGACCTGCGCCAATTGCAAGCAGCACAGCGGCTTCTTTTCTTTTAGCAGATAGCAAAGTGTAGGGCTCACGCCGATGAATGGTGAGACCGGTGGGAATCCTTTGACAATCCTGCAATGTAGAAATTTATTAATGCGTGTATTTATATTTAGCAAAAAATTAAAAAAAATTAAAATATCATTCACAAAATTTTGGTCTTTAAAAAAGGCGAAGCGAAGCTTTAATAATATTTTAGAGAAGATAAATAGTGACTGAAAAATATTAATCAAAAATCCCGTAATACTTACAAAGTAATAGCTAAGAGACATCACGTTCATCTATTAAAATAAAATAACAAACAAACTCGGGTGTGAATAATTCTATATTTAGTATAGTGGTGGTGAACATAAATAGTGTAACATTAAACATCCAATTCACGATTTCAACCATGCTTAAGGGCTCTTAGGGGTTGGTGCAAGAGATATAAGCTATACCAATTTTCCTATGTTAAGGAGTCCATTATGTGGGATGTTTTATATTAAGATTTGTAAATGTCTATACATTATATTAAATACTAGATAATTCTACTACTTTACCCACCTTAAGACACGAACCGGTAAGATGACAATTCATCTCGACTCAATAGTCGAGACAAAAAAATAATGTTTTATGTAGTTAAGACAACTAAGTACATAATTTCAGTTATTCTTGGTTACTGTAAGTCTGTAAAAACCTAATCATGCTTCAATCTTAACCTTAGAAATATGTACCTAATCTTTTGCTGTTAGATACTAGAAATCTTCGGACTTTTGTTAGACAAAGTTGCAATCCGTAAATCCTCGGTGCACGTTACTTGGAAAGCCGAATATTCCTCTGAAGTAAAAAAAAACGTCTTTCCGGCATGGTGACAAAAAAGGGCCATAAAAAATCAGAGTGAAGTGGTCAAAGAGATCCTGTATCGTACGTGGGTTTCAAGTTCAACAACATTTCTTACTAACATTCCCTAATATGATAAAACAAAACCAATAACGACGACTTTATTGAATGCCAATTCATCTGAAACTGACTTCTCAGTGAATTGACCGGGTCTCCTTAATCCTAAACTAAATCAGCTTATCTGTCAATCGTGGGTGCTTTACAAAGGTGATTCTGTTTATATTCTTCTTATTTTAGAAAAAACATGGTTAACCAACTTCCGCCTACTTGAAGTATTAGCGCATTATTAAGCAGCAGAGACAATTTTTTCACAAATACAAGAGTAACTCCGTAGTTAGATATGAGGAAGCTGGATATCAGATAGTCGGACTATTCAAAACGACCGTTCAGGCTCTCCTGAAGTGCATCAGACAAGCATCTCATCAGTCTGCAAGCCGGGCAACAGAAGAACAGAATATAGCGGAAAAGGTTGAGTAAAGAGAAATATAGATAAATCATTACTTAATACAGTGCTC
The DNA here is from genome assembly GCA_963691645.1 of Pelosia muscerda. Lineage (NCBI taxonomy): Eukaryota > Metazoa > Arthropoda > Insecta > Lepidoptera > Erebidae > Pelosia > Pelosia muscerda. Next base: position 13,043,208 of record OY829098.1, on the reverse strand, counting down.
ATATGGTTTACAATTCATTTTATACCAAAGCCACTGTGCAAACTATAAAGATTATGAGACTTTTATTTCCTAATTTGAGGTGAGGGTAAAGTTGTAAATAAATATTTATTTTCTTAGTAGTTTATGGACCCACCCATATAATTTAATTTTGGCGCGTGTAATCACATTGTAGTTATTATTTTAAGTGATAACAACAGCGAAGAACCTGTGCACAATGACTTGACTGAGCACAAATGATGATGGAACAAACCTATTGACTTTGCAAACAATATTAATAATAAGACTTACCTGCAAAAGTCATTTCGCCAGGCGCTGTGCGCGACTTCGCTGCCGGCCAACGATGTGAAGCTGCTGGTGGTGACGTCATCACTGGAGACAGGGGTCAGGGCCGTGCAGTTGGGTTTTTATGCTCAAGGGATTATATAGACACACTATGCACACAATTGCAACACGAACAATTTGTAAGGTATGTATATTATTAAAAATAGCTGTTACTGTTTAAGATTTCATTTATGTTATAGCAAATTAGATTGTAGACTCATTATTTATAAGTGAGATTTTGTGCAAATGAGACAATTGAGACAAATTATGCACCAAGACAATTATCATATTGTACTTATGTATTTTATTGTATACTACCATCAATGTTACACTATATGTATATATAGTGTTACAAATTATTATATATATATTATCCCTATGTGTGACAAGGATTGACGTAAAAATTATGACATTGTTATATTATACATAGGTACAACAATAGCATCGTTTTATGGTGACATGTTTTGTAAATTAATGGTAAGTAAATTTTACATCTCATTTGTGTCATCTGAATCATATAAAACAAATAGCTGTAAAGCGACCTAAAGAGTTTCAGCTGAACACTTAAATGACTACGTACCGTGCAATAGTCATGCAGCTTGTGATCCTGAACTGCTAACTACAGGAGTGAATGTATGCACTAAAACAGTGAAAAACAAAAAAGTACGTGCCGTCCAAGAACGTTGTCTGTTGAAAATAAATTTGGTATGTAAATTAACAAAGAGAACTGCTAATAATATTTTAGTGAGGTAAAGATTACAAAGTTAAAAACACAAGACGTGTGATAGTGTTGTAAAAAATATAGGGACGTGACAATAACAATACTAACATAATATAACCATGTTCCCTATAAAGTAACTGTCATGACATAAGTATATGAGTATTTATAGAAAATTGCGTGCGTATGGATGCATCGAGAAGCTTGCGAGTCGTAAGAACTTACGCGATTTTTTCAGATGGCGATCTCCACGGTACGTCGTCTTCTAATTCATCCTCACTTTCGTCAATTTCAGCTTCATCGTCCTGATTGTCAGTGGCGATATTTATACTGCTGGTTACCATGTCTGGGACGGGCAGAATCGATGGTCGTCGGCTCCCTATATATTTATATTTTTAGTTAGTTCTAAGTCCAGCTATTCTCTTATTGTTAAAAAAATATTTAAGACTTTCGAAATTACCTCTGCGTAAATTCATATCCGGGCTTAAAAAATTTGTGTCTGGTTTAGGTAGAAGTAAATGGCTATCTGTAGCACTGTCTGTACCAGGTGAGTCTTTTAGGCAGGTTCTAGAATTTGATGCTGACGTACCTTCGCCTAATTTTACTGTGAAAAATATAAATTCATTAGTTATAATATCCACTACAGATGTAAAATGCAAATTGAATTGTATGGGTTCATTTCATTTCGAGAAAAGAGATTACAATAATAATGAATATCTCAACCAAATGTGAAAGCTAAAAATAGAATAGCAACACACACTAATCTAATAGCAATTTTGCGATTGATAAATAAATACTATGAACATATCATATATAGAATTTGAATTGATATACAGCATGCTGGTATATTCCAAATTGGTTTAGTTGAAGTTATGGAATCTTTGTAATACTTTCGTTACCTTATATATATTAGGTCGTTACATATGAAATTGCTGTTTTGTTTGAATAAATTAGGGGAAACCCAATTTTCAATACTAACATTTTTGCATTTTTTTTAGGAATGACAGGTCCATATTTTATGATTTTGTAAAAATGAGACAACATTAAGTAAACAGCAACTTTCATTACATTTGTGAAAAGGGACAGCTGTAAAAAAGTACAAAAGGTACGAAATTTATCATCCAAATAGCATTTAGGAAGTACTGTTTTTGAAGATCGAATTAAATTTATCAAGCGGTCAATAATAGAAAAATTTAATACAGAGATGTAAAATCTTGAAATCAACTTTCAAACTAAACATTAATAATGGAAATAGCTATTCAATCACAGGAATAACGAACTCATGAATCTGTAAGAAAATTTCGGCCATTTCATAATTATGTAAAGACCTATTATTACCTACTTAATCGTACTACGAGTATAATTTATCATTATACTGTTACGTATGTGTATTATGTAGAGGTAATGAAAATCAACCTTAAATGTTCATTCAGCTCATTTTTTCCCATTTTAATGGCATAAGTAATTTATTATGTGTGTTTTTCATATGTTTCTTCATTGATTCATCCTATTTTGTGTAATAATAAATATAAATTTTATGTAAAATGAACTATCTTGAACATCAAGGGTTTATTGAGAAAAAATATACGAATGTATTTTAATTTATTCATTGCAAACAATAAAAAGTTACTTTGCCTTTCATGAAAATGTAAAGTGCGGTAAGAAAAAGTAAATAAGAGTTTGAAACCAAACGAAAACCAAACATGCATTACATCTTAGATGAAATAAATGAAGAACTAAAACTACTCCAATTTCACTCGATAGTAAGCACACGCAAGCTCAAAATTTAAGTATTATACATGCTCACAGCTTTTGAACTCAAAAGACGAAAGAGCGGGAGGATGCACCAAAACATCAATGTAATAAATTGAAGAAAATATTTTACATCATAAAAATATCTCCTAACTGGTTAGTTGCGTTATCCCAGTTACGTTTGCGTTACATAGGTACCTATTCGTTATTCTAATCAGACTGGAAACTAAATTTTGCAAGTGATTTAATGTGCGACAGAACCTCATCATTATGATATTATCCATAAGTGTTTAATAATTAATTAATTAATAATTCATTTTAATAATTGGAGGTCACTATGTTAGAGTTAAAGATTTTCTTAGTCAAAAATAAGAGTCAAGGTAAATCATTAGCTAGAACAATAATGACTATAACAATCAAATGTATTAAGAAGACTTATTTTGTTTAAAAATTAAACTTTGTAGCAATTTACTTCTAATATCAAGTAGTCCTGTGTCAATCGCGATTGATCGAATCAAAATGATCGGGTCGCGAGCGATATACGAGTGAGTCAATCATCGATCTCTAAGAGATTCGATCGTTTCGCGACCCGTCGATCGTTTTGTTACTGCTGTCTACGCGGTTCACGATCGATGAACGAGACGTGTAGGATAATAACAATGAATTTTACCTTGGTACCTATTATACCATACCTAAATTATTTTCTAGAGATGTAAAAGGCTGCCTGTAAGGTCTATAAAGAAAACATTGAGCGATTCCCATAAAACAAGTAACTTTATGAATTCCTTAGATCTTAATTGATTCCTATATAATCTACATGTTATTATTTGTAAAATGATTATCATTATTTAATTCTATGAGCGGGATTCCAACAATAAACAGATTCTAATTTCGTGTAATTATTACAATTCCAATAAATTGGCATTTTAAACCTGATTGAGGAGAGAAATCGCGATAATGAAGACCCGCGACCCGCTAAACGATCGAGTCTTTTGATTCGATCATTTTGTTGACGGGTCGCGATCGACCCGGTTCGCGAAGATTGATCGATCGACACAGGACTAATATCAAGTTTACACTTTCTTGTAAGCCTTTCCTTATCTTGCAAGGAGTTGCGTACAAGTAGGTAAATATTCAGACAATAACGCAAAAAAATAATTGTACGGTTGCCAACGCGCTGGTGGATAATACTACTAACCCCTCCTAAATGGGCAATCTATTCATTATAATGTGTGTATGTGAGTTGCTATTTGCCTTTCCAGATTTTACATGATATTGACAATTTAACAATGTATATAACTAAGGCAATTAGCAATAAGCAAAAAACACAGAAAGTTGACCGACAGCAAGTACAATTGAGACGGATAACATGCGATCGGGCTACTTTCGGCCATTACCAACTGTGACACTCACAGCTAGTTACGGTTAATCTAGCGCATGAATTTAAATTTGAATTGTGATATGGCGAGGCGTTGGGTGTAGAACTCGCGGGAGCTTGGAGAATCACTTGTGGAAGTTCGTACTGAGCGACGTTACTACCGTCTGGTTTCTTCAGCTGGCAAGACCCCTCCTCTGCATCACCAGGTTTCTTTTCATTAGATATCAGACTACATGTCGTTTGATCTTTCGGAATTATCGGTTTATGTTCAGTCTGTCTCTCAGCTACAACAAAAGCGGAATTTTCTTCCTTTGTTATACTCATATAATAGCATGTGTCACTGCTTTTCATTATATGTCGAGGGCCTGGGTTTAATAGAATAGTTTCTTCATAAAATTCAGGCAGCTCAGCTGGGCGCACTCCAACCAAGGCTACGCCATACCTTTATAAATATCAAAGTCAATTGTATTAGTTGCTCGCGGTAATGTACTTGATTGAATGAAAATTGCATACTTTCTGTGAGAATGGAAACTAGCGTAGGTAAAACTTTTTCCTTCATATTCTCCAAAAAAGCGACTGTCGCTCAAAATGATGTGGTAGATTTCGTTCCCGGAGCATTTGCCATAAAGTCTATGCCATTCTTCTGGAGACTGTTGACCTTCTCTGAAATTGAAAGATAAATACGTGTTTCAATTTATAATTAGTTACTATATGTCAGTGTATTTTTTAGATCAATCACTATGAGGGAGACATTACTTTAACTGAATGGTTTATAGGGATTTTAAACATATTTTCGTATTCGACCACATTGTTATTCTGAATGCAATTGATACACGAATGAAGACAGCGTCTAAAAAAAATCACTAAAAAGACAATAGAAGATTATTGTCCTCATTTGGCATCATTAATACTATGGTTAAAACATTATGAAATAATGTCATCACTAAACTAAACTAACTTACTGTCCTCGACTTGTATGAAGAAGAAGCGTAACGAGCGTGGATGCTCCCGGACACGTACAATTATTTGCTAAGAGAGCATACTTGAACTCATCTTCGCATACCACGAACTCAGCAAATTTCACATGCAGCTTGTTTTCTGGTCTAAATATTTGAACATATTGCGGCACTGAAGGCGCAAAGTCTTTTACTGCCCAGGATCTGTACGATGATATTTGATAGTATTAGTAGGTACTTTCAACTAGGAGATAATATTAAAGTTTTAAGGCTAATATATATAGCTTATATTATAGTTCACAAAGATTGTAACTGAATGTAATTTCTGTTACTTTATACAATCGTTATTGAGTATACAATTATAAGATATCTTTTAGAGGCGATCGATGAAATTCGAAGAGTATAAACATCATCAAATTTATTAGTTTTGGTGTCCCATTGACACTAAAACTAGTAAATATTTACCAAGCATTGTTCCTTCGTGAGACAGTGTCGAAATAAAGAACATTCAAATCAACACATTCTAAATATCCCATTGATTCTAATACTAAAGATAGTGACTAAACAATCGTTTTTTTTATTTTTCTTATTTTTTTATAATATCACGCCTATATCCCCGAAGGGATAGGCAGAGGTGCTAGCACCCACATTTCGCCAGTTTATGTTTAGGTCCCAATGTAATAGGTGGCGAGCCTATTGACATAACCCGGGCACTTATATATAAACCTGCGATAAATACACACATAACTTCGAAAAGCATCGAGTCATTGGTGTGTGCCATGGTTAAACCTGGGATCGAACCCGAGACCTCGTCTCAGCAGTCCATTACCCATACCACTAGGCTATCGCGGTATTTATTTAACAATAACAATAACAATAGTTATTTAAATTTAAAAAAATAAAAGAAGAAATACCTGAGAATGGTATGTTCGTCCGCAGCAGTTTTGTCTGCATAGTTTCTCGCAGCCAGAATGAAACACGCTTCGGCTTCATTCATCCGTGCTCTTATCAAGTCTGTGTCTTTTAAACATGACCCTTGAATATATATCACTCTTTGAGCCCATATTGGTACCTTGAAGAAGATACATAGACAGAATATAAAATTTATTGTTGGATAAGACAATAATGATTACGAGTATGAAATGCCTGCTCAGTTTAGTTAGAAAAGGCAAAGCGCTAGATGTTGATCGATGAACAGCGAATGGAGGACTTAGTTAATTATTCACTATAATAATGAGATTATTAAAGTGATCAATTAACATACGGTACGGTCAGTAAGTAATTTTATATCGCTATCATAAAATACAGCGATAGAAAATAAGTACTAATAATAGCTTTTAGCTTAATGCACTAATTAGAAACCCTTGTATGACTCGTTTAGAACATTTTATGTGCATACATGGTGTGCATTTTTGGAACTGTTATTTATCAGAGGGATTCCTATTTATTTCTGAATTGCACTGACAAACTGCATACCTACCACATGTGGTTTACAGATTATTATACTAAATCAAAATTATTATATGAACTGCATAATTATAATTGCATTAACAGTCTATATGTACTCCAGAGCTCGTATTTTATTTTATTTGAAAAACAAACAGCATTACATCTATTAATTTTGCAAGACAAATCATAAAGAAAAAAAAACAAAGATTGTGATATTCGATAGTAAACACCTAGCGAGCCCCTTTGACCAGAAATCTAGAGACTATATATGAGACTATGTTTGTAATTAGTAGGAATTGTGTTGGACCAGTCTAATTCAAGATTACTCAGAAAGTTCGTTAACAAATTTGGCGGATCTAGGGAAGAAAGAGTGAGTGTATTTTGGAACTTCTCCTCCGGGTCTGGGTTCGTTCTCGAACTCCTCCTTGTCAAGATTTGCTTTACTTGGCATTTTTCGGAGGGGGCTATATATACTTAAACTGGCAATCACGAAAGTAAAACCTTTGCCAGATATACAATCAGTACATAGTCAGTAGTAGTATAGGTATACAACTGAAATTGTCTTGGATCCCGACGACACTCAATTTTCCTTCCAGAAGTTTCTCCTGCTTAGCACACGCGTTTGCGTGTAAACAGAGGCTGTCGATTTGTAGTATTTACAAGTTAAACTCACCTGTAATATCATTCTCATAGTCGTATCCAGTTCCATAGGCGACAATAAAACTACGTAATAATCTTGTAATAAAGGGTGTGCATAGAATTCATTTAGGAAATCCATTATAGTGTCAGCATGTAGAGTTGTAGAACATACTACTACGTGTCTTTCTGACTGTGCGCGATGTGATGAGTAGGAACCGCCCAGTTTTTGCCTTTCCATCCAAGTGAACGCAAGTTGTTCAAACTGTAAAGTAAACAATGCAAGTAGCCTTTAATGTATTGAATTAGCTTGCTTAATAGGTTTTACAAGCATGAAGTGGGTACATACTTACAGACTCACCGTAAATCGCGGTGGGTCATTTCATAGGGTAATTTTATTTAACTTTACAGAAATAAATTTATTTTATTTTATTTATTTATTTATATTTTATAATTTATCCGTTATTCTCGATTTAACTATACCATGTACTTACTTGTACCGTTCGAAAGTGACGATAGGGGTGTACAGTTATGTTCCGATGTAGCAATCTTCTAAATGTTAAATTTCAATTATATATAATTATTCATTACAGACTTACAAATTATCTTGACCCTACAGGATTAATTTGTTCACAGACCCGTAGTACAGTACGATTGTTTACTTGTATTTTTTATTCTTTTTGCAACCATTTTAATCCCGTTTACAATTTTGGTGAAGTATTATAATGATATCAAAAAATAATATAGGTACATTCGTGTTACTGGTTTTCTTAAACAACTTGAAAGCAGGTTCAGATTTTATAGGTAGATCGTGATCTGATGTGACCACGGATGTGACTATGGATCGGTTGCGAAAATATTTAGTTTAATTAAGGGTCCACTTTAATAACTACCTATAATATAATTAACATCATAAAAACATTATTCTTTTTACCTGTGTGGGTAAGACGACTAAGGCCACGCCTATCATGATTACCATAAACAGTTGTGATGGCCAAATATCTGGTACAAAATCACCGTATCCCACAGTTGAAAAAGTCACCACTACGAAGTAAGTAGCTTGGAATAAATTGAGATGTCGATGTCCGGCTCTTTGAAAGTGCTGGATGCCACATACACTGAAAAGTTAAAGAAGCCTAGATAATGCCATTTTATTGAAGTTAATATCAGATGAGCAAGTTACGTATTCAAATATGCTTACTTACCTTGTGAAGACAAGACATAGTAGAGTAACGCACAATATCATCAACTGTTGCGACAATGCCGACTGTGATTTTTGCATGGCTCTATGGAGATCATTCTGTAGAGTGAAAATAACTCATTCAGTGTTAGAATAAGTACAGTGGTACAGTCGACAAAAGGTATACGGTACCACTTTTTCATACAACGTTGTATGTAAATATGGTACCGTATATCTTTTGTTGGCTGTACATAAACGATATAATATCTACTTATTTTATGAATGTTTTATCAATAACAATAAAGTACAAATTCCAATATCTTGCAACCGATATCGTTTTGTTGATATTTTCTTAAAACGATTATAACGTACTTAGCTTAGTGAATATCTTTGCATTCAAATAATAAGTGCGATGCGGATAACCTACGAGTACGTTAACAGCTACGGCAGATGGTAAAATAATAAGTGCGATGCGGATAACCTACGAGTACGTTAACAGCTACGGCAGATGGTAAAATAATAAGTGCGATGCGGATAACCTACGAGTACGTTAACAGCTACGGCAGATGGTAAAATGTCCTGTTCTAAGCATATTTACTCTTATAATGTACAGTAACCTTGCACTGAAGAAGAGAAGAGAAGAGAATTACTTACAAACATGTTTTCCAATGACCTTTTTGCGAGCCAACAATTGAGAAATACTGGTATAAAGAGATTTCTTAACGGCGGGAATGTCAACTGAAAACAGAGAAATATCAGGTAAGTGTTTGTACCTACACACACTTACGTACGTAGGGAATTTACAAATATTTTAGAATGTTTGGTTAGTTAGTTCCCGATTTCCGATCATCCTATATGTCTATATTTTACAATTCTGAAAATTATATTTGATACTATGGTAGTGTCAGTGTCAAATATAGATGGATATGGATGGATATGGAGGACTATGGATAAAATAATTCCCCATGCAATGCATGCCCGGTGGTATCATCGGTAATGAATATTTCTCCCGACACTACCAGTAGTGTCATTAGGAAGTGTTACAGGGAAGTCACGTAATATTTCGGTTTGCATCATTGCAAACATTCTCGAGCTTTTTAATTTTGTGAAGAGACCTCGCCTCATCGCCTTTACCATTTTTACAATGGCGCGTGTGCCAACGAACTCGTTCAATGTATTGCAGCTATTCTCGTCCTGTCCAACACGCGCAAGTCCAAGTTGCTACTCCTAACTCCTTCATATAGTACAAACAATTTGTTTTTGTTTAGTACCTTATTTATGTATCATACGATAAATAACTGTTTTACACACACCCTTCTCCTTCATAATCCTGCCTTGTTTAAACGGGACGTGATAAAGCATAAGCATATTATTACCAAACGAGGCTGTTCAAATTTGTAGCATCAAGAATTGGTTTCTTTACTTTTATACTACTTAAGCTTAAGATTTAGTGGAATATAGTGAACTTGATGTATAGTTGTAAAAGCAAATATGTGGGATGCCACAGTCTATCCTTTTAAATTAACTTAGATACCGATAGCATAATATGTTCTATTTGGTGATCGTAGTTCTAAATTTAGCCATTTCACGGATTCTTTGTAATTGCCTCAAACCTGCCTTAAAAATATTAAAATTAATCACGACGTTATTTTTGTATACCTACTTAGATTGTCATTATAGAATTGCGTTTCGAAAGTACCAGCAATATTGGTCTGAAAAATAGTGGTGCGTCAAATGGCAGCAGATACGAAAATATAAACAGACTGACAGATGACAGTACAATCGGTTGGAATTGGAACGTAGTTGCTTTGCTTCGCTTGTAAGATAGACAGAAGATTTAAGACTTTTTAATGTACGCCAAAAAAAAATACTTCAAAGAAAGAGTAGTGGGAGTAACAATTAGCCCTGGATATAGGATCTTTTTTTCATAAGTACATACATACATATGCTCACTCATCCCGTAATTCCCGAAGGCAGAGGTGTACTAAGCACCCACATTTCGCCAAATATGATTTTTCGACCCACGTAATAGGGTGCGAGTCAATTACCGGTTTTTTCTTTAGCGGGGTAGAACTGAAATATACCATTCCTTCTTTGGTTTCGAGACAACACCCCCCCTTCCCTTCTGGGTGCTGTTACTTTGTCCCATTTAGGGCCACGGACCCTCGCTCTTTGTAGTCTACTGTAGGAGTCTTCCGGTCCGCTTGACAAGCAACCGCACTAGATCTGTAGCTGTACCCTCCAATTTGGGTGACCAGACATCGGAGATCATCGTCAAAGTTATATCGGCCGTCAAGCACGAACCGAAAATGTTTCATTTTCGTTGATGCCGATAGAAATACGCATTTAGTTTGAAGAAATGTTCTTTGAAATAAGAAGGAGTGGTGGAATTGAACAATATGTTATATAATAATGTTAGAATATGAGCATTCCTACGAAGCCGAACTGGGAGCAATTTGAATTGCTTACGAAAATCTGAAACGTGATCATACTTGCGAAGACTTACTTGTTCACTATGTTTATAAGAGACTATTACACGAAGTACTAGTTAGGTATATAGCATGAATTTTTATACCTTCAGAAATTGATACATTCCACATCACACATTGTAATACGTCACGTAGGCATACAATATACCTAATTGGACTTGGATTCGTTTTGCTAAGTTAGATTTGATTTTTTACATTTCTCAAGAATCACAGTATTTAATGTACTAGCTGTGCCCGCGACTTCGTCCGCATGAAATGTAATAAAAAAATCTGAAATAAGAGTAAGCCTAAGTTACTCCTTATTACATAAGCTATCTGCCAGTGAAAGTCACTCCAATTTTATTTATTTGTATAGATTTGTTCTTATTTTTTTGTATTGTAAACATGGGAAGAAATTGTCTATCAATTTTTAATGCAATCCCTGATGAATTCTATTACAGTATGTTCAGTTAGACGAGTATAATATATCTGTGGATTGTAATATACTTTTACATTACAGACAGGATGATAAATATTCGTCCCGAGCTTCTTAGGAGCCCCGAGTACCTGCACTGTCAGCAGAGATACCAGTTTTGTCGATTCACTCTGTCAACATAGTGACTGTTACGTTTCAGATTTGTTAGAAAGTCGGCAATCCATGAAAATACTAATACGCTTTGGGTTTCTATGACCCCATGCCTATGCATATAAAATTATGTTTAACTAGACGTAAAGCTACAACTAGATACTTCAAATAGTATTCTATTATTTATTCATTACTTTTAAGGTCAAATCCAACTTGGAATACCAGGTACTAATTAATAAACACTACTAATATTTAATAGTTATGACTTACCGTTAGTGCAAAGGGTATTGTGTTCACCATTTCTAACACAAAATGAAATGATAAAACTTGCTGCCAAATGTTGCCCTGAAAAAATATATAATAATAATGTGTATAATAATAATAGTTATGTAATAATAAATGTATGATGCAAGGTTAAATCTGTATGTATGTATGTTACATTATTAGTATTTATTGCAGTAATCCTTATCACAGAACTTTCAAACTAACCATTTAAAACGAAAGTTTTTACTTTTTGATAGTAGGTATTCGTAATGAATTCGTTGAGTGTCGTGAAAACGTAACATAAGTTTGAGAAAAATGTATAAAGTTTATCACATGTACATATATGTACAATATATTACCTTATAGCCTAAATAGGCGAGGAGTATAGCTTCAGTGAACGATATCATAGCCAATATGACTTGCACAACCCACAAATACAGGGGTCTATTGACCCATATTATTCCGTCCCAATTAATTATCGGGTGCTCTTGAAATTCCTCTTCCGTTAAGTTGGCCGAATATTCGAACTCAGTCTTATTTCCAGGTTTGCAACCATAACTGAAATGATATTTTAATGCATTTTAACATTTATTGACTTTTTAAAATGTATGATTTGGCATTTGATTGATATACATGACCAGAAAATGCATTATATTTCAATGATTTGAAGAAGCTTGTACAATAAGTAACTGGAATTTTCTCAATTTTCTCAATCTACAAATTGAATTTCAGCATCCATCATGCCGATGTATTTTGAGAGCTGTTGATTGGTTGTTGAGATGCGAACTAGAGTTGCATGTAACTCCAGATGCGCATAATCGTCTTAAGCGTCTCAGTTTCTAACTAGTCTCGGAAAAATTTTAGTCTACAAGAAATTGAGAAAATTCCAGTTCCGATCTGTTCTGTTCGTACAAAAAAAAGTTCAATAACAATCTATTCGACTTTTAAATTTGAGATTCAAAACTATGTATCGTTCTGTTTAGTTTCACGATAGACGAAATAATTTGTGAATGCGAGTGACCTCCTGGTAAATTTTATAAATTCTCTTTTAGAGTGATTGAAGCTTGGCTGGCTACTTGACATTTCTGTATTCAAATGCAAGTGAACCGTAACCGAAAGGACGTACTTATATCTAAAATGAAACGAGTAAAATAATATGTACGTTTAGCTGTGTTACTACAAGTTTACGGTCAAATTGCAATGTTGCAGTATACGCGTCAACAACTTGACATTATCACACTTTCCCGATGTTTTATTAAAAGTAACACGAGAACTTGCCAATTGACACATAGACATCCTTGACCATTTGACCTTTCTTAAGCCATTAGTCAAAGCTTTCACCCATTTGTTTTATGTGCTGATTGCGGGGTGATCCTAGACCGTTCTCATTTCCTACTCACATTCGCTTTACGGGTATTTATGTACATTAGTCTTGACCCAACTACATTGTGTTAGACGTAAGTGGCTTTAAGTAAATCTATAAATTTTGGGATGGTAGAACCAAACAACATAAAATATAACCTGGCCACTCTGTATCCCAGGTCTGAATTATTGCTCGTACCAATGGTTACTTAGTTACTTAGTAAAGGTACAAGATTGTCTTTTCGATCCATTGACGCCCACAAGTTTCAATCTACTTGATCAAATAATCAATCTTCATTATCCTACATTAATGTCTACAAATTATCTATTTAGTTATAATATACTCCGTTAGTATATACATACATTGATGGATACCAGTGTATGCTTGTAACACCCGGTCATCCAGGCAGTCGAATACCACCAAATAAGTGATCATAAATGCTAGATACCATAGTTGCTAATTGGAAGAGGCTGTGATTAGAATGTCGTCGAGGGTACATTATCCTAGTACTTGTACAGTAGATTTTTTTAGGACTGTGTCGGCTCATCATCATTCCCTGAACCTTTTTCCCAACTCAGTTGGGGTCGGCTTTCCAGTCTAACTGTGATGCGGCTGAACTTCGATAATTTTCCGTGAAGCGACTGCCATCTGACCTCCACAACCAATGGTCTAATGACCAATGGCGATATCGAAGTTCCAAGTTAGGGTGGTTGGACTTTTTTTTTGAGGGCTCCAACTACCCGTAACGACTGCCATAGATGTTTGTATGGCAACCGGGACCGACGGCTTAACGTGCTCTCCGAGGCACTTATAAACCTGCGATAAATACACACATAACTTCGAAAAGCATCGAAAAGTCATTGGTGTGTGCCATGGTAAACCTGGGATCGAACTCGAGACCTCGTCTCAGCAGTCCATTACCCATACCACTAGGCTACCGCGGCCTGTGTCGGCTATGTTTAGAATATTAAGTTCAACGTGTAACGCACCAAAACATTGCTATTGTAATATAGAGTAATGACGAAGACCCACAAACATCAATTTGGTATTGTTCTCAACAACTTCAAATTCCAGAAAGTACTACGCAGTGAATTTTGACAAGTACACTTCACCTTCACCATTATACAAGTATAACATTCAGCTTAACCAGGAGTATAAACCAGAGGACCGTGCCAATAGAAGTGAATATCCATTTTCGGATTTTCATTGTCATTTTCATCGATGAAGTGTATTTCTACATTAAAGACACCTAAATGTGAAAAAATCTACTAGGTAGGTACAGCCATTGCAATGATATGGATGAGCGGGGCTTTCTGATACAAGTGTATTTTCACTTAACACGAGGCCACAATAACACAAATATTATTAAAAGCACCATTGTGTTTCAGAAAATAAATAAATAATCTAAAAAAATATATCCAAATTATCTAAATAGCTTCATAAATAAACAAATTTTTGAACTTGGAACTTTGTAAGTCATTATTGAAGATTTATTAATTCTAAGAACGACAAAATTAATGAAATTTAATCCTAAGGATTTAAATTACTTTATGCTTTAATTAGTGATCACGAACATACCAGGAAGCGGAAATGGGATCTCCATCGGCACAAACTCGGCAGATGTATAGCACGCACGTTAAAAGTTTGAAAACTAAGTTTGCTATTCTAATGCGTAAACCTGAAACAACAAATTTACTAATTAATAATTACTAGAAAAAAAGAATATAATGGTAATAGTATTAGGCAGAGTTTATGCTTAATACATTGCTTATCCGTCATAATTTATTAAAAAAAAACCCTCAAATAAAAAGCACAATATATTTAACAAATGGCAAATCTTAAACTTTAAGCAAACATTTTGAAGACAACTGTATATGTAAATAAAGGATGGTTTCCAGAGATTTGGTTGAAAAAATGTAAATAAACTACATTTTAAAAATGTTAATAACCTTAGTAAATCAGAAATATACCGGTAATAATATTGAACACAGGTTATGCCTATATATTCCTTATGCATCATAATTTATAAAAAAATAAGTAAAACGTTCATTCTCTGAACCTATCATAACTCATTTGTGGTCGGCTTTCTGGTCTAATTAAGATGTGGATGAACTTTGGATAATTTCTGTGAAGTGACTGCCATCGGACCTCTACAATCAAATTGACGATATCGAAGTTCTGTATTTAGGCCAGTTGGACTTTTAAGGGCTCCAACTACCCGTAACGACTGCCATAAATGTTTTGTTGGCCATCGGGACCGACGGCTTAACGTGCTCTCCGAGGCACGACTAGACTCGTGCAAATAGCCATAGGTATTCATGCATACAAATATTTACACTGAGCGGGGATCGAACCCGCGCCTCCTGCGTAGCAGTCTTGTTCACTGTCTGTGTGTATCTGTAATAAAAGTAAAACGCATAGCACAAATATTCAACAGATTACAAATCTTAAACTTTACACAACTATTGTTAACAGCTGTAACTGTAAATAAATTGACAGAGATTTGATTGAAAAATTTAAATTAAATAACTACGTAAAAAAATGTTAACAACCTTTATGTTTGCTTTATGCATATGCTTTATGCATATGCTTTATGCATATGCTTTATGCTTATTTCATAAAGATAATGGTTTGTTATCAGCGATTGAATAAGATTTAGTTTGTATGGGCGTCACGAATGGTTTAAATGGAGCGCAATCAGGAATTTCTACTTTCGATCATTTTATCTGGCAACGGGGACTGTATATCGGCAATGGCACGTCGAATGTTGAATTCTTTATTTGTATTGACGTAGACTACTAGGCTTCACTTATGTCGCGGCGGCGCAAAGTGCTTCTGCCCATATCAAGGGGCTACGCCTTCCCGAAGAGCGAAGCCTATGCTCGGGCCTTCTCCGCGAGTAGCAGCACTGCCGTGAAACAAATTACTACACCACGATGGCAACTCCAAAGTGCCGTAGGGATACCATAGATCCCACATTAGAGTAAGGAGGTCTACTCAAAGAGATGGCCCCGGGTCTGCCGGGGTGCGAAGATATGTTTTGTATAATCTCACCTCCGGCAATCAAAGACCCATACTTCGTGCGTTGGGTGGGTTCGAGTCCGATATAATCACCTCCACCACCTTGGCGGAGGTGGTATTCATGGGAGTAAAAAAAGGCTTCACTTTATACCCAAAGAAAGAAAAAAAGAAAAAGAGGCAATTTTTAGACATTGTTCTAATTTTTACACAGTTTCATTACCATTATTTAGTCTCCATCGTATCAGTACCTAAAGGTAAATGAAACGATAATTTTATAAAAACATCACTAAAAAATAAAAATAAATTGTACCATAATGTAAGTTAATCTTTACTTATGAAATTATTGTTTAATTGAGCTTTACTTACACAATGGAGATTGTTGGCGAGATCTCTTCAAGAAAAGGCCCGAACAGAGATGAATAACGCTTGTTAAACGGTATAGAAGATTAAAAAAGTACTAAATCGTTTTTTTATGCTACTACGGTTTAGGAGTACTACCAGGGGCCTTCAGCTTTGTGAGTGTATCCCTAACATACATTTTATACTATTACAAGTTTTGCTGAGAACACTTGGTAAAACGTAACGAAAATCGGTCACCCACGTACCTATGCATTACATCGTAATGCAAACTACCTGAGGATTACGAGAGTATTAATGAAGTACCTAATAGGAAAATAACCTCATTCAAAAATGAATAAGCCGCCCGATTGTGTGGACACGTCATAAACTTGACGTATATACTTAATATAAAGCAGAGGTCAGCGTTAATTGATTCTATGAAACAATGTCATGTTTATATCAAGGATCGCTCATATGAAATTTGAAGCCAATTAATTAGGATCAGTATAAAACTGTTTATTGCCTTTTCGCGCCAAAAGTTGAACCCTGACCCAAATGTCAGTGTCATCAGAGCGTTAGTTCCGGTTGCATCCAAAGCATCCAAAGCATGTACTTTGAGACACAGGGTACGCTCTTCGAATTTTAATATTAATTTAGCTTATGAATCGTTGCTTATGCACCTTTGTGAGGTTGGGGATGCTGTTGGAGCCCCAAAACACCCAAATATTTAACATAAGAAATAGAGATACCTAAATAAATAAATATTCTAAGACAATCTACACAACGCCATCTATGCCTCATGGTAAGCATAGTGTAACTAACTTGTGTTATAGATTCTAGAATGCGTATATACATACTTATATTATTCATATAAAGATTCAGACCAATGCAAATAGACATATTCATGCATACAAATATTTGTACAGAGCGGGGATCGAACCCGCGCCTCCTACTACGGCACAGAAGCCTGTTCTTATCACTATCACTACATAGTATAAAATAAAGTCGCGTTTTCTGTCCCTATTTTTCTTGTCCTTTTGTATGCTTAAATCTTTAGAACTACGCAACGAATTTTGATGCGGTTTGTTTCAATAGATAGAATAGTTAAAGAGGAAGGTTTATATGTATATAACATCATGCTACGACTAACAGGTGCGGAGCAGGTTTGAAAAATGTTGCAAAAACGGGGTGACGCAGACGAAGTCGCGCGGGTCAGCTAGTATTAAATAAAATATTATTCATGAGTTCTTTAGAATTTCAGGGGAGGTACAGGACTCGTGACTTAATATTAACCGTAAAAATACTAGACAGGGTCAGGCTTGTTGTTAACGCATGAAAACCCTTCTGAGCCACGGACCCCATGTTAAGTCCTCGATCTCAGTTGATATAAAAACAAAAATAAATATCACAGATGTTTTTATATCTACTGGGATCGACAGCGTAACTTTGCGATGGTTGCGGATAGTTAGCTGAAAAGCCCGACAACCTAGAACTTCGATATCGCCAGTGGACTGGGGAGTTCAGATGGCAGTCGAAGTTCAACGGATTCGTAGTTAGGAAAGCCAAGTCAACTGAGTTTTAAAAAGGCTCGAGAGACCTTATCATCAGTAAAATTTTTAGTATCAGTAGTTATTTTTAGTTAAATGCTAACACTATCGGGAGTTGAGACACCGTGCATATCTAATGTATAAAAATACGGAATACGATTCATTTCGCGTTAAAGAGAACTTAAGTACCTACTTATTACGTATACTTTCATCCATGACACAGTTGCATAAAATCAATTAAACGGTTGTGTAGTGGCGGCCAATGATACCGATAAATTATTGCTTGTATTATTATATACCTACGACATGAAAAAGCCAGTTAAACTAGTAAAAGAAAAAATACTAAACTAGACCTCAATGAAGGATGTAGACGGATGTATCTAACATGCCCCAAAACCTCGAGGCGCATGACTGATCAAGTACCTAGTCAAATTAAAGTAAATTAATGATCGAAATTGTTAGGTAAATGTAAGTAAGTAGTCTTAATTTATAATATTCTTTACATTTATAGATACTAGATGATTAGACACAAATTAGTAGAATAGGTAGGTACAAATAAAATTAAAGTACAGGTACTATATTAAAGGCACTCTAACATATTTCACTCTCTTGAAATTTTTGAAAAAATTCTAAATGGAAACCCTCCTGTTATTTATGACTAGTGAATTTATTTGACGCGAAGAGGCGGCAGTAGCGTCTAATAATTTATTAAAATAGGTTCCTCAGTGGCAGTGTCTATCGATTTACCTTTTTATAATATTAGTATACAAAAATACTTACTCGATCGTTGATTCTTTATAAAATATAGTTGCAGTCTTTCTTTGAAAGTATTCTCGTTCACGTAATACTCCACACGGACTCTAGAACAAAATAAAGTCATTATTAGAACTGTCTTTCATATCAGAGTTATGACCTATATTCTTTCGGTGTGGCATTGATACATAAGTAGCCTTAATTAGCTATACCGCGTACATATTTCTTGGAAATTGCAGCCTAGGAAGCAAACACTTTCACTTAAAGAATATTTCTAGTTCACTGATAACATATTCTCGTTAATAAAGGAAATTATTATAATAGAAACAGGAGCCCGCTACCTGTTACATACTGTTATACACTAAGCCCTTTTAAGTATCAACTAAACTGCTAGAAGAAAACAAAAATGCAGATCTAACTGTTGTCGCTGCCTTCATTCCTAGGGTACTATAAATACTTAACAAACGTATACCACACCAGCAATTTGGCTTAATTAGGTAGTTTTACCAGTAATAATAGAGTATACTCCAGGTTAATATTAGCAATTTCTTTCCAAATGCAACGATTTGTTTGAAGTGATTAAATTTCGACAGTGCATATTTATTGCCTAAATAAGCAATTATGCTGTTAACATGAGTACTGGCCTAGTAAATTACTAATTGTAATTTGAGCAATTACGTCACTCAACCTTGGTCCTATTTGCTCACGTCGGAAGCAACTTCTTTAAAGCTCACAATTACCTACTATGTAATATGCATTTATTACTATCTACTAGTGTTTTCTGACCACTAGTCTGTAAGTAGTATTCTAAATTATATTTAATAGTAGCGTAGTCGTGTCTGTATTGTACATTGAAAATGTACAATACAAGTTAGATGTACAATTCTGAATGCAAAAACCTTTTGCAAAAATATTTGATGTTCTTGTCTAATTGTTCGGACGGATTTCTATGCGGTGTTTTTAAAGGTCTTGGTCAGGCTTAAATTATTACGTGAATTCGATCGCAATCGGTTGAGTAGAACCGAGGTAACAGCTAGTTTAGACTGTAAATTAGTTAGTTTTTAGTAATTATAGGGCAATACTTCTGGTGATTTCATGAAAATGGCGAAGCTTTTCCCGGCTTATATTATGACACAATGAGACCTGGAGAAGACGTAGTTCTAGTGCCAGGTGATTATTTCTACGTGTGAAAGAGATTTACTGTGTCAGGATGTGGTCGGAGGCAGTCGGTGATGGCTGGACTAACATAGAGACCTCAAGGGGTGGTATATTATTCGTAACTGCTGACCAAATTCATACTTACTGTCTTTGTTTCCCAAATACGCGCCATGGTGTTCTATAATGTTTGAATATTGTATACACTAGTGTTTTGGGTTTTATATATATATTTGGGTCTTAAGCCAATCTCGGATGAACAATGAACGACCCTAGACTCTAGGTATATGAAGTCATTAGGAGGATGATGATGAGGTAGTTAAAAACACTACGGACAAACGATATTTATTGCTATGAAAATAGAAGAAAATTTGTTAGTATTTCGATCACAGTACCACCCGATTGTCAGATAGCAGAATGAAGTTTCATTGTCAATCGATTGTGATGGCTAGATAGATAGACTTTGGGGTCGGGACAATGGCGACGGTCCGTATCAAAAGTAGGCCTTTGCACTCGACGTTGTTATGTGACATTGTGCATTGATTGCTATTGTTCTATCGTTGACAAAAGTCACTTTAAGTGTACATATAGTTCTACTGACAAATAAAATGAGTTTTATCCTGTGTGTCTGTCGGTTATCGCGACCGACGTCTCCTTTCTCGAACTCTAATCCAGGTATGTGTACGAAATTTCGTCAGGTTATCTTTCAGTTCAATGGTTATGTTTAAAGCGTGAAAGCGTAACAGGCAGACTGTAGACGGAAAATAGGAAGTCAGTGTGACACGAAACGAAGTGTAGTCATTGACTTACGAAGAATCTTAACACAACGCAACGTATAGAAAAGCAAGATTTGGCGGTAACTCCTCCAACAAAAGCGAAACGTCAGCTGTGGCTGACATTTTTACGGTTTGAGTATGTAATTGTTACAATTCTATTTATTTGCCCGGATGTAATAAACTAAGAAAATGCATCTATGAGAAAATATCTAGTAATACGATAACCCACCTAGCAACTTCGAAAATTCCTTCAAAATTCCACTTTAAATATTATATAATTGTTCATATCGCCGGTTATACTCAACTGATTGCGATCAAACAAACGTAAGACTTTAAGCCCTTTCAATAAAAATACCGCATCATAATCCGTTCAGCAGTTTTTGCATCCACCGCGTTGAAACCGAGTAGAGACAAAGAGACCGATCGAATTCCAAAAAAAAATCATGTTCAGCTTCAGTTCAACCATTTTTTTATAAACATCTTCAATGTAGGTACAGTTCCGAACTTGACAGTTACAATTACTTAATTATTTTATTTAAATATTACTACTTAATTATACAACGCTTCTGACTTTAATTTAGTCATTACAGCATAGTAAATAATAAAATATAACCTAGTTTATTTCCCGGGAATAAGTTCCCAGGGATTACGGAACGGGATCAATATTCCACGTCCGCAGAGCCGCGGGCAATAGCTCCTGTTAAATAAGACTGAAACGCTTATGAAAATGTTATGTTGTGTACAATTCACAAACTCGAAATGTTCTGAAACAATCTGAAAAAACCTCAAATAAGATCATTTTTTTTAAGATGGCGCTGGTCTCGACGTGGGTATAGATAGTTCATACAAATTCATTTCCGGGTGAAGTCGGGACCCAGGAGACTAGTTAAAAATAGATGTTACTGGGTTTAAATTTTAAAGCAATGTTAAAAGTTAAGAAACTTTTCCCGCCATGAATCGAACAAAACACTGGAAAATGGTTATTCACAAAATCGTGTTCTTTAATAATGAAAACTCACGACGTTGTGGATAATTAAGATAATTCGGATCTGGTGTGTACTAAAAGGTAACTTAATTATATCTAAATTCGTACAATTTTATTTGTAAAAAATGATTATAGAATATGTATGGTTTTGTTAGTAGTTGAACTACTAAATGAAATAAATCATTTGTCCTTTAATTAGCGTAGTGCTTTGTACAAGTATATGTATTTCCATAAATAAACCACAAACTATTGTCATCTAATATCACAAAGGAGTCATTTAAGCGCGATACCCACAACGCGGGTGCGTATCGGGTGCGAGGCATTTTGTCATCCATCGCCGTTTGCAGAATAAAGTAATAAAAATACTATATTAAGAAACCGGCGATGGATTGCAAAACTACCCGCGCCCGACCCTCACCCGCAAATACCGCTTTATACCTACTTACTTCAACAGTAAATATCGTTGTAGCTCTATGTAAATAATTCGCTCTAGTGACAAGATAAAAATGGAGTTTGGTACAACTATACTATTATATCAACATAAATTGCTGTCAGTTTACCAGCACATTCATTATTTTCAACTGGCACCACCAACGTTTGTCTAATTTTATGATTTTAAATCCTGAAAGGTTTTGATAGTCTGTGAGGGGCTGGTTTCTTTGATTGAATATTGCACCTCGTGGCTCCTAACGTAATCTGTGTAAAGTGCAATAAAACTTGTTGATCTTCCCCCATGAAGAATGTAACATAGATTTCCCGCAACGTATAAGACAAAAGTAGCCTATGAGTTATTCTAGATACAATTCGTATGGCAACCGGGACCGACGGCTTAAGGTGCTCGCCGAGGCACAACCAGACCGGTGCAAACAGCCATATTCATGCATACAACTTTTTTGCACTGAGCGGGGATCGAACCCGCGCCCCGTGCGTAGCAGTCGCGTGCACTACCGCCACGGCCGTCCACCTGCACCAGATATATATTTGTGAATTTCAAAAAGCAGCGTGTTAGTTCTTTTGTAACCTCCACGTGAGAATAGAACACTGAACACCGTGAGTCATCAAAACAACTCTGTATCCTTCGGAATCCGTCTAATACGTACCCAGACAAACATTATTGTCTTGGACATATAACCATATGTCCAAGGTACTAGTACTTAATTCGCTCTAGTAAAAAGATATAGTTGAATTTCGGGATACCTAAATATGATGTCCGATAACTGTATAACACATAAGTTGCTGTCAGTTCAAAAACTATATTCTTTCAGATTGTAATACCAAGATTATCTCTTGCATAATGTAATGGTTTTAGATCAACGATGATCCCCGAAAGGTTTTGATAGCCTGTGTCAGTCATGTCCTTTGATCGGGCTACAGCAAAATGTTTCAGTACGCTTTGATTGAAATTTTACCAGTCTCTTTGAAAAAGGCGACAATATTAACGATAGTTTTATTTTCACCTGCTGGCGCTTAGAGAGTACAGCGATTGCACTTTAGCACTGCCACAGTTGATTGACTCGCTTTTAAATTTTGCGAAATTTTGCGAATATGTAACCGGTTTATCTTTTGAGTGCCTTGACATAGAAGTTTGGTTTTTGAACGGGATTGTAGCCCTAAGTAGGTATTGGATATTAATTCCAACTAATAACATCGATAGAATGATATGAACAGTCAGACGGATAATAAAACGATCCTGTAAGGTTCTGACGCACGGAATCCTAAAAAGACCAATAAAACATTAATAAAATGTAACGTCAAATATAATAGCTTTCACCGAAAGCCCATAATATTTTTGTATTCTATAACGTAACACAATTTTCAATATAATATTATTCACTACCCTCCTGGCTTAGTTTGGATATCATAATTTCTAATAACTTAGCATTAGCTGATTGAAATACTGTAATTCTTTAACAGCTAATAAATCACTAATTTATTAGCAATAGATTTTAATCCGACCTGTATGCGATATTCGCCAGAGTACTCAGGTCAGGTCACTGCACAAACAATTGATTCTGATGCGGTGTACTGTGAAGGATTCGTTTTGTGAAATTTGTACCTATAGCGAGTATTAACGCGAATATTCAAGCGCTGGGGAGTGTTCCTAGAAGTGAACAATTTGAACATGTTACCGCTGTTGCTTCTGCTAACTATACTTTTAACGCGAATAAATAACAAAAAAAAATTAGGACGGTTAGATTTTAGTTTAGACGTACTTCTTTGTCTACAGTATCGTTGCACTCCATGAGGTCATGATGCGACTGCCAAGACAGTAACTCAAAGCAGAGGCGCACAAAACTTCTGCCTCAGATGTAGGTTCAATGTACGTCAGAAAGGGGCTACTTTCTGACGTACATCACCCTTAGAAATATATGTTATGTTGTATGATTTTAGATTGACATGATCATTAACATATTCACTGTTAAGTCTATCGGGATATTTACCATGTTTGTACACAAAAAACTTGGCGCTTGCAACAGCGCTGAAATATCGGTTGCTAAATGAAATCAACCAACATGATAAATATTCCGGTAGATTTAACAGTGAATATAATTAACATGTTTCCTTGATTAGAGGCATCAACATTCAATAACAACTATTCATTATAAATTTTTGAGGTAAACTCTAAAAAGTAGCAATAAAAACCTGAGTAAAATTAAACCACAAAATCCACAACGGGTGTAAACAGTATTATAGAAACCGGATAATTTTAAACCCCGTCCGAATTCAAACAGGATAGTACTTAGGTAACCAAAGTACAACCGTTGAGAGTATACTTTACTCGAATATTGAAATATTGCAGCTATAGGGTACGTACCTAACTTTTTATAATGTTGGGTAAATAAATTAATTAATGCCACGTCATCAGTTCTGGATATGTCATCCTCTGATAGAGTAGAATATTTCTCTTGACACTACTGTTGGTGTCATTTATTCATGCCACTTAGGTGTCAGACAAAAACACGGCCCACATCATGGAAAGTGGGCACCGTGGCTTATGAACGTTTACAACACCAGAGGCGTCACACACTTGTGCTGTCGACTCTGTAGAATCCTTCTAAAGCCCGATTGGGAGCTAAATAATTACCCGTGACACTTCTGGTAGCCTTCCCCGTGACGGTACGCCCACTATTGGTGGTGTCACGGAATAAGCACGTCACCGAATCTGAGACACCAAGGTTGAAGCTTCGGAAGCCTTGCTGAGATGATAATGATAACAAAACGGTCATTCTAGCAGTTAGCAGTAAGGCACAATTTTGAATCATATTTTTACGAGCCGCCTGTAATAGGCGGTGACATTTTAATTTCTGATCACGTTCACACAACCGTTTGGAACCTATTCCAGGGATTACAAGTAGCTTATGTGTTATTACACTGTACTTAATTACAGTCAAAACCTTTGAGCTGTTTGAGCGTGATCGAGTAACCACCAAACATCTTCAAAAACTTTTATGTAATAGAATAGAATATTGCAGAAACCCATGGAGGCATGTGTGAATTTTTGTTTTTGTATTTTAGTTGACATTATTGATGCATTATTGATTTATATGAACAAACTCTTTAAAATACATCAATGTGTTATAAGGTAATCGTAACAGTGTAATGTCGCCGTAACGCCCGCCGCCATTGTGATTCCTGCATACTTACGTACTCGTATATTTTACAAGCACCCAGTCGTTGAACGTTGTTCATAGTAGGTATGTATATTATATACACATACATATTCGACCTCAACTTGTTTGAGTGGGTATTCATCACGTTTCATGTTTAATATTTCATCGTTCGGATTTACACTGAATGAAATAATATTTCAATATTTTTGATATCATCCGCCTCGATGTTAATCTGTAAAGCTTAGCTTAACAGCGCATAGACAGTAAAATATAATTCTCTTGTACTAATTTATAAAGGAATATTAGAAACTAGGTGTAGCGCGCAGTTCCGTCTGCACTGCCGCCTTCCCAAGCTTTAGTCTATCTACATTCATTCCACAAAATAAGCAGTTTATGGCGTGAAAATTTTACAGATAGACAGGTGTATTTAATGTCACTTTTAAAATATTAATATGGGTCAATATAGATGAATAATAATAAGACAAATCTCAATTTTTACTTTTATGTAGACAAGTAACATTATGTCAGTCACAACTACTGTAATCAAGCGAATAATTTAAGTTCATTTATATCAAGAATTTAGTTAGCGAATTGGGCGCAGGTTGAGGGACATAACCGGTGACACTCGCTTCGTGCCTGGGGCAAAGGTTGGCCGTTGCGGCGCAGCGATGCTGCTAGCATCATGAGCAAGTTTGCCCCTGATACGATGAGCGGCAAGTTGATTATTATTACAACTTAGAAGAATTTAAGATTCATGTCTGTAGATTTATTTAAATAGTAATTATATATTTTGATGTTTATAATTATTCTTGTAAACATTAAAAAATTAAGTCAGTTCTCATTCAATCAGTTTTGAAAACGACTCAAAGTTTACACTTATAATGTTCTCGATTTTGACTTAACTTCGGTAGTAGATAGATGTAGATAATACATATTTTAAGTGATGTTCAACAAATCCAATCTGAAATATATATACTTTTATACTGAACCAAAGTATAAAAGTACACTGACGGACTCATAAACTGCATCAAAGTAATAGACGACTTTGAAATAAATATTTTAACCAAGTATGCATACTTTCCATACAGATTTAAATTGAAACCTCTAGATTGGTTCGTGAACTTTAAAACAGCGTAGGGTCATATCTTTAAGTTTAAGTTTATGTACTGGAAAGGACCTTAAGACTTTTTTTGAAGAAAAAACAGAAATTTAAGAAAAATTGGTTTAATTAAAAAATTGGTTTTAACAATAGACACAAACTTTATGCAAGGGTTTATTTGTGTTTTAATAAGGTGTATTACCCCCACGTGCCCTTATTACGGATTCTAATCGGTTCCGCATAGATTTTATAAGGGTTTTTAAAAGATCTTGCGGAATATTGTCCCATTCTTCTGAAAGTGCTGTTCTTAGTGCTGCCACTGTCGTGGGCGAAGGGTTTCTCGCATATACAGCTCTTTTTAAATTGTCCCAAACATGCTCGATGGGATTAAGATCCGGGCTGCGTGCTGGCCAATTCATTGTACGTATCCCAACCTCTTCGCAATAATGTTGAACTTGTGCAGCTGCATGCGGCCGGGCATTATCCTGCATTAAAGTAAAATTTTCGCCTATGAATCCCATGTAAGGCACCACGTGATCTTCTAATATCTCTGTTATGTAGCGATGTGCTGTCAAACCCCCTCTATTACCGTTTTGACGGACCATGTCTATGAACACAAGTTCTGTTCGCCCGTTCATCGATATGCCACCCCAGACCATACATGAACCGCCTCCAAAAGGAACACGCTCCTCAATGCAACTTTGAGCATATCGCTCCCCACGTCGACGATAGACTCTTCTGCGACCATCTGCACCATATAAACATGTCCTACACTCGTCCGTGAACAATACAGAGGCCCACTGCTCTTCTGTCCAATTCAGGTGATGACGCGCAAATCTTAAGCGAGCTTGTCTGTGAGCTGTAGACAACTTTGGACCATTTGCTGGTCTAAAAGGGGTGATATCCGCTTCCTTTAACCTTCTTCTTATTGTTCGTGCACACACGTTTACTCCACGCACTTCATTAAGCTCGGTTTTGATGTTAACTGACGTGAGGAAACGATTTCGCAGGGAAGTTATAACAATAAATCGGTCATCACGACCTGTGGTTGCTCGAGTTCTGCCTGTACCACGTCTCCTCCTGTAAGAACCTGTCTCTAAAAACCTTCTGTATATTCTAGAAACCGTAGACTGGTTTAAATTTAAATTTCTACCAATCTTTCGTTGATCCAAGCCCTCCCGCACCAATGCTACAATTTATGCCGCTTGTTCGGACGAAGTATCCATATTATGGTTCAAAAACTCTCGATGTGTTAAAAAACTAACCCAACAATTATGCTGGTAACAATAATCCCACCAAAACATAAATGTAAAAAAGGAGAGCCAAGTTCAATACAAAATTTATTCTCTGCTGTGGGCTTCGCCGCTAAAAGAATGGAGATCAGAGATTGAGTGCCAAGTTCTATGCAAAATCCAAATATGTAGTCTAAGGGCTGACTTGGCTGGTTTTCCTATACGAATTATATAGCCTTCGCATGTTTTAAACCTGTTACCTTTCGGTTCTTATTTCTATATTCCGAAAATTTAGCTTGCTGGTAGAAACTACCCATCGAACATAAGGCTCTTCCATGACTGTGTAAAAGTAGGTACTTAGTAATAATTCGTATGGGAAAACCAGCCAAGTCAGCCCTTAGACTACATATTTGGATTTTGCATAGAACTTGGCACTCAATCTCTGATCTCCATTCTTTTAGCGGCGAAGCCCACAGCAGAGAATAAATTTTGTATTGAACTTGGCTCTCCTTTTTTACATTTATGTTTTGGTGGGATATCATTACTTTTTGTAGGTAAGTACATATCCTCGTAACGCCGTGAGTCCTTTTAAAAGGACAATTCAAAACTAAAAGTTGACTTGATAAGTATAAAACAATTGCATTGCCAAGCCCACAGCAAAGAATAATTTTTGTATTGAACTTGGCTCTCCTTTTTTACATTTATGTTTTTGGTGGGATAATAGATTACAATATCTAATGCCGCCGTTCCAAGCCGCCGGGCAAACCTGGCGAGCAGGCGGGTATGGTATGTAAAGGCCTTAATGATGCATTCATATTTTTTGTAATAAATCAATAAAATCAAAAGTAGACTTTATAAATATAAAACAATTGAATGAGTTACTGTATTTTCTTACGTTTACGGGGTATAATTTCCTTCTCAGTGTTATTTCCTATATTTTCTTGTACCTTTGAAATATTTGAGTGAATTGCCCATCTTCCATCGGGAGGCATTGGAATAATTTGGTGTAAGGTGAGAGTGTCACCCACCCGTAATTCTATTGTACGACTCATTGTACAATACCTATACCTACCTACGTAATAAAAAGATAAAATTATTTGCTACTATCAACAAGTTCTCAAACTCTTAAGTTAAGTAGTTATATACACCTACTTACTTTTAACTATACTTAACTTACCTATTTACTTAAAAATACAATTGCTTAAAAAAATAAAAATAAACTATTGCCTATACTATAATATTATACGTACGTACCTACTTAATAAAGAAATTGTAATAATAATATTACTACAATTATATATTTACTTTATTACTACAAACTTCACTAAAGGAAACTTAAGGAAAAATTTCGCAGCCTAAATCGCAACCTTATAGGTCAGATATTGAGAGACAACCGGACAGCAAGACGGCGCTCGCGCTTATGAGCGCGGCTGCCGCTCGTTCGGCGACGACGTTTCGATTCGGGTGTCACAGCGCATGCGCGAACCCCGGTTTGCGCATGCGCTGTGACGCTCCGGCGTCACTTGACGAGCGCGCGTCGTGTATATACCGAAAATCTAAATAAATGCGTATTATTTTATCATTATTTATGAGTAGGTAATGATTTTACACTATTGATGTGATTTTACAATATTGGTGTGCGCTAAATATAAAAATAATAATATTAATCCCAGTTAATAACGTAGGTACCTACCCTATAAGTAATATTAGGTATTTATGTTAAGCGTTCATAATCACTACATAGTATAAAATAAAGTCGCGTTTTCTGTCCCTATTTTTCTTGTCCCTTTGTATGCTTAAATCTTTAGAACTACGCAACGGATTTTGATGCGGTTTGTTTCAATAGATAGAATGGTTAAAGAGGAAGGTTTATATGTATATAACATCATGCTACGACTAACAGGTGCGGAGAACACGAAAACGGGGTGACGCAGACGAAGTCGCGCGGGTCAGCTAGTAGGATCTAATTATCTAAAATTGCCAGTTTTTTGTTTATTCCCTTGTATTCATCTAATTACCTCTCTGCATACCAAATTTTAACTCTCTAGGTCATCTGGAACTGGGTTAGAGTTTTGGTCTCCTTTAAGTAATATTAGGTATTTATGTTAAGCGTTCATAATGGAATCTAATTATTTAAAAATTGCCAGTTTTTTATTTATTCCTTTGTATTCATCTAATTACCTAGCTGCATACCTAATTTTAACTCTCCAGGTCATCTGGAACTGGGTTAGAGTTTTGGTCTCCTTTAAGTAATATTAGGTATTTATGTTAAGCGTTCATAATGGAATCTAATTATTTAAAAATTGCCAGTTTTTTATTTATTCCTTTGTATTCATCTAATTTCCTAGCTGCATACCTAATTTTAACTCTCCAGGTCATCTGGAACTGGGTTAGAGTTTTGGTCTCCTTTAAGTAATATTAGGTATTTATGTTAAGCGTTCATAATAGAATCTAATTATTTAAAAATTGCCAGTTTTTTATTTTTTCCTTTGTATTCATCTAATTACCTATCTGCATACCAAATTTTAACTCTCTAGGTCATCTGGAACTGGGTTAGAGTTTTGGTCTCCTTTAAGTAATATTAGGGAAATTTATGTTAAGCGTTCATAATAGCAACTAATTATTTAAAAATTGCCAGTTTTTGATTTTTTCCTTTCTATTCATCTAATTACCTATCTGCATGCCAAATTTTAACTCTCTAGGTCATCTGGAACTGGGATATAGTTTTGGTCTATAGGTCAGTCAGTGATAAAAATGAGGAATTTTGGACATTAATGGGTAAAAATCATTTAAAATGACCATTTTGATTGCAAAATTTGTCCACACCCGATATTTTGATGATAGCATTATTTTTACTATGTGAGAAGTACCTATTAGTACTCTGATATATATTATCTAGCTATATTACACAGATTAATATAACTTTTGTCTATAATAAACACAATATATTCTTTTTTTTTCATGGAACTCGGAAAATCTTCATACAAAATAATTTGTCCTCTTCACGGGCTGCGTAACAAAAATTATCTAAATAAATCTAATCTACGGTATTTAATTATATTGATGAACTTTTTGCCAAAACGTTGTTAATACCCATTGATTACGGTAAAACATATTTTATTTTAATTATTTAAAATATTAAAATTTTGGGTACAAAGTAATGTCCATTATTTTGTTCATTTTTGTTATTCGATTTTGTAACACCAAAATTTGGTATTATTTACAATTTGTAAAATGGCAACCTTCAAACTATAACGAGCCAATCACATACCAGAATCTAATATGAGTCGGCCATTTTGTCTCCGAGTAGAAATAGGTGAATACCGCGTGTTTCATAGTTGCGAGCAAAATTCCAATTTTAAAACATCAGTTTTGTTTTGTTCGAAACAACACAGGTAAGTGAGCACTTACATTATTTAATTAACCAATTAAGCATGTTATTGCTGACATTTATTGAAATGACAGGTGGTTGGAACTAATTGAGATTTTTGTTTGGCTTATCATACTTGAAGTTACTTTCAAAGCATAACGGTTATTCATTTTTGTTATGATTTTAGTTACGTTGCAAAAATGAAATAACAAAAATACAAAAATGAAATAACAAAAATGAACTAAAGTCGCAATCACATTGCTGGTGTTATTATTAGAGATTATAATGTTATAATTATATTTGAGTGTATTTTTTTTATAAAATATGGGTATGGGCTTTTTTTGTCTTTCTGTTCGCTTTCTGTTTTCATCAAATTCTTTTGTCTGTCTGACTATCTTTTATCCTTCGATTAATTTTTCACTATATGCTCGCCATCAATCATCACCTTAGTTTGTCTAGCTTCTTATTCGTTTGTTAATTTATGCATATTACTAGCCGGCTTCGCCTGCGTGGAATGCGTGGAATTTTGATTCAGTTCCTGCAAACTATTAGAACCTTTTTCCGGGATAAAAAGCATGTGTTAGCCCGATCGGACCACCCAGCCGCTAGAGCATGATTGAATAATAAACATACAAACAAACAAACATACAAACATCTTCACAAACTTTCACATTTATAATATTAGTACGAAGTACAATTTATATTTCTATGCATAGTTCTCTCTCTGTTTGTGCTTATGGTATATTTCTTTATTTTCTACTACACATATATGTATAAAGTATTTATTTTGATATATTCATAGGTTGGATCAGTGTAGACTACAAAAGTTAACTATGTAGCTTACGATTAATCTGAGAATAATGTCTGATAAGATAACTAATATTACGTTGATCTCCTTTCATTGTCTCCAAAAAAAATTTTTTTTCATGGGAGTTATTATAAAGGTACGGAGGCTTGTATCTGCAATAGTTAATTAATAAAACAAATGCTAAAAAAAGGGTTTTTATTGCGGAACTCCTTATACGAAATCAATAAAATAAATAACTGTCGGACTATAATGTGCATTGAAAACGAGCCCTAATATTTCATTTTTGTTATTTTTTGTTACGCCGTTCATTTTTGTTACATTTTCATTTTTGTTTCATATTTGTCACAATGGTCATTTTAAATGATTTTCACCCTAATATTTAAATAACCGTTTGAGATAAGTTTATGAAAATTAGAACACATATGTATCTCGCAAGTGAGACTTGCGAGATACATATGTGTTCTAATTTTTTTAATTAATATATGAGCCAAATTTGATACGTTTATGTTAAATAGTTTTTGATTTATGAGGGGGTCAAAAGTGGCTCCAAATGGTTCGTGTAATATTACACACGGTGCGGCTCGCCAGTTCTGTTTCTAGAACTTGGCTTGACACGCTCCCGCGTGTCTAGATTCAATTGACAAAACAAAAGAAATCAATGAGAATCAATTTAAAACTTTGCTATAAATAACACGCAAATCTGATACTACAAGTAAATTTTCTTTTCCCGGCTATATTCATTTGTTTTACTGCAGTTCTATTTTTAAATTTAATTTTTTTTTAAGATTAAGAGCCAGTCTTTCCATATTTATATAATTTAATCTAAAAAGTTTGCATACTTATTATAAAAAATCCTTTTAGAGTAAACCGGAACTTTGATGCAGTTTATGAGTCCGTCAGTGTATATTATATATACCTACTTTACATTGGTAATACCGTTACGCAATTCTACAAAACAAATACTATTTTTAAATTCTAACATAAGAGAATATACAGGATAATTAGTTACAACAATTACAGAACTGTCCGTTACTGAACAAGGTCTTTGTTGTTTGTTTTCATGATTAAATTATAAAATACAAAGGTTATGTATGTGAAAACAGAGTGAACGTTTGTTAAAAACACAGTGTTTCTGGAAATAGCGCTCGACATTAAAAATGAAGCTTTCACAATTCACAATTGTGACGACAGGTTCAACATTTCGCGATTATGTAAATTATTTGGAGGGTTATTAGATATTTATGAAATAATAACTGCTCTGTAAAAGAAAACACTGTATCACGGTAATTTACATTTAGCCAAGCTTTTAATGATTTTTTTGAAAATACCGGGTTGTACATACTAATACTATTAGTAGGAACATTTTGTAGCATCTCTTTAGGACGTTACAATATTTTAATATATTTTTGTTTTAGACCTGCTTGATGACTTTTGCGTTAACAGGACGTAATAGTAGGTACTATCCATGTACTTAACATTGCTCTTACATCAATCTAATGTTCATGACTTGAGCTTCAAGCAATGTACTGTTTAGCTTCACAAGTTCCAAAAATAGATTTAAGTATTCAAAATGATTAACATTAATGAAGAAAACGCTTTAATATAGAAATTAATCATTGGAATACTTTGAATTACTGGCAACACTGTTAATAGTTAATGAACCCAGAATCTGCTAGCATTGCTACGTAAATTGCCAGTGTTATTTTGGAGCGTGTAATCAGTCTTTTGTTCTCGTGAATCGGGGTGTGCTACCGTATCGCTTAAACTATGCTAGTATCAGGGGCCGAAATATTTACTGACAAGACTGATACCTATAGAAAAATACGAACGGAATCTTTAACAGAATCGGAATGAAACGCCTAAGGTATACCATCAGAACTGTCCTGTCCACGTACCCATTCTCACCAAAAGTATACCACTCGGTTATCTTTAGTCCTGTGTGATTAAATCTTGCAGTAACCGTTAGACGTTTGCGAAGGAAAAATTAGGCGTTTATATTCCAAACCCACATGTTTTCTTATTTCTTGTTTTTATATCAAAATACACGTATTACGTGGGAAAATCCTAAATAAGGTTGCTATGCAACCACAAAACTAAACTACAACCGGTACTACAAACGAAATCGCAGACAATTTTGTGGTGCACCCGATTTTTTGTGACAGTCTCCGCCGTATGATTCTAAGCACACCAATACAAAGTGCACCTTTCTACAAATAAAAAAATATTATCATCGTAAAATCATAACATCGTTTTGTCAATTGAGCACGCATTCATATATTATGTCCAACGTATTCAAATAATCCTGCAAGTCAAGCTTTATGTTTTAACCTAATTTCAAGCAAATAAATCTACATAAATGTGCCATTAGTCTGTGCTATCTGTGTGGTGCAAAATTTGAGAGTAACATCACCTTGATTATAATATTTTCACTTCGAATGTCTATTGTCTAGATTGAAAATAATATAATATCTGTCCTAGGGTAGACTATGACATTTATATACGACACAATAATTATATCCAAGTGAGGCATATAAAAGGTTACACGTGCCTCATTCTAACATCCTATAGGTACTATGTATCTCTTTCTATAATAGAGAACTAATTAACCGCTTAGTAGTTTCATTCTAAATATTGATATAGGTACCCTCTCTGGTAACCATAATATTTTTGTTGTACCTTACACAGCACACAATGTCCAATAAGAAATCGTAAAAAACTCTTTACGAATTGAATTAGGAACTTAAATATGAATAAGTCTCGTAAATTGAAAAAGGCATATTACCAGAGATTTCAATTTCCAAATTTTGTTTCAAGTATATTTTTATAATAATTGGCCAGTTCCACAAAACCTTCAGTGTGGCTCATGTATTATAGGTACCATACCTATTTAATATATGTTTGCCCATTTGTAAAGGCTCTTTTCAAACGGCTCTTTTCAGTTTTTTCTTTAGGTACAAATTATTTTACATTTTGTTATTTTGTAAGTAATTAAATATAAATGAATTTTATAAATAGAATGAAGGCACCAATATTGGTGCCTTAACTAAACTCATAATTTATGATTTTAGATAGATGAGATATGATTTTAGTCGAATAAATAATAATATTGAATTGTAATATATAAAAACAGTGCCATAAACTATTTTAAACGTTAATGAGCTTTAAAACGAACATAACACATAACCGTGTACATACCGCGAGCCAATAGAGACAGCAATTTAAGTTCGTAATTACCTGTTGAGTCCGTCCCAAAGATCGTGGTGAGGTCGCATATACTCTGCCGGGCCTTATTCAATCGTAAGTAGCGTATGATATTTAAAAAATAGTAGGTAAGCAGAAAAGTTGCTGAACTTGTACAAATTTGATAACAAGCTTAACATTGAAATAAATAAATGAATTGGAGACAGTTTGAAGAGTGGAGCTCCCGCATCAGCCTTCGTACTTATTTTTTTAATCATCCAGAAATAAAAGATCCGTAATCTATCTTGATAAAGATGCTGGTTAACATCGATAAAAATATTTATATTCAGGCATCGTATACAACGCATACGTTGATTAAGGAAAGTAAGTAATAAGTAAAAATCATATTTATAATATTTCATGATCACCCAGGTATTATACGAGTATACATTGCCTAGGCATAACGCCAAGGCAATGTATACTATTTACTACCTTCTTGTTTATTATTTTCTGTAAGTTTTATAATTAAGGTGGTTGTAACTTGAAATGTAGTATTAAATAGGCGTGGAAAACCCTCAAAAGTTCATTTTTAATGTATCTACCTACTTTTATCAACTTTTGACTACAGCGCATTAAAAGTGCGGTGAACGAATTCCGCTAATTAGAAAAATGCGGACATCCTGATTGTATGAGGATAATTTGGAATTGTTTTGTAATGTCCCATCATTATCATCCCCATCATTATGTAGTAACTAATTATTAATCTGTATTCCGGGTTAGTTTTTATTCATGGTGGATTCTATATCCGTAAAGAATAGATAATAATTTAGTTGAATGATTGTTACCAAACACGGATACATACGAAATTTGCACACAGGATGATTATGGCGTCTGCGCATATGACTACCTACAATCCCTGTACCTACATTTCTTTAGGGTAGCAGATGCAGATCATAGTAATGAATCAGAGCATCTCACGGTGAATCCGGAAATTGAATACATGTTTTCTATAATAACGCATATGATAAGAGCGAATGCCCAAGAACTTTTGTGTGCGGATTCGTATACAAACAACTTGCTTGCCATCTCCTAGAGAAACGTGGATAGGTATGTGGACCCAGGATATGTGAGAACAAAACAGTAATTTCATATGTAACGACCTAAAATATATAAAGTTTATTTCTTTACTATTCCAATACCTATCTCTGGTTTAAAAAAACGTTATTTTGCTTATTTTGATCATACGTTGTAAACAAAAACTGTTCCAATTGCAACTGAGTCTGTCGTATATTGGTATTACATTTGGATAGAATAAATCGTACGTTTTAACATTAAACTTTAGACTTTGTATGTACTGAAATATTCAACAATAGGCTGAATATTGGAAGGTTCCTTATTATAGAGCGAATTTATTTACGGTGAACTGCTAAAAACTTCGTATGTGGCTTCGCTCCACATCCGACCGGGTTTAATTAGCCCTCTGTAGTAAATCTTATTTTAGGACCAAGTACACTACTACTAAGTAGGAACTTGAAGCTTGTAGTCTGTGTGGACCTTTCGTGTCTTACCTATAAAAAGAGATAGACTTAAATCCTATATCTTTAGTCCTGTTTAAAAATGTATTGCTTATAAATAGCGATAGTAAGGAAAGCTTAAGAAGAAGTTAATGACACATAGATAGAAAGAAAACCTTCAAGGATACATTTTGTCTTATTAGTGATAGAAACAAAGTGACATAATTACCTTGGTATCTTTTCATAGCTATCCCAGCTAGTTAAGCAATTGTATGAATTGTAACTGCTTATAGCTGCCATTTTAGTGAATACAAGACGAAGTCGTTTACGAGTATCCGGCTATAGATAGATGTCGATCAAGTGTTGATCTACCGGCTGCCCGCCATGTAGCTCCTTTGTAGATAACGTCGTTTATACTCTATGACTAACTCTTATCGGCTTTCCTTTTGAAAATGTTCATCTTGTGACACTGGGCACAGGCATTATTAAGCTTTCTTTCATCAAATCCCTTTAACGGAACTGAGTCTTCGCATATCACATAATGACAGTCTTTGTAATATGCGCTTATGAAATTTAAACCTTTGAAAAATACTTCGCTTTCATCGTAGTAGTTGTAGTGTAAGGAACTGTCCTATTCGAACGCGACTACGTGGATCGCGCCAATTATTTTCTCACGAATGTGCGATCAAACATGTGAATTTTGTATACAGAATTTGATATTCTCGCTAACACCTAATCGTCAAATACTCGCGTAATGATCTCGTCATTGCATTCTATGAGGACACTACCTAACTGTGATGATATAGTGTGCACTGTGCACCTACCTATATTTGTCAGCGTAACAGTTGTAACGTTATGTTACCGACACTAATACAAAACTAGTTGTTTATGAACGTATGTCTCCATTTTGAGTATTTGTGTGTCTGACATTACTACAACTTTCCAAAATGACGGAGTTAACGTTATTTCCATGGACAGAATCATATTGAGCAATAAATCTGTATGCATACATGATACACTTAACTTTTATACGGTCGCATGTTTTGCCACAGGGTAATTATATTATTTTCAATTAGATGTTAATTTACTTAAAAGCTTCAAAGTGAACGTATCAGTAACTACGTTGACGTAAATGAATGAAATAGTTACAAGTACAACAGTCTATTCCAAATAAATTGCTATAAATATTCTCATAAAGTAACAAATGTAGTTTTTGTTATTTGATTCGTAATGTTTCCGTTTTCATAATATTTTATTTTACAACTTATTTGGAATTAAATATTTTTGATATTAATCTTGGAATCAATCACCATAGTAATTTTCTGGTAAAAACACTTATTTAATGACAAAAATTTAGAATTCGAATCAAATAAGCTTCCGAGAAAATGAAGCATCGGGCGGCAATTTTCTTCATGGAAAGATTCATTGACTTTTAATTGGTTTAATTTATGTTTGATTAACTTTATCAAAGCAAAGTTCCACATACAAACATCACTTCACATAAAGTAAACAACAAACGGCAAATTTTATTTAGTTTAAAACTCGATATTAAGTTGTGTAAATAGTTGTGTATTGCATGTGTTGGCCTTGATTAAGTTGATGTAATGTATGCGTCTGTAATTATCGTATGTATATGCGAGTTTACTTTTCCTGAGTGTACTGGATATGTGCGGATATGTGAGGTGCGGCGGGACGTGCGCCGCGACGCGCGACCGTTCTCGACTGAGGGCAACTGAGTCGCGGAGGCTTGAGGCAACGGGTAGGGCGGTCACCGCGCCCGCTGAAGCCCGCCGTTGCGCCCGTCGGCCACCCTCACGTCACACCAATGCACGCACCGCTCTCCATTCTGTTCTAGGTTCCGTCTCTGAGACCGGTATTCCAATGTAATACTACTCCAATTAGCCTAATAATCTGGACTACAATATTCAAATAACACAACGATTTTCTACCCCTGCCCAGTCCTAATGCAAGCAATTAGGCTTACCTGAAGGGTTTAACAGCAATACTAATAATTTCCATAATCAGTACTTTTTAATTTGACTTGAACTGCGTTTGCTCACCATATCAAATATATTTCTTAGGGTGAAATATGAAAAAAAAAATACTTTCACTGTTGAAACCCAGCCTTGTAGAATACAGTTTTAAATGTGCCATATATTCAATGCGGTTTACATAAGTGGATCGCCGGAAATGTGTTGTATGTAAATTCTCAAGTAGCAGAACATACAGCTGACCTAAGGACGTCTAAAAATTATAATATAGAGATCTAAAGAAATCTAGGTACTAATATAATGTGGCTTTAAACTAATTCTGGTTGGTTCATTAGTATATGGAGTTAGTTGAGTAATTTTTCACTTAAATAGTCCTAACTAAGTGCCTACATCAAATTTACATGCTACATACACACCTTCATTTATTAATGTCTAAACGCTGTTAGAAATTTGCTCAACAGCGACTGGAATTCCAACAAAATTGTGTGAAATTAAGGTGTCCTATTAAGATCTTTGGAGTCCACCTTAATTGATAGGTGGTACATCTGTTGGTTGATGGGCCTCGTGTGGTGGATGCTTTGTAAAATCCAAGAAATTTAATAATGGAAAGAACAAAAGAGGCCGGGCCCAAACCTTCAAGGTTACAACCGGATGTAACCGAGATTGGGGCTCGAATAATGATAGCCTCTGTGGCGTGTGCTACGCAGGAGGCGCGGGTTTGATCCCCACTCAGTGCAAATGTTTGTACGCACGAATATGGCTATTTGCACTTGTCTGGTCCAGCCCCGTGCCGTCGGTCCCGGTTGTCATACAAACATCTTGGTATTCGTTAAGGGTAGTTGGAGCCCTCAAAAGCCCGAGTCCGCAGTTAGGCTAACTACAGAACTTTAATAATCGTCACCGGACGCTAAGGCTGTCACCTAACGCCACGACGCGACGTCACGTCGATACAATTCACAAGTTACCCAGTTTTCCCTCCTATCCCTAAAGATTGTCTCGTAGGTTTTTCGAAATGAAGTAAGTAGCTATTAACTTAACTATGAAGAGATATTTCAGAGAAACAAAGAGAGTTCGTAGGTGCGGCGTAGCAGCGGTCTACGACGAACGAGTTCAATTAC
The DNA here is from genome assembly GCA_963691645.1 of Pelosia muscerda. Lineage (NCBI taxonomy): Eukaryota > Metazoa > Arthropoda > Insecta > Lepidoptera > Erebidae > Pelosia > Pelosia muscerda. Next base: position 13,003,638 of record OY829098.1, on the reverse strand, counting down.
AAGGTTGGGTAAAATATTTAAGTAAAAGCCCAAAACTATTTTATTTCATATGTACTCGTAACATTAAAATAATAGCTGGTAAACTTAAACAAAATTGGCTAACTGTTTACCGCAGAAACTTAGTTTAAGGCTAAGAACTCATGGAGCGGTTTTCACCCGCACCTACCGCGTTTGAGGGCCCGCAGCTTCTGTAGAGTGCAGATATATATGTAAAACATTAAAGCACATTTCACGACGCGTTTTACGGCCGCCGTTTGTACGTTTGTTTGCGGGGCCCGCTGCACCGGCGGGCAACTAGTAGAATCGCGCGGGCCGCGGTCACCCGCATCCTCGGCGGGTGGCACCCGCGCGCTCTGCGGCCGGGCGGCGCGGCAAATAATCCATAACGATCTCTATCCTGAATCACTGGATGCACCCAGAACGTTTTGGATCTTTTTTTAAATTCTTCTATGAAGTAAGTATAACGCAACAGCTCGTTACTGGTGTGGGTCCATGGCAGTTTGGATTTCAACTGATCGTTAACTGCCCGTCTTGTGTCTTGCGATTATCACCCGCCACGTTTGGGGGCGATAATCGCAACCGCGACGGCTGTGTAACTGCGCAAATAACCGGTCTCGTGAGTTTTGAAATCAAACCGCAGTTCCGCCACCGCAGCGGCCACGGTACAAAATCGCTCTGTGAGTTCTTAGCCTAAAAGCGAAAAACTTACGTATAAATAGTATTATGAAACTATAAACGTTTTAAGCTTTTCTTCACTCATTTTCAAAAGCTTTGTCACTTAGTACTTTTCTGTAGTCCACAATGATAAAGATTTTCAAACAATCCTTTGCCAGTACTTTTAAAACAGGTTAGTAGGTACTAGGACAGTATTGTACTATTTTGAAAAGTACTGAATTGTTCTGAGAAGGTACTCAGTACTCAGGACAATTCAGTACTTGGTAGATCTAAGAAAATATAAATCCTACTGTGTGGCACATACAATGAATAGCTATAAAGAAATATCATCTCTTTGTGAAAGCATAATCTTTTTATAAAAGCGTTAGAAAGGGCGAAGAAACCATTCATGTGTTACATAGCATTCGGATGGTCATTATTATGAATATTGACAACGACATTTCGTCTATTATTTTCCTATTCCGCCATATTAAATATCAAACTCATTCAAAACGATAAAGAAATCAAAAACAACAAACCTGAGTGGTGTAGCCAAGGCGTAGCAGTAGAGTATTCGACTGCTACGTCATTGTACGAGTAGCTGCAGCGGTTTTAATCCCGCTCAATGTAAATATTTCGCATGTTAAAAATTAGACTGTAGGGGGTCGGACTCTTGCTTCGCCTAGACTCTTTATCTGGGTATAGTAGTAGTACGGGTACTTACAGAGACCCGTGCTTCAACTGATGTTGGTACAGTCAAGCGATTGAGAAAAATTATTAGGAACAATAGTGTTTATGTTAACGCATTTTATTCAGAAAATGATTTTTTATCCTAATTTAATAATACATTCAAATTATATTATATAATAATATCATTGGTATTAAATAATTATTTAGATCATTTGAATCAAATAGGGAGATCATTTAACTGTATAACTGCAGTTGGAGCACGGGACCCTATTAGATATCCATGCTTCACCCAGGTAGAGAGCAGGTCCGACCCCGACTGTAGTTTGACAAATTGATAATGCGCAAATATGTATATACATGCATTTCATTACTAGTCAAAATATCTAGGAATATCTATAATTTTTTTTCAAATAATTAAATTTTCAAAAAATAAATAAGAAAAAGTTTCAATGATGTACTATTATTAACTCTAGATAAAAAAACTACAACAATGTTATGGTAGCCATTGAAATATAATTATTCAAGTCTAGGCTTACACAGATACACATTATGAAGTATGTACTAGTATCTTCCAACACACGTGACATTATATATGTACAAACCTAAATTTGGGCAAGTATACTGCGTGTATACTACGTGTGCGGTTACCATTAGGTACAGCTAGTGCCCTGTACATAAATACATTCCTTAATGGACCACAACATGTACAAGATATTAGCGTGTCAGATATGAGATCTTTGAAACAATCCGTCGTTTTTGAACTGGCTATATCATTTATGAGAATAATTAAATCTTAAATAATAAATAAAATAGATGTGCCTGTTCAAAAGTAAGTACAAGCAAGTCAGCAAGCTCTCGTTAAATTATTCAATATGACCTAATTCAAAAATTAATTAACTTGGCTTTACTACTTTATATTCCTTTATCCTACAAGTAAGTTCCAGTGGAAATACATCTTGCTAAAGTGAAATTCTTATTCAAATATCTCTAATAAATTAGGACACAATGAAAATCACTGAATTAAATCTACAGCCAGATTTGTAAGATGGTGAAGCGTATGAGAAAAGAAATTGACCATAAAAACTTACGTTTACTTTCTATTGAAAAGACTTTGGGAAATTTGGGATTGTATATACTAAAAACATAGTATCTTATGCTAAGCATAGAAATAAAGTCCTACTGTAAAGTCCTAGGTACTACCGATTACATAAATAATTTTGTAATACCATTTAAATATATAGAGCATTACAAAGTTACATTGATAGCTGGTGGTATGACAGTGGTTCAATTAAGTATTGACTAGTTTCAAGAGCTCAGGGTGCCTAGACAAGTGGCAATTGGTAGCCGTTTTGTAGAATGTAAAGGAATATATTGTTTAATGTATGGGATTGAAAGGTATTTTGACATTAATGATATATATGACAGGCGTGAACGAATGTCAATCCCATACATTGATCAATAAATTCTATTACATTCTACCAAACGATCACCTCTTGTCAAGGGCCCCAGGGTAGGGTCACAGCCCCGCTAGACAAATGGCAATACGTTGGTCGTCATTTCGTGGAATAGCCTAGAATAGAATGTTATATGCATTCGATTGCCACGTATTTTGTCGTTTGTGACATCCGATGCCGACTGCCACTTGGTGCTGCAGAGACTATGCAGCCATGTTAATCAAATTTCAAATAAGTTGATAAAATCTTTTCAATGATGTTCTCTGTGACTTATTTATAGGATGAAATTGTTAGTGGCTTTAGTTACATTTTGTGAACAGTTTAAGTATTACCAAGAGAGTTAGGTAACCTAAAGTACGGAAAACGAGAAAAACATAAACCAAAATGAAAAATTTGCTAATAATCTACCTGCAAATCTCGTCTGAAGTTAATTTAAAACTCATCGAGCGCTGTTAAGCCACCTCCGTGAAATTATATAATTATTATCCATTTGCCAATCCACCTCATAAGGTGACGACATAATCTAATATCTTAATTTTGATTGTGGCCTTCATCTCAGAGATTGGTTTCCATCTGATAATGACTTCTATAGTACCTATTGTACTTTATTGATTATTTATTCAGAGCATAATTTTCTCTCTATCTATCTAGATAATAACAATATTTTCAAGCTTTACAATGTCACTGGCTCTTGTTGATATGCATTTGTTTTGAGTACTAATTAATACTTACAACATCATTCACATGAAAATACTAAAAATATTAGTTCAGTTCGCAGAATTCATGAACATTTAAATGAGTACTTACGCACACGCATATTTTAGTGGCGTATACTCACTACACACTATAAACGATTTACATTGCGTGACCGTAACTCTCAGTAGGCTGTTTAAGCTCAATCAGGTGGTTTTATGACAGATAATGTATGTAAATATAATTTTCACAGGGAAAAACCCTCATGATAATTTGTGAATGAAATTGGCGGTAATGGTTGTCACTGGGATAGTGGGTATAATAAGAAATCGTAAAAGAATATATAAAACGATTCTAGGGCGACTCACTATATTAATTTTCATGGTGTTAAGAGGTACTACAATGTATGTGTATAAAGTAAGTATTAAATATTGTTGTATGGGAACCTTACCACAAGAGGCATGCGATGCGGAGGAATTCCACGACGCTTTTAATTTAAGTCTTTTTTGTTTTTATTTCTCATTTAAGCTTTTTTTTTGTATGTAGTATGTAGTCATGTTATTAGTAAATAATGTTAGCAATAGGTATAATTATACTATACAGTGTGTGGGGCACCATCAAGATTTCTCAACTGGAAGTTGGTACACCTGCTGACGAGGAAGAGGCCCTGAAGCAGGTTCTATATTAACATCATAATTGTCTCAGCGGTTATATTTTTATTTGATATAATTTGTCGTATCTTTTCTTCCTTAAACATGTTTGACTTATAATCAATTGACATCACTCAACAAATGTATTAAGTGTATCACGACACCAACTAATGAATCCACATCGGTAAACCACCACAAGCCCAAAGGCTGATACGTCATCTAACTAGATAAGTATCAATAGGTATCTTACCTAGCCTATTTTCATGCTGTTTTTACGATTTAGTGTGACGTGAGTAAAGAAAAAAGAAGTTTGAAAGTTACACGTGTGAATCAAAAGTTCAGAAGAAAATGACTGAACATATTATTGGAAAATATGAGAGTAATGTTGTTAGAAAAGTTCAGAATAGGAATGTAGAGGGCTTAGTCGTAAAAATGAATTATGTGAGTATGAGCCGGTATGAGGATATAAGATGTCTTCACTGAAATGCAAATTTGAGCTTGACCCAAATATCGTGGAATTTGTATTTGCGATAAAAGTTGTAACTCAGTACTAAACTGAAAAAGTGATTATAAATGACCTGAGGAATATCTTCATCGCAACGGATATAAGGAAACCTCAACACTTGAATCAATAAATTTAGCAAAGTAAATATCCAGAACTACTAAATATTCTGTTAAAGAAATAAGCAATGATGTATACACCCCCACAAAATTGATAATCACATGGGTTGTAATTATGCAAGTACTTAACTAAGTATTTGTAAAGGGCCAATACGAATTGAGAATGCTTCCAGTTACTTTCTGATTTTACGAGATTGAACCGTGCTGAATCAATAGATCACACATATACATATCAGACAGGAATAAAATAAATAAAAACGTCTGTATTTATTTTGTTAATTTAACCAAACTGGCTTAGCCACTCAAGAAGTTAAGAAATATTTTTATCAGATAAACAAATACCGCAGAGCGAGACGTTAAGTACGAGAGGAGCATACTGCAGCAGGTTAGATGCCTTTTTGCTATTCTCTCTCTCTATTCATCCTCTGGATCTTTTCCAACTCATGTGATTTTGTTTTCTTTTCAATAATAATAACAATTTTTTTACAAATATGTATTTTTGGAAGTTTAGAATAAAAATGAGGTGACCTGTCATCGCTTCATGTCGCAGCGATCATATGTCATGATGTTGTAGTAATGATTTTTGACCCAATTGCAGATAGCAACAGCAGTCACTGTACCTATACCATTAAGTTCTGTGAAAAACGATGTCTAGCGTAATTGTGTAGACCATACTTCTGTCGCATGGCAGGTCGCAACGCTCAGCAACAAACTACAATGTGTCGCTAGCTACAGAAGGTATTTCAAAGAAATATACTGCACGATCTCTGCGACTGCTGTCATGTTATCGGTTTTCAACCAGACTAGGTTATAATTATACGTAATAAAATTGAATGGAGAGTATAAAAAGTTAAAATTGCATTATGAAACTCAACTAGAGTTGATTTGAAATGCATAATTTAAAATCAAGTTGTGTGTTCACACCGAGCTTCTCTCCAACTCAATCAAATCATTCTATCGACAAACGAAGCAGCTAGCTAAGGGTTTGGTCTAGTGAGTGTTTCTAGGCCAAAACTGACCTCATTTAGAATCGAAGGTATAATACCTGTAAAGAAAGGTATAAAATCATAAAAAATGATCAGGTGGAAATCGCTTAAAAACAAAAATAGTCACGCAAAAATTTTGCATTAAGTACAGAAACTATATAAAAGAGTTAATGAATTTTGAGAGCTTGTTCTTAGCTGTGCGCTTTTTTGTAATGTGTTCTACAGAACTTTGTACACGATAGCTTCATAAGTTGTCAGAATGTGGTCTTAAATTCAAACAAAAGTCTAGGAGTAATACGAGTAGGCACATAAAAGAAGAAATCTTGGGTTTGTGCATTATTTGTAAAAGGTCAGACATCGTAAATTAAGGACATTTTCAACCTCGATTGCTTTAAATAAATAAAAAATAGACAAATACCTACAACCGACGGGCTTCTTCAACGTCCGAACGAACTCGTAATAGATGTCATAAATTCTTTTGATATATCTTTTCTTGCAATAAGTTATAGTGAATCCCTATTGAGGCATTAAAACGGCCAAGTTATTCGAAAGGGTGTGATGTGTGTGACCTACAATTCTTTATTCTTTGGGCTAGTACAATATAATATTATATCAATATTATCTGTCAATCTATCTCTATATATAAGGGATTGAAATTAGTGAAATAATTAACTTATAGTTTTTCCACAGATACAGAGAGAAGATAATCCTCATCGGTGCACTAAAAGCACGGCTTTCAGCTTGAAAGGGAAAATAATGATGGCCGTGTAATACGCAGTATTCGGTTTTCGTTTTTAACTTAATGCAGACCGTAATGTTTAATAAAATGGTAAAATAAATACTAAACATTTATTAAATATTCAGTTGTTCAAATACAGTTGAAAAACATTTTGTTTTATATTTAACTTCATTATTACTGGTTAAATAGGTACTCGTTGCTTTTAAGCTTTAAAAGTAATATTTGCACTGTACAATGTTTTCAATTTCGGAGTATCTGCTATTATTTTTTTGTGTTTGGGATTTATTTTATTTAGAGTTCTCCATATTTGCTCTTTAAAATTTAACAACATAATAATAGCATTATAGTTATTTAACATCTACGTACTGTCCACCAGTACAAATCAAACAAGTATTTTTCGGGATGTTATCAGATGTCAATTTAGATGAACAAAAGGTTTATTGACGTTGTAATCTAGACCTAACAACTCAACAGTTGTTAGGTCTAGATTTAACAAAATGTTACGAGTATTAGTTTAGCCGGACCATTCTTCACACTCGCGCCAGACGTATTTGTATGTGTTTAATTACGAGTCATAAGTTCAAAACTCATAAGTTCATCGAAGCGAGCTTTAGAGCGACAACCAAGTTACAATGTTTACCCGGGGTATGTTTAATGCGCATGATAACTCTATCCCGTTATGTCTAAGCAAAATGCGAATTAGGCAAAACGATAGTTAGCCCTACAACGATATAGATCAGTGGCTATCATCATAAACTTACTCCCTTTGGGCCCTTGGATGTTGATATTCAAATACTTATTAACCGATTTCAAACAAGGAGGTCGTTATATGCTTGTACCCATGATTGTAACCATTATGGCCCTATATGGGTACCGAATATGGACGGAGACCAAGCAGGCCAAACACTTGTAGAAGTTGTGAACTCACGATGACAATGCGGGGGCACCACGCTTTACTACTGACCGGTACTTTAACTGCACTGTTAATGTTAAAGTAAAATGGTGCAACCCAGCCTTAATGTACTATCGGTGGCTAAGCAAAAAACCAAATACGGACATAATATAGGTAAATAACTTAAAAGGCCAAAGTTCTGGTACTTGTAATCAGGTTGAATATTCGGCAAGGCGGTGAACAATCTCAAAGAAAAGGCTCTCTGCGCTGATATTATGCGGGCCACGTCATCGAACCGAGTTTTCACAAGTTCAATCGGTCGGAAAGCCCCGTCTTGTACCGTGTCAAGGTCTTTCCACTAGTCGGGAAGAAGTATAGTTATTTGACATGTTTGGAGAATATGAATTACCTACTTATCCTTTAGCTCCATTTTATGCTTGTAAACCAAATTGGTATTGCTAAAAGTCCAACCGTTAGCCATTGTGTTTGTGTAGTATTTGCTAACGTACCTACTATTTATAGTTAAGAGAAATAGAAAAAATAATTCTATGGCTTCAGACCGTAATCTACAAGGATTAATAAAAAATAGTGTTTTGCAATACTAGACCTATATAACATCGATAGCAGTGGCGAGTGTCCGTATAACACGAACCATGCCGACTTCTCAATGGGTCGCATGGTGCATGAAAATATCACCGTGCGTACCGGTAACGTAAATGCCGGCAAGTGACCGGAACTAACGCAAAGATGATGATGATGGTGCATGACAAACATTATTCAGGTCAAAATTGTTTTTACACCTTTTAGAAATGTTCACCATTCGTCACTGCTGTACATTAAAATAACAGTATGCGATAGCAACAATCGCAGTTAACTTACCGATGTAGTGAAGAGGCTCATTGTCTGTCCTCGAAATTCAACATCGGCTTTTTAAGGAATTATAATGGAACCATTTTGGGAGGAACCTCTTAAAGTCTATATAAGTGGTAATCTGATTGCCACTCGCGGGTAAAATCTTTATAAAGTAGGTGTGTACCTATGTCTTAAAAAACTACATATTGTAAAGCCCATAATAAAAGCTGGTTATGATACGCTTACTGTAAGTGTAAATAATGTTCTGTAGAATTTACATATATGTATATGTTTTCATCATCTTTTATTATTTATTTATATTATTTGTTGATACCTATTTTCCTTTCTATGCATATATTAGTCTGTTTTAATGCATTGTTCTTTATTATTACATACAGTCTTTGTAAACACAAATAGGATCTCTGAATCATTAAAACCATCAACGCGACAGTATTCTCCTGGAGTTATGTGCCGACTGGTCCCTGACTAAATAATTAATTAAACGACCCGATTGAATCCGTCATCGCACTTCATAAATAATTTTCAGGTCTACACGCAAACCGGTTGAAAAGTATAACCGTGTTTAAAATGGTTACTTTTCTACTATAAAAAACGATGGTAGATATTCGAAATAAGTATTATTGTGGTAAACTTCTCCAGCTAAACTGAATTACTTGAGTCAAGACATAAATCTTTGGTCATCAGGCTGACTTCGTAACTAATTACATTTTGTACCGTTTGTGCCACGAAGTGACACGACCTAAGTGCAGCGAAAACAACCCTCCGAGAGGAGGTCAGAGATTACAATCCAGCGTGAAGTAGACATTCGAAAAACGTACTACATCTTTGACAGAAGCAATTTCTCGAAAAGGGCATACGATTGATATGGGTTGATATACATATGTTACTAAAGTATTTCAGTGTAGATATTGCATGCCAGCCATAACTATTTTTCTTTCTTCGTTCTAAGGTCTCGGGTGGCGATTACATGATAATATTCCTCAGAAAAGACAACAACAATCCTTGGACACTACTCTCATCAAATATCTAACTTACCTTCATAAAATATCAATGTATATGATCGAACCAACGTGAGATATGTCTTGTATAAAGTCACTTCCGGCAATGAAAGACCCATAGACAGCGTGCTTTTTAGTCGGTTCGAGTCCGTCATAATCACAGACTTTGGTCAAGGCGGCATCGGTGGCGATTTTGTGCGCGGAAAAAAAAATGGCTGTCTCAAAAAATGTGTTTATGCCAAATGAAAATATTCACTGAGTTTGGGCTTAAAGTAAAGCGATTAACTAATTTCAATTATTGCTATAGACACGAAAAGAAGAAGAAGAAGGACACAGATGTATTATGTCACAGATTCTTGTCAGTGTAGCTTGTGGCATACGTAGCTAAAAGTATGTATTAAGTTACTCGTAGTTTACGTAGAATTGTGATCGTAAAGATAAACGTATAGTAAGTCTAGTAGCATGGTGAGGCTATTAGGTCTAATTTATGTCGTGTGTCCATTGTTATTACGTTCCCACTAGATATATTGGCATTCTATAGTAATTTCATTAGAACATATTTTCTAATATACCTTTCGGAAGTTATAAACTAAGTTTGGATACTTCAATAAATGTAGGTAATATCGAACTTCAGCCGTGTAGCAGTTATACTGGCAAAATCGAACCCCGGACTCCCAGGTAAAGGTTTAGGATACTACTGTGATTAGCACAAGGATCATTAAAATATAATTTAAAATGCTTCTTAATTATTTACCTCTTTCTTACTAGATAACTTGAACACGCTAGATTTCTTCACGAATGGTCTAGTTTTTTCAATAAAATGGTGTTGATGTAATTTTTTTACATACTTAAAAGTATTTGTATACTTAAGTAAGATGGTTATGGGTTCACGGGAATCTAAAGTAGCTATGTGATCGATATCTATTATCTACTAAGGTAACCTACTACAGTAGATGTATCGATTTATAATGACACTAGCTTTTGCCCGCGACTTCGTTCGCGTCTAATAGTGACTTCCAGCCGATTTTTGGTTTTACCCACATAGTTCCCGATCTCGCGGGATCACTTCAAAAATGAAATGTGGAAGATATTCTAGGGAACTCTTCAAAAATCAACATAATGAGCTCTGCGTTTGAATTGAAGATATTGTTACGAATGATGATTTCCAGAAGATTCTGCATGGTATATAAACAGCATGTGGTATTCCCAGGCAGTCACCCATCCAAGTACTAACCACGCCCGATGTTGCTTAACTTCGGTGATCGGACGAAAACCGGTGTATTCAACGTGGTATAGCCGTTGGCCGGGTGACCGCCTGGGAATACCACGTGCTGTTTATATATCATGCAGAATCTTCTGGAAATCATCATTCGTAACAATATCTTCAATTCAAACGCAGAGCTCATTATGTTGATTTTTGAAGAGTTCCCTAGAATATCTTCCTCATTTCATTTTTGAAGTGATCCCGCGAGATCGGGAACTATGTGGGTAAAACCAAAAATCGGCTGGAAGTCACTATTAGACGCGAACGAAGTCGCGGGTAAAAGCTAGTTTTATTTTTTATTTTATTTTTTGTAATAAAAACTACCCTATGTCCTTTCTCAAGTTCCAAACTATGTCTGTACCAAATTTCACACAAATCGGTTCAGTAGTTAAGGCGTAAAGCAAAGACAGACAGACAGACAGACAGACAGACAGACAGACAGACAGACAGACAGACAGACAGAGTTACTTTCGCATTTATAATATTAGTTTGGATTTGGATTTGAATAGAATTATCTATACTCCGTTAGAGCATTTTTTTGTACCAAAAGTTGTATTATATTTTCATACCTTTTTACTATTTATTTACATTTTTCCGATGAATTTTCAGTACTGAATTGATGCCGACTCTTGACCAATAGATGGCGCTGTATGTCCAGAATAAATTTTATTTTTTATTTTATTTTTTGTAATAAAAACTACCCTATGTCCTTTCTCAAGTTCCAAACTATGTCTGTACCAAATTTCACACAAATCGGTTCAGTAGTTTAGGCGTAAAGCAAAGACAGACAGACAGACAGACAGACAGAGTTACTTTCGCATTTATAATATTAGTTTGGATTAGTTTGGATTTGGATAGAATTATCTATACTCCGTTAGAGCATTTTTTTGTACCAAAAGTTGTATATTTTCATACCTTTTTACTATTTATTTACATTTTTCCGATGAATTTTCAGTACTGAATTGATGCCGACTCTTGACCAATAGATGGCGCTGTATGTCCAGAATAAAATTTATTTTTTATTTTATTTTTTGTAATAAAAACTACCCTATGTCCTTTCTCAAGTTCCAAACTATGTCTGTACCAAATTTCACACAAATCGGTTCAGTAGTTTAGGCGTAAAGCAAAGACAGACAGACAGACAGACAGACAGACAGAGTTACTTTCGCATTTATAATATTAGTTTGGATTGAAGGGAACTGACAAATACATCATATTTACCCGTCGTCATAAAAGGCATACAAATAGAAATTATCAAATATAAACATAATCTGATATAAATATATTTTACGAAACCGAGCCACAGATGATTTTAGGAATTATGTCAGTTACTATAACCGGAAGCAACTTCTCAAAAATTAGTCGTATTAAGCGATATGTCATAGAATCCCGATCAAACGAAGTCAATAAATTCATCATTTTTATGAAGGATTTTATATGAAAACCAAACATGTGTGATTAAATCATAATAAGCGGTTAGTCAATATTAGCGGAGTCATAATAAACGGCTTGTGCTATATTGATTTTCATTACTAGTAGGCACTCATTTAAACAAAATGTAGGTGCTATAAAATTGAGGTATGATGATACAGGAAATTTGCAGAATACGATATGATATAATTTCCCTTTTACCATAACTTAAAATGTAACTTAAAACATTAAATGTGCATGATAATATTTCAAGAAATGATACTATAATGATAATTAGTCATGTACCCAGTTATGTACCTACAATATCACGTTATTTCTTCATATGCCAACAAACTGTTATACAGTTCGGCAGAAAAAAATATTCTAAGATTGTAAGCATTCAAATTTTCCCGAGAATAAATTTTATTTGATTATTATATCATTTCATTTCATTCCACTCACGAACAACGGGGTTACTTGCCTGTTCCATTTCTTTTTGTAAGCACTCCTGACTGCTGCAAGGTTTATCGACCATTTTATTCAGTAACGATCAAACTACTTCGTTTATTTTTCTAACCTCGAATATTGGTGGACAGGGCGAATGTGTAGAATCACCAATATTAAAAAAATATAGCCACGAGGTGTTATTAGTTAATCTGAGGTGTTAGCAAGTAGGCAAATTTCACAGAGAAATAATCTATTTTGTGATCTGAAAAATTACAATGAAATCATATCTTAGATTGTATTATGATTTAAGATTTTTAAAGTAATGTTTTCGATAATTCCAGATTGTTATGTATCCAACAACAATAATGGCAACACTAATAGCAATTCCGCGCATTACAAACATCCGAATATATCAATATATACCTTAATACGCCTGATATTTACGATCTGATATTAAAACACCATTTTCTTATTATTAACTAGCATATACCTGCGGCTCCGCCCGCGTTGCTGTCTGTTATCGCTACCTAAGCGTCATCTGTGCAACTTAAATTCTATATTACTAACTAACTCTATAATTCTACTGAACCGATTGCAATCAAACAAACTTAAGATTTTAAGTTGGACCAAACCCCTTCAGACAATAAAACTGCATCGAAATCCGTTCAGTAGTGTTTGCGTCCATAGCGGACAAACATATACTTTTTATAATTATATAATAGTATAGATAGATAGATAGATAGATAGAAGATGAAGCTGTTATTTTTTCCTATAACTAAAATAGGTTTGAAAATCGAATACATAGGTTTATTATAAGCCATAATAAAATTATAAAATGTTGAAACAACAATATTCTAAAATCGATCATTCTTGACATATTGCCATTATAATTCTACATGTAGCGACTCGGTTCTTCCGACAGAATTCAGTTACCTCGCCCCACTCAGACAAGCAGAGGACACCTTTATCGACTCTAAGGCAAGGTGAGTACCTACCTACTATGTTACATAAGACAAAAAAGTTGGTAGATTACCTAGTGTTATTGCTCTTGGTTCTTGTTATAAAACTAAGTATAGTAACTTAGTAGTTTGATTAGTTGTTATAAAACCATGGTATTAATTGAAATGTATTTCAAGATCAAAATGTGGCTTAGTGGTTAAGTATTCGGCCATACTATCGAGAGATCCCAGGTACAAGGACGCGTAGTCGAACTGTTATGTCCGACTGCTCGGACGAAGTAGAATATTTTCTTGTTGGTCCGACCGAACGGATGACAATGAAAGACGATGATACGTATTTTAATCCTTACAGCTCGTTTAGTGATTGTTATAAATTTGGCTCCACTGATAGATTGTTCGGTACCTACCACCTGTTAGAATAGAACCCTCACAAACCACAGCGTAATTAGGGTACTAAGTAGATAAACCTTGTGAGTGCGCTTTATACATTTATGTAGAACACACAACATCCACTACATCAGTTGGTTTATATAACTATATTTGATGCTCGTGCCCAAAAGCCTGCATAATGTTAAATATTATATTACAGTTTTACTAGTACAGTAGGTACTGACTACAATTTTAAACTTCAGTACGTTCGACACGGTTTTTTATATCTTTCAATACGTATTTTATTTATTTATAAATGTCAATTATTAGGAATATGTTTGAAATACACAAATGTATTATAAAGACTTATAATTTATTCCAAATTAAGCTCTCATCAAAAGAAACCTCTGTGGTGTGGCGGTAGTGAACGTGAACGTTACGCACGAGGCGCGAGTTCGATCCCTGCTCAATGCAAGTATTTGTATGCGTGAATATGGCTATTTCCACTGGTCTGGTCGTGCCTCGGAGAGCACGGTAAGCCGTCGGTCTCGGTTGTCATACGAACATCTATGGCAGTCGTTACGTGTAGTTGGAGCTCTCAAAGAGTTCGACTAGCCAGAACAATACCTAATATCGTCAATTTGGTTGTGGAGGTCCGATGGCAGTCACTTCCGATGGAAGTTCAACCGCATCTTAGTTAGACTATAAAATCGACCCCAACTGAGTTGGGAATAGTTGTTGAGCTGTTAATTACCTTCATAACATAAAAAAATGACTAAAGGTATTCTAGTATTTGCGTATTTTCTATAACAAACAACACATGTAAAGTTACACAGTCTAACTGGCATGCTTTTACTAACACATTCACTGCCACTGGCATGCCTCGCGTCTGTGTGGAGTGTTCATCAGGTAGGTAGGTACTCTTAGCTTAGCGTGTCTACGACTATATTTAAAGGATACCCAGTTGAACTTTAAGAAAATTAGGACACTTTTGTAATTAACAAAAGGCTATTACACGCCAACGGCAACTACAAGTAAATTCTGGGTAGCACAACTATTAGTTACGTATATTATCACCACTAGTATCTAAACTATAAATCTATCTACACAGCAAAATAAAACGGATATCTCTATAATACTTACGAGAGTTTTGAGGATTTATTAAAACGTTACGAAAACATAAGTTTACTGAGTAATAAGTTAACTTCGGGATTTAGTTCTCACTTGGATTGATGTTTTTCACCAGGTAGGGTATAACGATTTCCTTAAAAGAAAGTTAAACGATTGGATTCTGAATTCACAATGATATTACCAGTTGTTACGCTGAAGAACCGTAATCGCCCTCAGCACGACAAGAAAGTTTTATAAAACGTGTGTGGCCTGAGACGATTGTCCAAATAACGATACTATGAGATAAAGAGTACATGTATTGTGGTTTCACCATTCTACCATTGGGCATTTTAGAGCTCTACCACGTCGGAATAAGGTTAAAATTCTTGTATAAAGAATATCTGAATACACGAATGAAAATGTTACCAAGTAGTAGTGTTTGCGAGATGATATCGAAAATAATCTTGTCATTTTTAACCCATAAGCTGGCATTCAAACCAATGGTTTATTTGGCAATGAGGTTACGGCATGTCGTTTGAGTTCTGTCAATATATCTAAATAACAGAAACATCCGTGTTACTTTTAGTCGCGATTACCGAAATCCAGATAGTTGCTATTAAATGTAATGCGATTGTAAAGAGGTCTATATCTGGTAACCTAAAATACATGTCGATACTAAAATCACGCCAAGAATCTCTCCACTGAAAATTATCTAAAGTTGTGGAAAACTAAGTCACCTAGTCTACCTTACATATACAACCTACCATAAATAAAACCCAAGATTCACAATGCCACTATAGACAATAATTAAATATTCTAATACTTAGTAGCTAATAGCAATAGGACAATACTTTAGAAAAGCGTATTTTCTGAATTTTAGCTGCTACAGAAAATTTTATGTAGGTACAAAAAAATTAATCATTTATTCGATCAGTTAATCTAATCACGTTGGGTTTAACCTTTTTTAATAATCTTAAATGTAATAACTGGTAACTGAAGCTACTGGTACCTACTGATTAACGAGGAATCAGACGGTAATTTCTCCTGCAAAAGTCATAGTAAACCATATATGAAGAAATAATAGTGTTAGAGAGTGGGCTTCGGTGAGTGGGCTTCGGTGAATCGAGGGTGTTATTTTATAGATTATATATTAAAATATTGATAGTGCCACAGAACTGTTAGATCGCAATCCTACTTGCGATTTATATATCTATGTAGATCATTTTTTTAATTTCATGCATATGGTATTTTTAATACATAAATAACAATACTAAAGCAATGTCGGTAACACTTTAACTTTGAACAAATCAGGTAAGTAGAAAGCCAAGCACACAGTGCCAATTGTTTTAAATCTATAGCAAAATGAAATATGATAAACCTTGGTATTTGTAGGGCGATCTCATCGAGGCTGTCGATCGGTTCGCTGAGCGGTCGCTCGAGTAGTCGTGATGGGGCAGTGTGTACATGTCAGTGTTCATATTTCGTCTAGATTTCTTGACTCCGTTAAGCTTCTTTCGTTTCTCCTCAGCGCGTTGTAGATTGTGGAACCGGAAGAAGAACATCGACATTATATCCCGATAATGTGCACTTGAATACGGACATTCGTGTCTTTCAACGCAAAATGGTGCGGTGTCAAAATCACTGATGTCTTTTTACTCACTCACGTATTATTGGTTTAACATGGTTAACATATATTTTTGTAAATAATAATAATAATTTGAGTTTTAACTCATGGATTTATCAGTGTGTATTCTATTGTAAAGTAATCGGTACGACAAACGCTCCGCACTAAAATCGGTTATCCTACTTCAAGATAGCTTTATTGTCTTGGGGAACGAGATATGTAAACACTTTATTATTTAAACATGGCAAATAAAAGTGAGGCGTAAGTATATAAAGATGGGTACTCGAGTGTAATAAGATGGTTGTTATTGTGGTGAGTATGTGATATTGAGCCTTTTCACGCGTTTCATGACCTACATTTCATTTGGGAGCGGCAGTTCGTAGTACATAATTTATGATCCTGATCTATTCTGAGATGCCAACCTGTCCACTGTTGTTGCTCGTCTTCTATTTTGTACACAGTAAAGTAGATATCATATAATCACTATTGAAGCAGATATCATCACTGGTATGATGTGGTGTGATATAACTAGAACCGTACAATTTTGATATACTCGCGTTTTTAAAACGCTTGATTAAGCGTTTTAAAAACGAGGTAGATTTGCTTACTCAATAGGTATCTACTATAGATATATGTTAAAAGCATACCGCGTTATGTGTGTACCATGTTAAGTCGATCTTTATTCTAATTCGCGCGCACACGTGTTCCTGTTCACATGCTTGCTTAAATACATCCATTTATTTAATAAATCTATGTGTACATATATACATACTGGTACTGGTGGTGGAGGTAAATTAATAACCACATTTCACCAGCTATTGTACTCGGACCCACAAAATAGGGTGAGCCTATTGCTTTATTCCGAGCACTACAGTTAACTCGAGCCATGCAGTTGAGACTCTGTGCATTTTTGTCGGTACAAGTTCGACACAATCACCTCCACCGATTTTGGTGGAGGTGGTATCCGTGAGGATTTTGCACACAGAAAAAAGTCTAATATTAAACAGCTCTATCTTTAGAATATAAAATCGTCTATAGAATGCAACAAGCAACATATTAATTTCCTGCCTGATATTTACGATCTGATATTAAAACACCATTTTCTTATTATTAACTAGCATATACCTGCGGCTCCGCCCGCGTTGCTGTCTGTTATCGCTACCTAAGCGTCATCTGTGCAACTTAAATTCTATATTACTAACTAACTCTATAATTCTACTGAACCGATTGCAATCAAACAAACTTAAGATTTTAAGTTGGACCAAACCCCTTCAGACAATAAAACTGCATCGAAATCCGTTCAGTAGTGTTTGCGTCCATAGCGGACAAACATATACTTTTTATAATTATATAATAGTATAGATAGATAGATAGATAGATAGAAGATGAAGCTGTTATTTTTTCCTATAACTAAAATAGGTTTGAAAATCGAATACATAGGTTTATTATAAGCCATAATAAAATTATAAAATGTTGAAACAACAATATTCTAAAATCGATCATTCTTGACATATTGCCATTATAATTCTACATGTAGCGACTCGGTTCTTCCGACAGAATTCAGTTACCTCGCCCCACTCAGACAAGCAGAGGACACCTTTATCGACTCTAAGGCAAGGTGAGTACCTACCTACTATGTTACATAAGACAAAAAAGTTGGTAGATTACCTAGTGTTATTGCTCTTGGTTCTTGTTATAAAACTAAGTATAGTAACTTAGTAGTTTGATTAGTTGTTATAAAACCATGGTATTAATTGAAATGTATTTCAAGATCAAAATGTGGCTTAGTGGTTAAGTATTCGGCCATACTATCGAGAGATCCCAGGTACAAGGACGCGTAGTCGAACTGTTATGTCCGACTGCTCGGACGAAGTAGAATATTTTCTTGTTGGTCCGACCGAACGGATGACAATGAAAGACGATGATACGTATTTTAATCCTTACAGCTCGTTTAGTGATTGTTATAAATTTGGCTCCACTGATAGATTGTTCGGTACCTACCACCTGTTAGAATAGAACCCTCACAAACCACAGCGTAATTAGGGTACTAAGTAGATAAACCTTGTGAGTGCGCTTTATACATTTATGTAGAACACACAACATCCACTACATCAGTTGGTTTATATAACTATATTTGATGCTCGTGCCCAAAAGCCTGCATAATGTTAAATATTATATTACAGTTTTACTAGTACAGTAGGTACTGACTACAATTTTAAACTTCAGTACGTTTGACACGGTTTTTTATATCTTTCAATACGTATTTTATTTATTTATAAATGTCAATTATTAGGAATATGTTTGAAATACACAAATGTATTATAAAGACTTATAATTTATTCCAAATTAAGCTCTCATCAAAAGAAACCTCTGTGGTGTGGCGGTAGTGAACGTGAACGTTACGCACGAGGCGCGAGTTCGATCCCTGCTCAATGCAAGTATTTGTATGCGTGAATATGGCTATTTCCACTGGTCTGGTCGTGCCTCGGAGAGCACGGTAAGCCGTCGGTCTCGGTTGTCATACGAACATCTATGGCAGTCGTTACGTGTAGTTGGAGCTCTCAAAGAGTTCGACTAGCCAGAACAATACCTAATATCGTCAATTTGGTTGTGGAGGTCCGATGGCAGTCACTTCCGATGGAAGTTCAACCGCATCTTAGTTAGACTATAAAATCGACCCCAACTGAGTTGGGAATAGTTGTTGAGCTGTTAATTACCTTCATAACATAAAAAAATGACTAAAGGTATTCTAGTATTTGCGTATTTTCTATAACAAACAACACATGTAAAGTTACACAGTCTAACTGGCATGCTTTTACTAACACATTCACTGCCACTGGCATGCCTCGCGTCTGTGTGGAGTGTTCATCAGGTAGGTAGGTACTCTTAGCTTAGCGTGTCTACGACTATATTTAAAGGATACCCAGTTGAACTTTAAGAAAATTAGGACACTTTTGTAATTAACAAAAGGCTATTACACGCCAACGGCAACTACAAGTAAATTCTGGGTAGCACAACTATTAGTTACGTATATTATCACCACTAGTATCTAAACTATAAATCTATCTACACAGCAAAATAAAACGGATATCTCTATAATACTTATGAGAGTTTTGAGGATTTATTAAAACGTTACGAAAACATAAGTTTACTGAGTAATAAGTTAACTTCGGGATTTAGTTCTCACTTGGATTGATGTTATTCACCAGGTAGGGTATAACGATTTCCTTAAAAGAAAGTTAAACGATTGGATTCTGAATTCACAATGATATTACCAGTTGTTACGCTGAAGAACCGTAATCGCCCTCAGCACGACAAGAAAGTTTTATAAAACGTGTGTGGCCTGAGACGATTGTCCAAATAACGATACTATGAGATAAAGAGTACATGTATTGTGGTTTCACCATTCTACCATTGGGCATTTTAGAGCTCTACCACGTCGGAATAAGGTTAAAATTCTTGTATAAAGAATATCTGAATACACGAATGAAAATGTTACCAAGTAGTAGTGTTTGCGAGATGATATCGAAAATAATCTTGTCATTTTTAACCCATAAGCTGGCATTCAAACCAATGGTTTATTTGGCAATGAGGTTACGGCATGTCGTTTGAGTTCTGTCAATATATCTAAATAACAGAAACATCCGTGTTACTTTTAGTCGCGATTACCGAAATCCAGATAGTTGCTATTAAATGTAATGCGATTGTAAAGAGGTCTATATCTGGTAACCTAAAATACATGTCGATACTAAAATCACGCCAAGAATCTCTCCACTGAAAATTATCTAAAGTTGTGGAAAACTAAGTCACCTAGTCTACCTTACATATACAACCTACCATAAATAAAACCCAAGATTCACAATGCCACTATAGACAATAATTAAATATTCTAATACTTAGTAGCTAATAGCAATAGGACAATACTTTAGAAAAGCGTATTTTCTGAATTTTAGCTGCTACAGAAAATTTTATGTAGGTACAAAAAAATTAATCATTTATTCGATCAGTTAATCTAATCACGTTGGGTTTAACCTTTTTTAATAATCTTAAATGTAATAACTGGTAACTGAAGCTACTGGTACCTACTGATTAACGAGGAATCAGACGGTAATTTCTCCTGCAAAAGTCATAGTAAACCATATATGAAGAAATAATAGTGTTAGAGAGTGGGCTTCGGTGAGTGGGCTTCGGTGAATCGTGGGTGTTATTTTATAGATTATATATTAAAATATTGATAGTGCCACAGAACTGTTAGATCGCAATCCTACTTGCGATTTATATATCTATGTAGATCATTTTTTTAATTTCATGCATATGGTATTTTTAATACATAAATAACAATACTAAAGCAATGTCGGTAACACTTTAACTTTGAACAAATCAGGTAAGTAGAAAGCCAAGCACACAGTGCCAATTGTTTTAAATCTATAGCAAAATGAAATATGATAAACCTTGGTATTTGTAGGGCGATCTCATCGAGGCTGTCGATCGGTTCGCTGAGCGGTCGCTCGAGTAGTCGTGATGGGGCAGTGTACATGTCAGTGTTCATATTTCGTCTAGATTTCTTGACTCCGTTAAGCTTCTTTCGTTTCTCCTCAGCGCGTTGTAGATTGTGGAACCGGAAGAAGAACATCGACATTATATCCCGATAATGTGCACTTGAATACGGACATTCGTGTCTTTCAACGCAAAATGGTGCGGTGTCAAAATCACTGATGTCTTTTTACTCACTCACGTATTATTGGTTTAACATGGTTAACATATATTTTTGTAAATAATAATAATAATTTGAGTTTTAACTCATGGATTTATCAGTGTGTATTCTATTGTAAAGTAATCGGTACGACAAACGCTCCGCACTAAAATCGGTTATCCTACTTCAAGATAGCTTTATTGTCTTGGGGAACGAGATATGTAAACACTTTATTATTTAAACATGGCAAATAAAAGTGAGGCGTAAGTATATAAAGATGGGTACTCGAGTGTAATAAGATGGTTGTTATTGTGGTGAGTATGTGATATTGAGCCTTTTCACGCGTTTCATGACCTACATTTCATTTGGGAGCGGCAGTTCGTAGTACATAATTTATGATCCTGATCTATTCTGAGATGCCAACCTGTCCACTGTTGTTGCTCGTCTTCTATTTTGTACACAGTAAAGTAGATATCATATAATCACTATTGAAGCAGATATCATCACTGGTATGATGTGGTGTGATATAACTAGAATCGTACAATTTTGATATACTCGCGTTTTTAAAACGCTTGATTAAGCGTTTTAAAAACGAGGTAGATTTGCTTACTCAATAGGTATCTACTATAGATATATGTTAAAAGCATACCGCGTTATGTGTGTACCATGTTAAGTCGATCTTTATTCTAATTCGCGCGCACACGTGTTCCTGTTCACATGCTTGCTTAAATACATCCATTTATTTAATAAATCTATGTGTACATATATACATACTGGTACTGGTGGTGGAGGTAAATTAATAACCACATTTCACCAGCTATTGTACTCGGACACACAAAATAGGGTGAGCCTATTGCTTTATTCCGAGCACTACAGTTAACTCGAGCCATGCAGTTGAGACTCTGTGCATTTTTGTCGGTACAAGTTCGACACAATCACCTCCACCGATTTTGGTGGAGGTGGTATCCGTGAGGATTTTGCACACAGAAAAAAGTCTAATATTAAACAGCTCTATCTTTAGAATATAAAATCGTCTATAGAATGCAACAAGCAACATATTAATTTCGCTCACAATATATTATAAAGTACTAAAGATGAAACAAAAATACGAGAATGGCTACGAACATTTTGCGGTAGTAAATATTCGTAGCCATTTTTGTTTTTGTGTGTGTATTACCGCACATGTGAAACTATTGTCATCCTATAATATTTCCCTTAACAGATCCATATGAGATAGTTGTAAGATATAACTACAATATATATATATATTATGTGTCCTTATTGATTTCGATAACGATACCGGACTACCTATCATGAATTCCAATACCAATACCTACGGCCGCTCTTCCTTTGATTAACCCGATTATATAATGTCCAACTCAGTTAACACGAACAAATGTCCCTAGGTACGTTTGCTCCCTATACAGTTTTGTTTATCTACTATTGCTGTATTCCTTGACAGTTTTGTGTTGGGTGTTGTTATAAAGGTAAAATCAAGAGCAACGATGTTGTCAGAATTATGTGCTACGTAAAGATGCTGTAAAGATATTCGACTTGAATTGAAACGCGGTTGGCTTGTAATTAAAATTTATTTTAACTAAACAACCTCTATAGAAAGGTGCGTGTGGATCTTGAACCTCTAAGTTATGGGGACGACTAGCACAGGTTTTTTAGCTAACGTCTACTTTTTTTTCTAATGATTCTTTATTATAGAATTTAACTAATCGAGGCAAAAGTGATATTTTATTATGTATAATAAAAAATAATTATAAACTAATTATAAACATGTTACAACCTAGGTATCTAAGTACGAAAAAGTGTATTCGGATTCTATATTCCATAACAGAAGCTATTTCAAGCTGAGTATAGATAACATTGTGGAGAATGTCGTAGACTGTTTATTTATTACTTTGCTACGAAATTTACCTGGCATCCACGGTGACGTAGAAATTTCGCTTTGAATCGCGCCAATTCATTTCTTTCTACTACAATGTGAAGAATTGGACGATAAATGGATGGAAGGACGGACATTTGTTACTTAATCGTGCTTGAATAAATTTGGGTGGACGTTGACAAAAAGATAGTTTATAGTAGGTAATACTCTGCCTTCAAAAATACTACAGTTCTATAGTGTACACGCTACTGACAATATCATCAATAAAATTAACTTATTTACTTGGTTTAGTTATTTATTTTTACTTTTTTCACGATATATATTGGCGAACTTAATGCCCGCATTCTCTACCAGTCTTCCATAGGGTGATACAGAGCTAGTTCGAGGTAGGCGCGTATTACAGAAGAATGAGTTTATTTTTTTAAGGATCGAGGATATCAAAGCACGTATCGATAAAATTCTTTCCATTCTATACCATGTCACTATTCACTAACCTGAGCCTTTTCTTCATAAAAATGCTTTTGAAGTACTATAGCTCCACCAATATGTTGATTTATATATATTGTAGAGAGTAATATAATATTATTCAGTACCTACTCAACTTTATTTAGTATGGCAGACACTAAGTCCGTCATACTAAATTATTGCCAATGATCATTGAGTGAAACTGCAGCTGGTATACGAGAGTACGGTGTTTTATTTCACTTATTCTTAAGCGAATTCTGCCTCAGAAATTTTTCATCCTGCCCCCTTTCCGCGGATGATCCGTAAATTTATACACAAGCGTATACGGGAGTAGCGCAGTTTTGTCAAGAGCTTTTGTAACGATTACCATGAATTTGATTTTACCTATTTCTGAATGAAATAACAATTATGGATTCACAACAATCCAACTGAAACATGAAATGTTGTTGTTGATACGCCAAGGTCATTAGAAGCCACCCCATGTATATAATATACTATATATTATATTGAATATATTAAGGAATTGTTGTACTAGCACGTAAGAATCTGGTCATCTAATAGACTTAGGACTTAGGAGCAATAAATTGTCCTGATGTTTCCAGCTCCATATGCCAGTCACAAAACTTCGATTCATTTTGATGTCTAAAACAGTCGTAAATAAAAATTAGAATTTATTACAGTCTGTTACGCTTAGGCAACAGTACGGTACAGTATGGATATTAAGGAACCAGTAGGTGACTTTTTTTTATTTCTTTTTGTTATAGGTGTGTCTAATTATTTAGAAGCCAATGGTTGAACAAATGAATCTCACATGACAAATATTTGGGCAAATGCAGCTTAGCCGCACAGCTAACAGTGTATGCACTGCATAATGTAGGCTTATAATTCAAGAAGAAAATAGAACACTCAACGACATTATTAATTTATGAAGTTATTGGTACAACAATACCAATAAGGTTACGTGGGCGTTCATTCATAGTCTGGCTGGAGTGTGGGGTTACAAAGAGACTTCACTTTGACTCCTGACTTACGCCTTAATGAACTTAAGGCTGAGCTCAGTAGTACCAGAGCTCTGTTTAATGGGTGGTGTTTGTGGAAATAATATCAGCTATGTGTATTGCGTATTAGATAGCTGATAGAATTTTAAATAAAATTATTAGTCGGTATGTGTTTCTTATACCTATTATGTATGTGTAGGCTTGTAATTAGCTATTTTATTATCAAGCTGTATTACATTAAATTGTTAATAGTCTGTAAGCCTTCCTAAAACTAACTAATAAATAGATAAATAATTACTCGTATTATTCCACCTGGTGGAAATGCCTAAACAGACTTCGAACACGGGTCGGCCGAAGCCAAGAGAACCGTTTCACAGACCATGGCTCACCTGCTGGAGAGTGCTGTAGGTATATCCACATTCCTGTACACCGGAGGACCTTATGAGCACCTCCGAAAACTTAATCCATGTGGCAGCGCAGTGGAAATACAGAATTTAGGAATGAAAATGTCGATGACTCGACAGAAAAAGAACATTTTACTATTCAATATTTATCTTAGCTTACTATGCTGAGCGAACTGACTGGTGATTGGTAGGTACAAACAATATTTGAGTCTAGCAAATCAAAACCTGAGTAAGTAACTGCTGGACAGACATATATTTACCACTTGGGTGGCACGGCCCACCTGTTGGAAAGTGATTACCGTGGCTTTTGAATGAATGCTACACCAGGAGTGTCAGACTCGTGCTGCCGACCCTGTAGAAGCTGTAGAGCGACGAGCGATCTACTAAATTCGAGAGTATGCATTGCCGCGTGTCATCTCGAAAAAGTGTTGTAACCTTTAGTAAACTTGTCTTACCGTGTCTGTAAGACCATTTTAAACGATACTGGCTAATATTGGTTACGATAATACCGAATAAAGAGGCATACTTTAACTATGCACAGTGAGAAAAAAAAACAATTACAACGAAGTTTTAAAAAGTGTGTAGGTAGTCGCAGTGACGTCCACTGAGTTACCTACAACCTTCGAGTTGGTCCTGCCAGTTGTCAAAACTCATTTACAAGTTTTTCTTTCGGCGCTCGTTTCCCGAATAAGTTTTATTTTAACTGGTCGATTGTACGAGAATTGGATACTTTTGTGAACAAAAACTGTATGTCTTCTTTACGTGAAATTTCCAAAAACCTCTACGAACCTTTCTGTGAAGATGTTACATAAGAAATTTGAGAATATTCCCTAGATATATGTGTAAGATCTTACAATTTGTACCCTCACGGTACTGCTGTTTAATTCTTAATGAAGTACAGCTCAATTATGCCTGTAACTGATACGAGTATAAGGCTATTAAGATGCCATTGTTATTCCTTAGGGATGTGTTTCAGACTGATTGTTATTTACGTCACCATTTACCAAGGCTTATCTCCTAACGTTAGGTTATATTACATCAATTATCAAAGCGTTCTAGTATGACATCATCGAAAATAAGTAGAAGATTAACATTATTACGCTTTTACCCTTACGTACGCTGAATTCAAATCCAGTGCAAAAGCGTTCTTTAAGTACCATTATGACATTTAAGCTTGGCTTCTCTTGCGTGACGATTGCTACGGGTTTCGTCTGACCGACTCACTAACACGCTGAGTAGTCGCCGGGATTCGTGCTGACTTCATGCGAACTTTGTTAATTATTCTTACGACAGATTCTGTTATTGTGAACACTTTGTCTCGCTGATGTGTCGTAAAAAAAAGGTATTACATTCGAGAACGTATTACTTACATAAAAGCAATGACTAAACAGCACTACTTAATTAAACAGTTGTTTTTTGCCTTTCAAACTTAGAGTTGTTGGAATGAGAAAATACTTCTACTAAATATTTCAGTTCAACGAACACTAGTTACACTACTTAGAAGGCATGGTAATGAGCTGGGTGTCACGTCCCACTGGAAATGTATCCACTACCCTAGAACACACTGCAGTTGGAAACACTTTTAAGTAAGAGTAATTTACACCTTTTATGTTAATAATAAACCAAAGCAGTTTGACTTTTAACTAATATCTAATATCTTTATAAAATTGAGGATTATGTGAATAAATAACTTAAGAATATGTCAATTCCTTTACAATATATTGTTACGAATGTCACCAATCATGACGTAAGCCGTCAATGATTGAAGCATTTGATAATTTCGACTAGATTCTTAACAACAGCGCTGGTCCAATGCGTAGAGCGATGAATTGTTATGCAAGAGGTTGACGGTTCGAGCCTTGCATGTACATAAATGGGTTTTTGTGATTTTTAATATTTCTAGAAATTTATTTGGTAAGTAAGGTGGAAAATTCTTGATTTAAATCCTAAAATTTATAAAGTTCTAGCAAGTGATAGAATATTCTCGATGATGAGCCCAAGTTCTGAAATTGAACTCCTCAAATGGAATGAACTAGAATAATTGTAATAAAGAGAATCGAAATTACGATCGTAATGACGATCGAAAAGACTAGCGAAATTAGGATTTCCAGAAGATTCTGCATGGTATATAAACAGCACCGGGAGCGCCAAAAGGGCAGTTAAGTCTCAGTGGTTGAAGTGGTAACAAGAAGAAGAAGAGGAAGTAAAGTGAAAAGTGCAAGTACTTAATAGTGCTAATAAAAAGTGTCAGTGAAAGTGCTAGTGGTGCATGTGCAATAACTGCATGTGTTGTGAACCATACACGCTCAGTGAACGTAGCCGTTCTAGAGACTGTGTATAAAGACAGTGCAGTGCAGTAGGTACAGTCCTCTAAGTGCGTACGAGTGCCTCGGGCAATAGACTGTGTGTACGCTTAAGACTGTTGGTGGTTTGAATAAAGTGTAAAATCGCTCGAGGTTGTTTACTTCCAATCCCGAAACCCGCTTCCCGTTACAATATTATTTTAAAAGCATTTCAACAACTCTTTCACTACATACAATACGAAAAGGACTCGCCTTGCCAGAGCTCTACACACCTCACGAACTTCTAACACAGGTTGTAGGTGACAGCACTTAGCTTTATCTCTCATTAGCGTCAAGTCCCTCTATGTTTTGAATTTTTGCTTTTTTTTCTTATTTCAGTTACTTTTGTCTTAGAATGACTGTATTTGGTGTATTTTTAAGAAACTTTTAAACATGATTTTACACAATTTACCATTTAGGTGTTGTACTTTTTCAAGCAAATTAATAATATAAAGTTAAATGCCGACCCAAGTGACTTATTTTCGTTCAAATTTTATAATGTTTTGTATAATATATCAGATTCTATAAATGTGAAAATATTACAAAGACAAAGAATCTTAATGAAAATGCCGATATTTTGTTTCTACTAGCAAAAGTGCACTTTCTATATTTTCAAAGTAACTCTATTTTGATAAAAATGTAAGTAGGCACTTGACTCCTCACTATGCACGGTAAATAACCCTCACATTGTTACAAAGTTTACACTTCGTATTATTACTCAACACAAAAGGTGACAAGCTTCATACAAAACAATACCTCGAGCGAGGAACACAGTCATTCCTCACGGAAACGAAATCTCGTAGTTCACTGGAATATGTCGCGGTCGAGTGCCGAGATACACGTTATGGATATTTTTCGTGCATAATATGAAAAAAGTAGTCATCTATGTGGTGACAAGAAAGAATACTCATTACTCCATCTTATCCGAAGTATGTAAGTAAGAGGCGATTAACAGGAAACGCAGACGATATCACTGCGAGAGAAGGAAATCTCGAAAATAAAACCCTGCACCAACTTGTATGACCTGTGGAAACTGTAGGCCAAAGTCTACGCCCAGCAGTGCACCGCGATAGGCTAATTGATTGATTGACGAAAAATGAGTATACTAAAATTGAGTGGTTGGTTAATTTCAACACTAATAGTTCCCATCCACGGTTCCACCACAGCCCAATCTCTGCACCAAATTTCTATAAAATCGGTTGTAAAGGAGACCATGGACATTTAATCCTTTGCATTTATAATATATATTTATAATAATAAGTAGGTACGGATATTATAAGAATATCTAACTCTATAATAACTGAAAATAAGCCTATAAAACGGCTTTACTTTTGCACGCAATTTGAAGTTAATTGGTTTCTTATTTTAGTAACTCTTTGAAGTTTAAGTAGAATCCTAATACAGTAATTATATTAAATCTCGTCAAGACATTATAAACTTGATAAGAAGTAAATTAGAACAGATGCTCCGTTGACAGGGCTAAGTAGATTTGAAAAGTCACCAAATTTGATAAACATCACCTTTTTGACTTGATTTTAAATTAAGGATTGTAAATGATATTTTTATGGAAACGGAATGAATATTTCAATAACGGAAATTATGAGCAATGGAAATCGTTTGACATTTACAATTAGATGAACTGTTACTCGTATTTGGATATTGACATTTCCAAGAAATAACCTATCATTTTCTCCAAAACGTCAATCCTAATTTAAAACACGACAAAAATTCGTTTGCTTTGTAATTTTCTATTATTGACAATAAATTACTTAAAATTAACATTTTCATTTCTTTTTTAAAGTTTCAGTTCGCCACTCAGTGATGGGTACAACCAATTAAAGTTTGAACCTGAATGGCTGTACCCGCTGTGGAGCTACGATTCTTTAAACGTAATTCAGATGTATAAAGGGCCTACATTTTAAATCTCTCTAACATTAATCGTTCCGATCGCACTATGCCGTTTAAACTGCATCGATAAATAATAAATGCGAGTAGTATGTGTATCTATGTATAAGTCAAATGAACGAAGTAATATATTGTCTAATACCGACTTTTCATTCACGTTTCTGTAGTCATCGAAAGTACGACTTAAACCAAGACCTTCGGCTGAATCTTCTGTGTACTTTTATGCATGAACATTGGGTGACAGAACTAGTTAATTACAGTTATCCCCAATAAAAATCAACTTCAATCAATATTTCTTCTTTGCCGTATGTGCTACCTATGTATCGTACTACGTATGTGTTACATAATGAACCTATCTACCTACTACGGAATTGTTCGAACATCGTATCATTGAATCACTCGCTACACTCACCCTCATACGGATCTTTCAAAGAAACTTTCCTCTCTTAGTTATGGTTTTCTCAAGGGATTCCAGATTGTGTTCCACGAAAATTATATAAAAAGATTATTTCAAAAATACTAGTGTAGACTTCCATGGGCAATAGGGACCTTGATTGTCTGTACTTGTTTACCACTTTATATATTGGGCGAGAATACAGTTATAATTCATACTACTCGTATATCATTTATAACTGTATATATATAACGTGATTATTCTGTATAGCAAAGTGTAGTATTCTATAAAAATAAATACTTATCCCAAGTTTGTAGAACTGGAAGTGAGGAATGGGTTTGTTTACCGTATCTGGATAACCTCGTCTTTAATAAACGAAGAGTTAAAGTATGTTTTAGAATTTAGAACGAAGAAGTTACATTGATAAGCTCTGACTAAGACGAAGTAGTTTGACGGATAGTGAACATTAAATTAGCTCAGAGTAGGTTTGGAGTTTTGGGTGCTAGCGATAACCATGGATTTTACAGTAACAACACCAAGTGATGACCACATAAGGACTTCGCTCTAGGTTCTTCTATCTAACCTATACTTGTTTTTGTCGTGGAGTTTTAAGCTTTGTGAATTTCAGTGACATTGAGTTAATAGCGACCGTAACAAGGCAACGTTTCTACTTCGTTTTGACCACGTCATATCGCTTTTGCACAATACTCTTGGCTTCCGACAAGAGGTCTCAAAAACATATCTGCAGAAACGACGCCGTGGGAGTAATACACCTTCAAAGGAATTAATGGCATGGTGTTACTCACAAACTTTTGTGCCATTTTTACCGTTCAGTTAGGTAGGCGCATTGACTTTTTGGAATTTACACATAAAACGAGATTTTTCAAAGAAGAATTGAGGCATATACCTACACTGGATAATTTGGAGGTTCACATGTAATATTTGTCAAATAAAGCATTAATTTTGTAGTTGAGTTGCAAGTTTATTCCTTTAGTCGCTGAGTACCTAAAACGCAGTCGGCCGATTTCGCGTTGTGCCAAAATGTCATTTATCGATTAGGAAAGATAGTAAACATAGTTCGTAACATTTTGATTTATATTGAATCTCTACCCCAAATGTATAACATAAGGAAACAAATAAAATATTAACAATTATTTAACCAGCTATGACTGAAGCTAATTTTGATGTCAGACTTGGACTTTAATATATTGGATTTTAATTATCATAATAACTAATTAAAATGTAAAATAAAATGGTAGAGTCAATGTAAGAATGTAATTAACTCCTATTCATTTGTTATTAGACTTTAATGACATACATATAAATGAAGTCAAAAATTTTACTACTCCAACTACCCCTAACGACAGACATGTTTGTATGGCAACCGGGACCGACGGCTTAACGTGCTCTCCGAGGCACGACCAGACCAGTGCAAACAGCCATATTCATGCATACAACTTTTTGCACTGAGCGGAGATCGAACCCGCGCCCCGTGCGTAGCAGTCGCGTGCACTACCGCCACGCCATGGAGGCTGTCGTTATAAATATCAATACCTTGTTTTCGGTAATAAAAAATGTTGGCGATTTGTGCCCCTCGGTAGATGCCAAGATTCTATAATTTCTATATAACTTTTCTATAGTAGCAAGCAGACCTACCATAAACTCTTGTAACAGATCAATAATGAAACGAATGTTATACCACCAACTGCATAAATAAATTTGCATAGCATTAAAAAGTTTCATTTGCAGTTGATGGTATGACAGCCGTCCAATTAGTGACTTGTTAAGTGTTCAGCTTACGGTCCAATGGTACTAACCATTGGCCTGGCTGTAACTGACATTTTAACTCTCCAACTAACTAACTCCACCAATAAATTGCTGGTATTCTGTTAAGGTTTACTTCCGTCACAGTGATACGTGTGGTTGGCAATCTCGATCATTAGCATATTTCGGTCTAGCTACGCGTGTATATGTGGTGTTACACCATTAGATACGGAAATGCAGGTATATGAAGGCTAATATACATCTCAATTTAATCAACTATTAAACTAAAAGAGACTCTATTATGCACGATTAAAAATTTAACTGAAATGAGGGCGTTTTGTAAGCTTCTGCCCATTCTTCATGTAATTGAATAGATATTAAAATAATAGATTTAGAAGTTACGTTTTCTTTTATGTTTCAGACATTCTGCTTGAATTTTTAAAATGTTCAACTAAATAAAGTAATCAGTACAAAGCAATGATGTGGAATAAAAAATCCGTAGAGTAGAGTTGATGCTCCATTGGTTATTACGAAAAATGTACCAAGGCAATTGTATGAAATTTATTACGTAATAAGTTCTGGACGTGTACGCGATTATCTTTTGCTCTTGATTGACATCAAAGAAGAAGGGTACATGTGTAAGTGGTTGCCGATGCAAACATGCAAACCCCAGGAAAACTATATTGATAACCATCTGACAGTTGACTGACTTTTTGTGCGCTTTCTGAAGTATTTTACATTTTACAGTTATTTTTGAACAGTTTTCTGTATTTTTTGCTGAGTATAATAAATATTATACGATATACTTGCTATACAGTGCTGTCTAGGGCCAAAGTAAGCAATGTTTAGTTAACTTGTGTTATGGTTTTTCGTATGTGGATAACATACTAACATACATTCATATTTTTTATGTAAATATAAATTATATAGAAACACTCGGACCGATGAAAACAATTATGAATGTAGGGGAAACGCACGACGTATGCTAAGCTCGTAGCAAGTGGAGAGATGTTGTCTCCACTTACCTAATGAGAAAGTGTAGGTAGTGACTGTAATAATAATATATACATGGATAAATTTACTATTTTTAAATTCCTCTGAGTCTTCATAGGAATAGTAAATTTAGGCATTAATATATGCATGCAAAAAGTCCAAGATATATTTGTTTATTTGAATAAATATATCTTGGATATTTTTATTTTTTTAAATAAAATATATCTTGGATGTTTTGCATGCATATTATATACATATACATGTGAAATTGTATATTATAAGTAGGTATTTTAAGTTGTAATTGACGTGGCGTGACCAGCCGCCGCTCCACCAAATGAAAAGTATGTTCTTACTAGTTTGTGTCAATTTGTCTCATGGAACACGCAGAATATTTTTATCTGACTTGTTCCATTTATTTTAAAAACGGAACAAATGGAACCTAATTCCTTGGTGTTCATTTAATGGATGAATTTTGAGCCGAAAATCTTCTACTTCTTAATATTTTGTGACTCAGTGTGTGTTATGTACATAGGTATTTGTTCAGTAATTGATATCGTTGTAATGTTACCTATGTTACGCGGCATACATTTAATTTGCCATTGTTTTTTGTAATCGATGATATTTGTTTCTTATCACAAAATCTACATACTATACGAACTAGTCTGTTCACACTAGGTATTACTAATTTTCATAAATTAATGTTTGAAGAACGCTGATAAACACAATATTTATCAAAATTAGAGACAAGATGTATTGTTGTGCTGTACAATTGTTTCTATCTATTTTTGATTAAATACCAATACTTTATGTGAGTACAAGCACAATGATAAGAAATGTGAAATGAAAACATCTATTCATATTCAACACTCACGTTGTCTATGATTAAATGTCATCTATGTAAAGTGCTTTTAGTCTACAGAAAATAATTGCTTTATCGTGTTTTAAAAACTGAGTGCATGCAGACTACGGCATTTTATTATTTATTATTAAAGCAGGTACTAAATAACTTCATCACAAATGTTTTTATTTAAGGCACTCAATGTATTATTACCAGAGCGAAGAGAAGGTTGAGGATAGAGAGATGAGTGCGAGTGTGTCGAGTGTTGTGGCGGTTTACAATAGCCTATTTTCGCCGACTACAAGTTTTCTTTCTGTAGTTGACCTCACATTGAGTTTCTAGATAGCGCCACATACTAATGGTCAACTTGAGAACAAATATTTTGTGAATTTGTTTTATTATGTTGCGGTGACGTTTGTCTTATTCACGTGTTTTATTGCTATGAGGTGCGGGAACTACGATGTTTTTTCACTAAAACGAATTATTTACAAAGGCACCGATAAATAATACAAACCCGCTTCGTCCATATATGAAAAATATTTCGTCTCCTAATTCCATAACCACAAAGTACTTTTAATTCATACGAACAAATGCAAGTGATTTTTGACAAATCAGCTTGAAAAGAAAGAGAGTCATATAGTTAAAGGGAAAGATTGGATTAAACGTATTAGTGGGAAATAATGTTATTATAGGTTTATAACAGCTCAAAACCAACATTTGAAACACTTGTGAAGAGCACTTATGATGGTTAAAAAGTGTTACACGCAGTTTACGTTTGTTTGTAGTACTACGCTTGCACGCGGTTGTGACTGACGTCTCGGCTGTGAGCCGTGCGTTTCACACTACCAGAAAGACTAAATGTGATTTGAGGCAGCGTCGTTCACGAGATACTGCCCGCCGCCCCCGGCACGACTGCCTCCCACTCTCTCAGCGCACACCCCCGCTCCCATGCTTATACTTACTTACTTATACAACATTTGATTCCTTATATAGGATATCAGTCCCTTCCTTTACGATCATTTTAATCTGTTCAGCCAAGCTGTTGATAAAATTGTGCTTATCTTCTAATCCATCTGGAATATCTCTTCAATCTGAATGATGTCTCAATTACTTACCAATACTAAAAATAATATGTTTTTAATGTTAATAATTACGATTCATATTGTGACCGGAATATAAATATTATAGGTAGTAGCTCAATCAGCTGTTCTTACTCAGATACTCAGAAAATAAACCTAAATCCTCTAAAAGCTACGTAGTGAGGATGTTTATACATGCCTGTCTACCCCTGAGGGAATATAAAGACATGTGAGAATACAAGCCAAGATTCAGCGCCAAACGTTAATTTTGGTTATTTGACGAGTATTGTACTACCGCAGACAAACATTGCGTCAAACTCATCGACCCGATAGGAATCTTTTACAGTAAGAGGAAGATTGGATACGAGAACGAAAAAGTAATTGAGCTTTTGAAATTCGAGTAACATTCTACATGAAAGTAACATGGTAACTCGCAATGAACAGATCGGTTTGGAACCCGGGCCTGGTGTATCAACACGCTTTTGTGACCTGAACAAATATACGTTCGAATGTACTATTATACATTACAAACATTCTTTATTGACACAGGGAAGAATTTACACACGCAGGAAAGTACAACATATATGTAAAGTGTATAAATTATATACATATTTACAAAAGATATGTACCTATGTATGTTGATCCGCTTTGTAAATTTTACAAGTAGTCTACTTTGTGTCGTATTACAAGTAGTCTTAGTTTGTGTCGTAATAAACAGAGCCTTTCTAGTAGTAGGTGCTTGAACTTTGGACTTTAAATCAGTGTGATGCACCCTCTTGAGGAGGTTACGTTGGACTCGAACACACGTCTTTGGTTCTTTGATTGCCGGGGGTGAAATAGTTGCCAACACATCCCTTGCACCTGGTCAGACACGAGCTAACTTTATGGTAACGATGATATGTGTACTATTTAACGATCCTACCATTGTTTCCCATATTATTCAAACGTTGAGTTTCTCTGGTAAATAGCGACCTGAGTAACACAACAGGTCTTACAAAATCACCCTGTCAGATATTCAGAGGAGGTTTCAAATGATTATTTTGTTTGAAGCGAATCTATGGATTATTTGTTTCAGGGTAGATTATGTTTGCAGAATCATCAATTATATTGAAATTTCGTGAAAGTTTGATATCGTGATTAAAAAATCTAATAACGATTATATACGAATTGTATTCACCCCGTTTCATGGTACCCACTCGAGAATATAACGATAAAATTTGAATAACTTAATGCGAGTTGGGGTCGATTAGGTTTATCTATTATGAAGTTACAGAGAACAGACGTAGTCGCCAGTGTGTATACGTTGAATTCAAACAGAATAAAACAGTTTGTCGTGTCGGGACTAATTTGCCGGAGTGCACGGATACCTTATAAGAAATTGTAACCGCAGTGCGGCTGACTCCGGGCTACCTACAGCTGTAGATAGCCCAGAGTCAGCTCGGAAGTGAAATATCCTTGAGCATATGTATGTATGTACCAAATTTCGAACTCGACTCGAACTCAGCGTGACATGTTTGTTAAATGTAACTTAGATTTTGTCCAAGGTCGACGCAACGAGCGGCATCATTTGGTTTCGATAGAGTCGAAGGCTTTTTCGTAGTCCATAAAAGCCATACACAGCGACTGACTTCACTCTTCGATCTTCTGTACAATTTGCCATACAGTATGGATGCGGCCTACGGTGTGTAGCCTTTTCGGAACCTGGCTTTTTTCGGTTATGAGTTATCTTATCCTACCCCTGTATTCGCATCTCAGACAATCCCAATATATGCCAGTGAATACGATCTAGTTCTACCTCGAGTTCGGTGAGGTGGTGGTCCACGTTGAACGGGCTGGACTCGTTGTTGGTAGCCTGGCGATTTTTCGCACCGCTTGACTCTGTTACCGCGACTGCCCTAACATGTGCGGGACTGGCGAGACCTCCAGGAACTGGGATACTGTTTTTTTTGCACTTTTTCTCAATTGAGAGGTTGTTGGCCTACTGCATCCATGCTGGCTAGATGGGTTGGTACAGGGTTTTGTTTCGAATTTTCTTTTTTTTTCCTCTCGCAGTAATCTGCGTATTTTACGTTAGTCACCTCCTAAGACACCCTTCGATGAGATGGTGGTGGCAGGGGGGTCGAAAGTATTCTTTCTATACCACCACAAGGATAATTGAAACTAACATTAGGTATATGAAATTGCTATGTAATCAATTAGGTAATACAATGCTACTCATGCAATGCGTCACATTAATCACATAGTCATTTTCATTAGTTACAATTACTAATATGATATTAGGTAGGCCACATAATGCTACATTCTAATATTATAAACTAACTGTAATTCGCGACTGCGCCCGCATGGATATTTCATTCAATTCTAGGGATAAAAATAGCTATTGTGTTATTGTTGACTATTATCTATCTGATCCTATGGGAAATCATAAAGTTATTAGTAATATTTAGACGGACAAAGTGTGTAAGTGACATAAATATGTTTACACAAAAATTAGGTGTGCGAAAATGATAGAATATATGAACCGTGAAACGTTTTTTATAAACCTATCAACTGGTCAGACAAAGCCGGCTGTTATAAAAAGTGTATATTTATGTCAATTTGTCATTTTAAATTCGATTACGCGGCAGTGTTGCTCTATTTATATTATTTGTACTGTTGATTGATGGCACTTGGTGGAACTTATTGTTATACATGATTGATTTAGGTACAATAATAAATGCAGTGGAGACGTACAAGTGTGTTATCAATATCAATCATGTTGCTCTATTTACTCTAGTAATAATAACTTTGCGTGACAAACTACCCTATCTAAATGGGCTTAACTAACGTATTGCCGACTCTGTAGAACTAAGGCACAAGAATAACAACGTACTGCCGTTATCATTTGAGTCTGATCGTAACATTTTTACTATCGGTCTTGCTCGCTCCCATTGTTCTTAAAGAGCGCCATAATGATGTTTGTCGTGACGTTTATGACCACACTACGAACACATGCCACGGCTATACTGTAAACTTGGAAACTGTAAAAAGGGAATTGACAGCACAGTGACTACTTCACTCATTTTGTAAATTAGAAATAAATATTTCTTTATTCAATAAAATTAACCAAGTTGTACCTACCTTACAAAATTAGTTACCTGCTAGTGAGAACTACAAAAATCTACTAAATCGCTTTCCAATCGAATCAAACGGAGAGACGGGTATTTTTTTAGTAATTCGAAAGCTGGGGTAGCCTATTGGTAATGGTAATGGACTGCTGGGCGAGGTCCCGGGTTCGAGCCCAGGATTTCCCATGGCACACACCAATGACTTTTCGATGCTTTTCGAAGTTATGTATCGTATCGTAATTTATCGCAGGATTATAAGTGCCCGGTTAATGGCAATAGGCTCGCCACCTATTACATTGGGACCTAAACATAAACTGGCGAATTGTGGGTGCTAGCACCTCTGCCTACCCCTTCGGGATATATGCATGAGTTTATGTTATGTTATATGTAATTCGAAAGCTTAGCCGTAGCGGTAGACCTGGTGGTAGAACGTTCAACTCATTTCTATTACTATGGTACACTCTACGTCACGCTCATTTTCCACACGACTGTACTAAAAATTTGTTATTTTAATATTATTACACGTTTTTTTTATTCGTATAGATATGTTAGATAAACACATGCGCACGCACTTCTATTTGCATTTTACGTCAACAAAGAAAGATCAATATTTATATTGTAGGTCAACCAGCTAGTTCAAACTTTTTGTATTGTTGTCATTTCTTTTGTCATTATTATTATAATTATACTAGCTGGCCCAGCAAACTTCGTTATGGCATATTTTTTCCGCTCGTGTTGAATTGATATCCTGTACCCGCTGTTCCTTCTATTCATTTTTTTCAATATTCACGTGTATTTAAACGTATATTTAACGGCATCCTTACAGCCATGGAGACCCCAACACCCATCCATGAAGATTTTATAGGTAATAAAATTCGGATACACTTAGATATTTTTTTATAAATACTTACACGTTATACATAGGAACCCCCTGACCAATACAAGTAAACATATTTTTGCATAAAAATATTAGTACTGAGCGAGAATCGAATCCTAGATTCCTGCGTACACTACAATCGGAGCGTAGGATTTCTAGTTACGACTTTATACAACAATACAACGCCGGGACCAGACACTACACTATATTGTAATTTAGTGGCCCAGTATATAATAGTGTAGTCTCAATAAAGTTATATTCAAATGCATTGATTGATTTTGATTTGATTTTGATTTAGAAGCGTCTCCATTTAGAAATAGAGTTGCGTTTGCACTATTGATGGTGCTAGCCAATGGCGCAAATAAAACATTAGGTACAGCACACCAGAATATTACAGTGATAGTAAACCATTGATCTTATTCTAATTGTTTCTATCGTTAAATTAAAGTGTTACTTAGGCTTAGTGCTCCTTTATGAACTTTTGACATGGCCTTTAAACATTTTACTTAAAATAATTTATAACTCGCAACTTAAGTACTTACCTATTACAATGATAACAGTGAGCCAACTTAGCGAGTTCACAAA
Organism: Pelosia muscerda; assembly: GCA_963691645.1. Classification (NCBI taxonomy): domain Eukaryota; kingdom Metazoa; phylum Arthropoda; class Insecta; order Lepidoptera; family Erebidae; genus Pelosia; species Pelosia muscerda. The sequence goes on along the minus strand of OY829098.1, from coordinate 12,964,867 downwards.
CTTTAACTACAATAAACAGTTTACATTGACATGCAAAATAAACTTAACGTAAGTTTTTAACTTTACTTATTTAAATCAATAGTTTTCACAAAATAATTATACTATAATAAAACTATTGTTTATAATTATTCTGAATTTGTGGGTAGGTACCTACGTTGCAAAATTAATAAAATAATCAGTCGTCATGAATGGTTGAAAACCGGTCCGCAATTAAGTGAGCTTTCGCTAAGTATATGGTTCATAAATGCATTGATCTGATAATCTCCTGGTTTTAAAACACATACATATAATCATGCCTTCATCCACAGAGTATTAGGCAGAGGCAAATTAACACCCACATTTCGGTCCCACGTAATAGGAGGTGAACCGAGACATGCATCTGAGGCTGAATCAAATTAAATCAAAATTCATTTATTCTGTATAGACCATTAAACAGCACTTAGAAAACGTCATTATCAAAAATATTTTATAAATTAGTGACCAATTGGACCACCGGCACCCCGGTTCGAAACGCAGCCCGGCCTGAGAAGACGCCGGCAATAGAAACTCGGTGGGCTTTTCTTTTTTTGGTCTATTTACAATTAACTTAGTCTAGATACAGAAATTTGCTTGAGTAGAAAGTTGCGCGAACAGCTCATTTCCAGGCTTGTTGATCGTCCAAATAACGCTGGATTTTATAATAAGCTTTTTGGCATAACTTTTTTTATCTGTTTTTTTTTCTTTTTTTCTTTAATCTGGTCATATCATAATTTTATCTTTAATAAACGGATTTACATTTACTTGCCTCACGTCAGTATCAGGAGCAAGGGTTTCCCAACTTACATAAAAGGAGGAAATTTTCGTAAGCATACAAAACGCGCCCTTCGCTGTCGACGTTTTTTGGGTATTACTGGGATAATACCGTTATGTTTTTATTCAGATGTTATTCATCATGAAGGGGTATAAAGTGACCGAGCCAACAATTTTTTCCTTCAAGGTCTCAGATGTTGCGAGGTGACCAAATATGTAGCCTGTTTTTATGGGTTTTTTTATTTTAAAACTTGCTAATGCGCAAAATCTACTTATTCGTTATAGCACTCTCCAAGATTTTACTATATATTTATAGTATACACCTTAACGAGTGTGCTGTGCATATACTCTATTAAAGTTATATTATAGATCCACAGATTACCGCTTTACTGAATTTTAAATATCAGTGGCAGTGACCTTTGGCTTTTAGTTTAGGTAGAAACATTGACAATATTGTCGTCAAAGTTGATAATGATTTATAAAAAGTCGTTTCGCAGTTCGTATAGTCTGTCCCTTTCTCACGCCTAGATTTTGTGTAAAAATACGTACGAGTAGATCTCTCTTTTGATCTAGGTATATTAACTGACTTCACTGGTACAACAGACGCAGTCATCATCAAAGTTCACCCGTCTCGTAGGCATTAGCCAAAAGTTCTATCGTGATTCTAAAACAGACAATGTGATGCTTGATTGAAGGAACAAGCGCTGTTCCCGACCGCACTCTCTTTTATCAATGAAATTGAAGGGCTTTCTCTTAACTGTAGTGTAAGTACCTGCATTCCCATTTCTTAGTATATAAAATGTAATATCTATCTACCAATTAAAGAAAGTAATAAACAAATTACCTAACTGTGCTATTTCTATTTAGAACAGTTAATACAGAGGTAAATAGAAATGCCGGAATACCTTACTCTAGGCATTGAAAATAGGCATTTCGTAGGATATTTCAATAATTATTAGGTCCTACTCAGTAAAACAACGCGCGCACTACGTGATTCCCGTATGTAGGTAGGTACTTACTCCTCGGATCGATCGAAAACAGATAGGTACCTACATTGTTACCGTTTGTGTACTAGGGAGATACAAAACACTTTATCTCACATGTATGTACCTACACACAAAGCGAAACATCTCTCATACACACAACACACTCTCCGTATAAAATAATATTTCCATTTTGGAGCATCCATTACCTGAACTTTTTATTGATAAGTTGAAAACAAACCTATCCTGAAATTGTGTCCTGAATTATTCATATTTAGCTGACCGTATCTACACAATTATTAAATGAAACTCTCGTTACGAAAGGTCAAAGTTCAAGTAACGTATTATCCGTGAACGAGTGCCACGTTAAGATAAAAGCAACATTTCAGTCGGGTGTCTGTAATTTCAATTTCTCGGGCGAATAAAAAATCTGTATGTAAACTTATATAAAAAGTAATTTACAGGTACTGCACCAGCTAGACTTACCTACTTACCTATTGCACAGATATTTGTGATTTTTACGTTTTCGACAAATTGCTAAATGGTGCTAGACTAAATACTGTATAAGTATCTTAAATATATACGAGTAATTCCATTTACCGACAAATCTACATTGTGTTCCTTCCAAAAATTCTGATACCAATCAATTAAAGTGATTATTGGCGATAGATTGTCTGCATCATCAAAGACAGTTACAATGAATTATTTGTAAATACTTGTCGGTACATTGGATTATTCAAAAATCTTGTCTGTTTATGTAAAGCAATTTAAAGACAATTGACATGTTAACTGTTTCAAATCAAATTTAAATTGGAAAAAGTAAAGTGGAGCTGAACGGATTTTAATGCGTTCTTTTTTATGCGATAGAATTGGTTGATCGCAATTAGTGGAGTAGAACCGGTGATATGATCAAAGTTCACGATATCTCATACCCAGCGGCTGGAGTCCCAGGTATCTGCTAATTCCTAATTAAATTCTTTAGGGGTCCTACAGAAATCTGGAATGTTTAGTGAAGCAGTTAACAACAAACTAGAGCAAAAAAACCAGGTCACTCAAAAAGTTTTGCAAAAAAAGTTATTTAAAAGCGACACTCAACAGTTTGATGATTGTTTCAAAACGCCCACGAAAGTTATCTAAGCGATTGAGAAGGACTTGGAAAATTTTAATCGCTAGTTTTTTTACTTTGACAGGGTATCTGATTTCTATTTCATTACGAGATCACAACAGCATCAACGCCGAATGGTATACCACAAAATGAGCATTATGAGCAACAAGCGACTGAAAACCGGGCTCCGCGAGGCACTACCTACTTCACCATGAAAACGCACTTGCGCACTCAGCGCTCAAAACGAGGGACTTCCTAGACACCACTAGGTTCCTAGTCTTGGACACCCTCCTTACAGTTCTATTCTGGCACCAGGTGATTTCTTTCTATTCCCTAAAATGAAAGTAAGCTAAAAGGGGTAAAGTTCTCATCGCCGTGGAAGAGGTGTCTACGGCAGACTAAAAATAAGGTTTCGAAAATTGGAAGGGCGCATAAAACTTTGTATAGAGGCTCGTCGAGAGTTCTTTGAAAAGGTTTATTAAAAATATTTTACTTACAGAAGTTCGGTGAAGTAAAACCTTAGTGGCGTTACACACATAAAAATAAATGAATCCTTGCCTTAAACTTTTCGCAGTCTTAGGGTCAATACAAATATTTCCGGCCTTACACAATATGTAGGCTGAATCTGTGTCGCTTTCTTATTCCTTGAAACATCTGCAATCAGGGTGAGATTCCTACATCATGTGACGACGAATGAAAGACGAGCATTAATCAAAATATTATTGCTTAGAGTATTGCTTGTAAAACCAAGATGAGAACTGAAAAAATAACATCAATAAACTTAACAACTGAAAGGACAATGACGTCAGTGATTAATCGGATGCAATTCTAAACAACAGAACGTAATTCTGCCATTCCCCATCCCGTCAACGATTAGCCAGCGTCATAAATATATATTTTATGACTGTAACAATAGACACATCGCACGCATGTTTAAACTACTTTGCTTTCAGCGTTTTGTGATATTCCTTAACCCATTTAGTGGAATGACTTACCGGAGTCTGTGTTTACCGATAAGCTACAAACCAAATGTCGAGTCACGAGTGATATGCGCCTTCTAGTAAGTAAGTAGGTACATTCTATTCCATCGTGGATCGATAGTATCTTAGGCCCCTCGCCCATGGCAACTTTTTGTAGCGATGCAGTAGCGATGTGGTCGCGTGTACGCATCGATACAGTCGTAAAGTGGTCGCTAGCTACGTGCCCTCGCCCATGCTGTCGCGCTTCTTTCGCGAGCAAGCGCGATTCCGTATTGGCACAAAAATACCTGCGATTGCTACAGTAGCAAGATGGATTCCGTTGAGGTAACATTAGTCACGTTGTTTTTGATACTGGTTTTACGTAAGTAGCCAAAGCGTGGGTAAAGAAAGCATCGTTCGAACCCCAATGTCGTCCGACACGGTCGCGCTACTGCACCCATTCTGTCGCAATGCCGTAGCTCTTTGGCATCGCTACTGTAGCGCGTTGCGTTTAGTAACACGCGACAGCATCGCTACAAAAAGTCGCCGTGGTCGAGCGGCCTTACTCTTGACTTTAAAGTTATCAAGTTATTAATGAAAGATAAAACCTGTAGCTAACCTATTACTTCTTAATTTTACGAATTTAGACTAACAAGTCCGCAATGTAAAAAATGAATGAGAGTATTTCATTAAGTAATTTAAAAGCTTAAAGCCAAGCTAGGAAAGAAATAAAGTGGCGTTACACTTTTTTTAATTCAGTCAAGCATAGTGTACCTATAAATTACTAGCTATATCCACTGAGAGTGCAGAGTTTGTATCCATAAGCCAGCCAAGTTTCTAAACTTCATGTTGCGTTAATCTCATCTTGTAAGGTTCTATATTGACTTCCCAAGTAAAATTATGGTCGAGGCGGATGCCGAGATATTTTATACAATCTGCCTCTGATATGAGAAGAGTAGCTTCACGGCAATATGAGATTTTCTGAGTAAGGTAAATGTATTATGATTGATTTTCGAACGCCACGCTACGTAGATATGCGCATTAGTGTGGGTTTAATCTAGAATATTTTGTAATATTTGTTTCTGACTAGATATTGATGTTCGTTGATAGCTCACCGTATAAGATGGTTGTTTTATACAACACATCGCATGCTACATATGTACCTATCTACCTATATTTACTTACTATGTTATTGGCGATTTCATTCTCCGCTATGATTGTTGCTTAGTTTCATTCAAATCTGTATATTATTATTTTTTTATAAGGAATGAACTGTACCAATGTATATAAAACAATATTAACCACTCTTTAATTACACTTCAAAGTCTTAATGATTTTCAAGTTCTTGCGATTCTGTGTTTGCGAGTGGAACGACATTTCATTGAGGCATATATCAAAGGAAACTTATACAATAAATAAGTTTATTGTTGACCAGCTATCGGACTATGTTCGAAACAAATACCAAGTTTTGATTGATATTGCGAACTTAATAAAAAATACCTGTACAATATTGTCCAACATCATTTGGGTCCAACTTCACTGACGGACGAGGACCTACCCTATTCAGGATTGCGAGGGCACTGTAGCAGTCGTATATTTTTATATCTCTTAGGTGGATGGGAAGTGTCTATAGATGTGCAACACCAGAGGCATCATACTCTTGCTGCCAGCTGCAGGGTCGAGAGCAATAGTGTAAAACCTTCTAATGCCTTTCTTGAAGTCATATTATAGTCGATTGGGATACCCATTGCAGGGCCTGAGAGTGGGTGGGATGAATTTTTTTAATGCCGCTCTGTGTTTTTAGATTCCGACCTTAATGTGTAATCGTGACTTCCCTGCCTATGGCGAGCAGTGCAATGATAGAATGTAGGTGTACGCATCATATCGAACACACACAGTGAGGCAAAGTTGCTCCTGAGGCTGAGAAGTTCCACACCGCTTGTGAGTATGAGATTATCGGTGATTTATTTAAGGAATTTATTCGTATGACATTATTATAATCATAAAATAATTCAATCGAAATGAAATGAACAATAAATAAATGACAACAAAGCAAAATAAATGACAGAGTTATTAGATATTTTGATGTATGATTGAAGGACGAGGTCATTTCCATACCTATAACCGATCATAAGACTCCATCGTATCCATTTTCAAACGTAAACAGTGGAAACGAGTTTCCAGGACGTACCTACATGCCATTAAATATTTATTAGTGAGCTCACGACGGATATAAGACATTCGAGTGGGCAGGATAATATTGTCGTGGACATGTTAACGCGCGTCACTACAATAGATTGAACCGTGGTGATTGATTGGGATACGGGAAACGTGCTCGAGAATGGCTACGCGATATTACTATCTCACAGATATTAAGTTGGACGCTTTGGTGACAGGATTGATATATTTTCTGGTCAATGGAGTGACTCGCTAAGGTGACATTATATTTTATGTGTTACAATTATTAATGAATTCGGTACTATTAGCACAGAAAATACAATAATACAGCTATTAGTACAAATATTAGAACTCCATTTAATTAGTTACATTCACGGAACGCTATTTCACGAAGATATATTTTTGTATTGCTTTCACTTTGAGTTAATGTTCACCAATTTTGTTAAATGCTTTAGTTTAGTCTGTACTTTGCTTAGTTTTGAGTTCATAGTAGTAATTGGTCACGTTTATTTTCGTTGGTTTGTTAATATGGTAATTATATTAGACCTAACCTGGGAACTAATCTAGGATTATTTGGATGATAAACAAGCCTGGAAATGAACTGTTCACTCAAATAGCTACTCAAATAAATTATGTATCTAGACTAAGTAAACGTTTGTAAATAGACCGAAAATAAGAAAAGCCCGCTGAGTTTCTTGCCGGAGTCTACCCACGCTGAGGCCGTGTTTCGAACCGGTGCGTTGGTCCATTTGCTCACTTACTTGTAATATATTATTGATATTGCCATTTTGTAAGTCCCGTTTAGTGGTCCACACAATTTCGAATTTTCGAATTGAAGAGAAAAGACATAAGTGGTCCAAAAATAGCTATTTAAAAGTAATAATAAAGTTTTTTCAGTAATACTGTAAAATACCTTTAAAGAGGACATGGCATCTATCTACTAAACAAAGACGCTTCTAAATTGGGACAGATTCATGTCAACCACAGAACCCCTGCCGACAGCAGGAGAAGGGTTCAGACTTCGGTTTAGATATTATAGATACATACATATACCTACCAACTTATCTACGAAATTGCGAAAGTAGAAGCAATTTTATTTTATACCACTTAGGTGGCAGACAAGCACAAGGCCCACCTGATGGAAAGTGGTTACCGTAGTCTATGGACGCAATACCAGGGGTATCAAATTGGTGTTGAACAGGTAGGGGAAAGGGGGAAGGAGAGAAGGCTAAGAGATTATCTATGCTGTCAATGCAGCAGACAAAGGGTTTTTTGGTCTGCCTACTGACAACACAAAATCTCCTCAGTGAGCTCTGGCTATCCTACTCACCACCAGAAACACAACGCAAGGTTATTATTAACCGCGGTGTTCTGAAAGGCGGAGGTACTTCCCCACTTGGACTGCTCAATTAGGACGGGAAATACCGTCAAGTCCTACCTCAGAGCTCAGTGTTTTCCTATAATATTTCTGAATAATAAAAATACCTTAGTACTTATTAAAAACCTACTACTTAACGGTGTTAAAAACTCTATTTGATTTAATTTCGTGATTTCCATAACAATTTACATTGTGTTGTAAATTTGATTCAATGTATCACAAAATAACACAATTTAATACAAAAATAATATAAAAAGAAAGAAAATGATGTCCGAATTATTTTTCTGAGAGAGATTTATTTTTTTACAGAGGCAATTCGGTAGGACACTCTTAGGTGTCTTATTAAATACATCTGATTTCGGTCCTTACAGTATAGTGTTGCCAGATATCATTACATAAATTGGTATATAATCAGATTAGCGCTACGGAAGATAGAAATTGGGGCGAGAGGGGGATGAGGAGAGGCAATTATCAGGGAAGAGGAGGGACAGTGGAAAAGCGAGGCAAAGGGGAGGGGTCAGGTGTTCGGACAAGAAGGAGAGGGTTAAAAAGTGAGATGAGGAAATGGGAAGGAGAGATGGAGGCAAGGATCAAGTTGAGGTATAAGAAAGGAGGGCAGGGGGTGAGGGCAGGAAGGAGTGGAATAGAAGGGTAGATGGTGAGAAGTAGAAGGGGAGATGGGTAAAAGGAGGGAAGTAGGGAAAATGGTGAATTGGGGAAGAGGAAAAACAGGGAAGGCCATGGGTGGAAAAATGAGGAAAATAGGGAAGTGGAGGAATGGGAAGTTAGCAAAAGGGAAATAGGAAACGGAAATTGGGGAAGTAGGGGAAATTGTAAAGTGGAGAGATCGAGAAATGAAGAAATAGGAAAAAAAAGAAAAGTAGGTACAGAAGGGAAGAAGTAGGGGCAAGTCGAGAATCAACTAGAGACATACAACATGATAATCGACATTCACGCGGGTACTGACTAGCTGTTGTTAGTGTTAAATAAAGTACGTACGTTAATATACTTATAAACTTTTTAATGGGTCAAATTGATTGCCGAACTTTGCCTATTTTAGGGCTATAAAGTTAATTAGCAACACTGAACGAGGATGACGACACTTTTCAGTTCACAGATAAGTTGGTAGGACTTTGCTTTCCTAAATAGAGCTACACGTCGGTCGGGATGTTTGCTCATTAAGTGACCGCAAAAACAGAACCTTACGGATCGTAATTACGAACGTAGTCAGCGTCAGAAGTAGTAGATCGTTTACAGATTTTTGAGTAGGTAAACACCTATGGTGTTTGAGATAGAGATATAAATTAATAAATATTCTAGGACAATGGACACAACGCCACCTAGACCCATCATAAGCATAGTTTAGCTAGCTTACGAGTATGTTATGGGTTCTAAAATGCGGATAGACATACTAAGATACTTTTTTTTTTTAAATACATACATAGAAATACATAGGAACACTCAGAAAAATGCAAATATTCATATTCATGCACACTAATATTTGCACTGAGCGGGAATCCAGCCCACGCCTCCTGCGTAGCAGTCGCGTTTGCTACCGCCACGCCTCGCCGCGGAGATCGTCAAATATATATAGGCTCGCCACCTATTACATTGGGACCTAAACATGAACTGGCGAAATGTGGGTGCTAGCACCTCTGCCCCACCCTTTCGGGGATAGGGGCGTGAGTTTATGTTATGTTTGTCATTTTACTTCACAAGTACGAGAGGAAAACCTACACCAGATATGTATACTGGTTTGCAGATGAGATCTTGTTAGGGCCATAAAAATAATGGTTGTATTAATTTATAATAATTATAAACCAATGAATAATCACTTGTCTGGAACGCAGAGCCAAGTAGAAATTATATATCAAAACATGGTGTTGCTCGAGGATAGTGTCTGTGAGTGATGTAAGTCTATTAAAATTTGTCTTAAATTGAATATAATATTGCAATGGAAGAAGATCATGTGTTAAAATATACATGATCTTAGCTCCATTTATTTGAAATTTCAGTCAAAATAAATGGAGCTTAAAATACATCCCAGTTCGAAGTTAGTTAGTTAGTAACTAATAACTAGCTGACCCGCGCAACTTTGTCTGCGTCACCCCGTTTTTGCAAAAAATTTCTTTTCTGTTCCGCAGCTGTTGGTCGTACCATGATGTTATATACCTATAAAAACTTCCTCTTTAACCATTCTATCTGTTAAAAAAACCGCAACAAAAATAATTGCGTAGTTTTATAGATTTAAGCATACAAAGGAACATAAGGACATGAAAAATATGGACATAGAACGCGACTTTGTTTTATACTATTCAGTGATGCACCAATTGTTTGTCGTATTGCATTTTTCTGAAGCTTCATGAGAGTTAAATGTTTATAGTTAGTTAGTTTTTTAAGTTCTTTATTTATTTTTACCTACAACTAACAAGTTGACTAAGATCCTCAGCCCAATCGGAGACTGTCTTCAAGAGTTCTGAGAGACTGGATCATTGTTACCCTGACTCGTGGGTTATCTTTGTACCTCACAACTTCTATGCTAACATTTTGGGCATGATTACTATGCAATAAGAATAATTTCTATCTTGGTACTTGATCCGACAAGCAGTCATCAATGATCATCCGGATCGATCGATTTTTGAGGAAATTGGCAACTCATACACATAAACCAATGAGTAGGCCGATGAACGGATGCTGGTCAATTAGACCCTATCCTTGCCTTTGAAATGCCGAAGGAAATGGCCAACGCTTTTCCGTACCTCTCGATCGGAGTTCAATGAAAGGTAGATATTGAATATTCGATGTATATTTGTTTTACAGGCTATGTAACGAATGCAACGAAAGTTCGCATCTACATTCGCTCAGAATGACGCAAGTATATTTAGTATATATATAGCTCGCATATATAACTCGCAGGCTATAGTAATTCATTACATAGTCATTAGCAGGATATACTTACACTATATATGCTCTTTTAAAGCCTTCCTAAAAATTAAATTATGACTAAATCGTATACTTTTTGCGATAATCAAATTCGGCATGTCTACGCATGACGTAGCGGTGTGTAATACGTTTTGAAGATCTATTATTCAGTTTCAAGTACCCAATACAAATACTCCCAATGAAAATTCGTACAGCGATACGATTAATAATTGAAGTAATGTCAACATGACCAGTTAAAGGCAACCGATCAATAGTAATTTGTCAATAATATAACAGTTTGAAGTTCGACTGCGATTTCATCATTTATCGATCACGTGAATTCAAACTCTTTGTGTTACTGACTATTAGGTATTAGAGCAAGAATTTTTAATTGCCGCCTTTAATGTAAATACAATTAATTAATAATTATAATTTAATTTAAATTCAATTAAAACAACATATTTTTTTTCTAAAATATTGTAATGATTAATTTGTGGGCCTTTATTTTGCAAGAAAAAGCATAAATAGTGTAGCAAATTCTTAGAGTGTTTTTTAAAGTACAACACGTTATAATTTATGACATCCCTATGAAGTAACAATATTGAGATATAAGAATACGGCTAGTCTTCGCCCAGGGTTATGTTGTTAGATGTCAGGTATGTAAGTTGACGTGTAGTTTTCTAAAGGTGCGTCCAGAATTGTGACATAAACAGCGGACTGAGTGTGGACAAGACTGGACGTTGAGTGTGGACGTAACAATTTGTGGCATATGGGCAAATCAACTTGAGTTGTGCTGACACGGTCACCAATCCATCGATGGTTTCATTTAATCTTAGCTATCACGTAGCTGAATACTCGACGGACACACACCTCTGACACGGTTTCGGAAAAATGTTACGTGAATCTAGACGCGGCATAATAAGTACAAGTTGTAATGGGCTTGGGTACTAAGTACATATGATAAATACTAATTTGGTTTATAAATCAAATTAGTATTTTATTAAATAATTAAAACATACTTGATATAAAATATAGTAACTACACAATAAAACCATATACGTGCGTGTCGGGCCACGCGCAATAGGTACTTATATTTATGTTACGTCATACCTACCTAGTTGCTTATTTGTAGGCAACATTTAATTATCCAAATACATTTTATGATATGGCCGACTGTTACTCGTGAACTAAGCCCACTTAGCTGTGATAACAATTTGCCTTTAAGTGAATCATAACATATTTTTTTATCAGATAAGTATGTGCTTCAAACAAAAATTAGCACCATGTTCAGTAGCAGTATTTTAATAGATCTATCCATCGACAGCCCATATCATGGCGAAGACGAGATAAAAAATAAAATTATCCTCACTTTATGTGCGGGGGAGATATGTAATAAAAGAAATAAAACATTATTTTACTATTTTGTGGATATGAATATGATGTATTATATATCCATGCAACATTATAGCATTATTGAACTAAGATCCATTCTAGAATCCTGCTCAAGAACGAATCTCGATTTATAACCAAATCGGAGAACAGATTGCATGATCATTGATCAATCTAACGTCATTTTTGAACAACGTTCATTTGTTACAGTGAAGACAGACTTCGTCCGTGACAAATACACGTTCCGGGTTATAATATCATTGTATAACCCATAAAATACCTTGTAAATTCTATGATTTTAAAGCCTAAAAACCACTAAAACCGGTATTATGAAGTAGTTTGTAACTGATTAAATCAATAATTATATTTTTAGGTGTCAATTTCTGTATTTTTATATTTTGTGTAAAGTGGAACCAAATTACCAATTAATTATAAGTGTAAACGAACGAAAATGGCTGATTCATAATCTCTACTCAAAACGACTCAAATAAAAGTACATCACACAGAAGTAAAGATTTCTACTCAAAAAACGACTATATACTTGAGAAAGACTCTAGAATATAGGCTCAAGGGTCTCGGATCTAAGCACTAAGCACATACAAAGAAAACAAGTAACATACAAAAATTATAAAGATTTCGTGTTGACTAGGGAACGCTCAAAACAAAACGTCTAAACAGGCTAGCTTGTTATTTTCGTGACAACAACTATTATGCCAAATATTAAATCCCCAGGGCATAAGCAGTGTGTGTATCACTTCCACACTGAAATATATTTCGGTACTCAATTCCCGCTAATAGTAAGTACATCACGATAACAATTTGTTTTTTTAAGTGACGAATAAATAATGAATATTTAAAAAGATAATTAGGCATATTGATTTCTTTATTAGTTAAGGAGTGTTATAGGCATTGTACTGCCTTAAAATTTAATACTCGTACTTATACCTACGCATTTCTGAGATTTATACAACTGTATATCCACTCACAAATTCGTTTTATTATAGTCAACTTCTGAAGCATTTCAATCGACCATTTTCAGAGAAGAGCAGGATGAATAATGTTCTAGAAATATATCAAAGTATCGCCGTTATCAACAGTTCCAAAATCGGAAATCTATTGAGGTGGACTAAAGACCTTTTCAATGTGTAACCTCAATTGCTGCGGTCTGAATTGCGCATGACGAGAGGAGCCCGAAATGTAAGAATGCGTCAAGCGTTACTCATGGTCGAGAAACGCGCTTATTTCGTTTTAATTATAATTAAAATTGGTGAGTGGATGTAGAAAACCTCTAACGATACCCCCTGTTTATATGCCATTCTGTACCAGCATGAGTTCTTCCGCCCCGAAACTCGCACATGAAAATTCGCACACTTCCTGTATAGCATGTCTTCCTGATCAATTTATATAACCTAATGTATGGCCTGCCACGGTAATGAAGAAAGATTACACAGCTAATAAATGATAAAATGGAACTATTGCCACTTTAAAACTCTGTTTGGTACGTCTTTTCTAGATACCTGTCTGTCACTTTAAAGTAGGCAAAGATTTTAAATTGTATTTTCTTATAACGATAGTCAATCTGTTTTCTGATTCACCTAGTCGGAATGTTTAGCTTTAATTAGTCGGATAGATCTGATTGAATAGGTTTTACTATATTAAATTTTACAGATTATAAAGAAAATATTAAGGAATAGTGAAATGAATCTAATTTAATGGTATTAATATTTGTCCTAAATTATTAATTTGATCACTACTAACCTTTCTTCAAAACGTATGCTGGATCGGCTGATGTCGCTCCAGGCGCTCATCGAACGTCCACGACCTCGATGGTAAGCGGCGCTGGCAACTGCAGACACTGTAGGACGCCTTTCTAGTTCCACTTCGGGAGGGAAGTTGACCTTGGTGGAACCTCTAGACGAAGGCCCTTCCGCTGACTCTCCACCGCCCGAGAGTTCCATTTCAAAGGCAGCGTACTCGGGAGCCTCGTCAAGTTCTCCTTCACTGCCGTCGCTGGCTGCGGAGAGCGCCTCATATCCGTAGCCAGGGCGGACGCCCCCGGCGGCGCCGCCGGACACGTCGCCCTCGTTGAGGTCGCTCTCCGCTTCTCCGGCCAGCCTCGGCGAAGCTTCGATGCGACTCAATGATGATGCTTTAACTGACTGTCTGATATTTAATGGTGAACCTCTTGATGGAAAGTGGTTTGAGTAACGTAGCTTGCTGTGACGAAACGTGGTGAAGCTTTCGATAGACAACAAACAAAAAAAACCACACGTATGATGTTATAGCACTGATCGACACGTGCGATGTCTTCCACTTGTGTATTGCATACCACTTCGTGACACTAAACTAACGCAGAGTACAGATAGTTTGATAAACAGATATGTCAAATCTAATTCGTATACATTACTTAAATGTACCAAGATATACCGCAATGTCAGTCAACAAACGTCCACAACGTTGTAGTCTTATCTTCACTGTTCTTGTGATGAGCCGATGCGCATTTCGTTACTTTCGTTACACAAAACACAAAATTTTTGGAACCCAAATTTAGAAAACAGAGAAACGTCAACTGTTACAATGTAAAAAATGATATGGCTCCTACATTTCCTTCGCTTTTCGACTAGTGACCTTTGTGCCGCCAAGCTTTGGTATATCAAGTTTTGTTAATGAGGGGCCTAAACAATAAAAGCGTATAGATACTACGTTTCATACATAAGGTGGTAGTCGTGAAGTGAGCAAGGTAAGGAACTATCGGAGTGAAGTGCGCCCTAGAGGCAAACGGGTGGGGCGGATCGATGCGGCCACCACGCCGCCGCCGCCGCCATCGCGTAGCTGCGTCCCGTAGTACATATTCATACCACCGTAGCAGCGTAGCGCTATTGTGTGAATCCAATAAATTACAATACTGTCTACTGTGTTCAACACACATAATATTATTTACATGAACATACTATAACTTCCGTTTATTAAAAAAATAAATGCATTTCATAGCAATATACGTATACCGACAATATATGCATTTAATTAACTTAGTAAGTAGTAACTAAAAGTTTCATGTTGAGGGTCGTAGCTGAAATTAGGTAAATGGGATAGGCATGACTCATTAACCTTGAACTATTAAATTGTAATGCGTGGAATAGATTTATGACTTTTAAAATTCTTTTAATTAAAAGTATTATGCTGCGGACATATAGGTACATATGCTACTGACACGAACTAAAAGATTAATTGCTTTACTGGATGTGAAATAGAAAGTCATGTTATCATGTAACTGTATGTACAAAGCATAATAACTTTTTTCTTCTTCATTCAACTGGCCTTCTGAACATGAATCACATGAGCAACAAGCGTCAGTTTGTTTCGAATATTAATCATTCAAATTGAAAAGGGAATTGTCGTTAACCATACCAAACGGCAAAATTTTCAAAATTCCCGCCGACGTTATGCCACAGAGAAATAGTTTAACCATAGTCACAGAATATATAACAGTATTGAAGAGGAACCGCCGAACGGTGTTTTTGCTCCAGATGGAGCTTATATCCCTAGGATTCTCTTTATGTTACCAAAAGGATTAGTGGATTATGAAATCTTCAACGAAGAAAGCAATAGTCAGCACAAATACTACGGCAAACCTGAACAGATCGCCAAATCGATGAAGAAAGTACTTAAGAAGTACCAGCTCGAGTCATTTGATGCATGAACATAATACCACCTGATTTAAAAAAATGGTGATTCACAATGAGGAAGAACTATCTTTTAGAGCTACAAAATGAATATTTTCTTTAGCGGATGGATCCTGTTAAATCACTTTCAGGCCAGAGAAGAATTCATAATGAATTTATTGGTACTGGATTTGATACTCGATTCGATTATCAACACGACGATGGTGATCAGATCAATAAAGTAACTGTATTGGCATAGTTACACTTTCAGTGACTGCATATATTAAATAGAATAATTAGGAGGTCACTACTCAAACATAATTTAAGTGATGTGAGGTTATTCGTGTAGTAACGGAGAAAGAATATGTGAACCACATTTGATCCGTAAGAGGTGACATAATTATGGACAAATACGCAGAGGATATCACTGTAAGAGAACGAAACTCGAATAAATGCCCTATACCAACTCGATTGGTCAGTCTGGAAACAGTGCGCCCAAGCCTACCAATATTGGGAGAGGTCTATGTCCAACTGTACGACAGACTAATTGAAAAAGTTAAAAACACTTAGATGTTGGTGCAAAATCCGATATAAAATTAAAGTATCAATATTCCCATATATTTCTTTCTTCTTTAAATGGCTTCTGCAGCAGACTCGCCGCAATTTATTAGTTTCAAGTAAATATGGTAAACGTAATATAAAATTAATGACGAGACGCCAATGTCAAGTTTCTCAATAAATTCTACCAGAGTCACGTTAGTCACGCCAGTAAATTAGTTTCCGTCATGAGATCAGTCAATGTCTTCTTCTTCTTCTTTTCTTAAAATGGTTTCTGCAGCAGAATAGCCGCAATTTTGCCAGTCTCTAGTAAATATGGTAAACGTCTTATAAAATTAATGGCGAGACGCCAATGTCGAGTTTCAAGTTTTAAAAAGTCTACCAGAGTCACGCTAGCCATGCCAGTAAATTTGTTTTTGTGTGACCGCCCCCTACGAGATCAGATAGTCGATTAGGACGTGTGTTCGGATTTTAGGGGGGATATCGATGTCTTGTTTCCTCAGTCAATATCAATCGGAAATCAAGAAAGCTGACATTGACACATAGCATCTTACTAGACCACAGTAAAGACTATGGTTATCGTTGTCAAACGCTGAGTATGAGTTTAAGGCCCAAATTCGAAAATCTTGCTCAAGTATAGATCGGTTTTTGAGTGGAAATCTCTACTTGTATGTGAAGTGCTTTTGTTTAAGTAGAGATTCTGAGTAGACCATTCTCGTTTACCTGGAGCATAGACAAGTGCAGTGTGAATCAGACGTCCTCGTTTTGGTACTCTTTAATTCATTGGTAATTTTGTTCCATTTTACGTATAATATAAAATACGGCTAGTACATAATTATTAATTTAATTATGTGCTTCAATCAAAGGTTTTGGAGATTTTTACGTTTTAAAATCTTAGAATTTACTCAAAACGTTTTATGGGAAATCAAGTGATATACTCGTAGGTCCATAAAACGGAACGTGCACTTGTCAAATCAATATGTTCAAAGATGGGCACTCAAAATCTAGACCCCATTACCACTATTACAACGTTAAAATCGCAACAAAAATAACGTAAAAGTGATCATTGGTCATTTTTGGTGCAATTTTGTGGTGGCGGCCATCTTGGATTTTAAATTTGACATATTTTTGGCTAGTCTATTTTCTCTTTTACCCATCCACTTACAGTGACAGCCATATTGAGGGAGTAGAAAAAAATGTAATCCGCCATTTTGTGACTGACTCTTCTACGGTCTAAAAGATAGGTATCTACCAGCTTTAAAAAATGTTGCACTTTACTTAAATTACTTTAAAGTCTTCATTGAATTCTCAATTAGTTGTTTAGGGTGTAACCTAACATTGGAACACAATAACCAATATAATTATGTACCTACTGCATTATTATTCTATGAATTTCCTAGTTTTTAAAATGAGTCATTTAAAGTAAGCTAACGTTGTGTCACATTTTTCTAGCCCAATATTCCGCTGAATCCACATAGTCTCAGTTAAAATGTAATATGCAGAATTCAGAACATCTTTCTGCAAGCTACAGAACGCAGTAGGTGTTCTTCATTGTGCTCGTGCATCAGACAGTTCAGGAGTCAACCGGTTTACGCTGTCCTACCGCTTCATATCATACTCTAATAGAGTGACCAGTTAGAGTATCAGCGTTGCATTTTAATAGCCGTTAGAGCAGAAAGTCTCTTGCTGCCGATACAAGAGTTGAATATGATTAGTAGTGAGAGAACATCGAATGCCATGATCGCATTTAGCTAGGTAGCGATGCCTGCCAAAAATGTTGAAAAAGGAATGATAAAGATTAGGTTAGCGAGCCCTCTTCAGCACCGTATTTCAAAAAAATTTCCAAAAGCACTTAGCTAAGGACGATATTTCAGGCTGCCCTAATATTAGAGCCAGGCCTTGTGTAGTGGCGCTTCATATGCCACGTGTACCTCTCTTTAAGATTAAGGGAATTGATCCCCACAAAATGCATCGGGTCCCCTAAAGCTGACAGCTAAGGTCGATCGACTACCAAGAAAACTAGCGCAAACTTGGATCCCTATGTCTATTAAGCATTATTTACACATCAGCCAATTTAAATATTTTAATACATATTAAGTATTAAAAAAAGGTCTGCCGGGACGTGAAAGATATGATGGCTACTGTAGTGTTTGTGTAACTGTCAACACTGTCTCGGGCCACATCGTGGTGGGATGAAACGTCTAGAGGACATAACAAGAGAGCCGGCAAGGCGGGAGATATAAACATTATCATCTGCTCACGTTGGAGGTTGACGAGCCAGTGACCCTAAGTTATAAGTGTACTACAGCTACCATCTCACCTCCGGCAACTAAAGACCCAAAGACGGTGTGCATTTTACTCAGTTCCAGCCTGTGGAGGGGATCCGTGGGAATTTTTTACAAGATTAAAAAAACAAGGAGTAGGATGTTTTCTTTATTTCTCAGAAAGTATCGGTTTCAGACGAATAACGGCCTGTTGCCGAAATTCAGTTTCGGTTTGGTTGTAAAAACTAGTTGCGGTCAGAAACTATATTCTTATAATTTAGTATAACAACTAAAATAAGAAGTTAAAACACTTGTACACCAAAACAGATAACATCCCCAGCAATATATGTGTGTATTCAGAATACTGTCAAATGGAATGTACTGTTGTGAAAACAGACACGGAAATTTTTTTGTAAATTGATCCATTACAGATTTCTCAGAAGTAGAGTTCAGTGAACACCGATAGTACTTTACTTAAAATGAAGAAAAAAATCATCATGTTTACATATTGTTGGATAATACTTATACCAATGGTGAAGGTAATAATTTATTGAAATACCATAATTTATATTCCTGGTGTGCAGCAATCAATATAATTATGCTTCAAATTTACTTAAATAATTTAACCAACATTTATAACGACCCATTTGTATTCACCCCTTGATTTCCTTTCACTCCATTTTCAATTCAATTCTTTTTAAAAGGCTCTGTGCTTTCAGCATCAATTCTGCCAAAATTACCGGATAATATACTTTCACGGATAATAGACACATTAGCAACAATAACTTAAAATGTCAATTTCCAGTCCAAATTCAGTTTTAGGATTGAAATGTTCATGAATCAGTTCAATCGATTAGCACGTCCACTGCTAACATAAGCCTCTCCCAATGTTAGGAGGCTTTGGCTTACAGTTTCCACCCTGGCCAGAGGGGTTGACATAGGGTTTTATTATAGTTTACCTTCTATCGCAATAATATCGACTGCCACCTTTTACCACTTACGATACTTCGAATGAGATGGTTATCCTGAGTATCCATTTTCTGTCCCATTACATTTTCGTACCTTTTGTGTAAAATCTTGTCAGTGGCAATTGGATTCGACAGGATTTTCGTATGCTGTTACCGCGGGATTTTTGTGTGGAACCGCTAGACAAGTTAGTGAAGGTTTTACAGAACTTATTGTAAACTACCTACCTGTTGAATCACTAACTCTATCTAATGTAAATAAAACCACATCAAAATCCATTGCGTAGGGTATGCCGTAGGGACAGACAGTGGGAAGCGACTTTGTTTTATACTACGAGTATAAATGATATGATATGATTTCAGAACCTGTACACGCCAAATAATTGTTTTGCACTGACCAGGACAAACCCTGAGACTGTTGATGAAATCATAAAATATCAAATATGCACCTTTCAATATAAATATCAAATTACCCGTCCCTGACCATTTTCGGTGTTAAAGTGCCCAATGCGTTTCCACGCTGTATTGCGATGGCCATCCTCTGTACAGGGAACGATCCGGAGCAGTCGTATGAATAAGTGTTTTTCCCTATTTCCCTGCTAACAAGCTCCCAAGGGTCTGCACCGCTACCGGCACGAAGTGGTGCTGTACCACTCCAGCCCCAGTATAGTGAAATTTGAATTAAATTAGGAACTGCACTGAACAGACGTTCGTATTTTACCCAAAATAAAAGTACAGTCATGTGATTAACGTTCATTAATTAATTAATTTATTTTTTATTTATTATCGTCCACTAAAGATTATAGGGATAAAAACGGGTGTTTTTATCCAAGGTTTCTAATCACTCGAAACATCGCTTTATATTTTCAGGGAGCAATTCCGGGTACTTTCTTTTGGAAACCTCGCTTGGGTATCGATTTGTCTCTTCCAACCACTGGTAAGATATACAATACTTTCATTAGATTTAGAGCTATAAACTCGGAACTTAATGTGAAGTGATTAAATTACTTCTTGACAAAGGTATTCCACCATTGACTGCATTATCACTTACCAACAGGTGAGATAATGATCACACGCTCGCTGTAGTAGTTTAAAAGAGAGGAGAAAAGGCAAGGGAAAGGATTTTTTACTTATAATTATAGTTATTTAAGTAGTCACAATGGTGCACAGAGACCTTTGAAACCAATCCCCACTGAATCTGCTGGTCGATGTCTAGATAAGAGATGCAGCTAGATAAGAGACGAGACTTCAGGTTGGGTGGTCTATTGACAGTCGCTTCTGTGTACGTTAATAGATGAACCCTAGGGTATGAAGTGCAAACGTAACAGGCAATAATAAATTAGTAATCGTAATGATGTTCTTGAAGAAAATATACATATATAAATGAGAAAATAGGTATAAGAAGTCTTCAGGGTGTTCGGCACCCAAACCAACCTCACCTGCTGCCTGTTCAAACTTTCCTCACGGGTCAGAACTTCATACGGATCCGGTTCCTTCAAGCGGGGCGTGAAAAAGCATCTGATGAGGCCGTCAAGCTGAGTGCTACCATTGTAGCACTGTACGTGTTTGCAATGGTGACCCTCTTTCATGAGACTTTGCTTTCAGCTTAGCGATCTGGCGAGGTGAAAACAAAATAAATTGACGTACCATGAATAAAAATACTAGTTATAGGTAGTAAATAAGAGTGTCACCTTCATTCTTTTTATTTCAATATATTTATTTTTTAAATATTATTTATTTCAGAATTGATTGACAAGGTATTATTGCCTAGTCTTGAAAATATTGAAAATGGTCAGGCAGTGATTTTGGAGGGATACCAGGCTGGCATGACTTTCGTAGGTCTTGCTTCTGGCTTGACTAGTGGTGAATATTATCCACATCTGAATCCGTTAAAATCTTTTTATTATACTAATGCATACCGATGGGCTCTGAGATACATCAGCTTGTAAGTTAAATAAAAATTTACGGAAGAAATTGGTCTTCAGCAGTTTTTTGAACCATTTATATTTTTCCCTAGGTTACCATTCTGGATAGGAGGCAGCGGGGGACACTACTGTGATACTCACAAAGTATGGAAAAGGCGTTTCTATTACATGGATGAGTTTTTACCAGAATGGTTAAGAACTATGTTTTTCTTTGTGAGCAAGGATAGCTGGGATCAAGAACTTAAAGATTTCAAAAGGTTCAAGAAATATGCAGAACCCGCCTTCGGCAAGCATTTCCGATATCCATCTAAACTATTCAGAAATTTCGCGTCCGAGTACACACAAGAGTCAACTGAAGATATGACTATTTCACTGAGTTCTCTATCCAAAACACCATCATCAGAATCATATACAGATGAAGATGACAAGAAAAAGAAGAAGAAGAAGAAAGATAAAGACAACACTAGACGATAGTGCTCTTGTCTGCCAACTTCTATATTAATTACATATACGAGAAGACTAGCTCCCAGTTACACTATTGCCATCACCCCACATTTCGCCGTCAGTTATCAATATTTTAACTTGAATACCTACTACTCTTTTTAAAAATAGTAAAAAATAGGTTTATTTTAGGGTTTATTTGCATTATTGTTTGGTAATCGTCATTATTCTAGCACACTACCGGTTGTATCCGTTCGTAAGTCAAGGTTCACTCTAATATCCCGACACAGGTACTATTTTTTTTTCATACGCAATATCCCCAAGGATCCCACCCTCACCGGAACCCGGTAACATATCCTTAGTGTCTCAGCCGTCTTTGGGTGCGGGGACTACGTGTCTCCTTCTAGTCCCCGGGTATGGGGAGGCACGCGTTGCACTCCGGTGCTGTCGCGGCCTACTCCTGGTAAGATGACAAGCAGGTCCACCCATCACCCACAGATCCGCGCTCATGGAGGACGGAGGACATTCTGTGACCTCTAACGCCTGAGTCGCGTCCGCTGTGCGGGCCAAGAGTCTCCTCCTGTTCCGGTCCATCGTCTTTTTCTCGAGCGTTCACAATGGTTCGATGATAGTGAAAAGCCGAAAATCGAGTTGAAGGCTTCGGATGCGATCGGGACACAACGCTAAAATAGTGATGATAATGACTATTGGTTGGACATACTCGATGGTGCCGCGTAGTGAAGATTATGTAGTAGACTATGAAAATATTTCAATAGAAGGCAGATAAGAATAGAGGCGACGGTAGACACTGAGCCCAAACACTAGATATTGTCAATTTAACTGGACTTCTCCCCCATGTAATTGAACCAGAACATTGATAGAATTGAATAAACGGAAAATGATTGCTGCGTCATGTAAATTTAATATGTAGTAGTTGTATGTAACTTTTAAACTATCGCGGCGTTTACTCATAGTGTTTATAATTTTCGGGACTTCACGCGATATATTTTTGACACGTCGGCAAAAGTACCTAAGTGTTCAAAAATATATCGCGTGAAGTCCTATATGGTTTGAATATAGCGACTCAAAACCTTAGTAGGTATATAAAAATAAAAATTTCAGCTTAGCTAAATTAACGGGGAGATCTCTATATCGTAGTTCTTGTGCCTCTGGCATCTTACTGCACTACTTTAATGCTAAGATACTCGAAATATGTTGGTATGTCCTGCTATAAAATGTCTGCCAGTTGGAATTTTTCATCATAACACAGTACAAAAGGTCATTTCTGAATGCATGCATTTCATAATCGTGAGACATTTCACTTAGTGTGGATCGTGCGTTACAATTTAAAATGGGGAGGGAAATAACTATGTTCGTATATTTTATTTTTGTGCAGATATCTTTGAATATGGTAAGTAATTTGAATTCTTTACTTATTTAGAACCTAGACTATGGTGAGTTATTACTATTCCCTGTAAAGCCTCTCTTTTGTAGAACTATTATCCCACTTACATTCTATTATTACTTAGGAATTGTACCTTCGTATACTTAGCTTGAAGACTGCCTCCGTGGCTCAGTGGGCGTAATATGCGCCGGCTGTTCACGAGGTTATGGGTTCAATCCCCACACAGGACAAAAATTCGTGTGATCCACAAATAGTTGTTCTGACTCTGGGTGTACTTTGCTTCCATTAGTCGTATGTTTGTATAGTCACCGCGATACAGGGCTTGCTCCCTAGTGCGGGAGTTGTCTTTAAAAAAATACAACTGATGTTTTTTAGAAGAAATGGTTTTTCTGGAGATAAGTGAAACAGTGCCACAAAATTAATGCAATATAGAAGTTCTTAATATTTCTAGAATAAATAATATTTACCAGTCCCGACCATGCAATGAGAAATAGGTAGAATATAATGTTTAGGTACAGATTGCTTGTTTTCTTTATGATTCATTATTTTTCGAAGGTATGTGTATATTTATCGCAGGTGTATAAGCACCCGGCTAATGGTAATAGGCTAGTCACCTATTACATTAGGACGTAAACATAAACTGTCGAAATGTGGGTGCTTGCGCCTCTGCCTACCCCTTCGGGGATATAGGCGTGAGTTTACATTATGTTATATTATGATTATATTATATAACATTAAAAAGATAATGACTTAATTACTCGATACAGGTCAGTAGTGGTTATTCTTGCAATTGAGACTTCTACGACATAGTGGTCTTGGTTCAGCCCAACACGGCCTTGATCCAGTAATGAGCTATTTTTCACAAGTTAATGTTTCTCCCTATAATTTGAATTAAATTCATGTCTTCACTGTTAAATATATCGGTAAATTTACCATGTTTACACTGTTAAATTATCGGCGGTCGTCAGTACACAGTGATCATGGCGCTTGCAACGGCACCGAAATATCGGTTGCTCAATAAAATCAATAAACATGGTAAATATCCCGATATATTTAACAGTGAATATGTAAATGACCGTATCAATATAAAATCATAAATTAATGTCAAAGCCTTCTTTATATATACTTACATATATATACAATACATGCAGATATAGTGCATGTATTGTAATATGTCCATTTATGTCAACATAGGCTCTGTATTGTTATACTGATCGCTTTACAGATTCAGCCCTCTATTATAGAAGGCTTATATAGAATATAGATTCTCTACGGTTCTTAGACCGATGCATTGTTGAATGACCCCATTCAACTAATACCTACAAAGATAGAATTATGTTTGATGTAAGGCCTGGACGTAGATGGATTTATCTGCGTATCAGTTGTCGCCTGAATACAGACGATCTTATCACATTCATCGAACTGCTATCGTGTACCAAAGCCTTGCACAACATGCTATTTGCAGTGAATGAGGTCTTACAAACGAAAGTAGAAGGAATGATTGTGATTATAATTATAATCACTTACGCATGTAATTATAAATATGATTGTAAAGTACCTAATGTCAATTTCGAAGGCATAATTTTTTCAATATGTATAAGGTAAAATAATGTGAAGTGGTGTAGCCACCACAGAAAGAAATATAGGAAGATAGAAAGAATTTATCAAATATAAAATAGACCTAATGTGGCCAAGCCGAGAAAAGTGGTGGTCTTGAACACCGGGGCCCGAAAGCTTGGAGGCCTCTTTGGTGGGAGTTTGTTTGCTATGGCACAGATTACCTTAAAGTTGAATGGCAATGGTGGTCGTCGCTCACTTCAGCGACTTTTGAGATGAGATTGAAAAACAAGAGATGGTCTATTTTTATGTACAAATGTACCTATTTATCTAATACTCACAGTGTACTCGTATTCAACGATTTGAAAGTTAAATGTCAGCACCCTCATGCCATGCCGTTATGCAACAATTTTAATGTATACCTATAGGTAAGTAAAGTGAGCTGAGGTGAGGTGACGGGACATATCAACAAATATTAAATTACGCAGTAATTTTTTGTGAAACATTCAATGGATTTGATCGAAATTTCTATTCAATTAAGTACAGTATTTCAATATTCAAGGATATTTGACAAAGTGACGCATGCTCGTAGAGTCAATATTTATATTTATTTAGCACTCGGATCTAGACCCAAAGTAACTACCAAAAGCTTAACTAACATGTGCTATTTAAAAATTTTAAAATTATTTGCTGAAAAGTTACAAATATGACATAACGATTCTGCTTGTTTCTTTTAATTCATGTACCTACCAGTTAGTTACCTAATTTCTATGTCGGTATACAAAATCACAATTTACTCAATCAATTTTATGAACGTAATTAGTTTCGAAAAACTTGTCTCAGTTCGACCTCATTTCAGCTACATTATGTTTGCGGTAAATCTGTCGAGACTATATAGTTGTCTGATTCCTTTGAATTCCTTCGATTTTTATGACTCAGTAGGTGGTATCTATATATTAATTTATAAGTAAGTGAATTATATTGTAAATGTGCATATATATATAATTATATATACCTACCGCATTACATTTGATAAGTAGGTATATCTATAGATATATTAGTGATCATCTTGACGGACATATCATCTTTCATAATGTGTCTACTTTGTTCATCACTTCATTTCTTGGTTGATGAGTGATAGAGAAAGCATGTACTCGTAGTACTTATTAATGTACGCCTGTGTACACACATGTGTGTACGTATTTAAAATCTGTACCTAATAAATTTTAGTAAATAAATGCTTTGTCATCATTTAACGAAAGCCTACGTAAATAAACCTTTACAAAGCTAAGTGCGCCTCCCTGTACCCGCCGGGGGCTGGAAAGGGGCACGGTAGGGAGCACGGTAGGGGGTCCCTACACCGCTAGGTGGTAATCTCGAAAGAGCCCTCTCTTTCGAGGGCCCTCCCCGGTCTGGGTGCGAGGAATATGTTGGCTACTATTGGTGACGTTGTGTAGATTGTCCTAGAATATTTATTTATATCACCCTAAAGACCCAAAGAAGAAAGGGACGTGCATTTTAGATGTTCCAAGTCCGACATAACCTCCCCAACCATCTTCGCGGGGGTCTATCCGCGGGGCATTTTTTCACGTAAGAAAGTAAATTTGTTTGTAATAAGAAAGAATCTTAGAATCATATTAAGACCACTGCAGCAGTTAAAAAGTAAAAATATTTCTATCAATTCGTATTTGACGGCTTACTGTGAAATTATATACACGCATCGGAAAATTAAGTGACGAGTCACACACGCTAAATTTTCCGATTTTCCAATGCGTGTATATGAAGTCCGATGAAGAAGTATATGATGTCGGACTTCAAGTATAATTTTATTTATTTTTCAGGGGGCCGTCCCAGGCACATTCTTTTGGAAGCCTCGCTTGGGTCTTGATTTGACATTACCGGGTGCAGGTTAGTAGGCGCATAGGATTTTAGTATTATTTACTTACTTTCTTACTTACGAAATGATTGTTGCATTTTAGCTTTACTAACACTATAGTGAGTGAATAACGCTTGTAAACCGGTGGCCGAGACCATGGTATCAACTAATTTTAGTATAAAATTGTAGTAGGTAGGTATAAAATACACCTAAGTACACGAGGTAGAATGCCATGGAGCCAAGAGTTACAAGACGATGTTATAACTTAAATATTAAATACTATTGAATTGAAATGAGCTATTGTTTTAGATCGCGGTTTTTATAGGTAATGACTTCAGTAGGTACTTAGGTCCCTACTAACACCTCGGCTAAGTCAGCCCTATGATTGATATATGCATACGCGGCAGTAGTACAGGCTTTTCTCTCGAGCTTCGGAGATAAAACAGACTACCGGTTCAGCTCAAATTAGTCGCATGAGTAAAATCTAAAACAGGAAAAGATGCAATTGAGTACTTACCTACCTCTGGCGTGGCTAATGTGACTCTGGTAGATTTTCTTAAAAAACTTGACATTGGCGTCTCGCCAATAATAATTTTGTATTACATTTACCACTTACTGGACATTGGCGAAATTGCGGTTGCAGAAGCCATCTTTAGTTAAAGTTGAGTACCTACCTCGCTAAGATGACGGTGACCAGTATAAATGTTTAGTTTTCTAATTTCTTTCTTCAGAAGAGCAAACAAAGGCAGAAAGAAAACCGACCGTAGACAACGTTAGGGAAGGCAGAGTAGTGGTCATCGAAGGATATCAAACGGGTATGACGATGCTGGCGCTCTCTGCTGCATACTCAGCTGGCACTGACTTTTATCATCTGAACCCGTTGTCAGCTCATTTTTATACTAATTCATTCAGATGGGCTTTAAGGCACTTCAGTTTGTGAGTAACCCAAGTTTCTATATAATTTCATTTTTATGAATTTAATGTGAATAGGGATCAACGGGTGAATTGAAACTAAATGGTCAGCTAAATTCTGTAGTTATTTTCTTTCGCGCTAAACTTTGGACTAGTTTATTATAATAACAGAATCCTCCAATATTTATCTGATAAATGGACTTACTTGAAATTGTGTAAAAGAAAATATTTTAAAACATTCTAATAACCATTTTGTCTCTATCAACCTCTGGCTGGATCCCATGGATTCAAAGAAGATTAATATATATATTGATTTTTTCCTAAGTTTGCTTATTAGATATTGTTTAAATAATGTAATTTTATGAGTTAACTAACGAGTCTATCGTGGATTTCTTTTTACTTAATTTTTTCTTTAATTTTTGCTTAATTTGGATTGATAGGTGAAAAGTGAACACCGATCTTTTGCCCCTGACCGCTCCAGTTAAGCTAAATTGCTTTGACATGAAATCACTTCTAGATTTCATGTCGACGGATCGAGACCCCCTCGTTCATAACTTCACGTCACGAGGCCACAACCACTAAGCTATTAAGATTTATTAATTTGGAGTATTGCGTCGGTAGATCTCTATGGAGCCAATTTCATCTGACTCGTCCGTCCATCATCCAGGTGTACCGATTACAATTGCATGATTGACGAAAAAAATGGCTGATTTTGTATTGAAAGGTCAGGTGACAGTCGCTCCCATTAAAGTCGCGCAAGTTAAAGAGAACGTAGGTCAAACAGTGGCGTCCATTCCACTGCATACCCTACCCAAATCAGATAAATCAAGTATACTTAATTTATTAAATTTCTTTTACTACATATACAGTATATAAGCACATCATCATTCTCTGAATCTTTCCTCCATAATAATTTCCACCACATTCTCTACTAAAATGTTTATGCACGCCACTGACAGATACGTAAGAGAACCTCAGAAGATTCATTAAACAATTACCTACAATAATTTATTCCTCAGATTACCACCTTGGATTTCTGGCAATGGTGGCAACTACTGCGAAACTCATAAACTATGGAATAAACGATTCCATTACATGGACACGTTTATGCCGGAATGGCTTAAAAAAATGTTTTTTTTCGTAAAGAAAGAAGATTGGGATAAGGAAGTAGAGGAATACAAACGATTCCAAAGAATTGCAGAACCAGGCTTTGGGAAATATTATCGTTATCCTCAAAAAGTATTCGATAATTGGGAGTGGTGGCGAAAAGAAGATTCAGCTGAGAATTACCGGTCTTCGGGATCCAAATAAGGAGGAGGTAAATGAATAAGGCGAGGAGAGGTGATGACAACCTTTTACATAATTGTGACAGAATAGCATAAAAATGGTCGGAGAAGCATCGTTTGCTTTGATAACAAATTTCACTATTATATTATAGAAAAGGAAGAGACATAAGGCGTAAGGTATAATCAAAGCAAAATGTTACATAACACATCATAGAATATTGCAGACAATAACGTCTATTTGTAAAATTTTGCTTTGACTAAGTACTAGTTAGGGTATGCTTACCCCGTGTGAGTTAAGATTCTGTAGCAGACAACATACGACACAACGAAACATTTATTCATTTTTACTTTATGCACGAAGCACATTGGCGGACTCAAATGACGTAGACTTTCTTTACCAGTCTACCATGAAGTGGTGCAGAGCTAGTATAAGGTGGGCGCATATTAAAGAAGGATGAGTTTTTTTTATTAAGAACTAAAATATACTTTTATATACTTAGACATAAACAGTAGGTACATCGTCTGCTGCATGCGTTCACAGTAGTTGTATGTCGTCGGCTTCGAAATCATACCTTTATCTAATATCCGTATGAAATAATTTTCGCCTTCGTAAGTATTCCTACAACGTAGAAGATAAGCTCATAACTCATATACTTACACTGTTCCTTTCCTATAGATAGATAACTACAATATTATTTTGATATTAAAATATTTTTGTTACAATTATTGTTTTTTTAAAGCATTATAAAATACCTATGGTTAGTCATAGTACCCTCTTCAAGTTACAATAAATGCTGACAAAGTATTTATTTATAATTATATAAATATATAGTTTCTATATATTTAATAGATAGATATATTGTCAGCAGTTTATATTAACGGATTTCAAAAAAGAGGAGATTATTTTATAATATAATAATATGACGTGAAAATAGTATTAACCGCTATTTAAGAATGTTTCTATAGGGTCGGTAGAGTGTGAAGCCCATGGTGTTGCAGTTGTCCATAGCTTACGGCCACCAACTTTCCATCAGGTGGGATGTGTACTTGCTTCCAATTAAGTGGTATAAAAAATAGCATGCGCCAAAGCCTCTTCCATCAATCAAAAGGCGAGCTGTAGTGAGTACCGTGAGGTTGCTTAAACTGATATGAAATGTTCAATTTTTGTTCTATTTCGTCATTCGAATATAGAACGAATCAGTAATAAGATTGAATTCACTAATAAATTAATCCAATAGTGTTGGATGGGTACACTTTTAGCGCTATAGAGTTATTCGACGACTTAGTGAAAATAATATTCAATTCTTTTTCAACCTGTGTGAACATGTATTAAAAAAATAAATCAATCACCAGAGTCAAAGTGATATCAGCTAATCTTGGTGGACACCTCTGCAGGTAATTCTTGGATCATACTATTTAGCGACAGACATAACCGCCTAAGTACAGTCCGGCATCGTCTCCATCATTAAGAAATAAAACTAGGCTCAAATTTACTTGTCATAGTATATTTTTCTATTTGCATTAATGGAGCAAGTCTTTGGTTTGCAATACAATTTTTAACTTCGAAAAGATACATTTTAGTTATATGAAATCACAAAATTAGTTATTATAGATTTATTAATCCCAGTTTAATACCTAAAAGGCAAACATTGATGAAACATCAAGTTACCAGCTGTTATTGCGTTTGTATAGCTATGCTTAAAAAAAAATCCAGATTCTACTTCGATTAAAGTCATAATATTCTGACACGATATCGCTAAACGCTTAAAAAAATCTCTTTTCCATCGGTAATCGGGTGTTTTATCAAATTTATTCCAGGTTGAAACTGGGACTCAGGTAGTTTATTTTAAATGTTTATAACACTGCCACTGGCGAGCGGTTGCTATAAACCGATTCCTGCCGGCTTGCTCGACAATGGAAAGTCGTGGTAGATGTGCTTAAATTAATACTATGGTTGTTCTATAAGAGGAAAGAATTTGTCCTTCACCACTGGTATATAAGTTATCAATATGTCACGAAACCCCTGTCTGATATTGCCACATACGATCTCCTCAGAATCATAATCTTATAAAAATGGGACAATACAACGAAATATGTATACAATGGTACATCCACGAAAGGTACTTACTACCCGTTAGTTATTTTCCATGAGGTTATTTTTTTAAACATATTTTCTAAACACAATAATATTGGTATCTTGAATAAAAACTAATTTTGATATCAAAATACACATTTCGGACACAGGCTTCGTAACATGACATCATAACATTCACTGGTTATAAGAAACTACAAAAATTAGTATTTTAATAGACAATTTTTTTATAATCAGACCTTAAGTTATGAGATTCCTAATATATTAATTGCGAAGTAAGACTGTCACACTAGTTTAGTATTCTAACATCGCTGTCAGCGTTAATATTAACAATTTAGTATATGTATATATAAATGCAGTACAGAAGTATAGCGCTAATTTGTTCTCATCCTTAACATTAGATTATTTAATCTTACGAAATAATAGTAACATGTAAGATATGCTAATACCCTTAAGATTATTGGTTGTACAGGGCACACGCGTTACGTTCACGGGTCGACAAAGGAAATCATGATATAGCGCGTGCCTTTTGTGACCAGTAGCCCTTCGTGGAAGTGGGTCAGTCGTCCCGGGTGCATCAGTAACCAGCCGCGCTTAGTGTCGCGGACGGAGCAGTTGTAGCGAATGAAGCGACATCCACCACCTTCGTAATCTACGTCTGGAACATGGCAATAATAAATGTTATCTACTATATAAAAATAAGTCGGGTTTTCCTTCCTGACGCTATAACTCCAGAACGCACGAACCGATTTCCATGATTTTACAATCGTTGGAAAGGTCTCGGGCTCCGTGAGGTTTATAGCAAAGAAAATTCAGGAAAAACTTCAACAGAAAAGCGCGAAAATCATTTTTCACATGGCGAAACGGAGTTCGCCGGGTTTGCTAGTTACTATTATAATTACTATTATAAATGCATAAAGAAGAATAGCAGTTTCCCTAACTAGTAATTGTCTGACAAAAAAGATGATGCACGTAAATAAAAAATATGTCGACCGTTTCAGCTTCACTAGTAGATTCCATAAGTGAATTCATTCTCTATCAAGAAAGCCGGAAAACAAAGATATTGTGTTTTGTTAGGTTATGTTATCGTGATTAGTCTCGCCATACCTATCTCAAACTCTATGGAACATTTGTTTTTGAAACATTTAGATATTAGTAAAATCGCAAAATAAACAATAAATTACTTAGGCGTAACTATAGTTTACGTTATAGTAGCCATTACTGGGACTAGTTGAAGGTATACCTAGGTATAGGCAAGAGCTGTGAACCCAAAATCTTCTCAAATTGCGCTCCATACGAGTAGTGTGCGTTTTTGGGCTGTCTTTTGAGGATCGCACGGGGAGCAACGGTGGAAGAGGAGCTCAAATCTACCAATATCAAAACAATCCACGCGAGCCAGGGCCTCATACCTCTAGGTCTCAAGGTATTACTACATAGTATAAAACAAAGTCGCTTTTCCTGTCCCTATATCCCTATGTATGCTTAAATCTTTAAAACTACGCAACGGATTTTGATGCGGTTTTTTTTAATAGATAGAGTGATTGAAGAGGAAGGTTTATATGTATATAACATCATACTACAACCAACTGGTGCGGAGCAGAAATGTAAAATGTTGCAAAAACGGGGTGACGCAGACGAAGTTGCGCGGGTCACCTAGTAAAAAATTAAAATCAACAGTCATACACTTACTTGGTGTATTCAGGGCCAAATTGATGGTGTAAGTCGAGGAGTCATGGTGAGGGCGCAGGGACGGCTGCTCATCAGGCCTGTAGCGGACCACGAAGTTCATGATCGATACAGGAGGCTGTGTAGTATACAATACAGATTAGTCAGGCCGCTGTCTCACTGGCGTTGTACGGGCGTATGTGCGTCTCCTATGTCTGCATAGCGCCTATAGGCGGGGGTAGATAGTTTACTATAACTCCATTTGGTTACGTACTTAACTAAACGTAAACCAGCTTAATGACTAAAATATGCAGGCTTGCACAAATATATTGTAATGTGTTTTGGAAGATTCGCGATCGAATTTCAAAAACTTGCACTTGAACGTGTACCTATACATGGCATCATAACGTATCTATTTATAATGTTTTATTAAAAGAACTATTTATTATATTTTTCTGTTTATATACTCATTTTAAAGACTCATAACGGTTATTGACTACGAATTAGTTAGTTAGTTAGCCTAGTATGTGTTTTTGATTATTTTTTATACATATCTAGGTCGTCAAATTGACTGCACCCCGTTGACGGTAAGCTGGGATGTAGTCCCAAGTATTGTCCAAACAAATAATTAAAGATGTTGTCCCTACAACCATTGGTGGTCCGCCCACTGACAGCCTTAACAGATCCTTGTTCAAATCCCGCTTAAAGCCAGACCCAGGAATGTAGGCAGAAGGATTCTCGAGTGCTACTAAAAAGTCACCGAACCACTTGCTTTTTAAATGAAATTATTTAATTTTTACTCACATTGTGGTAATATCCAGTAAACACCATCTCCTGTAGCGGGCGCACAAACTCTTTGAGGATATGCAGCCAGTGTCGGTCCAGCCCGACCTGGCTCATGTGGATGTCACGGGTCGGCACGGCTTCATACCCGCTCTCTAGACGTTTATCCTGAAATAATTAACGAATATTGAAACTTTACATGTATATTATATAACTCTATCCGTGTGGCAAATTAACCCCATTTCGCAACATTTCGGTTACTATAGAACCAATTTTAGTGGTACAATACCTTTTTAATTATCTGATCGTGTTTTTTGTGAATTTGTGTCTTTCTTATAATTTTTTAAAGGAAAGTGGTAAGCAAGTTTCTCAAACAGCTGGAATGCCAACATGTTCCTTTTTCAAAATAAAGGAATGTTTGCGTTTAGAAAAATTTGTTATCAGTAGTATTTTTTATAGACTGTTAAGCTAAAGGCATATACAGAAATTTTATAATGGTTTCCCTCCGTTTGATGACCTCATCAGTTACTTTTTCCCACCTCGTATAAGATAACACTTTAGTCTTCGAATACTAAATTCGTTGGACCACTTGGTTCTTTATGCAACCTTTTAACTTTATGCTGGTGACATATAGCCCTTCGAGTTTTTTTCCTTTAGGGTTTTCTACCCTGTAACGTGCAGGTCATGATGTATCAACTAAAATATTATCAGCGAACCTTAATTCTAGTAAACAAAACCAATTAAATTTTATCCACATACACTGTTACTGCCATCGCTCCATTGGCCATATGCTTCCATTATGTCGATCCATTCCGAGCAAAACTGTTTGGACATGAGAGGGAACCAGTAGACGTCAGGACATGGCTGAAACAAACAGAACAGTACAATAATCCTATCATAGATATTTATTTTTAATGTTTTTTTTATACCGGTTGATTTTGTAGTGGTTTTGGAGAAAAAGATTTTGGCCATAGTTTCGATAGTAAAATCGTAAGGAAGTCCTAATTTGGCGAAAAAAATTTTTTTTTTTTACACTTCCCATACATTTTTCTGTTCACCTGCACATTATTGCCATACAAAAAGTAAATTTTTTTTCTTTTCAAAATTGAAACTTCCAGTCGATTTTGCTTCCGAAACTGTGTGTGAAACAAGATATTCTTTTTCCGAAACCACTATAAAATCACCGTGTATACGACTAAACATGTTTTGAAAAATTGTTGACCTAACATCTTGCATGCACATGTTTAAACAAATAAATATGATTGGATTTGATTTGAATACACTCGATATACTTTTTCACATTACACTTTGTATCCGATCCGGGTTTGTAGTATCGTATCAAAGTAGAATATTATATTTGTAATACCTACCATTAGAGGTTTTTTCTTCTCATCGAAGTTCGAAAGATAGTCCTCATGCAGATAACGAGTAGTCCATTCCATTTTGTTATCGAACAACTGATACATATCGGGATGAGTGCGACTAATGTCATACGACTCTGGATTGACTAAGTGGCCGAAGTCCATTTCATTGCTGACGTGCATAAATACGCCCTGGAATACAAAACTGAAAATTAGTCATCTAGTGAAATTAGTGATATGGTGAAATTATGATCTGGAGAAATTAGTGATCTGATGAAATTAGTGATCTGGTGAAATTAGTCATCTGGTGAAATTAGTGATCTGGTGAAATTAGTGATCTAGTGAAATTAGTGATCTGGTGAAATTAGTCATCTGGTGAAATTAGTGATCTAGTGAAATTAGTGATCTGGTGAAACTAGTGTACTGGTGAAATTAGTGATCTGGTGAAATTAGTAATCTGGTGAAATTAGTCGTGAAGGAAATGAAGGTGGTTTTATACCGGTGAGAGGTGATACATGCATACAATAGAAAGCTAACTTACCAGATCTCTTAAGCTGGCGCAAAACGCCATATCGGGATCCAAACCTTCTTTAGTGTAAGTGACAGCTTTCGCGATTGGTGTCCTGAGCACCG
Source organism: Pelosia muscerda (assembly GCA_963691645.1). Classification (NCBI taxonomy): domain Eukaryota; kingdom Metazoa; phylum Arthropoda; class Insecta; order Lepidoptera; family Erebidae; genus Pelosia; species Pelosia muscerda. The sequence continues at coordinate 12,929,779 of OY829098.1, read as the reverse complement.
ACATTTTTACCAAGTAGCAATTCGTGATGAAAGGCACGTTCCATATTCCTCTGTAAACACATTAAAATTTTTATAAATACAACAAATATTCAGTACTTTTTTAATCTCAGGCTCTTCCCACAATAGGCAACTCCAACGAAAGTCGAGTTGTCAGCCGGAGTTACCTCGATTCGTAACTAGGGTTAAATCACACCTTATATTTTTTGTGGCGATTCGTACACAAGGCAACCAGAGTCACGAGCTTCGGCGATTAGTTTAAACCGAAACGCAAAACCCGACTTGCGAAACTAGAGTAGCCCGCAAATCAACTCTACTGCAATCAGCAGCTCTCAAAAAGAATTGGCAAGATGGCGGATGCCACGGATTGAGATAACAGTAATGTATGAGCCTCGTCAGTTTTTCCATAAGATGTTTTATTTCTAGTCAGTACTGTGACATCAACAATACGAGTAGCTTGACGTTATTCTTTTTATTTACGGTCTCATCCGAAGCCCTCGCTACCGAGTCCAGGGTCCGTTTCCTTAGCTTATCTTTTATGGGAGTAGCTAACATAACAAGCCCCTCAACTCCGATAGGAAAGAATGCGACAGTGCTTGCACTCAAACTATAACACATATCTATACTTATTTACAAACGACTGAAGGTTTAATTAATAACCTAAATCTAACAACGAGCACGAAAAGACGAGTGTGGCCACCAGAATCCCCTAACCCGATCCCTCAGGGGATCCCAGTGAACTCGTCGGTTCACCAGAATCCCCTTGCAATAAAAATAAGTTTAAAGATGTTTTCACACTGTTTTTAATTTTACAATTTCTAAGAAATGACCTACACTTATATCATTGTTTAATAACTGCAATTGTGTTTCTTGAATTAACTTATCAATGGATATTTGATCGGCGTTACGTCTTTTTGGCGGTTGTGTTTCGTTGAGCATCTCTTTTTAATGCACTCAATAACTGTAGTATGTTGGGGCGCTTTCGACCAATCATTTTGATTAAACCCGAGTACCAACTTTCGCAACAGTTATTGGTGCGATGTCTTTCGCTGAAAACCGACCACATTTTTCTAGTTTCGTCATTTTTAAGCCAGTATTTCATATAGTTTGCTAACTTTTTTTTAATATAGTTCCACCCTTCAGTAACAAAATCCGTAGGTAATAATGGCAGTGCACTACACAACAAAACCTGTCTCCTAGTATATTTGTTTTTAAGTAAATGTAAGTTTTTAACCTTTTTACGAATATTCCGCTTGACATGGAAATAGCATATTTTTATCGCATCATCAGGTAAATTTTTCTTGAAAGCATTAACAGCCGCTTGTTCCATATCCATTGTAATTTTTTTCGTCATTTGATAAACAAGAATATTGCATTAAGTAATACTGGCCAGTTCAAATGATAAGTTTTCATGATCGATTCCATTGAGTTAGGTTTATACCTACGAGTATATGATCGATTCAGTGTGTGTAATAACATCTTTATAAAATTTATTCCCAGGGGATTCTGGTGAACCGATGAGTTCACTGGGATCCCCTGGGGGATCGCGTTAGGGGATCCTGGTGGCCGCACCCCGAAAAGACATATCTGAATGTTAGCAAGGTTTGGAACCAAGTCACAAGATATGGCGATTCATTGACCCATGTTGAAATATATAAATATCCTCCATTTATAGTATCGTCGTACGAAATGCGAAAGGAAATGACGAGTGTCGTACATCACATAGGGGAGACAAGGGCCCTCCTGCTAGCACCTCGTCATTAGCCAATTGAAAGATTGGCGCAACAGGAATCGCCGATACCTCCAGTTGCACTCAGAACTCGTACAAGAACATACCAGAACATATCATCGCACCATTTTGTATGGGATAACACTCACTCATCACTGAAACGTTGATAAGTTGATAACACAAATGTTGCTCATGAAACCAACAGTTTTATTGATTTTGCTAATAATTTACTCTATTTTTATTGCTACCACGGAGGCACGACGCGGACGGCCGAGGAGTAGGACAAAGTCAAAGGTATGAACCATTATATTATTTTTCTCACAACTAAGTAATACATAATGTATGAGATACTAGATGAACCCTTGTAGCTTTCATATTTGTGATTAATTTATAATAATTGTAAGCGTAGCCTAAATAGCTCGTGTTCCAAAACGCTGATAAACATACCTAGATACATTTTCTTTTGTAAATACATACACATACCTACATGACATATTCATGGCTATTTGCATTTGGAAAAGGAACCTGCGACCATTGCCAGCATTCATGCCAGCTCTACTGCCATGCCGCCACGGTTACACGCCTATCGTTATTTATACCTTCACATTCAAATACATCTTTTAAATATATACCTAGTCATTACTCAATAATTTAATTAATTTATAATGAAATAATGTGCAGATATACATATTGTAATTTATCTTCTTCAGGTACAAATTGGATTACCCATAACGGGAAAGTACAGAGATCCGGAGTCCGACCAATACTATAACAACAATGATGTATGCCATCTATCAATTTTTAAATGACCTTTATACATGTAACGTTTCAACTATTTTAACTATTAATATTTTTTACAGGGAGCTAAAATCCTACTCGCGTCGCACTTTGATCTTGAATACGTGTTGGGTCATAAAATCGCGTTTTTGTGCATTGCCAAAGGCTCGCCCCGACCGCACATTACATGGTTCAAGGACGGAGTGGAAATTTATGCTCATCACTATCTACATGTAAGTAAATTACAATCTGCATAGCGATTTCATCATTAAGTTATCATTGTGCATTAATTTATTATCTGTTACTAAAGGTTGCCTGCGCTTCTCTTCTATCTTTTATTAACATTCAAAACCGGCGGTGAGTAGGCTCACTGGAAAGGTTTTGTGTTGTCAATGCGAAGACCGAGAAACTCTTCTTTGTCTTCAGCACTGACAGCATACAGACACTCTTAACCTTCTCCTCTCCGCCCTTCCTCTTCCCCTCTCTTCTCTATATGGTCGGTGGCACGAATATGACGCGCCTGGTGTTGCAAACGTTCATAAGCCACGGTAACCACTTTCCATCAGGTGGGCCGCATGCTTGTCTGCCACCTAAGTGGTATAAAAAATATGTCTCAATTCCGTTCCGTTGCGCTCTCGCTTAGTTTTGAAATTGAAAGGAAGGGATAAACACAGGAAAATGGTATTTAGTGCTGTCAGATATACTTCAACCCTAAGGGTACCGTTCACAGTGCTAATCATAAGAGGTATTGTGTATAGTTTGTGTTTTCTGCTAGGACCGATGTTGCCATTAATAATCATACAGAACTTAAACTTCATACGCGTTTACAAACATAAGTAGATATTGCTCACGAACGCGAATCTCGTCACGGTTACATACAAGTACAGGATCGAATACAGCCCACTTCAATAGATGTTCAAATTACACTTTGAAAAGTAACTTATCGTATTTTTGCAACATTGTAAAGTAATCTAATATGATGGCTCGTAATAACGTAATATAAAACTCTTGCGCTTCTAACTCGCATGACATATCTGCACTTATTATTAATTATGTGGTTCAATCACTATTTATTTAAATACCTAGGTGTTCACTACTATTAAGTGTTTCGTGCCCTTTTATCATTATCTAAGCGTTGTTCCCAGTAGCATTAAGATCTCACGCCGCGGATTCCAAAGTCCCTTTCCAACATCACGTTTTATTTGGCTTGCACGGCTTTCTTGAGAACGACTACCGTCTAACCGCCGAAACTTGAGAGAATACCTCTACTTTAAAGCAATAACTGAGCGTTTGGCGTGTAGTAAAATATTCTGCAGGTGTCTAGGTATGCATACAGTTCTAGAACTAATATAATCGGTAGTAAATGGAGACCCTAAATTTTTATCAGTTCGAGAATATTCATTATTATCTACTTTTGTGCTAAGCAACAATTATCGCATTACTATCGCTGAACTGACAAAAATACCAACATGCGTAAATAAAAACATGCGTTATTTGATAAAAGTTTATCACTTGGTTTATTTTTTTAGAGTTTGTCACCCCATTTATCAAATATGTTGTACCTAAATAGAACAGCATGTAAACTACAACCTATGAATAATAGTTTATAAATCGGTGCCATCTTCATTAAAATTTAAAATACCAATACCGCACGACCCAAAATAATGTCAATTGACAATACAATGATAAAACACAACTACTATGATAATACACACGCTTCAAATCTTACAACGATGTCTCCTCTGGCCCCTTATTCTGATTAAAAAACTACTACGCTACGTAACTACACGCGTTCGTTAAAGTCAACACATTTAATTTTGGTCTAGTTTTACGCTAGTTCTTTCTTCTAAGGTGACCAATTGTAATTCACTGTCTCCACACGTTACGACTGCGTTTGAAACTAGATGTCACTCAGAATAATAGCCATGACAAGAAGTGATGGTCGACATGTAACATCTTCAAATGATGATTTCTACCAAGTTCTACTAACTTTACTTAAAAAATCGATCCTGCAAGTTCTCGATTGCTAAGTCTATGGTTTTCAGAAATAAGTCTGATATGAATGCGATTTTGTTTGAATCTCAGCGATTGTCATTAAATTTTTGTTACAAGTGTTTTAAATTAATTAAGAAATATAAACAATTGGAAATCACCTAATCAAGATTTAAATCAATGCATCGACATTTTTAATTCACTTAACATGAGACTGCGTACCTAATTGCAATATGATGTCAACGATTCTAATTTTTGTAACACGGAAAGATTTATAATCCTAATAGATCCAAATCAATCTTTATAATGATTCTTTTTGGTTTTAGTTTAACCTTCATATATCGCGTTTAACAATAGCTATAGGTATGCTATACTACAACACAAATCTAAACAAATTGACATGACATTGTGAAGTATTCTGAGCTAGCTCACATAGTTGTCAACAAGCAAATTGAGCCACCCTAGTCATCTATATGACAGGGAACCAGTACAACGTATTAGGTATAAGGTGTTATATACGTGCCTAACTATATTATTTTTACGATAATAATGCGATGTGGTAGATAAACATCTTCCGTTCAGTCTAGCTTCCTGTAAGTTATGCGTTTTGTGACACCAAAACATATATAATTAGTACAGAATTCTAAGCCAAGATCATTTTATAACGTAGCTGTGTATTTTTTATTCGTTCTGGGATTTCTAATACGTTGCATATATAGAGCAGATTATGAAGAAATTTTAATGAAGAAACAAAACCGGTCGATAGTAATTATGCCTATGTTTATCAGCCAAATAAATAATACATTTGTAATACTACGACGTTCTACTAAGTTTGAAGTTAAATGCAATAAAAAAGAATCTAAAAACAAGCGAATCATGTTAATTATCTTCCCATTTTATGTTTTGAAAATAATGTTTTCTTTTGTCTAGATCCACGAATGGCCGATAGGCAACGACCGCGTGAAATCTAAGATAGAAATCGATCCGGCCACCCAGATGGACGCCGGCGTGTATGAGTGCACAGCAGACAACATGTACTCCATCGACCGCCGTTCATTCAAAACGGATTTCTCCATCGCCTTCGACTGACCATGTACATACATCATGTATTTATATTCAATCCATCATGGTCTCTATTTTTTAGTAGCAAATTAAGCAGACAGTGGAAAAACACAGCATCCAGCGGACAATAAAATTACACCAATTTCTATTTAAGACAAGTGACGCATATTACAATAGATGTTATGAAATTTGTCAGCGCGACGAACTGTTCTGATTTAATCGACACCATACACTATACAGAAGCCAGTCATTGTCCTCATTGATAGACAAAACGCATACACACATATTCACGATATCCCAACCTCATTCGTTTAATTAAAACAATGATACACGTCCCTATAACGTATTGATATTGTGAATATTGAAAGTTATAATAGTTATTTATGTAATTAAACGTCTTTAATATTGCCTGTGTTTGGAATTTCGCGATGTTTTTGTCAGGTGCAGTAACGGGTAACGTGTCAGGTGGAAAATAATAGGTCCATATGCCACAAACACCTATGATTCTATTCATTTACATATCTGGGACTTGGATGCGCACGCGTGGGATTTTGACTCGCGCAAATTGATAATTTTAGGTCTTCACACGGGTAGTGAAAGTTTGACTAAGATTCTTTTACTTTAGTTTTGTAGAATGTTGTTGCAAGCGGGAGCATGAAGAGTCACATTGCAAACGCTCCCGTAAAAGTAAAAAAAAATCTAACAATGAAAATGACAAGTAGGAGAATGACGTGCTCTAAACTACAACCGAAAGGTTCAGGTGATAATGATTAATAAAATAATGCAGATATCCTGTAGTGGGAATTAGACAATAAATACGCAAATATAACTTACTTCACTCCTCTGTAGACAATGTCCATGTAATCAGCCGATCTGGCGTAGAAACCGGCAGAGTTTATGGCACCCCAGAAGTTGGACCATGCATGTCCTGGCCGCACAAGCATAGGTGCTATGACGTCATAGCCCGAAGACAGCAAATAGCGTAAAGTATTCGCCTCAAGTCGGGACAAACTGTCAATTGCGAAGAGATAGTCGCACGCACTGTTCACGCAGCGGTCCCTAAAATAATAAATGCAATAAATACCCAAAGTAAAATACAAGTAGAAATAGATTCCGGGTGTTTTGAGGCGTGGTGCAGAGTGAACATACTTAGAGATTTGCAATGCCAAGGCGGCTTGGAGGTACGTTATTCTGAAGATTTTATCACGAATGGCAGACGACTACGGATACCATGGGTAGCCGCTTCATAGTTTACACAGTTGACCTTACTTATTACAAGCGTCCCTTACTTACAATGGCTGTATACTAAGACGGAATTTGACCCATATTGGTATACCTACACTATGTTGTCTAAATATACAGTGTGATTGATTTTCATGTGATAAATTAAGTATTTATTAGATAATGGCTATTCGTACACAGTGTCACCTGAATTTCCCATGGATTCCTCAAATATTTTTTTTCCTAACCTTGCCTTTTAAAATAAAAAAATAATTAAGAAAAACAAAAAACCCGACTGCGTAAACCAAAGAACTAAAAAGAAAGAAACAAGCCCAGGAGTTAAGATTTCATACAATACTCACAGTCGGGGCCCATTTAAATTTTACCAATCACATCTTCCTAAGGGGCCCCGACTGTGAGTATTGTATGAAATCTTAACTCCTGGGCTTGTTTCTTTCTTTTTAGTTCTTTGGTTTACGCAGTCGGGTTTTTTGTTTTTCTTAATTATTTTTTTATTTTATACTTTTTAGTTACGATTCATTTGCAAGTTATTTTTTATCAAAATATTATTTTTGTTTGTATATCGTTTATCCTTGAAGTAAGAAAATTTGCGAGAATGAATGTTTTGTTACACAACTTTAAATCGTTATAAATCCTAAACTATTAGTTAAAATGAAAAATGGTAAAAGGAACCTAAAAATGATTTTGAAATACCTATTCAACGACACCCCACTTGACATAGTTCGTCGAATTTTTTTTTTTTCATTTTGACAATATGGCGTCTGGTTGTCGCTGTGGTGATTTTTGATTACTGTCATGTCTTTAGTGACACTCGCAAGGTCAAGACGAATCGATTGACGTAAGAATCATCAAAATCGGCCTACGCGTTTAGCCTCTAGAACGCCACATAGAAACAAACATACATACATACATACATACATAGACTGATAAACACAATACCCTCCTTTGCGTCGCGCAGTCGGGTAAATATATAACAAAAAGGGAAAGCGTGCAGCCGAGCCGCTTTGAAGTAATGTGCAGACAAGTTAAGGTAAATGGTTTTTAATTGTGTAGTAGATATAATAGTTAGTCTATCTATACTACATAAATGTTCATAAGCAAATAGACATCTTTCTCAGAAAGCTAACTTCAGAAAGCTAACAACACTTACATCAACAGTTTATTTCGCAACTACTCAATAGAGTAGATACAATTTAGCTCGCAAGGCAATCTAGTTCGCACAGCAATCTATAAGAAAATTGATACTTGTCACGCGCAGTCTACACGCGCGTAGTGTGACATGTATCACAACCTCACAAAACGATCATTTGACCCAAGGTTATCAACCAATGGGAGCATACAACTTCAACACAATTATACACTAAATTTATAATTTTAACCCTGCCCAGCTTCAGATGAGAAAAGTTCATTAAAATTTCAGAGCATATACCCTATAAACTTCCTACAAGTGCAAGCATCTTAATCGCATAGATTAACAAAGATTCATCGCAATAGGATGAACAGTAACTACCACAGAAAATAGAAAATATAAATAATATACAATAAGTATTGATCCCACGATAGTCAGCGAGAGGCAAATGATTGGAGGTACGCTGGTGAATACCTATAGAAATTATCGTACCTGAAGTATGAAGTGTAAGTGTGTAAAAAGTGTTCGTGCTCGCGACATTTTCGACACTTATTACAAAGTATAGTATATTATTATATTGTATATTTTATAGTATATAATGTATATTTGTTAAACACAGATAAAGCTTATTCTCTAAATATCTGTATAGGTATACTCAATAGCTATTACTACAACAGCTTTTATCACATGAAAATCACATAAATCGTTCCTAAAAGTTATCATTCACCTATGAAACTGTTCATATAATACTTGAATAGCCAGTTGAAATGAAGACATGTTGACATGATACGAAAACCAAAACAAATCTTGAAAAATGTTATTAGTAACCGCAATAACAATAACCGACATTGTAATTACAGTTTATAGTTGCTGAAAGATGTTTGCATCTTGAACAAAAGTTCAACCGACCTGATTATAACATTAGAACTGATCAACCAATGACGCGAGCTCTCTGAGCCTGTTATGGTTTACTAAAATATATTATTGAATAATTGGTGTGCATAGGACATCGCACTCCTTAATGCCCCCTAAGAAATCTATAAGAAGGAATGAAACCTACTTTGCCTCTGCACCTTGTACTCTCATTACAATGCCACTTAATTGCGTGAATTCTACTGTACCAACTGCCTCTGTTCAGAATGTCTGCCTTGTCCACAAATCTCCATAACACCTACTTAACTAAGACAAGAGAATATCTTACTTGGCAATATTCCTGGCTTCAGATTCAGCAATAAAGTCGTCGGGTTTAATTCTCTTGGCTGAGGTGTAATACTTAGAATGTGCTTGAAAGAACTCATCCACTTCTGTCTCATGGTATTCAACATTATTTCGTAGCAACAGATGAATCTTTTCTTTTGGATAGTCCATAGTCGCGACTTGATCTAAAAACTCTTTCAAGAACGGTGTGGCTTGCTCTATAAAAACTGCTATCATAACAGTTGGTAAATCATCCTAGAAGAAATAACATGTTTAATTACTTAGTCTGCTGCACCTATAGTATAGTATAGAATACTAGCTGACCCGGCAAACGTTGTTTTGCCTTATAAATTTTAAGGGTGGACAACCCTTATCACTAAGGGGTATGAAAAATAGATGTTGGTCGATTCTCAGACCTACTCAATGCTCACTAAATTTCATGAGAATCGGTCAAGCCATTTCGGAGGAGTACGGGAACGAACATTGTGACACGAGAATTTTATATAAGATATTATGTGTATAGTATAGTATAGATAGAACGATACACATTCATGAATCTTGACTTGAAACTACAGTACAGATTCTAGAGCTAATCTCGAATGGAGATAGTACGAACGCTCAAGTGATTTAGGTTCATTACGTTTTGGAATGCCACTGAGATCTACAGGACCAAAGTTATCCCTTACTGCAGGCCGGCACACTGATTTATTAACGGAAAAGGCTCCTACACGTATACAGACTTTTCTCTTAGATTAGCGTATTTGTAGGATTGGGAGGGCAGTCGCATTCGTTCTTGCTTAACTCAAGGTAAGCCAAAAAAGATTAAGCGTGCCAGTAAAGACCTGGGCCTACATAGTATGAACTTAGGGTGGCAAACGAGGCTAACGCTATAATGTATACATACGTACGACCAGAGAAATTATTTGTGTACTAGTATACCCGTCACGGAACCACTAAGCCATATATATCTATATAATTAGATATAAAGCAAGATAGAAAATGTAACCACTTTGTAATCAGAAAGCTTACCTTCAATATGACCCTCTTCTCATTGCACAAAATACAACCTTCAGTGCTAGACCATGCCTTGGCTAAATAGTTACCAAAGTTATTTAAAACTAATTTGGAAGGTCCATTTCCATGCAAAATGAGTGGTCGCTGTTTAGTAACAACATTCTCGATATATGGATATGTTTCTGTTGTGTTCGTTTTTAGTTGGACATCAGCTGTGAAAAGTATCAGCGTTTTATAAAAAGACTATGATAAATTGAGATTCAAATGTTCATAGCCAAAAGAAAATGTTTATACAATAACTTCTAGATGAAATATTAGACAGGCCGCTGCCTGCACGGATTAAAAAGTTTGTTCTAAGTCTACTCGATTTAATGGTAGGTAATTTGTGGCAGTAGGTATAGCGATTATATTGCCTCATGACGAAAAGGAAAATGATGGTCATAGCGCTAGTACCAGCGCGGGCCTACGCGGCTTCATTTTCTTTTGCGATTGCGAATAAACGATTTCGTACAAGTACGGCATTTGGTTTGTGGAATGTATGTTTTAATTCAACGGGTTACTGTCATACACATAAAAACATTACAAGAGTGCGTACTGTGTCTATACAGATCAGTGCCTAATTGTCTAGTTCCCGTTTCACATTTGAATCTCAAAATTATTTTTTGCTATTCGAAAGTTTTGTGAATTTTTTTATCTATTAGCTTGCTTGCTAGTTTACAGCTAGCCTGTCTACTAGTATTAAGTAATTCATATAATAAAATATTTATACTCACACAAAGCACCATTAAGATTTTGGAATATTGCAGAATTATGATCCAGTGAAATTTTCAGTGATTCCCTCAATTGATTGTCCAAATATATCTTAGTGTAATACAATTGATCATCTTCTTTATTACTTACTGTTTTATAATTTATTATGGCATGAAGCTGTGTCAAGTAGCCTAAACAAAATTAAACACTTTAACTTAAGAACAGAAAATCAATTGCAGCACTTCAAGGTGAAAGCATGTGAGGATTTTGACTATGAAGTCATCATCATCATGATCACAGCATAATCGCTTGTGCGAAAGCTGCCCTTTGGAGCCTGAAATCTCTTCCATAGAAAGGAGAATTTTCCAATTAATGGTTTATACATTAATGTTTTGAGTATAGAAAGTAGTAGTAGTATTGTGATTTGATATTCATTGTATAGGTCCTATTATTATGAGATAGTTGCCTCAATAATTGTACAGAGAACAATGATGTAACAATTCAGTATTGCTAGACAGAATGTTTACAACAAATGCAAACAAACAGTGTCAAAATTATAATAATGTTTGTTAAAGTTCTCATAATTTTAGACCAACACTTCTCATGATATTAGTAAAAGATGAATGTACATAAAATTCTTGGTGGGGGTGAGATTTTTTGGTATACAAGCTAACTTGTGCCTGGTAGGTACACTTTCAGACAAATGATAAAGAGCCAGGCTTTACTCTCTTTCTTCAGACTTCAAGGGTGAAGGGGAGAATGTATAACTGACCTTGGATGTAGGCCGCAAATGGAACCAGATCATGATGATTATGACTGTAGTCCAGAAGAAGCATTAACAATTTAGGGACTAATATGTAATATTAGATTAGGTTACCTATAAATCCACCAGAATTCAGGTATGGGCTAGAAACTTCTATCTTAGGATATAATCCAGCAAGCTTAGCATCAGGCCAACAAAATTGTTCAGCAGCAAATAACACTCTTGTGTTTGGATACGCCTGGAATTTTTTTACTATTTCTTGGATTCCGGCCAAGAACAACACATCATAACTGCAATGAGAACATAGCAATGAATTATGTAGTTGCCTATTTATTATATTTAGGCTTCATATTTTAGAACAATATACACCTCAAGAATCTCGATTTGAGACTACAGTTATATACAAATACCTACTAATATTTTTTATTTTTCCTGGGTGGAAATTTACGCGGACACAACCCACCGAAGTCAGCAAGGGTAGGAAGGATATCGGATTCGAACCGACTAAAACCGCATGTCCGTCTCAATAACCATCAGTTGCCAATACAGATTTTAATCTAGATGTAAACTTAATGGAGATTTAATTATCCAAGTGATTCATGTTCTAGTACTTTTTTTTTGAGGCATGCTTCTTGGCAATGTGTTTATAAAAACAATAATTCAATTTGATGTCTGACACAATATGATTAAGAGTAACTCCTAACAGATATTATTGACGTCAGATTACAGAACATTGGAAAGATGTGTTTACAATTTGTACTTAAATTTTGAAGTAATACTTGACTAAGTATTATACTAGAATTTGGGCGAAAAAAATTATAAAAAAAACATTAAGTATAATAATGGAAGGCACAAACCTGTCAGTAAATAAGACAATAGTTTCCGGGCTATTGGTTTCCATCATCTCATTCAGTTTATCTTTAAGGAGGTTGATCTTTTGTCCTCCACCTGGGAAGTTCATGTCGCCACCAGTCCATATTGTTGACTTGCCAAGTACTTCTACATCTATTCCATAAATCTTGGCAGATCTCATAAATCTCTCATAGCCATGATTCTCTTCGGTTGCAACTGTTAGCACTTTCACTCCTGCAACAAGTTTATTTAAACAATATGAATTGAGGACGGGATGTCTAGATTCTCAATATGTATTTAAAGTAACTTCGCTGACACAAAGCACTATTTTACATATAATTATAGACTGAGGCATTCATATTGGACCCATATTGCACCAGAAAAGAGGTACAGGCGCACGTGAATCTGTTTCGGTATAATGATTGGGAGATATGAGCTCTTCCACCCCATGCAAATCTTAAAAGACAACGAAGTAATCAGTAAATCGCTCAAGGAATTTTAGGTCCAGGATATATGCAATAATATTGGTTGGTATACAACACTTGCATATTGCCTTTGCATTTCACTTTTCAAGTCAACTGATAAATCAAGAATAATTAATTAATTAAAGAAAGCCTAATTTAATTAGTCATGCAGTTCAGAGATTTGGTACCTTTCAAATAATAAATATCAAAATAAAATTGGAAATAAATGAAAAAAGTATAAATAGTTGCACAGGTTACCATTTTGTTTTGCATTTTACACTAATGGTTATGGACCTTCTCTCTGTGTAATAGGAGTCAGGATAAGAGAGTTCTAGACAACATACTCTTGATAGAGTAATAAATTCAATATATGTTCATCATCTTTGTGTCAGTTGCTGTGGTAGAGGCCTTTACCTAGGGATCCGAATCAATGAAAGTTGTTGAACGTTGAAGTAAAATTGTTCAAGTATCAGGGTGATAATGGAATGCTAAGAAATTCTATTTCAAAGACAGTTTTCAATATATTCTCACATCTGTTAGTACATGATGAAAAAGAGTTGCATGTATGTATAATATTAACAAAGTAGTGACCTCAATAGAACTAGTATTTTAAGTTTGGGTTCACTTCTCTCTTGATAATTCATTTCAATTATATTTATAAAAATGACTATTTCATATATCTAATAAAGACTTGGTAGAAGACTTGCGGTAGGAAACTTAGGGTCCTCGGGATAAAATGGTGAAAAGAATTCCTTGAGGACAGTAGTTACTGTGTCTTGAGAAAAATTTTACTTTTAAAAATGTAAATTTATTGTTCATCTGTTATCAGTTTTGAATTTACCATAGAATATCAGATGATTGAGTGATGCTGAGCTACTAAATTACTAATTTCCCTTTTTCCCTTTGAAAATTATTGATCTATTAAAAAAAATCTTCTCAATAGTATTACAGCATAGCTAAAAAGTAGATTGTTTATATTTTGATGTTGCACTTATTGACACAATGACCAAAAACTACATTTTTTATTAAAAAATAAAAACATCTTCAACCTGACACAAACTGAATATCCTCAGTTACTGTATGCAAACAAACATCAAATAACTTTAATTCAATTATAGAATTATGCAACATAAGATTTATTAAAGCTAAGCAAATCTTTATACAAGTAAGGATATATTATACTAATATACTAATGGCACAGTAACAGCTCAAACATGTGTTAAAGAATTTGCATGAGATCATTTAAATTATGTGACATGCTCAGCAGTAAATTACGCTAGCTATATTCTAATTATAAGAACATACCTGCTCCTTCTGCTAACTGAATGATAATTTGTAATACTATAAGTTGTAGTAATATTATTTTCACAGATCGGCGCATGGTGAGCACTGAGTTCAGTGGACTTCCTGACAGTACAAAACGCACATAAACTGGAACTCGTTAAACAAAGCGCGGCTAAAGGAACATTCGTTTACGTTTCTCTTGTTCCAGATATGTGTCCCCGCTTCCGAGTCGATAAGCTTCCAGTGAGTCAGTTATAAATACATAACGATAAAATTTGTTTCACAAACGACTGTAAACGTCCCGCGTTCACGCCGTCTTGGCTGCATATGAGATCATTGGCGTCGTGGGAATGGTTTTATATTTCATTGACGCTGACATTATTATCAAAATATAAACGTACAATCAATCACATAGATATACAAGCATTCAGTCCTTTATAGTGAGTAAATACAAAACATTACGAAACAAATACATCACACTAACAGTGATGAGTATAATATTTGGACACAAGTATCATGTATGTCTACAAACAAAGTTCGAGATTAGAGTTCTCAAAGAATCATTAGATAAACGCTAAAAGTGAGGAAAAGAAATCTCAATATTTATCCATCCATGCAATAGAAGAGAACTGTCAGCGTCAGGTCCGTCACTTCTGTCAAACACACTACAGATAAAAACACTTCATCCAAAAATGAAAAACCAAGAACGCGAACGCCATTATTACCACATGACATTGGCGAAATTGCGGCGAATCTTAAGCCTTAAGAAGAAGAAGAAAAAAACCAAGAAAAACAAAGAGTGTTGTTCTGCTAACCCAGCCCCTACCCACCCTATAATAGGTAGGTAGGTACTCTTACCTACGAACCCGGCACCCGATGTGATATTATTATTACTTTACTTTTTTTTCCAGCCCAGGTCGAATCAAGAGTGGCCTTGTTAAGGGTTGCTCGGAAGCTTTTTGTATGTCCCGACAACACGCTTTTCATTGAGTGCCGAGTCGGAAGTAGAAGCAGGCCAGACCATCCGTAGGCTGCTAAATGCGGCTGACCTATCGTCTATTTTTTTAAACCGGAAGTGCGTTGCATTCGTGCGGTTTCTTATAAAAATAGGCACGCGGCTAACCGCATATGTGTTGTGGTTTTAAAATATTTCCAAATTATCAGGTAGGTAGGTCCTACGGAGGTTCCTATTAAATTACCAGAAGACGTGCTTTGTTCACTAGGTATCTCATCTCCCGCAAAATTGATCTGCGTTGAGTACATACCTAAGTAGGTATATTTATCTACCTTAGATCAGGTGTAACTTTATATTACTATTTATTTATGCTACCTTGTACCAGCATCTTAAGATATTAATCCGAACATTTACCTGTCCTAGACCTACCAGGGTTATTTGTATATCCCCATTCAATATGTAAGTAGGTAGGTACTATGTAACCTAACCTACTTAAATGTAATGTCTTCTTTGTACAATGATTATGCTAATTACCGTTAATTTGTTTTATATTTGCGATAAAACCCGCAAAAGTCTGTTCGATTGACCTTAACTTTTGAACGATTTATTTACATTAGTGCATCCTACAATACAACCCGCTTCAGACATGGATCTATGCCAATGTTTCCGCGTATTAGGTATCAGGATTATTTTACTTGAATGTATTTCCCGAAAGAAACCGGGACCCGGGCGTTTAGTTCTTTATTATAAAAATGAAAAAAGAATTACTTAAGTACATGAAATAGGTAGGTAAGTAAAGTACCTATCTCACCATACCTATTAGTAGATTTCATCAATCAAATGACCTTATGCGAGTAGGTACTCACATAGATCATTTGTTAATCTCTCTATATTACCAGGAAGTACCTACCTATCTACCCCTATGCAATTGATCTGAGCAATCGAAATTTTAGGTAGGTACCTAAGTTAAGTTATAAGTAGGTAACCATCATAACAGCATATCGCATAATTAAATTCGCAAGATATTTTATAACGATAAAATTACCCATAGGCATTTATGGATACCTATATATCTAGGTACAGGCAATTAGGTACTTATGCTACTGGTATTATAAAAATATAACGTAGGTACCTTTTGAAAACAGGAACTGTTCCTTACAGTTTTCGTCTTGACTGTCCTTCTTGCAAAATTCCTGAGATTTGCCTTGTCTTAGAGCTATCAGCATAGCCAAAACCCAGCAACATTTAAGTGCAAAACATCGGCGATTGAAAGCCATGTTTTCACCAAAGCTCCCGTCACTCGACTGCAACCACTGTCGAACAAAACGTCTCAAATTGATTACATCGGAAAGGTGAGAGCTATTCTAAACTTACTTTTATTGCTTTCAGAAAACGTTATTAAACCGTGAAATGAAAGCGTTAAAAAAGAAAACTCGAGTAACTGTATCATTGTAATATAGTCCGCTGTCTGTAATAATAAAAGTAAGTTTATTGACCAGTGTAATGATTGGATAAATAATAATAATACCTATGAATACGATGTCTTACGCAGCTTACACTAGATAAATATATTTATTATTATTATTATTGTATGTAGGTATGTGTAGGCGCCAGGCGGTGTCAGTCACCTTTGCCGGGCTTTGGTAGATACAAGTCTGAATGGTGGCATAGCGTCGTAGAATTAGAAGGATTTTTAGATTTATTTATCAAAACAATCCGCGAGAGACAGGGCCTCGTTTCTCTCGACTACAGGTTCAAGAACCGTGCCGATAAGTATAAAAACCGAAAAGCTACGATCTCTTATATCGTCAGTTGCATCCGTGACGATAAGTGTAGAATATGTTACATTATATTATGTGTAGGGCTACATTATGATCCGTCGGAGCTATAGTTTACTATTATTTAGGTTCATGGTCAATTTGCCATAAGAAATGACTTATTATTCTATTTTTTTTGTTCATAATGCAAGTGCTAAATGGTTTACCTACCTTCTATATTTTCCTTATTCTCTTTATAACACTATTCACTCTCCTGGCCTCACTGATATGTGCGTTGTTATTGTCAGTGTTGTCACCACTATTGATATTTTTAATGTTGCAAGCGTTTATAAGTCACAGTAATCCGTTACTTGTTTGCTTTCTTAGTAGGTCACCAAAATTAACGATAAATACCTATTTATGCTGGTTGATGCGTTTTGAAAGAAAAGCAAGGACTGGTGAACAATGAGTGGATGTTTACAACCGTTCAGATAATGTTCCTCGATGAGGCTTAATTTATTTTCAGCTTCTATCTCTTTCAGCTGATATCTTACAGGTAGGTACGTCCAGATTTCACAACAAGTAGATCGCTCGATCTCACACCCATTAATATTAATGAATGAATATAAATGAAATACATACTAGACCCATCCTTGATACTGATGTTTTTTAACTCGAAATTCAATACAGTTTCACTAAATAACTAATATTAAAAAAACACACGTAGGTAACAATATCTTGCGAAATATAATATCATGCAAATTTTACAAATTTAGGCTTGCACAAATATATTGAAACGTGCATTAGAAGATACTTGTGCTAGTTTCATTAACGTGTACCTAATTATCCAAGCCTGTTTAATTTTATGCAAAGATTGATTTCAAAAGATTGTCTTGTCTGTTCTATGTTCATGCCGATATGTTAAAGTCTAGTAGATGAAATAACTTAATTTCCTCTCAATTTCCCCAGGAACCCAGCATCAGATGCTGATTCCCTTTATAAGGGAAATATCCCCATTTCAATAAAAAAGAATGAACGAAATCGGTTTCCGTGATCTTAAGTTATTCGCCCATTTTGTCGCACACATACTTAAAATAAATTTAAGATTTTCTCATTATGTATGACATTGTCAGAACTAGACCAAACTAAAATAGGACTACATGGGGAACACTAGCTATCAAATAAAAAAGGAATCACGTAAATCGGATTATAAATCTCAAAATAATCAAAGCAACTGAAAATTGAGAACTTCCTTCTCTTAAAAACCTCATTTCATTGGTATATAAAGTTTGGGTCTGCCATTAGTGAATTTTTTTAAATAGTTATGACTGTACTTAGCAGCTCAAATGTACTTGTGAGGGTAACTACTGACGCGAATATTTTCGTCACGTTGATTACCTATCGGTAACAATAGTCAAAAGAAGTGAAATTTTTACAATAAAAAGTGATTGTGTACTATTTGGAGCGATTGCTGTTGTGCTTCACTACATTTCGGCTTGAATTATTGTAGTACCGACGAATATTGTTATTTAGATAGATTACCTACAGGTAACTTTCATTTTTAGAGTTATACTTATACAACATAACAAATTCAAATTCAAATTCAAATTTATTTCTTAACAAACATAATTTGTGTCGAAATCTTAATTATAATAGTACGTACCTACATGCAGATAATGAAAATGTCAATAGTAAATTTATGGAATTTATACAAACTAGGTGAATGTCATTGGTTATAAAAAGCATTGTGCGCAACAATAACCAAATGTGCCTTGATACATTTTATATAACATAATATAAACTCACGCCTATATCCCCGAAAGGGTAGGCAGAGGTGAAAGCATCCACATTTCGCCAGTTTATGTTTAGGTCCCAATGTAATAGGTGGCGAGCCTAATGCCCTTAACCGGGTACGTAGGTATAAACCTGCGATGAATAGTATGAATACACACATAACTTCGAAAAGCATCGAAAAGTCATGTGTGCCATGGTACATCAAACCCGAGACCTAATCTCAGCAGTCAACTATCCATACCACTCGGCTACCGCGGTTTTCCGCGCGCGGTTACTTATTTCAAATGACACAATAATCCTCAACAATATCCAAACGTGCCTTGAATCTTGATACATTTTATATTGTTATACCTACATTCATCATCATCACTTCATTTTTTATTTTATTTTATTCTTTCAGAAAATTTACAGGTAAAATACATAGTAGTAGTGAATTCAGCCATAGAACGTCCATTACTGAATACAAGCCTCCCCCATCGACCTCCATTTAGACCGGTTGAAGGCGCTTATAATACAACTAGCTAGGTACCTATGAATGAATAGTTACTTACCTAGATAAATACTTATAATTTGAAGTAAAGGACTAAGTCTTGGCGTGAGTGAGCGCTGCCCAGGATTCTTACAGAAAGAATATGTACTCAGGAATATTCAGAAAATTTCCGAACAAGGTATTTCAGGTTTTTACGAAAACGGCAGGTACATAAACGTCTTCTGTCCTGCAGTGTAGGGTGAGTATAGTAATAAATAATAAATATACAAGGATAATCTACTCAACTCTACCCAGACCCATGGTAAGCATAACTAACTAGCTTGTGTTATGGGTTCTAGAATTTAGATAACTTAGATACATAATCTAATATAAATACATAGGTACATATATTATACTTAGAAATACCCAGACCAATGCAAATAATATTCATGCACACAAGTATTTGCACTGAGCAGGAATGCGTAATAATAGTATTCACTACCACTTCGACAGAGGTCGTCAAATTGGTCCGAAGTCAAATCAAGAAGCCAATTTAGACCTAGTTTTATTTCCTTTAGAAATTCCCACTTCATAAAGAAGTCCTAGATGTCGTCGTCCGGTTCTTAACTATAGGTACAGATTACCTAATAATGAAGGCTATCGGTGCGCCGTATGAGGTTTATTTCAATGTATAAAACATAAACTCACGCCTATATCCTCGAAGGGGTAGGTGAGGTGCTACCACCCACATTTCGCCAATTTATGTTCAGGTCCCAATGTAATAGGTGGCGAGCCTATTGCCATTAACCGGGTACTTATAAACCTGCGATAAATATACACATAACTTCGAAAAGAATCGTAAAGTCATTGGTGTGTGCCATGGTAAAACCTGTGATCGAACCCGAGACCTTGTCTCAGCAGTACATTACCCATACCACTAGGCTACCGCGGCTTTATTTAAATATACCTACCCTTACCCACGAGTAAATTCTCTATAGGTAGGTATATACCTAAACTATGAATATCGATCCTTCTGGGGCACAAGTCTGCTATTTTATTGACGTACAAAAATATATCCGTCAAGAGTGAGTGAGATTATATTGCGAGTGACAAAAGAGACGTCTGCTAACTTAAACTCACTGAGGCGATGTTAGCTCAAACGGGTTGCAATCGCGTTACAGTTTCCTCACAGTCGGCTCTCTTTTTGTTCAAAACACAGTTGCCTTAACGGTGAATAGAAAAATTCAGCTCTTCGAAATTGATAAATTTTTATTTAGAGCCCGACTATCTTACCTACATCATGAACGCTCCCGAAGCCGAAGGTTCTTGGTAGTACTCCTGGTATACTACATATTGGCATAAATACGATTTATTATGCCAGTATGTAATGTACCCGGAGCACTACCAATTTTGTCTTGGGCTTCGGGACCGTTTCCCTAGCACCTGTATATAAGGGTAAAGAGTAAAAACTTGGATGGAGTGGAGGAAAAAACGAAGAGGGCATTAACAGGGCAACCCTAGCTTGACTGAGTTGCTGTGCGTATAGGAATCGAACTACTGGGTCCTGATTCTACTAATTGTCCACCATTGTCAAACCACTGAGATTATAAAAAATGGCATTGAATTTTAAAACTTCATTATTATCCTTTTAGTCCAAAATTAAATGAAAAAGCGTTCATGATATACGTTTCATTCTCTCTATATAATGCCATTAGTCTTTAGACCTTAACAGCATAACACTAAATTTTTAAATCCAATAGCATTTATTGTAATCTCAGTGGTTTGACAGAAGTAAAATCGGGTTCCTGGTAGGGCATACCAATATAGTGTAAATATATACTAATATAGTGCCTATGTTATGACCAGCGGTGGACTTCGATAGGTTAGTTGACTGATTGTATGGTCCAAACAACTGTTGACAAATGGCTGGATAGATTAATTTTCTAAACATTAGTAACTATAAGAACAAAATTCAACACACACGAGCATAAAACTGGGGTGAGTAAAATACTAGTTGACACATATAAAGCTTCAGTTGAACAGTAGGTAACTCGAAATCCAATTTACACAAATGAGATTAGAGACCATGTCTCTGTTGTACTAAGCTCATAACTGTTCGCGAAGTGCACAGTGCAACTGTTACTCTAGCTGATCAACTACAGCAACCATGCCTAAAGAGGATCCAGAACAGACTGCCCTCCAAAAGGAACTAACCGATCTTATCGCCAAAGCAAAGGTAAAGTACACATTAACTAAAACACTTCATCATTTATACGCCAAAGAGAGTCCATTTTGTTTTGACATCCTATATGCGTTATTCGCACGCATAACGCATAAGCACGAATGGCAAAAATGAAATGTGTATGAAACTTTATCGGTATGTGCATAAGTGTCAATAATGCTAATAAATAAAGCATTAGACTATGCTATTAGCTATAATACTGATGATTCTTATTTGTTTATACCTAAACAGGCTGAACAGGAAAAAGTAGCCGACGCAAAGTTAGTTGAAAAATGTGGAGATTTAGGCGATTTGCCAAAAATACGATTCACAACAAAGAAGACATTAAAAGGTCATATCAATAAAGTAAACTCGGTGCATTACAGCGGGGACTCCAGGTAAGATAAATTTTTGCTTCTAGCTGTGCCCGCGATTTCATCCGCAAGAACATCGATTTTATAATCGTAACACCTTATTTATAACATCAGCTACTTTCAGTAAAATTCCTATAAAAATTCCCTAACCAAGATTGACTGAATTTTTAATATAAAGCTTCTTTAGGCACTTTGGGCAGTTTTTTTATTGGTAGGTATGACGCGACACTGTTACCGTTACCGACATCTCTGCCACTGCTTTTTTGCTATAAGTATGTAACGACCAATCAATAAAAAGCTTTTCTTTCTTAGCTTACTACATAACATAATGGTGAACCTACCTACATCCGAATTATTTATTAGATTGTATTAGCTTCATCGTCAAGGTCTCTGCAGGTTATCGCGTCGTCAGTTCGATAATACGTCACAAATGTGGTTGTAGACTAAATGACTTGTACTTTATCTACTAACAGAAAATGTACTTCAACTGCAGCGATGTTTATATCAAAACCAGTCTCTTCATGCATTATTATATGTTCCATTCCCGTATAGTTATAACAATCGTGTCACAATATTAGATAAAAATGCGCACATAAAATATGTCCCGAACTAGGTTATGTTATGACCGGCATGATCGTTGTATTCGATATGGAAGTTAACTTAAAATTAGAATATTATTTATCTCATTATATCTCCATATTGGCTCTATTAGGCAATAATAATCGACTCACCCGACTTGAATAGTGTCTCCTATGTTGAATGCTGAGTCAATCATCTGCTGGTTACTGTTCTGGAGAGATAATTTTGTTATTTAAATATCGCTCGGCACGTTACACGAATAATCTTTATGACCTACTCATAGCAAGTGTAGTCTGGGACTATACATGACGTCCACTGAGCGGAAGCCAACCGAACAAACAGACGGTTAATACCTAGTTGGGTAGAAGTTTGTATAGATAAAATCTTCTAATATGAATTAACTACTAGGTATTTGTTGTTCTGTATGAGTTTATGATATTATACGACTAAACCATAATTAATTTAGTGTTGTAGGTTGTATCATTTTAATTTTGTGATCCATGTGAATTTTTTGTCGTATTGTGGAATATTATGGAATTTCGAAGACATAAATTTAATTTTTCAGAAAGTCTCGAGACTAGAGCTATCCTCTAGTCATGAGGCTTTCCAATTAAGACTTGATTAAAGCTTGTCATTCTCCAAAGACAAGAGCCAGGCATTAAGTGTTAAGTGTTTTACCACATTTATCGATTTGATTTGAGTGGTAAGGTTTGACTGTAGAAATTTAATTCTTAGTTATTCCCTATTTCGTTAACTACTTGCAATTGTTTCAATGCAATAAAAAAATGTCATTAGGAACTCACTAGAAACTTTAGTAGATAGAGGTACCGAGGTACTCACATAATTTGTAGCGCTCCGTACTTTCTTTTACGTGTATTAACTTTGACTTTTCTAAATGAATAAAATACCTAAGCTTCAAAGTCTTATGACTTATATATTACATCCCAATTTCCGTGAGACGTGTCACATCTCAAACACCCTCAGCCCATGACTAAAAAAATAGAGAAACCGGAATCGAATGTATCGAATCGTCAACTTATAACATTAGGTATTTGTATATATGTATGTATATATATGTATGTATAGTATGTATGTATTGTTCTACTTTTTAGCTGTGTACTATACACGTTATACGCTAGCCTTATTACTTGGTAATATTTATCATTGGATACCTACATCGATTGGATGGGACATCTACATCAGTATAAAGAGTGAAAATCCACGCGGTTTTTTCGGTCTTGTAAAGCGTTTTTCACCCAAGTAATTATGCAGCTTGATATCTTTATAATTCTGTTAAAACACTAGCTACAGATTTAATATTGTTTTAATGCATCAACCTCTTTTAACAGGTCTATAAATGTCTGCTGTCAATCTCACACTTTTACCTTTTCCGGACTCTTACTCTACTTGCCACAAAATCGTGTGCTGTAGATACTTACTTATATTCGATTTAGGTACCTACTAACTGTGGGACTTATAACTATTTTTCTATTTATGACATTACTAGATAAAAATGCGTTAACACATAAAATACGATAAGTTACGGTTAGTAGTATGACTGAGAAGAATAACGAGTCCAATCTGAATAATATACCTATATTTCTTTTTATACCAAGCACATGGCGCACCTGATGAAAAATGGTTACTGTGGGCTATGGACGTACATATTTTCTTTTCGACGAAACGATTTTTCAAATTATGTTGTGATTCCGGCGATTACCTCATACTTACATACAATCTCACCATAAACCTACTCATACTCTCTATAGTATAGAATAGATTATATTATTGTTTATTCAAATCGATTTGTTTGTTAGACAATACACACATAACGTAAACAAGGCCTGCCTAACTACCTACATCGTTCCTTAAAACAATTTGGTTAGTACGATTACTAGAATGTCGATTCATATTTTATGCACATTGCTCTACAATTAGTCTACATAAGTTTGTAAAATTTAACTCATTCTGGAACTCCAGTCTTTCTTCCTTATATAAGGTTTCATGTGACCTGACACTTATTTATGAATAAATCGAAAAAAAACATCCAAGTCGTGGAGTCGCCCTTACATTTCAAAAGCAACTAGCGATCCCTTTATTTCTTTTCAAATGGTAATGTTCTTAATGTTACTTACAGGCACTGCGTCACCGGCTCGCTGGACGGTAAATTGATCATTTGGGACACTTGGAGCGGCAACAAAGTGCAAGTGATACCGTTACGATCTGCTTGGGTAATGAGCGTCGCGTTCGCCCCATCGGGCAACTTCGTTGGTAAAAAGCAATGCATTTGATTACTTTATACTTACTCTTTAGTTGTGACCTACATGTTGAATAGTAGTTAACGGTTTGAAATCAACTATCAAACGGTTAAGCACTCTGTCAAGTTTCAGAATGCTTTCAAGCTTTCTTTTCTTCCTATTTTAATTCGCCGCTTTAACTGGCCGCGGTAGCCTAGTGGTATGGGTAACGGACTGCTGAGACGAGGTCTCGGGCTCAATCCCAGGTGTTACCAATGACATTTCGATGCTTTTCGAAGTTATGAGTATATTTATCGCAGGTTTATAAGTGCCCTATTACATTAGGACCTAAACTTAAACTGGCGAAATGTGGATGCTAGCACCTCTGCCTTCGGGGATATAGGCGTGAGTTTATGCTATGTTATGTAATTCTTCAATAAGTGTAGATAACACATACTATCTTTTTCTAAACTGAGAAATTGAATTTAAATATCGTCAACGCCTATTTACGCACAATGTCGAACTGCGCGCTGTGCGTATGTAGGCGTTGATATACCTATAGAGTGTGCACAGATTGAACTATCTCTGTTTCTCTGTTTATTATTATTTTTCACGGGTTGGACTTGGCATATCATCAGACGCATTGCTAGACTAATGTCTCCCAAACGCATACCATAAGCAAAACTCACACAATGTACCTATGGGTTACACCAGCCGCATCCGGGCGCAAGAACGAATAATTTAACTAGTCCAGGGTCGTTTCAGCAGTCTCTTACCAACACATGGCAGTTTATTTGTTTATTACTCCATTATTATATACACAATACCTGTTTAGTTAGCCTAAATCACTCATAGATAATGTGTCATTCTTTTGGAGAGAGAACTTTTAAAATCGATGCAGTAGGTATATCCCATAGATAACCCCCTACAACCTCACAAACTCACAAACGTTACCTCTTTACAGACAGTTACAGTACAGTACAGTACAGTTCGGCTGTCCAAATTCAAAACACAGTAAGTCATGTTTTGAGAAAAAACGGGTTTTTGATGTTTTTAGACTTACTAGACAGTATCGAAGTGATTTGAACTTTAAAACACCCAGTTTCATACGTAATTTTGAAAAAATAATTTAGCAAGTCTAAGCAATTTGACATAATTACGAAAATTTCCTTGAAATACAAATTCAAAACATAGTATGTCAGAATACAAATTTAAAAACCTAGTAGTTCAAGCGAGTTACTGTGTTATGAATTTGAAAAACCAACTTGCTAGGTTTTTGAATTTGGCGCCAATCGTAAGGTCAAAGAAATTTTATTTAGTATGTCAAGTGACACATGCGTATGAGTGTTTCGCTCCGTGTTAAAAAATAAGAAAATGAGTTATCAGCAATTTTATCGGTCCAGGCGTATAATGCGTGCTTTACAGAACCAAAAGGAATGCAGGTAAGAAATAACTTCACTACATAGTATAAAATAAAGTCGCGTTCTCTGTCCCTATTTTTCTTGTCCTTTTGTATGCTTAAATCGTCAAAACTATGCAACGGATTTTAATGCGGTTTGTTTTAATAGATAGAATGGTTAAAGAGGTTTATATGTATATAACATCATGCTACAACAAACAGGTGCGGAGCAGGAATGAAAAATGTTGCAAAAACGGGGAGACGCAGTCGAAGTTGCGCGGGTCAGCTAGTTTTCAATATAATTACGAAAATTATATATGAAATACGAAGGCTTACAATGCTTTCAATGCATACTGACTTTATATCAAAAAATCCATATGTCAAATGTTCCAATGAAACCTATAGAAATACCTACTATGAAATCAATGAAAGTTTCCTTAAAATATCCCAAAGGAGATCAATGTGTTGATTGCGGAGTATTCGAGGAAAATATTAAAAATGGTTGTGATTCATCAGTTGTCGAAAGTTTACAGAATGATTTCATTCGACACAAAGCCAAAGCTGAAAAGACTTTAAAAAAATATAGAGAAGATATGAAGAAAGGTAATGATACTAGGGAACACTATTTTTCTATGGATCTTCAGAAAGTGACATTATTGCCAGATATGCCAAAAGTTAAAGATTCATTCTTTTTGAGCCGTCTAGTGGCTTTCAATTTAACGTTTGCACCATTATGTAAAGACGCAAAAGTAAAGAGCAAGTGTGTTGTGTGGCATGAAGCGATGATGGGTCGAGATGCTAATAATATAGTAGATGCACTGATGGCTTTCCTTACTTCGGAAAGAGATGTGAAAATATTAACACTTTGGTGTGACAATTGCACTGGGCAAAATAAAAATTGGTTTTTGTTTTTACAGCGCTGGTAACAATAATTAATTCTGGGTGCATTGATATTGATACCATCACTCTGAGATTTCTTACGAAAGGTCACACCCATATGTCTGCTGATGGCGTACACGGAAACATAGAAAAAGAGATGCGGCGTCGAGATGCAGTTTACCATTATGAGGACTATAAAGATGTTATAGGAAACAGCAGAAAAAACACAGAAGTTATTCAAGTATGCAAGTCATACCAGTGAGCAAAAAAAAGAGTTCCACGGCGTAACATTGACGATCCTCTTTGCACATTTTTGCTAAACCCATTGGTTGAAGTTTAGTTCCTCAAAGGATCACGCAATCTCTTCTATAAAACAGATTTTGATGACTCTTACAAGGAACTGAGCTTTTTGATGCAGAGATATAATGCCGACACAATTCCTCCACTTTCAACAACTATACCCCGAGGGGTGAAATCATCAAAAAAAGATGGTATTGTCTCGAAATTGGTCCCCCTAATGCCATCGAACAGAAGGGAGTTTTGGCTGAATCTACCTACGAGTGATAACTCCATAGATTTGCAGACTGATGGTCAAATCGTTGCTAATATCAATGAGTAGTTTGGTATTATCAATAATAATGATTATAGATAAAGTTTATTTTTTTTTAGTTTTGGTTGATTGTTAAGAGTTTGTTTTAATTTAATAATCCTCTGAAGTAACTTAATAAATATATTTTAATAAGTCAACAATATTTTTAATCAAAATCATCACCAACAAACCTGCATTCACATGCGTATTTTGGGATTGTTAAAAACACTATGTTTAATGAATTCGTTTAGTCTTTACGTTTACCATAGAAAATCAAATTGATAACCTAGTAAGCAGACTTACTAGGCTTTGAAATTGTTTTCACAGTCTTAACTAGGTAAATTCACAAATAAAAATAAAGTATGCGTGATTTGAATGTGCTTATACAGTTAAATGATTACGAGTTATACAAACTGAAATGTCCACAATATGACGCAACTTTTAGTCAAACCACTAAATCGCTATCTCTTCTGGTTTCGTCGGGGGAACGAATCAAAGTGAGTAACTCGTTTTTTGGCTCTCCTGAACATTTTGTTTTTAAGGAGTTACTATGTTTTGAATTTAAACAGCCGAGTTACAGAGTCTTTAGTAACTATAGATAAAACTGCATTAAATATTTTAAAGCTTGTGGCGGCATGGATAACATGTGCACTGTCTACGATGTCAACAATCGTGACTCGACCGGTGCAGCCAAAATGGTGCGCGAACTGGCAGGGTACGAAGGGTTCCTCAGCAGCTGTCGGTTCCTCGACGACAATCATATCCTCACAGGCTCTGGAGACATGAAAATGTAAGTACTATCAGTGCAACTGATATGAAAAATATTAAGAACATTCGCGCAATGAGGAAGTAAGTACCTACCAATATGCTTGACAGGAGAAACTTTAACACAGGCTCCTTGTAGCCTATCTAAGAAAGTAGCTGGTCATCCACTTCATTACCATTTTGATCGCTAAACTTAATAACTAAAAAACTGGGTACAAATCAAACTAACCGATTACCTATATGGGTTTGGTTTTAAAAGTTCATTAGGTACTTCACTTATAAGGAAAATAATATATCTATTATTTTCCTCGTGTCTCTCAGTCAACCAACTAACGCGCAATTTTTTTAATGAAACCTGTCTGGTAGGTACAGTCCTCATCATAAGTCACTAAGCTAATATAGCACATTTTTTAGATCACTTAGGTCGCAGACAGGCACACATTCCGAGTTACCGCCCGCCTACTATTTAAATTGAAAATGTGACATAAAATAACAAGTAAATATTGAAACCTGTTAATTATTTACCTACTCTGAAGAATGTTAATAATAATTATTGTTATACACCATAAAATTAAAATTATACTGCAACGAAGTTCACTTTATTTAGCAACTTCTGAAGGTGAATGTACAATTTTATTGTACATACACGCGTAAGACCTATAGATAGTATAGCGTATATATTTGGTAGAGATGCTTTACCATGTTGTAAAAAATACCCGGCAGGAATGGGTCATAAGGAGCCCTCAGCACTGGTGTCTATTCTGTGAAAGTATTTAAAAAAAATAAAAAAGTATTACTTTTTTATTTTTTTATTTATGGTTCTTCAATTTTACTTCACCTCGCCTGATGATGAGCTGAAGGCATAGTCTCAGAAAAGAGGGTCACGCCCGCTAACGGACGCTTAAATGATAAAGGATTAATATCAAAATTACTATTTGCAAGTACTTATGTAAATTCAAAGATGTTATTTCAAAACGATTTTCCTCATCAACGACCTTCAGACATAATCTCGCAAAAAGTTATTGCGCAATCTTATTGATGTAGGTACCTATTCTAATATATAGGTATAATAAGACAATATTATATCTAAATATCATGACGAAAAAGATAAAAGTTCAAGTTAGAATTTAGCCGGCTGAAATAGAACATTTCAGAACAGGATGTGATATGATTCGTTTTTGAATAAATTAAGTAGGTACCTGCGATGCATATGATGCTAGCATAAGAATATGTTTACGACTGTCTACCTTGCAGTTACAACTTTACAACTGTTACAGATAATCTAACTTTT
The DNA here is from genome assembly GCA_963691645.1 of Pelosia muscerda. NCBI lineage: Eukaryota > Metazoa > Arthropoda > Insecta > Lepidoptera > Erebidae > Pelosia > Pelosia muscerda. The sequence goes on along the minus strand of OY829098.1, from coordinate 12,900,218 downwards.
CTTTTATGTTTAACTTTACAGTTGCGTTTGGGACTTGGAAGCTGGTAAACGCGAGATGGAATTTGATGCCCACGCCGGAGACGTCGTCACTATTTCTTTATCTCCTGGTACCTACATATTACATATATTATCAAAAGTAACAAAACATATTGCTACCTTTTCTACAGCTTATCATTGTAATTTTCAGATATGAAGACGTATGTGACCGGATCTGTGGATAAGACTTGCAAGTTGTGGGACGTTCGAGACGAGAAGGCAAAGCAAACTTTCTTCGGTCACGAATCAGACGTCAATAGTGTTTGCGTAAGTATTAATATTACCATAATTATCTTTTTTCCTTGTCGTTTTGATCTATCTATAATAAGTTATATTAGTTTGAATAAATTTTGAACAACCAACCGCCAAGCTCAACACAAACAAGTCCACTAAAATATTAGGTCGTTACATATGAAATTGCCGTTTTGTTTGAAGAAATTGGAGAAAACCCAATTTCAGTAGGTACTAACATTTTTGCATTTTTTTAGGAATGACAAATTCAAATTTTATGGTTTTTGTGTGTATGAATGAGACAACATTAAGTAAACAGCTACTTTAATTACATTTTTGAAAAGAGACAGCTAGAAAAAAAGAAATACCAAATTTATTATCAAAATGGATAGCATTCAGGAATTAGGTACTATTTTTGAAGATCGAATGTAATCTATCAAGCGGCCAATAAAAACATTTAATACAGAGTTGTAGAATCTTGAAATCAACTTTCAAACAATAATGGAAATAGTTACTAAATTACAAGAATAACGAACTCATGAATCTGTAAGAAAATTTCGACAATTTCATATGTAAAGACCTATTATTATACAGCTACGTGACGAACAGTAGGTACCGCGTGTTTAGAGCACCTGTAAGACTCATACGAATATATTAATTTGCCACCTTAGACAACTTAAGGAACTATTTTTGCATTGTAATGTTTGTGCACGCAGTTTCACAACAGCGGCCAAGCTTTCGCGACCGCTTCTGAAGACAAGACGGCTCGACTCTTCGACATCAGAAGTGACCAACAACTGGGGCACTACACTCCACCGGGCACAGGCGGCTTCACCAGTTGCGGTAAAGCTTCAGAAAATAAATAATAAAGTGCTTTGCTCATTGATTTGATGGACATAGAGATTTGCACAACTTGAGCTGATATTTTTAGGTTTTCATCCAGAACGGTACCCAAAGTTTGAACTTTATTCTTTATATGGGTATATTATTCGTCGACTACGTAGTACTATTATTTATACACAATGTGCAAGCTACCAATTTCGCATGATCTAAACGCACCTTACTAACTATTGTCACAGAAAAGATAATACTTCGTAAATACTACTAGCGTTTAGCGTAGGTACTATTGTCATTCATTGTATGTAAATGATTATAAAACATTATCCCAACGTGCTTACCTAATCATATATATGTTACTTTTTTCACACGAAATTATTGTTTTCTAGAGATTCTTAACCCTCCAAGTCAAACTCGTTAATCAACTCCATAGAAATATATCTGACCTTGAATTTCTTGAATATTTTATAATCTTGGAGAACCGGTAATCAAAATACAATTATGTACGCAGTTATGCAAAATACTATTGGTGATTCTGAGTCACTAACCAAATGTTAATGCTGGAAAGAAAGAACTGTGGACACGGTTTCAAGTTTCAACGATATTTTTGTTGCATTCAAACATATCGTCCATGATATTACAGAGGCGATATGTGTTTATTATTCCCAATGATCTTGGTGCTGTTGCTAGCCAGTAGAGCGACATAAGGTCGTCGACAAGTTTCCGATTCTTCCAATGACTATTAAATATCATAGTATGTATTTACTGAAAAAATATGCATTGCGAAGTAAATATATTGCGATAAACTGAAAAAGATTCCAAAAGTAGGTCAAAGTATTAACAATCAAATTACGCCGCAATTTATAACTGATTAGTTTCTTTATTAAATTTTAAATGACTTTTATTAAGAACTATGCACGTGTACGCAACGCAGATCGACATGAATGCGATATTCTCTTGCGCCCCATGCAGGCGGGTGATGTCACCTACTTAACTGTATCGATTTTGTATAGAGCATTTTCGAGCGACTCGAATCATTGAAGTAATTGGCACTTATTTATTATTATGCCGGTTTTTGGGACCTTTGCTGAGCCTATAGTTTGTATGTAGTTTAATCATCTACTAAGTATTTATACTCGTACCTACTTAGTGACCATTAGACGAAGAGAAGTCCTTTAAAAATTACTGAACATGTCCATCTGAATCTTGGTTTACCACAATGAAAGTGAATGAGCATAAACAAGATATTTCTATAATCTGAATTGTACTTACTTGTTTTTTATCACTATCATCGACCACACTTAAACTGGGCCAGAATCAGTGACCGTAATATAATCGGTAAATACGTTTATCAGCACGTCAATAGTCACACGTAGGGCCTCCTAGAGAGAGAAAATCTTTTGCATGCCCTTGACCTTCAGTAAAATGTGACTGCGACGAAACATCCAGTTCTATTATCATGACATCATGTCGAGCCCTTTAAGTTTGAAACTCGCACATGAAGTTTTATAAAAAAAAACAAGTTCTTTATGAATATTTTGTTCAGCTGTTTAAGTTTAAAATTTGTATAGAAGTACATAATTGTATTTGTATTATACCTATGCATAAAATCACGTTATTTCTTACTTCTCGGCATTCTTATTTCTAAGAACGCAGATCGTCCCCAAAGTAACACCAGTAACATTTAAAACATCTGCTTAAGAAACCTCAGTAAGTTGAGGGGTTACGATTTGGGGTTGCTCTGTATCAATCAGTTGCATCCAAAATCTAAATACACCTTTGACAGCTAAAAAATCGAAGAATCTTTTTACGTCGAGTGAAGAGTTGGATTGAAAGCTGGGTCCTGTGACACATCGTGATGAAACATTTTCATTGGAAATCTAGTTACCTACCTAATATTTTCAATGAGAACGTTATTACAATATTCACATAAACACACACTGCTATTATACACCGACACCGTCAGGTAGTTTTTATGCTATGATGCTAATTATATAACGTTACGATACTGTTTAGGTATGTTACGATCAACACACTGTTATTTTTTCAGCCTTGTCACTAAGTGGAAGATACTTGCTTGCTGGTTCGGATGACAACAGCGTCCATTCCTGGGATACTCTGAAAGTCAGCCATACCGGTATGTGCTGATATGTATATGAGTATAGTGGTGAGGGGTTAGACGGCAGTCTCTTCCGTAAAAGCCAACGTAAACCACATCATGTGAAAGAACCGGCCTTGGGTTCCAAAGCAAAGTTCTTGATGCAAATGGGATAGATTTGATGATGATGAGAGGGCCTGGTGTTGCGACCTATGTGTGTTTGGTGATTTTTTAGAATTGCACTATCACAGAGAAAATCCCTACGATTACGATACGATTTTGCTTTGATTGTTTTTGATTTTTTTAAACATTAAAAAATATATAAATTCAGGTCTGAAAGTCAAAGTATGTTGACGCATTCTTTGACTAGTTTCAATGTTGGTTCACAGGAGAACTTACCCTCTACTTAATTGCTTAAGCTACACTCTTGTAGCTACAACGCTGATAAACTAATTAACCTAACCTTACGACATATTTGCAGGGACCCTTCACGGCCATGACAATCGCGTGACGTCCATCTCTGTAGCTCCTAACGGCGTAGCCATGGCTAGCTGCTCCTGGGACCAAAGCGTCAGGGTTTGGGGCTGAACTCCACTCCGTCAAGCCCGTATGCTGCTAACCTTTACACATATTTTGCCATAATACACAGATATCTGAATAAATCCCCATTGAATAAACTATTATTACAATCAATTCGTTTTATTACCAATTTGATTTTCCTGGACGGTTGGAAGGGAAAGTGGACGCGTAATTCCAGTCAATATCTAAAGGAAAACAGCTTACAAGTCATAATTAGCTGCTGTTTATAGCAGTCGCATTTTACCCTTTATTTAAGGAAAATTTACATTGACGCAATGAGAACGCAGTGTAGTTACTGCCTACAATAATAAATAGGCATAAGTCGATACAAATGATTAATTATTACACGGTTACCTTACTTATACCTATGCTTATGAAATTTCTTTACTTAAGTATCCTTTCGCACTATTGACAAGAGTAAAACATCATTATTTCACTAATATCAGAATCTTATTAATGTAAATAGTACTTCTAGAATGTAAGTCTATATACCTACTTAATGACAAAATTTTGCGTTATTGATATTCAGCATTGATAATCATTTATTCAGATAGGTACTATTTAAGTATACATACTTATTAGTAGGTACTGCGTATTAACAAGCATGTTTATGTAGGTATATTATGTGAATAACTCAATAAATAAACAGATACGACGAGCTAAGTTAAGTTAAATTGTATCATGTAGAATTCTTACTTCACGATAAAATTATGTACACTGTTAAGTATTCGGATGTGAGCAAGAATGTGCGTGTAAACAGTTTTCATCAATGTATAAACACAAACATGGGCATATTACCAAATCAGCTTTAATAATTCTCTATCACAGTCTACGACTCTTAGTAACGATGCATTTCAATTTTAAGAAAGTCAAAGGCGTGTACTGTGTCACCACGACAGTGCTATTATTTATACTTTTTTATTCAAATAATAAAATATATATACCAAAAACGACACGTGTTGATAATAGTGCAAGGAAAACAGCTGTGACTGAATTGAGCACTATCACTGAAAAACCTGTAACTAAATATATTTTACTTTGGACTAATAGTAACAAATCCCCGTTTATCTACTTTGGAGAAGGAAATGGTATATTTAAAAAGAGATCGTGTGCATTCGTTAACTGTTACGTCACAAATGATAGAAAACTATTGGGACATTACAGTGAATTTGAAGTTATAGCATTTAATGGGCCGCAACTAACAGATGTTATAGGTTTGGGTGATACACCCAAAGTACGATCTCTTCGTCAAAAATATGTTTACGTAAACATAGAAGCCGAGCATAGTTATCCTATCTGTAGTAAAACTTGGAACCGGTTTTTCAATTGGACTTGGACATACAAATTGAATTCTGATGCAGTCTGGGGATACTTTTCAATTAGAAATGCAAGCAATCATGTCATTGGACCAAGTATGAACATGAATTGGATAAATGAAAAAGATATGACACCGATTGATGACGAGATCAAATCAAAGTTAGGAAGCAAAGAAAAAGCAGTTGCTTGGTTTGTTTCAAACTGTTTAACAATAAGTAAAAGAGAACAATTCTTTGATATGTTTCAGCATTATCTGAGCGAATACAATTTAAAAGCAGACGTGTATGGGCAATGTGGTGACTATCAATGTCCAAAAAACTTGATGAGCCGATGCCTTGATGAACTCGAACGCAGTTATTACTTTTACTTAGCCTTTGAAAACGCCATTAGTGAGGATTATGTTACAGAAAAGATTTCACACGCACTTCATCATTATACTGTGCCTATCGTCTACGGTGGAAGTAATTATAGCAGGTAAATTCTCATGTCCATCTATCATTTACAACTTTCTCTAATATAGCAACTTTTAATTGAAAGTAATATTTTTTTAGGTTTCTGCCACCAGGCTCGTACTTGGATGCTTTTAAGCTAGGACCACGATTGTTGGCAAAAGCCGTATATGAAATAATTGAAAACAAAGAATCATATCAAAATTTTTTTAGATGGAGAAGATACTACTCTTACCATTTTAGATACGAGTCTCCAGAAACTGATGAATACTGTCAATTTTGTAATATGATAAATAACGTAACTTTAATGAATCAAACCACTATCTACAGCAATTTCAGTGCTTGGTGGAGTAATGCATCGAGTTGCCATATGTGATAATACTATGCAGTATTTAAAATAAATTAACGACACATAAAAATATTTAACCACTTATATTATTATATCTACATTAAAGCTCATCTGTAAATCGGTTGTTACGCTTGTTATGCCATAGCGGCAATGTGCCCCAGTAACGCGACCGCGAGGCTAGGTCCTTTTTCATTTTTGATTGTTTTTGTATTTCCAAATATTCCATAGCTTGGCCCCCACTCGCTGGTTTCCAATTGAACGGTACTGGTACAGGTTCATTCGGGTTTCTGTAATAAAAATTGTAGTAAGCTAATGGTATCAATGTTGATATATTGTAATCACTAATCAGATAACTTAGGTACCATTAGAAATATTAAGTTTGAAAAATAATGAAGTAACACAGAAAAATAACGAAATTTATAATCAAAATGGATTTAGGAATTACTGTTTTTGAAGATCCATTTTATTTTATCTAGCGGCCAATGATAACAAAATTTAGTACAGAGTTGTAAAATCTTGAAATCAACTTTCAAACAAAATATAAGTAATGAAAATATCTATTAAATTGCAGCAAAATTTCAGCAATTTCATTATGTAAACACCTATTATTACAAAACTGAAATGAACCACGAGGTACTTACGCTGATGTCGCGAAATTCGTAAAAAGCGTCACAAGAGTTTCGCTCATTTTGATATCTTGAGGAGTGAAACGATGCTTAAGAAAGTGGATAGGGAACAAATACATCAGATCATCAGCATGACAGACGCCTGAAAAACAAATAATTTCATAGAAATATCATTTCGCACAGTTCTACTTGCTTTTATAAGGAACTTTATCATAACGTGCGTTTAGTGGTCCGTTGGAGAAACAGGAATAGAACTACACAGGTTGTTAGGGGAATGCTCCCGAAAACAAAAACAGGCGATACTACAAGCCATTTTAACAAAGGCAATTGGACTACATTTATTTCATTGCAATACTCTTTTTTTTTGTATGTAGGTACCATGCTTTTTACACTCTTTCATTAACATAAATCACGCCCGTCCCGTCGATTACAACCTATTCCCAATATGGCTGAATGCACAATGAACGATTATCAAATTAACTGATTATAAAATGCGCTAGGCCCGATTTGACTGAATCTTAATACAATTTAAAGAGTTTATAAAAATCAAGGTAAGTACCTACCAAAACAAATATTTCAATCTAAATAGATAACCCAATTTTGATGAACTAGAAGAAGATGAACTGAGCGTTCCCCTAATCTCCTGTATAGGGTGTATTGGAATTTGAACGTTATAACACGTCACCGAAAGTTTTAAGTGATTTACCTACTTTTGATGCTCGAACAAGAGACAGTCAGAACAAAACTGAGGTCAGTGACATAGCTAGATTTTAGTCAAGTTTAGTGCTGAAATGACCGCTATGTTTCATTTTTCACGGTAAGGTGAAAAGAAATTCAACACAAGCTACTGGCCTTGAATTGAAACTACATTGTTAAATTGAATTCTTTGATAATATTCGGGCATTATCTGTTCAATGCTTTACTCTTTTCAGTAACATTTTAGGTAGGATTTTGTAAACTGAACATTTTTATATTACGTACGAGTACAATGCACTTCGCACAGTTCTACATTCACTAAAAACATGGTGTTTAAGGAGTTGGCCTCTTGTTTCGGGTTTGAATTCTGGGTATTACAATACACTATAACATTATAAGTTTACAACATTATAGCAATTATTGAAAATCTTTGAATTTTTTTTTTTAATAAAGCTATGTTTCCTTTTAGTGAAATTCGCTATCTCCCGTATTTTAGACTCCTTTCTCTCCGTGGACGGTCGGGTATGAAAGAAATGCGAAGATCATGTTAGCTATACCATTTACAACACGAGAACGGCCGGACCGATTTTGGTAATTTTCATTTTGTTGGATTTCTTAATGTCTTAACAAAAATAACAAACAATGAAATGAAAAACATGATAAATAGAAAACCTGGGATTTACGTAAAAAAATATTGCCATTTGTTTGCGTAAAGGCAATATAAATAAACCAAACGATGGAAGGGAGAACTATGTGTACCAATTTGCTCAACAGCAAAAATCTTTATGGGTGAACCCTTAAGGGTTCCGTATGCATATGAGACCCTATGGTTGTTTTATGGTAGAATGAAGTTTGTTGGGTCAGCTAGATTATGAAAAACATATAAACAAATACACATACATACTTACAAACAAATAATCTTACCATAATCTTGTTCTGCATCACCAAAAATTTGTGAAAAGCTGTTTGTACCTCTGTATGCCAATTCGTATAAATAGATTGGATTCTTGGTGTAGTTAAATACTAGTTCAACAGCCTCTACTGCCGGATAGGCAAAGTAAGAATCAGTGTACAACTGAAATCATTAATGATAATTTATTTTAAAATATCCATGGCAATTGTTTTAGTGAATAAATCTGTATTATCGTATCATTTACAGCCGCTAGAAGCGGCTACTAAGCTGTAAATACAGTTGGTTAAGAAGCACTTTTAAATGATATGTTATATAGTTAGTAAGTTCTCAGGACGCTGAGCAAGGGAAAATCCAACACTGGGATCGGCGTCGATCAATAAGGGTTTGATTCCGTAGACGACCTCACACGACAACTGCAAACGCACGCGGCAGTATAAGAGTACCGTGGAATATGAATTAAACATGCGAATATTGTTTATTGTTTTAATTCATTGCGGCTTCTTAATGTGGCCGTTTACCCGTATCTTAGTTTAACAAGAGTATTATATGAAAATATGAAACTGTAATATAGACGAATGAATGGATGGTAGGATGACGTGTCATGTATTACTTGTTACACTTTGATACGGATAAACGGCACCTTTGGGAAGTCGCAATGAATTAAAAAGGTACGCCTATTTGCTACTGCTGTCTGCGATCGGGTACGGAATCATACCTTTAGTCTTTGTTGACAAGACGGACACTGGGACGAGATGCCCCCAGTATTAACCACGTATGGCGTCAGATACAATTACCTATTTAACTCCTACATGCCACTGTAGAGAGACCTCCGAGTGACCACAACGCACCGTCCTCCTCACCCTGCTTCTGCTAGCAAGATGGTTAACTCAAAAGATAATGCTGGGATCTTCTTCGCTTGGTGCGTCATGTAAATGTTCACCCCCTACTTATTATTTTATAAACACGAACAATTGTTTAATTTTTTTTGCGAAACTGAAATCTGAGTGGTATTCGGTTTTATTCGATTCGAGTCCATGAGCACCCGTGGCACGCGGGGATGGTACCCCTTGAGGCTGCCGACACCAAAAATGAAGTACTTGGAAGAAGAGTGGAAAAGGATGGATCGTTTTTGTAGAGGATTCGCACTATTTTAGGTCGTTGAAATCAATATTTAAACTGAATAAACTATCAGTATAATGCTACAGATTAAAGCTAGAACACTCTACAAAACCGAAGCAAATCGATTTGAATTTGATGCCGAACACTAGTAGGTAATAGTTACTTACATCAAGAATGCCTGATGATTTAGCTGTCAAATCGTTTCCTTTCAAATATGTCTCCCGAATTTCCCTAGTGATTTCTTCAGCATATGGAGAGTTGTCGTAGTAGAATGTAACAGGAGCTATCGCATCGAAAGCAGACATGAATTCTTGATACCTGCTTTCATATGCCGTTATCCCTTTAAACATAAAATGTATTATAATATATGCTTATAATAATGTAGTTAGTTAATTAGCATCATGGGTACCTACGTTTGGTCGAGGGGACAAAAACTTGACTTGATCCACTGGCACCGGATCAAAAGAAGCATTGACATATTGACATGTTATATAGTTTTTAATTCTGGACATTATTATATTGTGAATAAAGTTTAGTTAGTTTAGTATAATATTAATACCTATAATGTTTACTATTTTAATTCTTGGGCTTCTCAATTGTGCCATTTTCAAGATTTTCAAGTGATGTATTATGAGAATATGAAAATGTGTAGTTATAGACAAATGAGTGGATTCCGGGACTATTATTATATTTATTTTGACTCATATTATTACGGGGTATTTACGTGCAGTTGGATGACCGGTCGGTCGTCTTTTCAATAAGTATGTTGGTAGGTATTAGTAAATTATTCTATTATGTCATCTGTTTGTATTTTCACAGGCAGCAGTAAGTATGAACGTAAACTATGTACCTATTATGTATTTTATCTTAAGTAGATATTTGTAAAACATGCTAGGTGTAAATAGGTACATTCTTTATTAAGTACCTACAACCAACAGGCTTCCCCTCAGGATGGAAGGGTCAGACGACAGTCGCTCCTATAAAACCAAGTTAATCTCTATTGTGTATGAATAGTAGAGCGTTAGCTGAACGCGGAATCAAAGTGCACTCTTTGGATGCCACTGAATTGGCACTCGTTTATAATAATTATTGTTATTTGCACCTGACATTCCACGTTCAATTTTGAATTGAATTTGTATCCCCAGTATGTTGCTGAACTAAAATGATTTTCTTCAGTTTTACCCAAAGCTCATCATTAGACTTAAAGATTTATATGACACATTCCTCGAATCTTATGGGGTCGGGATTACACAAGGTTACAGAACTGATACAACTTTGAATTGAACAAAATGAATACCTTAAGTCTCAATTCTATTCTCTCTCTAGTTTAGGTTAACCAAAGATTACTGCTAAGTAAAAGTTAAAACATGTTTAATAAAGTAAAAGGTAATTTGAACTGCAACATCATGCCTCAATAATCATAATATTCAATTACGTCGACTTTCTGTTGCACAATAAGCTCAAGATGTGCAAATAAAATCATACAAGTACTGTCGGCCGTAGTAATTAACTTTCACCCGTACCGTTATCCCAAGTTTTTAGTTTGAAAATAGAACCTTACAAACTGATTTCAAGCATCCTTCGTTTTTGGTTAAGCCCGTCATCCAGGGCACAGCGGGAACGTCTGGTATTTTGCGCGGACTCCTCTTCAAGAAGGCCCCCGGCAAGTTTGGTTCGACTACCGCTTTGAACGGAGTCATGGGCTCGTAGTCCCACGTCTAGAACAATGTTTATAATGAAGTTCAGTACTTGTTTTTTGTATCGGCTCCTTGTTCATACATGGGAAATACTTGTCATACAATAAAATTATCAATCGTACTTTTTAAGAAAGTATATTCAGCAAACTATACTCTGTGGCGTGGCGACGGTGAAAGCAAAACCCACACAGGAGGCGCGGGTTCGATTCCCGCTCAGTTCAAATATATGTATGAATGAATAAGGCTATATGTGCACTGGTCTGGTCCTGCCTCGGTGAGCAAGTTAAACCGTCGGTTCTGGTTGCCATACGAACATCTACGGCAGTCAACACAGGTAGTGGGATCCCTAAAAAGACTAGCCTAATTACAGTACTTCGATATCGCCATTTGGTTAAGGAGGTCCGATGGCAGTCGCTTCACGGAAAATATCGTAGTTCAGCCGCATCTTAGTTAGACTAGAAAGCCGACCCAAACTGAATGGGAATGGGCTCAGAGAATAATGAAACATTAACTCGTCTTTTGCGTCTTTGCGTAAGTAAAGAGATTTTCGGGGGGCCTTTAGTCATCAATGTTAACGAGAATTAACGCGATCATGGCATTGTTTTTTCTTTATTTATGGCACGTCAATTTGACTTCCTATCGCCTGATGTTAAGCTGAAGGCAAAGTCTCATGAAAGAGGGTCACCATTGCAAACACGTACAGTGCTACAATGCGCCACCATTGTGCACACGCTCAGCTTTTTTTTTTTTTTTTTTTTTATCGTGCGCAAAATCCCCACGGATACCACTTCCACCAAAACCGATGGAGGTGATTATGTCGGACTCGAACCGACCAAAACGCACGCCGTCCATGGATCCTCGATTGCCGGAGGTGAGATTATACAAGACATATCTCTCGCACCCCGGCAGACCCAGGGACATCTCTGTTGAGATGACCCTCTTCCCTAAATGTGGGGACCATGGTGTCCCCATCTAGCCCCTGGGTATGGTGTGGCATTATGTGTCATCGCCGTGGCCTGCTTCTGCTAGGGTAACAGGCGGCCCCACCCGTCACCCCCAGGCCCGCGCTCATGGGGGACGGAGGTCATTCTGCGACCTCCGACGTCCGAGTCGCCTCCGCTCACCGCGGGCAGTGCGGGCCCGGAGTCTTCTCCGGACCCGCTCCGCCTCCTCCTTTTCGAGCATTACTTGCTCGCAGAAGGAGGCGGCGGCTGCCCAAGCACTCGCGCATCGTACCATCGCCGTGAGCAAGGTGGCGAGCGAGACAACTCCCACCCCTAGGGCTGTCACTAGGACCCGCCTTGGCGTCTCCCACGCCGGGCACTCGGTACGCTCAGCTTGACGGCCTCATCAGATTCTTTTTCACGCCCCGCTTAAAGGACCCAAGATACTTACATACCTTCTAATGTGTGTATGTTTTATTGTATTTTTATGTATTTGCCTGTTTTTTTTTTTGTAAATACCATGGAACGCGAAAGTTTAATAGTTTGTTTAGGTCAACAGCCAAAATCTTGTTTATTAAGTAATTAAGTAACAATAAAAGTAACACAAGAACCTGGTTCATATAAACCGTTGCACTTACCTGACCCAGAAGGTACGGGTATATGTAGATATCTATTAGCCCTCAATGTGCTATGATGGCGCAACACCGTGTCTCGCTTTACACGACAACAAAGCAAAGCCATATCAGCTGTGACTAACGCATTGTGTAGGAAACAAAAACTTCATCTACACACCTGACATCTATTTGTATCTTAAGTATAGGTTACCTACCTCGATGGTATTGAAAGGAAATAGCAAATACAAACTGCTAATAGTATTGAAAACAAATCCGTAAATATTAGGGTAATTTCACGCATGCCTCATTTTTTGCTAATTTCGGTGGTATTTTTCAATCATAGGTTTACCGATGAAAAAATTTAATGGTGTTCTTTTAGAACACATTAGTATTCTAGATATTTAGAAGGAAACAAATAACTGCATTTGTTATAAAAATAGAACAACCACCGAAATTGTCAACCCACCGAAATTGCAAGATCACACCGAAATTATAAATTGTGATATATTTATCTAAACAATATGTACTAACGGCTTGGATGCATGATGCAGATGCTACATCATGCTGCCAAAGGCAATTTTGCTTTTGTCGTCCGTCCGTCTCGCAGGAGGCCGTCCCACGCTTCGTCTACCGGTACGCGGTCTCCATTCAAGAACCTTTCGGCTCCAATGGCCATCTGTTCTTCTTGCTACGTGCCCCGCCCACTGCCACTTCAGCTTACTAACCCTGTAGGCTATGTCAACCACTTTCGTTCGTCTGCGGATCTCCTCATTTCTGATTCGATCCAGCAGAGAGATTCCGAGCCTAGCCTAGATTATAGCCCTTTCCATAGCTCGCTGTGCGAGCTTGAGCTTTCTTATGAGGCCCATAGTGAGGGTCCACGTCTCGGCGCCATAGGTCATCACGGGCAACACGCACTGATTAAAGACTTTTGTCTTTAAGCACTGAGGTATTTTGGACGAGAAGACGCTGTGTAACTTCCCGAACGCTGCCCAGCCGAGTTGGATTCGACGATTGACCTCCGCCTCGAAGTTTGATCCGTCTAATCGGACCATCTGTCCAAGGTAGACGTACTTGTCTACAACTTCGAGGGTCGAGCCTTCAACTGACACTGGGGAGGGCCTTAGAATATGAGCATTCGCCATAACCTGGCTCTTGTCCATATTCATCTTGAGGCCCACCTGTTGACAGACTCGGTTGAGGTCGTCGAGCATTGTGTTAAGATCCTCCAGCGATCCTGCCCTGAGCACGATATCGTCGGCAAAACGAAGGTGAGTGATGTATTCGCCATTAACATTAATGTCAAGACCTTTCCATTCCAGTAGCTTAAAGGCATCCTCCATTGCATTGGTGAAGAGCTTCGGGGATATTACATCTCCTTATCTCACTCCCCTCTGCAACAGTATCGCCGCTGTGCTCTGATCTTGTACTCGGACTGACATAGTGGCGTTTTTATACAAACACTTCAGCACTTCGATGTACCGGTAGTCTATATGACACCGCTGGAGAGATTGTAGCACTGCCCATGTCTCGATCGAATCAAAGGCTTTCTCGTAGTCCACAAACGCTAGACATAGTGGCAAGTTATACTCCTGAGTCTTCTGTATGACTTGCCGCAGCGTATGAATGAAACCGTATGAAACCTTTTCGGAAACCGGCTTGTTCGGGCGGCTGGAAGTCATCAAACCTGCGTTCGAGACGATTCGTGATAACCCTCGAAAACAGCTTATAAACATGGCTCAGAAGCGAGATGGGTCTGTAGTTCTTAAGAGAGGCTTTGTCACCTTTCCTGAAGAACAAGACTTCTACGCTTCTGTTCCATGCTTCCGGCGTAGTACCTTCGAATAAGACGGAGTTGAAGAGCTTCTGAAGGACTTTAAGTATCGGTGTTCCACCCGCTTTCAGAAGTTCCGAAGTGATTCCGTCTTCTCCTGGTGCCTTGTTATATTTAAGCTGCTTGAGGGCCACCCTAATCTCGTACAGGCTGATGTCCGGGATATCCTCGGTGTAGTGTCGGCTTAGCTTGATGTAGTATCAGTAGCAGGCTTAGTGACTGAGGTATAAAGCTGTCCATAAAACCCCTCGATCCCCCTCAAAACATCTCCCTTAGTCGACACGACACTGCCGTCTTTCCTCTTCAGTTTTGTCAACTGGCTCTGCCCAATAGACAAGTCTCTTGCGAACACTTTGGAGCCTTTATTTCGCTCAATCGTTTCTTTAATACATTGAGTATTAAAGGCACGGATGTCGTGTCGCAAAGACTGCTGGATACGTCTATTGAGCTGCCGATGTGCTTCAGCGTCATTGGTAGACTGCAGCCTCATAGAGCGTCGTTCGGCCATGAGTTTGAGGGTGTGATCGGTGAGCTTCTGTGGTCTATCTCTTCGACGGGGCCTGAAGAATTTGGAGCCCACTGAATGGACAGCTTCAACCAACCTGTTATTTATCTCGTCCACTGTACTGCATTCTTCTAGGCAAGAGAAGCGATTCGAAAGTTCGAGTTGAAAGCTCTCGGGGTACTGTAAATGGAAAGCTCTAGGTCGGAGCGTAGACCTCATCAGACGGGATCTCTCCAGTTTAACATTAATATTCAATGTGCCTCTAACCATTAGGTGATCACTTCCGGTTTTCACCCCATAGATCACTGAGACATCATTGAATATCCGTCTATGCGTCGTCATGGTGAAGTCAATCTCATTTTTGGTACGACCACCGGGGCCCATCCAGGTCCATTTCCTGTGGGGCGGTTTTTGAAGAAAGAGTTCATCATAAAGAGTCGCTCTTTCTCAAGAAAGTCGGCCAGCCTCCAACCCCTAGAGCTGTCATCTACCCAACTGCGACCGGTCTCGGTCGGCGAGAGATGTCGTGCGGTGTTCCACAGGGTTCGGTCCTGGGGCCGCTTCTGTGGAACATTGGATACGACTGGGTGCTTCGCGGTGAGCTCGGGGACGGTGCCGCCGTCACGTGTTATGCGGATGACACATTAGTGACGGCGTGCGGTGCTACACACCGCGAAGCAAACCAGAAGGCCACGATCGCGGTTGCTCAAGTCGTGGAACGGATCCGGCGGCTGGGTCTTGAAGTGGCTCTGCGTAAAACCGAGGCCATGTTCTTTCATGGTCCTCGGCGCGCGCCACCAGAGGGATCCAGCCTCACAGTGGGAGACATTTCCATCGACATCAAGCCTCAGATGAAATATCTGGGGCTCGTGCTCGACGGTCGATGGGACTTCGGGGAGCATCTCCGAAGTCTGGCCCCTAAATTGAAGGGCACAGCTGACGCTCTGGCGCGGCTGCTGCCCAACATGAGGGGGCCGGATGACTCCTGCAGGAGACTCTACGCGGGAATCGTGCGGTCCATGGCCCTATATGGGTGTCCAATATGGGCGGAGACCCTGAAGGCTAGACACGTGCAGAAGCTGCACGCTCCGCAGCGCACGATGGCCATCAGGGTCATAAGGGGGTACCGCACAATTTCCTTCGACGCAGCGAGTCTCCTCGCCGGATCGATACCATGGATCCTGGATGCGAGATCCCTTTCGGTGCTATATCGGTACCGAAAGGAGGCGCGGGAGAGGGGACATGAACCCGAGCCTGGTGAGCTCCGGGCCGTGAAGTCCCAGCTCCACAGGGACATGGTAGCTGAGTGGGAGCGACGACTTGGGCGACCAAGCGCAGGGCACGCCGTAGTAACGGCGGTAAGACCCATCATGGGGGACTGGCTAGAGAGGCCACACGGTAGCCTCTCGTACCGGCTGACGCAGGTGATCACCGGGCATGGATGCTTTGGGGATTACCTGCATCGGATCCGGAAGGAGCCAACGTCCGAGTGCCATCACTGTGATGCGAGCGAGGACTCGGGGCTGCACACGCTGACCGGGTGCCCGGCGTGGGAGACGCCAAGGCGGGTCCTAGTGGCGGCCCTAGGAGTGCGAGTTCTCTCGCTCGCCGCATTGCTCACGGCGATGGTACGGTGCGCGAACGCTTGGGCTGCCGGCGCCTCCTTCTGCGAGCAAGTAATGCTCGAGAAGGAGACGGCGGAACGAGTTCGGAGAAGACTCCGGACCCGCACAGCCCGCGACGAGCGGAGGCGACTCGGACGTCGGAGGTCGCAGAATGACCTCCGTCCTCCATGAGCGCGGGCCTGGGGGTGACGGGTGGAGCCGCCTGTCACTCTAGCAGAAGCAGGCCGCGGCGGCGGCGCAAAATGCGCCTCCCCATACCCGGGGGCTAGTTGGGGACACCGTGGTCCCTACACCCGACGGGGGTCATCTCGAAGAGAAGGCCCCGGGTCTGCCGGAGTGCGAGGTATATGTTGGCTACAACCTTACCTCCGGCAAATGAAGATCCAAAGACGGCGTGCGTTTTAGTCGGTTCGAGTCCGACATAACCTTCCCAACCGGCTCCGGTGGGGGGGTATCCGTGGGGATTTTTCGCACGATAAAAAAAAAAAAAAAAAAGCCTCCAACCCCTTCGGTTACGCCTCCCATACCCATATTGCCCCACTCTCAGTAGTAATAGTAAATACGTTAATTATAACAAAAAAATGAGTAATTTTATTATTTATTACCTTGTGAGTAAATATCTTACCAAAGATATGGAAACTCATAACCATTTTAGTATTGATGCAATATAGGTGGCAATAAATCTACCACCAAAACCACCGATATTGCACCACCGAAGTTAGAAACATCAAGAAAAAATGAAATTAAACAAAACTCAGTGATGCATTCGTCACGTGAAATGTATGATTGCTGAGGGTACCTAACAACACACAACATACTCGCAAATCGTAATGTTAAAACCAAATATTCATTCATACAGTAACCCACCGTGATTGTAAAATTTCGTACTCCCTCTTAGAAATAAGAAGGTACTTACGTATTAGCGGGAAAACTGGGCAGAATCGGACATGCCATTACTGCGTAAACGCAAGAGCATGACTGGAACTCCGCGTGCGTAAGAAGATAGATCGTTTAAATTGACGTGTATACGTTGTATAAGGGTTTAAAAAAAACACACCGAAATTGCACTTTAGGCGCGGACGTTCCTTATCGACATTGTCACGATGTCTGCGTTATAATAGAAGTAATGAAAGCAGTAAATATGGTTGCTTCATATATTAATTAACATAATAATCTTAATTTAAGTACTAAATTTGCAATCATAGCGGACTTAAAGAGGTAAATGCGCTTAAAGGTGCATCGCGGACACGCCACCGTTATTGGAATCTAGCATATTTTAATTTTTTTTAAATTTTATGTTTAAGAGAAATGTATTTTCAGTAGTGACTTCATATAAGCTAGTGTTCGTATTACATGAAAAAAAATAGAGTGGTCATAGATAAACGTTTTACATAGTGATTTCATGCGAAGAAACTCTAAAAATGCGGTCGGTGAAATTACCCATTACGAGACTTGTCTAAAAGTGTGTAGTTGGTGCATGAATCAAGTCATCAGTGGATTCAGGTGTAGACTCATACTGGTGAGGCTGACTGGATTTTTTATTTTCATAGACATATGAAAATATAGATATATCAAGACTTTTCATAAGTCTTGCCTAATGCAAGACTATGAAATTATTTGCTCACATATTATTAGCATGTTTTACATATTTTTATAATGGTAGAGAATCGTAACATTTTCCGCCATATCGTTTTAATTTTAGACATTAACGAAATCTAATGAAATAAAGCCATTAGGATGCTGACTATTTCTATCAATTTTAGATTGGCATACTTTCTTAAAAGCGATTTAGCGAAATTGTATAATTTGAAAGCGTAACTAATAAACTGCAGCAATAAACTGGAGCATTAGGTATTATAATTTCTTCGAGTTGAGAGCAACAGCAACGAGAGCAAAGAGCTAACTAATGTTAGTTGGCTGTTGCTCTCGTGCTACCCGTGCGCGCTGGTAACCGTTCTCGCTAGCTTGTTGATTGACACTTACAAATAATGTGGTTTTCTATCTATACTAATATTATAAAGCTGAAGAGTTTGTTTGTTTGTTTGTTTGAACGCGCTAATCTCAGGGACTACTAATTGGAATTGGAAAATTCTTTTAGTGTTGGATAGTCCATTTCTTGAGGAAGGCTATAGGCTATATAACATCACGCTACGACCAACAGGTGCTTAGCAGCGAGGGTGAAACCGCGGGGAACAGCTAGTTAATAATAAAAAAAGAATCAAAACCGTTTCAGTAGATTCAGACATTACCCCTTACACACACTCACAAACTTCACGTCTTTATAACAGTAGTAGGTATAATAGTAGGTCTAGTACCGAGGTATACAGAGATGAATGTGTAAAAAAATTATGAAAAGATATTAAAAATTAGCTTACATAGAATCCGAACTCTGTATCGATAATGTCGTAACTATCTTTAGTACGAAGACAAGCGAGCATTTTCTCTGAAGGTGCTTGTGGGCACTTCAAGAACTTGGCTAATCGGAAGGCGTTCCTCAGCGGCTCTCCAGGTGGAGCTTCAGCCCATGGTACTAAAGCAGTACCAGATTCCGATATGGCCTTATGAAACAGTCCTAAAACAAAAAAAAACAAATTTTAATAGTGTTTTAATCTCCAGAAATTCACCACCAAATAAAACTGCAAAATAGGTGCATTAATGTGGTGCGGTATTGTGTATTACTTGACTTTTTGGCATACGGAATCTCTCTCGAGCTTCTCTTTACTGGATCTAACAACGAGTCTAAAACCTCAGTGCGTTTCATCTCATCGGCATGAGAGACCGGTGTTCAGCTATTAGGTAATCTGTGCCGGTGAGCCTTAAAATGGATATGAGACGCCCACTGAGCGATTACTTTACCTGCGCTAGTTTCAGATATCATGTGATAGTGGACGCTGGCACCTCCAGCACTCTCTCCAAATATTGTAACAGAGTTCTTATCACCACCAAAACTCTCTATGGTTTTTTGTATGAATCGTAATGCTTCTTGTTGATCTTTGAGGCCATTATTTCCTGGACAGTGCTCATCTAGTGTAGATAGAAAACCAAGAGGACCTGAAATATGAATAAAAATAGTTATGAATAACTTATAACTATCCATTTACTCCAATCGGAACAGCTCGCGCAATACATATATGTATACCTAACTTTACACTCTATGCGCTAGCAGCTAATACTTGTGAAGTGTTGTCTGGAGTCGAATCAATTTTTAAACTTGACCAACTAGGTATACCCTAAATCTTAACATTTGAACAGCAGTTACACTAAAACACTTTGAAAAGAAAAAGAAAAAGAAAAGAAGGTCTAAGAGTTCGAAGTTCCAAGTTTTAAATGCAAACGCACATCTTTGATAATGGTCCCAAGGCACAAAGTTCTTTAAAATATGATTTGAAAATGTCCGCATGTAAAATAGTACTTACCTTATAGTTCTATTCCCACAGTCAAACCGTGGAATCGGTTTTGTGGGGTCATGTTTAACATTAAGTTTTTATATAATTTTATTTAATAAAGATACAAAAAAAAGAACCAAGAATATAAAGTAATGCGGGGATTATATTAAAATTATATAGTTGTGTATTTGTACTTTCGCTAGCGCTAGCTTGCCACTTAACTTTTCATTAAAATTCGCACATAATTATTAACATTTCTAAACTTCTTTAATAATACTTTACGAATCAAAGGCATTTCGCTTATGTGAATCATGATAACATAAACGTTATAATATAGAAAGTTTGTATTCATGTCATAAATTCATAAGGGATGTCATGCATGCCGAATAGTCCGACTATTGGATGTTAAAGGTCTTGTGAAATAGGGAAGAAAAAGCTGGCAATTGTACTCTGACTGCCGAGGTGAAACCTGCGAATCCACCTCCACCATCCTCCAATGCGCGCTGCGATCTGGGGTTCATTGTGATCAACTGTTGGTTAGTATGTGGATTCTGTGACGCTCTAATTTGTTTTCGAATCCACCATTTGCTTCACTATCAAACAGCACGCAAGGAGTCTGGGAATATCCACTACTAAAACGTAGCCAATGATACAGATGCTGTTGAGATATTCTTACCTAATCTGTAGTTTATGGCGACTAGCAGGACGTCTCTGTCTAGTAAGTATTCCGGACCATACATTTGAGTTGTAGCATCACCGCACATCCATCCACCTCCGTGTATGAAGACCATTACAGGAAGAAGTTTTTTCTCGCCCTTGGAATTCTGTTATTAGAAAATTATTACAAATTAAAATACGATCATTTTTTCAATATAAAAACTTTCATCTTCTTAATAAATATAAGTGGCCTAAATAAATAGAATCCATATTTATAGAAACTAGCCCATATTAATACCAACTAACTGCATCGACGCAGAAAAATTGTGGCAAAAGTTCGATATTTGCCGTGAAGCGACTGAAATATGACAGTTTTACAGACGAAGTTTTACAGTTTGACAAATTCTTAAACTTTAATACTTGTACAACTATAGCCTTAGATTTGTGCGTATGGCAACCGGGACCGACTGGCAGCATAATGTGCTCTTCGAGCCATGACCAGACCAACGCAAGTAGCCATTTACATGCATACAAATATTTACACTAAGCGTTTGCACGTCACTGATGCTATTTGGTACCCTCTTTATGAGTACGTCAATTGTTATTATTAAAACATTATAATAGAATACATACGTTTATCTCAACCGGAGTATAAATATTGAGGTACAAGCAGTCTTCTTGGCCCACGATTTCATTTTGGCGTACGTATGGGTTCCTCTGTACACAAACTGGGCTGACCCCCGTCGCATCCAATGTATCTCGCCATGGCTCGACTGGAACTGCAACCTGTCAATAGATAAATGTGTTTATTTAGTCCAATATATATAGTTAGTCCATACCGCGGTAGCCTAGTGGTATGGGTAATGGACTGCTGAGACGAGGTCTCGGGTTCGATCGGGTTTACCATGGCACACCAATGACTGCGATACTTTTCGAAGTTATGTGTGTATTTATCGCAGGTTTATAAGTGCCCGGTTAATGGCAATAGGCTCGCCACATTGGGACCTAAATATAAACTGGCGAAATGTGGGTGCTAGCAAATCTGCCTACCCTTTCGGTGATATAGGCGTGATATTATAAAAAAAAAAAGTCCAAATTACAAGCTTTGGCGTCAACCGGAATTGTTAATATTCATCTTAGCCCTCCAGCTCAGCTAATTTGCTAGTGTAAGGAAAGGACAGGTCAGTAGAGTACTTAATAGACAGATTCGAACCTAACCTAACTTTCTTTCTTTTCATTAAAACATACACGTTTTTAAGGTGTCTTTTGAAGATAGCATGGGGTGCTACGAAGGGCGGTGGATGAGCTCAAATCCTTCAATCATATTAAAGCTATCCGCTTACATATGCCTTGAAGTATAGGTAAGTACTGCAGAATAGGTTGCGGTTATCCATTGTGTGCTATTGCTATGATGATGATGACTTGTTTGCCTTTTGTAAAACATTATAGGTATCTATTATAATTAGTATTGTAGTCGACATTCGAGACAAATCGTCTGTCGTACTTTAAAGATACAATAAACATGTTATTTTCCATTTTTACGTTTAACATTTAACAGTTACAGAATTTGTAACGACAATATTTTTTTAAATTTTGAAGAATAATATATACTTATCATGTACTATCTTTTGACGGTTAAATAATAGGCTGCATATGAGTAGATACAACCTAATTCTTAGTAAAATTATTAATAAAATTATATAGACTATATAATGCCTTTGTGAACTACATGAATGTAGTTTACTATTACAACTTACAAAGGAAATTGTAGTAAGGTATTTGAAAAACATCAATAGATACGAGCACAATAAAACGTTGTGCAAGATTGTATAAAAGGGAATTTTACGAGAGTATTTAAGAGATTTTACTACAGCAGTGTAGAGATCTATTTTAGGTAAGTATGTAGGTACTAGCTGTAGCTCGTGGTAACCAATTCCATAAATAACAGCTGTCTATGTACTGTGTAAGACTAAATTCTATCGGTTTACCATATTTCAGACAGATTCGTTTAGCCTGAGCACGATTTTACAATTTAGATAATAGTCGGACATTACAACTGTACGACGACCCTTATATAAACCTTTTTTACATTTCAGTTTAATCAATTTTCAGTCTAAGAAACAGTCGACCTTCGATATGTTTCATGAAGCGACAGCCATGTGACCTCCACAGTCCACAAACCGCAAGATACGGGTTGTTATACTTTAAGGACACTAATCACCCATAACGAATGCCACCGATGTTCGCATGGCAACCCCGGGACCAACCCGGAAGCACGTAGTAATTAGTAGTTATCCATAAAGATAAGTAAATGATTAGCTAAGTACCTAAGTATTTTTTCTATGCTCGGAGTAGGTTTCAAAAAGTATTTTGGACATCAAATTAATTAGGCATCTGCTTGTTTAAACTGAGCAGAAAAAAATTAAAGAACATAAGTACTATCTATATTATAATAAATAATGAGATACGTCCTCGACCTGCAATTCCAAATAAGTTCCAACAGAAATATTAATCTAACACTATTGTAATATCTACTCTGGCAAACTCTGTTCCATTTATTCTAGTAAGTAAAATTAAGTAAAAGTGGCATAACACTATTATAAGTACGTAAATCCATTGAACTTCACTATGATGAATATATTTTGAGAAACCTCTTTAAATATGATTATTATACTTCGTACTCGTAGAATATTTTCTTGTTTTACGAAGCGGGATATTTCAGTAAGTAGTCGTGATTTAGGTTCCCTATAGTTTACATTTAACACTGCTGCTTTTCATATCAAAAGCAATTATTGTGTTCTTTTAACGTTTAAATGATTAACTCAATTATTAAATATGAATGTTGTAAATTAAGACAATGTATATAGGTATTATATGTACTTAATGTAATAATGCCACGCAAAAGGGAAAACTGAGTGTGTAGACTAAGTACTGAGTACCGACCTGGGTATTTTTTTATTTGTCAGAATACTTACCTACTCACCGTCAATCAAGTTAAAGTGATCAAATATAATTAGCATTTTATATTGTATTGGCATAACCTTTACATAACTATGTTTATCTACATTGTTTGTTTGGAATTAGATTACGGATTCAATCTACATAATATACCCACATGCCTATTATTCTTTATTACTATTAAGTGTACCAATAATGCTTTCTCTTCAGGTACTGTAAATTTTTTCTGGTATGTAATAAAGAGTATCTATCTATCATTAATTCTACAGAATACTAGCTATTGCTCGCAGCTTCGGTCGTGTGGAAATCAATGCCCTGATTGCCAAACCAGTGAGATTACAAAAATGCTATTGAATTTTGAATGCTGTTAAGTCTATAAATAAATGGCATCTTATAGAATGAATCAAACATGACATGTGACATGAACATGTAAAGTGTGCCTCCACCACACGGGAGGGCTAAATTGGGACACTTTCCCACACCGGAAGGGAGCCAAGATGGCCCCGGATCTGCTGGGTCGCATGGGATTTGAAGGCTACTATCTGTCGGGCAACTAAAGACCTAAAGACGGCGAATTTTACGTTGTGAGAATGTTCTTACACGACGAAAAATTATTTTTTGTTGAAAACAAATATATAGTCGTTAATTAACTAGTGGGCACTAAGCACTACGTGTGTCAAAAAAAATAGTAGATATAAGGGTAGTAGTCGGTACTAAGCATAGGTAGTGCTAAAATTAGTAGATATAAGGCTAGTACAACTCGACTATAGATCACCTTTAAACTTGGTTGATCTGTGAACTGAATTAGAATTAGATATGTCCATGCCTACTATTCAAACTTATCTACCTATCTACTCTACCGATTGGGTAGCATTAATTTAGGTTATTTTATCATTCTAAATAAAAAATATTCCCTCGACAACTTAATTTATTTACTTTTCTCATTAAGTATTAACTTAGAAACAGTCCTTTACATTATATTCGTACTCTTTCGTTCATTTTCAAAAACAAAACTGCATATGAACCCAATGCTTATTCCCAGACATCCACAACCCCATACATACTCCTTACTGAAGTAACTATACTTTATTATTCATAATACTTATTATGCCTTTTATTGTGTAGATAACGTTACGTTGTACAAGTTTATGTCATATTTATAGCATTTTGTAATTCAAATAAGCAAGCACTTAACACAGGTACACATGACATTATGCAAATAATAATAGTATTGTAAGGCAAAATATAAAGAAAAAAATTATTACAATTGATAAGAAAAATTGGCACATCTAAATATTACTAAGCAAATAAAGATATGATATATTGATATGATACTGATATTATTGTTGCGTATGTTACAATCACTTGTGAACCTACCTTAAATCTAAGTTCGCCGACTGGCGGGATTGCATAAGGTATCGCAGTAAAGGCGGCAATCTGTCTTCCTCCTCTCGTTTTCATATAGTATCCGGTAACCTCACCTAATGAAGTTCTAACTGTGGGCGGTTCCTGGCTACTCACATCACTAGTATACAACGTAAATAAAAATGTTATCAACAAAATATTTGTCGTTTGCCACATTTTGAAGTTTGCAAATACGCGAAACGTGTTCGGCATTATCGAATAAGGAGGATCGTGCCGCTATGACAGCCAAAACGATATGACAACAAACGACTGGCTCTCGAGTTTTTATTATGTAGTGGCTGAGTGATTCTAGGCAAAAGTACGTGTTTAGCAGCTATACCCTGTCGTAGCATTAGGCTGTGTTTGTAATGAGGCCGGAGCGCGTGGAACGGAGCGGAGTTCTACAGGAGTCTCGCTTCCACTTCGCGTATAAACAGTATACAGTAGCGCGATGCAGTGCCTATTAGCGGACTGGAGGAAGGGTAGGTACTGTTACCGTGGTTCAGAGTTCAGGTTCCTGGTATTGTAATATTTCTGATGTATTTATAATTATAGTACGTGAGAATAATTGTACGTGAACTAATTTTATATGGTCATAAAAAAATTAAAAGACTACTAAATTATCGACATTCTTCGTAGGTGATGGTTTAGCTATTGTAATCCGATTCCCCAGCACTGAAAGGGAATCCAGTTGGTGAGTCAGCAGGTAGTACCGAACAGTTAGCAGGTGAACTTAGCTTAAACCCTGAAGATGTTGATCGGGCAGGACCACACCAAGGCCACAGGGGTCAAGCACTGAACACACATAGGTACAATGATTAAAATTGCTTGCGTAGTTCATTGACACGTAATGTATGTATGTATACTTCCTTTTATTACTTAACAAGTGATACTATACTATAACGGTGGGAGTTTCATCTTTATATTTTCGTTTGAAATATGAAACCCTAAAAAGGCCTCTTTTTACCATAACAACGAAAGATCTAAGTACCTCGACATGAAAGATATATAATAAGCATAAAAACTTAAACGCTAGGTAAGTTTATTTAACACATACCAAAGGTTACAAAATACGTTTTATTTTTTGTGATTCACTTGTTTCTTTTGCTAAATAAGATTATAGTTATGACAGCATATCAACCTTAGAGTAGGTATACACTATCAAAGTATAGAGCTATGAATAGTAACTAGAAGAATCTTGACAAACTCAATCAGGCAGTGAAGCAAAATTAAACCCGATATAATATAGGTAGGTAGTATGTTTTTGTTATTTTTTTTATTTCTAGCTTTTTATTGATTTACAACTGATCCTTAATCCATCGTTGGCGATTGACGAACCCGTAATTTGTAAGTATCACCGTCTATTTTACCTCTCTATAGGGAAATTTTGTAAAACGCAGGTAGGTACACGTGATCTTTTATATATCTAAAAAGACATGAGTCTCGTTTTAACCCCCGACGTAAAAACGACTGGGTGTTATAAGTTTCACGTGTCTGTGTGTGCGTGTGTCTGTTTTGTTTTTTGTTTTTTTAAATTTTTTTATTATCGCATATATTACATACCTGTTACAGAGTAAACAACAGCTGCAAAGCAGACACATACAAAACATAAGGAACAAATCACTTTGTCAGGCAAAGGCGCCTATAAAAGAAAGCGTGTGTCTGTGTCATCGTAGCTACTGAACGGATGAATCGATTTCGATGTAATTTATTTTGTTTGAAAGGTGAGTTAGCCGGGAATGTTCCTAGCTATTTTGATGAAATTCACAGCCATAAAACGGCGGATTTCTGCACAAATTCCTCAATATGGATGTTAATTAAAAGGGCTGGACTAGTACAATATTATGACAAATGTCAAATCCAAGATGGCTGCCACCACCACCAAATACCTAATGAATTACCTTTTTTATTTATTAGTCCCTCAATATAGATAGCACATCGAATGGATAGGCTTGACAAGAAGATCAATTTAAAAGTGTAAAATTAAAATTACATTTAAAAAAAAAACTTTTTGAAAGTATCTTTTCTGTCGGGGGTTTTTAAATTTTTAATTTACCTAATTTGTTTTTAATTTAATTACTACCATTAATTCAGTTAATTAAACCTAAGAAAATACAAAATACCTACACAATAAGCTCAGTCTGTGTAAATAGTAGATAACACCAACAAAAAAAGGTAGACCAAAAACTATATAAAACAAAAAAATTAGATTACGTCCACTTCAAACTATGTGACAGCTAACCATCCTTATTCAACCCACAACCATGGTTGTTACAAAGTAGCCGAAATGTTGTGCTAAAAGTTAATACACTATGACGAAAAATTTGTATTTTTGTGAGTGTATGTTGTGCGTGTATGTATGTATGTTTCTAATGAATAACTCAAACTACAGTCTGTGCCGATTTCAAAAATTGAAAAGCTTCGCTTTTGAAAAGCTATATTCACCCTGAGTAACATAGAAGCTACTCAGGGTGAAATCCCTATCTTAATAAAACTTACGTAACGTAACTCTTGGAAGAAAAATATGCCCTAAAACCTCTTTCTTTGCATGCTCTGTGGAAACTATTGATGATAGAACAAAAGTAGGTATGTGATTCGAGTGGAGATGCGAGTAGAAAATCGTGTATCGTGCTAAAATTGACAGCACTAAGTACGCGATAACCGACATTCACGCGGGCGGAGCCGCGGGCTACAGCTAGTACCAAATAAGTTGCGATAGGATCCGTTAAAAAGTGGTTTCATTTCAATGTATCTAGTTATCACTTAAGCTTAACCTCAATTGCATTTTTGCAAGTACCTACGTGCTGGTTATCTTACTTGATACTCCTTATCAGCAATTGCTACAAGGTAGGGTGCCCTAAAAATATTAGTTTATCACATTCCTGCTATGATCTTCGAATAAACATTTCAGATTTGGCTATAGAACAAACATCGGTTCTTGCAGCTGTTTACCTACTAATGTTCCAATTCTCTAGTAAGTATTACTTATATATTAATGTATGGCTGCGTTGATTCTGCCAACGTCATCGTCAGGATGGAGAATATATATATATACATAAACATTAACTCACGCCTTTATCCCCGAAGGGGTAGGCAGAGGTGTTAGCACCCACATTTCGCCAGTTTATGTTTAGGTCCTATTGTAATAGGTGGCGAGCCTATTGCCATTAACCGGGCACTTATAAACCTGCGATAAATATACACATAACTTCGAAAAGCATCAAAAGAACAGAAAAGAAAAGAAAAGTGGAGAATAGATTTAATCATTTATAAAGGTTTCTAGGTGTTCAATTCAATTATTCATATGAAAAATGATCCCTGAGTGGATGGAGTCGACCTAATTCCGTCAATATTAGACATGCGATAGAGGTTTTTGAGTGCAGTGAAACTGAAAAAGAGCGGGTTTTAATTTTGACATTGGTTACATCTGCCAATTGTACTGATTGGTAATAAACTCCGTTTACTTCAGTTCTCCATGATGTGGTTACAGTGAAGTTACAGTTAGTTAGTCAGATAAGTTTTGTGCCCAAGAACAAATACCTTAAGATTTATATACATACAAACATTCTCAATTATAATAATTAATATGCCACACCAATACTAATTGAGACGCAATTAAAGTCTGATTTGTTTGTTGCACCGTATAAAGGCTATCAGCAACTTCATTACCTCTCGAGCTGAATGAGAACTATACACCTACGTACTATACCTACCTATACTATATACCTACTTTAACAATCATAAATAGTGTTTACTAGAAAAATATCTAAATAATATAGGTACTTATTGCAAATGTAAACTGAAACTATAACTTTGCATTATTCAAAGTTCCCATAGTAGGCCAAAATATAATATAAACAAACAAATTATGTCTCCAAATGTGGGTACTAGCACCTCAGCCTACCCCTTCGGGGATATAGGCGTGACTTTATGTTATGTTATGTTTGTTTCCGGTACATATATACCCTGACAGTACTCATGGTACACAACATATTTTTTAACCCTTTAACTTGCGTTATTCGCTCTCCATCGTGTTAGTAGGTACAGCTGAAAGAAACAAAAGTTTCATGAAAAAACATGAGATCGCAAGATGGCGCCGCTTGTTTCTTTTTGCAGTGAGGTTTTTTTGTGAAATTTTCGTTTCATTTAGCTACACTGTTACGATAGAGAAAAATAAATGCGAAAAAAGAAAAATATTTCAAAGAAGAAAAAATGCATAGCATAGTTTCGGAAGCGTTACCCTTACACTCTGTATAGCATCGAAAGGACTGTCACATCCAGGATCCATGGTGTCGATCCGGCGAGGAAACTCACCACGTCAAACGTTTTCGTGCAGTACCCCCTGATGACCATGAATGACGGCCATCGTGCGCTGTGGAGTTTACAGCTTCTACATGTGTCTGGCCTTCAGGGTGTCCGCCTATATTGGGTACCCATATAGAGTCACAAGGATATAATATCCTCCTGGTTTAAAGTCGGTTAAAACGTTTTTGGATATCAATATCCAACAGTCCAAAGGGAGCAGATGAATGATAATAGCCATTGATCTATATCGTTGTAGGTCTAACTATATTTTTGATTAACTAGAAATTTGACCTATATTGTAGTAGGTCTATCATATATTATTGCATAACTCGCGTTTTATTTAGGCATGACTCTATGCAGTTATTCTGCGCATAGACATACCCAGCGTAAAGGCACTGAACTATATTGTTGGGGGTAACAATACGGCCAATATTGTAGTACCTAGTTCTAACTATCGTTTTGCCTAACTTACGCTTTTATTTAGGCATAACGCGATTTAGTAGAAGCATTAGACATATCTCGCGCAAATTGTATAAACGAAAACAGATCGAGGTAAATATGATATTCTCTCAGCTGATGATTGATTATAGTGATTATGTAAATTGGCACCACCTCTTGCTCTACACAGAAGGTGACTAGCTCTCAAAAGTCCCTTATTTTACAGCAGGTATCTTTTAATGCGAAAAAGATTTCGGCGAATACATTGCATGTGTTTTCTTTTACATTTGATAGTTCAGTTTTTGATAAAGGTTACAGATAAGATATAACAAAGGGTTAAAGGGTAAAAAGGTGAGAAAAACGTGAGGATGCTGGCGATGCACCGAGTAAGGACGGAACAGAAACAGCTGCGGTGGAATAACACAGAGCAAGACAGACGGCAGGTGAAACCATTTGGCATATCTAGTCAAGATATAAAATTGCGTGACGACTTAATTACATCAATAATTATAAGACGAACTTGACAGACTTGCTTCTAGGCATCCAGTTTCAATAACAAGGTGTAAAAATAATGTATATCGTTACCGTTAGCATACTAAACTGGTAACTAACCTTAAAAATGTTTTATATTTGCACATGTCGGCAGCTGTAAATTATAATAAAAGGTAGGTAATATTTAACCGCTCAATTTATTAGTAGCAGCATGTTCTATCTAAGAACCCACATTACTTGTTTACGAATAAAATTAAAAGTAATTTTTCAAATTCCACGTTAATCAAAGGTCATCGTCAGTTATGGAAATATTACAAATTTACACAAAACTAGCTGTTGCCCGCGGCTCTACCCGAGTGCTTCGATTATCACGTTGTACATTTAAGCGCTCTACTCGACTCTGCTCGATTTTCCACTCTATTGTTCTTTTTTTCCCCTCTCCTTCTCTTCTCAAATTTGTCGCTCGGTTTATAGCCTATGCATCTGTTAATTAGCATAACTGAAACTTATAAATAGCAAAGAATTAGCGTCCATGTATGGGAATTCACTGGATTTATTGATATTTTTTATTACTGCTCCGCTCCCTTGGATAGTAGCGTGATGATATAATATAGCATATGTTCACCGGGAACAGTGTAGCTTTCCCACAGTGTAAAGTTTTTGAAATTGGTTCAGTAGTTTCGGAGCCTATTCAAATAAACAAACATTCAAACAATGAAACCTTACCTTGAAAAAAGTTGGGCAGCAAATGTGTCACTCAACTACTTAGATGCGATTAAAGATTAACTAAAGTATATTTTAATTAATTCGTTTTTTTTATTCCTAGATATTTTTTATTTCTTTGTCCAAAGACCCACATTTTTAGCTAGCTAGATACATGGACGTATAGTTCTAATCAATTTTATTACGTGATGTTATTTCAACATGAATAAATTCATCCCGTTCTTAACTTGTCATTTGTCATTAGTAGGTACCTGCTATTTTTGTCTTCTTTCTATTAAATTTTATTTTGTTTAGTGTGTCTCTACGTTGGTCTTTATGCTAATCTGTCCTCCAGTTAATCTCAGATTTTGCATTACCCGGATTTTGCAAATCATGTTCTTCTGTTACAGAAGAACGTGCTTTTATACTTATATTACTTAGAGAGACCATACAGTTTTGATAACCAGGGACACAAGATGGTTTTTTTTACCTCTCAGGTGAAAGACAAGCACACGGCCCACCTGATGGAAAGTGGTTACCTTCTTCTATAGACGTTTGCGACACCAGAGGCGACCATAAGCGGGGAGAGGAATGGGGGAGCGGACAAGGTTAAGAGTGTCTCCGTGCTGTCAGTGCAGAAGATAAAGAAGGGTTTCTAGGTCTTCGCACTGAGAAAACCAAACCTCTCCAGTGAGCTCTGGCTATCCTACTCACCGCTGGAAACACAACATACCTAACACACAAACCTTATTGTACGGGTGTTACGACAATGGTCAAGCCTGACATAAGACAAATTGGTAATTCGTCAAGTCCTCTTTTCGACAAATTATGAAATTTGCCAAACATGCCATTCGTCAACTATTTTAAGTACAGTCAATAACAATAGAAGTACACTAATTTAGGTCAAATTGGTAATTCGTCAAGTCCTCTTTACGACAAATTAAGAAATTTGGCAAACATGCCATTCAACTAAAAAAATTAAATAAATAAATCAAACTTGAATATAAAAACGTATATTTCATACCCAACACAACTGTTTCAAACAACTTAATATGTCTATTTTGTCACTTATCAATTTTTCTATAATTTTTTCTATTTTAGCATCTTTTGCGACGTCGGATGTTTTCCTTTTTTTTTCTTCATTTCTTTTACTTTTTTTTAAATAATAAAGGGCTTCTTTTTTCAAAATACTAATATACATGAACAGATTATGATTTTCTTGTACCTTTGTCCCTAATCTCCGGTGCCAACCTTCTACTGCGTTGGTGGTTCTATGGCGCTCAGTTGCACAACACCACATGTCTTGAGAAATCCTCTTTTGCCATTGCTCCAGAAAATATTTTTGAAAATTTTCCACTCTAGCATCATTGTTTGGCATCAGGTCTTGTATTGCTAACCATCCTTCAGGAATGTACTGACAAGGCAGTAACGCTAGGTTTGTGGTAAGCCTAACTTTTTTTTTTAAATTGTCGTCGTTCATCATTCCGAGGGCTTGTGCTTTTCTATAAATGGCCTGATTAAAATGAAAAAAGCAGCCTTTGACAAGAATATCCGGGAAAACGCTTTTTGCAGCATTCATTATGGCCAGTTCGTAGTCGCACTTTAAAAATTTTACATGAAGTTTGAATTGGGAACGCAAAATCGAGAACACTCTCTTGTATGTCTCTTCCGTTTTGTTTGGCAAGAGGCAAAAAAATATAGGAATAATATTAGTACTTGCTCTTGTGCTGCCCAAGTCAATGTGTATTGAAAATAGTTGATAAAGGCGGTGGAACGGTCTTGAAAGTGCCATCAACAAATATCAAATCTGTACCTAATGCCATTTCTATACCCTCATCCTTAGCAAAGATGAACAACTTCGGTAGATCATCCTTACTTTCATAAACTAAAAAATCTTTTGAAAGTATATCTGGGAATTTGACCGTATCAGTTGTTGAGAACTTGCACGTTTGTACGCCAATTGCTTTTTTTCTTAATTTGTATAAACCATCACGCTTTGATTTTAAACTTGGTGTATCAATGAAATCATCCTCCTTTTCAAGTTCACCCATGGTTTCTTCAAAAATTGTACTTACAGATTTCCATTCATTTTTTACTCTTTCTCTACATTTGTTCATCTTCACGTCAATTAAATTCTTATCACGGATTTTGATAAGAATTTAATTGACGAATTTTACTTACAAGTATGCTTGCTTTCTCTCAAAACTAACAGTTCATCGCTGCTTAAAGTTAAGGATCCATTACACTCACTCCTTTGTACGCAACGCCAGATTGTGGTACCATTTTTGTTAGTAAAATTATAATGAAACTGGTATCCTGCGCGTAATATTTTTCGTTTTCCTTTTTCGGTGTCTATAAACGTAAATAAAGAATTACAGCCTTTACTAGTAGAAGCCATAATGTTATTTGGTTTCTGTTTTACACAAGCCACTACACTACACTACACTCAATAGATACCTATAGGTAATAATAGTTATTCCTAAGAAAATATTTTCACTTACAGAATAATAAAATGACATTATATATAACTGACGGAAAACAACCAGAACAAAGTATTCTATTTAGCCAGCATTTTCCGCCTAGATAAACCAGTCAGACACAAAGGAGGTATGTATCTAAACAAATTTACACTGACTACCTAATTATATTATTTGCCCTGACTTGATAGGTAATTTTACATTTAAAATCTTACAAAAGTACCTACTAGGTTGGCATAAGCTTGAGGAAGTTCAGAAAGGGTAAGTTATCGACTGTATATGCATATGACGAATGGCATGTTTGGCAAATTTCATAATTTGTCGAAAAGAGGACTTGACGAATTACCAATTTGTCTTATGTCAGGCTTGACCATTGTCGTAACACCCGATTGTACTAGTGAAACTTTTCCTCTTTTGCCCGTTAATTCTGAGAAAACATGATAGTAGAACCACCGGTAAAATGTTCTTCCCGTAGTTCTACCTAGGAGTCTGATAGTACTATAGGAGGAAGATATGGCCCGTAGTACTACCAGACTGCTTGTAGTAGTACCACGGGCAATATTTACTGCCCATAGTACTACCAGACTGCTAGGTAGTACTACGGGAAGAAAATATTGCCCGTGGTACTACTGGTAGTACAGTAGTACCACGGGCAAAAGAGGAAACTTTTGAGTATTATTAATTCAATGATGCAAATCGATTGAACTACTGATGCTAAAAGTCTCATTTCATCACTTTAACCTTTTTGACGAAATTCTGTTGATTGTACTACTGAGACTTTTTAAAATCAGTATACGAAAAAGTAACTAGTTCAATCAATTGAACTGTTCCTTGAACTACTGAAAATATGGGCTAAGTATTTTGTAGGGCGGAGGTACTTCCCCAGTCAGGCTGCTCAATTAGGACGGAAGATACCTACTGTCATATCCTACCTCCGTGAGTGGTTTGGTTTATTAGGTGCTGATCTCTTGCTACATGGAATTCGATCCTTGGTCGTCTCTAGGATCGAAGAAATTTCTATCATGGCAGATGACTAGATTCCATTTATTCCAATACCATGATGTAGTGTTTGATAGGTTTTACTCTTATCAACATACTACCTACAATACTTATACCTAGGGAAATATTAGAACAATTACTTCAAGGAACTTCATTTTATTACAACAATAATAACTTCGTGTGTTATAATTTCCTTGGACTGCTCACTGCGTTGGCTCTTTTCATTTTTCTATTTAATATCTTAAATATTTTTAGTAAAAGGTAGGATCTCCTTCGTGTTCGGTATCTTACTGTCTTCTCCGTAAACGGCATGGGAACTTCGTCATTAACGTCTGACATACAAGTCAACTTCGGAGTAAGATTTACGTTTCTTTTACGATATCTGTTAGTTGATACACTAAATACTTGAGCGTCACCTTTCCTTTTATCGTCGATTTTCTCAATTTTTCTCAATATACATTCATTTTGCTCGGCAATGCGATCCGCGACAGATTTAATATTCGCAAGATTGCTGTTTAGCTTCGGCAACTGTATTTTATTTACCATTTCAAACTTTTCGTTCAATGCGCTTACAATCTGCATTAAATTCTCATTGTTTTTATCTCTGCTTGATTCTGATGAGCTGCTATGAAGATTATTTACATAGTTTTGACAGAGACTGCACTTCCACTGATAACCTTTGTCCCCGTTGCCACGATGTTCTCTTCCAGAATCGTTAACACAACGCATGTGCAAGCAAGACTCACATATTCCACATCTGAGTGCTTCTCCACTGCGAAGCGAACGTTGACAACGTTTACAGATCATTTCAATGGAATGGAGGTGCCTCGCTCATACATAAAGTCGTCCTTATTGGGCTGTTAGTTATGTATAAATTTACTTGTACTGAATAAGAAGTATGCCTTTGATAATAATGGTAGCCAACACCTTTATATTGTGAAATATAGCAAATATCGTGCAGTTTTGATACACAGCTAATAAGTGTGATGCTCCTAAAACCGTACTATTAGCAATGACGTACATGAATCTAGTACTTAGTAGACAATTTTCTTAATCAACTGAAATTCACAACGTAAAAAAAATAAGGATAATACAACATTACAAACTAAATATAAATAAAAATACTTTCTACGAGTATATCATTATAGATAATTATATACTGTGACGTATATATACTTCTGTCATATTTTTTATTCTCAAAGAGAAAAATAATAACAATAAATATCTAACCTTCATAGGGGCAGATCAACTTAGGTAATTAAATACTCCTTATTTACGTCAGTACTAAATGTCTATTCTGTGCTAACGTCAAGACATCATTAGAAAGGTATTATTACTAACATAAATAGAGCATCAGTCTCTTCATTACCGTATTACCGAATTTAAAATATCAATAATAAAATGCACTTTGAACGACACCCGGCTATTGACAAGTAATGACAAGGCGGAAGGTTTTTTAAAAACGTTTTACGGTTCATATCCTTCTTACTCTGTCACTTTCTCACACCTAGGCTTTGTGGAAAGATACGACACTCGTAGACTTTGTGCCTCTATGTATTACTTAATAGTAATAATAACTTTATATTATTATCCACTTAGGCAGTCTGACGGACCACGCAGGCAATATAGCAGTTATCATAATGAGAACGACGACCGTCCGACTTCGAAGCGCGGGAGAACCTAACCTAGCCTACAAAAGTGGTCAAATGAATACCACGAGTTCCGGAGTACCTACCTTACTATACTACTATCTCTCATAACTAAATTGACCAAGCCTTTACAAAAAAGTAAGTACAACCTGCTAACACTAGCCATTAACACAGCGGATGTACTTAGTTCATCCTGCCTAACTCTCAACATTATGATCAAAGCATTAATCAATTAGATCCAAATGATATGATTATACGGATATTTATTATACTCGTATACTAACACATGAAAAATATTACAATTATCAACTGACTACTCTAATGAGGAACCTCATTAGAGTCGCGGGACATACCTGTATTTGTCAGCATATAGAAATCCCCACGAATACCTACACAGTCAGGTCATAAATTCTGTCACATGTTTAATATAAAATAATTTAGACAATTTTATTCATTAAGTAACCATTTATATACCAAAATGAACTTAACAAAACATAGATTCTTATGAGAATAAAGTTTATTCAAAATGACCTCCGTGATTTTGAATACAGGCCTTCAATCTGCGTGGCCAGTAGTCTATCGCAGCACGAACAAGGTCCATGTCAATATCGGTGGCTGCCTTAATCAAGGATGTCTTGAGTGACTCCAAATTGGGATGAGGCTTTGAGCACGCCTTTTTCTCCAAGTGTTGCCATATCTTGTAATCTAACGGACTCAAATCTGGACTGGAGGAGGGCCAATCTTCGTGCCGGATGAAGTCGATTTCACGCGCCGCCAGCGAGTGTAGTGTGGTCTTCGCTCTATGAGCTGGCGCCAAATCTTGTTGGAATACCCAGTGCCTGTTATTGAACATGGTATGAGAAACAGGTTCCACAAGGTTCGTCCGGACTGTATTTTGATACACAACTGCATTAGTTTTAACACCTTTCTCACAAAAATGTACCTCTGTTAAACCCCAATAAGAAACTCCCAACCATATCATGAGCGAGGATGGAATATGACCTCGTTGGACACATGGAATACGGTTGCTCGCTTCTTCACTACTGTGTGTGTACACTTTATCATTTTGTTTGTTGTAGCTCTCTTCTACGGTGAAAATTTTTTCATCCGAATAAAGAATTTCCCGAAATTTTTTTTCCCGCGTACCGCTTCAACAACGCGCGGCATCTCTTCAATTTCAGGTCCATTAGACGAGCATTCAAGCGATGTCCTGTTTTTCTTCGATATGCCCGAAGCCCTAAGTCTTCATTTAACACCCTTTTTACCGTGGTTCTGCTTAACCCCATCCGAATCACCAACAGTTTCTGCTTACGTTTGGGATTTCTTTGAATTCGCGCCTTCACAGGTTTTGCCACTGCTGGAGTCCTAACAGACCGAGGGCGACCACTTCTTGACTTGTCATCTACACTAGAGTCTTCATTGTATCGTTTGATGGTACGATAAACGAATCTTTTGGTTGTATTCAAATTTTTCACTATGTCAAAAATTTGAATTGGTAACACGGTGGTGGCAACACGGTCTTCTTTAAGTGTCTTCTCCATATTTAAAAATGAGTAAATTTCTAACAAGTATACATTTTTATTGTCATGAACAGTTGGGAATTCGAATTCAATAAACTTTTTTATGGCCAGCATTCTAAAAAAAAAGATTTTACTGTGTGACAATACTTATGACCTGACTGTGTATATGTATAAGTACCCCCTCCAGACTAAAACCGTATACCGTTTCAGGTGTAAAGTACTGGGGTAGAAGATGGCTCAATAAAACAATTCACTTATAACCAGGCTCACTCTGTGCCATTTACGGCTTTGGACCCCCACTTTGAGTGAAGGCGTTTCCATGGGTGCCTACCCCAACACACAAAGAAACACAAAGAAATGCAAGAGTCTAGTCTGAGTGATACTTACTTATTTAGTAATCTATCTTTTTAATAAAGTAATCGACAGTCATTAACGTTTTTCCAAAACTACATGGTAAATATCCCGATATCCTCCTTTAATAATTAATTATATAGTAAGTAATAAGTAAATTACACATTCCTTATAATGACGTAGGTTGGTACTTAATGAAAGTGCTTTCTGGGAAAATTGCTAAATCAACTGACCTAGCGTAAGTACTAAACTTGAAAGTGGGCTATAATTTCCCAGAAATAACAACTTAGGTGCAAATAAATAATTGAAAAAGTAATAACATTAGGTAGATACTAGGTATATTGAAATTAGAATGTTTGGCTGTAGATACAGTATTTATTGGGTTAAAATTTCGTTAGGTTACGTTGTGGTTATTTGATGTGGTTTCAAATGGGTTGGACTGAGTAATCGAAAACGGATGTTAAATAAACGATCGTTGTTTCTGATAGTTACTAAGAATATAAGTAGATGGAATATAGGATGAATAATTTCAATTATCAACACGAGACAAAGTAGCTCAGTTGGATACTTACCTAGGTACATCATTTTTTATAGTAGGTACATCACCTGTGGTGTTTGTTCCACATTCTATGTTCTAAGCTAAGTAAGTATCTAATTCATAGTTCGCCCTTAACATTAATCGTATTCGTCATGCGTCTACCAACAATAATTCAGAGAACTAAACAAAACCTCAACTTCTTATAATGGCTTCTGCAGCAGAATCACCTCAATTTCGCCAATGTCAAGTAATTATAGTAATGTAATAAAAATTTATTAAATGCGAGACGCCTAATGGTATATTTTTGGTATATTGCATAAATTTACTTTATTGCTAACAAAATATAGTAGGCGTATTACACCTATGGCACAATATGTGGCAGCGCGGCAGCGTTCTTACATTGTGTCTAGCTGGACCCACAATTATCTAGCCGGAGTATCCACTTCAGATACCTAACACATACTCATAACAATTTGACACTTAATCTCTACAATTAATACAACACCCCCAGGTTCCAAGTAAACCTCACTTGGTGGACCATGATCGTCTAAGTATATGCGTATAAGGAGTCGTCGATATGCACTTGTCAACATCATCTCGCGTAATTCCTGGTCCCGTTAGAAAATCTAGATAGCAACCAGCATTGTGAACGCGACTGTTACTCAGGAGGCGCAGGTTCGATCCCCGCTCCGTGAAAATATAGCTATTTGCACTGGTCTGGTCGTGCCTCGTAGAGCACGTTAAGCCGTCAGTCCCTGTTGCCATACGAACATCTATGGTAATCGTTAGGGGTAGTTGGAGCCCTCAAAAGTCCGACAAGCTTCGCTAGCTGGTCCGATGGCAGTCATGACTCCCGTATCATATTAATACCCGGGTTTTGCTAACCATAATATTATCATGCAATGCGAAAATTTAAAAGTAAACACGACTCCCTGTCATCGCTAGTTTCCATCGAGTTTTCGCCAGCAATTTGGTTTTCTTTTTTCCTTACCAAGAAGCGTACTCCATATAATCCTTGGCTTCGTCCATAATAACACATGTAACATACTAGGATTGCCAGTAGTATGCAGAATGGGATGTCATATTGAGGAATATCAAGAATTTAGTCAATATAAGTAAAATAGGTACAAATAATGCAAAGGTCAATCGTTCGTATCTTAATTACTGAAGCAAACAACACATATCGTCGGGGATAGTGCGAATCCGCGAATCTACCATATGTAAAGGCCGCGTATCTGCAATAGATCAAGTTTTACAGAGGAAGGTTAAAACTTAATAACTTTATTAATTCAATGAATTTTAAGCTCATTTTTACATAGAACGTAATTATTAATGTGTTCTATCTCTTGTTAGAATAATATATCAATTTATGTAAATAATTAAGGCCCTACGACAAATACGCGGATTTGCTTTGACCATAAACTTATAATATTGGAACTTAAGAGAAAGGTACGCGGTTATGAAATAAATAAATGTTACTATTTAACAACAATATTTATTTAATGTTGAAAATAAAACTATTCTAAATTATATAATGTAGAATCTGTAACTCTTACAATAGTTAGATAATATGAATGTATCAAAACTAACATAAACTTTTGCTCTAAAATCTCTTTGAATTGCTCTTATAAACATTGATAGTACTAAAGTATCAAAACCAATTTAAATAAATCTTATATTCATTCAGACGATATCAGCCTTAGTAATTTCAATTGGAATACTTAGGAATATCACAAATCCTAAACTTATTAATAAATAAAATATTATATAAAAAATCAGTCTTAGTGCTAACAGTATTAGGCACTTGCTTGTACATAATAATTAAAATCAAATTATAAAAAAAAATTATTTTGCGATAGGTACCAAATTATAAAAATCATCGATAATCAAATTATAATAAAAAATTTGATTTCAATTATTATGTACAAGCAAGTGCCTAATACTGTTAGCACTAAGACTGATTTTTTAAATAATATTCAACGCCTAACTTCGAGCAACACGAAAAATCCAATCTTGATTATTTGTGATAATCAATCATTATAAAAAGCCGCGGTAGCCTAGTGGTATGGGTAATGGACTGCTGAGACGAGGTCTCGAGTTCGACGAGTATCGCAGGTTTATAAGTGCCTCGGAGAGCACGTTAAGCCGTCGGTCCCGGTTGCCATACAAACATCTATGGCAGTCGTTACGGGTAGTTGGAGCCCTCAAAAGTCCAACCAGCCTAACTTGGAACTTCGATATCGCCATTGGTCATTAGACCATTGGTTGTGGAGGTCAGATGGCAGTCGCTTCACGGAAAATATCGAAGTTCAGCCGCATCACAGTTAGACTGGAAAGCCGACCCCAACCGAGTTGGGAAACAGGTTCAGGGAATGATGATGAATCAATCCCTGAACCTGAACCCTGAATTTTTGTGCATCAATATGCCCCCTCCCCCTCCCTCATTTTCTTTAAATAATCAATATAAAAAGAAGCGTGAGTTGATGCTTTTAAATCAGTACTTGTCTCATCAAACCAATAACACTCTACATTATTAGTGCCCAGATTGTAAATTGTGAAATTATGAACCATAAGCTTTGTTTTAAAATACAGTGCACTAGCTTTCAAAAATGGACACAGTTTCACAGCTTGTAAGTCAGCAGTGATAAAATGAAGTGTTCCATTTTTCGCTCTTTCTTTGTCTAAAGTCTTTTCTTGTCTAGCTTAATCTTTTCGTGACAAGTGTTGCTGATATTTTTCTTCACTAATATTACCTACTCTATACGAACAACATAGATCACATGCATCATTTTGCATCATGCATCATGCAAAATTAAACCACAAACTCGTTGCCGGTGTCTCCAGATCAATTACGCGGTGCTGACACTAGCTCGCGAAAGATACGCAGTGTTGTTACTGGGCGATTTCTGGCTTTCGATTGGTCAAAATGAACTCGTGTCAAGGCGGTGGCAGCCGATCAAGATGTTGCGGAATTTGCCCGCGAAACTTAATTTTGGCTACATTTGTCGGATACGCGGAATTATCCAATGCAAGTTACGCGGAGTTGCACTATCCCCGACGATATCACCTTATTAAAAACTCTGCTATCAGTTAGGTTTTATTTTTATCTATACCTACCTAGTTGATAATGAATTATTCTGTAATTATTCGTAGGTACATTTAATGAAACAGAATACCACGGCTTATAATAACCTTATGTTGTTTTTCCGGCGGTGAGGAGGGTAGCCAGAGCTCACTGGAGAGGTTTTGTGTTACCTATGGGTACA
This sequence comes from Pelosia muscerda, assembly GCA_963691645.1. Lineage (NCBI taxonomy): Eukaryota > Metazoa > Arthropoda > Insecta > Lepidoptera > Erebidae > Pelosia > Pelosia muscerda. Next base: position 12,858,607 of record OY829098.1, on the reverse strand, counting down.
CTAAGGAACCCTTCTTTGCCTTCTGCACTGACAGCACAGAGACTCTGTTAACATTTTTCCTTTCCCTCTTCCCCTTACCCCACCCCTCTATCTATATGGTCAGCAGCATAAATGTGACGCCCCTGGTATTGCAAACGTCCGACCACGGTAACCACTTTCAATCAAGTGGGCCGCGTGCTTGTCTGCCACCTAAGTAGTATAAAAAAACAAGATTAGTATAAGCTCGCAAGTTTGATCAATGACTTGTTTAATTCGTAGGTAGATATAATTCAACACGTGATATTGATTTGGAGATATCTATGTATTACCTAATATATTATCTATACCTACTAACATAATAAAAAGGATAAAATTGTTTGTTCGTAAGCGATAAACTAACTTAAGGAGGGAAATGTACCAATGACTACAATGTACTGACGAATATAAACACAGTAATTTCAGAACATCTGTGCATACAACCTGTTTGTCCCCAAAGAATTTTTCTTCAAATTCGCAGCAAATTGAATAACAAGAACTAATATTGAGAGTATGATCAAGACAGCATCGCGTAAACTCGGAGTCCTGAACAGAGTGAGACGTTTCTTCATGCCGGGGAGCAACGGTGTCTTCTTTACAAGACACAAATTCGCTCCTGCGTGGAATACTGCTCGCATCTCTGGGATGGCTCTGCAAAGTACTAAGGGCTGACACTGCGTCCGCGACGGGCAGCCGTCGCCTCTCTACCCGCGGGCGGGTTCCGTGGGAACGAGGACGTTCCCCGTCGCGGAGACCGGATTATTGCAGTGTCGCTAGTTCAATTTTAATAGCGAGCGTGCATATATTGTCGTGTCCATAGAGAACTTATTGTATTGTTACGTAGCAAAATAGCGAAGATTAGCGACAGTAAGTAACAGTTTTTGTATGAAACCGCACCCACACCCACGTAACGCAGTATCGGCCCTTACTAGATGCTCTCGATAGGTTGCAGCGACGAGTGATCACATTATTGAGAGTCCCACAAATACTCTCGAACCTTTGTAGACGCGTAGAGATGTCGCATCCCTGGCAGTATTTTACCGTCTCTACCATGGTAAATGTTCTGATGAGCTCTTCCAATTAACCCCACCCTCTCCTTTCCTACACCGGACAACACGTCCAGGGCTAATAATATAGAATATTCCATCAAGAACCAAGTGTTTCGGCGAGTCTTTCCGCTGCCGCATCATTAAGACATGAAATTTCTTACCAGCGCACGTGTTTTCTTCTTCCTACAGTCCCGGGTCCTTTATGAGGGGCGTTAAAGCATCTGATGAGGCCGTCAAGCTGAGCGTCACCATTGTTATACTGTACGTGTTTGTAATGGTGACCCTCTTTCCTGAGACTTTGCCTTCAGCTTACCATCAGGGGAGGTGAAGTCAAATTGACAGGCAAATCCATGTGTAACATTACATAAATTACAGTAAAAGACAACAAATTCAAGAACTTCTATTTTATTAACAATAAAGAACCAGTCACAAATATATATTTATAATGTATAAGCATATTGACATACGCTAATAAGATTAAGATAAAAAAAATAATATTGAAAGCATGGTAACCTATAAATAAAATCTATATAACATTGTATGTATATTATTATGCTTTGTATATGGCAGTTAAAAGTATATATGTTTTACTTTTTGTAGAGACCCAAGTTTCCCTAAAAAATTAAACGAAATAACAAAACCTGATTGCTTACTTAGTATCTAACAACATATAAAACCTTTCACTTATTCTAGGATCAATTTACAAGTTAGCGTGGTATTTCTTGTATGGAGCCAGGCCGGAGGCAATTTTGCTTCCTAAATCTGGATGAACTTGAGTGAACATCTTGATAGCCCTTTCTTGAATAAATCCAGCAGCATCTTTAAGGTGACCAACAATGTTATCAACAGCTCGTTGTTTCTGGCCATCATCAAACACTCTCTTGTACAATACAGAAGCTTGGCTGAAGTTGTCTTCCTGTCCACTATCATATCTATCAATATCACCAGTAATATTCTGTCTTGGCTGTAAGCGCTGGGCACGTGGGCACTCTTGTGGTCCAGAGAATGAATTAGGGAAGTAGTTGGGTTTACCCTCCTGGTTGTTGATAGCTTGTGGTCCATCTCGTTGATAGTTAGACACTGTGACACGGTACGGGCAATTAACAGGAATCTGCAAAAAGTTAGCTCCAAGACGATGACGATGTGTGTCACTGTATGAGAACAAACGGCCCTGCAACATCTTATCAGGGGACGGTTCAATACCAGGCACCATATTTGATGGACTGAATGCAATCTGCTCCACTTCAGCAAAGTAGTTCTTTGGGTTTCTATCCAAAACCATTCTACCAACAGGTATTAATGGGTAATCGCCATGTGGCCATATCTTAGTCACATCAAATGGATTGAACTTGCAACTCTCTGCTTGAGCCATAGTCATAACCTGAATTTTCATATCCCAAGATGGGTGTTCACCCTTTGCAATAGCATTGTATAGATCTCTAATGGAATAGTCAGGGTCAGATGCAGCCAGGTCATTGGCAGTTTCAACCGGTAAGTTTTTCACACCCTGGTTAGTCATCATATGGAATTTAACCCAGTGAGCAACTCCCTGAGCATTAACTAGCTTGAAGGTATGAGAGCCATATCCATTCATGTGTCTGTAACCATCAGGGATACCACGGTCACCAAAGAGGTACAGCAGTTGGTGAGCAGTCTCTGGCCTCAAGGTAATGAAATCCCAGAACATATCTGCATCCTTCAAATGAGTTGCAGGATTCCTCTTTTGTGTATGGATAAAGCTAGGGAATAGTGATGCATCCCTGATGAAGAAAATAGGAGTGTTGTTGCCAACTAGATCCCAATTACCATCATCGGTGTAGAACTTCAGAGCAAATCCTCTAGGGTCGCGGACAGTATCTGCTGAACCACTTTCACCACCAACAGTGGAGAACCTAGCAGCCATTGGGGTTTTCTTTCCAATAGTTTCAAAAACCTTTGCAGCTGTGTATTTGGTGATATCATGTGTCACTTCAAAATAACCAAATGCTCCGGCTCCTTTGGCATGTACCACACGCTCTGGGATGCGTTCCCGGTCAAAAGCTGATATTTCATCAAGGAAACGAGCATCTTGCAGAAGGGCAGGTCCATTTTTCCCAACAGTTTGGAGGGCAGTTTTAACTCCAACTGGTGCTCCAAATTTTGTTGTGATGTAGCCGGGATCCTGAAAATATGCATAATTTAATGTTATTACATATTTTCAACAGTTTGTAAAGGAATGATATAGATTTTATTTTGAATATTCTATAAGTGAGAATACAAAAGGTGAATGTAATGTTATGTTAATTCGCAATGCATACAAGGTGAACATTAAGAAAGGTTACATACATTACCATAGTATGCAGATTTACACAACTTATAATTATTATAGCTGCTATTTATATTTTAATGTAGTCTAGAAGCTTCTAGGGAACCAATTTAATCAGTTTAGCAATGTAGGTATAATAAAAACAAAAGTACAAAGATCAACTCAATGACGTGGGACATCATTAATAAACATACAATGCATAGCTCAACTGACAGAACACAACATAACGAAATACAAATAACCAGAATCTAAATAATGAACTACGTAAATACCTATTCGATGGGTGATAACTACGCACGGTCAATATATTGGAAGATATGGACACGAGATATAAATTAAATGTATGTAGCTAATGAGTGTGATGAAACTATGAAGTGATATTTGACTGCACTTAGTTAGGTATGGAAAAGCACTTACTTTCTGAGCTTTTTTATGGTTGACAAGTTGGTCCGACGCGGGATCTCTTGAAGCCATTTTAGTGTTTAAAGTGTGTGAGATCAGCAACAGGGAGTGGCGCACGAAGCGACGGAGCGCGAGTAGTGAGCACAAATACCGCTTCAACGCCGCGTGTCACTTATATAGCCTCCAGCGATAAACAACTATCGTACCAAACAAGTGCGAGTTCCAACCGGTGACCGATATAGGTATTATGGGTACAACTTACTTTATAGTTTATTCGCTTATCGTAAGTCGCATGAGTTTTTAACACACTAGGCATCCTACACAGAAAACGTACCTATTTTGTGATCGTAATAATATATTTCGTTTGAGTGTTTATGTAATTTACTGGATTAGATAAGAATATTTATATTAGTTCTTCATAAAAATTCATGTTTTGTTTTATAAAATCTAGTAGGTATCGAATAATGTACCTATTTATCGCATCTCACGTTCTACAATACAAACTGTCACAGAAGCTAAACAAACATCGACTGAAGAGTGAAGAAAGGTGAAGAGCAAAAATATCAGTATGATTACGTTTCTTTTTGTAGTCACAGGTTGGATAGCAACGTTATTTATGAATGTATATTTTAAATTAACGTAATATTTTGATATAAAAAACACGAAACAAACTAAACATAGAGGTGTGGAAAGTAATCCCTGGATTTTCCTTCGCAAACCACTACGGTTATAGATGGGTTACCATCCATAGAAGGCATGCATGACCAATGGCAGGAGGCAGGATTTAACACATAGGAGTTCGCAGGACCCCATCCACATTTTATGATAGATAGATGGCTGGATGGCATAGAATAGAACTATGGATGGATAGGGATGTAGGTATTTTCTTCCGATTCCTGTCATAATAATTGACAAGTATGACAACCAAGTGGTATAGTGATACTTTCGTTCGGTGAGAATGTTTCCGTGTTTCGTGTATGATATGGGTCATGCATGGATGATAGAAAATCACTATAATAATATTTGTATGTATGGATAGTGACTGATCATACAGTTATATTATCACTGGTTTATTTAGGTGCTTCATCCGTATTTTTAAACCCCGACGTAAAAACAGCGAGGAGTTATGAGTTTCACATGTGTGTGTGTGTGTGTGTGTGTGTGTGTTGTGTGGGTACGTGTGTGTGCCTGTGTGTATGTGTGTGTGTGTGTGTGTGTGTGTTAAAGACTTAGTACTCTCACTCTGAGGGTTTTTATTTAGTTCTCTAACCTAGACAGTATTGTAAAAAACCATACTACGCTGCTACTACTCGACATTATAGTTACGCAATAGGTAGGTAGGTACTTAGATACTTGAGCGAATCTTAGTTTTCATCATACTTAATAATGTATTGAATGGTAAGTAAATATTTATAAAATATTTATTTACAAAAACACTCAAAAACAGAAGTAAAAAAGAAGTCTAACTAAGGGAATAATTTTTTCTACTTTGCCACTCTTGCCAGACTTACATTTAGGTTAGCCAGATCAATAATTGTTTCGATATTGTAAAGTCGAGGGAAAATCTATCTATCTATACTATTATAAAGTATACATAGATAGATTGTAAAAAGTATATGTTTGTACGCGATGGACGCAAAAACTAGGTACTGAACAGATTTCAATGCGGTTTTTTTTTTGTTTGAAGGGTTTGGTTCAACTTAAAATCATACGTTTGTTTGATTGCAACCGGATAAGGAGAACCAGAGTTATGATTAGTAATATAGAATTTAAGTTGCACTGATGGCGCTTAGGCGACATAACCGACAGCCACGCGGGCGGAGTCGCGGGCTTTGGCTAGTAAATAAAATAAGTGGGTACCTCAGTATTTTTTTTTATTCAATGTGATGTGATGATCCACTTAACACCTTACCACAGACATAGGTAGGTACCTACTGGTGGAAATTATGTTTTGTATATATTGTACCTATATAATACGTACCTACCTATATCGCACATAAGTATGCAACGACACTACAGCACTAATTAGACGTGATAACCATGTTACAAACTTGTTACCATGGTGAATGACGTTCGTCAAAGCAATATAGGTAGGTAGGTAAGTTAATATGACAGTATAGGTATCATTACCTACATAAATTTTGTATGTACTTACTATTACGTAAATGACAAAAGTTCAACCAACAATTGTGCAATCGGTGACCTTATGAATTTTGTTACCATACCATTATTTTTATACAGATTAAAGTACAGAAGGCATTACATTATGAAGATTAGTATTAAGTACGTAATAATTATGTAGCTATAAAAGCCAATAAATAGTTAGAAGTGGGATTCTTTAGATTTAGTTCTTCTGATCTTATGATCTACGTCCACTTCACCTGCTAGCGATGAGTTTAATGAGACTTCAATCAGGTTAAAAACCTCAACTTTAGACTTGCCTCACGGTGTTGTGAGCTCAGAGGACAGTGCCCAAGAAGACCGAGTCAGCATGGAGAGCGTTCTCCGGGCAAGCAACCAAACTGCAAGCATCGAATGCAACTGCGACTGACGTCACCACTGTGATAATGGTGATCGTTGTTTTTTCTTTATCAGCCTTACAAAGATGCAGTCTTTTTTTTTTTTTTTTTATCGTGCGCAAAATCCCCACGGATACCACCCCCACCAAAACCGATGGAGGTGATTATGTCGGACTCGAACCGACCAAAACGCACGCCGTCCATGGATCCTCGATTGCCGGAGGTGAGATTATACAAGACATATCTCTCGCACCCCGGCAGACCCGGGGACATCTCTGTTGAGATGACCCTCTTCCCTAAAAGTAGGGACCATGGCGTCCCCATCTAGACCCTGGGTATGGTGTGGCATTATGTGCCATCGCCGTGGCCTGCTTCTGCTAGGGTGACAGGCGGCTCCACCCGTCACCCCCAGGCCCGCGCTCATGGGGGACGGAGGTCGTTCTGCGACCTCCGACGTCCGAGTCGCCTCCGCTCATCGCGGGCAGTGCGGGCCCGGAGTCTTCTCCGGACCCGCTCCGCCTCCTCCTTTTCGAGCATAACTTGCTCGCAGAAGGAGGCGGCGGCTGCCCAAGCACTCGCGCATCGTACCATCGCCGTGAGCAAGGTGGCGAGCGAGACAACTCCCACCCCTAGGGCTGTCACTAAGGCCCGCCTTGGCGTCTCCCACGCCGGGCATTCGGTCAACGTGTGCAGCCCCGAGTCCTCGCTCGCATCACAGTGATGGCACTCGGACGTTGGCTCCTTCTGAATCCGACGCAGGTAATCCCCGAAGCACCCGTGCCCGGTGATCACCTGAGTCAGCCGGTACGAGAGGCTACCGTGTGGCCTCTCTAGCCAGTCCCCCATGATGGGTCTTACCGCCGCTAATACAGCGTGCCCTGCGCGTGATTGCCCAAGTCGTCGTTCCCACTCGGATACCATGTCCCCGTGGAGCTGGGACTTCACGGCCCGGAGCTCACCAGGCTCGGGTTCATGTCCCCGCTCCCGCGCCTCCTTTCGATACCGATATAGCACCGAAAGGGCTCTCGCATCCAGGATCCATGGTATCGATCCGGCGAGGAGAGTCGCTGCGTCGAAGGATATCGACAAAGATGCAGTCTGAAGTCCAAGGGCCGGCGCCAGTGCTGGTACGGCACACCATAGCAGGATAGGTAGTGCTGCGGCATCTCGCGGCATCCTGTGGTATCCCGTCAAATCCCGTGGCATGCCGTAGCATCCCGTGGCCGTGGCAGCCTGCTGAAAACTCAGCTACTCTGGCATCAGCGCTGAGCACCGCCGTCCATAAAAGTCTGATTGCCCGACGTCACACTGGTGACTAACAGGTGACCACTACATCACACCACATTGCATGCACAAATAGGTCATAGCCAGATTTTTATTTGTACAAAACGAATCTTCGTTGGCCTTCAGCGAAATATAAGCATTACAATACAATAACACCTAAATATATATCTAATCTGTTATTATAATGTAGGCAGGTATGATAATGATAGATATTATAATTATTAAACATTTTATTCCTTTTATTTAAATACGTTTTATTATAATAATAAATTTAATTTATTACACCTAGGTACAGAACGTAATGTGAGGTGATCCTCACAATACGTGCCTCTCTCTGGAGCACTAACCACCGATTCCTTGGTCATTGTACAAAATATTAATAATTAAAATATTCTAACTCACCGGCATCGAGTAGGTACAAGGACCAAGGGATCGGTGGTTAGTGCTTTACTTACCTACGTAAGTGGTGTGAAGTTATTTATTTAGGTCATTCGAATTTTCCTCTACTCCCACCTGTTCTGTTGAGTAGTTAAGTCTTTCACAGTGATAGGTACCTATCGTCTGCATATTCTTTCTACGTCACACTGCCTTGTGTGAATAGTATTAATTTTGTTTATTTGTCTGTATCTACAACTTCAGCGCAATTTGTCGCAGTCAAAAATTCAAACATAACATTTTGTGAGGCTCGCGAATATACGGCCATTAAAGGTTCACCGACCTGGCCCTCGATTCTACTAATTCTTAACCGCAATGAGACGATTGAGATCACAAAGTTTTCAGCTTTATTGACGTTGGGTTAAAGTTTAAAATGAAATGAAAAAGAGTTTATTTCATCGTTTCATTCACTCTTTACGACAGTATTTAATTTGGAACTTTAGCGTCATACAGCTAAAGTTCAAAATTAAATGACAGTTTTTGTAATCCCAGTTCCTTGACAATGACCCAGAACGAACATCGTTACAGTAGAGGGTGTACGGCGATGGAAACCCCAGACCCCATAGTGTCGGCTACCTACGTATACCTAGCTCAGAGACCGCTCTCCAATGTTACTCTCCTATTCTCTCCTCCAATACAATTACAGTTCAGTTTCAGAGAAACACCAAACTTATATTAAAATGATGTCTCACATAATAGATACATGGAAGACCAGTCTGCAATGATGTTGTACAATCGGGATACTCTCGTTTTTAGGCACATTTCAATAGAATCGTGGCATACTAATGAATTACCCTGATTGTGCGAGTTGGAACTGTTAAAAGTACGGCGCCTACGTGTTGGTATGATAGTACCTATATATATTTCATTCGTCGTACAGCCTGAATTGTATGTTCTTAGTTACCGTATTACACTGAAATTTTTTTTTGTACTGTGATCTGGTAACAAGTATCGCTCAAGTAGGATGAGATACGACCGATATGGGGCTTATTATGAATGTGTGATGTACTGTACCTACACAAGTATTTACTGTTACTTTTTAATGCAAATATCCCCAGTGCAATCAATACACTGTCCTTATCCAGTTATAAGTACCTACTCATTTATTATTATTCAACATTATCACTAGCAAATAATTTGATATCTCTTTCATATTGTCACGCCATGTACAAACGCAGTTGATTTTACACTTCAGAGTGTACCTACTTACATTTTTTTTTCAATTCATAGTAGTAGGTACTTAATAAATGAAATTTATTTAGCATCCCATAATCATTATCAACTTATCGTTGCTCCCGGATGAATACGAGGTTTCTGCCTTGGTGCTCGAGGGACTAACTTTTAGTTAGTACCTAGTACCTACCCATGAAAATAATCGAGGAGATTAGGATTTAAGAGATGGTGAGAGATGTGAGTGATTTTAGCGAAGGATTGAATTGGAATAAGTTTAGTCTGCCCCAATCCGATACTCCAGTGAGGCTGGTCTCGATTTCAGACACCAGGTGTTAGCGATTTTCCTTCACCTTGGACTGAGGAATGTTAGCATGGCTCTGTCTAAACCAGAGTCTCGTTCGGTAACTAGCAGCTGTACCTACCAACTTGGAGATGAGGTTGGCATGTGATAGGGCCTGGTAATACCCAATAACATCTCTTGATCACTCGAAAAAAAATCTTATAAACAGTATTATCATAATATTTGGTCGCTGAAGCAGGCGAGTCCACGATATTTATTATTGTAACCAACCGGATGAAATTATATCACTTGACGCACAAGTCATCTTTTACAGTTCTTCCACGGTAACCAACGCTAAAATTCAATGGCATTTTTCGTAATATCAGTGGTCTGACAATGGTTAACAATTAGTAAATACAATCGCGCCCCTGCTCACGGAGCAAATAATACCATAGGTTCCCCTGAAATTTCCGTCTTTCAGATATTCTGTAATTATAGTTATTTCATCCAAATCTGTGCTGCCCATTAAGTGTAAAAAGTCATCAGTGAACACCGCAATCGACCACGGTTTTATTAACAAAGGTTGCAGTTGATCTAGTAGGTATACATAGGTATAGAACCTGCCTAATCAAACTAAGAGGGATCTACTGAATAATTCGAAAATACCTGGCTCAATTTTATCAAACCATGAGTGGTTTCCTATCGTTCAAAAATACTACTGAACAAAGAAGCTGTCAATTTTATCTAGTCGGTTGAATTAGGTAGGTATACAGGATTTTAGGCTAACTTTAGTCAGTATCTAGGGGCCGGCAAGTCGAACAAAAGAAAACGAAGAACAAATCGAATTGCATTCTTAATACTTATATGCTATCAATTTCTCGTTGCTATCAGACGGAATGTGGGTAGGTAATATAGGTGTGTATGACTACTGTTTAATCGGCTACTTCCCATTTGGTAACCATCCCAATTCATAACACTTATTAAATTAAAATCAATATTGTTATTTGGCCAACCGTTTGCACGAATAGTGGTACATTCGAGTAAAAAAACATCCAGTGTATTGAGTATTTAAATGTTTAATCATAGCTTGTCAATCATTATTAAACTTACATTCACAATGAGTATATAAGTAGATAATTATATTAATAAATATATTTATGGTCATTTTTCAAAACTCGTGCAACATTACTACTGTGGGCCACCTCATATCCTCCCATGCGGTGTCGTACAAGACGACTAAGGAATACCTAGGGCTATTTACCATACAACCCAGACTCAGCCTCAAATACACGTCAACTATTGTACAGAGCACGGTATCTAACTTGGCAAGGTTTTGTAGTATGTAGTTGGGGCAAGTTCGCGCATCGTATACTTAGGGGCACAAAAAGTGCTTGTCATTATTCTATTCATTCACCAGAATGCCATCATTTATTTTGAATCATATCTGCTTTACCGCAAAAGAGACCTAAAAATCGCCTCACTAAGCAACACTCGTGTAAACGGTGTGGTAGGTCCGTGCGATTGCCATTTAAAACCATAGAAAAAGGTATCTTTCTTCCGTGTTTAAAACAGTTCAACCTAAGATCTTACAGGAATCGGGCGCTACCAAATCGTAGTTTCTCGGCACCTCACCTAACTAGTTTGTAATTACCTATTATCCATCGCATTATAGTGACTTGTGATTACACTATCTAACCAAAACACATCTTTCATTTGTCGGGAGCCATTTTTTTATTTAGGGCACAATATATCCTGAGGGAAAGAGCAGCACCACTCACCAGTACAAACACGGACAGTGTCACAATGGTGGCGTTCAGCTTGACGCCTCATCAAGATATATTTTGCATTTCCACGTCCGCTTTAAGAACTCGGGATTGTAGTAAGGAAACACGTGACTAAGTCCTGCACGCGTTGTTCTGTGTAGGAAAGGAGAGGGTGGAATTAATTGGAAGAGCTCATCAGAACATTCACCATGGTAGAGACGGTAAAATATTACCAAGGACGCAACATCTCTACGCATATTGCGGACCGCACGTCGCCGTCGCTGCCAAACGGTCGAGAGCATCTATTAAGTACTTTGCAGAGCCATCCCAGAGATGCGAGCAGTATTACACGCGGAAACGAATTTGTGTCTTGTACAGAAGTTACCGCCGCTGCTCTGGCGTGAAAAAACGTCTCACTCTGTTCATCTCTCAATGACTTTGCTAACGCATACCTAGTAAAACAGGAACAACAGCCACGGCAACCACTTTCTATTAGGAGGGCCGTGTGTGCTTGTCTGCCACATAAATGTTATAAAATCATTGAGTATTATTTGTACTTAAATAAAATGTATTTACACTTTTGAAACTGAGTGTACACCACTTATCTGTAGTTATTTAATTAGTGGAACTCAATCTCCCTAGTGAAAACTAAGTAGTTATACTAAATCTAAACTAAAATTAACATCATGTTATTTGATTTACAGACAATAGAGATTTTCATTCTAACCTTACCCTACCATTAACCAGTAAAACGTAGGCTTAATCAATTTTACCAACAGTTTTTACAGTGTACAGTTGTTGTACACAGTGTATTCGAAACGGCTTGGCCGATCATGATGGAATATTTTACTGTAGATGATGTAATAAAGCGTAAATTACTTAGACTAATTTTTTTACAGAAAAAATAATAGAGTTTCTCGCAATATTATAACCAGAGAAAATTTCATGCCAATGAAGTCGCAGCCACAGCGTATTGATGCAATAACTCAGCTATATCAGTTAGGTTTTCTTTTTTTATCAGAAATATCTACCTAAGTAGCTGATAATGAAATATTTTGTAACAGTATGTAGGTATAGATTAATGAAACAAGATCGCTCGCAAGGTCAATCAATCAATTGTATAATACGTAAATAAATGATTTAAAATGTCACAAAATGGCACGTGCTATTGACTTAGATAAGCCTAATGCCTACATAATTATTATCTCTATGCAAATAAATGAAATTGAAGTGTGTTTGTAACGAGAAAATCAGGTATTGAATAATAATGATAACCTGTTGTCTGTCTGTTTCTAAAGGCGATTTTGACAGGCTTTTCACTGTAGAAAGCCCAATTAATGCCCAACACGGACCGGGCTTAGATGTCACCCACATACGGTGCAGACAATTCGATCAAGAACCAAGCGGTTCGGTGAGCCTTTCACTACCAGCGCACGTGTTTCCTTCTTACATGGTTCTTACATTCTTTACTTCCTACAGACATGGGGCTTTTCAGCGGGGCGTGAAATAGCATCTGATGAGGCCGTCAAGCTCTTTTGTGCTGTGTTTGTAATGCTAACCCTCTTTCCTGACACTTTGCCTACCGCTTGCCATCAAGCGAGTTGAAGTCAAATTGATGTGCCATAAATAAGAAAAAACATTACCTACATGTGTTATTTTGGTAGGACGCTTATTCTTACCTACTAATATAATTAGACTCAAAAACTATAACATGTTAATAGTGGATAAAGACGCGAAGGCCCTTGTAGTACTCATGGTATACAACATATTGGCACTTAAAAAAATTACGGGGCTACGCCATTATTTTTTCAATTGACGTTTCATTTAGCTTTACTGATATGATGGAGAGTAAACAATGCGCAAAAAAATTAAAAAAATATTTTTTTTTTGTTTATTACTTTGCTGTAATTTTTTGCCAATATGTTGTGTACCATGAGTATTACCAGGGGCCTTCGGCTTCGGGAGCGTTCAAATAACATCCCCTTAGAAAATCTGACTAAGCTACGTCTAATAACTATATTATTAGACGTAACTTAGGTTTGTTGTAGAGTTGTAGAGTATTGCTCAAAAATAATAAAATCTAAGTAGGTAGCTGTGTGCAAAACAAGTTTCACGCGAATGAAGTCGCGAGTGCCAGCTAGCACCTAGGTACCTACCTAATATTTATAGCAAACTGGTTGTGCGTGGCGAAAATCGTCAACTACCTACTCTTATTTATGAAGGGGTCATTGACTTCAATCTAGTGTTTGTCTGTATTGAAATGTCCTAAAACAAAAAACAATTGAACGTTATCTAAGTAGGTACCTACTAAGTAAAAGCTGAGGTACACAAAGTCTGTAATAAATTCTTTTAGAAAAGTAGGGTTATTTTTACGGAAACTATTGAAGGGCATCTAAATTTCGAAATAGGAACAAAATGTGAGTGTTATTATTATTTAGGTAGGTACATGTATTTGCTTACAAAATCTACTCACGTACAATACGCGTTCATCGTTTTCGTCCTAGTATTATGTACATAGACGTCTATGTTATTATTTTAGTCTGCGGTGCCTGCTTACACTTCCTTTTGACTTGGTGTATACTAATATGAATATCTTCAATGAAAGTGCTTTTAATATGACCTCTCCACCCCAAGAAAATCGGGTCCGGCGTGCTGTCAATCCATTCAGTACCAGCAGATAAGGATGGGTTCCGAAGGTGTGGAAGATGTGGCCCCGTGCAAAAATAAAAAGGTTGACTCCACGGACTCCTCAAGTACGTTTACTTATTTATACTTACCTACCTCTAAAAACGAATGACAAAATTGATATTAAGTTTAGAAATTACTTAGTTGGAAGTTGACTGTAGGAGAACTACCCATAAAATCTATTAGGCACATAGGGTAGGGTAGGTACGTACCTTTTTTTCGGTATTCTCCTAGGATACTTAAGGATGGGGTGGTTATGGGGATGAACGGGTCTTCGGATGACATGTCACCCTCAGGTGCACGAACCCTAAGCATCCATCTTGTCCCCAGAGAGTGGACGAGCGTAGCGCCGCCTCCCTGATCTGCTGTGTGTGATAGGGGCTCTACCTATCACCATCAGGTCCACAAAATGTCTACTTAGGTAAGCAAATCCATCTTTTACTTAACATTGAACTTGGTAACTTCTTGTTCAGACGGTGTTTTAGAGAAAGTGTTCAGTTATTCTGTACATAGCTCTATTCATTTAGTATTAGTAGATAGCAATCTATATGGTCTTGTGAGACATATATTTTTATTAAACTAAAACTCTTATGAACTCTTATGTAGTTTCGAAGCCAAGCCCTCATTATAATCAAACCGGTATTACGAGTTTGTCTTAGCCACAGCACTCGACATCACCAATCTAAACCTCTTGAATGGTATTTATACGATTTTATTACAAATATTCGTACCTAACTATAAATGTATGTACGTATAATGTGATGATGTCAAGTTTATAAAGCAGAAACGCGGTAAATAAATAATTTATCACCATATTTATTATACCAATCGGATCCGTGCTCTACTTACCGATGATTCAATAGGTAACATTTAATTATGAAACTGGAACTTTCCATTGAGGAAAGTTACAGCCAATAGGTGTCTGCCACCAGGTCTCAGTATTGCTTAAAATAAAATTAATATGGCCCATCTATCTACGAGGCCCGCCCACCCGTTTGGGAGTCAAGAGGTATACCAGTTCCCCTACCATTAACTCTAAATTAATTTGAACAGTGTACCTTCCCCTGTATCGCCTCTATAGGTTCCTTCAGATCCTAATTATAGAGGTTTCACTGTACTGATTTGTTTTTACTAATAGCTGCTAATAGACAGTGAGTACTCTGACTGACGTGAAGTTGTGTTACTTGTGGCAGTTGTCGCTAAGTCAAATGACCTCGTTCAACTTACAACAGGCAAGGGTATTACGCAACTAAAATGTATAGACTCAATTTCCTTTAGAATTCAAGACATTAACGAATAAACTATAAAACCACTCTGGTCTGGTTCTCCAATTCCTCAGAATAGAGCGTAGTTTGTTCTATATTCTTAGTCCAGAATACAGAACAAACTACGTTCTAATGTATTTGCATTAGAACGTAGTTTGTTCTTGTTTGTTAGTGTTGTTGTTGTTGTTAATCTCTGTAGGATTTCTTACAGAGATTTACATTTAAGACCTATATTCTCTATAGGTAGGTACGCGGAAATGGTTACTTAAATATTCATACGAAGCACTATATATTATACACTAATCTTGAAGTCCAACCTAATCTCGCTTGCTGAGGCTCTGACCTACTGTTGTTTCAGAATTGAGGGAACAGCAGTTGATTACGTACAGTTACAGCAAGTTACTCACTATAAATAACTGTCTTCGTCCCCATTTGACCTTGAGAAGGAAGTCTATTGTCTATACCAGAGCAGGAGAGGTAGATCCCCATAGACCCAAACAAACATTGTTTGGGTCTATGGGGGTCTACGCTATTAATTTTTTTATGATGCGCAAGTCGCGCACCAAAAAAAAGTGTAAAATATATCAATGCCTAGATAGGTAGTACCTAAATATTTACCTTGCTTGACATGACAAGTAAATAATGTATATTTTTTTAGACTTTGTGCTAATTCATTTATCACGTACCTACCTTACGTATTTTAAAGACATCTTGAAATTCTTGAATGCAACTAGATCTAATTATAATGCATACATAGGGATACTAGCTGTGCCAGCGGCTTCATTCGTACCTAGAGATAACTGTCGTCATCTCATCTGTCAACTACATATCTGCCAGTGAGTCCTGCAAAAATTACCACCGTCGTCGTTTCATATATAAATAGCCGACGACGGCCAAATATTAAACTGATAGGGTTGGTAATGCCAAACCTATCAGTCGTCAAATCAATAAAATTATAAAGCCGTAGATGGGTTAGATCGATTTTTGTTACAGTACCTATAAACTTTGGTATGCTTTGTACCTACGATTCCAACGCTTAGGTACTTGTAGCATAATTACGATGTGCCGATGACGTTTTATGTTACCCAGTTTTTCCGCATGTCTGTATGAATCAATCTTGGTCTTAGGAACCAATATCACCTGCTAGCTTGTTGACCAACGGATTTGGTTGATTTGTATGAGATCTGAATGAAGAAATGAATGAAATACAAATCAACCAAATCTTTTATTTAAACCGCTTAAGTGGCAGACATGCACACTTCCCACCGGATGGAAAGTAGTCGCCGTGGCCTATGGACGTTTGCAACACCAGAGGCGTCACACTCGCTTTGCTGACCCTGTAGAAATTCATTCCGCAGGTTGAGCGTGCACGGGATGAAATTCCTTTGAGTGCGCACCGTCCCCTGCCGTATCGTAGTATGTAATCTGCCTGAATCGCGAGCGGTGCGATGATACTCGTAGAAAATAGGCGTCCACAATACGTATTGTCGTCCGCATAGCAATGGATGGAGTCCTCAGACAGCCCTTCGTCCATGTTGGTAACTAGATTTACCTAACCAGTTACGAGAGAAGATTTTTCTTTCGCTGTTTTGTAACTAGTTGTAAAAGGAGATTTTTTTTTCATTTTCGTAGCTTTTTGTACTTAACTAGTTGTGGTAGCAGAATTATGTTTCCATATTTGTAACTCAATACCTAACCAGTTATAGGAAATAGGAGGACACCTCCAGTCCTATTTCCTCAAATGTGTTATAAGTTATAACCATGGATGCATCACATAGTTGAAACCTCTTTGTAAGTCACTGGCTATTTGTAATGATGTCAGTGATTCGCAGCAGAAACATGGTCGGTCGTGCACAACACGGAGCTTTGTGCCATCCGAGCAACTGCCATAGGCGACGGCATGGATGCTTCTGTTGGACAACAAACTTGCAATCCATTCGCACAGTCCCTCTGGAGTTCGTAAAATGGCAGCTTCGCTTCAGACATGAAAGAAGGCTTAACATGCTGAAATTGAAGTGAAAACCTCAAATGCAATGAGCAGCAAGACTGACAATAATAATTCTCTACGTAACATTAGACTGTCCTGATTTTTATATACCCCCGAATATGTGTACTCCCACTATGAGAGACCCTGTTGTCACTTGTCACTAGCTCACACAGACTAGGTGCTGCAAGTCATAATTATTGATTAAGTATCTACGGCAATTTTTAAAACTAGCGTTAGGTACATTTGCCTCTTAAGCTAAGTGGATTTAAGGGACTAACTTATCTAAATGGAGTTTTTATCTTCTATCACAGAATAGATAAATAGTACTATCGCACTTCCACTCGACCATTTCCATTGAACAAACTCTAGTAATAGGTAGGTATGTTAAAATTTATCGGTGAAATAAATTTTAGACCGGAATGGGTGGAGGGTGTACGATTGACCTCAACTTGAACTGCAAGTGTAAATAGTGCCTCAATATCCACCATTTCGTGTGCAGAATTTACATTATACAATGAGTACTAGCTGTTGCCCGCGTCTCCACTCGCGTTGATGTTGATTATCGCGATTTTTGGTTACATCTCCGGCCCTACTCAACTAATTGCAATCTGCGATTCACGAGCAAACAAACAAACCTACCTACCAATGATATTAAGTTTGAATACCTCACACATCATAATCCATTCAGTGGTTTCTGAAACTATTGCAACAAAACAGACAAACACCTCAAGAATGTAGCAGTGCCGTCATCTCAAATTGTTCAGTTTACCATCAGGTGAGGGAAAAGCATATAGTGATTAGTGATAGAGATTATTCAAGCAAGCTTACCTTGCCTTTATAAGATTTATTACTCAGGAGAATAAGCGAAGATGAAACTGAATATTACGATAATAAAAGAAATGTTCCTACTTACATAATTATTTATCATTAAAATACTAAGTAATTATCATTCATGACGTCATAGTATTTAATTAAGTGGAAACTTACGAACTTAGATATTGTTATCGAAAAATTAAGATATTTTTATGAATTCAACTTGAACTCGTTACACACTGATTGTACCTACACGGATCAGCTCATTTCGAATCAAAACTTGTTTATCCGAAAATATCTAGGTAGGTATCTACTCGTACCTACTTGATGAAATGTTATGCAATATTAACCTACTGATACAAGCTCGCGGCACACTCGCGGTGGTAATTATGTGAATAGATAAATACACATGGAGGTAAAGTGATAATGGGATTTCCATTCAAATTGGAAGCTTCTCGACTATAAATAAAAAGAAAAAATATGAGATTGTGTTAGGCACTGGGACGCTTGGTCCGTAATTGAGTAGGTAGGTACTACGTTTGGTCCTGAAGCTCGAACGGCAACTGTGACCTGTACCTAGAGGGCTGTCTGAAAGCATGCCACGTTTCCCCCTGAATAGCAGAGGGGACAGTAAAGAGCGGGAAGTCGGCAGGCGGACTAGTTCTCCGCCACAGGTGAGAGGTCGGCCGCCTGTCACCCTACGTTGCTCCTCCTTACTGTAATTCCAGGGGAATCTTGTGCTTCCCACACCTTACTGGGTTACCTTACACTCTAGTAATTGAGATCTGAAACGGTGTGCACTTATAGTCGGTTCGAGACCGATATAACCACATTAACCACCCTCGTGGGGACTTGATATTCGCGAACCATCCGCAAACAAACCACAATAGCGATCGAACACCGCGTGAGTCACTAGTTCCCAACCGTTGACTGCTTTAATGGTTTTACTGTACCAGGATGCAGCGAGGAGATGCGGTACCAAGCATCGCAGTTGTGATAATTTACCTATCTATAGTACCTGCTAGGCTGCTATGCTATTATCCGATAGTATTGTAGTCACAGTATACCTACCCAAAAAGTACACGACGTATGGCAATGGCGTGCTAAGTGGAATGTAGAGTTTGCAATCATCACGAACGAAAATTCTTTAATATAAAATTCGTGATTCGTCTATATAGTTAGCAGAAACTCAGTGTCTCACCTCAGTCACGAATAAAATAAAATATGTTCACTGGATGAAAATTTGTAATTTATTTACTTAGGTACTTACTTACACTGCAAAATCACAACCGAATGCACATAGTTGATTAAACGATATTGAAAGCCAATAACTTTCTACACGTGGCAGTCTTTTACAAGACCTAATAGTCGAATGATCAACGGGGTACCGTGGCTCTGAAATTCAACTCTATAATAGCATAATATTATTCGTAATACTCACTCTCAAATGAACTACCTAGCCTAGCCTAAATTCGACTGCTAACTCAGAAGTCGCAAGTTCGGTGTCCGATTAGTACAAAAAAGAATATGCAATAGTAGGTATGTATCTCCATTCGAATTTAATTTTAAGCTAGTTAAGCTATCCGTCCAGCGACTCTGGCGAGCGCTGTGGTGTCTGCATGAAATGTCTCAGAATGTAAAATTTTATTTACCTACTTAAGTCAGACTAAAAGCTGAGCAAATTATCTCGAGAACAAAAAAATCACACAAAAAGAAACAGCGAATTTTTACAAAACAATACTGAGCAATGTTGATAAATAATACTGATAAGCGCCATATTCTATGATATGATGAAGGCTTTCGATTAATTTAGCTTTAGATTAGAGTCTTAATGTAATCAGAGGCAACGGATTATAACCTTAATCTAAAGGTAAATAGGTATGTAGGTATAATATAATCGTAACAAGGTGAAAATTTTTCATAGAATATTGTTTTTTCTATAAAATAACAGGTGACTACCTGTTTGTTTGTTTTTGTACCTCAATCAGTATACTTAATAATTATTTACCTCTGTATTTCTCTTCGCCCAACTAGCATAGTTCACCTCTAAATTACTGTACAGTACTGATTCATTAATGTTGTTTTCTGACGGATCGCGTAAAGCTACGGGCACGCTTTCATGAATAGTGGCAATTAAACCTTGCATCGAGCGACACATAATGAGTTTGCGAAGCAAAACTGTGTATGCTGTGCATGATGATGTTTCCAGTGGTAATTTTCTTGTTTATTATCACAATAATATGGGTGTCTGTTGTACAGGGACGGCCAGATTCTTTTCCTTATTTCTGCGAACAGTAGGTAAGTTTGGTAACCGTGATTGTCACCGAGCCAATCATCTTGTGAATCTTTGTAGAAATTTCATCATAGAAAGCACCATAATAATAAATACATATTTCGGCTAAAAACGATTGATAGATATTGGTAGGCATATTGGAGCTAAGCAGGAGGCGCGGGTTTGATCCCCGCTCAATAGAAATATTTGAGCGGGGAGAGTTACGTTTATGTCTATTACATAGAGAGCACAGCCTCCTAATAGTTGTAATGTAATTATACTTTGTAAAATATAGCTTGGGTTCTATGACAGATGTCAAAATTTGGTTCATAGGGATGTCTGAAATTCGATGAAAATATCGATACTACCAGCTATTATTGATGCATGTTACATATAATTAGGTTTAATTTAATTGTATGTGTGTATTTAATTGTAATGAGAACGGAATATACGTAGCATACAAGACGTCGGCACTCGTACTGATGAGAATGGTGGAGTGGATCAGTGGAAGTTCATATCAAACAAGATGTTGGTGCGTGTATCTTATGGCCCAAGAGCCAAACGCGGCGTGTCTTCTTACAAAATCCAAAAACAGGTTCAGGGCGTTGATGGATTGAATGTAGGATTTTATTTACTCAATATTATTTAGGATCAAGTATATTAAAATATAAACATTATTTTGATATTAAAATACCTAAGCAATAAGATTAAATTCTAATTATTTTTTTCTTATATTAATTTCAATTTTAAATTAAGCTTTATTCAAAATATGGATAGTTCATATTATGTGGTCACGATGATTCATCGCCCATCACTAATTAGCTGGGTATGCCCATAAAGTATGACATTGACAGCTACTACATTCAATAATAGAAAATTCAAGACTTCATGTGCGGGATTTCACTGACAGCTGTCATAGGACCCAAGCTACATTTTACAAAGTATAATTCACGGCCGCGGATCATTTAAAAGGGTTCACGAGGAAAGGACAAAACATTCAAACAAAAACGCCTGATGAAGAACATTATAGCAGATGGCAGTATGAAACTCAATTTCAACAATTCACCGTAGGCGCACGGTGCGAATAATATTCGGATTTTCTTTTCGGATTTCGATATCCCCTTCGAAATCCAAATCGTGCTTCTCACCCCAACATTGTGTCACCATTGTAGCATTAATCGAATCTATTTTAATCACTCTCATTCCTAAGATTTCCTCTTTAGGTTATCATCAAAACGTTTAGCCGCAAAAACATTTGCAATCAGCTTTTAGATTTTAATAACAGGGACTCTTGGGCCTAGATTGATAGAATTGTGAACATGTGTATAAACATGCACATAGAAAAAACTCAATTATAAAGTATGAAACCATCGATGGACCATCGTGACAGGAATGTGACGTCGACGTGGGCTTATATGGAAGTGATGCGAATGACGGTATTGAAAATTGTTCAGTTGTGCGGGTTGTGCCAATGGGAATGATTTAAAAAAAATATCCCTCATGCATGGCACAACTAGTTGTGCATACGTAGTTGGTCCATGATGAAAACGGGGTAATAAATATATCACCTACATAATATTTGTTTTTATTTGTATTTCGGGTTGTTGATTCTTCCTACCTATATCCTCTGTATGCAAATTAAAACTTTGAACTAGCAGTGTCCCCAATTGTCATCCCTAATCACTATATCATTATTAAAGTTCGCATTTGTAGCCAACTGTCCAATCCACGAATCTGTCCAATACCGAAAAAGGGAAACAGCCATTCAAGTATTTCATATCTCAGGCTACAAATGCGAACTTTAGTAAAGACATAGTGATATACAATTATTGACCTGTTTTAAGAGTACAAACTCTGGGACATGCTCTCTTGGGTTTATATTGGACCCCACCAAACTAAAAGCAGGAGTAATATCTCTCAAATTGCTTTTACTGTACAGTTTGTCTACTCTTACACTAATGAGGTAGTTTACAAGCAGACAACAACTGTGTACCTACGTGTATTAACTAATTATCTTATCTAATTAATTAACTAATTACCCTTCCCAAAGAGCGAAACCTATGCTCGGGCCCTCTCCGTGAGTAGCACAGCGCGGCCGTGAAACCAATTACTACACCACGATGGCAACTCAAAAATGTCGTCAATTCGACAGAAGAATTATCTTATATTGACTCCTTTATCTAAATGTATTAATTAAGTTTGTAATCATTATCGTGTACCAACTTTTAGGTATTATTTTAACATTGTAGGTACTTCTAAATTTGTAATTTAGAATTTGTAGACATTTTAGGAGAGTAGACAATGTCAGTCAGAGCGATTTCTTGGTACATTCTAATGCTTATGGGATCTGCAATTTTTGATAAATTCTGAAACCTTGTATTTATTTAATCACAATCCAACTAAAGCAATAACCAATATTTAACTTTTTATAATTAATACAGAAAGATTACTAGTGTAGGAATAGTTATAGGTAAGCATTGTGAACAAATATCATAAAGTTTGTGCGAATATACTAATTAAAAAAAATAAGGGGCACTAACCATAGATCAACATGGTTATAGAGCAACCATATTCTAAAAACTCTAAAAGTACTGAGCCCATGCCTCCATCACATCCCATGCTCAACACTAAAAATTATCAAAAGGTGCTCTGTAGAAACCTCCTCAGGCTTCACTTCAATAATAATATCAATAAGATTGGTATGTTGGACTCCAACCGACTAAAGTTGCAGTATTCCGTCTCATCAGCTTGTGTGGTGGGGGATAGAAGAGAAAGGATATCCAGTAGACTGAGACCAGTAGGCATTTGCCACCATTAGCAAACCTGACATTTGATTGGGATTAAATCAATATGTACAGACACCAAAAACGCAGAAGGTAAATACATATGACGCTCAAGATGGTTTCAATAATGGAGTAAATGTAGATAATATAACCAATTTTCACTGATCAATGTTTCGAGATATTTACCATGTTTGTTGATTTTGTGAAGCGACCTTTTTTATGATTTTAGAGAACTAGCTAAGTGGTCATCAGTAGGTACACGGTGATCATGGCATTTGCAACCCCACCAAAATATTTGTTGCTCCATAAAATCCACAAACATGGTAGGTAAATGTCACAAAATATTTTACAGTGAATATATAAATGACCATGTCAATCTAAAATCAATATACCCAATTATCTCTTAAAATTCCACACGGTTTACTGTTGTGAGTGTTGAGTTGTTGAGGTATAAAATTAGCCTTGTTAGGAGACCATTACCTACATACCTACTCATTTTTAATATGACATCATTGTAAATAATACATAAGCACTCTTTCTCCTCCCTCCTAATAGAATTAAGAGACCCTTTCTGTACCTAATTTTAATATTCACTATTAAAATTATTCGTTTCTATCCACAAGCACGAATTTAGTATGAAATAGTATTATTTATCTCTTCTTTGGTTGCTCCAATAGTCTCCAATCGTCAATTACGCTGTAACAAATAGAACGAAGCGAAAGAATTAAAGGAAATCCTTCCAAAAAGCCATAACAAGATCCAACAGAAATGCTGCCAACTACAATGTGTATAATGTATGTACTATGTGTAGTGTAGTGTCAAATCTTGAAATCAGCTCGTCTTCTTCCTGAGATGGCTTCTTTCGCAGCAGAATCGCTGCAATTTCGCCAATGTCGAGTGGTAAATGTATTAAAAAATTATTAATGGCGAGACGCCAATGTCATGTCAAGGTTTTCAAGAAAACATGAAATGAAAACATTGAAAACAAAATAATCAATCGGGGAAACCGGCGAAACGTTGCGTTGACATTTGTCAAGTCGTTTTTTTTTTAATTTTCTTTGTTTTGTTATAATGTCTACTTATCCAGTAACTACAAACATAAAAAAATCATGAAAAAATATTTTTTTCATTACCTTACGTAGTAAGGTATAACTTTAGCAGAATGAGACCTCAAAGTCAAACTGTTATTCTCGACATGTTTGGTGATTCATATCGGGGTAGCCAAATAAAGTTATTTTCCCAATTATTTGGTAGTAATAAATTATGCGTAAACTTTTTCGATTAAGTAATGGAGTAATATTCGCAATGTTTGCATTCAGCATGTCAATTTGAACACTTCAGAACAGAAAGTTTAAAAAGTAAATTTCAAGTACTTATTCCAGACCCATTAACATCTTTGAGGCCAAGTCAAGCTCATATGCTTGTCGGTGTAACCACTAGGTAAATAACTCGACTCAAGCTTGCTAGGTCAGACAGTCATGAGGATAGTAATAATAACAACCAAGTAAATAATAAGCATTAAATTCTTATTATTTTATGGTGATTGAGTATTATAAATAGTTGTAAGGGGGTGATAAAGCATTATAAAGGAAATGTCTAGTATTTCTTTCAATTGGAATTTCGCTATATACAGCACAGATATTTATAAATGAATACGTTTGACCATAATCTCACTCTTACTCATATTACCACGATTCGAAACAAGAGTTAAGTTATTCTTTTGATTAGGAATGGCGACCCATACACCAGATAACCTGGGTAGCTGGTTTCTGATTTCTGAGATTGGCTTGTATTTGAGTTTCGTATCTCAAGAACAGATCAAAACTCTCAAAGAGTATTAACAAAATGGCGAATTCTGCTGATTGATGGAACAACAATATGAAAATAAAATTATACGAGAAATTTCGCAAAGTCGGTTCCAGTAATTTATGAGGCACATTAATTGGAGTTGCGTTTCCAAAAAAAACTGAACTGGAGATAACGAAACTGCAGTTTTTTCGAGTATTCACCCACAATATCGCAAGTGACTCTATTTTACAGAGATTTCTTTTCTCCGTACCGTTGCGACTACAGAAAAATGGTACATCATTTCTTTACCTCTTTATTTTGGTTTGATTACCTTCATTTTACTAGCTAGCAGCTGCATAAGTGTTTTAGTATTTTATTATTCATTTTATCAGAACAATATTATGTGGGTATATATTTCTAATCCAGTCGTCGCATTCAAAGCTTGCGATTTATTTAGACAATACATTTACTGTAACGACTGTCATTTGATTCATCATCCGCCAAAAACAGGCTGCTGCAAATACTTGCTCGTAATTTGGTAGAAGTACCATGTACTGAGTTTATTAAAATACGAATATGCGACTTTATATATGCTACTATTAGTAATCTATTTTTATAACATAAAATTATGCGTAATATATTTTATGGGAGTAATATAAAATGCATGCAGTTAAATTTAGGTAACTGTTTTTAGGTGTTGGCAACCCTTTTTCAACAGTTAGTCAATTGTAACGACGACGAAGACCAGTGAACATCGGAGAGGTCGTGGAGGAATTTACCATCTAGCCACCATCGCCGTTCGCCAATTACACCATGGCTGATACCGAAAAAGCGCCTCAGCCGCAGCCCCAACAGCAACAAGAGCAAGCATCCCCACAGCAACCGCAACAAGCTAAAGCGGCTAAACAAAAGCAGGTCATTGGTAAGTGCCGCTACCGCCATCTTAGTTTTTGCGTGCCCCGGCGTCAAATTTATCAAAAGCACATGTTCAGAAAACTGCGAAATATTGAATTTCGTTAACTTTTATTGGCATCATAAGATGGAATATTCCAAATTTTATTGAGAAACGTTTTGTTTATAATTAGAATATCAGATTGGGCGTCTGTATTGATAGAATGTTGACCCCGGTAGTACTAGGATACGTTTATACGCCTACTACTACGAGTCACGCGGCTCACAAATCAATATTTTAGCATCGGCGTTGCGTCCTGAAGCCATTTTGAGTTCAATAGTTTTGTGCTGCCTTTGGTATTTTTTCCCGTATCTCCCGGAGTTTCAACAAAACAAGCGTGAATGACGCCTCAATGTAATGTACAATCTTCGATTCTTGCTTGCGAACTATTTTAGTTTTGAACAAATTAAGCGTCATATCTGATTACGGTTTTGACCAACTTCTGATTTCTAGCTTCTAAGTATTTAGTTATGAAAAGTTAAATACTTTGATCAGCATGATCATCTTTGATCTAAACAAATATTTAATAAATAGGTGTTGGTTATGTATTGTCAACCATGCCTCTCACTAAGATGTTTTGTAAAATATATATTTTTTTTATTTTGCCATATTGATTCCTCGACTCTTCATTAATAAACAAACATTTCTTAAAACAATTACATATTTTTAAATTTCTGTGCTCTGCGATTTACTTTTCATTTACTACTTTACTGCATAAAATTCAATATAATCATATCATTTATGAATACTAATAATTTATCATTAGTATGTAAGACTTATATTTGCCAGAACAGTGGTTAAAAGGATATATACCAAAAATAGAAATGTATTAGTTCTAGGGCATGTGATGCATACATAAGTGATCAGTAGCAGTGAACACATGCCTACATAAGTACACACAAGTATCAAGTACATAATCAACAAAAATACACATACTTGTTGACATATAACTTTACAACAGGAATAAAATGATGACTTCTGGCACCAATGCAAAAGAACATACATTATTTTATTTTCCAATCAGATTTTCCCTATTTCAAAGTCCATAGAAACATTTAGTAAGATATCTACTATTTCACTGTAGGATGTGGATTTGACTTTGTATATATTAATGGTACTATATTGAATTAATATGCAAACCACCTATTTATATATAACATTACTTCATACTGCAAATTACAAAGATAAGATAGTAGAAAAAATACAATAGATGATAATCCCTAGTTAGTGTCTTGGACTTGGATGAAGAGGGAGATAGTTTCAAGGCAAGATCTGAAATTCTGTAGTTATTTTATTTTATGCAGAACTTTGGACTAGTTCATTGTAATAACAGGATAATCAAATATCTGATAACTGGCTTATTTGATATCTATCAAAAGAATTACATATTTAAAAAAAGCTATTCAACATTTTATCTATATTCACCTCATTTTAGGGTACCTACAGTCGAATACCTAAAGTTAAATAAAGGTTACCTACAGTCGAATACCTAAAGTTAAATAAAGGTAATATACCTAATACTATAAAAAAAATATAACTATGATTACCTTTCACTCCCTATTTTTCCAAAGCTTTTTGTCACATTAGCAGATTAAACACGTACAGTTCTAATGTTAACATGTTTCTGAATTGAACACTTTTATTTTCAGCGGAGAAAGTTTCGGGAACCGTCAAATGGTTTAATGTCAAGAGTGGATATGGTTTCATCAATAGGTACGCATACCACCTATGATACTTTGAGCATTTTTTAAACAACCTCTGGTTTAGTGCCACTGCCACGCAGGGGTCGCGGGATCGATTCCTGCTCAGTGTGAATATTTTTATGTAAGAATATCAATATTTGCTTTGGTCTAGGTATAAAAATGTATGTAAGTATGTTTGTACGCACTCTTAGGTCTAGATAGCACTGTATAGAATGTTTTACAATATTTATTTGTTTATTTATTATTATGTATTTAATTATTATTCTTGTCTAATTAGATTCCAACATCAACTTTTCCTTATTGTAAAATTATACAATGGCCACATCAGAAATTCATTTAATATTTTCGTTTTTTAGTGCAGTTGTATTAATAAAAAGTATTATTCTTCGTTAAAATAATATCTAAAATTATTGTTATGATCTAAAATATGATGCTATTTTCTGCTGAATACAGTCAGACATACAGTAACATAATAGTGGTAATTAAATTGGTGAGTGTTAATTAACAATTAAAATGTATATGAAATGTTAATTGTATGAAATCTGACCATAACTGACAGTGAATATGTTAAGAATCTGAAAAAATTAAAATAAATAACAAAAATATTTCTTTTGTTAGCAAACAAGGTGATACACGCGGCTCCGTCCGTGTGAATGTCGATTATATATTATATTTATATATTTCTGAGTAGTCACAATTCACTGGTATCACAGTCCATTGTGAAAAAATAGACAAGAATAAATGCCAAAAAAATATTTTTATGTTCAGTACCCTTAATACACCCAGGATGTCAGGGATATGCCAGAGGCTACCTTACTGTCAGCAGCTGGTGGCCAGAGACGGTCGTGCAGTTCGAGTCCCGACATACGACTCGCACTGAATTCAAAAAGAGGGTACCCGTGGGGATTTCCGCACAGGAAAAAAAGTATTTGTATAACAACTCCGATGTACAGACATGACACAATCCTTTGTTGTAATAGTATACTATTTATACTATTATATATTATCATAAATAGTAGTTCACTTGCTCAGTCATTATTCACATAGCATAGCAACTTCCTAGTTACGTCCATAGAAAATAATATAATGAAGGAGTTCACTCAATATATTTTATGATTAGGTCATCTATTTTATGCTCTTCGGACTTTTTACACATCCCACATTTTAAGATATCTCTGTGGGAACATAGGCTGTCTAAACCGTTATAATCTTTCTAGTTTTAATAAAAATATCTTTGTTTGACTAGGAATGACACCAAGGAGGATGTGTTTGTGCATCAAACTGCTATCGCCCGGAACAACCCACGCAAGGCTGTGCGCTCGGTCGGCGACGGGGAGGCGGTGGAGTTTGCCGTGGTTGCCGGGGAGAAAGGCTATGAAGCAGCCGGAGTGACTGGTCCCGGTGGTGAGCCGGTAAAGGGCTCGCCCTATGCAGCTGATAAACGCCGCGGCTTCCATCGCCAGTGAGTGGCTTGTAACATGTGTGCAAGAGTTGTATTTATTGTCTTAACCCTCCCCCCCCCCAACTTATACTTTTACAAATATTTTCAGGTATTACCCCCGTCAAGGAGGCGGACGTGGCGGTGAGGGTGCTCCACGTAGAGGTGGCATGGGACGTCGTGGACCCCCGCCCAACCAGGGGGGTGCACAGGGGGATGAAGGTCAGGAGGGAGGCGGAGCACCACCGCAACAGCGCAGTTACTTCCGTCGCAACTTCCGTGGAGGACGCCGCGGTGGTGGCCCTGGCCCTATGAACCGCGGTGGATATCGTCGCGTGCGCCCGCGTAACTTCCAGCAGGGCCAGGGTCAATCACCGCAGGGAGGCCAACCAAATCAGGCACCGCGCCAGAATGGACAAGAGGGAGAGGCCCCAGCTACTGCTCCATCACCACAACAACAACAGGCCAAGCCAAAGGCCACCAAGCCTGCCGGTGCCTCTATTGAGACTACTACCAATGAGAGCCAGGCTTAGTACCGGGCAGCTGCACAGTGTGGCACATTTATGTAGTGCATGTTAAATCTAGCTGTGCCACATATGATAACAACTTTGTCTTGTCCTGTACAACTGAAGAGTGTTTTGTTTTATTGTTGTTGCAGAAGCTATACTGTCTTAAGAAATTCTGCAATCTTTTCTTGATTGGAATGCTGGGGAAGGTTTATTGGAACTGCAAAGTATCATGATCAAAAATGTGATATTTTAATTATTCAGAATAACTATTACTTTGATTTTTGGTTGTATGTCCTCACATGATTCTGTATTATATTTGTCAAACTAAATGGACTGTTAAAAGCTATACAAGTTTTGTAAATCCAGCAATTTGAAATTGTATGGACCTTAATAATAAGCAGGTTCCTAAGCCCCAAGGATAAAAATAATGTATTTAAAAGGATGATTATTTTATTATAAATTTATATGGATGGATGTTTTAACTTAAAAAGTTTTTTTTGTATTAAAATTATTAGTACTCTGATAAACACTCTCAGAAATAAATACTTCTTTTTACCTGTGTGATAATCATTTTATTTTCATTCAGTGCACCCATACCTCACCTAATTAGAAGGGCTGTTCCACTTATCCCTACCACGTTGTCCCTCCCGGTGAGGACAAGTGGATATTTTTTTTCTACTCTTCCCTACCACCCCGGGTTGGGACGAGTGGAATTAATCCAAGTAAAGTACTTTGTAGTCTTACTTCGGAGCTAAGTCTACGAAGGGAGCTGGTCTCCCCAGGGGGCCAAGTCTACGAAGGGAGCTGGTCTCCCCAGGGGGCCATGTCTACGAAGGGAAAAGAACAAATTAAAGGGTGCCTTGTCTCCCCTTTGATTGTGGTTTTGGCTCCCAAAGCCACAATCAAAGTTACCTTGTGCCCCCCAGGGGAGTCACGAAGGGAATGCTCTTCTTGACCAAGGTGTTGATAAATGGTTCAAGGTGTGTAATTTATAATATTATAATTATGGTCTAAATATTAATAATATTTATAATGACCATACTTTCGTTGCAAATTTTTGTAATACTTTTATACATTTCACAAAAAAGGGCATAGAATAACACTATCCCCTAAGATTAACCTCAGAACTTTGCGCCCAAATTACTAGCGGCTTGATAGTATCGCATCTTTCAGTGACGAAAATGTGACGCACATCTCAACCTAGTTTCGAATTTGTGACGCCTTGGTTTTGAAGATATTGGATGTTGAAACAGGGCGATTTTACACATTGCGCCCAGCAGTTTTCTTTGAATTAGGTACTCATAAATCACTGCATTTCTATTTATTTTTAGGTTGTCACATTTCGTCACCATGTCGTCACTAATTCTACATCCAAGTTTGAATCTCTTATGACCACCCATTCTCGAGATACAAGATGGGCGCATTCATAATTCTGAACGTTACGCCCGCTTGTATTTTGGCGACGGAAGCTCCTAGGAGTTTGAAACTTGCATTAAACATGTGTATACCTAAGCTTTTGAAGAAGAAATGTTGGTTTTGTTTCAAAAGCTTATAGGTACACTCTTCAGGATAACTCTTATGCAGCTAAAATGATCGTCACCATAGCATTTTGTTACCGTCACTAATGTTTAATGCAAGTTTCAAACTCCTAGGAGCTCCCGTGGTCAAAATACAAGTGGGCGTAACGTTTAGAATTATGAACCTTGCGCCCATCTTGTATCTCGAGAATGGGTGGTCATAAGAGATTCAAACTTGGATGTAGAATTAGTGACGACATTGTGACGAAATGTGACAACCTAAAAAGAAATAGAAATGCAGTGATTTATGAGTACCTAATTCAAAGAAAACTGCTGGGCGCAAGGTGTAAAATCGCCCTGTATCAACATCCAATATCTTCAAAACCAAGGCGTCACAAATTCGAAACTAGGTTGAGATGTGCGTCACATTTTCGTCACTGGAAGATGCGATACTTACCAAGCCGCTATACTTTGTCTAATATAGGATGATAATTTTGACAACTCTAAGTAGGGAACCCCATACAGTGTAATCGTATATGAATCTATTCGATATTCGATTATCGTTTCCGTAGAGTATGGAATCGATAGTTACAAAAACACAAAATCATTTATTTTTCATTATTGTAGGTAATTAGGAAAATTCAATTTTTTAAATATTTGCATAATTAAGGTGACAATGCAACGTAGAGGCGCGCCGCATCATTATCTAACTACACTGTTAGTACTTACAGCAAATATAAAAGGATAATTAGCTATAGTTACAGCTATTTATGGTATAATATTTATGTTTTTTAATAAACTAAGCTAATTATATTACAAAAAAATGTATTAGATAAGTACATACTTAATAGTTTTAATAAATCAACATAAGTTCGATTTATTCGATTAATTTGTCTATAGTCAATTATGCTGTATTCTTGCAAGACGCTTCACTACGATAAGTGGGCGGTACCTGTCTATGAGCTACGATAATTTTAGTAGTATTAATTTTTCTAAATAAAAAATACGGTAGGTAGGTACTTCATAGACGTGAACTGTCAAAATTATCATGCTATATTAGACAGAGTAATTTGGGCGCAAGGTTCTGAGGTTAATCCCCTAAGAAATGATATAATAGGTACCTAACGATAATATA
Source organism: Pelosia muscerda (assembly GCA_963691645.1). Classification (NCBI taxonomy): domain Eukaryota; kingdom Metazoa; phylum Arthropoda; class Insecta; order Lepidoptera; family Erebidae; genus Pelosia; species Pelosia muscerda. The sequence goes on along the minus strand of OY829098.1, from coordinate 12,826,535 downwards.
AAAAAACGTCATTTTCCTAAAATGATAACCTTCGAAAACGACGACTTCCCATAACGTCCATCATTGTAAAATAGTCATAATATTCCGAAAATGACAACCATTTTAGGAAGTCGTCGTATTCGGAAGTTTTCATTTTAGGAAGATGTCGTTGCCCCTTAAAATCCAACCACACTTCCTGATCGTTGGATATAAGTGTTTTGTGGTCCTGATCGACTACCTGATCTCGTGGGGGGAAACAAATTTACTAGCGTAGCTGACGTGGCTCTGCAAGGTTTTCTTGAAAAACTTGACATTGGCGTTTCGCCATAAATAATTTTGTATTACATTTACCATTGGACATTGGCGGAATCGTTGGTGTGTATCTGAACTGAGCGCCGCAATTTCAAACCCAAGTTCAAACCGTTGTCAAACGAAATACGAAACGAAGTCTTATTTCGTTTGACAAGAGCCGAAACTTTTCGAGCCGAAATTCTTATATCTGCCACTATTTAGGCTGACTACTTAGCCTATTTACGATTCACGAAAAAATGATAAAATGTTGAACAACACTACACAGCCTCTCGAATTGCTACTTGCCTACGTTTAGGTGCTCCATCGGTTTCTCCCTATTTTCAACACTGGACAAGCAGTCACGGCAGCAGGGTCACGGTCGAATACTCAGTATTGGATGGAGTCCCTTTAGGTAGGTACCAAGTAGTAGCATTAGAATTATGCCGCAACACACCAATGTTAACGATATCCGTCAGGCTGTATTCACCGCCGCCGGCGCTCCAGCCACACTACAGTACGTCACACTCCTACAGGTTCATTCAAGTGTATTAGACTTGTGTGGGATGTAAGCAATCTGTCTGCACCCATCCCATCTGCCCACGGATATCTGTGCGTCTGCCGAATACTTACGATGAACCGAGCGCATGCGTTGCTGTATCTAGGAGATTCAAACGGCGCTTACCTACTGAATTGGTAATAATATTTTTGAGTCCAAACGACTCAGATTTAATTAGCTGCTAAGATATTTGCGCTGTTTGGGGTTCTGAATTTTTTTCTTAGCTGGATCGGGGTTAGGAGGACAGACGGCAATCGCTCTCGTAAAAGCCATCTGACGGTGCCTAATTTTATACAACACCAATTAGATTTGAATAATAATAATAATAATAATAATAATAATAATAATATTTATTTATTTGCAAATATAGGTTTAGGGTTGGTACATGTTTTTTACAAATGTCTCACTACATTTGGCCTTGCGGCATGCAAATTAGAGGCATATAAATAATTACTAGACATGCATACTATAACTTCATTACAATTAATTGAAATACATTAATGTCAATGATCATAAAATTAGACTTCAAATAGTATATAGGTATAATCAAATAAATCAAATGGGTATATGTCAATTGTAATAAAATAAATCATAATCAAATAAAATAGGTATGTCAGTGATAGTACCAAAATAACAATAGCACATGAATTAAATAAAGTTAAATTACAAAATGTCAATTGCATTAATTATTAATTAAATAATGATAATATCTAATTTATTAAAATATCATCCGATTGTTTTACTCATTTCAGTGACTTATCATTCAGGTACTCTTCAACGGAATAATAACATTTCTCCAACAAAAGATTCTTAAGGCTACGTTTAAATTCGTTCATATTTGTAATTTCCAAAATATAAATTGGTAGCCGGTTGTAAAGCCTTGGTGCCATGCAGAACACACTACTGTTAAGATATGTGGTTGTATTAGCTGGAAAACATATCTTCATGTTATGTCTCTTACTATTAAGTTTTGTATAAAGCTGCATATTTTTCTTCACGAACAATGCGGTTTCCAAAATATATATACATGGCAATGTCAAAATTTGTAATTTAATGAAACTAGGTTTACAGCTGTCAGTACAATTCAATTTACATATAGCTCTTACGCATTTCTTTTGGGCTTTGAAAATGCTCTCAACACTAGTTGAATTGCCCCAAAATATGACTCCATAATTTAATATTGGAAAAACATACCCATAGTATGCAGTTATAACAGTAGATACACTGGCTGTCTTAGACAACATATATAGAGAGTAAGAGTGTTGATTTATTTTTGAACATAACACTTCTAAATGCACCTTCCAATCCAGACCTTCATCTATATTTAGTCCCAAAAATTTGGTTTCTTGTACCTGTTTTATTTGTGTTCCATTATATTGTATGTCTAAGTCTGTGAGTTTATTCGTTTGATGACAGGTGCCACATAATTTTTGACGACCGGACTTCCGTGGTGTACCGGTAGTGAACGCAACTGCTATGCAGGAGGTGCGGGTTCGATTCTCGCTCAGAGTAAATATTTGTGTGCATGAATATGAATATTTGCATTTGTCTGGGTGTTTTATGTGTAATATGTATGTATTTACAAACAAAATGTATTTAATTATGTTTATCCGCATTCTACAGCCTATAACACAAGCTAGTTAAGCTTTGCTTACTAGTGAGTCTAGGTGACATTGTATAAATTGTCCTAGAATGTAGGTATATTTATTTATTTATTGACATCAATGACGGTGGTTGCACTGATCTAATTCATCTGTCCACAGTAAAACGAATTCAATTCTTTGTTGAGACGAGGTCTCGGGTTCAATTCCAGGTTTTACCATGGCACACACACACCAATGACTTTTCGATGCTTTTCGAAGTTATGTGTGTATTTATCGCAGGTTTATAAGTGCCCGGTTAACGGCAATAGGCTCGCCTCCTATTACATTGGGACCTAAACATAAACTGGCGAAATGTGGGTGCTAGCACCTCTGCCTACCCCTTGTGTAAGTAGGTAAGTACATTCATACTCGTACCTACTCGTTCTAATTAGAATTTCTGAATTACAGGTTCCTTTTAACACATTCTGGGCTCAATTTAACCTCAACTAGTAGGTCGGTGCACGTGCTAAACAATGGAGGAGACTGGCCCAGATTTATATCTCAGTGTTGGGGGTCAGACGGTAGTCAACAAACAAATAAACCAATCAAAAATAATAAACTGACTACGAGTGGGTACAGCGAAAATCCTTAAGAGGATGAAGATGATGAATTTCAGTTAGGTATGCCGTACCAGTCAGGTGAAAATTTCTACAGAACTCAGTTTACAGAATTTCCCCAAGAAAGTTTCAGGAAACTCCTATTTTGCTGTGCGTTTCCGATTTTAATAGTCTCGAAATTGAACAATAATATTTATCATTTTATTATTACATACAAATATTTTTATGTTGAAATCCTACCGGATGTCCATGCTAATTAGTGTTTCATGTCATATTTATGGGTACACTAACATGAAAACCTTTATCTGTAATGATATTGTGCATACCTACCTGTGCATCAAATTAAGTTATTAATTTGAAGTACCTACCAACTAAATAGTGATGCGGCGGCGGCGCAGCGTTGCCTCGGCGATCTAGAGGTAGGTAGGTACCGTACTTACCTTGACACGAGAGTGGCGGTAAGCACTTCCGACTTTGAGTTTTGTTACAGGCACACCACAGTCAGTATAGTGTCAACACTGGTGAACGGTACAACACGACTTGCCGCGAATTTTCACTAATAACACGATTGGTTTCCAAACATAGATTCTTCAAGTAAGTGATAGTTTAAGTATATTAATTTTTTTATCAGAAGCATGGTTGAAGTGTTACTTTTAAATTAAAATTAAATTTTAATGGCGATGACCATTGATGTGTTGCGTGTAATGTTTTTCAAATACGGAAAGAATTTGCTCGGTGTTCAGCCATATAATCGATTAAAATTTCTGACATTATAGCAAATTTTTACTCTTATTACCAATTTCGATTATGTTTGTGTATCTGTCTAATATAATATACAATTAATTTTTAGTTATAAATATTATAATAATTATCTCAAATTTTAAACTATAATTTATGTGGTTTATAAGTTTTCCAACCAGTTTTCGTGTAACTACTTACCAACTTATAATATAAACGTACGCATACTAGGTACCTATCAAGTTATAATAGAAGTATCGTCCTCTAACTGGTACAAGGACTAATAACTTAACCAAAAAAGCCTATAATTAGACGGTGAAACACAGCCAAGATAATGATATAATTTTGCCTTAATTAATAAAAACATAATTTTATTCTTACTAAGTAGGTAAATAAAACCTACTTATAAAAGTGTTCTTCTTAAGACATAGTACATAAACACGGTAAAAGTACTTTTGAAATGATCAGCTGAGGGTTATTTCAACGCTGCAACAAGTAGGTATTAAAGTAGATATGTTGCAAGGCAACACATTATAATGAACGAATGTGGAATTCAAATTAAAGCAAGAGGTCGTAAGTCATAATAACATAGTCTAACGACTTTAGATAAATCATAGAAATATCAATAAGTAAAACTAGCAAGTTAGATAACTATTAGTAAATAGTTATACTTAATAATAAAATTCTTGGATGTAGTTACTTTACTGGGTAAGTATGAAGGTATATCGATATAGCACTAACTATGCATGTTACATAATTTTGTAAATGCATACCTACATGCTATACCTACCTACATAAAAATACTCAATAAATACAAATATTTGAACTGAGCGGAAATCGAAGCGGCGACCTCTGAAGTTCCGCAGCAGTCAAACACTGCCGCCAAGCCATAGAGGTCATCAAATTGATAACGTAACTATCAAGTAAGATAAAATACAATGTTTCTTTAATTTTCGTCTAACTTCATTGACTTATGAATACTAAATACCTAGTCTGTTTACAACATTGAATAGACATGTCTAACGGCGTGCTGGACAGCGGATTTCGAAAGGGACGCAGAAAGAACTAGATAAACGAATAAATACGAGTAATCGATTCAGATCAGAAAAAGTAAAAAGTGAATCTTGGGGCGATCGTTTTTCGTCGGAGTATTCACTTTTTCGGGTCTATATTTACTTGAATAGTTAGCATCCCGCCTAATTGCTTTAAAATTTCATTACTGAAATTGTAGAATCTCATATCATATCGTTTTTGATCTGTTGTGTGAACCTGTTACAATTTTGAAGTAGGTACCTAGTGTTCGATATTCGGTTCGGTCGGATCTTTCATGTCGGTTAATATTGAATTAAAATTTAATACATTTGCAAACCTATTACTACATACATACATAAACTCACGTCTATATCCCCGAAAGTGCTAGCACCCAAACTTCGCCAGTTTATGTTTAGGTCCCAATCTAATAGGTGGCGAGCAAATTGCCATTATAAACCTGCGAAAAATATACACATATCTTCGAAAAGCATCGAAAAGTCATTGGTGTGTGCCATGGTAAAACCTGGGATCAAACCCGAGACCTCGTCTCAGCCGTCCATTACCCATACCACTAGGCTACCGCGGTTCATACCTATTACTAACGTCAATTAAATGGAATATAACGTTAATCTTTTACGTCAGACGCGACGTCACCTTTATGGAGTAATTTCGTTTTGTTTCCCTTAGGAGAAAACAAATGTCAATTTTATTAGTCATTATATTTATGACTGATGTTGATGTTATTTAATGCTCCTTAATTAATGCTCCTCTAAAATTCGTTGTATTCATCTGTGAGCAACATCGAGTATATTTAGAATTTTTTGAGGCGTCTGTGCCTTACACAAGATTTCACACTTAATTGCAATATGGTTGGTTATATTAGTTTCGTCTGGCGACGTGCTCACTGACCCCGACGGTACCTTCAAGGCATCAACGTCTCCTGCTAATACCGGCTAGCTCCAACACGCAGGTGCCCTCTATCGAGATGGTAGCTCTCGGCGGATTATGGCATTGAGGACATAGCGACGCGAAAACCTGCCTGCGCATTTACGTCAGCGCAGTGCTGCCACCGTGGGACTGCAGGTCCTTCCATGGGATTTACACACTCTGTAGCCCAGGTGGAGTGCTACCACCACACGCAAGAGATATCGTGCAGCAAGGTGCCGAGGTGAGGTAAAAACAGTGTGTGCAGTCATGTCCCCGTTTCCCACTGAGCCACCGCTCGGCGTCTAGGCATTACTTCCTAACAGATCACTTCCATACAAGAGCATCACTAATCTCAAAACAGTAATAGCTACAAGCAGGAATACTCGTATATCTCCGCCCGTGGTACGAGAGTTAAGAATTACTGCGCGACTTAACATGGTGCCCTGCCAAAGCATTGATGATATGTAGTGGTTAAAGGGAGGGCAAACTGATGATACGGATCTATATGAGTACGGCTCCATACGCATATGGCTCTGTGCGGATACGGCTCCAATTTGCCGTTCCTTTAGTAGTGTAAAATAAATGACAAGTAGTAATAGCACAGATTACTTAATAGTTACCTTATAGTTAGATCACATCGTAGTTATACCACCATATTAATAGTTATATCACCAGTAATAGGTATATCACCATCATAGCGATTTCCCATCATAGTTGCCTACTAGTTGTTGAACGGCCTCGAAAGTCCGATTATTTTTTAAGATAGGTATGACAACTTTTCTGGAAGTGACTGCCCGGCTTGCACCAGAGCTTCATCTGTTGTTTAGTAAGTGAACCGACTTCCACGAGGTTGGCTTGGGTGTCAAAGATGTTGTTATTGCCATGTACATAATACTGATCAATTAGCCTATCGCAGTTCACTAAGAGACCTATGCCCAATAGGCCTCTCCTAATGTTAAGGAAGCGTTGGCCAACTATTTTCACGCTGGTAAGACTAGTTGGTATAGGGGTTATTTTGAGTTTTCCTTCGCTTGCAGTAATATCGTCAGCGTATTTTTCCGTGTGTCTCCTTTTACGTCATTATTCGGATCAGATGGGTAGTGAAATTCTTTTTGCGCCACCGCACAGCTAACTAGTAATTCAATTTACTTATTTACTCATAGGTATTATCCCCAACGTTTAGGTAGGTAGTTGTAAATCGGATGCAAATTAAGTAAAAGTATTCACCGGTAGGTACAGTAACCACAGCATTAACTAATTTTAAGCTTAGAATATATTCCAAGTTTCCGGCCACTTAGTTAAAACTGTGTTTAAAATAATAAAGAAAAATGTAGACCTACATAAATTATTTATTGGCAACCGCTGAGGGCGAATGTGCGGATATATTTGCCGAAATCAATTCGTTTACCTTCTGTTCCCTTTGGTTTGGCTTATACGGCTTTTATGGGAGCTTACATGAAAGGAAAACATACGGAAAAATCTCATTCGTTCATCATCAGATTTACCAGATCGGCAGTGAGGTCGGCATGGATCCCGATGATGATTGTACAGCCCCGAAATACACGATCACGTTTCGAATTATTTTTTTAAAATGAATCAATGAAACCCTTTGTTCGATTTATTAAATATTGTCGTAAGTATGTTATGTTATGACTTACAACTTTATCGCCGTTGCAAATGTTCGTTCATGTGAATTGCATGCGCTATTGAACGTCAATTCGTAACATAGGTACTGTATGTAAATCAAGGCTACAGTGAAACTTACTATAATGTTTTCTGTTAGGCCAATATGTACGCAGGTGGTTATGCATGACATATGGAGCAGTATTTGATTCACTATAACAATAAGAACAAGATATTGTTTCATATTCAAACGAATATTAAGTAGGTTCAGATTGAAAAAGAACAAAACCAATTTTAACTCTTTCTACGAGTATAACAACTTCATAAATATTATTCAAATCAATGCATGTATATATATTCATACGTACAAAAATTTGCATTGTACGGGAATCGAAGCCGTGGTGAACAATCTATCGCTAGGCCACAAAACTACCCACCCATTTCACGTGTCATGATTTGTAGCTTTATGCATTGTGCAGATACTTTCGCTTTTATAAACATTTCAGTGCGCGTATTATGATTATAAATCCTTTACAGAAAATAGGTAGGATTTCTTATTGTTTTAATATTACCGTCTGTTGTCCACGACTTGGCATATCACGCTGAGAGATCGCAGGATATTATGCAGCCCGGTGGCCAAGGTCAAAACTTCAGGCAATTCAAAGTTTGTATTTACGATACTAGGTACGCTAACTAGTGGCAAGAGGCAACATTATAAATCCACCATTGACGTTTAGTAATTCTTGCGACTGCTTAGTATTTATACAGTAAGACGTAGTCCATATAAGCTTTGCTTAGTTTACGTCCCTATGTATATTAATGATGGTACTTATGTTAACCTTAATAGAAATTTTCCTTACACGATTCACATGGCTGAGTAAGGCAAATTTAACATGAATAGCTGAACTGATAATGTAGAAAGAACCGATTGCAGTACTCGTCAATAATGCCACCATCTTAGAGGCCTGTAGCCAACAAATGGTCAGTACACTCAGTACCTACTAAAATAGGGGCAATGAACGGTTTGTTTACACTATCGAATATATTCCGATCGGCACAGAGTATGCAAAAGTCGATTTTAATGTAAATAACATCTGTTTTTACCTAAACAGCTGCTTTTTGGATTAGTGACTAGTATAGATAGTTATGTACGTGTTATAAATAACGGTAGATAAAGATAGATAGACAGTTACAAACTAGACTAAAGAGACTATAATAACAGTGGACAGTTATTAACGGAATGCGATTTATTTATATTTATAACCTTTAAAACTTCACAGCTGTATATATTTAGATGTCATAAACTTGATTTAATCGAAGGTCCAACGTAGACTTTTGCACCACATTCCCTCTCCCTGTTACAAAACGAAACTTCTCTTGAATTTTCGCTCTCATCTCTCTCATGATCGGACTCCCACCTTTCGAACGACGTTGCTCCTTAAAATTATAATTATGTCTATGTTACTAGTTCACAATTATTATTGCCTACTAGCCGATGTTCGCGGCTGCCACTCGCAATCGCAATCCACAGGAACAAAGGCCCAGGATAATAAGCTTCTGTACTGTTTCAGGCCATGTATAACCTATCTCTGTGCCAATTTAATTCAGATCAGAGGTAAGTAGGGTAGCCAGAGCTCACTATACCCCTCCTTCCCCTCCCCTTCCTAGCCTCCCCACCCCTTCCCAGCTCTCCCCCTTTCCCTTCAGGGTGGGCAGCGCGTGTGTGACACCCTTAGTGTTGCACACGTTCATAGGCCACGGTGGCAGCTTTCCATCAGGTGGGCCGTGTGCTTGTCTGCCACCTACGTAGTATAAAAAAAAAAGATCTGTTTAGTAGTTTTTTTGCTAGAAAGAGTCAGAAAATTTCAATCATCGATCCATCCACATAAACTTTGCCATGTACATATAATATTATTAGGATTGTCGTAAGCCTGCGTCAGAGCACAGACTTACTTATCGGCTCTTCTTTATCATTTCTTGGTCATAAGGTCATTGGTATATTGTATTCATGGATAAAATAAATTTGCATATTATGGTGTGCTGTGTCTAAAATTCTTTATTTTTCTTCCGTAAAGTGCGACCCTGGTTTTCGCAAACAAGTCAAGTCTAAGTTGCATACCTGTAATTCGAATTAATTCGAACCTTTTTGAATAAAACTTTGGGTTGCCATAAAGCAGTCAGATGTTATTTATCTAGTAATATGGCATTTAATTTTTTTCCCATTTTATGTGCGGAAACATCCATAGGCCCTTTTAAAATACACAACTATATACATAATGAAGTACTTACAATTAGATGAGTGATGAATAAAATGTGAGTGATTCTCTACAGTCAACAAATCTAAGTACATACATGCAGAATACATTCTGTTTTATTGCAATTAAAGGCAAATTAGCACCATTGATAGGTACTATTGAAGGGAAAGTGGCAGTCTCCTTCGCTTCAGGGGAATGATGGCTCATAAAATTATTATATTTTACTATACTTCAAGTACATGTAATAGTGCAGTGATTAGAGCAGTCTCGAGTGATGTTTATCTCGTGCGTTTATCACTTACCCAAGCGATAACAGATTAATGGATCACTGCATCACTGCAACGTTAGCCACTTGGTATCGTGTTTTATACTATACTAGCTGACCCGCGCAACTTCGTCTGCGTCACCCCGTTTTTGCAACATTTTTCATTCCTGCTCCGCACCTGTTGGTCGTAGCATGATGTTATATACATATAAACCTTCCTCTTTAACCATTCTATCTATTAAAATAAACCGCATCAAAACCCGTTGCGTAGTTTTAAAGATTTAAGCATACAAAGGGACATAGGGACAGAGAACGCGACTTTATTTTATACTATGTAGTGATGTATTGAATATGAATATAGTTCACTGGAATATTAGGGACTAATAGAGCTTACTGCATAGGTCTTGTGTTGTCATTGGGAAGACCGAGAAATCCTTCTTTGTCTTATGTAATGACAGCATAGAAATTCTCGTATTCCCCCTTTCCCCTTCCTCATCTTCTCTATATGGTGGCAGCACGAATGTGTCGTCCTTGGTGTTGCTAACGTCCATAAGCCACTCTCACTTTCCATCAGGTGAGCCGCGTGCTTATCTGCCACTACATCCCGACGTAAAAAAATGTTGCTACATAGGTGAAAATGCAAAAAATTCAACTCACTATTCACTCATAATCAATTCACTAATTTCTCATGCACTTACTCACACATATCACGTATTTCTAGCCGTTTCTTGTGTTTGTTAGCAATACTGTGTCTATTATAGTCGAATACGTCGTATCAGTAAAAACAAATTCACAAACCAGTTATTCTCTGGATTTACTGAACCGATTTTGAAAATACCTTTCCTAATAGTAAGCCCCATTATTTGTGAGCGTATACCTATATATCAACGAGAGGAAGCTACTAACTGATAAATAAGTAAATAAGTACCCAAAGTAGGTAAGCGCCGTATCCCAATAGTTCCATGGAATTAGAATACCTTTTCAATCTTATCCCATTAGTTCCATTATATGAATATAAGTACAGTTGAATATAAACTTACCTATTTGCAAACTACTGGCATAATATTATTAATATACATAATATATAATAATAGCTTAACTAACTTGCGTAGAAGGTTCTAGAAAATTCTACAAACTGGTTACATTTGCATTTGTAAATACATTTAGGTACTGTAAAAAGTAAACATAAAAACGACCAGATCAATGCAAACATACATGGACAGAAATATTTACCACTGAACTTAGAGTTGAATGATAGTACTTACTGAGAGCAAAACGTTCGACGCCGGCTCAGATGGCTTCCGTTCGTTAGACATGTTCAAAGATGGCACATATGGCGATGGAGTTTTGCCAGTGTCATTTTCAGCAGTGACGGGGGTCCCTGTTGATGACGAACTAGAAGGCACCTGTTAACAAGATGCTTTGAAAATGACTTTCATATCTATTACTAAAGCTTCATTTTGGTGTGTTATCATTACCAATCTATTCATATAAACAATATTCGAGTATCAGTTGTAACTCTAAAACTATAGCTATTTAATATGACATAAGTATAACTGTATACACGCGGATGTCGTTAACAAAAATGGAATTTTTAAATTAATAGTTCTGTCAGACAAAAAGTGCAAATATTTGTGTGCTTGAATATGAATATCTGCATTGGTCTGGGTGTTCCTATGTATAATATGTATGTATTTACAAAAAAAAATTATCTATGTATGTTTATCCGCATTCTAGAACCCGTAACCCCGTAACACAAGCTAGTTAAACTATGCTTACCATGGGGCTAGGTGAAGTTGTCTAGATTGTCCTAGAATATTATATAAAAAAAAAATAAGTATAGAGGTTATAGATAGGTACCTACTTAGTTCAAATTTGTTGAATATAAACATTATTATTTATATTATTTGTTCATTTATTGAAAATGGCTACTGTACATGTGGCTTTATAATAGATTTTAATACACACGTTGGTTCTAAAAAATCCATTTTGTAAATATTCTAGGATCGAGGATTAAAGTGGACATAAAAGTGTAAAAAGATCCATCAATGGATTTTTGTAAAGGATCTTAGTGGACATGGTGATAAGAATCACTTTTAGACTGTGTAGACTGAATGCAACAATGTACTAAACTCTTTTTCATTTAATTTAAATAAAGACGAAAAAGACGCAATTTATGTAATCTCAGTGGAAGACCCTCAGGAAAGACCCTGATTCTACTCATTATTATTAACCATAGTCACACGACTGAGTAACCAGAGCCATTAAAAACAAGAGTTTTTAATGGCCGTAATGGTTACTTAGATAATGAGTAAATCAATGATAGCAACCGAAAGTAGCAATCTAGATTCGAGTGTGCTGTAATGTATTACTTCAAACCATTACTATACCTACTCCTCTGATACTCAAGGATTTGCTGAGAGAAAACTCACAGTGAGTTAAGCTTGCCTTTCTACAAGATTTGTTGCAATTTTTTAAGTAATTCGTGTGTGCAATGAAGAATTAGGATATAATTAACAAAGAGCATCCTGGCCAAAATGCATTCGTTCCGAATCTACATTCGTCATCGCTCTGAAAATGTATGGGAGTGACATTTGTTGTCGGAATGTCATGTGATCCAATTCCGACAACAATTGGTGCGAATATATTATTGCCATCGCGTTCGCTACTGCCTTTTATATCCTTTCTATACGTTGCCGATCACAGTGGCAAATGCATTGCCCACATTAAGAATAACACAAACTCCCGCTCTACACGTTCCCCAAAGCGTGTCGACGAACGCATTCGCCACCGTGTTTGCTAACATATGAAGCAATCATTAAATCGATACCAAATTCTTGTTTCGTAAAGCCAGTCTAGTCGTATGCCATTGGATTTTTACGATACCGGTATCAATGATATCTTCTTGGCTTTTTCAATAACGGCCTCCACATTATCGGGTGGGCACAATATGGGGTCAATGCACAGCCTATTGTCTTCATTCGCGTTGAATATGAAGAATGAGCTGGCCAGGGGCGGGAGGCACCGCACAAGGACATGACCGGCTGCTAACATCCCACATGCTAGCGCTGCCCCCACTGCGATAACAGGGGCATATCCAAGGTATTCGACTGGTAAACTACACTCTGCTTGACGTTCATCAAACCTGCGAAACCATTAAAAAGTGAATTCTACTAATACTTCGTGGGACCGAAAATCATAGTTAATGAAATGTGGGTGTTAGATACACCTCTTCCTACCGCTTCGGGGATTACGGGCGTGAGCATATATGTATGTATGTATGTATTTAAGTTTGTGAAGATGTTTGTTGTTTAATCACACGCAAGCGGTTGGACGGATCTGGCCCACAGATAAAAAATTTATAAAATAATGAAAATAAAAAGAAGTCAAGTTCTTAAAAACAAAGAGCGGAAAGCACTCACCAATCTCTGACACCGCAGTTTTTAATCCCGTCACACACGACCCCGTTCGTGAAGCAAAACTCTTGGCGGTCAATGACACACAACGTCTCGTTTTTGTACTGACACTCCTCAGCAGGTATTTTCATTCTAGCGGTAGTGGCCGTGACTTGATACACCTCTGCCTAAAATTGTTACCTAGTCGACAACATCTTATTGTATAGATAACATAATACATTCTAAATTTTGTTTCTTACTTATTAATACTTGGGATAAATTTTAATCCGGAACAATACTCCCGAACCACGATTCTTCTAATTGTCAACTATTGTTAAACCACAAACACCGTAGAAAATGTCACATAATTTTAGAAACTAAAATTTAAAATTGAATGGCAGCTTGTAGAGTGAATATAGTTATAAATACTGCAATGAACTCTTATTCATTTAATCTTGGACTTTAGGTTTATATAATTATTTTTTACACCACTTAGGCTGCAGGCAAGCACACGACCCATCTGATGGAAAGCGGTCACCTTCGCCTATGGACGTTTACAACAGCAAGGGCGTTACACTCGTGCTGCCTACCCTATTAGTATAACGTCAAAAATTAAATGGCATTTTTTACAGTGTCTGTGGCTTGAATTGGTTGACAATTAGCGGAATGCCAGAAAAGTTCCAAGAACTGCAGAAAAGCCCAAATTCCACGGGTACTAGCAGTCCATACTTTAATTAATAGAAAGTGATGCTATCATCCTGTGAACTCACATTTATATCTGAATTAATACTGCTGTTACTCAAGAATCTAAATCGTATTCTTCCTTTGACGGTTATGACAAAGTATGATGAGAAGACATTCCTATCGCCGAGTAATTCGCATAGACGAAGGCATTTATTTTTCTTCATGACCATAAAAGCATCTTCGTTAGCATAACAGTTCTTGAGCAGATTCGTTGGAAATTTAATTACTACTACCAGGTAGACGTCATCCGATTGAGCAGATACTTCAATGTTGCACTCGTAGTCTATGCCTTTTATTGTTCTAAACACCTGCGGACAGGATATTTTTTTAATTTGAGGAAGGTTATCAATTCATCGATATAATTTTTATGTAGGTCGCTCCGATATTTCCATCGCTTATGAACCGATTTTCACAACACCGTTTTTGTTTTGGGTTAGGTGCTACACAAAGGTATATTAAAGCGAGCTCCTTAAGATGTAAACATCATTCATATTTTAATTCTGAATGACAATTAAATTTAAATTTAGAACGAAAATTTGAGGCAGCTGATCCACCTCTTGCTGGGTGGTTTCATTGGCATTGTATTTTCAACTCCAGAGATACACTAGAAAACTATTCAAAAAGAAAATTGATGTCTTATTTATCGTTATGATGGTAGGTTTATCATTCTAGGTTTATCAACTCCTTAACGATGTAGTTATATAGTATTAATGTCTCGTTCAGGTTATTGAAAATATTATAAGGTAAAAGTAGGTACTTAACTATGGTCACAGGTATCCTGGTCTGGATTAGACTCGGACTATGAAAGCAGACAATGTACCACCTTAAAGACGAGTAATATGAGATATTGCTCATTACCTGATAGGCACATACATTGAATACTTTCTCTTATTTATTATCTTCATCATCATCAAAGCGATTTGTCAGTTTTATACTTTGGAGCTCTAGGTTGGAGGATTGAAATATCGCATTTAAGCGCCTGCCGTCTGACTTTTCATCTGTTTTGGAGGGGCGTTGCACAATAAATCACTTTTTACTAGGTACACTATTTTGGTGTGCATATCCTAAATAACAGTAATAAGTGATTTATTGTCTTCCAATACCCAAGAATGTATTAGAACTCGCATATAACTACTAACCATTGTGACAGTATCGGACATTCCCATGCCAAAGGACAGATCGTAACGTAGACGTCCTGAGAAGGCGCACTCATTGCTGACATCCAGCGGCCGGTACAGTAAAAGCAAGCCATTTTTTGAAGTTGTCCTCGCTCTGACACCCAGATAACAGTTTATAATATAACATAATATGCAGAACCACAACATTTCAAATGTTAAACTTAGTTGATATTGAAATTATGATACATAATTTAACATATGTTTAAAAACTAGATGCCCATGCCCATGCATGTCTCCTACAGGGGGATTTAAATTGTGTAGGTAGTTTCTTTCAATCTTTATTAATGATAAGAGACTAAAAACTGTTACAAGCTTTTCGATAATCAGAGCGTTATTTGAATTATATTTAATTGCAACATACACATTACCGAAAATAATATCATTATCCACTTCCGAGACTTTACTCTACCCGTTTACCAATGAGTCATTAACCCCCTCAAAAATTAAAATAATTCAATATGTTACTTTACGTTTTGAGAATAATAGTTCACGTATCAATGATATAGATTAGTTATGAATATTTATGAAACATATACAATTTATCATGAGTTACAGAGTCAGTCCCAGTTGCAATACAATCTTGTCCGGAGCCAGGTGGCCATGAAAAGCGTTCCTTTTCTTCAAGTCTGGGATCCTCTTTTTCCGTACTGGCTTCCATATTCGGTTCAATTTTGGCTGCCATTAACGGGTGCTGTATGAACCCCTAACTGAATAACTCCAAGGGGAAAAACATTAATTGTGTTAGAATAAATACTTTAGGTACTTCGTGGCCAGGTCCTTTACTTATGAATAGTAATCATTTTATATGTTGTTTTAGATGACGCTCGAGAAGAACATGGCAGCAGCTGAAAAAGAGCAAGACAGCAATAATGACTACAAATATGAGAAGGATTTTAAAACTGCGCTGCCACAATTTTTAGCTGTAAGCGCCAAGAACTTGCTACTTTTAGGTAAGTAAATATGTACCCAAGATATTTGCACCTAAGGCAACCTTACTTGTGGTGTAGTACACATCTTATTGAAGAACGAGGATCTGTCGCTGGATCTTGGGGTCAGTCGTTCCTGTAAAAAACGAAAGGAAAACGAAGAGAAAATTCCAGTCTCTAAAGTACGAGCTTTGAGTGCCCATGGGTTTGGCGTTGATAAAGACGAGAAGATTCCTCTTATGAAAATTTTCTTAAAAGTATTATTGAAACAGTAGGTTTAACCTGCGGTAAGAACACTGCGTCATGTGCTGTATGACAAGTACAAGCCCGCTTAACACGTCTAAAGAAAAGTAGTTACTTGCTTATAAAAAATACCTACGATAAATTGCACCTCTTCCTACTTCTCATGTATGAGCGTAGGTATTGATCAATTATGGATGGTTATGGAAGCGATTAATAATCATGAATCGATTGATCATTTACGAGGCAGTTAAAAGTACCTATTATTCTACTTGAGTAACACAGGATACATTAGCCCATGTGTACATATTATTAATTCTGCATAAGTATCACATAGGTGATACGTCTCGATTGCGATATTAAGTTAGATGCTTATTCGTTTCAGAGTGTGACTGTTGTTTAAAATATACATAGGTACAGTCGACAAACAAGATACGGTATCACTCTTTCATACAACGTTGTATGAACTATGATATATGTGGCACTGTATCTCTTTTGTCGACTGCACCTACTTACTTATAGTTAGTTGTTTTGCACAGACCTGTATTCAAATGTACCTACTGTTAGCACAGTTTATTCCCAGTCGTTCCTGGACGTCGGTCATTCTGCGACCTCCACCACCCGAGTCGCCTCCGCTCATTGCGAGCTATTCTTCTACATCAATGCAATCAAAAATCACGCACGGTTATGTAGTCAATGAATGCAACACGATAACCGCGACTCCATTTGCCTGCTTTATTCTACACGTCGTTTGCTAATAACGGGTGTAAGGGAAACGCTCCCGAAGCCGAAGACACATGGTAGTACTACGGATAAATAAAATTCTGGCGGGGGTCTCAAGTCCGGCAAACATGTCAGTACGTAGAAAAACAATTTTCTTTTTTATCGATCAAGTGTAAACATGAGGAAATTGCCGATAAACGCACAACACTTAAGAATAACCAGGGCCGCAGGACGCTGTTACCAGCTGTTACAAATGAACTCTACGATTTGAACCCAGTAGGGTTACCAAACGATCAAAATTGATGAGACAGTCTCACTATCACTCCACTCACCCTCATCATTTTGAGATGAGAACAGACAAAGAGAGACTGAAACAGCATACAAGTTGATAAAATAGCATAAGAATAATTACAACATCCACTTAAATATTATGAACACATTTTTATGTTTATGAAATCATTCATGTTGAATATGAGACTGTCTCAAAAAATCCTTTACCTAATGTTAACCTACATTCAAAATTTCCAGCTACGCCCCTGACACGCCCCCCTAATAAATACTTGATAAAATTGGTTCCGTACACAATTTAATTTAAAACTCTAAAAATTGGACTTGTCACGCGATCTTTCGCCTTCGTAAGATAAAAGTTCGTTACACGAGTGTCCAATAGTACTAATCGTTAGATCTTAGGCAACCTTTGATTCTGATCTGTTAGGTTGCTTGATTTCTAATAAAGATAATGTAAACAAAACTCACTAGACATATCATGTCACCCGGATAACATAGACTGCAGGAGGTTCTACTAAAGTGTTCGTTAATGTAACATTCACCACGGTACCCTAAAATATTTAGTAATAATACAATATTTTTTCTTTCATTTCAAACCGCCACGCCCCTTATTTCGGTTGGTTCCGTAGTAATACTATTTAATGCTAAACTTTCGCAATAATCATTTTAGAAGCATAAAAATATCACGATAAAGTGTTAAAAACCATATTCAAAATACCAGGACGACATAAGTTGTAAGAGCGGTTTCTCAAGTTTTTCAAATAACAAAGGTTTACGGTACCCTAAAATAAATGATAAAAATAAAATTCATTGCTCATTTCTTCCTATACCTAAAAAGGGTGAAGGGTCTAATAACTTGCCTTGGAGTATAGTTTTATACCACTATTTTCTGCATTCCTAGTATAAGATGTAGTTTACTGAATTAATCCATATTCATATTTTCATATTAATATTACGAGTATAAAAACGAAAGTAAATCTTTTTGTCTGTCTGTCTATCTGTATGTTACGCTTATACGCCTAAACCACTGAATCGATCTTGATGAAGTTTGGTACAGAGATACCTTAGAGCTTGGGAATGGACATAGGCTATTTCTTATCATGAAAGAGGGCGTTAAGGGGAGGGATAGGGGATGATGATGAGAGGAGTGCATAAAAGTTCGCCAAGAAATTGGGTAGGTATAGAACTGGCTTAGAGCTCGGGATAAGCTACCTTTTATGAAAAAGGAGAACCAACGGGGAGCGGGGAAGGAAAAGGTACAAAAGGTGAGGAGCAATTGGCACTAGACAAAAAAAACTGTAATGTGCTTGGTGTTTTCGAAAGCGACTGCTGCTTCTCAAAAATTGCTGTGTAGCTGTTGAATTTTACGAGAGCGACTGCTGCTAAGCCAAAACTAACTGTCAAGTTGTTGACTGCTAATAAATCGTTAGCCGCTTCTCAAAAATTGCCGTAAAGCTATTGAATTTTAATATCTCACCAGGCAAAATTAACTGGTGGTAGATCCGAGCCAGTACACGGTACGTAGTCGCTCTCGTTAAAGCTGTAACTGCCTAATAATAAATAATAAGCGAACTCCGGGTGCCGAAGTGTGAGCTTAGGATGCAACCGGGAACCAGCCCGGATGATTATGATTTATGAATCACATCAAAACATGTATTTACATTCATCATTATCAGGATCGCTTACAGCACGGAAATCAAATGTAAAAAAATGTAATTAGCTGCCGCAAGTAGGTATCCGCAACTAAAAAAACACACCACGTCATAGCTTAAACACCTACATTTTTACTAATAGATTTTTTAAACGGACGTCAATCGGTACAACTACCCTAAATTAGTAGGGGAATCCCCGGGCGCGGTATCTTTTGATGTCCCTTAATCCGTTTGTCGGCGGCGGCCGCGATGAATGGCGGCGCGTTTGACGGAAGCCGCAAAGCGAAGAAAATATTACCTACTACTACTATCAGTGTTGCCATACTTGTTAGATTTTGTTAAATTAAAAATTGGTGGGTTATTTTCCCAATTTTTAATTTTATTATGTATTATACAAGTTAATAATTTGTAACGAAAAGAGGTTTGTTTGTTATGCGTCTCGTCATCCTTATGAATCCATTTTATTAATTCAATAGGCTATTGTGTAAGTAAGTAGTTCCAGAATTCGTTTTTAAAGAAACTATTAATATTCCAACATCGTTAGCTAAACTAAATAACTTGTATTTATTAATGGATTCACAGTTGATGTGAGTAATGTAATGGTTAGGATTCGAACCTAGGATTTTCCATGGTAAGGTGAACCTTAACCACTAAGTAGGAGGGCATACCGTGGCGGTCCGCGCACGGCTGCTTTGAGTGCGTGCCCCTCCTTATCCGGGTGGTGGAGTGTGAAGTGTGGAGGCCATGATATACCCGGGTCAGCCAGGGTGAGAGGGATATGCCAGAAGCTACCTCGCTCTCGGCAGCTGATGGCCCGTGACGGCCGTGCGTTTTGTTTCTCACATAATCACTCCTACTGATTCCGGCAGTGGGAGGAGCCCCGTGTGGATTTTCGTACGATTAAAAAAGTACTAAGTAGGTACTAAGCTATGCGCATTATTCCTAACGCGCAGTAAAAAACAAAACATAAGCAAAATAAAATCACGTATTACTTTAATTGAGCACATAGGTACATGTTCTTTTTTAGGCAAAAATTTAGTTGGCACTAGGCAACATTATTCCCAATTTACAGAATTCCTTCTCTTTTGTTCAGTCAGTTGCTGTGTGTGTTGTTGTTGGTTGTGATAAACTTGCGTGATGTTGGATTTTTATTGTAATAACGAGTATTATGAAATGATGTTTTGTGTTTTCAAGAAGTTGGTCGTCTGTACAGTGTACAAAAATTGGTGACGGAAGACCAGTAATTACCGTTGTGGAGTGTTTTAGGAAGATAGTGAACCATATCTAATTAAAGTTTTCGTGTGTTACTCCTTCACAACGGCGACCGCCCAGGTTCTTTTTCGTGTGTTACTCCTTCACAACGGCGACCGCCCAGGTTCTTCACTGCTTTGGAACAGAGAATTCTCGAAGTTCTCGAACGTTTCGAAGCAGACCTGTAGCTACTGAGAACGAGTAGGTACCGTGCGAGCTGGATCGGTTCTCGGAGTTAAACACGTAAATGTGTAGTGCATAATTTTTTCAGTACCTAAGTACTCTTCTTTTTTATTAAATTCAAATAAGTTTACTGTTGTGTGTGACCTGTTTATGTGATAGGTAAAACCCCTTGTGTCGTGTCTCGTGAAGTGTATGAACTAGTACATTCCTAGAGCTGGAACAGAACCAGTACCAGATTAAGAACATCACCGCGTCGCATAAAGTAAACCTCGGTAAGTGATAGGTACTCTAAATTTCTGCGATGTATTTCTAAACGCTACGTAGGTACGTACATACGCGCAAAGCGACGCGGGTACCAGGCGCACAGCTGAGTTTAAAGATTTTGCAGGTTATTGGACTCAAGTGAACTTATTACGAAAGTACAAAATACGATAGTGTTGTGACCTACCCCTTTTAGTGATATATCGAATAATGAAAGGATTTTTTAAGTTTTGTATGATAATTACCGATGCTATCTTTTTTTATTTGCCGTGTATTTAGTCAGTGCGTATGTCTTCATCATACGATATACTACCAAGTCCTTTCGGCTTCGGGAGCGTTCTCCTTACACCCTGTATAGTATGCGGAACCCTCGGTGCGCGAGTCTGACTCGTACCTGTTTCCTTCGAGTTTAGTTTTTTCTGTAAGTGCGCTATATTTAGAACTATATTTTAGTAGATACGTTGAAACCAACCTATATCGATTGCAATTCCATGTTTGCCTTTCACGTTGTACCACGACCTAATTATAACTGACATTCAATAGCTAGTTACGATTTCTTACTGGTATATGTCTTGCTAGCAGGCATTGTAGACATAGACTACTTTTTCTAACTGCATTCCTTGTTTTCTCGGAGGTAGTCTTAAGAATATTTCCATCACTAACTAAATAATGTAAACGCTGTAGGTACAGAAACTACGTACCTATTCACTTAATCACTGCAACACGAATTGAACGATACGGCCCCGGGTCTATTTGGGTGCTATGTGTCTTGCAAATATCATTTCACCTCCGGCTACCGCAGACCCGAAGAGGCCGTGCGTTTAATCGGTTTGAGTCCGACATAGCCACAGTTACCGACTTAGGCATCCGTGGTGATTTAGCACACGATAAAAAAGTCACTACATCACAACAAGCTTCTTTGTGTTCTATTGATAATTCTACATAGCTCTTACATACACTGGGTTGATTATTAACTCTTCGTTATCTAATTAGATTATTATGAGGTAGGTACACCACGTGTTTATTAGAAACTTTTGAAAAATATTATCACAAGAAGTAAATACCCGTGGTTCGACTGTAATATCCTAATAGTTAGGGGACAGGTATTGTTTTTCATGGTGCAAATATGTTGTTGGACAAAATGACTAACATAAACCTATGGAACAGTTGAAGCTAAGCTAGGCTGGAACCCCTGATCCGTGGGACCTTGTGTACAGTATTACTACCTACTACGATATTATTTATGATCTTCCCAAGATTGTCGCTTGTTGGATTACATTTGTATTAAAAATATTGAAATGCTCACGATATATTCTTTTAATTTCAGGGTATGGAATGACACTTGGGTTTTCGACGATCCTTATACCCGCTGTGCAGACGCCGCGTGCTGGTGAAATATTACATTTAAACAAATCTGAAATATCATGGATAGGTGAGACATCTTCTTGGATTCCATGATATAGGCAACCAAGTAATTATGAGTATTTGTGCGGGACATTAACAATTAAACATAACTTGTAACCCTGCACAGGTATTTTTGTAGCTGCGTTTACCTACAGTTCGCCAGTTAGAATAGTATGGTTAAGTGTCACCTTAGCCATAGAATAATCAATAATAATGCTTCAACTTTATATAATGAAACCTGTATTAAAATAATAAACAAAACAATATTTTAATCTCGTCCTTTGAAGATAACCAAAGTCATTAGGTAATTTAGCATCTATTTAGAACTTACATTTGCCGACCTGAAGTCAATTGTACATATGAATAAAAAGTAAACAGTATTTGCTTCACAAAAGCGGTCAACGAGAATAAATAAAAAAAAACAACCCTAAATCCAACCACACGTCCTGATCGACTACCTGATCTCCTGGGGGACGGACACAAATACAACGTAGCTCTGGTAGATTTTCTTGAGAAACTTGACATTCTTGAAATAATGTTATATAAAATTTACCACTTACTTGACACTGGCAAAAATGCGGCGATCCTACTGCAGAAGAAGCCATCTTCAGAAGAAGTTGAGGTTTCCCTTCAAACATGTGTCATACTCATATGTGAATTATCATAATTTAATTTGAGAAATACCCTATCGTTTAGTAACGAAGCAAATTCGATATTTTCTTCCCATCCAAATTTTCTATAAGAACTGCACAACGCGCTTAAAGAGCTTTAAGTCAAATAGAACTCGACACCATTTCCACACGTAATCTATGTCCGTGCGGTGTCGGAATGAATATTACCACCCCCATCTAATCCGGATGCTGTCGTAAGAAGCGACAAAAATACGCAGACAATATCACTGCGAGAGAAGGAAAACTCGAAATAAAACCCTGTACCGACTCGTCTGACCTGCGTGGAAACAGTAGGCCAAAACCTCCTAACAATGCGAGTGGACTATGTCCAGCAATGGTCTGCGATAGGCTGATTGATTGATATAATATCATTTAAACCTCTATGCTGATTTGTGATACTTATTTTGCAGGTTCCATTAATTTAATAGTAGTGCCAATAGGATGTGCTCTCTCCGGACTAGTGACATCGCCTCTCGGAAGAAAAAAGGCAATGCAGATGGTGAACATACCATTTTGCATAGCCTGGCTATTGTTTCATTTCTCTTCAACAACGGGACATCTTTACGGAGCTTTATTTCTGACTGGACTGGCAGGGGGACTGCTAGAGGCACCTGTAAGTGTTAAAAATTCTTATTAAAACATAATTGCAAATAATGAAAAAAGGCCTACAGATGGAACGTCAACATATATTATTACATTATTAGAGTCCCAACGCCGAAAGTGTCCAATATTTGATATTTACTATATAGTATTCTCATTAACTCCACCAGCTAAGCTAGAGTGTTTGTGTTAGGAATGGGTTTATGTTGATAGTGTAATGGTCAGGTTTTGAATCCGAGACCTCTTGATCGGAAGGTTCTTCAATGGCGTTATTATGGATGTAAAGAAACGTGATTCCGGATAAGTGAAGCTAAATCAATATTTGATTTAGGTCAAGTAATCCCTTTTACAAAGTAAGATATTGGTTTAATATGTTTTATTTGATTTGTATTATTTAGCAGCCACGAGGTTCACCTAACCACTGACCGTTAGCAAAGCTCATGATAATAGACTTGGCAATTAATGTAGCCTCGATTATTATGAGGTTGCTCACCAGAGATATTTGATTTCGCTCACGTAATAGTGAACGGTGGAAGATATTAAGTATGTACAATGCCAGTTGATTTAAAAGTGATACTCAAGGATTATTAATGCAATAGCTAATAGGTAGTTAAGCTAATGTGGTATTTTAACAGTTAAATCAGTAATACGAATAATTTAAGAAATGGCTACTCAATCAATGGTAATAAAATTATTACGTAACAATGCCCTTAACAATTCAGATAAGATAAAAACCGGATACATAGCTATATCTACTATATGTGTATAGTGTCGTAGAATAAAATTGTTCTAAGTATATGATCACACGCCAAATTTACGTGCCGGAAACTTTTAATAGGGAGCAGTCATGCCAACTGCTGTCTTTCCAACAGAAGGAAACAGTCTGGTAGGTTCCCAGATAAAAAGTGGGCTAAATCAGAGTATCTCTGTGAAAATTTTATCGAAATCTGTTCAGGCGTTTTAGCATGATTGAAGTAACAAAACAACAACCCTAAGGAAATATTTTGTAATATTGTGTTTGTAATGCGAACATTAATCCCGTAATAATATGTAGGTAATTCGAATGACCTCCTTCATTCGCTTGGGTTCAAGTCTATACTAGACTATATTATTCATTCCTGCTCCGCACTGTCGGTAATAGCATGATGTTATATACATATAAACATTTTTTTTAAGCATTCTATCTATTAAAAAACGTATCAAAATACGTTGTGTAGTTTTAAAGATGACCCGCGCAACTTCGTCTGCGTCACCGCGTTTTTGCAACATTTTTTATTCCTGCTCCGCACTTGTTAGTCGTAGCATGATGTTATATAAAATATAAACCTTCCTCTTTAATCATTCTATCTATTAAAAAACCGCATCAAATTTTAAAGATTTAAGCATACAAAGGGGCATAAGGACATGAAAAATAGGGACAGAGAACGCGACTTTGTTTTACACTATAAGGTAATCTGCCTCTGAAGCAGAAGCACAGATTCGCAAAACCCCGGAATAGCAAAATCCCAGATCAGCAGAAGGACAGATTAGCATAGAGGCAGAAGTACAGACGCACACAGAAAGCGTAATAAAAAGAAAAATCTATGCAAAAACTTATAGATAGGTACCTAACCTATCTATAAGTACAAGGTAGGGAAACGCACCCGTTTTTTTTATTACCAAATCGTAATACCCGGAGTAGGTACTACCATAATGCCTTTACACGTTTGACGTTCTACACGGAAGAATCACTTCGCAGAAGTAGGTACAACAATGGCATTAGAATAAAAGTGATGTTTGTGGTTATAATTATTGACGACGTATGTGCTTGGCGAGTAAAACCTAGGTGGTAAAACTTCCATTTATGAGGTTAATAGGAAAACCATAGAAAAATGCTTGATTCCGTGAGGAAAACTGTAAGTAAATATAAATGACTAAGTAGCTGATTTCCGCGGCGCCACTCGTATGGAAATCAAAACTCATCTATCCTGATATCAAATACCGGCCATAGGTACCTCCTACCTACTAAGTACCCACATCGTGGTAGTAAGGTTTCACCACCGTTCTCAATCCATCTTGTAAGATTGATATTTTTCGTTGTTGTTATATTGTTTTACAACTTACTAGCCAAATTATTGTTATTCTTAACTATTAGTAGAACTGATTTAGGATTAGGATAGCGAAATGAAAGTTATATGGAATTTTAATATATCAGTAGAATATTACGACCATAAATAAATAAATCACAGTTTGTAAATTGATAATTGAAGGTGCGCATGTAGGTAAGGTAAATAATTTGTACAGATCGATATTCGCCATGTGCAGTGAAATGGGGTTGCTAATAGAATTATTATTCCGTGGGGAGACCCTTTTACCCTACATACTCCCCAGTAATGATGCACCCTATTAATAAACATTGATTCAACTGTAAACCAGACCGTACTTTGTAGATCATTCATCGGAGTTCGAGTTTAACTGTGTCTCCACTGAACTTTTCGTGAAGCGAGTACCATTAGATCTCCACAAACAATTGGCGTCTTGGCGATAGTAGTTAAACCAGGTGGTTGGTTTCCAACTATCCATTACGACTGTCATAGATGTTCGTACGACAACCTCTACCGATGGCGTTACCGTAATCTTCGAGACAGGACCGGACCAGTGTAAATAGCCATTCCAATCATACAAATATTCGCAATGTCCGCGTAAGAAGCGCGTATTCGATTCACTAAATTGAACCTACGTTTCTTGCGTGAACTTTTAATAGGATCTCGCAATGTTGTAAATATACTAGAGACCTACAGACACATTCCCTCGACATAGTTTTGTAAAATTATACCTCGTACATTATTTATAATTTATCTCAGCCGAATTTTGAATTGAACAAAGAAATATTCTGTCATTTTACGTAGGTATTATAAACTTTGGAACTCTATTTTGTTCTGAGTTTGTAGTAAAAGCAGCCTGCAAGGATCGTCACTTGCAATGTTCAAAAAAAAATTACGACTTTGTAACTCCCTAGAGGGTTGATTAACGAAAAACAGATAACTAAAGTACTAACTAACAATTCATTGATACCAGTAACTGTATCCACCGTCTCATTTACCTCCGTACCTACCTAGTTACAGGCATAAGTATCATACCCTTCTGTGGCATACACTGTTCTAAAATGTGTGTGCATATATATGTTTGCGTGAGTGTGTGCATATGTGTGCACGCGTTATTCTTTTCAGGGTAATTTGTATACGTTTTTTTAATAAGCTCCCCAATGAAATTAGGGATTTGCCCATCAATAAGTTTAAAAATTTAGTAAAAAATAAGTTAAGTCAAAAAGCTTATTATAAAATCCAGGATTATTTGGATAATAAACAAGCCTGGAAATGAGCTGCTCACTCCACTTGCTACTCAGCTAAATTTTGTATCTAGACTAAGTAAACTATTGTAAATAGACCAAAAAAATAGAAAAGCCCGCTGAGTTTCTTGCCGGAGTCTTCGCAGGTCGGAACGCGGCCCCGACCTGAGAACCACCACCACCGCGGTGGTCCATTTGCATTTGATAAAATATTGTTGATATTGACGTTTTGTAAGTGCCGTTTACTGGTCTATGCAGAATAAATGATTTTTGATTTGATTTGATTTGATTTGTGATAAGGGTCACACATTCAAAGATTATCACGATATTTTTTTAAATTGCAGGTGCTGACGTATGTAGCTGAAATAACACAGCCTCATATACGAGGTGCTCTCGCAGCTACCAGTTCCTTATGTATCATAATAGGTGTATTCACCCAGTTCCTCCTGGGCCTCGTGCTGTACTGGAGGATAGTGGCAGCAGTCAACATTACGTTCTCGGTAATTCTATTTATCTATCGTCTTTCATATTAAATGTGTTATAGTTTTTAAATGTAGGTATCTCTTTATATAGTATAAGAACATTTAAGTACTTTATATAACAAAAGGTAAAATATATTGAATCTATCATTTAAAGCATTGAAAAATACTTAGTTACTCGTAATTATATATTATACTAGCTGATGCCCACGGCTTCGCCCGCGTGGAATTTTGTTCCCGTTCCCGCAACCCTTGGGAACCTTTTCCCGGGATAAAAAGTAGCCTATGTGTTATTCCAGGTTCTAATCTACCCCTGTACCAAATTTCAACCAAATCAGTCCAGCCGTTTATGCGTGAAAGAGGAACAAACATCCATCCATACATCCATCCAAACAAACTTTCGCCTTTATAATATTAGTAGGATTTTTTATCATATAATTTTTTTTTCATCTTAGGAATAATACCACGGATACCACCTCCATCAAAGTCGGTGGACGTAATTATGTCGGACTCGAACCGACAAAGTAATTTTATATTATATATGTTGTTTAATGTCATCTTTCAATATAAAGATCCATTATTTAATCCATATACATATAACTAGTTTTATGCAAAAAAATAGACTAAATCGTACAGCTTTTGATTTATTGTAGGTACACATTTTGATACTATATGTACAAGTATTAGGTATTCCTTTATTTTAGCATTTTGCTGACTAAAGCAGGTACATAATTAAATGTTTATAGCAGAGCCTTTGATTTAAAGAAATATACCCCGAGGCTTTTCATTGTCGGCTCGCCCGTATTTAAAATGTGTCTATGCCTATTTTTACCTTTTGTTGATAAAGCAATGGCCGTATTTATTACGCTTCTCTTTGAACTTCTTTAAACAACAGTCTCTAAAATGTTTTATTCATTTTCCCATTCTGGTTTCACAACTCGTGCTTTTACCTCTCATGTAAAATATTGATCTGTGGCTTAAATGTTTTTTGGGTTTTTAGGTGGGTTTATCATCTACCATTAAGCGTGCTAAAATAATCATTGCTTGCTTTTTGACAAGGATTTAGTGGGAGTTACAGCTTTTCTAATGTGCAAAGAGCGGCCTTATCGCTGGAAACTATCTCTTCTAGGCAACCATGTCATATAATTGCTTTATTGTACACTTCAATGGACGCCTACGATTTTTGATGATCTACCACTAGCAATGTGGGTGGAAGGAACGTAGAAAGGCTTCCTGTAGAGCAAAACCCATGCTCAGGCCCTCTCCGTGAGTAGCGGCGCTGCCGTGAAACAAATGGTAACTCA
This sequence comes from Pelosia muscerda, assembly GCA_963691645.1. Lineage (NCBI taxonomy): Eukaryota > Metazoa > Arthropoda > Insecta > Lepidoptera > Erebidae > Pelosia > Pelosia muscerda. The sequence goes on along the minus strand of OY829098.1, from coordinate 12,798,042 downwards.
CACATGCCCTCGATTTGACAGAAGAATAAGAATGTGGCTAATTCTATAATCAAGTATCTATTGTATGGTTGATTGGTCAGTCAGTTGATTCTATACGACTGTGAGCGTTGAACCACTTATTCAATTGGTTGTGCTTTATCGGGGTTTAGCTACTACCCTTCTTAGTTTGTCACTCCATCTGACTGTGGCCGAGCTGTGACTGTAGGAAAATTATGAGACTTGCCTATAACGAGAAGCGGGTGGATTCCTTTTATCAAAAAATATATTTACCTATTCACAAACCCACAATCTTTACAAACCTATCCAACTACATCACACTCCAGGAAAAAGACAAGAGAAAAATAATTATCAGTTGATTCGTATATACCTACTATATGTACGAATAGTTTAGTTTAGTTAGCAAATTCATTGTACCAAGTCAATGTATTAAAAAAAAGTAGATATCTAAGTATGTTTATCCGCATTCTTGAACCCAGAACATAAACTAGATAAACTATGCCCCAGAACACATTGACTATGCTTACTTTGGGTCTAGATAGCATTGTGTAGAATTTCGTAGAATAATTGTTTATTTATTTGTGTCATTTATAAATATAATATAGTAATTATGAACCAAAACATTTATTATAGTATTTTTGTCTCGTCTCATCAGTCCATTACCCATACCGCTAGGCTACCGCGGTTCCTTTAATTTTTTTTCATTTCAACATCATTACATGTGTACCTATCTATGTACTATCGAAGAACTTCTTATGTCTCTACATTGACCTGTTAGTTGTAGATAATAATAGCAATACGACAATAATGATATTATAAACAATAATTGATTTCAGGTTCTGGCAATCGTCGCACTGTGCTTTGTACCTGAGTCGCCACATTGGTTAGTGTCGAAGATGCGATACGATGACGCAAGAAAGGTATTCAGTTTCTAACTAAAAGTCTAACCTACATATCCATACATATAATCTAAGTAAACACACACACATATTCTTCAACTTAATAATGACAACAAGACCCTTTGTAGTATGCGAGCCCATCTCGGTAAAAAGGGACAGATTGAGAGACTTATCTACTTATTCCAAATTTCCAATAAATTGGAAACCTTTTTAATGAAAAGAAACTTTATAAATCTATGTGGGTAGTAGGTTCCCAAGTTCCTACTATTACATGAATTTACAAAGTATCTTTTTCGTCGATCTGAAAATCGTTAATACTTCTCGCAGTCGTACAAGCACTGGGTCCTCATTACTAACATAAAATATTTAGTGACTACTAAAATATCCTAGATGACGTTACGTGTATCAATTTATTACACCACTTGTATAAAATTCCTAATAAACAAGAATGGGATACTATAAATGTTATTTTCTAATCAAACTAAAATCATTGTAGCATAAAAACATAAAATAATGAACTTTTATATATAATTTCGATAAATTGTTAAAATAACAGCGCCGTGCACGTTTTTTTTTCAGTACTAAATAGATACAGGTCCGTAATGACCGTAACATAATCCAATATTTTCGCTACTTGTGTTCCTAGATGGCGCTATTTAAAATAAATAAAATTTATGATTTTTGTAAATCACGCAAAAAATCATTGCAATCCGCTTCCAAATTGAGAATTTTACAAAATAAATAACGGATTATAGACTAGTTCAGTTGAAAATCACCAAAAATGAGTTGATCCTTTTCAAAACATTTAGATTACTGACTCGTGCGTAATAAAAAGCAATAGGTATATTGATTGCTTGTTATACCTTTCCCTAAACAAGCTTTCGACTCTCAAAGGAATCTAAAAGCTGACTTAAATTGATATCAAATGATTCATTTGAATGAATGATATTAGTTTTATTAATCCAATTTTATCAAGTAAAATTCTCAATTATGTAAATTAAAGTAATACCTACGTACAATAAAATGCAGAATTATTATTGCATTTTATGTGACACATTTTTGAAAATTAATAAAGGGTAAGTAATGCTTCTGGCTCCTAATTTGTAATTCAGTAACCTGATATTACCTTATTAATTCTTATGTTGTATTAAAGACATTGAAATAAAACCACTTTTAATAGACACTATCGCGTTTATTTTTAATTTTTGGATGATGATTGTGAGGTAACAGCATCAAATTATAAACATTACGTTAGATACCTACATATTATTGTTTACAACAAATATCTTAAATAAATACTATTTATTGTTTTTATTTTACGGTTGTTTAATTTGTAGTTAGTAGAGACCTAAACTTGCCTAGATGACCTTATTATGTTGGTCTCATATTTAGAATTATAGACCCTTGCATACCCTCTCACAGGAGGAGGATAGTGCACCCGTGTGCACAATAAAAGCTAAAAAGACCAAACACCGGACCAAATGACCCGGAGCAACCGCTCCGTTGGCAATACTTGTGGCGTCAGCCAAATGCCAAAAATGACCTCAAATTTGTACTCAGCATACTCAAAAACCCATTACACCATACCCATATTGCAATTTAGTTGGGACAGCGCGGCGGCCATATTGGATTCCAAAAATGACCTCAAATTCGTACTCAGCATACTCAAAAACCCATTACACCATACCCATATTGCAATTTAGTTGGGACAGCGTGGCGGCCATATTGGATTCCAAAAATGACCTCAAATTCGTACTCCACATACTCAAAAACCCATTCCACCAAACCCATATTGCAATTTAGTTAAGGCAGCGCGGCGGCCATATTAGATTTCAAAAATGACGTCAAATTCGTACTCAGCATACTCAAAAACCCATTACACCATACCCATATTGCAATTTAGTTGGGACAGCGCGGCGGCCATATTGGATTCCAAAAATGACCTCAAATTCGTACTCAGCATACTCAAAAACCCATTACACCATACCCATATTGCAATTTAGTTGGGACAGCGCGGCGGCCATATTGGATTCCAAAAATGACCTCAAATTCATACTCAGCATACTCAAAAACCCATTACACCATACCCATATTGCAATTTAGTTGGGACAGCGCGGCGGCCATATTGGATTCCAAAAATGACCTCAAATTCGTACTCAGCATACTCAAAAACCCATTACACCATACCCATATTGCAATTTAGTTGGGACAGTGCGGCGGCCAGCCATATTGCTTTTCCAAAAATGACATCAAATTCGTACTCAACACACTCAAGAGTTCAAAGTCATAGCTGGCGAAAAGAGGATTTTGGGATTTTGCTTGTGCGAATATCCCCTGTGGAAATAACCGGATTGAGAGTTTGGAAATGCGATCTATATTACGTCGCATTCACAGTCATAACATTATAAAATTAGTAACATTGTGCCAACACTGTGATTACGTATTGTCACATTGGACGAAATGCCGATTTGACTAATATCAGATTTGACCAATGTCGTTCACCCCTATGGCCCCTACCCCATTGTAATTTATTAAGAATGAACTTCTTGATCTTGAAAATATAAAACACCACCATCTATTGGCTATGACTGCGTAACATAATTTATGCTGAATCTCGGGCTATTTCATTGACATCTAGTGGCAAACAGTTATATTTAAATATAGCCCGAAAAATAGCCCAAGTTAAGGTGGTCGCATTTTCTTGTATGTGATGAGGTATCTGTAATCTGTACTTTAGTATTATGTTATCTGTGGTACAAGTAAAAACGATCACACGTTAAATATAAATTTATATTATTGGTTAGTACCTAATAGCTAAAATGTTGTGGTAACTGAACCAATTTGAAACCATATTGAATTATTAAACATTAATATTGGCGTTTTTGTTTACCTACTCATATTTTACAAACTTATTAGTCAGTTGTAGTTATTACACATTTCTTACATAGTACCTACGGCAGAGTTCACTGTGTTCGGCTGTGGTTCATTTGTTTCCCATGTAATTCGTTGAGTACTTATTTCAGAGCTTGCAATGGCTCCGAGGTTGGACAACTGCTAGTGCTGTAGAACAAGAACTTCAAGATATTCAAATGTTATATAAAAAAGAAAAGGGTACGGATTTTACCTCTTTACCTTTACCAATTTTAACGTATGTATCTTGAGTTAGCCACATCGATACTTAGCCAAGAGTCACCTCAACATCCCAGCTATAGTTTCAATTAAGTACTTACATTCAAAGCTTGTAAGTACTTTAGAGGTACAGGTTTAATCTTTACTTTTTATCCTTATATTAGCTCTCTCTCTCTTGGAGTATACCTGAAAACTGCTCAAAGACACGTCCGTTAATCAGTAGGTAGATAGTACCATCTAGCAGTAGCAGTTGGCACTCGTCCCGACGTGCTATAGGCAACATTCAACTGAACTGCACTTATGAAGTGAGTACAGACATATTATATTGCGCTATAGACATTTTTAATAGAATCTTGGTTTGATATGAATAGTTTCTAGTTATTATCCTCGACTAACGTAGAAAATACCTAAAAGGTAATGGTTTTCTCATCAGCGTTGTAAAGCGCACCTTCCAGCTCCCATAGATAAGTGGCAATCGTTTTATAGAATGGAATAGAATAGATTGATATGTATGAGATAGACATTCGTTCATGCCTGTCACTGTGCCTTGCCATAAACGTCAAAATATCTTGAACTATAAAATCTTATACCTACATTGAACTTCATACCTATTCTATTCCATTCAACAAAACTATTGCCAAGTGGCAATCTAGGGCCCCTTTATCGGCAATCACAACGACTTTGTAGTGGTAGTGCTACTCGACAGGGGTTGTCAAAGTAGAGGGCGACCTTCACAACTGTGTTCTTGTGTTCGGACAAAACCTGATAGGTATATTTTATTATTTGTTTCAGTTGCGGATGATACTGAAGAAAGCTTTAGTGAAAAAATGTCACATTATCTGAAGAGAAGTTTTCTTATGCCTTTTTTCATCGTTAGCTTTAGTTTCTTCGTGGGCAACTTCAGTGGCATGACCACTTTACAGGTCAGTGCCTAAGGTACTCTGCCTATAATGATTCCAAACTAATATTAATGCGAAAATACTCTGTCTGTGTGTCAGGTTTTCACACACAAACTTCAATTTAGAATTTCTGATGCTCTAGGTAATCAATTGCCCAAGCTCACCCGCGGCAGAATGAACCGGACGCATATTCCTCTGTTATATTCTGCCGTAATATTGAAACGACAAAAGTGGATCAATGAACACACACACTAGATGCACATTTAAGAAGTACAGGCCATCATCTGTCCGCAGTACTTCCTTGACTAAAGAATTAGTAGGTACTTACCTAAACTACAAGTAACCCCTCCCAACTATTCGTAAATTGCATGTGTTTACCTGTCGGTCTGCTGCTGAGTTTCTTACCGCAGTCTTCTCAGGTCGGGGCCGCGTTTCGAACCGGTGGTCCATTTGCATTTGATAAAATGTTGTTGATATTGACGTCTTGTAAGTGCCGTTTACTGGTCTATGTAGAATAATTTTTTTTTGATTTTGGTAGAGTAATGGCAGATTTCGACCCTGCTGGCCTTTATTTCGTAAGATCGACTCCTTGACTACTAAGATACTGTCGTTACCGATGTTTCTTTCTATGTATGATCACAGTATAGCTTAATTTTATATTTTCCAGACATACGCCGTGTCGATATTCCAGATGCTGCAGACACCGATCGACAAATACTACGCAACGTTAATACTAGGATTGCTCCAGATTATAGGTTCTAGTACATGTGTCATCCTAGTACATTACACAGGGAAGCGGCCGTTAACGTTTTTTTCCACTGGCGGAGCAGGAGTCTGTTGTATACTAGTCGCATCATTCGACATTTACATCAAAATGGTATGAAGATTTTGACACCGGTTTACCTGTTCTATTTTTCTAATAAAAATATCGAGTTCAAGTTGCTTGGTATAGGTATACTAAGCAACTAGAGCGTTATTAGGTAGATACCTAATAACGCTCTAATTGCCGAAACTCCACAAATAGAAGAGCTCTCATATTACTTAATTGAGCCCGCGCCGCGCGCCGTGGAACACCCGGCAAGTTGCCCAAATATCGACGGCAAATATCGTAATAAAATTATTACGGTGGTTAAGTACATACTTATAAATATTTAAGATTAGTTTTCTATTTTTTAAATTATTCATTGCATAATAACAACCGTAGTTATCCATCCTTTGTTTATTAGTTTTTTGTTTAGCAACATTTTGTTGCGAATGGGAAAAGATCTCCACAACATAACTCAGGGTATCTTGATACGGGGTTCAGGTTATCATACCAGTGTTCGTCCAGGCTATGTATCTAATCTATATTCCAGTATACATATAACACCCTATTTGTGTATTTACTTAGTACTTTCGTTTGGTTCAAAGGGTACTAAGAGTTTCAATCAATCAATCAATCGTAGGATAGGGAGCAGTGGCACACATTTGGAGAGGCCTATGTCCAGCAGTGGACTAAGAGTTTATGACTATAAAAAACCTATTGAAATCAAAAACTGGCAAAGATTTAGTACCCCGGCCATATTAGGTAGACAGGTTTCAATCCAACACTAACTTGGCTTATGTTTTCTTCTTTTTATTCGCCCACATGTCACTTTTGTGTAGCAAAGGTCAGACAGGGTTGGCGTCGCGGGGAAGGGGGTTACGCCATTTTCAGTTTTTCTGAGAAAAATAAAATGATACATGAATACAATAGAATAGCGTGGCCGGCTTGACTGAGGCTAGAAGAAACTGAATAACCGCTTACAATAAGGTATATAATAGTTAACTTTGTTTATTAAAATATACCTACTTTGAAAAATAAATTAAATCCATGCATAGGTAACGGATTTAATTTATTTTTCAAAGTATATTTAAATAAATAAAGTTATTATATACTTATTCCCATTTACAACACTAGCTCATTAAATAGCTTTGCATGTGTAAAGCGGATACCTATTTCAAATCCTGGAATTCTAGATCGTACTTGGATGAACAATCTCAGTAGAAAATAAATTAAGAACACCATTTAACACACTTTATTTCTAACCCCCCGACGTAAAAACGACTGGGCGTTATAATTAACCCCCGACGTGAAAACGACGACGGGGTGTTATAAGTTTCACGTGTCTGTGTGTGTGTGTGTGTTTGTGACATCGTACCTCCCCAACTGATGAACCGTTTTCGATGTAGTTTTTTTTTGCTTGAAAGCTGTAGGTATTAGTCGGAAGTGTTCTTTTCTATGTTTGATGAAAACCGATCCAATATGGCCGCCGCGCCGCTACAAAATGGCGAACCGCATATTTTTGCACAATATGGATGTCAAATGAAATGGCTTGATCAGTAAAATACGATACACTAACAAATATCAAATTCAAGATGGCCGCCATCACCAAATAGTGAATTACTTTCTAAATTTACTAGTTCGTCAATATGGGTATAATATGAAAGGGCTTGACAAGGAGACCAATTTAAAAAGTATAAGATAAAAATGAAATTAAAAATTTAAAAAACCTCCGACAAAAAAAATACCAATATGTGGAAGTGCTTCACCAGTTAGAGGGCCCCGATACGACAACGCATGCATTATTTATTTTTTACTTTTTAAAGGCATTTTTTGTGACGGGGGTTTTTTCCAACAATACCGACACATTTTTTACTAATTTAGTATACTAAGTGGATTCACGTTGGTAGTGTAATGGCCAAGATTCGAACCCGAGACCTCTCGATTCGTAATATAATTTATAAGTATTAAGTTTGACTGTGTAACTACTGGACCTTAGAGAAGCGGGCTCGTAATGTTGAATGCACACGTGCAGTCGTGTACAATGCACAAGGGATACTTCCGGGGGCGCTATTTACAGAGAGCAAGGGGTTTATCCTATCGCGGTTCTATGAGCGAACTCAATTAAACGATCCTCTCCTATTCTATTTATAACGACACCTGCATGGCTACGACAACCATAGGGTTGTCGCCACTTACGATGTAAATAACGCATACGTGAACGAAGATACAGTCAATTCAGTAACAATACTCTTTAAAACGCGTGTTTTTAAATACTTGCCCTCAATATAAAGATATTTAAAGTACTTACTTAACGTACTCGCCATATTGAATGATTAATTTTGAATGAAAATTTCTAATTTAGTATTTTTTGATTCTAAAAATGCCATAAATTACCATTGTACTACCTTTCAGTACCTATAAAACTAGGTTACCTACAACATGTACTTATTATTTAATATATACTTATATTGTATTATATTGAATCTATTGTCCACAGTATGGCTTCACGAGTTCAACGGGGACAAACGTGACGTCACTAATCACCAACGTCACTTCACCGACCGTCCAAGATGAGGTGGTAGGTCATGGTTAACGCTTCATACCTATGTAGGGACATCGTAAGGATTTTCGTACAATTTCTTCAGAAATGCCACTTCAATGTCTATTGTCTGCTGACTTACCTGCTTTTTCCATATTATGAAAAAAAATTAGAGAGGTACATAGCATGTCATTATTTTGTTCAATTATTTCAATAATTCTATTTAATTTTATTTGTTTTTCAGCGGAACCCTTATTCCTGGATGCCCATGACTCTACTAATGCTCTTGGCTCTAATTTCACATACTGGTCTAAGATTACTACCATGGATATTGATAGGAGAGGTAATGTCTTCCTTCTTTCTTCGTTATTTAGTATTTCCGATTTCAATTTCTACCTTAGATAGGTAGGTAACCTTTCTAAGAAGCTAAATAAATATGAATGATTTAATAAATAAATATGTACTTAATTGCTTAATATATGCGTTTGGACCGCGGGTGTACCGATAGCAACACTGCTGTTTTCTTATAGAATGTGTCGTTTAACTCGTTTACCTCATTGAAACTTTATTTAAATTCAATGCGAAGTACACTGAATTGCAATAAAGTTACCCTATAGTTTTGATAAACTTACCATTCAAACGTATGGATTGTGAGTGTAAGTACTGTTTATGTAGGTTAGAGACTCTAATTTAGCTATCAAATTGGTACACTGTAGTGACACACACATCCTGTAAGATCAACAAAATTCTGATCGGTACACCCGCGGTCCAAATGCATACGTTAGCATATGTATAAAGACTAAGTAGTATTTCTACACTATGACGTTATTTGTAGTTTGGCATTAAACCATGTAGTCGGCGTTAATCACTAAGTTAAACTCACGGGTATTTCTTACTTCCGCCAAACGCCCAAGCGTCCCCCGAGGCAAGTACCCCAAGCTACACGGTCTACTTGTAAACCGAGAAGATAATTACTTAATGACCGTGCCATTATTTTTTCGTGTCAGATTACATACCTACCTGTTGGAAATGTTTTGCTTAGAGTTCGTTTCCAATGGTTCTTTCTGACCTATGAAATAAATATGTACCTACTGCCGAAGTTTTTTGAAAAGGTCTGTATGACGGACATAAGGAAATAAGGAAACGCCGAAATACAAATACAGAAGGAAGCCAAACCAGTAAATAGTAGAAAATTAAAAAAACAATTATGTTTTAGGTATTCAGTGCTAAAACGAGAGCGGGTGGAGCAGGTTTCGCCAGTGCTGTGGGCTACATTTTCGGTTTCTTGACAAATAAAATGTATATAAGCATGGTGGATACCCTATCTATATGGGGTACTTACGGCTTATACGGCATTGTGAGGTGAGAACATTGTTTGGATAATTCTTATTTAGGGGTTATAACACAGTTTTATTGTTAGCGTTAAGGGGTGCAATGTAATGGGTATGAGAACAATGTAAAATGAAGTGAACATCTCGATATGTTGCCATCGTTGTTTACAAAAATCTGTAGGTCCTTATTATATAATACTGCTTTACAAAGTCAGTTACCATTAAGAGACCCACCCGAAGTGTAGATATTTCATTCTATATCTTTTTATTTCAGCATCATAGGGTGCATCGTATTTTATTTCACTCTACCGGAAACCGAGGGGAAAAAACTGAATGATATAGAAAACCATTTTGCTGGCAGGAAAAAGTTAAACAATCAAGTGTACCGTTCCAAGGTTTGATTTTTAACTATTTTTATAGATTTATCTTTGTCTTCGTTCTGAAATTAATTCAAAAATTGGAAAGTTTAAATAACATTACAAACTATTTAGCTAGCTTTGTAAGCTAGGGCAGGCCGTAGTAACGGCGGAAAGACCCATCATGGGGCAATGGCTGGAGAGGCCGCACGGTAGCCCCTCGTACAGGCTGACGTAGATGATCACCGGGCACGGATGCTTCGGGGATTACCTGCGTCAGTTCCAGAAGGAGCTTCCGAGTGCCATACCTGTGATGCGAGCGAGGATTCAGTCCTGCACTGACCGGGTGCCCGGTGTGGGAAATGCCGAGGCGTGTCCTGGTGGCGGCCCCAGGAGTGTGCATTCTCTCGCTCGCCACATTGCTCACAGCTATGGTACGATACTCGAAAGCCTGGGCTGCCGGAGCCTCCTTCTTCAAGCAAGTAATGCTCGAAAAGGAGACGGCGGGGTGAATTTGGGGAAATCTCCGGACCCGCTGCGATAAGCGAAGGTGACTTGGACATCGGAGGTCGCAGCATGACCTCCGTCCTCCATGAGCACAGCTCTGGGGGTGACTGGTATAGCCGCCTCTCACCCTAGCAGCTGCAAGCCGCGGCGGGCGGCGGCGCAAAGTGCGCCTCCCCGTACCCGGAAACTAGACGAAGACACCGTGTTCCCCGAGGAGGTGCGAGGGATAAGTGGTCTACTATCTCACCTCCGGCAACTAAATACCTAAAGTTGGCGTTCGTTTTAGTCGGTTTGAGTCCGACATAACCTCTCCAACCAGCTCCGACGGGTAAGGGGGTATCCGTGGAGACTATTCGCACTATTAAAAAAGCTAGTTTTGTAAGCTGGCATGAGTGATATCCAAAGTGGCTGAGTCAACTTTGATGAGAATTTCATCACTGGGATAAGGTACCTATCTACTTATTGATGAATTGTGTTGTTATCATACAAAATATAGAGAATACTTATAAATACAGAATACCTAAGTATTATCTAACTTCTACGACGTAACTAGAGCTTTTTAGATGTAATCCTCCTACTGGGGCAATTGTTACCCAATTCGCATCAGACCGCAACCGGCGTTTGCTGCAAAATGTGGCTGCACCACCGAAAGCGATTCATTTGCATTTTACATACAGCTAATGCTTGGTCGATTCAGCAGGGTCGCAGTTACGATTAGGAAAGTCAACTAATTTTTCTTACAGAGACAAAGTAATGTGTTTATTTCTTACAGAGAAAACCAAAGACCGAAGAGTCAAGAATGCAAGAATTAAAAGGCACTTCTAATCCCTCGTTTGAAGGAGATAGTTCAAAATTATAGCAATAATATTAGGGAAATGTTAGATAACTAATGTGCCTTATAGTCAGGGGCAAAACGCAGTGGTATTCTATTATTAGCCCCCAGACCTCTACATTAAGTGACGTTCTATTAGAGATAACGTCAGTGGCAACGTTCATTGAAGTTTGAGATTGATATCCCTAATCATTAATGTCACTACAAATATTTAATGGAATTTAAATGACTCTTTGTAATTCGAAATAAATGATCTATTTCTGTATATTATTATTGTATTCACTAATGTGTCACGTGATTTCTCGATAATGAAAAAAAAAACAGTTTGACTTATTCCGAAGCTATTTGACTCTTCACTTAGTCTCTAGGTCCAAAACGGCAAATAAGCTGAGCTAAACACAAAAAGCTACTACTTAGAGGTATATACCTACTGTGCAACTGACTGTATTATCTGCGGAGAAAGCACTTCCATAACATTAATTTCGTAAAAATTACAATCAGCTTTTTGTCGTTTAGTAGGTACATGGGTACAGACAGCATCAGATTGATCTGGACTAGCAAAGAACTCAAAAAAATCTTAATATCAAGGTGTTAAGATGTTTTTGAGCAGTTTGCTTGTCATACAACATACAACATTCATACAACATAGTTACTAGATCTTAGTATAACTTCAGTGTGTAATTACCTATATTGATCCTATAATAGTTTCATTGGCGATGTCATTTTGATGTTTATATTTATTTTTATGTTTAATATGAATCAGATTATATTGAAGGTAGCTTATGATATTATCAGAGCTCTCAAATAGTAACTTGAACATGTATTTTTAAGGGAATGGACTGTTTTAAATGCAAGTTTACAACGTTGAATGTATAAATGATGTTGGGTTTATTTATTATTAAAACAAATTTGTAAATATTGTGGCCCCATTTATGGAGTACAAAAGGCCAACTTTTTCCTCTACTTGAACCTGTGACCCCCTGGCATGCTGTCTTAAGTTTTCTGTAATCTCAAGATCTTTCACTCCCTTTATGTTAATAAAGTCGTTCTGTGATCTACAATACCCACATAAAATTATAGGAAGAAAAATCTGTTAAACACTTTAGAAAAACTATGTACTGGGTAAACTGGTAAGAAAAAAATTCTGGGTGAAACGAGAATCAATTCTGCATTAAGAACGGGTAGCAGAAACTAGTCGTGAGTCGTAGTTATCAAATATATAACTTTCTTGCCCATTTTCCCAATTAATAAGTACCTATAAATGCACTCTAGCCTTTGTTTCTCATATTTCTTGTGATGATTGCTACAGGAAACATGCCACATGTTACATGCATTTTATCACAATAAATATTTATTACTAGCAAACCCGGCGAACTCCGTTTCGCTACCAGATGGCATATTATCAGAGATGGCACTGTATGTGAAAAATTATATTCTTGCTTTTCTGTTTAAATTTTTCCTTTTCTTTGCTATAAACCTCACGGAGCCCGAGACCTTTCCAACGAATGCAAAACCGTGGAAATCGGTTCGTGCGTTCTGGAGGGGTGCGCCAAAGTTCACCTAAAATTTCAACTCCGAAAATTGGAACTCCGAAAATGTTCTTCCTAACATTTTTCATCCTAACAATCACAATTCCTAACTACTCTGTCTCTAATTTTTTAATTCCGAATCATTCAACTTCATAATGTCGGTAGCAATAAACATCTATTATACTAATATTTCTATTCCTATATTTTGTCAACATAACCATCTTTTACACTATTATTGAAAGTCATACCTTTTTTGTTTAAATTTATTTTTATTAATAATAAATCAGTATTATTTACATTAATTTTGCGTCAACTTTTACAGTTTTAGTTATTTACACGTACAATCTCGCTGCGGTCATTCAGCCAAGTTCCAGAAACGAATCGGTTATATTTATCGTTCTTGGTTTAGGTTAGGTTAGAATTGCGACCACACAACGCACGAGCCGAGCGAGCGAAGCGAGCGTGCCGCGGCAGCGGCCGGCGAAGTGCCAGAAACGAATCGAAAACGAAAATGGTCATAAACATAACCGTCAGTCGTATTTTATGATTTTCATTCATTTAAGCCAAAAAATCTGTGAAACAACCTTTAATCATTCTAAACAGTTTTCTAATTAATAGTAATAAGTATGTAACAACAAATAACCAAAAAACAATTAAAACTATAAATAAAATATAATTCTACCGACATATATTTTTATTACATTTGGTAGATAAATGTTTCTTTCTAAGTATGAGTGACAATATTATGGTAATTATGTTTAGGGATAAAAACGTTAGGATAAAAAACAGTAGTAGCTTTAATATTGTATGTTAACGATTTTATTGAAAACAATTTTCGGAAACATGAGTGTTATGAACATCGACGGTAGCGCTACAAATAGTATGAATAAAAACTTTAGGATGAAAAATTTTAGGAGGAGTGATAATTCGGATTACAAATCGTTAGGAAGAACAATTTCGGATAAAGAACTTTAGGTGAGTCAATATGGACCCGTTCTGGAGTCATAGCGTCAGGAAAGAAAACCCGACTTATTTTTACATAGTAGATTAAATTTATATACATTTATATTTCATTTATTTAGATGACTATACCTAGCCTAAGTATTTAAAAATCAACTGACACGAATGAATAAAATTATCATAAGTAGGTACTGTAAGGTATGTGATGAATAAATAATACCTAATTATGTTGTAAATACCTATTGTTAAATTGAATAAAGATAAATTTTATGTTTATGATTTTTTTATCTCACTTTTGTCCTAAATTCAGCACTAATAGAATTCAGATTCAGATTCTGAAGCCTATTATAATATCCAGAATTATTTGGATGAAAACAAGCCTAGAAATGAGCGGTTCAATCTACTTGCTACTCAAGCAAATTATTGTATCTAGACTAAGAAAATGTTTGAAAATAGACAAAAAAAAAGGAAAAGTCAGCTGAGTTTCTTGCCGTAGTCTTTTCAGGCTGGAGCCGCGTTTCGAACCGGTGCGGTGGTCCAACTATCTTTTAAATATTGTTGATATTGACGTTTTGTAAGTGTGGTTTAGTAGTATATACAGAATAAATGATTTTTGAATTTAGTTTCTGTTTTGGAAATAAATTTCGAAAACAGATTAGTATTCTTTCTTTGAAACCACGTTTCCAATCTGGCTGAAGGGAATCCCACATAACCGCCATCGCCTTGTATCGGGGTAATTCGTGATTATTTCCGCATGAAAACAAGGGCATCTTATAATAAAACACAAAACTCAACATCAGGGCAACCACTGGTAGTGGTGGCGATAACAATTGCTTTTTGTCTTCCACATCCGAGACGTGTCGTTCACAATGAACGAATTTAAAAATGGAAATGAGTTCTGTCTATAAGTAGGTACCTACCAATATGCCAAGGATATTTTTTTATCGAGGTAGGTAGGTAACAGTTCAAAATTGTTAGTTGTTGGTTGTTGCAAAATTTTCTGTTCAATGGTAAAATTGATTTCTTTGATCCAATGTCACTTGGTATCAAACAAAAAATGTAGGGTATTAAACGTTACATATCATTGAAAAAATAATCCTCTTAATTGTCTTTGGTATTTCAATAGAATTTTAATACCATTGCAAAAATCAGAAAGCTATAGTTTGAGATGGGGCAAGCAAGCTGTATAGTGTCTGGCACTCATCATCATCACAGCTCACTAAGCGTGATTTCTACTGTGACCGGACCTCTCCGGTTTACTGACGTCTATAGCCGGAGTCCTCATTCCGGCTATAGGCGTCATTGAACTTTTACAGAGTTTACCTTTGGACATCAACGGTTGTCAATCAAAAATGTCGGCCACACAAAATGTCCTTTAATAAGCTGCTTTAAAACTGTGTAAGTAGGTACGCTTACAACTCACATAAGATACCTACCAATCTTTAGATTTTTTAGTTAGGTACAGTCAGCATTAGTTCGATAATGACTAGCAAAGTAGGTACTTTGTTTGTCAAGATTAGTCTGACGCTGAATTGATGAAGATAAAGAGAAGAATCGGTAGACCTTATCGTCATTCCTCCTACTGATTAATAAACATTAGAAAAAAAATATCTATAGTGGTTTGCTCTTATCAGGTAATCAATATAATATCAAAATCTGAAATAGTGATAATGAAAATAAGTTCGTCGGTGAAGGTTTTCACTGACAGGTCCCACGACTAACTAATTAACTATGAAACGCAGGACGCAGTTCCATAGTTTGGATCTCCAATTTTGTTGATACCACTTAGGGGAGTGACTAGAACATGGCCCACTTGATGAAAAGTGGTTACCGTGGCCTATAGATGTTGCCGATACCAGGGGCGTCACAATCGTACCTACTGCCGACCCTGTAGAAACCTTCTACTTAATGCGCTTCTTAAAGAACCTGGCATTGTTCAAACTTGCAATGTGCTAAAATATTCGGTTTCTTATCATACCACTTATAGCCGCCGATATAGCCGATTTGTACTTATAAGGTAATTCGGTCTTCTTCTTGTCATTTTGCCACTCATCATTTGGGGTCAGCTCTCCTCGTTACTCGGCGCCAGGATGTACTTAGATACCATTCACTGTATCCCAAGTTGCGTGCGGTGGTCCCCACATCCGAAGGTCCCCTTTAGAACCGGAACCTCTTTAGAGATGGACCTGGGTCGGCTGGGTTGTGAGGGATATGTTACTTATTATCTTACCTCCGGCAACGGAGGACCCGAAGACGGTGTGCGCTTTAGTCGGTTCGAGTCCGACATAACCGCTCTCACTGGCTCCGATGGGTGTTTTGCATTCGGAAAAAAAACAAAAGCGTCCAAAAACACAACTTTTCAATCCTGAGTGTAAAAATGAGAGTTTACTGAATTCAGAACCTCTTTATTTTTTGGAATCGGTTAAAAATTGTTAAAACGTTATATTTTTTACTTTTTACTCGGTATTATAATTTCTTTCAAAGCATAGACAATAAATAAATTAAAAATTGACGGTAGTAGGTACCTACCAATCAGACCATACCCGCCCCATTCACACATGGTACGCCATGATTAAGTAAAATGATATTTTACTCGTGATTAAAATAGTGTTCCGTTGAAAATTTACATGCAGTCTCAATTATGGATAAATCACAGAAAAAGGCCAGAAAAATTGATTTAAATTCTATACCAAATTCTAATCGTTATCAACAAGGCCATAATAATAACGGTTTTGACTATAGGAGTGCAAATCCTCCATTAACGGACTGTGACCCCTTGTGGTCCTCTTTACAATATATAGCGGACCACAGCTGTGATGCCTACGAGAACAGTAACTTGGAGCAATATGATGACTGCCCTATGTACTGCGCCACCTGCGCAGCAGCCGGAACCCAACAACAGGACCAGGTTGCATATTACTACATACACCGAGGTAAGCCACTCCTTAACTTTTCATGATCATCTATACAAGTACCTTCTATGCTGTTAATTAATATAACCTTCTTTAAATAATTATTGTCACCTCAAAATGATCTCAATTCGCTTGACGGTAAGCTAAAAGTGAATTTTCAGGATCGAGAGTTAAAATGGCGGCTCTTAACTTGACGACGAGACGTTTTTATTGGTTTTAATAAATTATTATATTTATATTATATATTAATATTCTAATAAATACATTACATAATAATAAATGTAATGCTAAAATACGTAAAACATGAAAAATAAAGCACGTACAATTTCGATCCAGAGATGAGACGACTGGCGAATTCTGCTTATTTATAAGATGGTTAAAATTCAGTTTCGACTACCCATATCAAATGTCAAACACCGTATTTTAGAAATAGGTATTAAAAGAACGTTGACATCGTGACCGTTTCTAACATTAGGTACTTACTACATCGAGACGCAATTAATGAATACACACTAACCAACATTTACGTGGGCTAAGCTTTATTATATCACTCCACGAGTTCACAGTCCATAGTTTTTTTACACTAAATTGAATTTAAATTTGACCTTTACGTGTAATGGCGAAAATAGGAACTATGGTTGTCACTGCCTAAAGCGTAAAGTTATCCTTAAATAAATAAAATGTGCGAGTGACATACGTAAGAACGTGGCAGAATATAGGTACGAACCGTGAAACGTTTTTATTATAAACCATTATCAACTTTGACAGAAATAGATAATACAATAGTGACATCAATGTTCCCACACTACAAGTCAATAAGTCACTGCCACTGATATTTAAATTTGGTATTCTATGCGGTAAAGGATTTTGGTCTTTTGGTCTAATGCATCCAAATCAAAGACAATTTGGCACAATTTCAAACTATCGTAGGTATAAAGGCGGTCTCACTCTGGTCGTGAATACGTTTATTTTACCAAGGCACCTATATTTGTTATAGAATTGATTATGATTTTGGGAAATGCGTTCGTGATAAACAGGTATGTAACAGAGAACAGTGCATAAGAAATCATCTAGGTGCCTTGAGAGTGAAAGTATAATATTATAACGTATAGTGGTCATCATTTGAGCTTGCTGATGCAATAGCATACGTTACCTACCCTTATGGTTTGTTTACGGTTTTTAAAGGAGCGACTGCCGCCAAATTCCCAACCGTCATTAGTGTGTTTAACTTTTAAAGATGCCTTAATCGTCGAACATCATAGTTAAAAGTAAGTCTCAAATATTTGACCAACAATCAATATGTTCAGATAACGGATTTTTTACCCAAACAACATTCGTACCATGAACTATTCGCCAACATAGTGGTAAGTAGATATGTCTGAACATAATATTAGGTAATATATATTATATAATTATAATGTAGCAAACAGTTCATGAGCGAAACGTTCTATGGGCAAAAATCTGCTGCCAAAATTTTCTGTTGGTCAAGCACTCACTAATATCTCGTTTTGTTAACGAATAGCGTTCATGGGCTAAAATTTCTTAACGCAAAAAGTTAATAGTTAAAAAAAACTGTAGTCCAATCACTCATGGAACCAATCGGGTGTTGGTAAACCGTTTTAGACTGGTTAAAAGAAGTAGCGGGAGTACTCTGATAACTGCTGGGTATCTAAATCTGAAGTTTTGGTGGGTAGTTTAATGATAGTAGAAAAACAGAAATACGTGTTTACGTATTCTACGCTTCAATTGCGGTCAGTGTTTTAAGATTAAGTGTAACACGTGCACCTAGCTAATTACAGTAGGTACCATATCATAATACCTACCTATTTTTAACCGACTTCGAAAAAAGACGATGTTCGACGCGATACTATGAAGGATTCATCGCAATGTATGTTATTGATTTCTCCGCCATTTGTAATCCATTTTCAGACAATTTTTTTTGGTGGTCTCATTGCTACCAATTTGGGATCTGAAGATGGGATCCCAATAAAATCGAGAAAACGCCACCAATTTTATAAAATGTGTTAATTTTAACAATTTTAGTCTTAATTAATATTCTGTTGACATTGCTCAGTTGATTATGAGGAATGATCCAACTCTTCAACGATTAGGATTTAGGGGATAATTTTTGATAAATATGATAGGGACATATATAAGGATAGTTGTGTACCATCAATCATCAGTTTCTGCAATTACATAACAAAACATACTCGTTGGCAGTTTTCTCTAAATAGACTGGCAGTTCAGTATTCATGTCTGGTGATTGTCCTTCATTTTTGAACCGATTGGAATTCATTTTATAGTTGTTATCCGTTTGGTGATAATGACGGAGAAAGAATATCACCACCACATTTCATTCGAAGGGTGTTGCAAGAAACTACAAAGGTAATATACGCAGACGATATCAGTGCGAGAGGATAAAACCTCGAAATAACACCCTGTACCAACCCGTGGGAGAGGTCTATGTAGGTCCAGTAGTTGACTGCGATAGCCTCATTGATTAACTATATAATACAAATAAGATTCATTAAAAAGTTATAAATAAGTAAAATTTTAATTTAAAAAATGAAGTCAACTTGTAATACCTAACCCAAAGTTACAATGAACGGGTAGGTACTGAAACAACACAACCTGCAACTTAACTACCTATATCTAAATCGTGTAGCGGGGGTGGTACAAGTACTTATCTTTATTACGTAAGTGTGTAGGTACATATCTGATTGATATACATCTGTGATAAATTATACGTACAGTTAATCTATGTAAGTAGGTGCTTATATTAAAATTAGACGAAATAAGCAAAAATGGCCTAACGATAGAATCTTTATGTATCATTATCAGTAAATTATTTTACCTACACATAGCCTGCTATAACATCGAGTTTTGTGTAATGAACTTTGGGGCGGAGATTACGGCACGTGCCACCGTCTCCATTTCTATTGGCTAATGAGTTGATAAAAGAAAATAAGTCGTTTTTCCTCTAGTCTGTCTGCAGGGTAAATAAAAAAGTGTAATTGTTTTCCTTGACTCCTTGCGCTACTTGGCTTAGTTCGTTAGGTAGGTACATTATTACACGAGCTTAGACTACGTGTATATACCTATTACCTATGTGTTAAATGTACTGTTACTTGTCTTTACAATGTCTCGTAGAAAATCCCCATTTGAAGATTTAGTTTGGAAAAATTTACGTTCAGAGAGACGAGAGAGCGCGGTGTGTCCTTTTTGTAGTAAGAAATATTTGCGTAGATATCTCAGAAATAACTTGTTAAATGATCACGTTAAGGACAAGCATCGAAAGGAATATGCTGTGTTGATGAATCCGAAGTCCCGTGATATGAAACATGAGCGCAATGAAATATGTCGGAACGAAGACTGATGCTTCGTCCACTAAATCAGGTAGGTACGTTTACTTTAGTGAAAAGCTTGGGCTCAAAATGTTTAAATGTATAATTTGAAATATTTCAATCAATAAAATTTTATACTGATATTTTTTATTTCTATCGTATTGTAATTTTTTATTTTATTCACTGTTTTATGTGTATAGGTTAGGTACCTATCTTTTTACGTGCGGAAATCCCCTCCAAAACGCGATGCACATTACCTACTGCGAAAGTTCAGCGAGACATGTCACATGTGTGTGGTTCGAAGTAGGGTATGTGCATTGAGACAATGTAATAATTTAGGTACCTACCTACCTAGTATTACAAGATAGGATAAGATTTATTTCAGTTTAAGTATTGACTACTTATATATACACATTATGATAGTTTATTTCAAAACGTTTCCTGAGAAAGTTTTGACTCCTTTAGCTAGTCGCCACGTATTAAACATACCTATATATCATTCTGTTTCAAATACTTCTAAGCTCATTTGCGCATTATTTCCATTAAATCACGTTGGCGTCAAATATATTTTTTCGTTGCTAGAATCACTCATTTTACCTACTTGTTTCCAAGATTCTAGTTTTTTTGCAATACAACAATATTTTATTATGTACTTAATAACAATTTCTTCTTCTTCTTCTTTTATGTAAGTGGCTCCATCGTTCACCGATGATTTTGCCAATAATAACAATTTAATGTGAAAAATAAAAGGCGCGCAAAACAAATTCAAATAAATTCACCAAGGAGGCTCCGAATTTGAGTTCTATATAAATCAAAAAGGTTGTTAATTTCATACTTCTTCTTCAAGCCCAACATTTATTACCGTATACCTATATGTGTAGGGACTAGCAATCCACTATTACGGCCAGACGTGTCTGTTTGGACACTTTCTGGCGGCTCATAAAGTTATGCATTGCCCCATTGTCTTATTTTCCTGCCATAACTCATCGTCCAACGTCACTGTCATTCGTCCCAATACACAAACTCTTTCTCTTGTTCTACTTTTTCTCCTTCAATCTCTCTATCTTAAATTATGAATTCTATGCGCCTATTCTTAATGGTCTCATCATCAATTAGACAATCAATGTCTGGGTGTTCAACACACACTATCGTCCTTGATTGTCGACCATAGCCATGATCTTGTACTTCTTTCTACTGTAGCAATGTATATAGGTAGATAAGCAAATATTTTGTACAGGGCGTGTGAATGTAAACAATGTCCAGTGCCTCTAATGCAAGATGCTCATTTATCAGAAATATATATATATAGTATTTTACCTCTATACATTCGCTGCATACTAAAGGTACGAACAAATTATCGGACGCGTCCGTAAGCCGCGGCTGACGGACGCGGCTTAATAATGTGCACGACAGAGACAACACCCAGCCGGCCAGATTCTTTTCGGACGTCCGTGCGCTCAAGGACGGCTCAAGGTCACGTCCGCGACTTATGACGCACCTTAAAGGTGGGAACAAATTATCGGACGCGTCCGTAAGCCGCGGCTGATACAAGCTATCTGGGTAGTACAAATAAACGAAACTGTGCAAACTATCGGTCATAAGTCGCGGACGTGACCTTGAGCCGTCCTTGAGCGCACGGACGTCCGAATAGAATCTGGCCGGCTGGATATTAGACATCGTACACATTATTAAGCCGCGTCCGTCAGCCGCGGCTTACGGACGCGTCCGATAAAGGTGGGCACAAATTATCGGACGCGTCCGTAAGCCGCGGCTGATACAAGCTATCTGGGTAGTACAAATAAACGAAACTGTGCAAACTGTCGGTCATAAGTCGCGGACGTGACCTTGAGCCGTCCTTGAGCGCACGGACGTCCGAATAGAATCTGGCCGGCTGGATATTAGACATCGTACACATTATTAAGCCGCGTCCGTCAGCCGCGGCTTACGGACGCGTCCGATAATTTGTTCCCACCTTATTTGTTCCCACCTTTATTCGGATTGTGTCTGACAGAGAGCGCCGTCATCCACTTGACGACAAGCGGTCATAGAGTTGGTCCTGTCGAAATTATCGAATACGACTGGGAGATATGTAGTGCATCACGGCATATGCGAGACTTATCGGCGTCATGACATCATGTTCGACACAGCGTGCGGTGCTACATACTACGACGTGACCCTGACCTGAACGTGATGGCACAAGTCGTTCTACAATTTCAAGCTGGTTCTCGAGGTGGCTTTGCATAAAATCGGGCTCCGTTTTCAAGGAATACAGCTACAGTGCAAGGCATACCTATCAGCACAATTGTTACAAATGAGATATTTGCGGTTCGTGCTCGATGGGACATTTCGTATCAGGAATGAGTCATCACTGTGTCTGACTGCCATCACTGTGAGAATTGCAAGGGCTCAGGGCTGCCGAGGTTGGCAGCGTGTCCGGCGTGGAAGGCGCCGAGTCAGACCGTCGTCGTGGCGATACTTGGAGTAGAAATCAGTGCCTAGTGCGAGCGATGATGGCCCTGATTCAGTCGGGTGTAAGTAGGTATGTCTTAGACAATCTCTCACCCCGCATCTTAAGACCGAAGGGTGTGTGTGTTGGTACGGTTTTAGTCCGTTAGAGACCAAAGGTCATTTCTGCGAGAAACTAAAGTACCTACCTAAGAGGGGAGGCATTTTTCAAATTTAGCCTCGCCCTAATTTATTTCCGAGGTTGCGCTGTTCAATAAAGTGAATGATAATAAACAAATAAATTTTCAGGGATATTATAATTTATACTAAGTCAATGGCACTAATATTGGACACTAACCCAATGGATAACACTTTCGAGAAAATCCTTTATTTAAGAAAACTTTATTGACTTGAAAGATGCCTACTGGTGTCTTTAAGGTACGTTTAAAAGTCAGCCACACTGTCGTTAGCAATTTAAAATTGGTAACAGTTGACAGCAAGTAATGTGAAAGGATGAACACTTGCGTGTGGTTTCTTAAGATGTAGGTACTGTTTTGCAATAGGCGCGATTTATTAATAATGACTATTACTAACTATATGCATGGATGCTGTAAATATGTAAATCGTTGACATACTTACTTTGACCAGTAATTTTTGTGGTGTTGTTTATTAGTGCTAAAATTAGTTTAAACCCAGAAGATTTTACAATGAAAACACGCTGGACTTGTTGTATGCCTAAAAGACGCATAACGGTATCTCTGAGGAATGTTAAAAAATTTGTATAGGTACTAAATGATTAGCATACTAAATAAAAGGTATTAAACTGCATTTAAAAATGGCGTCCGTTAATAACTGCTAATAAGTATGAAGTGCGTCTATTTGGTGCATCGATTCACGAACAGATAAACGGATTTTGAAATAGTTTTTGGTTTCAATATTGAATAGTATTGAGTTTTCTTATTTATGTTTGTTGACAATCAACAGCTAAGAAATTATTATTTTTTCATAACTATCTCATTATGAGTACGTATTAAATGAAAGGTCTGGACTAAAACAATACTATATACAATGACAAAGTTCAAGTTCAAGATCTTCGCTTTATCAAATGTCAAATTACACTTTAGTGTCATACTAAATGGGTATCAATCAAATGAAACAGAAATGAAGGCTGCTGCGATTTGGGAGATCCTTCACACTGTATTTACACATGACTCTGTACATTCACCGTAGCATTGTCATCTCCATGACATGCAGTTGCCTGTTTATGTCGCACCAGCAGCGGCCACTCTTCACTTTGACCTGATTCGGTATCTAGAAACAAGCAATGCAGACGAATTCTTCATTTTGTCTTTTTCCGCGATAATCCTTAAGGCAAATGTTATTTGCCCATTTTCAAGTCATCATAAACCTTCGCAATTATTTAATTATAATAGCATGACTTCAAACAATGATTTGTATCACGAGAGAGGGAATTTCTTTGTTACGGCCTTCCTTCTACATTCTGGCGCCCCGTTAGTCATGGGAGTACCCCAAGGTTTGATATAAGGACCCCTTTTATTTCTGATATATTATGTAAACGACCCTCCTTACTTCATTGAAAATCTTTGTGAAATAGTATTATATGGTGATTATTACACATCATTAATTTTTAAAACTGACAGACAAAAAGTAATACTTGACGACGTGAATAAAACCCTTTCTGAAATATTGCATTAGTTCACAAGTAATAACCTGCTACTTAATGCCAAGGAAACTAAATGCGTAAAATTTACGATGCCAAATGTAAGACGTATTGATTCAAACATTATAATGAATAATGAATCTATTGAAATAGTCAATACCACTTTTTCTTGACATAACACTAGATAATAAACTATAATAAGGTTCTCATATCACAGCCTTAGCAGGAAGACTTAGCTCTGCTGCCTATGTGGTTAGAAAGATAAGGTCACTAACTGACGAAAAAACGGACAACGTCTTATATGTTAGGAAGAACCAAGACCTGTTCAAAAAAAATCGGACGTTCATTACATAAAGACGCGAAATAAAAATAAACTTCTGATACCAAAACTAATACTTCATAAAGTCAGTAATTCGTTTGTGAGCAAATGTATAAAAATATAATTTTAAAATTCCTCATGATTTGGCTGACTTGCCACTTTATAAGTTTAAAATAGAAATGAAAAGATGTTCAATGAAAAAAAGTTATTATGAAGTAGACGAGTATCTTGATGATAAAAATGCATGGTCATACTAATCTCTTGCTTTTGCGCCTACTTATTATAAATAAACATAACTATATTTTAAAAAGAATATAAAGGATAAAGATAATCTACCTGAGCTTCTTACTGGTCTCTTCTCAGTACTGGCGAAATGTCGGTGGTAACACCTCTGCCTAACCTAACCTAAGATATAGTTACGTGAGTGTATGTTATATTATGTGTTATGTATTTTTGACAAATGTTGGTACATAATTGTAAAACTTTGACATTCATAAGTGCTCTCTATGTGCCTAAACCTAAACTGAATAAACGAAATAGATTCTTCGATTATTCGATTCTTCAATTCTTTGATTCTTCGAAGCTTCGATTCTTCGATTCTTCGATTCTTCGATTCTTCGATTCTTCGATTCTTCGATTCTTCGATTCTTCGATTCTACGATTCTACGATTTTTCTATTCTTTGATTCTTCGATTCTTCGATTCTTCGATTCTTCAAATCTTTGATTCTACGATTCTTCGATTCTTCGATTCTTCGATTCTACGATTCTTCAATGCTTCTTTGATTCTTCGATTCATCGATTCTTCGATTCTTCGACTCTGCGATTCTTCGATTCTTCGATTCCTCGATTCTTCAATTCTTCGATTCTTCGATTCTTCGATTCTTCGATTCTTCGATTCTTCGATTCTTCGATTCTTCGATTCTTCGATTCTTCGATTCTTCGATTCTTCGATTCTTCGATTCTTCGATTCTTCGATTCTTCGATTCTTCGAGTGAAGTTTGATTCCGCTTATAGTGTGATGCTTATAGTGTTAGCTATTTATTGGTGAAATGATGTTATCTATTGGTTCTTACGACCAAGTGTGTAATAATTTTATGTAAGTTTTCGAAGATTTTGTATTCTAAAGTAATTGTCTAAAAGTTGCGGTAATAGTAAAAAAAAAATTATAACTATCAGTCTTTATTAAATGAGTTCAATTTTGTCTAGTAAATTTTGATTTCGCTAGTGTAATCTATTTGTGCCAACGGGTGTTATCTATATAAAAGTATGAAAGTTTTTAAAGATTTTGTTTTTTAATTTTCTGTTTAAAGAGAAAATGTCTAAATTTTGCTGTAACAGTTAAAAAAAATTATATCGATCATTCTTTAATAAATGTATTTTATTTTGCCGAGTGAAGTTTGATTATGTCCAAAAAGTGTCATCTATTGGTGCTCTCGCCTTTTACATTTACATTCAAACTATTCATTAGAAAACAACTTGTATGATGTTTAGTAGGTAAGTGCTTATTTAGAAATTAAAGTAATATTAAAATAAAAATTATACAACTATAAATCCATATAGATAACATTTGCTATTAGTATTTTTCTGTTATCAAAATATATTTTAGATAAGTAACGGTGTGACCATGCGTGCCCCTCTATAGCTATGCCTACTATCGTTAGATAAAAAAATTACAAGCTATGCTAGCGGGGCATTGCATGCCATGATTGCATGCGTGACGTGAAAAGTTGTGAACTACCGAATGACAGTTTTAAGATTTCAAAAAATACGTGATATTATTCTTAACGAAAATAAATATTTTTACATTTTTATCTATATTTAAACGATTTCTTACTACGGCATCAACTCTAAAATTAAGAGAATAGCAAAAATTTTCGACTATATCAGTGACAGTCACGTTTGTTTATTGGTTAACATCCGCCATTTTGTACTGTCGTTTGTTTAGTGACTGGGCCTCTATCCTAGTGATGCTGTTATCATAATCCAGGAACTATAGGTTGTGACTTCACAAGTGGTTTACAATGTTTTCACTAGAAACGTTGCTTTCAAAGGGTATAAATTAAAACGTGTGACTTGTCAACTGACGTCGGCAATAGGTCTAACCGCCTATGTGCCGGATGTGTCCTACAATCGGTTAAGGCGATTTTACGTGCCACCTTGAGTGGTGTACGTGTCCTAAGTCGACAGATACATCTATGCTGCCAAGAATATGAGCAGCAACGGAAATCAGGTGCCGTTGGCACCTAATCAACGGGGTCCCGGACCGTATCCTTTTTGAAATATTGTGTTTATTAAAGTTTGTATCTTCATATTTACGTAATATATGCCACTTCAGCACTTAGTTGTTCCGCAATTGCGAATAATAATATAAATGTTTTTTGCCAAATATTGTTTGCTTCAACTATGTGAGTATGCCTTTATATTATTTATGTTTAGGTTTCATGAATTCAAATATCTTTTAAAGATGTTAAGTAGAAGCATTATTTTGTTTGACTGCATCATGAGTTGTTTCTATTGTACAGCTTTATGCTGAACAAATAGATTCAATTTGTTCAGCATAAGGCTGTGTTTTTAAAGAACTGAGAAACATTTATTATTTTTATTTTCTACTAATATTTAATTTTGATGTTCTTTTTAGATGTTTTTTACATGTTATTCATTTAATTGTAGAGCAAAGCGAATGTATACACTTGTGTTATTATGCAAAATAAGCAGTTATGTATGTTTATTGATGTATAATGATAGTCACTTTGCTCTACATTACTCACATGACTGCTTAGGAACAACAATGATACCTTTAGAGCACTAGGGAAGTGACATTAACATAGCATTTTTGCATAGTCTAACAATATTCCACAGTTCACTCAGCTGATAATTCATAAATCGCAATTTACAGGGCGACTATTTACATTCACATGCATGAGCATTTGTCTACTTCTGTACCCTGTTTAAGTTTAAATATCAGGTATTAGTACATAATTTAATTTTATATTGTTTTAACACGACACAGTTCAACACATATATAATATTTTGCATACATCTTAGGAATATGTGGATAAAAAGCAGGAATAAGTTGAAAGATGAATTTTAATATTTTTTCGATTTGTGATAAACTATCTTAAACAACAAGAGTTGAAATCAAAGGGTATTTATTGTGTTACTCCAATCATTTTAAAACAATGTAAACTTACATTTCTAATAATATTTATACTCAAAAATGGTTACCTACCCTGGGGGGAAGTATGTCTGAGCATATATGTGCCTGTGTAGTGTTTACATACATTGGCCTGAAAAGTGTGATTTTTGACTTATCAACTTATTCATGTTACAATTAGAAGTGCCCTGGCATTGTTCCCATCACAAACTTGTATGGATGAACAGACATTTATTTATTCACTTTCTTTTATTTTTAGCTGATTCTCTGTTGAGAATTATAAACTATCAAGTCAGTGTCAATGTTTGGTAGATGTGATTGGTCATAAGATGTGATAGTTTAGTGACACTGGCGTCTATTCTATGGAGACCAGTACTAGCGAATCTAGATAGAGTATTATCTAGATTTAAAGTCACTGTCTCTAGATTTTAAATTCTATGCATGCACCTTATTGATTAGATATAATTATGTTATGAATTATGAAAACAAAACTAGTATATTATTACTATACCAATATAATTTTTAAAACTTAACTACAAAGTATTTCTCGGTTTCTTTTATTTTAATTATAATATTTACTTATATACATTCCAGCTATAAATTTATTAACTTATCATCATATATCTGTATTTTGTTTTCATGACTCATGTGTTGACTTAAATTAAGTTAATATCGACCCACCCTTACATAGCATGGTTGCAATGTGATTTTCCCCTATATCCATTATGTATTGTAATGTGACATTTTACCTATGTGAGACACTAAAAACTTTTTGAGAATTTCCACAGGACCATATTCACATTATTTTTGAAATGAACTAATTCCCTACTTCATCAACATCATGATTATCTATCCAGCCGTTGTCAAGTGATGACATAACTAAAATTAATAATTACATGATCTCTTGCTTAGTAGTTTTAATGAAAATGTTTTGCAGACTTTCTCACCTTGACTATTTATTATAGAAGAAACTTTATTGTCTTTTTAACAAGACTTTCCTCCAATAGTCTGAATGTGGAGTTCGCACAAAAGCCCATCAATAATTTGTATTTTTAATACCTCTCTCACTATAGCTATAGTAGTTCAAAAATACTAAGTTGCTGTGTGGAAATTTACCCAGTTCTAGAACTTTGACCTCATTCTTTAATATGACCACAAAGCATAATGAGTTTTGTTGTGATGGTCATTAGCACAGTACATAATGTTTATAACTGATTACAGTATTTATTTTGTTGCTGCAGAACCAAACATCATAGAGCCAATCTCTGGCTTATATCATGGCATACTTCAAGGCATGCTTTTAAGCTATTTATACTTGCTATTGATTAATTGTCAAATAGTGCATGGGAATCTACCAGATTTGTTATCATTTCAATCAATTTTTTAGCCTATCAAAGTGTGACTGGAAGAAGACCTCTTCCAATGTCGGGTGCCTTTGGCCTACTATTTCCACTATGGCATGTAGAGTTGGTACAGTGTAAAGCCCTTGGAGTTCCTTCTCTCACAGATATCATCTGGGTGTGATCATACAAATGGCTACTATGCTTTATTAGAGTGATAGGGAACATGTACAGCTGTCTAATAGTGAGCGGCTTACTAATCTGGTAGAGACTCTGGTATATTTAAATTATTAGTGCTTCCTATGCTTTTTGAAAGTTAACTACATAGAAATTGACATGGTGAAAAATATTTATTCAAAGTTTTTGTGATTTAAAAACTTTTGATTAATTTTTTAAATCACAAATTCACACAGTAAATTAATTCAATCAGATGTCTGCCTTTCAGGTGGCAAGTATGGGGCTCTACCATATTCTTTGACACCCAAGCCCACCTGACCTGCAACTTATTACAACTTCTGATTTACTGATAGGGCTCATGTGTGCATGAACATAAGATGAAAACCCCAAGGCATAATATTTAGCTGTATTCACAGTTCATAATCAGCATCATTTTGGTTTGCACTAATCATTTGGTTTTGTAATACTCTTGATTAAAATATATATGCACGAATAATTATTAATAAAGGTAAACTACTGTACAATAATTGACTTATTTTTCATAAATTACACATTTTTATTTTTGATTTGGGCAGGGTATGCTTGTCTATTTGTCTCTATGGAATGCACGTCACTTCTTTTAAGATATTTTACCTCCTTGTACTGATTTTAGAAATCAGCAATAAAATATTAGGTACTTATTCGATCAATTAATAATGACTTTCTTATTTAAAATTAAACAAAAAGAAACCAAAATATTGACCCAATTGGTCATGGAGCCATTATTTATTATGGTATAAGTAGGTACTAGAAATGACAGAAATCGCCAACAAAGTTTCCAGTACCATTTGTAAGAAAAGATTTACTCATATTAATTATCGCCATAATTACTAAATGTATATGGATACCTTGGGACGCCCATCATGTTTTTGACCGATGAAACGCAACCCTATCTTTTTTTTCAATTTATTGCCATTTCTATATTAATGTCGCGCGACGCTATTGCCCGGCTTGCGATATTGGGGTACAAGAGCCG
Organism: Pelosia muscerda; assembly: GCA_963691645.1. Lineage (NCBI taxonomy): Eukaryota > Metazoa > Arthropoda > Insecta > Lepidoptera > Erebidae > Pelosia > Pelosia muscerda. Next base: position 12,767,871 of record OY829098.1, on the reverse strand, counting down.
AAAGAATAATAAAAGAAGCTCTTGTCCCCGTATGGACCAGGTGTGGGTACCGAGATTTTTGTGTCCTGATTTAAAAACTACTATTTTTATTACTGAAATGAACGAATGAATACTAAACTTATGAATTATACAATCTGCCTGGTGTGGGGTAACAACGGAATACTGGATATGTATCTGGTTTTTAAAAACTTAACTACCTAAAATTAAAAGTTAAAATTGTGTAGACCCACTAACAATTCAATGATGTAGCAATGGTTTTTATTATTGTACCTACTTTCGGTTAACCAATTTTTTTTGAAGAATCCCAGCTCGATACAGGTAGCCATGGGTCACCGGTCGTCGTTGCACGCAAAATGCAACCGTACGGTGACATGGCGTAAAATTTGTTAATAATTGAACGTGTATAGCGATATTGATGTCTGCCAAATTAGAAATGGGGACGTTAATTTATTAAGTTTTATACTATCATACGAGAGCGATCGCATGATATTGTGCGCGCCTTCCCATAGTCGTACCTACTTCATGTCTTGGATCCGGGTACCACACCAGTGTTCTCTTCTCTTTCTCTCAGACTGAAACTCCACTTGTGTTATTCCGTTGCATTGTCGCAACTGAACAGGCCATTCTTAGAAAGGTATAATTTTAATTGGTTATGAATTTCTAAGAAAAACCTGCTTCGCTGCGAAGACTCTTTGCAAACGCACGAGTAGGGCCTCCAGCCTTTTTCAATTAGTTACTCGAATCTAAACCATGACGAGATAAAAAGGTATATTCCAAAAGTTACCTTATTGCTTTTATGTAGTGTGCATAGTTTTGTCTGTAATATCAGCCTAATCTGGGAGTCATGTCATTAGAGTTTTTACATTTCGATTATATTTGTAAACAAACTCGTACTTATTATCACTTGGTCCGAATATTAACCTCGAGTTTATCTGTTTATTAATATTTATTTAGAATCTTGATACGCATCCCTCCTAAACGATTGCTCCGATTTTGATGTTACTTCGTGTGTATATTTGAATAGATCCCTAGAAGGTTTATATTCACTTGTGGACCTTGTAAGTGGCATTGCAAACGAGTTTTATTGTGTTCAGAAATGGGGAATGAACATGTTTTGGCTGTCATCAGGTAATATACAGAGGTAAATAGATGATTCTAAATAAATAATTTGTTAAAGAAAATATACGAAATCGCTTGCTGGTAACTTGGCGTAGTTTTAACCCTTTTACATTTAAAATTTTAGGTACTCCATGTTTTGTCTATTCATTCGTTTATAATAAGTCTATGACTATACTTATATAGGGTAAAGGGATAAAGTTATTTAATAAATTTTATTTTCATCATATTCACGAGGATTCAATGACCGATTCCCTCTTAGTGTAAATATTTGTATGGGCACACATATGTTATACTGAAATTGGTCCGGAAGTGTCTATGTATATGCTTCTAATAATATATGCTTAATTACAAATGTCTATCGGCATTCTAGAAGCCATATTATAAATTAGTAAGTTATGTTAACTTTCGTTCTAGATATAGCTCGAACATTGTCATCAATACTACTTATTCTATTATATAATGGAATATGTTCACAGATTTCAAATTTAAGCTTATCCAATGTATATTAGTTTCTAAGATATGAGATTTCGAACTGAGTGCGCGGCCACCGATTCGTACTAAATGCCTGTGTATGACATCACGTTATGCCACCCAGTCAGTTTTCGATACTGATGCCTTACGTTTCTCTATATATCTCAGAAAGTACTGGTTTGAATTGATAAATGCTTTTTGTTTTGAATAGTGCGTTTGTCGAGGAAGCTTATAGGCTAAAAACGCGAAAACGAAATAAAGGAAACGTATTTTTTTATTTGGAGCTGTAGTTCCTGAGATATCTAATTAAGGTAGCGATACAGGTAAATGAGCGCGGAGAGTAACTAGATGTCACACGCGTTCACGTGCCCTGTTAACGGGACACGATATTCTTGCGAATTATGAATGACTTTTTATCGTGCAATTTATCCCCACGGATGTCTTCGTAAGATCATGACTACTTGGTATTTTTGGATTGAAAACAGAAACAAGTATATTTTTATATAAAGCTTTGCTGTAACAAACTCTCAAGTGTTTTTGCACACCTAATATTTTGTAAAATAGCTTTGCATTGTACATTAGAGAAGAAGAAAAGAAATACTTGGGTTATGTTACTTATGCTATATTAACGATACTGAGGCATTTCTTTTTAAATTTTTGTTTGTGTTCGTTTTGTGAACGGATTTAGATGCGTTTTTATTTAGTCTACCATTTACAATTTAAATCTAATGTAAACAACTAAGAGCCGTGTTACTAAATTCTTATTTTTGTCAACACTGGTCGTGCTAAAGAAACCATTGGATTAATTAGTGCACTCGAGCTGCATAACCTTCTCACAATGCTCACGTCATGATGAGACAACGAATAAATACTTGCATTTTGAGATGCTAACTGGCAAGCTTCTTTTGAGAAGATTGCAGTGGGATAACAGGAAGATGCCTATTTACTGATTGTTAATGATATAAAAGGTATAATATGTAAGTTATGAGCGATATCGTGGACCTCGCGGGCCCCGGTAGATTAGAAGGGTAAACTTTCGTGTTAGGTTACTTGGGATAACGCACAAATAAACGGGGGGCCCCGTTTAGGGCGCAGTAGGGCTGATACAACAAACATAAATTTTTCTGTTTGTATTGAAACATTGTTAGACACGGCGCAGCGCGACGCGTGATGCGGCTAACGACAGGGCACACACAGCGCTATGTTGACCGATAGAAGCATTTAGAACGTAATCTCATGCTTAGAGAACACATTTAGTAGGTACTTTTCTTTGATGCAGCGTGGTGCGTGTACTGTACTAAAGAGGGATTCGCAGACCGTATATACTATTTGTCTGCACAAAGGCTTCTAGTCCAATGCTATAAAAGTATTGACACTTAGACACGCTCTAGGCACCTACTCATACACGCACTTTCATCTTATATAGACGTACCTGCTCTGTCATTATCGCTAAAACCTGTTTGCTCGTCCATCATATTTTAAGCAGAGTCCCCACAAGATGCACTGTATTGTAAGTTTTGTTCAAATCCTTGATCTATTCTCAAAAACTTGAGAAACAGTACAAGAAGAGCCCGCGGCCTCCATTATTTTAAACAGTTATAAATTTATTTTCACTACAGCAGCTCAAACAAGTAGGTTTTGCTGCATAAAAACAGTGTGCAAAATGCGATTTTGCCCACTGAGACAAAGTAACTTTTTAATAATATTTTTTAATAAACAGTGCTAGCCATACATTTAAAAAGAATTGTTTCGCGACGAACTTTCAAACTACATAATATGACAAAGTAACTCTTTAATTTTTTTTATCAATAAACAGTTCCAACCATAAATTTAAAAAGAATTATTCCGCGACGAAGTTTCGAACTACATAATCTGCACTCTGTTTCTTGGCCGTCCTTTAAAAAGTCCTTTTAAATATGAAGGTCCAATTTCGAAATTCTAAATTTGAAAGATATTTTATAAAAAGAATAACCATGTGTTTAAATTAAAATATTTCATATTTTAATGTATTATTGTATACAAAAATAAGTTATGCATAAGTATTTATAATCATTTCTATTTTCAACATTTAAAAAAAAACATGTCACAGACACTGTTTCTGAACGCACCTTAAAAAATGCGGGAGTAAAATTTCACAGTTAAACTTGTTAAATAATATTAAAAGAATCAGAAAAGACCAGCGATACTAGTGATGAAGACAGTATTTCAACACCAGAAGAATTTCATTCTATTCCTGTTATCTTCTAAGTAATACTTATTAGGTAGGTTTGTGTTCTCGCTACTGAAGTGAAAAGTAGTGTGTGCCACACGAGAGCTAAATAATTTGCATCTCGTGCATTTGAATCCCTCACTACGCTCAGGATTCAACATTAGAATCACTCGCTACGCTCGTGATTCAATCCTAGAATCCCTCGCTACCTTGGGATTCAAAATCAGCACTCGCAGCAAAAAACAATTTTGCTCACTTGTTGCACAAATAACTATTGTGTATCTGTAGTTTTCCAGCAAGTTTGGATGATGGTCACCTTGCCAGGTACCTGACCGGTAGAGAAGTTACATAAAATGGCATATATAATGGTATATGCTCGTCATCTTCGTCATTTCAACTTAGTTCGCTTTCTAAATACTCTAGCTTACGTTCAATACTGCGTAAATTTATGCGTTGCATCTCATCAAATTTTGCTTTCCAGGTAACCTTTCGAAAGTTCAATTGTAAAATCATAAAAATATTAGTTCTACCAATTAAAAATCTTATCTAACATAGTTGGTTTTAAAATTTAAAAGCAACTATTTCCTTTTATCTTTCTAATTTTCAATCAGATGTTTTGATGATTAAAATACAGAAATATTTAATATAAAAAATACAGAAAATTGAACCGAATAGCCGAGACGCAAACAAGAAGACCTTTTAATTTCCTGCGGAAATCCCTTCAGATACCTCCGCTGAACAAAGTTATTGAGAAAAGAGGTTATGTCGAACTCGAACCGACTAAAACTGCTCCTACTTACCGTCTCAGGCCTGCAGATTAACTTTACAGGGTACTCTATATTTAAATATGCAAGAATATTTCATAAAAAATTGTGAACTATAAATAGTAAATAACTGTGCTATCCTGATAAGAAGGATTTTTATATTGACAAAAATGTAATTTTTTGTTCGATATTGAACGGAACTCTTAGTACGGGCGTCCAACTTGCATTTATTAGGTCTTTATTATTTTCTACTCGCACCTTTAAGCTATAACGTGGTGAATTATATATAATCCGAATGTTGGCCACGTCGGAGTAACTACCAAAGTGCAAATTATCGTGAAGATACCGCTATGTTCACAATACCTATTTTTACCACTATAATATTAGCAAGGTTATTGCAATCTACAAAGGGCAACCTTATCGCTCAATGCTGTTCCTTCCAGGCAACCTTAGGATGGACTGGAATATTTTCGCAAAGAGCAATGGAATATAATAATAATAATAAATCTTATACGAGGAAGTGCGAAATATCGATACTTAACTAAAATAAAAAACAACGTGAAGAAAACCAGACTCGTCTAAACAAAACATCAACTGTCTTTCAAGTATAAAAAATATAATAATTTAGTACTCACATCAAATACCTTATATGAACTATAAAATAGAGTGGTTACCTATAAAATTCATTCTTAACCTAGCCCTTTTGAGGGTGATAGTTTTTTTGTGCCGACAGACAGATGGACGTTGAGTTTGATCAACGAAATTATGCGTATTTATTAATTTACGCAAATGTAACCAGTAAAAAACCATCATACCTATCAAGCAAAAAGTTACATTTGTGGATCTTAGTTTCTTCATGATTATTACGTTCTTGTTGATGTCTCCTGTTCTAAGTTCTAACAAACGTAAGGTTTTATATCCTTTTTAACAAAAGAAAACTGCATCAACATTCGTTCAGTAGCTTTTGCGTCCATCGTGCATCGCAAACAAACAGACAAAAATTCAAAGAAATATTTTTGTGTTCGATATGGTTAATATCATAACCCATGTAATTGTTTTTTAATATCGCCAGTGGTCGTCCACTTAAAAATTATATTCTGATTGAGATGCAAGTACTTAACTAAACGAAGCTACATAATTAAGATTCATTTATTTTTATACATAGGAATCTATGAAATAAAACTACTTTTATGGAAATAAATCTATTGAGATTTATTTCTTGTTATTTGTTTTTATTATACTTTGTCTCCCCGTGTCCATGACTGCTTAAGAACAACAATTATTCAAACCTAAAAGACAGAATCGTAATATGTGATAGGTAGACTCATTTTCAATTCATAACCCCATAATATATAATACTCCTTGTATTAATGCGTACAGCCGTGTTGATAAGATTAAGATTTCGCAGTCCACTGTTAGATATCGTCTACAGATTTTTCCGTTTATCGACCCTTACGAACCGTAAGTTAGGACGACACCCTTCGCATGAGGTGGGGTATTGATATTATTTGTCCGTTACCGCTCGAATGGAGACAGGATGTATGAATATGGAGGATGAATGGATCGTGTGAAAGATGCAATGAGAGGAAAAGCAGTAACTGACGAAATGACGTTTGACAGGTACGTATAAAGAGTGACACGTTGCGCTGACTAAATAATTGTGATAATGTTAGGCTGACCGTAAATTACGCGCGTTCTGTATAATATAAAGTTTTCTCACCTCACGTATCCGAAATTAAGAAACTTGAAAAAACTATTAAAGAAGATCTACGATACTTTCGATCGTTCTAAATATAACAAAATGTGAATCTGGCGAACTTAACATAAACCAGAGATGTTATATTTAGGTAAAATTGAAAATCTATAATCTACACTACAAATTCAAAATACTTCTGTTTCATTGTTTACGTTCGAAAATCACAATAGATAAACATATTTATCATCTATAATCCTAAACTTCGTCCGCGTGATCTGGGTTTTAATTTATTTTATATACAAGTAGCATAAGTTCCTCATTATTATTGCATTATTCCCGGTCGTATCTGAAACTTTCACCTTTGAGTCCAGGGTCCGCTGTTTCCACTCTAACTGCATGTTTGACTGAACTTCGATGTTTTTTTACGAAGCGACTGCCGTCTGACCTCCACAAATATTTGGCGGGTTCGGCTCATATTGACTTGGTTGTAAAAAACCTAGGTACTTTGCAAAATATCTAGTTTGCAGAATGACTACATAGCAAAAGGCCCAGGGTGCAAAATGACTACATAGCCGAAGGTCCAAGGTGCAAAATGATTACATAGCAAAAGGCCCAGGGTACGAAACGGGTAAAAAAACCACCCATGGTCCCTGCCATGATAAACCAACTGATTAAATAAACGTGCTCCACCCTACTATTCTTAACACTGTTTTGTCCATTTGTCACACTCACTGCACTGTCTGGAGTGACGGTCAGGATAATACCATTGATAGTTTAGTGAGGAATCTTTTTAGGGTTACGTACCAATGGCAATGCTATTTATTTATGTTAAAGAAGGAAGCCAGATTGCAACATTTAAAATTAAATAGTATAATGTTTATTAGCATCTGTAAAAGAAAATTATGCAGTTGTCAGTGTACGAATTCCTCGTAAATGAACCTCGATTAAGGAATCTTGTTATTAACAAAATATAAAAACTTGTCTAATAATCTTTTCTTAATCCAGGTTATATTTACAGTAAAAGAATGACGTAAATGGAGGCAGTATATAGTGCTCGTTACTTATAAACAAACAAACGGTGTCCATAGTTGGTATAATATCCCAATTTTATTTTTGTAATAATTATTTCCAATTATAACCTTTACTACTTTACTTTATTGATGCTCATTATTGTTTTTATAGCCAGTGGCTTTCCTTGGTCCGAATACGGTTGTACACTGGTATGCCACTTAAGAGGACTTTATTCCAGTCTGTAAACTGAACTTGAACGTTTAGCCACCCAGTCATTCTGCTCCCTAGACTTTATTCCATTCAAGTTCAAGTTGCAGAATGTTTATATATTCTGCAACTTGAACGTTATTGAACTTTATTGAACGTTTAGCCACCTCCTGGGCCTCGATTTTACTAATGGTTAATCATTGTCAAAGAACCTAAATTACAAAAACTGCCATTTAATTTTGGACTCTATTTTACACTGTTAAGGTTCAAAATTAAATGGCATTGTGTATAGTGAATGAAACTATGTAATAAACTCTTTTTCATTTCATTTTGAACTTTAACTCAGCGAATATAAAGCCGAATATGCCATGGCAGTTTTTGTGATCTCAGTCGTATGACTATGGTTTGGAATTATTAGAATTGAGCTGGTCATTCTGCTCCTTAAACTTTAAGCCATATAGACATTCTGCAACTTGGGCATTTTGTTATCTGGTCATTTTGCAATCAGAACGTTTTACAAGGGGGTTGGCATTATGAGACAATCACCAATTGGCGATGTCGAAATATTGCACTTAGACCTGAACCCCGGTTCTGGTAATTTATCAATCATCGGCAAACTATTGATATTACAAATTATACTATTGATTTTTAGACGGCTATCCTTTCAAAGTCTAAAATTAATGGCTGGTTGTACGATATAGGTACGAGTGAATGAAACAATGTAATGAATTCTATTTCACTAAATTTTGGACATGTAATAGTATATGTCAATGAAGTCCAAATTGCGATGGCATTTTTTTATAATCTCAGTGGTTTAAAAATTAACAGAGTTGTTGAATTTTAGGGCTTTATCTACTTGTAATGACTGCCATAACTTTTTTTATGGCAACCGACTAACGGCTTAACGTGCTCGCCGAGACACGGATTACCCTAACCAATACATATAGATACGAGTATGTAAATTCATGCATACAAATATTTGAATCGAGCGGGAATCGAACTCAGGCCCCCTGCCTAACAGTCGCGTTCGCTACCGCGCCACAAAGGCTATCGTATAACATAACTTCTATCTTCAATCAAATTGCCATCAATGTCGACCAAGCCACTTCGGTTATTATTCGGTACAAACATACCGAAAGGCAAAATAGAATGTCCGTTTTGACATAAATTAGTATTATTTAAAGCAAAATAAGTGACTGTTCAAAATATTTCCCTGAAGTCTCTGATTCCTATTTAGCGTAAAACGGGGTGAATAGAGATCCAGGGGTGGATAGGGATAAAATGGTCAATTGAATATTTTAAATAATTTCTTTTACAAATTTTTAACTAAGCACATTACCAGATATTTGATGATTCTGTGATTACAATGAAGTAGTTCAAAGTTTCGCTTGAAAGAAAATAACTACAGAATTTAGCTGACCATGTTTTTCATTTTTTCGATCCCTATTCACCCCATTTTACGCAGTACCTTAAATATTTACCTTAAATATGTAGATCTCCCATTTTTTTTTAATTAAAGTAATTCTTAATATACCTAGTCACTAGCCAAGTACAACGGCATGCCTTTTCACCCATAAACCCACTCAACTCCGTTCCGTTCCTTAGTAGAAAAAAACTAAAATCTTTTATTAACACTTTGTTGTCCGTCCGTCTGTTTGCCGATATCTTTTTCTCAGGAATGCATAGAAGTCAGCATCATTTTCCTGAATACATTCAAGGCTATGGTGAAATCGGACCTCTAGGTCGCTTTACGTCCTTCACTTCGCACGATCTAGGGCGTAGTGAGACCATCGGCACGCATATCATCCTCCACGAAATGTCAAGCTAGTACTTTTTGGGCCTATCACTGTTACCGGGACCCAGCGGGAGTGTCATTGCCAGACATTGTTTCCCACATAGCTTGACGGTATCCGCAAGAAGCTACCGCGCTGGCGTAGGCGACTCTTTCATTTTATTTGCGATATGACGTACCAGTTACTGCCTTGGTTGCGAGAGTTCGCGGTTTTTACTCGTGATTCCGTCCATCCACCGCAGCATTTTCATCTTCGTGACACGCAGGTACTGCTTATGTTGGTCCTTTTATACTACTGTGAAGTGTGACCATACTTCACAGCCGTATAAATGAAATGACCTCCCATCCACATAGGCGATGATTTCGTTATAACTAAGTCATCACTTATGCGGGTGGGGTGTGAAATCTGTTGAGTTTAACGCCAAGTGAACCTGCCATGCAGCTGGTATTTCATTTGCTGGAACTAAAGGTATATTGGCACTCATTCGGGTAGTATCTTATTGAATAAAAAATATCTTATATATTGACTTATATATGGACAGTATGGGAATTGGACATTTTGAAACCGCTTGACATTTTGAGAATTGGAAATTGTGGACCTGAACGTTTTGTCGTTACACCACATTTAGCTTTTAACCGCCGCCGTGCTCAAGCGCCTACTTGCAAATTTTCACAAGTCACAATTTGCGGTTCGCAACAACTGCTCCTGGCCGACGACATCAGCATACATGAGCATGAGCAACTATGGAGGCTGTTGATTGAGTTAATGATACTGTCCGTCCAACAGAAAGTCTAATACCAAGTTGACCAAGTAGGGACTAAGGACAGGGCCTCATCGTTTGTTTCGAGCTGAAAGACGGCTCCACCCCCGTCACCCCTGGGCTCGCGCTCATTTCTTGCTCGCGCTCATTACTTGTTCGCATAAGAGAGCGACATGAGCCCAATCGTTCGCGCATCGTATCATTACCGTGAACAATGCGGCGAGCGTAAGAAACTCGCACTCCTAGATTACTCTCGGCACTAGGACCAGCTTCGGCGCATGCCACGCCGAGCACCTGGTCAGCGTGTGCAGCCCCGAGTCCTCATTAGCATCACAGTGATGGCACTCGGACGTGGGCTCCTTATGGATCCGTTGCAGGTAATCCCCAATAAGCACCCGTGCTCGGTGATCACATGCGTCAGCTAGCTGGCTCGATTGGCTACCGTGTGGCCTCTCTAGCCAGTTCCACATGATGGGTCCTACCGCCTACGACATGAAATTAGGCCTCTGGAACTCCTGTGGAATAGGAACGTATGAGTTGAAATTTATATCAAGTTCGACATATCTTCAATTCGATACTTCCATACTAATCATGAAAAATACCTCTATGACCCGATTGCGGCGCCTAAACCGCTTCACTATAAGAATTACTACCGTTTAATACCTACCGCTGTAAAAAGTACTGACTAGCATAGGAAGCACAATAAATAGTCCCTATTCATTGGGCTTCTTAATTTACAACAAGTTAGTTCATTTATTTTTGCATTATTAATTAGGATTGCTAACACCTTCAGATCCACCTAACATTGGATCTAAATCTACTAAAGTACGAATCGACTGATATCCCAAACAGTTCTCTAAACTTATTTTGAAATTGCAACACTAACTTAGCCTAGAAAAACACCGTCCCCGTTTGCCATTCTTGTTACACAGCTGTAGTCATAGAGAAAAATCAATGCTGTATCCATTGCTGGCCGTCTTTGTGACCGTCCTGTCAAGTTATTTGAGCGTGGGCTGCAATGAACGCTGCGTAATTCGGTTCGTTGCTAACTTCCAACATATTACAGGGGTAACTAGGGGCGTCTGGGAACGCCCCAAAAGTATAGCAGTGGAGAGCATACCCTTGTCTCTTTCTTCCGTTTTGTACATTATACAGATAAAAAGTTCATTGGTGTCATACCTCGTCAGAGAATTCCCTGATTGATCACTGCTGTTATTATTAAAGATATTTTTATAAGTAAAACCATAGTCAAATTTGTACAAACTTGCAACAATCATTGACATAAGCGTGAAAGTGTCGCGTAACGTGAATGTTTTATTTGAGTGCGAGTGTTGAGCGATGTAGCGTGTAGCGGGCGGTTTGCTTATCGATTTTCTCTATGCTGCATTAAATTACTATTTGAATGTGAATGCGGACTGCATTGAGCAATAATTTTACGACATGAATCGCTGATATTTGAATATTGAACCTACAAATTAGTAGGTATTGTGCTTACCGCGATACTACTCACACTATTAACCACAATCGGTGCAGATGCACTTCTAAATCTCGAAATGAACACATCTCGTGTCTTTCTATTATGAGATGATAGTACTTCTGACTCCCCTATGCCGATGATTGTGTCTCCATTGTTTTGGGAATGGTTCAACATTTGGCTAATTCAATTTTTAAAAGATTTGTATCATGAAATTAAAATGGTCGCGTTAAGAGGAACAAATAGTTCTTTTAATACGTTGTCACATGCGTGTGTAAACCATGGCAATCAGTCACAACAGAGTGCAATTGATGTGGCACAAAGTTTACAAACATCATTGAATATGCCACAATCGGCAGTGGCACAGCATATCAATGCTAATCAAATCAATTTGCAACCCCTGAACAATGTTTCACTGCAGTTTATGTCGCAACAAAGTAATTCTAACTCTAACAAACATGAACAATCGTCTTCTCGGTATTCAAATTCTAATGGTATGCTGCCTTCACGTCATTATCGACTACTAACGCAAACTAGTAAGTTTCTTAATCTTAAACCTACTTATATATAGATATACTTAGTAAGTATTTACAGTTGATTACACACTACATAATAATATGCCAGTTTTTAACGACATGATGTAGTTTTATTTCCAATATCAAACTTTTATTATTTGGCTTATGGGTACCTATACTTATGGGTTAAATAAACGTAAACCTACTTTCTATTATTTGATATTACAGCGACGTGGGTCATATTTTTACTATAAATATTCGAAGTGACATTAGCCTAAATGCTAAAAGATCGGAATACACTACCGACGAAACCTCTTAATACAAGCGATTTATCTAGTTTCATTGCAAGTGGTAACAATAATGCTACTAAAACCGCAATTCTACATACACATGCTCAGGCCTATTTCACTCCGGGATTGGCTGAGGAGAATTAACACCCACATTTCACCAACTATTGTATTCAATCCCACGTAATAGAAGGTGAGCCTATTGCCTATTTCAGGTATTATTGTTGACTTAAGCTATGCATACGAGGTTGCGTCTGAACAGTTCTGGAATACATAAATATACTACTGTCTCTAAAGCCACTCAAACGACCTGAAAGAATATATATCAATATACATATGTATGTACATATTTAGAATGTATTTTTAAAATTTCTAAAACATTCCTACTAAGCAACTTGTACTATTTCACCACTACATTTCCTTAGCGCTACTCAGCTATCCTCGGGCGTCAACACCACACAGTGAGTACTACACTAGAAGAAAGAAGAGAGCTGACTGATGGCTAAGCGTTACGTACATGGATGTAGAATGATTTAAAAATGCAATTAACAAAATGATTGAACTTTCAGGACCGGTAGAATGTTACCACCCTTCGGGCGCTCCCGGGGCAGCATACATGCCAAACTCAGGTGGAGCTCAACAATCAGCACAAGGTACGATGAGGGTCCAACCGACACCGCAGCAATCCGTACCAACAGCACCGCAACAAGACTTATCAAAGACAACCATGGTAAGTTCTTGTACAACGTACCTAAATAGTTTTTTCTTATAACTGAAGAATGGGTGTGTGAATTCTATAATCTTGTGGGACGTAACTCCTTGGCGTCACCTGGCCACTAGAGAGAGTTTAAGTGGCAGAGTCAAAGTAGCTAAGAGAGCACTATTTAACGCACTGCCTGATAGTCGGCTATTCTAGGTCGATGCTAGTCATTATTATCTAATCTAGTCTTATCTGTTTATTTCTAAGAGCATTTCAGAATAAACCTAATAATTTATTTTTGTTGTTATTTTTCAGGCTGGCCATAGTTATGTGTCGCAGAACCAGACGCCACAGCCTCGACCACAGTTTGGCAACTTCCAGTACAGGGCTTCCCAACACGGAACAAGACCTAATACACATGCGAGGTAATAACCAATTTGCTAACTGAGAAGTTACAAAAATTGGTATTTAATTTTATTACACATAATGTTATATAATTATACATAATGTTTAAAATACTTTTTTCGCCTCTCCATTACCAAGGCGACCCTTCTTTTGCCGTGTCTCATCATTCTCAGAGGTTCTGAGAATGATTCTGAACTCAGTTGGAGTCGACTTTCTAGTCTAACTAAGATGCGGCTGAACTTCGACATTTTCCGTGAAGCGACTGCCATCAGACCTCTACAACCAAATTGGCGATATCGAAGTTCTGTATTTAGACTAGTCGGACTTAATAGGGCTCCAACTACCCATAATGACTGCCATAGATGTTTGTATGACAACCGTTACCGACGGCTTAAAGTGCTCTCCGAGACACGACCGTGCAAATAGCCATATATATATAGCCTCAGTGCAAATATTTGTATGCATAAGTACAAATATTTGCACTGGGCGAGGATCAACTTGCGCGTCCTGTGTAGCAGCCGCGTTCACTACCGCCGCGCCACAGAGGCTGTCTATGACACCTTTATTTTATTGATTACTGTTTTTAAACACGTAAGTAATTTTTATTTATATTGTGTCTGTGTTATAGTTTGCTAGTTTATGATTTTAAAATCCTGCACTCAATTATTTTACTCATAATATGTTAATATAGCTTGTACAAGCCCAAATGACAACCCGCACTTCTCACGCACACAAGCATTTTATATTGAGTTTTTGATTGATTTAAGTTCATGATTCAATTGACGTTTTTAGTGTTGCTACTCAGATGTTGTGATTGTGTGAGCGTCGTCATTGCAGTTTAGACAAGCTATACCACATCATCTTCCTAAACTCATAACACAGAAGTCGAATAAAGTAAAGCATAAAGCATGACTCACGCTAGATCATACCGGGCCCGAGCCGAACGTCGCCCGTCGCACGGTTAACTAATTATTACATAATCTTTTGTATGGATACACCTACGTTGTACCGAACTGTAATCGAGAATTATCCGAGGCGGTCAGAATCAACGAAGGCACAGCTGTTTACACTACTCTTTACAGATGCTCTTTAAGTACATAGTAATTTTCTCTATGTAGGAGATCACATCTCTTAAGCTGTGGTTATCCATTAGTGATCGTCAAGGAAGTCCCGTGGAGCTGGTAAAAGAATTGACATTATGCTTTATTTTCGCTTCAGACAGCAGCAATCGTTCATTCAGAGTGGTGGAGCTACCGCAAGTACACCAGTCATGTATCCGACGTTAGTCTTCCAACCTACACCCATGGGTATGCAAAGTTACCAGCAGCCGCCACGTTCAAATGCGCCTACAGGGTTCGTACAACATAAGCTCAACAATATTAATGCTTTACAGATCGGAAAACGTGACGGGACTCGAACCCGCAACCAGTCCCTAACACTTTTTTACACTTTTTCCGATCTAAATAATAGATTTGAATAGTTAGTATACTAATTCCTTTTAACATTTCATTATAATACTGATTAATTTCTTACACATTAGCACCTTTACTTCTCGTTTAACATGAAAAACAAATACGTTACTGTCAGAAGCCTTGCGAATCCAAGAGTTTCTATATACTCGTATTTCAGCTCCTACTAACTAATATTGAGTGACTTCTTACATTAGGGAACTCAAACGAAACTCAAATTGTCCACTAATGTTGCCGCGCCTCAACAACGAACTCAAAAAAGCCTCCGCAAGATTACGTATTCAGGATCTTTCTTGTTCTTTATCTTCGGGATCAGTAGAATTGAAGTTTGAGAAACTGCAGTTAGGTGTAGACTATAACTAACATAAATACACCGGGCATCATATTGCAATTAACTGTATGCTTCAATATTTGTATGAAATAACGAATCGAGGTCAAGATATTTTTTCATAAATCATGTTGACAAACAAAGATCGTTTACGAAAAGTAAGCAGAACAATCTGCGCGCGCCAGATTCTCGTTTCTACCGCAATTTGGGACCAATTTTCCAAGGTGGCTTTACTGTACCCTGATGATTCTCGACTCCTCATCGACAAGTTGCGACCGGGTACAGCGCTGAACTCATAGCGTTCAACATGCTACAAAAGCGTGTACGCGTCTCATAGAAACATCGCTACATACATAAAACAAAGTCGCGTTCTCTGTCCCCATGTCCTTATGTCCCTTTTTATGCTTAAACCTTTAAAACTACGCAACGGCGTTTTGATGTGGCCTTTTTTAATAGACAGAGTGATTGAAGAGGTAGGTTTATATGTATATAACATCATGCTACAACCAACTGGTGCGGAGCAGAAGTGAAAAATGTTGCAAAAACGGGGTGACGCACACGAAGTTGCGCGGGTCAGCTAGTAACTATATAAGTGAGTATATAAGGAGGCAGGTCTTAGTGGCAGCCCTAGGAGTGGGAGTTCTCTCGGTTGCTGCATTACTCACGGCGACGGTTCGATGCCCGAGCGCTTTTACCGCCGCTGCCTCCTTCTGCGTGCAAGTAAACCTCGAATAGAAGATGTCGGAGCGGGCTCAGAGAAGACTCAGGGTCCGCATAGCTCGCGATGAGCGGAGGCAACTTGGGCGTCGGAGGTCGCACATTGACCTCCGTCCTCCATGAGTTCGTGCCTGGGGGTGACCGGTGGAACTGTGCCACCCAAGCAGAAGCAGGCCTGGACGCGACGGCGGCGCAATGTGCGCCTCCTCATACCCAGGCGCTAAATTTCCAACCCCAGGGCAACAGTGCCGTCTCTAAAGAGATCTACTGGAGCCCACCTCCGGCAAACGAAGACTCGAAGACGACGTGCGCTTTAGGATTCGACCCGACCGAATCTAACATAGTTATATCACTGGCTCATGCGGGGCTGATGTCCTTGGGACGATAAAATACAACCAAAATGCTAATGGAGTGTATGTTAGTGAAAGTGTAGGAGAAAGTTGGATATGCTATGATAATAGTATGTTGACAGGCTCCTCATACACGTTCGCTTGGTCGGGAAATGCTACATTTAAATATTATATTCTTAAAATGTAGACGTTAATTTTTCAAAACTCATTGCTATACACTACTTGGTGTTGACACCTTAATATAAGTGAGAATTGTATGACATTTAAAATTTTGACATCTTAAACGAAAAGCTCAATGGTTTTCAACATCCTGAGAGCGGCAGGCCAGGTAGTCCGCTGCTCCAGTTGAGAAGCTCATGACGACCGACTAGAAATTCAGTCCTGTTGGAGGCTGGTTCGCATTACACAAGTGATTGTACGAATACGTTTAACTTTTTAATGGCCTGTATAACACCTTTAAATATATTAATCTAGAACCAGATAATAACTTTGGCAAAGAGATAATAATGATTTATAATTGCATAGTAATTTGAGAATATAATATTTTTGAAAAACTCGTACCTACCGTCTCTTTTATCTTAGTCGTGCCGATGTTTATCTCACACTACCGCTTATATAATTACCTTGCTACTACCTAGCCAAACGTCCTGCATGTACCTATTAAAATATTATGCTTTTTATTTTGCTTATAATGGTATTCTTGCAATTAAACATTTAATGTGCCAAGATTTCTTCATTTGTTGATGAATAAACATTTAGGAACAGAATCAAAGGGAACTGCATTATCTAGGGTGAACGGTATAAAACTGATCATATTATTTTCTTATATTGAAAAGTTCTAATTTGAGTTTCTACTTGAGGTTATAATGCAGCCTTTACTTTCTTTACAGGTACTATCCATACATGGGCCATTACATTGGTTATAATAACCCGTCGAGCCACACTGCACCGTGTATGTAAAACAGTTATGAAATTTTAAATTATACATTTTAATTTTTATGTTGCTTTAGACTATGACGCTTATATAATAGTATAGAAGTGACTTATACGGATACTCGAAGCCCAGTCCACGATTAAAAGGTGATCGGAGCTTGTGTTGGATACACTATGAGAGCTTGCTTTCAGACAGATATTCCAAATATTCTCTCTAGCTTTTTTTATGAAAGCAGTTTGAGAACGTTATATAGCAATTCCATTCGTCGTGAAATTAAACCTTGAAGTACGCCGTCAAAAATATATATAAACCACCCTAACTTACACTACATAGTATAAAACAAAGTCGCGTTCTCTGTCCCTATTTTTCATGTCCTTATGTCCCTTTGTATGCTTAAATATTGTAAACGGATTTTGATGCGGTTTTTTAATAGATAGAAAGGTTAAAGAGGAAGGTTTATATGTATATAACATCATGCTACGACCAACAGGTGCGGAGCAGGAATGGAAAATGTTGCAAGAACGGGGTGACGCAGACGAAATTGCGCGGGTCAGCTAGTAAAACATATAATACACAATTACTTTCTATGTCTCATATGATAAATTCACTCGCTCAATCAAAACAATTAGCCCAAAAAGATTGGGGTCGAATATATTCGTAGAAAATTATTGAATCGCAAGTAAACGTTTACCATTCCTTTGCATTGCATTGCATTGAAATAGATGCATCCATATTCATTCATTATAATTAGTCATAGATAATGAATAATTTATTGAATTAAAAAAATATTATCTAACGAATATTATCAATCGGAAAACAGTAAACCAACTTAAATGTGTCGCCTTTTACGAATGGAGATACCTAGTTACGTAACGGTCTGTCAATCAGATGGGCTTCGACGTTTGAATTTATAAAAAGGTAGGATGTATGATAGACAGCCTCCGTGGCGTGGTGATAGTGCACGCAATTGTTACGCACGGGGCGCGGGTTCGATCCCCACCCAGTGCAAAAAGTTGTATGCATGAATATGGTTGTATGCACTGGTCTGGTCGTGCTTCGGAGAGCACGTTAAGCCGTGGGTCCCGGTTACCACACAAACATCTATGGCAGTCGTTACGGGTAGTTGGAGCCCTCAAAAGTACAACCAGTCTAACTTGGAACTTCGATATTGCCATTGGTCACTGGACCATTGGTTGTGGAGGTCAGATGGTAGTCGCTTCACGGAAAATATCGAAGTTCAGCCGCATCACAGTTGGACTGGAAAGCCGACCCCAACTGAGTTGGGAAAAGGTTCAAAGAACGATGTAGGATGTATGATAGAGAGAACCTTGTACATAATCGTACCAAGCCAATATATAAAATAATTTGCTATAAGTTTACTTTATTTATACTACTTAATTAGTATAAAGGTCAGGCCACTTGATGCTAAGTGGCATCATGCTATTGCAATACAACGTTCACTCGCAGAGGACTTAGCGTAGGGCAAGAGTAGGTGGAGCGTACGCCAATGAAGATTCTACCAATATAATTTTCGATCCCAATATTATTGAGCAAAATCCAGCAAACTAAATTTTAAGATCCCGTACCCAAAGGGTAAAAGAAAACACGGTCTGTCTGTCTGTCTCATGAACTGTGATAGCTAGAAAATCAAAATTTTCACAGTTGCCCCTGTAGCAACAAATACTAAAAATAAAATAAATCTATAAGGGGGAGGGGGCTAAATTTATGTAAATAATTGTACGAAACGCTTCAGGCCGGTGTCTGACTCGTACTTAGCCAGTGTTTTTTGTTCTTGCAAATAGCATCTTAGAATACCCCCCTTTACTTTGAATAAATATCGTATAATATTATTGACATATTATTTTATTATCCCACAGATTACTACACTTCGAATAGTCCCCAGCTGCCTACACCAAACTTACCATCGAACCCCCCTGGCGGTAGGAGTAACCCTACTACATTGGTGGGACCACAGGGTACACCTGTCACCCCCACTGCGCCCACTTCCACGCTTCCTCACCCACAAGCTTCTACACTCATGCACCAAACTATGCCTGGTAATCATTGACTACTATGTCATATTTTTAGATATAACCCCTATGTAAGTTACGAAGGAGATGCATTTGGCTTATATCTCAGAACTATTTGTCAGATGTTACTTAATTGAAGATCTAAAAATCATTCATCCTTCTTTCTATCTCATGTGTTAGTAAAGACAAATATCAACCTAACATATACCTACATAAGTTTATCTACTTGAACGTATCGTGAAAATGTAGCATTATATCATTATTATTTTAAACATAGTTATTTTAAATTCGATGTATGTTCGATAACAGACAACCTTTTATCTCGGCCGGTCATTCGTGATTGTGCGTTAAATACTACACAATACGCTTTGCCTCAACAAGTATATCTCTTATTTAGTCTATCTCTGTGGAAACCCTTTGATATCGCTTCCCAAAGAGACATACGCGGTCGTTAGACGAATGGGCTACTGCTATCAGCAGGCAGCAGAGTGATTTGTTACAGGGCTTTGGTCCTCGCAGCCTTGAAAAACACTTGTTTTCGTACATTGCCTTGTCTAAAAACGAGTTCGTACCTCAAATCCTTGTCTTTTCACCGAGCTCTGTGCTAGTCATAGAGTAACTTGGAACTACTCTTCCTCAAATTACTTCCACTTCGGTAAAACCTTAGACAGAAAAAGAAACGGTTTCCCTAAATTAAAGAAAAGAAACACTGCCATATGCTATGGGAGCATTTTCCAGTTTGTAACCCCATTTCAAGGTTAAAGGTACATCATGTATCATAAATACTCGTATTTACAATATTGTCTACTCAAATAGGTACCCCGAGTTTGTACATGGCTAAAATGTATAATAATTTTTGTTTTAATTTATCATCAAATGTTCTAGTTTCATACTTTAATTCAATTTCGTTAAGTAATAGACAATGTTTGCTCTTGGAAATTATTGCGATGAAGTTAAAAAAAGAAACGAAATATAACGAGCATGTGTATATAAATAAACAGAAACTGTTTGCCAACACGTATTAAGGAACCTAATGGAAATGTTTGAGTAAAGTACCTACCTAATATTGTAATATAGCTCTGCGAAATAATGTCCATTATTAACTTAAATGTACAAATCTATTTTCATAACCTGACCGACTTATAATCTAAGTCCAAGAAAGTCTTACATGTTGGTGGAAAGATGTCATAGCATCTTTGTCCATCCCTCTTAGCTACGGGTGAGAGCGTTTCAAATGCCGTATTATCATAGTTACAAAAAGATGGAAAATAACCCAGATCGCTCAATATTTGCTTGTGCATATTAGCCTCCGAGGAAAAAAACAATGTCTTTACCTGCAACTATTAGTTTACCATTCGGACCTACCCTTCGGACAATTTATCATCATATTGTTACTTTTCATTTGAATAACAATATTCACGTTTTGTCTCGTATTACAATTGCAAATTCCCTTTGAGCGTTAAGTCTTGGAGAAAAAAAATCAATATCTCTTTACCTGCAGCTTTTGGTTTACTGGTCCCTTGGAACACACATTCATTGTATAGTTACTTCCTTTGTGAATAATAATAATATTCGCATTTTGTTTCTTATTACAATGGCATTGTCTTCGAAAGTCCGTGACCATAATGTAGCAACGTTTTTGCACCAAACTGCTTAATCCTATTTCTAGTTCTGCCGACTTCATTTATCATTCCATGGACAATAATTTTTTCGGGCTCTTACTTACTTTTTTTTATTTCTAAAAACCACTCGGCTTACAGTTATTTAGTCAAGGAAGTCAAGCGTAAAATATACTAATAGTAGGTAATAATAATGTACTTATTATTACAAGCAATGTAATAAAATATTAGTGTAATAATACTTATAAAATATCTCTCCGGTATCAAGTTTATGCGAAGTGTAGAAGGGAAAGTGGATCCCGGGCAATAAGGTGAAGGCCTTGGATGTTATCGCGACACCACAATGGTGATGATTACAAATATCCCTCATGTGAAAATTTACCTAGTTGTAGTTAGTTAGCAACGATGCTTGTCTGTTCGTACCACCGTTCTTACTTGTAGGTACAATGCACTAAGTTGCATGCCGAATACATTAATGACAAACTAATCTTGAACCATATGTGTTATAAAATAAGAAAAGCAAGTAAGCCAAAATCCGATATAAACATAAGATTATTCACTACATTATATTTTATATATATTTTTCACACATGTTATATATATTTGTCCATACTTAGTATTATAAATACAGAAGTAATTCAGTCGGTAACGCTTTCACGCCTAAACTACTGAACAGATTTTGATGGAATTCGGTACAGAAAAGGACTATAGCATGAAAAAGGATATATAAGCCAAGTTTGATCGTGATAACCAGCATTCACGTGTACGTTGGCCGTTCTTGTATTAAAAGATCCCCTGACCACTGGTCTACAGTATTCAGTACAACTAGTACCCAAAATATTAGGAGCTTAAGGCAGCAATTCTTGTTACCATTACCTAAACAGCCATAATTATTATTACTAACAAAACATTCACTGTAACTTCCTCCGTTCTTCCAAATACATGTAGGCCTACCATGAAATGTTATCCGAAGTTTCGGACAATTTGTAACATGCAACTCAAATACTCTGTAGAAAGACATTCGGAGTAAATACATGGTAACTTATACTATGTCGTTCGTTCATGTTTCGTACTAGCCTGAAACCTTCCATGTTTTTAAGAGTACTAGCAACAGACTTCATTGTTTGCTTTTTAAGTGAATTATCGTCGTCTTTTTAAACCATGTAAAGGTTGTTTTAGAGGTTTGTATTTAAAATTAAAAGGGTTTGATGAAATTGAAAATAAGTTTCATAATCATATAGTTTTATTTGAAAGATATTCTTATATTATTTGTGCTTAAAAATTATTTAGAGCATATAGGCCATAAGGAATTCTTGGGTTCCAAGTGGTCTAAAGTCTGTGGTTTATTTGCATAGACGTATGACTTCACATATCCCTATAGAAAATTAGTATAGGTGTGAGAACACACGATCGTGTCGGCCAGTTCTTTTCATTCAACACTACGCTCCACAATAGCAATAACTTCTTCTGTGCGCACTGTACGTACGCGTCATTTTGGATGCTTCAAAATTTTCACAATTTGCAAGCTTTGTTCGTGAAATTATCACTGAATCTGTGGTGCCAATTCAATAAGCAAACCTCTAAAAGCACCCGATAGATTTGGATGTACGTTTCATGATAGACCTTCCATGTTCTCTTTCAATTGTGCCGGTCACTGGGCGGTTATATGGTAAAACTTGAACATCTATGCTTCATTGCTTTTATAATACGCCTTAAGGCACTAATTCTGACATAAATCAAAATGTCAACATTTTTGTACAGTATTCTTTTATATATATAAAGGTAGGTATTTAGGTATTAGGTAGGGTTATTTAGGTAGGTAGTAATTCATAATTATTATTGTGTATCAAAAGAGTAAATAAATATACCTAAACTTTGTTTTCACAGCGTTCATGTGCGTTGCATATTATATTTCTCTCTATCTTAAAACTGAAAAGTAGTTACAAACAAATGTCTGTGTGTCTGCATTTTGGAACCCACAACAACGTACAGTTAGTCCTTTTAGTGGAAAGATACTAAGTTATTTTACATGCTGAAAATTTTTACCAGTTTTATTTTGAAGTGGAGTTTACAGTTTTGAAGTGGAGTTTACAGTTTATTAAAAATAGCTATAGTAATAGTATAGTATAAAAAACGTAAACAATCTTAGCGTGTATTTTTAGTATGTTTTGCTTAAAACTCAGTATAAAAATACTTTTCGGCGCTTAGTAACGCATTTTGAAGACTGAAAACCGGTATTGAACCACTAGTTAGTTCGTCTACTTTATTTTTAATGTGTGTTTTTATAAAAAGGGGTCACCAGATTGTTTACCTTTATTTAAGTACTTACCTAAACAATGTAACAGTCGGGTAGTTTCCCAGGATTTCTCCAAGACTATGTCATCATTCCCTAAACCTTTTTCCCAACTCAGTTGGGGTATGTAAAACTCCAAGACTAAAACGTTTAATTTCATAGAGATTTCTTCTCATCTTTACTTGTTCACATTTTGGAACTAAATCATTAATTTAGATGAACAAGAGATCAATTGCTAACCACTAAAAATCTGAAGAGAAGACCTTCGTAGATAATCATGCTTTCAGTTTCCTCAATAACTAGACCGGTAAATTTGACAGCTATCGATATTCGTATCTGATATCGTTGGGAGGCCTAATTATTTTGGTAGCTCGATAACTACCAATAAAATGTAAATATTTAGCCGCGGGGCTTTACCTTCCAACAGGTAGAAAACTAAAGATTTGGTATACCTACAAGCTATTAGAGTTCTGAATACCATTTAGAAAATTTATTAGGTATTCAGAACTGGGATTACCATATTTGAGGATTTGTCCTGAGATATCAGTAGTAACTGGTAAACATACTAAAAATAATCTTCCTTTGGTATCAATCAATCAATTAGCCTTCAACAAGTCACTGCTGGACATAGACCAAACCCAATTTGCTCCCTAGCACCCTAGTCGGCCCAAAGCCCCATTTTTCTGGCCGTCCATCCAAATTACTGGGGGTCGCCCCATCTTCCGTTTACTGAGTCATGGTCTCCGTTCTTTTGCTCCTGCATTAATCGGTCCAGCAGCTGCAAAGTATCTAGAACTGCCCAAGGTTTTTCTTATAGTACACAAATGCCATACACAGCGACTGATTTTACTTTCAACTCCTTTCTACAATTGTCAAACTATGGATATGTGGCCCACGGAACTTGAGGTCAATGTGAAACGAGCGAGTTAGATCCACAGTATATAAAAACGATAATATTACAACGTTTTCAATTATTAAGTAACGTTTGACAGTCAAATTCTCAAACTGTTCAATATTTCAGAATTTTTCAATGGAAATCCGCCCTTTCTTAGGACTTTTCATTTTCTCATTTGGTAACCCTATTCGAAATTGCTAGTCCTAAGTGTTTATAGGTATATCAAATGTCTTTCAATATCATTTGTGCGTACAGGCTATATATTCATATTATATTGCTAGCTTCCGAGCTTCATTCAATGTATGCTATTCACCATAGGTACATTGTATAGGAATAAAAACATCCTTATTTTACCTTTATCCATACAGACAAATATGCATTAGTCTCGATGCAATTTCCATGGAGTATTACTACTCATCGATCTATCAATGAGGCTCAGTCCACTGCTGGACATAGTAGTGGACATTAACCTATCTATTTCCAATCCATCTTTAGATTATATTATATTACAGTAAGTTGACTTTCAGGTATACGCCCACCACCCCAAAAAAGAAGTCACAGAGTGCCCATTATTGACCCCAAAACACGTAAGTAAAAGTGAATTATCTTTTCTTTTTAAATCAACGTTAGTTTTCAATGAAGTAATTTTATCATATTGCTACATACTGCATTTTTATTTTACTTTCAGAACAAGACATCTTCTCGGATTTGTACACGAACGACAACAATTTTTTAAACAGCGAAGCTAACGACCGACATACTCCACAGCCCGTAAGTAACATTTCTAGGATAGCCAAGCACCCCTGCCTACCCCTTCGGGGATTTAGGCGTGAGGTTTGGTTATGTTATGAGATATTATGACTAATAATATGACAACCCGCGTTCCTGGCAGAGGTGAACTTGAGCCACACCATCTCTTCTCATGCCATGTGGTATCGTACAAGTTGACTAAGGAGTAGGGCTGTTTCACATCAGACATATATACAGCCCAGACTCAGCTTCAGATGCATGACTCGAGTCAACCATAGTGCTGATCACTACACTGTCAGCAAAGGGGTTCAGATATTATCTTGCTTGATAGTGTTCCAGTGGAAGATTTATGTGCATCAATAATCTAAATTTGAGTGTTCATACTAAGTTGGAATTATATTTCTAGAAAAATGTTATTATTATAATATGCTACATAATTATTTTGTCCGTTGAAACAGGAGCCAACACACAGTATCGCCAAACAGTTTAGTAGAATGGTCAACGAAGTCGCCAATCAACCTTCGTGTGATAATTCAGTTAAATGGAATTATACAGCAAAAAACGTGGAAGTTCCTGCTACATCTACATCAACCTCTGTCCAAACTCAACAAAACGCAATAAATACTTTTAATAATAATTTAGTAAAGTCTGAAATATTAAATGTTAACGAAAATAAAAATTTAGGACCTGATATTGCCGCTGAATCTAGCGAAACGCCTATAGTGTCAGCAATATCAGATAGTCCTGTTATAGTGCCTAAAATACACAACATTAAGCAACTCCAAAAGAATAGTGAGCAAACAGTTCAGCCTTTAGCCCTAGATACAAATAAGAATATACCACCTAATAAGCAATATAAACAAGTCAAACATGTGCCTCAAATCGATGAAGTAGAAAAGCCCTCAGAAAATATTAATATTGTCCCAGTAGTAGTGACTATAGCGCCAATTACCCCAGTGGCGACAACGATCACCTCTATAGTGCCTGCACCTACACAAACGACTGCCAGCGTTATAACGCCAACACCCGTTCCTATCCTCACGGCTGCTCCCCAACCACAGAGAATAAGGGAGCCTAGGGAAAGGGTGAAGTCAGAAGACAAAGAGAAATCGAAAGAAGTGGAATCGAAAGAAAAAGAAACCCGTGCTGCCTCCTTAAAACCAAACGGACCTACATCACCTGCAGGTAAGTGATATACTGTGTTGAAATCGTTTATTTAATCGTTTACTTTAAAAAGTTTCAAAAAGCATTTTCTATTTATATATATATATACCAATATATAACATCGTATATAATAGTTTGCCCGCATTGACGATAAGCTATGTGTACCTAATTTCGTTATGGCAGTATTATAATATATAAGAAATAATAATCTGCACGTTTAATTTACGTGTGTTAGAAACCCGGATGTATATATTTACATTTTTACAGCTGTCACTTTTCAAAAATGTAATAAAAGTTGCTGTTTGCTCATTCATACAAAAAAAAACATAAAATTTGGATTTGTCATTCCTAAAAAAATGCAAGAATGTTAGTCCTGAAAATTGGATTCCTCCAATTTCTTCAAACAAAACGGCAATTTCATATGTAACGACCTAATATAAAAAACATATTGGCGGATTATACCTATTTAAGGTAGCCATTGACGAAACGCCCATTTGGATTGGATGCATGGATTTCAATACGTTTGGAAATCCAAAGCTGGAAGACGTCCATTTCATTAGCATACATTTATACATTCACGAAACGATTTTGGAAGACGTCCATTCAATTTGAATCGTTGGACGTATCGTTAATGGCTACCTTTTCGGTGTTAAAGTAGTTAGTCATTGTTATATTCTGTAATTCAAAGGGAAAAAACTAAATGGAACCTTTATCAAAGTGCATTTAGTTGTTCCTTTCGTCCTTCCATCTTCCTTCCTTCCATTCCTTTATACATCTGTCTGTCTCTCTGACAAAATCTTTTTCACAGAAGGTGATATCAAGTTGAAATTAATATCAAACTACTCTATATATCTTTATATGAATTTATAAATAATATAAATATAATAAATTACATGATAACCTATGTGTGCCACTAAGGCTGAAAAGCCTTCTGCGTTTGGACAGCGGGTGTACGGATCAGGCCGCGCTCACTTTGAATGCGAATTATATCGTGCGTAAACGTATGAACACTGTTCGTACGAATGGAGTGCGCACATTGAATACGTTTTTCTCCGTCAAATAGACAAGAGTACCTGTGTTAGCGCATACGTGAAGTCATACATTAAGATATGTGTAATGAGCCCAGACTGTTTTATGGTTATACACCCATGGGGAGAGATACTTTTGAGTAGGTACATTCTTAATGCAATACGACCTAACCTGACTAAATACAGCAAATTTCGCGACACAATATCACCTGAAGAACCATTCATTGTCAGTTTAAGGTACCTGATAACAGGAATCACTTTGATCCCACAAAGATTTATGCCCGTGAACCAAGTTAATTAACTTTTCTACATTCATTATTGATGATGAACGCACGAACGTGTAATAAAATCCCAACAAGTTCGGATTGATTTCGGACGTCGGACTTGCACGTACGTATATGTACGACTAACTCGCGCGCAGTGTGAGCGCTCTCATAGTACCTACTCAGAAGGTCGGGAATATTCGTGCGTGTTCGTACGTTTCTGCACGAATGGAATTCGTACGAAAACATATCCAAAGTGAGCGCGGCCTCAGAATTCTTCAGATTTCTTACGTACCTATCTGTAGTGTAACCTCAGTGTACTTCGTAGCGTCAGCATATAACAAAAATAAGTAGGTATGTATAACTTGGTTCATTAAAGAAAGGTTTTATAAATGGCGGACCTTATCACTTCCTCCCGCTCGCACACTAGTACTGTCTATACTCACTCACGCGCGTACCGTCAGCACAAAAAAATATTGATCTTTATTTTCTTCCACGCTCTGTGCTCTTGACGCGATGCATAAAAGAAAGGATTCTTAAATGTCGGTACAGCTAGCATATTAAATTTCATTTTGTTTTTCAGTTTAAAAAAATATAAACAAGACCGTTGTTCATAATAATGTTTGTTCTTTATTTTAACCAACATCATGATCTTCCATGATCCTCCTTATAGAATGTGATATACGTTGCTTTTTCAGAATGAAAGGACTCAATCAATGTGCGTTTAAAAGGACTCTATGTGTAAAAGTAGGTACTGTTTCCGATGAAAACAAAAATAGATGCCGTCACGTGTCCTTCTAATTTTTAACATTCACGCGGGCCTAGCCGCCGGCCGCATCTAGTTAGAAATTATTACGACCCGGTCTTGTTTTTATTATTTTTCATTTGAAAAAAAAAACCATTTGAAATTTTATATGCTAGCTGTACTATCTGTCAACGCAAGTACAAGCCGCCATTTATAAAACCTTTCTTTAATGCACCAGCTTATACCTACACCCGTCATTCAAACGTTTGAAACGTGAATGTAGAGACGGTAAGTTTCTGTATTAATTTTTGCACTTATCCGTTCGTTATCGAATTGAGTGTCGCAATTTGTACACATACATTTTTATGTTAACTTCCATCGATACGTTATAATATTATATCATTCACGTCCACGTCCAAAGGTCATATCGAGATGCGAGTTAATTTAAATATTACAGTGGACTGTAGAGGGGACAGAATCGATTAGAATTAATCGACTTTAGCCTACCTCTCTAAACATTTTTCGTGTAATAAAATTCATCTCTTCTCACCTTATCCAAAAGGTCAATTTTTAAAAATTCTCAATATTCTATTTCGATCTAATCTGAATTTCCCTAATCTCAAGTAGTGTGTGTGTGTGTGTTTGTGTGTGTGTGTGTGTGTTTGTGTAAGTGTGCGTGTCGAGGGCATCGTAGCTCCCAAAGGGATCAACCAATTTCGATTTAGTTTATTTATTTATTTCTTTGAAAGCTAAATTAGTCGAGAATGTTCTTAACTATGTTTGATAAACATCGATCCAAGATGGCCGCGCGGCCACAAGATGGCGAACAACATATTTTTGCACAAGTTCCTCAATATGGATGTCAAATCAAAGGGCTTGACTAATAGAATACGATACACTATGACAAATTTCAAATCCAAGATGGCCGCCACCACCAAATAGCGAATTATCATTAGTAATATATTATACATAATATATTATTAGGAAAGAGAACAATTTAAAAAAATAATTAAATCGTTTATCGGACCTTGGGTCGTTTAAAAACATGTAGGAGTGCGTAATCAGTTAGAGGTCCCCCGACACGACAACGGTTGAATTATTTATTTTTTACTTTTTGAAGTTATTTTTTGTGTCGGGGGTTTATTAAAATTTTATTTTTAAACCATGTTTTAAAATAGTAGGCTGATATAAGTTTTTCAAATGTCCGGCATTCTGGCGCGCTTGTCGCTACGTCAACGTACGTGATAACAACAAACAATTAGGGTTTTTCGTGGTATTTCGATACTTTTTCTGCCACTAAGCGTCGCTTTGTAGGTGTCAGGTCCAAATACCACAGAGGCGTAGTAGGTACTGAACATAATTTTTTGAAATTCTATTGTATATGGAAGTGGTAGGTATTGATTTTATTATGGATTACGGTCAGAAAAAGGTTTCCGAACTGAAGATTGAACTCAAAAACAGGGGTGCAAAACTCACTAGTACTAAAAAAGCTTATTGAAAGCTGTTCTCCATATGTTATTATTATTTTATTTGCACACATAGACACTGCGCAGCACTGTGGCATTTTAAACAAAGATATTCCAAAAGGACTGATATTAAGAATAAGTAAACAAGAAAATATATAGAAAATTACAATTCGCGTATGTATTTTGACATTCCATTGGACCTAACGCTACAGTACTGCCATCTCACGTAGGCCGTCCTTAGAACGCTATCGAGGATAACTGCAGAAATGTTTCAGACTGTAAAGTTGGGTTTTTAATTAAATAATTGATGCATGCAGCAATTCATTTTTATAAATATAGATTACTAGATTATTTAGTATTTAGTGGACTCAATGAGCAGTTTTCTAGTAGGTATTTATAACGTTCCTAAAGACGCGCCATACTTTTGGTAAGAAGAGTGGTGTCACATCTTGTGTTCCCTAATTTATGGAAAAAATGTCCATCTGTTTTCGGAGCATAATATGTATGTATACTTTTACAGCTGATGACTAGCCTTGTCCACTTCCAATCTTAAACCCCCAATTCATTGATTTCCTAGTGTATATCTTGTGGAATCAAATGTTTTCCTTGGTTTCCAAAGGCATGAACAGCACACCGTGACCGCATATTGAACATTAGCAACTAATTACTGAATACAAAGATTATTGTATTTACTACAATGTATTATTAATTAAAATTATATAGGTATCAATTTTTTGAGGTTACAATGTTTCATAATAACAAACGCTTCAGAAACAGCAATCAATTAAACTAACATTCGGTCAGTTCTTTATTGCCGATACGATTATACCTACTGGAAAACTGCTCGCTGTCTGATAATTTATATAAATGACTAACTGGTATTTTTGAACAAATGATTATAAAATGATATCACGTGCAGATACTTGTGAATATCGATAAATATTATCGAAATATGAATTGTGCTATTTTCAATTAATTGTGCTCAAAACGTGTGTACTCGGAATATTAAAAAAAAAAATCGTAATCGATTGACTGTGTACTTGCGCACAACACTAGCGCACCGGGCCTCTTATCCGCATGGAACGACCCAAGATGGCGGCTTTTACCTTACAGTCACTTTGAATATGGCTGCGTTTTAAATATTTGTAATTTTTTTATTAATATCATTTTAACGTCTAAATTCAGTACTTTAGCATCTTTAGTATAAAATATTTATTTAAGTTTTAAAAATAAGTAATGTGTTTCATGTGAAAATAGTGTTAAAAGTTGACAATATTCTGGATCCTTGAGTGACCTTTTGTATAGACTTTCTTTTACCATATTGTTACATTATAGAATCTTACTTTAGGTGTGTGAAGATTTAATATAAAGTTTTACGGACTAACATTCTGTGATATAATTTATGTATCAGTGCCACATAAAGTCTGATATTCAGGTACTGTGCAAGAACTCCCACGTGGAAATATTTCACGTCTCTATTTATAGATTTACGAACTTGGTTCATAAAAAGTGATAGGCTAGATTAAAAATCAATTGCATGGTATTTAATTTACATCACGTAGCCGTCAAATAATTTAATTCCACATGGTGTTAAAATAACATTGTTTAATTATACCGACATTTTATTGGGTCCGGTTAGATTGTACTGACACTCCATATTTTAGCGATGTTGTACGTGTATTATCTACTTGTATCTATCTATCTATATACATTAGACAATTCGTTTTCAATAATGGCCTTGATATTCATGAGTTGTGTATAACTACTTCTACATTCAGTTTGAGACAAATCGTTGTTCGTGTACCTGTTTCTCGGAAAATCATACGTTCACTCAAATTGTGTCGAAGTTTTACGAAGTAATATAATATCATCAGTGTAATAGAAGCTATTCATAATCTAGAGCGTGTGAGTATTATTTGTCATTAATTTTTTCGTTTTTTGGTTCATTGCAGTGATTAGTTCAGTTGATAGTTTACCAGAAGCTATTAGCCCTTCAACTAGTCAAAATAATCAAGTAATAGCTGTGGAGCCTACAAAGAAGCATTCGGTATCTCCACCACCAGAAGCAAATCTTCTTACTACTTTAGAAGCAAATGTCAGTGTTAGTGTCAAGAGCGAGCCTATAATTGAAAATACACCTACTGCCACAGAATTGTTATCGGCTAGTATTGAAAAAGTTGCTAAAGAGCAAAGTGCATCTCCTCAAAAACTAGAAGAAGTGAAAGAAGCCTCAAGCGCAATTGAAGCTCAGGCGAAATTAACACAAAGTATCTCCAGTGTGCTGCGCACCATACAACCTGATACTAAGATGAAAGATATTAACGTTAATATTAAGACAACAGGTTAGTTTACTTAGTATTTACTATTAATTTAAAGTGCCTTTCAGGTTGTGCTTAAGATTTAATTTGCTAGGTCATACAGCCTCAGTGGTCCTATTACAATGTTTATGAGACGTGTGTAAGGACAGACACAAGTAGGTATCTGTTATCTCTATTTATATTATAACATATAATAGTAATGAAAAGGATTTTGTAATGACTAAGCTTTTTCCTTGGTTATTAATATAAATACCATGCTTATATCCTTGCATCAATTTCATCTTGTTTTCTAATGTTAATAAGTATCATAGTTGCATTTGATAAGTGTTAAATGTTAACAGTAGACAGTTAAAATCAAGTCTAAATTCACTAGGTTATGTTAACACATAGATAATAAAGATATTGCGCTTTTGAATTCAAAGCTGTATTTGGCAGTCTACAACAGAGGTACAGCTCAAGTGTAGACCTTCTGAAGGTTACGTTGTCAGATTATGGAAATGAGTAGTTGAGGAACTAACGAACTGGTATAACCTCTAATATAATAACATGAAAAATACCATGAGACAGATTTTTAGTTAGTTAGTTTAGTTTATGTCAAGTTTTTATGTCCTTTCAAAAATAGAAGAAAAGCAGATGCTGAGGTATTGTTACAAGGCAAATAAAATATTTACAGTGTGACAATCAAATATAATATATAATACTGGTACCATAAAGACTCCTTATCAAAGAACACTCATAGCCTTTTCTTACTATACATTACTAAGGACTGATGAAATATGAACTGATCCACATTATTAGTAGCAATATTCGTAAACAACCTGTTCCTGCAGTACTGATTCTTTAAATGTGCCTAAAACACCTTGATAATTTTATGTAAGATGTTATATCTTTACTGTTTACAAAACCATACAATATTCATCGCCATAGACTGAAATTTACATATTTAAATTTATACGAAAATTGGCATAACAATGCACAGATCTGATCACTAGACGCTTTTTCGTCTAGACAGATTGTATCTTTCTAGCCACATTTGTATACATACATTTCTATTTCTATTAACCACAAATTTCACTTCATAGTGATCTTATCGCTATCTTTCTTTCTATCTTTTCTAAACTGTCATCATTTTTTTTCATCATTGACACCATTGTCCCTCAACAACAAGCTACTTAAGTAACTCGTATTTGTTCTAGCCAAAGACTTTTGCTACACTAGGTGACCGCTCGTGACACTAAGGACCCCATATAGAATACACAGTGATAACATCACTATTCACAATGTAGTCCTTGTTCACCTTCACTAAACAATTCTGCCACAAGGGAACATTGAATTTGTTGTTTTATCAATTAAATTGTTAACTTATTTAATATCTGTTTGGATTACATTCATTTCATTACATGTATGGGAAATAGATTTCACATTTACTGTGTTTTGTTGATTTATTCTTCCAATAGATCCTGATACTGCGAATGGAAACACAACCGAAGTTACTAAAACTGAGACTGTTAAGGAAGATATCAACAAAAATGAAAAAGGTTTAAAAAGTTCTAAAAACAAGAAATCTGCTAACAAGATGCCGAATAACGATGTAAATGTGGAAAAAACAGAATCATGTGAAAATGGGAAAAATGAGACTGATAAAGTAATTAATGTAGAAAAAGATACTCAACCTACAGAGGAAACATCATTACCGAATTTGCCTCAGCCAGAAGAAGAGAAACCTGCGAAAGAAACGACTCCAGCTATTATTGTACCTAAATACAAATATGGGGCAGGTAAATTACAAAATGATACTTATTCAATAAGTTTAATAACTAATCCAGCTATTTTACTAATTAATTATCCATTTTATTAATACTTTTAAAACATTGTAGATCAATGGTCTCCTCTCAATACGGCTGGCAAGAAATGCTATGATATTGATTTACTCAAGCAAATCAAAGATGATCCTCTTTCAAAAAATAAGCCTAATGTGCCATTGCTGGAGCAATGCAATGTCATTAGGGTGAGTTCACAGGCATTTTACACTGAAGACATACGATTTTTCTTTCAGTATTATAATTCTCTTAATTTTATTTTAGACGACACCTATGCAAGAACCACCATTATTCACACCTAATTTGAGGCCTATGAATGACTCACTATTTCCACCATTTGCCAAGGGTGCTGGTTTAGGTTCAAGGAATAATATTCCCAGGGAAGCTAAGAAAGATATGAGGAATATGACGCCCAGCGGTAATTATAAATAATATTATATTTTTATGTGATATATAAAAATTCCAATAACTGTACGGGGAAAATAACGCAATTTTTGAAACAAGAATGTTATCTTTTAGGTAAAGGAAGTGTCAAGCTGGCTCCCAACGCCGGTGGCAATAGCCCTCATAAACCAGTTATTCATGTGTCACTATCATTAAGAGAGGAAGTAAAACTAAATGAAGTAGATTCGGCTTGGAAACCAACCAGATTCCGCAAAGACAATATGACAGAAGAAGAACAAAGAACACAGGTACTTAACTTGCAAGATTGAAGACTGTCTTATGCTTACAAATTATTGTCTCTGTAAAGTTCTTCATCTCATTCGTTGTTTTTATATTTCAGGAGTTATACAAAAAGTTCAGAGGTATTTTGAATAAGTTAACACCCCAGAAATTCGATACATTATTGGATAGAGTCAAACACTTGGAGATCAACAATCAGAAGCGGCTTGAGGGTGTAATTGACTTGGTATTTGAAAAAGCTCTTGATGAGCCTAACTTCTCTGAAGCTTATGCAGCTATGTGCAACAAGCTATCTGTACTCAAGGTATAAATTAATAGTAAAAAGAATGAAAATTCATCTACTCTGGAAATATATGTATGCATTATACAATTTATAATTTTACAGGTACCTGCCGATAACCCGACATCTCCCGATAAGTGTGTGAATTTTAGAGCACTTATTATCAACAAATGTCAGAACCAATTTGAAACTCATAAAATAGATGACCAAGTGTTGAAATTAGAGAAGGAACTAGCTGCATGCACTGACCCTGTAAGCTATATTTTCTTTTATTATACTTATTTCAAATCATTTTATATCATATTTATAATAATCATTATATATTTATCATTTAATGGATATATTACAATATTATTATTTTTTCAGGCCAAAAAGAAAGAAATTTCGTTGATGATTGTTGAAGAAAACAGAAGAGTAAGAATGAGATCTGTCGGCAATGTCCGATTTATAGGTGAGTTACCGAGTTAGTCTACCGTTTTTTAAATTAATTTCTGTAATACGTTGTTTTATCGCAAATGTTACCCAGTTACTAAATATTATAAGGGGAAACCCGCACTGCGATATTTTACTAGGTGATTATTGCCACAGGATTCCACTAAAGAAAAACTGTATGGAGCTACGCATATTTGCGTGCGCGACTTAAAACAGCGCGAAAATAATTTAGTTACTTAATACGTGTTTTAGCGCTACATCTTCCGCCCCGCAATGCGATTTAAGATCGCGCGAATGTTTTGTGCAATATTATGGAGGTGTATATTTAATAAAGAGTATGCGATGCGGATTGTAATAGCTGAATAAAAATTTCGCTGTGCGGGCTTAGCCTAAGAATGTGCTAAAGTAAAAATTTAGCTAAGCGAAAATGAATTGGCTTGTAATTATAGGCTATGCGACTCAAATGTTATTGAATTGTGAAAGATTTAAGTTTCAGAATGTAATTGTCAAAAAATAAGTTATAGTAGCAAGCATATATTGAACAAACCAATTTCTTTGTTATAGGTGAGCTGTACAAATTAAAAATGTTGACGTCAAAAATCATGGATCATTGCATGAAGCAACTCATAGAAAAATTGGAAGAAGAAAAACTTGAGTGTCTGTGCAAATTACTTACCACTATTGGTGAGCAAGTTGAAAATGAAGGAAATGGCCAATTAGATACAATTTTCAAGAAAATGCAAGATATTGTAGATCGCAAATCGAATAAAATTAGCAGTCGTGTGAGGTACATAAAACCACTTGTACTAACTTATCCACAATAAGTGAGCATTATGAATATTTAATCAATCATATTATTTTTATAGGTTTATGCTTCAAGACGTGATTGAATTGAGGTTGCGAAAATGGGTGGCTAAGACTGTGATTGATTCACAACCAAAAATGATGGATCAAATTCAAAAGGAAGCTGAACAGCAGCAACGTCACATTGAGGCAAGCATTTAATTTTATAAATCTTTTCCAGGGCTAATATTGTGCTTCAATTTTATTACTGTTGCTGACTAACACAAGGACCTCATGTTTGAAAATGCTTATGTAGCAAAATATCTCCCATCGGTCTTATTCGCGTTACGATCGTAGCAGTATTGTTATTACTTATACAATGTAAAAATTTATAAGTTTTTTTGCTTATTTAGTTAATGAACGCGTGCCCAATGGGTGGATTCCGCGGCCGAGAAGAAGGCGGCCGTGGAAAGCGCGGTGGTGATAACCGAAGACAAAACTCAAACAATGCATTTATGGATAACACTTGGAAAACGTCCAGGGCTCCCGTAGATACCGTAAAACTTAAGTCAGTGACACAAAAGGTGAGTTAAAATGGGTTTAAATTATAGCCGGAGCGATTTTTTTGTTAAAAAAAATGAATAAGCAATTGATTCCTTAAAACACATTTCTCCTAAAATCAGGTCCCAATTATGTCTGCGACACTACCGTGGGGCTTTAACTCTTTCTAAACAAAAAAGGGTTTTTGTTTGTTTGTCTAATATTTATCTTTAGGCAATTTAAAAATAAGGGATCTCGAGAGACTACATGAGTTTTACCTCGGTGATGTACTTGTTACGTAATAACTAGTTTGTTATCATATAACAGATACATCAATTGTATACAAGAGCGATAGTTACTTATTCATGTTAATATTAATAGCTATACAAGCAGAGCTTTCACTCTAAAAAACACAGGCACGTTATTATGGGTCGATAATACCATAGACGTAATGCACGCATTGTAAATGAAAGTTCTTTTCAACATTTTTGTTTTTATCTGTCGCGAATTCGAGCAACTGATAAAAAGCTGACGCAGTGATAGTTAACACATCAAATATTGAAAAATATTCGACCTTCAATAAACAACTGTAAATTATGTGCATTTCATTTTGTGTTTTAAGTGAATGTGAACAATAAGTGAATGTGAACAATAAGTGAATGTTTGATATCAGCTATATGCTGATATCAGACATTCACTGTTTGTTCAATTTTGTCTTAACTAAACTTAATACCGATTTAACTTACTTATGAAACGATACAACAGGATTGGAAAGTTTATTTTGGTGGCATTCGATGACATATCGAAACGAAATGAAAATCGAGTCAATATAGAGTTAAAACAATGAAGCTATCACCTGACTGAAAGTAAAAAATGTACAGTTTCATATTAGCTTTAGAAACAACACCAATGCATAATGGAAATGCATATATATTATTAGCTGGCAAACTTATGTATGGACTTCAATGTCGTTTCGGTTTTGTCGGCAGACAATTTAAATATGCTTTTATTTTATAAGTGTTATTTATATCTCTATATACAGTTATAAAGCGATCTGACGCATAATCACCAATACGCAACGGCTTGTTGGGTAAATTAACGAATGTTTGTACCTAACGGTTGGGAGGATGACCAATAACGATTCGCTAAGAATTTGTATGGAGATGACAATAATATTGTGTTCCTATAATAAAAAAGGAATTACGATCGAGCTGTTTAAATTACGATCCGTATTTCATTTCGCTACTGCTCGATTAATAGAAACTTAGGTTTAGCTATTTTAATAGATATATTATAAAGTTACATGGACATTTTTAACTTTTTGTCGGGCTGGACTTCCCAGTGTGAATCTAATGAAATATTAAATATATGTAGTGCAGTGGGTGTCCAAGGAGGGTGTCGGTAATCGAGTAGTAGCTTTTAACATTAACTATTTGTTAGTTAAAGTCACCGACCATTATACGGGGAACGACTTATACGCTTAACGACACATACCGAAAACGTCTAATGCTCTTAACGACGCATAACGCAAAACTACCAATATGCACAATGACTATTATCCAATTCTTAAGTGATAAGTGCCTAAGCCTAACCTTACACTTAATTTAACATAAAAATAACACTTATTAACTTAAAAAACTGTCATCTTGAGTATTGGTCATAGTGCTGACGTGACAATATGTGAATGCATCATTTTGAGAACTATGATTGGTCATTATGCGTCAGAAGGTTATAAAGCTTTGATTGATTGAGTTTTATTTATTTGCAGAATCTTAGTAATATCAAACTGGCTCCTCATAACTCATCATGGAACCATGGATCAAGTACCAAAACCACTGCTCAAGTTAGTAGTAATATCAGCCTAACCAAAAATATGTACAGTGTCCTTGAAAATACTCAAGATGATCCTACATCACTCAGAGGTATGTAGTATGTTTGAAAGGATTCATTTTTATAAATTGATCACTACACCCTTCTTTTATTATTCTATCTTAATTATTATTATTGTTCTTTCCTTAGGCAATAGAGACATGACACCTAGCTACCATTCAAAGGGAGCATCTATAGAAAGATCTATATTCAATTCCAGAGGTGACTTCAGTAAGTAAAACAATGCATCTTTAATATTTGCCATATTTCACATTATAGTAATTACAATATAATGTAATTGGAATATTTTTATAGGTAGCGGTGGTGGCAATCGTTCCGGCTCCGTAGGCGTAGCACGCTCTAATTCTGGAACTCGAAGGACGAATGCGACACCGCCAACGCCCCCAGTAGCCAATGAAGTGGCAGCGGCGCCGGCGCCCGTGGCT
Organism: Pelosia muscerda; assembly: GCA_963691645.1. Lineage (NCBI taxonomy): Eukaryota > Metazoa > Arthropoda > Insecta > Lepidoptera > Erebidae > Pelosia > Pelosia muscerda. The sequence goes on along the minus strand of OY829098.1, from coordinate 12,729,237 downwards.
GCTCCTGTTCCTCAGGAACCTTTGCCAGAGGCCAAGAAAAAGTCGGTCAAGTCTATGATTGACCTTAGTCTTATTAACCCAGATGATGAAGAAATGGTTGCTGAAGTCAAGCAGTTGTACCCACCTCAGTACCATGCTGATGTAGTTAGTGAGATACTTGAAGTTGCTATGGAAAAGTAAGATTTTATTTCATTCACCATTACTGAAGTTTACTTTTACTATTCCTTATTTAAAAATGTATTTGTTTACAGGGCAGCAAAGGAGTTCGGCATGATAGCTAAATCACTACTACATTTAGTGTCTACTAATACGATCTCTGCCGATAATTTTGTAGCAGGGATGAAGAACATTCTAGAATGTGCTCCTGATCTTTATATTGATATCCCAATGTTATATGACAATTTAGGCAAGCTTATTGCGCCACAAATTGAAAAGAAGGTAAAATAACTCCAAAGTATGTAAGTTCTTTACTACTAGTACTTAACCTATACACTTATTAATGAAAATTATCCTTTGCAGCATATCACATTTCTACAGATTTATAGGCTTTGCGATAATATAGTCGCTACAAATCAGGGACACCTATTCCTGAAAGCTATACTCAAAGAATTAAAAGAGACAATGGGACCTTCTTTTGTCAAAAGTAAATGGCAAGAGTCTGGCCTTCAACTTAGCCAATGGATGAATGAACCACAGGTACTTTTTAACTTTAACACTGAAAATAACGATAGAATTGAACATTTTTACGTTTATACCTACTACTTGCCATAAGAATCTATAAACTTATTAGATCATGACGAGGGAAAGAGGGACTCGTATTTACACAGCGATATTTTTAGTTTACAATGTAGTATTAATTTGAGGATTTTTGTAGATTGCAAAGTGGCTAGAAGATAATAAATTTGAATTCTTGGAAGGAGATTCAAAAGTTTGTGATGATACAAAGCAGATATTGTCACCCGGTCAAACTCAAAGCAAGTTGAGCCAACTCATGAATGCAGATGAGAGCTGTGACTGTATAAAGGGATGGGTAAAGGTATAATAACATTTTAAATATTATTGTCTAGAAGCTGAAGAATTGTTTGTATTTAGAAGCACTAGAATATATAGAGTATGTACATATCCTAGTGCTTTTATGTATATATATAATATATATATCACCATATTACTGAATTGTATTGTAGTTAAATGTATTTATAATTTGAAGCAACTCAAATATTTTCGTTATATTAAATTTACACAACTCATTTATCCAGGATAAATTTGATAAATCTGCAAATGAGGACTGGTTTATGCGAGCACTAATTCAAGCTATATGTGAACATGCACTGTTCGGTCCTGAAGGACACGATGTGCCACACTTCAATCAAGATCGCATGAACAAATATGCAAGTCTCATACATGACTTTGGTGAGACAAAACAAACTAGAGAAGCAAGCTGTTTATTTGGTATACAGCAGCTAATACATAGGCTAGAACACCCCCAAGGTAGGTCTCATATTTGAAATAAAGAATAATTCTAGCATAACTCATGATAGTCAAAACTAATGTTTGTATCGGTTACAGGTTTAACTTTAGAAATATTCCAATATCTCCATGAACAATACATAATTTCCCTAGAAGGTTTTCTTGCATGGGAGGCATCTGACAAGGAGCCTGAAGGAAAAGGTAACTTTCACATTTATTCTTAGTGTACTTCTTTTGGCAGTTCCTTTGAAGAGACTACTGAGGATATAAAGTTCCTTCAATTCTAGGTGTATGTGTCACTCGATATTATGTAAATTATGCTACCAGTATATTTGCAGAATTTTGCGTACACCTGTCAAAAACTTAACTAAAATAAATAATAAGTCTGAGACTACTTTCCACCTTAAAATGCCTAAAACAGTTTTTTGGTTAGTATTATTTTAATGCGCGTAATAGCTTAAAATAGCTTTAAGTGCAAGAATAGTTATTTGTCATAAAAGAGTGCAGTTGGTTTTTACCATGGCTGAACATGTGAAGGATTCAAATATATATAATCCATGCAACACGTAACTTTTCATCCCACCTTAGCGAGGAGGTATTGTCTGCGTATTTTTCTGTTATACTCTGTCTAATTTAGGATGATAATTTTGACAGTTCACGTCTATGAAGTATCGTATTTTTATGAACAAATTAAGACCTCTACAATTATCGTAATTCATAGACAATTTTTTTTTTTTAAGGGATTTTATGACATGGTAACTAGGACCTTTATGTCAAGTCTTATTTTATTTTATAACACTTTATTCACTAATCTATTTGGAATGATTCTTGATGATGGTGATGACGATGACGGATGATAGTTGCCCCAGTAAAGTAGTGGAGACTTTACTAGAAGCTTTCCTAAGGGAGATTTGACACCAACACGAAAAATCACAATTCACTACAATATTCCACTTTCGTACACTTGTGCACTTTGTCTAAGCCGTTATGTCTAAAATTCCACCATTTTTACACATAAAAACTCGAATTTACACCAATATTAGAAAATGAAACACAGGAGCGTTATGACACTTTTCGCGTTCCCGCCAAAACTCATTCATAGACAAGTACCGCCCACTTATCGTAGAGTAGTGCCTTGCAAGATTAAAGCATAATTGACTGTAGAAAAACGAATCGGATAAATCGAACATAATCTATTAATTTATGAAAATAATTTTATGTTTAAGTACTTATCCACCACAATTTTGGTAATATAATTAACTAGATATAATATAAAACATAAATATTATACTATAAATGGCAGTAACTGTAGCAATTATCAATCTATATTTGCAGTTCAGTGCGATTAGGTAATGCCGCGCCGCTCTAATGAGGTGTCACCTTAAGTAACAAATATTTATAAAATTATAATACCCTAAGTACATAAAATAATTAGAAATAAATGTTTTACTATTTATGTAACATCGATACCATATTCTACGAGAACGATAATCGAATATCGAATAGATTCATTTACGATTATACTGTATGGGGTACCCTACTTACACCTGTCAAAATTATCATCCTATATTTGACAAAGTATAGTCGTCTTTTAAGACACCCTTCGGATGAGATGACATAAGTGACAGGTGAATGTACGAGGGACGCACACAAAAGTAAAGGGACTTTTTCGGTAGTTCCTTTAGTTTCTTTGGAGGAACTATATGACCAGTAACGCCTCTACAAGGGAACTACCAAAGGAACTAGAATATTAAAATTCTATAAGCAGCATAATATTTGATCCTGAACCTACATTCTAGACTAGATCTAATTCACTGAAAACATATTTGCCATTTTTTAGCATATGTTTAGTCTGCAGTATTCTCGCCATAAAAGCATATTGGTTTGTTTTCAGGGGTGATGCTCAAGGCGTTGACCTCGTTCTTCACAAATATTAAGGAGGCCGACAATGAGGACTCGTGTAGTGAGGACTGACGCGGGCCTTACGCCGCGGTCGCGGCGCCGCCGCCTCTCGCGTCGGTGATCGTGCCCGGGCCATCACCACCGCCCGAGACAGCACCTACGTTCAATGTCTTATATATTTTTATATATTAGAATCATCCTAAATGGAACTCATAGATTATATTATTATTATTATGGTAATGCTTAACCTAACAGAAGCTAGAAAAAGTTGTATAATATTTTTTATTGCGATAGTTATTTATCAAGGTTTGCTTCAAAATTTTAATGCGTAATTTCATATCGTACCATAATGAGTTGAAAATGCATCACATTGATAGCAATGATGTATTTACCGGGGTACAATATAATCCTTATTTTACGGTTAAAATAGTTTTATTGATTATGAAATCACAGAATTAAGTAGTCTGGTTTATAGTGATTTTTATTCATCTCTTAGTAATATGATTATTCAAAAAATTCGTATAAAACCAATTGCTTCATTCTCTGTTTTGCAAGATTTGCGATGACATATTTATAATTATGTATTTTGTTTATTGTTTGTACTATGTTTATTTTTAATTCTAGAGATAGAATATACATGGTTTCACTTTAAATTTATACTTGAGGACTTTAAACGCTTTTGTCCTGATGCGAGAATAATTTTTAGAACTAATATTTTTATGAATCTAATATGGTAAAACTTTTGTATGCCCTATATCCAGGTACACTTTTGTAAGCCATTTCCACGACTCGACGTTAACGGTTTCGTGAACCTGAGTAGAGGACTATCGACTCCTCAGACAGAAATGGATTTAAGGCAACAGTTTACCTTTGATATAATTTCAACTGCCAATCTTGTCAACAGAGAATCTAACATCAGTGATTCATAACAAATATTGTTTTCACTGAAGTAAGACATATGGGAACCAAATAAATTATCCAATCTTCTATTCCGGTGGTGTTTTTAACCTTTTGGACGTTAATTGTTTGTATTTGCCGAGATCTTATATGTTGACCATGATTGGAATTGAACTAACTAATGTTTATGTACATCAAACAGTAAAACTTGGAGAAACGATACTTGAATGTATGTTTACATACTATTATGAAAGTATGTATTTATTACAGACCTGTTAATAGTTTTAGGCATAGATTAAAAATCGTTCATTGCGTTCAAAAAGGTTAAAGTGACACCTTTTTGTACAACTCACCCATGTTGTACCTACGTTGAAACGTAACCTATAAAGTGGTTATTAGTATTGACGTATTGGTATGTTATACAAGTAGACCTATATAAATTATTCTTGCATTCTAATAATAGTTGGCATGTTACAATCATTTTGATTGATTGATTTTTCTTTGAGAGTAAATTGAGATAATAGATATGAAAATGCATCATACAGAAATATTATATTTTAAAAGTTTAATTACATGATTTCTTTTAAAGCCATCTATTTCGTTTATTTTGTCTGCTTTTTAATATTTTATAAGATATTAATTTCTTCATTATGATTTATCAAAAGCTCCAAGTTACACTATGCTTCTTATAAAATATGACATGATTTATTACATATTTTTATTTAGTTTTAGTTTAATTAGCAGTGACTCAGTTAGCAGTGATATTTGTCTCAAATCCTTGGTGGACTCCGTTCGGACAGCACGAGGCGTGCCAGTCGGCCGCAGTATCTGGTAAACCGCTGCCGTGGCCCGCGCCTGGCTGACTGACTCACTCTTTACACCCCGCTCTTTGCATATTATGTTTCATTTAAACTTTACTGTCTCCGCTACTGAGTTTCTATTACTTATAGCTACTCTTGTCAGTTACTATGTATGTTATGTAAATAAACTTTTTTAAAAAGCTAATTTTTACTGTGTATTCCTATTATTGAACACCAAAATAAAAGCAATATTTAAAATAAATAGCATATATTCAAATATAATAAAACAAAAGCCTCTAATCAGACTAGAAATAGATAACTTTTTATAATCAATTGAAATATATATTCAACATAAAAATTAGCTACAAATATTGAAATAAAATAAAATAAAACTATTTACAAAAAAAAAACAAGTATAAATCTGTTTGAGATTTTTGTATATGCATAATCGTTGTTTTAATTTTTAGATAATGTAGATGAAGTAGTTGTTCAGTACTGAAACTACTGGCTAATTTTGTTTGTACATTGCAATATATAAATACTACGTATGCAATCTGTAAGGAAATCTAACTGCATAACATATTATATACTATGTATGTAGATCGAAATAAATATTAGCTATACATAGCATTTTTATAAAGTAAAAAGTAAATAACGTATGTATACGTTTGTTTAGTAAATTTTTTGCATGAAGAAAGCAACTCTAAATACCGTTACATTTCGTAATAATCACAGGGACATATTAGCTACTATATAAACTAATATTATACACTTATTAGTAGTAGTTACGTGAATCGTATATTCTTTTATAATAATATTATGTTACTATCCATATATTATCTTGTCAGTGAATAGAACAGCATTTTATTTCGATTGACCGTGTTCCTCGTATTATATGGTCAGTAGCATAACAACTTATATTTTTTGATAATAATTAATTATTTGAAAAATAAAACAACGATATTGTTAAAAATGAAATGTTTAGAAAAAATTTACATTTCCGAACTAAACAGTAATGTAAAAAATCTTGCGTGGCGCTTTTGCCACACTTTGCTATTGTTATCATAGAATAAGTAATGTTATTTACTTAATAACCGAAATATGTTAGAAATTAACATTCGATAGATATTGATGATTTTTTTTTCATTCCATTCTATCCCACTACGGTTGCACTATACTATATAAAAACTACTCATTTGTTAAAGGCTGTCCTAGAATGGTATGTTTAAGTCTCCTATATTCAAGATGGATGTTTTAAATCTTCAGTTAGGCTTTTACTGTCCAACTGCTATTGCAGCACTCATTCCGCGATGTCTAAACCACTGCGCAGCTTGAGAACTATTTGTGTCCCATTACAGTTTACGGCATGACTGGCAATGCTTTTTTTTCTTAAAGTACCTACCTACTTGCTTGGTACAAAAAAAAAATACTCAAGTTTGATCGCAATCGGTAAGTAGTTTAGGAATGCGTAAGGAACAAACGTGCTATTATCTTTGTTTGGTGATAGTTTATGACGATATAATGATATTATATCATAAAATGTAATAATACCTAATGAAATTGTCCACTTATTATGCATGAAGTTCAATGTTTGAATTTGCTGAAACAACCAGCGTTACTTTTAGTTACTTAATTACTTTGTTTTAACTAGATTACTTCAAAAATCATACTGTAATTATATATAGCTGTATGAACCAAGTGATTTTTGAAGGCCGTTTATTTTTGTAAAATGTAGTTAATCTACGTGCTTTTATCTAGTTAAGATACATAAATAACTAAATCGGCAGCATTACGTATTGAATAAAGTATCCTTATTATTGAAACAGAAATTGTACAATTCACTTAAATATCAATTTACACATACCTACATCTGAACAGTTCCAATATCTTCCCAGCTCTAATTTCTATAATGTCGTACCTACCTGCAGGATTTACGTAATATCCCCAATAACAATAGGGAAATATATTTTTGGTACATACTCAAAATGGTGGACCTGCCACCAATTTTGACTACTAGTCTTAGGTATACTGACCACTACATCTGGATAATATTTTGTTCACGGTTCACTTGGTCCACCTGGGTGTACCGTGGAAACAATAAATTTTCTCTTGTAACAATAGTACCTACATGGTACTCCTCTGGGCTGAGCTGGAGGGTCTACAAGATATCCTTGCTAGCTGCGGATGCACTCGTCGATTGCTCAACGTAAGTCTTGTAAAATGGTAACTAAAAGAACTTTCGTAACTGCATTGACAGATTTTGGAAGAATCTTAGGCTTAGTTGCACGAACTATCTGTCATGGTCATCGTCAAAGTCACGGTCACCGTCAAATTTAACAGTTTGATAGAAATGGTTTGGTTAACTCTATGGTTAGTACACAGAACAGAAAAACTAGTAGAACTGCGACGCGATAGCTGCAGTAGCGGAACCGATGTCGCCAAACTCACACACACAACCGTTAATAATACCGTGCTCTACTAGTAAATAATTGTTTTTTTTTGCCTACCCTTTCCGGGATATAGGCGTGAGTTTATGTTATGTTATAATACATTAAAATATTAAATAATTTAAATAAAAAACATGGTTATTCGTTTTACAAATACCTTTCAAATTTAGAATTTCGAAATTGGACCTTCATATTTTAAAGAACTTTCTAAAGGACGGCCAAGGAATAGAGTGCAGATTATGTAGTTGGAAAGTTCATCGCGGAACAATTCTTTTTAAAATCTATGGTTGGCACTGTTTATAGAAAAAATAAAAAATATATATTAAAAAGTTACTTTGTCTCACGCTATGCAGTAAAACTTACTTGTTTGAGCTGCCGTAGTGAAAAAAGTATTTATGGCATTTCATACTTTGAATTGAAAAAGCTTGAATATTTACGAAAAAGTTTAGACGTATTTTTATCTAAAACGTTCATATTATCGAATTTATCCTTCGTAGCATAAATACGCTAACCAATGACACGCGTGCACCGACTACATGCCGCTTCCACTTATTTTTGTTTTCCATGATTTTGTAGCTCTGTTTTTGACAGAATTTGACGTTTGAGCGTGGCTGGTCATAGTTACAACCAAGGCTATGACGTTTTATACCTGACCGTACCGGTCAACCAGCTTTGTCACGGTCAAAGTAAGATCGTGCAACTAAGGCTAAGGCTTAGTCTTCAAGAAAATGCTAAAAGTTCAAAAAAAAATATTTTGTCCCCTTCGATCCAATTTCATGTGTGAATTAAATATAATTCTATGAAATTTCAGAAGGTTGAAATGTCTGAAATCGCCTAAAACGTTCACTATACGTTTTCTAATTTTGTTGAATAATAAAAAATCAAATCCGTTAAAATAAACAATGGGGTTGCCGGGGAGCAGGACGTTTTTATTGACCTCAAATGAAACAAATTTTAATATAAATATTTTAATGAAAATTTATTTTGGTTGCCAAAGTGTATATCGTCGCTGATACTGCAATACTGCGTAACTAACAGTGGATGATACCGCGGAAATACAAAAGTAGCAAATTTGAGATTTCGCGGCGTTGGGCAAAAGATGTCGATTGGCTACGTACCGCATTCACAGATTCACGTTTTGTTCATTCAATCGGCAACTAATGTCAATTAGTTGAAACCGCGCGAGCGAATCTGTCAAAAATATTTTCCAATACCGCGTATTCTCGCGATTATAACAAGAAGACGTATTGTTTCTGTATGGCGCTGCGGCAAATGATAGATTTTTATAGTAATAGGAAGCTAATTGGTATGTTTTTGATATTGTTTTAATGTGTGTTTATCAATGAATTCGGAAATTTCTTAAATTCTAGTAATTTTCACATGTGGGTAGTTGTAAAGCTATTCACTTGTGAATTACCTACAAGTGAAAAATAGTGTGTATCATGAAGATACGTAGATAACAAGGTGTTTTTCTTTCATTTTAGAAGGTTATGGAAGTAGATTCAGAATTTGTTGACGAAAATGAAATTTGGCAAAATGCAGATGTCTATAGTAATGTTGTCACTTTGCAAGAGCTCCTGGATCGACGCCGGGCACTTCTAAATACACCCACTTACATTTCAAAAGCCTATCGAACAAATTCCACAATTTTAGAGCCACTCCCGAGCACGTTAGGTTTTCCGAAAGTTGTTAATGAGTCATACTTAGATTTTTCATCAGATGACTCTGTCGTTGATCCTGACTATGTTCTATTATCGGAAATAACTAAATGTTCAACTGATCGAGTCATTAGATCATAATATTGATTGTTTTCCTGAGAGAGATACTGAAGCAGAGGTTGGGAGACAGTCAAGATCGAGAAAAAAAATGCTGATAGGTACATACATAATATGCTCACGCCCGTAATCCCCGAAGGAGTAGGCAGAGGTGTATTGAACACCCACATTTCGCCAATTATGATTTTCGGTCCCACGTAATAGGGGGCGAGCCTATTGCCGCCAATATTAATAATAAGAAACCACTTGGGACTTAAAAGCCTATGCTTCTTTTTTCTGGATTACGTTACAAATCTATTAAAAAAAGATGCTATATAGCTTAGCTTATATTTTGATAATAGTTATTTTTGATTTCGAAAATCTATGCATACTGTAAACATATTTTAAGTATAGAAAAATACTAATTATGATCCCTTCATTCTCATGCTAATAAGTCAATAACAAGTTGTTATGATGACGTTTTAATTATGAGGCTATAATAAGCTAAGTCCTACCAAAGTGGAAATGATGAGACTGTGATTACTTGAGTAAATATACGGTCTTTATTATAGCTTAACTCTGTTTTATCCTCCCTCAAATTCCGCGTAAGTCCCAAAAAAGCGCAAATAACAAACGTCACAAAAAATAAAAATCCGCGTAATTGTTTTTTCTAGCCAAATATTGATTGAATTTAAATAAATAGTAAGGTATACGTTAACTGGTACACATTTTTATATAACTGTAAGTTCGGTAACGTATTTGATAAGTACATCAGAAGTTATTCAGTTTTTTCGCTCTCCTGTAAAATTTGCCTCACCTAACTTACGCGGTATTGTCTGTTGCTAGTTACGCGGTATTGCAGTATCAGCGACGATATATAGTAAGTATATATATTATGGATAAATAACGACTAAGCATACGTCGAATAATTTAATAATGCTTCAATAAAAAATCCATGATTGAAAGTAAAATATATTAAAAAATATATCAGTTTTTATAAATGCTAAAACATAAATCGATATCATATAGACTCATAATTTCAGCATATTCTTTTGTTAGAAAATGTACAACTTTTTGCCAATAGGTCTTTTTACTCTCGTCGTCTTGTATCTGAATCCTCAATTGCTTCATTCCTGAAAAAGTAATGACTTAGTATTTTGTGATTGCTTACGCCTGCCCATTTTATTCGCCAACCAATACAATAACTGTATGCCTCACAGCGGCATTCATAGCCAAGCCAACCCCACCAGGAAGCTGGCACACAGACGTAGGCAACGCAGACTTCCTCTCATGATAGGAAGAGTCTCTTAAACGCAAGTTTTATCAACACAAATGAAATAGATACTAACTGTCACATACACCGCAAGCAACAATCTCCAACATTCTTTTCAAGTCAACGTCATCTTCAACGCGACCGACGTAATAAAAACGCACCAGATGCGGCATCAGCTCTAACACACGACGTAACGGAAATGTGGCGAACCGCCACTGGTGTATGCTGAGGGTTACTGAAAGATTGTTGTAATATACATAAAATAGTCATGGAATAAAAAATAAATAGTATTCATTGTTCTGTGCAAATATTAGCTGTTGCCTCCGGCTCCGCCTGCGTGGACTTCTACTCCTGTTCCCACTGCAGTTTGTCCTCCGCAACCTCGCCATCATTAGGTACTCGTACTTCTTTATAATGGTAGTAGGTAGGTATTGATTCAGTCTTGATTGACTCGATCAAGATCGAAAATCGTGCGAAGGGAAAAACTAAACCACGGAAAGCGTACTTCGAGGTGAGAGCCCTCGAAGCAACAGGCAATCACGTTAAGACTGAGATGATGATGCCTAGAGTGATTGCTCCTATCGCTTTACCTCAATTGCAATGTTTCAATTAGTACCGATAGCACGAAGCACTATCGAATTGACGATGTAAAGGTTTCTAGAGGGCATAACGATTGGCTTCACACGCACAAAGTTCAAAGTAGGCGGGCCTATCGTATTACTTCGCTCTCTCGAATACAATACGAATTCGATAGTTATCGTGCTAAGGGCACAGCATGTTCTAATGTTAACATAACATACCTATAGTGTCGGCGTATCGATAAGCAATGTGTCGAACAAAGCAGCTAATGTCAGAGTCCTGACGCTGTCGCATCTTTAGGTCGATGCCAAGTTGTAAATGCACTTCGCGTATGCCCATGCTAGGTGTCAAGAAACGCCTAATATTGTCGTAGTCTCGAACTCTAACTGTGGAAACAAACTTACAGTTTACACAATAATGAATTACCTACATTGGTACTCGGAATAAACACCTAAAAAGGTTCAACAACGTGGAAGAGGCCCTGGGGATTGGTTTAATGGATTCAAGTGGAATAGAGCGTGCTGGTTTTCCTTTTAGAACTGGAAGGTCAGATGACAGCCGCTGACAGAAAACATAACATATCTACCAATCAAAAACATTAAGTGGTCCTTGGGCTCCATGGTGCACACTTCGCACTCAAATGGGCTAATCGTTATGGGAATGACGTTGAATTAAGGTTAGCTAATATTTGTTTAAGTACAAATGTTAAGACTTACAGAAAGCCACCAATAAGTAGAGATCAGGACAAGCTTTGACGACTTGTCTCCAGGCCGTATCGGGTATGACATATCCTCCAGCACCAAGTGACGCATCCGTGCGACCAGGGATATGCACCTCTCTACACACCAACTGATTAAACATTATGATTAAGTCATCAACATCACAGATCGGGTGGGTAGATCCAAAGCCTGATGTAAAGTAGGAACCCGAGATCCGGTCTTCTACTAATCTCTTGATTTAACCATCTACGGAGGACCATCCAATCATCCAACAATCCATCCATCCAATCCAATCCAATCATCTACTAGGAGTAGGGGACCTAAGACAACCTCTGAACTCTGACAAGACAGCATCTGCTATCTGGTATCCTGGTCACGAACTGATTGGGTAGGTACCTACCTACTAATAGAAGGCTCAAGCATTATCTCCTTTCGGGATCGGATGAACCGCTTTTTGTAACAACGGATAGGTACTTACTTAAGTAGGATTTTCTTTTTAAAGGGCATGTCAATTTGAGTCCGCCTCACCTGATAGTAAGCTATACAGGCAAAGTTTCAGGAAAGAGGGACCATTACAGATATCTGTTCATTTCATATAAATCCAGTCCATAATATAAGTGAGGGAGAAGGTGAGCGGATCTCGGAATAAGTGCAAGCTTTGGATGCAGTTAGTAGGTAAATATACAAGATAACATAATTACCTGCAATCGAAAGTGCGGTTTCTTGAATAATGGTAATAGGGACAACAATGCCCCTCCCGTGCCATCAGCTATGTGTGAATATTCCAAAGCTAGGACTCGAAGGTGTCTCAGCTCCCCAAGACTTCGCAGGAAACATTGTTTCGTACAAGGTCTTGGAAGGTATTGACCCGTTCCTGAAATAACAAGGAACTAGACTAGCTAAATTATAGTTTAAAGAAAACAACCGGGATCTCGGCCAAAAAAATAGTACCTTCCTATACCTACCTATACCTGGTGGCTACCTGTAAAAACGTCAGCTGAACTGTCACTGGAACTATCGGATATAATAGATGTGAGTATCCGAACCTATTTATATCTGTTGAATACTTAGTTTAGAAGATCTCAGGAAACACATCGGTAAGAAACTTTGGATTTTAGCTACTGTACATAAAGCCGATAGTCTAGTAATCTCTTCGATTTGGGATAAACTGTCAGTGATTACCTACATTTACTGTTACGATTGAGGGAGTAGGTACAGTGAAGTCGATAACCTTTTCTTTCGTACGTGAATTTTATAATTTAGTATTTCACGTACCTACGTGGAACACAAGCATGAGAGGTAGATAGGGATTTAAAATAATTTAAGAACATTTTACCCCGCGTTTTTCATATAACTTAATCAAATCTACATCTAGGTAGGTACACTATTATATAAAATGGTAAAGTGGTGAGACACGACCACTTTACCAATTTATATATTGCAGAGAACTAAGTAGGTACTTACCTACCGAAAAATTTAACACTAGGGTTATGATAAATTAACGGTATGAAGAATACGAAAATACCTACCTACCTAATTTTGAATTTATGTTCTGTTTGTTCGCGACGAACGAAAAATAACTGAAATGATTTGATTTTTGTTGTTTAAAAGGGCATAGTCAGACTTAAAACCTTGCGTTTGTTTTATCGTAATTGGTTGAACAGACCCGAAGATACTTATGATTATGACCAAAACTCGCGATTACGTACCTACCGACTTCCACGAGCAGAGTCGACCTCGACTATTTTATATTTTACTAGCCTTCCGACCCTTGAGGCTCAGAATGTCTACTTCCCAAAATGTCCCCTGGTTCCAAAATGTCTACTTCCCATAATATCTCTTTCCCAAAATGTCGCTTTCCCAGAATGTCCCTCATTCTTCTTCTTCGAATCATTTTTTTATTTTAATTAGGTACTTAAGTAGTGGGATTTTTAGTAGTTAGTAAAATGGTTGGTGTGTAAAATATTGATACCTATTGATATTGATTTTATTTGGAATACATACTTAAGTAAATTTAAGTAGGTGCCAAAATTTTTGACAATACATGACTATATTTTATTTCAAATTTCTTTTATAATTAAAAATCCCACTATATAAGTACCTAATTAAAATAAAAAAAATATTTGAAGAAGAAGAATGAGGGACATTCTGGGAAAGCGATATTTTGGGAAAGGGACATTATGGGAAAGCGACATTTTGGGAAAGGGACATTATGGGAAGTTGACATTTTGGAACCAGGTGACATTTTGGGAAGTCGACATTCTGAGCCTCAACGCTTCCGACGACGCGACGGTCGGAATAAACATCACCTCACATATTATACCTACTTACACATTGTTAAATAATGTGTTCTTGACCTTTTTTATTTTTTAACTTAATTTTTTATCCAGATAGGTAGGTACGTACTCATAAAAAGAGTATTTGATATACGTCTTTGAAAACTTTTTATTGACCTTACATCGTCTATACTCTATACCAAAGAGACGCAAAAAGAAGATGCATCACACCTCCATTCCTCAGCATTCGGCACAGTCAATGTCATAAAAAATCAAATAAAAAATTATAAGTACATGTACTTTTGATATAAAATTTATAATAAAAATAAAACATAAAAAGAGAATAAATTTTAAAAACTAAATAATATAAAACTGCAAATAACTTTATATAAAATTGCAATCATGATCAATTGTTTGCCGGCATTGATATTGTGTCCGAGTGCAAAATTGTTTTGTTTCTTGATACCATGTGCAACATTTTTAGGTATGGCTGGTGTGTACGTCGGAGGACTATTCTCTTATTACTCAGATGTAGCTTACGTTACAATAAATGAACTTGCAAACCAAACCATCCATAACATCTGAAGTGATACACGACGACATGACGACGACTAATAATGAAGTTCCTTGTGGTCACGCAATACCACTATCACCTTAGCAACCGGCCTATTAAAAAAGCGTTGCTGTGGTAAACATGTCAAATGAAACTACAAGATGACTACGGACGAAGAAAAGTCCAAAATAGGTAAATTATTACAAAGTGTAGAGGTACCAGAAGTGAAGTTAACAGAACGATGTATGGACCTCGTTAAAGAATTTCACAAACGTTTTGATAAAGAAGTGGAACAAGAAACTATACAAGACAATGAGCAAAATGAAGTGTATGAAAATCCTTACAGAGTCGATCCACGGCTGCTCGAAGAAAATGAAAGGAAGCTGAGAGAATTATTAGCTGAAAGTAAGCGGTTAGTATCACATCTTATTAATGTTATTGGGAATTGAACCTGCTACACGTCAAAATTCATACATAATGTACATTCAAGGAGTAGACATTCAGGGAAGAAGTAACCAATACAGGAATAGACGTTCCGAAATAAAGTTAAGAAATACACAATGTACGTTCAGGGAATAAGTTCTGTGCGCAGTATGTATATCGGTTTATCTTACCAGACTAGTATAGGTAGATTAAAGTTTTGAAGAAACAACTTTTGTCTAGCAGTTTTATAAAATCATTTTGTTTTAATAGGGTCAAAAAGCAAGTTGCGGAATTGAGTACGACACCAACAACTCAAGATCCGAAGCGCCCTTGGAGAACTCATACGAGCAAAGAGAAGCTACTGCGTATAGACGGAGATCTGAAACGTCACTTGGAGAAGTCATCACAGTTGATCCTCCCATTAGGTGAAGATGAGATGCAAACATTGGTTAAGGAGTGTAGAGAGGAAACCCGCGTGGCACCACCCATCGGACTTAATCGGCTCAGAGACACGGTGATTGCAGCTAAAAAGAATTTACCGAATTTTCAGTATAAAAGGATTGACAATTCTACAGCAATTGCCATTATGTCTGAAGCTCATGATTTTGACCCAAGAAATACAAAATCCATAGAAAGTTTGAAAATTGAGTGATTGAGTTAATGTATGTGATGTACACCTAATTATTAAAATTTGAAAAACCATGTAACTATTGTCATGTTTCAGTTAATATTGTTATAACCCTGTACATGCCCATAATATATTCATCCATTTCGTCATATTACGTGTTTGCATGGCGAAATGCATGACCCTTTCGGACCGATAGACCAAAACGGCGTCCTAACACACCGTTAGGAAATCTCGCACGTCGTATAAAATAAATGCAAGTGGGTGTGATGATGGCGTGAGAGATGTCTAAATGGTCACAAAATTCCTTTAGGTTGATAATGACTACTTTCTTAAAATTACCACTTGCCTAAGATTACTACTTTCCGCAAATGCCCATTTTCGGCTACAAGCATTTTCGCAATGCGGCTCCGACCGCGTGGACTTCTGATCCCGTTCCCGCTGCTCTTTGTTCACCTTATAAACCTTGTCCGGACTTCCACGAATAATTCAAGACCAAAATTAGCCAAATCGGTCAAGCCGTTTTCATGTTATGTCGTGACAACGGAAAACGGGTTTTATAGCAAAAGCGGCAAACAAGCATACGGTTCAAAGAGGAAATTTTTTGAAAATGGTAATTTCAAGAAAGTGGTCCTTTCAGGAAAGGAGCCATTTACGGAATCAAATGGGGTCATTTCCGGAAAGTGGTAATTTTAAGAAAGTGGACATAGTAAGAAAGTGGTCATTTTATAGAAAGTAGTCATTATCAACCTAAAGGACAAAATTTGCACCAAATAACTGTAGGTACCAACGATACGCATTTATACGACATGTGCATGCGAGAGTAAAATCCGGTTTGGGTTATTCTCATTCGTTACTTCTGGCTTCGCTCCTACTGGGGAGAGGAAACGAATTCTTGTCGTTGTGAGAATATTACCTACCAGTTACCACATGGGTAGATAATATTTCAATAAGTTTAGTACTAATAAACTTTAGTACTAATAATTCAATAAGTTTAGTACCTCCAACTGCTTGCTAGTTAATGTCACGATTGTTCTTGACTCAAGAACCTAAAAGATTACGAAGATGTACCTACCTAGGTCTTTGTCATGCGTACCTACTTATATACTTATGCCTACTATTCAATACATTATTAATATAACATTGGATTTTGATAAGGTAGCAAACAAACTGAATCAATGTTGTGTAACCATGACTGTGACACAAGTGTATGTTGATACCTCTAGTGGAGAATGGGATGGGAATAAAAGTAAGGAAAGTGGGCAAGATCTTCGGGAGTTGTAACAATATTGTATACCTATATAGGTTTAACTTGGATCTTCTAGTGGTACAGCCCCAATTGAGTTGGTATGAGTTCTGGGTTCACCCTCAACCTCAACTTTTCACATTTATTTAATGCCGTATTCCTTATAATTTTATTTTTTTGCCATATCGTATATTTTTATGTTCACACTGACTAACAAAATTGATGACCATCTTCATTCTCTTTTTCCCAAATCAGTCGGCTTCCTAGTGTAACTAAGATGCGCTTGAATTTCGATATTTGCCGTGATGCGACTGTCATCAGACCTCAACAATAAATTGGCGATATCGAAGCTATGTACCCGTATAGGTAACAAAATTGATTACAATATTCTTACACAACTAAAAACTCATAATAAGTATTTTGATTAGTAAGAGGTTTTCAAAGTAGGGAACTGCAGCTGACCTGCTAACACCGAGAGGTACACTTGCGTCAGAGCTCGTCTCTTATTTAGCAAGTGCATCAAATTAAGTGAGTTTGGCTTGGATTACAAAAGTGTTTGTAAAGCCATGTACTCTCCTATCTAACCATTCCTGCGTTATGTTATACCGAAAATACCTTTCAAATTACTATTGGCAATACTTAATACACTCATTACGGGTCGAAGAAAGAATACTCACCACACCATCTCATCGGAAGGGTGTCGCAACAGGCGACTAACGGGCAATGCAGATCCCCTGCGAGAACTGCGAGAGAAGGAAAACTCGAAATAAAGCCCTGTACCAACCCGTCTGGCCAGGTTGGAAACAGTGGGCCAACCCCTTCCAACAATGGGAGTGGCTTATGTCCAAGAGTTAATAATTTTATTTCATTGATGTATTAAACTCGTTTAATTTCCATTCAAACGCATTTCTCTGGATTGCTACCTAGCTCATACTTTTTATTTTTATACATACCTAGTTCATGTAATAGTTGTAATCTGTTATGTGTGTAAATAAATAAAATAAAATAAAAAAAGAGTAGACTGCTATAGGCTAATTGATTGAGTGATTATATTATCTGCAAGCCTACCATGAAGCATCCATAGTCGCGGATCAAAGTTTCGGGCCATCGGTTTCATAGAATACCTACCCGAAATATAATTCAAGAGGGTACGCGGGTTCGAAAGAAAACCGAAATGACTTCATGGTATCTATGTATATATGGTTAAATGCACCCGCACAAATACTAACAAAAGACGGTTAGTATTTGTGCAGGTACTAAGTTTCGGATAATTCATGGTAGCCCCCCGATTCCAATAATCATCGTTAGGTACTAAAACTAAACCTAAGGTACATACTTCAATAATAAATGCACAAACCGGTTATATAGCTGTAGTTAATGAGTATAGGATTCTCATTGGGCAGAACAAAATCCCAAAGAAACAAATACTTGAGAGATTCAGAGTTGAAAATGGCCAATTGTTGAATTAAACGAATGCCTTCCAATCTTTTACATCGCATGTTCTCGAAGGATACCAACTGGAGATGATTCTGTGCACTATAATAGAAATTAAATAAAGATTCAGTAATGCTGCTTTCCATAAGGACTCGGTGGAGATATTTGCCTATTCCAATACGATCAGCCTGTACCTACTTTATCTAGAGCTAAAAGAAACACGTGATTTTTAAGTACTTAGATACCTACCTACGACGTTTATGCCTAGGTAAATGTGGGTAGAATACACAAGTATAAGCGAGGTATAAACCGCTAAAAAAATGTCTCCAGTGTGCAGACTCAACAATAGACAAGATATAATTTATATCATTAAGTATTTATATTATTTTCTAAATGATATTTACCTCAGTACATCTACTAAGTTTTCAAAAAAGCTCTTTCTTCGGTAAAAATCGAGACGATCCAAGTGCACTAATTGGTCAGGAACAATCAGCCGATCCATTTGCTCTTCATTCGCTCTTATTTTCTGTCATTAATTGTCTGATTTTTATAACAGTCTCAACTTTCTACTAATAAGTAGGTAGGAAATTAATCGAAATCGCACTCATTATTCTTATTTTAATTTATTACGACTATTTCATTTCATCAAAGAAATCCAAGGTTTCTGATTGAAATTCTAGTCACCTGACAAATACACTCAGCAGAGAAAAACAGGAGATTGATGTGGGAGAATACTTTAAAAATACTTTACGACCTATAAAAATCGGTCGGGCCGTTTCGGAGAAGCGCGAACGCAAACTGCTTGACACAAGATTGTTATTTATCTAATTTAAGATGACGTCTAAAAAGTTAACTACACAAAAGCCGGTCCTTTGAAATACTTACTTTAAGAGTAATCGCCAAATCTTTGTTCAAACCTTTCATAAACAGATTAGATGGCAGCTTCGTAGCAGTGTTGGCCCTCCATAAGTGGTCTCCGTAGGGGGTGGGCATCCTCAAGTTAGGGTATTGGTAGGTATAAATGATTTGATTGCAATGTTCGTGAGCATAAAAGTATCGCTGGACATCGTGGATGTTCCAATAACGTGTGTCGGTGCTTCTGCAAGTCCATTCGATTTGTAATGTTTCATGTTCAAATGGTATATTCGTAGCAGTGTTGACCCTCCGCAGATCAATGAGGAAACAAAGCTACATGGTAGGTACATGGTGACATAAGAGATGGTGGGGTGCGATACGTGTGGGCTGCGGCTGTGCCGCAGGAAAGTTATTTTATATATTCGACTCCAAACTTCTTTGTAGTTGTGTTGTAAGCAAAAATATGATACTAGAGGAAAGTAGATCTACTGAGATAAAAAAATAAACTACATCCATAATGGATCTGATCAATGGATTTACTGAGAGGGATCGTTCTCACTAGATCCAGATTATTAAAAAACAGATCTACGGAGAAAAAAAATCTCACTAGATCTATAATGGATCTGGTCAATGGATCTTCTGAGATTGATCGGGATTAACTATAAAATATATTACATGTTGTATAATGTACAAATGCCTTTTACCTGCAGGGTGGGTAAAGACAAAAGCCCGCCATCTGCTTCCATCCTAACTCACTTCACGTCACGTTCCAATAGGTACTGTCATCACGTAACCGTTTTCATTCAAATTTATAACAGTGGGCAGAGATACTGTAGTAGGTATTATCCAGTGGGAGCTTTTGTACTTACATGAGAACATCATCATCAGGTAATAATCCGTCGGCACTTTCAACATAATGGAGCCAGATGTGTGGATTCTCGACCCAATCACCGAGGGCTAAATACCCTGCCCCTGGCCGAAAGATTCGGGGGTGTACTAACCACTTCACAGCATCCAAATGACCAACAATATGGGTGCATTCGCAATCGTTATCTAAAAAATAAGAATGTCTGTAGGTATGTTTGGCTGTACGGTGGTGCAACAAATTAAATATCTAAGTAAGTTCACTGCGCGCGCTGTGAAGTGTAACCCCACTAAGTACGACGTTGATTTAATACCAGGAAACATTAGAGAAACCGAATCCAAATTAAAAATTACCCGGTGGACTATTTTCAACTTTAGAAACACTTAGTTTTTTACTCATTTTGTGATCAAAAGTGTACAAACAATATTATGTTAATAAAAAAGAGAAAACCAAAATAACGTTGACGAAACTGTTGCATGACATGACACTTGTCATTTATGGTTAGTGCTCAGCTGTATTATCTATGGTGTTCGTAGGTTGTTGTACTTCTATTTTGGTTTAAAGATTACTCTGCAGCTGCACAGACATGGGTGTGCAAGTAAAATATTTTCGTCCGCGACTGTTCTGTCATACAATACTTACTACTACACACACACCCCTCCCACCTGCTGGAGCCGGTGAGTGTGGTTGTGTCGGACTCGAATCTACTAAACGCACGCCGTCTTTGGACGTTTAGTTGTTTGGTTGTCAGAAATAAGATAGCGGGAAACTTGGGTGCGGCAACCATAGTATCCCCATCTAGCTCCCAGGTATGAGGAGGTGCCTGCCACTGCAAGTATGACAGGTCATCCCTTCATGCCCAGGTCCACGCTCATGGAGGATGAAGGTCATTCTGCGACCTCCGATGCCCGAGTCACCACCGCTCATTAAGGGATGTTCTGGCCAAGAGACTCCTCCGGTCCTAGTTCGCCGTCTTCGTCTCGAGGATAACTAGCTCGCAGAATTAGGCGAAGGCAGCCCAAGCGCTCGCTCATCGTATCAGCGCCGTGAGTAGGTACTGGGTCCGGGTTGATTTACGATACATCGACGTTTACAGAATAAAGTACAAAACAAACTATATTTAGAACACCGATGGATGGCAAACTAACCCACACACCTGTGCTAATGAACGTCATGTCATTTTGTCTAACACTTGGGTACCTATACCCACTTCGCTAAGGATTCGACAGGGAATATAAAATCAAAACACAGCAATATCTTGGAATCTTTCGTTATATTTGAAAAAATATACAAAAAATTAATGTTATAATTAATTTGTTCTGTACAATTTAAACATAGGTATTTAAGAATACTAATAAATGCGTTACACAAAGTGGATAATTCAACCTGTTTCACCTGCATCGTTAGGTTTGTGTCGCAATGATAAAGTACTTACAACCCGTATCTAGCTTTAGATTACGATGTTTCAGATATAGGATTTATTTGTTTATTATATACAACATTAACGATCAATCACTACTTATTTTCAGTATTTTAAAGTCCCGTTGTGAGACTCGCGGCACATCAGAGTGTTCAAACATCATATATTTAAATATTACTTTAGTAAAATCCACCACATAGCACGCACGTAGAGGTAACAACAAATTTCGTATATAAAGTGTATTACATATTATAGTGAATATCTCATATTACACCTATTACATACGATAGTTAGCTATATTTGCTTATAAACTTATGTACAACATGCAGTTGACTTTACTATAGTATCTTAGGCCACATGCAGCGTTGTGCGTGTGCGCGCATGCACATGCGGGCGCCCTGTTTCACGCAAATGAATGTTTTTATTCTACCTTTGTCCAATATATTTGCACGAAAGTTGCTACACAGTCCACATTATTTGCAAGATACAGGCACTCCTATACGAGTATAATCACATCACACACGTGACAGCAGGCGGCCCTAAGCAGTTTTATCTGCATAGCCAGTATGAGATTAGCTACCTAGCAGCGATCCTTACTTGGCCTAACTAGCAGCGTCCATTGAGTAAAATAAAAAGAAATGCAATACAGTGCAGATAAATGGCGCCGCTGTACAGCACTTTATTTTATTTTTACACCTTACATAATTATTTCACATTTAGTTTTTTTTCTACATGCAATGTCGGCAAACTAATATCCACAATAAACAATTCAAGTGGTCTCCATTGCATTATGAGCGCGTACACATGTGGGCAGTAGCACTGTCTCGTACAGATATGCATAGAGAAGCATAGGTATTAATTTACACGAAACAGCACACGTGCCCGCATAAGGCAACGGAGAGCCTCAGTTTCCCAACTAGCTACATTAGATTTCGCTGTATCCCAACCAATATTACTAATTCAAAAGCATTTTCTGACCAAATACTAGCCAGTGGTCTTACTATAATCAGGCAATCCTGTCCATTCAAAAAATATGGATTAGAAAACGTTACGTATCGCTAAGTAAAAGATAATGTCAATGATCTTATATTAAAACTAGTAGATACTTCTGTGAACAGTGAATCTCACAAACACGCTTTTTCGAAACCAAAATCATTCACCTTGTCCGACCGGGGACTTTCGCTTGTGTACACGGATGTGTGTTCTGATCATACGTGACAAATCGTTGTTCCTAGATCATTAGATTTATTACGAGCTGTTTTTAATTTCTTCAGAATGTTGTAGTCACAATTATCGACTACAATAATTCTATACGCTATTGAATATTTCCACACAGGCCCTGTAGCGCGGGTTCAATCCCCGCACATTGCAAATATTTGCACTAGTCTGGTCGTGCCTCGGAGAACATGGTTAGACGTCGTCGGTGCCGGTTGCCATACGAACATCTATGGCAGTCGGTACGGGTAGTTGAAGCCCTCAAAAGTCCGACTAGCCAAACTACAGAACTTCGATATCACCAATTTGGTTGTGGAGGTCCGATGGCAGTCGCTTCACGGTAAATATCAAAGTTCAGCCGCAGCCTAGTTAGACTAGAAAACCGACCCCAACTGAAGTTGGTAATAGGTTCAGAGAATAATTGAAGATTTTCACTATTTCCCTAATACAATGTCACTTTGTCCTTGAGTTAGACGAATTAATTAAAAAACTTAAAGTTAAATTAACTCGGGCCGAATGATCGTTTTGCCACAGAAAACTCAATGTTTTCCGCACCATTTTAATATAAGATCATTGAATAAAATAACATTAGTTACGTTAAGTAGTCGGTGCGTGTGCCATGTTTATTAAAAACCCTGCTTTATTGAGTGGAGGTAAAACGTTTAATTTTAAATTACGGATGTGTAGACGTTATGGCACACCTAGGTATCTAAGGCAGTTTGAATTAGTCTTTGTCGAATGTTCTAACGATGACGTCGGGTAATTGGACGTTAGTTTATTGTCAAAATCGGAGTTCCTTTTCAGTCTTAACAATCCGATGCGCTTTGGATGGAGTCACTATCGTAAATAACATAATCCAGCAAAAGCAGTCATGGCTCCCTCATTTTATAAGTACAAAGTACCTATATTATTTACCTACATATGTAAACATAATTTCTTGCTGAGGACCCCGAGTCTTCTAATTGTAAATAATTTTCAAATTACTGAAATTACAAAAACTGACATTGAATTTTCGGCTTTATTCGGATGTATTAAAGTTCATAATTAAGTGATAAAGAGTTCATTACATCGTTCATTCACTCTACACGATGCCAAAAAACACCATAGAATTTTTGACTTTAATAGCATAGTAGTAAAGCTTTTAATTCGATGACGTTATTTGCAATCTTAATAGTTTGATAATTAGTAGAATCGGGGCCCATATGTAGGTGCCTAACGCGTCAATTCACACGAGTGCTGCCTATATCATAAATTACTTCAGTAAGTATGGGGACCATAGCTCAGTTAGCTCACATTAACATTATATCTAATAAATAGACAAAGATAAAACAATTCTATACATACTAAGTATTTTTCATCTGTGAGCTGACTTTTTATTTCTATAATATCATTATTTAATAAAAAATTGGGATCGTTTTAGATCGGTTGTATCCCTTTCCAACTGACGCGCCTACATTTTCAATAATGTCAATGGGCGTAAATACCTGTTTGTCCTAGTCCTATCCACCTATTACACAATTCTGATTAGCACGAAGAAATGCAAGAGACTTCTAAGTATGTATAGCTACAACTTAATTTAATATTTAAAATGTATACAGAGATGTAATTGGATATACTTAATGCAATTTAATCTAATGATGTGATAAATGATTCAATGAGTGTTCATATTTCTGTATACGGTAACAGAAACCCATTTGGGTATTCACTTTTTAAAATATTAGTCGATTTCAATACAGTATATCAAAAAGCAAATATATTTGTAAATGTATAGCAAAGGTTCGTATATCATATATTGATACTTCCCTTGATAAGTTGTTTTGATAAGTCTGTGGACGCATTTAGTGTAAGTGTAAGGTCATGTACCATGAGCCAAATTAAATAAAAACTGCCAAATAATTGAGCTAATACCACACGCCCAACTCACATGAAGATACCTCTACAGATGTTGCTTTATCTAAATACAGTGTTAATTAGACTCAATGAGGAGAGAAATCGCTTTTTTATCCCAACAAATGTCGCAAAGTCGACTATAGCTTGTCAAATGTGAAAATTTTTCAAGCTTAGTTTATTAGCTCATAAAATAGGATAAACAGACTTAGAAAGAAATTAGCTTACTATAAAAAATATTTAAGTACATTGATTTTTGACTGCCAATCAAAATTGATTAAACCACAAACCATAGACAGATAATATTGTTTAGTCTGAAAAATTCGTAGCAAAATGACAAGCCAAGAGCACAATGACAGAAATGACACTAAACTCGAAGCTGACGACATCTACAAGCTTTGAATTGCTCTCCCCATTGATCGTTCAAGAGCTAATACCGATGAATGCATCATGGCATGATGTCATGCCAGGTTAGCTGCTAGCCACCTGTCGCAGTAGCCCTTTGGTTCTCCAACAACTTAATGTGAAAGCACATACTATGTGTAGGTATAGTGTTATCACTCCCTTTTTCGCCAGCATATTAAAGTTTCCTTATCTGTTTTTTTGTATATTTTTGACATTCTACCACTTGGAATCTGTAGTCTAAATTGTATCAACTGTTTTGGATCAACAAATTATTTGCGGACACATTCTTAATTAATCATTAACCATTATATCTAGTCAGGTATTCAAAGCTTAATACAATAGCTAATTAGCTACACTAAGACCGAGTTCTATTACTGTAGTGCTCCGTTAAAATATATATAAAAACAATTTACAAATAATATTTCAAATGTACAACTAGGTACACGCAATGGTGAGAATATAATCAAGACGTTTCCTTAATAACTATTCATTTATGTCTAGGTTACATGTATTTTTGTATACCTAGTATTTCTTAAAAATGGTCTCAATTATTTTGCCGCCGTTGCAATGTCATAGTCTTCAGAAAATTAACCAGACACGATATAATCACAGCCCGAACATAATAATAATGCTTACTGATGGTACAGTGAGATCAAACTACATTGGAGTTCTGTATATTTTTCATTT
Source organism: Pelosia muscerda (assembly GCA_963691645.1). Lineage (NCBI taxonomy): Eukaryota > Metazoa > Arthropoda > Insecta > Lepidoptera > Erebidae > Pelosia > Pelosia muscerda. The sequence continues at coordinate 12,703,508 of OY829098.1, read as the reverse complement.
TGTCCCCTTAAGAGCGCCAGTTCATTACTGAGTACCTACACTCCAACTTTGGATGGCGCAGTAACTTTTTAATTCAATAGCACTCATATTAGCGATGAGTAGGTACATATGTAAATTTTACTAAATAGCCGAGAATATACCTATTATAATTTTTTAGAGAGTAAAATTGAATTTAACATAAAATGATCTCTATTTATGGCACAAATAAGGCATATAATATCGACTATGTATATCATTATTTTATATCACAACAAGTTGTTGATATACAATTCGTGTAAAATGGTTTACGGTCCTTCAAAAATGTCTTAAACCTATTTTGTATGAAGCTCTTTAAATACTGAATTACCTGATGTAAAGTAAATAAAATCTTTGAATAAGATTGGATGAGGGCCCTTGAGGTATGGTAAGTTTCCCCGATCAACGGGACCACAGTGTCACAATTAGCTAATAATAATATCCTATTCCTATAACACGTAGACAGCGCCGAGGTACATACAACATACAATAATTAACTAGGAACATAATATAAAATTGACAAAACTCCAACTCATGCAATAAATATATTATTTTGTAAGTTCACAAGCAATATATTCCGTACTTTCAAGTACCTACATCACATACAAACATTGAAAAATTTATTGTTCAATATGTTCTAGTTTATTTAATTTTTGTAATGACATTTAACATTAATTTAGATTGAAAGTGAACTTGCAAAAATCCCAACCTACATACCTTATTATACCTTTCCAAAATAGCACCCCATTCTGATTACTATGCCTTCAAAATGATAACATTTATCAACATTGGTCATTTTAAGTAAATGTATCTATGCAAATATTTAGCAGAGTACCTCCACACGACCAACGAAATAAAGATCAAATAGAGCCCATACACTTCACATGTTGAGGCGTATACCTACTTATTTAGTAGACCGTGTGTTTGTACAGTTGTTTTTTAAGCATATAATAACGTTATGAAATTTTCAACTAAATATATTACTTTTGGACTACTCAAGAGAGCTCTTTTCATTGAAGTACGACGTACAATGAGATATCGATCTAGTATCCGTACCATACAACGTACCAACGCAAAAGCTTCCAACTCCAGTACAATGATATCTTGTTACCGATGATAGCAGTGTGCACTGTGCACGGTACAGCATCCTTAGACAGTGGGCTGTGCCGCTGACGGGTGAGGGTGTGTAGTCAAGTGCGTGGATTCACTCCGACGCGGAGGCGCAGGCGGCGGCCGCTTCTTTATGGGTTTCGGCTCCTCGCGGCGAGGCTGCGGTTCCCGGCCAAATACATTCTCATAAAACGGGTCTTCCACCCCAGTACCGTAGTGCTCTTGCACCCACATCGATACACTCGTCTCTTTGTAGTCTTCTGATAACGGGTATTCCCTAAATCCGAGCACCTCGTGCGGCGTCGTAGCAGGCTCCAATTTACATTTCTGAGCGACCTGCCATTTCTTTCTCATTACCCTTTGCAAGTCTCTTAGAAACTCCTTGGGAGGATTACTATTTGAATCAGCTAGTTTCTTTGGTGACGTCAATCTCGTGCTCTCATTTCGTTTGGGTGGTGGCGGCTTTCGAGGAGAAGACGGGGGCTGCTCTTTTAGATTGAAAGATATTTTTTTATTCTTTTTACTATCGGAACATGTTGGTAGGTCATCAGCAAAATTGACTTTCTTAATAGAACCAGTTCGTTCCTTAGTGGATTCGTTGGTCAATTTCTTCTGCAGAGAAGGACTTCCATTGCTAATTTTCTTAGTTTGGAGTTCAGCGAGACATGCGCCGTATGCTACATTTTGTTGTCCGTAGATGCTTTTATCAGATTGAAGTGACGATGATCGAGATGTCTCTGAAGTAACGCTATCGAGGGAGGGCTGTCGTGGAAAAGTGCGGCTCTGATCAGCAGTACGTGTGGTGATTTTTAATTGTCCGGCTCGGGCCGCCGGATCTATCTGCTGCGCCGTGAGTTGATTTACTATATCATAGACACGGCCTGGGCATCCTTGAGCATCCATGATATGTTCCGGTGGAGGAGGCGGCAAGCTTAATTGAGAACCAGTCAGATCTTCGATTGGTTCCAGCGGTGGCGGCGGCGGAGGAGGTAGAGAATCGAGACTAAGTGTGGAGCTGAACATAGCGTCTGGTACATCCTCATTGGGAGGAGGAGGTGGGGGTAAGTCCTCCATGGAAGGTACGTTCAAGGGTCGTTGCACTTTGTCATAGATTGTAGTGTAACCGTAAAGTGCGGAACTACTGTCAGCACTGTTGCGGAACATACTATCTCGTGGAATGCTTTCGTAATGGCCGTAGGTGGGCGACGGCGTGTCGTGGCGGACAGGGCTTGCGGTGGCGCTGAGTCGAGTGCTCGCTGAACTGCTGTATACCACAGTTTCTGAGGAATCTGTGAAATAAGTAACGTTTACCTAATCAATACTCTTTATGGGGTTCGTTTTATGTCTTCAGGACTCGAACTAACTCGGTATACATTATTGACTGAAGATGTTCTCAGGCTTTCCTGTCAAGGTTGGGGGTCAAACGGCAATCGTAGCTGTAGAAGGTAAGCAAAATAATGGGGAGTGAGAGAACAGACCCCGCGGTTCAAAATGCCAGCTTTGAATAGATCGGGGATTGGCTTGGATGATGATGATGATGATTCAGTCATAGTTTAGAGACAGGTTGAGATGATAGGCTAGTAAGCTATAAAATATAACTGACCAATAGTATGATGTCGTTTGAGCGTGGAGTCGTCGGTCCTGGCGGTGCGTGGTCGTCGCGTGAGCGTGCCGGAGTCGCCGCCCCCCTCGTCTTCCACACCGCAGTCGTCTTTCTCTACCATTTCTTTCAGCTGTCGGGTCATCCATGTTAACGGAATATTTGGTTTCATAGATGGTTTCCGTTTTATTGTACCTGGAAATATATTTCAAATTGTTTTTAAACAAGGCATTCGATGTCTGATCACAATAATAGCTGAGTTTTGAGTCATTTTGATTTATGACTATATTTTTTTGGTAGGTCGTTAAGGGACTGCACTCTTATATTTTTTATAAATTTTATAAACTACAGGATATTCGATTATGACGTCCACTCAACTGTCACAAGTTTTTACCACGTTTTTAAGTAAAAATATTGCAAGAAAGTATGCTAAAGTAGTCACGGGGCGTAAAATTATAAAATGTAGTATTTAATTGAAATAATTACCCATAGGAAACTCGCAGTCGAATGCGCTTTCAGATGCAGTACCGCCGTCCGACAGACATCCACTTGAGCTTGATGACGAGGCGCGGGAATGTCTGCGTATATTAGAGGTGATCATCGATTTTGTTAATTAATAACAACAACTACTCGACACATAATTATGCATTACACAAACAACATTAACACATAATAATATCACAACTGTGATTTAACAACATTCGCTACATAAGCATATTTGATTGCTATAAAACAGAAAATCTAAACAAAATTATATATGTGTATACGCCAAGCATTTTTACATAAATCAAAATAGTATAGACTATAATATATACACGCACATATTCAGGTAGATAAACCAAAATAATGAAGTACAATACAAACGCAGTGCTCGAACGTAACAAAAGGCAGGATAATAACACCTTAATTTTAATATATTATGTACCTATAATATTACTCTCATGCGACAATAATCTATTATAAGAAACATTTAATGTTTAAAAAATGTATCAACGCACGTTATAACGTTTTTAAACTTAGAGCGTTTTTAAACTTAAGTTAAACTATCACATTTTGTTTTAATACACTATTGTCACAAGTGAGCGCTAATCAAAATCAAAAATACCAACCTGCCACTGCTGATGTCAGAGTTAGCAACACTCGCATTACTGGACGCGGACTGTGCAGGGCTGCTAATGCCGGCCGTTGCACTGCCATTTGTCTTTGTTGGAATAGATGTAATCTATGTGAAGAGACATTTGGAATTGATTAATACGTATGAGAAGCCGGAGACTGCAGTAGCCGAAATCTTAATTGATTTTATTCGAACTGTTGAGAGAAATACAGGGTGGGAGGGAATCGCACCCGAAACTGAAGACCACTTATCAGTGGTATGTCAATACCACATTATTATTGACATATGGTACATATGGTGGTATAAAACATTACGATTTGGTAATGTTTTATACCGTTTAACTAGCGTATTTAGTTTGGCTTTATTAACACGTTGAACTGTTGAGAGAAATACAGGGTGGGAGGGAAGCGCACCCGAAACTGAAGACCACTTATCAGTGGTATGTCAATATGTAGTGTACCAGGAGTACTATCGTACTCCTGGTACACTACATATTGACATATGGTACACATGGTGGTATAAAACATTACGATTTGGTAATGTTTTATACCGTTTAACTAGCGTATTTAGTTTGGCTTTATTAACACGATGGAGAGTGAATCTCCATCGTGTTAATAAAGCTATATAAAACCATAATTTCATAAAAAGACATCAACTCGCATTATGATTTTTTTTTTTTTCGTAGTGATGTTTTTTTTTCACTACCTAATTTACGGTTTCATGAAAGATTTAAAAAAATCCTATAACTATCGTAGATTTTTTTATGGTTATGTAGTTTGCCAGGAATAGTACCAGGGGTCTTCGGCTTCGGGGGCATTTCCCTTACACCATATATACCTAACGCATATGATCTGTAGTCTACAATGTGCTACGTATCACTATCTTGTTGATCAATGAATAAAATCAATTTTAATACTGTAACTAAACTAAGAGATCACGCACACGTACCGAACAGGAGCGTGCATGTGCGAGATGATCCAAGTCCTCCTGCGTCAGCTCCTCGACTAGCGTGCGATGGTTCTCCAGCAGTTGTCTTCCGTGCTACAAACATTATTATACAGTAAGAAATACGACTACCAAATTACACGAAGTGAATACCAGATACCAACGGGTGAATAAATAAAATGATCGTTTGAATTTCTTATACTTATATCGCTTCAACTATTGTTGTATTCCATTATATCATAGACTAGCTGACCCGCGCAACTTCGTCTGCGTCACCCCGTTTTTGCAACATTTTTCACTTCTGCTCCGCACCAGTCGGTTGTAGCATGATGTTATATACATATAAACCTTCCTCTTTCATCATTCTATCCATTAAAAAAACCGCATCAAATTTTAAAGATTTAAGCATACGAAGGGACATGAAAAATAGGGACAGAAAACGCGACTTTATTTTATACTATGTAATAGATTGATAATTTCAATTGCCTCACAATAATATCCATATGTTTTGTTTCTATTCACCCTTCGAATTCTATTCACCCCGTTCTGCTGATATTTTTCGAATTGAACATGTTTAGTTGCTTAATATCTTTAGACCTTACCTTTGCTATGCGCATCGCTGTCACCCATCTCTCAAGAGAACGCTGGTCTTCTGCGCACAAAAACTTTATGAACTTAACGCTCTTTGGTTGTTGTAGCCTCGGGTGCTTTATAGCAAAACAGTAGTCTGTAGGCGACTTGTACTTCTTCTTCCAATTCAATCCTATATAGACTTCGTTAGTATCAAATGTCGCCAAGCAGACCAGCTCCTTCAACGTTTTCACCTTGTCCTTGGGCGAGTAGTACAGTCCTAAACAAGTGACAATTAAATACAAATAGGTTATTATAGTATACTCTACATATCAATTTTTACATTAAATTCGCATTTGAATAGTCACTTTCGCTTAAGATAAAGTGTGGCCACACGACAGCGTTTTATTTATTTTTTACTAACCCGAAGGACGTAAGACGCAATATATTTTCTTCCATCCTTTTTTAGTATCGTTTTTTAAATACAATGGTCCCTCCATAGGGGGCACGGGATGCCCGGAGACAGATGGGACGGTGCTGGTTGTTCCTCCGCTCTGGCCGAAAAATTCCTCAATAATGACTTGCCTTGAATGCTCGTCGTGCTCACTAGACCAACCTGTAAAACAAAATGCATTTTACCAAACGTGCTGAAACTGACTTGTAAGAAATTTTGAATTTTGTATATATTTAGTATTAAAATCATCTTAAAGGAAACTACCTCTATCGTCTTCAGTCAATAGAAATTTTTCAGGTGTTTGAAATAGAGATATTTTATCAGGTCGTTCGGCAAATAATATTTTATTTTTCGACTCTCTCGTCCATAACATCAAATTATCAACTAACATCTCATGGTCTTCGTAAACACGTTCTGTAATAAAAAAACAATGCATTATTCAGTAATAAGCTTGAATATTTTAAAGTTATTTTACACTTTGACGTGTTCCAACCCTTACCCATGTGAAGATCAGGCAAGTGTTCCACTACGGCCCATTTTGGTTCCATGATTACGTGGTTCTTGTCCGCTAAAAGCCTTGCTACATATCCGCATGTCATCTTTTCATCAACCAACAAACTTTTGGATGAGCCATCCATTGAGAATGCCTTGATGAAAAGTTTCTTTATATTCGCCTCGCGCATTCGTTCCAACGCTAGTTTTATTTTATCAGCCTTTTGTTGAAAACTCGCATCCTAAAAGAAGACGTAGACAAAAATTTAGGAGATTTAAATAAATTCTCATAAATAAACAAAAGGATAAAACATATATTATAGAGGTTTACTTTTTGAGTCGTTTGAAGTAGGTTCAGTTTTAACGATTTACATTTCGTGCTGGTGCTACTCGACGCCGAAGACTCGCTAGACAACATGGACACCTATAAAAAGTTGAAATCATTTAAATACCTATCTTGTGAAGAGTAAACATATTTAAAATTTATTAAATTCAACAATACACATTTATTATCATACTTACAGTGTCGCTAAACGCCGAATCATTGTCTGGGGAGTCAGTTCGGACGATGCTGGAAGTGCCATCGCCGCACTCCTTCTCTTGTCTCGTCTGTGAAACCTCATGACCGCCATCTACTCTTGCTTTCGATGCTGACGATAACGCTAAAAGTAATAGGTCTTGGTATACTTTACAATTTACTGTATAAAATTAGGTAAACTAAATTATTCATCGATAAAACTTACCAGACGAAACTCTGGATATTTCTTCGTCATACTCGGAGTCCAGTGCACACAGTTCTCCTAGAATGGCATCTAGGTCTGCATCCTGTGTTTCCTCAAGGTTCGCCATCGAGAAGCGATACGTGTCTATACGTGGCGCTACAATTTCCAGCGGCCTCAAAGCGGTTGATGCTTCGTTAGTAGAGTTTAAACCCTAAAAATTAAAAATACATTTGTGTTCAATTTACATACCTATACCTACTTGAGATTTTGCAGTATTGATTATCTTCAGTGCCCCTAACGGCAGATCTCATCACTAAGTAGAGTCACATAGTGAAAGACTAGCTACTGTTTAAGCATAGAGAGTTCATTAAGTAGAGATTGGACGGTCAATTAAATACAATGATTCAATCCGACGTCAATGTAAGGACAAATGGCATTTGCACAGTAAATACCAGATATATTTTCTGGCATTGCGATGTTTGATTTCATCATAAAGAATTCATATACCTTTGGATTTTCAAACAAACATTTTTCATGTTTTAGAATAGTCGAAATTCGAAACATTGCCACTCAAACTTGAACTGAGATTACACTTCCACTTATCATGTGGTAAAGATGATTATCTTTACCAGGCTATTACCACTACATTATAAGGTCCACTATATTACCAATTATTAAGGACCACTATATTATAAGGTCAGACAGCGGAGAAATGGAAGATGGTGGTGAAAATAGTATCAACCTATTCAAAGTGGATCTAGATATTCAAGGCAATTATCAGCACAGCGTTGCTCCCAGTAGTATCCGTGGTATTTCTTTCTTTTTGACTTGTACCTTTAACTTCCTTTAACCTAGAGTAGGAAGCCGGCGCCCAGATGTTCCGAAAGCCTTGGTGGGCGCCGTAGCTCCTTTTATAAACATTACTTATTCGCTATAAGCAATATCTTGCTTATAGTCGACACGACACCTTTTAAGTGGCGTAAACTATTCCCAAGCTATAAAAGTGGTTACAGTTACAGGACACCATGAATACAAATTAAGTTGCCCATACATATATGCTCAGAAATTAATTATTCAGGCCTATACAAGTAGACATCCCAAAACATAGTGGGGAATGCATTGTCTTTAAACAATGAGCACTCTGTTGAGCATGTTATGTTTACATTTTTATAGTCTTAAGGACATGGTAGTTGAAGATTATCATATTAAATATTCTGCATTATCATTAGAATCTTGACTACTTCGACCTATCCATTTACGTGTAACTTAACCAAATGCAGGATGTGATCACGAACTGTACCTACTTACATTTTTTGTATTAGTTAGGTATCTACTTAAAATGCTGATTAAATGTTTCAATTTCTAGTCTAGAGGATAGAGATATAGCTACGGTGGTTATAAATAATTCTGTGTAACTGTAGGGCAAACTTTAAAATAGCTGTCTTGTAAATTACAGTGTTATCAACAACTTAGTTAAAGTAGCTGTAAGTAATTTTACATACCGTTGACATATCGAAAGTTTGCTCCATAGTTTTATTTTCTGTGGGTGAGTTGTTAACACTTCTTGATTTGCCGCTCGCTAATCGAAAACTTCTGTTTAGAGATGACAGAAACCCTCCGCGCTGCCACTTATGCGATTCACTTATTTGCACGTCCATCATTTCGTTAACATCGCACTGAATGAGTCATGAAACAGCACTACACTATTAGGCTTCGCAAAGCGTGCCAAAAGGTCGGTGCTTTGTCATGCGGACTACGATACGAACCATTCTTCTACTACGAACGTTCGTACGTTCACTATGCACAAATCGATGCAGTTTATTTTATACAAAAATCACCACGCGTTTCTGTTCGAGTTCAATTAAATAATATATATGTGAGCATACACTTTTAATTGGTGAGTACGCAAACGAGTTTGTTATTGCCTACACATTGCGGAGTCTGCGCGGAAATGCAACACGATCACAACTGAACTGAAACTACACTACAGTATATCACCACGCACGTAGTAGTAACCTCACCAATTCACTTCGCCGAAAACAAAGTTTTTGCGCCAGATATATCTTTGTTATTTTTTAATTTAACTTTATTTTAATTTAAGAGCACTACTATCTGGGTTAATGCAAGAAACGCGTAAGACGTACGCAGTCCCGACCACTACTAGGCACTACGTAGAGCAAAGTGAAGTGAGTAGTATTACAAAATGAACCATGAGCGTCGGCCGTGTGGCGCGGTCGGACGCAGGCAACAGCGCAGGGGGGAGGCAAGTAGACGAGCGGCAACCGTGTTTTGTGACTTGCGCACGTGTGCGGGCCCAGTAATACTACGCTTGTTGTTTGATTCCAGAATGACGCGGACGGGACTATTGTGGTGCGCTAGTGTGCGTGCTCGGGGACTAGCACTTCCCCTCGGTTCTAACCCCTGCCCGCGGGTCGGCGAGACGCAAGCCCTGTTGGTATCACGGCTTCGCATGCCGTTCGAACGCACCCACGCCCCATAAATGCATCGCACGCGGCACGCTGACATCGCAACAACACACGACGTTGACCGCCACGAGTTGACACGATCCTAGTCCCTACAATGCTTCCCGCATTTCCGTATTAATTTCGTTAGTCAGCTAATAAAGTTACGGTCAGCACTATAATGATAGGTGCAAAAGTTTGCAAATGTTTGCAAACAACAATTTACATGATACGAGGAGTAGTGTATTTTGTATAAGTACATTTATGCATAGCTAATATTTTATTTGCATCGACATAAGGTTCCCGTCTCATTGGCTGCTTTGATTAAATTACATATTGTATGTACCTACCTAATAACCCACTTTTAGCTGAAGTTTTAATTAGTTAGGTAGGCCAATATATTGTTAACTGAAAAAATAATACATTCTAACTTCAATATTGAGGTCATGAAAAAATATATGGACGGTGACCTAATTTTACTTGTTCTACTTTCTGCACCCCCTACTCCCCATCCCTAAAGGGGTTCCAAAAATACAAACAAATTACAAATTTATTTATTTTTAAGTTATGAATAAAATAATTTTAAAAAATAAGTTGGTATTTAGTACTTGACTACTTACTTATTGAAAATTTAATTATGTAACATAGACCGTAGGTTAGGTTAGGTAAGAAATCTTTTACTATCATGAAATGTTAAATAACATAGTTATGTCTTTAAATTGGAGGCCGGTATTCAAGAAAACGTAAAATTAATGAATTTTTCAGACTGAAAAATATGGGCGTTCCAATTGGTTAAGTAGATCCGGGGCGATATGACCAAAAATAGAATAATTATAACTGACATCCACGCGGGCGGAGTTCTAAGATAATATTATATAGGTAGGTGCTACTAAACGTACATTTTAAATTGATTTCGTATTTTTATTATACGTACCTATATGGTTATGGGACTACCAGAAACTGTATAAAAAGTGATACAAAAAATGGGAAACAGGTGGTGTATGTATACGGAACACCTGCTTGTGAAGAGGCCGAGGCACACGACAGCTGTGTGGATACACATTTTGTCGATCTCCAAATTACCTTCTCCGATAATTATCTGTAGCACGCGAAATACATTATTTAATATACTTAGTTACATTGTGTGTCTTATTTTCGGATTAATAACAGATATTGTATATTCAGGCAAAAATATTACACTCACTATTCAGCCGTGGGAAGGTCTGTGTTTAGAATCGAGACTTTAATCAAAGCTTTTTCATTTTGCTGAATAAATTACATAGACCGACTATAATTACAGTGACTGAAATATGCCAGAAATATTCTGCCCAATTTGCCTCCCTATTCATCCATATATATCATTGTATTATTTTATCCAGTAAAATCAGAGCCATCTCAATTTCCTCTTATGTAGCCATTCATATCTCTATTAATTTACTGTTAAAATTTTTACCAGGCGAATGTGAATAAATAACCAAAAGTAATAACCCATAATAACAATACCTACGTGGCAAAAACATCAGTAATCATGTCAACAAAAGGTTAATAATGAAACAGCTATAGGTCTGTTGAAAATCCAGTTATTGTCACTCGGATTGGTTGTTGGTTGGTAACCGAGACGTTAACACAAGGCAAGAGAAGCTTTTCGAGCGTTGCAAAATCTTGGTTACAACGCATATGCTTGTGCACCTGTCCCGCACGCCCGCGCCTCTGAGCGACGCGGGCGCCGATGCCGGCTGCAAGCACACACGTGTTCCATTTGTGATCCAGCATCAATCATCCCTTTTTAAACCGAGGCTTTTCGTTTTTATTTATTTAATGGATGGAGGTAGGTATATCGTTCCGCTAAGTATACGATTCGTGTTCCAGATGTCTCTATTTATGGCTCGTGATCGAGCGTTAGCATGTATAAGGTATTAGGCAGACTTTTCAAAGAAAGTTCGTATCGTAACGAAAGTATATCGACGTAAGGCAAAAGAGTGTAACGTCGCTGAACATTTTGAAGAAAAAATAAACCGACTAAAATCCTAATTAAATGAATTTACAGATTTTGCGCTGTTTAAGATTTCGGGGCCTAGCCTGACAGACAATTCCTTAATTGACTACGTAATAGTAGCTCAGGCACTGACTTTTATTAGATAAAAAACCAACAAAAGTGGAAAAACACTCGGAATGAAACTGTAATGTAGGTATGGTTCATACTATCTAATAGCAGGATATCTAGTACATGGATAGGATACGTTCTGTATAGTACAATACAACATACCGCAGTAAGCACGGTGAGTTCGCCAAGCCATTCGTTCAGTAAAGCCTCGGGGTCGTCGGTGGCCGCGCCGGCGCCCGCTTCCTCAACCAACGCCATCTGAAACGAAACATTTTGATATCAGCGACAGTAAATTTAATTTCCATTGTACCTAGTTTTGATCAGGGTAGCAGAACATTGTGAAATAGGCATCATGATGATTTTCTATTCAATTTGTTGAGTTCGCTTCGCACATGCATCGGACTTTTCAGGTGGAGTCGAAAGTGACGAAACAATATCATTATTTTCATAGCAAAAAGAAGTATTTTTGCAAAAGCCTTCATTTTATAAATTTCAATCGTTTTAAAATAAATACTTATTCTGAATCTTAACTGAACTATAATAAAAACCCGTAATTTAAAAAAAATATGAACTCATGAACGCTATTTAAATAAATTGTATCATGTACTCAGTTTGAAGTAAAAAAGTTTGGTTTACATAATCCATCAACAGAAAGTACCGGAGATTATAACCTTGTTGCCTAAACCATAGAATAAATAACTTAAACTACCTAAACTAGGTTAAGGGCCTGTGTCTTAGGAAACAGTGTTCGACCAAATAGTTCAATGTACTTTTTAACAGACAGATGTGTAATTTAATCTCTCGATGTATAGATTGTTCGTTAGCCTACGTGTACAGTGTGTTTTTTAGAGTATTTAAGTGACATTCAGACGGTTATTCTATCCATGGGTGTAGCGGCAGAGTTATCAGCAGCCTGATTAGGATGAAGCCGCTTGGCCACCATCACCTCAGCATTAGTCCCAAAGAATCCATTTGGGATTCGCTCTCCTACTCTTTCTCTTGATTTTACTTACCTGAACTTTTGAGGGCGCCATACCCGAAATTCGCTCAGTATTTACACGATCAGGGCCTCGATTCTACTAATTATCAACCATTGTCAAGGAACTGAGATTATAAAAAATAACGAAAAATGACTTTACCGTAGCACAGTTAAAGTTCAAAATTAAATGGTAATGTGTAGAGTGTATGAAACTTCATTTCATTTTTAACTTTACAGCAACATAATGAAAACGCCATAGCCGTTTTTGTGATCTTAGTCGTGTGTATATGGTTAAAAATTTGTATTAGAATTGGGGTCCTGGTGTCGACATATGTGTCCACGTAAGGCAGCAGGCGACCTAAATGTCAATTTAACTGCTACATTAAGAGATTAATCCTTTTTACTGTGGACAACTTAACAAAAATGCCCAGATGTCACAGATTTTATATCTCTCAGTTCACCTGCATCCTGTGTGGTATTGCTGATGCGCTATGATCGGAAATGTAACGTTACCAGCATCGAATTAACGACACGAGATATACAGTTCGTCTTAATATCAGTTCCTTCTCAATTAATTGACGTAGGATATCAAGAGTATAAAAATAATTTATTGATCATCATTTATTGATTTTAGTTTGAATGCACACCACGCACTTTACCTACAATCAGACACTGAGACACTACAATTATATTTGTAATCTTTGAAGTTTGAATTACGAGTTTATTATGTACCACGTTGTTTAAATTTCCTGGTTAATAACTTTGTTCAGCCAACACAAGACAAACAAGACTGTCGTATTTTCTCTATTACGCAAAATGTCTGAAAAGGACTAGGTACTAGATAGGTAGTATAAAATACTAGAGCAGATATTGTATGTGCAGTAAGTAGGTCGGAGTGTCGGACTCCGGGTCCGCCTCGAACGTTGCTGCCCATTATGTTTTTGTTATCATAACTTCCATAACCGGGAAGGAAAGTTCGATTGATGTAACGCTTTACGTAATAATACCTACAATAGGTACATAAAAGATTTTCGCAACTTTAATACAATGGTGTCGTGGTCCATTATATAGGAATACAGAATTGTATTATACTTGACTCATTTATTCGCCTCTCTTTACTTTACTCTCTTTACTTTACTGATCACAGGTAATGATAAAATAGACAATCATTATTTCAAACGTGATTTCACTGTCTATCTAGACCTATCCATAGAATAAACTTACATGTGATTTTGAACCAACCACTGTCTTTTATTATCTTTATAAATAAATCGTATATCGTAATCGTAAATTAAATAAATATATTCTCTAGAAGCCACATTTTAGAGAACTGTCCTGTAAAATATAAATTTTACATAATATAATATGTATTAGAAAAATAAGTCGGTCTGTATATCCAGATTACCGGCAGTGGGTCTTGTTGTATGTAATAGTTCAGAGAATAGGCGGCCTGTTACGGTGTGAAGAAAATTTCATTACCCAATTCAACATAAACCCATTCCTTTCAACTTGTTATGTTTCTATGTAGTAACTCACTACCGTATTTAAAAAATATTAAGTTGTAGCGTGTGTGTGTATTGTATTGAGGAGTTTGATAGGGAGGGCCATTGTGCTCATAAATGTACCGATTGAAGTCGGACTTTTATGATCCCATAGCAGTAAGAAATAATTTAGTTGCGATTCGAAATTGGTGCGTTATCCGACATGCCCTTTTTGATCTGTATGCAATATACCTGGTTATGGAAATGGTGTTATTGTCTTTTTAGCAGCTCTGTTGTTCTTTCGTTGGCAATTAGTAGAGTTATGATTAGGTGTATTCATTGTCGGATAAAGGTAGTATTTGTAGACTTCGTGTCAACCTTTTCAACCTTCTCCACTGCAATATGTCTAATTTATTTAGGATGTTTTCTCTCACTCCGCATATATTTAGACGTATGTCGCGAGAGAAACGAGCTCTAACCGATTTGACATGATGATGATGACTATGATCCGTGTATTTGAGCACCGCAGCCGTAGTATTCCATTTTATTCTTAAAAAAATACATCCAAGAAACGTGCACCTACCGCGCTCAAAGAGAGGATTTTCCATTGTGACGTGTTTGGGGTCAAAATTTATGCCGGTAACTATAAAAAAACTGCGATGTCCACAAACCCGTACAGTAACTGATTGATGAACTAGGCTCTAGTGCAGGACTTTCTAACTCTTGAACAGCATTTTGCTTCGTAAATGCAGTGAAACGCTCAGAGAAAAGCAACTTATATATTCATAAGTAAACGGAAATTAAAAGTAAAATGTTGTTACATTCTTCCACATACAGACAATATAGTTAATTTGAAAGGACGACAAGAACTAAAATCTGATTTATTTTTCATTTCCTAACTTAAAATATTATGATGTGTTGATAAACAGGCTTTGCAGGCACTAAATATTAAAAGATTTCACTTTAATATAACATAACTACTGCAAATAGCGATGCCGCCCTCATCAATCATAATACAAAAACAATCCTCACACCTTAAACTATTACTAAATAATTATAATACGCGTATAAATACTCGCCTTCTAATAGCAAATGATTGGTTCTCCTGTTTGCTATGTAATCTGTGGCGGCAAGAGCATAAACTTAATGTATTGAGCGAGCTTTCTCCTAAAATATATAGACTCATATAGTTAGGGGAAAGTGTAGCATTTGTTGAGATAAATTAACTACATCAATTTGAAATGGTCGTCAATAACGGGCATGCGGGCACGCAAACACCGATAAATTATGTATACACACGTACCTACTGCTTATGTTGACAGTTGACGCATAGAATTATTATATTAGTTTATATAATTATGTTATGTTTTAATAGTTTTATACTCGCATCTTGTATTATAACATGTTTTGAGGCGTACCTACCACCTATCAAAATTCATAGAAACAAAAGGTATCAAAGAAAAATTAACCTCTCTTATTTCTTTATATTTTTATCGAAGTTCAGCCGCATCACAATTACTCTGGAAAGCCGACCCCAACTGAGTTGGGAAAAGGTTCAGAGAATGATGATAATTTCTTTACCTTTTTAGATTACGTTGAATAATAGAAGAACGAGATTTTTTTATTATGAAGCAATTTTTTTTATATCTAGTGGTATGGGTAATGGACTGCTGGGACGAGGTCTCGGGTTCGATCCCAGGTTTCACCATGGTACACATCAATGACTTTTCGATGCTTTTCGAAGTTATGTGTGTATTCAATGAAATGAAATGTTTATGTTATGTATTTTTTTCATTTATTAGATATAATATTCTTGTACATGTCATGTTGAAGTTAGTGAACCTTCCACTGCAGTCACAATAAATAGCTTTAAGTTAAAGTTAGTTCGATGATTGATATTTTCAATTTTTTTTCACTACCGATTAGATACTAGATTTAACTAGTCCTGTAAATGGTTTTTTTACCGTTCGAAGCTCTGGTTTCGGGATGGTAAATTACTAATAAATACTCCGCAAGAAACTCCAGTTTTGGCCTTAATTCCTTCAAAGTTTAGCTCTAGCTGGATCCGCGTTTGACTTAGCAAAGTGTAACTGACAGCTGTATTTAGACGACACTAATTGGCCGCCTTTGTCAATTCTGATCAGCGTCACCATGTTCGAATTGCGTCTAAGAGAAATTCTACTGAAAGTAAATGTGATTAGAACAGAGTAAACGATATTATCGAGTTTGACTCAATGAATTTCAATTATTTTAATATTAACGTAATAATTACTTTCGGTTTATTTTGTTGATACATTAAGTTAAGGGAGCAGCTGCTGTTATATAAGGTTTTTGTTAGTGAAGCAATCAAATCAAAGACGGCGTGCGTTTTGGTCAGTTCGTTTTCACCTTGGCGGAGATGGTATCCGTAGGGATTTTGCTCACAATAAAAAAAGCATACACGAATATTCGTTGGAAATATCGAAAGGTAAAAGTACAGCTGTGTCACAAGAACGCGAAACGTAATATCGACTGTTATAATTAACTCACATAAATAAGGGTTACTGTAATCAATCAGTCAATTAGCTCATTGCAGTCCCCTGGACATAGGCCTCTCCCAATGTGCGTCACTGTGCATCCAGTCTTTCCCAGCAGCCTATTTCAGTTGTTGGTACCTTAAAGAAAACACGCCTCAAACATAGCAGTAAGCTCATCTTATAAATTAATTACATTTCATTTCTGAAAACTCATTTCTCCTTGGTCAATAAATACTATCAGCAAATTAAGCAATAGTACTTATTGAATCTGTGATCTTTCAGACGTAAAGTGTATTAACAGGATAAAATTTTATATTCTTTGGAAACTGAGGCTCGAAGGATAGTGTCCGTCATCATTCTCTGAGTCTCAGTTAAGATCGGCTGGCACCTGTAACTTAAAACACGGACGAACTTCGATATTCCGTGTGAAATTGACTCTCTACAACCGCTATATTATCGTAGTTCTGTATTTTGGCCAGGGTTCTGTTGTTTCCTTTGGGTAAGTAAATTTAACAACTCCAGAAATAGCAATACCTAAATGTGTTTGTAATTATCCCACTAGCCTTATTATTTCCAGGTAAATTGGGGTCGGATGTGTGTCCTCATTTATTAAGTACAAAGCTATATACGCGCCTAAGAGCTGATGGTGAATTTGGGAGGAGTTTTAGTCTAATTGTATTATATTCATAAAAATGTTTTTGTTTAGGTTAGGTTGGTAAGTAACTGATATAATCAATGTTAACCCAGCCTCCGAAATACGATCGCTTCTATAGATTTGTGTCTATTAACTAAATTCTTTCATGAAATGCTTTTATTCTGTCTACACTGATGGAGCATTGTTTATCGAAGTGGTATGATAACACTATACGAATAAAGTGTGAAATGCTATGTAAATATTATGCGAACTGGCATCATTTTGCAATTATAGGCGCTTATCTGTAATTCAATTTATGAGAGGCAGTGCAGTGGCGCCGGCGCATTTGTCGTTTGCAGACAAATGATATAGAAAACTAGTTGCTGTTAATATCACTGCTTGCGTGCTATGTTTGTTACAACAAAAAATTATATTGATTACAATAAATAAGTATCTAAATGTACAGGCATTAAATATATTCGGTACGGTAGAAGAAGTTACAAAACTATGTACTTATACTGAAGATATGTTCATCTTCTGAGAACTGTTGCGTCGTTCTGTTGAATAGTGAAATGCAGAAAGGCTTTTAATATTATATTTTCATTTTCATGAATGAATTTCTCAGTATATATAAATAGATTACTATTAATTACTTACACTGGAAATATCACGTGCGTGAGATAATCTCTTACGAACCTGATACTATTTTTAGTATCACATAGTTAAAGTGAGATTACATTATTAGTGAATAAAATCAATTTAAGTTAGGTACCTGTCCAATGTTCTGCAATTACGAAACAGGGAAGTCCTTGATACGCTTTAGCTTGATGGAAAAGCTTTTCAAATGAACAAACAACGAAATAAACCAATTTCCTGAACGCTGCACTTAACTACAGGCCCTCGGAACAATAATATCTTGAACAATGAACGCAAATAGTAGTGCAATTCGTTTCGCTCACAATGCTTTGCACATATAAACCCGCGGCGGTCCAAAGTGCGATTCTTGAACGATATTTCATTATTGACTATATGTATCGGCCGCTTACTAGATACTGAATGAATGAATCGGGTATGAGGTCGCGATACACCATCATCATCATTAAAACCGCGAGTTACGTCACTCGTTCACACATACTCAGGCGGTTCAACAAAAAAGTAAGAAATTCTTCGCAGAAACAAGTTCTCGGTCATATCGCTTATCAGTTATTATCATACCGGTGTATGAACACACTTCTATATTGCTTGCATACAAAAAGGGGCTAGTGTTTATGCGAGTAATTTCACAATGGATACGATGGAGATATGAAGGTTCATAATGGGGAGCCAATACAAACTTCAGTTTACGCCTTCACGGGGTTTCATTTGATTGAAAACTGAAATCATTGTCGATGTCTACTTTTTTATATACTTAGCTGTCTCGTTCACACTGCTGACCCTCCCCGATGGCGTGATGACATATAGTTACTCGCAAGTAACGTGGCTTTCACCAATAGGTGAAAAAATTTTCCAAATCGGTTCATTATTCCATAGATAACCCCCTAAAACTCATAATACCTTTTTTAATAGTATGGATAACATGTACAAAAGGTTGAAGTAAAATGTAACTATAGTACCTACCCCGCTTTTTGTTTGGCATTTGCGTCGGAAAGTAGAGTAAGTCGTTTTCTTCCGGCTATGGGATTTACATTTTATACGGGATTTTCATTATTTTTATTTTAGAAACAGAATCACAGAACCGCGCAATACCAATAAAACCTATGAAATTGTGATCAAAATAAGATCTACGCGAACGAATTCGGCGGCAGCAACTAGTTGGGTTAATAATCTTTATTCCGTGAGAACATGCACATACTTAAATTAGCTCGATTATAAATTTTGGCTGCTCCTGATTACTACCACATGTTGCAGAATGTAAACATCTCACATACCCCACATTCCTAATCCGGTTCACCCGTGAACACTCATGCTCTCTCGGTAAACAAAATGCTCGGTACCTTATGGTAGGTAAAGTTGTTCTTGTTATAATATTTCAGACTATATGGCAGATTAGTTACGTCTGTACCTACATAAACGGGAGATATTTAAAGACTAGATAATTTTAGGGTTATATTAAAAATAATGTAACTGATAATGTAACTAGATACTGAGATTTTGTTGTTCTTCTTTTGTTAGAAACGACTTGGTTAAAGTTTAAATCTGCCGTATGTCTGATCGTAAGTGGTTTAGTTGAGTAAAACGTGAGATAAATGACCAACAGCCGCGAGAACCGAACTCCACGCGAGACAGAGCCGCGGGTATCCGCTAGTAGTCTTTATAAATAGCGATGGCTAAACTTTATCGATCTCACCTTGTTTACATCAACAGCTCAGCGCCGATGACTATTCTTCCGCCGAATGGCTGGTTCATAGCGTGACTCATTATGTCTTATCGTTTTCAAGTTTCTATTGCAACTGATTTTTTTAATAATATTTTTGTCAGTGATGGTACCTAGTAGATAGTAGATACATACGCATGTGGACGGCGAAAACCCAATCGTATGGTCTGTATTAATACACTACCAAACTTGATTTGATTGATCAGTCTACATTATAAACTCGAATTAACGGTTATAAATATGATTCATAGATTTTACTACAGTAATTGCAAGTCCTAAATCCAGAACGTTTTCCCACCATCTAAACCATCTAAATTATCTGAAAAAATTTGGTACAGATATACGAACATATCATACCTAGAATTGGTTTCGTTGAATTACATGCAGAAGGAGCCGCGAGTATAAGCCAGTATTGAATTAACAGTTCAGATTAGAAACCTGAAACCCATAAAAAATCTCACAACACTCCACTTTGCTTTATAATGAAAAAAAGAGGGTGGAAATTTCACACAAATTTATTTTTATTTTTGTTATTCAAAGCTGAATTATACAAAGAACTTTGTAGGTTTCATTTATTATTTACCTTGATGGAATGTGGAAAATTTAATTAAACGACTCGAAATTTCGCAAACCGAAGTCATAAGAGTTCTAAAAGACGGAGAAACATACCACCTTAGAGCCCCATTTATTAGGGGTTGAAGGGTAAAAGTTAAGAATTTATTAGTTTTCTTGTTACTCGTGTGCAAATTCTAGCGTGCGTTACAAATTTCAGCTTTCTAAAAAGTACATTTTAGAAAGTACCTTAGACGTTTCGATGATCATGAGTATATCAGTGTCGAAATCAACGCGATAGCGACTTAAGTTAGGTTTTAATAGAATCTAACCTGTAGGTAAGTAAGTGCTTCGTACATGATAGGTGCTTAGAGAGTTTCATTAAAACGCTGTCTTAATAGTTTGAGAACTGTTAGAGATGTCTGAGTAGGTGATTCGGGTAATCTGAAAATTTGTCAGATTTGTCAAAAGTGAACACAAAGGTGCAGATCTGGCTGGTGGGTTCCAGTCATTTTACAAATTATCTACGTACGATAAAAAATCTAAAAAATAATTAACTAAAAAGTACTTACATCGAAATGTCTGATAGCTCTCATGTTATCCTGAGAATCTCAAGTGTTATCAAAATCGAATCTATGACGGGTCGAAAGTACGACAAAATAAAAAAACAAGTAGCTTTTTTGTAGAGGTTGGAGGGTGATAGTTATACAGGCTTCTTATGCTTTTTGTTCCTTATGTGCTAGCTTAGTTCATCTCTGCATAACATCAACTTTCTAGGGTAACTGGAAGTATTCTAAAGAATTTTATGAACATGAATAGATCAGTTACGTAATTTAGAGTTTAAAAGTGAACTTTCAGAAGAACGTGACGCTACAGCCTTTGGACCTTGATTAGTGAATGTAAACTTGAAGTTGTTATAAATGTTCTAATGGGTGCCCTTAGCACGAAAAACTATCGAACACTTAACTTGACACGCACAGGTTCAAAGTAGGCAAGTTGCCAAACGCATTCGTTATTTTCTCGATACCTTTACATTGCAAATTCGATAGTGTTTTGTGCTAAAGGCACAGTGCATGTACCTATAAGTGTACACAGAAGTGTGAGACAGCCACAGATTCGACAGTTTAGTTATAACTTTCAATGAAACAAACGCTCCAAATACATGTACTTAGTATGTATAATTATTTCATGATTAGTATGTATTGCAACAACAGAGAAATTCTAGTCACAGCTATGTTTACAATTTTACAATGTGTGTTATTTAAAAATACCTAGGTACTTAACAAAAGTTTATACACATTGTTGGCGTCAAGTTAACAAGTGCCTGCTACAATGTCATTATATGGAGGTTTATTACTAAAAGCATTTCATAACATTATGAAAAATAGGTCTAGTCAGCGGTCTAAGGTTGCAAAGGAATTTTCTGTATATACCTAGGGTGAATTTGTCAGATGGAACCTTAACCTTTATGCTACATCTTTATACTTACATATAGGTAATAGTATACCTCAGTGAAAAGTTCTCTACTATGATACGAATTAATACTACCTAGGGTATAAGATCTTATTCAATAAAAATGCATTATGGTTTAAATTCGGTATGAATTTATTGCATAAATATATCAATCAATGGCATGATATGAAATACATCGCTTCCTAAGAATTCAGAGTTATTTTTTATCCTACCCCCTTAATTCCTCTATCTCCCTCTCGGCTACTGAGAAACCTTGAAAATATTTCGTTATACAAGAGAAGGTCGTTTAGTTCAATGCTTTCAGTTAGATGGCTGATTTAAAGCGTTTACGAATAGGGACTGTTTATTATAAAACTACCAAACGGGGATATCTATGTAGAATAATATTGACATTCTAATTAGAAGGTTTGAAGGAAGACACTTGTTTTATAAAAATAAAAATCATCTGCTTTGCTTTGCTGCTGTTACTTGGCTTAGGTGTCCTCAAATAAATTGACAGACACGCAAAATATAATTATTTCGATTAAATTATCACCTACTACAGTTTTTTCTAGATAACTATGACAACGACGGAGCGTGTCTAATGGTAAACATTATTTCGATAAAGTCCATACCACATTCAACAGAACACTTGAAGCAGTACCAGTTTGAAGACTCGTCGAAGGAACATTTCATTTTTACTTGCACCATATCGTGTGCCTTTAGTCAACATTTTTGAAGTGAAATCGTAGTGTTGTCACCTGCCAGTTGTCATAAAATGAACGACCAGTAACAATGACAGATGACAATCTTAACTACATTAGCAACATAAATTCTTCTAAATTCCTACCTACACGTTCAGAGTACTTTACCGTAATGTATCTATTAAATTAAGTATCTAGTTCATCCTGTAAATTGCAAAGGATGAAAACACTAAAGGATGATAAGTAAGTCTAACTATTGCTGAATTAGTAGGTACCTACCACAAATAAGGTCTCACTCTGATGGCGATCGTATGTAACAAGATTCTATCGTTTTAAAACGTATTCAGGTAAGAGATGCGAGATGTAATCCGGTTGGTACCTGCAATGCTCACCCTACCCAAATATAGAGTAGATTCCAGCTTGTTAAGACTGTTAATATCCTCCCACTTCTCGAGAACTCGTACAGTAAGGCGCCGCCGCCGTGGCGTAAACAAGAGCGTTGGCCTCGTAGTGTATACGAGAAACAACAAGTGAAATTTAACATTCAGGTAAATGTTTTAAGCTTGTAACACTAATTAAGGTTGGATTTCATCAGATCAATCGGTTTAATCAACGCGATGTATCGAGTTTTCGCAATCGCAATGGCAAACTGATAATAATCAGGCGTGGTTATATTCGTCGGTTATATTCTGTCAAATCTTTAATCCCTGTACTGTGAAATTCGATATTTTCCGCGAAGCAACTGCCATCTAGGTCCCACAATTTATTGACGATATCAAAGTACTGCAGTTAGCACAGTTGTTAAACTTAGGGCTCCATCTACCTGTAACGACTACCATAGATGTTTGTATGACAATCTGGACCGATGGCTTAACGTGCTCTCCGAGACACGACCAGACCAGTGCAAACAGCCATATTCATGCACACCAATATTTGCACTACTACACATAAACTTGGGTACCAATCAACGATGCTGTTAAAAAGACAAGTAACAATTAACAAGTAATCGCAGCCTTCAACGCCAGTACGCGTGGCTCGGTGCCCTTCATAGCACGAAAAACTGTCTAATTCGTAATGTACAAGACGTACAGGTATCAAGAGAGAGGAGCATTGTGATTGGCGGACTAAACACATACACATGTTCAAAGCAATCAGGCTGCTTAATGTAATGCTCCGTTCTTTATTTTAATTCTATATTTTTTCGTGCTACGGGCACTGAATATGCATCAGTGAGTGCGAGCGGGAGGAAAAAAATTAAGAAGAAAATATTAACTACTGTCGTACAACAAGATGGGTACCTACCGTTCTGTCGTTGGAATAATATTAAGGTAACATTTCCCTACTTCATTAGATGTAAAATCATTGGTACCGAGTGTACTGACCTATTATTATTGGTTAAAAGCGCCAGTGCCAGAACTGCCAGACAATACAGATCTCCTGGAATTGTAAGGGTCTGATTCATAGCAAGTAATATACCACCTGAATTCTTGCACAAGATAAGTAAAATGTACACCAGTTGGCCTGCGTTTAAATAGGTGCTTCCATTTAAAAGTCCTTCAAAGCTCATTAGTGAGCCTGTCCTAATAGCACCATGTTTACTGGTTGCAGATATCTATCATTGATATCGCTGACATTATTTGAAAATACATGCCTACGCCTTTTTGTTTACACATTATTTTTCAGTCATGCGATGTCTTGCTTTGCGATTCATAATCAAACTAATATTAATCATTATTTCATTGATAACTGATATTACGAATGTATGGAAGATGCCTTGTAAAAATCAGAAGTCTCAAATGTTTTTATTACTTAGGCCTTGCAGCTTGCTTTCTTATTGCCAGCCAGTCATTATTATCATTACATCGAGTTTTTGTGCCAATTATATTTTTTACTATAATCACATTATGTGTCCTTCAGCTACTTGGGTGTATACAAAGGCGAGAACTTCACCTCCCATCATGATTACTTGTGATATAGCACAAAAAAATAAGTGCCATAAGATAGAGCAATAATCAAAAGTAGGTAAATAGGTGGAATACTCCAGATAATGGTCAAAACCTTTACCCTTTAATTAGACCTAGGGAATACTACACTAATGGTATGGCCAAACGAGGACTCACATCTATTATCATCACACGTAAACATTTAAACGATATGGCAAGTTAGCAATAGGGCCATATTATGAATGATAGCTAAGGATGGAGAAATGTATTGTGAGCATCGAGGATAATATCCTCGATGATTGCGTCATTGCTTCACCCGTAGATAAGGAACAGATGGCGGCGTTGACACTCAGCGCGTTGTCACAACAACTGCTTGTTAGTATTTATTATCGCTACATTTTATTTGAATATAACATGCATTTTACTAGTCATTAATTTCTTCGAACAATGGGCTTATGTTCAGTAGGTATGCTTGTGCGAAAGCTCTTGCCGGGTCTAGAAGGCATGACTCCGCATATTTTAGACGCTAGAGGTACACCTCTGCCCTTATAGCGTCTGACGTTGTAATGGTGTTTAGATACGCCTTTTTGGACGTGAACAGCGATAATGCGGAAACGTAAGTCTGGAGAGAGATTTGGGGGCTTAAGCCGTCTGCTGAACGATGTAAAGTTAAGTGTGCGATACAAATGTACGGCACCTACGAAAGTGCACATTGATGGATAGGCAACGGTGTGTTATAGAGAAATATTATGGCTTTAACATGGACTGTTTTAGTCTTTGATCCTCGAACCAAGATAATTTAAGTTTTGACCGTTGGGAAAGTTAAGAACATTTTAGAAACTGAAATTAGTGAGAATTTGAAAGTAGTGTCGTTTGTACTGGTTCGGACATGTAATGTGTAAGGATAAAAGTAATGTCGTCGGAAGTGAACGTTACAAGGAAAGAGGAAAACCTAAGAGGACATGGATGAGCTGCGTGAAAGATGATATGGCCAGGATAGAGGTGAATGATAAGATGATTGCAGCAAGGGCTGACTGATGATGTATTGTCCTCCTCTAGAAAAAAAGGGAGGGCGAAATCATACACGTCCGGAAGCCGTATTGAATACAGTATAATTTCAAATTTCGAAACTCTAGAAATGGACATTAGACATATATTTTTAATTTTTATCGTAACATAATTTTGGATCCTATTTTAAAACTCTTACCTACAATTCTTAGAAACTGTATTTACTTATTCGCCTCAACTGAGTTATAATTCCTGTCTTAGTTAAGCTAGTTCTGAATAATTGGCTAAATTAGGTCCCATAAAAATAGCCTTGCTTAATTAAAGTATTTATTAATAACCATCAAGGCTGTTTGCATGTGTGGTCAGAATAATAACCTATATTTGTCTAGGCTAGTATCAGATAATTGCTTGAATTAGATTTTACCACTGACCACCCATAAAATAGCCGTGCTTATTTATAAAGTGAGATTATTTGCATGGGGTAGTAGCTTGCATAGGTATTTTATATTATGTTGTATGTATCGCTGAAGGAATTTCATAACTCAGGAGATTGGGGCTTTAATTAAAATTAATTCCTTGGAGAAGCGAGTTGCGAGCGTAACGAGCCATTTGAGGCTATTAACACTCAACAATATTCGTACGAGAACACAAGCAGGCAGTGCCGAACAAACGTCGACTCCGTTCAGCCGAACAGGAAATTATTTATTAGCACTAGACGCTATTCCAGTGCGGTTATGGGGAAAAGGAGAAAAACTAAATATCGACGAGATCGAGGCGCCATGATCGATATTAATTAGTATCAAGATGTTTTTGCCATTTTTTAGTTAGCTACTTCATAAAATCTAATGTATACGATTAGGCCAATCATTAGGTAATTAGTGACGTAATATTTTCTCAGCAGCAGTTTTTAGCAATGTCAGTCACAGTGTTATTTGCTATCGGTTTTTACATAGAATTCATCATCTGAACAAATATGAAGTACATTTTTCAATTATGTAGTTACATAGGGAGGATGTCGCGTCTTAGTTAGACTACAAAGCTGAACCACATAACCGAGTTGGTAAAAGGGTTCAGAGAATGTTGATATGTATGTACACAGTTAGGTACATAGAGCATAATGTGGTTTAAAAACTGCATACCGTTAGTAGACCACCTTAACTTTAAACCCATTGTTTGAGCTGAGAGTAGTAATGTTCTGAAATATTTAACCGCAATATTTATATTCAATAATATAATAAGCTGGTTGGTTGCCATTGTTTTCCGTTCCCCAGGCACGCTCATACTGTTTCCATTTTACATTTACGGATGTCATGTGTGAATTTGGGATTGAGAGATCATCCGTTGTGTAACATTTCCTGTGTCTCCGCATTAAGGTCTATTCACGAGGCGCAAGTATCCATTGTACATGTGACGGTCACGTTTCAGGTTATCCGTGATGGGGCGTTCAAGTAGTACGTAAGCAGGCTTTAGGGCTGTGAGATTTAATACTTCCTCCATCTTACTGACTAAAGTAGAGGGCGGGATTATATAGAAATTGTAGCTAACCTCATTTTTTGCTTTTAAAACCCAGTCCTCTATATCATATACTAATAGGGGCTATGGCTTTAAAATCATTGCAATTACTATTAGGTATAATGTGAAAGTACAATCGTGGTTTTGTCAATTTTATATCGAATCATGCAAAACGTGTATATGACTATATATTTCGTTCCTACAATAGGTTCCTGCGGTAACGAAATCAATTTTGTAGATGAATACATGCGAACGATATTTCGCATTGATTTATAAGGGTAACAGCTAGTTGCAGAATAAATTGAATATCATTCGCTTTGCCTCTCAAGCTCAAACCGTAGAATGTTCTCGACAATTTTTATCACAAATTTTATTACAATCTAAGCTCAAAACCCACCACATTTGTTATTCATCATTATGGCAGTCATCACCATAGAGATGTGTTTTTTCTAATTGCATTCACTTGGAGCTTAGGGTCCATTGCATGTTATTATTTGATTGCAATTATTTGTGTAGAACCGGAGAAACGACAACAAAATATCAAGAATGGTAGCCAACATACATGCGGGCGGAGTCGCCGGCATCAGTCATCCATGAATATATCTGCATCAAAATGGATCCGCGTTTCCTTCGTATACCGATTTCTATAATTCAAGTTTTCAAATACTTTATAGCCGAAAGAAAAATAAAATAAATGCGCAGAAAATAGCAAAATGTTCGTTGACAGACTGCAACCCCAAAATCGATATGCAGTGAGAGGGTGCGGGACATCTTCGATCAAGCTAGTTGGTTTCTAATGGTATTTCCAGTTCGTTCGTAAGTTAATTCCCACGACACAGAATATTTTTTAAATCTAACAATTTATGCCAAGTTCAAATTGTTCATACGCAAACATTCTGTCTTTGAGATAGTACGCTTTCTACTTGTGCGTAGAAAATCGATCAACATTTGTTTATCTTTCTCATGGAGTGTACGCATATATTGTCGTCAAATTATTCAAATGTGTGCATGTTAACGGATCGTGTTTAAAATGTTCTGACTTCTGAATAGCTTTCAAAATAATTATAATTATTACGGGTACACTACAGGGTGACGTCATAATTAATATATGTCTTGGTGCGTGTGCGTTGATGTGTACTTTATTGATTTAAACACACGCCGATTTGTCGCGACATTAGCGATTGCGTTAACATAATGCGTGACTCCACTTCACACTTCTTTCTTTAAGATATAAACAAAGTGGCTTAAAAAGCTGAACCCCGATATCGTCCCAATATCGTATCCTTTGCTAAATTTAAGTAAAATTTTCAGCCCAGAATAAAACGAACGACAGTATTTTCGTACACTAAAAGTTCCGCGTTCCTTTTGCTTAATTTTCTGTAAATAAAAATCGCAAAAACCGTTCGATTATGTTCAATTCAAACTTAACTTGTTTGAGTAATTTCAAGATGGCGAACTAAATTCACCCAACCAAAACCATAAAACGTAAACAATATCTTAAATAATTAAAGTCAAATAAGTACATATCTTATGGAGTGTTTGCAAACCACTTAAAAAGGAGAATTAAACTTTTAGAAATCTATAATTTCAGTTTAGCGCTGCAGAAATTCAAAAGATTGCCTATTTCACAACGACTTTTGTACAAAGCGCGAAGAGCGAGTACTAATAGGCGGTCTGAAGAGAGGTACTTCAGACCGCCTATTATTCGCAGTGATCTTCATTTACGAAAGCAATTCTCATGAATATAGCTCTGAGTAAAAGCGTCATAAAATGATAAAATCACATTATGTACTGAGTTTGCTTTGCTCTTATTACCTTTGGGCTTGTGGGATTCGTAACATGAACTCAGATATACTAATCATAATACATTTATATAGAAATATTATTTATTATAACAGAATAACCAAAGTCGAATCTTGTGGACATGCCAAATATTAAAGTAATACAATTTGTGTTTTTTTATATTATTCTGTTGAAATTAATGACGTCGAGTTAATGCAACGTATTATTAACGCTTTCGCTACTAGAACCTGTCACATCACATTTCTATCAATTATTTCTGTTCTGTGGTAAAAATAATTTGTATTGCCAGTTAAAATATACCTACCTAACCTTGTTCTAATATAATAATTTAAATTTTTAATTCTATAGGTACTGCTTTTATTCCGCTTTTCTTAAATGTGCCTAATTTCATTAGTAGGTAGGTACATACTCTGCTGTTCATGAAATTTCCTGAAACAGTGTATAAATCATGAAAATGTTCAGTATGTGTGTCCATACATACCTATATAAAATTATACAAAATAATGTGTCCGTAGTACTTAAACACATCTTAATGTAGAACAGAAATATAATTGTAGTAAATTAAAAGAAGTTGCCGTTCGTCCTGATAAATACATACTACAATTAGTATCCAGTTGACCAGCGCCAGTTTTTGGCAATCATTTGGTGCTTCCTGGTTTTGTCGACGCGGTGACGTTCGGTGCATCAGGCATACTCGTCTGGTGTTTAGAATACATACAGAACTTAACCTCCATACAATCCCTGTTCGAGCTACGCAGACACAGACATCGCTCGCAGACAAGAGTTTCGTAATGAGCGGGAACAGTAAGCGATCCAATGCCACCCGGCAATGGCGATAATATATATTTATTTATAATTTTTAAAGAATAAATTCAATCCATTGCCGCCTTCCACGGTACATCCTATGAATTCCATTTTTTTTCGTAAGTTCAATCGGCCCTTGTGCAATATCAGAGTAGATATAGTATATAGTATTATAGACAAAAAATGCAGTAAATATGTAAGCTTAACTTCTGTATGTGCCTAGTGTTCTGTGTCTGGGGTGTGAGGCGCGAACGCGGCGCGAGGGGCACGAAGGGACTCAGTATAGTATTGATCGGTGCTGCCAGCTGCACCACCTGCTACTGCAACTCGGGAAATTCGATTTTCTCATAATAAAACTGCTTGGACGATCCGCCAGCAATTTCTTTAAGTTCTTATTCTAATTAAATAAGACGCTGAGACTTGACGCTAGGAATAGGATCAATGGAAAATGATAGGCTCTATGAGATAGGAGGGATTGGGAAATTATATTGTTTCTTCAAGCTCAGTTTATGTTTATTTTATAAAATAAAGTGGCTTACAAATCTTTGAAAAACTTTGACGAACATTGCTTTTGAAGTACTTAAACGTTATTTTGCAACAATATGGCAGTCCACATTATAATCTAACCCACCGACCGGTATAATGAGGCCGGCATGAAGCCGACGGGGGTCATCTCGAAAAAGAGGGCCCCGGGTCTGACTGGGTGCGTGAGATGACTACTTTCGACAACTAAAGAACTAAAGTCGGTTCGAGTTCGACATTACCTACCACAATAACTGAAGGAATTTTCGCACGATAAAAAAAGCTCTAGCGTGCGCGGTTTAGATTGTTTTGATATAATATTTTATGATTTAGATTTTAACTTGTTCACCACCTTATTTATTATGTTACAAGATCCTTTTCTTATATTTTATTACAAAGTCAATGTCGGTTTGTATATGTATTCGCTGAAGTACCGTTCATTCGGCTTCGTTAAAGCCTTTGCATGCTCTTGTGAAGCACTGAGCTCCAAATTGGATCGAGTAAGTGCCGTAACAATTGGGTTATAGGATTTTTGTTCAGGAAACTTGCCCCTACGAAGCTGGGACAGAAAGATAGGGAAAAATAACTTTATGCCCAATAAACCAATGTCTGTGCCATTGGCTAACTCTAAAATAGTTCTACCATATCTCGAGAAATATTAGATACAGATACCATAATACATACATACCAAATATAGGTAAGACTCGATCCAACTAAACAACTTCTTACAATGTTGTGATGTAAAGAAACAAGTTTACGATTACGTAGGCGACACGATAGCGTCATGAACGGGATATGCGATTGCAATCTATGAACAGATACTTAACTTACAGGTGAACCAACTTATCTTCATGTACCTATCTTTCAACACCTGATGCCTGAATCGACTTCTGTCTTTTGTTTTTTACTTGCATCGACGGTCCATGGAACCTCCCTGTTGCTCCGATAAAAAAAAAAAAAAAAAAAAAAAAAAAAGACTACTTTTCTTATTGACACTATATATTTTGAACTAGATACACGTATCATACTACTTAATAGGCTAGCTGCACAGAATAAAATATGGTATCGTATAAGATTTGACCAACTATAAGTAACTTTTTGTTGCTGTCATAAAGATGATATTACAAAAAGGCACGCTATGTCAGATTCATTAGGAGTATTATGGCTTGGCGGATTCGTACGTGACACTCCCATGGTCAACGGAGGTGGTCAGGGGACACAACATCTACAACAACCGCGACAGCTCAGCTGACTGGAGCTCCCGCTCAGTGACCCCCGGTGCCCGTAACCCTGGTAGAGTCACCACGAATTTGTCAAGCTATATAGGACTCGCATCTTTTTACGTCCCGTTTCGAAATCGAAATTTAAAATTAACTCACGTCTCAACTAGTAACCGAGACATAATTTTTGTTCTAAAATGCTATACAAATAATTGCGGAATACCGAAAAGCGTTTCATGCATCGAACAGGTTGTATGGTCGTTGGATTCATGGTACAGATTGTACGACACTTAGGTTAGGATGTATGTCATGAAAGCCCTATTGTTTTCATACTGCCATCTGTACATAGCTGTATGGTATACGAGTCGAATCTTGAAATAAATTAATCAATCAAAATAAGGGAAGGGGAGAAGATCTCGTAAGCCGCACAGTCAAGAACTATTAATGTTCAGAATTTACAAGTTATTGCAAATCGTAGCCAGAGGACATTCAGTTATATCACCTTTTGAAACATTTTGTTTGATTTTATATTATTAATAGTTTTGAAGTCTTTTTTTAGGTATGTGTGTACATACATTCCAGTTTCTTTCCGAAGCTGTTGAACAATATGACGAGATTTTAACTGGCTGAGCTGATAATATGAATCGTAACTTAAGTTAGGTTTATTCTAGAAAAATAATTAAGATTCACGTTAAAAGGAATAAAACCTAGAATTAGTTAAAGAGTAAAATTGATGTTTGTATAAATAATAAATAAATTAAGGGCTCCTTTTACTCTCATATTTCATGAAGGGAAATGCTTGACGTTCCCTCTGGCATAACGCAGACGGTTGAGTAAATGCTTACTGTTAACGGTACCATGCACCTTATGGTACCAAGTACCAACTTAATAGACAACACTGAATATATAAATGACATATCTACGAGTTGTTACTGCATATTCATGTCCTACAAACCGCTTGCATGTAATGCATTCCAAATCAGTATGATCTAAGACTGGGCGAAGTATGTTCTTCGAATAGTTACAATTTGTGAACGTGCTCAATGTACATATAAATTTTACGAATACCTATTTGAGACAGTAAAGTTTGTACTTCGAGCTTTTCTTGAATAAGATCATAAAGGTGAGATAAAACTGTCTTATAAAAAACGCAATGTTTGTAAACATCCTATAAAAAAATTGATTCTGAACTGGACCTGTTGATCTTCTGTCTGAATTTGTCATTAGTTGAACGGATCTTCATTGATGAAATCCATTTTTGGACCCAATTATTACCATCTCGTGTCTGTTGCATCAGAGGCATTTGCGTAGGTGTTTGTGGTCAGTCTACTCTTTCCCTTCTTTTTGGTTTAACTTATACGAATTTTATGAGGGCGATGACGACGGCTGCCTGACATCTTAACCCCTAGAGGAAAGCGTGCGTCAGAGCGTCGTCCAGTTACATGTTAAGTCATAATTGGGATTGGTAAGAATATTTTACTACACGAAGATGTTTTATGACACAATCACATATAAAATAAACTGCCATTGCGAGGATTTAGTTATATAGATATAAATTAGAAAATGAGTGATAAAATAATACATAACAGTTACTTTCGAGGTCATAGAAGGGCTCAGTCAGCGCTTTAAATGTATTCAACGTAGCCAAAGAAAAGAGGTGGAGGGTGGGTGTTGGGCTAAGAGTGGGAAGTGGGAAGAGTCGCGAGGCGGCGGTGAGCGGCCAAGACCTTCAGCTAACGGTGCTATTGACCTGCGAATGGATTTTGTAACGTCATGTGTACGTAATCGGGTGTTAACGAGTTCTACATAACGTTTTTGGCGTGTACTCGCTCGAGTGGACAATAAACTCGATTACCCATAATAGGGTGTGACACTACACTCGACACGTTTTCGTAAACGTTGGCCGGTATTCGGTCCACGCATATTGTTTTAAATTGCTCTATCCTGGTCACCGTAATACACCGGTATGTGTTAGGCAAATTCACTTCCCTCGTCGTATTTTAAGGCTGAAGTGAACTGTTCAAGTGTTCAAGTGATTCATCTAGATAAAGTTGAAAATTAGTTGAATAATAGAGTCCAACTATATATGTATATCCAATTAATTAATTAGAATAAATTAACGATATTGAACTCCAAAACATATTTATTTCTCAATTGACTTCAAAACTTTTGAACGGACTCCGTTCAAAGGAATAAATCAGACTAAAAATCTGACGTATGTGACGTGTGTGTGTATGTTCGATCACAATAGGTTAGGTAGAACCGGAGATATGATCAAAAGTCGCGACATCTGACATCCGTGTGGCGGGCATCAGCTACTTTGAGTGTAAAACAATGTAGCTGTGGAGTAGGACAATGGTGCAAATTCGGTGGCATCGTTCCTTCCGGCATTGCGCACAAGGTCTGGGTTGGTCGGGTCGACGGCCGGCGCCTCCCCCCGCCACCCTGCCGCCAGCTGTCCCCGCCCGGTTATATTTAGACCGGATGGCGGAGCTCTCACTGAAACAGTTTCTCCCCTCTGTTTGCGTAACACACCACGTTGTTTGACAGGGTGATTCTGATTCCTTTAATACAAGACAATGATAGCCTGCACATCCGGGTCGACGCATTCGCCATTCGAACTTATCTGCCGTCCTCAAGCTAAAACGTTTAAGTTACATCTTGTCGGTATACACACATATTAAGAATAGAATAGAAACACAATAAACAGTTCGTTTTGCAGTTCAAACTCGAAACTTGATCTGCTTTTGGTACATAAGTAGCCGCTTCATAGCTTGAGGCCATCAGTGACGCTTCATCTACATTATCATTAAGCGAAACTGAATCTGATTGATAAATCAGCACGCTATTATTTTGTCGTGAATGGAATTGACGAGGTCGCATACTACTAAATCTGGAATTTACAATTAGTTGTCGGATTTCATGGCATATTAACCACATATGGTCGCAAACGTAAACGTTGCCAAGATAGTAAATCAAACGGGCGATCAATCCCAAAAAGGGCAATGTACCGTTAGGCGACTAATGCAGAGATGCAAACGACTGTTGTGTCGTTGTGCACAGTTAGGCATACAGCAACACATGCATGGCATGACATGTCTGTTCAATTCTCGCCGCGAACTCGCGACTACATTACAAAAAGCAAACATTATATTACTTGACATTAATGTGTATGTTAATTTTGCTGCTCAAGCGACGAGTCGGCCTATGCGACACTTGAAAAGAAAATCAAAGAAGACAAATCAAACATTGCTTAGCAAACACTTAAAACAAACTACGGATAAGCTTCAGTTTTGAAATACTTTTTAAGCCACGTGTTTCGTACCAAGGCCCGATTCGGGCACGCCACGTTTTGAAAACGCGTGATTTCAATTCGGTTAGAAAGATGAACCTATACAACACCAACAGCATTTCGGTATTTAGTACGCGATTGATCTGTCTAAACAAAACCTACGGTCTACATTTTCGTGAGGTTGTTGAACTGCCAAATTTACTTGTATGTAAGTAGATTAATTTCATTTTCAATTACAATTTCGTAGTGTAGGTTGCTAAGTTTTAAAAACGTAATTTCACTAAATCGGGCGCCAGGTAGGTGTACACAAGACAACAACGATAGCCTGTCTAGTGATATAAGTATTATACAGATCTTTATATTGATTTTGGCAAGCAGAAAAGGTCACCAGTGTTCGACATGTATGTGTGTGTAACAATAACTCGTTTCCTCACTCACACACACCTACACACTTGCAAATTACAATTGATTCAAAACCATTCGTATTTATTTATCTTCAATCATCAGTTTACATTTTCTTCAATAATAGTACTCATAAAATTCTTATTACTACTATATGAACGTGGTTTTTGATAACATGTTAGTAAGCCTTTGTGACCCCGGGGTTTACAGATACGCTTTTGAAAAGTTTAAACATCGTAAGGTTTTGAGTTCGATTCCCAGTCGAATTTTACTTTTTGAACTTTTAATATTTGTATATCTTTATGTTAATTATTTACCTATTAAGGGAATGTTTAGGTAACATCACAAAAGTATCTTGATATTTTAGTTATAATTTTATAGCAACTTAAATCAGTAGTATTTTTATTATTACTGAGCGAGTATTGTTGCACACACATGATTGCATGAATGTTTCTCGTATGTATTGGAATTTATGCTACCCTCATTCTCATTATTAAAATAACATGATAATTTTAATTTTATCTGTCAACAATTGGATTCGTTGTGCTTTCCACACGGTTAATAACAACTTTTTTATTTATAAAAATGAATCAACAACTTACAACTATTATGAGAGCGCATATTATTACTTTGCATGAGTAAAATATTTCAATACATGAAATATCTCGAAAATTGAACATATCGGTAAGTAGTATTTTCTGCAATTTATTATTATGAAAGTTATTTGATTTTATAATCCTGAATAATCTATTATTTCTTCCAATATTAATAATGAACAAAAATATATAAGTAGATAAATACAGAATTTTAACAAGGAATTTTATTACTTTATTTTCATTACAGATGGAAGCTGTGCAGCAGTGGGTGCGCCGATATGGCGATTCAGGCACCATAGACCGTCTTCAGCCTGGCCCCAAAGCCTTTGCCTACACCGATGCGTGTTCTTTGCATAAAGAGGTGGTGGAAAAACATATAGGTAGTAAACCCCTTTATGTCCACCCGTGTTATGACCACCAAACACCATGTTACATTGCAAACCGTAAGGAACCATCTTCGGGCGGCTGGGATCAAATGTCGCAGACCGGCAAGAAAAATTTTGATGTCGGATCTTCATCGTCGAAGTAGGTTAAGTTTTGTCAGGGACTATTTAAATTTTGACTGGTGCAACAATATAGTAATATTTAGTGACGAAAAATGTTTTAAATCAGACAAGGATAGACGCAAAATTTTATGGAGAAAAGCAGGTGAGCGATATTGCCAAAAAATATTCTACCGTGCAGGTCTAGTGGTCATATTACTTTAGGGTACTGGAGTTGGATGTCCTCTTATTATTATTATCTCTGTTTAATTACATTGTAAGTCTGTATTTTAGTGGTTTCAATTATACTTAGGTATATATACTCCGGTATAGATAACTTGGAATAATTAAAACCTATATACTTATACCTATATACCTATTATATACTATATACTTATACCTATATACCTATTATATACTATATAC
Organism: Pelosia muscerda; assembly: GCA_963691645.1. Lineage (NCBI taxonomy): Eukaryota > Metazoa > Arthropoda > Insecta > Lepidoptera > Erebidae > Pelosia > Pelosia muscerda. The sequence continues at coordinate 12,667,218 of OY829098.1, read as the reverse complement.
TTATACCTATATACTTACTATCTAATATATAGGCAAATTTAAGCAAATAAATGACTATTATTACTATTTATAATAAAAGTTGGAATATGTTGCGCCATTTCTTCGCACTAGTGCCTAGGAACTAAAAGATGTAATTATTTAACATTTGTGTGTAAATTATGTGGCATCATTTTGACAAATAAAGAAATTGAACTGTAAATAAGTGAGTGATGTTATTGTTAACGAAATGAGAATTTATTATATTTGCATATAGTATAATTTCTAAACGTTAACATGGTGATTCACTACACTTTAGTTACTGAAAGTTAATTAGTTTACCTGCGTCCATACTTGTCTGATTTAAACATCCAGAAGGATAATATTGAATAACCTATTCATTATATAAAGAATGTTTAATGTATAAACCTAAACGTATTGCACTCGGCTACGCCCGCTTGGATTTCAATTATCCCGCACAATAGTATATGACTATTCTTAGGTCTACTAAATAAATAAATAACTAAATAAATAAATAAATAAATGATGTTGTTTTATTTTCCATATTATTATTATTTTTGAGATTACGGAACGGTATAAAAGTCGACTGTATGGTTCTTTAATATCACAAACAAAATAAAGAACTAAAATAAAACTATTAATTAATCAGACCGCCTATATCAATATAGCTGAGGTTCGAACTCGCAACCTTCGCATTGCCATTACGCCTATAATACCACTCAACTACGTGAGCCTGTGCTGTATTGGTGAAATTTACCTTCTCATTCGATGGCAGGCAAATCACTCACTAACACATATTCAATCGTTCACAATTCACTGGCACACATAAACACAAAAACGCACACATATGTGACTTCAAAGAAATGAGTTATTGTTATTGATATTGACTGTTCTCACACATATGTAAAACATACGGGTGCTTCTTCCACTTGACTCAAATCATAAATAGATTGTATTAGATGGTTAGGCTATCATTGTTGCTTTGTGTACACTATCACGGGATTTTATATTCCGTATTTTTCTTGAAAACAGTTTAAGTAGATAATATCTACCCACTCGTTGTTTGTTCTTTACACCTCGCTATTAGCTATCAAAAGAACTTTATAAATAAAATGTGAAATAGTTGTAAGCGCAATAGTACTCTAATGACTCATTTCTTTGTATGTATGTATTTCTCGTTATCTGAGGTTTTGCGTCCACAAACATTTTGTTCATACCAATTTGCACAGTACAGTGTTAGATACATTGTGTATATTTATAATATAGTAGTAGGTACAAATACCAATATCTACAACACAAGTTTTGTATTTGTAACACAAAAATGATAAATTACTAATGATTTATCAATGAAACAATTAATTGTTTGTCTTTCTGCTTGTTTGTTCCGTTCCGGGTCATTTTATATGCGGCGAGGTTTATCAAATAAGACTAAAATCGATCGAATCCATCAATCTATGAGGGACATTTAGTATATCACCTACTTTTTACTTCACATTTAGCTGACCAGCGCAACTTCATATGCGTCACCCCGTTTTTGCAACACTTCGTTTCCGCACCTGGTCGTAGGATGATGTTATATACACATAAACCTACCTTTTGATCTACTCTACCTATTACAAAAACCGTGGCGTGGCGTGGCGAACTGTGGCGAAGTTTTAAAGATTTAAGCATACATAGGGAGAGTCAGACAACGAGAAGTGCCTTTATTTTATAATGTGTAGCGATTGTAGTCGATATCGCAGGAGCTTGAAGTAAATAAACCCAGTGAAGCAGTATGTAGTCAATATCTCTACCTAGTAAATTTGTGTGTAGATTATTCTGTTGACATCATTGCCTTATAATGTCCATTGTTAACCATGACGAACGGTAATATAATTATTTGAGAGTCTTGCCTAGTAGCACTGTAATTATATAGCTAACCGTAGATAGACTAGACGTCTTATGAGACTAATATATCTATCATATGTAATGTTATATCAACTAAATTCGCACACTACAATAATAGCGCTTACCACATCAGGTAAAATATGGGGCCTAAGGGGTCCCAAGGCCGTCCCTACCCACTTTCTAGTGTACCTGAAGGTCAACCTTTGACTATACGAGGCTTTTTCGGAGACTTGGATTGGGAGGATCTGACGGCTGTAGTTGCTGTGGTAGAGAATGCATGAATACATTAAACGTTACGTCCAATGGATTGATGCTTTGCGTTTGCCATTGACGCGAATTGCGTTGGTGGGGTAACGAAGCAAGGCGATCAGCGAGTCTAGACAAGTGACAATCGTTTAGTAGAATGAAATAGAATAGATTGATAGATTTGTTCACGCCTGTCATTAATGTCATAAACGTAAAAATACGTGTCATTACCGTACCGTACCGTACCTTCTACCGTAGCAGTAGCAAAGTAGGCACATCAATGTATCCAATATTGACGTCATGCAGTTTCAACGGACCGTTATTAGGAAACACACCTTGTTATTTTTTTTAAACTTCTATTCGAAGATTCGAATTACCTGCATATATATTTACTGGAAATGTTTTGCGTAATTGAATCTATGTCTAACTTAGTAGGTAAGTTAATTCGTAGAAATTAGCCGCCAATATGGTAGGGCCTGCGTGACAGGATCAAATGTACAAACCAAGCGAATATCAAATTGCAATAGCAGAATAGTGAAACCAGTTAAGGCATGTCAATTCATCAAAACGTTTCATTAGTGCCTATGGAATATTATGTCATGTCATGACTCATTGGATTTCCCCCTTTTGACCGGAGGCTTTCAGAGAGAGGTTGTAACGACGGGCTATGGGCTGTGGAGCCCAACCCACGATTTGTTGCACTCTAATAAGCTTGAGTTAATGCACGATTAGCTGACGGTATTAAAAAGAAACATCGTGGACACGCTTTATTAGGGGACTCATTTGCGACTGAATTTTAAGCTAACAATTTCATTATAAGAAAATGAAGACATTAAGAAGATATCACGCCTGGAGGCAAGATGTATTTTGTAATTATTTGGGGACACGAGTAGATAGGTTTATGAAGTAATGAACACTGCTTCAGTTGCCGATGTGGTTCCCACATTTTTCACACATAACTGCTTGTGTGTTGACTACTAGCTGTGCGAGCAAATTCTTGCGAACGTTATAATATATAAAGAAAAATCTTTTTATTTACTTCTGCTTAGCTCTGTAGTAATATAATGATCTTTTTTTTTTTTATACTACGTAGGTGGCAGACAAGCATACGGCCCACCTGATGGAAAGCGGCCACCGCGGCCTATGAACGTGTGCAACACTAAGGGTGTCACACACGCGCTGCCCACCCTGAAGGGAAAGGGGGAGAGCTGGGAAGGGGTGGGGAGGCTAGGAAGGGGAGGGGAAGGAGGGGTATAGTGAGCTCTGGCAACCCTACTTACCGGCGGAACTAGAAATATTTTAACAAGCTTTTAAACTGGATATTAGTGGTACTGATATAATATCCAAGAACACAATACTCGTACTATTTTTATAAAAATATGCTTATTTAAAAAAGCTTCATTTGAAAGCCCCTGTGGTGTGGGGGTGATGAACATGTCTGTTATTCAGGATCGGTTCGGAGGTTCGATCCCCACTCAGTGCAAATATGTATCTGTCAGTATTCATGACTACGACTATTTTCATTGGTCTGGTCGAGACTAGTAAAGCACGTTAACACTTAATTTTACCAACCTATTCAATACTTAATTTGCATAGGAGGAGTGCATTGGATGCAGCCTTGTTTGGAGCTTTGTTGACGAATTTGTTATCTAAAAAATCATTAAAAACTTACCCGCTACTATTAGATGATTAGCGAAGCTGCATACTTATATGGCAGACCTGCAAAAGAAATAAAAAATCATGAAGAAAATATGACCATATATAACCTACACACAAAGCCTACATACAAATAATCACATATTACTTTTCGTGTATCGCGCAGTTCGATATAAATAGTGTTAAGTGGAACTAAGCAGGTATGTGCCTACCGGAGCGGGTGCCTCTACATGGCAAGACAAGTGTGGATTGCCATTAAGGGAAGGTGCACACATATCCCAAGCGTCTGACCAGTTTTTTCTGGTGCAGGAACTCTCAAGGTAGACTAAAGAATCACAAATATTGTAATTTATATGGCATGTTGTCTTATTTAAAGGGTCCCACTATAGGAGGTAGAAATGTTAATAAGTAAATAATATTAGACCGTATACAAATGGGAAGTAACTTGTGTAAACTGATGAAAAATCTACGCAATCAAGTCTCAATTAAAAAGACTTGAAAATTCTAATTTAATGGAAGATTTTCAACGAAAACGTGTAAGTATGAACAACAAACGTGTATTTTGACATCCATGACATTTAAGACAGGCATATTCGAATATCAATCCCATACATTGATTTATCAATTCTATTTTATTCTACAAAACGATTGTCACTTGTTTAGGGCCTTTTGGTTATATGTTCGTAGTCTGAATCTTGCCAGCTATCCAGCTTACATCAAGAACAGTTAGGTAATAATACCTAACGTGATATTGAGGCTTAGATTTCCTAGACATTGTACTTATAAAACCCAGAAATGCTACAATAAAAATCGGTCTAGGTGGGGGTTTCTTATGATGGAACAGCGGCGTGAATGTGGAATTACTTCACAGCCTGTGATCCATCTACTAATGCTCCCTACATAACCATACACATATAACTACACCGAAGGAACTCATGAGCGCCTCTAAGAATGCAATTAGGTTAGCAAGATAGTGGTGGGCAACATATTTTGTCAAATACCATGGCAACGATCGAAGAAGTTCTCACTATAGTAACTCTGATAACATTGGTGGTATGTGTTATTGAATTCAGTACCCAAATTACAAGTGAGAATAATAATAATCAAAATACAACATGATAACTTACTTTTCCAGGCAGACTGATTCATTAAAGCTAGGACTACAAATTAGACTTTAAGTCTTTTGTGCTGTACCTAAGCAACCAATAAGGAGGAATTTCTACGATGCGGACACATTTGCAGACACGAGCAAACACTCATGGACGAGCTTTTGTCCTCGTGTCTGCAGACACACACGAAACGGTGAAATCGTGCACATTTCAAGGCACATACTACCTATCTAAATTGTTGGTAATGTACAGACATTACCAACAATTTAGATAGGTACTATGTGCCTTAAGACAGCTTAATAAGGCCCCATCATAAGTAGCATTTTATATATCACTGACTCTCTCTGATTCTGTGATTCGTACAGTCCGGAAACAGCATTTTGCCGACTTGTATCGATCGCACAACGTTCTTACCCGTAATGTACCGTGTGATTGCTTTTGTCATGAATGTCTGGCTTAATGGTGTTTACATACCTTTTTGGGATGGATTTCACTAATATCTAATTAAACCTCTGTCTCAAGTCAGAGATCGCGGTTTCAATTATGGCTTAGTGCAAATATTTATTTGAATAAAATAGTTATATTTAGCTACATTACTTTGGCAGTTTCTATGTGTATGTATTTACGAAAAAACTGGAGTCACTTTGCAAGCTGGTTACGATCTAGGTTTCGGTCTGCACGGGACTGTGTAAAATATTCTAGAATATTTATAGCAACTAAAAGCGTTGTTAAATTTACCTCAGGCTATATAGATAAATATGTGTTTTAAATATTCTTCTTCTTTTCTGTCGAATCGACGGCATTTTTGAGTTGCCTTAAATATTCTAAGGCATGGCAAGCATGTGTTATGGGTTCTTCTATGGATAATATTTTTGTAAATACGTGCATAAAAACATCCAGACCAATGCAAATATTCATATTCACTCACACACACAAATACGCCAGAGGGGTACCGACTTGTAGGAAAGGTGGGTTCCCTGAGTTATTAGTGGGTTTCATACTCATAACATTATAGGTACTTAGGGATATGCCTCGGATAATAAAATATTCGCTTGATTAAACATTAAAATTCGTACAAAAATGGTTGCATCCTGTGTTGTACCGTATCGTGTTTCAAAACCTACGATAAAAGCGAGGTCGCTTACAAAACGGAAATGCCGGGCCTACACAACCTGCGCCCGCGCCAGTATTCACAGCTAAATAAATTTACTACCTACTCACCAATATGTACTTTGCTATACTGTTTCTAAATACTAATATGAGTAGAATTGTGATAAAAAATTGATGCAGACAACATAAATGGCTTTTTGAAGTTTGTGAAAGTGTAGAAAGGTTGTTGGTAACAGGCACATTGTTGCAAGGTTGACATTATAAAATGAGTGATAATTATTTCTAAAGATATATTCTAACCATATAAACGAACACAAACAACATCTAACTATAGGACTTCGATATCACTAGTGGGTTGCGAAGGTGAGATGGTAGTCACTTTACGGAAAATATGGGCCGTATACAAGTTAGACTTTCGATTATAACCGGTTGTAGCCGACCCCAGATAGTTGGGAAAAGGCTAAGAGCTAGTTTTAGAGATGTTATCTAACATTTAACATTTCCAGAATGATACTAACTCAATGTTAAAGTAAGACGGATAAATATTAAACTTCGAGAGCGTCCGCAATTTGACTAAAATGTTCTCCGTTAGTGATACTCGCGTGTGATAACCACACAATACAGTAGGTATGTCTTGAACAGTGGACATTGAGGGTATTTCGGCAGAACGCACGAGATACAAAATTCAAAAATCAAACTATTACATGGAAATGGAGAGGCAGTTGACCTACCTATTTAATTATTCAGACTAAAAAGTTAAAATACGTGAGAATTTTATCAATGGTTCATAGTATGTATTTCGAATTGCTCTTTTTTGTAATTTAAATTCCGAACACCAAACGTATTCTCTGCGCGACGAAATAATTAAAGAAACAACTGAGATTTAATAGCATTTTTTTTTTACTTTACCGTTGTTAAACAAGCGAACTTCGAAGAATCTACAATAAAGAATTCTTGATTATTTCGTGTACTGATAAAAATTCCTGTTATAAATGTTTCTCGACGAAAGAACAATTGAATTATTCTACTTCTATAAACTTACTAGCTGTTGCCCAAGATTATTATTTGACTTCAACCGAATCGAATGACGTCAACTAACTATGGTTGGTAGACATATCTATGATACACTGTTTGTTAGTGATTTGCTGGTCTTATTCTACAGATCTATACCACACTATATTATCTATACTAACTACACGATAAGGGGCGATGTGGTCGCAAAACGACAAAGCCCTTTAGTACAAAAAAGCTACACGATATTTATAAAACTCGTATCATATTGATAAACCTACCGCAACCGCGCTGCCACTTCCCCAGGTTGTCAAATATTTATCGGTTGTATACGTAACCTATCTTACTTATAAGTTATCTCGAGAATATCAGTAAAATCAAACTTCCAGTAAGTTTTATAACTTTTCTAACGTACTTAAATAAGTTTTATATTATAATATTTCTAAATCCATTTTTGCTACTTAGTTAATTGAGTAGTAATAAACTTAGTAAGCCACATACATTTGTGGTGATACTATTATGCTGATTTCATTATTTTTTTAACGTCTTTCTAATATTTAAACCCATATATAACAATTAAATAGGTCTTATAAGGGCTGATGTATTCTTTAATCAAAACCTAAATAATTTTCACATCAAAGGTGTAATACCGTGAGATAATTTCATATCAGTAAGTCGGAACAAATGTGTTATCGTTCATTCACACTGACACCTCTTTTCATGCTTCATATCACATCAGATAATGAAGTAATTTATTGGGAATGCCTTTGGCAAATTATATTATAGGTACTAATTAATTAATGTTCCATTAAATATAGTACCCAGGTTTTAATTTTTCTGTTAACTTTTCTTTATTAAAGCCCCCGTCTCCTGCTAACATAGCATGCATGCATAGCATGTCTTACTTCTGATCCATTATTATCAAGTCTAAAACATTGATAGGCATAAAATGTTGTGGTATATTGTATTACCATTTACAGTATAATCACAAGCATAGTAGATACGATTCGATGCAAGAGTTGTTAGACTGTGAAGTATGTAAGTAAATAAGTAAATGACAGCCAATCTGAAGCAGAAATCGATATTTCGAAGTCGTCCACACCTTTATCAGCATTATAAGTGGTCGAAGTGTGCAATTTGGCTCAGGCAGCCGGCGGGGGCACGGTTGCATTTTTTTGGATCGTTTTAAAATTAATAACATTGACATTCTTTTACAGATCTACATATTTATACGTGGACTGAAAATTTTGAATACAATTTTTAAGTGAGATTTGGCATAGGTGTTGATAGTTTATACCTACGGAAAAGAAGTGCATAATACTATTTTTTTTTAAATTATACAATAAAATTCATTGTTATTTATATATTAGGAGCTATTAGATAATCTGTGGCTTAGGTAAACATACACACTAAAATAGGCTAGCTAGTATACTAGGTATAGTGAAGAATAAGAACTAGGTATACCTAGTTTACTGGTTACTCTTACTGGTTACACTTACTCAATTAGCCTATTTTTGTAAATCTTGAATTTTTCTCATCAATAAATGTTTATGTTGACGTTTAGTAAGTGCCGTTTTATGGTCTATACAGAATAAATGATTTTGAATTTATTTATTTTTTAATTTTTGTCGCTCAGCTGTGAAATAGTGAACACTGTTTACACAGGACTAGATTCCCGCGATATTAAATATTTCTGAGAAATGATAAGCATGATAAGCCTTCTAGTAATATCAACTTTATTATATTCTACAATAAATTAGTTACACATAATATGTGAAATACCTCAATTATACCTAGTTGTTCCAAGAATTATTACAGCAAATAATACTGATACTATCATTGTTTTCATATGAACCACAGCTATGGTATTGTTTTAGTTCTTACGTATAGCATCACAACATATCCTTAGAGTAATGTAAACATGTAGCTGTTGTACCATATATTTGTAGTGAATGATCTCCTGCTATTTACATAAGATTAAATTCCAAGATAGTTTAACTTTCTCTAGAACTGTCCGAATGTTTTGTACGGTGTTTGTACGTCATTACTCTTGATCCTGTAGTACTGGACGTATAGATTTTATTCAAGCGCAAAATACCCGTGGATGGAACTCCGACCGGAGCCGATGTGAGCGATTATGTCGGACTGGAACCGAAACGCACTTTGCCGCGCCTCTTCGGGAGATATGAGATATTAAGAAATATCATTTTATCCCTCAAATCCCGGCGGAACCAGGGTCATCATTTTCAAAATGTTGGTACTTAATGGGAAGGCCAATATGAAAAATGGTACTGGAAGAACTTCTCTTGCATCTTACTTCAAAGATGACAGATTTCTATACAAAGGGGTTAGCCGTCTAACGATTTAGGAATAAAAGTCCTCTCGGCTTTGGTTCAGTGATTACCGTGATTCAGTGATTTAGGTTAATATGTGTTTATGTATTAGTCAGTTGATATTATATTTTGATTAGCTTTTTTATGCGTCAGTACAGTACTGAAAATTGACAATTGAAACTGAAAATTGTTAGTAATGATTCCACTGATTAGTAACCAAGAAATTCTGATTTAGATATAATATATCTAGAACTAAATAAATGCCTCGAATACGTAGATATCTTCATCCTTAAGAGATAGTAGGTGTCATGTCATTAGAGCCAATATTTCCTAGTCTCAATCCTAGTTGTGACGCTAGCAGAAGCAGGTCACGGGCGGCGACTCAAATTGCGCCTCCTCATACGCGGGGACACCGTGAATCCCACACCAGGCGAAGGTGGCATCTCGAAAAAGATAGAACCGGGTTTGCTGGGGTGCAAGAGATATGTCTTGTATTATCTCACCTCTGGTAACCGAAGACCTGAAAACGGAGTGCGTTCTGGTCGGTTCCAGTTCGACATAACCACACTCCCTAGCTCCTGCGTGAGTGGTATCCGCGGGACAGACCCGCACGATATGAAAGGTTGCAGTTCCAGTCATATCTACTCGACTGTATACAAATCGTTTTATTATACACAATTTTTAGTGTCTAATGGTTATTATTAGTATGTATTATATATGTATTATGTATGTATTATGTATGCAATATTGTATGTACTATATATGTATTTTAGTGAAACAAACTCCTTTATTTGAAATTTCGAGTTATATCAGTTCTGTCGTTATTGAGCGATTAATGTATAATATTCTAGGACAATCTACACAACGCCACCTTGACCCATGGTAAGCATAGTTTAACTAGCTTGTATTATGGGTTCTAGAATGCGGATGAACATATTTAGATACTTATTTTGTAAATAGGTAGTTGTAGGTTTTCAGTGCAAATATTTGCACTGAGGGGGAATCGAACCGCCTCTTGCATATCAGGCGCGTTCACTACCGCCACGCCACAGATGTTTCATACAATATAATATTACCAACATGGCTTGTAGATGTTTACAATCAAAATGATTGTACAATTTACTGTAAATAAAATATTCCAATTTTGTTGACGAGTGTACTGTAGTCGGGCAAATGAATGGTTTCGTGTTGTACTACTACAACTCTACTGAGCGAAAATATAAGTAGGGTAAACCACCCAATTATTGGCACTTTAAGGGTGAACTTCGTGTCGGTCTAAAATGAAACTACCATAAAATCTTATTTACAAAAGCTACTAAACAATACATGTCATAGAATTAAAGAAAATGCTTTAATCTTTGTTTTTATAACCATTTTTATGTGATTGAATAGTATTAAATAGCAATTTTATACTTAAATCCGATAGACTATAGAAAATCCTATTATTGGCACAGAAGATATCAATATTGGCATTTACTCGTCTAATTATTGGCACGTCGTTAAAGCCTAAGAAACCTATGATTAAAAACATAAAATTTGCCTACCTTGGTATAGGTACCTACTTAGGATATAATTAAAACACTGTTTATATGTTCTGCTTTTATTTAGGGATGTTATATAGGTACCATAAAGTTTCATAAAAATATCAAAAATAAATGTATAGGTACTAACAATCACGTTTTCTTATTCTAAGTATTCGTTTTGGTAATTTCACTTTATCAATACTTAAATTGAGATATTTTAACTTTAATATATTAATCAGTCTGATTAAGTTTCTACTTAACTTAATAATCTCCCTACCTATCTTTGTATTTTATCTAGGTAGTTCGCAGTCGTAAATCTTAAAAACTAACATTTTAACCAATCTTAATCATCGGTTAACATCTTCTCAATTTCAGTAATGCTTAACTTTTTGTTAGCTACGAGGGGAGGTCCAAAAGTTCGTGGAATGACAGGGTTTTAATAAAATAAAACAATAAATCTATTTTTCCTTTTCAATATAATCACCCTTAAGGTGAATACATTTATTAGATCTGTGAATTAATTTTTCTAAACCATCATAAAAATATTTTTTATCTTTTGCCTCAAAATGAGCTAAAATTGCCTCCTTGACCTCATTATCGTCGGAAATATTCCTTCCCCTTAAGTCTTTTTTTAAATTGGGGAACTAATAAAAATCACTAGGGGCCAGATCTGGACTGTAGGGTGGGTGAACTAGTGATTCGAAGCCATGCTCATTCAGAGCAGCCATTGCCACTCGGCTCTTGTGAACCGGTGCATTGTCTTGCAAGAGCAACACTCCCTTGGTCAACTTTCCTCGTCGTTTTTCTTTGATAGCCTCCTTTAATTTCTCTAGTATCGTCGCGTAATATTCGCCGGTTATGGTCTTTCCCTTTACTTTGTAATCAATCAATAGTATCCCGTCACAATCCCAAAAAACAGTTGCCATCAACTTTCCAGCCGACTCCGACACTTTGAATTTCTTTGGCGGTGGTGTTCCCTTTTTATGCCATTGCATGGACTCCTGTTTAGACTCAGGCTCAAAGTGATGAACCCATGTCTCATCTCCGGTAACAATGCGCTTCAAAATCAGTGCAGGATCGTCTCCACACAACTTCAAAAACTGTTTAGACGCATCGACGCGCTGCTGCTTCTGAAGCGGCGTGAGCATTCTCGGTACCCATCTTGCACTAACTTTTGTCATACCCAGATGGTCATGTAGGATTCGCAGAATGGTGGTATCTGATACTCCAACTAATGCAGATAATTGTTTCTTCTTCAAACGGGTATCGTCCAGTACCAGATTTTCCACATTTTCCACAATGTCTGAGGTGGTGGCCTCAACTGGCCTGCCTGAGCGGTCACTCCCGACCACGTTAAAAAAGGCTATGCCATTTGTAATAATATTGACACTGATGCCAATAAAAGGATTTCGATAAATTTATTGTTCCAAATGTTGGCACATGAAATAAATAAAATATGATTAAAATATTAAAGAAATAATCTTTGAATCTACTAATTAGAGGTGTAATTAAGTATATTAAATGATTTCGAACATATCAATGAGCCAAAAACCTGTGATATACTATGATTATTAAAGCTCTCACCTTAAGAAAAAACCAAAATGCAGCTCCAAATCACTAGCACAAAATGTCAGCTGATGTTTCTAAATCGCCATAATAGGTATTGGAACAGTGTTGCCAATTCCCAACAGAAAAATAATACTATTTTATTTTTTAAGGCATACTAAACTTGAATAATCTAGGGTTTCCTTATTTTTTTGTACTAAACTCTAAAGTGCCAATAATTGGAGTAGTGCTAACGATTGGATGGATTACCCTATGTCTCGTACAGTAATTACAAACATGGCGTGCAGATGAACCTCACAGTTTATAATTAAAGTGGTCATACGATTATTTCATGTGTGTCGTCCTTGTACCAAATAATAGCTCGGTGCTGATTCAATTGAGAGCGGCTGTCCGCAATTATTAACATAAAGTAAAAACTGATGTCGCCACTTTATTGTGCCTATATTGTGTACTGCGTACAGTTGCGAGGCGCCATGGTGCAAGTACGAGTACGTTTACTCCTTTTTGTATGGTAGATTTATGAATAAAACAGTGACTCGGGTACCGAATAAGTAAAAAAAATTCGTAAACTAATTACAGCGCCATCTCACCGCGCGAAGAAGATCAATAAGATAATATTACCCTGAATAACCGTTGTGTGTCACCTTTTTTACGATGTTAAGAAATCATTGAAGTAGCAAGGTAGGTACCGATGAAACAGTCGTGGATGAAAGTAATTCGCTGCTATCGGAGTACACTATAACCGATGTTGTGACCAATGACTTCTATATTTAAGTACGACTATCAACTACACAAATGACTGTACGGAGCAAAAAAATTGATAACGATTGAGGAATACATTTTTGGCAGCATCATAAAGAATAATAAAGATGATATTATACAAAGGACCTCATAGAAATAATTCTGTATATATATTTCTGTATACAGATAGTAAGGATGTCCCATTACAAATTCGATTCAATCATCGCGCATTGTTGGCGGTCCATATCGCGATACTTAATATTTTTTTATACATAAAAATCAGTAGTAAAAACGCAGTAGGATAACTTTTATTTCCGCCTTTGGAACATGTTGGGAGATAGTTGACAATATTGTAATAGATAAATTCATTTGTACTAGTCTAGGCACGTTTTGAGCGATTGTTAGTCGCCGAAACCGCCGGAAGGATGTCCCAGGAGCGGTGAGCGCGTGCGCAGCATGCCACACGTTTCATTAATAACATTAGTTTGCAGCTAAATGCGGCCACGCTTTCCGCTCCCTGTCACTTCATATTTATATTTATATATGCTTCTCTAATAAAATAACAGGATTATATGACATTAAGAAACTGTAGAGGGCAAAAGGTATCTAAGGACTCCACGAAAAATAAGGTTGGCTTCGTCCGCAAAGGCCTGAGTGTTTCCCCGACCTGAAAAGATGATGAAACAGAACACGGGACTGATAAATTTCATAAACTAAGACGACTGTTGTGCGCAAAAACATATATTCATTGATCGATAAGGAACCAAATGGCATTAACATTGTAGCTTACACAGTAGATGTCGAGGCCATGAATTAGTTTTATGAAGCCAATAAGGTCGCGGCCTAAAGCGTTCTACAGAAGTACACACTTAAGTAAATAATGACATAGTCACATATACGCGGATATGAAATACACAGAATTGAGATAAAAAAACAGTATGTACCACTGTTGTATCGGTAAGTCCATTCATATTGAACGTTACATTGTTATCATAATATCAATGTTTTCATCTGAATCGCCATAAAGCTTCCTTTAAAGGAAAACGAGGTCGTGCGAAATGAAAGAGTTGGTTCAATATTTGGAGTTGACATGTGACAAAGATTTTGATTAACAAAATGTATAACGTTGCTATACTACTACCAGCTGTTTTATGCACGTCAATTGTAAGCTGAAAGTGTAGTTACAGGAATAAGTGTTATCATTGCTGATACAAAGAGTGGCCCTCAGTTAACCACATCAGACACATTTTCACGTACCTGCTATAGGATTCAGGACTGTAAGAACAAGGAAAAACGCTTTTTGGGAGTATTGGTAAAGGATTCTATGTAGTTAAGGTGAGAGAAAAGAGGTGCATAACAGCTTTATCTTTGATGGAATTCGTTGCACCGTTTGAGGGCGACACTTTACGTGTTGTTCGTGATAAGAAATGACAGGATTCTGAGGATGTGAAGTAGACATAAATAAATAATAATAAATAAATATGCCAAGACAATGTACACAACGTCACCCAACCATGGTGAGCATAGTTTAACCAGCTTGTGTTATGGGGTCTAGAATGCGGATAATCATATTTAGATACCTTTTTTGTAAATACATACATATTATACATAGAAACACTCAGGCTAATGCATACAAATAAATATTTGTGCTTCGCAGGAGGACTGGGTTAGATTCCCGTTCAGTGCATTTGCACTCGAGTACAAGATGAAAATGTTGAAAGTGTCTAAAGAAGAATAGGCTGACACATTGTATAACTCCTCTAGTTTAAGCAAATACTGCCCTCTTTACAACAAACGTCTAGCTTGTACTATGTTATGGTCACTCGTTGATATTTTCAAAGCTGAGGTACCTATGGTGTGTCAATGTTCGCACCTATAGTAGTTGTATGCATTTAACAGTTAAATTATTCCGCTATTTGGCAACAGAACAAGAAATTTTCAATGGCCGAACGTTATGATTTGACTTTATGCAACTGCATGCATGTATAGCATATTCAGTATACGGAAATATAAATAAATCATTTGAACTTAGTTGTTATGGAGGGATAATGCTTTCAGAAAAAAAAATATTATTAGAAATAATTCGATGGTGTTAATATGTAGGCATCAGGTCTCTAAGTCCAGTGACGAACATATGCATAGCGTATGCGTTACCAGTAAAACTCTCATGGGTTTCATTTATCTGATATGAGTAGAGTATGCAATGCAGCATATTTTTGGTAGTTATACAAAGCATAGGTACTCATTTTGGCCAAATAATACTGCGCAGTAAGTAAGTCGTAGGTATACGTAATAAGATATTTTACTTTTGTGTACAATGCAATTTTTTTTATATTTGCATCTCGAGGTTGTCTGGCACAGTTTGCACTTAGTGATAAGATCTTGCATACATTGCCTCGCCTCTACCTACCGTTCATTTTGACCTCATAAATCTTGGTGGAGCCCCAAAAACCCTGGTTCAAAACT
Organism: Pelosia muscerda; assembly: GCA_963691645.1. Classification (NCBI taxonomy): domain Eukaryota; kingdom Metazoa; phylum Arthropoda; class Insecta; order Lepidoptera; family Erebidae; genus Pelosia; species Pelosia muscerda. The sequence continues at coordinate 12,651,573 of OY829098.1, read as the reverse complement.
CCCGTAAGTCACAATTCTCTTCTTTTTTACTACTGCTAAGCTAAGTATCACAATATCACTATTAACATAATATTTTCTCCATAATTAATTACAGTAGAACTTAGGTAGGTCAATAACACCTGGTAGGGCCCTGGTAGGATGGGTAGAAAAGAGTTGATTTGACATACGTGCCAATAGATCGCAAGACCATGCTAGGTAGAAAAGAATAAGCCGGGAAGCGGACCCTGGACTCCGGACTTCGGATGCGACCGGGACTAACGCAAGGATGATGATGATGACTCTGGTCGGCTAAGCGATACTACGGCTCCGAGCAATTCAGCCCGTATCGCGGTAGTCCAGACACTATTCAATTTCCATACATGTTTGGTCATCTATAAACGTTACACAGTATCATTACTGAATGCTGATTAGGATATTAGTGACGTTGTACGTTGATATGGCAGTCTAAAAATGTCTACACAGTGGAACCATGGGACCTCCCGCATAGCGAGGCACAAGATTATGTTCTTATGCACGACTGGTCATTATTTATTTATGGAATATATTTTACTCACTTCAAAAGGTGTTTTTGCTTTATAGATTTTGAGGCACACGTATATGATAAGGGAACGACGATGTGGCAAAAGGTGTAGAGACCAAGGTAGAGAAAAGGATATTTAAAATTATTAAAAATAGATTTATGAGGTGACACGGTAAAGGTCAACTTCAGCGTAAAGAAAGTTCAAGTCTAGATTAACTGCGAGCATGTATGGAAAAAAATAAAACAAAGACAGAAGAAGCATAGGTATATCATAGCTACACGTGGTAAGATGTTATCTCTGCCTATCCCAATGATAATATACGTTAGACTGACTGAATGTGCCTATCTATTTATTGAAATAAAACTATTTTTAACAGATTCTAATGCGAGATTTGTTTTGGGAGTATTTCTATTTTTACACTGATGCCTACAATTCGCTGTATTTACAAAATAATACCAATGCTAAGATTAAAAAAATAACATAGACTGAGCGCACAGAACTAGGGAGAGAAGCCGCCTAAAGTAAAACTAAAGTAGTACCATTTCGCTCTGTGCAAGAGCCAAGAGTGAAGCCAAGAGCTCGAGTGCAATGCTACTTTAGTATTAATTTTAGTGGCTTCACACGCTATTTTCATACGACCCATCTATGTTATTCTTTTAGTCTGAGTACCAATGTTGAAATATAATTATTTAAATATATATGATATCGGCGCAAACATCCGACTGTATTGTGAATATATTTATTTATCAAATTGTTTATACTGTGGCAATAGGTACTACAAAATATATCGCGATTGCGTTTACCATAGCCGTCGCGAGCTAGCAAACCTCGTTGTAATTATTAAATTTTCGTATACAGTTTTGTGCAAGAGATTACTTTATACATTAGTTTCTAAAATAATTCTAAACAATTGTGTTTCTTCAATTGCAATTAAAGGAACTATTAGAGTGATTCATATTGAATTAATAAGGGTTTCTAGTCTAGTGAACAAACGCCGGTGTTAAAGAATAAATGAACAATAATTGATTAGTTGTTTCTTGCAATATATTTATTATTTTCTTACAGACCCATAGACGGCGTGCTTTTACCTCTACCGACTTTGGTGGAGGCGGTATCCATAGTGATTTCGCGCACGAAAAATCGGCCCTATAGTACAAGCTTTGAATGCAACTGGTGCTTAGAGGACGATGAAAATGACCAAAAATGGCGTCTTCCAGAAGACGTATTAAGTAAACGATACTATGATTACAAACAAACTGTGTATCTGATGACCTAACCTTACAGTGTATAACAAATTATATCATAGATAATAAACAACACGTAAGAGAAACTAGGGACCGTGATGGGGCCGTGATAAGGCACGACGCGAGCATGACACACACAATCAGATGGATTACTTCGGGACTTGCTTATTATACTTACATGAAATAGTCTCTATACTGTACCTATTGGGGGTGAGTTTCTATTTATCAACACTAATATTATAAAGAGGAAAAGTTTCAATGTGTCAGAGCTCACTGGAGAGATTTTGTGTTGTCAGTAGGAAAACCGAGAAACCCTTCTTTGTCTTATGCAGAGACTCTTTCAGCCTTCTCCCCCCCCTTCTATACGGTCGGCAGTACGAACGTGACACGCGGGACACGCCTGGTGTTGCAAACGTCCATAGGCCACAGTACCCACTTTCCATTAGATAGTAGGCCGCGTGCTTGTCTACCACCTAAATGGTATAAAAAATGTGAACGTTTGTAATGAATTAATTCAAAAACTGTTGTACCAATTTCAGAAATTTCAAAATTGAAATGCTACACTCACCCTGAGTAACATTAGCTATATTTAAGTACTGCTACAAAAAACATAAACTAAACTAAACTAACGTAACGTAACCCAAGGTGTAAAAAGTGCCCTAAAACGTCTTTCGTTGCATGCGCTGATGAAACTATTAATAATAGAACAAAAGTATGTTATCGAGTGGAGAGTTGGAGAGGCGAGTAGAAAATCGTGCAGAGTGCTAAAATTTACAGCACTAAACGATAGCCGGCGATCCACGCAGATGGAGCCGTGGGCTATAGCTAATTTCCTATACAATGTTTAACGCTTCATAAAATCATAATACTCGGTGTTTCTTATTATGGTGATTACTCCTATGTGTATCTGTGTGTCGGTCTATTCTTTGAATAGAATGTTGAAATGATAGTTAAATTCTTCCCAGTACCACTTAAAACTTTATTTTTTCTAAAAAAAAATGTATATAGACAATGCATTTAATGGGCATCGGAGCCGTGACCTAGCATTCAAATGCTTTACCATAACGCCTCAGCAATAAATACGAAGATACAGAACGAGAAACGCTTTGTTTATCATATCTGTCGTATAAACTTTCGTCAAGTCAATATCCTCGGGCGACTGGCGCCTCGGCACCATCCAGAGACGAGCAGGTCCTCCCACGCCTCTCGCGATGCCCTGTGCCGCCTACCCACACTAAGTCTTCACAAATATATCATGAGCAAAGCGTCTAATCATGTTTTCTAAGAAAAAGTAATGTAGGTGTACAACAATGTACGTGTATGTTTACATTTACATAAACCCGGATATTTACAGCTCAGTGAATAATTATGGAACGAGCTTAATATGAGTTTTGTATATTGAACAAGTTTGTCTCCTGGATGTTCAATTAAAATTACGTCAAAGTTGCTGAGAACGCATGTGTGTGTAGATGTTTGTTACTCTAGACACATTACAACTCAATATCTGGTTGTTTGGAACAACCAGATTTTCCTTCTCCTTTCCTATACAGGCAACGCGCACAGGGATGTCACCCACATACGGTACAAACAATTTCAACAAGAACTAAGAGATTCGGCGACTGTTTTCTATGACGCAACATTAAGTCCTGAAATGTTGCAGGCACAGCCTGTAACGGCGGAAACCATGTTCTGGACTCTACTTACCATCAGGCGTGTTGCAGTCAATTTGACGGCCAGAATAAATAAATAAATAAAAAAATGTTGCTCTTGGTATACAATAAAGAGATATAACTGCTACTATTACTCTTATGTATGTATTTCTGTGGGTCGTAGGAACGGCAGTATTATCAAGTAAGTGGAGCAGCGAGGCACAGCTAGCAGTTATCGTTTTATTTATAAATCGATAGTTACATTATTGGGTACAGTATAGAACTAACGTTCAAAACATTGTGTGAATAGTTAAAACCGACTGCGGAATGGTTCGTGCCCTTTGTTCTCGACCGCAAGCTATTTTAAGTTTCACGATTTCATTGTCCTTATTTATGGTAGGTAGTGCACATATCAAAATCCCGAAGTTCATAATACTGATTTTCATAACACGAACGAACGTACGAAAGTACCAAAGCTCAAAATCAAAAAATAATTGGTAATTGGATGGTATAAAAAAGGCTAATGCGGGTGCTCCGGTTCTGATCTACCCTAATCTTCTAACCTAATCCATTCAGGCCAAACAGCGTATGGTGGAGACTGCACGCCTTGACATTCAGAGATGTAGGTTATAAAGGGTATGGCGGAGGTCACAAAACCGTAAATAGCATGACCGCAGGTTCGACAAAAATATCCAATTTTTGGCATAGGGTTTCGAGATTTCGGTATTTCGTACATTCGATATTCTGATATTAGGTATTTTAAAATTCGGGATTTTGAGATGTAACCTTGCTTACAGCCTTTGCACATTCACTTACTATGTTCAATGGTTGATTGGTGGTTTGCTAGCTCTGATACCTCTTCCCGATGTAGCCAAAGTTGTGTCAGTACTTACACAGCTTAATAACCAGTTTAGTGCACAGCTTAAAGTCAGGTCGGAGTTAATGAATTATTAAAAAAATATTCTAGGACAATCTACACAACGTCACCTAGACCTATGGTAACCATAGTTTAACTAGCTTGTGTTACGGGTTCTAGAATGCGGATAAACATACATAGATCACATAGATACACATCAGCCAGTCATTGGGAGTGCCAAGATTAACAACTACATACCTACTATAACAGGGATACTATATTATAACAGGGAATCACCGTTGGGATTCAGATATACTTACTGTGGTACGGAGAATATGGGGACCCAATGACTGGCTGATGTGTATACAAATCGTGAAATGAACTTCGAAAAAGAGTACTTACATAATTTTTTTTAACATATTGTATCACCCTCTGAGCACAAATCTCGGGTAGGCACCTAGCAGGTACCTACATAGATTTCGTAAAGTTGCTGACAAAAACGTTCGCGTCGCAAGAGTTAAACGTAAACGTATTAAGTTAGTTAAGTCAACCATAACTAGATGACCAAATTTTGAGTTTCGTAAAACCAGTCAATTCTTTGATTAATAAGTATCGTAACATTTGTAACAAACAATTTTTTGCGCGTGTATCATAATCATAATGTAGGTACTTACTATTTTGCTGCTATTTCACGATATAATATTGATATCAGGCCCTCATGAAATCTAAACAATCACAATATTTACTTTCTCTCTTGAGAACCGCAATGTTGGTGTTTAATGCAATAATGAATCATCGTAATGCAACGTTAGCTTGTTAGCATATTCTAGCACATTCCAAATTCCAAAGTCAAATAACTGTCAAAATTTTGGGTTGCAATGCACAGATAACACTCTTACACGTTACACGTCACATTTACTCTACTAACCTAGCATTAATGAAGAATGAAATATGATTAGACGGACTGTACATTAACAAATCCAAGCGCAACGGAATAATTCAGGCATAATTATCATTCTAAACAAATAAGACAATACGAGTCAGTAAGGTTCCGAATCTGCTGTATTTCTAAATAAAATTAAAAATAAAAATTGAAAAATATTTTACTTTTTTCAAAAAGTTGTGAAATGGGATATTTTGCCACTAGTAAATGATCTGGGACTTCTGGGAGTGTAATACAAGTAATAATGCATCCTACGACGGACTTGCAATGTCCTAACTTCGATACGGTTGCCACTCAAGCACGTGTCCTTTAATATTTAGATATATTATATCGCCTATTTAGATACATATAGTAACAACACATCAACGTACACACAAGTACGTGTACTTTGTAAATCTTCTTTTTAAACCCCGACGTATTTCCTTCTTGGGTAACATCATCTCAACCCCCTTTAGGGAATATTCTTGCAGATATCCAATTGGAATCATTGTTGATGATCAATGATGATTATTATCTCAATAAGTGATGGAGACTTTACAAGAGGCTTTTAAGTTGTTTTGGGATCAACATAGAAAATTACAATGCACAGTAATATGTCCCTTTACTACTATTTTCCGCGTTGCCGCCGGAATAGAATTAAATTCTAGCTCGAAATAATATTTTTGATGCAGTCGAGTTCAGTTAGATGCGCAACACAGTCGGCACCGTTATGGATCTATTGATATTAGATACATATACTTACCTACTTCATTTAAAAGGTGAGGTAAGTTCTTTACTTATTTTGATATTGCATAACGGTGTAACAATTAGTTCTTGCTTTTTAAATTAAATGTGTCTGATAGTAGGTACAGTTTGACGTTAGTGCATTGCATACTATACTGTAACACCTGTATCGATGGTATTTATTACTTCAGCGAGAGAATCTTATGTAACTATAATTTATATACAGTTATTACTTAATCGGTAAATAGCTTTTAATTTTTAATTAAACATGGTCTATTTGACAATCAACTGTATCTATTATTACAGAAATTGGATACAGTGGGGTAATCTATACTTTTCTGTTCTAGAGCACATTGCAGAGCTATATTACAAAATAAGCTTCGAAAAAGTCGCCTAAGAGAATAGTACGGACAAATATAGAGGAGAGAATCAGACCACTCTGTGACCCTAGCATAAGGGCGACCGCGGTCGATCACTCGCCACATCACTCTCTTGAAGACCCTACATATTGTAAATCAGATGACCCAGGATAGAATATCCTGGCGTAGACTAACGATGATATTCGAGTCCAACCTAATAGGAAAAGGCAAAGTAAAAGAACAATAAGAGCATAATGATACGAAGCGCTATTTAGACCCAATGCCCAAAAAATTCAGTGCTTGCCAAATGTATTCTAGAATGCGGGTAAACATAGAATTTTACTACATGTTATACGTACATAAAATTGAACTTGTGACCTCAGCTTTAGCAGTCAAACACTCTACCGCTACTACCACTAATTTGATGACTTCAATTGATTACGGGTTTTCAGTAGTGAGGACGCTGTTTCAAAGTTACTTTTGATAAAAAAATAATTATCGGTCCGTGTTTGCTTTACCGGTTCGTGCGGGAAAGTATAGATTTTCTTTAGACACTTGACAGAATGAGAGTATAACATCTATGGCAGTTGTTACGGGTAGTTAGAGCCCTCAAAAGTCCAACCAGTCTAACTTGGAACTTCGATATCGCCATTGGTCATTGGACCATTTGGTTGTGGAGGTCAGAAGGCGGAAAATAACGAAGTTCAGCCACATCACAGTTAGACTGGAAAGTCGACCTCAACTGAGTTGGGAAAAGGTTCAGAGAATGACTTGACAGAAGGACACCTAGGTTACCTAGTTCTTTTGACCAGCACTTTACTTGATAGAATCAGAGCGAAGATGAGTCATTCAACTACGATGTCGAAGTCAACTGACAGAAGTCCTGGATTTGATACCCACTCAATATTTATACTCGTGAATATATTCATTGGTCTCGGTGATAATAATGTTTTATGTATAGGTAGATAGAGATAGCGATGTATTTACAAAAAAGTTAGAAATATATATTTAGGTAGGTAGGGACTAGGGACATGTGTATGTATGTTTATTCATACTCTCGAATGATACAAGTAAGTCAAGCTAAGTTAACTTTGGACCTAGATAGCGATAAGTGGATGTCACACTATTTTACATTAATTTAGGTTAATAAATCGTCGGCTTATTGCAAGAAGTCATTATGTGACAAATTCACTATTCTGAGATAAACGGTATTTTAGTTCGATTTATGTTGATTTGCCCATAGCATCCTTATATTAATGACGGTGATGAAAAATTTAATTTTTTCGATTAGCTTAAATGTTATATTAATTAAAACAAGCGATAGTCAGTAATCCTACAAAGTCATTTATTTTTTAAAAATATCAAAAAAAGCTAATGACTTCTGTCTACTGCAAGTCTGTTCGGTATGTGATTTTTCTTAATTTGTAATAAAACAACGAAAATCTAATCAAATTATTATTTTATAAAAGGGATAACCAATATTATCCTAAACATAACAGTGCTAGTCCTATGAAAAACTAATTCAATTCTTCCTAACAATTAAAATAACAATTTTTTATCACAAAAAACTTATAAAACTCTCAGTCTTTGAATAAAGAGGTAATAAACAGAGCTAATTTAAATCAATAAGCAATTGGAAGTTTAATAAACATGACAAAATAAACTGAAAAATAAAATTTGTCTTAACAGTTGTCATAATCACTTAGATATTCGCACAATAGCAAATTATAAATGTTGCAAATACCTAGATACTAGCGACAACTAACATAGTCTTAAAAAATATCCATAATAATAATATTATGCGCTGGGACTAGGGGTGCTAGGAATCGCCGGGCGGGATCCCTCCATCAGACGACCAAAGCATGCACAATGGACAACCGATGCAAATGTAGGTTGTCGCTGGTGACACACAACATCTGCACAATGAGGACAGACGAGAAGCTAGCAGAGCTGGACGAAGAATTGAGCAAGTTGCACTGGGACATCGTAGGGTTATCCGAAGTCCGAAGAGAGGGAGAAGACACAATAACCCAGTCTGGCAACCTGCTCTACTACCGCGAGGGCGACGAGAAGTCGCAAGGTGGTGTCGGGTTCATCGTCCATAGGTCCCTCATAAATAACATCATATCCATCACGAGTGTGTCGAGCAGGGTACCTGGTACTCAGAGTGTCCAAGAGATACTTGCTGAATGTCATTCAGGCTTACGCACCGACCTCGACACGACCAGATGACGAGGTGGAGGCTATGTATGAGGACATTAGTAGAGCCATACATGCCTCTAAATCACACTTCAGTGTTGTTATGGGGGACTTCAATGCAAAACTGGGTACGAGAGGTGATAACGAGTTGAGAGTGGGGCAATATGGGTATGGGAAGCGTAACCGAAGGGGTTGGAGGCTGGCCGACTTTCTTGAGAAAGAGCGACTCTTTATGATGGACTCTTTCTTTAAGAAGCCGCCTCACAGGAAATGGACCTGGATGGGCCCCGGTAGTCGTCCCAAAAATGAGATTGATTTCACCATGACGATGCATAGACGGATATTCAATGATGTCTCAGTAATCCATGGGGTGAAAACCGGAAGTGATCACCGAATGGTTAGAGGCACATTGAATATTAATCTGGAGAGATCCCGTCTGATGAGGTCTACGCTCCAGCCTAGAGCTTCTCATATACAGTACCCTGAGAGCTTTCAACTCGAACTTTCGGATCGCTTCTCTTGCCTATAAGAATGCAGTACAGTGGACGAGATAAATAACAGGTTGGTTGAAATTGTCCATTCAGTGGGCTCCAAATTCTCCAGGCACCGTCGAAGAGATAGACCACAGAAGCTCACCGATCACACCCTCAAACTCATGGTCGAACGACGGTCTATGAGGCTGCAGTCTACCAATGACGCTGAAGCACATCGGCAGCTCAATAAACGTATATAGCAATCTTTGCAACACGACATCCGTGCCTTTAATACTCAGTGTATTAAGGAAACGATTGAGTGAAATAAAGGCTCCAAAGTGTTTGCAAGAGACTTGTCTATTGGGCAGAGCCAGTTGACAAAGCTGAAGAGGAAGGACGACAGTGTCGCGTCGACTAAGGCAGATGTTTTGGGGGAGATCGAGGGGTTTTATGGACAGCTTTATACCTCAGTCACCAAGCCTGCTACTGATACGGTTAAAAATCCAAGAGCTAAGCTAACGCGACACTACACCGAGGATATCCCGGACATCACCCTATACGAGATTAGGATGGCCCTCAAGCAGCTTAAAAATAACAAGGCACCAGGAGAAGACGGAATCACTTCGGAACTTCTGACAGAGGGTGGAACACCGATTCTTAAAGTCGTTCAGAAGCTCTTCAACTCCGTCTTATTCGAAGGTACTACGTCGGAAGCATGGAACAGAAGCGTGATGATCTTGTTCTTCAAAAAAGGCGAACAAGCCGGCCTTCCAGCCGCCCGAACAAGCCGGTTTCCGAAAAGGTTATAGTACCGTAGACCACATTCATACGTTCGTTTTGCCGACGATATCGTTCTCATGGCAGGATCGCTGGAGGATCTTAACACAATGCTCGACGACCTCAACCGAGTCTCTCAACAGGTGGGCCTCAAGATAAGTATGGGCAACACCCAGGTTATGGCGAATGCTCATATTCTAAGGCCCTCCCCAGTGTCAGTTGGAGGCTCGACCCTCGAAGTTGTAGACGTCTACCTTGGACAGATGGTCCGATTAGACGGATCAAACTTCGAGGCGGAGATCAATCGTCGAATCCAACTCGGCTGGGCAGCGTTCGGTAAGTTACACAGTGTCTTCTCGTCCAAAATCCCTCAGTGCTTAAAGACAAGTCTTTAATCAGTGCGTGTTGCCAGTGATGACCTATGGCGCCGAGACGTGGACCCTCACTATGGGCCTCATAAGAAAGCTCAAGGTTACACAGCGAGCTATTGAAAGGGCTATGCTCATAATCTCTCTGCTAGATCGAAATCAGAAATGAGCAAATCCGGAGACGAATAAAATTGGTCGACACAGCACAGGGTTAGCAAGCTGAAGTGGCAGTGGGCGGGGCACGTAGCAAGAAGAACAGATGGCCGTTGGAGACGAAAGGTTCTCGAATGGAGACCGCGTATCGGTAGACGAAGCGTGGGACGGCCTCCTGCGAGCTATTAAGATTAAGTTATGCGATTGAGAAAATAAAAAGTAGGTAATTAAAAACAATTAATGATTTTAGGAATACCTTAAATAATTGAAATCATGATATTTTACATAAAATTCACTTCGATAAAATTCATTAAGATTACTTATTGTGTACTTATGATAAATTATTCATAACAGAAAGTAATTAAGTGCAAATAATGAACTTTATCGATCCAATTTCTAAGATATTATTCTACTCTTGTTTAGATAAAGTTAATTACATGGTGAAAATGAGTTCTGTTTAATATGTAAGTTGTGATTTTAATAATTATCTATTTAATAAAAATAACTTGTGCAGCTTAGTGATGTTTCGTAAATGCCTGATTTCCAAAGTTGCAGTTATGGACTTCATAGCAAGGTCATAAGGCCTAAAATTGAATAGATAGAAGTAATTGAGTTTTTGCGTTTTGTAGAATGTGCCAAATGAAGTCCACTATAAATAAAAACGTATTTAGTGATTTTTTTTGCAGTTAATGAGTTCTTGCAATAACCCGACGAAATTAAGGTTATATTTTCAAAAGAAATTTAACAAATTTCATTAAAATGAAAACGTCCGTTATGTTTGAATATATTTTGTCAGAGTACACCCGTATAAATGTAAACACCAAAATTTAAAGAATTTATAATGGAAGATAAATATTCCATGGATGTTAATTAGTATTTGCGCTACGCACTCATACATTGGGGAAAGTGAGCGTTAATGCAGAAATGGTATAACCATAAGTCCATAACATATAAGAAAAATATGCCCTGAGTCCTCACGGCATAGAACTGACATAGGGTGCTCGAGCTCCAAAAAAGAGGCAAAAACGTACTTTCTTACAAATCAAGAACAATTTTTTTTTCAGTTTCTATAGATTAATTTATCAGAATTAAAATGAGTTATTGACGAAATATGAGAATTAAGAACACTATAGATATATAGGTATATATACTAAGAAGAATTAGTTATTTGTGCAACAAGAGAGCAAAACTGTTTTTTGCTGCGAGTGCTGATTTTGAATCCTGAGCAAGCGAGGGATTCTAGGATTGAATCACGAGCGTAGCGAGTGATTCTACTGTAGAATCCTGAGCGTAGTGAGGGATTCAAATGCACGAGATGCAAATAATTTTGCTCTCGTGTGGCACACATTACTTTTCACTACAGCAGCGAGAACATATAAGAAATATTACTTAGAAGATAATGCAACACTTATTAACAGAACAGAACACCTATTATTAATTAAAATAATGCTGAAAATTTTAAAATTTAATAATTAATATAATTACTTATTGCTGTTCTGCAAATTTAAAGTTGAAAGTTAAAAGTTAAATTTTATACCCGTTATTTTTAAGGTGTGTTTAGAAACAGCGTACGTGACATTTTATTTTTCAAATGTTGATAATATTATATATATATAGTTATATATATATATATATAGTTGATAAGATTATAAATACTTATGCATTACTTATTTTGGTATTCAATAACATTACATAATTATTAAATAATGTAAATAAAATACATGGTTATTCTTTTACAGATATCTTTCAAATTTAGAATTTCGAAATAGGACCTTTGACGTGCCATAAATTAAAAAAAAAACCTTCAAAATACTTGTGTTTGTCACTCGAACTTTTTTATGGACGGCCAAGAGACAGAGTGCAGTGTATGTAATTCGAAAGTTATTCGCGGAACAATTCTTTTTGAATCTATGGTTGGCACTATTTATTGAAAATTAAAAAAAAATAATTAAAAAGCTACTTTGTCTCACTGAGTGAGCAAAATCGCATTTTGCACACTGTTTTTACGCAGCAAAACTCACTTGTTTGAGCTGCTGTGGTGAAAACAATATTGTGCGATAACTGACATACATGTCGTGAGTTACAGCTACAAATAAAAAAAGTTGACGATCAGTATTTTATTATTTAGTTGGAACTGTCGGAAGTTTGTTTAAAATATTTGCGGGTATATACATCTTTATTACATTAGGATTCTCGCTATCAAGGATTCATTCGGGCAACCTTTGTTTAAGTAATTGATAGTGTGAAGGAAACAACATAATTAGGTACTTACATTCTTGTAAACACCGTAATCAATGTTACACTAACACATTTATCTATTGATTTCTTTTAATTGACAGTTTGTTATAAGTACTTAGGCATATGATTACTTCATGTACATAATTATAGTTATGAAATGAATAGTACTAAGTTCATGTAAACTTGCGTGTATTTATTATTATCTATCTTCTTTATTATGTCGTTTAAGGGTTTAATGATTTTTGAAGGCGAATAAGAACGTAATATTTAATTGCCTCATCTTATGACTATTATCTTCTTACCACTGCTGCACTGGTAAGAACATCTTACCAGTGGTCGGATAAGGATGTTTAACCAGCCCATTCAAGATAAAACGTGTGTCACAGCTAAGGTTGCCAGCTTTTGTTGACAAAAATATAAGTTTCTTTCAAGTTATAAGACTATAGTGTTAGGATTTGGCACCGGGAACGACATGAGATGGGTTATTCGACACGACATAATCACGGATGTACTTTGTGTATTTTTGTTTAAATTAAAAATTTTGACATGTACTTATTATTTGACATTTTCATAAATTTTATAGCGATAAAAAAAATGTTGGGAATTTTGGGTAAAAATATGTTTATTAACATTTATAACACACTTTGAAATTAAATCTCTTTGGGTTCATGAACAAAAATCATGGAACTCATGGCATCAACACCTTCTATCCCGCTCGATACTACGCACACTTATTCCTAGACTGAGGTCTGACCTTCCAATGTAGAATTGAAAAAAAAAATAGTACAATTCCGTACTATATTTAGGCCTGTTAAAGGAATGCCTTTAAGATTCAGGACTACGGCCTATCGTTCTGGAATACGGGCCTTGTTGCGCGGGCAGATAATGTCTTCTTCTCATAAAATTGTCACGCATACAATAACCGTGGCGTGGCTGTAGTGAACGCGGCTGCTACGAAGGAGGCGTGGGTTCGATTCCCGCTCAGTGCAAATATTTGTGTGCATGAATATGAATATTTGCATTGGTCTGGGTGTTTCTATGTATAATATGTATGAATTTACTAAAAAAAGTATCTAAGTATGTTTATCCGCATTCTAGAACCCATAACACAAGCTAGTTAAACTATGCTTACCATCGGTCTAGGTGTCGTTATGTAGATTGCCCTAGAATATTTATTTATTTATTAATTTAACATTAGTCACTAAATTAACTATGGACTTAACATTAATTAACATTTAGTACCTAAGATAATTAATACTCCATTTACTGGCCGCGCGCTAAGGCCCGTATTCCAGAACGATGGTCCGTAGTCCTAAATCTCGATTTATACCTAGTACTGAGCACAGATGGTTATTGATAATAGGTCAAATCAGTCATTGTAAATCGATATTCAGAACCCTGCCCCAGGTCTTCCGCCTTATCCTAGTTTTGCTGACCAGTAGAGTTATGAGTATGAGGAAAGTGTGAGGTTGCTGACTCGACACTTGAATTTTGTAAATTTCTACATTGGTATGATCCTGCCTCATTGTACGACGTATGACTTTGGGGTACCTCATCTTCTAGTAGGTATAGAGTGGAGCTACAAAACAACGAACGTAGACAGATAGATAGATAGATAGATCACTCTTTATTGTACACCAAAAACAAAACAAAAAAAATAAATACAAGAAAACACCAACGACAAGTAGTGAGAATTACAGTTGTTCTAATGTACAATGGGCGGCCTTATCGCTGGAAGCGATCTCTTCCAGGCAACCTTCTAGTAGTAAAACGTAGTCAAACGTAGTCTTGGTGCAGTTTCCTTTCACCAGAGCATCGACTACTGGTTCAGGAGCAAGTACTGTTTCAAGACCAAAGAAAGAACTAACGGCAGTCGCTACTGGAGAAGCAGAAAGACCAATCAAAAACAATCAGCGAACCCCGGGCTCCAAAGTACGAACGCAACTGGAAAATAGCATTGCAGTTGATGGTGTGGTTCGTCCAACTAGTGTTTATTCCCCTTTTCCCGGCATCAGAATTTCATTATATCGTACGGTACTGTTAAGGACCATCCATTAGCTACGTAAGGGTCCTAAAGTGGAGAGAGGGTTAAAATCAGTACGTGATGAACTCGAGGGAAAGGAGAGTAAAAGTTATTTTTACGCATTTTTTTTATATCACTATGTGAATACAGGACACTGTTAATTTATTAGGAGAAAAGATCCACATGTACTTTAAATTATATGTATTTAAATTCTATTTTTTATGTATGATAGATCTAAAGATTAAATAGATAATTACGTAATAAATTAGAAATACAATTACCTACATACATAAGTTATTTTCTTTAAAATAAAACTTAATGTAACAATGTATAGCATCATGGAATATTCGGTTATGTAAATAGGATCTACATATTTCTAAGGACTATATCATACGCCCTGGCATGAAAGTTTAATTTAATAAATCTGACGACAGGTAAAATCTCATGTAAGTTCTTCGTACAGTACAGAGTAAGTTTTTTATGCCGCCGCTACCTTCCTAAACTTATGAGTTGTAATACCTACTTTCTTACGTGGTGGATAGGGGTAAGGTCTTTGCGTAATTATTTAACGACCCTTTTAATGAAATATGCTACATTATTAACCATGTATCACTTACTCCAAATAATTTATTTCTTATATCGTTAATTATTATGTTCTTGTAAAGGAAGTTGAAGAACTGATCTAAATGCATCTTTATAGAAAACTAGTGATTCTTCATACTTAATACGAAAATGTTGTTACTTTATAGAAAACTAATGTTTGTTTAAAGGAAACTAGTGTTTCTTCATAGCAAACATTTGCAACACTTTGTACCGTCTTAGTTTGACAAAATAACTACTAATAACGAGTTCGTAGGCGACTAGTGACTATAAATAAACATCCCGCCGGCGGCATACGGTTTACGCATCGAACCAACTATGTTTAGAAACTGATGCTTGCTTTATCAATGCATTGCACTCGATATGTGTAACGAGTGCAATAAGTAGGTACAGTCAGAGACATAAGTTGCTGAATTTTATAATCTAGATCTTTCTGCTTTATTCTGGAGTGTTTTCTAAGAATTTCAGTTACTGCAATGCACAGTCAACAAAAATGATAACATCCCAACCCACACTAATACAAGATATACATGTGTAGGTACTTCATCGCGCCAAGTTCTTCGTGGCGCAAGCCAAGTTTTCGTACAAACTAAAACCGTTTACCTGACGGTCTACTCGTATCTGTCACTGACTTTGTTCTTGGAGTTGGGCGTTCAGACGGCGATAGGACTTCTGTGATGGTGATGATAATTGTATAAAAAAAGCATTGATGTCCAAAAGACGCTGCATATCCCGCCATATCAGATAAACCTGAACCCTTAGATATTAGCTTTATTAAGACCGCATACCCTAATGAAAAAGGCTGTGCACGTCACTGATGAAAAGACCATTCTTGCATAATAATGAAATACCGCACTGAGACAAATTGCCGAGAATACTTTTAATTCGATAATAATATATGATCTTTATCTATTAAGAGGTTAATGCTTGCGTGACCCCAACTATTCGCTATAAGTAGATAAAAGTACTTACGTGCGATAGGTATCATTGCATATTTGCAGATCCAAGATTATACTTTCTACTAAGTATAGCCAGAAAACAAAGTTTTATTTTTTAACCGTATGTTCATGTAAAAAAATGAATCTATCAAATATTAACAGGATATGTCAACAGCTCAGTGTATATCGATATTGTTCCCGCAGTCCAATAGATCAATTATAATATTCTGAGCTATAAGTATTTACTCTGTGGCAAAATCTCATCCAGACGGTTCAAGTCATCCTGGCGTGATTGGGTAACAAACATGCTTCGATCCGTTCCTATTTATATCTATTCGATCTAAACATTCACTTTCATAAGATTTGGCCTGACAGTGTATGGCACCTCAACCTACTGGCGCCTCCATTATAAGTTTAACGCGTTACAACTTATCCATACTTAAATACATATAAACGCAAAAGTATAAATCTTTTCTTCTATTTAAGACTTCAGTGTAAAGATAGTTCAGTAAGTTATTAGGGTACTTAGAAATGTACTACATTAATTTGCTGCTACCGAAGCTAGGTGCTACTTTAATAGATAGTTAAAGTAAATAAAGGCATCAAATAGACGGTGTTATCTTCTTGCGGGGAGTATCTGACTGGCCCCGTTCCACGGTCGACGCCCTTGGGCGCTACGAGTGCACGTTATTTTATTACACGAACGTAACTCATACTACAAATAAGTACAGCCATCAACAAAAATTGAACGACTAAGTTGAGATTGAGACAATAAGTAAATGCTATTATATACCTAAACAGAAAACAGTCATAGTCCCAGACCAATGTACAGTGGGCTCTACAGTTGGGCTGCAAAAGTTCCTGGACACCTAAGTCTAATTTAACCAAAAGTAACTTAAATAGCGTTAATAAAATGAACTAGACCGATGTCTTGTTTTTTTTCAAGAAAATAAGTAAACTCATGCAAGTAGTATCGTAAATTTATCTACATTAATAAGTAGATCTATTACCAGTAGCTTCTAAGACTAGTAGTTGTGTAATGTCATCACTTCATAAAATTTTAGTTCCAAACTGTCCAGTAACTTTTGGAGCCCACAGTACATACATTACATGGATATTCATTCATGCATCGAGCATACATGTTGATACCCAGTAAAGCAGACAAAAAATGACAAATGTCTGATTCACAAAGGGAGCGAAACATATGCTTTCTTGTTATCGTGCGCAAAATCCACACGGATACCACCTCTACCAAAGTCGGAGGAGGTGATGATTATGTCGGACTCGAACCGACTAAAACGTACGCCGTCTATGGGTCGTTGATTACCGGAGGTGAGATAATACAATACATATTTGTCACACTCCGGCAGACTCTAGGACATCTCTAGGGTCACCCAATGCCCTGTCTCTTTCCGTCGGTGTCAACTAAGGGAAAGAGCTAGGTATCCTTAATCCGACAGAAAATAGCTCAATAAAGTACCCACATGACATGCACCCTATTACAAAAGACAGAATAATTGGCGAAATGTTTTACTTTACATATCTGCCTACCATTGGATGCACAGGTGTGAATATAATGAGTGATGTATGAATCTTTGTCATAGTGAATTTGATATTGTCGATTCGTTTTGATAGATCAATATGTAATCATAATTTCAAATCACTACGAACGTGATCTTCAAACCACCAACGACCGGAAATGCAGACATTTCGGACCGAGCTACGTACGAAATCATTCGGCATTGTATTGACGTTTCTATTATCTCAAGATTGTGAAGCCACAAGAGACGTCAATCTAGATTTTAGTGGAAGTTTAGTAATCTCCCGTAATTTGGTAGGTACCAAATTTAATGAGGTAAAATTCAAACTCATACATATTTTGTACATGGATTGCTTTTTGTAGGTGTTGGCTAATATCATAATAGAACGAACTCTTCCGGTAACTAAGAGATTATTAAAGTGATATTTTCGTTATATTTCTTACGTTTAATATTTGTTTCTATTACCTTTCGTGTCTATTTTTGGTTTTCCTATTTTGTAGGTTGTATGTACGCCGACGTCGATAGGTGTCTGTTACAAAATTTTATTCCCAATTTCATCTAGATATTTTCAGTTATTTTTATGTGAAACTGCCAAATACCTTTTTCAAATATTTACATTTTAGTAGGGTTTTCAACAATTTTTGGATTCAAGTCAAATAATTTATTGGTCAGAATTTGGTAGGTAAAATACATGTTACAATGCTTTGTTTATGCATTTGTTGGCACATACGGAGTGTAAATTTACAATTTATGTCATAATATTAGTTCCATCAAAAATATTGTTATCTATTATTATGTCGTTCAAAAAACGATTGATCTTGTGATATATTTTATTTAATAATATATTAAGTAATGGTTCCTTAAATAATATTATAGGTACATCGGTTGGCCATACTTTGCGGAAGGTTATTAAATATTCATATACAAATACAGTAAACATTTCCTTTATGTAGTTGCGGTGTTCGCAAATTGCTTTCACGGAACATACCCGAATATTATTACTATTTAATATTCGAATATGAAATATATACATATGTATATTTGCTTGAAAGGAAGTGTTGGTTCGTAAAAGGAATGAACGAGCGGGTGACAAAGCGAACGCCATACGTTCTCGGTGCATGAGGCATATTGCGAGAGCGAGCCGCGCTCTATAAATAGTTTACTATAAAAATACAACATCTTCTGAGAACTTCCGCATAAAGATAGGGGACTCACTATTTATCGTGTTTTTGCGCGGCCGTGTCCATACATATAAAGCGAGTTTCTCTTGGGATAAAAGAAATCCATTACATCATCACTCCTGAACCTTTTTCCCAACTTAGTTGGGGTCGGCTTTCTAGTCTAACTGTGATGCAGCTGAACTTCGATATTTTCCGTGAAGCGACTGCCATATGACCTCCACAACCAATGGTCCAATGACCAACAAGAAATCTATTGCATATCTAAATAAAAGAAAATAAATTGGATTGGATTTAGCATTAAATATTTTTTGCCTTAAAACAGTCTATAGGACTCAATATGAACAAATATAAAATATTGAAAAGTTTTGTTAAAGGAAATACATTACATAACAGTGAATACATTGTATTTTTTCACGCTGTTCCCAGTATATGAATAAGTAATTGATTTTTCTAAACTGTTACAGGTTTGTGAATATATATATTATGTGTAGAACTAACATGCTTATGCTCAGCTGGCACCGAGTGAGCCATGGATTCAAGAGACACAGGCGGCGACGGAAGTCACTTCCGGCAACGAACATGCCTCACGGCGACGATAAGGCTACGTGTTGTGTCGTTTTAGTATCACATACATGCTATACCTACTGCTGCAGTGCTGTCTACGGACGTTGCACTGCTTCCCGTCCGATGCTGATGACGATGCCGATACAAAATAAAAACCACAGAACTTGTTTGCATAATTGCGAAACCATGTAAATGCACGCATCATCATTTTTGTTAACTTCAAAGTTATAATTATTTTGCAATGAATTTCAGTTCGCATTCGGTCATCAAGCATTCCGCGCGTTCTCATAAATGATGACTATTTTAGACCCTTTATTACATAATATATCAGTTCGATTTATCTAAAGAGTATAATCATTTTCCATCATCTTATTAAGTGTATGAGTAACTAATTACCCTTACAGAACTAATGATAATAATAACCGACGACGTAAAACGTTTTACTTTTCTTCCAGAGCTGATCTCACCGTCTCATCCCCTTCTTGCTAAGAATGCGCGCACTGAGAAGCTTGGATCATAATTTGGCCACAGCTACTTGTATATTGTCCTAACCTATTTGTTTACAAACAGTTATGAACCCTGAGCGTTATTTATAACAGTGTAAGTTCGTATCGCAAATTATATTTAAATGTGTGTGTGTGAATGTCATTCTTCATACTACTGTACCTTTTAAAATTACAGGAAAAAGCTTCTATACACCTTTTGTTTAGGTACTTGAATAAACATTATCAATCTTGGTGTATCTTTTTAATGTTTTGTTTAAAAACTCAGTATAAAAATACTTTTCTGCTTGGAAACGCATTGTAAAGACTAAAAACCGGTATCGAACCACTAGTTTGTCAATTAGCACAGTTTATTAACTTAACATGTGTTTTTACAAAAAGTTGCCACAAGATTGTTTACATTTATTTAAGTACCTACCTATCTAAAAATGGAGTATAGTTCTCATTACATATCTTTACCTTATTAATTCTGTGATGGAAACTGAAAAGCGGCCAATGATTCCACACATAGCAGCGCTTTTCTGATTTCCGGCTCTTTTAATTTACTACACATTTAACAGACTTCAATTTCTAATTGGAGTGCATTGCACTGACCGAGATGTACAACGTTTTTACTTTAAGGCGCCGATTGTTTACCTGTTCTAAAAGCGGTGTCGGATTTTTTTACCGTACCGATAACATCATTCAGATTTTAATATAGACGCACAATATTTTCTTTATAATGTTCGTCGTGCCACAAATTACGCATATATTTGCGTGGTCTATATTTACTTAATAAATGAATAATGAGAATGGCATAGCTGGCATAGCTATTAAAATGATGAATCGTGGCATGACTACCGCCGCGCCGAGCAGCACCGCGCCGCCCGCGCGTGATGGCGCATCAACTAGTCCTGCTCACTGTGACTTTAACTTACTTATATTCAAACATAAGCGGTCTCATTATGTAGGTACAGTATATTTATTTGCATGGTGACATGACAACGGAAATTAACTGCTTGCATTCAGTATGGCGGTAAAGTTAGTGATCCATCATACTCGCTGACATTTTAACTCTCGTTTAATGGAACGTTTCCGGTGAATAGTGCGCAGACGCATTGCTGCGATTGTCGACGCTCGGGTCATCAGGGTCGACCTTTTATTGTTTGGTTATCGATAAGTCAGGCGCCACTGTCAGACCACATCACTAAACTAGTCTAAGCACGAAAGCTGCAAATCATATAAGATTTTTAACTCTGAAGGGACTCAGTGTTTCGCACGCAAAAATATAGGTATACTTAAATAAAGAATTTTAATAAAATTTTCTTTACGCATGATTAATTCCTTAGAATTTTCTCGACCTCATTACATGGCATTTATGACGAATTTTCTTGCTCCAATCTTATCCATCGGAGGCATAGTAGGGCGGCGAACGGAAGCTCGTCGCGTGGTTCGGTGCCATATACTTGGCCTGAGCCATGCTCCCGCCTGCCCGCCGCGCCGCCCGTCTCTGGGTACACCCCGCCGCACCCGGCCATCTCCCTCGAGGTGAATGAACGTCTTACATTGGATTTCTATTATGTATATTAGGAGGAATGCCTAACTAATGTTATTCACAACAATTAGACATAACAGCTTCGACTACAATTCCTGAATGTTAAGTGCTTACTAAGTTTAAATTAGACTGGTTGACCTTGTTTATATTAGTCTTATAGATCTTAATTACAAAATTTCAGGTACAGATATGATCTGTAAATATTTAATTAAACGGAGACCTTGATTTGGTCATATAAATTGGCTTTAAATTACAATAACTATGTGAGAAGCACAAAAAAAACTGATAGGTGATTGTAAGTACTGTGGGTACCTACCTATCTTGTAGTACCGGACGGCGACATCGATACCAACCTTAGGTATCGCTATCTTTAAGTCAACAGTGATTTGGATAAAAATATCGTTTACATTTTTTTTATAAGTACTATATATTAATATAGTAATATAGCCCAGTGTTCTTAGCTTTAGTCGCTGAGTACCTAAAACGCAGTCTGTCAATTTCGCGTTTTCGACTAAAGGCTATTATACTATGGGGCCGTTCATTACGTAACGACTAGTTTAGTATTAATCCTTGCTACGCCTACCTAATGAGTGCATTATTACAGATGAGTTAGCTAGCCGACGATTCGCGTACGATGCACCAACACACAGGCACTTTGCTTTAGTACATTTCGCCTTTTCAATAAAAAAAATTACAATCCGCTTTGGTTACTGTAATTATTTAAGTTTTCATTAACTTCAGAGGGGCTCTTGGCGCCGATAAAAATCAAACGCTGTTTGTTTTAATGCGTAATGTTTAGCGACAGAAGCATGATGGCGCACCCTCGCCGCGCCGCAGCGCCGCCATCGCGCGTCGGCTCTGCCGCAGCGGGTAGGGCGCTGCGCTGACGGTGACTCATCCTACTGTCAGCTGTAATCTAATTTTATTTTGACAGTCCAGCACCGCTTTGAAGCGAATCGTCCCACTTTACTTAGAATTTCGTGTTACCTTATGATTGTAATATAAAAATAACTGCTATATAACAAAATATAAGGTAGTTATTAGTGTTATTTTTTACTATAAATGTAATACATAGGTATACTACCCTAATTAATAATACCTGCAGAGCTTAAAAAAGTCTGAAGTCTGTCTGATTAACTTTCCTAATTCTGATTGAATTTTCAGTAGGAAAATACATTGTAAATAGGTAGGTACCTACTACTATTTTATTGTATGCTTTGAGTTGATGTTTCATTTAGACTGGTTTTATCTTAGAAAAAAAAAACCTTACAAAGGAAAACTATATCTGGATACATTGAGTGTAATAGTGTGCGGTCGTAATTAACTGATAGCATCGAACAGATTAATAGTAACGAAAATTAAGTCCCCATCATACATCTGTAATTAAAATGTACCACACTCTTATTTGATGGTATTGGCTTTTTACTAGCACAGGGAACTGTTGAAACATTAAATATCATGTACACACGTAGATAGAAATGCACCAAAAGGTACCTAGATGATCAGTTTCAGATTAGTTTTCAATTATTATCTTCTTTTGACGCTGACTGTACTGTACTTCGCCAAAAAAAAATTGAGAATATCAATAAGTACTTATAATACGTACAATTCTGTGTTTATCACTTATAATATAGGTAAACGAAGTAGGTCTAGGATATACCTACAAATGCTTATTGACAATGACATATGCAGCGTACAATCGTAGGAGAACCGCAGTCGTATCGCATTCGCATCGAGTTCCATATTCAGTATTGAATTCCAATAGGTATTGCTTTTCACGGACAATCGTAATAAACATTCACATACATTACATAGTCTGTTTATATTATTACCGCGTCGTATTATTGCTTCACATTGAATAAAATAAATTCATGTAGTGCAATTGCAATCGAACAAAATAAAATTGTGTCTTCCCCTTCCCCTTCGAAGAAGTTATAATTTAAACGTCAATCAATAAGCCTGTAAATGGCAGGACTCCTGCCTTTTTGACAAGTTTTTATCTTCAATTAATTAGCATTTTATCGTGGCTTTTCTTTACATTTTAAAACTTCATTCATTCAACTCGCAGTTTCTAACTTTTTATTAATTTCGTCAAGATAACTTTATCGTATTATCTTTATTACCGTAGACAGTTAATTATCTGTCTACGATCTTAACACGGAATTACACATTCGTAGATGACGACCGTTTTGCTCTTTCGCTGTGATAACCTTAACCTTCTCTTCCCAGTAACATAACATTATTTCGAACTGGTGTATTAATTTGCCTGCGATACAGGACTGGTCCTGGTTTCATTCATTCATTCAAATAATTACGTAACAAAATGTGGGGCACAGTTCTGGACCGAAAAAATGCACCGTGTCATAAAATAAATTCACAATTACATACCGGAACATAGTTATACGAAAGCGATTCATTACTATCTCACTAGGAATATAGTTAAAAAACGGTCCAAGTTTTGTGATATACTTATATTACTAGATTAAGCTTAGTGAAATAGAAAGAAGAAGAAGTAGAAACTATATTAGGGCTTTAACATAGCACCTGTCAAATTTACCTGGAGATTATATATATATATATATAATCTCCAGGTAACATAAATAAAAAATATAAAGAATAGAAATAATAATATATGATAATATTTCTTACAATAATATATTATTTTATATATTTTTTATTTATTTATATTTTAGCCTGTTCATCGTTTCAGAAACCCAAATTGATTTGACATCCTTGTTAAATTAATAGCAGTGTTAGTTGATCAATGATTTGACGGGCCTTTCAGAAACCGGCGGTAATATTCTTATGTCATACTCAACGAAGTATGGCACAACGTATAAACAAAAGGTATTATGTCAAACTTTTATTGATGGACTGCAAATGCGGATATAATCTGACTGATTTTGAAAGCACTTTGCTACAGTAAACACGTATAATGTATTGGTAAGTTGGTATCAATAACGTTACATAATATGATTGATCATTGTGATCACGCTCGGTCCAAGTTCACACGTCCGTCCGTAATAATATAAATTAAATAGTTTATGGGTAGTTCTACGATAAGAGGTTTCGTTTCTATGGAGGATACGGCCAAGGAGAAAAATTTGAATTTGTCCATGAAACATATGTGTTATGCTTTTTGACCCGTTTATGTACCTTTTCACATAAGGGCAAGTCAATTTATACATATTTTGTTACTTTTTGGAAGGCCAGGGTAAATACATCGGGCAGGGTAGAGACATCAAGATCAGGGTAGATAGGAATTTGACCAGGGGAGGGAATTTGAAGCAATAAAAATAGTAATAAAATTCAAAGAATCAACTTTTACTTAACATTGTACTTAAACTTTATAATCAGGCAACATTTTTTATCACATTTATTATTAATCACACTAATTTATTTCCTATTAATCCCACTTTTCTAATTTTTCTCAAAGGTTTCTTTTATTTTCATTCTGTACTATGCCATATTTTTTCAACAGTGTTCACAACATTGGTTATATTCAGCGCGTCGTTGCCTACGCTCTTTCGCTTTCTTCTTTCATATGTTTTGCGCCTTACGTTCTCTTTGTGGCCATTGATCGACAGTTTGTTTAATTCCTTTCACCTTCTTTTTATTATATTTTTCCTTTATTTCTTCTCCAACTTTTCTTCACGTGTTCTCTTTTCCTATGGTGCCATAATCTATAACAAAATGAGACAAAAATAATAATGATGACTATGCATACCCTACTATACATACACTTCAATCAATCAATCAATCAGCCTATCGCAGTCCACTGCTGGACATAGGCCTCTCCTAGTGTGCGCCACTGCTCCCTATCTCTTCCTTCTACATACACTTACTATACTTAAATAAGTACCTTGTATTTTGGTGATAGGACATTTTGCGGAAAGGAGAATTCATTTTATTTTTAATATTTAGTTATACTGAATGCAGTTTTCTTTCAATGACATGCTGTCCAATGACTGCATCCATTGTTATGCAGACGACAGCACCCACCACCCACATGGGAGTTTTCATGGACATCCTGCGGTCAAGCAGTCTGACATTGCAGAAAAAAGGCAGCTTCTTGTCACTGAACTTGACCAGCTCCTGTAGCACTTTTCTTCATTAGGGCTCTGAGACTCTGGTCGAGTTCATTGCCAAGAAGACATGCTTGTACGTTTACAGCAAAGGTATCTTCCTTCCTTCCCCTTCCCACTCTTCAGAGCACGCCACTGCCACTGCAGTACAGCCTCAGTATCCTCGGCATGGATGTTAGCTGCAAACTAAACAACAAAAACTATATCGAGAGCATCATCAAGACAGCATCACATAAACTCGGGAGTCCTGAACAGAATGAGACGTTTCTTCACGCTGGAGCAGCGGTGTCTTCTTTACAAGACACAAATTCGCTCCTGCGTGGAATACTGCTCACATTTCTGGGATGGCTCCGCAAAGTACTTATTAGATGCTATCAATGCGGTGCAGCGACGTGCGGTCCGCATTATTGGGAGTCCTGAGGTCACAAATACCTTTGAGCCTTTGTAGATGCGCAGAGATGTTGCATTACTGGCAGTATTTTACCGTCTGTACCAAGGTGAATGCTCTGATAAGCTCTTCCAATTAATCCCACCCTCGCCTTTCCTACACAGGACAACACGCGCAGGGCTTATATGCCACTCGCATACGGTGCGGAATATCCCATTAAGAATCAAGTGATTCGGTGAGTGTTTCCTCTGCCGCACCATTAAGTCTTGGCATTCCTTATCGGCTCACGTGTTTCCTTCTTCCTACAGGCCCGGGTCCTTTAAGCGGGGCGTGAGAAAGCTTGTGATGATAGCGTCAAGCTGAGTGCCACCATTGTAACACTTAACGTGTTTGTAATGGTGACCTCCTGAGACGTTGCCTTCAGCTTACCATCAGACGGTCACCCCGTGTGATGGTAAGCTGAATATCATCATTATATGTATATTATCTCCCCTGGTCAGTATGTCTCTCCCCTGGCAGTACAATTACCAGGGGAAATACGCCAGGGGAAAGACGTTTTCATGACTTATTAAATTATTTTAATTTAAAGAATACATGTTTCGGTTAATAATAGATTAGGCTTTGACTATTACAGTATTACTAAATTAGGACAGGAAATGCAAACGAATTTAATGATTATTATAAGTTTTATAACTTACCAGTGGAGAGACACAGTGACCTTGCGAAGCCACTACACCGCACGGACTCTTCACCATACAGTCAAAATGGCGTCGATCTAACCGCTCCTGTGCTTAGTATTGCTAATTTTACGTAGTTAGATGTCCTTGAACACGTTCAGGATTATGGCCGTCTTATATTTTTTATATTGTAGATGCGATTAGAACAATGCCAGGGTAGATACGCAAAAAAAGCTGGACAAAACTTAAGTTCAAAAATTATTGAAAATAAACAAGTATTGTTGAATTTTTCTCTGATAATATTTAGATATATTTACTTAAATTTGTAGTAAAGGTAGTTTGCTTTAGCATATAATACAAATAATGTATGTATTGAATGCTAGTTAAATTAAAACCGGCAAAGGGACAGGCCAGGGTAGAGACGTTTTTAGACTTTACAACGGATTTTACAAAAATATGCTGCAATTGGACATTTAATTCTAATGTTATTTAATAAAGGACATTAAAGTGATGTGATTCATTGTAAAAAATAGCAACGCATAGAGTAAAAATACACTTTTAATGTGATTGCCGCAGTAGTTACCTCTTATCGTAGAATCACCCTTATAATATAATACGTAGTAGGTGTTCTATAATAAGTAATAGCTTTTTAATCAACGAGAACGAGTATATTTTATAACATAACACTTTACTATCAACAAGACAATCATTTTTGAAATCATGTCTACCTGTTTGTTCAGGGAATTTCCAAAGAGACTGGGCTCATTTTGACGACGTTTTTACTGCAGATAGTTCATCTTATACCAAGGATGGCAAACCAATGGCACGTCTACCAATGATGGCACGCAGCACATTTTTTTCGGCATGCACGAAAGCTCGGCCGGTTTAAATTGTTGGATGCGTCCATGCCATAGTTTGGGCGCTAGAAAATAAACGAACAGATGGATTGCTTTTGAGAAAGCATATTACATATTATAGAGGTGTACTATGCCAATTCGAAGACCAGATAATCGAAATCAACCTTGGTATCAAATTTCTTCAAAAGTTTAGTAGTTTAGTCGTGAACGGTGAAAACGTAACAACATTGCTGCCACCCCTATAATATTAGATATTGTGACAATAATCAAGAAGTTATTTGAAGGCACGTCTAGGGTTTAATCAATTTTTTTTTGGCACGTTGAAACGTTAAAACGTTGAAATACGGTGTAATTCACGTTACACTTTGAATTAAGAAAAAAGTGTTAGGATGGAAAAAGATTTAAACTTAAATTTATGTGTATGAGCACTATGTCGCAGGCATAGCACTATTACGTAATATTTACGTTCTATAGTAGTACTGTAAAGCGAAGATCATTAAATATATTTTGGTAACGTATCTTATAATGTATTGAATGTTTATATAATAGTCGCGTGTTTGTAATAAGTATAAATAAAAAACAACAATCTATCATTACTCGGTTCGGCGAGTGAAGGTGTGATAGATGAGTAACTAATATGTGATGTGTAATGATCGGTTCCACCAGCGTAATACGTTATGTCGTCTAGATACCTCGCTGATGATATCACTTGCTTAGTCGTATTTGTATAGTATCACCGACATGTGTTTATTGTATAATAGCTCAATGACAAGTACATTACTAAGTATTTACTAGACAATTCGTTTAGAATAAAAATTGTGTCGCGGTTCTAAGAGAGACGGGAATGAATTCGGTACGGGACGCAGGGCCTTTTATGTGATGTTATCTGTATGATAGCAACGAAAAGTATCGCGTTGTTGCTGGTCTAGCAGTGGTCCTAAAACGACCTTCGAATCGATGGAAACAGTCAGTCTAGGAGACCTTATAGATTGCATTACATATAGGACATACGAGTAGGTATCGGTGTACTTGCGTTCATTCTAGCGGTATGTATCTATCACCTGCTAGGGCCCAGCGCAAAGTGCGTTCCCCATACCCGGGGTTCAGACGGAAACAGCGTAGTCCCTACACCTGACGGGGGTCATCTCAAAAAAGAAGGCCCCGGGTGCGAGGTATATTATGTTGGTCACTATCTCACCTCCAGCAACTAAAGGCCCAAAGACGGCGAGTGTTTTAGTCGGTTCAAGTCCGGCATAACATCCCAAACCGGCTCTGGCTGGGAAGGGGTGTATCCGTGAGGATTTTTCACACGATTATAAAAAAGGCCCGAATTTTACTAATACTGATTTTCTAATAATATTCAATCTAAATTGCGTTAATACAGTTTACTCCACGAATTTAATTAAATTGAGGCAGAATTTCCACCAGTAATTAACCTGAGCGAGCTGCCGAGCATTTAAATCACCAAAATGAGTAGACAGTTTAATGAAATTAAACCCGTTTATATTCATCGATAATATGCCTAATAATTTTGAAAGATGAAACGTGAAATTTATATTTAATAGACGATAATAATCTCCTGAATATTGGTCGAATATTTTTTCAAAATATTAAAAAGAAAAATTATAGTTGCTTTTCAGTACCCTAGATAGCAGTAACGCTGATTCGATCAAGTACTAGAGTGGAGCCCGGGAATCGGAAACGGAAAGGCACACCTCCGTTTTCCGATTTGAGGCCCCTTGAAAAAAAAACAAATCTCAGAAGCCATCACCAGAGATTTTTACTCGTGAGAATGGTTACATCGGACTTGAATCGACCAAAACGCAAGCCGTCTTCGGGTCTTCGGTTGCCGGACATGATGTAGTAGGTCCCCTCGCACCTCGGCCGAGTATATATTACATACTTGTGAATTGATATTTGTCTCGTCTTGTACGGTTCAAAATTGTAAATAAGTAGAGATAACCGTTACCAAACGACGAACTAGAGAATCAATAAATTTATTGATGTTGTAATTCAACCTTCTGTAGAATTTATTTCCTTTTTGTTGTTTGGGCCATTTAGAATAAAGGTAACAGTGAAGAAGAGTCATAAATTCCCAGCTTCCTAGCGGCTATTGAAGCTCCGTGGTTAGGGTAGATTGTAGGAATTTTTAGCTCTCTAAGTACCCATGTAACGAATGCCACA
The DNA here is from genome assembly GCA_963691645.1 of Pelosia muscerda. Lineage (NCBI taxonomy): Eukaryota > Metazoa > Arthropoda > Insecta > Lepidoptera > Erebidae > Pelosia > Pelosia muscerda. The sequence goes on along the minus strand of OY829098.1, from coordinate 12,621,995 downwards.
GACGTTCGTATGGCATATACAACGACGGCTTAACGTCTCTCCAAGTTACGGAGGACTTACTGTGTTATGAACCAGTTTAGAACCATCCATAGTTTTGGTCATAATAGTATTACTATAATTATAATTGTTTTCACTAAACCCTTTAATACAAACTTACATGTTTTTAAACTTTACCAAATTCAATCTAGATTAAAGTGTAGGTAATCCTAGAGAAACGCATATTTGTGGCCATACAGAAACTCTATTGTGATAACTTTCGAAACTGTCCAGAGTTAAGATTAACCATCTATTGGGTACTCGGATATAATGCATTGTGTTTATAAAACACGCATAGATCTACTTCCTACAATAGATTATAATCTGCGTCAGAAAATAGATAGTTATGCATCGTTAGAACCATTAAGAATACAACTGAGACAGGCTTTCGTAATCTAGCAACATCTATTAGTCTCAAACACAGAGCACATAATACTTATCAATGATCAGACCGAACCTATCTCAGAAAATAAATCATACTTCTTTAGGACCATTAAGGATATAAGTGTGATAGGTCTTCGTAATGTAGGAATATCTATAAGTCTGGAGAAATTAATTGTAATCCTTATGACAGAAGTAATGGGTTAGTAATCCCATTCGGACGTTGCGGATTTATGTTCTGAAGAGGGTACATGCATGACATCTACTGATAGAAATTCGAAATTACTTCATGGCACGTGAGCACGTGAATTTTATGTCGGTTTTGGCAAGCTCCGGATATAAATTGTATAGTAGCCTCCAGGATTCGACTTAATTAAAGAAACCGAGGTATCGCTAGTAATTAAATGGCCTAACTAATTTCATGTGATTGACGATCCTGGGGGTCTAGAGAAGTGACAATAGTTTTGTAGAATGGAATGGAATAGATTGATAAATGTATGGGATTGACATTCGTTCACACCCGACATAAATGTCATAATCGTCAAAATACATCTCTATCTATCCACAGAAAAATTAAGTACCTTTATTCCCTGTCTCTGTCCCATACATTGAACACTTAATTATTTGCATTCTACAAAACGACTACCAACAATTGCCACTTTCCTAGAGCTCTTGGTTTATGAATACTATTTTTTTGAAGATCTGGTTCAGGATTTGCAGATCATCAACTTATGGCAGAAGACTTTTTTTATAACTCGTTTAAATTGTTTGGGATTCATAAATAATTAAGCAATTTCTGTCAAATAACAAAATATTTTATACAGTACATTGATAAACGGTTTCCAAGTACATAAAAAGCACTCGTAAGTGAGAATGGATATGGGGCTGAAGGTTAATATTATTTTGTTATTCAGGAGAATATAATTTGGCCAAAGTTGAATATGCATTGAGAAGTTTTGCGTTTGAATCGAGTTCAGAACACAGAATCCACTTCTAACAGCATTGCTTACTATTGTTGCTATTGTAGTTAAGACAGATCGTAGGCGTAGAACAACAACCTATCTGACTTTTGACTTCACTCGTCGGAAACAAGAGTGAAGTTCGGCTAATGGAGTAACCGCACATAATCCACTGTATTCAGCTTTTGTCTATAAAACAACGATGTATCTCAGAATACAGAATAAAGTTTGTTCTGTATTCTGACATATATGTATGGAGATGCATACACATCCGTTTTTGCTTACTTATATCGCGGTAAACATGTATAAAATGTGGACGATGTGTTTCTATTATGCAAATATTTTACCCAGACAGAAACAGAATAGAATATTTACTTATTTGTTTGGAAAGTTGGTATTACAATAAGATGTCGTTACGTTATGTTATGTTGCTATTTAGAATTTTAGATATACAAAATAGTTATTTGTGCAACAAGAGAGCAAAACTGTTTTTTGCTGCGAGTGCTGATTTTGAATCCTGAGCAAGCGAGGGATTCTAGGATTGAATCACGAGCGTAGCGAGTGATTCTACTGTAGAATCCTGAGCGTAGTGAGGGATTCAAATGCACGAGATGCAAATAATTTTGCTCTCGTGTGGCACACATTACTTTTCACTTCAGCAGCGAGAACACATAAGAAATATTACTTAGAAGATAATGCAACACTTATTAACAGAACAGAACATCTATTATTAATTAAAATAATGCTGAAAATTTTAAAAGTTAATAATTAATCTAATTACTTATTGCTGTTCTGCAAATTCAAAGTTGAAAGTTAAAAGTTAAATTTTATACCCGTTATTTTTAAGGTGTGTTCAGAAACAGCGTACGTGACATTTTATTTTTCAAATGTTGATAATAGTAATCATTATAAATACCTACTTATGCATTACTTATTTTGGTATTCAATAACATTCCATAATTATTAAATAACGTAAATAAAATACATGGTTATTCTTTTACAAATATCTTTCAAATTTAAAATTTCGAAATAGGACCTTTGACGTGCCATAAATTTAAAAAAAAAACCTTCAAAATACTTGTGTTTGTCACTCGAACTTTTTAATGGACGGCCAAGAGACAGAGTGCTGTGTATGTAGTTCGAAAGTTATTCGCGGAACAATTCTTTTTGAATCTATGGTTGGCACTCTTTATTGAAAATTAAAAAAAATAAATTAAAAAGCTACTTTGTCTCACTGAGTGAGCAAAATCGCATTTTGCACACTGTTTTTACGCAGCAAAACTCACTTGTTTGAGCTGCTGTGGTGAAAAGGTATTGAAGCAAGTTAATCATGCACTCATAAAAAGTCAGTATAGACAATAATGTAGTATTTTTTTTCATGCCAATATGTTGTGTACCACGAGTACTACCAGGGACCTTCGGCTTCGGGAGCGTTCCCCTTACACCCTGTATAGATATCTAAGTGATCTAAGTTATCTAGGTATTTTGAATTTGTGACAAAATATCAACTTCTATTGGCATGACTCCCGTAATTTATAACAAGACACCAAGCAATATGAGATAGCAGAACCAGAACATATTGTTAATCACGTACTTTTATTTATACTACAAAGGTGGCAGATAAGCACACTGCCCATCTGATGGAAAGTGATTACCTTAGACTATGGGCAATTGCCAGGGGCGTAACATTATTCTTATAGTCAGGTAAAAAGTCAAATACCGAGTAGTAACACTAATGCACTAATAGAGCAGTTACATTTTTTTTAAATATTGACTTTAAGGTTATTTTAATTGGGCTAGTTTACCACAGCACCAATCGTATTGTTTATATCACTCTCATAATTTTCTTTATCAGTACATTTAATTAGAGCCGTACTATCATTTGCAAAATATAAGACCATGCTATAAATAAGAGGGGCCCCAAGTTCCGCCATGTTTTGGTTTCTACAAAATTTAAGGAGCCGATCTTAGTCGGACACTAATTCTTCTCCCTGATGTACCAAATTAAAAACCAAGATGCGTGATTCATCTCCTCCATCCTGGGTAACGAACACAACAGTGCCTCCCTCGCGCGAGGGAGACCGTTGCGGCGCGGCTGCCCTGCAGACATATTTTTAATCTGTAGCATTTGAATGTAGATTCACGACTCATTTACTTTTAACCCGTAGAGAGTATAATCCAATAAATATAATGGTAGAAATATCGTTCAGTTAAATCTTTAACATATTTATGTAATCAAAACCATTTAGTAAAGTATACGATGCCCGGAGTGTTTTAAAGTTGATCCATGTGGCGTCGTGGCATGTCAAATTGGTCACGCGGCCTAACTAGGCACATGTAGGTACCTACTCTGTAAGAATATTGCGCCATCTTTGTTATAACAGCTGTTTTATTCATAACTGGCCAAATGTTCCAGATTACCATGTTGACGGCCTTTGCGTAATTTTACATGATTCGGTTCTCATGTATTCTGAACGACACTACCGTATCCTGTCTTGAACTTAACCGATGCCCGTTAATTTTAGTGTCACTGGTTTTATAACCAGTAGGTATGTACGTAGGTAGACCTCCCCCGGAACGCCAACGCTTAGAGAGTTGCGAGAATAATTTAAATAAGTTACACACCTAGGGAATATTTACAATGTAATGAGTTAATGGGACAGGGCACTAGGCACTATACCTACATTTTGATCAAAGTAGAACAGTAACTTTAACTAACAGTAATTAGTTAGGTATTTCTGTTATTTATTTAGACACTTGAATTACTTAGCAAAGTGTTAAATTATTTAGCTGCTAAATTACTTAGCTAGGTGCTTAAATTGCTTAGTTAGGTACTTCTATTCGTTCTAGGTACTTCATCTGTACCTTTCTATACCTATTAGGTATAGTACAAACCTATCAAGACGGGCTGCACAACTTCTTTTCGCGGTACTCTAATATTTACTCACAGTAACTAAGTAAGTACCTAATATGTTATTCTGAATCAGACAATTCTGATAAGTACTTAGTACCTAATTGGACTGTTTTGTTATGAAATTTATAAGTACCTAATAACAAATAATACAGGTAACTCCTGCACTCGTCAACAAGAGATTTATTTATTTTACTAGGTACTTAAACACTATTTTTGTTAGTGGGTACCTATGTACCTACTTGGAGGTAGGTATCTAGGTAGTTAGATGTCCTTAATCAACGTAATAAAAATATTAAATGATAATGAAGGACTAATAATGCAATCACGCATGTCATAATACTTAGATGTAGTAGTTAATGTTTAAAATACCTATCTACCTAAATAATCCAGAAAAAATAATCTTCGGAAATAACTAAATAAGTATGAAAAGTACTTGTTGCATTTAATTCAAGAATTTCACAAGGCAGTGTTCAATTAATCTAGGTTTATGAATTGAGGCCATCGTTTCAATAATAATTAATTATAAGCAACTTATCTCATCATAACAACAAATGGAACACTCACCAGTATTCAGATATTCACTTCCAGATTGTTCATATCAAGTCCAGTTTATTAGTACAAACGGAAATACATTATTAATTACAATAACAATAGTGAATTCAATATAATTTTCACTTTCAAAATCTTCACAAAGTGCGTACGCTGTGTCGGCACAGCGTGCACATTCCGTCGATAAATCAACACGGAGAAGAGTTGTCCGTTCAAAGAATACGTCCGTACCGTGACTCTGCCGCCGGTATCATAACGAAACGAAACGAAGACCGAAACGATACCTAACCTAAACTCGCTTTGTACCTATATCATACTTTTCAAAATATCGCAACGGTGCATTGGCATATGTAACGCCCTCTATCAAATATGCACTCAACTAATACCAAAGCTACTGAGTCAAATAGCTATAACTATCTACTAGTTTTAGTATGCACTGGTTAGATGGCGCAGTCAATCATATATTTACTACAGCGCCATCTAAGAATATGTCTTGATTCTATATAGGCAGCGGATAACTGACTACTCACTCTCATTACTTAAAAATCAAACAACTAACTAGATGGCGCTAGTCATGATTTTTCACTGTAGTACTTTGAAAATTTGTTAAAGTATTTCGTCTCATTTTCAATGTTATTAGTGTTTAGGAGGTAATCTGTGGTTTAGGGTTCTGTATCATAAAAGTAATAAATATTATAAAATAAAAGTAATAATAATTTTAAAATTCTCAAGACAAAGAAAAACTGTCGTGTTGGGGTAGCACTCCCACATGTTATCGTTGTCGATACGATCCAGGGGGCCTAAAAAGGCCACTTCATGAGACGAATCGGATTGCAGTGCGTCTTCCAGTTCGTCCGACGAAACGCTTTACGATTCGCCGACTGTCATAAAATGAAACACATTAACCATACCCATGCGACTCACCTACATTTTTTTTTTAAATTTTATTTCATGACATACAGCGGCATCTGGGTTCAGGGCGCGAACTATATTTCAATTTTTTAATTTTTTTACTTTTAATTTATTTATTTTACGGCCATGGATACACATCCTTATAAACTTTTTTTAAAATTGATTTTGTCAATGTTGTCATTATACAATAAAAAAATGTATGGTAGTAAAATTAGCACCATATCCATTAAATTATAATATTTAATATGTGATATTTAATTAACAATATCATCATTTAAATTTCTGGGATCCAAAAATATTGTTTTTATGCATATTTTGTCAAAATTCATTATGATAATGTGAAACAATAGTAGAATCCAAAGTCATAGTGTCACTTTCGTCAAAGTCAAAGAAAAAAAAATTTAAATTTTCACCATAAAAGAAAATGGCTGCCGGTACATTTGAATTAAATTCGAATTTAGTTGTACTTTTTCATGTTCATTTCTTGAATTCATCTAATATTCACGTTGAGTTCACCTTGCCGCTCCGTGTCATAGATAAATCTAACGAATAAAAACATCGAAAAGTAATCCCTCTACTGGTTTGACGTGATCCTCCTACATTGCAGTTTAGACCAAGGTACTTACCCTGAATTTCAAAGATTAAAATGTCTAGAAATAAGTGTTGTGTGTGTCCCTGGCTGTCTAGTGACGAAAGATGATGGTAAGTTTTTTTAATTTATTACGCAAACACAATGTGCCGCTGTGCTCTTACCTAGATCTAATAATGGTTTTTAACAACATAAAGTACCCTGCGATCTTCCAGTACTAAAACAGTGGCTTAATCATTTCGGAGGAGTTCGATAACCAAGACTGCGACGTAAAATGTTTATATATTAGTGAATTAAACAATATATTTGTATAAAAATTTTCACCTTATAAGAAAATGGCTGCCGGTACATTTGAATTATATTCGAATGTATTTGCACTTTTTCACTTTTGATTAATTCCTATCAACAGTATCTACTCCTTCGGGGCTTTGAATATGTATGTACCTATATACAGTAGGCCTTTAAAAGTCTGGACAGTTCGTACAAAAATTGTATGAAGTGATGCCACTACACAACTACTATATAGTCTTGAAAACTCCTGGATAATAGATCTACATATTAATATAACTAAGTTTGGGATACTACTTGCATGAGAGTTTGATTAGTATTTAGTTTATAGTTATAGTTATAGTTAAGTAATAAGGTAAAAAAGTAAATAAATATATATTGATGGTGGGAGGGGAACCCACAACTCATTCCCGGTTTAACAATCCCAACAATAGTAATAGTTTCTTCTAAAGAAACAAGACATTGATCTAGTATATTTTATTAACGCTACATAACTATACTACTTTCGGCGGAATCTTGCTGATTACTCCCCCCGGAGAAAGGAGGTGAGTCATTGGTGCTTCAAAGCTGAACCCTCAGTGCATGCCACAGTGACATAATACTAACTCAGCATACGGAATGACTCTAGGCCACTACATATCTTTGCAAGTAGCTTTAAACTGCTTTGTTTAACTGCTCCATAATAAAAATGTCAAACCTTCTTTTAGGTGTTGAGTTATTTCATTTAAATGTTATTTCTTCTCATTTTAGGTGTTACTCTTCACCGTTTTCTTAATTTTACATTGAATCCTGAACGTTATATGACATGGATTTCCCATATTGATGATAATATACATCAACTGGATACAAATCATGTTTACAACAATCTAAGAGTATGCCGCAAGCACTTCAGGGCTCTTTATTTGTACCCAAAGAATCTTGTTTGTAAATTAGCTGTACCAGAACTACTACTACCAGGTAAATCATTATTTTCTTTTACTGAGCTCACTGTAGTGTTGTCATTTATAATTTAATTCTTCAATCAACTAATCATTTTTCTTAATTATCTCCATCAGGACATATTCAGAACAAATTTAAAATAACTCTGTAGGTTTAATGTGAGAAAATTAAACTATCTATTGAAAACCAATACAAGATACACTTTTTTATACCACTTAGGTGGTAGACATGCGCGACCCGCCTGTTGGAAAATGGTTACCGTGGCATATGAATGTTTGCTACAGCATGGCAGCAGGGGCGTCACATTCGAGCTGCTGACCGTATAGAGGGGAGGGAAGACCGTAAAGAGAGCCTCTATGCTGTCAGTGCAGAAGACAAAGAAGAGTTTCTCGGTCTTCCCTCTGACAACAAACAGCCTCTCCAGTGAGCTCACCGCTAGAAACAACCAGTTAATTATTAGCCGCGGCATTCTCCATGGTGGAGGTACTTCCCCAGCTCAATTAGGACGGGAGATAATGTCATGTCCTAGCACCTTTTTTTATACCTCTAAAGTGGCAGACAAGTACCTACACCCACCTGATAGAAAGTGTGAAACTGACGTTTGCAACATCAGAGGCATCACATTCGAGTTACCGACCTTGTAGAAACCTTCTAATGCCCTTGAATAACCCCACATTGTAGTCACTTTGAAAGACCACAGTAGCGGGGAGTTCCACAACTTGAGCGTGCTATCCCTTCTTAGTTCCTTTCATACAATCCGATGTACACAGTTTCCGGTCGTAATGTGTGAGAATGAACTCCCTGTCTGTGGTGAGCAGTGCAATAAAATCTAACATTTCCTGCAAGTATGGAATTGTAGACGATCCTCAGCGCCCGTCTATGTAACTCTCTTCTACTAACTACCTACTACTCTTGACTCTTATTAGCATTAGCTACTACTCTTGACTCTTAGTGCACCCATTTGATGCCATTATTAGTTACTTATGGAATTAATTTTTTTATCTTCAGCTCATGACCAGCAAGAAAAGGAGGGTTATTTTCCTTCTACATCTACACCGCTCGCTGTGACTCTCCTTCTTTCAATATCTGCAGCGCAGCATCACTTGGAATGCCCTGTTGCAGGAGCCGAAGTTAAGAGAATTCGGTTAGAACACAAATATTCTGGTAAAGGTCTTTTCTGTTCTATTTATTATTATTTTTTAAACCACTCGGGTAGCACACATGCGTACGGCCTACCTTATGGAAAGTGGTCTCCGTGGCCTATGGACGGTTGCAACACCAGGGGTATCACACTGTAGAAATATTGTAAAACAAAATTAATGTTTGTCATTTTGTATTATAAGTAACAGTTGCAGTGACATACCCTCTCAAATAACAAAAAAAAATTATGGCTCCTCAATTTGACCTCGCCTGATTGTAAGCTGAAAACAAGTCTCAGGAAAGAAGGTCACCAATACAAACACATATAGAACTATAATGGTGGCGTTCCGCTTGACGGCCTAATCAGATGCTTTTTCACGCTTCGCTTCAAGTACGAGTGTCATAGTAGCTTAGAATGGATTACGGTCACCTTTGCAGACATCAATAATACTAAAACAGTGTGAGCCAGCTTCAGTATCAGAGTACTTTTATAGGTCAGAAAATATGTTAAATGTACATCCGAAAACCGATTGAGGTGCGAGTGCTAATCAAAGTTAAAATTAAGTAATATTTTACTTTTGCAATTAGATATGGCCGCCGTAAGAATTTTTATAACTTAATATTTTTTTTATCTTCAGGTTATGAACACCAAATAACCGAGGAAAATGTTCATTCTACTTCAACACCAGGCTTTGAGACTACATCCGTATGCAGGAATATAGTGCCACTAGAGAAAAAACCAAGAATTCCTGAGACTCTCCTTCCTTCGACATCTGCAGCACAGCATCACTGGGAAAGCAATGTTGCAGGAGCCGAAGTTATGAGAGATCAATTACAACAAGCTGATTCAGGTACAGTTCCTTTTAGACCCATTCTTCGGTCGAATCGACGGCATTTTCGTCTTGCCATCATGGTGTAGTAATTGGTTTTGGTTGGTCGCTACTCACGGAGACGACCCGAGTACAGGCTGCGCTCTACGAGACGGCTTACAACGACCCATTAATTCATTCTGTTTTTTACCACTTTGATGGTACACAAGCACACGGCCCACCTCATGGAAAGTAGTTACCGTGACCTACGAATGTTTGCATCCCCCGGGGTTCTCATGCTACCTGTGAAGAGAGATGCTATGCTGTCAGTTCAGAAGACAAATTAGTGTTTCAAACCATCACATAGTAGTATCAATTAAACTCGGTCTTCCCACTGACAACAAAAACTCTCCAGTTAGTTCTGGCTACTCTGACCCTACTCACTCACACAATACGTATCACAAGTTTGTTAGTTGCTGTGATATTCTATAGGCCTTATTTTGCAGACATTTTGACACAGCATAGTAAAAAACATCGAGGTAGAGAGAAGCTTTAATTTAGATGACAAACTATTGGCACTGTCTATATATAAGAAAATCCCTGAGGGATACTAACGCCAAGTACTCTACCTCAAAGTGATGGGGAAATGAGTTTGATGCATACTTATGAAGAAATTATAAAATAAAATAATTTAGGCCTTTCTGATCTTAAAGCATACTTCCATCCGGCCAAACCATAATCCTATCTTACGGACAAGAATAATAGCACTTCGGGCATGCGAGGAATCTTGAAATGAAATCCTAATAAAAAATAACAAAATAAACGAATTACTTTGTTGTTTAAAATAATATTACCTCTGCCACCCCAGAGTGAATGTATGTATAATATTGTTAAATTATTGTTTCTTCTATTTTCAGAGGAAAGGAAGAAAAACAACCAGACAAATATCGTGATACAGCTGATGTTTTATTATTGTTTGATCTGTTCAGCCTTTTGACTCCATCAGTGAAACGATCATATAAAACACAAAATTTACAAATGAAATTTAATAGGGAAGAAAGTGGTGTCACAATGAGAATACACAGGTAACATATTTTATTAATACAATGGCATTTGTGGTTTATTTTTGCAAGCGGCTTTGTCCGCAAACAAGCAATTTGCCCAAACTATTAACCCAATGGAACACATTAACAAGTTAAAAAGTTTCCAAGTTAAATCTGGAGATGTGTAAATTATCACCCAACCAGTTCACCTGTTTACGCATCATCTTTACAAACTTTAACTTTACATGAGCACGACTGCTCATAAAATGTTAACGAAGCCGCGGTAGCCTCGTGCTATGGGTAATGGGCTGCTGAGACGAGGTCTCGGGTTCGTCCCAGGTTTTTCCATGGCACACAACAATGACTTTTCGATGCTTTTCGAAGTTATGTGTGTATTTATCGCCGGTTAATGGCAATAGGTTGGTACCTATTACATTGGGACCTAAACATAAACTGGCGAAATGTGGGTGCATGCATCTCCGCCTACCCCTTCGGGGATATAGGCGTGAGCTTATGTTATGTTAAATGACTGCTATGCAGGGAACTCTTGTTCGATGTCTATTTGATCTAAGTGTTTCCGTGCCTCAAAGAGCATGATTAACTTTTAGTTACTGTTGTCATACGAACTACGAACATCATTATGGGTGTTAAGAGTCCTCAAAAGAAGAAATAGTCTACTACAGATCCAGGATATCCTTTCGGGGAGAAATGACCATGGTGCTATAAAAACCATGGTGCTATAAAGACCATGGTGCTATAATGACCAAGGCGCTATAATGACCATGGTGCTATAAATCGCTAATTGATTGAGGAGGTCAGATGCCAGTCATTTTTACCTTCCTTTTATACTGCTAAAGTGGTAGACAAGTACACGGTACGCCTGATGGTAAACGGTTACCATGGCCTATAGACATGTGCAACACCAGGAATGTCACGGGACATCACCGGAAAGCTGACACAACTGAGTAGGGGAAAGACTTAGAATATTTTAATACTTATTCCAACGGAATTCGTTGTAGAAAATAAATATTTATTCCTACATACATATATTCCACATCAACTATTTATCATTACATTAATGTTAATTGAATTGAAATTAATTTTATTAACATTATATAATGATAATTAGTATATTCAGGCAACCACTCCTCTACTTATTCTTAATGTTTCACACACTTTATAATGCTTTACAAATATTTTACTTTTATTTTCCAGAAATATGGTGACACAACATAATTTTTAATTATTGTTTATTCTACTTTGAACTGAAGCTGGAAAATAATCTGAATATTGATCAACCTAACAACTACACAACAGAGCTACAATCTACACCTGCGCTTTCTTTCTACTGTGTGATATTTGATAAAACTTTGTCAAATTTACTCTCGTTTGCCACTGTCATGTTAACTATATTAGGGCCCATGTATTGGGAATCTACAGGATTTATTGAGATGAACATTGCTCCGCTCTCTTGCATGGTAGCATGATGATGATATGTTATATTACTCAGAGTGAATGTAGCTTTGCAATGGTGAAAGAATTTTTGAAATCAGAACAGTAGGTTTTGAGTTTATTCATTACAAACATACACACAAAAATACAATTTTTTACTCTGTATAATATTATTATTTTTTTTTTTTTTTCAAATATTTTTTATAATTTGAGGAACTGTAAAAATATACTATTATTATGACTAATTTTCAATTGATTCCTTTATGTTTTTAATTTTGTAATTTGTCATTTTTATTATTTCATTTTTAAATACTTATGACGAACTGTAATAATTGTACTTTTATTTTATAAATTTAATGTATTCACAACAAAATCTATATGAATGTAATATAATTTAATCAATGTAAATTCGCTGTTATATACAGCATGTAATCGCATTAGCATTGTACTGTAAGCTTTTATTGCTAATTATGATTTAAAAATGAAACTTTGTAATAAGAAGCTATTATGTAGCGATAGGGCAAAAGCAAAAATATATTAATTTCTTTTTGAAAATATGTACCTACAGTCTACATTACGGTCAGTACATAAAGTTGCATTATTATAAATACATTGCTTTAACTAATTCTTAATGCAATGTTCATTTATACCTTAGAGTATATAGTTTTAAAACTGGCAATAAGGATAAATTAGTAGAAACGCATGATAAATAACACGTATGTTGCCTACTTTTGTAATACTTTTACAGTATAATTATTTATAGTATTATATTATAATGTATTATGTATTGCTTGCTATTTAAATCTACCCTGTGAATCTGGAAAAATGTACAAACAGTAGATTTAACTTATTTCTATCGTTCATAAATGTATTGCTTTGTGACTTGTAAATGAAGAATTTCGAATTTTCTAATAAAACTTATAGTTATAATGATTGTTTTTTGCAATGTTCCAACTTGTTGAGTAAGATTAATTAATAAGTATTCTATTTACTCTCTAATTTTAGTTTATTTTATATATATTAGTTTTATTCTATATTTCATTACATTAATGAATAAATAGGTCATTACTAACTTATATACGTAATAAAATTAATTGGTTAAATTATTGTAATCCCTATCAATTGGGTAGTAATTGTGATAGTAAATATGATTTAATTTATTTTTGATGTTCATACGTGCATCATCATTGTTATTGTCAGTTGTTAATGCATACTGTATTCACCTATAATTAGTTATGCAATTAGCTGTAAACAACGAATCTGTGAAACTTATGAATTGTATTATTGTATATAACTGTTGGTGAATCTAATAAAATAAATAAATTATTCTATATAAATCTAATACAACGAATTTTGACCTATTTTCTAACTTGGTTCATAAACACGAATCACATCTACTTGCTTATCCCTTAATTTTAGATTAGTTTTACGCGTAGTAGTAATTAGTGTTATTAGGGTATTATCATGTATTTAGTGTTAAGATTACATAAAATCATAGATGGGTAATGTAAATATAATTATTTTTATTTTGCAGTTATTGTTATCCCTAAGATATATTTATGGCTGTAATATTTGATTATTTTTTACGTTCATGAATATGTGTGACACATTTTGTGACATTTGTGATTTTTTTATATAAAAATTATCTATAAAAATGAATATTGTTTGAAATTTTCTATTTGGATTTCTTCTAATTATCTTTCTTAAGTATTTATAAGTTCTAATGATTTCAGATATTTTCGTATTGAATTAGTTACTAAATAAGATCGAAAATATTTTTATTTGTATTTTGAAGTTATTGTTTTAATATACATATTTTTAATGTTAATTGTGGTATTTTTTGAGGCCTCCACCACCCCTCTGAGAAGGCCATGATGTACGATAGCATTTTTGTAACTTTGGATATGAACATTATTTTTTTAGAAAATTTGTGTATGTAACTGTTTTCCTGTAGTTAATATTGTTGTGAACAAAAATAATATTGTGCCGCTGAAAATAGTTATGTACATTTCTTTCTAAAAAAATTTGGTGCATTACCTGCGGTTACGAAGAAAGTAATCGACATCTATACGCCAATATAAAAAGTACCCTACGTACAAATACTACTAGCTAGTTCGTCGGGCTGTGACCTAGATGGCGTAGGTTTCTTTATATAATTTCTGAAACACGACTTGCCCATCTATCTCTACTATATATATTAATCTATGACATTAACGACGATTCGTCTACAATGCGGTTCGTCGGAGGATTCGGATTAAGATGAAATGTTGCAAGTTTAAAAATACATCGTTTAACAATACACCGGTAACTTTCCGGTTATTTTAATAATACTTATAAAGACTTATAAAAGCGTGTAGATAAGAATTTATTCATATTATATAAAAAAATAGACTTTAAGAACTATTTTATACCATAAATATATATTTTAGCATAATATTTTATTAACTGGTAATAAACTGTGCTTTGTCAACGAGTGTCAATTTATGAGCAAGTGATATGAGTTTCATGATTAATCGCTAGATGACGCTAAAATAAAAAAATAATTCAATTCAATTGAGATATTTTTTTCGTATTAATTCATTACTTTGTTCATGTTCATAATTCTGTAAGTAATAACAAGGAACACTAAATACGTTACGATGAAGTATAGTGTCCGTTTTGGTGAGTGAAGTCGTCTTGGGCTATTGCATGTTGCGATAAATTGTCTTAAAGAAATATATCAGCCATATTTGAGCTATGTTATGCAATACCATGTCAACCCCACAAACTTTAAATTTAAGAAACAATAAGTTGAAGATGATTTTCAGTTCTAAAATTATAGATGGTTAAATTGCCTAGTTTTCAAAATGAATTACAATTGTTACATTATCCACTATTACTATAACTTCATAAAATAATATAATGATATGGGAGAAATTAAACATTCATTTAAAATTATATAAATTGTTTATTGCAAAATAATTCTTACTAATTTTCACATATTGCAAAAACCTTATAAGTTCAAATCGCTTATTGCAGAAATCATTCAACAGATTTGTTTAATGCAACAATCTTTCATATAATATGACAGCTTGTTGCAAATTGAAAATTAACGAAAAATGTTTTTTCCAATTAACAAAATATTGAAAACCTTTTTGACGATGAAGCAGACTGATTTTTAGTTCTGTCTGTTTAGTCTGCTTCATCATCAAAAAGGTTTTCAATATCTTCAATGTGATAACCTTCCACATCTTCTTCAACAGAAGTACTTTGAGCAGTCTTAAGGAAATCGTAAAATGGTTTTGCATCCGTAGGTATTAGTTTCATCAACTCCTTTAGATCTTTTATCTTTTCTTTACTCAAAGCCTTTCCATTTGGCCAACATTCAGGCAGGTTTATATTTTTGAATGAAGGTTTACGACCTTTCCCAGCTTTTTCAATATTTACTACTTGAGCATCTTCTTGATCAATATTATTTTTAATTTTTAAAATATAAGGATAATCCTTTTCCATCAAAATTTCGTGCGCATGAAGCCAATTTACTTTGATCTTCGCATTGTCAACTTTTCGATTGGTTATAGCTTTCTCTAATGGCTGTACAGACATCATATCCGAAGACAACATACGTAAAACTTCAAATTTTCTGTGCTTCTTCGATTTTGCAATACTTTCTGCATAATCGTCTAGTGTGTAGAGTCTTTGTTGCATTTTTAATTGAGTTTCTATAACACCAAAATTCGCATCATTGGGTAAAAAACTGTGTCCTGATAGAAGAAATCTAAGTGTAATCGTCTTAAGTGAAGTGTGATGTTGCATTGTGTGAATCAACATGAGTACCAACTTTATACTGCGGTTTTGACCTCCGCAGGAATCGGACCATAAGATCAAATCTGTTACAGGAAATTGTATGTTGTTTAAAATGTATTTACGCAAACACGACCCTACTTCTTGCGTGCCTTTTCCAGCTTCATTTTCAAGCCATAAGTTAAAAAGAGATCGCTTGCTACTACCGATATAAATTCCAAGATTATATAAATTTAACTGTCGTTTATAATATGCTATATTAGACGGAATTTTTGGAAGTGGGTGTGTCTTTTGCATATCAAAAGTAAGAGTTTCTACAGAATCACACTCTGAAGCTAATTTTAAATCTGAATTCATTTTATTTCTAAGTGCTGATGCTTTATTCAAATGTTCATTACGCATTTGTTTGGATTCTTCAGCATGTGCACCTGACAGAGATTTTGTACTGGCGGCAAAAGCGTCACAAGTTTTACAAGTATCACTTTTGGGTGGCTTAAATTTAAGGTTAAATTTTTCATAAAATATTTTTTTATAAGTTGCAAGACTTATTAAATTTTCCTCACTTGAGTACTTAGATTTAAATAAGTCATACATTTTGAAAAGATTAAGATCGGTGTTCAAATATCGACTGCTGGTCTTTTCTCTGCAGTAGTGGCTTATATACTTTGGAAATGAATTAATATGATCAACGACTCTGTTTATAGTGTCTTCATTAGTCCTATTATTTCCACCACTAACTATTCCTCTATTGTCTTTGAAATCCGATAAACTATTTCTTTTTTTAATGGCTAGATCGATTCTACTTTGGCAGATACCTAATGTTTTTAAAAAAGTTATCTTACAGATTTCCGTATCATAGAGGAAGTATTTTCTAGAAAAGACTCTTTTAGAATTTGAAGAACTATAACACCTAGCTTTATTAGTTTGTTTAACTTTGTCGCAAATATAGGCACACCGACCTTCATATGACCCAAGGGACCAGAATTGGTCAAAAATTCGCTTTCTATCTTCACATGAAATAATTTCTGTACATTTCTTTTTACATCCACAATGGAAGGTCTGATCAAATAATTTAGGTGGAACTTCTTTTCCTTTAGCATTGACATACTTTTCGTTTAAGTTGGCTCTTCGTTTTCGGTCTTTTCTAGATTGGTCTTCAATTTTTCGTTTCCTGCCGCGTTTAGGTCTTCCAGTTTTGTTAATCTCTGATCTTTCTTCTGACAATGGAATACCGCTATCTGTGTCTTGTTCTGTTATTGTATTTGAAATATTTTTCTGAATTTCTGTACTTTCATTGTTTGGATTTCGATCTGATAAAATCACACGGGCGCGAGCTTCATCTGTGTTGCTGTTATTAGTAATAGGAACATAATTATTATTATTCATTGAACATGATTGATTTTCAGGAATAATATGGGTTGGTGTATTATTTAAATCCGCAGCAGAGACTTCGTTCATATCATTATTAGTTTCAGTTTCGATTTCTGCTATAATTTCGTTTCCCTCAATATCATAATCCAAAATCGTACAGTCCAAGCTTTTCTGAACAATGTCTAAATCTTCAAGATGTATTAGACTAGGACTTCCAAGAGAATATTCTATATTGGTATTGATAGCACTTGATTCATGAATAAATACAGTATTTTGGACCTGCAGAAGAGGACTTTTTTTCAAACGACCTAAGGTAGTTACTTCACAATCATCTTTTTCTAAAAGTTTAAAATTTTCTTCGTCTGATTCAAAGTTTTCAGCAGATTTATGCTTACTACAAGCCATTGTAACCAACTTTTGGGCCCTGGAATTCATGGTAAGTACCTGAAATTGAGATTATAAAATTATTACAAACTTATTAATCGCTATTTGCAATAACCAATCAAGATTTCCATATAACGTCTTTATCGGATTCTTCTCATCTGTTGATATTTAATATAATAATAAACGTAATAATTGTTCTTTTGAAGAATCCCTTCACTTGTATTTTAAAGTTAAAAGCTAAATTTTTCAAAATTAAAAAAACATTTCAATTCTTCATTCTCCATAATATTCGTTTTGCAATAGCCAGTTAAACTTTATGTGAACTAAAAATTCGATTTTATTAATATTCTAAGGGTATTTTTGATCAAATTATTATTTAAATTTATTAAGCAGAGTAAAAACTACAATATCTATAGTTAATTTCGTTTTCTTAATTATTGAAACAAAAAAAAAACAAAAGAAATAATTACCTCGAAATCCGTTCCAACAGTAGTCTACTAAAAACCCTTTAAAGTATGTGAAATTCTATACTTATGATGGTATTACGATGAAAACTTTCATTATACGTATACAATCTTTGACTGACACACGTTAAATCTTTTAAAACAATTATTCAAATTTTTTTTCATTATAAGAAACACTGAGCACGTTACGACAAGTTTGTAATCGGTTATTGCAGAATTATTGACGCAGAGTCATAAAAACTGCACAAATATTTTTTTGATAGATGGCGTTTTCTGGTGATGTTGGCAGGTACAGACATTTTTTGTAGTGATTGAAAGTTACCAATTTAAGCCCTAGATGTCGTTAACTCAACTTTCATAATTTTGTGGGTTGACATGTTATTGCATAACATAGCTCATTTAAGCTATATCTATTTAATTTCAATCAATTGAGTCAAGTAAAACAAG
This sequence comes from Pelosia muscerda, assembly GCA_963691645.1. Lineage (NCBI taxonomy): Eukaryota > Metazoa > Arthropoda > Insecta > Lepidoptera > Erebidae > Pelosia > Pelosia muscerda. The sequence goes on along the minus strand of OY829098.1, from coordinate 12,603,535 downwards.
TCACAACGATCGACGAATTGTTAGACGCAATGTGGGAGTTGCGTCTTTCAATACTGCCATTTGACATTTAAGGCGATTCGTATTTGGTGAGCCATTTTACGATTTTGTATAGAAACTTGTCAAAAAGGCGAATTGCCAAAAACGAATTGCGCGGCGAATTGCGCTGTGTGTGACCATTTTACGAAATTAAATCCGCTTCGTATTTCAATGCGGATACGATTCGCCGTTAGTGGCCTTTTTAGGCCCCCTGATCCCCCGACACGACAACGCTTGAGTTATTTGTTTCTTACTTTTTTGAATTTTGATTCATGTCAGCGGTTTTTAAAATTTTTAATAGAATTTGATTTTTAAATTTGATCTCTAGTCGATACCTTCCCTTATTGAGGGACTAGTGAAATATACAAAGGTAATTAGACATTTTATGGTGGCGGTTATCTAAGATTTGCTATTTGTCAAGCATTTTCATTTGTCACCCATAAAGGGACTGCTTGGATCGATTTTCTCCAAACATAGCTAAGGGCTATGACACACACACACACACACACATACGGACAAGAAAAAATAACTCCTTATTTATTTGCCATACTTTTATGAGGGACCGATGGAGATATCATGTTGAAATTTATTGTAATACTCAGGTCTAAACCTCTTGCAGCTGTGGAAATATGTAGGTACACTAATACATTCTACCGTTTTACAATCTATAAATAATGGAAAGTTTCCCTTGACCTTAGTTAAATTAGATGAAGACTTCTCGGTATTCCAGTTAATGCCCTTATTTTTTTACAATTTAATCTCTATCGGTAATCCCGGTATTATTTTTCGAAAGGCTCTATGCCTTTGATATCCTCAACAACGAAAAAAAACTGTATAATCTAGGTACTCATTTAATCCGCTTATCTAAAGCAAAATTTCCTAATCCTATTTATTCCTCTTTAATGTTTTTTTTATCCAGATTATAGATGGATATTCCTAAGGTTCTGCGAATGCAAGGACCTTCTCCAAAGTTAACGAGTTATTGTTGAAGATATAAGGAAGTATAGTATATAGGTACATAGTTTATAGTTAATATCCACTGAGGTTAGCGTACTGCTGGCAGTCATTCCTAAAAATCCTACATTTTACTCGACAGACTTGATGTTATGCGAAACCGGAGAACTGTTCCATATTTAAATATGCACTAGCTGTACCCACGATTTCGCCCATGTAGACATACGTAGGTACGTATCTGGGAACTTTGATTAAGGACTCTCTCTTCCTTTATTAATTTATATATTATACGTTACCACAAGTAAACTCTTCTAACTTTTCTTACGTAAATTTTTTCTACTTTTTCCTTTTATTTATTTCTAAGGTAAATGTTTATTAACAATAGATCGCAGTTATTTCACCGAACCGTTGACATTATGAAACTGGCACATTCAATCTACACAAAACAAATTCACGGTTTCAATTTTTTCTGAATTTAGGTTATGAGGTACGCACATTGTTTGTAAAACTCGTGAATTCATATGAAATTTACAGCTGTCTTACAGTTAGTTGTGTTAATTGTGAAGAAACACACTTATATATTAAAAAATACACATAAAAACTATTATAGATGTTATCTACTACTTCCAGTGGGGCAGTTGGGTGATCAGCCCTTCTTTACGGGTCATTTTACACATTTCCCTTGTAATGACTGCTATAGACATTCCTATGACAATCTGCTCCGGCGACGGCTTAACATGGTCTCCAACGCACGACCAGACCAATATTTATATTCATGCATACCTACAAATATTTACACTGAACGGGGATCGAAATCGGGCCTCCTGCGTAGCAGCCACGTTCACTACCGCCACGCCACAGCGACTGTCTTATAGATTAGTCAAAGAACTAAAGTTACTGGCATAGCTCGCAGAATAAGCAAACTGAAGACGCAATGAGCTGGCCACATCTATCGAAAGACCGATATGGCAGCTGGAGCAAACATATTCTTGAGTGTCAAGTCAATCGAAAGGTAGGACTCACCTTAACCAAATGAATAGACGAACTGGAAAAGACGGATGGAAAAGATTGGATATAGAGGGCCTCTCCCAATGCCCACCAGTGATCGTTCATCACTGGTGGGCATTGGGAGAGGCCGTGTGAAAGTACTTTATACCAAACATTTTAGTGAAACAACAGAGTCCAAACTGACAGACAGAGTACTGACAGCTAGGCCGAATTTCAATTGAAGATCGCAAGCGAAAGAGCTGTTTTCAAGGATTGTAACCTATGTCTTTCAAAAGTTATACGTACCTACTGATGATACTGTATCAATAGGACAGTTCAACTATGATATTAGTATGTACCTACAATATAATCTATAATTTTTTATCTTCATGATATGTATATTTATACGGAGACTACTTAAATAGGCGGTTATTGGAAGAAGTACTCCAATAGGTATAAAGCTGTAATCTTAATTTTCTATCCTGACCTTAATACCACGCTAACAAAATTAAATAAATTTCTATTAACTTTTTCCTTGGAACTTGTTGAAATTGTAACGTCATTTAGTCGTAACTCCGTTAAGGTCTGATCAAATCGCACCTTTTCGTCCTTTATTTTTTTCATGTGCAAAATCCCCACGAATACCGCCTCCACCGACTTTGGTGGAGCTGGTTTGGTCGTAGATTATGTCGGACTCGAACCAACTAACACGCACGCCGTCTATCGGTCTTTGATTACCGAAGGTGAGATACGAGTAATACAAGTCATATCGCTCGCAGCTCTACAGACCCGGGGGCATCTCTTTGAGATAACTCCCTTCTCCTAATGTGGGGACCAATCCAATGGTGTCCCCATCTAGCACCTATTCATGGTTTATGTTGTATTGTGGAATATTAAAGTTGATGATAATAATTAACTACTGTTAATGAAGTATTTTTTAAGTATATTAGTAATTGAATTCACTAATATTACCCATAATTCTCTACATTAATAGCCCATACTGAACCACACAGAAAAGCTAACAATTCAAATATCGATGAATTACTTGTTCTTATGAAAAAAAAAACAAATAAGAAGAAATGATGGTAGTGTAGTCAGTAGTCAGACAGGTAGTCTATAAAATATTGTATTGTTACAAGTAGACACTACAATAACTATCAAAGGTAAATTTTCTACAAGATGTTTTCCTACGACACATCCTCAACGCTTAGAATGCGCGCCAATGGAAATGTGTAGCGGAAATCGCATGAGTATTCATTGGTATGCGTAGCTAGCAGTGAACAATGACCTTAGCTTCAGTTTACTATGCCGCTGGCGACAAGGATGGGCACTGTAATAGAAAAATCTGCGACGAAGCCGTTTTAATTTCCGAGACAGATTCCAAGATTGTGGCTACCTTCTGCAGATTTATTAGTTAGATAGTGCCCTTGTACTGATATTACGTTTTATTAAACTGTAAAAATAAATGTTCGCTAGCAATCTTCTGTGGGTGTCATTATAAAATTCAATAGTTATGATCCTAAACTTATAAAGGTACATATCTGAACCGCGTACACTTTAGTATTTACCACTGACAAGTTAGGAGCTCTGGAGCCGAAGACGCCTCCTGAAGAGACCCTGTGCGATCTGAGGGTGGGCCAGATCTTAAAATTCATCACGGTATTAAGAAACTTGATCAACCACAAATTCCCTAATTTGCGTAAAATGGTAAAATGACCGAAGTGGCCCACATCAATCGAGGGTGAATCATCTGTCTGCCCAACGGTGTCCCCTTTGAAAATGATAATAATCTTTACCTAATAATCTGTTTGTGATAAACAAATGACGACTTTCTAACTTACATCACGATAGACGTTAAACCATAAACCGCAATGGTTGTTTTAGAACGGCAGAGGACGCTGCTCGTGTGCCAAGACCTGCGGGAGGTCACCTGTCCTAGTCAAATATTCTTATCATGTGTTATGTACAAGTGTGGTGTACTTACTTCATCCTTGTTGGCTTAGTTATAATGTTACAGAAAATACAGATTCAAAGGGCGTCCTATCCTCATTAAGCCACAGATCAAACCAACCTCATCTAATCGTACAACCCGGTAACTTTAGTGGTACATTAAGTTAAGTCTTTTAGCTCAGTATTCAGATAAAATTATATAAATAAAAATATGCTACGCTAAATGAAGGACAAGGTTCTAAACAAAGGCTTCTTTTCAGGTTGGGAGGTTATTTTTTTTATTTTTTTTATACTACGTAGGTGGCAGACAAGCACACGGCCCACCTGATGGACAGCGGCCACCGTAGCCACGTTGGACAGCCCATTTCGGACGGGAGATACCGTCGTGTCCTACCTCCGTTAACTTAGTCACGTAAAAAGAGAAAAAGCAAGTGTACCCTGAGTTCTGAGGTTAAAACCATACTACCGGGTTCAACGTTTAGATGATGAAGTCTAGTGAGGGTAGCCCCGAGGGAAAATGGCGTGACTGTAGGTATGTGTGTATGTAAGTACCTATTACACCTGCTTGATTGACATGTTAATTGTAATTTGTTACTAAATTTGACTGTACCCAAATAGGGTTCTTAATGGGATTCATTTTTATTCATTACGCTACGATATGGAATTTCATTGCTAATGAACACTACTGAATACTGCATGATAATTGATTAAATATCTACGCTTTATTCTATGGGCAGTAGATGTCTGCACATATCCCCAGGGCCGTCATTACCTATCCCTGGGGCCACGGGCTCAAAAGAATTTGGGACCCCTTTTGTTTATTTTATGTCGTATAGGTGGGCATACAAGCTCACGGCTCACCTAATGGATTGGTTACCGTGGCCTATGGTCGTTTGTAACACCGGCACCGAGAGCGTAGACCGCTAACAAATTTGTCTTCATAATAACGCTCAAAAACAACTCTCCAGTCACTTATTCTGTGAGTAAAGTATTCTTCAGTTGGTTTGCAAGAAATGTTCGCTTCTTCGATGGGCCCCCTGAAGCGGTGGGCCCTGGGCACGTGCCCCGATTGCCCCTATGGTAAGGACGGTATTGCATCCACCTCATTTAAAATATATGCAACTGCGACATGACGATATTGAATTGTCGATTGGAGTCAATTGACGAGGTTGTTAATGGGGAGTGACGTATGCCACTACGTTCTCAATAAAACGTGTTAGTATGTAATATAGTATTCAAAATGAAATAAATTAGAAACTATCATCTATATACTTATAACTTAAAATTACTTGTACCGAACCTAACTCGCCGAATGATTGATTAATCATGAATGTAGAATAACCTAACCGCGGTAGCCTAGAGGTATGGCTAATGGACTGCTGAGACGAGATCTCGGGTTCGATGGCACACACCAAGCTTTTCGAAGTTATGTGTGTATTTATCGCAGGTTTATAAGTGCAGGGTTAATGCAGGGCAAAATTTGGCTCTCTGCCTACCCCTTCGGCGATATATTCGTGAGTTTATGAGTTTATCTTTTGTAAGTGGAATAAACAACGGGACCTCTAAAACTTGAAATTCTGGCAGCAGGTGATCACTTTTATGGTGTAAATCCAAAAAGAAATTATTCTTGGAAAAGAAATCCATCTGTTATGAAGTAAGTATAATGCTTAGGAATTCTTATATTTCGCTGCTTCTGGTCCAACAAAAAATGTGTACAAATACACTGACGGACTCATAAACTGCATCAAAGTAATAGACGACTTTGAAATAAATATTTTAACCAAGTATGCATACTTTCTATACAGATTTAAATTGAAACCTCTAGATTGGTTCGTGAACTTTAAAACAGCGTAGGGTCATATCTTTAAGTTTAAGTTTATGTACTGGAAAGGACCTTAAGACTTTTTTTGAAGAAAAAACAGAAATTTAAGAAAAATTGGTTTAATTAAAAAATTGGTTTTAACAATAGACACAAATTTTATGCAAGGGTTTATTTGTGTTTTAATAAGGTGTATTACCCCCACGTGCCCTTATTACGGATTCTAATCGGTTCCGCATAGATTTTATAAGGGTTTTTAAAAGATCTTGCGGAATATTGTCCCATTCTTCTGAAAGTGCTGTTCTTAGTGCTGCCACTGTCGTGGGCGAAGGGTTTCTCGCATATACAGCTCTTTTTAAATTGTCCCAAACATGCTCGATGGGATTAAGATCCGGGCTGCGTGCTGGCCAATTCATTGTACGTATCCCAACCTCTTCGCAATAATGTTGAACTTGTGCAGCTGCATGCGGCCGGGCATTATCCTGCATTAAAGTAAAATTTTCGCCTATGAATCCCATGTAAGGCACCACGTGATCTTCTAATATCTCTGTTATGTAGCGATGTGCTGTCAAACCCCCTCTATTACCGTTTTGACGGACCATGTCTATGAACACAAGTTCTGTTCGCCCGTTCATCGATATGCCACCCCAGACCATACATGAACCGCCTCCAAAAGGAACACGCTCCTCAATGTAACTTTGAGCATATCGCTCCCCACGTCGACGATAGACTCTTCTGCGACCATCTGCACCATATAAACATGTCCTACACTCGTCCGTGAACAATACAGAGGCCCACTGCTCTTCTGTCCAATTCAGGTGATGACGCGCAAATCTTAAGCGAGCTTGTCTATGAGCTGTAGACAACTTTGGACCATTTGCTGGTCTAAAAGGGGTGATATCCGCTTCCTTTAACCTTCTTCTTATTGTTCGTGCACACACGTTTACTCCACGCACTTCATTAAGCTCGGTTTTGATGTTAACGGACGTGAGGAAACGATTTCGCAGGGAAGTTATAACAATAAATCGGTCATCACGACCTGTGGTTGCTCGAGTTCTGCCTGTACCACGTCTCCTCCTGTAAGAACCTGTCTCTACAAACCTTCTGTATATTCTAGAAACCGTAGACTGGTTTAAATTTAAATTTCTACCAATCGTTCGTTGATCCAAGCCCTCCCGCACCAATGCTACAATTTGTGCCGCTTGTTCGGACGAAGTATCCATATTATGGTTCAAAAACTCTCGATGTGTTAAAAAACTAACCCAACAATTATGCTGGTAACAATAATTCAATTGACAAAACAAAAAAAATCAATGAGAATCAATTTAAAACTTTGCTATAAATAACACGCAAATCTGATACTACAAGTAAATTTTCTTTTCCCGGCTATATTCATTTGTTTTACTGCAGTTCTATTTTTAAATTTAATTTTTTTTTAAGATTAAGAGCCAGTCTTTCCATATTTATATAATTTAATCTAAAAAGTTTGCATACTTATTATAAAAAATCCTTTTAGAGTAAACCTGAACTTTGATGCAGTTTATGAGTCCGTCAGTGTATTATAAGTGGCTGTATTTTTGCTTGTAAAATAGGACGGGAGCTTCTATCAAAGTTCATAAATGTATAAATAACCTCTCAACAGTAGGTACCTACGTAGTTACCTATCTAGGTGTTGGTTCATATTGTCATAACATAGTTCACCCGAAGCGTTCACATTAAAAGCAGGGGCTAATATTGGTGTATATTGACTTCTAGGGAAGAGATCGCCGCTTGAGTGAAAGCAACCCTGAAAAGTTATCCATCAGAGTTAATCAGTATGTTGATATGGGTGACTAAAAGGTGGAAGATCTTAGTAGGGCCCCATACTTTCGTTATTATTTCGACTGTCGTTTATGAGGTCATCAAATTTTTTTTCATCACGAATGACATATGCGCGTTGCATGGTGGTAGACCCCTGTATTGTGTCCAAGTGCGTTCCCCAATCCACCCACTCTCTATTGAATACTTAATGTATGTAGATTCCATTGTTGAATACTTTGCCAGCACACGGTAAATAATATCATTCATGATATTGTATGTGCATAACATTATCACTCGAGAGATCTCACTGTGACAATTCAAAAATCTAAATGGAATCATCGAAATCTGTGAACACACAAAAACAGTCGAGTGAATAGATCTAATTGGCAATCTCTTTCTTTTATGAATATACATACATAATGTTTACGTCCGTAATCCCTGAAGATTTTTAGGTGTTTAATACACTCTACGTAAGAGGTGTATTAAGCACCCATATTTCGCCAAATATGATTTTCTGTCCCACGTAATAGAGAGTGAGGTTATTGTCGTCAATTGGTATTTTGTTAAAAAAATGGGTAGGTATACCGAAAATAAATTCCTAACCGAAAATGTTTGCAGCTAAATAAATTAGTTAAACATTTCTTGGCCCAATTTCTTAATGAAGTTTCATGGGAAAGTGAAATTTCATGAAGTTGGTTAAACATGTTATATGTGTCTTTGTATTATGAAAACGTAATAATATCATTATTTTTTGTATGTATCTAGTTGTACTAGTGAGAGGCACAGTAAAGCAAGATCATCGGAAAGTTGTCATCTCACTCACCTGTTCAACTGACGTGGCGAGTCAGTCAATCAATACTGAAACGAATAAAGCAAAAAGTGGCTTACAATTTAATAATAATAATACGACAAGTATAACAATAAATCAGCGGTACAGTTCAATGTGGTACATACTAACGCTACTAATTGGCGGCCGTATCGCACGCACATGCATCCATGGGAAGGAGAAAAATATAGTATGTGAACTATGTAAGGTATAAATTAAAACGTCAAGGACTTTAATAAAACGATGTATAATTACGCCCAATCTCCCCACAACTATACAACTGTCGTTTAAAAAATCAATTTACTCATACGGTTATAGGCGTACATATTTAACTTGTCTCGTATTCAAGATCATTGTCCTCAAATGACTCTACCAAATACCACCTACTCTTTAAGAATACGTAATGTTTGAGGAGTTATTCATTTTGTTTATATATGAATACATCTTCCAAGATTATAAGAGCCTGCACACGCACGATGCATGTGTTCAACATGACTGCATTCGCAGACGCTTGTTTCATGCAAATATTGTGCAAATAATTTGCACAGAATTTTGCCATAATTCCCCAAGATCTACATGTCCGCATGCTTACACGACACGTATGAGGCAGCGGAGGAGGTAAGGTGTAAGTGGTGGTAAGTAACTGGAACTTGGGTACAATAATATGCTATGAATGGGTGTACGGGCCCCTTTATTGATCCATTATGATTACCTACCCTACCAACCGTAATACCAGAAGAATAACGGCTTTGCGCAGACTGTCCTTTAGGTGTCGAGAGTTTATGAATACCGAGACCGAGATAAGCCAAATCTAGACACGAAGTAGGAGGGTGGAACTTGGCTTCGGAGACTTTTCGAGGTGGAGAGCACAATACCATAATGTTAACTGAACGCCCTAAAAATATTGACAGTAAAATACTTATATATAAAGTATTTTTTTGTTGTCTGTATATTACTGTATAACTTTATAATAACCGAACTAACAAAAAATATATTTTATGTACCGTAAGTACCTATGCATCTTATTGACAATATTATTAAGCGTTTCTGGTGTTGCTTAAACACTTTGACTTTGTCCAATGTTAATTTTATGCAAAGTTTAGCGTTTAATCTCTAGAACGGACCCTCTAGAGATTAAACGCTAATACATTTGATATTGCGACGGAGTTCCGATGCTCTTGAGGAGAAGCGGTTAACATTCACAATACCCGGTGTTCTACTTTGTGTTATCCCTTGCCGTTTAAGTACACAGTAAAGTAAAAAAATACGTATTAAGAAAACGGCGATGGATTATAAACTGAACCGCGTACGACTAGCACTCGCGTTTAAACGGACTGATTTATTAATGTGCAGAGTGACTCGTGGTTACTGTGGCTAAGTGGATTAATGTAACCGAGTAGGTTGGCAAATTGGAAGGTTAAGCTACTAACCGATCAGTGTAAAGGATGCCCCAAATTACCCGAAAATTGGTGACTATCGTTACGAGTAGTACCTATGAGTATCGTACTCGAGTATCACTATGACCGGCAATAGGCTAATTAAAATATATCAATATCAAATGATATTTCATGTAACATCAACATTGCGTCAAGAAATTATTCTGTATCCATTATCAGGAATGGTAAGAATAAGTCGTAAAATCACATTAAAGAATTGAACAAAAATGATGCGAATTACTTATATTCGAACAGTGTGTGTGACGGGACACTACTTGAGTATGTATTTACATGTTAGTTTTGGGGATATGGTGAAATAACAACTTTCACAGTTTCTCCCCTGCCGGGGGCGCATCGTAATGGGACCCTAACGGACCTGATAATGCCTTGATCAAATTACTAACTCATCATCATTCATCATTCCCTGAACCTATTCCAACTATGTCGTGGTCGGCTTCTATTTTAACTAACATGCGGCTAAACTGCGATATTTTCCGTGAAGCGATTGCCATCGGACCTCCACAACGTAATTGGCGATATCGAATTCTGTAGGTAAGCTAGTCGGACTTTTGAGGGCTCCAACTACCCGTAACAACTGCCATAGATGTTCGTATGGCAACCGGGACCGACGGCTTAACGTGCTCTTCGAGACACGACCAGACACGTGAAAATAGTCATATGCATACATACAAATATGTGCACGGAGCGGGTATCGAACCCGCGCTTCCTGCGAAGCAGGCGCGCTCACTACCGCCACGCCACAGTGGTTGATCTAATTAGGTAGGTAAGTACTAACTATTTATCATTAAGTTTCGTAGTGTTCATAATATACTTATTCATACTAATTAATCTTTACCTACGTACCATACGAAACGTGTTTAATTCCCCAATCGGAGCCTAAGGCAAGTGACACCTCATTTCGGCCTAATCCTAAATTGTACCGAAAGAAATCGGAAATATAATTATTCTATCCTCCGTGGAAATAACTTACTGAACATGTAAAAAGGTGAAATCCCACTGGAGCATATATGTATACCGATATTAATGACTATCTAACGAAAACATTGCTTTTGCCACAATCGTAATGAAACATGATCATAAGTATCAAGTCCGATCTTGCATGTTGTTCTTACGATTAAAAAAATACACACTAAGTTGAAAATATGCGTACAATTAATATCAAATTCGGAAATCCCTACATGTATATTGTTCGAAACACTGAAATTGTAACTTCAGAAACTAGACCATTTTAGAGTTAGGCTTAGTTCCAATATCTACCAGAGTTCTAGGATTTCCAAAGTGCATTGAAAATCGAGATGTACGGTGTTACGTAGGGACATTTGTGATGTGAAGGCAGGAAATCAAATTGCAACGGGCTTTTACTGCACTAAAATGCAATTTCCTGAAAGTCGTAGAGCGTTGGTTGGAGGTTGATAACATTACTAGGTAAAATTTGGACGATACTTGCTGGGCATACTTTGCATATTTTACTATTTAATCTTTACGTATATACCGCAAAGAAATAAACAAATTGTGATAAATACGCAGTAAAATACAACTTGTATTTATATAATACTTGTATTTATCTTACATTTAAGTAACTTATAACCTAGTCTTATATTGTAACTTAAACTTACGTTTATTATGTGTTGTGAATTAAACCTGGTTTGGAAATATATTAAAGGTATTATGTTGATCTATTATTAAAACAAACATTTTTACAAAATACAGAGACAGAGAAGTAAAGCAACGCCAACATAATAAGTAAGTGAACAACGCTTAAAACTCAGTAGGAATAGCACAAAATGTGCCTGCATGACGAAGCTCTAAGTCAAGTGTGGAAATGCAATATTAGCAATTTATACAGACCGCGCACGGCAGTACATATACGTTGGTGAGTGCCCTTAGCAAATAAAATATATTTGATGAAAATCGGTTCAATATAGATCTAATGAAAGTGCTAGAATATAGGATATCAATTTAAAAAGTAGAAAAACAAAGTAAAAACAGAATTATATAAAAATGAAATGAAGAAAAATTGTAATAGTCCCCGACATTAAAATACTTCGAAAAAGTAAGTAGGTAAATAATTCGAAAGTTGTCGTGTCGGGGAACCTCTAACTGTTAAAGCCCTCCCACATATTTTCGAAACGATCCAACGTCCCCCGACACGACAACGCTTGAATTATTTATTTCTTACTTATTCGAAGTCTTTTTTGTCCTGTTTTTGTTCTCAGTAGCGTTCTCCTAACAACTTGTATAATAAATTTTTCAGATATTCATTACTTCTATTTTTCACTGTGTAGTTATTGGATTACCAAAGTGAAAGATTAGATCTAGCCAATCGTGCCTTTTTACGTCAATCCTTCGAGCATTATTCTTGATAACTGTATGAGGTAGGTTCCATAAATTATATTATATTTTAACCGTCTTAAAAAGAGGAGGTTATAAACTCCATTCTATCTTTCTTTCTTATAGTTTTACTGGGGAAATAAACTACGAATCGACTTCCATTCTTCCATATTAACATACGTTATGGGAGTTAAGTGATACTGTTAAGGCGGGTCCTCCTTTGTGTGGGTTACAGGACGTGACGATGAGTATGAACGGAACAATTCGTGGTCATATCAGCACAAACTAGAGTTGTGCTGAGACCACATAGTCGACCGAGCAATGGTTTAATTTTAGCTCCACTATCACTCAGCTAAATACGTCTACATTATCGAACTGACGATATCGAATTTTACGTAAATATGGACCCGGCATTAGGTGACTGAATCTTGAAAACTCGGTGAGTGGTCATCAAAGTCACCACAACTATTGATTGAAAGTACGACGCTCGACCATACTATCACTTTAACAAATTACAAACTAGCTTAACTTACCACTAGCAAAGTTAGTCAGGTAATGTAATGTGTAGGTACCAGCCTACAAAATTACTTGACATAACTTCCTACCTATGTCCATTACATTACATCTATCATGCGTATCAGACGAGTCAACAGCCTCTCTGGCGTGGCGGTGGTGAACGCGACTGTTACGTAGGAGGCGGGTTCGATCCCCGCTCAGGGTAAACATTTGTACGCATGGATATGGCTATTTGTACTGGTCTGGTTGTGTCTTGCATAGCACGTTCAACCTTTGGTCCCAGTTGGCCAACCTACCGCCGGGGCCAGGGCGCGAACTATCCGTAAACTGTCGTTACGGGTAGTTGGCGCCCTATAAAGTTTATACATACTGGCTATACCTGTAGGTTACGGTGGCGATGATGATGATGATGATTCGTTTTAGATATGACATGTGTGTCATTATTGTGTGTAAACTAATAAAGTAATCATAGGTACAGTGGGCTCCTAAAGTTCCTATAAGTACATCTTAAGAGCTATAATTCTTTGAGAGCCTAAGTATAATTTAACCGAAAGAAACATAGAACAAGTAGATATGTTATCCAGTAGCTACTGATACTAGTAATTGTGTAGTAGTATCATCTCATAATTCTTCAGAAACTTTTGTGGACCATTGTACATAAATGGATATATATTCATTCATGCATCATAACACGCATCATAGCATACGTGTTGGTGAGTGAGGCAGACATTCTTTTATCGTGCGCATAATCCCTACGAATACCTCTGTACATATTTTAGTGTTGATGTGGAGCGGCGGCTGGCCAATCCCACGTTTGGAAGAGGGACCGTCGAGGCGATCCGTCCGGTTCTCAGAGACTGGATGGACAGATCGCAAGGGTCGGTGATGTTCCGAATGGCGCAGGTCCTGTCGGGGCATGGATGCTTCGGGAAATACCTGTGCCGGCTGGCGACAAGGCGCAGCACACCCTAGAGGAGTGGGACGCCTGGGCTGGGGAGCGCCGTGCTCTCATCACCGAAGTGGGGACGGACCTCTCGCTGCCGGTCGTAGTTCTGTCTATGGTCAGCAACGATGAGGCGTGGGCGTCAGTTCAAACCTTCTGCGAGACCGTTATCTCGCAGAAGGAGGCGGCGGAGAGGGGGAGGGAAAAAGACCCACTTTCCCTCCCACAGCGCCGCAAGCGAACCGGGGTCCGGAGGAGGCGGTAGATGTTGTTCCCGCCATCATCGATATGTGATGATGACGGACACCATGGTGGTTTAGTGGGTAGTCTGCATGGTCCCCGGTAGAGGTCAGGAGTCCCACACAAAGCTCACCGCCCGCCACTGTAGGGTTGAGCGAAGGGCGTAAATGCATTCCAGCACGTAAAAAAAAAAGGCACAGCTTTCATATTTCCTCTAATCATTCCTGAACTTAATTACAGTAACTTAATTATATACTAAACCACAACTTTGGTGTAGGGTGAAAACGAGTGGAGCATAAGGATTCTAATAACTAATACAGAAACTAATTATTGCCAGCAAAGAAAGCAAGAAGATTTGGCCTAAATAAGACTGGGCACGCAATGTATCTTTTTTATAAATCAGAAAGCTGAGATGTCCATCCGCGTATACTATAATCTGATGAATAGGTAAATATGTTTATCAATTTTTCAGATCGATGTGTATGAACAACAGTTATAAGTGTATCTAATTCTGGATCAGAATACTTAGGAGTATGAATCTTATGATCATAATTCTATACATTTGACAATACTAGTATCAAAAGAGAGCTTTTCTAGAAGGAGCGTAGTATTGAATCTGGCTGAAATATGGTGGAACCTAAATGTATTACCTGTAACTTCTTTGTACCCAAATATCGCAATAAAAATATTTGAATTGAATTGAATTGAAATCATCTTGCATAATACGTTCGCATGTATCGTGAAAAACTAATTCCATTAATCAGTCCTTTTAAGTGAGAGGTATCTAAGGTGCCAGTGATAACTTTATTAAAAACTTCTTTTAGCCTAACCTGCTTATTTTGGAACACGGGGTCCACTCGCCTATTCTTTCTCCATATTAGCATATTTAGTTTTAGAAAATATTACAAATGGTATTGGCCCCAGTGACGACTTTCCATTAGGAGGGCCGTGTGTATTTCGCCCACCTAAGTGGTATAAAAAAATAGTTTTCATTCCAGTTGTGTGTGGCCAGCCTAAGCTGCCGCATATTGCTTTTACATGTTCATTTTCTTCACAGTGATGTGTGTAGTGGGTAGCTACTAATGAACTAGCGGCTTGTTTATTTATTTACCTCCGAAGCTTTATTTATTTTACCGCTACCGATAAATTAGCTATCGAATGTCCAGTCCCATGTGTGAAGTGATCATTTACGACTCATGTCACGTTGTATCTACTGATATTACTTCAAAAATATATTAGGTAACTGTAATTAAGTTATACAGAGTAGATAGATACTTAATGAGAGATATAAGTTTGAATAAAAATATAGATAACTCATGATAGCACAGGCACAATAGAACAGACACACTAACAGACAAGAATTTTAATATATTTCCGAATCGCTCGTAAGTTTCCGAATAGTTACATTACCGTGACCAAAGATTTTTTAATATCGTCGATATTAAAACACGTTTTACATATATTTACATACATTTTTACATGTTTTAATACATCAAATAGAATTGATGAACTGAGAGAACGATAGATAGTTTTTATTAGTAAATATAATATTCTTATTCCCCTCTTGGCGGTACGTAGGGATTTATTAAGGAAAAGTTATTTTCGTCTTATGAAAGGAAACACAATGTGACAGCTGTGAACATTCCCGAAAACGAATATCACATTATCGTGAATATGAGACATTAGAACTTTTGCATTACTGCTAACTGCTACTGGGAATCGACTCTACTGGCTTACGGTGCCACCGTACAGATTAATTATGTAGCAGTATTTTGACGGGCCATTCAGTAGAGACGAGTCATGTACGCGTCAATTACATGTAGGTGATTTCATTAGTTCACTAGTTAGGTGCAGTAGTGTAGTTTCATTATTGGAACAACACGGTCCACGTGTGTTCAATATTATGTATCATTTATATCAATTTAACCTCGGAGGAGCACGTTGAGCCGTCGTCGTCGGTACCGATTGCCTTAACAATATTTATGGGCTTTATGGCAGTCTTTAGGGTAGCCGCAGCCCTAAAACAACAAATCTAAATACAGATCTTTGATATCTGCGATGGATTGTTGAATTCAAACGACAGTCGCTTCACTGATAATATCGAAGTTCGACCGTGATTCGTGGTTGCTAGATTGGAAAAATCTGAACCCAAATGTGCGTGCGCTAGTGGGATTAACGTAATTATGGTGATGATCGATTAGCAATAAACTCTGAATGTCAATTGTGAATCGGTGCTCAGTACATAACGGGGTTTCCTAATAGGAATTAAATAAAAAGAATAAATGTGTACTTAGTGTCTTCGAGTGAGCGCCGTACCTAAGTGAAAATTAAAGCGTAAACCCACTAGCCAGAAAATCCACTTGTATTTGCCAACTCATATAGCGTTTGATTTTAAAATTGCAATTGATTGCTAAATATCACTTGGATTTTTTGTTATTACCTAAAAAATGCACCAACAGTTTCATTTAGATTAATGCAAACTAGATTTGTATCTAAGACAAATAGAAAACGTAAGATAGAACTTTTCACATAGTACCTAGGTACCTTCTTCATGTTCTTCTTCTTATCTTCCTTCCTTCTTTGACAAGAGTACACCGAAGGGGGACGGCCGTGATTTGCGATTTGCGAGTGCATACGTTTAAAACCTTAAGCGAATGCACTCGCAAATCTGCCCTACGGGAGAAATGTGTCAGATCTGCTTAATTACTGCTTAATTTGGTATACATTATTGATAACACACTTGTACTTCTCCACTGTATTTATTATTGTACCTGTGGAGGATGTGATGTCCCTCCAACACAAACGGAGGATCCTCCGACCAGGCAAGGTGATCACGCCTGGCGTATTCTGGATATTTCACATTGATATTCTACCCTGTCTTGCAGAGCACCACCGTTGTAACACTGTATGTGTTGGTAATGGTGACCCTCTTTCCTTAGACTTTGCTTTCAGCTTACCATCAGATGAGATGAAGTCATTTGACGTGCCAAAAATAAAATAAATAAACTAGCCTGCTAGGTCAACACATGTGGAATCTCATACAACTTTAATCGATTAATGCATTTTTATCATAACCTCTTATCATAATCAAGCCTCGCTTATTTCCAAAATAACACAGCAATTATAACTACAAGAACAGCCCACTAACCAAACTGACCTCGCAAAGTGGAACTAACTGCTGTTCTGATATAGATCCAAAACACATGAATATTCAGCGTAGCAAATTATGAATTTATCTGTCATAAATTTAACATAAATGTGAAGAATTTAGTGATATAAAAATAAAAGTGCGAATGGTTAGTTGTAAATAACTTTCATTGGAAGGAAATAAAAACATTTTTGTGAGCAGGTTCCAATACTAGTCTAGTATGTAGATACGTTATATCTACCTACTTTCGAAAACTAGTTAGGTGAACTATGTCATAGTATATGTTTATAGGTTAGTAGACTCGATATACTGAAAACAAATCAGTCTATATATCTAAGTAAGTTTTTATAAAAACATAATACCGACGGCATCTGTGGTGTAGCGGTAGTGAACGCGACTGCTACACAGGAGGCGTAGGTTCGATTCCCGCCCGGTGCAAATATTTGTATGCTTGTATATGGTTATTTGCACGGGTCTGGTCGTACCTCGGGGAGCACGTTAAGCCGTCGTTCCCGGTTGTAATACGAACATCTATGGCAGTCGTTACGGGTAGTTGGAGCTCTAAAAAGTTCAAGAACTGGTCAAGCTGTAATTATTCGATACCGCATATAGCTAAAGGTTGTGGAGGCCAGATGGCAAACGTTTCACAGAAAATATCTCGGTTCCGCCGCAACGCAGTTACACTGGAAAAAATGTGGATACCGTACTCCGAGTTGAATACTTCGAATGTGGCCGGGATCGAGGCACTGATGATGATGAAAAGCAAATAAAGGGAACCTAACCAAACACTGGCACTGAAAATAAAACAACTGATTACATTTAATAACATAATATAACATAAACTCACGCCTTTATCCCCGAAGGGGTAGGCAGAGGTGCTAGCACCAAATTTTGCCAGTTTATGTTTAGGTCCTAATGTAATAGGTGGCGAGCCTATTGCCATTAACCGGGCACTTATAAACCTGCGATAAATACACACATAATTTCGAAAAACATCCAAAATTCATTAGTGTGTCCCATGGTAAAACCTGGGATCGAACCCGAGACCTCGTCTCAGCTGTCCAGTCCATTACCCATACCACTAGGCAAATTACGAGTAAGATTTTTACGTTGAAGTTGGTGAAAAGTCAATTAGATATTAACAAGGTATGGGGTCCACTCGACTATAGAGGGTTTTGTTATACCCCCTAAACCCACTCATTCTTGATTAGTTAATTTAATTCCAACGGAATACTACTACTACGCACAATGTGTGTAGAATTCCATTGGAATCAAATTAATTTAAGTCGAATATATCGCCTTCGCATATTTACATACCTAATTCTATTGATTTTTATTTAAAACCAGATTTGGATCATATACCAACCGGAAGAACCACTTTTGTTGTTATTAAAGAAGTTTTTTGACCTCGGCAGACATAAAAGTACCGTTCGTTAACCTGTATATGTTAATAGATTTTATGAATATATTGAATTGTGAATACATTATCATAAACAGTGGGTGCAACGCAACATACGAAGAGCCTACCTACAATTTTATTATCGATCTTCTACCTATTTCTTATAAAAATAGAAATAAATCACCGATGTGTACTGTATTCAAATTTTACACTTTTAAACCCGAGATTTTGTTCCCTTTGTATTGATAGACTTACCTTAGCTTTTATGGGAGTCCACAGGCTCCCGAACCCGAGATGAAGGTCAGCCGCGTCTGTTAATCGGCAGGTGGACCAGCTAGCACCTAGGTTCGGTAAGACTTTAAAGATAGAAGCCCATATTCAACCCACTATGAATCAGTATCTTTTGAAAATCACGTGTCATTTTGATAGAAGTATCTAAAATGGTTCCACGGCACTAAGCAGCTGCACAGTAGCCCTACCACAATCTCTTAAAATTAATTATTATTTCAATCTTACTTCACTTTCATAGCGTGATTCAGACCGTCATTGCTCAGGATGCTGAGGATACTAGTGTCAAAGAAAGAATATCATAACCTCATTTCGTCTGAAAACTGTTGTAAGAGGCGACTAACGAAAAATTCGCAGACGATATCACTAAGAGAGAAGGAAAGCTACCAACACGGCTGGTCAGAATGGAAACAGCAGGTCAAAGCCTCCCAACATTGGAAGAGACTATTAATTGATTGATTAGATTGGAACTTCGGTATCGCCTTTGGTCATTGGACCATTGGTTGTGGAGGTCATATGGCAGTCGCTTCATGGAAAATATCGAAGTTCAGCCGCATCACAGCTGGACTGGATAGCCGACTCCAACTGAATTGGGAAAAGCTTCAGGGAATGATGATGATTGATTAGATTGATTGGTGCTTCCAATGGGTCAAATAGTATCTCTCACTTTAGACTGACACTTTGTACTGCAAGATATAAAGAACAAATATCGGTGGAAACCAACGGTCCGAGTCCGAATCACACTATGAAAATAAAGAAAGATTAAAATAATAGGTATGACTTTAGTTTGAAGAGGTGGTAGCCCCCAGGGCCGCAAACTATACTGGATATAACTACATAGACTGAAAAATCTCTATGAAGATGATGATAGCTCAGACCAGATGTGCGAATGTATGTAGTTATACGACTATTTGTATGGCATTGTGATGTTCATGTGAGTTTATAAACAGCTACCCAGTGAACCCGATCATGTTGAGCGGGGTCACTGCAGCGAAACGAAGCGGGATTGGAGTAATCATGAAACAAAACAAACCATTTTAAACTGTTTATTTAGCTTGTTCTGTTTGTTGTTTACTTGTCAAATCGTCATTGTTTTGTTTTGATATTTAGTCATCATCATCCGAGCTTCCTGATACTTCTTTGTCTTGTGTCCTCCTTCCTACGACTCCGGTTCCTTTACGAGCGATGGCATGAAAAAGTATCTGATGAGGGCGTCGAGTTGTGAGCTACCGTAGTCTTGTAGCATTATTAGCGTCTGTAATGGTGACCCCATGCCTGAGTTTTGCCTTTTGCTCACCATCAGGAGTGGTGAAGTCATATTAACTGACCGGTAGACGGAAGAATCTCTCTTTGTGTCAGATAAACATTCTACCCCTATTTTTTAACAAGCATGCAATTTTGGGGCTGCAAGATTTAAATTTTGATGCGCATAATTATGTTGATAAGTATCACATGATTAATATACATATAACTTCATTTCTTATACTACTTTTCGATGCTTTTCGAAGTTATGTGTGTATTTATCGCAGGTTTATAAGTGCCCGTTTAACGGCAATACGCTCGTCACTTATTACATTGGGACCTAAACATAAACTGGCGAAATGTGGGTGCTAGCACCTCTGCCTACCCCTTCGGGGATAAAGGCGTGAGTTTATGTTAGGTTATACTACTTAGGTGGCAGACATGAACGAAGCCTATCTGATGGAAAGAGGTTACCGTGGCCTATGGTCGTATGTAACAACTGGGGCGGTACGCTCATGCTGTCGACTCTAAAATTTAATTAATTCTTACTTCATTCAACAATGTGTATACCTACGTACGAGTCGATGCCAATCGATATGATCAACTCCACACCCAAACCGGTAATAAAGTAGAGTAAAAATCACTTAAAAACGAGGTTTTTAAATTTGTACACAAATCTCTAGCCTTCGAGACTATCTATTAATTCCTTTATCTCAAATTCGAATGATTTAAGTTCTTAAAAAACTTATAAAATCGATTAAGCTAATATAACTACATAATTGAAACGATTCAATCTTAATAATTTTAAAAGTTTAGTAATCTCATAAATACGTAGCTAAATTTGTTTTGACAAATCATACGTAATATTAAAGGATTTTTACGATTGAAGTTACAAACTCAGATTGCCACAAAAATGATAAAAGAATTGGTGCCACTTGTAAAAATGCAATTCTGTTGGTGACTAGCAAGTCGTTCTAATACACTGTACAAGATTTCACCTCCATAAACATACAAACAGGTACGGGTGACCATCATGAAGGTCTTGAACACTATCAAAACTTTTCCATTAAATTCCTGATGCACTCTCGCTGCGATGTTTGAGTTCTTGAATAAATAAGGTAGGTTGAGGTAATGAGATTTCACGACGTACTAACTGAGACAGTAAACTTACAAAGTTTGAGGTTGGTACCTTGGTCCTTATTGAGCTTGACCAGCTTTATGTCTACAGGAATTCACCATCTACTCACGTTACTACTGAGTTTGAAAGTCATTGCTCAATCTTCATAAAGAAACTTGAAAAAAGAAGTTAGAAAATTTTAAAAACAAAACGCTTGTACCAGAGGCTGACTTCGGCTTTGAAGGACTTGGTGGGGGTCAGAAAAATAGTTATTACTGCTTACCAAATCAGTTACTACCATATATACAGGTGAGAGTTCAATAAATTAGGATATCAAAATCCATGACTGGCATAGGCTCTCCCAATATTCGGCCTACTGTTGCCACGCTGGCCAGGTGGGTTGATATGAGTTGGTACAGGGTTTTATTTCGAGTTTGCCTTCTCTCACAGTGATAACGTCTGCGCTTTCCGTTAGTCACCACTTTCGATACCCTTTGGATAGAATGCGGTACTGATATTCTTTCTCCATGATTTGTGGGGTTATCACTTGCGAACCCTAGGTACTAGTTGGTGCTAATTTTGTATGTGTATATTTGTGAATATATGGTTGTTTGTATATAAATCGTCTCAAACTAACTACTGAACGAATCTGTCTCAAATTTGGTACAGGCTGAAGATTGTTAGGTACCTATGGCATACTCAGTTGGAATAATAAACCTTTCATCAAACCATCTAAATAATGTAATGTACTATATAGTCTAGTGCATATTATTTATGTGACACGTTCATGTGTCATATTAGATATGTGTGTCAAATACATAGTAATTATATGTGTAAACAGAGTTCTTCGGAGAGAGCTCTCTTAATAGTAAACACTTATCTTTGCCTCCCGAGTACCTACTTACTTTCTATTGATAATATTTTTGTTATTATTTTGACCAGGCTTGCTAGTTCAGTACAAAGTAAGCATTTAAGAGTGTAAACTCGATGAGGGATAACAACATGTGATATATTTTTATCTATGAAATAAGTTTTTTAGCCTTTTGGGTGGTAGACAATTTAGCCCACTGATGGCAAATGGTTACCTTATAAAAACATCAGAAGAAATCACTCTCGTGCTGTCCCCTATAAGATACTTCGAATGCTATGCCTCAAGAACCCGATATAGTTCTCGCTGTGGATAACCACAGCGAGCAGAATGTTCCACAATGTAAGCGTACGGTATGAAGTTCCTTCCTGTTCTTCTTCACTGTACGCACTGTGCGCACCGTGTGCGGACTAACTACTTACGGCTATCTTAGAATTGTAAATTGTCACCCCATGATCGTAGTTAGATTGAGAGTACTTCAGTTGTAAGGCAGTACACCGACTGATTGACTAACGAAGCTCGGGCACGGGCTTTCTTTCTCGAGGTTGAGAGGTCAGGGTATAATAAACGAATACCAAAGGTGGAATATGAGTACATAAGCAGGAGAGGTTTTGTGTTGTCAGTGGGAAGTCCGAGGACTAAAATTTACACTGCTATGTTATGGTATGAAACCCTTTTTTTTTTTTTTTTTTTTTTTTATGAAACCCTGAAGGTATGAAACCCTGCGTTGTCTCCTGCAGTGACACTATTCCCTACAACGGAGGATGTCCTAAATGGATTTGTAATCTTTTTATCAATAGAAAGGCACGTTATTTGTTAGTGTCATAGGCAAGATTTCATCACGCTATCTGGGAGGGTCATAAGCAGGATCGCGATTAGAAGTTATGTTCCAAATAATGGTAACTATGACCCCGGTTAGTTGTGTAATATTTCAAGGCACAAAGTAGTATCCATAATAAGATATAAGCTCCCCAGGGTAGGCAGAGGTGAATTAACACCCACATTTCACTAACCATACCGGATAGGTCCCACGTAATAGGCGGTGAGCCTGTTATCTTTGCCCAGGTCTCCTGCCTGGGTAAAGGCAATAAATAGGCTCACTGGGATCCATATACCATCTGGGCTGTATATATATGTCGGATGTTAAACAGCTCTCCCGTGAACTCCTTGCCGTGGTTTTCCCAAGCGACTACAATATGGGGTTCTTTAAAAAGGGTCATTAGAAGGTTTATCAGGGTAGGCAGCAGGGGGAAGAGGGTCATCTCAACAGAGATGTCCCCTGGTCTGCCGGGGTGCGAGAGATATGTCTTGTATAATCTCACCTCCGGCAATCAAGGACCCATGGACGGCGTGCGTTTTGGTCGGTTCGAGTCCGACATAATCACCTCCATCGGTTTTGGTGGAGGTGGTATCCGTGGGGATTTTGTGCACGATAAAAAAAAAGAAAAAAAAAGGGTTGGCAGCACTGGTGTTGCAAACGTCCTTAGGCCAATGTGACAGCTTCCATCAGGTGGGCCGTGTGCTTATCTGCCACCTAATTGTACTGAACTGCCAAATAATATTTCACAGAACTCATAGCTACTTATTTTTATATTAATCATATTTGAATTTGAGTATCGTAATCAAATAGAAGTAACATATAATCTCGTAACACAACGAAACTAATACAGTTCTATTTTAAGATTTGTAGAAATATTATACGTATTCATTATTTGGATTTGGATAATCTCATAAAACAATATTTATTTGGATCTCGGGAATCTATTTATGACTTTCTTATATTCGAAAGCGATGAATAGATTACTGTATTATTAGTATGTACTGTATTAGGCTGGTCTCGCACAGCTGGAATGATCCTCAAAAGCCGAATTTCATATTCTTAAAATACCGATATACCTTGCTTCCCACATAATTAAAAGTAAGTAGTCTTATGTTACACGCTTAACGCAAATGTGAAGGAATTAATATTAAGCCTACTCCATTTTGTTTTATTAAAAAATGTATACCACCGATCTGTCAAACGTATGTTATGAAAATTATTGGGTTCCATTCAAAACGCTCACCGGTAAGTATCATTCTTTTATATCGGTCTGAGACATAATTATCCTCTATAGGTATTCAGTAAAATATGTGTTGTGTATTACATAAATTATCTCTTCAGGAAGCTTGTGAAGTAATGGAATTTCTGCTCGTGTAAAAGGGGTCAGATGGCAGTTCAGCTGCATCATAGTTAGACTGGATAGCTGTTCCCGACTGAACCGTATGCCGTATCTACCGTTTTAATATTAAATCATTGATCGTACAATATTAGTGTCCTTTAGAGGCATGTGAGGGCGAATGGTAAATATTATCAGTACAGTTATTTGTTTCTTAATTTAGAAGAATGATGATTTAAATTAATAGATTTGAATCATTGCGATAAGCGTGCGGGAATTCCGAAGCACTAGCAATATAATTTTGATAAAACTGCTGTCACTCACTATCTATGTTGACCTAGTCCTAAAATGCGGATAGGTAATCACACTTAGATATTATATTAAGTTACCCACAGGGCTTTCGAGACAAAAACCCGATTCTACTATTTATCAACTACTGAGTTTCCAAAAATGCCATTGAATTTTCAGCTTTATCGCTATAGAATGGAACTTCATAATTAAATGAAAAAGAGTTCATTACCTCGTTTCATCCACTTTACACCATGTCATTAATTTTAGGCTATAACATATTTAGAAGCAATTTTTGAAATCTCAGTGGATGGACAATGTTTGACAATTAGTACATTTGCACTGAGCGAGATTCGAACCAGTAACTTCCGAGTTAGCAGTACCTACCGCTACAACCGTTTGTGATTTCGTTGAATATTCAAAATATATTATTTGCTACGTAGGTACCTACCTACTTACTGTTCCAATTATACGCTAGTGTATTTGATTTGGCAGTTGAAGATAGAAGCCGGTGCATGTTACGATTTATTATTGTTTCAAATTTCATAATATTTTAAGTAACTGCAGTCGTCTGGTGCAGTCGTCTATCATAATATCTCAACGAACCTAATATCCTGTATGAGTTTGACTTAAGACGGAGTCATCAAATCTTCACGCCCCGAATTCACTGACCTCCATCCTCCATAAACACAGTTCTGGGGATGACAGGTACGGCCGCCTGTCACCTTAGCAGAAAATAAACTCAGATGTTCACAGTATTCCGACTAAAAAGATAATGTTCGAGTGCTCAAGTACCGTTCTGAATGTGCAATTGTTCCAATTTATAATCCAAATAAATTGAATGAAAAAAAATAACAAACCTTCGTGACTATAACCCTCGTGAAAGTGTAACTACCCAATTAGTCGGAAAAGTTTAAAGTATTATCGTATTAGAATACGGTATGGCGCGGCAGTGCATAAAATTCGAACAAAACAAAACCTTGTTACGAGGGATTCAGGGATCATACGCAACGTGACATTTCCGAATTTAATCTGTATGTATAATCAAATCTAGCCGTTGCCCGCTGTTCTGCCCGCGCAGCCAATAGCAGTGGGTCCCGTAAAAGCTGTATAGATTAAATGAAGTAGAGGCGAAGTAAGCCAACTTGTGCTTTGTCATCCGGGGTTCACGTATAGTACTTTTGGCTTATCATATCTTTTGCGTGAGGGATTGCCGTCTGAACCCAATCCGGAAGAAAAAACCTATTGTTTACTGCCGCGAAAATATGATCGCGGTAGTTATGTCGGTGAATAATTTATATCAATATTGGTGATACGCCATATATACATAACATTCCGGATAGGTAGCTTTGTAGCATACTATTTTGCTATAAAAGATTGTACGTGTTTTAAATTTTTGAAAATAAAAATGTAACTAGGTAAGTAGCCCGGGTAGTTATCTATCTACCTACCACAGATTGAACAATCCGTATACCATTTATGATGTCATTCCAAATGTACAAATCAAAGCATTCCGTTTAATTAACACGACGTCTTAATACTTTCAATTCCATTGTATTATCAGCTTCGGCTGCAGATAACATTAAAAATAGTACAAGCTTGTGTCACATTAACGTGCGTTATCTCTTGTAGTACCTACCTATACAACTTAAACTAAAGTATATATATGTACAAGGTACATCTCAAATCGGTAGTTCTTCTACAAATGGTTCAGGTACATCTTGTGTATTTATATAATAGAACCCTTTCGCGTTAAGTAGGTGATAGTTTGCTTAGTGCGCCGCCGAATGCACTTGACCTGCAAATTTTGAGACAATGTTTAATACCCGGATGGCGCTCCGCATGGCGTAGTCGTCACGGGTCACCGGTATCCAGGACTGTCAGGTCTTTCACAGAAAAGAAAAATAATGCCGGTGCCGAATCTTCTAAGAAGGGGTAATATATAAAGAGAATGTAAGGTAGGCGCGCGATTCAGTCGTACCGCGACAGAGCAGCAGCGGCCGACTCGACACCTTTACCACGATACATAACGATATTATATATAACAGATATTCAGGTGAGCGAAACCGCCACCGTGAACGACGTACTCAATCGAGTACTCGTCGGCGACGAGTCCCTTTCGCGCTTTTAACTATCGGAGTTGTTCCTGGCTAGCCGCGCAGTCACAACACGGAGGGCAAACGCTAAAGCCGCCGATCGCGACTTCTCGCCTGCCTGTCGAACGCAACGCTCGCGCTCTCGCCACGCTCTTCGCTAAGATTGCTGTTGCCGCATGCAGCCCGTGCAACTTATCGCATCCAAACACAACTACTTAACCAGGTTCAATGAGGTAAGTCTTACACCAAATATTAATTAAACATATTTTATATTCTTTTTGTTGTATTTTGTTTGTGCTTTGCGATGCGATACTTGTTTTATTTTTTTGTACTTAAATCAAATAGCCATTTATTTTTTTGTTTAACATTGATAAATAGTATCTTAAAATTAGCAACTTATCGAAAAAAATAAACATATAGACCTATGTTTGATAAGCACTTCGTAAGTAACAATCGGTACACTTCTGATTAAGAAGAATAACGTGTTAATAAAGAGTTCACGTTTATGTTCTTGTTCCGCAACATTTGTTTTGTGGTTTTCTATAATTTTTCTTCATCACAAATAGTAAAGGAATCAATTTAAACCGATTTATCATTATTGAATATCAATCTTGTAGCGTGTGTACAGAACAAATTCACGTGTGTGACGTTTTATTAATGTAATTTACAAACTAAACAATGGAACTGCTTGAGATGTTTGATATCGCACTTATATATAATCATCATTCCTATCTTATAGTCTCGTGTTTGTTTTCCGAGTTACATATCAATTTACTGATTTCTTATGTAAAGTTTTTTAATAGTGAATGATGACATACTTAAGTCGTAAAACGACTAAATTATTAAAAGCTACTTCATTGATTCCGTGGAGCATATAATAATTTAGTGTTCAGTAAGAAACACTTGGTGATTAGTGTGGTTTTATTTTCGAAAGCTTTATTTTCCTTATTGATTTAGGAATTATTATTATTATTACATTACTTTTTAATAAATAATGTTTTATTTTCGAATATACCTTCAAATGCGTCCATTTTGGAAATAATCATCGTTCTACCACGACAATATGTAATAATTATATATTTTCGATCTTCATATTAAAATTAATTATTATTTTACTATATTAAGTAATAATAAAGTGCGTTCTTAGATCAGTACGATCAATGTCTTGATAGTTATTAAAAACAAACTTTGTTGTGTTGTGCTGTGCCTAAAACTGACATCGAACAATCAGTTAGTTAACCTATTTTATTCGTTTAAGATATCTCTTTTAAAAGTCTTGTTTACCTCTAGTTAAGTTCCTAATCAATAGAAAGTGGCGATTATAGTTAATATTAAAATATCACAGATCGGCATAAAATCTGTTAAAATAGTTTTATTTTTCCATTCGTTCCAACTTCGTACGAGATTATTCAGCATTTTACCCCCTTAGGAGTAAAAAATATATATAAAGCAGATTATTGCAGATATATGTGTGGGGGAATTTTCAAATATTCTGCCTTATTTGAAATACCTACCTATAGGGCATGGACTGTAAAATTTTCGTGTTTGATATTTTTGGTTAAATCCTACTAAATTAACTACAAAATGTCAACTTATATCAACAAAATGGTATAATAATGTTATGAATATTATAAATAATATTTAGAGGATCAGGAAATTAAACAAATTTCACATAACATAAAAGTCGGCTTAAGCCCATCTTCCAGAGTTTATGAATATAACGTAAATACCAATATAACATTTTTAGCGCCCTTAACTTGTTGAGAAGACGTTTTATTACCTACTATAATAGCCGTCATGAAATTTCAATACAGATATGTAGGTACATACCTACTCACAATAATTATTTTTACCAAAATATTGTAGGTATAATTTTTTACATCTGTTACTTTCATCAATACCTACTGCTTTAATTTCTATTGCGTTAAAATACCCGAGGGAGCCTTTGATAACCCTGGGCCAGCCGGTCAGTGAGGGATATGCCAGAGGAGCCCTCACTCTTGGCAACTAATGTTGTACGCTTTTAGGCGGTTCGAATCCGACCCGCCCCGGCTGGCTAGTAAATGGGAGAAATTCGTGGAAAAGTTGCAAAATTCTGTGCCCCTAACCCTTCTATATTGCTATATGCAATATACCTAATGTGTATGAGGTACTATTGACACTTTAGTCTTCAAAGCCGTAAAAAAATTATATACCTACATTATAAATGATATTTAAGTACCAAAATAAAATACTATATGTTTACCACGACGAAAAATAAAATAAATATAAGAACAATGGCCCTGGTAACGGTAACAGTAGGTATGGCTAATTCCATTTTTTTGCATCCGCTTAAAAATGTCTAAATATCTATCCAATAAGTTTCACGTAAAGTAAAGCCTGATAGCGGGCCCCTTACTCCGAGGGTGTCTTCAAAACGACCAGGACTAACGCAAAGATGATGACTGGGTACTTAAACTGAAAATAATAAGGACAAAATCTGAGTTTATCCTTCATATCATTCAAGCATTTAGCAAAGTCGCTAGCTTGCCATACAGGGATTTGCCTAGACGTAGGTATTATTTACGCAATCAATTTTCGTATTCGAAAGAACATAGTAACCGAATTTGAGTCACTTCGAGTGCGTTTCCAACAAGAGCGGTCAGCTTCCACGATAAGAAGATTACCAGGAACACTGTTACTGGCACAGCTAATGATTATTTGTCATCTCTTGAAAATTTACACTATTTCAATAGGGTAGCTATAATTGTCAATATCAGTGTAAAACATTTTGATATCTAGGAGCCATAGTTTCATTAAGTTGTGTTTTGAGTTCGAGAATTTTCTTTTAAATACATTGAAACACCCTGCTATTCTACGAATGTTAATTACATATTCGTGATCATTAAAATTTAATAAACACGACAAAATCAACATAATTTTCACCACAAACTTAAGTTTTAAAATGTAGAACTTATACAATTTCTTCTAACAGTTGGAAATGGTTTCAGTAATGACAAACGATTTAATAACAGGAGCGAAGAAGAATTAATTTTCTATTTTGCTACTTTTATCTAGGTATTTAATATCCTGGTTAGGTACCAAAATACATCGATAGTCCCTTAAGTACATAAATAATAGAAAATTTTACGTAAGAAATAAAGGCCAAGGTCAAAAAGGCACACGAACAAAAAACAAAAGCACAGGAAAAATTTAATACGTGCATTACTTCTTCCTGGAAATGTAAGAACTATTTTAACAGATACAATTATCCCTATAAGACAGCCTCCGTGGTGTGGTGGTAGTGTACGCGACTGCTACGCACGGGGCGCGGGTTCGATCCCCGCTCAGTGCAAAAAGTTGTATGCATGAATATAAATAGCACGTTAATCCGTCGGTAACGGTTGCCATACTAACATCTATGGCAGTCGTTACGGGTAGTTGGAGCCCTCAAAAGTCCAACCAGTCTAACTTGGAACTTCGATTTTGCTATTAGTCATTGGATCATTGGTTGTGGAGGTCAGATATTTTACGTCAAGCGACTGCCATCGCTTGACGTAAAATATCGAAGCCGCATCACCGTTGGACTAGAAAGCCGACGCCAACTGAGTTGGGAAAAGCTTCAGAGAATGATGACAATTATCCCTATACTGTATATGTAAAAATAACTTTTCAATGCATTTTTAACATTGGATACATACAATTACATATTAGATACAGTTTGGAGTATGCCCCGATTTCACCCACGTGGTGTTGATATGCTTTTCGTCATATCTCTAGTTGCACTCAACCAATTGCAATCTAATATACAAAATTGTAAAAAAACTTCTGAGTACTAAATCTTGAAAACATTTCACATTCACACACGTTCACATTAATATTTTCAAAATTTTTAACAATATATCTCAAATTTTCACACATACAACCATTTGTAATAGTACCTATACTACGTATGGATAACTGAGTTATTATCATTATAAATATACCTTCAATAGGTCCAATCGATCCTCCAATCGATTTGGTGCAAGTCGCAAAGCATTCATAATTCCTCAGTCGACTGCAGGTTGCTTCATATACGGAAATAAAATTTCGATCGATATCATTGTATGTCAGGGGTTTTAATTTGAGGCGCTTTTGCGCTTCATCATCATAGTCATCTGGGCATTGTTCTTGGGTGGAACTGACGTCATTTACCGATGATGCCTTGCCCTGGAAGCCCACGGTCCCAATAACCTTTCTCTTCCTCTTTTTAATAACCTTTCTCTTCCTCGTATTAGCCAACTAATACGCCCTTTATGGGAGCGATTACCGTTGACCTCCCAATCCATAAAGAAAAGTCAATTCTCCTGAAAAATGCTATCTCACCTTGTTATTAGCAACCGGAATTACTAATATTCGCTCTAACCCTCTCCAACTAAGCCCACAGGCTAACAGGCTTGTGTTAGGAATGGGTTCACATCGCCGACGGTAGTGTAGTAGTCTGGATTCGAATCCGGGACATTTCGATATCAAGGCCAACTCCTACTAACCTACCGATACTTCTCGAGGATTGACTAGATTAAGACTGAATTTTAACTCAAAATAAATATTGACTACTTTTTTATTCTCAAAATATGATCACTTAACAATAATATGAGCTGAGCATTATATTATTTTGCAATGCATATTCTTTCCTTCAGAGGAGGAAAACTCGAAATAAAACTCACGATTGCTTTTCTTAATATAAACAGAATTTATGCTATGAGAACTTTATCGTGAGACAATCCAACCCGAGAGTGTCATTCTTGCTAGATCGCATGTTATATTATATAAACATGAACGATCGTGGACCGGACTAGAGATCCACCTTTGGGTAATTTACGAACTCAATATGAAAATTATTGTGATACCAGTCTCAATAGCGTCACCAAGATATTCCACGGGAACTATTTCGTATCCCGTAGTTCACCAATTTGTTCCAAGGTTACAAATATTCAGTAGTAGGTATATAGTCAAACTATGCTTACTATGAATCTAGGTGGCGTTGTGTAGATTGTCCTAGAATATTTATTATTATTATTATAGTCCGTATACTCATCATTCTCTGAACCTTTTCCCAACTCAGTTGGGGTCGGCTTTCCAGTCTAACTGTGATGCGGCTGAACTTCGATATTTTCCGTGAAGCGACTGCCATCTGACCTCCACAACCAATGGTCCAATGACCAATGGCGATATCGAAGTTCCAACTTAGACTGGTTGGACTTTTGAAGGCTCCAACTACCCGTAACGACTGCCATAGGTGTTTGTATGGCAACCGGGACCGACGGCTTAACGTGCTCTCCGAGGCAGGACCAGACCAGTGCAAACAGCCATATTCATGCATACAACTTTTTGAACTGAGCGGGGATCGAACCCGCGCCCCGTGCGTAGGAGTCGCGTGCACTACCGCCACGCCACGGAGGCTGTCCGTTATATATTTAGTTATTATAGTCCCTATACTAACACTCACAATTTGCGAACTATATTTTTTAGTCTCATGGAACATGGAGCTTATCGCTAGTTACTTTGTATTAGATTGTAAGTTTACTTATTATGTTTGTACAACACTCACGGGAATACTCAGCCGTTTCGCTTCTTATCCGATTAACTGATCATTGGGAAGGGAGTCAAGGTGTGACGTTAATCAAGTAGGTATTTTTTACCGTTTCGGACCCACCGTAACCAAGAACCTTTTAGTATTGCCAGAGAAGGAAAACTCGAAAAAACACCTGGTACCAACACATCAGGCTAACAACGTGGAAACAGTAGGCCAATACCTCCTTACATAGAGGAATGTCGGGCTTTATCAAGCAGTGGACTGCGATAACCTAATGTTCATATTAGTCACTGATTCGATTATCTTTTCCTAAAATAAAATCATCAATGACCTGCTGACGTGAACTTTCTGAAAAAAAACTATACGTGATGATCTTCACAAAAAGTTAACGAAATATATAATTGTAGATTCTCATTAGAATCGCATTTCATGTCAGAGAGATAAGTAGAACTGAGGAGGGATACTATCACAGATTACCCAATAGTTGGTTGAACGCTATAAAAACGGTAGAAGTGCTATAATTAAATTTTATTAGCTTTATTCATATTCACCGTAACTTTCGGGCTCGTAACAATGCAATTCAAAAATTAAAATCGTTTCATGGCGGTCGTATAAACATTATATATATCGTAATAATATGTCCATTTCATAAGTGTATGCCAAAGGTCGCAAGTCGTAACAAATGCTATGTTCGACACACATAAAATAAATTAGAGTGTGTATTTGTAACATTAAATAACAGCTTTTTATTGAATGCTTACTTAATATGATTGTTTACACAATACATTACTTGTAACAAAAGTGTATTTGAAGATTTTTGCCTGTCTGTCTATTTTTAACGGGTAACCTCCAGGGCTGGGCCGATTTGAACGGGGTTTTTACTGTAGATAACTAATATTACAAGGCGTTACATTTATACTTGAAAAAATAAATTCAGATCGAAGTTAGCGCGGTCGAGGTCGGGTGGACAGCTAGTAAAACTCTATAAACATACCTCTCATAAAAATCCCTTTATTTTCAGAGTTAACCATTCCATCAACGTAAACCTCAAAGCAGTAGTAAAAACAATCGTATAAACTATAAGTTCTTTGTACATTTATCAAACACTCGTACGTATTCTGGCGTAGAAATGTAAAAATAAATATGCCCAACACCCGCGAGCATATACAGTTGTATGAAACATTGCATCTTTGGGTTATTACCCAAAGATAGTTGAGGGTAATAATGCTGCAATACTACTGTATTGCAGCATTGTGGTACCCTCAATGGTGACCGTTCCTGAAACTATACTTTTAGTTTACCCTCAGATGAGAGGAAGTAATTTTAAACACTCAAGTACATTAGAAGCAATTCGAGTTAATGATTCAGTTTCTTGGGCACCGGGTTGCAGTATTGCCGGATTGTTTATAATCAATCATAGGTACTCGTTCACGTTCAAGAGACGTGTTGTTTTGGTGCCATCGTGAAAATCGTTAGGAGTTGACATTTTTGTCATGTATATAAATTTGAATAAGTACCTACTTTCTTCATCCTCTCTCTGTCTTTATCCCAATAAATAGAGGTCGACGCAACATGTCACGCTCTTCCACACATTCTTTTGAGATGTCATTTTCTTAGTCACTTAATTCTTGGTCATATCTTCTTTCACACAATCCATCCATCTTTGTCTGGGAGAACCTCTATTACACACATTACTAGATACAGTATCTGCTCTCTTAATAGTATAAATAGGGTCCATATATATAGGGCTCTAGCCACCTTTCAGACAAAGTTCTCTCTGGCGCCTGCTTTCATTTTAATATTGCTAGCATTGAATGCTGCGTGGACTGTCGAATCTATTAATCAATTAGCTTATCGCAGTCTGCTACTGAACATAGACCTCTCCAAATGTTGGGAGGTGAGTTGGCCGAACTGTTTCCACGCCGCTGGCCAATCTGGTTCGTACAGGGTTTTATTTGAGGTTTCCTTCTCTCGCAGTGACATCGTCTGCGTCTTCCGTTAGTCGCCACTTACGACAGTTGTATGTTTGTAAAGTCCCCCGCGATACAGGGCTTGTTTCCTAGTGCGGGAGTTGTCTTTATCAGGAAACTAAAAAAAAAAACTACTAACTAAGTATTCTTTTGCGTCATCACAGAGATTCACCACACGGAATATTTGTACAGTACGAATGCCATGGTTTTCGCCATAATTGCACAATTTCAGATCGCGAACTGAATATTCATTGCAATGAGCGTTCGTGATTTGAAATATATTGAAGTATTTACCTACAGTGCTGATTATATCGTCATCCCAGCGCAACGGTAATCCAGTTTGCTTAAAAGCTTTCACTTTGAAACCCAAATAACCTACCTACTGCGACACTAGTGTATGAAAGTATGTAGTGATATGTAATCCGATTCCGTGACCCTTCTGGCATAATTGAGTAACAAACAGCGTTCGTGTTTGTTACTATGGTAATGGTATTCATCCATCTAAGATCCAGTCAATCCATCAAAGATTTCGCATTTAGTAAAATAAAAGTAACGATAACTTTTTAGATAATATTGAAACATTGTCATCCTGAATAAAATGAGTGCAGCCAACAATAATTATTTTCTATTGTATCAATATTTTAACTATTTACAAAAAATTACGTACATCAAATTCCATTTACCAATTGCGACTTGACTTCGAGTATTAACTAAGTTATGAAGATCAAAAAAGGTAAACGAAAAAATAATAAAAGAATTTACACTTTACTGTACCCCAGGTTAATATGAGTTCTAGGCCTAGTAACCATTCATTGTATTTATAGTAATAATATATGTTATGACTGTTTGTATCCTTCTTTTTTTTATTAATTTATGCTTTAGCTTGTTAATAAATAAAAGGAATAATAATAAATTGTTTATGAAAGCAACATTAGCATTGGGTTAGTAACAATTTCTCCTTATTATGTTAGTTAAAAGTACAAATTCGATACCAACATTATTTAAAATTAGAATTAAATTGAAATCAAGTTTAAATAATTAATTAATATGTTAGGACCAAATGAGATAAAATAAAATAACTATTCAAGATGATTACTGAAGCTTTTCATCTCAACTGTTGCTTTATTTATTTTAGTATGTTGTTTTTGCTTTAAATGATGCTAATAATAAAAAATAACACATAGGTGGTTACTTATAACTAATAAAATGGTCTTATTCAAATCCGAGGCCTTAACCTCGGAGTGCAGAGTCCATCTTCCATAGTATAATTATTGCTTGTTTTGGCTAATACGTTGAACGTTGTCTGAACCTGAACCAGAGCCTTCTCAATATATATAGGTATATAACAAGATATATTATGTACAACAACTTTTATGACGCAGATGAATTTACGCGGCTCAGCTAGTCACTTATATAAGTTGGTAAAACAATGATAATTTTATGTGGAAACCTATATAATTTATCTGTCATTCTGTCTACGCGCAAAACATGTAATTGCAATACTACAATGACTTGTTATACGATTGTAAAATTGCAGCTTGCACAATAATATAAATCAAAATGTTATAATTCATCTTAGTGTTGTCTTCCCGCTACTATCTATACTAACTAATTTAATTAGAATTACTTGGATCCTCTATAACGCAACGCCAATACAATAGGCACATTGCCACTCTCTAATAAAAGGACGGAGTTGGTTGAGGTCTTTCTCAGATGATCGAAACCCAAGCCAACCTCTACTGCGAGCCAAAATACCTACTTGAAGAATAGGGCTCGGGGCCGCGTCCGCTTAAAAGATGATTAAAATTACATTTAGGTGGCAAACCAGCACGCTTCCCACCTGATAGAAAGTGTTTTCCTTGACCTATGGATGTTTCTAACCAGGGGTGTCGCATTCGTGCTGTCGAATATTGGGGGTAGGAGGAAAGGGGTAGGTGGAGGGGAGAAGGTTAAGAGAGTCTCAGTGTTGTCTGTGCAGAATACTAAGAAGGGTTTCTCAGTCTTCCCACCGACAATACAAAACCTCTTCAGTAAGCTCTGGCTGCCGTTTTCACCGCCAGAAACACAACACAGAGTTATTATCAGCCGGGGTATTCTGTCGAGTGGAGGTACTTCCCCAGTCAGACTGCTCAATTAGGACTGTGAGTGTGGACTGAAGCCCGAGGTGATATGCACACGTAAAAGTACAGGTACATTATCATTAAATAGACAAGAGCTGCTTTAACACGCAAGTACCCACAGGTACGCTTAGTACATCTACCTACAATATATGTATGTAGTAATGTACAGTCACCCTCAAAAGTAGCTTACCACAAAGTAGATACAATTCATGTCGATAAAGTATAGAATTGCCACCCACTCTCTCCCACTGAATGCACAACCACAGGATACCGGAACAACCAGAGGTATCATCAGTGTTAGTAAGGGGCTATAGGTTGTATTGTCATTATCAATTGGCCAGTAGCTCAAAAGATGCGTTCAAGTCTTGTCTTTCCCAAGGAAATAAATCTATTTCCTTCATTGCGATCAGTTCAACCTTTGAGTTAAGAAGAAGGTAACTAACAAACATATTAGATACATACAAAGAGACAGAGTTATTTTCCTATATGGATTTTGTTTTAAAACAATTATGTGCAAATAAAGGAAATGAGTCAATTTTATGGTAAGCCGCTCAGAACCAAAAATTAGTATGCCACAATAGTATTCCCAAATATTACTTCTGAGGTTCCTTAAAAAACAGTTTCCTTGTATCTTACATTCTTAGCTATATGGTTTGGGATGTCCTCATACTGTACTATTCTAGTTAAGAAAACATATAAATACTTACCCAAGTGAGTAAACTTTAAAAATGATTTATTTACAATTTTCCTGCTCCACATCTTTATGATAAACTTAGTTGTTGTCTGTGGCTCCAACCTCGTGTAATTCTGACCCCGTTTGTGCAACCCTTGGGGCGCAACGTATTCCAGGAATAAAAAAGATATCATTCCAAACATATTCGATTCCCATACCAAATTTCAACCAGATCTCTAACCCTTCCGAGGCTTCGCCGCGCGCTGGTGGCTTTCTTATTCGACTGTTAAGGAGCATAATGTGATGTACAACAAAATGTGTCGGATCAGAACACATGGGTTTGGTGTTTAACCAAACCCATGTGTTCTGATCCGATTTCTGAATAAATATATTCCACAGAATTGCAGCAAATTTGATGCTTCATGATTGGCCTACTATACAGTTTTACATTACTTTGAAATAGCATATTTAGTTCCAGAGATTAGCGCTTTCATAAACTTATATAAACAAACTCTGC
The DNA here is from genome assembly GCA_963691645.1 of Pelosia muscerda. Lineage (NCBI taxonomy): Eukaryota > Metazoa > Arthropoda > Insecta > Lepidoptera > Erebidae > Pelosia > Pelosia muscerda. The sequence goes on along the minus strand of OY829098.1, from coordinate 12,566,240 downwards.
AACTTTATCGTTAATACAGAAGATATGATGGATAGATTGGTAATTAATCGATAATGCATTCAAATTGAAGCGATATGAGTTTTATAAAAACAATTATGCCACATGTCAGTGCTATTACACATTATTACGTTACGCAAGTCGCGATGCGTAATACAGACCGGTAGTAGAACGGCTTGCTTCATGTAGGTGCACCTTTGTAAACAGTGAACACGAGTTCGGACTTATTAACTGTTCTGCAACCTAATCACTGAAGTGAGAGTTCATAATGGGATGGGCTACACTTCAGGAAATGGAAGCTGCGTGATGTAACTATAACGATTTCTGTAATGAGACATAGCGCTAGAGCGTTCGTCTGCTAAGTCAGAGGTCATGGATTCGATTTCCGCTCAGTGTTTGCATTTGTTTTATGGACAGTTAGTAGCTATAGCTAGCAATATATCACAAGTTATCCATAAATGCAGTATTTTCCATTTATGTTATGCATAAATATGTACATACTTATTTTTTATTTGTTTGCATATAAAACTGCAATAATCTACATGCATATGGTACTTTATATACGATACGTTATAAGCAACCCACGATTCACGAGGCGGTTCCAATTTCGGTTATAATGTAATTTTATATTTTTAAAATACATTATAATTATACCAAGTCTACCTGACCAGTCAACCTTAGGGCGATGCATAGATTTGTCGAGGTTCAAGTTTTTCCTCATTTCCTCTGGACCGATACTTAACAAAGGATGAAATCACTGAACAATGTTTTTTCATCATATACACATGACCAGCCAAGGACGATCCCACCAATTTATAGTCTGTTTTTTCTGTTAGATACTACGTTGCTTATTAATTTGATAAATTCTCAAACGAGATTTTTATACCGTTCTAAATAAAAATCTTTTATTGTCTACCGATGTCCAAACACCCACTGAATCGCATCTGACTATCGAAGGCTTCGTGATACGACTCTCTGAAGTCTTTTACGAGTTATCGCCCGAGAGGGACTTGGTCGTGAACGTTCGTGGCTTGCATTAGTATCTATACTTCTATGTTTAGGTAGTTAAATAAAGGTAAACAATCTTGTCGCAACTTTTTATATTTGAACTAATGGACCGATTTTCAACAAAGGTACAGACAGATATTCTTGTTTGATTATTTGGCACTCGATATCACACAGTACCTACATATTCCTTTAGCTTTCTCAAAAACTGTTCGTCTGTTTGTTCATTTTCTAGCATCCAAATGTTGAATCTCTGCCTAATGTCAACTTCATCAATAGTGGCGCGCCCAACATATTGTGTTGCGTGTCATCACTGGCACGCGTGCCATCGGTTTGCCGTCCCTGAACTAGACTAACTAACTAGTGGTTCGATACACGTTTTTAGTGTTCAAAATGCGTTACTAAGCAGAAAAGTATTTTTATAATGAGTTTATGGACTATAGGACTCCAGTATTTTTGAAAAATTAACAATCTTAACAATATTTTGACAAAAATTGTAACTGAGCTTTAGAATCCTAACAGTGAAGTTCAGGCCAGGTTAGAAATAACGTCAATTTAATAATATTTTGTTAATTCTAACAACCGGCTGCCAGATTTCTCGACTGTTTAAATTCTCGAATGTGGTACGATAGCTCATTACGGTACGATTCATTCGACAAAGTCATAGTCGGTGTACAGTGGGCTCTTATGATTTATAATCCTTTGACGGTTGTCAAACTTGGTTAAGTCTAATGTAACCAAAGTAATACAGAATGTCGTTAATAGAATAAACTAAATTTATGGCTGGTTTCTTTAAAAGAAAATAAGAAAACACATGCAAGTAGTATCTAATACATTAATAAGTAGATCTATAATACAATATCTTCCAAGACTAGTAGTTGCGTAGTGGTATCATTTCATAAAATTTAAGTTTCGAATTGTCCAGGCACTTTTAGAGCCCTAATACCGATTGTCGGAGGAGGCTATGTAAACTTTTTTGCTGAGTTTTGTGGCCAGATAACAGTGGATGTCATAACCAAATCTAAGCCAAACACACAAGAGTTGCTGTCATAAAGCTGTATAAACCAAACCAAGAAGAGAAGGTGATGACATGACGTGACTCCGAAGTAAAAGCCCTCATTGCAACCGGGAGTAACGCCAAGATGATTATTGAAACTATGTAATCTACTCATTCTCTGAACCTTTTCGCAATTCAGTTGGGGTCGACTTTCCAGTCTAACTGTGATGCGGCTGAACTTCAATATTTTCCGTGAAGCACCTGCCATCTGACCAATGGTCCAATGACCAATGGCGATATCAAAGTTCCAAGTTAGACTGGTTGGACTTTTGAGGGCTCCAACTACCCGTAACGACTGCCATAGATGTTTATATGGCAACCGGGACCGACAGCTTAACGTGCTCTCCGAGGCACGACCAGACCAGTGCTAACAGTCATATTCAACCATACAACTTTTTGCACTGACCGGGGATCGAACACGCGGGCCGCGCCCCGTTCGCATGCACTACCGCCACGCCGCTATGTATGTTATCTACTACATAGGTATTATCTTTTGGTGTCTATGTAAGTTTTAGACAGGCAGTTTTCCTATTTCAAGCAAAGTTTCCAAGACCAGTCTAGTATTGAATACGATCTAACATAACAAGTTGAAAGTTATAACTATAACTATGTAGAGTCGTCGGAGCACCCGTTTGTACCAGTTGCCGCGAAATCGCGATCTTATCGAACGATAAAAAATAAACTAGACTTGCATGATAGTTTCTATTTATTTTTACGATGCAAACTAATGGAGTATTAGTTTTAGTGCATGTTATTAACATTGAATGGAAACATACAACAATTGTTTTAGTGTTTATATTTCACTGAATATAAACAGTAGGTACTGTCAATGAAGTAAAGAATGGGTACAGTTTAAAATCGTGGAAATTTACCATGACCTTTAACTACCAAGCGTTCATATGTCCCGGGGTAGAAAAAGAGATAGAGCTATATGTGGTGTATAGACTCATCCTTTTTTCTCTAGTACGTGGAGTACTGGTGAAAAAAGTACTTACCGCGAGTAAGTATTATATATATATATTAGGTATATATGATAGTTGCATTGTATATAAGTAAACTAAATCGTGTTCGTGTTATAATAATATAATTTTACAGCCCTACTGCTGTCGGACGTACCTATTACATAATAGTATACGTATAATTATGGTATTTAGTAATAATATTAGTGGTATCGATAATGAACCGCTGAGACGAGGTCTCAGGTTCGATCCTAGGTTTTACCATGGCACACACCAATGACTTTTCTTTTTTTTGTGTATTTATCGCAGGTTTATAAGTGCCCGGTTAATGGCAATAGGCTCGCCACACATTACATTGTGACCTAAACATAAACTGGCGAAATGTGGGTGCTAGCACCTCCGCCTACCCCTTCGGGGATATAGGCGTGAGTTTATGTTATATTATGTAATAATTACTATAGTGTATTTCGTGCTCTTTAAAGTAAATAAAAAACTAAATTGATACTGTAGTAACCAGGTGTATTGTAGTTATCAGTCACGGCCTACTAACAATAAAAAAAATCAAGAACTTATACCAAGCACAGATAAAAATATTGAAAAAACCGGAAATATAAACAGTAGTGAGAATTTTTTTGTAATTATATGGTGTACGCATCTCTCTACAAGCGTATACTTTCTTAGTCACCGTTTTCTAGAACATTGCAGTCCATTTCTAGAGTAATGGTCCATCGTTTACACACATCTCGTTAGCAACAGTTGCATTGAATTTCTACATAAAAAATGTTTCGCATAATTAAACGTAAACACCATTGTACAGTCCGCATCTATATTAACTTCACACATTCTCAGTTGCCGATCGTAGAACTGTACATAAAATCATGCAATAAGTTTCCTTTGAACCTTGTAATAGGTGAAATTCCTGCTACCGCCTGCGTAGAGTCCTTGCGACAACATTCCCAAAAATTTCCTTATTTATAAATGTTAGTAGAATTTCAATATAAATATCAAATGTACAGTTGTGTTCAGCTACTTGTGAGAATGAATGTACGGCGGTAAACCGTGTATGTTTATCAACTGTAGTCAAGTTAATAATCAAAAAGCAAACTGTGTACCCAGGCGTTAATAACTAATGTTGTTAGTTACAAGTTATGATTTGATGTTACTCTCTGATTTAGCTAATTCAGGAGGAGTCGAGTCATGGGCTGACGACGTTACTCAACAAATTGTGCGCATCCTACTTAATGGAGGGTAAAACTAATTTACTCCAATTTCACCGCTACCTTGTGCGAAACTTGTGCGGAATTTCTGCGTACACTTTACGCATACTATCATTGCAGACCAATAACCGAGAGAGACAGAGAGTATTGTAATTGAAACTTCGTGTTTAGTAATTGTTTGTTAGGTAGTCGGTGTAACGATCGTTTGGAGAACTTTGATGGTCGTACACAACGCGAGTCTCCTCTAAATGTTGTTAGTAAAAGTCCTACATCTTTGACCCATAACTTGAAAATGCAATAAGCTATATATAATAGTGAGTAGACGGTAGTTCTTACGAAAAAATTGTAACATTTGAGAAAACGTAACTTTTATTGCAGAATTCATCGTGGTTAGAACTCATGAAATTACTAGCTAAACATTACTAGCGTAAATAGAGCCACAAGTCCTCTCATTATCATGTTACTGAATTTAAAACGTCAGTAGTAGTGACTTGTGTCTTTTATTATAGAAACATAGACGTCGCTGCAATATCTATTAGTTTTGTCAAAGTCCTTTAGTCGCTGAGTACCTACCTAAAACGCAGTCGGCCAATTTCGCGTAATGCCAAGGTTTATAAAAAAAAGTTTTACGGTTCGTATATATTCTGTCATTTCTGACGCCTTCTTTATTTGTAAAAATACGTATGACACTCGCACACTTTGACCCTCTAACGATGAATTTAGCGGGAAATCGTTATTCTCTATCATTCCTATAACTTTCTAAATTAGTGTAGGTAACATGAAATTTATTTCCACCATACGAAAATATATTATTTTCTGTAGAACGCGTATAAATGATTTCAACTTTTCTGATAATGAGTTATACGTAAAATCTCAAAATAACCACAATAGACACGTACTTACCAATAATTCTACAAAGGTGGCAGTTCGCTTTGATGGTTTGAATGCTTTCACAAGCTTCGCTTAAAGTACCCGGGATTCTAGGAAAAAGGGAACACGTATGTCTAAAGAGGATTACAAGTATTTATGGCACCCACTGTGACCTTCATGAAAGTTCTTCGTATTCTACATGACATTATATTTTAAGATGTAAAAAAGATATTTAGAACAGAAAAGGTCACATTGATTGATACCAGCGTAAAAGAGCCAACTGGTACAATATCTAGACGGGAACACCGTTGTCTCTACACCCGAAGGGGTCATCTCGAACGAGATGGTCGCGGGTCTACCTGGGTGCGAGCATTATGTTGGGTACATAAGTGAATATGACTCTTATTAGTGGTAGGTCTGTCTGTATGTCTGTCTGTCACTTTCATGCTTAAACCACTGAACTGATCTTGAGGAAATTTGGTACAGAGATGGACTAGAGCTTGGGACTGTACATGTACTAACTTTGTTAAGTCAATACAACCGACAGGGACGCGAGCGGAGCCGCGGACCTCAGTTGGTATTAAATAAACACGGTAGATCCTGATAGTAAGCACCTTTCATATAAAGTGAATAATATCAGTTTGAATCGATAAGTGACAGCAGGAGGAGAAAGCCGTTCTCGGTAATGGTACATACTTTGCATAAGCAGTAGGGCGCTCAGAATTGTACGTGTCTACCGACATCATATCAGAATATGTATGTAAGTTAAACCGGTCAGGTAAGATACAGGTTTAAGCACGATGGGTTCCGTGTGATAGGAAGTTTATTTAAATACGGTTATAATAGCTAGGAGTACGTATTGACTGGAGAGATATTATCGTTAGGACTTTAGGTAGGTCGTTCTACTATAGTTTTAATCTCGTTTTGATCTAAAAGTGGCGCGAACGATCAAGTTGTCAATGGTTGATTTTGAAAATAGTGTTACTATTACTGCGATTAAGATTGAGATTGGATCGAAACTGACTTCTGAAAAGATTTTTTCACAATCATTGGCCCTCAGACCTCACCATTTCGTGAGCAATTTGCCAGAGGCTACCCTAGGCAACCGGTGACCCAAGACGGCTGTGCGGTTTTGGTCGGTTCGAGTCTGATATAACAATCCTCGCTGACTTCAGCGTGGGTTATTCGTGGGGATTTCCGCACGGGGGATAAAGTAACCATTTGAAATTTATAATATATTTAGGTACGAGCGTTACGCTAACTTATGCACGTAGCTGCCTTCGTAGTCGTCATCGCATTGTCGTAGCTCACCCAACCCTAATTTAAATCACTCGTGAAACGCGTACGCACTTGAACGTTTTGATGTAGATTCAAAACGACAGGTAAAAATTCTTTCTATTGTCAAAATACTTGCTAATGAAGAAATGTCTGAATTATGTTATTCACTCCTGTAGTACATTTGCCAGTAGTTCCACCAAGTTACTTATTAAACATGACTAAGCGTAAATGAATTTCGAAAGATAAATATCGATACTATACCTGTGGCGTAGCGGTAGGGAACAGGAGGCGCGAGTGATCCCCGCTTAGTGCAAATATTTGTATGCATGAATATGGCTATTGGCACTGGTCTGCACGGTACCCGTTACCATACGAACATCGTTACGATTAGTTGGAGCCCTCAAAAGTCCGATTAGACTAGACTTCAATATCGCCAATTTAGTTGTGGAGGTCCGATGGCAATCGCTTCACAGAAAATATCGATGTTCAGCCGCATCTTAGTTAGACTAGAAAGCCCCAACAGAATTCGGAATAGGTTCAGAGAACGAACCTACTGAAATTGAAATATGTAAAGTGTTTTTGTCATAGTGTGTTGTTTTTGACGGTTAAGTTTACCAGGGTACGCCAGGGACTAGTATGCGATGCTTCTGGCGTATGATCGACATAAAATAACATAAACTCACGCCTATATCCCCGAAGGGGTAGGCACAGGTGCTCCCATCCACATTTCGCCAGTTTATGTCCCAATGTAATAGGTGGCAAGCCTATTGTCATTAACCGGGCACTTATAAACCTGCCACAAAACTTCGAAAAACATCGAAAAGTGATTAGTGTGTGCCAAAGTCATTGGTGTAAAACCTGGGATCGAAGCCGAGACCTCCACTCAGCAGTCCATTACCCATACCACTAGGCTACCGCGGCTATGCGGCGAATGATCGAAACTGCTAGGTAACTGACCAACTGGTAGACGGTGTACTTATAGAATTCGAAATAAAGTAGGTACTGATTCTTTCTTTGCGATTAAAATAGATGAATCAATGTGTGACATTGACATTCGTTCTCGCCTGCATTGAACAGTAAGTATATTATATTCCATTTTACAAAACGACTACTAACTAATTGCCACTTGTCTAGGCTCCCAGGGTAGTTATATCAAACTGTATTTAATATGTCTACCTAGTCCGTGTAAATTATTACCGATTATATCTGAGATTACGTCAGTTAACCGTTTCAAAGTAGGAAACAACTCATTTAATACTGCAATGCATGTATTAGCTAATCTCGCCAGAGGAATAATTATAATATCGTCAAGTTTTCTTATGATTAGCACTAATTAACTGATTTCCTACATCAGCCTGACTCTGAGTGGAGGATATTTCACAAAGTTCACACTGACACTATGTCAGTACAGAGTCTACATTGCACCCGTGTGGTTCGCTAGACCATATTTTTTTTCTCTTATGTGAACTGTAACATAGTAATCTGTTTTCCTTGAAACAATGAGCCATTCCTCTGACTCATAACTCTGCAATTGGTCATATGTCTGAGTCCAGTGTCCATGACACTTTCATCTTTTACTGTGCGACTGGAAATCTGGTTTCTAAGTTTGGAACACTGTGTCTCTTCAGTCTAGTGAACTGCACTCCTCCAGTGCCCCCCAGATTTGATGCCCCTCTTGAGACTACTTTTTATGTAATATATTTTTTTATATGTTCCTGAAGTTCCAGTTAATGCGTTTACATACGGGTACAGAGTCCTTTGTGAGCAAAGCTGCAGTCATCAGCTAGTATTGTATATAGATAATAAGGGCTCCTGCTTGTTAGAAACTGGCCAAATGTAGACGCCAGCACCTCTGCATACCCCTCCTGGGATATAGGCGTGAGTTTATGTTATGTTATGATGATGATTGTACTATACATAATAGGGGCCAGAATAAAGTATATAAATGGTTTATAAAATTTATAGGTAAAGGACAGTAAAGGAAAATCGCCTCTCCATTGTTAGGTGTTTCACGCCACTATAAGACAATACTTAGTAGTTAACATAAAATTGCATGTGGATATTACACCCTGATTACTACCAACAAAGAGAGACACGCCACTGTGTCAATTACCAACCATGGATAAATACTTCCGTTTTGAAACAAACTGATAGATAAATAACAGTTTGATATTTGACACTTTTGCACCTACCTGGCTTTGGATCTGGCATAGTTCGAAGATTGTCTGACTTCTATTTCGTAAGTGTCTTCTCTTTCGTTTTACAGAGTGACAGTTCGCATCAGTGTTACAAAAAAATATGTAGTGTCTATGTCTACTAGACCTGAGTCCCAAGATCGCTTTGGAATAAATTCGTTGAAAAGAAAGTGATATAAATTCGATCGAAACCCTCGTTCTACCGACGTAAAAAAGATACAATCAATATTTGAAACCCATTATGTAGGTCCTGCATCCACGACATAGACATGACGTGTCGAAATTGGAACTCTATAGATGCAGAACTTTTCAAATAAAGTGTGCTCATGCCAAATTAACGTTAATGTTTATCTTACTTAGTGCGTCATTGAAAAATTCTTAACAGAGAATATGACTTTTATTTGTTTTATTAGTTAAATGTTGGTATTATTATTATTAGATTAATAGATTTTTTTTCTTTTTCAGTGGGGAAGCAGGGTACACCCCAACAAACTACGACAACATGAGGAACAAGTAAGTAAATCTGCTAAATACAATTTTATTTTACAATGTTCATTTATGAGTGAATTTGTAGAAACGTTACTACTGGTTTTCGGGCTGGAAAATATTCTTATGTAAAAACTTTAAATTAAATACTTCAGTCCTCCTAGTCAAGTTTATGTAGTAGTGTAGTGTATGTAGAATGTTGTGTTAGAAGAATGCCTATAGAATGGGTAAATTGAGAATGGCGTGTATTACTTTGACGTTTTTGACAGGGGTAAACGTACGTCAATCCCTAACATTTATCCAACGCATTTATCATTATTTTCTACAAACGTTATACCACCAGACGAAGGAGGGCAATGTGTAATGTCTGCCTACCCTATTGGGAAGGTGTGTCAGTACGTACGTAATTACTCACTAGACATTTTTGCCAGACAACCTACAAAAACCCCTGGTACCTATATACTGACTATTTGGATTAGACATAACGCACAATAAAATAATTAAAAACAATAATTAAAGTAAGTCAACAAATTCCTCGCACGTCACAGATCTCCTTTGATAATTTATAATCATCACATAGAAGGCTGGCAATATTCCCATATTGTATGTACTGTCTCATATTGTATGAATACTCTCTACAAGCAGTGTCGATTATTGGCTTCGCAATTAAAAAGAATCGAATTTTCGGACAATAACGCCTCTACTTCAAGCAGTAAAATAAAATGACATTTAAGTATTTATGCCGTTTTTGCGGAGGTAACAACAGCAAAGGCTCATTGCTAAGGTAACTGCAACAAATGCTTCATGACATCTCTTGCCAAGAAGATTTTTCCTAGCCAATTTGATACATTGATGTTAGCGTTATCGTACGGAAGGTGTCATTACGCGGGTTTTACTAATAAATTACTTAAATTTAGGTCCCACTGAGTCGCCTCTGAATATCGTGCCTCGCAAAAAAGCTCAACTCTGTGGTATTTGTAATTAGTAAAGTTAGACAGCTGACGGGCGCGGAACCCTCCAGGCTGGTTTATTTTAGGTTTTTTACTAAATTGTAAAATTTTGTAATTTTTTTAATATAAGAAAAGAAAAAATTTACAGACCTACTAAATCAAAATAGGTACCTAGACGTTTTGTTTTGACTTCTTTATACATGTACATATAACGACCTGTACAATTCTGATCGGCTACAAAATTTTACAGGTCTTCTAATTGTGTCTGATGCAAGTTGGGTGGCAAACAAGAACACGTCCCACTTAATAGAAAGTGGTTACCGTGGCCTATGGACGTTTGCAACATCGGGGAAGCCGCACTCGAGGGAAGGGGGAGAATTAGGGGGCGGGCAGAAAAGCAAAGAAATTTTTCCTTTTGTATCTTTCTCTGATTCAATAGAAATGAGATTTGTGTGGCAATATATGCCAGTCTTGTAATAATGTTGCCTTGTTTTCTTTTGTGCGTAATAGAGTGGTATACTTTTAATAAAAAAAAAATCAAACTGGTTACCTACATACCTGCCCACCATGGTAAAAAAAGTAGAACAATTTGACCAATATAATTTGCAGAATATGTGAAATTAAGTATGTTGCTGAGACTTTTATGATGTGTGTAGTAGGTAGGTAGGTAACCTATAAAAAAATGATGGAATATATTCTATTTAGCATTAAAAGTACGTATAAAATTACTAAGTAGGTACACATCATCGAATGCAAGAATTTACTTTGTTCACGCATTTGTTCCAAGAGTAGTTATATAGAAAAGGTAGGTAGTGAATTTTAGACGCAGGCTTTCCTTGAGGTTGAGATGCCTTAAAGAAGTCACTCCACCTAAATTGAATGAATAAGGGTAAGCTTACCTACTCCGTTCTGAGGTGAAAGCTACAGAAGAATAAGTAGTTCCATGTAATTAAATTTTAAAGCAATTAGTTGACTGTTTCATATCGATTTTTATTACAAAAAGTGAATGCTCCCGCATTCCCCCTATAAGGGAAAGAACGCCGGTTTGAGCCCGTCGGAGTAATTACTTTTTCCGATCTAAAAAACCGGTATCGAACCACTAGTTAGTCAGGTAGTTAGCCCAGTTTATTTGTTTAACATATATTTTTATTTAAACAATCTCGTGGTTACGATTGTATACCTTATTTAAGTACCTAACCAAATGGAGTATAGTAATGATTATATAAAGTCACCTCACCCCCTCCCCTCTACAGGGTCGGCAGCACGAATGGGACGCCTTTCAAAACGTCCATAGGCCACGGTACCCATTGGGTCCTATGCTTGTCTGCCATCTACATTTAAAAGAAAGATCGTGGCCGACTTTACTTTCAGTAGCACTAGCATGAACTCCTATTGAATTCGTAATGTAAAGGTTTCGAGAGAACGGAGCATTGTGATTGGCAATATGCCTCTTGTGAACCTGTGTACGTGTGTAGCCCGCCAATCGCAATGCGCCGTTCTGTTCTGTCGATACCTTTACATTACGAATTCGATAGGAGTTCATGCTAAGGCTACAGATTAATTTGTATTTACTGAGTGCGTGCGTACCCATTGTTATATCCTACATCTCGTACTAGTACGTTGTCTGTACTCTGTACATATAAACTCGTCTTAAAAGTACGTCATAACATGATAATGATATATGTAAATTAGGTACCTAAGTAGGTATTACTCGTAAATATTAGTTTTTAAGGTAATTCACCTACTTATCTTGGATTTCCCTTGATCTTTATTTTTTAGAAACCTACTCTGTTAACTGCGTTGAGTGTAATGAAAAATAGATAACTTCCCAAGGTACTACTTACATTATACATTTTGAAATCCTTGGGTAATTGGCGCGACGTTTTAAGAAAGTTAAAACGATGTTTGCTAAATTCACTTATAATATATTTTTAATTTTGACGGTTTATAAGTGCCGTTTCACGCTCTATACAGATTAAATATTGTTAAAATTTTAATTGTTTTTGAATTTTGACAGCAAATGCGCACCAATCAACTAATCATAGATTATTATTTGTATAACGGCTCGCGTGTTTGATTGATTTGTTCATTGATTTCATTAGTTTTTTGATTGACACTTATACCGGCACTTATATAAACTTTCGGATTTTGTTCTAAGTGTTTACTGATAGTCAAACTAAGGCGTATAACATATGAAATAACTACTGCAGGTGTCTATTTAAACTTATATAACTACTCGTAACTACTTCACTATCACTACATAGTATAAAACAAAGTCGCGTTCTCTGTCCCTATTTTTCATGTCCCTTTATATGCTTAAATCGTTTAAACTTCGCAACGGATTTTAATGCGGTTTTCTTTAATAGATAGAATGGTTAAAGAGGAAGGTTTATATGTATATAACATCTTGCTACGACCAACAGGTGCGGAGCAGGAATGAAAAATGTTGCAAAAACGGTGTGATGCAGACGAAGTTGCGCGGGTCAGCTAGTACTTAATAAGTCAGTACCTACTGGTATAGCTAAATTAAAGTTATGAAAATGTAGCACGCATTTGTTTGATAACATGAAGATATTCAATTATTGTTATAGCAGATTGTGATTAATGTGTTTCCTGAATGGTTCACTTACCAAGAATAACATACGTTAGTAGGTACGTACACAGTTTATGTTTGTGAACGTAATACTTAATATGGTTTGGGTTTGAGTACAGTTTGTTATCGCGGAACTCTTAATAACTAAAAAAATGTGATTCTGTTGTATTTAACCCTTGACTTATTTTACGAGATATCTAAGAAAACACACACGTATTATATTATATACTTACTGTTTTCCCCTTCAGGGTAGAATATTGTTTTTTTTTTGTAGTTTTCGTATGCCAGTGTATTTATGTTTGAATGATCAGAAAAGTGAATAAATTAAGTTAAAATTGCTTATTCTACACAAACCCTATGTGTGTTTACAAGATAAATCCACTCAATTATAAATATATAGGAATGGTGTAATAATGAAATAAATAAATAATTTAAATAACTCAGTTTTTACATAAATGTTTATATTGTTGAACTTCTGCGTAAATACTGACTTCAGACGGGGTACGCGTTAGTCCGTATTTTATTTTGTAAATATTAACATTAAAACATCCATTATAATTTGAAATAGACACACATGTATATTATGCAAATAATATTATTATAGTTGCAAATATTCGCACTGCGCGGGAATCGAACTTGGTAATCTCTGACGTAGGAGTCCACTTTTTCTGTGTAGCAATCAAACGCTCTATAAAGCTAGGCGTCAAGCATATTGTGCGAAATTGCGTTCTGTTCCGCCCTGCGTCTAGTAGTCGAAGGTGCAAAACCGTTTCATGGAAAATGCGGGCAGATTTTTGCGTTGCAATCCGACCCTGGTGAACGCCTTAAGTAGGAAAGCAATTTCCTCCCATAGCAAAAATGGAACAGTGCGACGACGTCGGGAATTGGTTGGCAGCAGCGTTCTAAATTCAACCGTCCATATGCCATATTTTACACTGAGCTGACAACAAAGACCGCGGGAAAATATATGTACTCTAGTGCACCTTACAAGTTTCATCAATTGACGATTCGGAAACTTAAAGCCAATGCACTAGTCAAAATAGACGCGCTGCATATGCCGCTCAACAAATTCGGCAACATTGAACAACACGATTGAGACTCAATATAACGAGCTGCTTGTTTTTGTTTAAAGCTGGATAATGTGTGGGCACTTAAAGTAAGCTACAGAGGTTATGGAACATATTTATTTAATTCAATCTAAAGATCGTTTTTAAAATTCCTATTCAATGACAACGACGAATAAAATACTTGTAGATAATACAGTCACTCACTGTATTATATTTTCTTCTAAAATTCGTATATGGATAGAGTTCGTGACAAAACTGTTAGCGCCTAGTTATCCCAAGTGTTAATTGAATAAAATGTCTTCACGTTAATATTATTATCATTCAGATTTATGGTCATGAATATTCGGTCATTATTCGATGTTTGATCTGTTCGGCTGCTTTGATTTCATATAGATTACAATAAATTTACTTTTGACACCTCCCTATAGGCGGCGCTTTTGTATAATCATCAGTATGATACCAACTATATAATTGTCGATGGTCCAATTAGTGGTACCAAACTTATTGTTAGAAGTCATTATTTGATGCACAAACTGAACAACAAATTAAACGGAGGCTCTTTCAAATATTTTCAATTTTGGAAAACCTCTACCAGACTCGGTAAAGTTGTGATAAACGTGAGGCCAATTGAAATACCTACTCCCATCTCTCATACAATAAATGTGCCTAACTAACTATCGTGTGCAGTGATTCTGATGCCTTACATATACCTACTTGTATGATAATTTAGTAAGTTAGCACGTTTACAAAATTGTAGATTCAAATAAGTACATACATGGTAATGTTAATAAGGTCATATTTCATAAATATGGTTTACAGGACTCTAGTAGGTATATTACATAGAATAGACGGTTTTTGAGCATTGAACGCATGTTACTTAACCGTTCTATTGCTTCACAATGTAAGAGGGTTAAACTGACACCCCACTTTAATTATTTAGGCGTATTTTAAAATTGATTATAATTATAGATTTTTCATGGTCTGTAAAACAATACCGTGTTGTATGCTATAATAACCCAGTGCGAATATTTTTATTTTAAATTAGCTGACGCGCGCATTCTCGTCTGCGTCACCCCGTTTTTGCAACATTTTTCACTTCTGCTCCGCACCAGTTGGTTGCAGCATGATGCTATATACCTACATATAAACTTTCCTTTTCAATCTAATAAAAAAACCGCATTAAAATAAGTCGCGCAGTTTTAAAGATTTAAGCATACAAAGCGACAGAAGGACATAGGGGCAAAGAACGCGACTTTGTTTTTTTACTATGTAGTGATAATACTGATAATTATCTGTCAATCCGAAATTAGAACAAAGCTTTTATTCGACAAAATGATGATGTAGATAGATCTACACATGTATGCATTTGTACTAAAATGAATATCGATACTGTTCAGTGGCGTTCCTAAGTTCATAACATTGTATCTACCAGCACACATTCAGTTTGGAATAGACCTAGCCTCAGAATTGATTTTATGGTTCGCTTCCACGTGAACTTGTCACTCTCGCTCTATAAAACGGACTACCTTATATGTCAAGAAAATAATCTCATTGAGTATTATCACGTATGACTGCTAAGAGAATGCGTGCAGACAAAAACGTGTTTATCAAGCAAACCAGATAAGAAATTTATCGACTCTTTCACCTTACAGACCTGTTCAACAAGAACCTTATGCCCTATTTCTTATTTGTTTCTAGAGAGCGATTGGCAGCCGTCTGCTTCGCTCTCAGGCTTGCTTTATATATAGTCATGCATACCACTTCTTCATCTTATCTTTGGGATGGGTATATAGTACTTGGGATCTTATCGAGATCTTTGGGGTTCAAGCCTACCTCGCCTACAAGCCGTAGCGCGGAGAATGCACAGGTGGCTTTTGCTCTCGAGGTTAGCAGTTCAACGGTAGTCGTTCCCATAAAAACATAAAAAGCAAACAAAAGGAGGAACAGGACCGCGGATTTCGGGTTTGCGGTTCTCGGATGAGAAAGGTTCAATGAGATGCATAAGTACGGAGAAACTACAGATATTCGCTAGTAATTGTGACATTGCTGATTTGTGAAAAGTCTCAATTACATGTACCTCGTGCGCATACCGGTTGGCGCAGGTATTCCGTGCTTATGTGGGTTAATTACATTAATAAAAGTGAGAGGGCCATTGGTATCACTTTGTTACGACGACGTCAATGGTCTATCGGTCTACCTATGTTAACTGTTTTAAATCGCATTGATAGCCGGACTGATTGGATGAAAGGTACACTTCTTTGTTAACATAGGTTTATATGATACAAATAGGTAGACTTACCATTTCCAAACTAAATGTGATCTAATGATAATATACTATCGTAAAAATACAGATAGAGATATTGTTTATGCCCCAACAATATCATGATTATAACATCCGCTGAGGTCGTTGAAGTACCCACCATTTTAGAATTAATAGCATATGGAATAACCTTTGCATGTTTGGACTTCGTCCAAGCCCACCATCAGACAGGGTGCAATTAAATTGGCGGACCAAACATAAATTGAAATCAAGATTATTTATAAACCTCCTTGGCTTAACATAGATAATAAATAATACTATTTGTCCCGGTTGAGCAACTCGAAGCGGCTACCGAGTCTTCACACAGTACATGGATTTGGAGTCGCATGCGTGTGTAACCTAAAATCTGTACAATGAAGTCACGAGGGGTTCAGACAGGAATGATTGTGGTTTGACAGAACCACCGTCTTACAAGTGAAGATAAAATAGAGGCGTGCATTTAATAAATACAAAATATAGACATTACAGACCGCACCCAAAGAAGAAATTATATTACGCAATAATATGTATGTGGTATTTAACGTACATGTCAGTAATCTAATTTGGATAGAATTCAAATTACATGTACGTTAATAAATTAAAATACATATGATATTATGTACTTCATTCAATTAAAGTGCACATTATATTATGGGTAGGAAATGCAGTGTGTGCTCGTGCCTAAAATAAAGTCACCTACAACATCTTGGTGAGGTTCGATAGCGTACTTAAATAGGTACCTACTGTTTTTAGTGATTCCTTCTCAAGAGGTTTTTCCTCACATTGTAGGCCTACCTTGTATACGGATATTAAGTAACTGTACGACACCTGCGTACTCAGGCGAAATGAGTTATATCATAAGTTAATCACCTACCATTAATGAATGTGGCCTGATTTCGTTTTAACAGCTTATTTTACTTGACCCTTGGATTACAAACAAGTTAAAACTCCTTTTATTGGTAAGCATTGAGCTTAATTAGAAGGGACTTTATAGAACTTAAAAACTAAAATACCTATTCTTTGAATTTAATTATATTCCAATTTAGTAACTCATAACTAAATTAATTGAAATTGTGGTGATGGAGACTGAATATCATCACTCCAAGTCATTCAAAGGGTGTCGTATAAATACGTAAAAGATATCACTGTGAGAGAAAATACTCGAAATCAGTCTGGCTAGCGTGAAAACAGTGGGTCAAAGTCTCCCAACATTCGGAGAGGTCTATCTCCAGCAGTGGACTACGATATTGCAATTGAACTAAAATAAAGTGGTAATTTACGGTGCTTAGGGGCAGTAATATGAAGCCCGCACGGTATACGAACAGTCATTTTTATTAAAAAATAACAGTTCGTATACTGTGCGGGCTTTTCCATAACTTCGGTATAAGATAAGATATATATAAAATATTATTTATGTACATCATTAAGGTAGTCATGTGTATGATTTCATTTCCTTAAATTTAATGTAACCGTACACGTAATTACTGTGAATCCCTAATGCCCCGTAGTTCTAATAAGATTGCTATTTCAGTAAAAGTATATGTTCGTACGTAATCTTAATTGAAGTTTTCTGATATATTTTGCTTGTATAAGCTTCACATCTTTATACTATCTAGTTTTATATTTAAATATGTCGTGATGTTATAGTTTGTCTACCAGCAAAAAAAATAGCTATAGCAAGTTGCAAAGATCTCAATTGATGCAAAACTTTTTTAGTGTAGAAGTATACACAAGTCAACTTCACATTTATACCTTTATACAGATATCAGGCCCCTCTAGACAAGACGTAACTCGTTGGTCGTTGTTTTTGGAATGTAATATAATAGAATAGAATTCAATGTAATAGTGAGTACTCGTACAGTGGGCTCCAGAAGTGTCTGGCCGCGATATGGTCTACATCCTTTGTCTACTTTAATCTAATCCATTTACTATTATTAACGTATGTCCGTATTAACATTATTAAGAGATGGAGTGTAGCGTCACTTCATGCAGTTTTAGTTGCCCACACAGTTGTTTTAGGTGCTCACTGTACTTAGTAGTTTGTGACAGGCGTGAACGAATGTCTATCCCATACATTGAACAATATTGTCTAAGGACATCTAAGTCCATGTAAACGAAGTCGCGAGCACTGTCAGTAGGTACTTAAATCCTAAAATTATGTGAGTACTTAAATACTACCTCTTAAAGTAAATTTAAAAGTTAATTTATAATAACAACACGTTGGTACCAGAGTATCAGTAGCGAGGGATGAATAATTTAATTACAGATTAAAATATTTAGGTATCTTACTCAATTTTGAGGCATTCTGATCACACTACATCACTATAGCTAGTTTAGTGGTGAAGTGTGATGTACTCTTACTACATATAGCCTTATTATAGCAGTTAGGTACTAAGTAATACTACAACTAAATTGCTTGGTTAGCTCACGTACATAAACGCCATTTGCAGAGACTAAACGATGTTAAACGCGGTCCGATAAGTAACTTCACTATTAGCTCACATCTATAGCCTAGTACATATCCACTTTGTAGCGCAGAAGGGTGAAAACTATCAATGCGGAAGCCGGTGGAAAAAATCTCTTATACTCGTTGAACGACTGAGCAATTTTGTTTGGAATTCGGGGCGTTCTGATTTTAGATACTGAATTTTATATTCCGAATTACCTCTGCCACAGCTTCCCTTTGCAGAGCAAGCCGGCTGGTATCGTGTTATTGGTAGTGCTCGCCACTGCCACTAGCATAGTATCTTAGTATTCAACGTTACCCAATTGTTGAGAATCACACGTTCCGCGTAAAATGTTGCCCAGTGTTTATCTATAATTATCGTCGTATTAGCCTATCGCAGTCCACTGCTGGACATAGGCCTCTCCCAATATGCGCTACTGCTCCCTATCCTCCGCCCTCCGCATCCAGTCGGTCCTAGCCGCCTATTTATAGTCATCAGTCCATCTGGCTAGGGGGCGTCCTACCTTCCGTTTGCCTCCTGACAGTCTCCACTCAAGGGATTGTTCGCTCCAGTGGCCATCGTCCTTCAGCAGATGTAGCCAGACCCCTGCCATACTATTAGTAAATACGAGGCTTTAATATTTTAGGCACATTGTAAGAGAATTATAATACTAGGGCTGTGAGAAATTCAATGTAATTACTTCCTCAGCGAGCAACTAGAATGCACATCTACCGAAGTATCAGGACTATTTATTTATTTATTTTTTCTTTCCTTGCTACCCTTACAGGTTTCTCCCAATGTGGTTGCAACTTTTCCATTACTATTCAATAATTCAAATAAATTGACTATAAAATTCAGAAATCTTAAGACTTTTATCACTTTTTCTAACCTATAACTAATTATACACAATGTATTATTGTGTATAATTAGTTATAGGTTAGGCTTGTGAACTCACTCAGAAAACCCGTAAACATATCTACTGCTTCAAAATTTCATTATAACAAAATAACTAGGGAACAAATTATCAAAAAATGCCAATTTTATCAAAGGTTAAATACGCAAAAAAATAAATTCACATATAAGTATTTGCGATACAACAGGTTTCACGTGCGCCTGCCATCACATTGAGGATAAGAAGAGCGCCAGTGAGCGGGAATGCCGTTAGTGTTAATTCCTACAACCTTAGACGAACGGGCATTCGACAATATACTGAAGTTCTCTTTGAACGTACACCAAGGTTTACATATACACTTATGGCACTGATGTTTACATTTATTTGAACGTCAAGGTTTACACAACCAATGACAATGCATCTTTAATAACTCATATTTAGAGATTGTACGTACATTTATGATACTAATCGACTGTAATAATTATTCAGTAATTACACGCAACAATGGATGTGATTGCCCAATTTTAGTAAATTGCAAATAATTGCAACTAATAGGTATTCGTATATTTATTTATTGAGTAATAAGTGATTAGCTGCTCATTGCAGTAACCATCAGGATTACAACTCATTCAATTGACACTGAGAGTAGGTAAGCTCAAGCATGGATGAAAATTCCTGTAGCAAATACCGAATGTTTCTATGTTTTTACTCAATCACATTTTAGACTTTAGCTGAATGGATCAAACATCGTATGTATGAATTTTGGTACAGGGATAAATGGTATTTATATCTCGAAATGTACATATATAGATAGTCTGAATTATCACATTTTATCTGGAGAATAATTTCCCAAGCGTTGCGGAAACAGGATCAGAATTAAATGCGGGTGAAGGAAGCCACGGCTAAATGTGGATGTTATAAAATTATTTCAACGCTGAGAACAGAGAATCTATCTTCTATCTATTCGGGCGGAGCTGCGGACATAGGCTAGTAATTTATAATAACGTATGCAGGTACATAACCGCAATAGTATACTTACTAGATACCTATCCAAGAAATATTTCCAAGGTTAACTGTTCTGTTGTCTTATGACATAGCAAATATTAAACTATAAACCCGGAGACAATACAATTGTATCTGGGTTCTCAAGAACAGTTCAACCATAAAGTTCATTCAACTGTTGAACTCATGCATCAGTAAGTAACGGTCGGCCGAGGATTGTCCTGTCCCTGGCAATCGTACCAGCCAGTCCTCGATCGACCGTTACCTACTTACCTGTACGTACCTTCGCACTTATAGGCGTCACAACGTTTAATCGAATTTTATTTGGTCCTTTCACTTACTCAGCTATTGTGTTTAGTGCTTGAATAACTTCCAATGTAGGTATTGAGAAAGTGGTTTTGTACTTCCCAAATCTTACACAATGGTAAGGTTAGTTTACGTTCCATAAGCTAGTACTAGTTAGTTCTATTACATAATGTTACTTAACTACATTTATTTACTTCTGTTTAGTTGCCTTACGGGTTTCAAGACAGCTGGAACTTTCTGAGTTGGTGAGCCTTCTCCTAAGTGAATTCGAGTCGGTTATTGAAATTAACAAGAAACGATCGTAGCAACTTCCCGTAACACATGAAATAGCTGTCTACAGTAGGCTAAGGATCAAATGTGCTTTACAAGGCACGAAGGCTTTTATTGCGTTAAGGATGGTCACCCATTCAAAGACTGACCTGGCTAGTTAAGTGTTACCATTTAGCCACGGGTTCCTCTATGTTTTGTGTAATGTTTTAGAACTATGTTCGTGGGCGGTACCTACTTCTTTCGAGGGTAACTATATTTATTGCCGGTCACGTTTAGGTAATGAAATAGTGCCCTTCATTGATATTTCAGTAATACAAAATACATGTAAAGCACCCAACTGTGAACAAAAGTAAGAGTGGTTAATTAATTTACCTTGACTGAAGCTCAAATTCGCTAAAATTAAAACGGTCATTAAGGTTTGTCGACCTCAGTAAAGACAATGAACTTGTTAAACTGGTTTACGAGTGGATAGAATTCATGTGTTCAATGACATTCGTGGCTATGAGTTGCATAACAACTGCCATGAGTAGAAACTGCACCTTGATTAACCGGTATGTTAATTCCGTCTCTTGAATATTACTTACGATGCTTTGGACTTGACTTGGAATTCTGGCCCCTTCACAAACCCATATACGGATAGAAAGTAGCTCATGCGTTATTCCCTACCATAATATATTAATATATCCCTTAATTTCAGTCACTTTCATTCAGCTGACGTCAATAAAGGCGTTCATTTTATACAGATATATAAAGAAGGGGTGAGAGGGCACCTACCACTCAACCATGGCTTAACAATTCCAACGTTACCAATAGTAAAATATCTTAGTAGGTAGTCAAAATGATCGCTTTTAGTATGTTTTACATGAGATATGATAAAAAGATCAAACAGAAAGTATACAGTATACCAGTCCATCAATTGATAGCTAAGATCATTTTTATTCTACGTCCCTCAAGTAAAAAAACTCATCAGGTGAGTTATGATTTCGTATGTTCAATATTCCGCATATTCTGAAAATGCGAAGAACCTCGACGTGTGTGCTCTGTAGCGTTCCTGAAGATCCTTCGTGTAGAGGCGAAGCACGTGCCGAGGTTTGTTACTCGCACTTGTATACGAAATCATATCTCACCGAGTAAGAAGTATTTTTACTTGCTTTGTGGGGTGCGGTGTTAAAATGATCTTGGTAATCGGCTTTGTAGATTGGTATCTTTTCTCTTTGATGTTTTTATTATATTTTGTATAAAACCTAAAAATACCTATAAATTTTGTATAATCCATTTTAATCCCGATTTTAGTAAATCGGGATTGAAATGGATTAAAGACCTTTATGGATTATAGATTGTATCCAGTTTGAATAAGAAGGTAATTTTTGTAATTACGATCGTTTTTTAAAAGTCCGACTTATTCGACCAGAAACACCGTGAACCGTGACGCGAGGTTATGCATTCACGAGTTTGTACTATTATTCAAGGAGAGATTACGTATGAAGGATGTAGGTACACCAACACCACATAGTTAGGTTGAATCAAATTACAGCTTACTCAAAATCTCTTGCTCGTAGCAGGGTAATTATCTCAAAAAAAATCGTTATAAAAGTATTAAAAAAGGGTATGGAGTCTGTTTGTTCAACTTTTTTGATTCAAATTCGTTTAACCAAGTTTTAACTGGAAAGATCTAAATTTTCATTTGGTAAGGCTGTTGGTAGTAATAAGCTTTTATTGAAGTACTTAAACAACACACAATTAATAGATAACCCACAAATTTTAATATTTGTTTCACAACTTGTTCCATGGAAGCCGTATCCACTGTTGAGTTTGAATTGGATGTCATATTTTTTATTATTCTTTACTATTACTACGGCTATAAAGTGCCGTTATACTAAAGCTTCGCGTACATAATTAAATATTGCATTAACATGAGGATAAACAGGATCACACAGTACTAGTTAGTTCAATGTAAGTATTTTCATTTGTGAAAATCAGCCTAAGTATATGAAATTGGATTCCGCCGCATGCCTTATGGTCCTGTAACAGTCATAATAGGGATGTTACTACTTTTTTATTCGCGAAAAATGATCGCATTACAATATAATAATTTACTGTCGAAGTGAAATATTCCTACGACAAATAGTTCTAAAATTTGATTTGGATAATTAAATATTACGAGCGGTAGCCTAGTGGTATGGGTAATGGACTGCTGAGACGAGGTCTCGAGTTCGATCCCAGGTTTACCATGGCACACACCAATGACTTTTCGATGCTTTTCGAAGTTATGTGTGTAATTATCGCAGGTTTATAAGTGCCTCGGAGAGCACGTTAAGCCGTCGGTCCCGGTTGCCATACAAATATCTATGGCAGTCGTTACGGGTAGTTGGAGCCCTCAAAAGTCCAACCAGCCTAACTTGGAACTTCGATATCGCCATTGGTCATTAGACCATTGGTTGTGGAGGTCAGGTGGCAGTCGCTTCACGGAAAATATCGAAGTTCAGCCGCATCACAGTTAGACTGGAAAGCCGACCCCAACTGAGTTGGGAAAAAGGTTCAGGGAATGATGAATTAAATATTACGAGCCGCCCGAAAATGTTATATACAAAATCGAAACACACATGCAGGTGACAATAGTGCGTAGGGCAAATTTACAGAGCGCGAGAGAATATCGCATGTAACCCTGTCTGCGTTCAGTTTACACGAGTATTGTTCGTAATAAAAGTAATTTGAAATTTAATAAGGAATCTAAACGTTATAAATCAGGACTTAATTTGTTGTTTGAGAAAATTAAATAATGAAATGTTTTTGTTTCAGTTTACAATTTATATTATTTTCCAATGAATATTTTTTCAGTAAAAAATAAGATATTAAACAGAATTGGGAAGAATCGGACGACCTTGTCAACATTCCTAAGCCTTTAATTTTCTCTTTGCCCGATCGTATTAAGACTTAACCGAATTTTGGGCACTCACGATAACACGAACTCACAGTGAAACTAATTAACTTACTCTGAGAAAAGAGTAAGTTTATTTCATTTGTTCAGCGAGTGGTGAATAGACGTAAATAATCAAAGACGAAACGGAGACAATTAACCTGTCTACTTTATCCATTTAAAGGAGCTCTACTGCGAGATCCTTAATTGCCTCACTGTTTAATTTTCTCGAGCCCGATTTATAGTGCAAAAGAGCAAAGCCTCTTTTTCTCTAAGCGTTTTTTAGCTAAGTATTCATTGTAGTATTAAGCTCTTTTTGATTTGTTGGTCGGCATGCTTATCGTGGGGGTTTCATACCAACTATATTTTAAAGGAGCATCGCATGTGTATGATATGCGACGTTGAGTTGAACCCAGAATTAATCGGTGGGGACCTACACAACTTTTTCTAGTAAATCCTTGCCCGTTAATCAGCATAAACAAAAAGTATAACAGCAATTTTCTAGTTTAATGACTCTATAGCCAGCAACTCAATACGATATATTCAATTACCATAGATTCAATTCATAAATATCGCATTCTATGTTTTCACCACGGCTGCAACTGTGATGGACCTCGTTTCTTGAACCCACAAATGAACAGATGACAATATTTCATGCAAGTCTATTCAACCGTTCTGCCGTAATTTAGTAACATTACATAACAGCCATCAGTGCATCTAAACTTCCGCCTTTATAATAGTAGAAACCTTTTCACGAATATTTAATTGTGTACTTGTAACAACTACCTAAAATACTGGGAACCGCCTATTAAAATATGTACATCTATATACCATTTTGTACATGATGTATTTTGTAGTAAAACAATGAAAAACTGACATATTCCCATAAGCACATCGGTAATGAGCGGTACAGCCTTCATTTATCACGACCACGACAGATATGTAGACAATGTTATATGTACAAGGTTTATCAACATGCCATTGCTTTACTAGCATTCACAAAGACTAAATATTGTCATCGAAATCACGAAATATTAATTGTTGATGACACTGTGACACGGTCAAACCAGTTGCATTAGTGGTACCATTTCCGCGGTCTGATTCACTCAGTTCATCCGGTACTGTGTTGACTTTAACCAAGATAAATATTGATGCTTTTTTCGGGCACCAGGAGCTCGCGGCTGAGCGGCAACAGAGTACGTAAACACATTCAAAAGTTAAGCAATAGTGAGCAGGTCAACCTTATTATATATTCTTAACAGATTGAGATCACTCCGTGTCTCGAAGAGTATCTCAAGCCGTCGTCAGTCCCGGTTGCCATACGCTGGACCATATGGGTAGTTAAAGCCCTAAAAATTATTAGATACGCAGACGACAGCTCAGTGGTAGAGAGCTACGCGCGGGCAAGGCCGAAAGCCAGTCTTTTCACTTCACCCCGCCTCATGGTCAGCTCAAGGTAAAGTCTCAGGAAAGAGGGTCACCATTACAGACACATAAAGTGTTACAATGGTGGCGCTTAGCTTGACGGCCTCATCAGATGCTTTTCACGCCCCGCTTAAAGGACCCAGGACTGTAGAAAGAACCATCGTTAAGTGTTTGAACTTGTTCTTGAAGGCCGTTGAACGACCAGACGTAAGGTGACGCACCACATATATATGGTGGATATTCCGCTCATAAGCACAAAACGGTTCAGCGAAACCTGCCTTCACTGACAAGGATTGGAACGCCCTGCCTTACTGTGGGTTTCCGGAAGGCTATAATCTAGGAGGCTTCAGATTATTTAAAATGTTGATTGATGCCACTTGGTGGAACTCATTGCTATACATTATTATTGATAACACACTTGTACGTCTCCACTATAATTATTATTGTACGAGCGAATCGAGCTCCTTAGCCTTAGCCTTCGTGGTTATTTGTGGCCTTCTAACCTAACTTATCCGCGTCGGGGTACTCTGAGTCGCT
Source organism: Pelosia muscerda (assembly GCA_963691645.1). Lineage (NCBI taxonomy): Eukaryota > Metazoa > Arthropoda > Insecta > Lepidoptera > Erebidae > Pelosia > Pelosia muscerda. The sequence continues at coordinate 12,540,471 of OY829098.1, read as the reverse complement.
GTGTTAACTTTAATACGTGTTTTAAATAGTTAAACGTTTGAACAAATGAATTTCCATTGCTACGTTATATCAAACAACATTACATATACTAAATGAAATTTATGTCTGCGAAACAAGGGGCTCCCGTTTTATTAGAGTAGGATTATTTTACTTTGTCGATAAAGGGATTATATATAATTCTTGAGGTCGATGGGGGAGGCCTATGTTCAGTAATTGACGTCCTATGGCTGAAATGATGATAATAATGGGGATATAATTCCTATAAAATGTATACATTTCCCAGGATATGTATGTATTAAATACTTTTTAAAACAATATTTTAACTTCGGAATTCTATACATTTCCTAAGAGTTGTATACAATTCCTAGATTTCATACATTTCCGGAAACAAATCACAGGGTAATGAACTACTGCGAGTCCTAATGGTGACAGTTAATGCCGACGTCTAAAGCATTTCACAGTTAATTTACGTTTATTAGACGACCTCAATAAAATCTTCCAACTTTCGTGTTCTTGACTACCATACGCACGATTGAAACATGTAGGCAATGTCTCTAATTTTAAAATAATTTATGATGACTGTTCGCCACTTGGATAACATCCAGCCATATTTTTGAAAGTAACGACGCCATCTAAATAATGCTATGTCCCCAAAAAACTCATTGTCAAGGTTAGAGTTATAAACATTTTTGAATTACGAACCTACATACGTATGTCTATCGGAACGGATCTTGAATCTACATAAGTAACGCGAGAGAAATAAAATCAAAAGATGCGTCCAGATTTGTGACGTGGACAGCGGACCGGACAGCGTGACATCAAGACAAAACATTGAGTGTGGACATAACAACTTGTAGCACATGAGCACACGACCTAAAGTTGCGCTGACACGGCCACCAGTCACGCAGCTGAATACGTGACGAACACACATTTCTGACACGGTCACGGGAAAATGTTACGTAAATGTAGATGCGGCATATGATTTGTACTTTTGATCTCGTCCACCACCGTTTGCCACCCGTGCTATCCTCGAAACTATTTTGAGTACATTTTGCGTCCACACCTCTTGCTTATACATATACTTAACATGTTTTATTTTCATATTTAATTTTATGTATTCGAATTATTTCTGATTTATTATATTGACAAATGGAAATATAGTAGAAAATCATATATTCTTTGTTCAAGAATGAATCAAAGCATTGTTAAATTATACAAAACCCACCGAGTGTGTGCCTACATAACGTTACATAAGTTTCATAATATAACATAAAATATACGCACGACACTCGTTGACTTCGTTTGCTATACAAAGTAAAACGACACTGAAAGGAGACCTGCGTAACGGTGAATAATAATATCAATTTTCTTTTTAAATGACAAAGGAAACTGCAAACAACACAGCTAGCTAATGAGGTTGCAAGTCTGTTGTTGAACGAACCAGATGAAGTTCCGCCTGCGTTGTCGATATTATCTACACTTATTTTTTTGCCTGTAACTGTCTTATAATCATAAATAGTTACAGTTGCGTACCTATTAAATCTCCGATAGTTTACCTTATATTTATTTTCGATTTCTAAAATTGTTTAACTGTTAAATATATAAACTAATAACATCGCAATAAAATTGTCCCATGTTATGGATGTGTAAGTAAAAATGTTGACTTTATTTTGTTACCATATTTAACTAGTTTATTACCTACTCTATATATATATATCGAGTATAGTCGATTTCGTACAAACATTGATTTATTTTCTTACATATATTTTTAGAAGTATAAAAAAATAACAATATAAAACTAATCTATAAGTATTGTAACTGAATTAAGTCCAATTCGCTTTATAAGGACTGTACCAAATAATGTTTTCTGTTATCAAGACTAGCAATTAGCGTTCACGTGTACAAATATCTGTACTAAGTAATTAAAAATACTCATTAATGATATCCCGATAAGTCATTGTTCACAATCACAATCTTCACAACTATCGAAGCGATGCTTTACGGCAGGTAAGTACTTACGTCAGCTGCAGTCGCCATAATCAATGCAGGTGTTATCAACAGTATTCACATATTAACTGATTTAACTTGTTTTCAGTATTCACAGGGGAGCTCTAGAGGGGAGTAATATTACTCAAAGGACGCCAAAATATTACTAGGGCGCTCCCTAATATATACCTAATACTGCTGGAGGTACTTATAAATAGTTATCCTTATCTTAATATCTATTTATAAGTACGGAGGTATGAGCCCTTAATATAAGGCTGTGCGCAAATTAAATGTCCTACCGATTTACACGTAGTCCTCAGAATAATATAAGGAGTTAGTTACTGTCTAAATAGTGTTAATATTATTTATCTCACGATTCAAGCGTAACCTAAGGGCGTGGAAATGTAGCAAAGTAGCAAAGCGAAGTTTGGATTTAGTCTAACTCGATATTATAATAACTGAAAAATAAATAAGGCCTAAGTAAAAACCGTTATTTAAAATGTACTAGCTGACAAGCGCAAATTCGTCTGCGTCACCCAGTTTTTGCAACATTTTTCACTTCTGATCTGCACCTACTTTTTAAGATGTTATATACATATAAGCCTTAAATAATCACTCTATCTATTAAATAAACGGCATCAAAATTTGTTGCGTAGTTTGAAAGATTTAAGCATAGGTACATAGGGACAGAAAAGGGGCTTTGTTATATACTATGTAGTGATGATATACTCGTATGTATGTATATCATCATTCCCTGAACCTTTTTCCCAACTCAGTTGGGGTCGGCTTTCCAGTCTAACTGTGATGCGGCTGAACTTCGATATTTTCCGTGGAGCGACTGCCATCTGACCTCCACAACCAATGGTCTAATGACCAATGGCGATATCGAAGTTCCAGATATATGTATGTATATATGATATAAAAAGAACATTTTTTATAATGTTATATACCTAAACGCTTCCCCTGCCACTGAAGGTGAAAAAAATATAGTACCGTTATTCTACCTATCATCTAATCAACTCTAATAGGTTTCCGCGACGCTCGAGTAATTACAAGTTTAGCATATTCGCATCCACTGTAATATCTATCGCAGCTTCTCTTATTCTACAGCTGTCTAGTACAGTACAGTGAATAATAATTCGCAACTAAAATTGTATGAAGTGATGCCACTTCACAACTACTAGTCTTTGAAGCTACTAGATAATAGATTTACTAAGTAAATGAGAAATTAATTGCGTAATTTTACTTTTTTCTTTAAAAAAAACAAGACATCGTTTTAATTTTTATTATGAACTTTAGATTGAATTATGGATCTTAAGGTGTCCAGGAACATTTGGAGCCCATTTAGGACTATATTGATTTCAATATAGTGTACACCTGGTGTGCAAACGCAATATATGGCAAATGGAAACTTGAATGGTGGCCATTAGCAACGGGAATAACTAATGCCTCTAATCCCTCCAACTAAGCTAAATTGCTTGTGTTAGGAGTGGGTTCACCATCAGAATTCGAACCCGAGACCTTTCGATCGTAACGCGGGGTCCTTCACCACTGAAGACTAACACAGAATTTGCATTTTTATTCATCTTATTTTCATCTTCATCTTCATCTTCATCTTTGCGTATTCCGAATTATATTCGAGGCTTCCACATCGGAATGGGGTTACTTTTTCTCTACCCTGAGCTCTTGAGAAGAAAGCCTCGTAAAAGCCTCGACCGTCAATCAGAAGGTCGGTTTACAGTTGATATTGACTTGGTTCCGTGCACCGTTAAGTATTATCTGTTAAAACAAATAGTTATATTGTAATTTTTATGCGTATAAGTACTGAGAGTAGTTGTAGGGCTCATTCAGGAGCTGAAGTTCTGGAGATGAAACTATATTTCAGCAGTGATTCCGCGAGTAATTGAGTGAACAACTTAGTTTACAAAAGGAAAGCTATCGATTGATACTGTTTTGTTCCTATCTATCTGTGGTAGCAGATACGTAGCGACCGCTTTATGATTTTTGGAGAATCTGTGGCAGTACTGTCCTTATAGCGTCCTGTCTGGTTTCAATTTTGTTTTTACAATTTTTATTCTTCACAACTTTTTTTGCCTTTATTTCTCCTGTTTTCTTTCATTTCATAATTGCGTATACCAAGAATTGGTGGAATATAGGCATCAACAGCGATTCGTTTGCCAAGGAGGGTACATTTGTAGTATCCAATGGCGGGTTTCACATTGGTCCTTTTTTACAGAGGCTTTCTTCCTCGCAGATTCGACGACGTCCTAGAAGATATTCCACTTCTTTCCCTAGCTGGACTGAACGGCTGGTTTAGGAGGCAATCCGTATCAAACCAGTCCGCCAGCCCCGACGCTGATTTTTGGCAGTCAAGTACCGAAAAAAAGATTTTGAGGTAGGGGTGACATTGCTGAAATATTAGCTGTTGAAGATCATCGCTCACAATGTCCCGAGTGTGTACTCCCCGCAAGCACATCACCCAAACCTTCATGCTATTCCGGTCTACTGTGTAACCTTATCTATTTAGCTTATAGCAGCCTGCAATCGAGCTTGTTCAATAATCGATCACATACTGTATTTGGGTAGCTATTGAGCTAGTGGTACCACGTTATAATTATGGTAAAATGTCTACGATTTTTATTAAGACTGGTCTTCGTCTCTTCGACTGTTTGACTCTTCGGCTCTTCGACTGCAAAGAATGATATTTACACGTAAAATTCTTATTGGTTTTTTACAAACTTACTACCTACTTACCATCTACTTTACATACCTATAAAAAGGTATTAGGTACTTACGATACTTTACAGTACTTATTTATGTTTCGCTATACATTTCAAACCACTTCCCAAGTAAAAATTATGTAATAGTAGTTCAAAAGACGTCTAAAGTTGTAAAAAAGACATTATCCGTATAAACAATTTAAAGTGTCCGTGCGATGCGAACAAAAGTTTTTTTAAATCCCCAAAGATCACAAGAAAGAATCAAGCAGGGATCCCTCGTGACTACTTTTCGTTTAACACCAAGGAAAATTACGGTTACACGAAAATTGGGTTACCAAAACAAATTGAAAATTTCAAGGCAATTTTCTCCCTCAAAGAACAACCACTTCTATTTTCACTTTTGACTTAGTCTAGTAAATTTAAATAATAAAATATTTCTTACATTTTTATTTTATAATTTCCAACAATATTCCTCAGAAAATAGATATTAATCTCCATTTTCTAAGCACCACTTTACACCATTATACACACATATTACAAGCTATAAAGAAATGAGGCAGTAACGCCTTGAAGTTTGAATTTATATCAAAATTTTAATTACATTTTTAAATTTAAAATTGGCATGATGACTTATCTACGTTACGAGAGTAGTTGGTATGGAGTACGGATTGGGTTTACCCTTAAGTTGCCCCGGGAGCTGTTTCACTCGGAACACCGTTCAAATAAATGGAAAGCGAAGGTACCACATCAGACTGCCCGAACTTTTCATATAGAGTATAAGCTGTTGATTGTTTGATCCCTGAGCATGTTATCTGTGTAGCTTCCCTATCTGTTAGCTTAACATTGACATAAATAATTTATAATGACATAATTCTGCATTGTCTCATGAAGCATAGTAGTAATTTGGCATTTATTTTTTATTACCACTGTTAACGTAACTATTTAGAATTATTTATACTGAAGCATAATCATTACAAAAATATAATTATATTATATTAGAGCAAAATAAACAGAGCGTCTAGTGAATACACACTTGGTAAAATGTATTAAATGTATTGAACCTAGATATTTACTTGCCGGAGACCCACTCATATTTCTGGGTGGTAATCAGTAATCTCTAAGTTCTACTTTAATTTCTAACTTAAACAGTATACTTTGTGCAAAATCAATATGCCAAAGTAATGACAGAAAACGCCATGTGTATAACTATTCGGTACTGGGCATAAGGTAGAGAGATGTAATTTACAATATCTATTATTAATAGTAAAATTTTAATTGTCCTCCGGCGTTTCTCAAAAGAACTCAATACCATTATTTTTGACTCCCTCTATTACTCCTCACGTCTTTGGACCTACTCTACGTACAGTTATACCGTAAGTATGTTGAAATCAATTACAGGTGACTAATTTTCTTAAATGTTACAGGCCGTCATTCTGGGGGCAGCGTACGAAAATGGAGGAGCGATTGATGCTGGCAGTCGGCGTGGCTGTATTGCTGGTCATCGCGTTCCTGGCTGCCTTCATCGCTACGTTAGTGCAATGCAAATCGACGGATATCGCCGACAGCCACGGTAACAGATCATATCACTGATACAGCTTATGATTCCTTTCACGACAACCATTTTTATACTAACCATTTTGTCCTCTGCCGAAGTACACGAAAGTTACTCTTTGTTTGTGTTTGAATTCATGCAGTACAAACAATTGAAAGGCATTATAATCTATTTATGATAGCATGAGTATGGTGACATTACATTTATGTCATATTCATTCATAATGCATTTGCAAAAAAGGAAATTTCTAAACAATATTTTGGAACAAAAAGCAAAGAAAAACGTAAAGTCTCGGTACCTACTTACATAAGGTGCACTGCCTTATGTGAAACCTCGTATGAACGAATATCATGTTCAGAAAAAAATAAACAAACAACTAACAGTAACTGTTTTTGCCGCGTTTCTCCGAGGAAGAAAGGATAGACTTAAATGCATTAAATGAGTGTGCTATGCTATGTGTGATTTGATTTTACTAGTTTCCGTTTATATATTATGTTTTTTTTAATGAGTGTGTATAATTTAGAACGTGATTTTTATTCACTTTCGAATTTTGCACCCTAAATATTGATGTTAGATTGACAAAATTTTGCATTATTTTTGTGTCAAGTGCAAAGGAACGAAAAAGGACGGTGCCCACCTTAGTTTAGGAGCACGCGCTTAAGAATCTTAATTGTTTTCAAATCAGGAACCAAAACTATAATGATCTGATTGGCTTTGGTTTTCAAAAGGACTAGTAACCAAATTAAAAGTAGGTAGATCAGTTGAACCCTTTATTTAAGTTAAATAAGCAATTTGTGTAAGAAGTAGAATCACGTCAATTATGTAATCGTAAGGTTCGAACTCGGGAACTCAGTCGTTTGAATACTCAGTCGCTTGTAATAATAATTTTCAGAGATCTAACTACTAAATGTAAATGTCTGTTCAGGGTTCGTAGGTATTTGTATATTCTTATAACAGGTCAATGCTGTCATACCACCATAAACAATAACTTTGTATGGGGTTACAAAGATGCAGGCAGTTGGTTGTATGACAGCCGTTCTATTATTGACCTGTATAAAGAGTTTATGGTAGGCCTGCTGTTAGTAACCAATCACTTTGCAGTATGTTGAATATTTTGATAACACTGTGGCGTATGCCAATACAATATTGTATTCTGCATTAATTGTGTTTTAAGAATCGGAATGCCAACTTTTATTCTATCAATTCCAATAACCTAAATCTGGTACGTTATCTGAACTAGAATTGTTTGTTTGTTGTTGCTGTTTGGTCTTAGATATTTTTGTTGTAATATTCCATTGCATGTATTTTTGTACTATAATAAAATAAATTAATTTATTGTAAACAATTCTAGTTCAGATAACGTACCAGATTTAATTGGAATTGATAGAATAATAGTCATCAGGTGACTCTTTATGGTACCAGCAGTAATTTACGGCCGTAAATTTAAATAGAAACCACTTTATGCGAAACAATCATTGGTTGGCTATCATAAAAATCGCAATTGAACAATGAAGATGTCGATAGAATATGTAATTAGAGAAATTTTTGAAGTGATTCAGTGCCTTTGTTCTTTAAAGGAACAGGTAGTATAACGTGCATGATGTAAATTACACGGTGGTACATATTATTGGCCTGATGCCGATGAATATATCACTCGTAGGTACAAACAACATTGTATTTTGCATAAATTGTGTTTTAAAAATCGGAATGCCAACTTTTGTAACACAAAATGCCACATTATTCCAATTTAAAGTTGGCAAAAGTTCTATATCCTTTTAATATATTATATTACAATAGTCAAACCTCTCTATATAGACGAGCTAAATCTTCGCTTCTTTTTCAACCGACCGCTTGTTCGTAACTGAAGTCTGTACCATTGTTTCATAAATCTTCTGATGAAACAGATCTTCTTTCGTCCATCCTTTATAAATATCTGTATACAGACAGTTGAATGACGTTTTTGGCTACAACTTGGTCGCGCTACTCGAATTTCCGTCCTTTGATGAAACGGAACCTTCATTTCCCACTACTTCCCGCTTCACTGCATCGCAGTCGTGCTGCATTCGTCAATTCTTATTCTCACATACCTAATATAATAATAAGGACATATACCCTCATGCAAATGATTTTACCTAGATATGGCAAGATATCTCAATATTTTCGATGTCCAAGAACAGTTATCGAGTGGAAATTTCCCGAGTTTTCCTTTTTTCTTAATTCTGTTCTAAACAAACTTACAATATTAGTTTATTTGAATGTTTACTCAATTATTCTAAACCGTACATAAGGTTTAGGTAATTATTACTGGACAAGTAATTATTCTGCATCTTTTTGAAATTGACTCAAATAACCAACTCTTCTCGTTAGTGGCTTTTAGTTAGACAAAGCAAATAATAATAAGGAATATCGTTGACCAATTATTATTGGTCAAATTTTGGCATGAAATAAAAACCCATACTTAAGACATGCGGATGCTGATGGAAAGGATGATGATGACTTAAGAAAATAGTGTAAGTAAACAGTCTAAGTAATTTAATTTTCATCATTTCCCAATAAATTATTTGAAACGTGTATTTTTATCGCAAGAGAACGTTAGAACATGCACAAGCATAATTCTTCAACATCGATTACAAAACATAAGATCACGTCGTATGTCGAAACTGCTCTACAGCACGGAGGTGCGAGCGCATGCCATGCTTCGGTGCACGCTCTTGCCTAATTTGACATTACACTAAATAATAACAATAAAATTTTTATTACAATACGTTTAGCCAGATCACATTTCACGCAAAATTGAGCAAACGTGATTGAGAAAGGCCAACAATAGATCGATATAATGGCAACAATTTGGCTATTTTTTTGGCCAAAATTTGAGTGAATGCAACTGTTTTTGCCACAACTATTGGCGGTGCAGTGAACGTTATCCTTGCTTGTGTTGAAACTGTGGCAAACTGTACGAGTAGCTATTTATCCTTCTAATGTTGCACTTAAATTTTAGTTATTCTATCGCGAAAAACCGTTTGGATTAATGTACTAGAAATTGGCACATACACAGATATGTTTTGAATATATTTTATATATTTATTATGTGTTTGAATAATTACTATTTCGCAACTACTAAACTTAACTGGAGGGGTAAGGAGGAATACGAGTAATTAACGATACAAATATTTTTCCAAAAATCTTAGAGTTCAATACATTACTATAAAAATAATGTAGGTACTCACAGCCTAGGAGATACATAAGTTACAATACACCTTTATATGTGAAGTTGTATGGTAAGGTGTATCTTTAACAGTAGTCGTAAACTTATGTATCTCTCTCTATCGCTGTAATAAACTATAATTACCTGCCAAGTTACCATTAGAGGTACGTAGGACATCGTAATAGATTTATGCTTTAGCGGAATCGATGAAATAAAATTACTGTTACAACGGTATAGCAGGTAACTAACTACATTAAATTATACGCAGTAACTGTAACACAATTATGTACAAACGTACCTATATATGAAAAATCTAACTACTTGCATGAGTTTACTTATTTTCTTAGAAAGAAAAAAGACATCGATCTATATTATTTTATTAATATTATTTAAGTTAATTTTCGTTAAATTAAACTGTCAAAGGATTATAGATCTTAAGGTGTTCAAAACTTTTGACACTCACTGTACATTGTGGTATCATGACAAAAAGTAAGGTATCAGTTCTTATGAACCAGGAAAAGAATACATTAAAAGAGAAAAGGCCAAGTTTAAAATATATCTAGGTCAATAACAACAGGTCTGGTAACTCCATTAAGATTCACTTGTAGTGTTATTTATTATCCGATCCTACGTAAACACGTATGTCTGTTTCAATTACCTATTATATTGTTAACTTTATTGACTCCTAAATGTTCTCCCTTGTCCTTGACACACTACAATAAAGGTCTAAATGAATTAAGCATTAATTTTGTTTCAAAGAAGTTATGTTGTTGCGATATTTATAAAACGAATTTTGTGGCATATACTTTAACCTTCATTGATAATGACTTAAATGTTATCGTATTCGTTTTATCTATGACGCTACGTCTCTCGTGTGCCAAACAATTTTTTATTATTCAACCTATTGGTCCGTAAATTGAATATGTTTTCTATTTCTCTGCTTAGATTACTCACTTTTGAATCACTAGAATATGATCGATTGATCAGGGATCAGCTTGTAAATACACTTTGTCGGTTAATATGTATGAAGTAGTAGTTCAGTTTTGATGGATTAGTTGGAAAGTACCTACATATTACTAAAAGAAACAAAGTCAATTTCCAACGTCGTAACTCGTAAAACTAAGTTGGCTCATTTATTTCTATTACCTAATATACAAAGGCTACGTTCCATATTATGTCTCACATTTATTGTTGTTATCTATGGTAGGTATTTATACGCATATAAATACCTAACATAATAGTATGACAGCAATAATATATGAAAGCTACTCATTTTTCTTTTCAGTAATAATCTATACTTAATATTATATAGCTGAAGAGTTTGTTTGATTGTTTATTTGATTGTTCGAAATGAGAAATATTTTATTCAGTAAGGTTATTTCACGATATATTACGATGCTTGTGCTGCTACTTAAGGGAGCGAAGCGGTAATCATATATGTACACAAATCCGTCAGATTCCCATACACTAGTTGAAAACTATAAAAACGCGCCGGGATTCAAACCATGCCATTGGCGAAACTGGGCGAGTCATTTGGTAAAATTATATAAAAGTGATGTTGAATCAATAAGTAGACCACGAGGGCCATATGCTTTTTACTCACGGCTGTCATTTTGATAATTACATCATACTGAGAATTGACTGAACGAGTAGGTACCTTTGACAGTAAATTGACGACATACACGTCTATAATTTCAATAATTGAGACAATATTGCCTTCCTTCTTTGAAAGAAAGAAAATTTGATCGTCGCAAATTATTACCAAAAGGTAAAATTGAACTTACTAATTTTGTTGTTTAACGATAATTAGGCTTATTGTATAGGACGTCAGAAACAAAAGGATTATGATATAACAGATAAGGGATTGAATGTTGATATGACAGCAAATAAAAATGACTGGAAAAATCACACATATTGTCCCAACTCCAAAATAAATATCGGATGAAGTAAGGACAATGTAGGGCAAGATGATGACCATGGCAGGTGGAGTTGTGACTCATTCATGAAATAGTAACCTAAAGTTCCTTTGCATTTCACGATAATAAAGCAAACAAGGTCGATGTTAAGTAATTAACTACACCATGCCTAGCACGCGATGATGTTATCACATAACTATTAACAAGTGTACCTATTATTAGTTCTGTGATGTTATCAAAGGGTGATTGAAACCATATCTATAACGGGCAACTATTTAAATGTATGGTAGGGAATTTTACATGGGCGGGAGAAAAATGTACTTACATGACATAACATTATTCTTCGTGAGAAAAAATTCATTTGAAAGAAAAGAAGAGGGGAGGGGTGAGATTTGAACCTTTTTGTACAAATTGAGGATATTTCCCAAGCCTACGTAGTTAGGTGTGACTGCCTGGGTACCAATTAGGACAGAAATCGCTATATATTAGTGAACCGTAGTAGTAATTATTGAACCTGCCTAAATGAGCACTAATATAAAGCGGAATGCGGGTTTCTAAACCTACTTTGACCAATTTTTTACTTAGACTACGTTGAGAAACATTAATTACCCCTCACCAGTAGTTTTTCCTTGTTTAGTTTTTACGATTGCATTTAATCCACATGTTTTTATAATTCCTGCTTTGTCCAAGCAGTGTGATTTTTCTGTTACGCTTCTAACACAACCTTCTGCGTTTGTTTTATTCCTTGCACGAATGTTGTCATGACCATTCATTCATTTAGCATGTGTTTGTTACCTGCTTTTTAGACAAACCACAAAGTAGTGAACTGAAACTTTCTTCATCCATGCCGCCGGCAGTAGTCGCCAGAGGAGGGACCTCGGGACAAATGGATATGTGCAACGCACCAGGATGTATTCACACAGGTAATTCGTAAATATACGTTCTTTCCGATGTTTTGTTTTTTGTGCAGCATTTTAACACGCTTATATTAGTATGGTAGTTATGTATGGTATGTTGGTTTGTACGTAGCGTTCATGTACCTACATTGGAATTAAATTTTGGAGCACTTCAAAACATCAGATTGATTTAAAAATTTGCAAACTTAAAAATTAACAAACTATATTGTATGTTTTTTATTCTTTCTTTATTGTGTCAAATTAATATGTTTATTGTATGCGAGAGATTATGAGAAACAAAACATTTTTTATTATTTTAAAAAATATATGTGAGTGTTTCCAACAATTCTCATAGAACACCCTACGCTTTTTAATAAATAATTTGGTCTCCTATACATACAAGTATAGATAAATAGGAGACCAAAGCGTGTTCCTTCTATGAGTGTGTATTTTTATTTTTTTAAACTACCTACTTCTTTATTTATATATTTTATTATTAATACTGCCCTGTCAAGAAAGTAACGGGAAAAGATCAATAATACAAAAATGTTTGTTATTGTTCCAAATTTATTTCATCAACTTCAAAGTATGCTCCTTCCGAAACGATACACTTATGCCAGCGAGTAATCCAATCCTCGAAACATTTTTTAAACATTGTTTTCGGAATTGAGTACAGTTCTTGCCGCGAATTCGACTTTGGTGTGGTTTTTTCGATTTCGGTTCAATTGGAAGGCGCCACTCCGAAGCTTTTTGACTAGTTTGCATGTCAAACTCGTCAACCCTTGTCTCGTCACCAGTAACAATGCGTTTCATGAATGGTAGGTCGGAATTGACTTGTTCAAGCATGTCCTCAGAGACTCTCATACGATTGAATTCTAAAAGAAAATTCAGATCTTTTAGGCCTAGCCGTGCGGTAACATGTTTCATAACCAAATGATTGGTTAAAATGGTACGGATCAACTCGTGAGATACAGAAATTTCGACGGCAATCTCTCTCAAAATTGAATGTTAGCTTGCATAGCAGATGTTGATGATCTATCAGAGCGAGGCAAATCTTGTATCACATCTCGACCGCTTTTGAACGCTTTGTACTACTCTAAAACACGTGTTTCGATAAATTCGATTCACTGTTAGCCTTCTTCAACATTTTCAATGACTCCTAACAGGAAATTCCATTGACGATGTAAAATTTAAGACAATCTCTTTGTTTTATGTTTTTGTCCTAAATGAAATTTGCTGTACTCACTAGATATGATACAACTAAAACAGCCCTGTATAATATAAATAACAGATTGAACTCAAACTCCGCGCCAAAATGAAAAATAGTTCTGCCAATCAAAAAAAACAAAATTTTGAATTTGGAGCCAGTTGGTGCCATAAACAAATCATCCATTCCCGATACTTTTTTGACTGAATATATATTAGCACTTCTTCACTTTTAAATTTACAAATAATTAGCCTAAATACTGCAAGTTATATTTCAATGGCCAAATATGAACTGACCCAATTACAAGGAGAATGCTCGTGTGTAACTAATCGCGAGGTCAGTTTTTATTAGAATAAATAATTTCACGAGTGGCACAACCTAATCAATAGGTTGAGGGCCCAAGGCCATTGAGCCTCACACTTTCAGCTGGAAAGCAGGTATTGACCTGAAGAAGAAGTACTACACAGTGATCTACTGATAACTCAGTGTAACTTGTACTGAGATTTGTCTGAAGAGACCTAATTTTTTTTGACAAATAAAAGCTTATTATTTACACAATTTATTAAAAACGCGGGTTGAGCAAACAGTTATTTTATATATACCCACTACACGGTGGACATATTAATACAAGGTGAAAATGTTGACAAAAAAATTGAATTTTTATAAACAAACGTGTCTTAATGATTCATTTATGTATTTTATTTATTATATATTTAACTTTCATCACATTTCGGATTCCTGTAATACTATATGAACTGCCATGGAAACTACAAAGTTGTTTCTATGTTTATTAAAACAATGCAAAAAAGGAACATGACTTTTTCTAGGATGCTAATCTCGCTTGCCATTAGCACTCGCAAATGATAATAGCCTCGTTTTCGAGATAATTTAACACAAACATAAACTCGTTACATAGATGCATGTGTGTATTAGATATATCTGTAGCTACTTTGTGAATCCATCGAAAGAATAGTTTTGTGGTACGATCTTTTTATGAAACTTTAGAAACAAAATGATATTTGAAGGTTCTTCTTATTGAGCACTTCAGTCTTATGTGAAGGCATCCAGCGAAAGAATTGATATTGGTCGATATTAATAGCGGAAGTGGAATATAGAACCGAATTTGGCAGTCATAATAGGTGCTTCTATTAAAATTCACCTATCGAGATGTTGTTAAAGATTCTTCTGAAGGGTTATTTTTAGGGATGCTGTGTGCCAAATAAAAACATTGATCATTTAATTGTGTATTATCGTTTTGTAGCATCAAAGCTGCTGACGAATATGGACGAGAAAGTAGATCCATGCGACGACTTCTACGACTTCGCCTGCGGCTCATTTGTGAAGAACACCCGCATACCTGATGATAAGACGTCAGTGAACACATTCTCCATCATCACCGATCAACTTCAGGAACAGATTCGTTCGTTACTGGATGAACCCATAGTACCAAACGAACCAAGACCGTTCGTATTAGCGAAGACTTTGTACCAGGCCTGCATGAACCGAAGTAAGTTTAGATGACATAGTTTTAAATATTATTCGTAGACCACTAAGATGTTCGGGGCCCAAGTCAATTTCACCAGCGAACCTGCTCTTTAAAAGACAGAACGGTAAACTGCTCGAACAGTTGGTGTTAGTGAAATATAAACCTTATTCCATTTACATGAAGCTTGAAATGATCATTTAAAAACTGCTCGAGCAGTTTGCCACTTGTTCTGTGTTGATCCTTATGCGTGTGCACATTTATGTGATCCACATGCAAATATTTTGTATTTACTGTCAGGTTTTCTATCTTCCGAATAGGCACATTCAACAGATACGTACAAAAGCATGAGCTGATTTTGTTTAGGTGTTCTGAACATGAAAATTTCATACAAAATGAAAAGAAATTTCTTAATTGAAAAATGTTACGTTTTTACCTTGAAAACCAAGTAATGTACTTAATATCTTTAGATTATGAAATAAAGCTTGTTGTTTATTCTTTAAAATTGCTAAATGGGATTCGAATGTTTACATAACCTTTTGTATTTTACATAACAGTTTATTTTAGAGAACGCTTCAATAATTGCTTGTGCAAAGAGTGAGTTCATGTCAGTAATGGCTAGGATTCAAACTCGGAACCTTTCCACCAATCAGCCAACTCCGTAATCTAGTGCTGCGACGACGACGCTGGTTGTGTATTGCCAGTGATCAATTATTAGTGATTCTAGAATATTCTTGACATGTTACACGTGCCCTATATACGTCCATATTACCGATAAGCTACTCATCAGTCGAAGTAACTGTTGTAGTTAGGTTTTAATAGTTTTAATTATGTTGTTGCGATGTGAGATCATAAATCGTACCCGTGTAAGTTTTAACACGCATTCGCGTACACTTTACGATACGTTGAAACTGCCTAGGGAGTATAGATCGCGGTCTTTATTTGTGCAAGATGCACCCCATCAAAAAAGGAGCGACCTCTGTGAAGCTACTCGCTAAGTTTCACGAGTTTTTATAAGTTGCGGCAAGCTATGATGCCTTTTGACTTTAATTAATTTTAATTTTACTGTACGTTTTCTGTTTTGTTCTTTGTGTTGCTTATGTAGCCATAATTTAAATTGGTTATTGTACATTGATCATAAAGTTAATTCGTCACATTTTGTAGAACTCCATATATTGATAGTAAATTCGTCACAGGTAGGTAAGGGTTGTTGTAAAATCGTCACAAGGTGTATATATTTATAATGTAAATAAATAAATTAAAGGTACACTCCAAATTATTATATTTGAGCTTGAAACTTGGGTAATTGGATAAACCTGTCTCGAGTCTGAGCTGGCACTGTAATAAACATAATTGCTCTGTCCATAATACATTTTGTCATCTCTTTTGTATTAGAACGACAGACTTTCCATAAACTTCAGTGAGATAAACGCACGATGGCAAATATGTACCTAATAGAGAAACGTAAGAGAGTCTAACTTCAATAATACTGTAAAACACTTACCTATCTAGGGAAAAGGTTTCGTTGTGTAGTTTTTGACGATTCGATGATCATACTACTATAGTTTTCCTTAGAAGTACTTATTAGTAAGTAGTTTGACTAACCCTAAGAGGTTCGTAGTAAAGAAGTCTATCTCACAAATCGGGAGATCCCGGATTCGAATACTGGCCATTACACTACCTACGTGAACCCAGTCCTACCACAAGCCATTAAGCTTAGCTGAAGAGGTTAGCCCTCTAACCTCTAACTCTCTATTAGTAATTTCGTTTAATCATTCTCTGAACCTTTTCCCAACTCAGTTGGGGCCGGCTTTCCAGTCTAACTGTGATGCGACTGAACTTCGATATTTTCCGTGAAGCGACTGCCATCTGACCTCCACAATCAATGGTCCAATGACCAATGGCGATATCGAAGTTCCAAGATAGACTAGTTGGACTTTTGAAGGCTGCAACTACTACCGAGTAATTTCGTATAATAATATTCTTTTTAAAAGTCGCCAGATCCTCGGCGGCTGTTAAGTTGGCCTGGGGCTTGAAGATCTTGATAAAGTCTCATCCACCGGAATAAACTTATAGTTACCCCGCTTTGCTTACATAATTTTGCAACACGGTGATTGCACCGTATTAAAGTTGTAATGTATGGGATGATAAGCGTACCCACTTGTAGTTACAATCATTATTTAACCGTTGATGACGCGATTCTAAAACCAGTGAAAGTGAACTAAAGCGGAGCTATGTTGCATCCGCTGTTTGCATAATCGCGGTGATGTAAGTTATTGATAATTCCGTCAAACATGGAAAGGATAAATTCAATTTTTTGTTTCTTATAAAACTTGTGTTTTTGAAACTCCTCGACGATCTTTGAAAACCTGCAGGTCAGTTAGTCAGTACAATAGTTGAATGATGAACGAGACTCTTGTGCAAAGTTTCCTGGGGTGGTAGAAAGTTAAGAATAGACCAGAAGGTTAAATCTCGAAGTAAATTGACCCCTGGGCTCCAAGGTGAAAGCATCGGAAGCACCCTATAGCAGCGTACAATGACGATACAGATACAGAGGTCATAGAATTGGTTAGCATCTTACATTTTATGTAGATATTTAGTTTGCCGCACTAAGTATATATATTTCAGCTATTTAACATAACCGACAATAATAATTAAGTACTTGTTAAGCTTTTATTACTTTTTACGACGACAACAAATAAGAACGTTTACGAACCGAATTTAAATCAATTGGTTTCAGTCTCGAAGCTGTGTTGGATAAAAAGTACTTTTTTATCTAACACGGCTTTAATGTTAATTACTTTTTATACCTTTTAAAATATTATGAAATTGTAACTTTTTAGGTATCTTGTTACGGAGATTAAAAGAAAGAAAGAAAAACAATATCGCGTTAATTAGTAGGGAATTCTTAGAACATTTCTAGTAAATAATACCAAGTTGTTGTGTTACTGTTACGCTGTGTTGGTACATTATGGTTTAATATCCAAAGGTTACAAACATTAATCTTAATATACTTGTGGCACCGCCAAAATCTTAGATGCCCAGACCACCTCCCATAAAAATGATATAAACAAACCAAAAGGTCCTCGTTTTTCATATCGTCGTTTTAATGTTGTTTACGGTTGCTCAGTCTCCTGATTGAGCGATATGATTAGATATAGCTGATTGATATAACGATGTCAATTTAGGCTTACAAAAAACCTGACCCGGCAATGAAATATGTGTAAAGTGTAAATTTGAAGATTACGAAGTAGTTGATACATTATTTAAATGAGCCTTTGTGTATATGTAGCTGCCATCGAAGCCCGTGGAGTGCAACCTTTGCTGGATATGTTGCGACGATTGGGAGGATGGCCAGTACTCGATGGCACCAACTGGGACGAACGTTCCTTCTCCTGGGAAAAGTCGGTGTACAAGTTCCGTGACGCCGGCTACTCTGTCGACTACTTCCTCGATTTCTCTATCAGTGTTGACGTGAAGAATTCCACCAAACGAATCATCGATGTAAGAATGATATAGTTTCACTGTATTACATGATGTCCCTAGTCTCAGTCAAACTATTTGCACGGTCGGCCGACCTTCTTTTAAGAAATTAAGAGACCCTTACCCGAACTCGCGCCAACTGAAAATATCTAAGTTTTGCGAACGATTTTACACATCAGCGAATGCATTATTGCGAATGTAATACTTTTGTGATATAAACATATATGCTAAGTGAATGTTTTTTAACAGCTGGACCAGGCTTCATTAGGTTTGAGCCGAGAGTACCTGAACCGTGGATTTAGTGA
This sequence comes from Pelosia muscerda, assembly GCA_963691645.1. Taxonomy (NCBI): domain Eukaryota; kingdom Metazoa; phylum Arthropoda; class Insecta; order Lepidoptera; family Erebidae; genus Pelosia; species Pelosia muscerda. The sequence continues at coordinate 12,521,718 of OY829098.1, read as the reverse complement.
TAAGCTCGTTCAAGCTTACTACGACTACATGGTTGATATCGCATCTTTGTTGGGTGCGGACCGCGCAAGAGCCGAGATTGAACTCAAGGACTCTCTGCAATTCGAAATGAAGCTTGCTAACGTAAGTAAATAAGCACTAAAACCTGTAGAAATAAAAACGAACCTCTGAAAGGTATAAGGATATGCATTACTTCCAAACAACTGCATGCAATTGCTTAGTTCTTATTCTGTTCTTTACTGTAAAGTCAACATTTATATGAATCAATTTTTTTAGGAAGGTCCGTGGTAAGGTAATTGCAGTTAGTTCATAATAAGACAGAAGTAAGAGTTCGCTGAACTGTAAGCGTGCCTATTGTAGCTATATTTTACCAAGGCGTTCTGTTTGCCGAAGGCATAATGGGCAAATAGGGGACGTCTCACGACTTCGACCCTCGGTGTAATAATTGCCGCCAGAAGCAACAAATCTAACTGTCCAAGATTTACTAAATGAAATTTACCTAAGGCAGTTTAATTTTACTCAAGAAATCTGACCTTGATGACGATGAACTCAAAAGTCAATTAAACATACTTAGTTTATGAAATTTTAGATTTTTGAAATTTAGAAAATTTCTATCCGCAATTATTGTAGATATTTGAAATACTTGCCATACAAACATCTATGGCACTCGTTACGGGTAGTTGGAGCCCTCAAAAGTCCGACCAGTCTAACTTGGAACTTCGATATCGCCATTGGTCATTGGACCATGGTTGTGGAGGTCAGATGGCAGTCGCTTCACGGAAAACATCGAAGTTCAGCCGCATCACAGTTAGACTGGAAAGCCGACCCCAACTGTGTTGGGAAAAGGTTCACAGAATGTATATGAAATACTTGCGATTAGAAATTTTCGAGCATTACAAAAGGTAGATCAACTGGTGCCCAAAAATGGTCTCACAAAATTAGACGAAATTCCGATATACGAATTTCGTCTAATTTTGTGAGACCATTTTTGGCACGCTAGAGCATAATAATATATCTTATATTAAGAGAATACAGTATAACGTATGTATGTAGGTATGAGTAGAATAGAAGAATTGTATTCCTTTCGTCTACTTACTATGAAAGCTCAATTTTATTTATGACACATTAATATAAATTGTTCCATTGACCATGACGGAGTAAGATCCAAGGTCTTCAGTAGGTACTTATCGTGGTTGACCTAATTGAGTTCGCATCTTGGCCAAAGATGTCAATCGAAAGGCATCACGGTTATTACAATATTTGCAATGAGTATGTATTAAGGCGAAGTCACACTTTATGTGTTATTGATTATTTAGTTGTTCGGAAGTAGAGTGAGAATTCTCTTTGTCATACATCGGACTGATAGTGATACGTTTATAAAGTAATTATAAGGATTCGTGTAAAAAGAGAAGAAAATAAACGATTAGTACGACTATCTGGCGGTGACGGAAAAAGTACATCACCATCTCAAAGGTGCCGTAAGATGCGAAAAATGGAAAAATACGGAGACGACATCACTGCGAGAGACGGAAAACTCGAAATAAAAACCCTGTGGCCAGCGTGGAAACAGTAGGCCAAAGCCTCTCAACATTGGGAAAGGCCTATGTCCAACCGTGGACTGCGATAGGCTTAATTGAATCCTCACTTTCATGTGCACTTTTGCAATATTCCAAACAATAACATTACGATTATTTCTCAGATTTCGCTACCACTTGAAAAACGGCGTAACGCTACAAGCCTTTATAATCCGATGACTATTGCAGAACTACAACAGAAGTTCCCTAAGTGAGTACCATAAGTCTAACACTTGGTAGGGCTATATTTTCCTTATGAATGATCCTAATAACTCGACTATTGTGTCAGGATCCCATGGCAGGAGTATATCAACCGCCTACTCGCCCCACACGTAACCATTGGACCAGAAGAGGTTACCATCGTCAGCGTGCCGAAATACATTTCCGATCTAGAGGTTCGTATAAATAGAATGAAACAGACTTATTTCAAATTTGACTTTGAAACTCATCTTTTCAGTGAAGTTTCGTTTAAAAGTTACATTTCGAACCCAAGGAACAGTACTACCTATTTTCATACAGTCTCTCTAAAGTCTAATACGAAATTTTACAGTTATACGATGGCTATTGAAGGTGTTAAAGCGTCATCAATGAATTAATTTTATCATTGAAATTTTGTAAATAGCTTGCTTGGTGCAATTAAACTAATTTTAAAACGTAAAAATTATTTCTCTTAAGTTATTGCTGGAAGCTACTCCGAAGCGCGTGCAAGCCAACTATGTGATGTGGCGCGTCGCTGGTGCCTCCGTGTCCTACTTAACCGACGGTCTTCGCAGAAGACAGCTCGCTTACGTCACCGCGCTTTCTGGGAAGACCGAGCGGGAGAGCAGGTGGAAGGAGTGTGCCGACACCACCAGTGTCAGGTATTGTAGAATTCTAAGGCAATATTTGCACGTGTATAAGAGTTTGAAGATCTTGTATCTTTTACGACACAATTAGTCTAACTACTAACTATGACTGCGAGTTCATATTGATTTGATCATTATTACAATGTCTATCAAAAATATTCCTCGTTCTAAGTTATAAGTAAGAGAATTACTGGTTTACTTAATTACTTTTATCTTTTCTCGTTTCTGATATTTTGGAACAAGTGCGTGCGTTTGTATGCGTATGCGTTGCGTTGCGTTTGTAACAGTACCGAAATTCCGTCAAATTTGCATACACGGTAAATATTTCTATGAATAGTACCTAACAGTGTTTGTAGTTAGTAAAAATATTTGTCGTGCCAACTTATCAGCCATATTTGCTCATTCGTTTTAAGCTCTCTGCTCGAAACAAATTTCTGATCGTAGACTTCGCTCTTACCTAAGTAATATGTCTTTGTTTTAGTATGTCCATCGCCGTGGGGGCTCTTTACATCAGGAAATATTTCAACGAGAACTCTAAAGCTAATGCATTGGAAATGGTTAACGATATCAAGTAAGTATGATTTAGCTTCTCTTAGGCATGTGGTTTTTACGAATGATGCTGAGATATTAAAGTTGTGTCACATCAACACGTAGTGAGGCCTTTCGCTGCGTTAAGTGTCAAAAGAGTAGGTAACTGTGTAAGTAAACGTTGCAGAGACTAAATTTTAATTTCTTACATCTGAAATGCGCCATAATTATTTACCCTCAGAAATAAAAAAGTTCCAAATGCTACAATTTACATAATTTATGTGCTAACCATATCAATGCACTTGAAATATAATGTACTTGCATAGGATTTTACTGTCCTTTTAATATCACAAGTACAAGTAAAGATGCCATTAAAAAGATAACGGGTAGCAGGTTTTTCTGACTGCATTTAAATGTTAGGTACCTTACTTACGTAGTATAGTTACTTATAGCATAAAACAAAGTCGCTTTCTCTGTCCCTATATCCCTATGCATGCTTAAATCTTTAAAACTACGCAACGGATCTAATGCGGTTTTTTAATAAATAGAGTGATTGAAGAGAAAGGTTTATATGTATATACTTGTAACATCATGCTACAACCAACTGGTGCGGAGCAGAAATGAAAAATGTTGGAAAAACGGGGTGACGCAGACGAAGTTGCGCGGGTCAGCTAATTATATTACTTGTAAAATGTTGCATAACTACTTTCTTTTCTCTAGACAACAATTCCGTCAGACATTGAACGAAGTGGACTGGATGGACGAGCAAACCCGCGAGGCAGCTCTAGAGAAGGCAGACTCCATGGCCTCGCACATTGCGTACCCGAGCGAAATGCTTGAAAACGATAAACTGACGAAATTTTACGATGGGGTATGTTATTGTACATGTTTTTATACCACTTAGGCGGCAGACAAGCACACGGCCCACGGCTAGGGTAGCGGGACTCCACCCGCCTTCTGATGCTGTAAAGTAACCTATGTAACCAAAGTTTAATCTATCGATGTACTAAATTTCAGCGATATTCATTCAGCTGTTACAGCATAAATGTAGATAACAAACATCAATACACTTTTATATAAGTTTATGATACCTACATGTTTTGACGGTCTCGATGGCGTGGCGGTAATGAACGCGACTGCTACAAAGGAGGTGCGAGTTCCATCCCCAGTCAATGCCTATATTTGTATACATGAATAGGTGTTTTACATTGATCAGGGTGTTTCTATCTAAATTGTATATGTATTTATAAATAAGAGTATCTAGATATGTATTGCTTGTACATACCTACCTATTGTTAGCTAACATAAGTATATTGTATTTATGTTAGCTTGTGTTACGGGTTAATAAGCCAATTACCTACCCATAACCCAAGTTAATTAGGCAAATGCGACTATGGAGGCCTGGGCCTTTGAAATGCGTGCGTCAAATAAAGACGTAGGTAGTCCTTTTAAGAGAATTTAATTATTGGTAAAGGAAACCTACCATTTTACTAGGTTAAGGCTCCAAGCTCGTCTTCCTAAAGGTTATTATCTGACCTTTCAGTTGCAATTTTATCAATATCTAGTAAAAGATTCCTTTCTTTTATGTAACTACAGCGAACTAGGTTACAGAGAAAAATTGTTCTTCCATTTTTCCCGATGCATTTTCTCGAAAGCTTTAAAGTAATTGGCCATGGACAATATTAAATTTCTGGAAAGAAAAACAAAGACTAACTTACAAAAGCAAAAAGCGAATATTAAAAAATAGCAAGGCTTTCCTGGAGTTGATAATAAATTGATAAATATTTAGGTGACTTCGTTTATTCTTACAATTCACGGCTTTGAGGCTGACACTTGCTAGGTATTTCAAATATAAAAGTATTTGGCCTTGCTCGTTTTAATAGATTGTCCTTTGTCTTAGTTATAGGTACCTACCCTGTTATCTCAAAATGTCCAGGGTCCACATTCTGTTAAAGACGGCCCTTATCATCATTATGAATCAAATACCGCAATAAACGTTTCGGATAAGATCAACTAAGTAATTAATGACCGCACTCATATATCTACGACCTAAATCTCGACGAAATACAGGCACCTTACGTAAGTCATACTTTCAGTTGGAGATGTCATCGGATAAACTGATGGAGTCTGTACTGAATTTGACTCTGTTCGGTACGGAATACCTGTTCAGCAAACTTAGGGAACCCGTCAACAAGACCGACTGGATCACCCACGGCCGTCCAGCCATCGTTAATGCCTTCTACTCCTCAATTGAAAACAGCATCCGTAAGTTTAACCTGTCAATATTATTCTTTCTAATGCAATCCTCAGTTGTGGGCTACGCTAGGTTAAGAACAAACAATGGAAGAGGATAAAACTACATCACTAATCGAACACTGTCGCTGTGTAGGTACTACTTTTTTATCGTGTGTAAAATCCCCAAAAATAACACCTCCGCCACAGCTGGTAAAGCTTATGTTGGACGCGAACCGATTAAAACGCACGTAGTCTTTGGGTCTTCAATTTCCGGAGGTGAGAAAATACAAGACATAATATCTCTCGCACCGCGATGATCCGGAGCCATTCCTTTCCACTGCTGGTGTGTGATGAACACTTTATGTTTTTACAAATCCTTGAGTGCAGTAAATAAAATACCTAATATTTTATAACTAAATGACGAATTATATTTGCATCCCTTATCGTACAGTGCAAGAGCCGGGTAAACCCAATTATAAAAATAAAGAAACTTTTAGTAAATACTAATTAGTCAGGTAGGTACTTATGTTCACACAAAAACATTTCTCAGCTGTTGGGTGGGTTCAATAATTTCGGACCGGAACAACGTAAATACCATTGTATTGTTATCGTGAGAATTTTAATTTTATTAATATATGTACATTGACAAGAGTACCTATATCCTTATGTTATAATGATGTTCGAGCAAGGTCCGGTAAGACTTTGCAATCGACGAAAGAATATTCAAATCACTAGTAGGCCTTAAGGGATCACCGGGGATAAATGCGTACCGGTGATTGTAGATTTGTTAGTAGTAGTAAAGTGTGTAGTGGTTAGGCAGAGGTGAATAAACACCCACATTTCACCAATCATTGTATTCGGTGATCGGTCCCACCTAATAGGGTGTGAGTACTGAGTCTATCGATATCGGTTCCGCTATTGAATCTGCTGTGTCACATTTCTAATATTATTTTCTTACACCAACAGAATTCCCAGCTGGTATCTTGCAAGGCGCTTTCTTTTCATCTAGCCGACCAGCATACATGAACTACGGAGCTATCGGTTTCGTCATTGGCCACGAGATCACGCACGGATTTGATGATCAGGTAATATTGTTACAGTACCTATCTAAATACTTACCTATATCAAGCATTGTTCTAATTCGCGGTTCTATAAGCTGGGCGTGAAAATACATCCGTCTGAGTCGCCGAGGTTCACAATTATAAGATCGGCATTATTAATTACCAATAGGATGCAGTCAATTGACGGAATTAATATATGAAAAGAAATATAAATTCTGGGTAGGATAATGTACCTAGTATACAAATAATAATTTGTGGTTATTTAACCAATAAGAGGCAACCTTTGAAATGAAGAATTTAACTCACGGAATTATACCTAAATTTCTAATTTTAAAATATTTCTCATGGTAATTAAATATAATTTTGTAAATAAAATCATTAGTTGGGTCATTTAAATTAGATTGTACCTATACTCTATTTTTTGAATATAATTTAATACTTAAGTAATTGACTTATTACGCAGGGACGTCAATTCGACCGTAATGGAAACCTTGTAGACTGGTGGCAAGAAATGACCAAACAGAAGTACCTGGAGAAAGCTAAATGCATCATCGACCAGTATTCCAACTACACTGTCAACGAAGTAGGACTGAAGGTAGGCACTTACTGAATTAGTTAAAAATGTCAAATCTATTAAAAAAAACACGAAAGGCACGAGAGGCAATCATCTCGCCGATGATTGCCTCTCGTGCTGGCTGTCGGAGGTGACCATGTTGTAATAGGGAGGAAGAGTGATATACCGACACAGAAAGGCTTATTTGGATTTTATAAAGCGTATTCACTATCGCACAGTGTCTACAACTTGATATAATTTATAGATTAGATAAAACCGAAAGTATAGTTTAAAATTTTATTAAACCTAACGGTTTTAACTACTCAGGTACTCTTGATGTCAAACTACGGTACGGTACGGTTAACGTTTGAATTTTTGTTATAGTTAAACGGTGTGAATACCCAAGGTGAGAATATTGCTGATAACGGTGGTATCAAAGAAGCTTACTACGCTTATGAGGCTTGGACAAACCGACATGGAGAGGAGGCTCGACTCCCCGGTCTGGAGAAGTACTCCCCCAAACAGGTACCAAATATACTAATACCTATTTAAATACCTAATTAAGAAATTGAAGCTATCGTCATCATCTACGAAATAGCATGCATGCACTGTACAAGCTTAATATAAAGGTAGTAGAAGATTTTAGCCTTGTTTCCGGTAAGGTATGTACTTACATTCAAGGTTTTCTTCGACTTTAAGCCTGTGCCTTTTCAGATTATGTTTGAAGTCCGAAAGTTTTGATGGGGACCCATAGTACCGATTCACACATAGGTACCCCCTACTGTTTAAATAAATACTTAGTGAATTACAAACACGCAAAATGTTATGTAATTTCGTTAATCTTATATCATTGTTTACCTACATAAGTAATCGCCGACATTAGCAAATAGATATTACGTAAAAAATTATCAGGAAGTTAGTGCATAGTTTAGATAATTACATTGTACGAATTGTTTGCAGCTGTTCTGGCTGAGTGCGGCGAACACTTGGTGCGCGGTGTACCGTAACGAGGCGATCAAACTACGTATCACGACTGGATTCCATGCGCCTGGCCGGTTCCGAGTCATCGGGCCCTTGGCCAATATGGAAGAATTCGCCACCGACTTCAAATGCCCCGTCGGATCACCAATGAACCCCGCCAAAAAGTGCAAAGTGTGGTAGTGCGAATTGCACTTCTGCCGCTTTCCAGATCGTTGAAACTATCTCCTCGGTGCAAGAATGTTATGCCGACTCGACCTAACCTGAAGAGCTGATTCACAAATAACGACGACTTCTCGCATTATGATAAACTATTATAACAATAGAATATGATAACTTTTTGTACCTAGTGACACTTAAATGACTCTGGCAAATAGTATTCTGTCATTATTTAGCCAAACAATTTATTTCATGAAACTACGCATCAGTTTCTATAACTCGTTTGTGGACAGACGTAGGTCGATGCACCTATGTTTCACAACTCGTGGGTGTAATAAATGTTAGTGTCACCCAATATTTCGATGTTGTTAAACTTGTAAATAGAATAGGAAAATTATGTTTAGTTAAGTACTTATAGATAACTATACTCATAATAATATCACACGCTATTTTCAAATTATTAAGTATGTTGTTTGTTTGGCGAGATTTTAGACTGAGCACATTTAGAACATGTTTTGACGGGTATTCTGACCCATAAATGTTTGTAACGTTGTGTCAACAGAGATTTTAGATGATATAACTTGTTAAAGTCTGCATGTTACAAAAGGGTTGGTTGTTACATTTAGTGTTTCATATTTATTCAGAGCCGCGGTCACAGATAATCTCCTTGAACTTTCCTTTGTTATTATTATGTTAATATTAGTGATTGTATTATTTTGTTATCAATAACGCGAAATCTATTTATATATCTCCTCGTAGGACCTGTTGCCGCGGCCACTAGTGTATTAAATGTAATGCTGTATCGAATCTCACTTAATGTGATTAGGAAAAGATCAGTGATAATTTAATTTAAACTTAAGTACCTAGTAAGTAATGTTTTTGGATACAATCGTATTACTGTAAATCATTGAAACACAAATATAAGATCATTTTTATGAATAATTGACTTTTATTTATATCTAGATTTAAAATATTTAGTCAACGTAGCTAAGTAGGTACACTGGAACTACGGTATTTGGACATAGATAAGTATATCGTACCCTCAGCATGAAACTGTTACAATGCAAAAAAGTCGAAAATGAGTTAACTACAGAAAATTACTCACAACTCACAACCATTTTCTCTACGTAACAATAGTTCAAACATATTCGGGAACAGCTCACACTCCGGGTTCACACCACCCGCCTTAACGCTTCAACTGTCACTTTTAAATATTACCTATTTATTACTTATATTTAAAACATGTGCGTTATCCCAAAAAGTTGGATTTTTGGATTGTGGTAGATTTGTCCTGAGGGTGCGATATTTTAGGATTTGGATTATTTGGACTTGTGAACTGCGTTCATCACCTGAAGGGATTATTTAAAGGTTCTAGTCCATATTGCTTCAAAAGCTTTTTATTTCTTTTGTAACCTTTCAATAGCTAAGAATTTGGTCCCTAGGCATATTAACTTCTGAAATGACCGATTATGAAATCAGATATTACTACCAAGATTAGGTATTAAGTGCCTAATTGGATATTAGTCAAAGTAAATCAGAACCAGTAGATATGAGAGACTTTAACATATAGAGTAGGTTTACACGGTTTATAAACAATAGGAATATAACAGTTATTATTTATACGAAAAAATTAGATACTTACTAGTAAAAGGTGAAAAATACGAAAAAATTAGATACTAGTTCCAGGTGAAAAAAATCTGCCAGTAGGTAATGATTGTCTCGAGCATTCGCCTCGCTTGGTCAACTCAAACCCAGATGGCCAATGAACAGAAACAGGAAGTGTTCGGGGCTCCGATGAAGACAACTTTACAAAAACCGTGCCGTTTCGCTGCCTGCGAACTCAGTCACAGAAGGCGGATTCAACCTGCCTCAGACTAGCGGCATACATTCATACATTTCTGACGTCAAGATAACTTCATAAAACTATCCAGCATTCTATTATGGCGGTATGCTGGGCAACTCGTTATTAAAGAGCCAGAAATGGGGGCCCGCAAGTGTGTCAAGCCCGCATCTCGACAAGGTGAGGGCAGGCTGTTAAAAGAGGTAGATAGATAGATCTGGTGCGAAGGACACTGCGGTTTAGTCGTATCAACGCCATCACAGCCGATTCGACTTCACCCGAATGAGAATTTGGACACGGAATTATAGAATTTTTAAATGTTCTTTAGGTTACACTAAACTAACATAATGGCTTCACAGTTATATTGGTGAAAAGGTAATAAATCAGTAAAATTTGCATTTATAATGCTATTAACTTGTAAAAAATATATGGCATTTATATCTAAGTATTACCTACTATTCGGTTAACTATAACCACGGAATATAAAAACAAGTGGAAGTGCTGATTTCTCTTGTAGTAAAATGGTCAGCTAAATTCTGTACCTAGTTATTTTCTTTCCAACGAAAATTTGGACTATTTCATTGTAATAACAGGATCACGAAACATCGGGTATTGGGCTTGGTTAAAATTTTGTAAACTAAATTATTATTAATATTCTATTGACCATTTTATTTCTATCCACCCCTGGATTCCTATTCACCCCGTTTTACTGTAGATACGTAACAATATGACAGACCAACAGCAATGCGACATCAAACTTGATACTACCGCCATCTACGTCAACTTCAGTTTTAATGTTCAATTCACGCACGATTAGAGGCATCATATCACTGCCTAGTGCCTACTCTAGACTAAAAAAGGTACAGTATAGAACGTCATCAATTGGAGCAGGGGACCCTATTAGGATCCGCGCTTCACCCAGGTGAAGAACCTAGGTGAAATATGGGTCCGACCCCCGAAAAGGGCCCGATATATGTAATACTGCCCTTTAAGCAGCACTAATAGTAGAAATAGTTTTATATTCCGTGCCTATAACAAATGATGGTATTATGGTCTAGAAAAGAAAGAAAACGAATACATAATAATTTCTGATGACCGTTTATTTGTTCAGAAAATGATTAATACATACATAAATGGAATAAAGTACTGCTACACATGCATTGCTCGTTGATCCTGATAATTGTATGAGGCAAAACTACTTGTATCGTGTACCTACGGTACACGCGTTAACGGGCTGAATAGCGACTAATCACACTGAATAAGCATTCATCTTTGACAACATTCCAAGTATACATTAATTTACCTACCTTTAACGACTTGACTTTCCTTCTATGTCTACTGCTAGATTGGCTGGTATTGTGAATGACCATAAACCGACTATCAATCACGTACAACTTTTAGTAGCTATCATACAAAAGACATTATAAAAAGGCGGACAGACGTCAAAATATATTAGGTAGGTACCTACCTACTCATTTATGTAAACTATGCGTAAAGTAATGCTTAAGAGGAACAAAGTGTACCAGTGATATATGTAATGTATACCACAAATACTAGGCGTCAGCAAGTGACAAAATTCCAAATTAAAAAATAAAAAGGTTTTTTATAAACCATTATCAACTTTGACAGAAACGGATATTGCATTGACGTCAATGTCTATTTACTAAACGTAACAAGCCACTGCCACTGACATTATAAACTCGGTAACGCAGGAGTCTGTGGCTATTGACACTAGTAACACTAATGTCTATAAGTTTGTACCTTCCTCTATTTGCACTTCACTCTTTCCATCGCGGCACAATATTTGCTCTAAACACCTTGCAGCATTCAGCTTGCAGTCTACTGCTGGACATAGGCCTCTCAGTCTGGTCAGCATACCCGCCTATCTAATATTATCCATAGAAGTTATTGTCTACATCTTATTAGATATTGCTTGTGCGAATATACGCAGCTACTTACGTATAACATATACCTACTACCTTATTATAGCTTGCTTCAATGGCAATGGTTAATGCAAAATAAACCTATGGGGGGTATAATGGAAGATTTTTCGTGTGGAAGATTTTTGACGTAAACATATAAAATAGACCCCTTGAAACGTTGTCAACGCGGGTCTCCTCACAGTATATGCGTACTCCATCCTAATGTGACCTTACATCTTCTGATACTTACGTATTAAGCAGCACCTAAACTACACTGTTTCCGAAACTGCGCAACACTACTGTGAAAAGTAATCCTACGACGAAACGTACATCCGAAATTATGGATCGCGGTTAAGTGATCGATCGAAACGTTTAAAAAAATATAAGGTTCGTTTTCGTCGTTACTCCTACAGATGAGATAGCGGACAACCGCAGCCTATTGTTAATGATATAACAAAGAGACGAAAAGAGAAGAGAGAGAAATAGCCTCTACAACGGTACGTGACACTTCGTTCATACAACCACTAATTCTCATTCAAACAAATGTATAATGGGTATAAATTTTCGGAAGTACATTTTCATGGTAGTTTTCATGGTAGCTGCCCAGACCCTAGCGACGCAGTTGATCTAACATATAATTAAGACATATATAAACAATACTTTCACTACTAAAATTACAGCCAAATGGAAATAAATAAAAAGTAGGCGAGATCATAAAAGTAATGTGCTTAAGAGTTCAATACTATATAGCCTGTGGAGGATAAGTTCCATGACACATTTAAAATTAGTTTCAAGTGACTAGTAGAATACTTTACAGTGTGTTTTGATCCTAAAGTATTTTAACGTAACACGGGTTTGTTCCGTACACCGACAGCTCGATTCGGTTAAATCTAGAATATAAATAGATTCTATATAACACTCAACGATACCGCCGCAGCGCTGTATCTCTCTTATATATAACTTCGATAATATTATGGAGTTTATGATCATGTTAGGTCTTTTAACTTAGATACTTAATACAATGGTGTTCTGAGTAACCACAACCAACTTCACATATTGATTTATTGTCACAGCTTTCAATAATACAGAGAACCTTGTTCTAAGTATATTTATCAGGTATTTAAAAACTTGTAAACTTTGTATTCTAAACTCCAAAGGACATTAGTACTAAAAGTTCAGTACAGCAAGTTAAATCTCGTGATATAGAGTTAGACACGATTATTATATTATTTATTACAGCGATGGCTTGCAAACACACCGCTTACAAGCACCAGAGGAAGGTTGCTCCTCAAGTCTGAAGTCCAATTCCTCTTTTCAATTATACTACAGTCCGTTATTAATATTCGTTCAACGTATAAAACCATATAAATAGGAAAATACTGAACTTTGAGATCAAAATACACTGCATCATGGACGCCATTTGACGGCTCATGACGAAAAAATTATTGTTACAGCACTATTCTATATTTTAATACTATAAAAGACAACCAGTGTCACTTATTTTATAATATTATAGTACACTTTTAATAATACCGCTCCGCTAAGTAGATACATCTGTATGTACGATAAAACTCATTGATAAACTTTATATAAAGATATAAGAAATCGTCGGAGTATAGGAGGAACTAAACAGCAGCACATGTTTAAGCAAAATATAATATATCTTCTCCTGTTAAATGGTTATCAAGCAATATTGGAGAATAGTGTTCCTATCTAACTTTTTAGCAGCAACATTAATCTATTCTGAATCCTTACCCCGACGATGTACCCTTGCGGTGATCTGAAGAATATACCACATTAGTTTTAGTACCTATATAAAACTAAAAGTAATTGATTGAGAATCCATTACCGTAATATATTGCATTATTTATCAACGTATATTCGACAGTTACTTATTGTAAGATATGTAAAATTTAAGATTGCTTTATTGTGATGATATTTGCTAGGAAAGCTGCCGAAAGCGCTGAGATTCATTAAAAGTAAGTATTTTTTTATTCTTACTGACTTTTAGATTAAAATCTAATTGGAGTATTTCAACTTTATACTATAACTAATGTTGTATATAAATATATTCATAAAAATATTCTAAAATAGTCATTACAAAGTGCAGTGACGCACGGGAAGTCTATTCGTCCAGGCTCAGTGGGTGATCTTCGTCGGTAAACGTCAGGTGAGGCTTGAGATAGATCAAGAAAGCCAGCAGGCGATCGTGTTCGGGTTCGGAACCCCTAAAAAGAAATGTTACATTTTATGGCATACTTTACGTAAGATAATATAATTTGATCATCGACTATGTAAATAATTTTACTTACTCGACGTCAATTTCAATAGCCAGTACTGTGTGGTGCGGCTTTCCTTCTTCGTCCAACCATCTGAAAAATTTACTAGTAAATAAATATGTTCAAGTAATTAAGGAGGTATGGGCTCGTGACTAAGTGTCAATCGAGTGAGTTTTTTGCAAGGCTACGCAACATTAGCCATATCGGTTTAAGATTGTCCATCATTTCAAAGACACACTAGACTGAGTCAGGATTTAAATATCGCTGGTCGGTTATGGAGGTCAAATGGCAGTCACTTTACTGAAAATATACAAGTTCAGGCGTGTAGCACAAGAGGTAAACACCTTTTTTGCGGGTTGTGAAGACCTAGAATGAGACCAAAAAGATTGCAATGATGATGATGATGATGATGATGATGATACGTACATATCGGCAAGAGTGGGAGAAGTACATGGGGCTCCGGTGAGAGAACGGGGTCTTCGTACTGCACCGAGTTCGCCGCCTTGGACCTGCGCCATGCCCAGAGTCGAACGCACCACATGCCAGAAAGCTCGTTGAGCAGCGCCCACACCATCTATACGCTCGATGCGAACCCACCCTAAAAATTTCCAAAAATAATTAAGTAAATATCAAATATACACATTGGGCGCGTGGTCGATTCCCGCTAGGTCTGAGTATTTCCGCGCCTCGGAGAGCTCGCTAAGCCGTAGGTAGCCAAACTAACATCTTTGGCAGTCGTTACTGGTAGTTGCATCTCTAAAAGAACCAACTAGTCTAACTGTAGAACTTTGATTGGTTGTGAAGGTGGGTCGTCGCTTCACGGAAAATATTGATTTAATTGTATTTCGCTTGGTCTGCAAATATAACTCCAACCGAAATGGAATTGGAATCAGAGAAAAAATATACGAGATTTCAGATATACATCTACAAGATATTTGCGGTCTTATCCAATCTGAACTACTGCAAGCCGAATGCACCAGCTGATTGACAGATAAGACTCCTGTGCAGGTTTTGCTCTCATTGTTGGGAACAGTTGCCCCCGTGCCAAAACAAACCAATCAATGGAGGATGAATAGGCGTGAGTTTTTTTATACCACTTAGGAGGTACACAAGCACACGACCAACCTGATAGAAAGTGGTTAACATGGCCTATGGACGTTTGCAATTTGGACTGATTTAGCTTTTCTTTAAAAATTATTGTTTTCATGCAACGTGCTGAAGATAATTATGAAATAGTCTAATATACCACTTAATCGCTTACCAGCAAGCGGCGGCACCGCGTCAGGTTGACATCTAGAGCAGTAACATCGGACTTGTCCCCACGATACTGCCTGCCTCAACTCAGGATACGGCAAAACTAAGTAGTTCCAGTATTTTAACACCAGATGCAAATGTTCACAGCCTTCTCCCGAAGCTTCCCATTCAGATTCAAGACTCTGTCCTTCGATGCCCTCCTGATCCAGGCACAATACACGATTTAAATAGTGCAAATTCTCCACGGATAGAGTATCAGACCAGAAATCATCTCGACGAGTTGATTCATCCATTGACGACGACTGTTCCTCAGACAAGTCTGGCAAGTTGCCTGGATCCATAGTCAACCCATCCATAAGTTCACTATCGAGATTATCAACATCATTAGCTTCTGGGTAGCGATCATTGTGACGGATGTTAGTATCACAGAACTGCTCATGAATAGCTCTGTCTGCATCATCTCCAACGTGCGAACCAGCGCTAAAGGTATGCCGCAGTCCTTTACCATCATTCGCATCCGATACTTGACAGAAACTATGTGTGGAATGACTCTTTTGAATGGAATTGTTAACCATTTCATTATCATTATTAGCTGGGAGAGAGTTATCTGATAAGATAAGACTGTGATGTAAGGAAGTGCGGTTTGGTTGCACTTTTCGACATTTTACATCTTTGCCTTGACTATCGCCTGCAGCGTTACCACTGGTTTCTGGTAGTGGATCTGGTAGTGTGCTTGGACCAGCTTCTACGATAATTGGAGGTAAGTTCTCTTCAACAAGATTGTCTTGACTGTATGCTTTTGGCTTTTTCTTTGGACGGGACAATTCTAATGGTGGAGCGGAATTCTCGAGGCTCGGTTCCGGGTTCTTGTTAACTTCTGAGTTCTCTTGTTCAGCAAACTCGTCTTCGCAAACATTCTCAGTGATTATTGGAAGATCAAGTGATGCGCCGCTAGTGACAACGTATGGATGAAGAAGTACTGATACCTGAAGGCAAACGTTATCAAGTTATAACTAATTTATATTACAAGTTTTTTAGAAAGAAATTTATTTTACAATAGGTATAACTTCTGCGAACATTCTAAATGGCTGATAAAAAATATATGAAACCATTTTTTTTTGCTTGGACTGGTGTGGATCTGCATTTTTACGCTTATGATGAGTGAATTAAGCTCTGACCGTAGGCCACAGATTCCTTCTGATCTAGCGAGGGCCTGTCATAGCTTCCAATTTCGAAAGGAAAACCTATGCTAGAACATTGTCCATCAATCAGCAGATGTACCGGTATGCAGTTGAGGTAGGCTTGAACCCGAAGGTCATGATACCCAGTAAAAGGAGTAAAGTAAAAATACCTGAGCAATTCTGCCATACAGATCTATGGTGGGGAATATGAGACTGTATCTGCGCGGCACTATGGCAATAGCACCAATGATCTTGCCATCGATTTCGAGCACCAGTTCGCTGTTGAAGCGGAAGTGGAGGGTCAACACTGACTGTTCAACCAGGTTGTCAAGCGCCATACCCATCAATGAAATGGTCTGCAAATAAAAAATACAGTTAAGTATAAAAAAATACAGTTAAGTAAAAAAAATACAGTTAAGTATAAAAAATACAGTTAAGTATCTGTTACTCAAAAGCTAAATTTAGTGAATTTTGTTATAGTACGAATAAGAGAACTAAAATGTATGCTGGTTACCCGGTACTCCCCGGAACCCGAGTTCCTATTACTCCTTCGCCTCCTTGTGAATTGATTTTCACAGTTTTTATGGCAGTGACTGTCATCTCATCGCCTGACCCTCGGAGAGAATCCGATGCCTGAGCTGCCATCAATCATCAGGTTCAACCATGTGTAACGGCTTACAAGTGATGGCTTAGTTCTGAAGGTCTTTGTATGACCCCATACACCAAAGACCTTGTTTATTTTTATTAGTAATTATATTGAAATAAAATAAACCTTTTTAGACCTCAACTTATTACTAACAATGACATCTTATGATTAAACTTACTAATGTACTGTGGTTGATCTCATTATTGCCTGTTGCAAGTATTTAACGAGTTTTTTTACGTTTCAACAGTCAAAGTCATGAAAAACTCTTTTTGAAAAACTTAGCCCCTTTTTACATAAGGCAATTCAAACGTGGTGTTGCTCAGCAACCAATCAGTAACTCTCAAAGAGCATGGGTAAGATGGCGGATTCCGCGGGATTAGTGGAATTGGAGTTGATAATAAGTACTGCAGTATCTTGTAGTTTCCTATTTTTTTTCATTTTACATAGCAGTTTAACTTAAGCCCTCGGTCTTCTTACTGACAACAACACAAAATCTATCCAGTGAGCTCTGGCTCCCTGCCTGTTACTTTAATAATATAAGAACGGCCTTAAAAGTAGATATCATTATAAGAAGATACTAACAAAAGCACCATTATCGTTGAGCAGATCGCTCGTCATTATCCAGCAGGGCGGGTCTAGATGTATACCACTCATTGGTAGCTCGGTGGGCAAAACCCCTACGGCACCAATCGAAGCCGTGCCGCACCAGTCATAGTCTAGTTTATCCACTCGAAACTGTAACAAGGAAATATCAACTATAAATACGACATTCACTGTGTTATTTTGTAAGGCATTACACTCAATATTTTAAATTGGCGAAGACTAGATTAGCTAATGACAGCATGCATTGTTGTTGTTATTAAAGCTTAACTTTGACGTCGGAACAAGTTATAACTTTTGGTTACTGAGTAAATAGATGTTTAAGAACAGCTAATGTCAGTTACCTAATTTGCTGGTGAAAAAACCCCAGGTATATAATGTAGTTTCGATAAAAGATAGTGTTCACAAGGGGGCTATCAAAAGTCAAGAGAAACAATATTACTCAATAAAGCAGAGAGAATTCTTTAAAACGTATTTTTAAGTATTTACTTAACAATTCTTTTGTAAGGCATTTTCTCTGCTTTGTATTTGCTACAGGAAAGTTAATCGCAGTCTTGTCAATCAATTGCGCCTGGCAGCAACAATTATAGTCGAGTGGATATTGTAATAAAAATACTTCAAAACAAACACCGCTCACGTTGAGTCGCAAATGCACAAAAGCAATTAAAACAAATTTTTCTTCGCAAGCATAATTCGTTTAAGGCAACCTTCACCTACCCTGAAATTGTGGCCTCGTCGTATCGGGTGACTAACTACTGCTATGCCCTCTTTATAACCCTTGTAGCGTACAGCTACAGTATCTGAAACAGGACAAGTCATCATCTTATTTTCCAGGTCAAATTCATTACGTTTACTGATGAGATATATTTAAGCGCAGCTGCCGCCCGCGAGGTAAACCTTTGTCGCAGAGCAATCTCGAAATATAAAGTATAGGTACTTTCCCTTCAGTCTATAAGTTGTTTCTAAACTAATACTTTCAAAAATCGGTTTAGCAGAATGTCTCGATAAGACGTAAAAGGACAGAAAGTTACTTTTGCTTTTATTTTTTTTTTCTAGGACAATCTACACAACGCCACCTAGACCCATGGTAAGCATAGTTTAACTAGCTTGTGCTATGGGTTCTAGAATGCGGATAAACATACTTAGATACTTTTTTTTGTAAATACATTCATATGATACACAGAAACACCCAGACCAATGCAAATATTCATATTCATGCACACAAATATTTGCACTGAGCGGGAATCGAACCCACGCCTCCTACGTAGCAGTCGCGTACACTACCGCCACGCCACGAATATTAGTATGGGTGTTGCTTTTAGTTGATTTTGTTATCAATTTAATGATAGAAAAATGTACGTATTTAAATTTTTCAATGCGTACTTAAATCGTTAATTATAATACAGTTAAAAGCGAACTATAGTTATTTAAAAGGTACGCCAGCAAACAAGCAACATAGATCGCTCAGCATGTCGGCGTTTTCACCATGAGTTACAGCACAAATACAAATACATTAAAATATTAATACGTCGATACATTAAAAGCACAAAGTATATAAAGAGGCTACATTTATGAAAGGTATGTTCTTGCGTAAATGTGATTGGAAAATATGGTGACGCTAGTCTTGTAGTACTGGTCTGTTCCTAGTACATACAAGCATATCTAGGAACAGAAACATATGGTTAGCTTAATAAAAATAAGGTACTTACCGGAGCTGCATAGTCGTATATTGTCGCCGTGAATATAGTAGAATGTATAAGGCAGGTCATGGCGACGACGGCGTATATCGGAGGAGGACTCAGCACCCTCGGGATTTGGCTTGAGTGATACAATGGATGTAACGCCAGGAATATCGCCCTCCTTAGCTCCCTGGGCGGGTATCTTGATAGGCTCCATATCAGCTTCGTCGAGAGGGTCCGTACTTGGTGGCGAAGCTGGGGGAGCACTAGGTAGAACATCACTTTTCGCAGTGGGTATCGGACTGACTTCTGGACTTGGCGAAAGGCTGCGTGCCACACTGGGTTCTGTTAGTGGTTCCACGCTAGGAGCTGCACTCTGCCCTTCAATCCCGTCAATGCTAGATCTCCCACCGGGATCCACCGTAGTTTCTGCAACCAGCCCATCAATGCTACCATCAGTAGACTCCCCACTTGCTATGCACAAGTTCGCTAAGTTAGCTGCAATCAATCCGTCAATATTTTCTGTATAAGCGTTATTTGTTTGACCCGGATTTGTTTTTGAATATCCGTTGCCATTCACTGCAAATTATTACAAAATAACGCTACATTTTCCCAAATCAAATAATTTCGAAGAAAACGTCTGAATCCAAAATATGTTTTAGGCATGGAATATAATTCGAGAGGGAACCCTCGTTACTAGAAAATGTTGTGTCGCCAATCTCTCACTAGTGACACAAAATTGTAATTATATAATATCCACAGCGAAACGTGACTTATTGATATTGTGCAAGCTGCAATGGAGAGTCCGAACTATGAGAATGACGTGATTGTTTCAAATATTCAAATAACGCTTTCAGTACATCTTTAATACTTACTTGTGGAAAGCATACCAGTCGTAATAACCGCATGTCCTTGATTCATAGCATGTATCTTAGTTACATGCCCACACATTTCCATAACGACATACACTTTCTGAAATACAAATAATATAATTAATTAATAAATTACAAATTCATTATTAAATCGATCGGGTGTAACACCGTGATCATGGCGCTTGCAACAGCGCCGAAATATCGGTTACGCGAAGAAATCAACAAACATGGTAAATATCCCGATCGATTTAATAATGAATTCGTAAATGACCATGTCAATCTAAAATAATAAATTACAGATGTGAGCAATAAAATCAAACTATATGTAGCACATCGTCATACTGTGAGCCTGCTGCCAACTTAAAGTGTCCAAACCTCATTAATCTGGACTTATCATAAACATAATAGTACTCACATCAGGAACGTTCTCGAAAGCCAATTCCAGCTGTTCAGAATTATAGTAGACTAATACTCTCGAATCAGTCGTCTTTTTAAGGCCGACTCGGTCTCCTGGCCGAAGCCATTCGAACGATGGCACGAATGATAGTAGTTCCTGTTCACGTGTGCCAGGTTGAGAATATTTCATTAGCCGGCCTGAAATATCCATAATATAGTAAGTAGTGATGGCGGTAGGCCACTAAGTTAAGTATTGTTGTTGCAGATTACGAATGCGCGCGGCCTTTAGTTGTGTTAGTACATGCGCGTACACGTGTGAATGTGTATTGAAACGGTAAAATGAACACAGAAAAAGACTGTCAAAATTCACATACACCAACGTATATAATATCGCGATTATACGCAATACGTTAGTATATATGACTTTTCATAGTTTAGGTACTTACTACAAGTAAAAGCAAGCTCGCGCTTTAGTAGTATTTGCAATTCAGCGCTCGGGAATTCCAAATATTATGCATATAGTAACTAGTACATAGTAACCGGAGGTGGTTGCATTGAAACACTACAACCGCACACCGCGCCATCTTTCGTCTCAATTACCGTGTGACCCATTAAGACAATTTCCTCGCACCTCGATTGATACTGGGATATCTACGGCTTTGAAATGGCCCTTTCGGTTGTGAGAAAGAAGATGTTATCATCTTGTCAGAGAAAGGGTAGGTGGGAAAAAAGGGGAGACAGAGAAGTAGTAACTAACCGTCAATGTAAGCCGTGTAATGTGGAAGACAGGACACAGATGGCGGAAGACTTCGGTTCACGTAAGCATTTAGTATATTGATATCTGTGACACCCATACGAAATGTACCAGCATACTGGGATTTACACTCCGCTATTTTAATCTGAAACGAAATATATATAACTTAATACCTATAATACATACCTAATGTGATATTGATTTTTTCAAAAGGTCATTGATTTCTGAATCTAAATATCACTCGCAAATACCACATCAATAATGTATTTTCGCACTAGATGTGTGTGGAAGGCATTTAGTAAGCTTTCTCGAAGAGCGAAACCTATGCTCGGGCCCTCTACATGAGTACCTAATGGCGCTGCCGTGAAACAACTTACTACACAACGATGGCATCTCGAAACCTATTCTGTCATTCTGATAGGATTGGGAATGCCGTCGACTCCACAGAAGAAGAATACCAGATATGTCTTCACAAGGCAATGCGGAGACATTATTTTACATCAAATATTTTGCCGTGACAATCCTTTAGGACAAAAACCGAACGGATCAACAGTACTCTGGTTAAGGGCACACCTACCGCGATGACTAGAGTTGCCACCTTTTCTCTGTTTTTGGTTTTTGACTCATATAACTTACTGATTCTACAAGGGGTAGACTTCCAACGCTCGCTATAATAAGATTAAAGTAAATTTATACATTAACTTGTATTCACTATACCTCGAATATCTCTCCTACAGCAAGATGTGCCGAACTAAACACAAGGTTCGACATCGGGTCGGGTGTTATTCGTTTAGCTATAGAATAGTCGTGCATTAGACATATGTTATCACCACAGTATTCTGAAAAACTCCTGTAACATTAAAAGTTACTTACAAAATACCATTTTTAATTTATATAAAAAAAATATGCTATTTGGATAATATGTACCAATAGGGCGGTGGTGGTGACGACATAGCCCTTGAGTTACTGATGATCGAATTGTCCGAATTTGTACAACCGTTATAATTGAAAGCCCTTTCTTCATTCTGGAGTATGGTGACCTGAACATAAGAAATTCATTCAATTTCATTATAAAAAACACAAATTGAATTAAAAAACAATGTAGTCAATTGTAAAAAGGTCATTAGTAATTAATTATTTGCACTATTTTTTCCACATTTAATAATAAATCATTCGTTTAGACTGATTACATTTTATTTATGAGTATGAGGGGCCCCGCACGCAAAACAACAGGCAGCAAGCACACCACAAATTGTAGTAAAGAACACCGGCCAAATTTCCATAGGCGCTGGACTTGCCGTCATTTTCCGTGTACAGGAACAAACTATAGTTAGATTAGTTTATTTTCATGTAGTAAACACCATCGCAAGTGAAAAAATTGTCTAAGAGGCCAAGATACTTTTATTTTATTACTAAAAATATTTTGATGATAGAATAAAAATAAGACGATATAAAGATAGATTAACTTCAGTTTTTTAGAGATCTTTTAGTTTACATTTACGTTATAAACAAATCAACGTGGTGAGGTAAAATAATAGATAGTATTATGAGAAAAACATTTGATTCGTACAGGTACAATAAAGAAGTATATTGGTATACGTAAATATATACTTGCTATTATTGATGAATTCCACTCGCAGATCATTGAAATCACTCTTGTTCCCAACTCAAAGACATGATGGTGACGAATTGAGTTAATACGAATATTGCAATTAACACAAAGCAATCGTAGGACTGCTTGTGTCGTCGGCATTGTGATTCCTCACAATAGAACGATAAGAAAAATACAAGTCCAAATCACAAGCAAAATCGGTGTCCAAAAAACAAAAGCACAGAATAATCGTAATAAATGGTAGGAGGTATCGTCAATCCATATAACAAAGCAAGCTAAAATCGAAAATAAATAAAAAACACACAATTTGAAGTAAACTGGAATTAGCTGAACAGTGCCTGTCAACTTCTGTCAACATAGCCAAAGTGTCAACAGTAGCACCACTCCGTAGATGACGTTCCATTTTACGAATTAGTGTTAAACTCTTATAACTACATAATTATTATTTTATGAAAATAATAAATTGATATAACTAGCTATGATTCATTTGTTGTTTGTTTCACATAATTCATAAATCAAATAACAACAAATAACGAAAAAAACTTACGAGTAACAATCATAAATAATAAATTGATGTTTCATTCATTTCATCAGTGACTTGAAACGTCACTAGGTGCGTTCTGAAGCTATGTCAACTTGATAATTTGCAAATAAATGTAATAAAAGTAACACTATTTTTTAACTATTATATTTTTTCCTGGCTTTTTAGTGAGATATTAATTGCTGTTTTTATAACCCGGAAAAATGACGGATTTTCTTATAAATATGGTATATCTGTACCTGCTCAGGTCCATTTTAGCCGATGTTCTTTACGCAGCAAATGCTTCTTGAGATATAGTGCTTGCTGCTTTAGTACGTAGGCCTCCTTATACGATTTCACACTAAATAAAATAGAATAGATGCAAAGGGAAAAAGAATACGTAAAGAACTGCTTTTAATAAATTTTACATACTTAATACAGCGGATGGGTTCAAAATCATAAGCGTACTCACCTGGGTACACTGCCCGTATAGATCGACGACAGCGTAAATGTTGAGGTGTGGGACATACCACGCTTTGCCCATGTCCATGCCGTCCAAATAATAATGAAGACTACGGTCCGCGTGCCACATCATACCTAATAGGCCACATAACTGGGTTAGTGAAGTTTCACTGTTAAATATTTCAGGATATTTACCATGTTTGTTGATTTTATAGAGCAACCGATATTTTGGCGCTGTTGCACGCGCCATAATCACGGTGTACTGAGGACCGCCGAGCTAGTTCTTATTGTGTAATCATACATTAGTGACGTTTGTGGACGTGGTAGCCTAGTGGTATGGGTAATGGACTGCTGAGACGAGGTCTCGAGTTGAATCCCAAGTTTACCTACTACCTTCTACATTCTACTACTACTACATTCGATGCTTTCGAAGTTATGTGTGTATTTATCACAGGTTTTATAAGTGCCCGGTTAATGGCAATAGGCTCGCCACCTATTACATTGGGACCTAAACATAAACTGGCGAAATGTGGGTGCTAGCATCTCTGCCTAACCCTTCGGGGATTTAGGCGTGAGTTTATGTATGTATGTAGGACAGAGAAGAATATCGAGTATGCGCGTGCGAGTTTACACGGACACTTTTACTATGACGCGACAGACGAGCCTTATTTCACGAAGTGTAGTCTGCCAAATCGCATACGCATGTAATATCGTGGGAAGTAGCTCTAAGACGCGATGTAATTTGTAAGACGATTTTTTGGATAGATGGTGGATTAAGACAGATCAGATTTGTCAGGTCCATAAAGTATATACCTAAAGATAGAAACAGTTATATTCCCCTATGAAAGAACGCGCGACACCTTATGGGAACTTTACTCAGTAAAACCGAACAATAGAAAGCCTGTGGAATGATGGTTGATGGTGCATATGATCAATAATTTAACTGTATCTAAAGCTAGGTACTTACCAACACGGCTTCCAACAGTTAGAGTATCCAAATCCAGAGGGTATCCACTTCGCACGCATTCGCCATCTTTCATCATCGCCGCACCACTCAGGATATAGGTGTCCCAATTGAGGTCTGTAGCAGTGCCCGCTATGGCACCGACGCCTCCACTAGCTTCAAAGTCGTCAGGACGTATTGCAGTGACACCTGGTAATATTATTAGAAAAATTGGTACTTGTACACAGTATAATTATTGGCAAACATAATTGAAGGAACGTTTCGCAAACTAACATATGACACGACTTGCATCAGAAGGAGACGAACTATGTATGGTCTATTACGTACATCATATTTATTATAACTGACATTATTAATTAAATTAATTGAAAAATTTGTATATTAAAACATAACTTAATTAATCAGTAAGAATTCAACCTATTAATATTTTAACAAATACTACTATTAAAATAACACATACTAAACTTAAGATGGTAAAAAGAAAGCACATGATGTTATAAGGTTAGTCAAAGCAAAGGGGGTTGAAAGTGTAGAGTACTCGAGAGCAAATAATCGTTCCCTCGGGCTGTCTACTTTGAATCCGTCACTGCGCTAAGGAGTCTACTATTCTTGTAAAAAATACTATTTTGCTCTCTTATTATACAATCTACTCTTACAAGTTGCTTGGTGACAGTATTATGCTAACCTACCCTACAAAGGTAAAAATACACAACATTAAAATATTTATAAGGAGAGAAAAAACACAAATACATACCGATTTCGAGGCTGCCAATCCAGCAGTCGACCATTTTGTCTATTCGCACTTCAAACATGTCACATTCCCGGAGTGGTCGTGAACTGAACAGTACAGCGTCGTTGAACTCAGAATAAACCGTTGCACGCCAAGCGGACAGACGGTTTCGACTGAGACGCGCGTTGCGACCGTGAACGCGATGGAAGCACATCTCACTGAAAAACAAAACAACATCAACCAAACATTTGAAACTAGATGTCACTCACGCTAATGCCTGAGTGACATCTAATTTCAAATTAATACAATTGGATAAGATGGAAGAGAACTGGCGTAAAACTGGACCATATTGTTTCGGCTGTCACGACGTACCTAGTTATAAAACAGAATAAAGAGTCGGATTGTAAAACGTGCCGGCAAACTTCGAGGAAAAAATTAGAAAGGTTATGCGCAATATGGACCAACTAAAACACCAACAAAAGGACTATTTAACCAATAACGCGAGGCTTTGCGCCTGTGATTGGTTAAGTAAAATCTATGATTGTTATAGTACATAATTACGAAGTTTGTCGCCAGCCACTATAGGTATATGTTTATTATAACTTTTTTAGTAAATAGTTATAATACTAACACATTTCGTATATCACAATAATAGCAAATGAAAACATGTGGCTTCTGCCTCCTTCCATGGGATCTAGCCTTGATTGTGTATATGAGTACACTAGAAGAGAATGATTGAACGAAGTGAAACAATGAACATACGGAAATATCGTAGCATTAGACTCAGTGGAGAGCGGTGAATCAGGTGAATACAATGGCGGAGGTGTATAGTTGTCCACGATCGTCGCTTGCGCTGCGCGGCCATACAAATCTGTAATAGATCATAGAATATTATGAAAAGGTACTTAAATTACTACTAAATATAGGCAGGCAGACAGGCAAGCAGGCAAGCATGGGTATTTTCTTTGCAACATCGAAGCACAATTTGATTTGTTTATAAAAAATATATTATATTATAAAATTATATAATAATATATTAAAATAGTAGTCTGTGTGTTAAATACCTTAAAATTTGTATACATATAACTTACCGATCATTCCGTATATGTTTTCGGGCACATTGAATGCGGCCGGCCCTTGATCGGAACCGTTGATGAAGACATGAAGTATGCCCAAATCATTCCGCATTATACCCACCGTTTCCCCTTCCTACAATACATAATATGTAACATATAACACAACATACAACATATAACGCCACATATAACGTATCACACAACATATAACGCAACATATAACACAACATATAACTATCAGAATTTTGTACCTCAAAGCAGCAAGCCACGCACTAAAGCAGCAGACTTAAAGTTACAGCAAACGTTCTTTACGTTGCAATTCCTTTCTCATGTGTGCGTACTATATAGGTAAATGCCCATACATTTACCTATGTTATTATTATTATAGGAATTATTATTGTTTGATACACTAGCAGCTTAAAGTTAATGTGTGTATATCACTGCACTTTTGTTACGTGTTTAAATTTATTGTTCAGTTTTTTAATTACTGTTTCTGGCAGGGAGTTCCACAGTTGCACCACCCGGTTAGCACTTAGCAGAATACCTGATACCCAGAGTTGCTGGCACACTGAGGTTTACCAAGTTTTATTGTCTGTTTGTAGTATGTATTATTACGCATATATAAATTGCTTCCAGAAGTAAATGCTCATTGCTCAGTGCTTGCTGCTTAGGTGTGGCAATAAATGAAATTGATAAAAATTATTAATAAATGTTCAATTGCAATTTTAAAATCTTTTAATAGAGCTCACTAAGTACAAGTACAAGCAACATTTCAATTTATAAGAATAAAATATTTTTAAAAAGTATTAAAATCATCTAACTCCAGAAAATGATCAATGTACTTTTGACGCCGCCTCTAAGAGACATAATATAAGCATTTTTATCATTAGCATTTTCATAGTCATAATGTACAAGGTAATACGCTCACCACAAGCCTATTAAGATTGCGAACATATTGAGGGATTATTATGATGCCATCCCGTATAACGTCTTCTCCAGTAACTGCCCAGGTGCCGGTCCTTGAATTCATAAACAAATTTATGAAAATGGAAGAAGCACAAGGCATAAAAAAACAAACTAGGAGAATGACAATAAAATGCGTACTTAGCATTGCTCATTTTGAATGGAAACTTGATATCATTGTGTGAATGCTGCGTGACTCCAATTTCAATGCTTCCAGCCCACTTCGGAATAACGAGATCAATCCTCACTTGGAACAATTCATTGGTCCTCAGTGTTCGGTTTGTCATTACGATTCCGTTATTGAAGTATTTGAAAGCACTACAAAAATATGATACAATAAAAGTCACAGTACAGCACCCGGCTTTTGATGTGGTATATTCGGGAAAAAGTCTTAACAAAACAGAATGAATTCGGTGTTACCTGTTTTATGAAGCAGTACCTATAGATTGCACAGTAGATGTCCACAGTTTCATATCTTTCAGTTAGACTAATCAAAATGAAGCTATAATATAGTAAATTGACAATTTAAACGTTTAGTGAGAAAGGTTATGAGTTTGCTCACTTCTTTTCCAATTCATCATCTACCGGTCACAAAACAATTAACTACATTCTATGCCAATGTGACACTATATGTAACAGGGACGTAATTTTAATATAAAGTGTTTTTTTTTTTTTTTATCAGGCTAGGTTCACTGCAATGACGTTTCTTAGGCCACTCCTCTCTGTTTTCACTTGGCGGTTTCAACTACTCTATAAAGATGTTAAAATATCAGTACAATATACAGAGTGCGTTATGAAAAAAGGTCCTGGCGCATTAAGAACTTTCTTCATTTTTGAAGTTGTTTAAAAAATCGAAGCACGTTGAACTTTTATGAACTTTTACTCTTCTTCCCAAACCAAAAGCCGGTTAGTATAGAAATATATCGTAGAGAATATTTCAAAAGGGGTATACTTACTTAAGCCTATGAGCAGTCTTACCATCGTTAATAATAATAACATTCGAATCACGCAGCGTATGAAATAAAAGGCTATCTTCGTCCAATCTTGGCCTGAACCTACCTGCAAATGTTACGCACGGGTTATACACAGATGGAAATTGGGAGATGTGACGACGGTAGCTCGGTGGTTAAAATCTTGCCCTACGGTCAAACGGTCCCGAGTTCGAATCAACGTGACCTCACTCTTAACACAAACAAAAATAACAATGCTTACAAATAAACAAAAAACAGTTTTATGATAAATATTCCCTGCTGTTTTTCCTATCGACTACAATATGGGATTCTTCAAGAATGGCAGAGGTTTCTACAGGGTACGAGGGTGTTACAAACGTCCATAGGCCACGGTGACCACTTTCCATCAGGTGGGCCGTGTGCTTGTTTGTAAGTGTAAGTGGTATAAATGAAGCACTAAGCATATGTAGGTAAAAAACATATCATAAATCTTGTGTTTGTTTGACTTGCGTGTAATCTCTGAAATGACTGGGCATCCGAGGATTTCAACACGGAGCCTGAGGTGTAATTCCCATTTTATGTTTGGCAACTGCCACCGGGCCGTCGAACTTATACAAGAAAACTTGCTTCAGAATTTAGATTATTTATACTGTTGATTGATGGCTGTGGAACTTATTGTAATACATGATTGATATTGATAACACACTTGTACACTGTGTTTATTTTTGTACCTAACCGGTTTCGCCATGCGGCATTCTCAATGTATGGTCAATGTAAACCTTTGAGATGCCGCAAGGCGAAACCGGTTAGGTACAAAAGTAAATACAGTGGAGAAGTACAAGTCTGTTATCAATATCAATCATACTTCAGAACATTGTTCGTTGATTGGCAGGTATACACGCTACCAAATAAAGCATGGACCTCGAGGATTGTAATAGAACCTCATACATAAATGAAATAAAACAATAAATATAAATCAATCATATATCTTACTTGGTGCAGGTGAATCAGGAGAAGCAATCATTGGTGGATTGCTGATGATAATGTCGATATCTTCACAAGGACTTACAATAGACACCTTGAAAAATAACAAAAATATAATACTTATACAACTTTTGTTTTATAGCTCATACAAACATATATGGACTCGGCTTTTTGCCAAATAGGACTAAGATTGGTTGGTATCGATTTTATGATACATGGGGAAGAGTGAGTAACTCTACGGTCTCTCCCTTCATAGTAGGCAGGCATAACGTTCTGCTTTCCTTCGATCTCATGGATATAATCATCACCATACTTATACACACATAGGGGACGTAGTAGGCCTTCCAGAAGAGCGAAACCTATGCTCGCGCCCTCTCCGTGAGTAGCGGCGCTGCCGTGAAACAAATTTCGACACCACGATAGCAACTCAGAAATGCCGTCGATTCTACAGAAGACCACCATACGAGGTCTTTCCTACGTACAATCTACACCACATAATTTTCTGTACTTTCCTGTCCTCTCTAAGGTTGATTGGAAGAGTTCGCCGTTGGCCATAAGGCCGCCCATTGTACATGCAATTTTATACTTTTTACTATACTGCTAGCTTTGTCATTTGTGTACAATAAAGAAATTATCTATGTATCTATCTGATATTTTGGTGTCTAAAAACATTCATTTTCATTACTTCTATTCGAGTGTATCCTCGTTCTTCTATAAGGGGGAGGTATTTTCTGTTAAGAGCTTTTTAGCAGGCGGACCGGTGATTTGGATTTGGAACATATAACATTCATAGAAATCGAATGCAAATTGTGTGGATTACTGGCCCGTACGTGTTGGCTGCACAGCACAGTGACCGGTGCTAACTAAACCACGCGAATCACCTTTCTATTACTGTAATGAGTACATACATATTTAATTTTATTTTGCAAATATGAGTGCTACGTCGAGTTATGAAAGTGACAATCCATTAACTCCTGAAACAATAACTATAGAAGCTAACAACGTCGTATAAAACTCATTAGTCTGTTCTTCTATGTTTTCTTTGCCGGATGTGGTTTATTTTAACTTAAACGGGAGTGATAACTTCATAAATTTTCCTTAATAAATCAAAAAATGGATATTGTATAGACTTACTTTGACTGTCATGCCGTACAGGTCGACGACACCCCATACTTGTGGGTCAACCTTATCTGTGGCGACACCCTGGTCTACACCGTTGATGAAATAATGTAGTTTTCCATTACTTTTTCGCATCATCCCGACCGTATCACCTTCCTAGAAATTGAATTCACTTATAATGCGAACTTGTGGGTTCTCATTTGAATTGAATTGAAATTTGAATATAAGGGTACCATTTGAGTGAGTTACTAAAGACTATCATTATCTTTGCGAGGTCTCCACCTTGGAGTCAGTTTATACGACTTTTGTGGGACCGACTGCCATCTGATCACTCCCTAAGGGGAAAACATACGCCAGAGACCCGTTCATTAATTAGCGCATTCTTCCGTCTTGCAGCTTTGAACCCAAAGGTGTAGATGGGGGATCATTGCCTTGGAGGATCATTATCTGGCTTGTGTAAACGTAAATACTTCTCAACATTATTTCATAATCAAAATGTGATCAAAATATAATTAGTAAATATTCATACACATTTTTACTAATTTTAATAAACTGGGGCACTAGACAAGTGGCAATTTGTTAGAATAGAATGGAATAGAATATAATTTTCAATAGAATTGACACGAGTTTTGACGTTTATGACATTTATGACAGGCGTGATCGAATATTCCATTCGATTCTACAACAAGATTGCCAGTAAACTTGTCTAGACCCCTGTGAAGCTATCGACTACTTTTGTTGCTCACTGTAAATAGCTATAGACACAACTAGACACATAAATAAATCTTACTCTTAGTTCGTCGAGGTTAAAGTTGCCGTATTCCATACAAGTGCCATGGCCGTTTATCAGCACCTTGCAACCAGACATCATTATTGTGCCAGACTCCATATTCGTCATAGTGGATGGAAATCTTATAGTTGCTGGATTATGCGTTGTTACTCCAAGCTGTAACATAATACACAGAATTGTAAGTCTCTCAAAAACGTTAAACGACCAATTTGACTTCACCTAGCCTAATAAGTTAAAGGCAAAGTCTCAGGAAAGAACCCACTACAAACACATAGTGTTACAATGGTGGCGTTCAGCTTGACGGCTTCATCAGATGCTTTTACGCAACGCTTAAAGGACAATGTCAAAATTTAAAACCCCTTTTCCATGGTGCAAAGTTTCACGAACGCGGACGCAAACACGGACGCATTTACTAAGTAACCATAAAATGTGTCTGCAGTGCTTCGGACGAGCTTTTTGCTAGGGTGCGTAGTCCGCGGGTCGTGGAATGCGGCCCTAAGAGACACAATGCACTTAGAGTAAAATTCATCTTAATGCTATGATTTGAGAATGCAAAAAGTGTGCAAACTTGAGTGATGTAACAAATTTCGATAGATTTTTGTGTAACAGATCAACAGAGACAGATGCAGGCACATAAAGCTGTAAGTACACTGTCCTCCTTGGTAGTAGGTTTATCGGATTACTCACCTCAATGCTGCCACTCCACTTGTCTACAAGTCTGTCGATGCGTATCTCAAACAGCTCGTTATCGTAAAGCAGTCGATGTGTCATTACCACACCATTGTTGTAATCGTCTAACGGGCGGGCTCGTTCTGCACTCCTGTACATACATCTCAACAAATATAGAAGGTTACAATTTTTGCGACTACCCTACAAATACTTCTAGTGTCCATGCCAACGTCAACTGTAGCGGTGTGTGTTTCATAGAGACAAATATATATGTATCTCACATCATTATCTGCATTATCCGAAATTTAACCGCTATATAGGGGCATTTTGTTGTCCAGGATATATTCTTGAACGTATAAATAACCTCTGTATTAAAATACTTGCATTGACTTTTTCGTAATGGTACCATGGCAAAAAAAACAGACAGAGCCGCGGTAGCCTAGTGGTATGGGTAATGGACTGCTGAGACGAGGTCTCGAGTTCGATCCCAGGTTTACCATGGCACACACCAATGACTTTTCGATGCTTTTCGAAGTTATGTGTGTATTTATCGCAGGTTTATAAGTGCCTCGGAGAGCACGTTAAGCCGTCGGTCCCGGTTGCCATACAAACATCTATGGCAGTCGTTACGGGTAGTTGGAGCCCTCAAAAGTCCAACCAGCCTAACTTGGAACTTCGATATCGCCATTGGTCATTAGACCATTGGTTGTGGAGGTCAGATGGCAGTCGCTTCACGGAAAATATCGAAGTTCAGCCGCATCACAGTTAGACTGGAAAGCCGACCCCAACTGAGTTGGGAAAAAGGTTCAGGGAATGATGACCATGGCAAAAAAAATATTCCGTAGTACAATCAAAGGCACTATGGCAAACAAAAAAAAATTACAAGCAAGGTGTCGTAGAAAGCAACTAAGGAATAAGGCTGTTCTCCATCCACCAGTAAACATAGAGCCGATGACAACGTGCTCACTTGACGGCAATAGGCTCTCCCCTATAACGAGGACCAAAAATCATAGTTGCCGAAATGGGGGTGTTAATAAATCTCTGCCTATCACTTCAGGGAGTTACATTACATGAAGTAAATACGTACTTGTTGTTCGCAGACAGCTTCACTAATATACCACACCTTGGATGGAACCGTAAATGATCAGGCGCTGCTTTGAACAATAATATACATAATTATTATTGGTGGTGCAACGGTAAAGCTGTTGATTGCTAAACTGTGAGTTCGATAGTCACTCAGCGCTAATCTTAGGTAAAAAAGTAAAAAGTATGTACATACTTTTTTACCTCTATATAATGACTTTTAGAATAACCGACCCTCAATATGAAACATATATTTCATTATAATTTTGTTAATAACAATTGCCTTAACCTAGTGTTAATATACATCGTTTACTTCGAAAAAATTAAAATTGAAATAATAAATTAAAATCAATAAAATTACAATCAATAGAATTAATATCAATCAATCATTAAAATTAAAATCAATGAAGTTTAAAATAAAGTACTATAAAATAAAATAAAAAATTAAAAGGGTAAGTATATTTGTTCAGTCAAATTAATAAGCCTTGACTGATACGCCCCTCGTGCCGCATATAGCTCGGTGAACCTATCCATCATTCCTACCTAGTGTTCTTTCTACTTGCAAACATTCTCAACAAGCTCTCTCAACAAGCAAGCACGGCCAGTGCAGCAATGAGGCCAATCTCTTTAGAATATAACAAATCTCAGTTAAACAAATAACTTACACACATACATACATACATACATAAAATCACGTCTGTTTCCCATAGGGGTAGGCAGAGATCACGGCTCTCCATTTGCTACGATCCCGACATACTGTTTTCCCTTCATTCGCTCTCATTACCTTATTCATGCATGCTCGTCGGTTTAGGGTACTTCTGACCTGCCCCTTTTCTAGCACTTCCCCGATTTGGTCCAGGTATGTGCGCCTAGGTTTTCCCCTTCCGACGGTACCATCCACACTAGCCTCATATACCTGTTTCGTTAGTCTTCTTTCACCAATTCTCTCAACATGACCGAACCATCTTAACATACCTTTCTCAATTCTCATCACTACATCTTCTATCACTCCACATCGCTCTCTTATCACGCTATTTTTGACTCTATCTCTCCAAGTCACTCCACACATACTTCGCAAGGCACGCATTCACTCTACTCTGACGCTTTTTCTGCCACTTTCGATACCATACATAAGAGTCGGCACTAATACTCCTCCATGTACAGCCAGTCGTGCCTTATCGGACAAATTCCGGCTGCTCATAAATTTGGGTAGTGTCCCGTTCACTCTATTTTTAGCTGTCACTCTCCTTTCAACAGCTTCTTCATGCTTTCCATCGCTCGTAAACAATGTTCCCAAATATATGAACTCATTCACTTGTTCACAAATAACTTGATATAACGAATATTTCCTTGTTCCCTGCTGCATTACAGAAGTCATAACAATCCAGTGAAGCTAAACTTCATATTTTACTAACTATGCCGAAACAAACGGTGGGATGAATTAATGTTTTAGTATGTTCTAGAACCAAAGAAATTTCTGAAAGTAAATTACCATGTGTACTAGGACCTTCAGATGTCAGTGGCATGTATGTACTATGGGGTTCTCTTGGATCAGAAGACAGACCAGCAACTTCCATATCACTTGATGTCAATGTATCATCATTGTTCGGATCTTCCTCTACCTGTAAAATTAACAAAACATTTACATATTCACACTATATTTTCATATATGTGTACTACCTGCATCTACAGGGATATAGGTAGTATGTAAAAGTAATTTTATGCAATACTTTACCTGATCTAGGCTGGTTTCCATGATAGACCTCATTTCGGTTCCACGTATAATAGAAACTTGTACGCATTGGCCATACAAATCGATCACAGCAAATAATTTTGGAGGCATATCTCTTGCTGCTATTCCAAGACAACGGCTGTTCACATAAAACATTAATTCTCCCTGTAAAAACAAATGTTTTTCAAATTCCAATTCAATGAAATATATAGAAATATATTTAAAATTGTATAATATATTACTTTACAATATTCTACTTCTTAACAAGATTCTTATTACAAACCCAGCTAACTAAGCCAAAATTACATCTTAAAATACTGTTCCTGTTTTCTCTTTATAGCCAGTCTGGATATGGCGTCTATCAATATTATTCCTTCAACGGCACTCTTTCAGCCCTCTGATTATTACCAGAAAGATGTGTGAATTGAGTAAACACTAAAAGGGGTCATCTCCCTTTACTAGAATATTGGGCCTGAGAGTAGAGTGTAGGTAGAATGAAGTTACACACAACAAGTTACAGTACAACAAGTAAAATAACTAATATGAGTAGTCTCACCTTGCTTGATCGCATAACTCCTATACAGTCTCCTTCTCTTAAGGTGTCCAATTCCGGTCCATAGGAATTGACTAGAGTGACACCGTCTTTCACAATCGAGCTGCCTGACATTATCTAAACAGTAATAACACTTTGGTTATACAATCATCAAATATGTATATGTGATAGACATTTATATGTTATATTGTATAGATATATAAATGTTATAGATATTACAAGCAGATATAGCACAAAAGATTGAAAAGCATGATTATGTCCTATAATATTAATAAAAAGGAAATACAATAAGTCATACACACACATCCTTAACAATTATTGTTTACTTATAAAATTCATGACATACTTTAAAAATGATTTTAATTAGCTGTTGCCCAGGGATTTGTCCAAAAGGGAACATATTTCTATGAAAAATTGGTATGTCAGATTAGCCTTTATTCCATGAGAGAGCAAGAAACATCCAACAAATCTAGCAAACTTGCACATTTATAATATCAACAGAGTTATACCAAAGCTAGTTGCACCTCATAATATCATCAGCTTACTGCTTAACAGCTACCATCCCTCCCCTTAGGGAGGGAAGTTCATGGGGCTGAATGATCAAAAGCTAAAACTTTTCAATTAGTTTCAGACAATAGTTTCTTCACAAAAAGTGTATATCACTGGAGTCAGAAAGGAAATAAATTCATTCTTACAAGAAAAGGCTTCAGGTGCAGATGGTAGAAAACCTGTTTTGCATAAATGAAAAATAACTACGTACCCATGCTGTATTTCTTAGTTTTGTGGCGGTTGCCGGTAGTTCCACATACTCCGGGTCTAGTGTTGTCACACCAATCTCTAGACTGCCATTCCAAACATTGACCTATGTGTATAATTTAAACCATGAGTATTCTAGTATACTGAAACTTATTGTGATATATAGTGAAATAAATAATTTGAACTGAAAATTACTGTATATAAAAAAATTCTGTGGAATGTTTACTTCTATACTTATTTGAAAAATTAAATAATCATTCATATGTTTACACAAACAAATCATAAAATGAACATATACCCTTGTGAGATTGATCTAGATTGATTATCATTCTCTGAGCCTATTCCCTTCTCAGTTGGGGTCAACTTTCAAGTCTTAGTAGTGATCTAGATTGATATCGAGGGCATATATTAACATAAAATACGTTATTCCACATATCAAGTTTCCAAATACGTATTTATTTCAGGGTAGTGAACTCTACAGAAGAATACTAAACATTGATGTTATTTTGTTCTTTGCCTTACCTTTCTATCAATGCATACTTCGAATATAATATCATCCTTCAAGGGCTCACAGCTTAATATCAGGCCATGGTTAAATTCAACAAAATTTCTTACAGCTGTTAAGTTTTCATTCAATAACGTGACCCGGTCACCGCACCTTCTATGAAACCTCATTGTTTTGAAATAAATCTACGAGCGCGCGGGTAAAGTTGAGATTACGATCTTTCTTTACATATTATCATTATAAAATCTTACTCTGTCGTACGTCTCATTCACATAATATAAACTATAAAAGACAAAAACAGCTCGACGAAAATTATTGAGAATGATCATTCATTTACGCATAACCAGGGTGCAGTACAGTGGTGTATTTAACAATTCAATTCTTTTAGAAAACAGGATGGTCCTTTCCCCACTCATTATTATTGATATAGGATTAAAACAACATTAATCAATAGAGGTACCGGAAAACAATACAGTAAAACTAAAAATATGGTGCATTGATTTTCGCTTATAACAGTGTTATCAACTTCTAAAAATATTTACCGCCCTATAAACTAAGCCCAACCCTTAGGCAATATTAGAAAACTCTTAAAACCACTACAGTTCCTTGAAGAGAGAAAGAAAAAGTTATTTGAAGAAGGAAGATAGAAATTGTAAGATTATTGAATATTTCAGATATATGTGTCATCATTTTCTTCATTTCAATAAAGAATAATCAAACTAGATGATGATAGGGTAAAAAAAAAATTGAACCTATACTTCTTGTACATCAAATAGTCTCTAAAATAAATATACTACTTTATTAATGAAATCCTAGCAACTTATTTACTCCCTACAATATGGGAAAAGGGTCTAAGTTGGAAACCTTCGCCTTCAATCACAATACAAAGACTAAATACATGACATATAGCTTTTTTAATTACAGACTATGAAGAATTCAATTTATAGCGTATATCTTTTTACCAAAGCTTCGATAAACTGTAGAGTCTGTAAATTGCTGTGAAAATTATTTCTCGCCATAGTAACTATCGTATGTAGGTACTTTTTGTCAATTTTTGTTTTTCATATTACTAGGGTCAAATTAATAGTTTCAGCTTTGTTACGCTAGATGGCGCTAGGAACATGTATTTAGATTCGCTATAACGCTGTGTCTTCAAGACCGTTGGTTTGTTTTTGGGATGCCTTTTTAAAAACCCGGATCATTTAAGCTGAGCGTGAAAAAGCATCAGATGAGGCAGTCAAGCTGAGCGCCACCATTGTAGCACTGAACGTGTTTGCAATGGTGACCCTCTTTCATGAGACTTTGCCTTCAGCTTAACATTAGGCGAGGTGAAGTCAAATTGACGTGCCATAAATAAAAATAAAAACGATGTTAGGCGTCCATGGTAGTAAGAGGGATTTGCCCATCAATAAGAGGGATTTGCCCATCATTAATTTAAAAAAAATAGTAAAAAAAAGTTATGTCAAAAAGCTTATTATAAAATCCAGGATTATTTGGATGATAAACAAGCCTGGAAAAGAGCTCAACTTGCTACTCAGCTAAATTTTGTATCTAGACTAAGTAAATTATTGTAAATAGAACAAAAAAGAAAAGCCTGCTGAGTTTCTTGCCGGAGTCTTCTCAGGTCGGGGCCGCGTTTCGAACCGGTGGTCAATTTGCATTTGATAAAATATTGATGATTTTGACGTTTTGTAGGTGCCGTTTACTGGTTATGCAGAATAAATGATTTTTGATTGATTTTGATTTTGATTTTAGAGCATTCTTACGCATACCACCCTCCACGACGACAAGCATGGGGGGACAAACTTCTTGGGTCCGCCCATCGTTCCGGCACTCTGCGAATGTCCCGAAAAACGTGTGGCCATGGCGGATGCCATTTGTTATCCACGTGGCTTGATGGTTTCCTCAAAATGTAACCGTATCAAAGAAGACGTCTCACTTGCATTTTATCTGAGAGATATTAAAGCTGCCTTGAATGTGAGAGATCCTGCGATGACTCCGCACATCCACCCCAACATTTTCATCTTGTATTTAATTTGATCCGTGTGCCCTGGTAGAGCACACGGACCAGGTTAATTTAAATCTTCACCCATGTGGACGGGTGTGGAATCTATTGAATTTAATGCTGGGTTTTCTGTCTTCGCTACAATTAGTGTCAGGCTGCGATTTTACTGCACCTCCTTCCACTCTTTCACACGTCACACTAATCTACTGCTGTCATCATGTATGCTGATGATGTTGCAATCATCAGCATACATGAACCTGTAGGTATGGAGACTGCTCAACATGCTGTCCGACAGAACATATAATACCAAGCTTAACAAGTATGATATATTGATATAATGGGGATGATTTTCATGTTGCCAACTGCGACCCATGTGTCATACGACTAATGGTTGTCTGAACTTTGCAGTTTTAAAAGAGAGCTTACTTCACCTTAATCTCCCTCTGGCCAATTTGCGCCAACCATTATAATGTCAAGCACCACCTTCCCTGCTTTAAGGATCGCTGGTTGAATTTTGTCTCAGCAATCCTTTACTGATACAGCAACCACCACCAACAAGAATTAGCAACCACCACCTGTTTCTACGTTGACCGCGCTCAACATGCTTGCCTTTAACCTTCATGCCTAGCACCCACCATGACCAAAGCATGTGGGTACACAAGCAAGTGGGTAGCATGGACCTCTGTGAACCAACGGTATTAAGCATTGAGAATATTACGTACTCTATCGCTGTTAACCGTAATTTTAAAGATTTAAGAACGGTTACATTGGGACTCACAGTGTGAAGGGACGTTTTTTTTTATACAGTGTACTATGTAGTCATGATATATATTCAACGCGGGCGACATCCAGCTATTGCTTCACTGATAGTAAATACTTATTTAGATAAGATTACTAAATAACACCAGAAAATCGATCCTTGATTTTGAATTTCAATTTTATTCAAAAATATTTAGTAGATTTCACCTATGTCATTTGTGATGCATCATGTCATTCATCATGATATATTTTTTCTAACTCATGATAAACAGACACTGCGTATTTGTTATACCTATTTGATATCCATGATATGCCATTTCATGGATAACGATCTAGATTTTTTTCAACATTATTTATTCAACTGAATAAACAATGTCGAAAAATCTAGATTCTTATTCCCCAATGCCTACTTTAAATTCAAAAACAGCGCTGACAAAGAAATGTGTCCCGATTTATTCGGCATCATTTTGCAACGTGACTGAAATTCTATGCAGGGTTGGCATTTTGTTATCAAAGTTTATTAATACCTACCTGTTGAAGGCAATCAAAATTAAAAACAAAAGAATCCATATCCCGAGTCTGTCCGAACTTCTATATTGCGATTGGGAATGGGCGCTAAACAGTTTTGTCTTGTTCATCACATATATAAAAATACATGCTACGGTTACGGTTCTATGATTCTCAATAACTTTGAGGTATCTATTTGTGCGACGACTTGGACAAACACGAGCAGGGCACGCCGTAGTGACAGCGGTAAACCCATCATGTGGGACTGTACGGTACGGTACGGTACGGTACGGTACGGTACGGTACGGTACGGTACGGTACGGTACGAGCTGACGCAGGTGATCACTGGGCACGGATGCTTCGTGGATTGCCTGCATCGGATCCAGAAGGAGTCAACGTCTGAGTCGCATCTGCACTGTGTTGCGAGCGAGGACTCGGGGCTGCACACGCTGACCGGGTGCCTGGCATGGGAGACGCCTCGCCAGGTCCAATTGGTGGCCCTAGGAGTGGGAGTTCTTTCAGTCACCGCCTTGCTTGATGGTACGATGCAAGAACGCTTGGGCTGCCTCCTTCTTCGAGCAAGTAATGTTCAAGAAGGAGTCTGTGGAATGGGTTCGGAGAAGACTCCAAGCCCGCACAGCCCGCGATGAGCGGAGGTGACTCGGGCGTCGGAAGTCGCCGAATGATTTCATTCCTGCATAAGCGCGGAACTAATGGGTGACGGGTGGAGCCGCCTGTCACCCTAGCAGAAGCAGGACGCGGTGGTGCAATATGTGCATCCCCAAATCCGGGGACTAGGAGGGGACACCGTGGTCCCTACACTCGAAGGGGGTTATCTCGATGAAGGTGACCCCGGGTCTGCCTGGGTGCGAGGGCTTGGCTACTATCGCACCTCCGACAACTAAGAACCCAGAGACGGCGTGCGTTTTAGTCCGTTCGAGTCCGACATTACCCCAACCGGCTCTGGCGGGTCACAAACGTGGGGATTTTCGCACGAAAAAAGGGACTTATTTTGCCATACATACAGGAAAGTAGTTGAAGCCTTATAAACGAGTTCAACATTCTGTTATAATCATATAACTTCGGTATCTCCAATACGGATGCGACTGTAACACTACGCTGAGATGATAATAAGGGTACGTAGCGTTGAAAACTGAGATTTAGTCTATTTAGATTCGCACGGTGTGAAAGACTGTACTGTTGTAATGATTGAACTTACCTATATTTCGTTCTTTCTTTACTTTTTTCTTTCTTTGATGGTATAAATTAGAGTCAGGTTGTCAAAGGATTATTTATCTAAGGTGTCTAGGCACTTATGGAGCCCACTGTACCAATATCGATCAATTAGAGAAAGTCCTAAGTGAAGACTATATCAGTAGAGTACATACACTCTACCAGCAAACGTCTACGGAAATGATTATATAAATATATATATGATATAAAGTAAGAAAAACGAAAAGTGCTTGATCGAAGCAAGTGGAAAGATGCTATCTTTGCTGAGGCTTACTGACTAGATACTCCTGTACGAAAGAGGCGTGTAGGAATGTAAAATCTAAAGTGAAGACATGACCCTAGATTAATATCTAGACTAGTCATTGTGTGTCACGTTACTAAACTAGCATATCATGTGACTAGAA
Source organism: Pelosia muscerda (assembly GCA_963691645.1). Taxonomy (NCBI): domain Eukaryota; kingdom Metazoa; phylum Arthropoda; class Insecta; order Lepidoptera; family Erebidae; genus Pelosia; species Pelosia muscerda. The sequence continues at coordinate 12,479,988 of OY829098.1, read as the reverse complement.
AATCTCGACTTGACGTCAATGATTTATTATTAAGAGCATTGAATTTTTTACGAAGTTGTTTATCCCATTCTATTCAACTGCTTTGCATATCATGGTTCTGTCGCACAATGTAGTTTAGTCATTCGAAACTATTTAACCATTTTATTGCCTACCCTTCTTAAGTTAAGTATGTACTTACCAACACTCAAACTCAATTTCTTACCTAAATTTGTTTGAGAAAATAAGAATAACAGCTAGGCTCTAAGGTTAGGCAATAAGCTCTTTCATATGAGGGTTTACTTACTTAAATGGATTAAATCAGAATGCGGGTTGATGTGAACTTTTCCATTCCGTCCAAAGATACCGTCTAGATTATTATCAAGGGGTGTAGGCTGTGTAGGTATGACTTGAGTATGAGGGTGAAGGTTCAGAGAGTTTATGTGCTGGCAGTGAAAACAAGACAAAACGGAGTTTCATATCACGTAATAGCGTCAACTAATGCCCTCGGTTTTCCCACTGGCAACACAAAACCTCTCCAATGAGCTCTGCATGGCTACTCACCGCTGGAAACACAACACAAGGTTATTAGCTGCAGTATTGTGTAGAGCGGGAGTACTTCCCCAGTCGGACTGCGCATTAAGACGGGGGGTACCATCATAATCTATCTCCTCCTAAACTACTCGTCCTTTTTTCTTCTATAAGTAGGTGTGAGAAAGTATTTGTCGAGTCTACCAATGTATCACTACATGCATCATCTGGACTTAACCATAGTTTCTCACCATCTAACGCGGTTGCAGTCAACTGACATACTTAGAACTGTTTTTATGCCACTTAGGAAGGAGATAAGCACACGGTCCAACTGATGGAAAGAGGTCACCGTGACCTGAGGATGTTTGGGACACCGGAGGCGTCACACTCGTGCTATATTCTAATACCTTTCACGAAGAACCCCATATTGTAGTCGCAAGGAAAAACCACAGCAGGGGGTTGATTCCAAAGTTTGAGCGTGTGCGAGGGATGAAGTTCCTTTCTTACAGCACAGATTGCCCTAAACCCATAAGCTAGACCTCAAATAAAGAGCAATCGCAAGAAAATCAATCACACATGTCTACTAGTGTAGTTGAATGCGGTCGACTACAAAATCATTCATACATTCATACATACATACAGAAACATACGGAACCATATCACTACATAGTATAAAACATAGTCGCTTTCTCTGTCCCTATATCCCTATGTATGCTTAAATCTTTAAAACTACGCAACGGATTTTGATGCGATTTTTTTTAATAGATAGAATGATTGAAGAGGAAGGTTTATATGTATAACATCATGCACACACATACAACTCACTGGTGCGGGGGCAGAAGTGAATAATGTTGCAAAAACAGGGTGACGCAGACGAAGTTGCGCGGGTCAGCTAGTGTAGTATAAAAGGGAAAGGAGAAGGAAATACTTAAGGGATTTAATGAAATTTGGCGCGGAGGATGGAGGCGCGAGTTCGATCCACGTTCAGTGAAAATATTTGTATGCATGAATATGGCTATTTGCACTGGTCTGATCCCGGTTGCCATACGAACTTCTATGGCAGTCGTTATGGGTTGTTGGAGCCCTCAAAATCCAACTAACCTAACTACAGAACGCTAATTTGTTTGTGGAGGTCAGATGGCAGTCACTTCACGTAAAATAGCGAATATCAGCCGCATCTTAGTTAGACTATAAAGCCAACCCCAACTGAGTTGGCAATAGGCTCAGAGAATGAAATGATATTATGAAGAGGTAAAGTTTGTGATGTTATCGGGTGTAATCTTTGGGCAATTGAACCGATTTAGAAAATTCTTTAAGTCTAGTTGCAATACTTCAATTGCCACCAATTGGTTGTAGAGGATTAAATTTGTCCTCAGAAGACTACTTATAGAAATAATTCTGCAGTTGTATTTTGAACATTAGGTACGATCATTTGAAAATTTTCCTAATGATCAGCAGTTCCTGAATACGATTTATTCGTGCACAAAGTGAAAATCTTGTATTTAGAAGCTTGATTTCACTGATTTTAACATATTTTCTTTGAACAAAACCCCTTTTCGCTCAAAGCTCATTCAGTAGGTAAAAATGTAAACTTAACTTAGTAAAACGAATTTTCACTAGTGAAAAGCTGCCTTAGCCGACATTTACCGAAATTTTACCTGAAATAAGATCTATCACAATCGGTTACCCGACATTGTCACGTAATTATATAGCATGGAGTACTGGAATTGTGTAGGTACAATCGTGCTACAACCTTGTTGGAGATCTGACAAGTTGGACAATTACGCGTAGGTACAACTACACGAGATAAAACGTAATAAATGTCGAGTCTGGAGTGGCATCCACCTTAAAAACAAGAATGGGACCTGCATATATTTATATACATAGCCTTTGCCCGCGACTCCGCCCACGTGGCTCCATCCTGCATCCATTGCGGACAAACATAATCTTTTTACAATTTTATAATAGTATAGATAGAATATACAATTTCAAATTAATAAACAAATATGAACGGCTAATGTTTTATGTTTTAAAAATAATTTAATAATATCTATTTGTATGATATATGATACTAGGTATATAAATATCTGTTGTGTGACATTGATCCCATTCCCGTAACCCACGAGTTCCAATATCAGAGATAAAACGTAGCTTAGATGTTAATACAGACTATAATCTAGGTACCTATACCTGTTCCAACTTTTATTCAGGATCGTTCAGTCGTTAGAGCAGAGACTGATTCTCCAATGGTAGGTACTACGGACATAAAGAGAGATTAAGCGTTGAGAGCGCCATAGACAACCATTTCTTCCTTTAAGGTCTCTCTCGCTTGCCAATAATCCGATCAAAGTGCTGGCAAACATCGTCGAGCAACACGTTGGAACTGGAAACCCACAGGACCTCATTGCTAGAAACCAGTGTCTGCATCTACCATATTTTTGAAAATAGCGGGTTTCTAGAGTCAGTACCTACAAGCAATATTTTTGGTTCAGAGCCGTAACACCGTGACCTCTGGAAAAAGTTTCTTCGAGGGTGGAGTGTATCCATTTTCCTTCAGAAGTAACAAGGCATATCCGTCTTCTAGAAATAGTTTCGATTTGGGACTCTATCTTTAGGTTTGTGAGGGCGCCTGTGGATGTAGATCAGTCAACGCGACGAACATAGCAGTCATATATTACCAGCTGCAATCGACAATGTTGTTTGTAGCCAGTTCTATCCGATAATACATAATGTCATAATATTTACTGTGCAAACTTTTAACATGATAATTTAGAAATAGAAACGATTCATTCTTTGTTTTATTTCTTACTAGCTGACCCACGCGACTTCGTCTGCGTCACCCCGTTTTTGTAACATTTTTCATTCCTGCTCCGCACCTGTTAGTCGTAGCATTATGTTGTATACATATAAACCTTCCTCTTTAACCATTCTATCTATTGAAACAAACCGCATCAAAATCCGACTTTATTTTATACTACGACGACGACGACGAGTATGTAGTGATTAGTTTGGGTGCTTTGGGAAGTGGGTGTTTTGGAAAAGCGGGCGTATTGGGAAGTGCGCGTTTTAGGATGTGGGCATTTTGGGAAGCGGGTGTTTTGGGAAGTGGGTGTTTTGGGACGTGGGCGTTTTGGGAATTAATGTATGAGTCAAAAGTCAAAAGCGTACAATGTCAATTTGTTCCAATTTTGGAACAAATTGACATTGTACGCAAAAAGAAAACAGTTTTTATTGTGTAAGCAGGTACTCACCGATATAATTGATTTCACCGTACCTATATTAAATTTAATATATTCTTGTGCCAACGCGCCCCTTTAATCCTTCGCGCCCCTAGTTTACCTTTAGGATAATCGGCCACAGCTTAGCGTGTGATTAATAAACAAACATAAAAAAACCTTTACAAACTTTCCCATTTTATAATAATAGATTTGTACATTATGAAATACCCGAAATTTTCTTACAGATTCATGAGTTGATTATTCCTGTAATTTAATAGCTATTTACATTATTTACATTTTGTTTGAAAGCTGAGTTGAAGATTTTACAACTCTGTATAAAATTTTGTTTTTATTGGCCGCTTGATAAATTAAATTCGATCTTCAAAAACAGTACTTCCTAAATGCTATCCATTTTGATGACAAATGTCGTATTACTTTTTTACAGCTGTCACTTTTCAAAAATGTAATAAAAGATGCAGTTTGCTTATTGTTGTCGTCTCATTCATACACAAAAAAATAATAAAATTTGGATTTTTCATTCCTAATCTTTTTTAAAAAAAACTCACGCCTTTATCCCTGAAGGGGTAGGCAGAGGTGCTAGAACCCACATTTCGCCAGTATGTTTAGGTCCCAATGTAACAGGTGGCGAGCCTATTGGCATTAACCGGGCACTTGTAAGCCTGCGATAAATACACACATAATTTCGAAAAGTATCGAAAAGTCATTGGTGTGTGCCATGGTAACCTGGGTTCGAACTCGAGACATCGTCTCAGCAGTCCATTACCCATACTACTAGGCTATCGCGGCATTTTTCATTCATTCATTCATTCCTAAAAAATCCAAAAATGTTAGTATGTACCGAAAATTGGGTTTCCTCCAATTTCTTCAAACAAAACGGCAATTTCATATGTAACGATAAAAAATAACAACACAGAATAGTACAAAGTAATACTATAACAATTATATTAGGTATATGATCTGTGGTAATATTGTTTAGAAGTGCGGGTGGATCGCTAGCTTAAAAATGTAATTTGATGTAAATTCCAAACGGAGACCTACGTGTACAAAGCCCCATTTCCTTTAAATCTACGCTCCTAATGGAAGACTTACAAGGTCGAGTAGATGGTAAGTCGGTTTCTAAAACATTTTATAAGTATAAAAAGTTTATCTGCGTACCTATTGAAAACACTTTACAAAGAATTATTGAATAAACGGAAATAAATAGACCGTGAGACAAACTTATTTACTGAAATAAAATAAATTGGTAATGGTACAAAAGGATTACGATTCATTAGGTAGCTTTGTCATCCGTCGTGCTCTATCAGCTATACAGCCTCAAATTTTACATTTTTTTATCCCTTCTAGGTGGCAGACAAGCTCACGGCCCACCGGATGAAAAACGGTCATCTTGGCCTATGGATGTTTGCAACACCAGGGGCATCACACTTGTGCTGCCTTTACTGTATAAACCTTCTAATACCCTTCTTTAACCTTTTTCTTACATGTCTTTACATGTCTTTTTCTTACTCTTTCAAGAAAAAAAATTATCGAAAAATGTCGTAATTTGAAATATTACATAATTATACGTCTCCCGGTAGTCCGAACCCGGGCCGAGGGGTACGTCCGAATATAACGTAACATGATCCCAGGAATGGGATCAGTATGTAATTTAAGCGTGTTGAGCCGCAGGCGACAAATATATACCCAATAGTTATTTACGTAGAAACTGTAGGCAATAGATTTATCTCCTGTAACGTGGTATTAGAAACAGAATAGATGAAATGGGAGGACACAAAACCTTTACTTTGTAACCGATACCATCTAATGAAGTAACCTGTGGATACTTTGTGTTTTACTATCACTTACGCCATAAACAGGTCTTAAAAGTACAAGTAATTGTTGTCATAGAGCAGTTCCTATTTTTATGTACACAGTATCCAGCTATTTGAGCTGGTGTGTATTTGACTTGCTTTGACTTTGTCTTTTATTTATTATACTTTTATCTATTAGGTATATTAAAATATATTTTTTTTTATCTAGTTTATTTTTAGAGTAAGTAGTTAAATGAGTGTATATTTAGGTTTATAAGTGCGCGGTTAATGGCAAAAGGCTCGCCACCGATTACATTAGGACCTAAACATAAAGTGGCGAAATGTGGATGCTAGCAGGTGCTAGTATATCCCCGAACGTGTAGGCAGAGGTTCGGACACGTTCGGGGATATAGACGTGAGTTTAGAGTTTGAGTTAAAAGAGCAATTTGGTAAACTACCTAGGGGTGTTTCTCCGAAATTGCGTTCTTTGTCTGATTCATATGGCTTATTTTTTTTTCACATATAAGCTTATAAAACCTTTTTTTATCAAAGGTTACAAGCTAAGGAACAATGTCTGGAAAAAGGAACACTTTTTGATAAAATGGTTTTCGAGATAATTAACTTTAAAAATTTACTCGCCATATGAATCAGAATTAGGAATAAAAATTAAATTCTAGTTCTAAAAATCAGTCAATTATTTATTAAAATCACAGTAAATGCTCACAATTATTGTTATAACACCTAAATCTAAATCACAGCATGATATCATTCTTTGGATGCAAACTCAAAGGGACGTTCATAATGATGTTTTCATTGATATTTTCATTCTGTCTGTTGAAGTTCTTTTAATTTCTTTTTGTCGTACGATCTTTTTGAGCTTTCTCTACTCTTTTTTCTCTCTAGGTGTTAAATTGCAAATTGAAACAATCTTACCTTCTCTCTATCTTTTTAAATAGACCTCTCGCATTTTCACTCGCCATAAAGCATACTTGTCTGGATCTTTTCGTATGTTTTCCATGCGAATACGTCCTGCAATTTTCTTTTTCTCTCTTTTTTCTTCTTTAGATTGCACTGGTGGCATTTTTGTGTACTGTGATATATAAACTAGAAATTGAATTTGACTTATAGTTTAACTATCGAAAATTTAGTCGTCGGTAGACATGAAACCCCTTAGATGTTATTAAGACTGCTGCGAAATTTACAGCTACTGTTCTTAGACATGTAAATAATATTAGGCGTATACGAGATGACATGTTACAGGCGTAAGGTGCCGCCAAAGTAACGTAATAAGGCATTTTTACCATATGAATCAGACACATATCAATCAGAATTTTGCCCATTAACATCGATAAATCATTACAGGTATGCAATTAAGGATTGTTATTTATAAATAGGTTTCTGTTCCCTACTTGCATTATATTTCCCGCACAAATACAGGTGCACCAAAGCCATATGAATCGGATATTTACCTTCGACTAGACGATACGAACCAGCCACACATCACGTTGCCACCACGTCAGCCGAGCCACAGGCTACTACCAGCGCGGAAAGTGGTCGCATAATGTTTCGTAGTTGGCTAGGTATGTTCGAGTGAAGCGCGCGAATATGAATCAGACTTTTGTACCGGACACTCACAATTTTTTTATTTATTAATAAACTATCATAAATATTAGTACCATTTTTTTTGTGTAAAGGAACAACTAATATTGTTTCGTAATAATTATAATTCACATCGATTTATGAACACGAAAAAATGTTATTGTTACTGATGTTCAAGAAACTGGGTTAAGCACACACCATATTAGTCAGAAGAACGATTTAATTATTTTTTTTCAAATATTTAACAAACAATTATTAAAAAAATATAACTTGTGCAAGATAGGTAATAGTCTGAGGTATGTATTAAAATTAATTGCAGACTGATTTGTCCGTCAGTTACGAAAATAAACCTCCAGACATCGAAAATTTAGGGTTCGAAGAATCACCCCTAGTTACTTGTACCTCGGGTTTTACTTCGCCAGTTCGCCCCACTATAATGGCTTAAAACGAAGGATTTCGACCAGTGCGTCCTGTCAGTTCTGACCTACAGTGCCGAAACGTGGACTCTGACAGTGGTACCAAACCACAAATTGAAAATCACGCACCTGGTTATGGAGCGAGCTCTGCTTGGCGTCTTTATGAAGGATAGAATTCGTAACAAGATCATAGGGCAATGAACTAAAATTACTGATATAGCCCACAGGATTATCAAGTCTCAAATCATAAATGGCACTCATTAGGAGATGACTATGTACAGCACTTGGCTGCGGCTGGTTAATTGATTGATTGAGTTAAAAAAGATTCTGAGCCCTAGGAGTGGGAGTTCTCTAGCTCGCTGCCTTGCTCACGGTGATGGTACGATGCGCAAGTACTTGGGCTGCCGCTGACACCTTCTGTGAGCAAGTAAAGCTCGAGAAGGAGTCGGCGGAACGGGTTCGGAGAAGACTTCAAGCCTGTGCGGTCCGCGATGAGCGGAGGCGACTCGGGCGTCAGAGGTCGCAGAATGACCTCCGTCCTCCATGAGCGCGGGCCTGGGGGTGACGGATGGCCGCCTGTCCCCTAGCAGAAGCAGGCCGCGGTGGTGGCGCAAAAATGCGCTCCCCCAGATTCAGGGGTTGGACTGGGACATCGTAGTCCCTAAACCTGAAGGTGGATATCTCGAAAGAGATGGCCGGGGTCTGCCAGGGTGCGAGGAATATGTTGGTTACCATCTCACCTCCAGCAACTAAGGTCCTAAAGACGGCGAGCGTTTTAGTCGGTTCGAGTCCGACATAACCTCCCCAACCTGTTCTGGCGGCGGGTATCCTTGGGGATTTGTCGCAATATAAAAAAGAAGACCGTCACTATGGGTCTAACAGTGTTGATTAATAGTTTATTAAGAGAAAACTGCATAAAACCAAAGCACACAGCTTGCTCACAGCAGGGCTTGAAACCGGTTTAGAAAATACCGGTTAATAAAGGTTAAACCTGTTTTTAGTAAAGGTTTCATTCAGAGCGAAACCAGAATGGGAACCATACTAAAACCTTAATAAACCGGTTTAATCCAGAGCGACACGTACCTACTCGCGTCGGCATCGCTTGAACTAAGCACGTCACAACTTGCTTGTAAATTGTAATTGTTCAGAGAGTGATGCATTTATTTAAACGATTGCTAACTTAAAGTGGGCTAAGTTATTGGTAATTTCGCAGCTTTGCTCCTAATTATTTTAGGGTTTTCAAGTAAAGAATGGGTCATAAGAGAAAGAACAAAATATATAGTTATTTATTTTGATTACTTGAACGAAAGAAATGTCTAATCGAAGGATGCGGCGTAAAATACGTTATAACTACTGGTGGTAGAAATTTGATGGAATAAATTTGTCATAAATTTTGACCGGGTGGGTAGCAACCTTGGTTGGATTGCGTTCAGGGGTCAGCAAGTACATAGCCGGGCAGAGGTGGTGGTAGTCGCAGCATTAGTGGGACCAGCGGGTATTGGCGTAGTTTGGTGGGGATGGTGCGGGGTGACCCGCCGAGCAGGGAGACCCGTAGAAACTGGTGTCGCGGGCCGCTCGCGGCATAGTAGGTACAGAGGGTCAACTGGGGCTAACCACCCTGGGAGACTGCCTCACCAGGCCGCGCATAATACTAAAATGGTTCGTCGTGCAGGTTGGTGACCGGATGTGGGAACCCGCCGACCATATATTCAGGAGGGGAGGCACCTTCCGTTCGGCGCGTCGGCTCTCGCCATGCCTCACAACCACAGATAAAACCAATCTCCTGCGCTTTGTCACGCGGTGCTGCCACGACAATCACCTCTTTTTTCACGCCTTCTCTTACCCCCTACCATGGCAGTACATATCAGAGATTATGGCAACACAGCGGCTCTTTATTCTCCCACTAGCTCGCTTTTTGAGGTGGAGTCTACTAACATCTGTGGGCTCCATGCAAACTTCAACGCCGTCCACCAACAACTAGAGATCGCGAAACCAGACACAAATATGCCGCATGACGACACCTGCCTGCTCTACCCCGGCCATGTTCCAAAGGAAAATTTTCGTGCCAAAACCGGGGAGTGCGTGTTTGTTAGGGCGGATGTTTGTTGTCGTCGTTTGCGCTGCCTTGAGGACCCATCCTTTTCTGTCCCGTGGGTACACGTAGACCATAGCTGTACGAGACAAATCTATGTGTGCCGTTACCGTTGCCATACCGGAGATGCCGAGACCACACTATTCTTTGAATGTCTGAGTCAGGCGGCAGATGAGGCGAAGGAGCGGTTTCCGAACGCTGAGTAGGTATTTTTGGGGGTTCCAAGGGGCTTTTAATAGCACCCCACGACCAGTGCAGGGAAATCGGCATCTCTGGCACTACTCGTCAGCGAACTGGGATGGACTGCGTGACTATTTTGCGTCTATCCTTTGGGTTGAGCGCTGTTTTGTAGGTAAAGACCCATTGGATAGTGCAACTGCTGTCGTCCGTGAGATCAGTTTTGGGTATGGAGTACTATATCCCATACACTGATGTCACCGGTGCCCGCGGAGTGCGCCCTTGATTCGGGCGCGAGCAGAGGCTGTTTATCATAAACAGTCTGCGTTTCGCGCTTGGGTAAGGTAAGGCACAACGATTCCAACATAGGGTACTTAAGGCAGCGTACAACAAAGCAAAGGGTCTGCAAAATACCCAGCGCATAGCACAGGTTGGTCAAGAACTAGTGGTGCATCCCACGGGCAGCCGTGGCTACTGGGTACTGGCCAGAGCCGTGCAAGCTAAATTCTACCAGCCCGGCAGCCCAGCTACCCTGCCCCCGCTCCTCCCCCGTCCCCCTGCACAACCCTGATGGATCCCTGGCCCATGAGCCGCAAGAGAAAACAATTTTTCTGGTTAATCTATTTACGACCAACTCCCGAATCGAGGACTGTGGTATGCAGCCACCGACCACCCAACAGTGACCACGCAATGCCTGATATCCGTATCAGGCAACGCGACGTCCGTGCAGTACTGCAGTCACTCGATGTCCGGAAAACCAGTGGTCCGGATGGTATACCAGCGGTGGTTCTTCAAAAATGTGCAGCGGAGTTGTCTACAATGCTCACGCGGCTGTACCAACTCTCCCACATTTCGGGTACAGTAGTGCCGACGGCGTGGAAAGAGGCGAATATACAGCCGATTCCCAAGAAGGGAGATCGCTCAGACCCAGCCAACTATCGACCCATAGCCGTCACCTAAGTGCTGTGTAAAGTTTTTGAGCACCTCATCAACACACAGCTCATGCGTCACCTAGAGGATCACTGACCGGCAATAAGGTTTAAGGCCGAAACGGTCAACGGGTGATCTTCTGCGGTATAGAACCTATCTTTGGGGTGAGGCTATGGACAAGCATGGTGAGTCACTGGCTATTAGCCTGGACATCGCTAAAGCTTTCCATAGAGTCTGGTACAAATCGCTTCTTAGCCAACTACCAACCTTCGGTCTGCCTCCAAGACTGTGCAATTGGGTTGCTAGCTTCTTGCAGGGGCGCCGCATTCGCGTTCCTTGTGATGGATGAGCTTCGGAGTTCCTGCAGGTAAATGCTGGCTCTCTACTTTCCTTCCTCATCGCACTCTTCAGAGCACGCCACTGCCATTTCAGGATAACCTCAATATACTCGGTATGGATGTTCGCTGCAAACTGAAGAACAAGAACTATATCGAGAGCATCATCAAAACAGCTTCTCGTAAACTCGGAGTCCTGAACAGAGTGAGACGTTTTTTCACGCCGAAGCAGCGGTGTCTTCATTACAAGACACAAATTCGCTCCTGCGTGGAATACTGCTCGCATCTCTGGGATGGCTCCGCAAAGTACTTATTAGATGCTCTCGACAAGTTGCAGCGACATGCGATCTGCATTATTGGGAGTCTTATTTTTATTTCATAATTAAGACACAGAAGTTGTGATTTAGTTTTGTTCATTATAAAATATCAATCAATCAGCCTATCGCAGTCCACTGCTGGACATAGGCCTCTCCTAATGCATCCAGTCTGTCCTAGCCGCCTTTTTCAGGTCATCAGTCCATCTGGCTAGGGGGCGTCCTACCTTCCGTTTGCCTTCTCGCGGTCTCCACTCGAGGACTAGTTTGCTCCAGCGACCATCGGTCCTCCGGCAGATGTGGCCAGCCCACTGCCACTTCAGCTTGGTTATTCTGCGAGCTACGTCTGTAACTTTAGTTCTTTGTCGGATGACCTCATTGCGAATTTTATCCTTCAAAGAGACTCCAAGCATAGCTCGCTCCATGGCCCGCTGAGCGGCTTTCAATTTGTGGACTAACCCCACCGTCAATGTCCACGTTTCGGCACCGTAAGGCAATAGGCAGAACGCACTGGTCGAAGACTCTTGTTTTTAGGCATTGTTGTAGGGGGAGGAGAAGACCCGACGCAATTTGCCAAACGCTGCCCAGCCCAATTGGATCCTTCTGGCTAGATCTTTCTCGAAGTTGTTTCTACCAAGTTGTATGGTTTGCCCCAGATAGATATATTGTTGAACAACTTCGAGTGTGGCCCCTTCGACGGCAATCGGTCTCGGTATAACGTGTTCATTGAACATAACCTTGGTTTTGTTCAAGTTTACACCAAGGCCGACGCGTCGAGAGGATTCGTTTAGGCCGTGCAGCATTTCGCCCAGCTGCTCCAGCGACTCCGCAACTATGACGATATCGTCGGCGAACCGAAGGTGGTTATAAAATATGCAATATAATAATTAAATAACTATGTGGGCTAATAATAATAATGAGTCAAAAATGAGTAGGTAATTGTCAAAAAATAAACCACGCGGGCGAAGCCGCGGGCAACAGCTAGTATTATATATAATTAAAATTATAGGGAGTTAATACATGCCATTATCAATAGAATTTTTACCAATATCATTTATCAATAGAATATTTGATTAGAAAAACTGTTCTTATAATATTTTGATGATTAAAATAAATAAATTTTATTAAAAAAAATTGTATTAAATTGAAAATGGACTGCGCATACAGTCCACGATCCAAGTGGCCGGAGGCACGCGACCGACGACGCTCGCACTACACTTTAGTGACCTTCACCACTCCTTTAAAATATGGAAGCACTTTAGCCCTACGCTTGAAAATTGAAATTTTGTACTAGTGGATAACACATGTAGTCCGCGCGAATTGAATGTGAATGGTGCATCGATGTTGTCGGTAAGAGCGAAATCAAAACCGGTAAATTGAGTGCAAACCAAAATTGTTTTTTTTCGGTTAAGGTAGAGTCAAACCTAAATGAAACGCTCTTATGTACTTACACTGAAACCGGTTTGATACATTAACCGGTAAACAAGCCCTGGCTCACAGCCTTCCTCCCTATTTGGTCAAAAGCTGGGAATTGTATATAGGTGTCATACGGCAACTTTGCTCTAAGAGTTATTTACTACCTGAACACGATACGAATAGGTATAACGAACCATGTGATAGATAAATAGGTACTATGATCAAGTGTAAATGCCGGGAAGAGCCATGGACAAGGAATTTAGAGTTATTTACTACCTGAACAATAGGTATAAGGAACCATATTGTGATAGATAATGTACTATGATCAAGTGTATTTGCTGGGCAGAGCCATGGGCAAGGAATTCTCCTCATGATACAGGATGTTACTAGGAATGGTTCTCTCACATACTACATATAAAAATTATATAAGTGCCCATTGTGTATGTGTTAAATGCTCAGATGTTTTCCTTAGGTAACAATGAGGTTAACGACACGAAGTCTAGACTATTCTCTATTTTCTATCATTATGTCAACTTACAGTTAAATTATTCATACTGTATGTTTATTTCTGTAGGTAGACATAACTTGACGCAATAGGCGTACAAGAATAAACTACCGCATAACAAAGCCTACGTAATTGTCTAGAGTCAATACGAAAGCGCGTGATCAAATACGCTTAATTTATGGGTGACAGCAGCAAATAAGAGCCCTGAACAATTTAAATTAAGATTGAGGGCTATACCTAGTAAGGTATTTTGCACCGCTACAAAGAATTACTGATTTCACATATGAATAACTGAAACGCCGGTACAGATAACATCACTGAATCCTATAATAACAAATCCAATAGCATGCAAATTTCGTCTGTAACAAGGACACTTCAATTTTTAAAAAGCTGAATAGTGAGTAGTTTTTTAGGTCACGTCGACTTGTCTTACTAATATTATTTTGTAAAAAGAAACCATAATACTGATAGTTATAGTTCTTACTTATTCAGCACGCCATCAATGGATTTTTCCACAAAAGAAGCAGACACACGTGTAGGTTAGATGTACCTATACTTAAAATACAGACACGAGGCTGACTACAAAATGAAGTCTAGATATTTCCAAGGTGTTATTTTTTGGACTTTGTACCTGCATGAAGTGGTACATCTGATAAAAACCTCCTTTGTAGCCAGATATAGTGATCTTGATATATATTATTGATTTAAGACCTTGATATATGTTTTACGACTTAAAAGATAATCACAAAAGAAGATTCTCGTCTGCTCGTCTTTCAAGCGACCCTCGGTTTTGGTGCTAGTGCCAATCTTGTGGTTGCCCCTGTCATCGCCATATCCGCCTGTACACTGTACACTCTGCCACACAGATGCTATTTCAATCATCTACTTCTGATGTAAAGGCCTACCACTATTATAGGCCACTACATATTATATTATATAATAAAATAACTAATTGATTTAGCAATGAAGCTCTTTTCAGCTCGTAAAGCTGCACCATCAGGTAGCGCTACTTTACACTGGTCACCTGATCACTGACCTGAAGATACGATCTATTTACTTCATCCGATCCGATCCTATATTATTGACGATAGTTTCAATAGGTACTTAAACTAGAATGTTATTGGCTATTTTTTTTATTTTTTTTTATTTTTTTTTTATCGTGCGCAAAATCCCCACGGATACCACCCCCACCAAAACCGATGGAGGTGATTATGTCGGACTCCAACCGACCAAAACGCACGCCGTCCATGGATCCTCGATTGCCGGAGGTGAGATTATACAAGACATATCTCTCGCAACCCGGCAGACCCATATTCTATAAAATGACCTAAAACAGGTATGAAAAATTTCTCAATAGAAAAAAATAAAACGGTCTAAGTATTTCTTTTGTCTCATCGCCAACCACCTGTAGATTACTCAATTAGATAAAAAGTAAAGAGAAATAAGACACCGCGAATTTTTCTTAGTTTCAATCGTAGAAAAATGAAGACAAGTAGGTATCTTTATTCCGTGGTTTAAATATTATTCTAGAAAATCTTGGTTAAACCCGACTTAAGTGTGATATGGTAAAATATCGTTGACTAAAACTTAAATAAAACCACCACTGAAAAGCTTTCAGTTCAAAGCGACCGAACTTCAATATTTTCCGTGGAGCGACTAAAATCCATAGCATATTGGTGGTAGAGACGTTTGTGCGACAGCTTCTGTGGCGTGGCGATAGTGAACGCGACGGCTACATATAAACATATATTGTAGTCGTTACGGGTAGTTGGAGCCCTAAAAAATTCAACTACTAGTCTAGCTGCAATTCTTCGATATCACCCATACCTATAGGTTGTGGAGATCAGATATAACCACAACGCAATTAGACTGGAAAAAGACGGGCCCCGGATTCCAAGGTGACAGCTTCGGATGCGACTGGAATTATCGCACGGATGATGATGATTGGTAGTATAGATCAGATTGTCCGACTTTTTTGGGTTCCGACTAGATATTGACACCGTCATAGACACGGTCTGTTGGCTTATTATGCTCTTCTAGGAACAACCCTCTCTTTCGATGCGTGACGAATGGTTAACCATCCTTAGATAGTCTTAATGATCTTAAAACAAATTGTTTGAAAAAAGTAGGACTCTCGGATTTAAAGAAAGAAAGAAGTAGAATAAAAAAGGTAGGCTTAAAATCTGGTGCATGAGAGGAGCCTTTCTGAGCCACGTCGATATCGTGAACCAGATTCCCAACGTGACAGACCCGGGGCCTTCGCTTCGAGATGACCCCCGTCTGGTGTAGGGACCACGGTGTCCCCATCTAGCCCTCGAGTATGGGGAGGCGCACTTTGCGCCACCGCCGCGGCCTGCTTCTGCTAGAGTGAGAGGCGGCTCCACCCGTCACCCCCAGACCCGCGCTCATGGAGGACGGAGGTCATTCTGCGAACGTCTGGCACACCCTGGTCACCTAGTACTCGGTACCTAACGCACAGTCTAGGTTACTAATCCTCTCAGCACAAATGTGTCATCCATCATGAAGTAACTCTCTATCGAAGTGCAAAATTCTCTAAAGTTTACAAGACAGACCTTGTTAATGTTCTACATTCTACATTCTACACAGCTCGATCTAGACCGACTCTAGACGAAATAAGCGTGGCTTAATTAATTGTGCTAGGGATAAACATAACATAACATAACATAAACTCACGCTTGTATCCCCGAAGGGGTAGGCAGAGGTGCTAGCACCCACATTTCGCCAGTTTATGTTTAGGTCCCAATGTAATAGGTGGCGAGCCTATTACCATTAACCGTGCACTTATAAAACTACGATAAATACACACATAGCTTCGAAAAGCATCGAAAAGTCATTGGTGTGTGCCATGGTAAAACCTGGGATCGAACCCGAGACCTCGTTTCAACAGTCCATTACCCATACCACTAGACTACCGCGGTTTCCATTACCCATACCACTAGACTACCGCGGATAGGGATAAATATTTAATATATGCATAGACACACCCAAATCAATGCAAATATACATATTCGTTCACTGATGACCTTTTACTTAGATGTCTATCGCTCTACCGCTACGCCACTACGGTTATCAACTGTTATCCTCCTGTTTGCATAATACATAAATAGCACAATAATATGTAGCTAAGCTTATAACTAGACCTTGTGAAATGTTCATGCATACAATTAAATTAGTTGAGTCGTTGTCACATGATGCTCAAACATCGATTTATAATATCACACAGTTAAAATTCGAAAACCCACACCTTTGTATTCTTACTTCGAATGTTCTGGAGTTTTTTTAGTGTATTCATGAATTTGGCTGGCTAACACGTGTAAGAAATCGATAATGAAATATTCATTATGAATATAAAGTAACGCTTACGAAGGTCACAAATAAAAATGTAAAATTATTATATTTGATGCAGTTTCCGCAATGTATTTCGACAGGAGGCAGCTCATGGTAACAGGCTCATATGACGTCATATTATGTGGTTTTAGTTGATTGGATTACGATATTGTAACAGCTTCTCTAGTCAATATGTAGAATAAAACCGAAGGCAGCCTGCTTTTCAGAAAATAAAGAAAGACTTTTTTTGTTCGCTATTATAAAAATTCACATTAGTGGCGAGCCGTAAGTTTAATTCTTTCAACTCTAGGGACCAGTCATGAATATTCATAAAAATGTGTTTTAAATAAATGTAATATAGAAAAATGTGAATGCAACTCTCTCTCTGCTTGATACTCTCCAAGACGTTAATTGGTAGTGCTTGTGCGGCTAAGCACGTAAATAATTTACTTGCTATCCACAACGCACAGCAAGGAGTCTAAATGTTTCTTTTCCGAATACATTTAGCAGCAACATTTTTGGGTAGGAAGTTATTTTCAGCATACCCATTTGCCCTTTGCCATTAGATCAAATTTGGGTCCTCCCAAATCTATGTTACTGAAGGCCCACACGTGCTTATCACCTAGTAACTGTGATTGCTTAGTAATAACCAAAGTGGCTGCTACAAAGTACCTAGGTGTAATTGTTGATCAACACCTAAGCTGGCACAGACACATTGAGGCGCTCTCTGGTAGGATCCGTAAGTTAATTTTCGTGTTCAATAAATTGAGAAACTGCAGACAAACAAACCCTTAAAATGGTATATTTTTCTCTCTGTCAGTCCCTTATAACATATTGCATTCCCGTTTGGGGGGGATCCTCAGGCACTGTCTTGATGAAACTGGAGCGTGCCCAGCGAGCTGTCCTAAAAGTTATGCTCTCCCATTCTTTAAGGTATCGTACTAAATTGCTATATGAGGAAAGTAGACTACTGACTGTCAGGAAACTGTATGTATTGCACTCTATACTTCGCTTGCACTCGGTCCGACCTGCGGTGCTGCCTACTGGCAGGCTAAAATACAGGGTCTTCCCACTCGCACATCATAGTACTAAGTTCGCAGCAAGACAGTTCTATGTGGAATCCGTAAAATTATATAACCACTTAAATAAAATCCTGGATTTCAATTCCAAAGACAAATATGAATGTAGAACAACTTTAAACGAATACCTCCTCAAGGCACAATTTCATAACACTGAGGACCTTCTATATGGACGTACTGGTTAATTAGACACACACACACACACACACACACACACACACACACACACACACACACACACACACACACACACACACACACACACACACACACACACACACACACACACACACACACACACACACTCACTCACTCACACAAACACACACACACACTCACTCACACAAACACAACACACATACACACACACACACACACACACACACCAACGCAAAAATTGATTTGAAAAGTAGTTGAAATGTGGCTTGTTTTTAAGGTTAAGTTTACAATAATGTTTTACTAATTAGCTTCATACGGTGGGCACTGATTGCTAAAATACAGGCTTAAGCCTAGTTTAGTGGTCAGAGTTTTGGATACTAGCACAAAAGAAAAATAATGTAATGCTACAAATTGTAAACTGTATCTTTACGGTAACTTTTTTATGTATAAATAAATTTATTCTTATTCTTGTCACTACATAGTATAAAATAAAGTCGCGTTTTCTGTCCCTATTTTTCTTGTCCCTTTGTATGCTTAAATCTTTAAAACTACGCAACGGATTTTGATGCGGTTTGTTTCAATAGATAGAATGGTTAAAGAGCAAGGTTTATCTGTATATAACATTATGCTACGACTAATAGGTGCGGAGCAGGAATGAAAAATGTTGCAAAAACGGGGTGACGCAGACGAAGTCGCGCGGGTCAGCTAGTCAATCATAAATCTAACAACATACGAAAATTCAAATCTCTTATTGGATTTTTACGATCTGGTAAATCTTTTTCTAATTTTACCGTATCACTAGCGTAATTCACTCTCCATGGTGTTAGTAAAGCTAAATAACACAATATTTTTTTTATAAAATCACAAAACATTCGGTTTTTTTTGTAGCGATGTATTTTTAAAAAAAGTATCGTTTCGTTTAGCTTTACTGACACGATGATTAGTTTTATCGATAATAGTTACTTATTAAACGGTATAAAATCATCATTCGCTGAACCTCTTCCCAACTCAGTTGGGGTCGGCTTTCCAGTCTAAGTGTGATGTGGCTGAACTGCGATGAATGGCGATATCAAAGTTTAAACGGTATAAAATAAAGAAAAAATTTGACAAAACGTATCATCGGGGTTACTACTCGTACCATGTGTCTTCCGCTATGGAAGCGTTTTCCTAACACTCTATATTGAATCTTTTTTTCATATACTGTTAAAACACATTTCAAAAGTTTCTATGAATTTGCATCAATTGTCCCTGGAGATCAAGATTTCAATATATTTACGTCTAACGGCTCTATAGACTAGGCCGTGAAGGTATTCTGACAATGCGCCGCCATATCATTCATGTTAGGTTACAGTATTTGCTAAACTAGCTTGTGTAATGAATTCCAGTGAGGAGCTTAGATTTCTCATTAGGGTATGCGGTCCCAGTAATTCTCATATGAATTTATTTGATATGGGTTGGGTATGGAGTGTCTTTTGACTCTATGGAATGTACAAGCAATATTTCTTTCAATCACGCAAACATAGCCAGACAAAGTGTGTATAAAATTGTACTTCTACGCCTCAGAAACTGCACTTCATCCATTTAATTGGATGCCGGCATGCAGACTAATTTTAGAAATGCTTCACTGTTAGAATGTATATACTACCTTTTCCAATATTGTCACAAGTACCATTAGAAATGTATATGAAGTGCATTGCAGCTACCGCTTGAATGTCACAATGCTGTTTCAATATTATTCGGAACACAATGACTTCTATGTACAAGTACTTATTGAGCAGATATAAAATCGTTCTCACCCATAGGCCGTATAAGTTTTAAGTATACATGGATTAACAAATTCATTTAACTTTATTCGACTCTCTCAAACAAGTTTATCGAACAAGCGGTATGGATTTATGAAAAGCGAATCCAAAACTCGTCAAACTTAGTTATTTATAATGACTTCCCGGCCCACATAAGCCATGGCTCAACGGTCCCAGGTTATATACAGATTGGAAATGTTACAGTTTTAGAATTAATTAACATTGACGAAATAATCGTTTGGACGCACTGTAGTGTATACCGATCCAATAAATATTTTATTCTATAAAATAGGTACGTACAAAATTCAACGGCTAAATTGGATGAATATTAGAGGTAACCTCTGTAGTGTCTTCGACATGTGACGTGATTAGGGGGTAACCTCTGTTACTCCCACGGGTTACTCCTAATAACTTTATATCTTGATGACAGGTGTCAAACTATCGTGGAGGGTATTATAGTCGAGAGCGACGTACAGTCAGCGTCAAAAGTTAATGCAATGCCTTACAGAACCAGAAAAGTAAGCACCTAAGACAAAGTTTCGAAAGTACTTGAAGAGTACAAAGTCTCATACGTAGATGATGAGAGTTGAGGAATCTGCTAATGGGATACTTGTATAGTTACAATTACTTATATTGTCCTATGTGGGCAATAAATATTGTGGGAGGACACGCGAGTTTGCTACTAAATACACTCTGTTATATCTACCCTACATGAAGAAATTCCTAATAATAATTTAAAAAAAAGACACCATCCTGGTAGTATCTAACGGTGCTGAAGGACAAATATTGATATATAATTTTCTTTTCCACAATCTTCATTATAGTTAAGACGTCTCGCGTCGGTCCCGGTTGCCATACAAACATCTATGACAGCCGTTACGGGTAGTTGGAGCCCTCAAAAGTCCAACTAGTCTAACTTGGAACTTCGATATCGCCATTGGTCATGGGACCATTGGTTGTGGAGGTCAGATGGCAGTCGCTTCACGGAAAATATCGAAGTTCAGCCGCATCATAGTTATACTGGAAAGCCGACCCCAACTGAGTTGGGAAAAAGGTTCAGAGAATGATGAATCTTGATTATAGAACTTTGGACTGATAGATTTGAGCTTTCACTTAAAATAGAATCGAGTTAGTTATTCAGTTTGCGAATTAAAAATTGGCCAACTGAATAAGGAACGGGGGCAAGCATATAGCCATACAGCTCTACAAACGTTCTCATGATCTTTCCAGCGAACGCTCGAATGTTCAAAAGCTTAGGTACTATCCTTTCGCGAAAATGCCTGCGCGAATGCTCGCTAGGATGCTCTAAAACGCTCTCATTTATTTTTAAATTGCACTACAAATGAATGTTCAATTTAACAACACCTGTACAAAATGCCTTACGCTCCTACGATAATTTTCAATAAAGTTTCCGTAAGAAGTTAATCTACCTGAATGGCTGTAAACATTACAGACAGTGGCATATAAATCCCATTGGATTACTGGGAATCAGCCGGGAGAGTTTATTGGATTTTATCGGGATGTTTACAATGGTAGTCTAGGTAAACAAGTTAGTAATATAGCTATTATCACACAATAGATTCCTTTAAAGAGATTATGTACATTTTCTGCGCGGTTTCATAATCTTCATAGAGATTTCGTAGTTGCACTTCGGGTGCAACTAGGAAATGCACTTTATAGTTGGTTCATGATTGGTATGAGGGCTTTTTCGCGAATGACTCCCACCTGATCTCCTAACCCAAAGCTTCGTCGCAGGCATACCCACTTGCAGGCAGGAAACTCCTGAACACCTGCTCTTGTCACCAACTTTGTACGAGTTTCGTAATAAAGCCTACTTTACTTAACATATGAATATTTGTTCCTGCATTGTATGTTTTAGGTTAAAAAAATATATTTCATTTAATGAAATTTTAAAGCAATAAGTATGCTAACCATTCAAGTCTATATACCTACCATGATGAGAAAAATAAGAAAAAACATAACATAAACTCACGCCTATATCCCCGAAAGGGTAGGAAGAGGTGCTAGCACCCACATTTCGCCAGTTTATGTTTAGGTCCCAACGTAATAGGTGGCGAGCCTACTGCTATTAACTGGGCACTTATAAACCTGAGATAAATACAGACATAACTTCGAAAAGCATCGAAAAGTCATAATTGTGCGTGTGTGCCACTTGTATGTATTCTTAGTTTATCTATGGGTCGTAGAATAAGTTTATAACAACAACGATTTCTCATGTTGCCTGAAATAAATGATGATTATTATTATTTTTCTATTCCGAAACTCTCGGGCCTATGGAGTCCAGGGTCTTTGGAAAGCGTGCGTCGGGCCGAAGCCAAGACGTAGAGGCCTTTTTAAGAGAGCTTAATATGCTAGGGATACACACTTGGCGGATACCATCCCCCGAGTGCATAATATGATACACCCGGAGATGATCCCCGCCAGGTGCAGAGACTATTGGTGTGCAGCGCTACGGCCGCGATGGAAACTAGCTCATGGGCTATGGGGTTGAATAGTGGATGGACTGGTAAATGGGATATGGGAAGAGACCAACGGACGCCTACCGGAACAATAAGTCTTAAAATTGTTAAAAAAAAGGTAGGTGACTCGCCAACTCATTGCATAGGCCCCATAAAAATAGCCATGAAAATGGCCACGGAGCAACATCCTTTATGAGCGGCTAAGGTTGTTGAGAGGTGAGAATGCGGGGCGCCAGATCATGGTATGCCGGGCAGCAGGCCCCCGGTGTTATGTCATTTTACACTTCCAACCTGGAGCATAGGTTGCGCTCTTGCAACTCCACTCATGGCCGGCCAATTAAAGCAAGCATATGATGTGAGGGATATTAACTCCGAGCCCTCGGGAGGATCAGGGTCCGTGGTGTCGCCACTCACCATCAGCTTGCCACAAGCTGCCCCTGCGGGCTGATTATTATTAATATTATATTATATTAATAAAACCTGGGATCGAACCCGAGACCTCGTCCATACCACTAGGCTACTGCGGTTATAAGAATAATAAGGAAAAAAATGAAAAAGTGAGAGTGAGATAATAGGTTCATGTCACATCTTAAGTACTCACTTTTTCCTATTTAGGTACATTGCTTGTGTTGCTTTGTGTACATAAAGCTAACACAAGCTATCAAGATCATCTGCCTAAGTCAATCTCACTTGCAAGCAGATTCAACTGTTACGACAGTTGATCTCAAAACTGTCGTATAAATAGTAAAGTAAGGAAATCTCTGTCCGTCGATAGCCTGAGATGCAACTGAAAACAACGATAAGGACATGACGACGGTGACTTCATAGATATGATATATCATAGATAATATACCTAATCTAAATATTCTCTGACGGCTTCATTTTTTATTATGTTTTACATGAACAAAGTGTGATCACAAGAAAATTCTTAATATGTTCCAAATCAAATCGAGTAGGTGCCTAATACAAAAAATCATAATTTAAATTTCAGATCAAATTCGTTAGCCATTTGCACAAAGTCGTTCCTTACGAATTAAAAACCTTAATAACGCACATTATGGTTTACCTAGATATATTCCTGTGTCTAACCTTAATCTGGGTAAGCTCAACATATAAAGCATTTTGAAATAAAATTATAATATGTAAGAAGATTTGATTTGACAGAGATGCATTCAATTGGAAATGGACTCTACACCTTTCAACATATGCAATGTAATTGAAAGAATATGACGAGATGCGCCTATGGACCTAATCCCAGTGGAAATACAAGGCATTAAAGTATAACAATTATACGTTAAAGTTAGGACCTTTTGTTAGTGATGATAAGAAGTTTTGATGTGGGTGGGATATCGATCGGCGCCGAGGAGTGCGCGCTCATTCGCTTTTATGCCAGTAAACACACTGCACGCTCGCTGTCTAATAGACGTCCTGAGATGCACACGTTTATCGGGTTGTTAGTGGCTACAGCCGCGGCATGCGCCTTCGCGGTACCCCCCGGTAAGTTAAAAAATACACAATAATTTACAATAACAATAACATACACACTCCTTTTATAATAATTCTGTTGTCGCTGATATGCGTATCCTGTCTCCATGTGATTGCGAAGTTTTTTTTTACTTATGTATGTACTTTGTGCTATATTTTTAATAGGTATAAAATAGCTAATAGTGATTTATATTATTAGAATCGTAACGTGACTATTTTCCTATATTAAAGATATTGTTAGAAAGTGAATACGGGCTGACACCTGTTACATGCTCCGAACTTAAGCTGTGACAAAAATGTTTAACGTCATTTATTTTTGTTCACGCAGGGTGAAATAATAATCATAAAATAAAAAAATAACTTTGAGATCCTTAGAAATGAAGACTAGCCATAAAGTAAAGTCGATTGGCTTCGAGCTTAAATATAAGACACGAGATAAAAGTTATTTTTCAGTGCTTGCCTCCGAATATTTAAATGCAATATGTATATAATTTTACTATTGTGTATTATGTATGTAGTTATATTGTCCAATATGTGATATCTGGTGATGAATTTATTTGTGCATTGCTAATTTTAAATAAATGAAAACATTTCGATTATTAATCAATTTTAGGAATACTGAAATATACCCATAACTCATATTTAAATATCTGATATCTGGAACCCATATTACAAGTTAATAAGCTATGCTGACTTTGGATCCAGACTATAGATAGCGCTGTGTCAAGTATATTCTGTTGTGAAATCTCATTGTTTACATTTTAAGTACATTTTACATTTTCTATTAAGTAGTTTTATTTTCCAGTATAGTGTACATTTGTGCAGTTATTATTAAATGTATGGAGCAATGAAGCTGTAACAGGTGTTAGTCATACGTGAAACAAAAGCTTTGATACATAGAAAATATTGACTTTCGAAACGCACTATGGCTTGTCCGAACTCAAATGAGGGGCTACCACCTCTCACCCATATTAGCATATTGACGAAGAAATTCATAAAACGATTAACATTTTTA
This sequence comes from Pelosia muscerda, assembly GCA_963691645.1. Classification (NCBI taxonomy): domain Eukaryota; kingdom Metazoa; phylum Arthropoda; class Insecta; order Lepidoptera; family Erebidae; genus Pelosia; species Pelosia muscerda. The sequence continues at coordinate 12,455,300 of OY829098.1, read as the reverse complement.
CTGTTTTGAGCATAAAGTTATTAGTAATACTTATAGGAACAAAGTGTGCGAGAGACATACACACCTTTACACAAAACCTAGATGTGAGAAAGTGACAGAGCATTTGAATTTCGTAACTTTTTTTTTATAAATCAGTCAACTTATAAAAATATCAAATTTAAATTCAATGTGACGAAATAACTTTATGACCAATGTACAATAACCCTTTTAAATCTGGTAATGCAGTAATGAGCAGCATACTCTATTTACGCTATTAACAATAACTTTATGACATTCACATATTTATCATCATCATCTCCACTTTAGCCCCTGTCGCATCCGGGTCTCTTACCACGGAGTCCAAGTATCCGCCTTTTGTTATTCATTATTATTAATTAACCAAATTTTCTTAATAAATTCTTTAATTATATACATAATAATATGAGTGAAACGGAGCGCACTCTCTTCGTCGTACACCAGACTGATATTTTGATGCCTTTGTAGAATTTGTTCATTGTTATCAAATTAAAATATTCATTCCATTTCCTTAGACTTAAACAAAAAAGGAATTATGAGAGCTTTCTGACCGCGATACCAGCACCTCTAGGCTATTATAAACCTGAAATCTGGGCAGTTGATAGCTTTTATGTTGAAATTATCTACGTTGAAAGAATTTTGGAAAATTACTTTGTAACTTCATTTGAAGAAAAGTGCGTTCTTAATACCTATAGAACGGTCTACAAATGGTCTCCCCGTTCATGTCGATGTGCCGAAAGAAAAGCCTTTAGGTATTGTAGTATGATTGATATAAAGCTAATAGAGCCGCCCGGTGTACAATACAGCGCGACGCTTCAATGCCATAGAGACAGCTTTGTTAGTACCTATCGCTGTCTGTTTTCTTGCTGATAACACTACAAAAGCAAATCCAGTAGCCAAATTTAGATATTGACAAGTAGCTATTGTCTCGTCTCAGTCTTCATCTATTTTCACAGTTGTCTAATATAGTAAACCGTAATATTAGGTCGATACACATGAAATGCCGTTTTGATTGAAGAAATTGGTAGAAACCCAATTTTGAGTACATTTTTTAGGAATGACAAATCCAAATTTTATTACTTTTTTGTATATGAATGAGACAACATTAAGCAAACAGCAACTTTTATTACATTTTGAAAAGTGACAGCTGTAAAAAAGTAATACGAAATTTATCATCAAAATGGATATATGTATACTTTTAAAAATAAAGCATTATAAATATAATATAGCATTTAAAAACAATACTTCTTTCGAAGATCGAATTTAATTTATCAAGCGGCCAATAAAAATAAAATTTAATAAAAAATTGTAAAATCTTGAATTCAACTTTCAAACAAAATATAAATAATGGGATAACTATCAAATTACAGGAATAACGAACTCAAGAATCTGTAAGGAAATTTCGGCAATTTCATACGTAAAGACCTATTATTAGTACCTATTCGAAGAGCTAAAACAAGACATATATTTCGCTTAGTTACAAAAATATATAGTGAAATGTTTACCCAATAGCTGGAAAAAGTTTCACCCTGCTAGACGGTAAAAACCCAAAGTGCAGTCAAGATGATGCGGACTAGCATTTTGGATCCCATTGACCTTAAAATTCTGGTCCCTAACTTGATGACCTCGATAGATAGTATTGTAATAAGAGGTGAACGCGTGTGCGGATATTGCAGATCTTTGTCGTTCAATAAAAGGAGGCAGCACCGAACCGTTTGGAGCGAGATAGTATCATCCCAAGACAGTATGTGAGTGGCACAGGGCACGGTAGGCTAAACCACTGATATTCATTAAATATTTGAATTATATTGCATACTAGCTGACCCGCGCGACTTCGTCTGCGTCACCCCGTTTTTGCAACATTTTTCATTCCTGCTCCGCACCTGTTAGTGGTAGCATGATGTTATATACATATATACCTTCATATTTAACCATTCTATCTATTGAAACAAAGCGCATCAAAATCCGTTGCGTAGTTCTAAAGATTTAAGCATACAAAGGGACAAGAAAAATAGGGACAGAAGACGCGACTTTATTTTATACTATGTAGTGATAAAGACAGTTATTTTAATAACTGAAAAATGTGTACATACCTAATTTGAAAGTCAGAACGGCCCGAATACGAATGATCTCACATTATAATGGAAAAAATACCGTTTTGTGCGCCATATTCAACAACGAAGAACATGATCAGGAAACCTATTAATTTTGTATGTGAGTTTGTTATATTGGACCCGTGTGTGCTATCGGATGGAGATTAGAACCATCCCTTAGTCGCTTTCTACGACAGCACCATCTAAAGATAGGGTGGCCTCTACCGGGAACCAAAACGCTGTCTGTTCTACGACAATCTATACTACATTACTATTTACGACCGACTATATTTGTGCAATACAGTGTGCCCCTTTCAGTCACATTCGTAATTGACTTTTCATAACCCGTGTCGATCATGGTATTTTTCTCTTTTGAGAAGTATACTCGAAAACATAGTTAATTTTTTTTACTTTTTTAACTGTTTCCCAATCTTCCGCCCAAAGTTCCAAATCGTTTTTACTTCTAAGGATTAATAGCACACCTCAAAATCTTGAATTGTGCAAATGATATTACTCGCCGTCTCGAAGATATGAAAACCAATAGCAAAAACGATTTTTGACGAGAGGTGCTTTCAAGTGTAAATGCGATTTGGGCGACCAAGTCCATTTGCTAGCCTGCTAGCATATGTTTTTGACATTTCAATGTAGTCTATCGAAATACTTGGCGACAACTCCGTCGGCTACTGGAAGTGGTTATATCGGACTCGAACCGACTAAAATCGCACTCCATCTAGGTCTCAATTACCGTGGCGTTAGCTTACCTAATGAGCAGAGGCGTGTATTCAATCAGATAAATTATAATTATGTACTTTACTAAGTATGTGATTTGAGTAAGTTATGCAGTGTGTATTTATCTCTATGGAATAGACACTGACGATTGTTAAGTAAGCATTTTGTATTTTTCTGTTACTGCCTACCACTGCGAATGAGGCATCTCATTTCTCTTGAAAATCATAGCAAATTATGGTATGGAGTGGGGTTATCTCCTCGATAAAAGCTGTTAAAGTGACATTTTCAGATATTGCCTTTTTAGGTAGTTATTTCGCTTTATTAGTATCGAACCGCACTTTTTTTACATAACTCACCAGTACCTAATACTAAAAATGGGTCGTTAAATATGTAGTTAATGTTTAGATCTATCATAAAAGTTGATGCCTTGAAATCATTTGCGAAAATTTTTACCTGAAACTATGATTAAAATGGCCCGAAAAGCTAACATCTTATATCCTCCTAATAGCTGTCAAACCTATCTCACTCCCTAGACAAGTCGCAATTTATTGGACATTGTTTTGTAGATTATATTGACATTTATGACATACGTTGACCATTCTCATAACCGTGAAATAGTTATTTTCACCACAGCAGCTCAAACAAGTGAGTTTTGCTGCGTAAAAACAGTGTGCAAAATACGATTTTGCTCACTCAGTGAGACAAAGTAGCTTTTTAATTATTTTTTTTTAATTTTGAGTAAAGAGTGCCAACCATAGATTCAAAAAGAATTGTTCCGCGAATAACTTTCGAATTACATACACTGCACTCTGTCTCTTGGCCGTCCATAAAAAAGTTCCGAGTGACAAACACAAGTATTTTGAAGGTTTTTTTTTAATTTATGGCACGTCAAGGGTCCTATTTCGAAATTCTAAATTTGAAAGATATTTGTAAAAGAATAACCATGTATTTTATTTACATTATTTATTAATTATATAATGTTATTGAATACCAAAATAAGTAATGCATAAGTATTTATAACGATTACTATTATCAACATTTGAAAAATAAATGTCACGTAAGTTGTTTCTGAACACACCTTAAAAATAACGGGTATAAAATTTAACTTTTAACTTTCAACTTTAAATTTGCAGAACAGCAATAAGTAATTAGATTAATTATTAACTTTTAAAATTTTCAGCATTATTTTAATTAAAAATAGGTGTTCTGTTCTGTTAATAAGTATTGCATTATCTTCTAAGTAATATTTCTTATGTGTTCTCGCTGCTGAAGTGAAAAGTAATGTGTGCCACACGAGAGCAAAATTAAACAATAAAATTAAACAATACTATTGTGCAACAAGAGAGCAAAACTGTTTTTTGCTGCGAGTGCTGATTTTGAATCCTGAGCAAGCGAGGGATTCTAGGATTGAATCACGAGCGTAGCGAGTGATTCTACTGTAGAATCCTGAGCGTAGTGAGGGATTCAAATGCACGAGATGCAAATAATTTTGCTCTCGTGTGGCACACATTACTTTTCACTTCAGCAGCGAGAACACATAAGAAATATTACTTAGAAGATAATGCAACACTTATTAACAGAACAGAACACCTATTATTAATTAAAATAATGCTGAAAATTTTAAAAGTTAATAATTAATCTAATTACTTATTGTTGTTCTGCAAATTTAAAGTTGAATTTCAAAAGTTAAATTTTATACCTTTAAAAAATAACTTTTAAGGTGTGTTCAGTAACAACGTACGTGACATTTTATTTTTCATTCAAATGTTGATAATAGTAATCATTATAAATACTTATGCATTACTTATTTTGGTATTCAATAACATTACATAATTATTAAATAATGTAAATAAAATACATGGTTATTTATTCTTTTACAAATATCTTTCAAATTTAGAATTTCGAAATAGGACCTTTGACGTGCCATAAATTAAAAAAAAACCTTCAAAATACTTGTGTTTGTCACTCGAACTTTTTTATGGACGGCCAAGAGACAGAGTGCAATGTATGTAATTCGAAAGTTATTCGCGGAACAATTCTTTTTGAATCTATGGTTGGCACTATTTATTGAAAATTAAAAAAAAAAATTAAAAAGCTACTTTGTCTCACTGAGTGAGCAAAATCGCATTTTGCACACTGTTTTTACGCAGCAAAACTCACTTGTTTGAGCTGCTGTGGTGAAAAATTATTTTTGCCTCTTATCTGAGGGCCAGAGCCCTTTTACATTGATCAACTGAGCTGTAGTTGGACCCGAGTCAATTAAATACGTTAGTAGTAAGTAATTACAAAACTTACGAATACTATATTTATCACAATATATAATTAAAACACAACCAAACCGTGAGTCATTTTTGACAAAGATATAAGTATAGTACACGATTGCTTATTTTTCTTTTATCCGAAAGAAAGTTTTTTAAACGTGATATACCTAAATTACACTCCTGAATAGCCAATTTTTTTGAATAAACAAACCCCAAACCTTTCGTAACTTTATTAATTATAATGTTGACATAATCCTCACACCCAAAATAGCTTTTGGAGTTGAATATCCCACTTGATTAATTTCCACCCTGGTTTCGGAAGTGTTAACTAGTAGCTAGAAGATGGACTTGTGTGAAAAGGCACAAACATGTATCAATAAGAGACATATATCATATCTATTACGTTTATGAAAGTTAAAGAAACTGTTGAAATCACTTTGAGGATGTCTTGGATGTACTTTCAAGTTAACAGTACACATTGATACGAATGTTGACCAATTTTTTTTAATTGAATACCCTAATAAAGGCCCCGTATCCATAGACGAGTGGAGAAGGAATAGAATAATTCAATGCCTCATACATTCATTCACGAATAACATAAATGACAAAATTTTCAATACCACAAATTGTAAGTTCTATTATATTGCATGTTTTAATTAGATTTTGATAAATTGTATTAGTAAGTTTTATAATTACCCCTTTTAAAAACGTATTTAGCTGGCTCGGGCCTAAGTACAGCTTAGTTGATCAAAGTAAACCGCTAAAAAGGCAAGGCATGGACATTGGCAAAGAACTAGTTCGACGGTTATGACTATCATCAACGAATACCATAAATGGCAAAATACACATGTCAATTCCATATATTGAACATTCTATTCTATTCCACAAAACGACAACTATCAATTTGTCATTTATCTAGGTGGGTTAACTTTGCCAATATAAATTTATATCAGTATCGTTAAAATATTCAGTGTTCCTCCTCTATCTGGAGCAAAGAAAATCATGGCCGCACGTACAGACTGCGTAGGTGTAGAATGGCAAGTCCGCTACGATAAGCTACTGCTTACCGTAGCCGACGTTTATTACCGCTACGAATAAAAATGTGTGTGTTGAATAACTTTTGTAAGGGCGAGATTCACCGGTTCGACTAAACTGGGGTATGACATTTTACTACATAATACATTGTGTAGTAGCTATTATAAACAAGCAAGAAGGATGTTTACCATCTCGTTCCAAAAGTTTTGTTTAAATATATAATTATTGTTATGATTTTCGATTCTTAAATAGTTTAAATAGTCTAAGTTAGACGTGATACGTGTAATCTATTAACCCGTTCATTATCGTACCGGGTGTAAACGTGCCCATCATGCTGGTGGTATGGCCGCGTTGGATAGCATGGCCAACCTTTGCCCCAGGTCGAGGCGAATTGAGAGTCGCTAGTTTTGTCCCTCAACCAGCTCCAGGTATCGGTATTTTACCTCTCATTGTACACCATAAGTATTCGTATCGATTACAATAGGGTTATTGTCATCGAACGAACAAACTTTTATTAGATTATAGGATTTTTCCATCACAACTGTCTAACTTTGTCCACATTGTTATGATAAGTGGTTCAACTCCCACACATGTTCCAAGTTAATGGTATTCAAATCCTGTATTTTCGTATAAACTTGGAAATCTTGAAATATAAATGACTATGAATAACTTCGAACAAAAGTCTGAAGATGCTGTATCAGTTAAATGATTATATCAGTCGACGCACTCGTCGCTCTAGAATACCTACGAATGTTTTCCATTTCTAGTCACTAACTTGACCCGTATTGTTCAGTTAAAATACTACGAATACATATTATACAAGGAATGCACAATCTTACAAAGAATTTGCAATATCTATTTAAAGTTGTAATGTAGATGTGATATTTGTGTGTAATAAACTGCAATATCAATACATTTTGTTAAATCATTTTGAAATTAATTAAGTACTTGATAGGTATTCTAGTGTTTCATTTATTTAATTCTTAAATTCTCATTGTTATATCATTTAAAATTCGAATACCTACATAAAAAAGGGTATGTACGTGCCAAAAATTCGGAGAGTAATTAAAGTGGCTGCCGGAAATAGATAAACAATGGTTTTCGGGAAAAGCTCATTTGGTTAAGCTTTAGATCCGCCTTAAGTTCAGAATAGATAAAGATTTGTGTAAGCTTCGTATATAGGTACTACACAACATTTATCGCACATCTACAGTCTTTTATGACCCCTACTAAAAAGGTACTTGAGATCATGAAAATCAAGAATCAAGATATACCTGTTGAGAAGATATATACTGACTGTCTAATCTATGCCTAAGTCCGGTCGCCGCGCCGTAGACGTATTATGTTTGTTTAAAAATTTACTGTTCGTGTTATAGTGAATGTATTTGATGGTAATAAACAATCTTTGACAGGCCCAACACCACCGATGCCGGAGCTACGACAACTCACGGCCCAAGAAATATCAGACGACTACCTGAAGGATTACCTTCTACCTCGGATGTTAAACCCTAACCACTTTGGTAAAGTTGAAAGGGCTCAACCAGAATCAGGTGACCAAGACTTGCTGAACAAGGTTAGAATATATATATACATACATACATATTCTAGGACAATCAACAAAACGCCATCTAGACCCATGGTAAGCATAGTTTAAATAGCTTGTGTTATGGGTTCTAGAACGTGGATAAACATACTTAGATACTTTTTTTTTGTAAATACATACATATTATACATAGAACACCTAGACCAATGCAAATATTCATATTCATGCACACAAATATTTGCACTAAGCGGGAATCAAACCCACGCCTCCTGCGTAGCAGTCGCGTTCTCTACCTCCACGCCACGGAGGTTGTCCATCCACATAATCTAAGTTATTAAGCTTCAAATTTAATTATACGTGTACATAGCTCTGTATAACTTGCTTTGTGACAGCTATTGATCAAGCAAGAGATTAGTAATTAGTAAGACAAAAGTGTTAGTTGGAGCTTTTATAACCTTTGATATGCTTAACGTTTCGGTTTTCCATTATATACAGACAATGATGCACATTGATATACGTACATAAAACACTGATTGTTTCGTATTTATCATGATTTCCTTAATGCCCTTTAACCTTATACGACACAAGAGATAATACGAGTATAAAACCTTCACATATAAAAGTGTACATATATTTATTTCACATGAATAGAAATCATCACATCTTGTGGAGAACATTCTTTTTTTGCTATAAATCCCCACGGATTCCCGAAGTCTATGTCGGCCTCGAACCAATAAAAATGCACGCCTTCTTTAGGTCTTCGGTTGCCGGAAGGGATATAGTAGGTAACATATCCCCCACACCCCAGCCGACCTGAGGCCATCACGGGAATCAAAGGGAGTCGCGTTTAGCGCTGCCGCTGCGACCTGCTTCGGCTACATTGACAAGCGACTCCACTCATCACCCTAGCGCCCGAGCTCATGAAAAATGGAGGTTGGTCTGCGACCTCCGACAACTAATTCGCCTCCGCTCATGACGGGCTGTGCCAGAGCCTCCTTCGGTCCTGGTCCGAGGTCTTCTTCTAGAGCATTACTTGCTCGCAGAAGGAGGTGGCGGCAGTCCAAGCGCTTGCACATCGTACCATCGCTACGTCGTTAGTAAAGCAGCGATCGAGAGATCCAATCTTAGGGCCGCCACTAGGACCCGGCTCAGCGTCTCCCATGACGAGCATCGTATGCAGACACCGTCTCAATGATGCCAACTACAGTGTTTAATTTTATTTTATGTTTAACTTTTCGTACATAATATGCTTATGTGAGATTTTATATGCTATCATCCTCACCATCGTCATAACACTTTCCAAGTTACGTCCAAACTCACACGTTGAATAGTCGAGGTCGGTTATTGTTTTTGATTATATCAATCCCTTTTCCTGAACTGAATTCGTGGATTAGTTTGAGTTCGATCACGATATTCAAATGTCTTTATAATCAAAAATCTGCCCTTGTAGACAAGTGGTAATACGAAGAATATAGAAGAATGATATGGGTGAATTTCAACATCTACGAAATTTTACCTAATTTTGGTGTTTTTTTTTGTTACTATATATATGGATAATATTATTCTATAATCAGGTAGAATACGCATAATAGATGCAAGAAAAGCTAGAAAAGTCTAATTAAGCCCGAAAATTACAAAAATATTATCGACACCTAAATTGTCAATACACCAAAATTGGGATTTTAGCACCAAAATTAGATAAGTCAAATTATGAAGAACTTCTGAGGTGAAATTTTCTTTAATTATTATCTTCTTATTTTTCAAAGATAAAACTAATAAGTCCTTGTTAGTATGCGGTTTGCACAAGCATGTGTCATGAAACTGTGAGCTAGGTCGTACAATCCAAAAAGGGTCGTAATCTCCACCATTACCGGTGAAATTCACGTCCAAACCAGGGTTGAGTTCAACGGGCACTGGCAGTATCATACCCAGGATATTGGGGATACCCAGGACTTGCTCACCAGCCGCAAGAGCTAGTTAACTTGCTGGCTAATCTCTTCGCAGCCAACTCCCTCGCTCGGCTCGATGACTGTGGTGTGCAGCCGCCAATCATTACCAGCTGTGGCTACTCAATGACTGATATTCGTATCAGGCAACGCGACGTTCGTATCACACTGCATACTCGACGTCCGCAAAGCCAGTGGCCCCAATGGTATTCCAGCGGTGGTCTTGAGAAAATGCGCAGCTGAGTTGTCTCCAGCGCTAACACGGCTGTATCGCCTCTTTTATTGCTCAGGATCGGTCCCGCGGGTTTAGAAGGAAGCGAACGTTCAACGAGTCCCCAAGAAGGGGGACTGCTCTGAACCCGGAAACTATCGACTCATAGCTGTAACCTTATACATTTGCAAGGTGTTAAGCAGATCATCAACGTACAAATCATACGTTATCTAGAGGATCACTCCATAATTCACGACCATGAGTACGGATTCAGGCCAAAACGTTCAACGGGTGATCTGGCGTACGTCACACATCTCTGGGGTGAGGCCATGAACAAGCAGGGCGAGTCACTGGCCATCAGTTTTGATTTCGCCAAAGCTTTCGATAGGGTCTGGCACAGTTCGCTTCTTTCCAAGCTCCCGGCTTACTCTATATAGGCAGCATCCACTGCTATGCAGATGTCAGCACCCTGCATGGGTGATATTTCGGACAACCCAACAACAGCAAAGAAGGCAACTTCTCTCTGAGCTTGACCGAAACCTGGATCACATTTCCCAATGGGGCTCCGCGGGAGCAGAGATGTCTTCTGTACAAGACACAAGTTCGTCCTTGCGTGGAATACTGTTCTCATCTCTGGGATAGCTCCGCACAGTATCTACTAGACGCTCTCGATAGACTGCAGCGGCGTTCAATCCGAATCATAGATAGTCCCGAGGTCACCAAAAGTCTTAAACCTCTACAACTACGAAGAGATGTAGCTTCATTGGCAGTCCTCTATCGGCTGTACCATGGTGAGTGTCCTGATGAGCTCTTCCAACTGGTCCCACCATCTCCCTTTCTACACAGGACAACGCGCGCAGGATTTAGATGTTACCCACATACGGTACAAACAATTCCATCAAGAACCAAGCGGTTCGGCGACTCTTTTCTACGTCACACCATTAAGTCCTGAAATGCTCTGCCAGCACACGTGTTTTGCGGTAGATGCACCGGAACAGCATTCCGGTAGACGTAGGTTGGAATCCTGTTTCGAGCATGAATTCGTTTTCTACATTAATTTAATGAAAATATACATAGAATCGCTAAAATAACCCCCAGAAATTATAAATCTAATTTTGGTGTAACTGAGCAATTTTGGTGATTAGTCAAACACCACCAAAATCACCAAAATTAGGCCACCAAAATTAGATTTGTGCCAAATAAGTTGATTTGCCAAAATACTATACAGAATATTATATTTACATTACTATTATTTTGAACAAATACCGGACCCTTACGCTATACATTATGTATTTAAACAAATAACGAGCTTCAAACGTTTTAAATTATCAACACAAAAATTACCGAAATGTTGTCCGAGGGGCTTACGAGAGTATTACTTTCGTTTTTAGCGGGTAATCGGAGCAAGCTAGTACACCACTGGGACTGGTGCATGACAGTACATAACTAAATGATTCGAACGATGATAGTAACGTCCCAGTATCTATTTTCAGTACGATTCACGGTATGATTTTATTTTTGACACCAAAATTTGCAACTTATCGCGGACGGACCTTATACATTTTTTATAAGATAAAATATAGCACTAAATACTTGACTTAAATACTCAAGGGGTAGAAAAGCTAATACATAATAAAAATAAAAATAGGTATATCCTGTAAACTGACGGTGTGTTGATTGGGATGTGATTTTTCTTTATAAAACAGGTTGTGGACGCGCCACCAAACTTATATTTTATGTGGGAAATAATTTTTTTAATAATTATTAAAATAATTTCTTGTAACTTAATGTGTATGACTTTAATAAGATAATTAATTGCTTTCTTACACAAAAAAAAGATTTGCCGTATCTAAACTTTAAGGTATGATTTTCAGTGCCGCCGCCTCATTTTTACGTTTGAGAAATTCACCCATATATGCATGGTAAACGTTTACTTCCCTTAAATTTAACAAAACATTCTATTCTACGAAACGACAACCAACAGATTGCCACTTGTCTAGGGAGGCTATTAAAAAAGAAGGGGTTTTATTTTATTTTCCAACTCCTTCAATGGACTTATAATTAATTTCGATGCGGGTTCCAATTTACTTCAACTCTTTCTTGCAGTGCATTAAGAAACAGTTTATTATTTCCCCGCCCGATTTTTAATAGAATACATTTTTTTGATAAATTGATGAGTTAAGAGATCGATAATGCAGAAATGCAAACACTGAACCTTGAGTTATTTGAGTTGTAAGGTTTTAATTTAATTATTTATATCGGCTAGAAATGGCTGAACGTCCATTTAGAGATTCGTGTTTAGAAGCAAGACAAAAAATGAATAGGTAAACCATGATGTTTGGGGCTCAAGCCAACCTGCACATTAAAGGATGAGGTTACGGCTTAGTCAGACAATAGTTGCTCCCATATATACGGTAAATACTTAAGCAAGATACATCAGATTTCAGGAAGGGGCGATTATTTGAGGCTTTCGATTTTTTAGATTTTCTTTATTTTGCTTTCTACTTCACCTTCGAACTTGGCAAGTTATGAGTGACATGGCTATAAGATATATAATTCTGATTCTATAATTCTTTCTGTATATTCACCGCCCTGAGATTGCTTTGGTAATGCCACAAAACGTGATAACGAACTTCGTTCTGCTGATATTTTCACCCATAGCTGGTTGAGTACTGATAGTAATTGTATATGTGAAGAGAGTCATTGCATATAACACGTTAACATTTAATTGATTTTGAAATAGGAAATTGAACGTCTAAGCCAACTGGTGAGTGAAGAAGAGCCACTCCCGCCACCAGTATCTTTGTTAGAAGATGAAGTGACACGTTGGATGGCCGCAATTTCTTACGTAGAACAGCCTTATGAAGGACCAATGGGACTAACACTACGCCGATTCGTGCCACGCGATCGTCTTGTTCAACAAAACATCCAACGCATGGCAGAACTAGCTAAAGGCATGCATGCCATGCAAGGTATGCCTGAATCAGCTCCAAGTCAACCACAAGAAGAACCTGAAAAAGAAGAGGAAGAAGAAAAAAATATAGAGGAACTAAAAGAAGTGGAGGAAGAGGAAAAAAATATAGAGGAATCAAAAGAAGTAGAGGAAGAGGAAAAAAATATAGAGGAACCAAAAGAAGTAGATGCAGAAGAAAAAATTAACGAACAACTAAGAATTACACTTGGAGTAATAGCAGACGGAGAGGAAGAAGAAATAAGCAGAGAAGAACCCAATTCAGTTGCAACACAGACAAAGAATGAGACTTTCGCATTGACCCCTCTTGATGAGGGTTTCTTTGAACCTGCACAGAAGATTATCGCAGAAAGTAAGTATTATTTTGTTACTTTCTTAGAAGCTTCCGCTGTAGTTAGTAATTGGCAATTAATTAAAACTATCATAGTTTCGAGTTAGACAGTTAATTTCAACTTATAGGCAGATAAAATTTGTTAAAATTAAAAATGTAATCTAATATCAAAATGAAAACTAAATATATTAAAATTTTGCAGAATCTAATGGACCACACGAAGGAGGTGAATCAGAATACGTAGAACTAACACCGCCGCGCGAAACTCGACAGAACCCTAATTTAGGGAGGACGAAAAATCTCGTCGCTGAGAACATGGGACTTTTGCGGACCGGGTTGTGAGTTAATCCAGTAATTTATATATTTATTGAAATTAGTATCATTTCTCCACAAATTTTACAGGTAGGTGATATTTGAAGGTACCATCTAAAAATATACTCTTGCTATATAACTTTCTATCGAATGAGCAACATTTAAATTAATACTCTTACTTACTTATTACAGAATTGTGTTGCTTTAGACATTTTTGACATAACTTTTAACACTTTATTAGTTATGCCATACATATTCCATAAGAATTAGCCTATCGTAGTTCACTACAGGACAAAGGGATCTTCCAATATGCGCCATTTCTTCTGAACTTCCGCCTTCCGCGTCCAGTCTATCTCAGCCACCCTTTTCAGTTTGCAGTCCATCTGGCTTATAATTTATTATAGAATATATTTTATAATATATTACATAATTATTCTATACCTACTACAAATTCTAGGTATATCAGATGTATAAAATGCGTATTATAATAAATTTTGTTTTTTTTTAATTTCAAGCAAGTTTTATACATATAAGTTAACTCAATATGGAGTAGATTTGATAATTAAAAGTCTCTGGGTTATGTAGGGTATTATGTATTTAAAATAAACTACAAATAAATAAACGCAAATATCTGTGTACCCACAAGTGCTCATAAAGGTGTTAACATTATCTAGGTGTTTCCAATAGGCACTCATGAAATTGTCATTTTATGTGTGTCATAAACTTGGAGTTCCACTTTAGGGGCGTTTTATTCGAAGATTAATTCATGTGTGATCAGGATATACTGCAGACTACATAAACTTACACTTAACATAGCAGTGTGACCTTACTCCACCCTGTATGCATACCTACACTCTGGTACTCACAGCAAAGTGCCGACAGCGCTGGTTGTTTATACGTGCAAGTAACATGTTTACTCAAGAATTGATTGAAAATCGCATTTACTTCAGAGGCTGTATCTCAACATATCACATTACTGAACCTGCTATATAATGAAACATAAAAGAATACCTCGTGCATCAAATCGTTTCAAAGATATTATGATGTCTGAACGAGCGTATTAGGAACTATCTACTGATTGTACAGTACCATTTACAACTACAGAATTTCGACAATTTATTTACTGCATTTCAATTTTGTTGGGGTTTGTTTTGAAGCACTTTCGCTTTATTGTAAAGGCATACAATGTTCTTCAAAGCATTTCTAAGTGAACTCAGACTTCCTTACGCGGCGAGCACGATTCGAATTGGAAGAAGAACAATTGCCGTCCGAGTGGGCTTGTTAGCTTGAATAATTTACTTATTGCATATAATTTATTTATTATATATAATTTATATATAATTATTATATATTATTATAAATAATTTACTTATTATATATAATTTCGAGTACGCTTTTAAGCACTTACGGTTTTAACCCTATTACACTTGCCGGTGTGCTTAGATTTTTAGGCACTGACAGATTTACATTAAAAGATTACTTGCCGCCGTGCACACGCCACCGTGGTTATTTCTAACTTGAAATATGAAAATAGAGGCATTGCAGATTCTAGAAATAAACCGGCGCCAACATTTTTAGGGTAGAGTTTTTGCCTTAAAGAGCAGTCGATTGTATTTTTCTTTCTTTTACCACAAGTAATATGCATTCAAAACTAAATCTATTATCTTCTCTTCACTTCGTCTAGTAGTTTTTGTATATTGCCTAAAACAACAATAGTTTTATTGTGCGTTTTATTGATTAGCTGCTAATTTAATTGCTGAAATAACATTTCTTATTCACTTCTTATCTTCTCTATCCGAGCAGTCAGTTTTGTATTACTAAACTTTTTTTTCCTTTCAATACGTATAGCAGGTTGTAGTTGACCACAGAAAGTAAATAGGTCAAAGTGATTTGTGTAAGTAGCTAGATAGAAATGTTTATTCTAGGGATAATGTAATGTTGACAATCAACACCCCTCGTCATATTGTTCTTGCATGTCATATAAGTAAACAAGTACATAGTGCTGCCGATTTTCAAACCGCACTCGCTTATCTTTTATGTAAAACTCTTTATAGATGGTGTAATATAACCTTCCCAATCTGAAATAACGATTTATTAATTTATTTCAATACCTTTTCGCTATTGAATTTGGTGGATATTATTTAGTTGTATATCTTACTACATAATTGCACTCTAAATTTACAAAGCAAGTCTAATTTGAAAATTAGTCAAATTCCTCCTCACTTCATCGTATGTACCTATTTCAATATAGTCACGTCACACGTAACAGTGACGAGCTTGAGCCACGCCAGATTCTAATATAAATAAGTGATAGCACACATGTTTGCAACCCCGTAAATAAGCAAAAGCAAAAGCTGGTTTGTTATTCTTATTAATGACACAATATCCAATTACAGTCTATTTCCAAATTTATACCTTAATTGCACGAATACATTTAATTATTTGACTAACAATTATTGGAGGAAAAAAAATAGGTAGTTAAAGTCAAAATGAAGGAAAGCTGTTTCCATTTCCATTGTTTCATAATGGGGAGAAAAAGTATCGATACGCTAGCGTATTTCAAATTATTTATTCATTAATTACAGTCCTTTCCTCAAGAAATACTTTTTCTGCTTCGAATTCGATCGAATCGAAAGTTTTATACATGGAAGTATGTAGTTCAAAACTTAGTTATTAGAGTGAACCATAAATTGTGAGTCTGGCGTGAAACCTAGTTCTTGATTCAAAATTAACAAGCAGTAAATGATACAACTCAGTATATTATGCTATATAGAGTAGGTATACCTATTTAGAACTATATTATATTGTTTTTATTCATAACGTTTACTTTGAGCGATTCATGATTTCATATCATAATTTCACATTGAATAAAAAAATATCTGTATTGAAGTCAACATACCCACCTACATTGTATCTACATGAAATAGTTTTAATGTAGCCCTGAAGCACAACGGCACTTGATTACCTAAACTCTTCCTCATCTTAGTCATTCTTAGTCCACATCATCATCAATCTCGTAGTACATATCCCGGTTGCATCCGAGGGTTCCACCTCGGAAACCGGGGTCCGCTTTCTTTTCTTCGACAATGTAGTATTAATTACAGGACAAATAAGGACTACCGAATACCTGTCTCCTTACTGCCAACCAATCTGCGCTGGTTGAGAGTAGTTCACCCGACCGGTGAGATGAGGTGAAACTATGTAACTACATCATTTAAAAACACTTTAGACCAATCAAATAGCACCACTCCTAGGAGACTTTAGTTGCGCATGGAAATGAAATGTTATGAGTGAATGTTACATTTTTGTTACAAATTACATTAAAATTTTCGCCCTGGTCGCTTTAAAAATTATTTGATAAAGAATTTCCCCTCGTTAATCGAATATTTTAAATTCTAGTCAATCATCCCGGTCTTCTATGTATACTACTAGACAAGCTGTTTAGAACAAAAATAGTGTACGGTTCCGAGGGTGAAGCGGGAATGGAGGAGGGGTCGGAACAAGAGACAGTAAGAGCAAATGAATCTTGATGCCATTATAAGAAGTTGAGCATGGTAGATGATTAGATACTGGTCTTTCCAACCAAGACAAAGTATTGATTTCGTACAGCCAGTCCAGTAGTATTACATAGAAGCGAATGAACTGCACGTATTTATCAGTCGGCAGTGTGATGGTAGGTACCTACTTAATAGATTACAGGTACATAGGCACTACGAATACAGTTTGATTTGGTAATAATGAACGAATATATTCTGCATAGTCTTAATCTAAATAGGGAAATACCTACAGATTTGATGAAGAATTTCGCCTCGTTAATATCTCTAGCAGAATTTTGGATATTACTGCGTTATTACATATTTCTGCGCATTCATGTGACTACAAAGGATAACATTTAATTATGTACACCGTCAACGTACCTAACTAAAGATATATTGAAGGGAATGAGGTAGGGATTAGAAGTTGTTCGGCATTCGCAGATCCTTTCAAATCACATCACGTCTTTCAGATCAAACTTATATAATACAACACAGCACAACACGCACAGTAACTTGATACATTTTAGCAGTTTGAGGAGTCAGCCGAAAAATGCCAACTTAACAAAAATATTTTGGACAAACAAATCCGGCGTAACATGTGAGGAGCTAGGGACAGAATTTATTACTACACGAATAGTTTCATTACGCAAGTATTTTGATGTAGTTATTCTAATTATTTTGGCTGATCCAACCTTTCTCTTAGCTATTTTTTCAGTAAAAGCTTATTTTCTATCATACATCACAAACCACAACCTTTATATCTTAGAAGTGTATACATTGTTGATACTATACTAGAAATTACCAACTAGATATTTTAATTCGCTTAGTTTGCGATTAGAGTAGACCTTTTGGTAGTGACTCATTAGTACCTAGGTACTCATTACGCACTCGTACACTGCGGCCGTCTGCTATGCTGTCTCGTGCGTGTACACGTGCACTTGTGTCGTGCAATATTAAGCAAATTTCGAGGAATACGACTGTCATACGAAACGAAGTTCAAAATTAATGTTCAGTGTAAGTGATGGCGTGTTACTTGTTGCGTTACACAGCCATATTTACCGTTTGCATGAACGCCATTCAAAACATATCAACAAAATCAACAGGATTTATTTATTAGACAGCCGATTTTTGTCATTCCTTACCTAATTATATATGTATATGTGTGATCCGCAATGAAAATAATTTTCTTTCTTCTTTCTTTCTTTCCTTCTATGTGTATTTACTGAACTTTCCCACCAATATGCATCGCGCTGGCCAACATTCGAAATTATGTGTATCGATGAGGTGCTCTTATGCACTAACTTGATCTTATAAAATTTTGAACTTCGAAATTCAGTATCACAGTCGAAGAAACTAACTTGCATGAAATAGTACGCATTCGAGTATACTATTAAAACGTATTATAATATAATCTATATGATATTGTGCAGCACTATGCAGGCGCCAGGTACTACAGTCAAGCCGCATCACCATCACGTGTTGGACAATGATCCCGCCGACCCCATCTATAGTATGGCACTCATTACTGCGATTGGCAGCGCTCTTGCTATGACAATCGCCGGTTTTGCATTCGGCTGGTACACGTAAGTATAATTTTATCAGCTATCTTACCACGGTGCGTACTGTGTAAATGGAAAGAGTGTCACCAGAAGAAGCGAAAACATGTGCGTAGCGGTGCGTCGTATCTATATCGTATCCGTTTTGCAGGCGATTCGTGCTCGGCATAGTCTGTTCGTGGTCGTCTATCATGTGTGTTATCACGCACCGTGGAAAGAAGTGCCTTAAGAAAGATGTAGAAAACAGTGTAAACAGTGAATATCCTAAACTGATTTACACTAATTTACAGGCTAGCAAAAAGAGCAAAGGCCGCCGCAGACGTTGACTATCCCGCCTACGGTGTTACTGGACCGACTGTAGATTCATCGGGTGACAGAAAACTTGCCCACTCCGCTCATATGTACCACTACCAACACCAGAAACAACAGATCATCGCCATGGAAAAGTAAAAAGCCGTTCACAGTAAAAAAAACATCACAATACTTCATTAAACGTATTTTTTGTTTGGCTTTTGCGGTAGTGACTGTCCGGTTTTTTTATTTTGCACAGCGTTCATCTACAGCTTAAAACATGTTTAGAGCGTGTATCTAAAGAGTGAGAGTTTTCATTTATATACGAACTTAATAAACATAAAAGTTATTTAAAAGATTTACGATTCAAAAAATGCTTTACAAAAACACAGCAAGCCGATCTTAGCCGGACTCTCGCTCTTTCCGATAACATGTCGCATCGAAAGTTGGGTTCAGTAGTACTTATATAAAGTGTACCTACATCAATAAAGTTGATATTAATTTTCAGGAATTGCTTAGAACAACGTAATGGCTCCATGTCGGACCCCGAGTCTGAAGAAGAAAACGAAGAGGGTGACTACACTGTTTACGAATGCCCCGGATTCGCTACGGTAATTGAATTTCTTATCAAATTTATTTAAGTCAGTCTTCGAGAGACCTTTTTATTCGAAAGCCATTTATAATTAACTAAAGGAAAATCGATAAAACGGAATATACTGAACACACTATCCCCTATTATTAAAAATTAGTAGTAAAATCTATCTATACATTTAACAATTACAAGTCGATTTGTTCACGCTTCAGATACTCAAAAACTGCATCAATGGTTATTTTTTCGCACAATGATCGACAGGTTGCTACATTTACACTATAATTACCATCCATATGCTCTCGCCTAATTGCCTTCGGGCGGCCTGCTTCTGCTAGGGTGACAGTTGGCTACACCCGTCACCCCAGGCCCGCGCTCATGGAGGACGGAGGTCATTCTGCGACCTCCGACGTCCATGTCACCTCCGCTCATTACGGGCTGCACATGACTGAGCCTGTGCTGTATATATCTGTCTGTGCTAAACAGCTCTAACCCTTAATCGCCTTCTACGAGGACACTGCATGGGAAGAGATGGCGTAGGCCCAAATTCTACTCTGCCGGGAAAAATACTTATCTTTTGTTATTTTAATGCTTGAAGTTTTGGTTGAAGCAGAAATTTATTAAATGCTTTGTATATGGTTAATGGTCGGTGTCTCCTCCGACGGATTCATGACGGATCTTACCGCCATTAATGATGCTCTTCACAAAGTAATCCAAAAAGGCAAAATCTTAAAATATGTCGAAACGCCAGCTGAATGGAACAAGTATACTTAATAGGGCGAGAGGCCCGGCCATGGACCTCACATGTCCAGCCGTGGACTACAGTAGGGTAATTAATTGATACTTAAACCCAGATTTATGTACACGCGGACGAAGTCGCGGGCACAGCTAGGCGGTATATACCTATACCTACATGTAAAGTTGTCCGTAAACGTGCTTATTTGTCTGACGCGCAGTGAGTTGGTCTCACATTGAAAATCATTTATCACATGACGTGTGAAAAACATCACAGCATGATTGAGAAATAGGCCAGGAATAAGGTTATGCAGAAATATATACAATTCTTTATAAAATGTATTCAAATTTAATTTGTATGAATCCACAGACAGGCGAAATGGAAGTGAAAAACCCGTTATTCTCCGAAGATCCGACACCTCCAACCCCCGGCAAGTGCGAACTGGTGAAACCTCAACCAAAGGATTAATCTTGCAAAAGATCTAGACCTTCCCGTGGCCTCAAACATACCTGGCAAACTATAATATCGTATGCTTACATTACTATGTTCTTGTAAATTTGATTATATTTTTCCACCCAGTACAAATATTATTGTGAAGCAGGTATGTAAACAACAGAGCTTTATGTAACTGATTGACCGTTGCCAAATGAATAAGGAATCTATGCGTAGATAAAGTAAATATATGATTTAAGTACATAGTATATTTATTTATAATATACACTTTATTGTACACAAGTAATAATGCATTATTAAAATCTATAAGACTACGGAAGCAGTTGGGCGATCTATTCGCTTCAAGCGATCTCTGCCAGTACTAGTATCTAGCTTTCTGTACTTACGACCTAATTTTCAGTAAACTAACAGCACACTACTGGCTTGGCAAATCTAGTGTCAAATTCATTTGCTTTATGTATTTAGTACGATCTTATTTTTTATTTTACTATAATTATCTTTTCACTATTGTTTTTTAATATTATTATAATAGCTGAATCAATATTTATTGTAATTATTTATTTATTATTGTATTTAAGTATATGTTAGGTCTGTACATTGTTCTCTTTTAAGAATAACTATGCGATGTTGACACAAGTTTAAAATGTAGGACATTGTATCACATTAGCCGTCGAGATGTATATCATTGTAGGTATGTAGTAGAATCAGCCGTGTACAAATTAATAACTTCAATGGGCTCTGTAGATTCCTCACAGTTCGATGTTGTCACCACTGGGAGTTGCTGTTGCCATAGCTAAATATATTTTATGATATAGAATACCCATGTACTTAATTCAAATAATTTACTCTTCGCTCTAATTAATAATATAATACATTTATCTTAATCGTAACGTTAAATGTTTAAATGTTTACTAGACAAGGTACAACTGTTGCAATATTACATATTTTTAAATGGAAAAATAAGTATATATTAGCAATGCACGTTCATGCACACCCGCCGCCCGGCAGGTTGGTTATGTCGGACTGGGCCTGGGCCTGCCTGGATGAAAGGTGACCCAATAAGAAATTTACCTCGCACCCCGGCTGACCCTGGCCCATTTCCAAATTCGAGGTGCTCCCTCGTGTGTGAACCACAGTGCCAGCCGACTTCTGCTGTAATGACAGGTGGCTCCACCTGCCACCCCTGCTCATGGAGGAATAACTTCCAACGGCTGAGTGGCCTCCACCGCAAAGCGCTCGTTTCGTGAATTTTTGCCGTCTCCTTCACGAGCATTAATTGCCTCTAGAAGGAGGCAGTGACAGCCTACGTGCTCGCATTCCACACCATACCATGTATCATGTCCAGCCAGTCCTCCATGATGGTTCTTATCGCCGCTACTACGGCTGCACCCTTGACCTTGAATGTCTATGAAGTGTATTTAGCTTAGAGTATGCATTATGTATACTCTAAGGTATTTACCTACTAAGTACAGTCACCCTCAGAAGTTGCTTAACAAGATTTTAGAGCTAAGGTGGTTGGTAACTTAGCATGTATTAAGCTAATGCCGAAGGTGACTGTACCATAAGATGATTTTATCCGAATTGTATGTAGTGTAAAAATTAAATGTTATCAAACAGCATCATAGTACGTAAGTACTTACAAAATGTACTGATTAAAACCTTATTATTCCTTACAAATATAATAAACACGTTACATAAGTATATTAGACTCCTGTTTATAAACTGTATTCTATTTAGTAGATATTTTTATCTACTTCCATTTATCAATCCACTTATAGAGAATATATAGTTCCTTCCCAAAGACTACTGAATTTTAATTATTATTATGCAAACTCTATATATCGATTCTGTATATGTTCGGCCTAAACTCTTAAAAATAAGTTGGTAATGAAACAAATATCATTAAAATTTTGGTATTTTAGGGCCGATTTGTTTTTATTCCTTACAAAAATTCACGCTGTTACGTTTCATGAAAAAGTATTGGGGTTTAGGTAAACTAAATCCTTTCACTTGAATTTATTACACATGCTCTACATCATAAGACTTATATTCTGTTAACGTCAATTTTGCCTAATGATAACCTGTATGAACCAACGACCAATCACTTACAAAATTATATCATTAAGCCCCCCTAGACAAGTAGCAGTTCGTTTGTAGAATACCATAATCAATTTGGATAGGAAAAAGTAAATGCTCCGACGGGACTCGAACCTGCAATCTTTCCCTTGCACGGGAATACTACTACTATTCGAAATTCTCCCATACAACCATCCCGGGGGAATCTAAATTGATTTGTAACAGTTAGCATGCTAATTGCTTTAAAAAAATTAATTACATAGAATACAATAGGTAGAATGATGGACTTGACACGTATTTTGACATTTATGACAATTGTAAACGTTTGTCTATCCCTTACTTGTCTAGACGGGTACACCGCTGATTGGAAACCACTTCTCTATTCGAACTTTAAAACATTCACATATTTAAAAATCCGACGAATGTGTGTCTTTTTAAGATAGTACATACCTAATTAGAATCATTTTTTTTATTATTTTGTATACTTACATTTGAATTCATCCGTACAATTTACAACCCTACATATCTTCTACTAACTATTTACCTGTGTACAATTTCATAAAAGTTTATTAATACAATTAAGATAAAAGTATATTACATATAAATATTATTAAATGTATAAATGAAAAATATGGCACAACACAGAAACCTCACCGTAGATGTTGATACACATGTGTTCGACTATCTACATTGTAGTAAAAGAGAAATATTAAATATTATCTATTTAATCTATCATGTAGTTGTTATATATTATCTGTGTAATATATGTTACAGATGTGTGTCGTATTTTACCACGTTTCGCAATTTTAACTTACTTGCTTTCTTGTATGTTCCATCTTGTAACAGAATTATGATATTCTTGACATGAAATCAGAACTGTAGTGGCATGCAAGAGAGCTTTAAGAAAAGCATGTAGTCCGTTTTCAAAACGTGGTACTTAAAGTTAAATTTCATATTCAAGTGACATTCAATAGCGTGCTTAATAAATTCGTGTACAGTCCATGCTGTAGGTACTATGAATTGAAGAACACAGATGTGTAGGAGCGCCATTAGATATTCAATATAAGTGTATATTGAGAATATTGACACAATATTGACATATTCCATGCCTATCTAGGATACCGATACTGAATTGAGATATTGGATGGCAATATACATTGATTGTACCTATACATTGATTGTACCTCTATTTTATTATATTTAGATATTGAAAGTGTAATCCCACTGAACTAAGAGTTTATGTATGGGAGTATAAAATCATTTAGATAGGAGATTCAATTATCCATAAATATTAAACAGTATAATATGTATAACAACTAATGTATTTTACATCTTATATTATGACTTATCGCATAAACTGGGAAACCGGTTTTGTGACCAAGCAACCTTCAAGCAAATAGATAATAGCGGGGTTTACAAATGCAGTTCGGACCGCGTGTCGGGGGGGCCAACATTCCGCTAAAACATTTTTTACTAAAATATTTCCGCGGTCACGTGAAGACGACATGAAAACGTCGTTTACCGCTAAGGAAACTGTGAAACGATGCGTATGCGCTGGTAGGCTATATCCATGATTCCTTCGTTCTGGACTGTACATGTGAACCCCGCTAATAGTACTGACACTGTCAGTAGGTTCTGTACTGACGTAGATTGGTCGGAAACCCGGCTTTTGCCATCATGGCAAAAAATCGCAGAATTAAAATCTATAAAAATGTTTTATCTCTGTATATGTACCTGAAATGATTAGAATCTTGAACTATATTTTTAAAACATAATATATAAATCTATAATGTCATGTACCTAAGTAAGAAATACTATGTTTATTACATTATCAATCTATTTACAATGACTTCTATGTTATATTAGAGATGAGAATGGCTATACGATACAAATTACGTCAACTACTTGATCGGCATCAAACGCTCGTCTTTGTGACTTATACAGAGGACAGCACACAGAAATTACTCATTATAAACAGACTCGTATAGTCATTAGTATAAAATTTGACGACTGACTAAACCGATTATTGCATCACCCTCAAATCTGTCACAATTTTTCTTTAAATAGTTCGTCTTGTAATCATAGAAGTCAATGTATTTACCTAAATGTTGTTCATAAAGAAAATGTATTATCTACCTAATCACTAAATTAATCACAGAAGGCAGCTACTTAATTATAAAATAATATCAAGCAGGTATATACTAGTTATTTTTCGAATATTTTATGTACTTATCTACCTAATATATCATTCTGTCAATTGAAATTGACTGAGGTCGGAGGTCTCACGTGCCACGTATTCTAAGTATCAACTAAATCCAGATGCCAAATAAGTAGTTAATATTACATAATTATCTAAAGTTATTGTGATTCCACTTCTGTTGCGCTTCCTTGTAAGGTCGGTAGTAAGATGTACATGCATATTTACCCGATTTTTAATTTGGAACATTTACGCGTCCGTCGGTAACATGAGTAAAAGTGGCTACGCTAGAACTATTATTTTTCTGTAGCCCCCTAAATCACTTTTGTTCCATTTTGTAGATCATTCTCTGTCGTACGGTACTTAGACTGACAGATTATGGAATAGTTCAAACTGTTGGGTTTCAAAAATAGTAGACCTATATACTTATATAAGTGGAGTCTCACTTTTGTTCCCGATGTGCCAAACCAATAATATTTTAAAGTAACTTGAAATAAAACTGTATCTCTTATTAAGCTTCTGTCAGTTGTTATGGTATTTACTATTACATGGGGGGCACAAACTACAAAAAAAACTAAAGCAAAGCTACAAAAATCATTACGTGCTCACCCATCAGATAGCATTTTGAACTAACCATGTGCATTGTTCATCAATATTATATAGCACTGATAAAGGTTTATAATAAGAGATTTAACAACCAACACCATTATCCCCCAGTTAACCTTCGGAAATTGTATAAAATTGATATTAATATTCACAAGCGGAGCAGCTATTCCACCTCGGTCAACTACTCGGTCGGTGAACTAATTAGTGTTGAGTTTTGTGCGCTTAGCTTATTAACCAAAATGTTAAGAAATATTATCGTTGTATATCAAATGTACCAACCTATTATAATTATTATATAATTTATATGCAGCCTATATAATTAATATGTTTTGTTATATAGATATATTGCTTTGTTATATTTAATGATGTTTATAACCAATTTGTCTTTTGAACACACTGCCGCACTGCAACATATTGTGAATCAACTGTTATTTAAAATTGTTATACTTTAGATAAATATTTCTGTTAATGAAGCGCCAAAAATATCGTTTCAAAATCATGTATCTATCTCAAATAATGTATTGATTGATCCTGTAACCGTAGATATAAGTCTCGATCAAAGATACCTATAAAATAATCATGTTAAAAAATATCAAAAACAAATTGGTGTATTTATTTAATGTGTAGTTTAATTATTTCTGAGAATATATTAAGTTTTAAATGGATTGATGTGATATATTATATTGTATTAAATATATATGTATATATATACAAAACATGTCTTTTTATTAATTCTACGAATCTCCCCACACCTGATATTTTTGCAGTCTTCCAGTTTTTTGTAAAGTCGGTCGGGGATATTGTCTTGAATGTGGAAGGAGTAAACTCCTTAACTTCGAGGTAAATCCTCGAATGCAACTGAATATTAACACGACCGATGCCATGCCATGCCATGGGTACGAACATCATAGCATACGGATCCATTATCTGGTCAGTTGTGCCCACAGGTAAAAACAAGAAATCAATATTTTATTTATAACTTGATTTGATCCAACAGTTGAAAAAATGTTTTGTCATGTAATTAAAAAAATATAACAATCGTAAGATTCCAACCTGCTACGATTTTTCCAAGCTACAATATGATGTAGATCTTGCAAGGAAGGCAATAGCTTTCTACAGGGCCGGTAGCACGATTGTGATGCCCCTTGCATTGCAAACGTTCATAGGCGACGGTAACCCCTTTTCATCAGATAGGCCGTGTGCTTGTCTGCCAGGTAAGTAATATAAAAAAGAATGTAACATGAACATATCAGTCACTCATATGTTCATATTTCATGGGTGCTTCAAGTACTCAAGACCATTATTTACAGTCACGGATTCGAACTAATACCTACCACCCTTACAGCCACCTTCCAACGTGATGGGCTTGATACATCCTGCTGCAGGGTTGTAAGGAAGAAAATCTAATTGAAGAATTAGATAGGACAACAAACGCTTTCAAAATTATGAGGTTATTATCAATTATAGACTTGAATCAATTATCTTATTGCAGTCCACAGCCGGACATAGGCCTTTCCTAAAGTACCATAGCACCCGATACTATTAACTATACAAGACTTACCAAATATTAGTACTTCCCATTATTGAAAATTAAAGTCTTATTACCGACATTATATCGGTAGGTATATTTTATTTATGACACTTGTCATGTGATGGGGCAATCAAGGAAAAATTAAGATTACTCGGTAAGAGTAACATAAATTTTTTCTTGTAATGTAGTAAAGAAAACACTGATGAAGCTAAAAATTTATTAGTTTCGAACATCAATATTACGTGGATACCGTAAGTTTATTTATTTACTCTTCCTAATAACGGAGTGCTACACACCACATAGAGATCATAAAAGTTTTAATAGAATTCTTACAAAGAACAAATACGATTATGTGTGTACACTTTATTTAACTCTTTAAACTTTATACGCGATTAAAACATTGTAATGTAAAATTGTTAGATATAAAAGTACGTAAGTATTTAAACTGAAGAATTGGTATTTTAATTTTTAGTACTTCAAAAATTTGAAATGTTGTCAATTAACACTCATTTTATCCCTACAAAAACACTTATGGCTAGTACAAAAATAATTTATCTAATAAGAAATTAGATTTTTCATCTTCTTACACTATAATAATAAAATATAATAGGTAAAACACTGATACGGTAACAAATGTTGTACTCATTGCCAGAAGAAGACTTCCAATGACAGAATCACACGACTTCACTAGATGTTATTTTGTTGTACGCTTTATTCGACAGCGCACGACAATGTGTGGATAGAGGGACATTCGTCTAAGTATCTTTTTGTTTTATTCGTATGCACAACTCAACCATCTATTTACATTATCTTCTGTACGTCGGTCGTCAGTAAGTTGTGTGGATAGGTGCATATCACGATGTACAGAATTATTCATGATTAGATGATAACATCTCCGTTTACTTCATTACTCCGTGGTATATATGTAGGTATATTGTCAAATATTCGGGTGAATATTTGACATTCAGTTTCAGTCTCAGCATAATAACATACCTATTCATAGCACTGAAATTCTTAAATATAAAATAAAAATTCTAGCAATCACACTTCTACTGCATCACTACCACGACATGTTCTTAAGTGATTGTGTTTTGGACCACGTACCGGAGGGAGAGAGATGGTAAGTATAGTAAGTATATATATCCATCTCTTTCCTTCCGAGTCGTGGCGCGCTACACGGTGCTTGGTAGGCCCACTGCCTCAATTCGTCAACTAAAGTCCAACTTAAAATGCATTTTCTGGATGTGTCTAAACTAATGTAGGATACATTCCACTATAATTCCTAGAGAGCAATAATTTACCAGTAAATGAAGCAGAAATTAACAACAACTGCCGGAAAATGAATATAAATACAAAATTTGTGCATAGCCTTACTGAAAAAATATTACAAATTCATTTAAATTCCAGTTCCTACAACACTCGCGCCTGTCACCCTATCAGAAACAGGCCGCGACTGCGGCACGGCGAGCTCACCGTGGTCCCTACACCCGAAGGAGGTCATCACGAAAGAGAGGGCCCCGGGTATGCCAGGTTGTGAGAAATATATTGGCTCAGCTCACCTCCGGCAACTAAAGACCCAAAGACGGAGTGCGTTTTAATCGGTTCGAGTCCGGCATAACCTCTCCAACCAGCTACGGCGGGGGAGGTATCCGTGAGGACTTACCCCACGATATCAAAAAAGTATCTACAACATTAGATAATTTAAATGTAGGTATGAGATCTTTAACATTCATTTATATTAAGTTAATGAATATTCGATCTTGTCACGGCTGTCATAGTTTACATTCCACAGCGTGTATGGGGGCCTGTAGAAGGCTGACGGAATTGCCACGTCAAATGACAATGAAGAATGAGGAATAGATCAACTCTCTGGTCACGGGGAGCGTCTATTAGTCATTTGGATATTTCTTCATATAAATAAATAAATAAAATAATAAATAAATAAATATTCTAGGACAATCTACACAACGTCACCTAGACCCATGGTAAGCATAGTTTAACTAGCTTGTGTTACGGGTTTTAGAATGCGGATAAACATACATAGATACATTTTTTTTTGTAAATACATACATATTATACATAGAAACACCCAGACCAATGCAGATATTCATATTCAAAGCACACAAATATTTGCACTGAGCGGGAATCGAACCCGCGCCTCCTGCGTAGCAGTCGCGTTCACTACCGCACTAATCAATATACGACCTCCGTGGGAGGTCGTATATTGATTGTAGGTCCTATAAACGTGGCAGACAACTTATTCTACCTTGACTGACTTTTATAATGGACTTGTAAACTTATGAATGTTTAGGAAAATGAGCTCTATAACTTCGTAATTTTATAGTTACGAAACAGTGTTTACAAGAATTCATTAAACTTCTATACACTAAAGTTATATATTGCGCAAGTAATGCTTTTGATCACGACTGTTCTATTCAATATAGCCATAAGACTACATGATAAATTCATTATACATATTAAGTTACATACATTCCTATATTTACCAAATATAGTTTTACATATAGATAACGAGATCGATAACGTCTACGGTTAGTGTTACACAACGTGACTCTCTAAACGCTTTCTAACCAAGATAACATCTTTTCTTATTCAAATTAAATCATTACAAAAGGACAGACAAAAGATATATCACTTTATACCAAAACATTATTACATTATCACAGTAATTACATACAAGCTTCAAGCGGGGTTCAGACAGTAGCAACTTATATCAACAGCCGGGACGATTGCCACAATTGCCACACGCTGATTTCTACGTCGCCGGCTAGTCCATATCGATTTAAGTCGCTGCTGTGTCGACCGAGCTTCTATTATTGGAGTTCATCAGAAAGTGTTATTATAAATTTCAACGCCATGTAATTATTTGTATTTGGCAACGCATACATATATCATATCGATACACACACATACACACACACGCACACACACACACACACGCATACACACAAACATACATACATACATAGATAAACATATTAAACTAATTCAAAGTCGGTACAGTACCAATGTGGCATCATTTTTAAATAAAAACCTCTTATGAACATACTTAGACATTGTAGTCTACAAAACTTTAAAAAAATTGTTACAAAATTCTTACAGATAATTAAACAAAATGTAATGAGGCATATATATTTCGGCAGTTTATTACGCTATGCTTAGATTAAGTATGCTAGTGGTCAGTGATTAGAAACACCGTGAAAATGATATGAGATTTATTGCACATAGCGACGTGTTTACGTTCAACTTAAACACATTATTGTCAAAATTATTAATAATACTAACAATTGATAAACTGCTAAGTCCTAATTGATTGGTACCTACACAGTCAGCGCTTACAGACTACGATTCATAAATCAAATTTCGAATAGATACAGGAAATTTTCTATATCCCTATTGGTACTAATTTATAAGGGTAAATTTTGTACTTAAATTCATTGATGTAAAAATATATTTGCTTGATCATATCCATAGATTGTAAATTTTACAGACATTACCATAACAAATTGGTAAATTGTTGTAAATTCGTTCACATATTAAGACCATGAATTTAACGAAATTAGGACGAGCCTAATGTTGGGTCAGGTATCTAAATCCATTATATAGACAATCAATTACTCTAAAAACACATAGATAACATTTAGTTAAGGATTTATATACCTGCCAACAGGTGGACTCAGTCATCATTGTCCAATCCGATGAGCTCCGCTTGCAATCGCCCTTTGCTTCGGCAACAAGCTGTCAAACACAATATTCTAAGAGCGAGCCGAAATTGCGGGCTCAGGGATATTAATATAACAAACTTCCAAAAAGAGTTCATTATTCCCAGCCACACAATACCAAAATGTAACATAGGAACTTTAATTTCCTGATCGGTGAAGAATTCGTAAAGCTTCACGACCATAAAAGGTGCCCAGCTGAGCCAGAATACTGTGACGAGCACGAAGCTCATCCAGTGGCTCGGGTTGGATAAGTTCTCAGCTAGAGCCGTAGCATATTCCTTGTCGTGAATAGGTGCACCACTGTTCAGTTTGCGTTTCATTGAGAATATGTAGAAGTAGTTGTAAACGATAGATATGACACTGGGTCCCAGAACCAGGATGCCGAGGGTCGCGGTGTACGCGTACGTGGTGCCCCAGTCGAGCATGCAGATAAA
This sequence comes from Pelosia muscerda, assembly GCA_963691645.1. Lineage (NCBI taxonomy): Eukaryota > Metazoa > Arthropoda > Insecta > Lepidoptera > Erebidae > Pelosia > Pelosia muscerda. The sequence continues at coordinate 12,424,108 of OY829098.1, read as the reverse complement.
CGTCTCCTTGTCAAAGTTGGCTTCCTTTTTGTATCCGAGGAGAGGCGGACAGCAAAGCATCGCAGCGGATATCCATGTGAAAACCATCCAGCATTGACTCCTAGTACGCGTTTGTACCTGGTCCATACATGTTATTAATAACTCATAATAAACAGTTTTGCCTAACCTAGTATCACATTGCATTTTAGAGAAAACTGACTCATTATGAAATGTCTTAATTCGTATTTATTGTAACTTGAAAAACTATATAACTAGGTACTCAATAGTAATTACAGAATCAGAAAAGTTCTTATTTATTATCTTTGTCGATATATCATTAAAATCGGGTCAATAGCATAATAATAGGTGTAGTAGTTAATCAACAAAATTTAGTTGAGTATAAATTATTATCAGCATGAAATTCTAACAAAACTCAACATGCTTGGAAACTAGTAAGTAAGTCAAAGAAAATATTTATTTACATAGGTCAGAAAAAATTAATAGAAGTCGAAAACTGTTTAGAAACGCAAGTAGAAAGATAAAGAAATACAGTCTCAACGATTCTATTCAAAGTAGTAAAGGCTTCAGTATACCGAAATGAGCAATCTCTAAATGCAAATGCGTACGTATAAAATGCAAGCTTCTAAGAAATAAAATATTGAAAGGGATAACTACCGTCGCACTAACCGTCTCATAACGGAGAGGTTTCCGAACGGCGAGATAACGGTCAACTGATATCCACATGAAGGTGTACACAGAGACGGCCCAGAGCGTCACTTCCACATAGCCTGCCAGCCGGCACATTAGGTCCCCGAACATCCAGCGACCCGTGATGGCCGGGTATACTGATAGCGGTACCACTAACACGCCATACAACAGATCTGCCACCGCCAGCGAAAGTAAATAGTAATTGATCACTTCGTTCGATAGGCCTGTAGAAAAAAAAGTACTCATTAACATAGGAAATTTACAAGTTAATTTATAACTTTTAGAACAGATTGCCTAAATAACGTTTTCTTCCTTTGACAAAATTTCCTAATACAAGCATTGTTTATATGAAAGGGAAACCACCCCCAAGGCAAACAACTGTAATACAGTAGCCGATATACACGTTAAAAAGAAACCTGAAAAGTTCACTAGCTTATCCACTTCTGTGTGGATTTTATATTCCAACGGATAAAGAGCAATTAGGAATTAGTACGAGTACGTTGCCCTAGTTTTAGTTCAAGGTTCATATAGATCGGTCGCACATCATAATTACAGAATAGTAAACGTATCATGAAACATGTAGGGACAGAGGTTTTAAATCAACTATTATCGGGTCCAAGAAATGTGCATGAGCATGACTGTAACGTTCGGTATAAACCACAGAGGACCGAATAATGTTTAGATGATAATAATGAATACTTCAGTACTCTATGGTATAACCTCTACCGAAAGCAATAACCTAATATTTATAACAAAATTAAATTAGAGTGTCTGTTCTGTGTTCTGTGTCTGCACAGATAGTGCAATTTTATTTTCAATAGTTTTGTAATAATTGCCTTTTATTGCATTTACTACAAAAGTGTCTGAATTTGACTTGTTTTTTTGCTATAAAATATTGTAGTATCTATTACAGGGCATAACTTGAGTACTTTTATTTTAGAAAGGGTACCGCGAGAGCACACATCGAGGACCAGAGTGGAGATCGCATACGATATATTTTGTTTGCATAAGTTTTATGGTAGCCCCCAAAATTCTCATACGTACCTTTGAAGTTAAGAAACGATGCGATGATAAGTAGATTAGATATGACAATGGCGCCTCCCATCACGGCGATTACTGTGGCCTGCGTGAGCGACTCAAATGTGGCAAGAGGTGTGTCTGTCACGCTCACATCGAGACCGCTCGCCGCTCCGGTCCGAGCGCCCATCATCTTTGCCGGCATATTTCACTAGTATGTTATATAATTCTGAAATAAGGTGTATCCATAAGACAACTATTACTAATACAGCAATGCTACAAACAAGCAGGGCCCCGATGCTATTAATTGTCCACCATTGTCAACCACAAATGTCATTGAATTTTACTACACTTGTCCCTATACTGTTAAAGTTTAGAATAAAATGGCATTATGTAGAGTGCATGAAACGATGTAATAATCTCATTTTCATTTAATTTTGTTTAACTTTAAGTCTATGCAGTATAAGTATAAGGCTAAAAATAAGATATGCCCAGGATTCCAACTCAGGACCTCCCAAACGTAAGGCCGACTCCTTAACCACTATGCTATCATTCTCTGAGACTATTCCCAACTCAGTTGAGGTCGGCTTTCTAGACTAACTAAGATGCGGCTGAACTACGATATTTTCCGTGAAGGGAATCGGACCCAAAACCAAATTTTACGATATCGGAGTTCTATAGTAAGGCTAATTGGAATCCAACTACCCGTATGGCAACTGGGACCGACGGCTTAACGTGCTCTCCTAGGCACAACCACACCATTGCAAATAGCAATATTCATGCATACAAACATTTGCACTGAGCGGGGATCGAACCCGCGCCTCCTGTGTAGTAGGCGCGTTCACTACCGCCACGCCACAGAGAACATACGGGGCGACATTGGATTCTGAATTTCGAATACTTGTCTAACAAGGCCCTGTGGCTTAGTGGTCAGAGACAGGTTGCAGGTTAAAGTACTCACTTTTTCCAATTTTAAAACAATTTGAAAAAGTTAGCATATTATTGCCTAAAAATTTCATTGAAGCAAGAGAAAATACTACTTACTTCTGTGACAATTCAAAACTATACGTGTATAGTTTTACAGCTGTAACCACCTGTCACAATACTTACCATTATCTACCAATGTTTTATATTAGCTTCATTCAAAATCACCACATCTTGTCATACCTGTAATGAAGAAAGTTATCACATATTACTAATAATAATCATCATCATCATCTTCATGGTGATTTTGCAGTGGCGCTCTAAGTCTGATTGAAGCTTTGAGCTTTAGGGGAGCGACTGCTGTCTGACCACCCAATCCTCAGAGAAATCCTTCCGTCAACATATTTTTTTTTTATATTAATACGCCTATATCCCCAAAGGGGTAGGCAGGAGTGCTGGCACCCACATTTCGCCGGTTTATATTTAGATCCCAATGTAATAGGTGGAGAGCCTATGGATAATAACCGTGCACTTATAAACCTGCGATAAATACACACATAACTTCGAAAAGCATCGCAGTCATTGGTGTGTGCCATGGTAAACCTGGGATCGATCCCGAGACCTCGTCTCAGCAGTCCATTACCCATACCACTGGGCTACCGCGTCAAAATATCATTTGTTTTAACAGGTGCACTGACTGTGAGCTAAATATAAGATGAATATAAAATGTAAGCTAAATATGTAGTTAGATGTCAATTCAATTAGATATGTAACGATATTGAGGTATGAATATTTAAAGTCAATTTCAAGTCAACTCTCGGTATTCAAAGTCCCGTTATTCCAATCGATCAATCATAATGTGAATAGGCGTGTACTTATTGAAATCGGGGCTAATAGGACACATCCTTGAAAGCCAAAATTCTCCAAAATATACATTTAGCGGACGACGAGGCGACGTAGCGGAGATAGAGCCGGGGCGGACACATCTCTCTGCCGCTATCTCTCTCTGTTTGTAGACTGTCTAGCGCACACAAGGTAAATAAATGTACCTATATTCATTAGTGTTGTATCACAAAATACATAACATATTACGCATGACATATTTGCAACCTAAAGCTAAGCTCAATGGCTTGTGTTAGGAGTGGGTTCACGTCGACAGAATTCGAACCCGGGACCTTTTAACCGCAAGGCCAACTCCTTAACCACTAAGCTACCGAAGCTTCATAAATATTTACATCAAATCCCGATTGAAGCACAAATAGCCGCCCAATTGATACATTATATATTAACGTACACCGCAGACCAATATTGAAACTGGGCTAAACCATTCATGGGAAGAAAAGTGGCACGTCATCTGATTGACCTATTTCCACAAGTCGCAGGGTCGCGGTCTTTTGGTATATCGAGCGATGTTAGTTATAAGTAGTTAACCGGGTTTGCAGTATCCTGAACGATATGTTAGTACCTTAAACTTTATGTAATTATTGCTAATTTGGTAGTCACGACAAAGGAAACCTAAAATATCAAATTGGCTACTTGGAACTACAGGAATCTATGGTTTCATAATAAAATCTGAAATATCCCACTAGTTCCACAATGGAACAAAATAATTTAACTACTATGTTTTCATCCATAGGTTAAATAACACAGACTCTTTTAATGCTAGTTAAGCGGGTATTCAGAACCCCGACGTATAGTCTACGCCACTCTGTAGCTACGATTAACGGTCTACGCCGTAGCACACGCTACGCCGGCCGCGCTAATAGCCTTTTGCAAGGAATGCACGAGTTTACTTTTGTGAAATTTACTCTCTTAGTACTTACTAAATGACGGCGCTCTCAATGTAGCTTACAGGAGCTAGAATGCATTAAAGATATGCATGTAATTTCATAATAATAATAGGAGACCCTTTGTATTGGAAAGGAAGGACGCGCGAGTTCGAGCAAGATGTGATTTTTCCTTAAATTCAAGTAAGTTTTAAATTCGCTTCTCGAGTACATAAGGTTACCTAATGCATTGGTGCACAAGTTCACTCGTGTAGTGAATTTTTCTTACAAATCAACGGTGACCCATGGGCTTCCATATGCAAGGAACTTTCTAGAGGATCTTTTTATTTTCAGTCGTGTTTATTGAGATAGATATAGACAGCTGATGATGGGCTATCATGAGATCGAGTCCCAGTGTGTGTGCAAGAGGTGCAGCTCCCCTTTCAAAATTTACTTAGCAGGGCTTAGATGTCACCCGTATACGATGCAGAATATTCTATCAAGAGCCAAGCGGTTCGCTTAGTCTTTCCACTGCCGCATCAGTAAGTCTTGAAATTTCTTACCAGCGCACGTGTTTCGTCCTGGTCCTTTAAGCGGGGCGTGAAAAAGCATCTAATGAGACCGTCAAGCTGAGCGCCACCATTGCAACACTACCTGTTTGTAATGGTGACCCTGTTTCCTGAAACTTTGCCTTCACCGTACGATCAGGCGAGATGAAGTCAAATTGACGTACCGTAAATAAAAAAGAAAATAGTTGTGCACACATATGTGTTGTTTTAATAATTTATATAAACCTCTGAAACTGTAATCTCACGGCCGGCGCCTGTGTGAATTTCACTTCTCTATAGAATTTCTATAAGTAGCGAAATAATGTCTTCGTCGAAAAAAGGTATTTATAGCATGTCGCAGGATGGGCGTGTACGGCTCCAGCCCACGCACCAACTCCAGAGTGGGCCGTATCGCCATTTTGAGATCGTCTCCTTACGTGACGTAATTTCTGCTTAGTATCAATATTGCTCCGATGAAGTAGCGACGTTTCGCTCTCATCACAATTTATTGATTACGGTTACACATTTTCAGTAAATTGGTGTTCGAGTATAAAGATAATTATTACTCTAATTTGATTAAGTCTTGAAAAGGTATTTCTAATAATATAGAGATTGTATAGTGATTCCAAAAAAGGGCTTTATAGAGTGATATAAAGATGACCCAGCGACGTAGGTATCAGAAGGCTTCGCAGCGGATCGATGAAGGCGCCGGCACATCACAGCATGTGTTCGCCGTGCCTTATCCATACGGGTAGGAAATTAAGCTATTACGATAATTGTTGTAATATACGTATGTAAACATCGTCAAGATTATATCTATTTTTGGAGGCTTCACTGAAATTCGTAGAGGAAAATTTGTAAAGGAAATTCTACAAAGGGATTATGAAGTCTCTTATTGAATCCAATTGAGAACACGTACCATTAAGGGAACCATTATCATTACACGACGTATTGAAGAGAGTCCAAAGCTGATCAATTAAACAGTAAATGGGTGTTAAAGTATATAAATAGTTATTACTTCAATTTGTTTGAGTATTATAACGTCTTTTTAATCAAATAGTAATATACGATTAGAAAGGGCTCCTCAGGAGCAATGTAGTATTTCCAAAAAAATGGCTTTTTAGACTGACATGAAGATGCGAGCCCAGCGACATAGGAAGCAGAAGGCTTCGCAGCGGATCTATGAAACAGCACACCACAGCATATTTCCGCCGTACTTTATACGCACGGATTAAAAATTAAGCTATTATTTTAATTGTTTAATGTATTTATATGTATGTATGTATGTTTGTTGTATGTATATTTATATAGATAGCAAGCAGCTCATGGAGGTTGGAGTAGGCTTACTTTATTTTAGTGATACAATGGTGTTGGGTGTCCCCATTAAGTACAAAGTAATAACGCAAACAGTGGTAGTGACGACGCGCGTCATGAACGAATGAAAAAGAGGGTAGACCGATAAGGCAGGCCCCAACAAGAACTAGCTAAGCAATATCCAGTACTTTCCTGATCATGGCGATTTTATAATGATAATATCGAAAAAACTCAAGAAAAAACAAACGTGGTAAATATCCCGTTGACTAATATAAAGTGTAAATAGACAGACTGTCCGATTTACGACAGAAAGAACGGTCTACACAGCTGATTTTAGCCGATTATTATTCGAGGGTAAAATCAATAGTCATGTTCCATTAACAGGACAGTACATAACCATCGCTCATATGTAGTATACTAGACTAGAAAAAGCTCTACTTTTATTCGCTGCCATAAAAATAATGGAATGGGCGCGCTATGTCTTATAATTATGAATAAATACGTAGGTACCTATAGGCGTTGAAAATGACAAACACTCTAAGTTTATACAGTGATCGGAAAACTGCTCCTCCACAACCAAATTGGCGATATCGAAGTTCTGTAGTTACGCTAGTCGGACTTTTGAGGGCTCCGACTACCCGTAATGATTGTCATAGATGTTCGGAAAAGTTGTCATTACATTATCATATTTAAGCAGCTAAATTGTTAGTATCAGTGTAAATAACATGAGAACACAAAATAAATCACGGTAGAATTAGTTATAAATGGTTTTATCAATCGATAACATTCGTGTAACATCAGTTGAAATTTCTACATAAACACAGTCAATTGGTACTTGAAATCGAATAGAATAACGTATTGGTACTTAGTAATGGAGGCCAGAATATAATATTTAACCATTTATCTTAAAAAGTAAAATAAATGTTGGGTAGATAATATTAATACTCTCGTATTAAGTAATAATTGATAAGATTGATTCTACGATGCAGTGGTTCAATTCAATATATAGTACATTCCAGTTCTCGGTAAGGGTACATTTTGTGACAAAAATAACATGTGCCGCTGAAAATCAGAATAGGTTGCAATTAACATTCTGACCAGAAAAGATACAAGAATTGATTTCATGGATCACAGTAATAATAATTCCTCGTTATATTATGTATGTATGTATGTGAGCGTGACTGCTGACAAGCGTGAGGCACGGGTTTGATCTTCACTCTGTGCAAATATTTGTGTGCATGAATATGGCCATTTGCAATGGTCTGGTCGGGCCTATGAGAGCACGTTAAGCCGTCAGTCCCGGTTGCCATACGAACATTTATGGCTGTTGTTATGGGTACTTTGAGCCCTCAAAAGTCCGACTAGCCAAACTACAGAACTTTGATATCGCCAATTTAGTTTTTGGTGGTCCGAAGGAAGTCGCTTCACGGAAAATATCGAAGTTCAGCCGCATCTTAGTTACACTAGAAAGCCGACCTCAACTGTATTGGGAATAGGCTCAGAGAATGATTATGTGTGATTTATCGCAAGTTTATAAGTGCCTGGTTAATGGCAATAGGCTCGCCACCTATTGGGACCTAAAACATAAACTGGCGAAATGTGGGTGCTAACACCTCTGCCTTCGGGGATATAGGCGTGCGGTTATGCTATGTTATGTTATCATATTTATTTCGAAACCCTTTGTCCTGTTACTTTTGACCCTCAACATGTTACTTTCATCTGGGCATCGTATTCGAAAGTAACAAATGATGCCTATTTTATTATTGATACTATAAATACAGAATAATGGGCTTAGAATACTCAGATCTTCTGCAAAATGATGTAGTTTTAATTTTCATCAAAATCGGGCCTAAGATCAAGTTTCGTTTAATTAATTCTCGTCATCCCTCACAGTTTCTTCGTACAACTTTAGTTCTGTTTAGAACTTAGGCTTAGAAATATAAGACACAAGTAATTGAGTAGAGGTAGATTATTACAACTAAAAAAATGAATACCTACTTGCTCACGATAACAGTAATTAATAGGACAAACAGAGCACACCCTGAAATTGAACTTATACACATAAATAGTATCTAGCCACCGTAACCAACGTCACGTATAATTAATTATACAAATTACGAATTAATTTAGTGTAATTTTTCGCAGTTATTTTACAATAAACTGCCGTTTCTAAAAAAATAAATTTGTAATGTTTAATATGTGCGTTTTAATAAACATTTGACTTTATATATTGTGATCGAAACTCATTGATTACTTACAGTGTTACCCGCACAGCAAACGCACAACCGATTTATTTGGTTTAACCACGGGAATCTCGAAGTGAAAGTTAAAATAATTTTTTGCACTCAAAGGAGTATATATCAAGCACCTTATTTTGTGAACAAACCGACACGTCGCTGTCATAGATAGCTATAAACTAGCAGTGACTAGGGGTAGTATGTTTCATTCGGGTAACTAAGTCTCGCGCACACGACATTGAAGAGTCAAGGTCGAACCTGGGGAGCTTCGCTAGCGGCCGCTTCAAGGTCATCTAGCTCCAGCCTCATACCTCTCTTTCATACAATCAATACTAAAACGCTTTACTCAGCCCGGTCGCTCGCTTGTCAAACCTTGTAGGTACCTATTTCTTGTTTCAAATCAGTTCAAATTATTTATTTCAGATGTTTTATAATATATCTGGGCTAGTAACAAAAGTACCTAACATTAAAAGCTAGTGTTTAGAAATCAAAATTACATTTGTAAATATATTCCCATGACATATAAAAGCTTAAATTAGATTGGTTAAAGTAAATTAATAAATATATTAAATTGAATAAAAACAAATGTGTATGAACAAGGAATTGTAATGGGATTTTATTTGTGTTTATTTTACACAAATAAAATCTCATTACAATTCATTGAAAGAAACATTATAATATTATAAAATGGAATCAATAGAATTTGGTAGGTATATGTATAAGATACAATTAAATTTCCCTCTAGTATATCTTCTCTTCGGCATTGGGACAGCAATATGTCTGTCGCAACCGCAACAATGTCGAAGGAAGGGACACGCAATCAGACGTTCTGCCACCATCTTCAGAACGCCGTTAGAACAGGTCTGCACCTGGCGCACCAGGGACGCGCCGCGCACTGTTTGCGAACAGTTGTATGAAAACAGTCCACACATGCATCCGTGCATACCAGAGTTGCTGCAGAATCGGGGCAATCCCAAAAGCCTTCTAAAAGCGTCATTGTAAAGGACGCGGAGAGCGCTGTAGCTCTTTTTAGTAGGTATAGTCCGCCCACAGGCAACACGTGTAGAGCGCTAGAGTGATATACAGTACACTCGCTCTACGCTCACTCTCAATGTCTCATCATCTCTAAGGTCGGTAGTGTAATATAAAGCTCAATATAATTTAAAATAAAAATTTTGAGTTATATCGGAACGTTTCTTGTGGGGATGGAGGAAATTAGCTGTTGCGTTAATTATGAAGAGATTTTAATGATTCTGTCTGAAACATATTCCTCCACGGTTGGTGCGAAGAAAGTATGCTCCCAAGTCTACTACCTACGGGCCACCATTCCAGATGCTGGACGGCCTCCTGCCACACACGCCATGCCACAGAGGTATGACGGAGGTAGGTCACGACGGTATCTCCCGTCCGAAATGAGCTGTCCAACTGGGGAAGTACCTCCACCCTACAGAAGACCGCGGTCATAATAACTATCGTGTTGTGTTCCCGCCGGTAAGTAGGGTAGCCAGAGCTCACTATACTATGCCCCTCCTTCCCCTCCCCTTCCAAGCCTCCCCACCCCTTCCCAGCTCTCCCCCTTTCCCTTCAGGGTGGGCAGCGCGTGTGTGACATCCTTAGTGTTGCACACGTTCATAGGCCACGGTGGCCGCTTTCCATCAGGTGGGCCGTGTGCTTGTCTGCCACCTACGTAGTATAAAAAAAGGAGGCTTCATAACATTCGCCAGAATTTGATCGCACAGCCAGTAGTACAGCACACAAGTAGGTAGTTGTGTATGCAAAATGTCGGAACCTGCGGTACTTGTGGAGCAAAGATTAACAACATCTTGCCTCCAGGGTCCCAATTGTACCAATTCAAGCATTCTACACAGTAACAAACATAGATCTAGGACTAGTATCATTATCATTCAATGAAAGGAAATGACGTCGTGTAGAGTGAAGGAAATGATGTAGTGAACTCTTCTCCAACCAAAAATTTTGAACTTTAAGCCTATACCTACACATATCTATAGTCGAACATACTCACTTTAAAACATTCGCATTGCATAATATTTAGGTTAGCGAAACCCGGTTATTGACGCGATCATATGGTAAAAACAATAATTATTTACCTTTTGATTTGATTGACGTGACGTTTCGGCAAGGTTGCACTAGCCGTGGTCACAAGCTTGCTAGCGTAGATGAATTATTGTATTTACCATATGATCGCATTAATACCCAGGTTTCGCTAATCATATATAGTCGAAAACATATGTAGTCGAAAATTCAATGGCAGTTTTTGTAATCTCGGTGGTTTGACAATGATTAGCAATCAATAGAAACGGGATAATTTTTTATGTTTCAACTTTTTCAATACTTGATTGGTCAACGTTTGAAAAATCACTGTAGGTTACATACATATCATAGGATCTGAAGAAAGTTCCTACATGACACATCGGTATAAAACCCTACCGAAGTGAATAACCACATGGATAAATATGAATCTAACTAATCTGCAAATTATTGTACCGAAGTTGAAATGTTATCTTTTTTAATCAGTAAAATAAAGAGTCGGCTGATGATTCTCATAAAGCTCCAACAAATATCTATTGTTTTGTTATTTTTTATGAATAAGAAGACAAAATAATAAAAAGAAAATATCATAGTGAATATCATTCTCGATAATAGGCTATAATAAGTACCTATTACTACAAGGGGTTCAGTAAATACCTACCTAGACTTTATAACCATATTCACACGACTGAGATTACAAAAATTTTCATGGAATTTGCGGCTTTATTAATATTCAGTTAAAGTTCAAAATTCAATAGCACTTTTTGTAATATCAGTGCCGTGTCTGAAATTTTGGCAGACAAGCACGCGGCCCACCTGATGGAAAGTGGTTGCCGTGGCCTATGGACTTTTGCAACACCAGGGGAATCACATTCGTGCCGACCATATAGAGAAGAGGGGGAAGGGGAAGGGGGTGGGAAGAAGATTAAGAATCTCTGTGCTGTCAGTGCAGAAGACAAAGAGGGGTTTCTCGGTCTTCCCACAGACAACACATAATATATTCAGTAAGCTCTGGTTACGGACTGCCTAATAAAGACGGGAGATACCGTCATGTCCTACCTCCGTTTATCCGTGTACCATAAGTTCAACAATACCTACTTACCGCTAGACGAGTACGAGACATATCGTCGTACGATGGTAATTTAGAGACTAGTTGACTCTACAGACTCATTTTTAATTTCAGGAGCATTAATCTATTTGGAAACGCGTTTTATTCAGTCCTAATGTAAGCAGAATCTACTTAGTAGACACCAGAGTGGGTGGATGAAAATTAGTTACCACAGAAAACATTTCTTCATAACTAAATCAATCGAAATATGTCGGTTAATACGGATGTGTCAGGTTATAGTTGAGCAAACGAATAGATAGGTACCTACTTTAAGTGTCACATTGAAGAAACTTACGCAGTCTTTATCTACACATTGACGCATCTGGCGACATTTACCTACCTACCACTGACAAATATTGCAGTATTATTATTTTCATAATAATCAGCACTCAGACATATGTAGGTATAAGTTATTACTGAAGTATTTTTTTGTTACCTACCTATATCACCCTATTATACCCATATCACCTGGCATCAGTAAATTGGCCGTCACAGCATAGGCTGTCGTAAGTAGTAATATAATCCTGTTGTACGTAGGTAGGTATATTATATAATACATTCAATAAACTTCAAAATATAGGTACAAATATCGCTCTCGCAATATCGCAATGGGCTCGCCACCTATTACATTGGGACCTAAATAAAAAACTGTCGAAATGTGGGTGCTAGCACCTCTGCCTACCCCTTCGGGGATATAGGCGTGATATTACAAAAAAAAATATCGCTCTATACGATATGTACACTCTGTTTCTGAGTACATAACTAATATATCGTGACTATAGGATCCTAATTGCATAGCATCGGAAAATAACTTCATTATTATTTGTTTCAGGGCAAGTTCAGCTGAAATCACGTAAGTGCTGTTCACTTAAGCTACTTAAAGAAATTGCGGCGTCAAAAAAAATATATTTTGTAAGGTAGTAAATTCTTCTATAAACTATAATAGAGATTAACTAAACAATAAGTAGATTACAATTTGCAGCATAGCTTTAATTCATTCATACTTACATAAATCTCCACGTAGCTAGGGCGTCATGACGTTTGCGAGAGGCGCGTGGATTCGTCTGATCGTCATTCGTCGTACTATTGTTTAACGATCGCTACAGACCGATTGTCTCGACGAGTTATGCACTAGTTTCAAGCGCGACTATTCTCACACGACTGCAGTAATTCGCACACTGCGGCGTAAGCGTACGGCGCGCGCAACTCTGCTCGCCCCCAAGCATACTGTTCTCCATCGATTCACCGTTCAACAGGATTATTTCACCAAAATAAAGGCTTATGCCAGAAATTGGGTCACTAGAAGTTCACGCACGGCTGAATTATTTAAATTCCTGGACATTCAAAATATGCCGACACGTCACACGGCAGTATAGCTATTGATGTACGTGTATTTCGTAGAAATAATCGCAGCCGTTTGCGTGTGTGTACTGTACGCATATGCATTTAGCACGTGTGCATCTTTGAATTAACTATAACTAAGAGAATTGATCTATCTGACGACTCTGACGTCGCGGTATTCCGTTCGACTGCTAATTCGAGTACCGCTCTTTGTAAATATTTGTATGCATGTATGTAACTGTATTGGTATGTAATTAAAAATAGAAAATAATACTTGACATATAACTTTCATAGGAATTTTATTGAACACAAGAGCACACAAGTGCTATAAAATACACTTAGTAGTAACGTCGTACAAAGCTTAAATATAACGATATTCGTTCCACGAGTAGACAGCGTTAATCATTACAAATTGTTCGAAGTTCAATCGCTAGTCAATAATATAACATAAATACGTATGTCATGGCTTTACGCTAAAATGGCATTCATTTCGAAATCTAAAATCCATGCTCCAAAATATTATCAAACTAAATTGATAATATTGGCATGGGATTTATTTCGAGAAAACATAAAGTACATTAAGTTCCGAACTATTAAAACATCATAGCCTCCTTATAAATTATACTAAGAAAGGTTTACATAGCTTTGGTAATAGTAAGAAATATATTTTAAGTATATTAATTATTATTTTTAAGTAACATTAGCATTGTGCTCAAATTATACTTCGTCAAGTCGGTGCTTAAGTTATACATCTTCGATATATCTGCATATAAAATATTGGATATTTTAAAGTTTCAGAAGATTAAGTTTGATACTTTTTCAAGCAGTATCTATAAAAAATGAACAATACAAAAATTACGACCTGACTATATTAAGAGTAATTTTTGCTCAATTTACGTACGCATGTTAAATGAAGGTAGATGAACAGTATATTATACGTACTTATTTGTAATGGCTTTCACAATACTAGACTATAGGGCCATAGATGACATCGAATAGTCTTGCTTATTGTTGCAATTTGATCGTTATAAGTGTTATTACAATTTCTTTACTTAAGCTAGGTAGCAAACGCACTTAAGCTAGGTATACCTATCTAATTTTTAACTACAACGACCACAGTCACATTTAATAAAAATAATACAGCAGCCTGACTGACTCATGATTTATGGACTCATGGAACGATTTAAGAATTTATTCGTATCTACTCTACATATTTTCTGATAATAGAATAACCGTGTATTGTTTCCTAATATGTATGATTGAATTGGTCACGTTTATTTTACCGGCAGACGGCACGCAGTTTATTATACACTGACGGACTCATAAACTGCATCAAAGTAATAGACGACTTTGAAATAAATATTTTAACCAAGTATGCATACTTTCTATACAGATTTAAATTGAAACCTCTAGATTGGTTCGTGAACTTTAAAACAGCGTAAGGTCATATCTTTAAGTTTAAGTTTATGTACTGGAAAGGACCTTAAGACTTTTTTTGAAGAAAAAACAGAAATTTAAGAAAAATTGGTTTAATTAAAAAAATGGTTTTAACAATAGACACAAACTTTATGCAAGGGTTTATTTGTGTTTTAATAAGGTGTATTACCCCCACGTGCCCTTATTACGGATTCTAATCGGTTCCGCATAGATTTTATAAGGGTTTTTAAAAGATCTTGCGGAATATTGTCCCATTCTTCTGAAAGTGCTGTTCTTAGTGCTGCCACTGTCGTGGGCGAAGGGTTTCTCGCATATACAGCTCTTTTTAAATTGTCCCAAACATGCTCGATGGGATTAAGATCCGGGCTGCGTGCTGGCCAATTCATTGTACGTATCCCAACCTCTTCGCAATAATGTTGAACTTGTGCAGCTGCATGCGGCCGGGCATTATCCTGCATTAAAGTAAAATTTTCGCCTATGAATCCCGTGTAAGGCACCACGTGATCTTCTAATATCTCTGTTATGTAGCGATGTGCTGTCAAACCCCCTCTATTACCGTTTTGACGGACCATGTCTATGAACACAAGTTCTGTTCGCCCGTTCATCGATATGCCACCCCAGACCATACATGAACCGCCTCCAAAAGGAACACGCTCCTCAATGCAACTTTGAGCATATCGCTCCCCACGTCGACGATAGACTCTTCTGCGACCATCTGCACCATATAAACATGTCCTACACTCGTCCGTGAACAATACAGAGGCCCACTGCTCTTCTGTCCAATTCAGGTGATGACGCGCAAATCTTAAGCGAGCTTGTCTGTGAGCTGTAGACAACTTTGGACCATTTGCTGGTCTAAAAGGGGTGATATCCGCTTCCTTTAACCTTCTTCTTATTGTTCGTGCACACACGTTTACTCCACGCACTTCATTAAGCTCGGTTTTGATGTTAACTGACGTGAGGAAACGATTTCGCAGGGAAGTTATAACAATAAATCGGTCATCACGACCTGTGGTTGCTCGAGTTCTGCCTGTACCACGTCTCCTCCTGTAAGAACCTGTCTCTACAAACCTTCTGTATATTCTAGAAACCGTAGACTGGTTTAAATTTAAATTTCTACCAATCGTTCGTTGATCCAAGCCCTCCCGCACCAATGCTACAATTTGTGCCGCTTGTTCGGACGAAGTATCCATATTATGGTTCAAAAACTCTCGATGTGTTAAAAAACTAACCCAACAATTATGCTGGTAACAATAATTCAATTGACAAAACAAAAAAAATCAATGAGAATCAATTTAAAACTTTGCTATAAATAACACGCAAATCTGATACTACAAGTAAATTTTCTTTTCCCGGCTATATTCATTTGTTTTACTGCAGTTCTATTTTTAAATTTAATTTTTTTTTAAGATTAAGAGCCAGTCTTTCCATATTTATATAATTTAATCTAAAAAGTTTGCATACTTATTATAAAAAATCCTTTTAGAGTAAACCTGAACTTTGATGCAGTTTATGAGTCCGTCAGTGTAGTTATTAGACCTAACATAACATCGGATCTGGGTATCGATTCTACTAATTGTCAACCATTGTCAAGGAACTGAGATTACAAAAAGTGCCAATTAATTTTGGACTCTACTTTTAAGCAGTTAAAGCTCAAGATTGAATGACATTGAGTGTAGTGGATGAAACGATGTAATAAACTCTTTTTCATTTCGTTTTGAACTTTAAAGAAATATAAATAAAGTCGAAATTGCCATGGCAGCTTTTGTGATCTCAGTCGCGTGACTATGATTAACAATAGTAGTAAAATCGGTGTCCTGGGCATCCAACGCGTTTATATTTTCTAAATATTAGTAAATCCATCTGGGCCTCGATTCTATTAATTGTCAAGGCAGATATTACAAAATGTGCCATTTGATTTTAGACTCTACATTTACACAGTTAAAGCTCAAAATTTAATGGTATTGTGTAGACTGACATTCGTTTAATTTTGAACCACAATTTCATGGAAATTAGCCGATAATTCCATGGTAGCTTTTGTAATGTCAGTCGTGTCACTATGGTTACCAATTATTAGAATCGAGGTCCTGTATATGAATAAATAGAATTGGTATGAGATTCTACGTGGGGATATTCATACTCCAACAAGACGAAATATGGCAAAAAAATTATTAAAACTTAAGTGATGCAGGTACTATTTGAGACTATCGATAGGTAATAAATATTTGATAATGGAGCGTTACAAGTTTTACAACACGCACCGGTGAATCCCTCTTCGAGCCTTTGCCTGAATTTGTCGATATTTTTCGTGAAGCGTCTACCGACATGGAGGCCATCTGTTTTTAACACGGTATGGTTACGCATACGCATACCAGTAACTTTGTTTTCTTCTATATAATTCTTAATCACACAAAAATCACATAACAAAAAGAACACAAAGAAAAAGCGACGCACATATCTATAGGAAATTACAATAAGCAATACAAAAAAAAATGCGATGACGTTATATTCCTCTATTTTTCAGATCTAGACCTGTAATTCCTATCTTTGTCAGAAACATTGTATATTGGAGCTGCTAATTTAAGTCAAGACAATTATGATCACTACTACCTTCACCAAAAGTATTCAAATGTTTTGTAGATACCTACTTACTACTTGTTGATGACTAGGATTCGGCAGGTTTGACTTCAAAACTTAGACCAATTAAATTAATTGGCCTCGACGACTTTGACTTTCAATCAAAACACACGCGATTGTTCAAATTAAAGGTTATTGAAAACGACTGAAATCTTAAGATTCTGAAGGTTTATTAACCTTGCGAAAATATAGATAAGTTTTGTTTTGATAGATCATATGAAAAGGATTATCTAAATTTCCTATAGGTATATACGTTATACTTTCTAATCTAAATGAAATCACGAATTTAGAACGTGGTTTTATTGAACGGTACCCGTTTATAAAAATCATAATGGTTTTGAGTCTTGTTTTGTCAAAATTATATTATAATTTTTGTTTAGTCATTTCCTTTTGTCGACGATTCAATTAAAAAGGTTATCTACTTGTTAACCTATTTATCAGTTATTTGAGTGTATCTGCTGAAATGAGATTGCGGTAATGGAAACAACACACAAATATTTAAACAAAGAAAAAAATTAATAATCTATTCCAAAGCCCAAATCGCATATCATTTAAACGCTAGGTTTCCATCAAATCTTTATTCTATTCTGTATGATTTGATTCAAATTGTAAAAATATTAATTAATGTTTAGATATAAGTACACAAAATTTAGAAAATGTTAATATGTTACAATGATGGCACTTTTTTACATGCAGGCATTCAATTGCAACAGGCTATTATTAAAAATAATGAAATCTGTTATTCATCACCATAATAACATAAACTACTGTTAGGTACATGACATGAGGCTATTGTACTATTGATTATGTTATTGATAAAATTCGAAAATAATTACGCAGAAGTAAACCCTTGTATGAAAGGGCACGAATGTCCTATGAAACCATAAAAGCTATCGTTTTAGTACAAAACATCACATCACCCGATGTAGGTACTTCTTTCAAATTACAAGACAGTATCTGTAAAACAGATTATAATATCTACATCGTTAAAACTATTTCAATGGATCAATTGGCAGCAGTTTATTCAAGGTCGACATTTTGTCAACTGTAAGTACAAATACCGTTCGTGAACTGCGACATTTTAAAGCCGACATGACAATAAAATTCCCCGAGGTTCAAACCAAATCGACGTTTCATTTAGGTCATCATTAAAAGTTGTAGCGGATTATACTGATCGATATATTGGTCGGACAATGTGAAGAAAATATCTACTCGCACGCAACAAATGAAACATGCGTTTTTTAATCTAATTACAATAGGGATGATCACAGGGTCGTCCGATTCTATCTAATCTAATAGTAAATAAAATATTGCCTACTTTTAACTGAAACTATGCCATTTCATTATATTCAGTTCGCAAAGTAGATCAATATATACCTAAAAAACCAAATTGAGTTCAAATTTATGATTTTTTGATACCGTATTAAATTTCAAACGACTTTAATTATGCATTGTAAACGTATGATATAAATGCGATTTTGGCTTGCGCTTCATGCATTTGCCGTACAAAAGCATGGCGTCACGTTGTTCTAACAATTTTATATTTACCAAAACTAATGTAACCAATAACCAAGAAATTTAATTTTCTAAATCAAATATTATTTCACTTTGCACTTGCAAGTGCGAATGTAGAATCTAGTTTTGCATTAGGCGCAAAATCTTTAGGTGTCAATGTAACAAATAGAAAATAAAAATATTTAGAAAACTATACCTACCAGCTAACCTTACTTGTGGTAGGGGTAGGTCCACGTCGGTAGTCTTATGGCCAAGATTCGAACCCAGAACATCTCTTCAGAAAGTCGACTCCTTAAACACTAAGCTACCGATAGTATTGACGCTCCAATATATTTTCATAAGTAATCTGTTAATGTGCTCTGCCAACTTAGCTATAGTTGCTTTACGAATCCTATTGAATTAAATTGCTGTAGTTAGTAGTTAATAACACATTAATTACGAATAAATGGACTTAAACACAGACTTAAGCTCTATTATATAATGATCTTAACAAAAATATAAGAGTGAATCTGTTACCGTGAAAGTCCAATATTAGTGAATGTTACTCAATTTCGATGGCGTAAGTCTTAACTGGTGACCGTTAACAATACACACAGAGGAGATAAACCGAATCTTACATTCAGCTATTTACAATTTGTGTGGATGTCAACAATGTTGGGAACATCGTTATATTATATCGATTAGAAGTTCATTTATTTCCTTCTCATAATGCATAAAGAAATAGGAACCTCGCGAGGCGGTGCCCGTCTACGTCACAACATTGACCAACTCATGGTCTATGATAACAGTCACAAACAGCTTATAAATTTCGATCAATCACAAAAAATCTTGGTGAATGTTAACAAACACCAATGTTCCTTAACATATTATACTGCATTTCGGATATTCACAGTAACAGATACATTATATTCATGACTAATGCATAGATACTTAACTATAATTTATTCAACAACTATAACTACATCGCGCGTAGATATCGTTACAGATCAGGCAACGGTTTATATAGCACCAAGCTAAAATAACAGTTCTGTATGAATGCATAAAATAGACGAAGCACTTACTTACATAATTTTAAGACCATCTTATACTAAACCGTATAATAGTCATTGTTAATACACGATGTGGTCAATTGTAAGTACTTACACTATTCAAAAGCAAATTTTACTCAATTTTTTGTTTATTTGAGCCACACCGACTGAGCACAAGTGGTGTACATATGAAATAGCACAATAGGTGATCTTACTACTCTTACCTAGACAATAACAAGCCAATAAAGCACTTACTTATGAATTGTTCCTTTGTCGCTCTTAGATAATATTCAGGAATTAGATGAAGAGATTCGTAACTCCAAAATAGAGCATTTCGACTAAATAGTGGATGGATTGGCAAGACATATTTATACCTGGGTTGCACGATCTTACTTTAACATTAACAGTGCAGTTATAAAACAGGTTGCACCATTTGACAATTGTTAAAATATCGTCATAACTTGACGCTAACTGTAACCGGCCCCCTCAAACGACAAATTCTATAAAAAAGATAACTTTAACCGAGCTAGTAAATACTCTGGTGCAACACATTTAGCCAAACCGTTAGAATCAATGTTACTGTTACTGTTAAATTTGACGGAGACCTTAACTTTAACAGGTAGGTGGTGCAACTAAGCCTTAGTAAACAGATCGAGCCATGGTATTTACGTATAATTGCATGTTGGATACAGAGTATTTTATCGAGTATGTACCTACACAAAAAATGACCAGTGTGCCAAAGATATTTTTTTGAATAATATTCTTCCGAATAATATACAGGCATGTTCAATTGGTTACATAATTAAAATCCCGAAGTTCATAATATCTATTTTTGAACTTCGGGATTCAGGACTTACGGTCTCCTGAATGTTGGGATTTCGAACTTCGGTATATCTAACTTCGGTTTATTGTACATTCGGGTTTTTGAAATTCGGGGTTTTGGATTTGGATTGGACCGTTCAATTACGTAAAATTGCATTTAAAAATCATCAAGCTACATAAAATTGTGTCTTGTCAATATAAGCACAAAATACTCGTTATACAAAAATAAACTCGTAATACTATATTATGTATCTTATGATATGTTTTAAAATGAATCGCTGTATCTACATTTTATTTTAGCACTTAGGTACATAGCATTACAGTTCAAACTATTCTTGTACTAACATAAAAGTGTATTTTAAATAGTTAGAGAATATGAATGGTAAAGAGATCTCACAAGGAATTCTATATGAAAATATTTTATTGTGTTAAAATCTATCTACACAACGTAAATGTACTTATAGTAGGTATATTATGTTTTAGTATTTAATAGATTCTTCTCAGCTGAGGTAAGGCTGTAATATCATATTAAAAACTTGTATCTATCAGAATAACTATAAAACGGTTAAAATGTAGAGCCATAAAGTGTTATATTATTCGAGTTTAAAACGATCATTACTTCGGGTGCTTATACCTAATAGACAAACAAGTTACACAATTTTCCATAGCAAACGGCAAATCTACATGATGGCAATACGGCCAGGCTTTATTTTCTGATCACAGTAGCGGTAGACACAGACAGACCAGACACGATAGACACCCCTTGATTATGATTATTTAAAGTGGTGTGAGAACGGCGCGGGCGTATTGATTTCATATCGTTGCCCATTCAATCTTCATTTAGAACCAACAGCTGTAAAACATTGCTTAGACACTGCTATTCTTTGTAGGTTTCTTTTTTTTTTTTTTAACAAGTGACAATATAATGACATTTAAGGCTTCAAAAACATGTATAACATGAGCACGGTCAAATGATAAAAACACTAACGTGTTTGTAAGCAGTTACACTAATATTTGCAGGACAAAGATTTTGATGTAAATGGTTACACATATACTAAAACTTGCTAATTACAATATATTTTCAAAGGCATAGTAACTTACATAATACAATAAAGAGACTTAGGGCCAATTCATACTAGTGTAGAGCCGAAACGCAGCAAAGTGACACCATGCCAATCCTTGATGAGAATTTGGGCGTATTTTTCTTATCTCCAAATTTGCTATTTGAACTTTTAAATTAGACGCTTCGATTCGAGACGTAGTATGAATAGAACCTTACACAAAATTCGCTTTTTCCTGTAACTGGTCGCATCACGCGTGTTAGGCCTTATAACTCATTGTCGCATTTTACTCGAACGACATGAGATTTGCTGGTAATGGCTTCTCCATCTTGTTTGTGACTTCTCCAATCACTCTCAGCCACATCGTGGTATTTATTGACGATAGAGTCCTAGAACCACAGTTCACATTTAATGCGTGTCATCATCATACTAAAACGAGTTATCTCAGTTGCTTCCAAAGTTAGTACTGTGAAGCCGGAAGAGGATCGCTTATCTACTGTTTGTGATTGGTATATCAGCCTTCCCAAAAAAACTTACCGTATTACCTCCAAACCCTGAGAGGAAATATCGACTTATAGGCGAGATTGGGTTGTACGCTGAAAATCTTAGTGGAGTCTAAATACAAGAATCACGAAGTTTTCGTGACTCGTTGTTATGTGTCTCCTGATATCAAATGGTTCTTTTGATTTAGTTTATACACCATTATAAAAGCGAGAGCCGTCTGATCTCCCAAAACCGAGAGGAAGGTCTGCGCTAGATCCTAGTCTCACGTCAATCAGCAATTGCATCGACATGCAAGTGAGACCTTGTCCAGGGACTTTGTGGCGATCCGTACAAACAAATATAGAAGCATTGTCAACATAGGTACATATACATAACTTACTTGAACTTGTACACGGTGCCGATATTATGGTTGACCAACTGAAACGCGTCGGTACTTTCTAGCGGAGTGGCCGACCACCCGTCAAGGGTTATCACTTTGCATCTCTCTTCACGAAAGTCGCACCTACCAACGCTACAATACGTAGGAAAGAACCAATATTTGTATCGTTTCATAGTTAGAAATGGCACACAGCACTCATTAAATAGAATATTTTTAAACAATTAGCATTTATTAACATCTATATAAATAATAGGGATATCAATCAATCATTCAGATCTCGCAGTCCACTGCTGAAGCTGTGTCATGAGGTCTATGCCTCTCCCAAAGTGCGGTAAAACGCCCGATCCTCCACCTTCCGCATTCAATTCTTAGGGATATAGGTCTCTTCACTTCAATCTAATTTAGTTCTAACAGAATGTAATCTATCTCTGAGAGAAATTTCATCCAGATTTTCGCATAAAAGGGGTAATTAGCACAAATTCACACGTAACAAAATTAAATTAATAATTTTAAAACCCCACGACTCGAAAAATACATTCACTCTAACTCTAACTGGTGAAGCAATCTTACATGTTTTCGGAACGATCCGAGGTCCCCCAAAACGACCCACGCCTGAATTATTTATTTTTTACTTTTTGAAGGTATTTTTCGTGTCGGGAGTTCTTTTTAATTTTAATTTTATACTTTTTAAATTGATCTCCTTGTCAAGCCCTTTCATTTAATACACATATTGACGGACTAGTAAATTGAGAAGGTAATTAGCTATTTGGTGATGGCGGCCATCTTGGATTTCAAATTTGTCATAGTGTATTGTATTTTACTAGTCTAGCCCTTTCATTTGACACCCATATTGAGCGACTTGTGCAAAAATATGTAGTCCGCCATTTTGTGGTGGCAACCATCTTGGATTGATTTTCATTAAACATAGCTAAGAACACTCCCGAATAATTCAGCGTTTAAACAAAAAAACTACATCCCGTACGATTCATCTGTTCGAAAGCTACGATGCCACAGACACACACACATACACACAACAGACACGTGAAACTTATAACATCCTGTTTTACCGTCGCTGGTGAAAAACATTATAAAATAGACCAGTGATATTACCCTTTAAAAGATTTTGAAGCATAGAATATTAGGATATTCCCTGTAATCTGCACCCAATAACGCTGCCATGAGGATAAAGATACTTTTCTTCCATCTTTTACTAGTGTCTTTCTCCTTACAAATCCTTGGAATTCGCATATAATCATTTCATTGTCGGACAGATTGCTAAAAAGAAAAATAATTTATTTAAAGTAAGATGCCGCTTATGTATCACTAGATTCGATTAAGGGAATGGTTTTCTCGAGACCGACCGTTTTTCTATAAGTATATAAGTACTATTTGTATGTACCTAAAGTTCAAATTAAATATTGACAATCGACTAAGTGAACAGAGTTCTGCTGATCTGGTAGTAGAATATAGTTGAAGTACTCTACTACTAAGTATAGTTGAAGGCTCAAATAGAAATAGCGTGGAGAGTAAAAATCTAATCTTGTTCTCGACAAACCATTTTAAGAAAAATAACGATCGTACGAATAGGTTTGAAAATCTTTGGACGATATTTAGGAAAGTATGGGATTGTAAAATAAAATTTATCATAACATGATTTAAACTTTATAAGTATCAAATTTCCGATGTTTGTTTGGTGGTTTGGGTGTGAGTTTATCCGATATTTGGATGTACGGACGTACATCCGTGATAGTAATGACCATGTCAATCTAAAATCACACAATCATAATGGTTGCTTTTACCAAAGTCAGTGTATTTATCAAATCGCCTTTGTAATATAAAAACTGTTGTTACCAAAGAATATGATATCACTATGTGCGATCTTAATAACGAATATCATTGTTTACTTATAATTGTTCTTAGCTGCATTATCAGTACTGGTAATGGTACCTACTGTAATTTTGTTGTAGCCTGTGTCATGGCCAGTTTAGCTCGGATATAAAATATGAAACTCTAAATTGGGTCATACCTGTGTGGGAGCGACCTCGACATCTTGCTTCCGGAAACAGAACAAGGCGATTCTAGTACCGTGTCGTCCAATAGATTAACTGAACCTGCAGGTGTCTTGTCTTCCAATTTGTCGTCCGTATGACTTTTGCCGAAAATACTGAAAATTAAATATTATTTTCAGATCGAAACTTCACTAAAAGCTGAATAAGATAGGATAAAATACTTAATGCGCGTATCTTTAAGCATTTGAGACAAAATGGCGGTGATATTATAGTAATTTATTTAAATGCTTGGGCATATATTTGACCGGCTGAGATGGTCACGCGAAGCCGACAGAACGTGAATAATAGCAATGTAGGGACTTCATTGAATTTGGAAGTGTATGTTGATCAGTCGTAACCCGACTACGCAGTGAATTTCAATTAGTTAACACTACTTAACACAGAAGAAGGAACTGGTGATAAAAATGTGTCTGCTAATAAACGATTGTGCGTATTCACGTTGCTAGCCAATGCGGAGAAAACCTCAAAGGTCGACTTAGATATCCCTAGCGTCGAGTTTTGTGTCAATTTGCTGTTGGTTTATCAATTTAGTGCGGATCTATTCTATAGGAGACTAAAAAGTATTCAATGTCTATGGTTTGTGGTTTATTTTGTAAATTCCGTCTCACGCAGATTGCGATTACTACCGATCACTTTGCTTTTCATTCAAAAATCAATATATTTTTTACTAATAAGCTAATTTCTTTCTACACTTGATAGTTCAAATTGTGCATCCTTCTTTTCTTTGTACGAGAATTGTTAAACTGTAGTCGACTATGCAACAACTAGTGGGATAATAAAGCAGTTTCTCACCCGTTGGGATAAAGGAGACGTACGATGTAAGCCGGACTGAGCAGGTGGTATCATTGGATTTGATTGATACCAGTATCCACCCCACCATACACCATCAAGATAAATGAACTACTACCTGAAGTATTGGAACTATAATACTAAAACATGTACATATATTGTTAAGTTTTAATAATATTTGTACATGTTTTAGTATTACATTATATTTATGTCCCATTACCGAAATAGTAAATGTAAGTAGTTTGTAAACGTACTATTACATAAAGTACACACAGTAAACAAGATTCATACAGTGTTATCGATATAAACCTCATGATACACTGTTTTAGAATTTAGACTGGAATTGTTTATGCCCGCAGTAGGTAAATACAGCACAGATGTAGAGCTGGCGTGCCGTTAAGATTACGATGACGTAGAGTTCCGCCTTATCAGATGTATGCCCAAGTCTCGTTTGCAGAGTTATATTATCTATAGTTAATTCAGCTGGACATGAAACAACCGTTTTAAAACGTACCTACAATTGATGCTAATATTTTATAAAGTCCTATTGGTTAGGCTATTTGTAGTAATAGAAATTAATATGAAAATTATAGGACCAACTATTGACACATCAATCACGCATGTATGCTCTTTAGCAGATGTATTGCGAACAACGTACTAGGAATACAAAGTAATGTGAAGTATTCACAAGCTATTGCAACGCCACACTCGCCACACTACTACGTACGTCAGCAAAACACATGACATGATGCATACGTATAAAAATATAATGAGTAGATACTAAATGGAGAATATGAAAGAATTGTAGGTAAGGTACTGTTTGGGTAAATCGTTTCATAATAATGGAATAATATGAAAATTTTGTATTATATAATGTGTAAAAGTAAACAGGCCATTTTGTATTGTACGAACGTCACTGGCATTAAAAGTTTGCGACACATGTAACTCAATCATCCATTTTAGCATTCTGATTGAGTTGAACGTTCTTATTGTAAGGATTCAATCACAGCGTCCAACTCAATCAGAATGCAATCAAATAATGACAATTTGCGTCTACTGGAAAAAAAATACATGTCACTGACCGTAAAAATGTCATGAGAGAAAACACTGTAACAAACTACCCCCTACAAGCAAGGAATTGCTAAGTCAGACTTCGATCGGAATTGATGGACAATCCATCACAAACCTTCACGCAAGCGCCCCGTTTCTCTGCACGTTTAGAAATTAATCCCCAGAGGACGGACCGTCCGGCAACCAGAAACAAATTGCGAAGGGCTCTGCTCTTTCCTGAATAGACAGAATGGTTAAAAATGGACATCAAAATATCACCGCGTTGTGTTTTCTATAGAAATATCTACTAGTTACATCATTTCATGGAAGTTGAACTAAGCTGAATTAGCATAGTTTACCTATTCTACTGAATTTATTTAATTGTAACTAATACCTTTTTCATATTTTACCGTATTTAGTTCGATATCTGCGCAGATATCGAACTAAATACTTCATATAATTTGTAAGCTTTTCAATAAATACATCATTATTATCTCACAACTCAATATGAAAGCTATATTAACAATTTTGACTCGTCCACATTTCGTCGCAATATGAATGGTTGATTAATGTGCAAGGTACTACTTACCTAATGGTACAATTTGTGAATACGACTAGGTCCCAAATTGAATAAAGGTAATATACACTTAGGACAACCTTGTGTCGATGTGGACGAAGTCAAGCCAAGCCAAGAAAGATTAGAAACAATACTTGGACTGTAGGTAGATGCCATGAGTTGAAGTAGTTTATCTACATATCAAATGATAAATGTAAACAACAATGAAAGCTAGGCCATGCGAGCTCATATTTTATGATTACCAGACAATTTCGCCTGCTATTCAACAGACATAATCATCTTTACAGATAGTAAGGTTGAAAACGATTAATAACATAACAGTAGGTATTGTTAATCATATCATTTTGACTGTCTTCACCAACATCAATGAGCCCCAAATCAATCTTACCTTCATCTAAGTACAACTACTAAGTAACGGAAGAGGCTCTGGCGAGGACATTTCTCTTAGCATTGGGAGATCGGACAAAAGTCGCTCCCGGAAATACAACATTTATACGCGGATGACTCGATGGATGATGGAACTTAAGGAATATAATTTTTTTTAGTAATAAACGAAATTTGCCCAGAATTGGTTCTTTAGAACTGAAATATTTCAAATGCTCTAATAATTCAGAACCTATATTTTTTATCAAAAATAGTTTTGATATACTGGACCGGTATTTCTTTGAGTAGCTACTTTTCGCTATTGCTACGTCCGTTGTTAATTTTAATACCTTTACATTTGACGAAATAATCGTCTAGACATTAGCTGGTGACTACACTCCATCCAGTATTATTTCCAAGTTCATTGAGAAGTTATGTAACGAACAATGGAGCTTTTGAACAAAGGGATCAATATTTGTAGCCTTTATTATTCAAAGTCTCTAGACAGTGTTAATTAAGTAGATGTCATTTAGATCGGTTCCCGGGAGGCGTTTGACAGGGTTAACCTCAGGGATGAAACAATGATTTACCGCTGGAAAGACTATGCGCAATCTGTTTACCATCAGGTCTTTTTCGGATTCGTAGGTAACGATTATTTTGAACAACCGTTCGTTAGACATGCCAAGACATAATTAACGGCTAAGTAAAAAAAAAACACTCAAGACAGGTTTAGGATGTAGCCATTCCGAACTAAGACATGCCAAGCCAATTACAAAGTAGAAGTTAAATTGAAGAAGTGATTCGAAAATAATTCATTCATACAGGAAATAAAAAGATGTACATGGTAGTATCATTATTGCCAGTATATATAATATACATGTAATACTTCCCCCTAACTTTAATCAGAAACTTTAATTTGGGGAACGTCATATTTTCACGAGCTTCAAACCGGACTGGAATATAAAATCTATATAAAATATTTTTATGGTACAATGAATACTCCTCAATTAGTAGTCCTGGGGCCTTACCACCATCTCTTAAAGCAGTATTGTTTCAACCTTACTTCATGTTTTGGTACCAGCATCTCTTTAAAACAAGATTGCAAACCACATTCTTGACTCGGCAATTTTGTGACGTCACCTTCATATTGTTCATTCAATTTGATAGATAAACGTCAATCAAAAATCAGTAAAAATAAAAAGAAGCTGTAGTTTTATTGAAATTATTATGGAAAATACGTCTCAATAAATCATTATCTTGTCCTAAAAAGTAAGTGTAGGTACCGTGATTAATTATGTGAACTCATAGAATAAATAATTATAAACTATGTAATGATTAGTAGGTACCTACAAATTTCTACTGTTTAGATGGCGATTGTATACGAAATATTGTGTGTTTAGAAACTCATAACGCCGAGTCCATTTATGAAAACAGCTACGCAGTTACGTGAGCAATGTGAACCCTTTATGTTGGAGGAAATAATGCGGAATGTATTAATTGATGGTACTATCTAATCGCAAAGACATTGGTTTATATCCAGTGTGATGAATTAAGGCCTCCGGTGAAGGAACATAATATATCTCAACAGACATTCGTTGAGACCTAGGTAAATGCAATATAGGTGTAATTATATAGTTTCTGTTAAGGCCCCTCACTTGTTTCAACTAAGTATGTATGTAACATCAAATTTTATGTTCTAGATGTTGATTGCCATTGATTGGATTATAAATTCATGCAACTGATTCGAAGATGTTATCGGACAAGTAGGAGTCCAATTAAAGCCATAAGACAATTCAATTGAACAAATAACATCCCTTTCCAATAGTGTTTGGCTACATAAAAGTTTATTTTAAGAATATAATCACTTTTTATACTCGTAAATCACTTGTGAAATAAAAGTATTTGGTTTATGTAATAATAGAATTTAATCAATTAAACCTGATTTTTTTATTGTCCCTATATTAAATAAAAAAATCAAATCTAGATTGTGTATGAACCATGAGTGGGTTATTATCATTATTTATTTTGGTGACTGCTGTGGCGTAGCGATAGAGCATTCGGAAGCGGGTTCGATTACCGCTCAGCATGAAATCTATCAGCCTCATTTAATAAAATCCAAGCTATTATCTCCCTATCTAAAAGACAAAAGTGAATGAAAGACAATGTTGTGTGTGACAGAGACGCAGTGCGCATGTCTATGATGTCCGTTTCCATAGCAACGATTGTTATAATAATATACAAACCAGTTACGCGCCCTGACTTCGCCCCCGTGCACATATAATTATACATATATATATATTAGACCATTGGTTGTGGAGGTCAGATGGCAGTCGCTTCACGGAAAATATCGAAGTTCAGCCGCATCACAGTTAGACTGGAAAGCCGACCCCAACTGAGTTGGGAAAAAGGTTCAGGGAATGATGATGATATAAATATATATAGGTATATAATTATATGCATAGACTTTAAAAAAAATCACACAAATTGTCCTGAGAATAATGAATTCAACAACAAATGAATTACTAACATAACATAAACTCACGCCTATATCCCTGGGGGGGCAGGCAGAGGTGATAAAATGATTAAATAATGAAAAATTCTACTGCTGTCTAAAAAATAATGTGGAGCTTTTTCATTTTCGGAAACTTTGAATGCCATGAACTAAAAAACTTTAACTATCTATCTAATCGTGACCCGAGAGCCTTTAGTTAAAGTCTCGAATGGCATCAAGTACGGACACAATATTGCTAATTACAAGTTGTAAGTGACTTCGGGTGGACCGTCATCTTTTTCGTTGCGCGGTTGAGCTAGCTATTTCATGAAATGAATATGAAATTTTAGAAGACTTTTGATTGAGACTTGATTTTTTAAAGTCTATGCACTCGGTTCTTCTAAAATTATCATCAAGAAGGTCCCTTGCACCGGCCCTGTTTGAATTTCTAGGTATATACTCACTACGGCCCTGTTTGATTGCTCATTGATATTTTTTTCTTTTTTGAATATTCATGGTTTTTGACTTAATATTCTGCCAGTTATTTAAAAAAGGTAAGTATTTTTTCAAAAACGTTTTACGAATTACATAATTTTCTGTTCGAAAGAGATGGCGCTATACAATTGATATAGCTCCATCTCTTTCTCACACACTCATCCTTTTTCTTGTTTCCATCTTGAAAACAACCTTACTCATATTCGTACCATGAGCGTACAATACAGTATTACTTGATTCCTGCCAACTGTCGAAAATGAATGAACTATTTATAATCTTTGTCTATTCCCTGCTATAAATCATTCACGTTAGGGCTGTGACCCGTAGACAATAAATCGGAGAACCTCCGGAGATTTTAGATTTACCCAATGACCCGGTTTTCTTCTTCAAAAACTTCGGAGATTTTACGTAAAGTTAAATAGTGTTCTTTATATTTTCCTTACATTCTTGATATATTTTTTTTGTTTGGAGTTATTTTTAGTAAGGTGATTATGTTATGGATGATAACTCAATGTCCTAAATACTAAATTAAAATGTTCACAAATCATCATCATCATCCTTGCGTTAGTCCCGGTCGCTTCCGAAGCTTTCACCAAGAAGTCCGGGATTCGCTTCACGAATATGACCATTTTTAAACTTTTAAATATAATTTCAGCTTTTACCGGAGAATAGCCGGAGGCATTCTGACGGTTTATTAAAACCGGAGGTAAATCTCTTTAGAGTCAAGCCCTATACCTAATGTGTTTTGTTTATTGATTTCTTTTTAAAAAGTTTTTTTTAAAAGAGTATATTTAAAAGAGTTTTGCTTTGAAGTAAAATATGTATTAGGGTAGGTTAACTTTATCTTTAAATTTGTATTTGTTTGATAAATATCTAAAAATCAATTGATATCTGTCATACAAATTATACTTGTATTTATAAGCATACCTCGGGGTACGAGGGGGCTATCTAAAAGCCGGATATGAGGAAGATGACTCCATCGGAGTGATGGAATGCCTTATTGCTCTACTTCGATGAAACCGCGTGCGAGTTTAGTCGGTTTGAGTCCGAAATAACCTACTCGCTGGTTATACGGGAGTATCCGTCGAACACGAAAAAAGATAGTAAAATCGTGAGCTAAAGCATTTATTCTATAAGTTTGTATGAATAAATATGGGTTCCTTGCTTCTTGGGTTATGAAAATGGTTTATTCAATCGTATTTTGCAAAACAATAATAAATCCGTTGCCTTCGAGCAACTTTAATAAGATGGCTAATTTTGACATAAAAACAATATTACTAAAAAAAATATTGTTAAAAAATCTCATCATGGTACCAATTGAATGAACTAAAATGGAAATGACGTCACAAAAAGGTTAAACAAGAATACTTTATATGTATAATGTACGGTTGTGGTACGAATATAAGCAAGATTACTTAAAATGTCAAACAAAACGCTCCTGCAATAAGACTGTTTCGTAAACGGTGGTGGTAGGCCCCCTGAATGGTAATCCAATAGAATTAGTAAACCATTCTCACACTTCCTTCCATCGATACGGCTCGATCGATGTGTTAATTTACCTATATTACCTACGCTTCACAGACCTAAACTTTAGAGCGATATTAATTAAAAATGTTACATTTGGATTTAATTTGTACACATTTGTCTTAATCATTTTTCCACTTGATTTTGGCCTTTGAGCTAAGTATACAAACACAAGAAAATACGAACAGAAAACATGCTTTTACATTACTGGTTATTTCTACTCAGATTGTAATATACATATAAATACAATCGTTGTCTACATAAAGTTATATCGGAAGCTTTCGTGTCCATTAACTAGGAAAAGACTCACCCCATCCCAAAATTGACCTTGTGAAAATTTCTTGGCAAGCTCGCACTACGAAACCTATGTACCAATTGCAAGAATAAAAATACACTAGTACATAATTAAAGTTTCACAAAAAACATGATTATGTTTCGGAGATTCAGTTGGAATTTAGATATCTTGCAAAAACTTGTGCCCTTGAAATTGATTGAAGAGGTTCTTTCGAAGTACGTAAGTAATAATAATAATGAATTGAAGTGTATAAAGTGATTATTAGAAATGAAAGATGCGCACTGAAAAATTAATATACAAATGTACAATATTAATTATTTATGTATGTAATGTTATGGCGCGGTTAACATTTCGGAGTAATGAACATTAATTAATTTTTCAGTAGCTCCAGATCACAAACAGGACTCTACTTGATAGCACGAGTGTTACTCAGTAATATTAAAATATAAGACATCACTGAATTGTTTTAGAAACCAACTGTTTTACTTACTTGGATCCCAGCGAGCGACATTTTCGATGGGTCGGTATGAACTTGCCTTGGTGGCATGTTCCTTGGAGCCGCAGAGAGCCGGAGCCCATCTTGTGTGAGGGTGAAATACTGGCGACGTTAGATGCACCTTGTGAAATAACTTCTTTCACGGACTCTTTGGAGCCGGAGCAACTGCCAGGGGGAGACGGAGGCTCTAGCTTTTGCGATAATCTATAAAAAATGTACATTTAATACTGAAGTCCAAATTAATCTATCCTATTATGACTATTATAATCCTGCTGGACAAGGGTCTGCCTATTATCCAATTATTATAAAGATAGGGGGAAACGCATACAATAGTTAAGTAAACCCCCCCCCCCCACTTCCCCTGTCGCACTCTATCCATCCCGACTACGTGCCAAAACTAAGCAGTGTCTGCAGAAGTGCTTGGACTCCTAAAGTCCACTATACCAATTACCTATATCATTTTGATGTGAATCAATTTCAATAACCTGAGTAAATTTCTTTAGGCATAAAGCTACCAGTAAATGAGGTCAGTATCAGTAGTCATTGTCTGAGTACGTTGTGTTATCAAAACACTGTATGTCACTCATACATATTCTTATCATTACTGTTGGAACAAACAAGACAGAAAATAAAATATTTATGAGTAATTCGAGCACAGTACCTAACGTTTTATGTTCGTCAGAGAATTGACGTGAAAAAGCATGATATTAAACCAATACTTTAGAATTGCTGAATAAATTCTTATGGAAATAGGAGCTAATGGGCTGAACTGTAACGGTTTTTATATGACCATATTCATGTTTTATGTATAGCTGTGGCCAGTGATGCGCACAACCCTAATATTTTTTTAAAATAAATTTTACCGATGTTACACAATGCAACAGCACTCAAAAAATTCGATCCAAACACATCGGAGATTATGATACGTACGTTGTCATACGTATGCATGCAAGTGGAAGTAATTGGCAATAAGTGCATACTCTTGCCAGATACTTCCACTTATTGTACAAATCTATGGATATTGACGTTGTCTGTAACATATAAATGTAAAACTAACTTGAACCCATAGCGTTTTCTCACGCCTTTCTCTAGAGGAGAGGAATTGAGGAATTGAGGCCAGTCGGTCGTGGTACCAAAATCCTTTTTAAGGTACTCACCTGGTACCCCAGCATAAGGCTGATATGTTATGCAGTTTTAGTCAGGTTATTGAAGTGTTTTTAATGACTAAAATATTGCTTGTACTTTATAGAAGTTAAAGTAACTTCTATAGCAAAGTAAGTTTTAAATGAGATTATACACCATTGAAGTAAATTATTGTAAAGCAGTCAAAAAATTCTTCTCATCCCTTCTGTTCAAAAGAATCGTTTTGTTCCCCTATAAGCGGGAGCAAAATAGCTCTGAGCTTTTTAGCGGGTGAAAAAAATATTTAAATTTGGAACAAATAACATTTCATAGAAATCGAATGCAAATTGTATGGATTACTGATAGAGTACGTGTTGACCTGTGACCTGTGCTAAATTGTATTTTGCAAATATAATGAGTTCTACGTCGTATTACGAAAGCGACAAAAACTATAGAAGTTAACAACGTCATACAAACTTATTACCCACGAAAGCCCGGGATAAATATTTACTTATAGAAAGGGAAGAACATAACATAACATTCTGCGCTGTCGCAGTATCAGAAATCTTCACTGCGCTCAGGATTCTATGTTAGAATATGTCGCTACGCTCGGGATTCTATTTTAGAACCCTTCGCTTCGCTCGTGATTCAAAGTAGACGAGACTATATGTATTGCTATACAAAATATTGTTATACCTGTTATACCTTTGTTATACAATCTACTATCCCAAACAAAATGAAAAAAAAAATATAGCCCTAAGAGTATGATATTCTCTTATTTCGAATGTCAACGAAATATGAGAATAACATAGGTATGTAGGTATAGGGCTATAGGTAAGTGATGAAGCTCTTATGACTTGCCAAGCATATTTTATTCGAAGCCGTATATCTAGTGTTTACATTATTGAAGTTATTCTCCCTATAATGACACCCGCGCGTCCTAATATATCAATATAGGCTTTAGAATACAAGCACTTCTTCGCAATTATCACTTATTGTGGTTTTAGTTGTATAAAACATTGGAAATCTACATCTGCTTTACTCACTTATATTGATCATCCTCTAGAAATTTCTGAAGCTCCTCAATGTAGCGCACACTATTCAAATAGTTGCCTACGTGGGGCACCGTTGCAATATCATACTCTGACGTTTGATATTTTTCGAGAGTCTTCAATACTACGGCCATTTTTGTAATACGGTGGGGAGATCCCGCGGGATGCGCGATGTCTATATAAACCAGATCTGTTAAGAAAATACCTGCAAGAAAATATTACAGCAAGTTTTGAGAGAATTGAACCGGGCGACATAGCATAAAACACCTAAATACACCAATATAGTGCGAGCTCCCAGCCAATTAAATCACTACTAAATAATTTAATAAAAAAGAATACTTACCAAGATATGGTATACATGGCAAAGGAATACTTTTTAAATATTCCCTCAAAGCAGTCCAGTTATCTCTTTCACCAAAAAGTTCTGCAAGTTTGTCAAACTGCTGTTTATCTTTCTTTGATAAACAAGCCCAAGTTTTTGTCAGCCTGTGGTAAAAGATGTGATCATTTGTTAACATAATATGCTAATGTGATAAGTACTGATATGAAATAAAATAAGATTAGTAATATAATTTGATTATAGATGTAACATAATGTAATTTGGAGACCTAAGAAAAGCTGTTAACTACAATAATGTACTGTAATATAATAATGTTAGTGTGCTGTATTGTAACATAGTACTTTCAATTCAAAATGTTCTTACCTGTATATACTAGCACTGTGCAAGGCAGAAATAACAGCAAACAGAGAATGTAGATTATTTAGTTCATGTAGTTTCTTGCCTACTTTAATGAAATGTGTGAGAATTTCGGCTCGAGCTTTAGGAGATTTACCATTTAATATTTCTTGTACTGTCCAAAAACTGACCTGGTAACAAAATGGTAATTTTTAGAGAAAGAAAGTTTCGAAAATTTACGGTAGGTTCCTAGCACACATAGACTTTTCAGAATATTATTAATGTGTGATTTCACAAAGATCTGTGTAAAGAAACATCCAAACATCTTTCATCTTATTAACACAACTTCATATCTATAATATTAGTATCATGTAGGATTACTGGGCAAGTTAGACGGTTGTTTTGTGTCTTATGGCAGTATCTGTCAGTATCCGAAATGTACTGTAATCTTACCCTATTAAATCTCTTGGTGAATGCCACCACATTAGGAGCAACGGTCAATTTGTTCAACTTATTCCATCCACATGTAGTCAGTTCCTCAGGCCTAATAGATTTGAAACAAGGTAAATCAAGAAGAGTCAATTGGTTTGCAATATCCTCAGGTGTAATACGAAGTGCAGAGCACACTATTTCGTCCCAGGACTGGTTGATAGATGAGGCAGGTGGTAAACTGCTCGTCTTGTATTGGTATATGGGATCATGCTGTCTGCCATTTCCACTGTCTCCATGTCTGTATAAATCAAAAGATTACTGACTATTCATCTTAAGTCTTAAAAATATATAATTATTCAATATTGAACATTTTATAATAAATGTTAATAATCATTTCCTTATAATTCAATGATAAAAACTTTGAATATACCTAACAATAGTTAAATGTTAGTGATATTCAACATTCTAAAGTTCTTATGATTAAAAATGTTTTGTAATATTGTTTAACATTTTTAACCCCTACATGAAAGCACCTTCATAGTATTTAGCCCTTTAAAATTTGTTACAGGGTTGCTTATGAGATTAAACACAATATGTTACACTGTTACATAATTTTCATAATTTAATACATATACATTATAATTAAACATACCCATAGTTATAATAACATGCACAGTCATCTTTTGTTATGGATTTTTGGCTGTTCAAAGGAATGTTAGATGATTTTTTATTGTTGTGTTTGCATGGAGGTTTATTTTCAAGTGGCCAGTTCTCTTCATCTTCATGCTGAAACATCAGTACTAGGTATAACATACACATAACATATAGATATATCTATGGAATATACACTGACAGAAAAACAAGATTTCAAAAATTGGCTCATTTGTAAATAAGATGTTTTTGCTAATCATTATAATTTTAAAACTATTACTGCCTTTATTAGTCTTACACTATTAGTGTAACACGACAGGCTTGTGAATGAGGAGTAGCAGGTTCTATTACAAAACCAATGTGAATTTTTACTTATATTAGGATTTGGTTTGCTCAAAGGTCTGCTATTGTTAGTGCTATGTCAAATTTAGCGAGATAATCAGTATGCAATAAGTACTTCTTACACTACTGAACTTCCATTCAACAATATCAGTGCCATAGTTTAAAACAGTAATATATGCTGTGCAAATAATGCATACAAGCTAGTCTTGCCTGCATAGCAGTACACCTGCAGGTCTACCATGGACTCATAAATCTAAAGTACGACAGACATTCAATCATTGACCTGTTTTAAGAGGTACCACTGCTGAGTAGATCTTGATTTATAACTAGATCTGAGGACAGACTGTATGACAGTTCTAATATTATTTTGAGAGGCCAATTCACAACTGAGTGTTATTCGAAATACAGGCCTTAGACAGCTACTGCTGTCCAATCACAATTTTAGTCAGTTGTAGTCCTCACAAGACCCTGCCATCATACATTCAACTAAATAAGGATTTAAATGACAATAAACCTACCTCAACAATTCTTAGGACAGCCAAACTATCACTCAAAATATCCCGCGGCATGTTGACCGTATAGCATGTACCTACTGTGAGAAAAAACAATAATGAGAACAACAAATATTATATTCACTTCCACATACACAAACACATATATTTTAATTATAAAAAGACTAAGTACTTATAGCATCTATTCATTTATTTCATTTACAATATCTTTAGAATACTTCACACATGATTTTTTTATAATTGTTGTGATATCACAACTAATATTTGTTTACCACGCTTAATCTTCTTCAGTATTTCTAGTCGATTGCATATTGTCGTAGACTATATGGGTAATTTATTACTTGGTTTTCAACTACAACTTAACAGCAAACCATAATTAAATTAGCGCTCTTTACTAAGTCTGACCTCTAAGATCATTCCTTGTTATTTTACTTCATACATATTTGTTTCCCATATTTATACTATTTAACATTACTTACCATGGCATATGTGGCAATATTTAACATGTAACGAAATTAATATTCAAATATATAATAAGTCACACCACATAACAGAAACGAAAAAACTAAACTATTCTTTTAGCATATAAATATTGGATTTTGCAGTAAATTGAAGAGTGTGGATTGGATGGATGGACAGTATGGAATGTTACAAGACCAAAATAATTGTAGACTTATTTAAAGTTGGCCCGATAAAACTAAGGAAATAATCGATTTAATATTTGTGGTGAAGACCAAAGAGTATTAGTAATATAAATAGAACGTCATACAAATAGTAATATTATTGTTTATTCGAATTTCAAGATTTCAAACTTTATTGTCGGTTATAACTCAGTAGGTTATCGCATATTCCATACCTTATTTTTTAGTATTTAGAGAAGAAACAGTAGCTCATGGATCCGCCTGACTAAATATCGTTTACTATCTCGTGAAGGTATTAAATTGTGTACCAAGTTGATTCTTTTGAGCGTTATACTATAAACGCTCGCATCTCTGCTGTACTTTCTACCTATACTCTGTCTAATTTAGGATGATAATTTTGACAGTTCACGTCTATGAAGTAACGTATTTTTATGAACAAATTAAGACCTCTAAAATTATCGTAATTCATAGACAAGTACCGCCCACTTATCGTAGAGTAGTGCCTTGCAAGATTAATGCATAATTGACGAAATAGATATGAACTAAGTAGATATAAATCATTTTTTTGAATAAGCACCCAGCACCAGAGTCAGCACCCCAACTGTCCATCGTCCCGACCGCAAAGAGTGCGGCGAAAATGTACCGGTCAGCCATGGATGCATATTTGCCGAGTCTTTTCAGCGGCTGCTGGCTTGCACGCTGGGAATTTTGATTTAGTATAGTAATCTGTAAACCACATGTGGCAGGAGGACAAAGCGTAGTAATTTAGCTTATAAGACCTTTATAACTAATCTATGATCCACAGAATAAATATTATGATATGATTATAACCGGGTTTTATGGCACCTGAGTCATACCGTCCGATCTGCTGAGGCCGGGTGCCTTCAGTAGGCACAGGGTATCTGCCGAAACAAAAGCTCACTGGAGTATTTCGTTGAGAGCCTGGTGACGCGGAAACCTACCCGCTCTTCTACGAGTACTCAATACGTGCTGGCCACCGTCCCTCACCATGGAACTGCAGGTGCATCTATGGGGTTCACACATTTTGGTTGCAGCCCAGGCGGAGGGTATAATAATACATATAAATAAGCCGTAATTGGCCTTCTCATTTATCACTATATCTCTACGTGCATTGACCTAGTGTGTATACAGTGGTATTGATTAATTCTGGATATTAATTGCACAGGACACATGGTATAAGGTAATAATAGTATACAGTCGCTACATGGGCTTACCTTAAACATTTTAAGGGAAGGCGCTTATGAGTGTCCACGGAATTTAAAAAACGTCTGTTAAAATTCCATATTTTTAGCCCATTCCGTCCACTAGGACGAGATCTTAGTTTGCTTCCTAAGAGTTTTATTATCATTTGGAGTTTTGTGCGCACCAATCCCTGTCTAATTCGACAGCCAAATTAATATCGATCGTTTCAATAAATCATTATTTATATGGACTTCGTGAATCGTTCCAAGCGTACGTGTTTTCCTCACAGGGCGGCCCAAACGCACCAGTATAAGGAATGACAGCGTGCCAAGGTCACCAAAATCTATGAATGCTTCGCGCCCCGTCATTCATAATTTTTTCTATACTTTTACTACAACTAGCATACTAGTGACGTGCTTCAAAACAAAAGATTTATCGACGAACGATGGGACGAAGACTAATTATTTAAAATTTATTATTCATAATGATTATAAAGAATTACTAAAGTGAATTTTCTTATAACAAATATGTGGTTTTAAATATATTTGATTTCGAAAATTGAAACGAGCAGCTGGAAAACGGTCTTTGTGTGAGTGATGGCATAATTTCTTAGTAAGTGGTGCAAATGCATGAAGAGCAAGAGAATATAGCATTTATCTCGGTCCCGATTGGTATTTTGTTGCGTTTACGTGTATGATTCATTCAAAAAATAAAAGTTATTTGATACTAGTATAAAGTAGATATTAAAAATAAAAATTATATATATATATATATATATATATATATATATATATATATATATATATATACTGGGTGGCGCAAAAGTACTGACACTAAAGAAAATACCTTTATTTTTTTTATATGACATTTTCTGTCATTCTGTTGTTGAAAATTGTGTAGTGAACAAATGTAAAATACACTGAAAATAAACATGGACCGTTTTACTCCCCAAGAACGTGGAATAATTGTGTCAATGTTCTTACGGAATAATTCATCAGTGATAAGAACACAACGTGAATTTCGTCGACGATTTCCCCACCGTCCGGCACCGATTGGTCGCACAATTCGACGCTTTGCCACACGCCTTGAAGCAACTGGCTCAACATTGGATAGACCTAAGTCTGGGAGACCAAGAACAGGCCGTTCAGCTGAAAATATCGATGCTGTGCGCGAAGATGTGGAAGAGTGTCCAGAAACATCAACGAGGTGACGTGCCACGCAATTGGGCATTTCCAGACGGACCCTGCAGCGTATTTTGGTGAAAGACTTAAAGATGTTCCCGTATAAAACTCAAATGACTCATCAGCTGCTGCCTGCTGACCACCGAGCTCGTCTAGATTACTGCCAGCGCGTCATAAACCTCAACCTTGAAGAGGATGATTTTCCTTCAAAATTGGTTATGAGTGACGAAGCGCATTTCCATCTCTCAGGACATGTCAATAAGCAGAATACTCGGTTCTGGGGCACTGATAATCCGCGCATTATTCAAGAAACACCTCTACACCCACTAAAAGTTACTGTATGGTGTGGCATCTGTGTTGACAGAGTGATCGGACCCTATTTTTTCGAAGACGCTGGAGGCAATGCGATAACTGTCACTGGAGAACGCTACAGAACTACTTGGCCTGCAAGATCACCCGATCTGACCAGTCCAGACTTCTTTCTTTGGGGTTTTTTGAAATCTCGGGTGTATGTGAACAAGCCACAGACTCTCGCAGCTCTAAAAGAAAACATTCGTCAAGAAATAACGAACATATCGCAGGAAGTGTTACGGCAAGTTATGCAAAATGTCATAAATAGGGCTCAAATGTGTATCAACTCTGGAGGTCACAATTTAAAAGACATCATCTTTAAATCCTAATGGTACGAAATTTAATGGTACAAATATACATTTAAAAAAACCTAAATCTAGTTTTCTAATTTAGAAAAAATGTTATAGCCGAACCAAATAGGGTCTTTACTTTTGCGCCACCCAGTATATATATATATAGTGTAGCATGTTACCGTTCTTTTTAGGTTAATACACGTTAAAAGATAAGTAAACTCAATCGTATTAGTATGCGTAAATCGAAAACTTCCACGACAAGAGAAGGCACAGCACTAACGTAGTAACACGTCCATTCATAAAAATGGAACGTAGGTAAAGACACAGCGTTTCGTAGGTAGGGCCCATCTTCTCCCTTATACATCAATGGTTTTCCTTCGTTTAGACAGCCTTCTATATTCTATGGGAAGCTTATGATTGGCTATGATATTATCTGCCTCATTACAGTAATTACCATACGGCATACTCATACTTATACTCTTTGCTCCAAACTCTACTAAACGAAACGAGTCTTTGGTTGGTTTGGTTTTTTTTTTGACATCACTGCTGAAATGAGTGTTGAGTATTTCGAGAGATTTTAACCTCACCAAAATCTATTTTTTCAATCTTAAGATAAAAATTCAAAGTTGTGCGTTCAACCATGGCTAAACCAGTTGATATGGAATTAAGAAAGGCATTCATGGAATTACAGCTAAAAATGGTTGAGACCAGTGAAAAAATTCAGATAATAGACTCGCAAATAGACATGCTAAAACGGGTGTTGCTACATGTAGATGTTACTCAGCGCGAGATCAGTACATTCTCATCTGATACGAAAACTTATGAATCCGTGGGCAGAATGTTTCTGTTAACAAATTTAGAAGAAGTCAAGAATAATCTGAAGAACCGAGAAACGCAACTAACAGCTCGCACGGCTGAATTATCAAACAACAAACAGTATTTAGAGAAGAATCTGAAAGAAAGTGAAGACAACATCAGAGAAATGGTGCAACAAAGAAAGGAACAAAGTGAACCGAAAGCCTAACAGCCAGTTTTGTTATTGGGTGTAAAACTTCAGCAAAATGACTAATACACTTGCTTGTGATAATTCACATAGTTATATTCTAAGCTTATTAAACCTTGATTTCAAAGTTAATAAATTCTTTCTAATATTTCGCGTTTTACTTGTGTTTTTCAAGAACAATGACCATGCTTGAAGTACTTTTTTCATTTAATATTTATGTTGGGCCTAAACAGAGTATACTTTAATTTATAAAATAGTCAAATGAACCATGTATTACTTGGGCAGATAACATAAACTACATCAGTCATAAAAATAGAAATGTCAACAACTGCATATTATATAGCTGGTAAACAAGAGCTGGTATTCAATGGTCAATTAATAACAATGAAATGCTGAATTGCAATATAGTAAGAGAACCCCAATTACAAGAAAAATCTATTATTTGACCGTTATTTTGCAGCTAGCTCAGTATGCACCTTGAAACATTTTTAGAGTAGATAGTACCTACAGCAATTATTCTAGTTCCATGCTATAGGTTAAGTGTTTTATAAACTCTAATAGTTTTTACTACCTACTCTTTAAATAAAGATATCAAACAGTCAAGATATTGACTTCATAAACCAACAATTCTGTGAACACATTTGCTCTTCAATAATGTATTAATTGTCCTAAATTGTCTTTGATTTGTATAGAGAGCAAATGATTATCTTATATGATAGGATATCATCACACAGGATCATCCAAATCATTTGCAATGTTATTCTTACTTACGTAAATAGAGCCATGGTCTCCTCATTACAGCATTACCAAATTTAAAAGTCAAATGTTCCCAAAATGATAAATCTAAAGCTTGATACTGCTCAAAATGAATTTACACTTCTAGAGCAGAATATTCCAGTTGTTTCCATTTGCTACTCACAGCTCTTTCCCGGTAGAGTAGTGAAGGTAGAGCAAGTAGAAGAAGTAGAAGTGAGAAAGTAGAAGATATTTTTCAGCTGTTCGTGAGGTCGTAATACGTCTACCTAATCAGCATTTTGATATCACAAAATAACACCAACCACCTCACGGTACTGGGCGATAAGGCGTCCCCTGACGTCGAAATCGTTACCAGTAACGTAAAGTATAGATCTCAGGTAATTAAGTAACCTGGTTACCATGCGTTCGAGTCGAACTAGCCATCGCTTAGGCGGATAGGTGGATACGATACGAGTATGTGCTGTCTCACTGAATATAGGTTACTAATGAATCTAATTAATCTCAGACCTATCCTCAAGATCTCGCGATAACACAGTTGGAGTCCATAGTGGCGCCCCATTTTCCTGAGACCATACCTTCAGCTTACCATCAAGCGAGCTTGATTGTTCGCGATGGCCGCCTCAGAATTTTTTTAGACAGGCATTTGCTAGACTTTAAATCTGCTGTTTGTTTGCTCGCAACTGATTGAATAGTCCCGAACCAAAAGTGAAGGTATATAAATTTAACTACAGAATCGTGTGTACGTACTTATACCTATTGAAATCTTCGGCGCCCAAGCCACCACATCGATCAACAAATGAGACCGGTTTCTACTTTCTTCTTGGGGTTAGAGATAGGGTATATTCGTAGTACATATTCTACTAGTCAAGCCCTTATTATTATCAATTTCGATACCCATTTTAAAGGAGCTATTAAAAAATATGTAAGTACATAGGTGTACTTGTTAAATAATATTAAAAGAATTAGAAAAGACCAGCGATACTAGTGGTGAAGACCAGATGAGTTTCAGTCTATTCCTGTTGATTGTGTTATC
The DNA here is from genome assembly GCA_963691645.1 of Pelosia muscerda. Lineage (NCBI taxonomy): Eukaryota > Metazoa > Arthropoda > Insecta > Lepidoptera > Erebidae > Pelosia > Pelosia muscerda. The sequence continues at coordinate 12,380,337 of OY829098.1, read as the reverse complement.
TTCTAAGTACCTAATACTTATTAGGTAGGTTTGTGATCTCGCTGCTGATGTGAAAAGTAATGTACGTGTGCCACACGAGAGGAAAATAATTTGCATCTCGTGCTTTGAATTCTATTATACATTAGAATCATCGCCTCTTACTACAAAATGGCGGATCATTTTGTAGTGGCGGCCATTTTAGATAATTTTCCACAAATGCAGCTAAGATTCCTCCCGATTAATTCACCTTTCAAACAAAAAGAAATTTCCCATCTAAATCGGTTACACGGTATTTTTATGTCGGGGTTTAAAAACAGTCAGTAGATAATGATTCAAACACAGATTTGAAAGGACATGAAGAATTTATTTAGCAAATTGAAATTTACAGCCAATGTCGCCAACGGCTATTTGGCACCACCGATCACAACCGTCAACCCACTAGCCTCAGGCAAATGAATAATAGCCACAACAACATGCTGCCAGTACCCGGTTGTGCTATTGCCGATTACGATAACGGCCTTGGTATTTGCTAATACACCGGGTACGGGAGGTTTCCACGGCAGCATACAAAATGTTACCCTTCGACCTTACCGATTTCGAAGTGGAACTAGGTTGTATAAAACCGACAACATCAGGGTTATGCGGGATCAAAAAACAGGGAAGCCACAACAGGCAGCTTCTACCTAATAGGTACCTACTTGCGAGAAAATGGTCAGCTCTCTCAGGGAGGTCCTGCTTCTACTACTACCGCTGCAAATAAGGCGATTTGCAGCGTTATAGAAGTCGAGTTATGTGTCAAACAGAGTAGCGTGCCTAGCTTGATCAAAGAATCGACGAATATGATTCAAGTATATGCGCCAACCTAGACTATCAATAGACTCATCCTAATGAAACCCCTGTGAGTTTATTGAAGATGTCTCTCATACAGTAAATGATAACGTATGTACTTACACCCAAGCTGAATGATACAGTCTATTATATTATATCTGACCTACAGAGTTCCAAGCAGCTCCAAGTAAATATACATTATCATCCTGGCGTTAATTTCCGGTCACATCTGAAGCGCTTTTTTTAAAGGACACGTTTTTGTCTCTACTTACCGGTAACGATGTTCGTATATAGAGGCTCGACCCACAGGTGATCGGATTATCCCACTTTGTTCACCTAGGTGATATCACCCAGGTGAATAAAGACTAATTGAACATACCTACATTATAGATACGAACGAAAGTAAAATTGGCTAGCTGTCGAAACGAAACGGAGACTCGCACACTTAGTTCGCTCGATCATACGAATAAGTAAAAGGGGAATAGGTATGCGGAATATTCTGTTTTTATGAAGACATTGATTGTTTTCAAAATCTTTATTTATTTTGCACAAGTAGAATTGTTTTCAATAATTCTTATATGAATTTCTTAATACTATTTTTACGAATTTAATTATTAACTGATTTTTTCTTAACGAAAATACTTATAGTGCTACAAACGTTGATCGTAAATAAAATAGTGAAATATTTACACAACAATCTAAATTAAGTAGTAGAATAACGTAAAATTTAAATTTATATATAACAAATATTACTTGATGTGACCTTAATAAATGGTAATAATAGAATTCAGTAAATTAAAGCTCAAGAAGCTTATAAGCACGTTAAAAAGATAATTAAATAATATTAACATTAAAGTATTTATATGAGTATAAAATATCTAGTATAACGTGTGAAGACTGCTTCTTTATAATCGATACATAAATACATTTAGTAATTAATTGAATAATCTTAAAGACAAAATTATTAATATGTCAAAACCAGCACAAGCTAGTAGTGCTGGGCGATTGAGTGCTGATTGAACAATACAAATGTCTATATATTGAGTATCTACTACACAAGGATTTCATAATACATACCTTGAGAACACGACGATAATACAACTATGTGATTGCCACTTTTCAATTATTTCACTGATATCTTCAACTAAGCCTATGTTTATAATGTGAGAAGCAGTCTCATAAACAGTGCTCGCCGGTTGTGTCAATACATTCATAAAAATTAATAAATCATAATATTAATTACAGTCTATCAAAGATAAACTTGTCATGATAGAAACTAAACATTGCCACTATGATGTACGGTAAATATAAACTCATTATAAAATATCTCCACAATAATGCTACTTTAACGCTACAAACAATATAAATTACAATTTACTATAACAATTGTCACATTTAATGATTATTTATAAAAGATTCCACTTCATGGATCTATTCTACTGGGGAGTTGTTTAGAGCCACGAGGGTCGGTTAATGTCGTACGGTTGTCGAGTGCCGAGACCCGCCGGGTAGCTAGCTGGATACAAGCCCATAATCTGTGCACCGGTTTGTCGCAGTAGCTCTTCTTGGTGACGTTGCAAATATTGTTGATACAATGGCGACGTCGCTTCTGCTCCGACAAATGGATAACCAGCTCGCACTTGCGAATGTCCAATGAAAGGAAAAGAACTTGAGGTATGAGCCGAGTTCTGATGAGCGGGCTTTGCTAACTTCTCTGCGTTTGTCTCGGCGTTAGTACGCTGCTGATGAGCAACTGCAGCAACCATATAATTTGCTGCCATTAGTTGATGCTGAGGATTATTGCGAAAATCTTCTATAGAAAAGCTGCCGTTATCACCGTACAATCCACTACTTAAAGCCATATTAGTTGAGGTCCCAAAATTAAATGCATTTCCTGGCATCATGCTTGACTTAACAGATGACAAAACATCGGTATTACATGATCCTTGATGGAAGGCTTGGCTACTTACAACTTGTGCAATTTGCTTGCCTTCTGTTCTCTTACGTCTGTTCCTCGGCTTGCTATCCATTTGTGAAGTCGAAACACTGGATGTTTTGTAATTGTTGCTGTCTTTACTCATTGAAATTGATGGCTGGGAATATATACTGACTGAGGTGCTAACTGGATGAGAATCTGAAGAGATGCTTTTATTAAACATTTGCGCCATCTGATATTTATCATGGTACAAAGATGTGCTGGGATTGCCAAATGTAGACAAATACCTATCATCGTTCGTGTACCGTTCTAGCATTTGCGGTATATTAGGCAAATTACGCAAACTATCGATTGGAAGCGACGCAGGAGTACTGTATGGGGTCTTGTAAGGATTTGAACTGACCAATGGATGATTTTGTACCAGTTTATCTGTTTTTTGTGATTTGGCATGTGTATCTATATTTTTAGATATAACATCGGTGCCACTTATTGAAGATGAAGTAGGCATATGTTCACTTCTCTGGAGACCTCTAGGGTTTGGTATTCTTAATTCACCTGGCAGATTTTGTTGCATCTCCTGAGCTCTCTGCAGGTTCGGTCTAGCATTAAACGTATTATATTGCTGATGATGCAAATTCTTATTATACGAAACTGCGCTTGAGTTTGCAGCATTAATCTCATTTTTTAATTTCTCGGCGGTATTTGCACTGTATGCTGTTGAGTAGTCAGATGGCATTAAATCTTGTTTACGTATCTGGTTCGACATTTTCCAGTTACCATAATCAAGTGCCGCACTGGATGGAGTAGGATTACAAGCATACAGCTTTTTATTAGCCAAATCTATGTCGCTTATTGAAAAGTTACTAATACCTTGTCCACCGGCAATCGCATCATATTGACTGTGATGTGCATGAGCTAAATTCTGATTTAAATTCATTTCACTATGTGACCTATCCTGACTGTGAGCGGGTGGTATATTTGATGAATTCATAGATTTTGCGATAGACTTTTGGAGGGCTTGGCTATTTAAACCTAAATTCATGGCAATCGCATCAACATCATAGCCTTTATGGTGTGAGTTTGCGTTAGATTTGGTAATCTCTCGTGGTAAGTATTCAATTTCGTGTGCATGAGTATTACTGCTAGTCCTTCGATCATTATCTGCATTCAAGTAGCCCATGTTCACCATATCAGTTGGTTTGTTATTATCAATACTCATACTCTTCTTAGCATCCTGTATAGAGTCGCTATTATCATACTTTGTGGTATCTCTATTTTCCGTAGTATACTCTACAGTATTTTTATCACGTAAGCTATTTAATTTAGCCATTTCTGATTTCTCACTTAATGCTAATGCTATGTCATCTACTGACGTTGGCGTCATTGAATGCATAGTGGAAGTCAATTTCGGATACTCATTTTTACTTGACACTGTTCCTGTGATTTCTTTATTTTCTGGGGCTTTTAAGGTAGCTATTGATGTATGATCTGCCTCATTGTATGTTCGTTTTTTAACTGGGAACAATTGAGCTTTCGAATCAACTGTTAACGGTGTTGTAGTACTGGATACATTACTTGGCGTAGATATTTGTGGCGAATGTTGTACTTGAGAATAATTTACAGTTGTCTGTGAGTACGGAGAATATGCAGGCGAATATGGACCCGTATACTGACTTTGTTGATATGAATCTGGAGCCATGCAAGTGTAATCTTCATGACTTCGCGTCGATTTATTCACTGTAGTAGCTTTGGAAGATTCATAGTATGGAGGCGGATTTTGATTGTACGTAGGCAAGGGACTCTTAGTGTGATCGACAAAGTAATTAGGAGTGGCTGACCCGGTGATGTTATTTGATGCATAAACATGTTGAGAGTATGGAGAATATGGCGACTGAGGAGCTTCTCTTGGACTACAACTCTTTTCAGGGCTACTTTTCATAGATGTCGTATCTTGATAGAAGCCTGCCCTTACTGTACCATTTATTATAGGATAAGTAATCTTCTGGAAATCCTCTGTTCGTGGCGAGGCTGGCGAGCGTAATAGAGGAGAAGTGTGTGACATTTGATGTCTTGGTGAATCCAGATCTTGACTGAAGGAAGATCTTTCTGAAACTGAGCTACCTGTACTAGTTCTTCTTTGCCTTGGTGTAGTGTTAACATTTGGTAGAGGACTGTCTCCTCCATCAGGATTGGGAGTGTCTGGACCCGGCGGAGAGTCATATTTGACCGGATTCTTTGGACTACTGGGTTTCACTTCACTAGTAACAGTTTCTGGTACTTTATCTGGTATCTCAGAATCTACTTCTTCAACTTTCTTTTTAACTGGGGTTATAATGGGAGCAGTAGTGGTAGTCTTTGGTGCTCCAAAAGCTTTAAACCAAGCGCTAAGATTGGGTGTAGCTTTTTCCTGATTTGGCTTTGGTGGTATTTGTAGTTCAGTTTCTAACTCTACATCTTTTTGGCACGCTTGAACAGCTACCTCTTCCGTTTTTTTCTCAGTGGGAACTCGTTCAACTTTTTCTTCCTTCTTCTCAACTTCGGCTGTTTTATCCGTATCTTTTGGCTCTTCCTTTTTCCCCTCATCGCTATTTGCAAAATTGTGGTCATTCCCTAAAGTAAATTCAACTGTTGCCAACACAGATCCGAGACTCAGTTTTGGGCTGGACTCTTCGGCCTTTTGAGAGTCTCGCACCTTATTCTGTGGGCCTTGAGGCGTAACTTCTTCAGTTTTTTCAGTATTTTTATTAGACATATTAGTGAGCAAGTTACCCTTACTCTTACCTGGTTGAAGTCGGTCGATGGTTCTTTGGATTTCTCTCCTTTTTACCAATTTCGGTTCACGTGAAGATGGCCGTTTACGAGAAAGTTCCTTTCTAGTTTGGGGCTTTTCGCCCTGAGAAAGTTCATCATCTAGGCGGCTATTATCTTGCTCTTCGGTGGAAATTGTTTGAGCAGGGCTATCACAAGGAGAACTCATGGTAGACCCTTTAGGAGCACCATCAAGCCACTTACTAATATCTTTGACAGCTTGTTCAAGAGCCTCAGATGCAGATTCATTTTTAGCCGAATTCTTCTTATTCCCCTTTTTAGGAGCTGATTTTACTGTGAGTGGACTGTCTGATGGTTCATCTTCAGATTCGTCTCTAATTGTTAAATCATTAGTATTACTGGATTCCGACATTTTATCTACGTTACTGTGATTAGCAGCAAATAAAGCATTGAAAAGTGAACTATCTTTATATTTTTCATTCTTAGCCTTAAGCTTTTCAATGGTCTCCCGCAACTTTTGATTTTTATCTTTTTCTGGAATATTTAAATTTTGCTTTTGCTTATCAACAGATTTTTGTTTAGAGTCAAAAAGTGATTCCCAAGCATCCTTGTTAGTATGTCGTCTCCTTTCTTTTATTTTGTCGTATTTGTCCTTCACGAAATCAGAATCATTAAGTTGATCTAGTGGTTCTGTTTGATCTAGCTCAGTTGGAGAAGGTGTAGGCGTATGAATCGATGGTAATGGGCTGGCACTTCTACTTCTATTAGAGCTCTCTAAAGACTCTTGCGAGGTACTCCGTTTGATAATCTCAACTGGTTCTGGGTCATGATGTTTAGCCTTCTTTTTCTTTTGTTTCGATTTCTTTCCTTCTCGGTCTTTATTCTTACTGTGCTTTTGTTTTTTGCTGTGTTTCGTTTTTGACGATTCAGCATGATCCGATTTGTGAGAGTCCCTTTTGTGGTTCTTGGAATGTTTGCCATGACGATGATGGCTCTTGTGTTTCTTCTTTCCTTTGCCCTGTTTGTTCTTGTGAGATTCTTTTACCTTTTTCGTTTCCGATTCCAGCGTATCCTCTTCTTTGACCTCTTCTTTATCTTCAGGCACTACATCTGATGAACTAGATTTTGGATCCCCTGAAAAATATAATGAAATATCTATACATTACTTTTTTGAAGATTTTCTAAATTTTATACAACCATTACCTCACTTCACTTAACTCCAAATTAAAAAAAAATATATACAGATGTACGGTCGCCAAAGGAGATATGGCTGCACTTTTACATAATTCTTTATATGAAATATTATACTTAATAAGTATGTATTATTTATACATAAACTTACTATAGCTAGATCCACATAAATTTATATGAAACCTGTGAAAAAGTACCTGTACTTAATAAGTACATGTCCCCTAAAATCCAACCACACGTCCTGATCGTCTACCAGATCTCGTGGGGGACGGACACACGAAAACCAATTTACTGGCGTGGCTAACGGGTCTCTGGAAAAATTGGTTGAAAAACATGACATTGACGTCGCGCCTTTAATATTTTTTTATAGTACGTTTACTATTTTTACTGGACATTGGCGAAATGACGGCGATTTTGCTGAAGAATTCATTTTGAGAAATTGAAGTTAATAAGTACATACTTTTACTGTATCTCCTTTGTTGATTGTACATTTGCTTCCAACTAGATTACTTTTTTTTACTTTTCATGCAACAGATTACTCCTTATTTTACCCTATCACGGCAAAATTATTTTGACGGCTTGGATTTATATATACCTGCATCCGAGTGAGATTTTCGTTTTTTCCTCTTGTGATGGCTGGGAGATTCATTTGTTTTCAGCTTATGTTTTCTTGATGGAGTTGGTAATTGATATTCGACAGCTATTTCCTCGTCTGACGATGATAGTCGATGCATATATTTTTCAGTCAATCTATCAAATGCTGTTTGTAGATTATCTACCATCACAGTGTACTCTACAAAATTATTAAAAAATTAGACACTTTTGCATTCATTTAAAAAAATATATTTTATTTATATTTAAGTCGTCAAATTGACTGCACCTCGACTGATAAGGTAAGCAGGGGGCAGTCCAAAGCATGGAGCAGCACCTGTAAGAGTACCTCGCTTAATGGACTCGAGACCGTAGAAAGAAGGAAACATGTGTACTGGTAAAGAGGTCCAGGACTTAATTATGCAAAATAGAAAAGAGCTGCTGAACCGCATGGTTTTTGATGATTTTTTTGTTTTGTATGTAAGTGACATCTAAGACCTATGCGCGTTGTCCTGTGTAGGAAAGGAAAGAGTGGAACTTCTAATCAAAACCAAAACGGCGCTGTCCTGAAATCCCACGACACATACCAGATTGTATTGTCACAAGATTTAATTATCTACAATGTTTTCAAGTACGAAGTCTGGGACCCGAACAACTAGAAAGAGTAGTAACATATATTTAATCGAATACTAACCATTATCTTGGCCGTTATACAAGCGGCAATTGTTGACAATAAGTTTAAAATCTGCTTTGAACATTGAAAAGTCTGAGTAATAGCCGGCATCGAGGCGTTCTTCCATTTTGCGCAAATCCATAGGTCGTCTAATAACAGCATAATAATTTGGTGCGTATTCTTCTTCAACTGGATCCATAAAAGGCCAGGCATCGTCGTGAGCAGTCAGTTGTTTTAATACTTTGTACATATCCGTCTGGATATCTTCTTCTGTTTGGCCAAATCTGAAAAAATATAATACCAATAGAATTAGTACTGTCTGGGCAGAGTGTGGAAACAGTAGGGCAAAACCTTCGAGAGGCCTATGTGCAGCAGTGGATTATGATAGGCTTATTGATTGATTGTTCATCAATCAGTATTGTGAATACAATAACAAAAAGATATACATCAATATTAAAAATTGGGAAATGAACAATAAATATTGTGAAATCTGGATAGGATAAAGATTTGCTTACATTTGCGAGGTTTTCAATTTCTTTCGAGTGCTACTGACTGGCTCGTCATTGTCTGGTATCAAAATTTGACCTGTAGCAGATGCTAGTGAATTATTAGTCTTTCGTCCAGTCTTTATAAGAGGTTCTGGTGGTGGTTCGCCCTTTTGAGTCGAGGATGAGTTTTTTGACCGCTTATCTTGACTTTTTGACTGTTTTGATACTTTTTGAGGCATTTCTTCCTTTTCTTCTTCTTCCTTCGCACTAGTAGAACTTTCAGAGGAATCAGATGATTCAGATCTAGATCTGCAATCAAATAGTATAAATTAAATTCAACGTATGAAATGAATTGCTGATGACGATTTTATCAAATTGAATGTCTTAATTCGCCTGTTACACCTTCACCTCTGCCAGCCGACCGGAATTTCGGTGTTTGATTGGGACACCGGATCTGAGCAATAGGAATGGCTGCTGCCAATTTGGAATTTGGCTTTCGATTATCCGTTAGCTAACAACTATCCTAAATTGAGATGACTATGAAGTGAAGGCAAGATGGTAAAGCGATTATTTTTAACTGTAACTGCTGCTATTTATTCTTGAAGTAGCCAAGTTCTTGAAACTTTGATATTATTGAGACGGCTGCGGTTAATGATGACAATGGAGATGATGAAACCCCAACTTCGCCGTATTGTTCGTTTTGTGCTCAATGTACCACATACTACTTATTAGTAAGCATATAATTTACCTTAGTAAATTCCTGCGCCTGGCTCTGTTCTCCCGTGCAAGATCAGGTGTTTCCTTCCTTTCTTCTTCTTCTTTGCTGTCATGCGTCTGTTTTGTTTCTTCTTCCTTCTGTTTGATCTTTTGCAACACTCGACTCGATGTACGTCTGGGTGCTAATTCTAATAACCTTAAACATAATATTAAAATATGTTTAAATTAAATTAATAATTGTGTTGAAATTTGTATACCTTATATGTACCTAAACATGCTGTATTTGAACATACCTACTATAAGACATATTGTCAATGTTTAAAAGCAAATAAAATCTATATCTTTAGAAAAGTAAAGTAGTAACTGCTCAGTTTCCAAATAATACATACACTCTTAACTCTGTTTACCATTAAGTAGACCTTTCAAGTATCCCTGGGTACTTGATAACAAGTTTTAGTTTGTTTTTTTGCCAAAAGCATTGGTTGCTTCTGTAGTGAAAGCACATGCAATGTATTACATTTATATTCAATCTTTACAAAGCATACTACTCGTAACATGGGACACTACGAGTTGACCTCTCCGACGGATATAATTTGCTTGTGCTAGTACACGAAGCCGTTTAGTTAGAAGTTAGCGCTTTAGCTATCACGCTACTGCTGCCGCGCCGCTTTACACGCTTATAGATATTTACGTAAAATTTCTATGTGCTAAACATTCGCGTATTTCATGCGTAGTACCTATGTGTACGCTTGGCCATGCTAGCTTATATCAAAAATAAAGTCTTCGGTTCTAGATTAATCATTAGGAATAGAGTCAAGTCAGATATATTTTAAATAAAGCGGTCGTGCAAGCGACTGCTTCGCACGGAGCGCGGGTTCGATCCCCGCTCAGTGCAAAAAGTTGTATGCTTTGCACTGGTCTGTTCGTGCTTCGGAGAGCACGTTAAGCCGTCGGTCCCGGTTGCCATACAAACATCTATGGCAGTCGTAATGGGTAGTTGGAGCCCTCAAAAGTCCAACCAGTCCAACTTGGAACTCCGATATCGAATGGTCATTAGACCAATGGCGAATGGAGGTCAGATGGCAGTCGCTTCACGGAAAACTGAGTTGGGAAAAGGTTCAGGGAATGATTATGAACTACTATATCCAAATGATTTGTTATTAACAATTTTCTCATAAATCTACTGTTTGTAACAATGTTAAGTGATTATTCAGATGCTAATGGATTATATTATTACATTAAAAATTATGTGAAATAAAGAAAATTACTAATTATTTTGATAAATTATATTTTGCTCTACATTTCGCCAGCTATTTTCGATCCCTACATGATCCAAATTGCCATCAACAGGCCCATTTTCCCTCTATGAAAAATCTTTTCTAATAGAAAAACTGAATCATCTATTTTGAGTGAAACTGAATCATTTTTGGCAGTCTGAGACGACTCTCGGACGGGTAAAAATGATTTAGTTTCACTCTTTATGAACCTTCGGATGTAAAAGCGGTCGCAATGTAAATGAGATTCGAAATAAGAGTCTTGTCCAAATTATATAGTTCGCACAGCCCGTTTTTGCTAAATAAAGATTGTATTTAGACCGGTAGAATTCCCCAAAGAAGAATGTCATCGAGAGTAAAGGTAAGATCTTCTTTTATTATGGTCTAAATACTTACTCTTTATTTCAAAATACGCAAAGATCAATATTATTATTTATTCGCATTTTGAAGCCATAGCGTAAATCAAAGCATTGCCTAATTCTCACACTTAAAGGTTGCTTATATAGAAATACTCAGCTATGTACACACAGCAAAAGAAATTTGTATACATCATTAGATGTTAAGATATATTTAATGGAGGATACTTATTTCGTTGGCTGAGTGTACATAAAAATTGTACATTTCGCCCAATACTAAAAATCTATTAAGGAATATAAAAGGAATATATTGCTTACTGCCAATATTAAATATTGCAACGGAAATGCAATGCATATGATAGGTAGAAAGTAACATGATGCCTAGATGACACTACATGAAGTGTAGTTTTAAAAACAGCAATCACAATTTCTTAATCAACAAAATAGAATTATTGATGAATCAGTCAAAAGATAAATAGAGGTAATATTTTCAGAAATTAACAGGATATCACTGGTGAAGTTCATTTTAATATTTTTAAAACAGATTTTGAATAATTCTTTCTCCAATAGAAAGCCACATAGTCTGTGAGGGTCATAAGCTAGTGTTATGTGGTTGCAGACCACGGAGTCCGGGGTCCACATTTTCCAGTCTAACTGCAGATTTGATAGAACTTCGATATCTATCATCTAGCCATCTAGTCTCCATAAACAATTGGCGAAAGTATTGTAGTTGCACCAGTTATTGGACTTTTTAGGGCCGAAAGTACCCATAACAAATTGTTTGTATGACAACCGAGGCAGATGGTTAATATGCTCTCTGAGACAGACCAGACAGACAGAATATCTGCACTAAGAGGAATCGAAACTGCACCTCCTGTGTAGGAGTCGCGTTGACTACCCATGCCACAGAGGCTACATCATATTATCATGCTATAAGGAAGGGTCAGCAGCGGGTACGGTATCAGAAATTCACAAGGACGGAGCAGTGGGTTTCAGCAAGTTATATAATGTATAAGTATATTTTTTAACACTCTAGCTATATATTGTTATATAATTATCTACCCAAACTAAGCCCAGTTTGTAATAAGATTATATCATGTGGACAAACATATTCAGTTCAGATACATTTTTAGTAGCTAACTAACTAAGCCTGCTGCCATAAGTAAACTACCTAACTAACTAAGCCTGCTGGCCTAATAAGGCCACATTTACATTTCATATCCTAATTTCTAATTTCTAAATCATTTAACAGTTCAAATTGGTTTAATATTTAATCGAAGATTCATGATAACACATTCTTATAGCAAACTGTAAATATAACAAATATTTAATGAGAATATGAAACAGACAATGTGGTCTTATAGACCATATAGATACAATGTAGCCATATGTAGTATTTTTCATATATACACTTTTATACTTGTATAAGAATATGCATGTTGTACAAAAATGTGTTGTATGTTGAGTTTAGCAAGGATCTAACACAAAAGATTATAATATTTGAATCGAAATATTAAGTTGTGTTAATGGAAATTGGCAAGGGTAGTAGATATGTATTATTAACACATTAGAAACAATATAAAATAGATTACATTAAGGCACTTATTTTAGCAAGGGAAGCAAACAATACCACTGCTTTTGGCAAACAAATAGGCTTAAAACAGCTGTCATATACTGTTAAGTCTATCATGGTCCACACATTCCAGGTCCAAGACTACTCATCACTGCACTACTTATTTCAATATCTGGATATGAAAAATTCATATCAAACAGATTAAAGTACTAATACATGTTAATAACAGTTATGGCAAGAAATGTTTACTTTAAAAAAATCCTTTCATTATTCATATATAAATCTGAATTTATACTGAAAAAAATACCACTCACAAAATTTTTTAATAAAGAGGTAGTTATGAAATAATAATTTAATATAAAATTTATTACCTCTTCCGTTGCAATCGTTCCTTCTCTTGAAAGAGCCTAGGTATTTCAGGCAAGAAATTTTGGGAAAGTGAACGATGAAGCTCCTTCTCTACTTTGCTAGTAGCTTTACTAAACTTCTCTGTCAGGTGGGTCCAGTCTTCCTCGGTAAAGCAAACCACTTGCCAAACTCGCTCAGTATCATCATCATCAAGCCAATCATCTCCATAAAACCAGCCACGTTTTTTATTTTCCCTGCTCTTTTTCTTCTTGCTTTTACCTTTAGGCTTCTTTATTACATCTTCTCGATATAATCTAGTACCATAAAAATACCAGTATGCAGAGTAATTGTCATCAAAGCTGAAATGGAAACAAATTTAAATTGATGAACATATAATATAGGCTCTTTGATTACTAGTGTTAAGGTTAGACCAAGATAACTCACCCCAGAGGTTCAACCCTCAAGCTTTCAGCTTCAAGGTTTTTAAACAAATCAAAAACATCATCAGCATCAAGACGGAATTCACATAAAGCATACAGAATCTCAACTTTAGTACGGAGAGGCAAAAACTGAAAGTCTATGTCAGTATTGAAAGGATTACATCTGCTTGTTTTTTGGCATTTTGTTCTAAACAGCCGTCTCAGGTACATCTGAAAGTTAAAAGATATGAGTGCTTGTGTGGTGCCAGTTATAAGGCGTTTACACATATAAAGCATTTGTCTACCCTCTTTTCATAACAATACCTGATAATTAAAAGCTGAGATGTCATTGTTGCCCAAACAACCATTCAATAGTCGCACTATTAGTTCAGTCAGGAGGGAGCTAGCAGATTCTTCCGTGCCATCGGTTAATAGGGCTTCTTCTAGTTCCTTTAAAATGTTATAAAAACATAAGTTAATTTCATAGAAATGATTAGCAACCATTTTTTCGTAGGAATTTTTAGCTACTTACTTCAATGTCAAAATCCAATAGGTTGAATGCTGTTCTGAATAAAGAACAAAAGTACGCGATGCTGGGCACTTCCCACCATGACTGAATATCTAGAAACCGTGAGAAATTCATTCAGACATCACTTAAAGGGACACTGTCTTCGAAAAAAACATGCAACTGATCTCGTCTCACTGAACTGAACCCACCTAAAATACCAATAAAAGATGGAAACATAACCTAAAAACGGTACGATTTCACTGTTTGTATCGTTATAATTACAGAATCTTCATTTTTAAACAGTTTGCAGCTTTTGAAACCATGTACTCATAAAAACAATATCCTACAAGAAGTAATTTACGAGAGATACGAATATGCGTTGTGTATATCGAGACACAAACGCCATAACAGTTTATAAAATGTACAAGTGAGTCACTCTTAAGGTTTTAATTTTAATGTAATATCAAAGTGTTATGGCATTTTAAGTATCTTATTTATTTACCTTGCATTTTCAATCCATTAATATTTATGTGGAATTCTTTATTTACAACTTTTAATAGTTAAATAGAAGAAAAACGTTTATAATTTGAACGGAAGTTTGTTTTTCTCTCTCTTTGCTTTAGTTTTAGTATGTATAGTGTTGGTCATTGATGTGATCCAGTCCTATAGCATTATATATGAAAAACTTGAAAAAAAAAACAGCTGTATTAAAGTTTTGCTATCCATTTTTCCATCGAAGTTTAATTCAGATTCTGTACGTAAATAATTTATTCACTTTCAACAAAATTGTTAAAAAATTATATCCTTAGACAATAAATAATTTATATAAACAGAAGTTACCAACGTCTCACAAGTTGGACATCATGTTGGATATGATTAGAAGTTAGATCAGAAGAAACTTTATTATTTATAATAAATAAATAAAACATACCTGGACCAAATCGGGGAAGTGTTTGAAAAAGGACAGGTCAGGAGTACCCTAAACCGACGAGCATGCATGAAAAAGGTTAAAGAGAGTGAATGAAGCGAAAGTAGTATGTCGGGATCGTAGCAAATGGAGATCCGTGATCTCTGCCTACCCCTACGGGAAACAGGCGTGATTTTATGTATGTATGTAAATAAAAAAGTTTCTACTGATCTAACTTTTTTTTTATAATAAATAAATAAAAAAGTTTCTTCTGATCTAACTTCTAATCATATCCAACATGATGTCCAACTTGTAAGACGTTGGTTTGGTAACGCCTGTTTACATATTCGGGAATCAATTCATTTAATTAAATGCACCGTCAAGTTGGCAAAATTTTATTCCACAATAATTTATGCAAAGTGTAGGTATCATTTACACAAGATATGAAGAAGATCCCTTCGTGTCTGTTGAAGCATTATAGTACCTATTCTCGAAGCCCAGCCTGAGTTCGCCAACTTACAATGCACGTACACTTTGCAAGTTGGCTGGGCCAGTCTAAGGTGATTGCTAAAAATAGAACCGAAGGTGTCATCGATCATAAAAAGATTAGTGGTCTAAAGGCAGAAGTGAGACAGCGCGGTGTCAAGTGGCTGCGCGAGGTTCCACTCGCATCCATTTTTAGTAACGCATTCTGATCGCCACTGGTACCGGCAGCTGCTCTTTCAGTGGAAATTGACCTCAAGACCTATTATCTGTGTGTTGGGTGAATTAGAGTACCGCACTAAACTTACTCTTACAGTTACTTACTACGAGTACTTACATGATAATATGGACACCGTTTGTGTGTGTAGGGCGAATGGGGTCCCATAGGTAAATGAGCTCCGATAACCAATGGGTGTAGGGGGCATGGTGGAGAGGTATGGACTCCATAGTAATACGGCCCCATGAAAAAATGGATTCCATTGGTGTTTAAGATATTATATGGACCCCATGGGTTCTATCTGGCAAACTGGATGAGTGGCGGTTGGGACTAACACCGTGATGATGATGTGAAACTGTAACTAACTGGCAACGAATATGGTCTACTATGTAAAGGTCGAACCAAATAATAGATGATATGATATTAGATCGGAAGCAGTGAAATTGTTCCATCGCGTCAAAAGTTTTCTAGTAGATATTTATAGCTTTAAGAGAAAGCTTCAAAAGAAAAGAAAGAAAGAAAGCTTTCCAAAAGACGCACTAGGTGGCGCAGCCGGCACTTTTGGTAAGAAGAATGTGGTGTCACCTCTAGTGTTCTCTAATTTATGGATAAAATGTTCTTCTGTTTTCGGAGTATATATATGCATACGTTTTTCAGCTGACGACCAGCCTTGTCCACATTC
Organism: Pelosia muscerda; assembly: GCA_963691645.1. Taxonomy (NCBI): domain Eukaryota; kingdom Metazoa; phylum Arthropoda; class Insecta; order Lepidoptera; family Erebidae; genus Pelosia; species Pelosia muscerda. The sequence goes on along the minus strand of OY829098.1, from coordinate 12,364,398 downwards.
AATCTTAAAGTCCTAAACCATTATTTTCGTTGTGTAACATCTTGTCGAATAAAATGTTTTCCGTGGATTCCACAAGTAAGAACAGCACACCGTCAGCACAACTTTTAAAATTATGTAGGTCTCAACTTTTTGAGCTTACAATGTTATATACAAACAAACGTCAACGTTTCAGAAACAGCAATCAATCAAATTAAGACATTCGGTCAGTTCTTTCTTTTCACAGAGTAAATTGGCCTACACAATGCAAATTAAAAAAGTAGGTACCAAAAGCTATGCTAGCGCCATCTCCTGATGATTTTAAAAACCAATTAATTATATACCTACTGGTACTAGAGACTGCTCATTGCTGCTGTGTGTAATGAGCTTTAAGTGAAAACACTATAAAAAGAATGTTGTACACACAATGGTTTGAAAAATGCTTAAATTATTCTTGAAGATATGATCAATAATAATATATTCAGGTACATATTAAAATCCACCTAATATTATAATAATATATTTTAAAACGCTGTGTGTAAGCCAATCATTCATTGTACCTTCTTCATCAAAATTATCAACAAGTGCATGTACATCAACTAGACTTCTACCATAGACACGAGGATTCTATCATCGTCAAAGCGTCGATCATCGATATAGGCGTTGTCTCTCTCTTTTCCATAATATACTGGCTCTTTCTAGCTTGGGTGTCTTGAATGTGACATGGCGTCCATCAAGATATATCACGGCCTTCTGTAAAACTGTTTCTAATGACAGTGCTTTCATTTTGAATTTTATTACTGAGGCCGTAATAAATCGTACATTTGCATTGATGGTAATGCATGCAAGGAAACCTCAGCGAATAAGTGATGGGTATGATATGATTTTGAATGCTTCGGCTTTCGCCTTTAGATGGCGGTCGCCGATTTGAGTTTTGCTTTAATTTAGGTGAATGTAATAAATATTTTTATCTCATTTCAGGTACTTTGAGAAGCATCAGTCCCATCCGTATCAGGTAAGAGCAAATTAACTGATTTCGTAGAGGGTAAGGTATCTAACGACGATGTTAAATGATTTAGGCTAAACTTTGCTTGAATTATGTAGGTACTCTACGTAGTAACTGTTCCCGACTATTCTTTTCCTGTTTATTGAACAAAGCCATAGCCATGAATACACGATAATATTTTCATATTCACCTCTCAGCACTTTTTCGTTGGGGATTATTGCACTCAAACACGACTAATTCAATTATGTATGTAATTGTGAGATAGTAATGTATTATGATACAATAGTATCTCAATTTTTTATTTTAATGGACATTATGTATTCGTATCGAAAATGTTATCATTCCATTGAGCCTGGCAATGGAATGGTATATTTACATTTTGTGCTTCTAGAATACTGCAATGACTACCAATGATAACATAATAATTCATATTTTCAATTCTCAGACATTGTTTACATCTTCAAAACTCGTCAATATGATATTCAAATTTTTTAAAGAAAGTATTCCTACAGTAAAACCAAAGTCCTTTTACTGTGCATTGTTATATTATTTTTCTTTAAACAGAAATACAATTCAAAGAGTGAAAGAAGAGCAGCAAATGATTATGTCTCTTCGGAAAACCGGTACACTCCTCTCCGATCGCCCAATGGTAATGTGTCACACGGCCATGGAACACATTCAAGCCAATCTAGCCATGGGCACCACCACTACAGTCATGTGGCAGATGACAGAGGATATCCAACAGCCAGAAATGCCTACATACAAAAGATTTCTGACAAGGAGAGAGATAGAGACTACAAATCCTCTAGAAATAAGTATACAGGTATGTTTTCATATCTCTAATTCTGTCCAATATAATATGAATAATAGGTTTATTGAGAGAAGATCTTATTCAATATTATTAACTGAGTTTGGAGTATATAATTATGTAGTTTACAAAACTTCAATCACTTAAAAAGCACAGAAATTTAATGTGCTGGTTTTATTATTGTTGTTAAACAGGGTGAATAGAAAATAACATGGTCAGCAAAATTTTGCAGTTATTTTCTATCAAGCTAAACTCTGACTAGTTCAATGTAATAACAGAATTGTCAAACATAGTTATGAATTTAGTAAAAATTTTGTTAAATTTTTTCGAAAGTTCTTATAAGCATTGATTCTTATTCACCCCGTTTTAATTGGTACTACTTGATAAATAAAATAATATTTACCTTATGTATGATGAAACCTGTGAACACACTATTCAAATGTAATATTATTTAAATTATCTTACTAAAATGTTTGAAGTATTCAGTTATCTCACTAAAGTATCTGGTATAAACATATCACAAACATTAACCCAAACATTTGTTAGTATGTAATAATATATAATTCAGCTGTGGTGATTAGCATTTGCGATTGATTTAATGAATGTTACTGTTATGACAATTACTGAAAATTGTGGCATTATGCGAATGGTATACAGTGTATCTGATGTTGTTTTGAATGAGTACCTAACATACTAATTAGAATGAAATTTAATTTCAGATAGTGTCAGATCACCAAAGGAACGCAGCAAAGATAGTGAAAGGGAAAGGAGTAATCATGAGCGAAATGAACCCGATAAGAAAAGTAGGACTAGTGGCATGAACATTAGTGTTAGTAGGAGTAATAAATATGACAAGAGAAGTGCGCCTTCAGCGAGCGTTTCATCTGGCCGTGAATGGTCAGAACATATTAGTTCATCTGGGAAGAAGTATTATTATAACTGTATCAGTGAAGTGTCACAGTGGGAAAAGCCCAGAGAATGGGATTCCAGAAGGACATCATCCAAAGATTCAACATATTCATCCAGAAGTAGTAAGTTTCCTATTTTTTTATGGTATATTGATGCTTTACCAGCATAAGTAAACTAACATTCATTATAAGGTGATGAATTTACTTCTTTTTTTATTTTCAATTTTTGAAAAATAATCCCAAGAATTATTTGAATTGGTCCAGCTGTCTTCGAGTTTTGAGCTTAACAACATATTTCGAGATTCATTTTTATTTACATAGATACTTAATCAAAATAATACATAACATGGAACTTTGAAAGTACTACTGTAAGAAAGGACAAATAAATATCTCACATCTGCTGATTTCCTGTCACATTCATTGTGCAATGAATAGTTCACAAAAGCTGTATATAAACTGGCAGCATGTGTAATTTACATTGCTAAGTGGCATCTTCCCTGCACTCTACACAACTAGGATACACACAATATAGTATGGCATCAACAACGAAGGGGTCTGGCAGATAACCTTACTGATGTATATCACATTAAAAGCTATCAGTAGAGTCATCTGTCAATGTGCTACTGCATTGTAACAGTTTGGCTTATGTTTACTCAAGTAAATTGCTATTATAACCCTTATTGTCATTTGTTGTGTGGTGACGAAGAAAGTAATCATCTCAAGGGTGTTGTATGTGGTGACTATTAGAAAATACAAGCAATACCACTGGGAGAGATGAGAAACCAAAATAAGGCCATGTAAAAAACCCAGTCAGCTTGGAAGCAGTACGCCAAAGCTTCCCCAAGTTTTGGAGAGGCCTATGTCCAGCAGTGAACTGCGAGGATAGGCTAATAAAATGTCCTTTGCTATATCCCATTACTATAACATGTATTTACAACTAGCTCACTTGTTTAGCTCAACTGTCTTATAAATATTCTATTATGCAATTGCAGCACTACACACCCTGTTCAATAGTATAAGTATAAAACAAACAAACGTTTGCTTGTAATGATTATGTATATTAGGTAGATTAAATAGGGGCTATGACTTTCCCTACCATTTCCAAATTTGAACTATCTTTTTTCCTTTTACCTAGTAAATCATGGTGTTGCTATCTTCACAGATACTCTTTGAGTCTTTCACTGTCATAAAATTTCATAGTTAATGCTTAAGACATGGAGGCACCTACTGTCAAAATTTTAGTTTTGGCACTGTGGTGATAAATGCAAACACCAATAAGATCTTTGGGTCCAGAGCCAACCTGCTGATTAACAGACAAAGCTCCGGCATTAATTGTCCTGTGATAAGCAAATAAATTATGGAAAGAAGACGAAACAGTAGGTGGGTGAAATCTGGGCTTCACAGTGCATCAAAGATGGTTGCTTGGATAATGATGACCTTGTAAATTTAAAGAAAGCATTGAATTGAATTTAAACACACTTAAATTTTATTTTGTGTAGATAAAAGAAAAGTGGTAAATTTGTATTTACACAGGATTAGTCACTGAATCCTTGTTGGACGCTATTCGGTTCTAACCCAAATATTATCATCATGCCACAGTACTATGAGCCTTTCAGTTCTATTAACAATTCTTTTCTAGTTTGAAACGTAGTTCAGTAAATAATGACATAAGATTGGCTGCCTCTGGCATCTGTTTATATTCAAATTGCATCAATTCACAAAATTTGTCCTAACAAAACATTTCATTAGAAAATAGTTAAAGGAGAAAGATATTATGAATGATATGCTTGATAAACAACTAGCTGACACGATAATGATGATGATGATGATGATGATTATGTACTTTAATTAGATGTAATGTCTAATATCATAATTATTTTCAGAAAGGAAACATTACAAAATCACAAAATGTATTCGAATTAGGTATTTGATATTAGTGTATATCTAAATTGTTCTATGGGTTGCAATCACGACGATTCCTCACATTGAAACTCATTGAAGTATGACGTTGATATTGGCAAATAAAAAAGGTCAATATTGTTGTGATGGAACAATTTAACTTAGTCCTAGTTACATCGAAACCCTGTACGCCGATTTGATTGATGGTTGTGACTCTGGCGCGTGATATCGGGCGGTCAGATATAGACTCGTGCTTTCTTGTTTTAATTTGAAAGATGTTACTACATTAATATAAAGAACAGACCCCAATTCAAGCCAAAGCAAAGAACAGACCCTAATTCAAGCCAAAGCTGGGACCTTTAGGTCTCAACAGGATACGCCCTACTCATTAGTCAAAGGGACACAATAGGGGCCCATATGATTATGGCACCCATTATGTCAACGGGGTCTATAAAGCCCCGTACGCTCAAGGGCCCTAGAAACCAATAGTCAACTACCATGTGAATTAACAGTCATGTAGCCCAAAGATTATCGCGGCCCAAAACTAGTCTACAAGTTGGCACACGTGCTCTACTTCTCTCTTTCATCATTTTGACTATTATGGGAATGGTTATGCTGTAACCCAGGCAGGAATTGTATTTGATTCCTCCAAGACAAAAATCATACAAATCGGTCCAGCCGTTCCTATATAATAATACTAGCTGACCCGCGCAACTTCGTCTGCGTCACCCCGTTTTTGCAACATTTTTCATTCCTGCTCCGCACCTGTTTGTTGTAGCACGATGTTATATACATATAAACCTTCCTTTTTAACCATTCTATCTATTGAAACAAACCGCATCAAAATCCGTTGCGTAGTTCTAAAGATTTAAGCATACAAAGGGACAAGAAAAATAGGGACAGAAAACGCGACTTTATTTTATACTATGTAGTGATGGTATAGGTGTAACTAATACGACATTTTATTTGCTTTTATATATTTTTACACCTACACCTACATTTGTAGGTTTTATTGGATCAGTCTATAAATTTTCGCTATTTTATAGGTAGTAAGTTCCTGAAATTCATGTATTTTACTACTCAATAAATTGAATTATCATGAATTAAAAACCCGACTGCTGCCGAATTGTTCAAAACAAGTTTGATAGCACTCTGTACTCATTTGCCCATGATAAATCGACACAAAATTGTAGATATCAAACTTGTTTCGATATTTCCGTCAGCAGCCGGGACTTTTATTTTTCAGTAATTTATTTTATTTCAATTTTTTTAGTTATGTTTATGATATATTTTTGTAATCACCTATCGATTCTATTTAATTTGATATCATACTTAATAAGGTTCAGGTTATTTAAAACATTACCCATGGTCGTGCAATCGGGCAAAAAAGTGCAAAGATCTTGAAAGCATTATGTTCTCGAAAGTTTACGGAAATATCACTCATTGAAATAAAACCACTTAATAATTCTGTCCGTATTTATGGTGTATTTATTGTATTTTATATTTAACTTATTTTTTACATTCAACACCATTTAACACAAACACATCATCATAGTTCAGATATTTTGAAGTAACTTACACTACAAACTATGGAACAACTCTTACAACAGCAGATAGCTGCTGAAAGGTGGCCAAAATGTCTGACTATGTATAAATAATACCAATTAAATCGCATAGATTCCGTAAAAACGTGTTCATTTCAATGTTTGAACCATATTGTTATTGAGATATTTAAAAATTGACTAAATTCTCATAAAAGATGGTAATAGACCCAGAGCTCGTGGACGACTACAACGCTGAAAATCAAAGCTGAAAGTTTGTGAGCATAAATATAAATGCTCCCAAGAAAGGTAAGAACGATGTACGAACTTTGGGTTATGGGTTTTTGGCAGGTAAACGTTACTAAATGTGTGTAAAATATCAGCCTAAAACCACAGATCAATAAATAGTTACTACGTAACACATACACCAGTCCCATACAAAAACAAAAATACCTACGCTATATTATCCTACAAAATTTTAATAATTCCTACTGCTTAGCACAGAATAATTGTAGCTTAAACTCGCGACTGTCGAGACTGTGTTACCCGACGTGGGAAGTGGCGTCATCGTAAGAATGCGCTATCTATGTAATACAACGAATGTTACGTATCAACCATGTTTTAGTTTTTATTTATATTGTTTTCCCTTCTCGGAATTCTCTGTTATTCAATTTTATGGTCGAAAATATTCTAAATCGCGTAATTTTTTTTAATAAATAATGATAAGAAAAGGTATATAGCGCGCGGCCTTGCGAATGAAGGAGGCGTGCTAAAACATAAAATAATTAAGCCCACTTTTTAGGGACAAGCCTTGCGTTAATCCCAGTTACATCCGAAGCTGTCAACAAGTCCATGAAATAACACAAAATGGTCTGGGGTCAGCTTTTTTCCGGTCTAACTGCGTCGCGGCTGAACTTCTATATTTTCCGAAGCGATGGCCATTTGACTTCCACAACCTATGGTAGGTTATAGGCGCAACCTGTAGGCGATATCGATGTACTGGAGTTAGACCAATTGATGAACTTTTTAGGGGTCCAACTACCTGTAACTACTACCATAGATTTTCGTATGACCACCGAGACCGACGGCTGAACTCGCTCTCCGAGGCACGACCAGGCCAATGCAATTAGCCTTATTCATGCATACAAATATTTGCACTGACCGGGGATTGAATCCGCTCCTCGTGCATAGCAGTGACGTTCACCAGTCACGCAACAGATGCTGTCACAGTTCATAAATAATAAAAAAGGGTTTCCGCTCAGCCAATCCAGTAGGTAGTACACCTACATAGAAGTCACATGACTGGAAAATGAAGCTACAGAGTAGACGCTATGTTAGACACGACTGAGTGTAGAATCTGTTCACTTTTGATTGACCACGACTGAGATGTTTCACTAGTTTTTCTTTTTCGTGGTGACAATCTGTCTCTATGTTAGCCATCTCACGGAACCGTAGGTTTTACAATATACCAAATGTGACATACTTTATAGCCTGTATGTATTCGAAATATTTTATATCGTTAATGAATAATAAATCAAATATATATAAAATTCTCGTGTCACAATGTTCGTTCCCGTACTCCTCCGAAACGGCTTGACCGATTCTCATGAAATTATGTGAGCATATTGAGTAGGTCTGAGAATCGGCCAACATCTATTTTTCATACCCCTTAGTGATAAGGGTTGTTCACCCTTAAAATTTATAAGACAAAACAACGTTTGCCGGGTCAGCTAGTATTAAATTAATAATATAATGTTATGTTAGCTGATGTAAACATGTACTATATCAAACCGTACATGTACAGTAGAAATAACAACCGCACAGTGAGAAGTCGCGATAGACCTAACTCGCCATCTCACAACCATACCTTATTTATGTTCCTTGTCTGGCAAGGGTTGGAATTACCAAAATGTCGGGCTAATGAGGAAATATATACTTAATAGTAATAAGTTATTAAACCCATTCTAACATATAAAAATCAGCTTTGATACTGTAACATAAGTAGAATTACATTTTCTTGAACATAAAGGATAGCTGACAAGGGTTTGCCACCATGATAGGAGTCTGGCAATGAAAGATTTGTTTTATAATAATATATAGAAGGTAATACCTAAAAATCAGCTTTTATTGTTTCATGTTATATGTATTTTACACACATTTAGTACCTGCCATAACCATAACCCATTTCATATTTGTACATGTTTTCGGATTTAATATAATGGCGTAGGTCTGGCGTCTGCTGGCTCTGAGCTTATAATCTGTTTGAGCAAGGCCCAGACAAGTTTGGTGTGTTAGATATTCCAATCGCAGCTACTATAATTTAGTAACTAGCAATCTTTAAATATGAGGTCTAGCACTGAAAACCAATTTGCCTAATTTAAAAAGATTCAATTTCGATTCGATTGGCTGTTAAAATCTACGTTTTTAATGAATAGTAGGCCCAATCCTCGTAATAATAATTTCTTCATTAATCGTAATTATAAGAAATTAATCTGATTCCTCGATTGATACCTAAGTGTTTTTGAATATCATGGTTCATACAGGTTTCATGTACTACTTACGACTTCTTCTATAATGTAAATCGCTAACAATTAAGCTTACTCAATACGTACTGTTACCTCCTATAATTGTCACAACTGCTTCATAATATTAATCATCACTAAACATTTTTGGCTTTATGGCCATTCCTCTATGAACACATTTTTTGTAGGGTTTATCTAACCCATTTTTCCCAGACATGCTCTGTCAAGTTAGAATCTGATGAGCGAGCTGGCTATTCCAGAATTTTGGTGTCGACCTCTCGAACATATCCCAAAACTATGGCAGCAGTTTGGGGTCGAGGTTAATCAATAATATTTTTTTATATCTTATATGTGTGGAACAAAAACATCACAGTTTTTAAGATGCCTGTTTTGTATTGTGCTGATCAGATCAGCATCCCATTTATTACGATGTGTAGCGCCTTACGTGCCTTTAAGCAGATACCAACCGACCACCACTGACCCACTATCGTTCTGTGGTGTTAGAATGTTAAGGTCCTCCCACTCTTCAGAGCACACCACTGCCATTACAGGATAACCTCAATATACTCGGTATGGACGTGCGCTGCAAACTGAACAACAAGAACTATATCGAGAGCATCATCAAAACAGCTTCGCGTAAACTCGGAGTCCTGAACAGAGTGAGACGTTTTTTCACGCCGGAGCAGCGGTGTCTTCTTTATAAGACACAAATTCGCTCCTGCGTGGAATACTGCTCGCATCTCTGGGATGGCTCCGCAAAGTACTTATTAGATGCTCTCGACAGGTTGCAGCGACGTGCGGTCCGCATTATTGGGAGTCCTGAGGTCACAGAGTCCCTCGAGCCTTTGCAGATGCGTAGAGATGTTGCGTCCTTGGCAGTATTTTACCGTCTCTACCATGGTGAATGTTCTGATGAGCTCTTCCAACTAATCCCACCCTCCCCTTTCCTACACAGGACAACGCGTGCAGGGCTTAGGTGTCACTCGCATACGGTACAGAGTATTCCATCAAGAACCAAGCGGTTCGGTGAGTCTTTTCTCTGCCGTACCATTAAGTCCTGGAATTCCTTGCCGGCGCACGTGTTTCCTTCTTCCTACAGTCCCGGGTCCTTTAAGCGGGGCGTGAAAAAGCATCTGATGAGGCCGTCAAGCTGAGCGCCACCATTGTAGCACTGAACGTGTTAGCAATGGTGACCCTCTTTCATGGGACTTTGCCTTCAGCTTAACATCAGGCGAGGTGAAGTCAAATTGACGTGCAATAGATAAAAAAAAAAAAAAAAAAAAAAAAAAAGGTAACTCATACACGTTCAAGTATAACGGCTTCTGCAGATGAACGTAAATGAAATTTGCACAAATATCTTCTAATAAACGTTATGATATAGTTGTGCAAACCTGAATTTGCGCAAGCACATTCAACTTTCTCCTGGTCGTCTGTCTCCAGACCTAGACCCTTTCATTACTTGACTTGAAGCAAAACATGGGGTTCCAGTCATTGTGATTACAGTTAAGGGGAGAGCGAGCTGAGTTATCTGACTTGAACCGAGTCACTCAGGGGTCTGTGGTAAGAACAGGCGCTTTGGCAGCTATGAACGCCGGTATTCTAACTAATTTAAGCCCTCTTGACCCCGACGAACGTTGGGGTGTTATAAGTTTCACGTGTCTGTGTCTGTCTGGCATCGTAGCTCCCGCACGTATGAACCGATTTTGATCAAGTTTTTTTTCTCTGAAAGGTGATATAGTCGAGCGAGTTATTAGCTATGTTCGCTCCGGCCGTCAAGAAAATCGGAGTTATTTGGTTATCTTGGAAGTTTTTTATACCTGGTACCTGGTTACTGGTTTCCATGAAGGATGTTTTCATACTTCTACGTTTTTATGTTACATTCTATGATTATTTGAAATAGAAGCAGGCGTGACTCATTTCAAGTGAAATAATGTAGGTACCTACATAGTTTCCTTTGAAATTAGTGACGCCTGCTTCTATAAATATTTTGATCTTAATCAAAATAGGTCTTAACCTATTGCTATCAAGAAGTACGGAACAATAAAATATGTATTATTATTAAGTATATAAAGTACGTACCATTAACTGACATTGTGATCCTGACTATAAATTACCGGAGTAGATAATGACGGCGCAGCCCAATTCATGTTTAATTCTTAATATTTGTGCAGTCGGGTGTTTCATATGTTAATTATTCTTGCGTCCGGTATGTTTCCTTACATACAGAGTTTTGAAAATATTTTGTGACACTATTAGAATATTAGAATGTCTTTTTCTTCAAACTTTTATCGGAAGAAGATTCGCGGCCATTACAAATTGGTCATATAGCGCGCTTTTGTAGTACAAATCACACCAAAAGAGAATTTCATAGAAAATCGTTCGTCCGTTCGCAAGACATAATTTCGTAACCATCAATTTTATTTTATTTTTTACAACATAGGCAGCCGAACATAATCTACGGACTATTTTTTCAATATATGAACGCCACTGTAGTTTGGCTTCAATTCTTACCTAAGAACATTGTTGATTCTACAAGGGTCAACACTTGTCTTGTCCAGTTTAATTTTCCATTTTAACGTAGGTATATTATTTGTAACAAAACGAACCATTTTGCGCTTTTGTTATTGCGTCGTTCACTTCGTCATAATTTACTAGTTCTCTTAATATTAAATAACGAAGTATCCTCAGCGAATTAAACAATACTATTTTCGTTAACGTAGCAGGAGGGGGGGGGGGGGGGTAATTTATATGCCAAGTAAACATTTAATATATAAAAATAAAAAAAAGTCACTTCACACAACATCCCGAAGATGTTTAGGGTAAAATTCGATAGAATGGAGAACTGTGTGTTAAATACATTGTCGTACGTTTACTTATTATTTACCCAGCACATTGCAGATATTTTCAAGTAACCAATACATTACTGTCAATATCAGCATATCATAAGAAATAATAGTACAGTGCAGGTCTGCTGTGTTTACAACGAGAATTAAATACATATGAATCTGATTGAAGACCTTAAGACCTTGAATATCTAAAAATAGAAAAAAAATGTAGGTGTTGATTAAATTGATATCTCTCAAGTACAATACAAAACAAAATGTGTTCTTGGTTAAGCAAATCTTGGCCTTCTGTTACAAATTAATTATATCATTAATTTTTTTTTAAGATCGAGATAAGAGATCAAGTTCGAGATCAGGGAGAAGAGAAGTGGATAAACCTAGTAAAAGAACTAATAGTGCATCAGAAAGATATTGGAATAGCGGTGGAAGAGACGATGAAGGGCACGAAAGGACTAGACCAAAACATTCAGTGCCTCCTCATGACGGTAAAGGTAAGGAATGTAGACAGTGATACACTATTTATGTATCTTATATAATTCTATCATAAAATACCTATGTATTTATTATGCATATTTGTTGGACAGATGGACAGTCATTACAAGATATGGACATCTCTCCTGACAGGAGTACGCCATTATCGGAGAACTCCTATGGCACCAGGGAAGCCAATTCAACGGTTCGAAATAATTCCGACATTAATGCAGTTCCGCCTGTTGTTGTTTTGGACAACTCAAATCAGCCGGTATGTTTATACTTATTTAGCGAATTTATCGTCAAACTGCCACAGGTGGCACTGTGGGTTGATGTTTACTGGATTCATGTCTTATTACAGAGTGGTTCGTTGCTCGCAGCAGCCTTGCCGCGTATCGTGGCAGCGCCGCCGCCGGTGACAATGCCGGCAAACAATGGCGCAGCGTCGCCTGTTTGTGAATCCGGCAGCCGGTCAGGGACGCCGCAACGAGACGCCGGGCCTCCTACACCAACGCACTCGGAAAATACAGACCCACATGCGCCGCCTCTACATCTAGATACAGCTTTACCTAGGAAAAGTTAGTCCCAAGTTTACTATTTGCTGTGCCACTAAATGACTTAATAGAATCAGAAATTAAGGATCTGAAAGAAATAGTAATCATTGACGGTTGTAGGTTACATAAATGATAAAACCATGTGAAAATTTATGTGTGCTAGCATTGTATTCATATCTGTTTAAATTATATTACAATGTCCTAATACATTACTCTTTTTTTCAGTGGAGTGCCTAGGAAGTTATTCTTCTGTTGTTGGCGGTACTCTACACCATGCACCACCTATGCTGACACCCTCCCTTATTAACTACGTTCGGTCGGACCTCACTTCGCACGTAATCGGTTGGCCCGCTGATATTTTAGAAAAGCAGGTGACTACAAATATTTTTATATCCTTAAATAGTACAAGTTAGATTACATTGTGTATGTGTGGTATCTATATAATTTATTGAAGGTTTTAGGGGCTTTGGGATCCTTTTGACAGTAACCTTGAAACCCTGACGTGTTGTTTGGGGATATCTAGGGCAACAGTAAAGAAGACATTGCTGTTTCGCCCTCATTTTCACATTACAGTTGACCCCGTTCTGATTTCTCTCAGTTGAATGTTCCATTCTAAAACTTAGTATTTGTTTTTATAATCGAAGACTATTCATAAACATAAAAAACATAACATAAACTCACGCCTGTATCCCCGAAGAGGTAGGTAGAAGTGCTAGCACCCACATTTCGCCAGTTTATGTTTAGACTATTCATATTGGTCAAATTATATTACCCTGGTGAATTAATTGTCTTTTATTTATAAATTGTTGTCGTTCCAGGCCAACAAGTTTACGGAAGAAGCCTATCAACTCGGGTGCTTACAATGTACGCGGGTTTCAGCGGAACTAAAGTGCTCTCGATCACTTGTCCGACACACGGAAATAAGGGCTACATTACAGGAACAAAAGTCAGTATACTATCTTGTACGCTTCTAGACCTATTATGTTGTGACGACTATTATTTCGTGTCAGTCACATATAGGATTTGTAAACGCAATATTAAGAAAAATGCCCGTGAGTTTGAATTTTATCATTGTTGTTCACAGAATAATGTACCTGCGGCAGCAGATCTCGCGGCTAGAGGAGCTGAAGTCGCAGAACTCATTCATGTCGGAGGACTAGGAAACGTGGTGGGGGCAGACGCGTGCTCACGTTGCCCCCACGGTACCACAATCCCCCATGTCGCCCCCGAGCGCTGAATTCAACATCCCCTTTTCGAGGAAACGTTCACATGTCAATGCTAAACATTGTTCATTCCGTTCATTTTTTATGTAATTTAGATCGAATGATAACTCTTGTGTTGTGTGATTTGATGTTAAAATTTAAGCAATGTCGTGCGTGAGATTTCGATAAGATTGGTCAATTTCCATTGAATTTTATTTCAATCGAGATTAAAAGTCTACGGCTTCAATGTTCTGTCAAAATGTGGAAACAATTTTACTATGTAATTGTAACATAAATGAAAGTATGTTTGATGAAACTATTGTTTATGTAGGTAGGTTAAGTAGGTTCGATTCGATAACTAAAGGTCTCCTATATTGATCACATTACTTCCTCTCGATGCATTCAACACACAAAGTACTAATACTACGTATTCGATAAACATATTGATCAACATTGACCGGACCCCAGATTCCGAGGTGACGCTTCGGATGCGTCCTGCACTAACGCAAAAATGATGATGACACTGGTCAACATTAAAAGATTATTTATAACAAAAATTTATTACTGTTACAGTTATCACGAACTTGCATTGTAATCCTTTTTTTTACCCTAAATTACAACAAAATCTGGTTTGATTAGGATCGCCGAATGTGTTCCGAATGACAAGTTGTTTAAAATTATTACTCTACTGTCCTGTATCGTCAATTATGTCAATATGACTATTTTACCAGAATATCCACTTTCCTGAATGACTACATTTTCAAAATGAACACCTTCAATGTAATTCCTCTTATCTGACCACTTTTCCCTTAATGCCCAACACTCCAAGACAGAATACTGTCTGCTTGTGTACTTTAAAAAAAACTGATACTGACAGTGAGGAGGAATAAAGAGAATGCACGTAGGTAGATAGCAATAAAACACCGTTATTTCGTGCGCAATTCTCCACGGCCCTACAGACTAAAACCAGTAAAACGTGTATGGAAAGCACGGTGGTCACATTGAACTCTAGAAAGGACGCACCGGTGGAGATGAAATCACCGTCATGCTTATGCTTAGTGACCAGCCCACTGAGCCATGCCTACTTTCCACTGTGGTGCCATCTGCTAGTCAGAGGGATATTTGGAAAGCCCCAGGTAAGCTGCGGCCAGTATTGCCTTAGGCGGCAGCAACAACTTTGTGTGAGGGAGGCACTGCTGTCTCATTTGCCCAGGGTGCATCACGTGGAGGTCCCTGACCAAGCATCCTTTCACCAATATTGTATCTGAGCCTAACCACATTTATACACTCAGGGTATCTATTTTGGAAAAGTGGTGAACCATTTTGATATTGTTGTCATTTCGTTAAAGTGGTCATTTAGGGATTTGCCATTCTGAAGCAAATAATATAACATAACATAAGCAAAAATGAATTAACATTTAAATATCCTTTACTTTCTTTCACTTAACAACCCTACTACACATAAGTGTGCGAGTCCTCTTAACTTCTCAATCTGATCTTGTTCTGCACTACTTTCTTTAAGCCAATGAAACATCTTAGATTGTGCAGTTTGGCGTTTGTTAATTTAATAGCCATACACGAATATCTGTAAATACACTTAAGAAGATTTTATCGTTATATTATGATATTCAGTTTTATGTAATGTATGAGGATGTATGTTATTTCACCTATGATAATTTAGTATCACATACTATTTTTATACTATAATGCATATTAAATTGTATCTTTTAGATAAAGTTATTAGTGGACTAAAATAACGTTTTACACCGAACTTATTCTTTGGAAACTTAAGCCAGTAAATATTTTTATCTGTTGGCCAGTGTTAGAACTAAAAATTATTTTTGAAAATTCCTTAGTTATTTTGTTATCTGTTGATTCAATTTTAGATATAATTATTTGTCCATGTTAGGGTACTACTGTGTTTTGTAATGTGTTTACTGTAAAAATTAAATTATGGAATATGTCTTTCGTAGCGAATGATTTCTATAGTGCATACGCAAAATGTTACAATAATAAAACATTGCAGTTGATATCATATAGCAATGTTATATAATATATTCACTAATTGGCTACTAATGACTACTCATTGTTTGAATACGTCTACAGCTGAAAAAGTGCTTGTCGCTGCTGATGTTAATTTTTGACCAATCAGTGTATAATATGTAAAGAACCAAGTATATTTAGTAATTTAATAAACAATTTCAAGCCGTAATAGTGACTTGATTGGAAAAATCTTTGGAGCTTAAACAATGTTTAATAATGTACATTTTAAGCTTTGAAGTGCAAATACAGTGAAGTGAGAGCAAACCAATTTGTTCACTTACATGAGTAACATAGTGAATCATTAGTTAGGTATAAAAAACTCCGGTCTAGGTCTTTTTATTTTTCTAATAATATAGGGCTAATATATTTTAATTGAACTGCTAAAATGACACCAAGCAATGTAATATAAAACAAATTAATGGAAATACTGTGATATTCATTCACTTTCACATGTAATAATAGTCGATAATAATAAAGTATGTATATAGACCTGTGTGGAGATGTAATTAGGTGCACGCTGTTTATAAATCACTTTATTTATATAGTTTAGGGCCTCGAATTACAGATACCTCTACATTGGCATGGAACCGGTAGTGTCGTACTGTGGCAACCTCGTAGATTTTAGCGTCAACTCGAATCGCCCGCCGTAAACATTAGGATAATAGTTTCGCGACTTGGTACGTCGCCTCCACGCAGGACTTGCCCTTTTAAACTTCTCACATACCTATTGTAATAGCATTATTACGTTTATTATTTTCACATAAAATATGACAATTTAACCGGATTAAATAAATCAGTTTCTGATAACCATGTGTATCACTTAATTATGTTGGTTTGTTAAATGAAACGATTTATCACCTCACCAGCATATTTAATCATTAACAAAAACACCCTTAAGTACAGTATACATATACAAAAGTAAGATTTTTCGAAACGATACATTTTCAACCTGCGATTGAGTCATGGATATCGAGTATTTTAGGCATTTGTCAGCTCTATATTGCGTCTACACACAGAACAGAAATATCTGTAGAATAGTAGTAGCTGGCACGCGGAATACGCATACTCCGAGCGTTGCGGTGTGCAGCATTATGTTAAACATCTGTTTCTGTCCTTACTATATTTGTTATTGTAATTAGATACATAAAAGTTGACCTTATTTTACTTTTAATCCATTCATCTAATATATTTAATTTGGCTAATAGTTATGAAATCAAAAATATTTATATAATTAAATGCATGCATATTTTTAAACGAGAAGGTAATAATCACATACTAACACTAGACAATAATTAAATTTTTCGTCGATGTTCAGATTCTTTTATAGACCTCGACAGATACATTACTTGTCTATATTAAATTTCTAATCGCAATTTCTTGGCTTTGCCAACTTAGTAAAATTATCTGTTATTAATGAAGTGGTATGCTGTTCCTGACCTTTTTCTGTTCTGGGGATGTACTATGTTATGTTGTGCTATTTTCGATGCCTAAATTAACATTCTAAATTGGAAATTTGATTGATATCCGATTACTTGTGAAGATACAAATGCGTCTATTACATGTTGGGTATTTATATTTTTGGTACGGTCCACGTACGCATGTTTTATGCTAATATGTTTCATATTTATGATTATGTATCGTTCCGTGTTACGGGATATCAACCAATTCCTATTTGAAGTTTGACTAGATCAACAATTGCTTATCATTTAAATAAATAATGCATGACTCTATTTCGCATTTGTTCGGAATGGACATGCTTCAGTCCCTTTACTAAAGGGCGCTTTTTGCACTAGCTGAGCTCAAATACAATATTTTAGCAACGAGTTATAAATAGTGCAGACAATATACCATCACCTCAAAACATTTCATATAAAGTAGTTTAAAGAAAAAATGTCCGTAAAATGATTCATTGAATAGAAAAATATCTTCAAAAGTAAATAAAATAACGATGTCAATCTGATTTGATTAACGAGATGTAAGATCAGTTTTGTAACATAGATACATACTTAATCATAAAGTTAAATTACTCATGTGGAAAAAACTTCACAATTGTGTGCGCTACTTACATGAAACCTATTGTTCAGATGATTTAGTCAGTGATCTGAGTAAGAAGGGCCGTGCCTCGAATAATCCAATAGCTGGAAGGTTGATTAGCTGGCAAAAGCACAGGTAGTACAAAGTTTGTACTATGTCCAGTGGTGGACAAAACGCCCGCTCTTTCAGATGTCTTGTACATTGGCGCCTCATACCGTGGGTCTGGCTTAGGCAACGATAATACTGGCTGGAACCATATTACAGGTAGCGGGGGATTCGTTTGACCTGTTCAAACAGTGGTACATCATTAACATACATTTGCTGACTGTTACTTAGTTGTTATTGTAAATATACTAGAAAGTCTCGGAGAATGCCACGCCCTAAGCATTAGCCTCAATGACCACTTGCCAAAATGTAGGTAGCTAGTTATTCAAAATGACACGTTCTTACGCGAATGACTATGTCAATCTCAAATCGAACATGACACGTTCATGTAATGACTCATTGAGATAATGTCGACATCTCATTTTGGGAAGTAGTCATTATCATCCTTAAGGGTCCTAAGTGGCAAAGGTGGCCTATACAAAACTATCTGTACCTTGTCGGGAAATTAGCGCAAAATACTTAAAAAAATTAACGAACACAACAGACTGTTACACGACACCGCAGTCACCTCATCACAATACTATCTAGAAAGATTAATGAAAATCAATTTACTATCCGATTTATATGGTGTTATTCCACGGCTATTGTGACGTATTCACATTTGTTATTTTTGTTTTTGATTATTTTAAGGTGCAAATTAATAATCAATCTAATCTATCTGCCTAAGACTAAGACTACGGTTTGACAATATTACAATCAGCATAATGTCAGAATACCGGAAATTTGAAGATTTTGGATTAAATTGATTATTAAATTAGCCGTTAGTCGGATTTATACTATTCCTAAAATTATATTTTGATTAAAAAATGGTTATTATTTTATTTTTACTATAAACTAGTTTGCACGCAAGCTATTAATTTAGTACAACAAAATGTTATGAGTAAGTAAAGTGTACGAGTGACATACATAATTACAATTACACAAAGCCTAGATGTGCGAAAGTGACAGAGTACCTATATGTGTACCTTGAAACGACTTTTTATAAACCTATCAACTTGTCAGAAATAGTCGGATGTCATAAAAATGTATTTATAGTAAATTCATATATGTGCTGTGTAATGTAATGAGACAAACATGTAATGAGACTGTTGCTCTATTAACGCTACTAATAATAACTTTATGTGTAAAACTTCAGAACTACTGACGTTTTAAGTTCAAAAAGGCATCTCAAAAGTTTGTAAAAATCGTATTTAAGGACAAAGTGCGCTACAGTCCAAGAACATTAATTAATCATTATTCTTAATACTGAATTTAGAAGACGTTTATTACTTCACGGTCTGATATAATCTAATTCTAGGCCAATGTAGTAAGGGGAAGCTATGTATGGTAAGGTAATGGTACAAAGAACCAAGGCATTATAGTGCCGGGTCTGTATGACTAGGAGTAAAAGAAAAGCATAGATGACCGAGTGATCCCTTTCCACAAATTATCTTATACTCATAGTTGCGGCACGCTATAATGGCCGTTTTGATAAGACTGCTGGTATGGTATTACTCGTTTTCTATTTTTTGCTGCGCTTAATATTGGACAACGAACTGTTAGCGAAAAATATGGCTAGACTGGCACAGAAAAAACGGTCATCATAGCGTGTCGCAACAAATTATGAATTCAGTATGTACGAAGACTGACATACTTATTATACCTATGCAGTAACTGCATACTTATTTTAACTAGGTAGCTAGTTATTCAAAATGACACGTTCTTACGCGAATGACCATGTCAATTTCAAATACTGCATTGCAGTTACATGCGTATGTAGTGATCAACAAACCTGGGAACGCATCTACGAGGAGATTCTTTTGTATGTCCCAGCGACCAGCGTCGATAAATAAACCGTGTATATTAACACCGTCTTCAGGTTTTTGTAAATCACCGTACACAGCGCTTACAACTTCTTCACCCTCCTAAAATTGATAAGTTGCTTCACAGATTAAAATAATAACTAAGACGGATCGTATAGAACTAGCGTGAAGCTCTCTCTTTCGTCTTCCCCACACGCTTTGCACAAGTTTTTCTGTAGCGAAATGGTAGCACCATTTCGCTACAGAAAGTATTACTTTAGTATTACTTTAGGCTGCTTCACTCAGCAGTTCTATACGCTCCGTCTATGTGATTCTTTTAGTCTCAGGGTTACTTATATAAAATCTCCAACATTATATAATAAAAATTAATAGCTCACTCAAATAGCCTTGAAATGGCTTGACAGATATGGACAATTTTTTATCTCGTATTAGTAATGTAATATAAAAAAACTGTTTACTTGTTACGCAAAAGCAAACAGTCAGTCAGTACTTAGGTACTTAGTAATCAAAACATCCGAACAGTGAACGTGTACCTACATCGGTTTCGACATTCGATTAAACCCTAGTACTTAATCCTTTTTAAAAACGAAATTCAATATTTATTTCAATGAAGAATCCAAAATTAACACGATATTTTTATTTTACCTTAGGCTTCTTCTTATTTTCAATAAAAACGTCTTCCTGTGATAAAAACACTTTTTTGGGGTAAAAATCAAACATCAATGCGTCAATAGGTACATGATAGCGACGTGCATACGATTGTAGCGAGCCCGTGAGCAGTCCTTGGGGGAAAAACAGGCCCGACACCCAACTACTCGGCTGCAAACCCTCAACCAGCCATTTCTGCGAATATAATTACTTACAGTAGTAGTAAAGCGAAAGTACCTAGTATGTCGGGATCGAAGCAAATGGAGATCCGTGATCTCTGCCTACCCCTAAGGGAAACAGGCGTGATTGTATGTATGTATGTATTTCTTACATAGGTACATAGTTGATTCTAAGTGTCCGGTGACTGTGGCGTCAGTACTAAGGAGCAAAGTTCCTCTACTGTCATTAAACCTTTCATGCCCTCCCTGTCCTTTTGCATCATCATCATCTTTGCGCTAGTTACGATCGCATTAGCCAATTACCTCTCGAGCCGAGGTCCACCTGTCAGAGTTACCCTTTTTCAAGATATCGCTATCGCGCTATTGTGATCAGATGCATGACCATTCTCGCTCATCCACTTTGGTTTTGATTTATGTGTCAGTGTTCACATCACATTCAACTTCGAAAAGTTCAAAAACTTACCTCAACAAAATCAATCCGTAAAGTGAGATCGTGAATCCAGCTACCGAGTGATTTCAAAGAATTATATCCTTTCTTATGCCACATAGCAGGCACTCTATTATTAATAAAAGAATTGAAAACTGCTTCAAAAGCCTCTGACATTACAACGAGACCCTAAAAGACAAGCATCGCTGTTATAATAATTATGAAAGGTGTCTTTTTATACCATTTGGGTGGCATACAAGCACACGGCCCACGGCTCACCCGACGGAAAGTGGTCACTGGTGGCCTATGGACGTTTGCAACACCAGAAGCATTCTGCCAATCTTGTCGATATACCTAATGCTCTTCTTGAACAAGTCCAACTATTTCATCAGATTCCTACTAATCGGTTTGATTCCCTGCATCTTTTTTGGAGCTGATACTATTGTGAATTATGGAATGTAGTTATAAATAAAAAAAAGTAGGAAGGTATCTAATATATTGAATAATTCTTACTTTGATAGCCTTTTGAAGTTCATTAAGTGAAGAATGCAGTATTCCTAGCAAAGTATTAAACCTGTCAGTTTCGTGTATTAGCACAGTTGTAAGCGAGTGTAACTGCCCCATGTCATCTGGTATCATTAGGTCTGGATTCATTAGCCCCTTGTCGATGCCTTTGACGATCTTAACTCGTATCTGGTCACAAATGCGCCACACGATTTGATCCGGTGTTTCACCACCCTCGCCGCCTCCACTTCGCGGCTGCACGTCTACAATTGTTTGTATCAAAGTACTTGTTTCTTTGTTCTAAAAAAAAAGACTTGCTTTAATATGTAATTATAAAGAAGTTACTTAAACAAAACACAGGCTTAATATAAAACACTATAAGTAATTATTTAAATGGGGATGTTGTAGCGTTGGTTGTTTTATAACTACTGAAGTAACAATAGGGTACAAAAGCTTTTACCTTCTGAATATTCATATTCATAGATAGCTTTTTAAAGTAACTTCTTTGAGATGCAGCTAGTAAATCAAATACTTTATGTATGTAGGTACTAACTAAAGCTATTTACAGCTTAATTTCGTAAGATACACTTACCTCGAATGCTATATTTGCATTCTCGTGCATGCCAAAAACTTCAGGACTTTCTATTACGGGCAAGGTGTCAATATAATTACGAACTTCCTCAATTTTATCTGTTCTCGGACAGTAGTATATTCCAGATTTTGAGTACGTGTATGTATCTTCTAGAGTTGGTGGCGAGAAGAATACTTTCAATATTGTAGTCAAACATCGCTGGTCCCACATGTCCGTTACTCGACCACCGTATGTGATTAAGCCTGCAAAAACTTAGCAATGAAATATTCCGACCATAATCGCCAGATGCCTAAATGAAGCTTTTTTAAATGCAGGAGTATGGTAGATGGGTTCTTATACACGTATTATGTATCATATTAAAATATTAATTAATAACGGATATCTATTTAGGTATATTATTTACATTAAATTAAGTCAAAAATCAAATTTTGTAAGCTTATATTATTTATCCATAGTTTTTGCAATAGATGCTTAATTCTATTACCAACAGTGTGGTATCCCTTTTTGTGCTTTATAGAATTATTTGCACTGGCCTATAAATATCTAACTAAGTATATATACCTATAGGTTCTATGAACCCATTATATGAAGA
Source organism: Pelosia muscerda (assembly GCA_963691645.1). Taxonomy (NCBI): domain Eukaryota; kingdom Metazoa; phylum Arthropoda; class Insecta; order Lepidoptera; family Erebidae; genus Pelosia; species Pelosia muscerda. The sequence continues at coordinate 12,341,682 of OY829098.1, read as the reverse complement.
GAGAACACCATACAATTTGTCATATTATTATCTAATTTATCTATCCTCTTACTCTGTTTAGGTTAAGCTACGTATATTTTGCAGATAAGTACCATTCGATGCGTGTGTAGGTACTATAGATATAAAAAGACCGGTTTGAAAAGTTTTAAACCTACATGCTCCCTATTTTAAACGAGCAAAACTCGCCTACAAAAATTAAAGCCATGTGTTTACACCTACCTACATCTGTAGCACTAGCATGAACTCCTATCGAATTCGTAATGTAAAGATTTCGACCTTCCGGCACATAATGTTGAACTCTCATAATGTTGAATTCTTATAGAGAACGGAGAATTGTGATTGGCAGTCTGCCTCTTGTGAACCAATGCTCGCTGTAGCCCGCCAATCGCAATGCTCGGTTCTGTCGATACCTTTACATTACGAATTCGATAGTATTTCGTGCTAAAGCTACTGGACTGCTCTGACCACTGAGCTACGTCCTCTTGGATCGTATTGATCATCTCTTTTTGGTTTTAAACAGATATTATGTTTTATTGTTTTTAAACCAGTCTTACATCGTAGTATGTAATGTGTGTATGAACTTACTAGTAATGTATTCTAATGCGTCCCAGGGCATATGACCGTCTTCACAAAACATTTGCAAGTTTAGCATAGCACATTCTCGATCGCTATTGTTAAACTCATACGTGATATTCCATCCAAGCGGGCCGAATTTCTTTCGTTCCTGAATGATAGCGTGGAACATGCAAATACCAAACAGCATAGTGCGCCAATCTTGACCTAACACTGTAAACGCGATCAATAAAAAAAAGAGAATAAGTAGTAGTTCTGTAACTAAATAGGTTTTCAAAGATTTACTATATAAATAATACTAAAAGAGTAAATATTCGTACCATGCTTTTCGAAAAAATCTTCATCCATTTCTATAAATGCTCGTTTCACATTAGCCTTTAGACCTTTGGGCGGTTCGTTAGTTACTTTTACTGAATTTTGCAATACAGATACAGGAAATTTAGCTGTCGGCATTGAACTCAGATAAAGACGGAAATCATTATGTAGCACTCCACCTTGATCGGTACCCAGATTAGCAACTATTAATTCCAAGCCTAACATCCAAGAAGCGGCCAAGTGACAATTCTGTAAATATAATTTGTTATGTAGCTTCTTAAATATTGTGTACTTATGCTATTAATTTGTATATTATTATCATTCCAAGACTTACTTGCAAGAAAACCCAATCGCCTTTCGGTTTAGCATTATTTATCATCTTTTCAGCAACAGGACCTTGTCCCTGGCCAAGTGAAATGGAATGCAATCGGTCACGCATGTTCATTTCTGTAGCAAATTTTTGGAAAGCTCCGAAAGGATCAGACCCCGTGCTTAATACAAATACGAGAGGTATGTTGGAAGCTGTATCCATGAATCTATAACAAAGATATAATTATGTAAGTAGGTAAATAAGTATGCCCAACAGTGGACTGCGATAGCACAATAAAATAATAGTAGGTAGGTAGGTACCTACTAGGTATGTATAGTGGCTACGTGGCGTTAGGCTATTATCACGGTAATTATGTATAGTATTACCGTGCTAATATTGATCGAAGTAGGTAAGTAAATATAAAAATTTCAATATAATCTATGTTTGATAGATTTGAGTTCGTCCATTACTGTTGCATCCCGTGCTATCCTCGAAAGACAGCCCAATTTAATCAAAACAAATGAAACTTTAAATAACAAAAGAAGTGTAGGTAGTAAGTAGATTAAAATAAAACCATATTGTTTAACCTATGGACCTTTTATGTATTCCGATGAATATGCCGGTGTGTGTATCTATAATAAGCGGTTACGGTGTTCACTCTTGTGAAAACCAAGTAGAACATTTGATTCCACAAGATATTACATACACTACGAAATCAATGGATTAGCGCAAGGATTGGATTTGGACAAGGCTGGTTGTTAGCTGAAAAAATATACCTACATACATTTATGCTGCGAAAACCGAAGAACATTTAAAAAAAAATTAGGGACCACTATATAATATGTTAGACCCCACTCTTCTTACCAAAAGTGCTGGTCAGCAGAACCATCTAGCGCTTCTTTAGGAACGCTATAAATACCTATAAGAAAACTGGTTATTGTCCTTGAGTGTTATCTATTGGTGCTTTTAACTTATGTTACAAAATGCGACATGATTTAAAGGACTTGAACTCATGGCTAATAAATAAATTAAAAAAGCTGAAGTCAAAGTCATGCATGTCATGTCACTGACCTGAAGTTATACTCGTCACTCGTCCGTCAGTGAGTCATGTCAATATTGTCAAGTGGAGCTGGTTGAGAAGTCCACTTCGTCGTCCTGTCCTGTCCATTCCATTTCTGATTTCCGTCATTAAAACATCTAAAAGGTCGTGATATTTTTGTGACACAGTATTGTACCAATTTGTCTTGTATCTACTAGGTACAGTTATTAATTTATTTACTATCACCTTAACCTTGTGACTTATGTGCTTGGTTTGACTGGACGAGGAAAATACGATTGTTTTTCTGTACACAGCTGGGATCGTGAATTGAATATTATTGATTTATATCCAATCTGTATAAATGGCATCTTATATACTATACATGTACTGTAGTGGTTCGCGTTGCATTGTTATATTATATACTTAAGTATTTTATATGTTTATTAGAACCAGAATAGACATCCGTCTTTCATTATACACAAAATTACGTCCGAAATCTGAGCGGTAGTAAAATAAAAGTATATTTAGTGGAGTAGAAATTTGTTTATTATCGATCGATGGTGTGAAGGAAGAATGGCGACTGCAAATGATCCAGCCACAGTTACGACAAGGAAGTTTGGTTTGAATCATGGAAATGCCATGCCAGCTGTGGGATGTGAGTAGAAATTATTTAGCGACCTTTTCTATAACTAACTTAATAAGTTTGTTTAAATTAAGCATTATCTTCTCTTATCATTAAAAAATCAATGTGAAAAAGTGAATGCTTAAACAGGACTTGAACCCATGGCTAGTACCTTACCATACCTTACCCAGACCAATTTAAATTTATTTGAATAGGTAGGCCCATGCCCATAGATTGTTATAATGTGGAAACATTTACTTTTGTGTGATGAGCTTTGTTTGAGTCGGTATGAGTAGAGATTTTGAATTGGCAATTCTGGTTAAAAATTTATGGAGTATAGACAATGGCAGTGTAAATGAGCCTTTCCCATTTATACTTTTCAATTAATTGGTAATTTTATTTTGGAGATCTTTACGCTTTATAATCATAGAATTTACTCAAAGCTTCTCTTCAGCACTTCATGGAAAATATAATGATATAAATAAAACGGAATGTGTATTTTTCTAATCAATATCTTCAAAGATATCCAGTGCTGTCCAGCACACACAAATCAATGTGGGTCAGGATGGTGTGATGGTTGTGACTATTCAGACCTCTCTCACACCATCCTGACACACAAATCTATTATGTCATTTAAATGCCATTGACACAACTGAATGTTGTTCAATCATTATTCAATATTCCTTCTTGTGCAGGATTATAGAATACAGGTGTGAGCTTACTTATTGTTTTACAATTTCATTCAACTTTATATTGAATGAAATTGTAAATGTGTTCAAAACGCTCTGAATAATACTATAAAACAGACTATTCACCATTGTTCTACTTTTTGTTACACTAGTATAACAAGCAGGGAAAGAAAATCCTATCTGTTCTACTATGCGGTATGACAAATAGGAAGTATTTAAAAATTAGTAAAACGTGCCATATGTTCTACTAGAACAATAATCCAGAAATGTTTTTAGATGATTAATTTGTCCTATTTGTTCTACTGTTGGTTAACAATATTTATAAGAGAACGGAGAAATCTCTTAGAGAGAGTGAATTGGATATAATTTCTAATGTGCCAAAATTCAATTCCAATAGAAATTCTTTGTTTGCTGCTAGGAACAAAGGGTTTGTCGAAAATAAACTTCGAAAAACCAGAAAACGTTGAAATATTCCCAAAGTATTCTGATTTCATGCTAGGAGATTACAACAGCAATGGAGTTTGAGTAATAGTGTTTTGCGACCCAGCATTTAGATATCAATTAAATTCAATTTTGAACTGATTCCTCAGAGCGTCACAGAACATCTAACTATACTGAAGGATGGAATCAGAAATTAAATTACATTTGCAGAAAACTTAGGAAAACTAATATAATGCAAGTATTGCAAGTACTGCGTGATGATGCTCAAGATGTAGTCGCTGATCTCAACAAGATAAAAGAAGGTCAAAACATCAAACCAAGATCACTTAATAGTTTCCAAAATGATGTCATCTTATTGAAATAAACAATTGACCTGATAAACGGTAAAATATGTTCAGGTCATTATAAAGAATTAATGAAGTAGGTAACGGAGATTCTCTTATAGTTTTAAGCTTGATATTTCATTTCCAAGAAAATAAATCTAAATATAATTATTTTTTTAGTTTACCTATTAACAAATGTTAGCACCTCGGCCTACTCCTTCGGGGATAAAGGCGTGAGTTTATTATTATTATTTAACAAAAAAGTACCAGCTGTCGCAACAGTGTAGGTATGTTTCCTGTATTCCTAGTAGGTATACAGTATAACAACTAGGAATCAATAAATAATATTACACTTTCCAAGTGGTGAACATTTTTTGTCATAATGCATAGTAGAACAGATAGAATTTTTTTTCCTGCTTGTTATACTAGTATAACAAAAAGTAGAACAATGGTGAAAAGTCCCTATAAAACTTGTGTTATTTGATCTTAAATAATTATTTAAATTCATCGCCCATGGAACAATTAAAAATAGTAATGGAAGGTTATATTAGGTAATTTTGATAATGGCATTCAAATAATATCTAATCTTGTTATGCTACATCTATGTTATGCAGATACCAATACTCATCACAAAAAATCTTATTCAGTATCCATCAAAATTGGAAAATAGAACCCAGAAAATTTGTATACATAAAATAACAAAATCAGATAGTGCTAAAAGTCAGTAAGTGATGAAATAAAAAAAATGCTATCCTTAATGTGTTTTTTGCACTCTCACATGTTAGTCTCCCTAGTTGGGTATCGTAGCGTAACGTCCCTTTCTCAAAATGGCCCGCGTCATCAAAATAGCCCTTTCTCGAAATGGCTTGTTCTCTAAATGGGAAAGTAAGAAAAGGGACGTTACAGTCCGAATGGAAACATACATACCCAGTTACATACAAACATATCTGAGAGTCGAATGAATAAGCATTAACAATGTCGGTAAAAATTAGACCAAATGCGACCTTGTCATAATGCGACTTTGACCAAATGCGAATTAGACAATATGCGACCTTGTCATATTGCTACTTTGACCAAATACGACATGGACGAAATGCGACTAATGCGTTTGGACGAATTGCGACTTGGACGAACCGCTACGAAACCCCTAGTTGTTTGAGCACACTTCAGGCTCTGTGTCAGGTTTCTATAAAATAGTATTGCACTTTGTGATTAGCAGTACTAACACCTATACATGCTAATAAAATGTGCATGATCTTAACAAGTATATTTTTTCACAGTCGGCACTTATAGAATTAGATGTGAAGATTCTATTAGGAAGGTGGTCGATGAGGCCCTGCAAGCAGGTTATCGTATGTTTGGTAAGTTGTAAACAGATTTTTAAACATCTGTTTGGTTTCGAAGCAATTGTGTGGTACAAATTAACAATCATGAATTTGGTTTATTTCAAAGATACGGCAGCAGTCTACCATAATGAAGTGCATTTAAAGAATGCATTTAAAACATTGCTTCCGAAACATGGACTAGAAAGAGAAGATATCTTTATTACCACTAAGCTTTGTAAGTACTTTGTTCCGCAACTGTTCTCTATTATTTTATGAAATATAATCAAATTCAATATCAGAACACAAGCATAAGGTTGTATTGGATTTGATTAAATTTGTGTCTTTTGTGTACAAAACATCATAAAACACTGACTTACGAAGTACCTACATCACTTAACTCTTTTTAATTTGGAGCTTTGTATTGCATGCATGAGATTTGCAGCTTTTTTGGTAGCTTTCTAGCAACCAGTCATGGAAGCTCGGCTAGGTGGAGTAAAATTGTGCTGCACCTCTAACTTGGTAAGTTTAATAATCTGACAAATGTGATTTGTATGATCAGTGTCAATGTAACTTTAATTTAGCCATAGATAACATGAGTTGTAGATGCTATTGCAGTACACCCAGATCTAACACATCCTAAATCATCAGAAATCATACATTAGAACCTGTTGCATGTTCAACAAAGCATGTCCGAGTATTGATATTTTCATACAGTGTGCAGTGTGTTCTCCTGCATATAATCTATTTTTCAGAGATGCTTGGTAGATATAAATGAGTACATGAACTTCTTATTTGCTTGTATTTGTACACCCTCGGTGTTGTTCAAAGAACAATGGCAGTTTTCATTACTAGCAATTGTGTGACACAAAAGATGCGCGCACGTAAATGAAAACTATGTCGAACGTTTCTGCTTCACTAGTAGATTCCATAAGGGAATTCATTTTCCAACGAGAAAGCTGGAATATAAAGATATTGTGTTTTGAATGTTAAGTTATGTTGTCGTGATTAGTCTCGCCATACCGATTTCAATGTTCAAACTCGATGGTGAATACAGTATTAGATAACCTACTGGAGTGCTTATCCGTGGTAAACCTGACATGTCGGAACTATTAAACGGTATTCTCTATTCTCTTTCTAAATCATTGGTATTCTGAGACCTGTCAAAGTGACAAGGTCACGGTTTTAATGGCTGTGATTGGCTGGCTCACACGTGTCACGGCTGTAAATAATAGTTGAAAAAACGTAGATTTATTGGAACATTTGAATATTAGTGAAATCGCCAAATAAGTAATAAATTACTTCGGCGGAACTAATGATTACGGGCGTTTATTAAATTATAAGAAAAAATATTGCCATTGTTCTTTGGGTTTTAATATTTACTCCTTTGTTTAATGTTAATGGTTCTATCTATTCAAGTTAAAAATATGAAATGCCCGTAGGTACCTATACCTAGTATGACACTGTCTCCAAAGTATCTTTTGCTAATTAAATGAGTCATATAATCTTTATCCTGTGTTTACTGAAATAGCTAAATAGACACATTTCACTGGTCAAAGAAACAAGTGACCATTTCAATTTGCTTTTTTAACACACTAGATAAATCAATAACTTTATTTTACAGATAATGTTTTAAATATGTGTTTATCAATAGTTATGAATACTCCTGAATAATTTTAGTTCAATCGTATTTATTTTGCTTACCTAAATGACTTAATTGGTAACGACTTAATTATGTATATGTATTATTTGTAGCTCCTTCTGACCATGGAGCAATTGACGTGGTTAGAAAGGCATATCAACAGTCACTTGATAACCTGGGATTGGACTATGTGGATTTATATTTGATCCATTTCCCGGGCACAGCCAAATTAGCATGCGATGATAAACGGAACATAGAGATCCGTAATGCAACTTGGGCCAGCATGGTCGAGTTATATGATAATGGATTGGTAAATGCCATAGGTGTTTCAAATTACACTGTTAAACACCTACAGCAACTGATGAAAAGTAATCATGGCGTTGTACCTGCTGTCAACCAGGTATTGGATACTCAATTTACACAAAATTACATATTTTTATTATATTGTTAACCGTTTAATTCATTCACCTCAATTGATTCCCAGGTCGAGTGGCATCCATTTTACTATCAAACGGAACTTCTCGAGTATTGCAAAGTAAACGACATACAGTTACAAGCATATTGCTCACTTGGTGGGACATCTGCTAAGAATGATGCGTTGCTTAAACATCCTGCCGTATCTAAAATTGCCACCAAGTTAGAAGTCTCTAACGCACAAGTGCTTTTGGCATGGGCCTTACAGCAAGATGTGGCTGTTATTCCGAAGTCATCAGAGCCTAAGCACATTCAACAGAATATTTCTCTGAATTTTACTATCTCTGCAGAGGACATGCGTATTCTTAATGATTTGGGATCCCACAAAATCAAATACGCTTGGGATCCTAGTGTTGTTGTCTAGCGGTCAAGATCAAGCACCAAGAAGAATAAACACTAATTTGGTGCTCGTCATGAACATGATCCATGACAGTTGCTAGTATACGTCATCATACCTACAGAAAAAGGCAAAAAATATTTTGAAAAGATGTTGAACAATAAATCTAGATACCTACTTTCAGATGTTAATACTTTATTACTTGTGAGACAGCAAGATTCTTTATTCCTATTTTTCTACCAGATACTAATCTCTCTTCTTTTTTGTTATTTTCTGATACATGTATTTTGAGTAGTGCATATTGTTAAAGTGAACATTCAAGATAATACATATTAGACTTAAGGTATATCTCTATTCTCTCTAACACTCAATATATTTTACTAAGTACCTGTGAGGATTCTGCTAGCATACGTAAAGACGGGATTGAAAGGGAAGTGGAAGAGTGATGTTTGTATTAAAACAAAGTTTAATATCGCGAATTTACGGCAACACTATCGCGAAGTCAATAGTGTGCCGCGTTGTATGACATTTGTACCTACTGCGCACTTTGGCATTCGTGCTTGCATTGTAGTAGGCTAGTTTGTCTAATTTTGGACGACCGTTTTTAAATAAATGTCAGTCTCGTACCTGTTTTTAATATTAGCTATTTGGTAACGAGCATATAAAATAATGTCATATTTTGAAATTAATGAAATTAATTTTAAGATAAAACATTAAATCGTTGTATCTATGTTTAGTACTTATCTAGGTATGTGTCGAATTTGATATATCTATGTGTCAATGTTAAATGTTAAATATTTTAGTTATAAGAAATAATATGCTCATAATTAATATTTACCGTAACACGGTCATTATTGTCATTATTCCAGTTTTCCGACGAAATCAAACGTTAGGCAAAGCCAAATTATAAAATGTATTTTCATAATAATAAATTACCTAATAAATTGATGTTCTTTTGTCTATTATGATAACAGCGAACGAAATGATTTTGGCTGTGTTACTAATCATATTCATTTATACTAAGTATAAACTTAATACATTACATATTTATATATATATATATAATATACACAAGACTTTATACAAGTTCTGCGGTTCTGTATAATGAGAGTGGACCACAATCGAGCTTAAAAGAGATAGGCATTTTGAAAGATGATGTAGTAGACTGACATGTTTCTAAATTTATAAAACATCTATAAATAGAAAAAAAAACATTACTTAACAAAATTATGTAAGTATATATATACCTATTATATATTAATAATACACACATTAGGGAATTATACGGAAATAAATGCAGTGCTGTATGCTCGGTGGTCAAAAATGTAGCGAATGAAACTACAAATATTTGTAGGTGCCCCTCTCTCTTTTATTTAAATTAAGGTGTGATTTCACCGAAAATATAAAATTTTGGATCATTTATTAATGCAGCATACCTATGGAAAATAAAAATAGGCCTAAAACTATTTTTACCTTAACTACTGTTAGCATATTATCTTATAGTATAACATTATAAACATATATAAATGACATTTAAATAAGTCGTTGTCCATCGACATAAAATTGTCCACAACTGTCCGATGGTCAAAATAGATGGCTTATAAAAAGAATAAGTAATTAACCTGAATGATGATATAATCGAAACTGAACTGAAACTGAAATTGGGTAGGCAGCGCGTGTGTGACGCCTCTGGTGTTGCAAACGTCCATAGGCCACGGTGATCGCTTTCCATCAGGTGGGCCGTGTGCTTGTCTGCCACCTAAGTGGTATAAAAAAAAAAAAAAAAAAGCCATAGTGTAGTGAAATTTAATAGGGAATCTCTGCTCGCGTCTCTGGAAACGCACTATGAAAAATCTAGGTATGTCTGGGGAGCCAACTGTTATCGCTGTAAGCGCGTATTTGTCGATTTTCGTGAATTGGATAGTCGTTAAAAGCGAACGTCCTAACATATCATTATTGACACTAAAGAAACACTTGTCTGTTGTACCTATATTAACATGATCTGAATACGAAATCGGGTGAATGTATCATTTATATCTACTTAAAATAAAACACATAGACCTATACATATGTAGCCAACGATTGCTCCACATTTTCCATATGACCAATTAATGGTCAAATAAAAAAACTGTCTTTCTTCCCAATATGAATAGTGTTGTACATAGACATACATTCATAATATGCACACGTCTATTTCTGCCCGAGGTAGGTAGTGTCAAGAGCCCGCCATTTCTTTCTACCCTTATAGGTATACTTCACGAGCTTCCTCTACTGTCATTAAATTTTTCGTCCATCGGTTTCGAGTGCTTCTGACTCGCCCTTTTTCAATACATTGTTAATTTGTTCATTATATGACCTGCGCGGTCGACCCCGGCTGGCCTGCGTGGGTGTATTTTATGTAGAAATATGAGTTAATCAATTAAACATTATGAATGTCTAGGTATATAAAAAGAGATTACTTGTAATAATATTAAGCATTTGTTCGTCCGATAGGATTTTTTGTAAGCATAAGATTTACTTGATGTACAGACAAGGAATTTGATTCGCGTACCGTTCAGATGATTTTTTGCTCGAACTATGAAAATATCATAAGGGTTATATTCGTTTAATTATGGTAAAATAGTTTTGCATAATTAAAATGACACATGTTCGGTTGATAGGTCTGCAAACTTCGACCTTAGATAAAGTATATTTAGATTAATTTCACTATGTCAAACTGAAGACAGTTTGACATAGTGAAATTAAATCTGAATACTAACCTATTTTTAGTTTCGTATTTAAAATAGAAAAAAAAAATCTTCGGCCATGTCAAATTAGTGACGAAGTCAAATGCCAACTAAAACATTGAACGTGTTTGATAAAAACGTAAAATTTTAAAATGCGGAAGGAAGAAGTCAAATAATTACATTGCATGAGCAGGCCCGCGGCATTTGCGACATAGCTCGGTTACTAAATAGATATATCGAGAACAACACTATGGATTACCTACTCGAATTGGAGAAGAAGAAAAATCACCCGATTTATACCCAATAGAAGATAATTGGAGAATTATGGTGCAGAAGTGGCAAAATGGTCAAGAAAGGACGAAGCAAACTTTAGTGGAATATTGTCACGTTGTGTTAGAATCGTTGCGTGGTTCAGACATTTGTGTAGTCGGATAGTAGACTCAATGCCGGCCCGACACCAAGCTGTGTCTGACAGTATTAGTTATTATTAAGTATTAAAAATATTAAGAATAGAATTTCTGATGTTTATTTTATAACGTAGCATTTAGTTTTCAATGGCGGGCAAACTTGTCGACGTTAAAACTTTAACGTCCACAGCTAATATTTTGAAGTCACCTATGACAACCACGAAGTTATGAATGACAACAGCCAATTATGTTCGCCCCAGCCATAAAAACTTATTATACTTGTAAAATATAAAATAACTCTATGGTCAAGGTCAACCTCAAAGAATTTGGAAAAATTATATACCTTGTCAAGTCAACCCTTTATCGTTTGTCAAATATAGTATTCTCGAAAGATGTCAAACAGTGAGCTCGGAAGAGCTCGGTTTGGCTCGGTTTAGTATCATCGTAATATCTCTTTCTAGTCTATGTCTGTAAACAAAAGTGTCGTCGAAGAAAGGTAACCCTTAATATTATAGATTGTCATCGGCAATTTAGACTTAGAACGGTACGCGAATCAAATTCCTTGACTGTACCTACCTATGTACCTATGTGATAAGAATATTTGTCACTGTTGTTAGAAACAATTTGTGGTTGTATTGAATATAGTAGATAAATGCATAATGTATGCATATATGTAAGTTTAAAATGTCTATAAAGGAAATACATATTGACAACTGCTTTTTTATTTATTAAACAGTATTAGTCCTACCCGAAATTAGTATTCACCCTAACCCCTCGAGCATAGCTGAACCATAAACATTGCTAACGTTAAAACGCTTCTCGTTTCGACGGAGTCATTCCAGCAAATGTCACTTTCAAAATAAAACATGCTCTAAGCAACCTCCAAAAGACAGCCTCTTTGACGTGGCGTGGTGGTGATGAACGCGTCTGTTACGCACGAGGCATGGATTCGATTCTCGCTCGGTGCAAATATTTATATGCATCAATACCTATGGCTATTTGCATTGTGCTTAAAGTCGCCGGTTCCTGTTGTTATACTAACATCTAAGTATGACCGTATGTAGATGAGCTCTAAAAAGTCCAAAAACTGATCTAACTGCAGTACCTACGTCGATATTGCCTATACCTACCTATAGGTCAGATGGCCAGATGGCTTCACGAAAAATATCAAAGTTCAGTCGCGATGCAGTTAGACTAGAAAAAAAACGTAAGATGTCAGTTCGGGCTGCGACTGGGAAAGGCAAGGATGATGATGATGATGCTGATGGCGTGCAGCTTTGGTCACCTAGTAGCCGGTGGTGGCGTTATCCGTGAGGATATCCAAACGAAAAAAAGATGCCGCATAGTCGATGCTTATTTAATTGATTCGATTTCCCACAACTTATCTAGTTTTCCACACCTTTAAGGTGCGCTCACAATGAAACAGGCAGCTACATTTAACCACCTACTTATTTCGGAAATGTTCGGCAATCTGGGCTAATAGGGGTAAAACCTTAAAAAATAAGGATTTACCTTCAAATTTTTTTTTCGCCAAATTAAGACTTCCTTACGATTTTACTATCGAAATTGTGCCCAAAATCTTTTTTTCCAAAACCACTATAAAATCAACCGGTATAAACCCTTTAAGCTTTTGTCGACATTTTTAATTTTATTTATTTAATTATTTTACCCAGAGGGGTTAACGGGAATACCAGAAGGTAATATCGATTACGAGAAGGTGATTTATACAATAAGTTATTTGTTTATAAATTAATGTGGCTACCAGTACCTACCAAGTCAGTTTTCAAAGATCTAATTGACCGGATAATTATACTAAGCTTCTGCCATTTCGATAATGGGAACAGTGACAATAATAAGATTAGGAAATTAGTCTGAGGATAACTATATAATAAGATTAGGTACTTACAGTGTACTCAGTTGTACCGTAGGACTCTCTATAAACACAGAACCCAGGGTATTGGCGACATACTGTGCTATTGCGAACACCAATTTCTCTTCTTTAAGACACCTTATGAACATCAATTTTTCAAAATTAGTCAGCTTTTTATTCCAGTCTATTAATGGTTCCTCCGTATTCTTGACGTCGATATGAACCACCTGAAAAGTATGACAAATGTTAGGAATAATAATAGTTCGGGTGGTTAGTTCGGAACCTTCATGCAGTGTACCCTGGGCTAGGAAGACGGCAGCGCCACCCATGGTTTCCACCTAGAGATCTGACGACGGACGACGGACAGGTAAGTCGGTTCGAGTCCGTCAACCACACGTTGTAGACCAGCAGTATCTTTGGGGATTTCACACGCAAGAAGGATATTTCTGAGACACGAGCTTACCACACTGAAAGAGCCAAGCGTCATTGGAATTCTCTTCATACAGTCATTTAGCAATCCGGCGAAGCTTTCATCAGTTTCATTTAAGTGGTTGACTCCCAACCATATAGCGTCTGTCATACTTTCAAGAAGTGGTTTCTTATGTGGTACCTACAAGTATGAAAAAAGTGCAGTAAAATGTATATTTTTTTATTAATGTAGGTACTTTAAGGCTGGAGTAGGTAAGTACTAAGCACTGGAGTAGGTAAGTACTATGTGAAGGTTCCCGACCTGTACCCTAGGTAACGGAGAAAGTAGCGCCTCCCTCCCTAGTGGGAGAGACACCCTTTCCGGGTAAAGTCGGAAGCTGATTTAATTAGTAGACTAAGTAAGTCATTTAAGTACCTATGCAAAAAATAAAGCCTGAATTTTTCATCAAAATCTACTCCTTTCCTGCACAATGTTGTTAAACTAATCTCTCCAGTACAGCTTTTCGTTGAGTGGTAATGCATGGCACATACCGTTCCAATATAGCTCGACAATATTGCTTACATACACGTTGGTACTTATATATTATATTTGTGAAGAAAAATGACAACGATTTATTAATTGGAAGCACGAAGCAAGTAATCTCGGGCCATGTCGATCATAGTGCGAAATTAATTGCTCCGTGTAGATAGAATATCGCTAAGGATTTGTATTGTCATATTATGTGACGAACGGCTTGGATACATAAAGAAAGTTAATTTGATGCTTATCTAGTGAGTAAGCCAAAATACGGAAATTTTTGTTTGGAATGAGAGGAAGGAAAAATTATTAACCTCAGAACCTTGCGCCCAAATTAATAGCGGCTTGGTAAGTATCGCATCTTCCAGTGACGAAAATGTGACGCACATCTCAACCTCTCAACCTATATTGAGTATAATAATACCTACTTCGAATTCAATAAGCCAGAGCGCTTTTGATTTATCAATTTTGAAACAAAATCCTGGTAGGTATATTTGAATAAGCACCTAATTATTTTGTCAACGAAATGTTTTACTGGGCTTATTCGTAAGTCACCCAAGTACGAAGGGAATCTTTGTTTTAGGTCCCTACTTCTTTCGGTCGGGTCATCGGGTCGGGCGTTGGCCAAAGATAGGTGAGAGGAGGTGTGGGTGTGGGGTTGTTGGTCCAGTTATCTAGGGGGTCACTATGTACTTTGTTCTTTGGACGGATCTAATCATTTTATATCCGTATTGGTATAAGAACGAATCTTAAAGGATTTTATATCATTTATTATATGTGGTATACCCCATTTAAATTAGCGTACCAATTAAATCAGCTTCCTGCAGATGATCATCATCATTTTTGCGTTAGGATCTGAAGCTCGGAGTTCGGGTTCCGGACTCTGAGCTGAAAGCTATATATATATATATATATATATAGGTAGGTACGATTTATAGATAATTATTGATCAACCTACCACTTTAGTGCCCGCAGGACCTCTCAGTACAAAATTAAACTGATCAGGTACCACAAGCCCCGCATGTAAAAATACCGCCATATTCAGTAGGAAGCTGAACACCAACTTGTGTCGTTCAAAAAGTCCCCTGGATACGTTCTCATACACAGAAAGTGTAATAACACGTCGCAAAATGTCCAGTCGGGTTTCAAGCACATCACACTTTTCTGACTTCTCTATTACTTGATTGAATACCTGTATCGTAGATTGCAGTTAAAATATCTAGACATTAAGTAAATTTAATACATTCTTATCTAATATAGGTAGGTACAAATGGCTTGTGGCCAATGCACGACTAAAGTTAAAACGATTAAAAATCTATAAATGTTGAACGCTTCATAAATCATATTTCGAACATACATATCAGAAGTTATTCTCAATTGTTACCTGGTTGAAATATTTCAAAGAAAACTGGTACATGGGATCAATGTCTGCTAGTTGAGCGACAGCGAAATACAAAACGGCGCCCCTTGTAGCAACCGTACGGTACTTTTCTCGTGCGGCCGAAATGCTTACTTCAGTAGCTTCAGTTTCTTCCAGCCGAGCGTTTATTATTTCCGAAGTTTCCTGTCAAATCAAGTATTTAGTATGCACCTATAAATACTTCTTCTTGTCGAATCGATGGCATTTTTGAGTTGCCATCGTGCTGTAGTAATTTGTTTCACGGCAGCGTCGCTACTCATGGGTTTCGCTCTTCGGGAAGGCTTACTGATAAATTCTTTATTAGATACTCAAGTAAAGGAATGATCAAGGTAACATTATGATAGGTAATATTGAGGTAACAGTAACATTCCTTTATATTTTCATATTGTGTACCTTGCCTGCCTACATGAATCCATCATGACATCGAAGATTATGAAATCATAATAGGATATTGGAATGTCGTTTGAAAACTTACTTTACTTTCATTGAGCGTTTCTATAAGTTCCTCATCGTCTAAAATATTGCCTGTGGAAGCATACAGCAACCTTAGGATTTTATCTTCAATCTCGAGTAACGTCGCCTTGTCAGTATTGATACGTACAATCAATTCTGAGCGCAAAATTTCCAAATCTGGACGCTCTAGTCTTACCACGTCTCTGTTTAAAGAAATGGTTAAAATGTTAAAATATTGTATCTGTTCATCACGATAATATTTATCTTTACATTTTCCAAAGAAACTTATTATTTGACGAATGAGGCCAGCCAATCCGTCGACGATGCGGCAACACACAGGATTGAAATTTTGACCATCTATGAAAGGAAATATTCTAAATACTGGAGCTCGCGAATTTCACTCAAAGGAAACGAAACGTAAGGTATTAGCAGGAAAACAAAGGTTATATATATATTACATTTTATTTAAATAAGGAATAGGTACTCGTAGTATTAGTATGAGATTTGATGAACCTGAAGTAAAAGTGCTATATTTTGTCAAATTGAATTTATAACTTTAGATTTCAACTATTTCGTTAGAGAGATTCGATCCTTATAATTAACCCTATCGATTGATGTCATAAAAATACAGATTGTAGTTTTTTCGGATCTTAGTCATTTAGATTACCGGATGTGGCAAGCAATTCTTCAGATAATACCTCAAATGCTGTTTTGTTACTTTTCAAAAAAAAAGAAATGTTTCATTTAATGTTTGCTATTACCTGTACCTATAATTTAACTTCATGGCCTCAATATGAATCATTATAAGCAAGCTGAAGTGGCAGTCGGCTGGCCATATCTGCCGTAGGACCGATAACCGTTGGGGTAAACGAGTCCTTGAGTGGAAACTGCGAACCGGCAAACGTAGGCGCCCTGCGACTAGATGTAGCGACGATATACGCAGAGTGGCTGGTGGGGAGTGGAGAAGGAAAGCCGAAGAACGCGCTAAGTGGCATGTCATGGGAGAGGCCTATGTCCAGCAGTGGACTGCCGCGGGCTGATGATTTATTCTATGGACGGTCGAAAATATGCAAGCTTAAGCAGCGGGACCTTAAAAGCAATTAGCCTGAGATAGATTTCCTTTCAATTAGAAAATACTACAGAACCTGGAATCTGGGCGGGCACGTTGAAAATAATCTGTGGGATAGAGAAAATTCGCTACAAAACCGAACCACGTCGCTCGTACTCAGGCTATCTCTTCTTCCAAGCGGTGGATACTGTATAATAGCAGTTTTATTGACTGCTACTGCTTAACAATATGCTTACGCTAGTAGCTGATCTTCGAGGCCGGAAAGTGTGACGGTAAAGTTGACCAGTGTTACTTGAATACATATCTCCGGCAGATAATGTGGATTCGCCAGTTTCGTTGTTAAGTATAGTCTGAAGTTTAAATCGTACTCTATATCGCTGTCTCCAAGGCGAATGAGGAGTCTGCCGGCCTGTACAAGCAAAAATAAGACTATACATTGAAAAATACACTGTTGTTCAAAGGGGTAGGTACTGGATGTATGTTAATAGATTTCAAACGTACTTCACGTACTTATTTCTATCATGTTGAGAGATGACATTAACTTAAGTCCTTACTTACAAGTTCTAACAACAATGTTTGTAGGCTAAGCGGTTTAGGCTTTGCGTTGGTCAAATATAATCAGTCAGGACAAGGTAATCCTGATGAATGAATAGCTGTGTTCATGAAATGGTTCATCTTTTGATTATAACAACTTTAAAAAGTAACAATCACCTGCAGAAAAGTTTGTTTCAATAATACTGGCGCCAAAGTAGCTTCCAGAGTTTCGCCTAAATCCTCAATTAACATCGGCCAACCAAGTCGAATGCAGTTTTCTAGTACGCGTAAATAACTCGCATCGTTGAGTTTTGTGATCATTAGGCCATTTTCTCTTTCCATATTTTTTATCCATCTGTTAGCCTGATGAATAAAATACAGCATATGAATTGTAAGAACTTAAGGTATTCGTTTTTAATTTCTTGTCTGTCCAGTATGTACGTTTGTTGAATGTAACTAAAATCGTAGTAGTAACCTGCTCTTGTGGATCAATGGTGAGAGGCCACCGGCCTGCCCTCGTCACCAGAATGCCATTTTCCGTCGACACTGAATCACGGGGTAGTCCTTGAGCATTCCATGTTCGAATGGTGAATGAGTCTGCCATAACTGTTATCAGACTGAGAACAATATACAATAGCGTTAATATTGTATATTACTAATAAAAGTTTTCTTGGTTAGTAAATATCCCGTTGATTTTTATAATAGTCATACAAATGACCATGTCAATCTAAAATCATACTATATATTATATATTTTTGGAAAATGACTTGTGGTTTAAGTTTTATACAAGAATTATACCGGGTCAGGTCTAAGAGAATAGTCCACCACACAGTCCGGACTCAACTCACGAGCTTCTGCTACATTTTTTCAAACCATTTATTTTTGATACGTTACGTACAATACGTACAATCTAGTTATCGGCTTACGAAACAATAGAACTTAGCTATTGAGGCTCATAGAAAGGTCAACCTGATCTACCCGTAAACTTGACCGGCAATGGAAAGGTGTTCTGACTTTTCGGAGATGCGAGAAAGAGAATATCTTCCTCATTCTACCGTTAATCCCAGTCGTATACGAAACTTTTATCTCACGAGTCCGGGCCTGCTTTTTCTAGTCTAACTTCCAATATTATCAGTGAAGCAACGGCCACCTGACCTTCACAACCCATTGGCTATATGGAAGTAGTCGCGACTACCTTCAAAAACTTCTAACAGATCTCGGAAAAACCTGGGGTACGTTATGCGACAAGCAAAACTTTTTAATAACCCCCAAGCCATAGCTATCCTCTATAACTCATATGTTCGTAGTATACTGGAAACAAACTGCAATCTAGAATCCGCATGAGAAATCGTATACACTACTAGTGGAAAGGGTGCAGAAATCGTTCACGCGCTACTTATATTTGAAAGTGTACGGTTACTAGGTATCCCTACATGTATACGACAACATTTGTGCTGGGAATGATTTCGTATCAGAGCCAGGAGGTCATAAAATATCTAAATGTTTTTTAAATTTTTGTGTATATTTTGGTGTAAAAGCTTAGATTTTTTTGGTCTATAATGGGAGCAAAAAAGTTCGTTTCCGATAGGAACTTTTTAGCGAGCGGAATCGAAATCTGAACTTAGAACATAATTATTCCATCGGGCGATGAATTCTACGATTGAATCCCTCGCTACGACTAGAATTCTATTCTAGAATCGTCAGCTTAGTTCGTGGTCTTTGAACCATGAGCAAAGCGGCCTCACATCACCGTAAAAATACTATTTTATTTGCTGCTTGCTCCCTTGTCACAAAATCTGCTATTCCCTCTTTATGTTTATTTCATCAAACAAAACACTTCCACGTACTTAGCTATTGATCTGGTTTTTCTAAGATAAAAATTGTTTAACATTTTTTATATCGACGACGCTGATATCAATACGAATATTATTCTATTGACGAAATATAACTGCGTGCCTACCTAAATGTCCGTCTAACGAACACATGCGCAACATCAGAGGGGGCTACTCACCATCCCTCATCCCCTGTCGAGGACGTTGCGTAGCAACCGGCCCGCTAGGATTTGTTACGTATTCAAGTACCTACCTATATTTTTTCGATATCACAACAGCGGCGATCAGTTTCGAATTACTTTGTAGGTTGTCGCTATGTGAAATTTGTTGATTTATATCTATTGTTATCTATATTATAACCAAATCGATAAACGAACATAATATTTCTCAGTTGGCCACGTAAAAATGAAGATTTTGGTAGTATAGTGAACCTAGTTATTACCGAGCGTAAAATACGAGTAGCAGTCATAACATGCATTTTGAGCGTGGGGACCGTTGGGCCGTGACCTGTTGAGCTATCTATATCCTGAAATATGGTATATATTAGATGTATAGTATAGCAGATGTATTTAAACTTACTCAAAGGTGTCCGAAGCGGGTATCTCCAATGCTGTACATTCCGCAACCCATTTGGTCTCAAGTTCTCGTCGATAGTGTGCAGGGAACGCACCAAAGTAAGCAATGCATCCAGACGCAATTATAATATCCCCAGTAGTACAATACAGTTGTTTAGTCGCCGACTGCAAAGCCGATGTAAATCAATAGATAAGTATATCTCAGCAACATCAGCAACAAGTCAACCTCACCTGGTAGGTGACGGATGGACGAAGTACTGGCATGATACTATGATGTGTGGAGGTAATTCAACTGGTACGTTACCTCAACAGTGAATTCCCATCTCGTCTTCTCGTCAGCCAGAGCTTGTGTTAGGCGCCCAGCTCTAGTTATTCGCGCCGCGGCCAAATCGACATCAGCTTGCAACTTGATACGGTCTTCTTCGACGGCCTAAAGAGAGAATTATCATTATCTTTGGGTACATGGAACCAAAAGTTGTATCTCGCAATTTCCATCCACTGCACGCTGGAATCTTAGAAATTACGTAACTTTTCCTCAATAGGCCCAGTGATTCAAGAAGAGGGTAATATTATCTTTTGTTAATTGATTGTAAGAAGTAATACGATGATGTTAGTATTCTATTTGTATTCTATCAAGATGATGAAAGAAGATAAGCTTACTGAGAGCATCAAGTAAATGTTCTGCCGGAACCCCTGTACATTAAACCCTAATTACTTATATCTATAACTACAATTATTTAACAAAATATATTAGATATAAACATTACAAAACATTGTATCTACCTTTAGAATGGTAATACCATGTACCTTAATCATTTTGTCAATTTATAGGTTTAGCATAAGACTTTGAACTTTCAACGTGACTCTGATGATGATATGCATAAAATTAAACGCGAAAATTCAACGAATAGGAACGTACTTTGAGTTCATCCAACATTTTGGCTAACATTGCTTCGATGGCCTCTACTTCCTTTTGTTTAGCTCGAAGCACTGCCATTACACTTTTCAGTATAGCGGCTGCCTCTTTGTGTCTGTGAAGAAGAAATAAATTAACACGGATCGCACGCGCTACAGATGTTGTAGCACATAGTCGTAGCACTCGGCCGTAACAGACATCCGTAGCATAATTCCGTAGCACACAATCTTCTAATGGTTTTTAATTAAATTATATTATAATAATAATTCTGAGTTATTAGTGTATCATGGTTTCGTTTCAAAAGTGTATTAGTCGTGAGAGTTCTCAGCTATTTTTAATGAAAAACGGTCCAAGGTGGATGTCGTTTCCACTAGAGTTGCACTAAGGGAGGCTAGGTAAGTTAAGCGATTCTATATTGCATCGCTCGCTAGGCATCTTCGCACATCTGTGGTGGAAACGCAGCCTGATATGCAGTTAGCTATGCCGTGCAACCTCTGAAAATGAAACTTACGCTAGGATTTTGGGTTCTACAACCCTGAACACCTTTGCGTACATATCAATAGCTTGCACCCACAAGACCATCGAACGGCACACCTGCAAATATATAACATTGTCAATTAAATTCTCTGGTAACTTGTATGAAATAAATAAGTATGACATCACACTTCATATTGCTATAAATCAATTACTGTCGCTAAAACGGTCGAGCTTTAGCTGAACGGAAAAATGACGAAGAAGAACAGAAACGGAAACGAAATTCCGCTTAGGCGAAGCCATGTTAATCAGTGACCTGGCAAATATAATTTTACTATTAGCGTTTGGTTGGATGGTTAAAAAAAATAGAAACTAAACAATAAAAATATTTTATTTTCATCTTAAGGTCATTGGGGAATCTAAGAATAAAATAAGAGGGCTTTCTGCGACGGTAATCCAACGGCTATTCATTAAATTCTATTCACAAAAGGTTAAGACGTACACTGGTTGCTAGGCAAGGTCTAGAGAGATTATATATACAGTAAGTTCCGTCCTTATGACTATATTATGTACCTACATGAATAAGATAGGTACGATTCACACTAACCGGTCCGCATCGCGCCGGAACGATATTGTCCGATTTCATCGGAATTTCAACTTCCTTAATCGGACTATAAAATGCCGTCTGGCCGGGCATGGAGCCGGTTATAGTCCGGTTAAATATAGCACATCGGTCAGTGTAAATCGTACCTAGACAGCTCATTGTATTGAAATATACAATAGACGACCGCATCGCCAAGAGTGATCTCATCCACAAAAGCTTAAGATGGACAACAATGAACGGTACAGACGAATGATAATTTAACTACCAAAAATTATAGTCAAGCCATTATTTGATAACATATGGAATTCATAGAAAAATATAAATAGAAAAAAGTATTCTCAGCGTACATATTTTTTACTGAATAAGTGATGTGAGACGTAATGCTTGAAAAAATCAGGTTTATTATTCAAGAAGGTCTTGTTCTCAGCATGGAGCCTAGTAAGATGCCCCATGGACGGTTATGAGCTCTGCTCTCACCCTGACACCATGGGATATTCAGGTATGTGCCTATGATTGGGACATCAATAACGAAAGTTCTCAAGTTTATCGTTCTTGTTACGGAATAGCTGAGCTAAGGACTCAGGCAATAAAACGGATTACCTTGGAAACTTTAACAACGGTATCTGGATTGAAGTCCTTGTGTGTGAGGTACGCTTTGATTTTTTTCAGCGTGGCATCCGAGATGTGATCCTTGTCAAAATCCTGGAGCTTACCGAGGAAATTGACGTCAGCTAACACCTTCTTTGTAGAGTCCCAGTCGGGTCTGTAGATAAAGTTACAGTCGTATCTTCTTGATGGTAAATTAAATCAAAAGACTTGTAGGTACAGTATGTAAACAATTTTAAGACGTAGATAATTAAGTATAGGTACTAGGTTAAAATTAAATTAAACGCCTATAAATGAAATAAATTTTCTCACACCAATTGCCAGCTTTTATATTGGTCCTATTTACAAAATTAATTGAATAATATGCTGCAACTAATACACAAAAAATGCTCACTTCACGCCCAGGAGTATGCAAACAGGTTCCATAACGAATCGTACAAGAGCTGGTGGCTTCTGAAATGCCTTCAATTCATTTATATCGGCTTTGTTTAGTGATTTCAAAGCTTCTTGGGCGGCGTCCATAGCGGGCATAGCCAAGGCCAAATCTGCTTTTGCTTCATCCGCTATTGCCTTCACTTCCTCTGCTTTTATCTAACCAAACATATTATAAAAAAGATTGACGTCATTGTTCCTACCTTTTGGGTATTTAACACGGGAGATGACAAGAAATTTGACGTGTCGGTCTTAGTAATAACTTCGTCTTTCGCTGATAATAGCAGAATAATTTCTACAACTGCAGGCAGTGAATAAATAAATTCAATACTAAAAGATATGATATGAGAATATTACCTTAGCCTCGGCCTCGTCTTTTTTGACCAATTGTTTAACTTCATCTGCCGCTTTCTGCTCTATCTTTAAACGATTGACCAGAGCGATACCTTCCTCAGCCTTCTTTGCGAGTATCGGTTCCATATCACGCACCTGTGCCTCCATGACACCAACAACTTCATATGTTTCATACAGTTTCTAAATATAAAGATATAAAACCATGAAAGAATGTAAGCATAGTGAATTAACGTATTTGTGCGAGTGCGAAAATAATGGTTTTTAATTATGACATAGCAAAGCCCCTATGGTTTTGGCATACAATCTCCCTTCTATAGGATACACATGAACCACTCATTTAAATGATTTATTTATTTTTTTTATTTATTTATTTCATACATACTCTGTCCTAACAGGTAAACCCAATGCGACAGGGTAGCAACACAATAATTATACTAAACAATTTCTCTTTAAATGCCTCATGCTTCAAAATCAAAATAATTAATCTCACACACTATTAATGATTAAAAATTAAATACAATTTTCATTTCAGAATAATTCATGCACATATCATAGGAAATAATAATTATTCAATTGCAAAGTAATAATCCATTCATAATGTCAAAATTAAATCAATATTGTCAAATAATTATGTCAAAAAATACCTAATTCAATTTATAATCTCAAAATTAAATTGATATTTGTACCTACATGCAAACCGCAAGATATTCTGTCCCTTCCTCTTATGATTTGTTGTTGCTTCTTATCGAGTAGCACCAGGTACAACTTTAGCAAGTCCAGGTAACTGCTGGGTGTGGTGTAGAAATATCGTCTCATTTCCTGGTACAGGCGGTCCGTCATTACATCCACGTCCTTAAAAATACGTATTAGATATGTTGACTAAACTTACACGAATTTTACACATAATTATGACTAAGCGGGACTTTTCGTGGATTCACAGGATCTACTAACCTCTCGAGACCATAGACGTAACGTCACACCAAATGTCCAAAACTTTACTTATACCTAGTTCATGATTATGTCCCGTTTTGTCAAAATTAAGTCATAATTAAGATATCTTATATTAGGTCGTTGCATATAAAATTGCCATTTTGTTTGAAGACATTTGAGGAAACCCAATTTTCAGTACTAACATTTTTTTCATTTTTTTAGGAAAGACAAAGCCAAATTTTATGATTTTTTTTGTGTATAAATGACATTAAGCAAAGTGCAACTTTCATTACATTTTCGAAAACTGACAGCAGTAACAATGTAATATGAAATTTATCATCAAAATGGATAGCATTTAGGACGTACTGTTTTGAAGATCAAATTTAATTTATCAAGCGGCCTATAAAAAATTTTCAAACAAAATGTACATAATGGAAATAGCTATTAAATTACAGGAATAACGAACTCATGAATCTGTAAGAAAATTTCGGCAATTTTATATGTAAAGGCCTATTATATTATACATGTTAACAGAATAACCTAAATTTGGAATTCACGTAAAACCCATTTGTTTAAGTAACTTAATATGAAAAAGCGATGGAAGGCTTGCTGGGATCGCGAAAATTATTATATTATATTATTTATGGGTGGGTTGACGTCACCGTGGGTGTTGAGAACTACGTGGGGGTATGAGACTTCGTTAAAAATACATGTAAAAATCTACAACAAAGAACAAAATGTCAGATTACTACGCGGGCGGAAAAAAAAATTGAAGGCACCAAGTTCGTCGTCAATTAGTCAAAATCTTTATTTATAACGCTAGCTCCTATTTTTCATTACTTTTGAAAAAAGACTATGGCTTTTCTTTATAATTAACATACAAAATTGGGCTTATGATTACATTACCTGATGCATAGTGACACAAATATTGGATATTTTCTCGATGATTGACTCGTTTCCAAGTGGATGTAGGCATTGCAGTGCGACTGAGTGTAACGCTTCTGGAGGCCACTTGGTGAACCAGTCGATGGTACAGCAGTTAACCAAAGACGGGAACATTCGACAGCGGCGCCTGGTTATGTTTTAGAAATTTAGTATTAAGTGTAGCTTAGATGATGTTAGTTAATAAATCAATTATGTATATACTTATACTTAATTTGGGTAATTAGATAGTTGATTTATATCTATCTATTATAACCCTATTAATATTATAAACCATGAAAGTATATAAGTATGGATGAATAAATGGATGGTCGTTTACTGTTACCCTATCACGTAAAAAGTATGGAATGGATTTTAATGAAACTATGACACCCACGCGGGCGAAGCCGCGGGCAACAGCTAGCCTTTAATATAGGATCAATCATCATCAATTAACCTAACACAGGCTCCTACTGGACATAGACTTCTCCGAATGTTGGGAAACTCTGGCTTACTATTTCCACGCGAGGTTTTATTTCGAGTTTTCCTTCTCTCGCAGTGATAGCGACTGCGTTTTGCTGTTTGTCACCTCTTACAACAACCCTTCAAAACAGACGTGATGATGAGCATTCTTTCTCCGTCACCACACGGAAGTAGTAGGATTGGGTAGCCAAATTATGATAATATAACTATAAAATTCCAGTTGCATCCAAAGTTTGCATTTAAAGCCCTAGGTTCGTTTATTGATTGGTATGTCGGCTTTTCTAGGACAGCCTCTGTGGCGTGGCGTGTGAACGCTGTGAACTGTGACGTAAAATATACGTATGCATGAATAGGGCTAATTGCACTGGTTGGGTCGTCGGTCCCGGTTGTCAAAAGAACATCTATGGCATACCTTACGAGTAGTTGGAGCCTTAAAAAGTGAAGCAACTGGTCTCACTATAACTTCGATATCACCAATAAAGTTTTTTAGATAATAATATCGCAGTTCAGCCGCAACGCATTTCAGCGCGACTGGACACAACGAACCCCGGTCTCCGAGGTGACAGCTTCAGATGCGACCGGAATCAACGCCAGAATGATGATGAACTACTTATAGTGGACTTTATACGCATCAATTTATCTTCTTTTCAAATTAAAACTATAACTACTAATTGTTCTAGAATATTTATTATTATTATTATTTAATGACGCGATTTGAAAGAATTCGTATTCTGTTCTGCCTATTTACAAAAATCAAATAAAATTTCTGCACGTGTACGAATTTGAATTGAAGTTTACCGCAAATGTAGATCCTAAATAATAAACTGTGCGGTAACTTACTATTATTACTTACCTTTTTTTCCTTTTTTTATCGTGCGAAATGTCCCCACGGATACCCCCCCCCCCCCACCGGAGCCGGTTGGGTAGGTTATGTCGGAGTCGAACCGACTAAAACGCACGACGTCTTTGGGTCTTCAGTTGCCTTAGGTGACGTAGTAGCCAACATATCCCTCCCACCCCGGCAGACCCGGGGGCCTTCTCTCCGAGAAGACCACCGTCGGGTGTAGGGACTACGGTGTCTCCAACTAGCCCCCGGGTATGAGGAGGCGCACTTTGCGCCGTCGCCGCGGTTTGCTTCTGCTAGAGTGACAGGCGGCTCCACCTGTCACCCCCAGGCCCGCGTTCATGGAGGACGGAGGTCATTCTGCGACCTCCGACGTCCGAGTCGCCTCCGCTCACTATTATTACTTACCTGAAAGCTTCACCGACAGGACTCATGCAGAAGCAGAGGTGCAACTTGCTACGCACTCTGTTTATAAAGAAGTAATAAACTGCATCGCGATCAGCAGGATTGATGCCATTTTTGCCAGCCTCACCACGGCAACCACTTTGTACATTCTCATAGGTATCACCTTCGAATAAGTTCGGTACCTCACCTGATAACCATCAAAGTCATTAAGGTACGAAAAGCTCGTAAGAGTATAAGGAAAGAAGCAGATGGTGGGTTATTGTCACTGAAAGGTGTGAGCATATTATTATCTCCCATAATAAAATTATAAGCCGCCCCTAAAGAATAAACAATGTAATTTGTTATAAGTGTATTTAAATAACCTTTAAATGTATTATATTTCTATCCTCTAATTTATGCAAAAAAAAAGACAACCAAAGATTATAGCTTGTAGATTATAGTTACATAATAGTCATTATTTGAAAATGCATCCAAGTCAACTGACACTCACGATCATCTGTTGATTCTCATGACGCAATCGATGGCATTGACGTGATATCGCGACTACTGATAGGCCACGTAACAATGCCCTAACAAAATGAATTTACGTAGATTTTGCCGATCGATTGCAACCTTGGTAAACGTTATTTGATACTTGGTAAACTTAATATATTAATACGAGTATTTATTTACCGTGAGCACGTAAATGGTTGAATTGGCAACGTGGAGGCTAAACCGCTAAGGTACCTAACAACCCTATGTTCTGAGTATCTACTATAAGGTGGAGTTTTAGGGAATTATTCCACTGAATGTATAAAATAAGGGATGGAAACACATTTTTGTAATGATGAATTTGAATGATGTACTTGTTATCTATTTACCATACGGTGTGAGATGGCCCGTTACCCGGTTTGGGTTAAAGTTACCAGAGAACTTACGAGGACGTGTTAAAGCGTCCGCGTTCCGGTCGAGGAAGGGGGATGGAACTGTACATATACATAGCTCGAATAGTTCCAGTAGACAAGTACTTAAACGACTTTGACTGTACTTTGAGTAAGTATACTATGACTTTACTTTGACTTAGTAACTAACTTCTAACTTAACTTCCCTCGACATGTACTTTAACAACGTGTTCCTCAGTACTGAAATCATTAAAATAGACGGGAACTAACCAGATTTCTAAAAGACAACATTAGATTTGAGAATTCATCTTTGCATGGAGACAGTTAGCAGAGCTAAGAGAGTATCATTAAATAATCTTAGAAAACAAAAGTAGGTACTTATGTTGAATACAATAAATTTATACAATAATAAAGTTTGAAAACGAGAGCGAGTCTAACACACGCTCTGAAGGGTCATATTAGATTATTGAAGGATAAACTTCACATTGTTTTAGGAAAACGAATTGTTTTAGGAGTTAATTTAATATAACTTTGCAGCACATTGTACATCCATTGAAGTTGTTATGTTTTTGTAAATTATTCAATTAAAATGAACTAAAATCTACGCTTACCAGAGTTGAGCATATTGTTGATGTCTTCAAGGAATTCCTCTTTTATGATCTGTGTGTCAGTAAAGAGGAAAACGGTGTCTTCGTAGCCGACGCCAGCTCGCATAAACATCTTACGCAAGTCATCGTGGAACTCAGGCGTTTCGTATGTCCTCTTTAGTTCCATTCCCATACACCTATACGATTTGTAAGTATTAAATGCAATAAAAATGAGTTGCAGCCAGTTTTCACTGAATCTTGATAATTGACTTTGTAAGGCCCCACCAAGATGTTAGATGGTGATTAGACCAATTGCAGCTCACCTACAAGTTGGTATGGTATACCTACTGATGGATGTGCCTACGTACGACACTTTGGAGTAAGCTTTCCTCTCAAGGTTGAGAGGTCATGCGGCTGTTAATCCGAAACTAAACCAAGTGTAAACGGAGTTGTAAGCAGACGCGCGTAGAGAGAGCTTTCAGCTGAGCTGAAAGCCTCGGATTCAAGGGGGAAAGATTATGATCATAATGAAGAGTAGGTTTTAAATATTAATTTGGAATTTTTGATACGAGCTGTAATCTGTGACATTGTCATCCTAAACATTTGACATGTAAAGTATGTGTGCGATCGGAAGATATCGAGAGAGCTGAGCAAGCATCACATATACACCTAGGTTCAAAGCTGGCAACATACTCATTACAAATTAGCATATTTTTCGTGCTGGAGGCACTATTCTTACTTGCACTCGTTGACGTGTCCAGCGAGTGTGGCCACACTCCTGCGCCCAGACCCGCCGGGTCCCACAAGGAGACAGTGACCTCGTTCAGCTCGCAGTACACGGGCCAAACGCACCACGTGTTCTATTGCATCCTGGAATAACACCAGGTGCATTTCTGCGCGCGCCGTAGCATTGTACTCAGCTAAATATTCCTGGGGACAAACACTTGCTTAAAGGAGATAGCAATATACCTGATATTCCTACTTAAGTATGTGTAAAGTTATTGAATGACTAGTGTTTTTTTATATGAGATACTAGCTGACCCGCGCTCGTCACCCCATTTTTGCAACATTTTTTACTTCTGCTATGCACCAGTTGAGTGTAGCGTGCTATTTATACGTACATATAAACCTTCCACTTTGCTCACTCCAATATTTAAAAAAAACCGCATCAAAATCCGTTGCGTAGTTTTGAAGATATTATAAGCATACAAAAGACATTGGGAAATAGGAATAAAGAACGCGACTTTGTTTTATACTATGT
The DNA here is from genome assembly GCA_963691645.1 of Pelosia muscerda. Taxonomy (NCBI): domain Eukaryota; kingdom Metazoa; phylum Arthropoda; class Insecta; order Lepidoptera; family Erebidae; genus Pelosia; species Pelosia muscerda. Next base: position 12,312,065 of record OY829098.1, on the reverse strand, counting down.
AGTGATTATCTAAGGCATATAGGTACAAATTCTAGTTGCTTAATACTTAAGACAGAAAATTAAAATTACGCGACAATTTTCACTTGCCTTTAGAACTATTAGAAGTTTATTCATATCAGGAATCTCAGCGTATTGTCGATTTTCTTTAGGGACAGATGAATTAAGGAAATCACCCCATAATAAGTGGGGTGGATGCTCTATTATAGGATCATCTGGTACATCTAATATTGGTGTCTTGAAATATTTCTCGCAAACAGAGCACATCAAATGATAGAAGTAGCTCTTGTCTTGAATGTTGATAAGGCGGTCGTGGAACACACGTAGACACTCGTGATAGAATAACCTGAAATTGACTTTGGATGAATCATACGATGGCAAATGAGGCTTGAAAAAATTGGTACTGTTTACTACAAACAGTACCAATTTTTAGTCCTATACGACGAACAGCCGCGGTAGCCTAGTGGTATGGGTAATGGACTGCTGAGACGAGGTCTTGAGTTCGATCCCAGGTTTACCATGGCACACACCAATGACTTTTCGATGCTTTTCGAAGTTATGTGTGTATTTATCGCAGGTTTATAAGTGCCTCGGAGAGCACGTTAAGCCGTCGGTCCCGGTTGCCATACAAACATCTATGGCAGTCGTTACGGGTAGTTGGAGCCCTCTAAAGTCCAACCAGCCTAACTTGGAACTTCGATATCGCCATTGGTCATTAGACCATTGGTTGTGGAGGTCAGATGGCAGTCGTGTCACGGAAAATATCGAAGTTCAGCTGCATCACAGTTAGACTGGAAAGCCGACCCCAACTGAGTTGGGAAAAAGGTTCAGGGAATGATGACGACGAACAGCACTGACGACAAATTTACCTGAGCAATCCTTGAGGAGCTTTCATAAAACCAGCGTCGGCTTGCAGTACTCCTTGCATACATTTAGATAAATCTCGTAAGTTAAATACATAATGAGACTTAGCCGGAGTCGGCAGTAACTCAGCACAGATTTTGATATACACCTCTACTGCCGCATACACTATAGATTCGCCCAATACTGATACTTCTGTTACAAAATCTTCTAAATGCCCTCCCAATATAGACTGAAAAAGACCAAGAGTACCTTATAACAATACAATCTTTGTTACTTGCAGGAATCCCCGTGGTTACCTCCCCTAGATATTGAGGGTGGTTATGTCGGACTAGCATACTGCACCCCGGTTGATAGTGGGCCATCGTGGTTTTAAAATGGAAAGGGAAGGAGCGAGAGACGCGGTGACTAAATGAAAAGCCAGGCAGGTACTCTAAATATCGGGTTGGCTGCCGCTGCCTCTTTCTGCGAGCAAGTAATGCTCGAGTGAAAGAGACGGTGGACGGGATCAGGAGGAGACTGTGGGCCCGCACAGACCGCAACGAGCGGAGGCGACTCGGGTATTGGAGGTCTCAAAATGACCCCAAATATTCAGAAACTGCTTTTAATGTTCACAGAAATGTATTGCCTCGAAAAATAAAACTTTACATTTAATTATACTTCTATAAATTCCTCCAAACGCTACGATGTCATCAGCGAGCAAGTAACTGACAATGCAGTTTTTACCTTAAATATAACTCGCATGGCGTCCGGGCTGGGAGCGGATATGAAGAGCATTGCAAAGTGTCGTACGTAGCGTCCGGTAAGAGGATTTCGCCCCCCACCGGGAGGAGCACAAGCGCAAGACAACACCACGTCTAATATTTCCTTCCAGTATAACTTGTCACGATCATATAACCCACCGAAGTCTAAGAACTGTCTGTGTATGTGAAATAGAGGGTTAATTTGCTATTACATGTGCTAATCATAAGGGCGGAATATAAAAAATATAGTAATATGTGTGATACGAGAATGACGTGGATGTCTGAATAAGAATGTTATAAAGAAAATTAGTGGTAAGTACGTTTTCTGAAAAGTTTTGCTGTTCACCAAGTTAGCCGGGGCTCGTTGAACTGAATGAATGAGTACTGAGTGAATGATACTGGATACACCATAGGTATATGGGCAAGCCAGCCGGTGTCGACCTCGCAGAACATAAAATAGTCTGTTCATAATAGAACATACACTGAACATATTAATATTGTCTTGAAAATTGTGCAGGTCAGAAGCATTGGCTTTCATGAAAGGTTAAATGACAGTAGTGGATGCTCGTGAGTGAGCAAGAATTAAAGCAAAGGCGGGCTGTGAAATTTGTTGATTTTTGGTACCTGAGTAGTTCTATCGTCGGCTGTGCTCCATAAACATCCAGTCGTGGCATATTAACATCATCTATAAATATAACCATTTTCTTTCCCAAAGGTGCTCCTAGTGCCTTCCGTGGTCTTTTATCTAGACGACCTTCTATTACTTCCTAAAAATATATTCTAAATGTTCGTTCATCAAGTTCACACGAAGGTATAAAATTTCAACAATGTTTTCCGAATATGTACAGGGGCCAGTTAAGTTATTTGATGAGTTATTAGAAATATTTTAGGTACGGTACTTGATAATTTAATATTGAATAATAATGTTAAGCACCTGAGTCCGGCCACTACTGGTTTGAGCAGAAAAGTTCAAAATAAATGGTATGTAGTAGCCAGCAGCTGCCATCTTGTTTAAGACCCCAACCGCGACGACTGTTTTCCCAACACCTACAATAATAAAATTAAGGTTTATACGATGAAAACTTCTTGAAATATCAATTTAACTAGTACAGCACCTAGTTTTTGATTTGGGTGTCGCGTCGAGGATAAGTGCATTCAATGGCTTGATATCTTTCAGCTTTTGTTCCCAACGGACCACTTAATCCATCCACCGAGGTGGTCAGTTAGGAATTTCATTCCTATCAAACCACCTAGTGCTCACATGGGTGGTCAGTTAGGAATATTTTGTAGTAACCAACCACCTTGTTTTCCTGAGCATATCACTACTTAGTATAAAACAGAATCGCTTTCTCTGTCCCTATGTATGCATAAATCTTTATAACTGCGCAACGGATTTTGATGCGGTTTTTATTAATTAAACAGAGTGATTGTAGAGGAAGGTTTATATGTATATAACATGCATGCATCATGGGGGGGTATCCGTGAGGATTTTTCGCACGATGAAACAAAAAAGGTGCACATGGTATACTTTTGTTGTATTTGTCCATCCCATGTAGATAGTAGGTGAATTGAGAGGAATGATGTTGGTAACAAAGGTCCGAACCGAGGCGACGATCCAGGAAAAATAGGTGATTGGCTACTTCAAAATATTCCTAACTGACCACCCATGTAGACATTAGGTTTGATGGGAATGAGATTCCTAACTCATCACCTCGGTGGATGAATTGAGTGGTCCGTTGAGGACAAAGGTCTTTCAGGTAGTTAAAATCAAATAAAAAGCTATAATAAGCTAAGGGTTTAACATACTCTAGAAATGTATCTAACTATCCGATAGAGATGGTTCTGTAAAACCTAAGCAAGCCAATCTTTATCCGACGTTCCTTTTAAATAATGTAAATCTGCTTGCAATAAAAGCCTTACCCATTAAACCATCTCTGAAGTTTTGAGTTTTGTTAGTTTGAAACTTTACATATACGTTAGAAGTATTATTAAATTACATAGATAACTTCAAATTTACCAGTATCTCCAGTAAACATGACGGGTTTGCAAACACCCAGGAACTTCTCAAACAGGTACCCGTATCGCACCGTATCTATAGTCGGTACCAGGGTCTCGAAGAAGGGTTTATTAGGGTCATATTCAAATTCCGGGATGATCTCCGCCCAGACCTTTAATCTTCTAATCTTCGTGTCCATATACATATCGAAGAAATTAAAACCATGCGGAAAACTGTAAACATTTTTGTCCATAAAATAAATAATATCTTTGTCTTTTTCCACCTGCCTATGCAAAAGTAACTGTACACCTGAGGCTTCTTACAGTGTACGGTACTGTAAAAATGTACCTAATTCGATCAATCAATTAGCCTATCGCAGTACACTACTGGACATAAGCCTCTCCCACTGTCGGTAAGCTTTGGCCTGATGTTTCTATGCTGGTCAGACAGGTTGGTAGGTACAAGGTTTTATTTCGAGATTTCCTTCCTTACAGTTTTATCGACTGCGTATTATTCCGTTCTCGCCCTTTAGATAAAATTGGGTGATATTCTTGCCTGTCGTCACAAGGTACCTAATTATTCCGACATTTAATTATAAGCCTAAAAATGTTCATAATAAAAAATTGTGAGTGGAACTGTCGCTATAGTATCTATGAAATTCGGTATGTGTCAGTAAAGAAACAATAAAATAAAATAAAATCGATTCTAATAGTTAGGATATTATTATTTTCATATTGGATACCTAATAAGGTATAAAGTCTTAAAATACTGACTATTCAGCTTCTTCATATTCCTCGAACTGTCGTTTAATAACTTCCTCGAAAGGTTTTCTGTTTTCATCTAAAATATTTCCACCGATACACCAAGTGTAACAGAATATAAAGCAATGCGCAATATACAATTTGATTGCGGACTTTTCGGAGAACCTTTCACCGGGCTCGGCTAGTAACGCAGAGAGGAGGTTACATACAGCTGACACTTTACTTATGTCCACCTGTGAATATATAATAAATATTGAATACGTCACATACACAACAACACAAAGAAACTCATCGAATGCGCAATTAAGCATGTGTACATACGGGGAAAGTGTTGTGATGTTGGATCACTGCCGATAAAACAGAATAGTTAAATAGGTCAGCGGCTGCTAATCCAGGACATCACAAACAAACACACCTAGATAGAGTACTGTTGAGAACATAGCGTCCAATAATGATATAAAGCTTTGTTTGAACAATATTTCATCATCAGTTGCCTATAATATCAAACTTTCTCGTGGGTAGGTAGGTACTTTTAATCGTAATAAGTGTAATAATGATAATGTCAGTTGTATGTCTTATACGGCAATGTCACCTTTTCATTTTTCATGGTCTTCCCTTTATTTGTGCTACTAATTTATTTAGCAAAAGATAACCCTTACGATGATGCCTTCCGATCGGTATCATAAAACTACAGACCGATTTGTTTTATCTCGTGTACCGGTTTCGACTTCCGGTTCAACGAGGCAAATATTAAAATGTATGAACGCAGTGTTCAAATGGTTTTTAAAATTAAAATAAGTCTTTTTTCAGTAAAATAACCCATCTACAATAATTAAGGTACTTTCCCTCCGTGTGGCATTACCGTGGGACGCCCTGTGTACACACATATAAGAACACAATTACATAACTTAAGGTACGTTTAATTCAAATAAAATCACTTTAATTATCACAGGTAATGTGACTATCACTGTGTATATATTAAAAATCCATAAGTCATAAATTTCACCATAAAAATCATACAGTTTATATAAAAAAGCTTGCGAGTACCTGATGAATTCCAACTCGACACTTTTTGTTGACGAATAAAAGCCCGTCTTTTAGCAAATGAAATAGTTCATAAAGAAATTCTGAATTCTCATGATTAAATAGATTCTTTTCTATGCCTTCTTCCAACCAAGACCTTACATAGGGTAAATAGCCCATCTCATTGGGGTCTATGTAGACCATACCACACCGTGATACCGTAGCGGGTGAAGCCTGCGCTAAATCTGCTACCTGGAAACAATTCGTCACCTTTTATGCATGCAAGTACATTGGTACGGTTTTGAGTCCGGCCCTGGACTACCCTATCATGATTTTTTATAATTCACCATAGAAGATAATTATGTTGTTATGAAAAATGATTAGACCAAAGACCAAAAGAAGTGACATGTTGAATTAGGTGGGACATAATTCAACATATCATTTGGTCAATACCATGCCGCTTTGGAAACTTTAATACTGGTTTCGAAGGAAATATTCATCCCGGCAACAACTGGTTAAGAAAAAATTATGATGTTGCATACGGATATTCGAACTGGGAAGAAAACATCCTTGATCGCAATTGGTTACGAAACACTGGTTTCCATGATAGCCAAAGTCATCAAGTAATCACTACGCCTGACTTTAATCTCTATTAGTAAGTGACACGCTGGATGATATCCATTAAATATAACAGGAACGTACTCGGATTCACATTACAAATAATTGCATTAGTTACCTCGAAAACCATATGGACGTATGGTGTTAACTTGATTCGCTCAGAGTTGGAGAGGCATAACATTTTGTTATCGTCGAGCACGGTGTTCATATTTTCTATCCACACCGCATCCACAGGGCCATCGCAGATTAACCATTGGTGATCTGGTTTCTCGCACTAGAAAACAAATTGATTAATATTGCATCAATTACTGGCTCACAGAGTTCGTCTTATTGCTTGATTCGTATATCGATATTCGAGTACCTAGAGGTATAGGAACAAATTATATGACTATACTTACTTGCACAGCAGTCCTTAGGCTAAGAGGCAATATTCCATCATGCCATTCCAGAGTCTGTAGATTCACTTCCCCGTACAGTTCTCCTATGGTAAGACTTTTTGGGTTCATGATGTAACTGCGCACTATTTGATTTTGCGGCCCTGGTACTTCTCTCTCACATAATCTTGTGTACGTAGCTCCTAGTACCTACAAGAATTGGCATAATTAAATTGTGTAGACATCTTTAAAGGTGCCTAGTTAAAAATTTAACCAATTTCTGACCACACTAGGTAACCTGTGGTCAGTAATATGTCCGATTAAATTTTCTGTCTTTCGAAACTTACGTGCAAAACGACTGTTTTTCCACCGCCTGTGGGCCCCACCAACATGACGCCCCAACGCACAATCATAGTTTCATGTAGTTGTATCACTTTGGTGATCTGACATTTCTCCACTTGAAGCTTCCTTTCTAGAAGTATCTCCTCTGTAGGGATAGAGTTATTGTTAATTATACTAAAACTTTTACGTGACTGTGAAGTGTGGTACCTATTATTAAGAGTGAAATCTAAGGCGCTGTTCTACTTTAACGAATTCTGTTCGTACGAGCACGCGACCACACATACGATTTTTAAATATTATATGTCCTAATTGACATTCACGCGACGTTTAATTGAAATGGGTTCGCGGGATTTTCTTAATCGTGTGATTATCGCGTAGTCACCTGTTTTTAGGACAGTGCCTTGAAATATTGTACCTAATGGTGACAAAGCTAGCGGAAGTGATTTACTTTCAATGAAAAACATTATCGGACACCTTTTATAGGGGTAAAACCTACTCGTATGTCATTACATTAAGGTAAATGATGCGCTAATATGCCTTGATCCTTTTCCATCAATGACGCGATCTCTATTTGTTACTGGTTTTCACTACATATTTGTTTCTTTAGTTATAAATTATTTCAATAGATCATTAATTTTGATGACCCACATCAAAGTTGTCATTGTAACATCAAAGTTGTTTTATCATTTCATTAGCTGTGTCCCACGTCCAGACCAGACCGACAGACCACAGACCAGTCAGACTAGGTTTTATTCTATCAAGTTTGCACACCGCGCTACATTTTTTTTCTTAGTCACACAAATAGTTCCAGAGTTTAGATGGTTCTTACAAACTCTAGTTTTATAATTAGCACGTTTATACATATAACTAAATTTATACTTACGAATCACATCTACCATGACCCCGTAGTCTCGTTCAGGTAAGCGCACACCGGGGAACAAGTCGGACAATATACCGGCAAAGAGTATGGCATCAGCTGCCAAGAACTTGGGTAGATTACTGTCGTTTAATGCACAAAGCAAGGTCATCTCCTCATGTTGATCAGGACTGGCGCGCTTAAGAGCACCGGCCATTACCTAAAATGTTTTAATAACTGATTATGTATTCAAACGTATAATTATTCTAATATCTATCTGTGGTCTCTTGAACTCTGCTTGTGCCATGTGTTCTTCAGGGCTTTGAATAGCGAACTCTGAATCGTAAAACGATACTTAAGTGGTTTGTGCGCCTATGATTTTTGAGAAAACATAGTGAAACTGACACTGCATGTGTTTTGATTCTATTCAAATAATATCTGCACCATTGCATGCAAAACTGCACATAGTTTAGATTTCGGTACGTGCCAAATTTCCTCATATAACACATATTTCGAAATATGAAAATATTTAAAAGAAAAGTTGTAGTCAAACCTGTAATATAAAAAATAAAAGTTTTAAAAAGCTCACCAAGACACTCTTTACAGCCCTCATACCAAAATCGTAATGATCCTGTTTTGACAACTGTTCGCTGGATAATTTGTACATTTGCACCATTTTCTTAGCTAAACCTTTCGATGATTCAAATCCTTCGGAATACAGGATCACTTCCGCAATTAGTGCTTTAGAACAAATATATAATATATAGAAAGATGCAGACAAATATACATAATATTCATGAATATAAATATGAGCTCTGAGTGGAAACCGTATTCACGACATCGAACGTAGTAGTCAAATGATCTTTCTAACAATGAAACGTCTTCCTACGGTTTATATTTGATCGAAATCGGTTGAATAGAACTGGGGATATGACCGAAAGTTGCGACATCTACGTGGGGGGAACCGCAGGCACAGGCTGGTATGTTAATTTATATTTACCATAATCCGGCACCATCATAGATATAGGACGGAACAGTGCTTTCAGATTGTCGGGTAACTCAGTTCTTCCTGCGTACCCTGGATTCATAGTAATGAAAGCAGCGCATGACCTCACTAGCTTGATTTCACGGCCTTCAAACATAAACCTGTCACAAAATGATATTACTCACGTTTTTTATTACTCACGTTTTTGTATGTTATATAAAATGATAAATTGGGAGAGAGGGCCAATTCTCGTAATAATTTCTATTCAAAATTCAATGTTGTCTAGTCTTCATTTTTAAAATGTTAACAACGGCATCTCTTTGCACAATTTTTTAATTAACATCCTGTTCGTTATGACGTTGGGAGATTGAGACTCCAGAGCCTCGGGTCAAAACTGAATTTTAACAACGAATACCAATTCAATTGATTCGACTCGAGTAGATCACTCTTGTGAGGATGTGAATTTTGTGTAAAATACAAACTACTTCTTTTTCTATAATTTTTATCTCTTCTATACAGACATACATGTTTTAGGAGTAAACAGACCATTAAGGACTTGATATTTTGCACGTTTTGTGCAAAAGTTACCTGTTTTGTCTCGCAACTTTTGCGTTTCTAATTGTGATGAGTTGCTGTGCAATTACAGACAGAACTTCAATGTCAATACGGTTGAACTCGTCAAAACAACACCAGGCGCCAGACGTTGCCAAACCAGAGAAAAACCGCCCCATCATCTTGTAGTCAAGGCCTAATTTACACAAAAATACATTTACATCATAGGGTCTTTTATTGAACAACTAATAGAGCAATGGCTACCGAAAATACTTAAATACATCGATCAAAACATTTGCAACAAAATATGAGATAATATACCAAGGTATTCGTAATATTAAACTAAGCATAGTGCGATAGCTTCTGCAATTCTATTGCCTGCATGCTATTCCCAGGCGTGACCTTGCGTAATTATACTAGAACGTGTATGGCTACCATTAGATAATACTATAAGAGTTATTGGTTTACTATGTGTATTGGGCCTCACAGTAAAATATTCTTAGGAGATATTACCTTCGGAACAATTAAACACAACGCACTGTATAGCCAACGCTTTCGCCAAGTCTTTAGTGGTCTCTGTCTTGCCAGTACCAGCAGGACCAGCTGGTGCTCCTCCCAAATCTAACTGGAGAGCACCCATAAGACACAGGTAGCACCGATCTGTAAGCGGCGTTATCACAAGGACACCTGAAAACAGTATGACAGTTAAAGATTCAGTTATTTCATGGTAGATTAGTAACCCGGGTCTATTGACAATGAGGTTATCTACTAGCGTATTTGCTTCAAAATGATTATATTTCGTTCCAATAGCATAGTAAATAAAAGCTTATATATCCATCTTATCCTTTCAAATTTCCTCTAATATTATCGCTAATAGAATGTTACTTTGTCTAGAGGCCCAGGATTTTGATTCGTTGATACCTCCTGCTCCTAAATACTCGTGCCCATAAACGTAATATGCACTGGACATTTTCGCTACACAGTTATCGATTTCTTCTTCCCAGTAGTACCGAATCATTTTCAACCATTCAAAATCTGAACTATAAGAAAAAAATATATATTAAAATATTGACAAGGATTAATATAAATTAAATAAGGCATAATTTCCGTACTGCGAAATTGAAGTCGAGTGTAGTCATCGCCTACTTACCCACAGTGCCCAGTACGAAACATTACGTTAGTAGACTTTAAACAGACTCAACTTTATTTTGCAGTCCAGAATCCGGCTCATAATGTCATTAGTACTAACGCTTTTTGAACATGTTTATCGACCATCGATGTAATAGTGTCCCTGGCGTGGACGTCAATAGTGATGAGAGCGCACAATACTTTTCTGAACAAACTAGGGATATCCGATCGAGTGAGCGCTGCTAAATCATTCAAATCTACGATACATTTCTTCTCATACTCTAAGAGACCTGTGTCAATACGGAGAGGTATCCCATAGTCGAAAATTTCGTGGACTCCTTGGGCCCACATTATTTGGGACACCGTTAGGACAACCTGTTAATTATAAGACAATATTTAATAATTTGAGCAGAATATACCTTGGTATATCATAATTTATAAAAAAGATATAGGTATAGGTAAGCAATATATTACATATAATATACATATATATAATATATATATTTTATACATAATGTGTATGTTTCCTTGCCTCACACTTTCTTGTTGCCGGAGAAGCATGCCGATAGTTCAATTAATTTTTTTTGTTGGGCTCGTATAAAAGGCAAAGGCAACAGTACCAAAACATAGAACTCATGAAACGGCCCTCTGATAGCGAGTGTCCGGTAAGATGGAAAATTACTAATTGAAATATAAAAAACGTGTACCTGGTTTGGATGGAGTTGAACCCAAACACATCTGGGGCGCATCAAAAAGTCTCTAAGTGCAAATTTCATACATCTCTTAACAGAAGCAAACATAGCTTCTTCTACTTTTCCCAGCCAATCTTCAACATTGCCGCGAGCTTTTAGACCCTATCGCAGTGAATAGATAATATTATTGATGAATAGAGAATATTATATTAAAACAGAAAGCCTTTAAAAAAATATTAATGGAAATATTTTTTTTATGTTAAAGATAGTAGAGGCTAAAATAGAAAATACACAAGTACAGCTGTCACATTGGAAAGAAAAGCATTACGTTGCATGCTAAAGTATTTTATCGGTCATATTTCGCACAGAACATGTTCAGCTTGATATTCAGATAAAGTAATGAAAATCGGGGTGTATAACACGCTTTTAATTTTAATATTTCATTTAACTACTCTATAAAGTTATCCAAATGGCCGTTCAATGTACATACGATCACACGAATCAAAGCACCGATAAAAGACGAGCTTTTACTTTTCGTTTCGATGTGTCCAATCAAAAACTATGTATAAATGATGGATCAATGCCAACAAAGTAATATGCTATTTACAGAATGCGTACCTTTCCTAAATTAATTCTTTCTGTTTCAGGTGACAGCATCGCTATTATATCTGTAGTCAGATCCTCTGGCTTGGCAGTTTTAGCAAGTTTTGCTTGAAGTGCATCCCTTGTAAAGAAAGACATTTCTTTTTCGACAAGTGTGCCTTCTTCAGTAATCTCCATTTCACTTTCTGGCAGTTTCACCCCAAATTCTAATTTTGCTATTGCATCGAAACATTTACGTAGATGCGGTTGAACGGCGTGTGGATTTCGTGTCTAAATATTAAATAAATGCATTTAAAAGCTACGTACAGAACAGAAATTACAGCAAATTATTTCAAATTATTTTGTCCCTGTAAGCATACCTAATAACTTTAATTACATACTTTACACAAAGATAAAAATAAACATAGTACCTGAGCTAATATCTCTAAGAGCTCATCGTTGGATAAGAAGAAGAACCTTGGGAAGGCCACTCGCTTTGTTTCTAAGTATGCTTCAAGGCATTTCATAATCTGGTCTAACATTTCATTGTTTCTCACAAATTCCTCGTATAACTTCGGTGCAGTAGCTGCTGGCATTGCCAGAGGGACCTATTACAAATAAACCATGAAGTCTAGGGCTAGGGAATCAGCAATAGTCTAACTACTACTAGGACTGATTGATTGATTCTTTGATAAAGTTATTACTATACAAGTAGGTAGGTACTTTGTTACAAGTTTACCTTTGCAGTTTTTCGCATGATGTCCTTCCAAGACTTATCCACAATAGTGAATAATCTTGTCTCATTTGGTAATTGCCTTTGAATATCAGGAGCACTGAATATTACCTCCAGATATATCCAGGTCTGTTGACATGCATACCATTCTTCCTGTGTATACATTTTGTTAACTTTAATAAAGAATTGGAAAATAGTAATAATGAAGTACTGTAAAATAGGAATAAGTATTGCAAAAATTATAACTAAAGTGAGTAATTCCAATGGGAACAAGCAACACACTTATTTATTACGAGTTTGAAATCCGTAATAATTAGAATATGTATGGTAGGCATGTAAATATTATTTATATTTAATGGTTACGTATTGATTTTCCTATTTATTTGTAGTTATATTTTATTAAAAAATATTATATCAAATATTGAATGTGTTACAATCGATATTGTAAGTGTAGGTATATGAAAGTGGTTCTTATTGTTAAATTACCAGCGTTTTAGAGAAAATTTCCAAATTCTTTGCCCATTCTTCAACTCTGCTTTTTATTGGACCACAATTTCTTGAGCTTAATATAGTACTGACGTGAATATTACTCTCATCAAAAGCCGCTTGGACTTCTTCCAGGCCTCCAAGTACAAAGACATCCTTTGCGTCTTTATGTAAAAGAACCGGGAATTCCAATGTCGCCCAAATTTCTTCCACCTTACAAAATTAATCGTTTATTTTGAAACACTTTATCTAGCAACCATTTTCGAAAAATGATTATTAAGAATGTTATTTTATTGTTAACGAAAATAACTCAAGAAAGATATCTGCTACTCTCTAATTGCCAAAATTCAGGCAATTCTAGAGCAAAAATGTAAGAACTATCATCATGATCGTGTTAATTTTCGTTAAATTATTGTAAATATAGAATACGAAAGTTTAAATTCAGGTAATAAACAATGACTTTGAAGTCTGATTGCAATACCTTTTTAAGTAGCGCTTCAAGACCAGCTTCAGAACTTGCTTGACCCGCTACCTCCATGAGTTCTTCCGCAAATTGGAAGGCATGCAATTCCTCAAAAACGTGTAAGGTTACCGGTACAGTGGGAGTGAAACGAGTGTGCAATATATCTTCTATTTTAACCCAGTGTCGCGGCTTCAACGCAGGGTTGCGAAGATATGACATAACAGGTAACTGTAATATAGTATTTGTTAATGGTAACATATATTTTGGAAAATAGGTCTATAAGTATTTATTTGTTTTAATGGTTCACAGTAAAACTCTAAATACTTGCCTTTTCTTTGATTATGTCTATAGTAGCTTTGCACCTTGGAACAATTTTATTAGGTGGTAAACCTTTGTCGAGTTGATTAAACATTTTACCGAAATTTATAGTAGTTGTTTGTATTTCGTCAATGTCTAAAGAATGGAATGGCGCTTCATACCTATAAAAATGGAAAATTCTAAATTATTATACTAGAAGATTGAACAAAAAGTTTTACCGTTGCGAGTGAATTAATAACTTACCAGCTGGTATACAATTCATTCCATTCATGGGAATTTTTCCAGAGTGACTGTCTGAGTTTGACATCATTTATAGCTTCATCAAGTTGTTCCAATCTTACAGGTGGCATCTGGAATACAGAAGTTACTAGAATTATTTTTAAGCATTCTAATACATGAGACGTAGTTACGTATAATTGAGCCACATTATACCCTGACATATATTATGAGACCCAAGTACTACGACGCAACGTTCGATTTTAGTCGGCTCAAGTTCAACATAATCGCACCCGCTGCCCAGCGGGAGAGTGTACCTACGGGGGGAATTTGGCTTCATATTGCTAATTATGTTGAGTCTTATATGTTCTATTTTTATGTAGTACATACATAACTAACCAACATACGTAACATGTTTATTTTACCTTGAATATCTTTTGCCATTCTCTAATAATTTTCTCTCTGTCGGCACACGATTGAAGTTTTTCTTGCAAGTCTGCTAATGTCTCTAATACTTTATCGTAGTCTGACGTTTCATCATACAGCCATTTTTGCTACCAAAAAAGAAATTCGAGATAATAATAATGTTGAAGACTGCGTTCAGTAAATTGGATTATTTTAAATAATATATTTTCTAATTTACATCCATCAAATAACATGAACTCAGATCTATCAGTTTTGATAACATCCCAAATCGTCTTCATCATTTAATACTTTCGGAAATTCGACCACTATATAGACTGAAAACATCTAACGTTGATCTTCAAGAGACATAAGATTTATTTTAACGATACAAATGTCTGTTTTACATACAGCGACATCATCTCTGAGTACGTTGACATCCATCATAAGAGTCATGATATCTTTTCCTATTTGACTGGCAAACTGGCCTGCGAGTTTGCTTCGTTCCTCAATCTTAGAATCCACATTAGTCCGTAAAGTCCCTAAAGCAACACTCAATCCTGGAAATTTATAAAAAGAAAATGCCAAATTAATTCATGAACATATTTTAGCATTGTCTAAAATAAGTAGTATTAAGTAGTATTACACAATATGGTGGTACCAATTCTGTTGTACATTTTCACTGAACTAAAATCTGTTACTTAAATTTTCACTCTATCTCGTTTCATCGTGCTCGATTTTGGCTTAACTTACCATTTAACGGCAATTTTTCTAGCAAACTACTTATGAATTTTGTAACATTGTCTTGCTTTCATCGATGTTTAATGACTTTTCAGAACTACGAACTACTAATTTCATAGAAGTGTACGGAATAGCTTCTATCGCTTGTCAAGTTATGGGATGAAAAACTTGCAGACCGCGCTGGAGACAGACCTCTCACAAAGTGCACCTCAGGGCCCGGGTTTCCGCCCTCATATCATCTACTTCTACCTACGATATCATCTCTTCAACATTCTAGCGTTAATCCCAGTTGCATCCGGAGCTTTCACCCTTAGCTGGGGACCACTTTTACAGGTCCGTGAATCGACTGCTATCTGACCTCCACAACCCACAGATAGATCAGTTGTTGGACTTTTTAGGGCTCCAACTACCCGTAACGACTGCATAGGTGTTCGTATGATACCTGGTACCGAAGGCGTAATGTGGTCTCAGAGGCACGTCCAGACAAATGAAATAATTTGTACCGTCACGCCACAGAGGCTGCCTTCCGTAGGGACCAACTATACATATAAATTATATAATGAATCAAACCTAAGTAGTCAGTCATGTCATCAGGTGGAATAGCAATATTGAATTCTCCCATGACATCGTAAAGCTCTCGAAGATACTCAAGCCTCTCCTCAAGGGCAGCTACACGAGATTCAAGACCATCCAACATAAAATTAAACTCGACGAGCTCGGCCGCTGTCTCTGGCTCCTTTAATACATCGTTTTCTATGTTTTCTATACCCTCGACTATCTCTTCTATACAGCTATGACCGATGCTGGAAGGAAATATTTCTTACTTAATAATTATAATATTGATTATCTTTAATTTAATATTTCATATGCGAGAACCATCACTTGCGCGCAGCTCCTTCACCTATGCCATCGACTTGGAACAATATCCTATGAATGTTATATTTTTTATTACGGAAAATTAACATTTTCCTTAGTCCAATTGACCGGACCGGACCGAACTTTACCGTACTGCGGGTACTTAATAGTTCTATTTTTTATTTCAGAAACACATTGATAGAGAAGTACATAATTGTTTTATTCCACTATAGTCTGAAAGTATAATAAATAAAATGGGCTTACTCGGGCGTGATGGCAGCTACCACATCAAATAACTTTCTTGGTTGGGGTCTAAATAGTTCCTGGAACGGCGACAGACAAAGGAAAAGCATACCCAAAGGCTGATAAGCTACAACATCTTCTATAGATGCAATTTGCGCCATAAAATGCTCACACAGTTTTTTGAACTGATTTGTATCTCTTTCGGCTTTTATTACGTTAATATCCATTGCGCACGCATCACGATAATTGTCCATAAAGTCTTGAAACCGATTAAGAAACCTTCGAACGCTTTCAAATCCGTATTTAATTGCGTGTGGAATATACGCAATGTCATCCAACATACTCTTATCTTGATTCATCAAGAAATACAAGTTTGGTGACACTCCTGCTGACCATTCTACAGCTTTACCCATGATTGTGGGTTGTACAAAAATTTGTAACGTTTCGTCATTCAAAAAGTTATGGAAGGAGCGCACATACTCCTCCCAATAGTTGGTTATCTTTTCCATATAAGTAGAAATAATTTCCTCACTGGGGTTTAATTCTATATCTCCGTTAGCACGAATATATGCGTCAACTTGGAACAACGCCCACTATAAAGTAATGCATATTTTAGTTAAGTCTAACAAGAATAGGAAAGGTCTAATAACGCGCTATAATATTATATTCTTGGCGTGTATACAGGGTCGTAGCAAGACCAGACAGGGACAAAAATCTGGGGTAGGCTTTCCTCTTAAATTTGAGAGGTCAGACGGCTTACTCCTATAAAAGCCGACATTAGAATCAAAAACAAAAAGCAGACCTCGGGATAGTGCAACCTTTAGAAGCAATCAAAATATCGCAATGGGTACGGTGTCGATATTGTTTTCGTAGAATTTAATTAGTTCTGTTGAGTAAGAAATTCACTTGATATTTTTGGTAACTATCTAAATTAAATTATCGATCATATTCAGCCTACTACACTTATATGAAAAAAATATAAACTTAACTATATCAAAGGATTTTGTGATTATTTATTTAATTAGTGTTATTGTACACCCTACATAGAATTTTTCCGACATTTCCGTTGCTTTTTGATGCCATGGTTTCGGGGACACTGTCAGTAATACTCTTTATTTTGATTTATTTTCACCCCACTTAGGCTAGTAGATTTCCCATAATTTACTAAATAAATAGAGGTACCTAAGTAAGTACTCATTTATCTAGATAGATTTTTACTTTAGGCATCTGGGTTGGAGCACACGAGGGGTAATAAGTAATTATTTGCTAAGCTTGCACAATGGCAACTTATCATTGTCGTGACAAAAGCAAAATTTCGTTAATTTCGTCAGAGAAGCTATTAATCTAAAGCATAACTGACCCTGCATGTATCAGTCGGCCGTGGAAATATCTCGAGAACTTCATCCACGTCTTTCCCATCCAGTAACTCGTCACAAGGTGTAAAACCAACATGCACACGGAACATATTCGCCATCATGCTATTTGACCTTTTTGTTAATCGATATAACATGTAGTTGATCATGTAGTCAGTATATTTTATGAAACTGTAAAGTAAAGGTATTAAATAATGATGGTGCTATATTCCCAAGAGTGCGCAATATCCGGGGTTTGGGTTGACACGTCTTCGGGAAGAAGAGCGAGAGTCAAGTTAAGATCAATTTCGTTTCTCTCTGTTGGACATCGAACTAACAGCTTTTTACCTTTGCACCGTACTATCTAGCTGTTGTGGGAAAGAGCGAACGCACAGCTGTTCATATAATGATGGTTGCTTCCCATCTTACGTTTCTTTATCATTTGCCATGTTATTAGGGTTGAGCTTCACCTGGCAATACTTGTCAATCACTTAGATTCACATCACATTTAATAGAGCGACAAAGACAGAGGGCGTGCGATACGCGGTGTTATCAACATTGGCGCCTATTCTCTTTCCCGGACTAGTAATGGTGTTTACAAAAATGATCACGTCCCACATATGTAGATTTTTACGTATTCGCCCGCAACTCCTGGTAGATCAGATGTAGATAATTATAAAATTAATTGAAAAGTCACGTGCTGTGGCTCTACATAAGAAGCAATCCTACCTCGCCTGCCAGTCGGAACATAGGCTAAATTAGGCCTTGTCGGGAGTTCTGACCGATATAGATATAGATGCTTTCGGAAAAGTCGATATACCAATCAAAAACTATTCGTGAAACGCAGTTCCTCTGAGAATGCAATAAAAGGACCTAATAGTGAACTGGGTAAACAAAATATGATGCCATAGACACGTGAGAAGAAGACTAATCATTTTCGTATGTGCAACCAGTTGACTGACTCTTGAGCTGAAGCTGTATATACCTACTTACAGTGAAAACATCGATAAATGAATGATTTTCTACAAGTATTACCAAGCTAATCGTTCACAATATTTTCTTTTGTTTGCCTTCTCCGTATAAGACATGCCACCCGTTGGTTTGCCTCTAATAATCTGAAAAGGTGGTATATTTCTATCGTCAAACACGAAGCCTTGTTGATAGAGCGCAGTATGACACGCTTGAGTGATTATGTCCAACACCACTGTACGGAAATCGATCAATTTCTCCCTCAGATATTCAACCCGTTTTATCTGTAATGATAGATAGTTTACTTAGTTAATGGAATACATATAGTAACTAATAATTGCAGAAATGTCCAGAATATCAGACAGATGACAAGCACCTGCTTGTTTTCGAGGAATTTATTTCAATCAAACTTGGGTCACCACCTACTCGCATCGTGCCATCAGGGTCTCCACCAGGGTTCCAAAGATTATCGTGGTTTCAAGGTAACGCAGGCACGTGATGGACACCCTAGGTACCAATAAAGTGGCTTTGATGCCGACATGCTCGTCACTAGGGATTCCATATGTAGGTAACGAATGTAGGAAGTACCTATCAGGCATGGTCCGGAAGCTAGACGTGGACACCGTTGTCCCTACACCCGTAGAGGGTCATCTCAAAAGAGAGGGCCCCGCATCTGCCGGGGTGCGAGGGATATATTGGCTACTATCTCACCTCCGTCAACTAAAGACAGCGAGCGTTTTGGTCGTATCGAGTCCGACATAACCTACCCAACCGTCTCCAGAGAGGGAGGTATCCGTAGGGATTTTTGCGCACGAAATAGTAAAAAGTATGGTCGCTCAGGACTTTGCAGGGAAAAGAGTAAATTGAGTATCCTATGATTGTCAAATAAGCTAAGTAAAAATTATGTAATTAATAAAAGAACAGTATATAATATTTGTCTCGTGCTCAGACATACAGTTCACGAATACTCATATTTGTACGTCTACACTGACAGAATATGTTGAAACTATCAATGCATTGTGAGATACTTTGTAACATCATCTGTACACATGGTTTTGCAAATAAATTTATCTTTATCTATACCTTTATCTTAAGAGTGGTTACCTGATTTTCGAAGAAGTAAAAGAATGCTGTATCCATATCTCTGGTTAGGTCCGCAAACGTTTTCATATACATTTCACAACACATTGTTTGAATGCTAAGCAGAGCTTTCCCCAAAACCGGAGTCAAAATAAAAAGATTCTTAGCAACTCGGTTTCTAATCTTCGAGTATTTTCGAAATATAATTGACTTCCGCCAAACATAAAATGCTTTCCAGTATCTATAAACCCTAAAGAATTTTATCTAAAACAAATAATTTCATAATTAGTCACTTCTTACAACTATCATCTTCATCATCCCCTATAATGAAGAACACATGTCAGCCTTCCTAAGGTGACTCCCCGCATAAGATACAATCGATACCATCGCAAAAAAAGTGGTTCGGAAATTCATTTCTTCGTCATACAATAAAGAACTGGAGGCAATTTTACTCACTTACGTGTTCCCATCTATCCACGATCCCAGATACAATCCGGGGTCTAAAAAAGATCTGTCGGGGCCACCAATATAATGTCAGTAATTGTTTCTACTTTTTGGAGTTAAGCTCAGCTTACCTACAGGTGGAATGCAATCAGATTGACCGAATAAAGCATTAAAACAAGAAACTCACTCAACTTCTAAAAATAGTCATTTAGAAATAAACTACGAAAGACTTACGTCAGTCAACTTAACAAATATTGTGTACTCTTGTTCCCAAGCAGGCAGCTTTGTGAAAACCATTTCTTTAGAGAAATGTGTAACTCCACACGGGCTGATAGTGAAATAATTTTTTCTATCAAGTTTGTCATATGGCACCACTCTGAAGACATAAAACGAAATTTTAATTATATTTAGTTTGCCACAAAATAGGAAGCGAAGAAATGGCCGACAGGAAGTAAATAATGCTCCGAAATGTTATTTATCTGTCTAACGTTCGTTGAACTTTGATATAGGTATATCGTTATGTTGGGTGGGTGAGTGGGTAAACCTTTATTTATTATTAAGTATTCTACAAGGTATGAGCGTGAAGTGAAGAACAAACAAGGCATGTATTGTTTGAATGTCATTTACCTGAAAATACAAGTGTACACTTACTTGAGGTAATAAGGAGTGAAATAAACATTTTGCGGGTGAACTGCATAAATCATATAAAGGAAGCCACAAGACGGGTTGTTTCTCACATAATCAATGACTTCCTTTTGTGACGCTACTTCCGGTTTTATTTTCAAAGGATCCTGCGTTACGTAGGCCTTTGTTTCTTCATCCGCACTTTCTCGGATCTTAAGTTTCTTCTTTTTTTTTATTTGTGCTAAGCAAAATATACCTAAGTTAAGTTTTTTAAATAACAACACTCAACTGACTCTGGTATTAGGTAGAGTCAAAATTGCCGCTTACATTGGAATTGAAATCAATAATGAATTCATAACTAATTAATAGAATAATTGGAAGCAACAGATATTTTTGAATTTCTGTTAATCGTTCTAAGTATAGTTTTTGAGCTAATGTGGTCGGTAACTGGTAGGTACAGTGGGCTATAAAAGTTCCTGAACAATTTGAAAAAATAATTACCTATTGTGATGTAACTACGCAACTACTAGTCTTAGAAGCTACTGGATAATTGATGTACTTATTAATGTAATTAAAGTTAGGCTACTACTTGCATGAGTTTACTTATTTTCTTATATGGAAACAAGACATTGATAGTTTATTTTATTAACGCAATCTATGTTACTTTTAATAAAATTACACGGAGGTTTTCAAAGGATTATATGGAGCTTTTGGAGCCCACTGTACCTACTAAGTACTTCGATAACGACTATACCTGCAACGCTTCGGAAATTATATATCTAAAAAAATGGGAGTAACCAAGAGTCGTCAGTGTCAGATTAAAAAGCGGATACGAGTGTGTATGCTATTTTTACATTACTGGTAATTTTGACAGCAACGCAATTCATAGGTATCAAGTCTGTAATGCAACTAGACCTCTCCCAAACTTAGATTAACAAATGACGTTCCACTGTCAAGTCGCTGATGCCACCACTGCTCATCTAATGCATGGTTTTATAATATACTAGCTGATATCATCCCGTTTTTGCAACCTTTTTCATTGCTGCTCCGCACTTGTTAGTCGTAGCATGATGTTATATGCATATAAACTTTCCTCTTTAACCATTCTATCTATTGAAACAAACCGCATCAAAATCCGTTGCGTAGTTCTGAAGATTTAAGCATACAAAGGGACAAGAAAAATAGGGACAGAAAACGCGACTTTACTTTATACTATGTAGTGATGATAGTGATAGTGATGATAGTGATATAATAGTAGGTACTTTTGGGTACCGCGCTTGTAAATATAATTGTAAATATTTCAGAACTGAATAAATGTTAGCCACTGTCAAACGTTCTTCTAACTACTTATTCCG
This sequence comes from Pelosia muscerda, assembly GCA_963691645.1. Classification (NCBI taxonomy): domain Eukaryota; kingdom Metazoa; phylum Arthropoda; class Insecta; order Lepidoptera; family Erebidae; genus Pelosia; species Pelosia muscerda. The sequence goes on along the minus strand of OY829098.1, from coordinate 12,290,274 downwards.
ATGTACAGGAACTTTAAATAGGCATTAACATTATAAGTACGTACTGCTTGATGGACTCTCGGAAGTTGCCAATGGCACTGGTTTCCTTTCTTTTGTCACTCTATTTTGCTGGGCTTGTGCAAATCCAGTCTAAAATAAATTAAGTACCTAATCATTTAAGAATAATGAAAAATAGATATATAATATATAGGTTAGCTATCTAGGGTGTGACTACGGCACGCCCATCAAATAGTGAGTAGGTGGTACTCAGAAGTTACTAGTGTAAGTCGTGAGAGAAATGATTTCTTGGCGAGCGCGGACTGTTTCGAGTGTAGAACCCCTTGCTATCCTCAAAAGACAGCGCAAAAAGTATTGCTCACATTGAGTGAATTTTGAGTTAGCAACTCGTGCATTTACTTATAATAAAAGATAGAAGGATTTTAATTTTCGAAACCAGTAACTTTTAATCCTTTTTGTCTATCAAATTACGGTGTACAAAGGTGAGGTGTTACACAGTATATTGTAACATTCACTGTGGGCTGTGAGCATTACACCCTGTAACAAGATCTATGTACTTATATACGAAGTACGGGCGTCTCGTTGCTCCGTAGTTTCCCCGTGCAGACTGTACGAGTGTTCGCTTGGTAACAAGTTATGAAGCTTGGGTATTAACCGTAGTATGTCTACGATCGGCTACGACGGCGCGGGCGTAGCGGGGCGGACCGTTTGGAATTTCAGTAGTTGTGTCAAGTCAGAGGAAAAAGCTCTGAGTTCAATTAAATCAACTCAGTGCAAATATTAATATGCATGTAAGTACATAATTTAATATTTAATCTCATTTTAGAATCTTTGGGTAGATATATACTTTGTGTTCAGATAGTGATGTGTAGGTACAATATTTATTAATTTAATTTATTTTTCAAAATGAACAGCAAGGTTTGTACTATAAACTCATTTAAAAAAACAAATCAAGTAAGCTAGCTGTGATGATGACCAATTATCATCAAATAAATAAATCATCTCATTGATCACCATATCATCATTCTCTTAGCTTTTGACCAACTCAGATGAGGTCGGCTTTCGCGAATAATGCGGGCGAACTTTGATATTTGCGGTGAAGCGGCTGCTATTTCACCTTCAGAACAAATTGGCGACGTTATTCATGATCAAGAGTCACCATAACTGAGGTATAAACTTACAAAGAACGTAAGCATAGAAGTTTCCTAGGTGCAGTGTGCATGAAATATGTCATCATTGGTTTCATTGTTACGGTTAGATGCCAACACAGCCGTATCCCGATAGTGCAGTGTCTGTATCGACTGCGTCGACACCGTTTAGGCATTTTTATAGAGGTTTTCTATCTCACTGCCTAGTCTAGTCTAGACTGATCATGGTTCCTTTCTATTAAATTATAAAATTTTAAGTTACCAGTGGTTCGGGGTCCTTCTTCACATATTCGATCTTTTCCAGCAATTTTTTATGTGGCCAGTGAAAAGGCACTACTCTTGGTTTCCTGAAAAACAATGTGAAAATAGGTACTATAAGTTTAAAACGATCATCATTTATCAGAAAATATATCCTCGATGAATCAGGTCAACAAATTCGTTTGCCTATTCTATTACTACCAATCTTATATTAAAGTGAGGATGGTACCTTTTTTTACCTATTTTTTTTATTAAGTACGTTAATTAAAATAATAAGGGGTTGGTACAGAAGGCGGTATTCATCGACACGTATTGTGAGATTTCTTTTTCTGGAGCCTTAATCACCGGTATCTTGGTGCTTGTACCCGGTTTTACCTTTAGTATATACATTGTTTAGTATATACAAAGACAATAGACATATTCGCTTTGGTTAGTCGAGCCACACATTAGTGGATTCTGCTTTTAATTGAATCCAACTCTGTCGCATCCATAGAGTTATTGTTAATAGCGGTAACTAGCGAGTTTATTTAGTTAGAGCGTAAATTAGCGAGCAATAATCCCCCCCCCCTTTACCACGTTAATGAATTTAATTAAGCTATCTTTTTGTGACAGTCGGCTATATCTGACAATAGGTTAAAAAAACGTTTCATGGTTCAAATACATATAACCTACCTACTCATAGATGATATATATAAATAGGGTATTGATAAGTCACTCAAGAATAAAGTGAGAGACAGATCACTTTCTCACACCTAGGTTTAGTGTGCTTCACTCGCACACTTAGTCTCTTTATAGCATGACTTAACTTATGATCGGGTCTCTTCAATACGATGCTTGTTTTAATAACCGGGGAAATTTATTGAAAAAAAGGTCATTTAGTTTTCTCAGTCTGCGTTTACGATCCTCTGGAAGATTTATTTGGATTTTTAGTCCACCCTAGAGGATCTATATTTTATATAAAGCTCGTCAATAGGACTTCACCTCCCCTGATGGTGAGGTTAAGGAAGTCTCAAGATGCTTTATCACGCCCTCACGCACCGCGCAAAATATTGAAAACTAAAATCAAGTAGGTACATGGGGATGAAGGCGAGAAGAACGCGATAAACCTATAGAATATTTTTACTATAAAGTTTAATTTACCTTTCATAATATTGAGGCACTATCTTGGTTTGTCTATTTACAGTTTCTAGTGCCGGTAAAAGTGTGGACGGTGTCCTACGACGTAGATTAAAGTTTCCAGTTATCATGATCTTACTCCGACGTCCAACATAGGTACAGAAATATAGCTGATAGTACGAAAATTATACTATAGGTATTTCCTTAACAGCCACTTTCCTCAATTCGCAGTTTCAAATCTTATTCAAATATACGACGATGAAATGGAGATAATCAATGACAAAGATAAACAGCTTACTATTTCCATGGTAACTGCCAAAGATTGAGGACAATCGCAAGAAAAATAGGTCGAATATACCTACTTATTGTTTAGAGATATAACCAAAGAGTATAGTTATATATAGGATATAACCGCCTGTATCCCATCTTCACTCAGGAATAAATTCTTAAAAATATACTAGAGAGAGGTAACTTAACGAGGATGGGAATTAAGTTTTCTTTAAAGAATATTCTTCAAAAAAAATGACCTTAAAAAAAAGTAACCAAAATCAACTACCCACAGCCACATAATATTCTTAACCCTTCCAGCTAAAATCAATGGTTTGTGTTAGGAGCCGGGACCTTTCGATCGCAAGGCCGACTCCTGAACCGCTAAGCTACCGACGTAAATATAAAGTACCTCTAATAATGTTAATCAATTCGTTATTTTACAGCAAATTTACCATAAATCCATTCTCTATTTAAAAGATATATAAAGTATGAAGGTATATTATTATACTGTCAAAATGTCAAGTAGATACCTATGCGAGTAGTCCTTGGTCTATGTACCTATGACATAGGTCTTGTAGATTTTTTCTATCTTGTTTTGTTGGGGTGCGTGCTTTAGAACTTACGCGGACACTTCGACCCTATTGGACCCTATTGGACCCTTTGTGTCAGGGTTACTATTCCTCTTAGTCGCAGGTGCTTGTAATCCTCTGTTTTGGGGTAACCCCTACCGAGTAGATTCATTCGATGTCTTCCTAAGGCGTGGCATTCACACAGTATGTGCTTCATTGTCTCAACGTCCTCCTTGCAGTGTCTGCATGTTTCTTCGTTCATGATACCAATCTTGCTCAAGGTGTATTTTGTGCAGTAGTGGCCAGTAAACGCTCCCATTATTTTTTGGATTCTGTCCCTCCTGAGATTAATTATTTTCTCGCTCAGCCTTCCCAATCCATTGTTTATGAATTCCTTCGAATGTGTTAGGCCTGGTTTGTTCCTCCATTCCTTAAGCTGCCTGTATTTGGCCGGCTCTAGAATAACCCTTTTGTGTGTGGCTTCTGGGAGTCCAACGAATGGTTCTGGATCTGTGGATATTGTTGTAGATCCCTGTCTGGCTAGTTGGTCTGCTTTTTCATTCCCTTCGATCCCCTCATGGCCGGGGACCCATATGAGACTCAATCTGTTTGCCCTGCCAACCTTGTTTAGGCTTCTTATGCAATTCAGCACCATTTCTGAATTGACCTTTGGAGAGCTCAGCGCTTTAATGGCTGCTTCTTAGTAGTACCTACTTTAGCCTTATAATTACTTTGACTCTCGCACACGGTATCGTTAAGGAAAACAAATAAATAATCAAGTAAACGAAAACAAAAATCGTCTGTGGACCTCAAATTTATAAATTCTCATCACCCTCATCACCCAGCGTTAGTCCCGGTCGCATTCGAAGCTTTCACCTCGCGGAGTCTGAGGTCGGCTTTTTCTATTCCACTTCACACGGTCTTGCCCATCCATGGTGGTGAGCCCATTGGCACGAAAGTCATCCTCCACGACGCCAAGCCAGCACTTCTTGGGTCTACCATATTCTGGCATGGCCATACATTTGTTACCACGTAGTCGGGTCGTCGCCGTTGAACATGGCCGTATCAGGGAAAACGGCTCTCCTGCATTTTGTCTGCAATGCCACGGACATGGAAGATGCCCCGGATGCGATAGTTTCTCACGCGATCCTTACGCGTGACTCCACACATCCACCTCAGCATATTCTTCTCGGCGACACGCAGCTTCTGTTTGTGTTGCTCTAGCAGGACAGGTCAAATGATGGCTTTATAGACCTGCCCCTTCAATCTGACCGGCATTTTGGGATCGCAGATGACACCAGTAACCTCGGGCCACTTAGCCCATGCAGCGGCAATACGCGCCTTGACGTCGTAGACGATGTCACCAGTCGCGTGAAGTACCGATCCCAGATAGATACCTAACCTGGTCCGTGCGTTCGACCAAGTCATCGCCTCCACGGACAGGTGTAGGATCGGTGGTGTTTAGTGCCAGGTACTCGGTTCGCCGCATTTAGCTTCAGGCCGCGCCGTGTGCCGTTCTGAAGCGCATCTTTCCATGTTTTCACATATATAGCCAATCTGCCCCTGTTCGAATCCATCAGCTACCACGAACGTGGGTACGGGGCTGACTGATGCAACACAAAGCGTCATCACGCTGAACAGAGAAGGGCTAAGGACAGATCCTTGGTGTAGATTATTATTATGAATTCTATCTTTCAATTAAGCATCTTATATAAAAACATAAAGCCCGAAACTAAATACTTCAGTGCTAAAATTGTATTGTACTTAAAACGGAGAATGTTTGTTTTTGTCTCGGTTTTGTTGCATAGTACTTTGCTATTTACTATTATGAATTATGTACCTCAGTTAAAAAGACACATAAAACACGTATAAACCAATAAAAACAGATTGAATGGCGAAAACTTCTTTCCTTCGTGTAAAATTCATGCATTGATCATCTGTGGTGCCTGTATGTCTATGGTTTAGAAAAATTAAGAATATAAAATCTAAATCTAATCTAGTCTATGGGTTGGTTAAATTGTGATTGTGTGATTGGCGCTAAGTTGCGTATTACTTTTTATAATTACTAAATAAAATGTATAAATTATGTTAAATGTGTATTACGTTTCAAAAGTTAGTTACCTTGAGATTTGTTAAACAACAATTGACACTCATACTAGGTAAGTGAGAAACAAGTAAATCGTTTGGAAAGCAACTTTCACCTTTCGCCTCTATGAATTCTATCGTTATGTATTAGAAAAAGAGAGAAACAATTCATACGAATACCCGTATTTTATGAAAGGTTGTATTTCATTTATTTTTAATATATAATTTCATTGTTATTTTTAGGTAGTATATTTTCCTAATGGTGTTTACTTTACGTTCCTGACAAATATGGTAGACAATGCACTAGAATACAACAGACCAGCTTGTTTTCATAAAATCGTGATTCGCATTACGTTTAATAAATTCATTAATAACTATGTAAATACACTGACGGACTCATAAACTGCATCAAAGTTCAGGTTTACTCTAAAAGGATTTTTTATAATAAGTATGCAAACTTTTTAGATTAAATTATATAAATATGGAAAGACTGGCTCTTAATCTTAAAAAAAAATTAAATTTAAAAATAGAACTACAGTAAAACAAATGAATATAGCCGGGAAAAGAAAATTTACTTGTAGTATCAGATTTGCGTGTTATTTATAGCAAAGTTTTAAATTGATTCTCATTGATTTTTTTTGTTTTGTCAATTGAATTATTGTTACCAGCATAATTGTTGGGTTAGTTTTTTAACACATCGAGAGTTTTTGAACCATAATATGGATACTTTGTCCGAACAAGCGGCACAAATTGTAGCATTGGTGCGGGAGGGCTTGGATCAACGAACGATTGGTAGAAATTTAAATTTAAACCAGTCTACGGTTTCTAGAATATACAGAAGGTTTGTAGAGACAGGTTCTTACAGGAGGAGACGTGGTACAGGCAGAACTCGAGCAACCACAGGTCGTGATGACCGATTTATTGTTATAACTTCCCTGCGAAATCGTTTCCTCACGTCAGTTAACATCAAAACCGAGCTTAATGAAGTGCGTGGAGTAAACGTGTGTGCACGAATAATAAGAAGAAGGTTAAAGGAAGCGGATATCACCCCTTTTAGACCAGCAAATGGTCCAAAGTTGTCTACAGCTCACAGACAAGCTCGCTTAAGATTTGCGCGTCATCACCTGAATTGGACAGAAGAGCAGTGGGCCTGTGTATTGTTCACGGACGAGTGTAGGACATGTTTATATGGTGCAGATGGTCGCAGAAGAGTCTATCGTCGACGTGGGGAGCGATATGCTCAAAGTTGCATTGAGGAGCGTGTTCCTTTTGGAGGCGGTTCATGTATGGTCTGGGGTGGCATATCGATGAACGGGCGAACAGAACTTGTGTTCATAGACATGGTCCGTCAAAACGGTAATAGAGGGGGTTTGACAGCACATCGCTACATAACAGAGATATTAGAAGATCACGTGGTGCCTTACATGGGATTCATAGGCGAAAATTTTACTTTAATGCAGGATAATGCCCGGCCGCATGCAGCTGCACAAGTTCAACATTATTGCGAAGAGGTTGGGATACGTACAATGAATTGGCCAGCACGCAGCCCGGATCTTAATCCCATCGAGCATGTTTGGGACAATTTAAAAAGAGCTGTATATGCGAGAAACCCTTCGCCCACGACAGTGGGAGCACTAAGAACAGCACTTTCAGAAGAATAGGACAATATTCCGCAAGATCTTTTAAAAACCCTTATAAAATCTATGCGGAACCGATTAAAATCCGTAATAAGGGCACGTGGGGGTAATACACCTTATTAAAACACAAATAAACCCTTGCATAAAGTTTGTGTCTATTGTTAAAACCAATTTTTTAATTAAACCAATTTTTCTTAAATTTCTGTTTTTTCTTCAAAAAAAGTCTTAAGGTCCTTTCCAGTACATAAACTTAAACTTAAAGATATGACCCTACGCTGTTTTAAAGTTCACGAACCAATCTAGAGGTTTCAATTTAAATCTGTATAGAAAGTATGCATACTTGGTTAAAATATTTATTTCAAAGTCGTCTATTACTTTGATGCAGTTTATGAGTCCGTCAGTGTATAATCAATTTATCATATATATTAGACATTGTAAATACGCGGAAGTACATAGGAGACTGTTTGTCAAGTCGTCAGTAAATTATATTCCTTCCACATTTAAATTGTATTCTGTGAAATGTAGATAAACTTGGAATCATTTGCTATTATGACAGACAATACTGAGTAAATTTCATATGTGTAATGTATTTAACTATTTTAATTTATAAAAATCATTTTTTCTGTCATGAATTATTCAGAACAATGTTGTTATTGAAAACACTAATTACTCTCATAACTGAAAGTGCAGATCCTCCAGTTGTAATATAATTTTCATGTAAGAGTCAATATCAAAATATGATGAAAATAAAACAAATAGCTAATATTTAGATACCATGCTGAAGTAATAATGCCAATGCAATAGTAAATAAAATTATTTCATAAGTAATTAGGTATCAAAATAGAACCAACTAAAACAAATTTGTGGATTGGGAAGAGGCAATTTGCCCACAGATATTGATCCATGCCACGGTGATTTTTAAAGTAATTTGGTCCTCACAGAGATAGGTTAAGAACCTATCATAAAGCCCTGGCCGGAACCTGAGACACTTCCATAAAATTAATAGACTCCACAGGATTTACCACTAAAATGTCCAACTGATTGCTCGTCTTATTAATAGGTCCATAAAAATACCCGGTAGCCTAGTGGTATGGGTAATGGACTGCTGAGGCGAGGTCTCGGGTCCAATCCCAGGTTTTATCGTGGCACACACTTTGACTTTTCAATGCTTTTCGAAGTTATGTGTGTATTTATTGGAGGTTTATAAGTGCCCGGATAATGGCAATAGGCTCGCCACCTATTATATTGGGACCTACACATAAACTGGCCAAATGTGTGTGCTAGCACCACTGCCTACACACACACAAACACTGATATAGGCATAAGTTTATGTTATGTTATGTTAAAAATACACTGACTTAATTAATATTTCTGATTTATTTCCAGATATTTCAATGAATTCCTTAACTTAATCAGTCAAACAGCTTCTTTTGAGGCTGTAGTGTAAGTTGTTATTAAGGAATTGAATGGCTATGTATTATTACGCAAGCAAACTGAATGAGGCCTCATGTAGTGGGTGTAACATGAAGGTGCCACCAGCACCCACTGAACCAGCACCAGTACCGCCACCACCTACTGATCTTGCTCCATTACCTCCAGATACAACACTCTTGCATGGCAGTGGACTTTCTTATTATGATGTGAGTTACTAATTTCTTTGATTATCACTAACATGAAATTCATTTACTAGACACTTATTTGGACCATTATGCACTTCTTACAACAATCATTCCAAATGCCCATATCCACATGTTGAAGTTTTATGTGTGTTATAATTATCTTGACAAAGCCAACATATATATCATGACTGACTACCTATATTTGACTGTAATATTTGAAGTGTTAGCTAGACAAAAGTGAAGCCAGTTAACAGGCATTTAGTTCTAGTTGTGCGATTAGTATTTGTGACAATGTTCAGGTATGATATTATATTACTAATTATAAATTTTCAGAATGATGATTACTACTCCATGATAAGGGGAAACAAGTTCTTGAGCGAAAATAGTTGTAAGCATATAGTGATGAATGGAGGTATTAACTTTGTTGCTACTCAAAAAGTGGATGGTTCACAGGTATGTCTATGTACAGTGCCTTCTTTAAATATTTTCGGCGTAAGTAGTGAGAGTAATTATTATGGTATTATTTCAGTTGTCAGCCGTACTGCCACATGGAGTCAAGACGATAACAACTCTCCCTTATGTGAATTGCCCAGTAGAAAAATCAGATGTCGAATATAGGGATGGTCAGATAGTGAGTGCAACATTAGAGGCATTGGTGGAGATGCTCAGGCCAGGAGCAAGCAAAGTTTTTACCTTCACATTTTTACTGTGTTCACGGCTATTTGTCAAACCACATGAATTGCTGAATAAGCTCTGCAAAAGATATTTCAAAAACTATGAGAAAATTGTAAGTTTTCAATAAAGTTATAGTTTTAGAGGTAGTGTATACTAATATCTGTTATGAGTAGGGTATGCTTTGAGCTGATGTACCATTGCCCCACTTGAAAATAAACTGATAGACTGAGCAAATGGCTACCCAACACCAGATAATTATCTGTGTGGAGAGGAAGGCTCGACAAACTATTACAATGTTGGCATTTTTGAGGCTTAAGGTTTTACTTAAGCCCCAATATACCTTCAACATTTCTAGACAGAGAAAGACCTCACTCGAGTGCCTCATTTTCAAATAAGTGGGTTAAATAAAAAATAAAAAAAAGTCCATGACTGGAGTGTGATGCATGTCCATATTCCTGTACACCAGAGGACCTTATGAACGCAATTTAAGTAGCAGCGCACTGGGAATACAGAATTTAGGAGTGGAAATGCCGTTGACTCAACAAAAGGAGAAGAAGTTAAATATTATAGAAAATCAGTGAATCATTGTTGTTCATATCTCTCGCTTCTTGTTTTGTACTTCTTCTGTCGAGTCGACGGCATTTCATATTTGATTAGCCCAGTGTGCAGCCATCCTGATTGCGTTCTCAGAGGCACTCATGAGCTCTTCCGCTGTACAGGTGTATGGGCAAGTAGCGCAAGTAAGCAGGGGCTCTAGCCAAAATGCATTCGTTCCGAATCTACATTCGTCATCGCTCTGAAATTGTATGGGAGTGACATTTGTTGTCGGAATCGGATCACATGACATTCAACAACAAATGTCACTCGCATACATTTTCAGAGCGATGACGAATGTAGGATTCGGAACAAATGCATTTTGGCTAGAGCCCCAGGTGGGTCATAGTCTGCGGCATTATTCCGCATTCACACCGTGTGTCTACTTTGTCTGAGAAACTCCACCTAATCCGGTTTTCGTTACTTCGACCGACCTGCGTTCGAAGTTTAGTGCTTGTATTTAGGTATTCCAATACTTTATTGGTATTTTTCTTTAAGGGCAAAACTGAAGTGAAAGATTTGGTGGAGAAGGAACTAAATGATATGTTTTCGTTAGTGAGGGTATTGAGTCAGTGGACTAGTGTGTTCCCTTACGATTTCCGCGACGATCGTGTGATGGCTCTTGTACGCAGTATCACTCAGAGGTATGTAAGCAATATATTTTTATTACGACTGTGTTAAACTCAAGGTGGTTAGGGCCCCACCGATACCTTCGGTGTTCAAGCCAACCTCGCATGCAAGCCGGTGTACCTACTGATCGACATCATTATTTTCTAGTACCCACTTCGGTTGCAACACTCATATGAAAAAAGAAATTTGTAAATCAGACAAAATAAATAAGATTACCTTTTTATTTGTCTCCAAATTTGGTGAATACTTGCTGAATACACTCATCTACATATCATGTGATTCGTTTCATAGGTGTGCAGCTGACCACATGGCCTCAGTAAGAATTGAAATGTCAACCACTCTAGAAAAGCTTCTGGACAAACTAACAGCCCTTGAACAATACGAAGCAACTTTAGTAGAAACACCCCAAGTATCTTCAGTTGACCAACTTGCTCAGGTAAATACCAAGCTTAGTAAAACTTTCATGATGAATGCTATTGTTTCTATTGGCTAGCGTTATCAGTGCAGTTATATAGGGCGACTATTAGCAATGATTAAAATAATGATCAAATTAAGGTTAAGGAAATAGGCTCGCGATACAGTCGTCGGTCGACGTCTTCTGCATCGCGATTGAAATGCTGAAGAAGAACCACTGTTTCAAAACCAAACAGAAATAAATCACTAAATAGTATAAAACAAAGTCGTGTTTTCTGTCCCTATGTCCCCTTGTATGCTTAACTCTTTAAAACTACGCAACGGATTTTGATGCGGGTTTTTTAATAAATAGAGTGATTAAAGAGGATGGTTTATATATATAAATAACATTTATATATATTAAGATAATGCTGCAACCAACTGGTGCGGTGCAGAAGTAAAAAATGTTGCAAAAACAGGGTAATGCAGACGAAGTTGCGCGGGTCAGCTAGTAATAAATAAATATTCTACAGCATTCTACACAAGTAAAGGAAACAGTCCAGAGCCCATTGCAGTGTAACGCCGTATATAGTTCTCGCCAATATGCATTAAATAATCAATAATTGTTATTAGTCTTATGCAGTCTATTGGACGAAGGCATCCCCCAATTTACGTCATCCCGTTTCGTTCAATTCAGTTGTCACTTATTTTCATTGGCCAATTGCAAACTCTATTCTTTTACGATTCAGCTAAGCTACTTTTATTTGTGTACCAGCTCATCAGTGCGATAACTGGTAGGAAACTTATTAAAAGTTGGTAAACTAACTGACCTGGTTTCAGAACACCTTTAACAGTATCTCTTATATTTCGTAACATATTTATTTGTGCCGAATACTTACTCTAACATCTGCTTGTTCTAGGCTGTGCGTTGTTTAGAAGTTATCGCGATTTCATGGTATTTATCTTAAGAAATCTGCTGCGCGAATTATATTGAATATAATCGATACATTAACCATAATAAATGAAATGAATAAAAAAAATAAAATTAATAAATCGTAATATTTTTCCTGTATATAAGATATTTAAGTACGTTGAGTGAAACAAAAATATAATTTAGTGTAAAAATTTAAACTTATAGCTATTATGCTGTGGTGGTGGTGGTATTAAGCTATGGGCGAAATGTGGGTGCTAGCACGGGTAGGCCCTTTCGGGCATATAGGCGTGAGTTTATGTTATGTATGTTATAGCTATTATACAATTGGCGACCTGCTTGCGATATATCTATTTTAGGTAACCGTTAGATGATAAAAGATCTACACTACTAGCTTCGCGCTCTGGCTCCGCTCCGATGCTATTATATCTCACTTTCCAAAAAAAATCTTTCCAACGATCCTTGTTATTCAAAGTGATGCAGTATTTTGGAAGAGATGCTTAATTTTTATATTAAAGTAAGATAATGAAAGTTTTTTCGTACTAATTTTGTTTACTATTTCCTTTCAGGGAGACATATTAACATTGGGTCTAACTCCAGTCGAATTGGCAAATCAGTTGACGATTGTAGAACTACATAGATTGTCGTTCGTTGGCCCTGAAGAGTTCGTACAGACCTTCGCACCATCACAGCCGCCGCAACCGACCTCTTCGTGTGGCAAAGGCTCCATTAATTTACACCACATGGAAACTAAAAGCACGCGGAACTTGGAAGCATACGCTGACTGGTTTAATAGACTCAGTTATTTAGTAGCAACTGACATAATAAAGGTGCAAAATCATTTATAGGGTTATATACCTCTTATATTATAAATTAAGTAAATATAGATTCTTAGAATATATGACGTGATTTTCATGTATCTTATCGTTTTATTTCAGGCAGTAAAAAGCAAATACCGTGCTCGAGTTATAGAACAATGGGTAATGACTGCAAGAGAATGTTTTAATCTTGGCAATTTCAACTCACTTATGGCTATCATAAGCGCACTGAATATGTCACCAGTGACGAGGCTAAAAAAGACGGTAATATACAATTATTTCATTAAATTACGGTGGAACTGTTTTAGAGGAGTTCGACCGAAACATCTATAAATTAGTGTTAAATTAATGAAATTCAAAAAATTTGCAGTGGAGCCGAACGTCCGCTGTCTGTGGTCAACAATTACGACAGCTAGAACTATGTGTAGAGCCGAGTGGAAACCACGCAAGGTATGTACTAAGGTTTATAGTATGTACTAAATATCAATGTAGTCAATGAGCAGGTGTTTCGGCTTGAAGGTGATGTTTGGCTTGGATTAGGTTTGGCTCCAGGGTCTTGGTGGGAGACCCCATAAACACCCCAATTATTGTATATACTTCTTGCAATTCACGAGCGCGCGCGGGCCTTGGCTTGTGGTGTACGTGTTTGTTTGTGTGTTTTTTGCTAATTGTACCACTGCTATTCATACGCACACATTCACACATGTACGTGTGTATTACCACGACACGAACACAACTAAAGGCCGCGCGCATTTGTAACTGCAACAACTATACTGTTTTACCACACTCTTTTAGGACGTCTGCTACCAATTGATTCGTTATGTATACTTTGTCGACAGGTACCGAGCAGCGCTGGCGGCTGCGCCCACCGAAACAGCGGTACCTTTACTATCAGTTACTTGTAGAGATTTGCATTTTGCTAACCAGGGCTCTCCATCAAAGTAAGTACTTAGACAATCACACCGCTATCTATACTGCAATTGTTTAGGTACTTAAATAAAGGTAAACAATCTTGTGGCAACTTTTTATAAAAACACATGTTAAACAAATAAACTAGACTAACTAACTGACTATCTAGTGGTTCGACACAGGTTTTTAGTCTTCAAAATGCGTTACTAAATAAAAAAGTATTTTTATACTGAGTTTCTAAACAAAACATATCAAAAAGACACGCTAAGATTGTTTACGTTTTTTTAAGTAGGTACCTGAAAATATATGGACTATAAATTATAAATAATCATAACTTGTATTATGGGTTCTGGATGCGGTTGAATAAGAGTATTTACTAAAGAAAATTAAATAAAGCATGTTTTCGAACTAATATTTGGACCAATATTTTTGAATGTCCAATAATTATTATTTTAGTTGTTCATAAACATAGCGTGATCAACACGAAGCTATAATTTATTAAATAACGTTATTTTTAGGCTCCCTGGTAACCGCGTGAATTTCGAAAAGTGCTCGCTGTTGAGTCGACACGTGTGCACACAGTTGGCCGGCCGGCGACTGATCAGCGAAGACAGTCCCACCTCGTCACACCAACAGCCTCACTTACCCGTGTGGCGATTCCTTAACGACAGACCAACCCTCACTGAGCTAGGTAAGACGGTAAACGATCTAACGGACCCGACAGATGAGACGTCATAATATAAACTCACATCAATAATTTAACACTCAAATTTTCTCATCTCATCAAAAATTTACTAATTTAAATACATAAATTAATTATTGAACTGGGATGGAATAGAAAGATTAGAAATATTTTACGACCGTATATAAAACTATAAATTATTTGTAGGTATTGAATAAAAAGATCTTTTTTTTTCGTTTGGGTTCCAATTATGAAATTACGATCTTTACATACAATATTTCAGTAATCTATTTATTGTAATGCTTTCAGCTTTGGAGATAACGTCCTTCGACCGCGAACCGCCAGTCGACCATCAGGAAAAAGACCGCTTGAAGCGTTTACGCGGAGCTAGTTAAATTGTTCTGTAACAGTAAGTCACAATAGTACTTATTCAAATATGAAGCTCTCTACCCAAAACTGGTAACGCCATACTGGTACGGTGTTTTAATGTATTCTATGTGTTAAAATCTATTCTGTAAATTATAGAATTACTAAAATATTCTGAAAGAATAGATTCATTATACGTTTTGCAAATCACGAGTGCGCGTACACAACCTAGAGGATATACGAAGAACTAGCTTGGTTTATTGGACAACATTATCTTATTGAAGACAATAAATTGATTTACGCGTAGTTTTTTTTATAATTAGAGCAGATAACAGTAGAGTCAGAAAAGCGTTCACACCGACGAAATAGTGATTACCTACGTTAAGATTTTAATGAATTCTATTAATTACATGACAGTTTTCAATATCCTTCGTATAGAATAGATATGGAGATTCCACTAATATTACTATTATATAAAGTGCGCACTCGTGTGCTGTAATTCTGCACCCGACTATGTTACAGCTAATTAGTTCTTATAAACACTATGTGGTATACAATATCATAAACTTTTTGGTTTAAGATCACGCTAAAGATCCGTATGTCATGAAACGTTAAAATAATATTACTTGTAAAGTAATTATCTCCCAAAAGACTATAATGGCAGCTTGATAATTGGTTTTATTTAATGAAATTAGTTTACAAACTAGTTTATATCAAACATTTATTTTGTTGCTAATTAGCCTACGGCTGGCATGCGTTGTAATGCTTTTTTATATTCGGGCCTGTGACAACATCTCGTTACAATCGGTTGTATGGTATAGGATCGCAAAATAAAGAAACATTACTTTTTAGATATTAAAGAAAAGTAACCGACCAACGATTACCATATCAACAAAGTGCTCAATATATTTAAAGCAATTTCGTTCGGTGTGCTATTAGCAGCTACCTGGTGACCGGTTATCTTGAAGAGTTTTGAATACGCTAAAAGTTATTCAATCATGATACATTTATGTGTGGTCACACATATGTTGTATTGCACATTACAGGCTATTATATTACATAACGCGTGATTTTGATCTAAACAAACGAGGCCATTAAATCTAAGTTCCTTACTCATCAGTATTTAACTACTTAAAATCTCGCCATTATGATGAATCTCGTAACGTAAGTAAGTACTTAATATTTATTTAACTATTTGCATTTTAAAAATTGATCTCATTTTTGATTGAATTTATTTGTGTGTTTAACTTGTATTAAAATATTTAACGTGTACTTAAACGTATATTTGTGTGGGATATATTAATAAATGTATGGTATATCGTTGTGCATTATTGTGCAGACGGCGGGTACTCGGTCGCACCTGAATAGATTTATACTCAACTATTATATTAAGTTCCATCGTTTTACTATCTACCAGATAAAATTATACAAAGGCAACATAAATAGCATTTATTTATTGAGAGCGGGAACAAATGCACATTAAATATTCGATCTAAATGTGTTATTAATGTTGTAACGTGTACGTGTTTCTAAGATTTCGTGTCACATCACGTATTGCGCTAGAATTTACAGCATGATGATACTATAATTTATTAAAGAATGTGTTCATGATTATAATATAAGTATTGTTTGTACTTAATTTTATGCAACAATTAAGTTACGTGTCAGTCTACTAACAATGCAGACTGAGTATAGCAACTATCTACTATTCTTATTTGTTTTTATTGTTTGAGGGTATGGCGATGGCTTGATAACAACCTATGCAATAAAAATAAACCTCTTAGCTTTATAGCATTTCATGTTGCGGAACGATATTATGTAAGAGGTCTGTAAAGAAAAGCAAGCCTAAGCATGGAAGAATCCATGAAAATCACTTGTTTTATGTTTAAGTGTCCGACCATAAGTTTGGTTTCGGTTTCGGTCGAGTTTCGATTAAAAGATTTCGGTTTAGATTCGGTTTCGACGGTAGGCCCATCAGAACTACAACTTAAACCGAAAGTGCATTCTCACGCAATTCTATATATTATATATATTCACTAAACGGTCGTATTCGGCGCGTTATATTCCATCCAAGTGAGTAAGCAAAGTACTTATTCTGCGAGCTATTTCGGTAACTTTAGTTGCTTGTCGAATGACCTCGTTATGACTTAAAAATGAGGGTCAAAATTTTGTGGCGTCGGTCATCTTGGATTTAAAATTTGAAACTTTTTAACCTCTGAAGTAAAAAAGACAGAGGGTTATAAGTTTAACGCATGTGTGTCTGTCTATGGCATCGTAGAGGAACCGATTTTTATTTAGATTTTTTTGTTTTAGGAATTTTTATGTCGGAAAGATTTTTTTCCCTTTTCGTCGTCCATTTGATACTTATTATGAGGAAGTTGAAAAAAAATAATACACGCCATTTAGTGGCGTGACTGGCTTTCAATAACGATATCCTTATTTTTCTCTCAAAACACGATCATTGTCTGAAAGTTACAGCTTCTTCGGAAAGACTGTTGCCGAAATTCGGTTATGGCTTCCCTCGTTAAAATCTATTTCGGTCGGATACTAACATTTTTAGTGTTGTATAATATTTGTTTAGTAGGCTTGCACTGTACTCAAAAGAAATTTTTGTTTCGATTAGGTACGTACAAATACATAGTTGCCATGTAGTATTAGTAATACCTACTTAGTTTATACCGCAGCTATTTTTTCTTACTTTTTAGTACTTAATTTTAAAATACGTAGTTGTTACGTTTTATAAATTATCGGATAATAAGTGACATGTGTGTATGCTAAACTAATTCCCAATAAAAAGGGTAACTGACAATCAATTTCCCCACAGATAGAAATATTCGTACCCTAGTAGTATAATAGGATAATTACGTTGATGTATTTCAAGTTACATTAATATTAGTAAATATATAAGTTATACTGAAGTTTCAGTGGTACTTTCTATTCGTCAGTAAGAGCTGCTTCTCCATGAGATTTTTAGAAAAGCATCCAGAGTTACTACCTTATTTAATCATAATAAAAACATATTATTGTTATTCGTTAAACACGAAGGCAACGAGCTAAATGAGTTTACACATGCGTTATGGGTTAAGTACTACAACTCAATACAAAAATATCTATTAAAATAATATTTTATAAGCATCGGTAGATTAGTGGTTAAGGAGTCGCCGTTACGATCGAGAGGTCCCGAGTTCGAATCCTGGCCATTACACTACCGACGTAAACCCACTCCTAACACAAGCGATTGAGCTTAACTGGAAGGGTTAGAGGAAGAATATTAGTAATTTCGATTGCTAATATTCTTATAACAAAAAAATATTGTCATCATTGTATTATTAGAATCGTTAAGCCCGTATAAGAACCTTAAACTCGATAATAGCGCGCTTAGTTTCTGTGGAGTAAGTTATGCTGTGGGCAATATGTACACGTTTTGCGTGTTGTTGGCAAATTTTAATAAATCAAGTTGGTCGATAGCCATTATTGTAGCCACAATTCATATATTAAACGGCTCTTACTATACTATGCCAAAATTAAATTGATTTATTAAGGTTTATTTATTTTTTTAGTTGTTTTTTTTTAAAATGTACCACGAGACTCTGGAAAGGAAAACGTTCGTCTAGTACCTACATTGTACAAGCCGATACATCATCGCGATATTTGTAAATATCGTCAACTCCCTTAGAATTCAATGTTTACAATATCGACGAACTAACTTCCAACGAAAATTATTTGACCCACCTATAAAAGAGTGTACTCTCATCTGGAACTACTCAATACACTCGGGTAACTCAGGTACTTAGAAGTTGTAGATTAGGAGTAACGTACATTTAATAAGTACAATGATTGAACTTTAATATTGTATTTGTGTTTGTTAGAGGCTGCGGGTTTTAAATTTCATGCTTTTTTCTTTGATGGCAACAAACTTAAAGCACCTATACTTCATAATAGGGGATCGGATAGAACAATTGTCAGATTAAATTCAAAAATGTAGTTTGATAAAGTGAATATACTGTTTTAAAAATCAAATATAAACCATTTAATTATTTTTAATTTAATGAAATATTGTTTTTTGCATACAATATTTTTATTCTGTAGTAAAACAACAATCACCGTTTGTAACGTCATCTGTGTACTATCATTCGGTTGTTACAATCATTCATACAACTCATTTCAATTTATACGCAACAAAACAAAATATGGATCAAGATAAATGAACGCTGGAGGCGTGACTTATGAACACAGTTCATGCAACTCGGCGTTGCGACATTTCATGTGTTCACGTGGCGTTTTGGCGGGCTTTGTAAACAAACAATAATAAACCATGATTTTGAGTAGGTACCTAAAATAAGTATCTATGAAGATTAATTTAAAACACTTACTGAAAATTTGCCCGATCCCCTATTTAGAATATCGTTATTACCTGAAAACATTCCATTTGCAGACTGAACACACATTGTATGTACTTAGTAGATCTGTTTTATATTGTAATAATTTATCAGTATTGGCATTTGCTTTAACATTTATCTATAGGTAGATATTTATTTGACTATTATACATTGTTAGTAGTACTAACTTATCGGAATCGGATCTACCAAATCTTGACAATGCAGGTTAATTTTGCATATTTTCTTTAATGCTAATTCTAAATGATTCGACAGAACAGGTATTACGCGAGAATTTGTTTCTTACTATACCTATTGTTTTAGGTTTATGTAGTCTTGTTTAATATTTTGTAAGCTTGTACGAGTATTTCTCAATTTACCCTGTGATATGTGGTCACACTACTTTACATTCCATGCCTACACTCTCGTTTTGTAATTTCGTCATACAAGTTTTCATCACATGATGTATGGGTATTTTACTATATGTTTTTTAATACATTATAGCTAATAATATGAGATGTATGTAGTTTTCAAGTTATCTGTTTAAAAATTTACTTGTTACTATCGTAAATTATCTATCTTTCTTAGTGCGTGTTTTGCCATTATCAAATATTGTTGCCTAGATTGTATTACTATCCTGCGGTCCAAGCTTTGAAGCTAGAATCGACATCATTACATTATACCGGTCAGGTAACTTTTATTGGTAGTGGTGAAACAAGCCTTAAATGTGAAAAATTCTAAAATTATAAATTTAATCATAAGATCAAAGTATTTAAAGAATAAAACTGTCATCATTGTATAAATAAATATTGTGTTTTTTTTAACTTTTACCCTAGTTCACAAATTACAATAACATTGCCCTAGTGTTTACTCCGCGCCGTTCTCAAACCCATCCAAAGTGATGACAAACGCGACACGATTCGTCCTATCTTGCTTATTATAATATTCTATTATTGTTATTATAATAATATTGTCATCCCTTCGACATAATGAAACCAGGTGCAATGAAATCGTGTTCGTTATTAACACAAATTCCATAATATGGGCGTTATTAAAAAGCATTATTGTATAAACTTTTTAATTTTATCACATACAATCACTATTCTTATTCATAAAGGATTTTAATACGATACATAACTCGAAATTAGTATGTCGAAATATACACACAGCATTATCGCTTACACTCATATTATTATCAACTTTAAATTAAAAATAATAATAAGTTCGTTAACTTACTTATTTATATATGTTTATAACTAGATCTTTATTATCAAAATACTACAATGCTTTTATTGTGAACGTTCTTAGTATAATCGTCATTAGTAAAAGATGTTGATGAGATTTCATAAATTACAGAGTTCATCTGTACAATATATTTTTATCAACCTAACATCTTATTGGTGTACCATCGGGATTAAGTGGTATTTTTGGTTTACATACTCTTTTCTTTCCTTCAGCACTGCTTACCATTGTACAAGTAAAGGTGAAATAACCACAAGATGAAGACTTCGTATAATAAGTGTGGGAGTATTGCTTGCGAATATTATTATCGTTATCCAGATCACGTGTCACTGATTTCGATACAGATACATACCTATTATTTTCATCGGGCCTTGGATTATAAAGAGATCTTAAATTTTTGGGATCAACGTTTCTTCCATAGGGTGGGTTATTCTTATATTTCACCTTACCGCTTCCGGGAGTAAGTGAAACAGTTTGTGCTTGCGATGGAGACTCTTTAGTACCGACAACGTATGTTTTATCCTTGGACGCGACAGATTTCACACTGCCTGTAAAACCTCTTGGTATAGTATAACCACCAGTGCCGGGTATACGCTCTCCGGGCTGGTAGATTCTACTTTCATCAGGTCGCTCAGAATTTTTTTGGGTAATTACCGCATCTTGACCAGTCAGTGAACCTAATAATATATGCTGTGTATTACCACCAGTAGTCTGCCTTACTTCGACGCCTTTTCTTTTTGGACTATGTAGCGATTGATGTGTTAAATCAGCATCTCGAGAAAATTCGTTATAGCTGGTATTAATGTAACCCTGTTCATTTTCAGCGACATCATTTCCTTCGTTTCCGAAACCATCATCTATATCATATTCGTCCGGTGGATTATCCTCCTTATCTGTAGCATATTCGTAGTCGCCAGTGTTAGTGCTGTATGTTGGTTGGAAAGAACGTCTGCTTTCAACGGGTGGTCCACGTGTAGTTGCTAATGGATCACTTAGTGGATGATGATCAGAATGGGTATGTTGACCAATAGTATCATCGGGACTGTTAATTGTGTCGTCCTTATTTAGTTCTGTTCCAACGTTTGTATCAAATAGTACTTCAGTTGTTGTTTCGGATGGAGATGGCAAGTATTCAATTTTTTCTGTATTGTCCGAATTGCGGTTATCGTTAACGTCAATATTTTTGTTATTTTCGTCAAATACATCAATTTTATCAAACGCTAATCTACTGGGGAATACTGCATCTTTATCCAAACTAGCACCAGCCTGCGCCGCACCGTTATAGGTAATACCATATTTGAAGGTACCATGCAGCTGTGATTGTGACATACCAGTGCGACCATTTGATTGAGCTGATGAGACTCCACCACCAACAAAAGGAGCTTTCTGTAATTCATGTGATTTGTCCCCTTCCTTATATGGTGTAAATCCTATTTGGGCCTGAGAAGAGGTGCTACCAGGACCCCTTGCTTGCGCGTCAGCCATTCCTCCTTTGACGCTTCCCTGAACTTGGGAATTAGATGAGTGTAGTAAGCCTTCACTTTGTGAACCAGTTAAAATGGAACCAGTTTCAGAACCGAGTTTAACATTAGCTTGTGACTTATTATTTCTTCCGCTGCCTTGTGCTGTGCTAGAAGCACCCTTTTTATCTCCATTGACTTGACTGTTTGCTGCTTTATTTTCACCAGTAATTTCAGCCTGGGCTGAAAATGATCCGCTTCCTGTATACGTACCGGTGACGTGAGTTTGAGCACGCCCCTTGTCATTTCCACCTTTAGAAGAGGCAGATGCTACGGTGCCGTTCGCGGCTTGGGAAACACTAGCTTCGGCTTCAGAGTCATCACCGTCTGCGATCGAATTCGGATCAATGACGTTTTGTGGTGGCACTGTAATCAAAAGAATATTTTTTTTTAATTACGACATAGGCATCAAGCACATAAGTTATTCATTTCACTGTAATGGGTGAGCGTAGCATGTTTACAAGTAAGTTTGAGGTTTCAAGTGTAAATATGCCCGATGCAAGAATATGCCAAGCCGAATGATATTAAGCCTGGGTTGCACGATCCCACTTTAACATTAACAGTGCAGTTAAAGTACCGGTCGGGTATAAAACAGGTTGCACCATTTGACAAGCTTAACGCTAACTGTAACCGGCCACGCTCAAACGTCAAATTCTATCAAAAAGATAACTTTAACCGAGCTACTAATTACTCTGGTGCAACACATTTAGCAAAACCATTAGAATCATTTTTTTTTTATAATATCACGCCTATATCTCCGAAGGGGTAGGCAGAGGTGCTAGCACTCACATTTCGCCAGTTTATATTTAGGTCCCAATGTAATAGGTGGCGAGCCTATTGCCATTAACCGGGCACTTATAAACCTGCGATAAATACACACATAACTTTGAAAAGCATCGCAGTCATTGGTGTGTGCCATGGTAAACCTGGGATCGAACTCGAGACCTCGTCTCAGCAGTCCATTACCCATACCACTGGGCTACCGCGGTTATCTCATCGCGGATATATCATTAGAATCAATGTCACTGTTAATGTTAAATTTGACGTAAACGCTTACTTTAACAGATAATTGGTGCAACTAAGGCTAATTGTGTTAGAATTAATATGTTTCATGTTCTGTTGTCATAGTTTCGAAAATACAACTAAAATATTTTTTATCTTTGAACATTTCTAGATATGTACTTATCCGAATTAGTTACTAATCATATAACTTACCCTGGCTATTGTCCCCACCCTGAAAAGAATAAATACAACTTTAATGAAAACTTTTAATAGACTTAATATATTATTATAGCAGCTACATCCATATCCATACTTCCATATAGAGCTGGTATTGTCTATCTGTATGTTAGGCCATCACGATTTAACCGCTGCAACGATTTTGATGGAATTTGATACGGAGTTAGGGAAATTGATTATAGCTTGGGAACAGGCAGCTACCCTTTATCGTGAAAAAAGGGGAAAGTGTAACTTTTATAAACTTTTGACCGAGTAGATTAAAGAGTTATTTCACCTACAACTTATGGTATTTTAAAATGTTGTTTGTAGATACAAATTGTCTAAGCGCTACTATATACTGAAAGGTCAATAATAACAAATTATAAAATATCGCTGATTTTCTATGATTTAGACTATATGTCACTCAGCATTGGGTCCCTCGTAATAGGTGTGAGATAGATGCGGCGGTATCTACCAAAACAATTACACATTTTTTGATCACTAAATATGTATCTTCCAAACTCTATCGGTAGATAGTGAGTTATAAGAACTATCTAGTGAACAGTAGTGAGGGAGGCGAAGTTGCTAAAGTAGTAGTTACCTATCTCAGGGTCGCGGAAAGCTGTAAGAATTGGTAGACTAGATGATACTGGGGCCTTATTTATATTTTCTCAGTTATTTTAGTATAAACCTCTAAAATAATATATAAGATCAAGCGGACTCGAGTGAAACCAAACTATCGTTTTTGTAATGTTGCTACAATACCACGCCCTTAGATTTATCCGCAAATCGTCAGTAAACAATATTGACACTTGTTTGTTAATTAGTTAGTAACATTATCTTTTGAATGCATATTTAAGGATCATACTGGCTATAGGTACGTATTTCTTATAATAATCTGACGCGCTCAAGTAACTTCAATAATCCCTTCTATATAGGCCTTCACATCTAACAACAATCCGAAATCGTACCAGTAAATAAAAATAGACGAAGATAAGAAAAGGAACCTTACCATTTGATTACCAGGTCCATATGGTCCATGCTGTCCTGCACCGTATTGTCCTCCAGGGCTTGAACCACCGGGTGGACCGTACTGTCCTCCAGATGTTCCAGGGCCGTATTGTCCACCTGAACCCGGCCCGCCTGCATTTCCACCTGGACTGCCTGTGCCTCCAGAACCGTATTGCCCACCTGGACCTTGCCCTCCTGACGTTCCTGGACCGTACTGACCAAATCCTGGGCCATATTGTCCGTTCGGACCGTATGGTCCCCCGGATCCACCTGGCCCATATTGTCCTCCCGCACCACCAGTACCTGTAGTTCCTGTACCTCCCGGCCCATATTGACCGCCAGGACCCAATCCACCTGTACCACCTGGGCCTTGTTGGCTTCCCTGACTGCCTGTACTACCTGGTCCATATTGACCACCGGTACCTTGACCGCTTGGACCGTATTGACTTCCAGGTGCGTGGCTGCCTGTACCACCAGGACCGTATTGACCACCTGTTCCTTGATTACCTATGCTACCGGGAATATAAGGCCCTCCAGTACCTCCTGGGCCTTGGCTGCCTGTACCGCCTGAACCGTATTGACCACCGGGGCCTTGACCGCCTGTTGCTCCCGGACCATACTGGCCTCCGGTGCCTTGACCGCCTGTTGCTCCTGGACCAAATTGGCCTCCGGTGCCTTGACCGCCTGTTGCTCCCGGACCATACTGGCCTCCGGTGCCTTGACCGCCTGTTGTTCCTGGACCAAATTGGCCTCCGGTGCCTTGACCGCCTGTTGCTCCCGGACCATACTGGCCTCCGGTGCCTTGACCGCCTGTTGCTCCTGGACCAAATTGGCCTCCGGTGCCTTGACCGCTTGTTGCTCCCGGGCCGTATTGACTACCGGTACCTTGACTGCCCGTTCCTCCAGGACCGTACTGACCTCCAGTGCCTGGACCGTATTGACCTCCTGTGCCTTGACCGCCTGTTGCTCCTGGACCATATAGACCTCCTGTGCCTTGACCGCCTGTTACTCCAGGGCCGTTCTGACTACCTGTGCCTTGACCACCTGTTGCTCCCGGACCATATTGACCACCGATGCCTTGACCGCCTGTTGCTCCCGGTCCATATTGACCTCCTGTGCCTTGCCCCCCTGGACCATATTGATTGCCGGGACCTTGGTTGCCTGGGCCGTATTGTCCTCCTGTACCTTGGCCGCCATTACCGCCTGGAGCGTAATACCCACCAGTGCCCTGGTTTCCTATTCCACTATGACCGTGTTGACCTCCGCTGCCTTGTGAACCAGTACCGCCTGGAGTATATTGGCCTCCTGAACCTTGGCTGCCTGTACTGCCAGGACCGTATGGACCTCCGGGTGCTTGACCACCTATTGCTCCTGGACCTCCTATGCCTTGAGTGCCCATTCCACCCGGAGTGTATTGTCCCCCAGGGCCCTGGTTTCCTGCACCACCAGGACCGTATTGCCCTCCGCTGCCTTGAGAAGTAGCACCGCCTGGAATATACTGGCCTCCTGTACCGCCTGGAATATACTGGCCTCCTGTGCCGCCTGGACCGTATTGACCACCGGGACCTTGACCACCAGGGATACCGGGCACGTATTGCCCCCCTGGGCCTTGGTTGCCGGCACCACCTAGACCGTATTGACCTCCGGTGCCTTGACCGCCTGTTACTCCCGGGCCGTATTGACCTCCCACGCCTTGACCGCCTGTTGCTCCCGGACCGTATTGACCACCGGTGCCCTGACCGCCTGTTGCGCCTGGTCCGTATGGCCCTCCGGCACCTTGACTTCCAATACCGCCGGGACTGTATTGGCCGCCTGCACCATACTGACCGCCGGGGCCTCCTACGCCGGTAATGCCTGGACCGTATAAGCCGACATTTGGATTAACGACACAACAGATATAGTTCAATCCATCGGCTCCCATAAAAGAACCGGATACTGTAGGCCATTTAGTTCCAATAGGATACTGACCAGATATTCCTGGATATCCTACTCGATTTCCAGGTTGTAATGGGTACATCATGCCTGGAGTTCCCGAATTACCACTAGGAGTATATTGTCCACCTGGACTAAACGGTCCGTTGCCCCCTTCTTTCTCGTTTCCATTTGGAATATATGGACCTCCAGGTCCTTGACCGCTTGTACTACCTGAGCCGCCTGGTCCAACTGGGTGGTATTGACTTCCAGGTTCTGAACCACCTAGTGTTCCAGGGCCATATTTTCCACCGGTGTTTTGCCCACCTGATCCTGGACCGTATTGACCACTGGACATATGACTACTTGGGCCACTACCACCTGGGCCATATAGACCATCTGGTCCTTGAATACCTGTATTACTTGACCCTGTACCACCCGGTCCGTATTGCCCACCAGGTCTATATTGGTCACCTGTACCGGGTCTGTATGATCCACCCGAACCTCCTGGGCCGAATTGTCCCCCCGATCCTGCCGGTCCGTATTGTCCACCTGATCCCCCAGGTCCGTATTGCCCACCTAATCCTCCCGGTCTGTAGGGGCCACCGGAACCACCTGGACCGTATTGTCCACCTGATCCGCCCGGTCCATATGATCCACTGGTACCACTGGGTCCGTATTGTCCACCCGTACCTCCCGGTCCATATTGTCCACCAGACCCACCAGAACCATCAGGTCTGTATTGTCCCCCTGATCCTCCCGGAGCGTATGGCCCACCGGGTCCTCCCGGACCGTATGGCCCACCGGATCCTCCTGGGCCGTATTGCCCACCAGATCCACCTGGTCCGTATTGTCCACCCGTACCTCCTGGTCCATATTGTCCACCAGACCCACCAGGTGCATGTTGTCCACCTGAACCATCAGGTCTGTATTGTCCCCCTGATCCTCCCGGAGCGTATGGCCCACCGGGTCCTCCCGGACCGTATGGCCCACCGGATCCTCCTGGGCCGTATGGCCCACCAGATCCACCTGGTCCGTATTGTCCACCCGTACCTCCTGGTCCATATTGTCCACCAGACCCACCAGGTGCATGTTGTCCACCTGAACCATCAGGTCTGTATTGTCCCCCTGATCCTCCCGGAGCGTATGGCCCACCGGGTCCTCCCGGACCGTATGGCCCACCGGATCCTCCCGGACCGTATGGCCCACCGGATCCACCCGGTCCATATTGTCCACCAGAACCGCCGGGCCCATATTGTCCGCTTGAATCACCAGGACCGTGTGGTCCCCCTGAACCACCCGGTCCATAATGTCCACCTGGTCTATATTGGCCTCCTGGCCCTCCCAATCCGTATTGTCCACCTGTGTCACCGGCACCTTGACCTCCTGATCCACTGGGACTATAGTTACCACCTGGACCACCAGGCCTTTGCCCTACTGTCCCCGGATGCGTTCCATCATCCCCTCGGGACAATCCGTTTTGATTGACTACATAGGGCGGCTTTATACCCCCAGGTGTACCTCCTTCACCATTCCACTCTCCGTTGGGGCTGCGTCCATATCCTGGTTTCCCTAATGTGTTATCGGGACCCATACTGTAACAATTTTTTTTATATTTTACATTTGACTTTAATTCTGCTTTGTACTTTCATAAAAAACAAGTCGGACAAGTACGTACATTCCGCCGGGACCACGTTTTAGACTTTCTGCCCCTATATCAGATCGTCCTATGCAGTCATCACAGCTTGGATCATACATTGATTGACTCTGGGCTTGTCCCATACCACTGTTTCCACCTGCAATGTTTTTGTTATTAATAAAAGTAACCATGATATAGTATAACCAAGTGATAATCAAATGCTTGAAGCATTTGAAGTTGCTTTTGCTGTACCCGCATTAGCCTCGTAGTAATAACTAGGATTCACGGAAAACTAAACGCATACATATAATTGAATTGCTTCTGTCATATTTAGAAGCGGTGTTTGCCTATAGGTAAGTGATTGTTGCGTAATTATCTGATTATAAATTTAGTATGAGTTTTTCATGTTAACAATTGTTAGTGAACCCAAATAAAAAAAATTAAAATAAAATAAAGATGGGATTATTACGCAGAGATTTATTATAACCAAAGTAATTTTAATACTTACTAACGGTTGCCCTGGATGAGTCTGCGGCTGAATGTGCCTCTGCTTTTCCTTCATCCTTGCCTGAGCCTCGGTCTACGGCTAAGTATTGAGATTGAGTTTGACCTCTATATCGACCCCGCGGAGCAAAACTAGCAGTACGGCGTACTCTATTTAAGCTTTTGACTACTCCTTCAATAGACGTATGATCAAGGTCTTCCTCTGTCACAATGTTAATAATTGATTCACAGAATACTCTTCTTTTTGATAAATTACCAAATTCATTGACCTGTTGTAAAAGAGAACAAGAATATAGCATATATAATATTATGTATTTATAATTCATTAGTATGTACCTTGACACAATAAATATGTTTTCTTTGTTCCATTTATGATAAAATGAATTGTGAAACATGAGCCAAGGAACCCGGTCAGCCTTGAATATTTAATTATCTTCTAACAAGTATATACTAAAATGATAAAATTATAATGCCTACTTGCTATCAGCAGTTAAGTTAATAATATAAAAAGATAATTTACTGAACCTTATATTTTTGCAGATTTGTATAGTTTGGGCTGTTTCAATATTATGATAAACTTTAAGATTTCATTTTTCGCATAGGATTATCTACTATTATTAGACATAAGAAACCATGCGTTTAAAAAGTGTAAATAAAAAAAATGCTATAAGTACTAAAATACTATAAGATTCTTTCAAAGATTAGGATTGGGAAAGGCGAAATCGTAACTTTGTTTAAAATATTTTTAAGACTTTGGTCTTCAATAGTAACTTTACTCTATTCCTAACGCCATTTTTGTACGGAACCCTCAACATCATCATTGCAAGTTCGACAAATTGTCATAGTATATACCTGCCTATATTAGGAATTCTAAAACCCTAGTCCAGTCATGTTTTTTAAGATCGGTAGGATAACATAAACTTCGAAAGAAATAGATACTCACGAAGATGAAAGCTGTGTCGTTTTAGATGAATAATTACCGGTATATATCAATAATTACTGGTATATATTAATAATTACCACAAAATGTACTCAAAATAACAAAAACCTCAGTTATTGCCAAATAGTATGTAACAATGTTGAGTAGGTATTATACTGTGACCGCACATTAAGCTAAGCCTTTCCTAAAGGCTTTTTTGTACACCTTTTTGAGGTATCTTTTGAGGATGGGTGCTACGACGGTGTAGGAGCTCGAATCCACCCATCATAGATTAGGTATATATCAAAACAATACGCGTGCGATTACCTCAG
This sequence comes from Pelosia muscerda, assembly GCA_963691645.1. NCBI lineage: Eukaryota > Metazoa > Arthropoda > Insecta > Lepidoptera > Erebidae > Pelosia > Pelosia muscerda. Next base: position 12,260,905 of record OY829098.1, on the reverse strand, counting down.
CTTTACGGATATCCGTTACTTTCTTAGTTAATTCTATACTACCGATGGGTCCTAGAAGTTCAACTTTCCTAATACAGTACACCTTGTCTAAACTGAATGACCCCTACACACATTCTCAATTCAAAACTTCAATTGTTTCATAAACTTTGACAATTTAATTTACTTGTGTGCGTAAGAGAGGTCGTGGGTCGCATACTTTACATAGACATGCTATCAAATTTATCAATAGACGAGATAATCTAGAGCCTTGGTTGTCAGATATTACGGACAGCCTCTAATATCGGCCAACTATATAATGTTTCACATGACTATATGTTAACTAAAAAACAAAAAGGTCACCAACCAAGACATGTCCTAACCGCCTATCTAACGTATCTTCCTTAGTAACTACATTTAAAGATACAGCTTCCTATTTAGCACTCATCGTTAAAATATAACTAGGTCACTAGTCATTATGATAGTGTATTCAGAGAACAAATAATAATAAAGCTTTATGAGGATGCTATCAGTCGTATCAATCATTATATTTTAACTAATTAAGCACATTCGTATGTCTATACGATAAACTTTCTATGATATGTAATATAAGTTCCAATTATTAAATCAACTTTTGAAGTATCGCAAACAGATTATAGGAAATATCGCACAGCTTTTATGTTCAATCTTAGCAAAACAAGGGACTGTCTATACGCAAAGCAATTTATACCATACAGGTACATCTAGTACATCACTTATACTCGTACCTATATAATTCTGTTGAAAGAAAAACTTACCATAAGAAAATTTTGGATCCCCGTGTACGGTTTCAAGTCGCTGATAAAACACTTAAGCTCCCTGTTCCACTGTGGTATGTTTCGTTCAGCCCCATCATCATTGGATTCGACTGACCATATAAAGCATCGATGGGAACTTGAATGTTTGCACACAACATATTTCTGAAAATAAAGTTATAAAAATTCAACTCAATTGCTTTAACAAAAGCCACGACGTTGCACAAAAGCCCTAGTTGTAGCAACACAAATTTAGTTAATGGCACATAGTAATTTTCTTACTTGTTGCTCAAAAGCAATAGTCGATATAAAGAACGATAAGAGAAGAGCGATCGTGACTGTAGAGGCAGCCGCGAATTGCGGCGGGGTGAGCCACGCGTACCGACGCATGCCGATGCGGTGGTGCGTGCCGACGCTCTGCCACTCTGTGATCGCCGTAAGCGCACTGTCCGCCATCTGACCCTTGGCCTAACTCAGAACTCGCACTAGATATAAGTTCACCCACCTAATTTAGGCGATAGCAAACGAATTTGCCACAGTTTAGTAGTGGTTTGAGGAAGCACAATTCTCAAAAGATAAAAATACAGTTATTATACAACCCAATTAATTCATGACGTATCTACGGGCTCTGACAAGTAGCCACGTATTATAGTATCTCTAAAAGTAAAAAGAAAAGCCCAAAACGCTACTAATTCATGAAAAGAAACTTGAGAAATTATAAGCCATTTCTCTGATAAAATGGCCATAAAATCCGGAAAGACACCAGAAATATCACTTCTTACCGCTACGGAGGGGGCGCGGGTTCGATCCACGCTCAGGGCAAATATTTGTATGCAGGAATTGCATTTGCATTGGCCTGGTCGTGCATTGGTGAGCACGTCAAGCCGTCGCTCCCGGTTGTCATACAAACATCTATGGCAGTCGTTACTTTTTAGGGGTCCAACTACCCATTGGAACCCCAAAAAGTCCAACAACTGATCTGCTTGCAACGCTTCGTAGAGGTCAGATGGCAGTCGCTTCATGGAAACTATCAAAGTTCTGCCAATCCCGTAATTTGACTAGAGTTATTCCAGACTAGTCTATCCATATACTTAATTTCAGCCAGATCCGTTCAGCAGTTAGTTAAAGCATGGTTTCGGTAATTAACTGTCAGGCCAGATCCTCCTCAAAGCAAGTGACAGCATGTCATGCGCCATGTAGGTCCTATTATTAAATCAGGACTGTATCGAAAAAGAATAATTGCCTGATGTGAAATTCAGTATGTTCTAATGATCCCAAGTGAAAGCTATTATTAATATAGGTAGATTGAAAGGCATTTTTAGTTCTTTATTTATTATATAAAAACTATGAATCGTAGATACGTAAAAAGCGAATAATGGCGACTTATTAAAATTACAAATAGCTTCTACAGTAAATAGACGAGTAGGTAGGTAATATCCGATTTAGGCCTTATGGTTGAGCAGTGACGGTTTCGTTTATTGCTTATTTAATTTAATTTTTTCATAGTCTCGTTATTTCCGAGCTCACATTCGAATCCTTCTTTTTGTACGAATGTGTCGGATAAATAAAATGTTGCGTATAGTAGGCTGTAGAATGTGTATCCCCCGGACTCTTGCTGTTACTGACTCTACGGTAGTATTCAATGGATTCTACACAGTCGCAGGCCAGCCTACTCTCCGAGCCGCTGCTTTCCAATTGGTACTTGGGCACCATGATGAGACTTTCGGTTGACTTTGTTGGTGCACAGTGGCTATGACTTCTTGCATACACAGAATAATGATGTGGAGCACTTTGCCGGTGGGAATGTTTCTCTTGTGAATGATTCTGGTACTCGTGATGACTCTGCGTGCTGCGACTACTGTGATTTCGTCCGTGACTCTTGGAGCGGTGTGATTGTTTAGTAGTAGTATCTAAATATCCGTATCCAAAACCATAACCGCCGATGGCCTTGGTTGTTAAATTATCCCAGGACTTCGGTTTTACGTGTTGGTGACTACTTTGATATTGAATTTTGGGCGACGATTTGGCTTCAGAACGATCGTTATCCCAAAACAGTGTATCACTGCTTAAAGATGTGCTGTAACTGGAAGCCGAATTATCACACTGCACAGTCACATTACTCGTTGCATACGACTGGAGACTGCATTGACTTGTTTGTGTAGATTCTGTAGTTAGATAACGATAGCGACTGGAACAGTGTCCTGATTGACATACTTTCTTAGTTCGTATATGTGGACCACTATCAGGTTTTTGTGTACATTTATCAACTTGTTGACATTTTTCTTTCCTCTTGTGTTCTTTTGAACATTCTCTCTTTCTCCGTATTTTTTTCCTGGTGTTAGGAACGCAATGTGGGTCACAACAAGGGCTAGCAAGATCGTAGGCCTCGAGACTGTTGGCGTCTTGGTTATTATAGGCTGGCATGCAAGGAGCACACCCATGACTGTGACTACTCCGGTGGCCTTTATTGTGTTTTCCACTGGTAGTAGTTTTATAATTCTCAGATGCCCTATGATATTCGTTAGGAGTTTTCACTACATAGTGGTGACAATCTCGTCTGTTTCTCGGGGAACCAACAGTAATGACAAAGCTACCTGTTCTTAGGTTTGGTTGTATAAAACACGCTCCATAGCGCGGGTCCAGGTACTGGTACATAAACACGTTCGGTGGGGGAGGTTTCCCAGCAGTAACGTTCTCACTAGAAAGGGTAGGTCGACAATACGTATTATTTATATTATCACCTATGTTATTTTCTTCGGTGTCAGAATTTACATCAGATGGAGATGTTTTCTTTTTTTGTGATGGTAGACTATGAGTTTTCCAGTTGGAGTCAAATAGTTGTCTCTCGCGCACAGTGAGCTGCTCTAACACTTTCATTTTTGACTGCAACGTACGTTGAAGATTAATGTATTTTAGATGTAGTTCCACTTTACGCACGCAATCTTCAAAAATAACCACCATGCGCATTCTAGAATCGCAGTGGTTTATAGCATCGACGATCGCTGCGTGGTCGGCGCGTTCGACATCAGTGCCGTTAATGGACAGGATCACATCGCCTTCCCGCATGCCAGCCGCAGCCGCCGGCCCCTCTCCCTCCACATGGTCCACGTAAGTAATCACTTCAATCTCTTGTTCCTACAAAATAATATAAGATTGAAAATAGTGAAAATTGAATGCTAAGTTCACAAAATAATTATTTTCTCATATGATATTTAAATGTATTTTGCATCTTTATTTTATCGCAAAGCTTAAGATCAGTTCAAGTGATTTTATTTTTGGTAATTTCGCGCCATACCAGCGAGCCAACTATAAATTTAATAATGTATAACTTTCAAATATATTTATCTTAAATATCATGAAGATAATTCAACCAATACCTTTTTGTAATGTATGCCGTAACTTTGTAGGGTGAAGCCGTAACTGCCGTTTTTCTTTTCCACGATTATGGTCCGCCGACGCCAGTCCTCCTCGTTTTTACCTGGTCTTTCTGACTTCATGGACTCCCTAATCTGTAATTATTCCCGATTACATAAATTTTATGTTGTTACATAGGTATCTATAAAAACATTAAGTTCTTAAGTGTTCATGCGTTTGTACAAACTTATAGAACTCAATATATAACGATTAAAATACAACCTTCAATGTTACAAAGGTTATAATGTCAAGCGGCCAATGTGTTCACTAATCTTATTAAGATATTAGGTATTGTTGATATGACCGAGACATGTGTATAATACTTTAAACAATGGTATTAAAATATACTCACAGAATTGTCTAAGGAGTCTTCCTTCGAATCATTGTTAAGTAGTTTCTTGCCATTGCTCATAGCACTGGGACATCTTTCATTCAGCTTTGGCGAACTCATATTGGCAGTTGTCAATCTGGCTTTGGAACTTACGTTAATTGTTATAAGTAAGAATGTATTGACTTCGGGGACCTAATCATTTTATATAATAATTATTTTGTGTAGCGCGATCGCCCATGTTTCGAGAAGTACGACAAATCATTAATTTGTTCGGAGCGCATGCGTGATTTTGACGCGTGCGTAGTTAAAGTAGACAACACCTTGCAGAAAAGCTTTTGATTTAAAATTTCAAGCGCTTACTTAACCTAGTTTTGTGAACACTGCACCAACTTGTTATAGGTAGTTAATAGTTGTGTGAACTATTTAAATATAATAAAATACTAATACTAATAAATATACATTAAGAAGGTATCTATGTATGTATATTGTATTTAGGTCCATTTTAATAAATAACTAAACCGCGGTAGCCTAGTAGTATGGGTAATGGACTGCTGAGACGAGGTCTCGGGTTCGATTCCAGGTTTTACCACACACCAATGACTTTTGGATGCTTTTCGAAGTTATGTGTGTATTTATCAAGTTATGTGGTTTATAAGTGCCCGGTTAATGGCAATAGGCTCCCCACCTATTACATTGGGATTGGGACCTAAACATAAACTGGCGAAATGTGGGTGCTAGCACCTCTGCCTACCCCTTCGGGAAATAGACGTGGGCTTATGTTATGTGTTAATAAATACAGTTGTTTTTTATTCCATTGCTCTTATTAATTATTACATACCAATCACAAGGAAATGATAACATCATATTTATACATAGGTATACATACACATACATTTTAAATAAATACACAAAAATTTTTAGTGAAATGGTACCATTAGTTAGCTCTCAAGTGCTAGTGTAGTATGAGCATCTATTTTATACAAAGAAAAAAGAGAGCAACATTAGGTAGTGTTGAACGAAATTATCGAAGTTGTGAACTCTAAGGACTAACTGATTAAGGTGTTGGTGGAGTTAGAAGCGTGTTAATTTTTGTATAATGAACAACGGAGGTATTCGGTATCGGCACGGGTATTTCAGACATGTTATTATTAAGGGTCAATAGTGTAGGTATGGCGATAGACTGAACACCAGCTGACTGCGGTATGATGGCAGCGCCCTTGCCTACTTCCACCGGTGTATTTCCGTCTGAAGTATCTCGTTTGAAAAAGCTCTTGTAGATATTATCAATTGATCTCTCCGTACTATCTTCGTAGTTGGAGTTTACTTCTCTAACAAATTTGCTAGGTTGTTTAGAACCTGAAAAGTAATAATACATATATTCAATCATTCAGCATATAATGGTTATTCTAAGATCTCGTTGGGTTTCACGTTTTCGATCATAAAGGTATATTATTTTATCTGACTCTACACACATGAACTTTTCAACCTAAAATTAACTTGGTTCTATGTTTTTAGTCTCTCTACTGGTTTAAGTTCAGCTCAAAACAAATCAGTTTATATCTAATAACAACAATGTACGAACACAGCTGGAGCACAGATGTTAAAAAATAATAATAATAAACATTAACTTGAGATCTACGTAATTAAACCTTACCTACTTCAAATACTGAATTGAAAAATAAAACACTTACCTTGTTCCACCGTTTGTGATGCCTTATTGGTTATTTGACTGAATTTACTCCATGGTAACTGGTTAGGAGAATTGCTCTGGGATGTGGCCACTGGCGCTACACCAACCAGACTCTGAGCTGTGACATTGGTAATTAGAGGTGCTGGAATCTGACTCAGGTCTATTTGGGAACCGTTATTCTTGAAAAACGTAAAAGCCTCTTGATTTCCCCTATAACATAAAAACCGGTCAAGGCGAAATCGGACTTTAGCGCTTGGGGTTACATACAAAATTGCATCTATTGAAAAACTTATGCGTCTTATAATGCAATTCTATATTTGAATGGCGTTGACTTAAAACTTTAATTTTCTCAGTTTTAAGAGACTACAGACCTGAATATTTGGTAGGTATTAGTTTCAATCTTCCCCCGTTCTTAAGAAAATGATCTTGCCAGACAGACACACAGGACTTTTTAGATGTGAAACAAATTAATGCGCAGTATAAAAATACCCTCTCACAAAGGGACCGCAAGATAAGATAATGACACTAATTTCCAAGTCATGTCTTACATAATGGTAATTATACAGGGGCCTGATTACCTCAGGATTAAATCGCGTGCGCGTAAAACACATTTACAAAAAAAAAATATAACCCAAATAGGCACGAGACTTAAAATATGCTCAAAATGCGCTCTATAGAGTATACGCGCAGTTCCCCTTTTTCGGACGGCACGGTATGCAACAATCGCAGATTTTATCAAAACAATCCGCGCGAGATAGAGCCTCATTTCTCTTGCGAGAGATACGTTTTGTATAATTTCACCTCCGGCAATCAAGGACCCATAGATGGCGTGCATTTTATTTGATTCGAGTCCGACATTATCACTCAATGATGGCGGCGGCAGTAGTGAACGAAAGAAACAAAAAATATCAATCTAATACCCTCTCTCTAATACCTGTACCTATCTCCCTCAGACATAGGCAAAGATATAATATTGCACTCTTACTTTTTTCAAGTCTTATATTATAGGTACGTTTTCATATTCATATATTATATCTCATCAATATCAATAGACATGCGTATTGCGTAATATACTTCCTTCTAAACGAATATTTCGTTTTAATTTATAACTGGCTCGTTGGTCTAGGGGTATGATTCTCGCTTAGGGTGCGAGAGGTCCCGGGTTCAAATCCCGGACGAGCCCAAACTTTTTTGAGGTATGAGTAGTTTTTAAGGTTGTCTAGATATGTTTAGAGATAAATAAAGTAAGTAAGCAACATACACAGGCGCGTAGCATGCGTCGTAGCACTCGTAGCAGTTGAATAGGTATGTTCATTAATTTCTTTCGCACCACAAATCTTTTTCTAAATAATAAAATATATTTAACTTCTCCTATTATTTGTTCCTTTAAAACTCAAATTGCTAACAAATAACTGACGCTTATGGACATTTAATGCTAAAAGATTTAATTTTTACGTGTAGCGAGGATACTATGAGGAAAAGGTGTTGCATTAAAATTAGGTAAGTTTTACTTAATAAATTAAGTAGGTAACTATTTTTTAATCCAATGCTGGTGACATAATAATACGCCAAATTAATAATAATGTGTAATGAATTTTATCTAGGGAAAAATATTGAAATAAAAAGCAACTCACGTAGTATTCATGTTAGCCGTTTCATTATCTGTTTTGTTTGTTATAATACCCACTTGATACACCATGGCGTGTATAACATACCTGTAATTTTATATATATTAAAATCATTAAAATCTACAAGCCATACAACCTTTACATGCTTACGAATATAATAAATAGGTACAACATCGGTAGGTATACCTAGGTAGGTAGACCTATATATATACCTATTTTAATAATAGCCTATCGGCCCCGACCCTACTTTAGACATGTATTCTGTTATTAAAATGCAAATACATCCTTGCGTCTATTTAAATTACAGTGAATAGAGTAGCCATACTCACCATGTATGGTCTACATAGGCTATTTAGGTCCATATGTCATATCACCCGTGAATGGTTTTGATGTCGAATACCATAACCATTTCTTCGTGCACTCCTCGACAGATCACTAATTTTCACACGAAAAACAAAAAATAATTTCAATACTTTATATGTTTATTAAAAAAATTAAGGTTTACTTACATGTCTTTATTGGGATCTGAAGAGTTACTCTGTAGCTGAGTGTGATTGTCACTGTTCAAACCCGTGATGAACACTGACCACGAGACAAGACACAAGATCACCATCTAGGAAGTAGATATAAACTGCTTTTAGGTTCAATTTAAGGCACTATTTATATCAGGTTTATTTGTGAAAATAATCCTATCCGTAATTTTCAACCAGTCCCAGTGGTGAGGAATGAAGCGTTGATGCATTAGCGCGTTGTCTCTCTCTACATTACACTATCCGCTGAGACGACACTAAATTATCTATATGAAAAGAAAATTAAGTACTTCTATTTTTTATTTGTCTAAGCTGACTTTGGAGTCGCCTGATGTCAGCAGTTCAAGTAAGGTATTCATAGTACAGCTATGTATACCTTGCTTGTACTGTTAACAGAGTGAATGATGCACTTTGATTCCCACTATTTAACTCAATAAACATAATCAATTTTCTAATGAAGATCTGAAAATGTAACGAAGAAAAAGAACTACTAACCAGTTTCTGCATGATTTTGTCTTCGAAAGCAATCAGCTGATTTCACTCTGTACGGAAACCGAGTGTATATATATCAACTGGGTACAATTATCTTCTTGATGTTAAACTGGACTCTAATTAAAACCAATAATTAACATGAACATAAGAATACCTCGCACAATGATACTGTAAATCGATGAATCGCCTACAAACTAGTGATATCTTGCACACAGTACATAAATACAGAGCTTACCTTTCTTTCCATGTAGAAATCCCCACCACTCGACGAACCACAAGCCACCTCGGGCCTCAAATGATGGAGTGCAAGGTGACCTATCTCCAATTCAGCCCTTTACCCTGAGTGACAAACCGTTTTGTAACTACTCATATACACACGTTCGTAAGAGGCGACACAATTAATTTGGTCTGGTTTTACGCCATCTCTTTCTTCTATGTGAGCCAATTGTAATCCATCGTCATCACACGTTACGACTGTGTTTGAAACTTGATGTCACTCAGAATAATAGTTCCCTAGGTTGTGAATGAAACAACATGAATAGTCAGAATCAAGAATCAGGATTCAGGAACAGGGCTCCTATTTCCATTTAATTAGTAGCATTGAATATTTCCTGTGCTGGAATGTTCATTTGTATGAATTTCCTTACTTCAAATTCACGAATTAGTTTATCAGTTTACAAGTTAAAACTGCACATTTTTTCTAGTCCATTTCGTTGATACCCATCTGCTATAACAACTCGTAATATCCGATGTAAGATAATCGTAGATTACGGTGCTTGAAATCGAGATATGATGACGTATGTATGTATCTCACGATGCCTTTACTCGAAAGGTGATGTGTTATCTCTGTGTAGCCCTCTGCTTCGCTTCTTTATCAGTGTAATACTGGACCGCCGCAGGGCATAAGATACATGACGTGTTGTCAGTCGCTGTCCGTTATATCGGATACACTCATATACCAAATTTCGGGAGATTACTACCACCGAATGTCTTGACATCATGGCGTTGAACAGAATTATGGTGAGCGCCGGCATCATAACACTGGTAAGTGTTTTTATAACACATGTAAAACTTTATTTACATCAGTTCCAAATGATGTTAATATAAGCTGGCGACTATTAAGTTCTTATGTACCTACCTATCTTCTTGTCATTGCTAAGCGAATGTAAACTTAAGTCCTTAGGTACTAGAATATTTTCTAATGTTCGCTCTACACGTTGGCTAGTACAGTGCTGAACTTGTTGGCAAGAGCGGCAATTTGTGCCATTCTGGATGTGTGGCAAGGTGTCGGAAGGGTCCATATAACGAATGTCGAAGGCAGGATCGTGCTCCGGTGTCAATGTATGGACGAATTGCGTGTGCACATCATTAAGGTTAACCTTTTCCGTGGGGAAGCTCTGACGTTGGCTTCATCTCGAGCTTGGGAAGTCAGGCGATACAATAGGGAGAAATAGGTGCAAAACTGGGTGTCGACGTGAGGGTGACGATGATGATGATACGTCGATACTATCAAGTACCTTTCTGTAATGTGTCAATTATTATAAATAAGTGTAGATGTACCATAACTAGCCACATTATGCATTGCATGTGTTGATAGAAATGTTTAATGATCTAGTGAAATATTGCATATATTGCGCATTGTCTACAGTGTTGGTATTTGCCCATAATGGTCGGCATGTGATCTTTGTAGTTTTTCGGTAGTATATAAAGTGGGTTATGGCTTCTACTTGCTATGGATTGTGGGGTAAAGTATTGTGACTATGACATATCTATGTTTAGTAACGACTCTGGTCATTACCAGGTATTAAATTTTATACCTACTATCAACATCATCAACATCTGACCGACAATCCCGTTCTATTCAAAGCTTGCATTAGTAGACGGGGGTCTGCTCTTCTCATTTCAAGACTTGGGCTAAAGGTACTGAAAAGGGCTATTAAGTAAAGCACTTGGTCTACGGAAATCAATGCCGTTTTTTGACCCTTCAGGCCTGACAGAAAAGCCTGCATCAAAAGCTACAGATGCTCGTGATCTTTGGTGACGAGTCCACATGTCACCAATACTCCATTTGTTTAGGTACTTAAATAAAGGTAAACAACTTTGCGGCAACTTTTCATAAAAACACATGTTAAATAAATAAACTAGGCTAACTAAGTGACTAACTAGTAGTTCGACACAGGTTTTCCGTTTTTAGTCTTCAAAATATGTTACTAAGCAGAAAAGTAATTTTATACTGAGTTTTCGAACAAAAGATAATAAAAAGACACGCTAAGATTGTTTACGTTTTTTTAAGTACCTAACCAAATGGGATTATTCCACTATGATCACCTGGGTGATATGACCTGGGTGATCAAATTCCACAACTTTGTGTCCTTAAATCACCTGCTGACAATTCACCTGGGTGATCAAATTCCACATGATTTTAAATTATTTTATTTGTTTCCCTATATCACCTGGGTGATTAAATTCCACATGGTTTTAAATTATTTGTTTCCTTAAATCACCCGGTTTAAATAGTTAGTGATTTGATGATTGTAATAAATAACATCAAGTTAAAGTTATTTATTACAATAATAAAATATATATATATGAATAGGTTTTAAGGTTTTATAATGATTATATTAAAAAAGTTTTCAAATATCAATACACAGTTCAACGAGTTTTATCTAAAAAATGGCCTACTGAAATTCGTTCCTTAAGTAGAGCTAGCTGGCAGTCTAATATATATCGTTGTTTATATATATATAATGTTTTTGTTTGTTTGTTTTGTATTTTTTTTGTTGTTTATTTGTATCTATGCCATTTCTTCCAGAATACTTAATTACAGAAGGGTGGAACTACATAATAAACGAGTATGAAAAATACCCAGAAATTCAAGGATTCTTGACATACTTCCAAAAGTGTTGGATGAGGGCGTCGATGATTACGATTTGGTGCATTTGAAGAGAGCGACATCGCACCACGAACAGCTTGGAAGGATGGCACCACAAAATCAATAGCGTAATGCGTCGTAAAAATAATAATATTGTGCATTTACTCAACGCTTTACAAAAAGATGCGGCGTTTTATACATTGAGACGTCCTCAACTCACCGAAGAAGATTCACCGCCAAGCACCAATGAAAAAAAAACAAATGCAGATATTACTTAAACAACGATACATTTTAGACTGCCAGACTTAAGTAGAGCTATGTACTTAAGGGACAAATTTCAGTAGGCCATTTTTAGATAAAACTCGTTGAACTGTGTATTGATATTTGAAAACTTTTTTAATATAATCATTATAAAACCTTAAAACCTATTATATATATTTTTTGTTTATGATTGTAATAAATAACTTTAACTTGATGTTATTTATTATAATCATCAAATCATTAACTATTTAAACAGGGTGATTTAAGGAAACAAATAATTTAAAATCATGTGGAATTTAATCACCCAGGTGATATAGGGAAACAAATAAACTAATTTAAAATCATGTGGAATTTGATCACCCAGGTGAATTGCCAGCAGGTGATTTAAGGACACAAAGTTGTGGAATTTGATCACCCAGGTCATATCACCCAGGTGATCATAGTGGAATAATCCACCAAATGGACTATAGATTGATTTGTTATTTATGTTTGTACTGAAACACAAAGTCATAGCTCTGTTCCAATGGGTTAGACAGTCATTTTTCTATTTTCTGTTTATTTGATTCCTAAAAAAAAAATTGACCTTGACCTTGAAACTTATAAAAATTATAAAAATAGAGCTAAGTTTAAAAAAATGTGAATGTAAAAAAGCTGGTTCAACTGTTTACACCAAGTAAAGTAACAAATAAATAATTCAAGCGTTGTCGTGTCGGGAAACTTCTAATTGCTAAAGCACTTCCACATGTTATCGAAACGACGCGGCGACGACGACGGTCCAAGATCCCTTATTTGAGTCAAGTAGAGCTCAGTTAGTTGATAGCTAATTCACTATAAAAGTGTACAATTTCTTGTTGTTAAAGTTTTTTAAGTAAATAAATATACAAAAAAATGCCATTTGGAGAAACTGCATCCAAGCAAAACCCCAGTCGCATTCTGGGGTCCGCTTATTTCAGTCTAATAAAGGGTTTGACTGTACATCGATATTTTCTTTGAAGCGACTGATCTCCACAACCCATTGGTGATATTGAAGCATTACAGTTAGACCAGTTGTTGAACTTTTTACGGCTCCATCTATCCGTAACGAACGCCATAGATGTTCGTATGATAACTGGGACCGACGGCATAACGTGCTCTCCGAGGCACGACCAGACCAATGCAAATAGCCATGCATACAAGTATTTGCACTGAGGAGGCACCCAACCTACCGTTTGAACAATGTTTAGTAGTTTATTGCATCGCTAAAATAGAAACATTGCACATACGTTCCAAGTAAAATTATATAGGTATGTAATTTGTTTTCATTGGGGGCATTTTCAATACTCCATTACAATAAATAAGTATTTATCTTTATCACTTAGATCAATTCTTATTATATTTTAGCTATAAAATTATGTTTACAACTAAATACTATAACTTTCTTTAACTTCAACCTGCCAAACGCATTATTTGGTAATAATAAATATGTCTGAAGATAAAACATCTTAACTTTTGGGAAATAGGACGGTAAAATTGTAATCTACAGTATCCGCTATTGTAGTTAGTGATAACGAAGAGCGCCTAACATTTGTATCAGTAACGCTGTAAGGAAGATATGGCGGTCGCCAAATGATACTGTACCTAATCATTTCTTGTTTAAAAATTAAATGCGTACGTGCGATAATTTCAGAGTATCAATCAAAAGTAATATCATCCTAAACATATTCTGTACATTGCATTGCTTCAATAGACTTTTGGTATTATTTTTTGGAGAGAAATATTTGAATTTAGGCTTCGGGTTTAAATCCAAATATTAACGTGTTCTCGTTTAACTTGGTTCTCGACAGCATCCAAAGCTTGTAGATCGAAGTTCGAGGTCCCCTTAAGCAACCAACATTAGAAAGTCTGGCTCAGTTGACGTTGGTAGTTGTTATTGGTGTTGATAGGACATGACGCTATCTCCCGTTTTAATTGAGCAGTCCGACTGGGGAAGTACCTCCGCCCTACAGAATATTGCGGCACAGAGACTCTCTTAACCTTCTCCTCTCCCATCCACTTGACCAATTACTCAGGATTGTTCAATGCATGTTCCGATCAAACATTTCACCCACCTACCCAGTATTTCGTGTCTAATATACAACGAAAAACGATACATTAATGTATACTTTAATACTGATACAGTAATGTATAGTATAATCTTCCTGCAATTTTCACCCTATCGCCAATCACGTTCTGTGCATGGAAAGCTTGCCTATATCCTCCTGATGTGTTTCTGATTTATTTTTTACTTATAATCCAGAAGGGAAATATTTGCTTCGTTGAGTACAGATAAATATTTGACATACTAATTGAAGTTGACCTCATTTCCTCAGGAAGGCTACGACTTATCGTCAATCGTCAATTATATTGTGTTTTTGAGTAGTTACAAAAGATAATATAGACTGAACCTTTCTTTTTTCTATAAAAAGCTGAGACGTGAACTTGAAAGAAACGTGGGCGCGATGTGTCTATCAAGTTTCAGAGAATCAATACCTATTTCTCAGAGCTAATTTTAACACTGCACCGCAGTAAGTTTAGGAAAAATGAAAAATCCAGGTTCATCGATCTGACTTCCAATCTTTTATGTAGCATGTTGTCTCATAATGCTAAACAGGTGGCTTGGTTGTCATCGATTTTTTTGGAAAGTGCTAGTTGGCTGTGAGGAAGTGCTAAGCTATGTCCATAAAGTACTGTTTAGTCATTCGTGGCGTAAACATTACATATCTTTGATTACATATTTGCTGCATGATCAACGCCACAAAATATTAGTGACTAATAAAGTAAACATTCTCTAAATATATCTTATAGATAAGGAATACTTTAATCTTATCTAAATCGTACACTTGTAATAATATATGATACAGAATTTGTCTAGCTAGTAAGTTGATATTATTAATATCTACAGTTATATATTTAATGATATCATAAAATTAAAGACACCTTGCCAAAATTTAAAGATGTTTATAACATTCGGTTTTAAGAATGTTATCACATCCGCTCATGAGATATGGTTTAGAACCGTGCCCTTCATGAACCTATACGCCTTAGGCTTTGCCGCCTGAAATGTGGCTGCAGGTGAATAGAATATAATTTGCCTTACTTCCGTAGTCCAGGCTCTGTATTAGGTTATTTATTTGGATGTTGCGGACGTAAAGAGTTAAGTAATTGGTTTATAACCGATTCCAAATGATATAGCAATAGCAATGTCTTATGTCTTAATACCTACTCATGGTCCAAACGAAGTTTGTCCTCCAATCCATCGTTTAAATACTAAGTGGACCTGTGTTAATGGTGTACCTTTGCTACGGTTCCAATGATCCCCTGATTTGAATACAGGATGTGTTAACGGCAGTATGTTTTTTGCGTTGAGAGAACCACATAGTCAGGAAAGTACAATTTATCCTGCCAAAAACAAAAATTCTAAAGTATATAAAATGTAACACTCGGCGTTGTAATGTATTTTGGGCATAGCAAGTTATTGCAGTCAAAATGTTATTATTTAGTGTTCTCTACGTAATTTAGTATCCCAATCGCAATTGTGTATTTTTTCGTAAATATGATTTTGTGTTTTATTATAGCTGCAAGCACTAGGACAGCTAGTCTTCACATCGTTATGTTTAGCACAGCACTTCTGCGTCATAGATTTTCTCAGAGAGTTCCCGCTTCTAATCTACTTGAAAGTTCTTTACCTTTATAGTGAGTATACCGCTGGACTTATTACTTATAAATTTTATACCAATAGCTAGATACTCTATATAAATTACAGTATAAATTTTTTTCTACGTGGAATACTCTGGTTACCGCTCAAAGTCCCCCAACGCCGAGATGAAAACCGGCGGAAACTACGGTCGGCAGGTGCAATTGGTTTGTTTCCGAAGGCCTTATTGGGGCTTAATACACCTGAATAGAAAATATAATGTCACGTATATATATATATATATATATATATATATATATATATATATATAAATGAATTGCTGTTCGTTAATCTCGCTAAAACTCAAGAACGGCTGGACCGATTTGGCTAATTTTGGTCTTGAATTATTCGTGGATGTCCAGACAAGGTGCCTATTTTCGGATTTTCATGTCTGAATTGAGTGATCCACGTTTTGGGCAATATCTTCGATCTCTTGCGAGTGACAATTTTTTTGATTTCGCTCATGAGTTTTGACAATTTTTGACTAAATACATGTTTTGGTTTTGTTGAAATCTGAGAAAGAATCACTCAATCCAGATGCACATAACAAATATGAAAATGCTCGGAATGAAGCAGCGGGAACGGGATCAGAAGTCCACACGGGCAGAGCCGCGGGCAACAGCTTGTTATAGATTATTCATGCACAACTTAACGTTTACGTGATAAGATGCCTATTATTTTAGGTTGCTTTTTACAGACCCTGATAGCTGCGGCACGCGGATCAACATCGGTCATGCTATAGACGGCATCGCTAATCAAGCTTTTGTTTTAATTAGTGATCTGCCCCTACCATCCTTCAGGACGTTTATAATAAATAGCACGAGCCTCAGCCTCAGTGTGCTATGGATAATAACTAGCGTAGTAATTATATGTAAGTATATTTGAATGCATGCCTACAATATAAAAACGCGATTTATTGAGATGAGGTGACGCGACATCCCACCTTAGTATTGACTGTCTAATCGCATGTTAAAGGCTGAATACTCAGAATCAGTTACTGACACCAAATTCGTGGTAAGTCAGAGTTTAACCCTGACGCCACATTATTGTACCTACGTATACTGACGCCAAATCAACTTACACAATCTTGTCAACAATGACTTGTCTCGAATTTGAACTATGTAACTAATCCTTTCTAAAATAGCCTTAAAATTCAACTTGAGAGTTGTTAGAAAAATTCAAAGCATGTTTCAGTGGGCGGGGCTAAGAACAAGCAATCGAAAAGTATGCGTTGGCCATGGATCATCGTAACTGTAGCTGTCTGTGGACTGGACCTGGTGGCTACTGTTATATACATCAATGATACGTTTCATACTCGGGTAATGTATACAAACACATTAAGATTTGGACGTTAATATTCTAGATTTCATCACTACATAGTATAAAACAAAGTCGCGTTTTCTGTCCCTATTTTTCATGTCCTTATGCCCCTTTGTATGCTTAAATCTTTTAAACTATGCAACAGATTTTGATGCGGTTTTTTTAATAGATAGAATGGTTAAAGAGGGCGGTTTATATGTATATAACATCATGCTACGACCAACAGGTGCGGAGCAGGAATGAAAAATGTTGCAAAAACGGGGTGACGCAGAAGAAGTTGCGCGAGTCATCTAGTAAAATAATAAAAAACAAACATCCAAAATATTTTCACACTAGCTGACCCCTAACCACTTCCTGTGATGTTTAAGTACGAAACGTTAAGTCCGCTTTTGATGAACATAAAACGCGTTCCTTCCCTTCTCAATATACTCTTCATTCTCATAAATGTTTTTCTTCCAGACGTTAAGTGATATGATGGATTTCATCGGTGGTGTCGCGAGCGGCACGTCCGGAGCGCAATTGGACACGTCATGGGCGTCTTGGACCATGGTCATTCTGTACTCACGATTTGTCATTCTGTTTCTTCTCAACGTGCTTTTTCTCATTTTAGTGATTGTCAGCCTCAATATGAAACCTGAACCGAAATTAGATACAGTGGTAAGTGCACTAATTTGGTTTCAGTTTCTATTTTAAGATATTTCTGACTGGTTGTAACTCGAATACTTTAATAAGGTAGATTGATATATCTTTATGTGATATAACTCAGCTATTGGGTAATCGCGCCGTGACAATCTCTTTGAGTCAAGGGAAGAGTCAATTGAATTTCAATACAGACCTTATAAATATCAGCAACACAATCAATGGGTCAATTCAAATCAGGCGGAAAAACTGCGCTACATTTTCCATCCAGAAACCGATAATTCTAATAATTATATTCCATAGATCCCATTAAACGACAGTTACTTTCAGGAAGTGGAAGCCCCAGCGCCGGTGGTGCAAGTTGCTGCAGCTGTCCCTCAAGTTCCCCCTCCAATTCAAGTATCCACCGGCGTTCAATCATCACCGATACCTACACCACCACTTCCAGCACTCACCACGGAGCGAGATTTTAGTGAAAGAGACGAAGAATCAGCCAGTGTATTAAGTGAAAGAGAACCATCTACGAGAATCCCCCGCGCTGGGTTAAGCAAGTCGTTTCACCGTATGAAATCATTTCTATTCAGAAGATCACTTACACCTGAAGTTCATCGACGTAGATCACATCAAGACTCATTAGACGCAGCACCTGATATGTAAGTACCTAACTTATAGTTAATTTAATTTGATGCTCATACATAATTGGTTCTTTATTCTACCACACCGAATGCTAAGCGATCTCCGGCTTCTTAAACACTGGGACAAACTAGCCGGGTACCCAAGCTCCAAGAGGGCGAGATTCTCCACGCCAAGAGCTCAGAGAGAACTAGGCGATACTATTTAGTATAACCACAGCTCGATTGTGCACAGCCCTAACGTACACAATAGAGCTAGATAGAACATGTACTAGCCTTCTATACTACGTCAATATTTCAATAAAAGAATTTTGTTCTCTAGATCGCCTTACACGCAACATGTTGACATGAAAAGAACAGTTAATTTTCCGAAAACACATCTGGAGAATATAATCGCCGAGCAGCAACGTCGGTTGGACAACGCAGTCATCAACACATCGGGGCGCAACAGCCCGCCGCGTGCTTCACAATCCATGCCACATCTAGAAACTTCGATATCACTAACAGATGGTCGAGGGTTAGTTTCTCTTGCCAATCACATTCTCTTCTCTCTCTCTCTCTTCTCTTGCCAATAAGATTCCACGTGCACTTCTCTTTAGGGCAGGGGGATTTTAATCCCAACAACACGTCAAGGACGTGGTATACTCCCACCTGTTCTGTTGAGTAGTTCTGTTGGCAGAACTACTGGTAATTTTTTTCCCATTAGTTCTGTCCACAGAACAAATGGGAAAGCAATTCCCACCTGCCCACAAAACTGTTCTAATTTAAATAATTTTAATTACCTAATTTTAATATTGTATTTCTTCAGTATATCTTTGTCCAAAGAGAACTTGCGTTATTCATATTAAAAACTACCAACAGAACTACTCATCAGAACAGGTGGGAGTAGACGGTATTAAGGTGGCCAAGCCCGCTTGGGGCCTTTGAGATATGCTTTCTAGGGTACACCGGAGTCTCCAACGAGATGTGACAATACACCACGCTGTATCTGTGGGTTCTAGTCCGATATACCCGCCTCCATGTCAAAAACTCACCAATTAAAGACGCCTTTATAGCCCGTGATAGGTATAATAGATTTTTCGCATATTAGCATTGTCTTTGATTTGTATGTAGTCTTCGAATAGTTATAGAAATGGTTTGATTAAATAAACATGCATCGTTGTGGTTTCAGTTTGAGTGAGTCTTCTATCTCGGTCCAACAATTTGTCGGTAAGAATATTTATCTTCTGTAAACGTGACATAATCATGTTAACTATTTCATCTTAGTAATTTCATTTAAATGATGTTTCTAAACGTTACTGGCGTTCTTTTACAACTCCATTCTCAATGCACACAAATTTAAAACATATGTTATTATGTATGTATCCAAAAGTAATCTCATCGGTTTGTACATTTTCGAAATACATTTCATTTATGCTAATTTGGTGTGGATGTTTGCGAAGTCTTCTAACTAAAAAGGTTTGTCTTTTTATCTAACTCAAGGCGTAATGTGCGTAATGTGTGTGTGCATAGTAACAAACATGTATTTACTTTTGATAATTATAAAATTTTACCCTTACCCTACCACAAATTATCTGATAGTTGCACATACTTACTTATTGAATTTATTCTTTATTCCTTACCTGTCGAACTGTTTCGCCTAACGAGCTACGGGCTGACTCTAGGAGATCGGGTATTATTAAAATGTCGGGGCATCTGTCTCTAAAAAGTAATGAACTGGACAGTGACAGTCCATGACTTATTAAGAGCTGCTACACTTACTTGTATGGTGTTTCTTTAAGTGTGGTGACTCATGTGCTATTTAGGCCACCCTATGCTTGCTTTCCAAACTTCTGAAATAGTATTTGATACGATATCTACTTACCTGTGCGGATTCATTACAATATCTTCATTGGATATATTGGATTGGATAGGTTGCACCATGGTAGTACGTTCGCACTTGTTGTCTGAGCGCGCATTTGCATGTTACGCTCGTCATTATTATAATATTAATATGCCAACAATTTATTGTTTCTATTAAAAAGGTAAATTTATGTCATATTTAGAAGACGTGGAACTACAGCCGAGCTCCAGGGCCAGCTTCCCTGGGCGTATATACCGGCGCCCGCGCACAGCATGCGGGACCAACTCCCTCCGGACGAGGACCTCCCTCCTGTCCCACTCCCAGACTACACAGCCCTACAGCCTGTTAAAAAAGCATGTAAGTTTTATCGATAGATTGATAGAACTTTCTTTTACGAGTATGTAGATTAACTAAAAATTGTCGAAAATTTCGATTACTTTAAATCTAAACATGTTTAGGTAATTAATAAGGCGTAATGCGGTAGCCTAGTGGTAAGCCGCGGTAGCCTAGTGGTATGGGTAATGGATTGCTGAGACGAGGTCTCGAGTTCGATCCCAGGTTTACCATGGCACACACCAATGACTTTTCGATGCTTTTCGAAGTTATGTGTGTATTTATCGCAGGCTTATAAGTGCCTCGGAGAGCACGTTAAGCCGTCGGTCCCGGTTGCCATACAAACATCTATGGCAGTCGTTACGGGTAGTTGGAGCCCTCAAAAGTCCAACCAGCCTAACTTGGAACTTCGATATCGCCATTGGTCATTAGACCATTGGTCAGATGGCAGTCGCTTCACGGAAAATATCGAAGTTCAGCCGCATCACAGTTAGACTGGAAAGCCGACCCCAACTGAGTTGGGAAAAAGGTTCAGGAAATGATGATGATGATGTTTAGGTAATTAATCTTAGCATATAGAACAATGCGCGTCTGCCGTATGAGCTCTTAACCCCCGTGACTGGCCCGCGACATGGTATTCATTCCCCATGACACCACCGGCAGAGTCTAGTGCACTGACTTATCCCTTGCCAGTAGTCAGGTTAGGTCAGTTTGACTTGGCCTCAATTTTTTTGATGGGACTCTAAATCTTGATCTCTCTTTGATCAATATGAATGAGTACTTTGAAATGAAATTAGTTATACCCTAGTATTTTTGTATAAGCTGTTTTACTTTTTCAGCCGTCCATAGAGCTGCTTCCAGCTTAAGTTCATTAACACAAAAGAAACATTACGTGGCATCGCAGTCCTTGCGTTGTGAGTATTACACATACAAGTAGATTTAGTTTCACCATCATCAGCATTTCTCTATCTGTTTAAGGTAAGCCGACTTAATATAGGTGCAATTTATAAGATCTCGCATGTTATTATTTCATTATACCCGCCTATAACCTTTTTTTCTGGCCAGTTTATTACTTATTAACGGTTTATTTTTATATGATTCACTACATAAATCCGACTATTCATGTCAATTTATTAAAAGCTGTATACAATAGAATCTTGTAGAATTTATAGATAAATACGCGTACGTAGTTACCCCCAGAATTATCTGAACAGTAAGAAATGTATAAACGATTTTTACATTAAATACATAATTAAAGAGCTTGGTGGAATCCTATACGTTCCAATAAGAATTTTATATGTAGTTAAGGTTGATTTTCGGATCCACAAAAATGTTGGGAGGGCCATAAACAATAATATGTAGGACATTAGTACTCATGCATAAAAGTAGGTATTAAGTACATTCTGGCGAGCAGACCCCTAGCCCAGAAACAGCTTGTTGACTTACTGCGTCATTTAGGCCATCTGATAAGGTTAGCATGTGATATATTTAGAGGCAAGTGGGCCATACAAGTTAGATGTGACTGAGTGGTTACACTACAGATCCGGTTCGGCAAGTCTCGTACTAATATACTAGTACAGACTTGTAGAACTCAGCTTGTTAAGCGTTCCAAGGAGCTAGCTCTAGTTTAAATAGTAGAGTCATCTGTATCCTTTCAGGTTATCACTGAGGTTTCAAAGCACAGACCAAACCGTTGATCGGAGAGACTTGAAACTTGGAGTGCATGTTCTTTGTATGACGTAGACGCTAACAAAGAAGTTTCCATAATTCTACTCCTAAAGGGGTAAAAAGGGGGGTAAAATTGTATGGTACAACGTGATTCTATGGTTAAATCTACTCCAAGTTATGCATCTTTCAGGACAGAATTGATTGTAAATGGGATTCTTATTTCATTGAAACATCTTCCCTAACAGGGTTATAAAGGATAAAAAGTTATGTAAAATAATTATAAACATAACTAAATTAAAATAGCGAAAATTTTATTTTTTATAAAATAACGATCTTCTCTTTTTGAATGTCGTTCAAATTACTTTATTTATATGTAATTGAAATAGAAAAACATGTAACAGTATGATTTGTTGCTCCGACCCCAATTAATTAGGACAAGGGCAGGCCGATGACGATAAGTAATATGTGTGTATATTAAAATTCTAATAGATGAGATAAAAAAATAAACATAACATTATTCCTATTAATAACTGTTCACATCTGATTTGATAGTGTGTATAAGTTCGGTCACGTTAGTCAGTAGAAGCATGGTGTGTCTGATAACTAAACCTGTGGAGGACATAGTGCATCATATAATGAGGGTTTTATGCGATACTCTCGGCCGGGGGTGTATGGGGCCGATGCCGAACAAACGACACTTTTGTGGTCAAGCCAACCCGCAAACCGGTACGGTACACATGCTGATAAACGAAAAATATTCTTTGCTCTCGGGTTTGGAGGTCAAGTCAAATGTTGGTCGATAAATAAAGAAAGTTAAATAAAAAAGATAAATAAAAATAACATACCGTCTCAGGCCGCGTTGTGCTAAAGTAAAGGGTCCTGCCTTCCACTTTTCTCCTATAGCTGCGTTTATGGAAGCTGGTGATCGTTTAAGGTTCTCAGACGCCCAATGCGTCCCTTGTAACATGAGTTGAGAGCGTACTAGTCCTCTCTAGTAACCTTTAGGCAACCTTTTTTGCGTTAATCAACAATACCAGCGAGAATCGCATAAAACACTCATTATATGATTAGCGGGCTTATTTTATGTTAATTCCATAGAATATATAGGTACATTATGTCCTTAAGGCAACCTCTTTTGCGTAAATCACCTCCTTAAAAAGACGCATCAGAATTCCATGCGCTCTCGTTTTGTTTGGTACCTGCCGCCGGAGCCGGATTGCTGTATGTACTGTATATAAGCAGCTTGAATGGCCCCGATCTGATAGTGACGTTATAGTTCTCTTATAGTTCATAGGTTAGTTTCCTTATCGCCTTTGCCGGATTGATTTTAACTTATTCTTTTTTTTTCAGCGCCGTTGAATAAGTCTGACGTTCTCTATTAAATATGTTAAGGATCGACATCACATTGTGACGACTTATATGCGTATTAATAATAGCTATTAGTGTTTTGTACATAAGGCGCATTTTGAGAGACAATCGAATTCGTACATGTGTTGGAAACGTGCAACAACTCAGATTCGACGAACACTGGTTAAAGATTACAATATAACGTGTGTGTATATTTTTTTACATTAAATACAATGACTACTCGAAATTTTATGTACGTACAGCCAGCGACAAAAGTTGATTATCATTAAAATATTCACAAACATGCATAAAATATAAGTAGTTTTATAAATCCCAGAGGACAAATTAACATAGTTTATAATAGCTTTACATATGAAATTGCCGAAATTTTCTTACAGATTCATGAGTTAGTTATTCCTGTAATTTAATAGCTATTTCCATTATTTATATTTTGTTTAAAAGTTGATTTCAAGATTTTACAGCTCTGTATTAAATTTTGTTTTTATTGGCCGCTTAATAAATTGAATTCTGTCTTCAAAAAAAGTACCTACTTCTTAAATGCTATCCATTTTAATTATAAATTTTGTATTGCTTTTTTACAACTGTCACTTTTCAAAAACGTAACAAAAGTTGCTTATTGCATAATGTTGTCTCATTCATAGACCAAAATAAAATAATCATAAAATTAGGATTTGTCATTCCTAAAAAAATGCAAAAATGCTAGTACCGAATATGGGTTTTCCTCCAAGTTTTTAAACAAAACGGCAATTTCATATGTAACGACCTAATATTTTGTTTATTATTTTGTGGAAAGGTTTAAGAGCTGTTGTATAAATTAGAATTTGTCAAACTACTTTTGTCGCTGACAGTATTTAGTCTTATTACTTGCAAAACGGAACAGGAGTGTATAAGTCAACGCGCTCAGACGTTCACCTGTAGACATCGAAGTCATTGCTTGTAGGTGTAAAACTTGAAATGAACCAGTGCTCTCGGTTCATGACAATTTAAGATAAGTAATTAATGTGTTAATGACACCAGCATATCTATGTTCATGAGAAACTTTACCTGTAAATCTCTTTTATATCAAAACAGACTACAGATACCTATTGCCTAATGGTAAAGTAATATTTATCAGCATCAATTTCTTTTTTTGCCTTTGATTCGAAATATTAGCATAGGTACTGTATTTATTTATTTATCAAAGGTTGGTACGCTTACAGACTACTACCATTATGATACTAAACTTTTGAAGGTACATATCAGTTCTAGAGAGGCAAACCAAACCTAGCAAACGAAACAATCTCTCTTTCCAATCCTCGCAAACATATTTAGGACGAGTCTACTCCATGCAACGGTCGTCGTTCGACAGATGTGGCCAGCTTGCTGCTACTTCATTTTGGCTATTCCGTGAGCTGTATCAGTAACTTTTATTTTGGATACGAATCCTGGTCTTAAGTCGCACCAGAACCGAGGCCCGGTCGGTATGATTGGTAGATTTGAGCTCGTCGATAACCGTTGCACCTCGTGTTATCCTAAAAAGACAGGGTGCTATCTTCAAAAACGCGTACTGCGCTCATTTTGAGCTCATTTTGTATCCACAACTAGCTATAAACATATTCCTTTTTCACGCACAAATGCCCAAAATCAGGCTAAGTGCGGACAAAGGAGTTTCTTCCCATTCCAACCAAATTCCTGAACATCTTCGAGTGTTGACCCTTCGACGTCAATCAGTCTCGGTAAGAGTTAATCTAAGATTAAGTATTAGTATAATGTACCTATATGGACACGTCGTCTCGTCTGTTGTTAAGCTGAAGGTAAAGTCTCAACAAATAGCGTGTTGATAGGTCAACAATTCCCTGCTATTTTCAATTGGTTTGCAGAATGTTCTGATGAGCTTTTCCAATTAAACCCACCCTCCCCTTTCCTACACAGGACAACACGTACAGGGTGCGGAAAATTCCATTAAAAAACCGAGCGATTCGGTGAGCCTTTTCTTTGCCGTACCAATAAGTCTTAAAATTCGTTAAGAGCGCACGTGTTTCCTTCTTCCTTATAGTCCCGAGTCGTTTGAGCGGAGCGTGAAAAAGCTTCTGATGAGGCTGTCAAGTTGAGCGCCATCATTGTAACACTGTAAGTGTTTGTAATGGTGACCCTCTTTCCTAAAATTTTGCCTTCAGCTTACCATCAGGCGAGGTGAAATAGACGTGCCAAAAAACGCAGTAGTGTCAAGGGCAATAGAGGAATAAAAAAGATGTTGACATTTTACATTAATTTTCACCTCACGATTTTATTTATTTAATCATTTTCATATGTGTGTGTTCCGAAAACGATGTACTGATACTACAATAAGTTTAGTTTATAACGTTAATTTAATTTTTACTTAAGTAAATCTAGATATGTACTACCACATAAATACGTAATAAGTATTATTATCTATGTGTATTACGAGTATTATGTCTTAAGACTCTTGGTCTGTTGCGTGTCATTATTTTTGTAAATAATTATTTGTTGTCTTATTTGTAGGAAGTCTTAATAAGTTAGCTCGTAAGGTATAAGGTGCGTTTAAGGCAGTAGACCGGCCCCAACACCCAGTCGACATACCCAGTAAGGCGTGTAGATTCGTTAGGCCTGCAGCGTCGCTATTATTACTCTAGGTATTACTAGTATTTTCTTTGTAGTTTTTGTATGTTACTCTTTATAACTCCATGTATTATAAATACTACATACTTATGTTTAAATTAATTGTATCGCAAAGAACACAGAATATAACTCATGTGTGCCCTTCCCTTAAGAGATTAAGAAAATTACGAACAGCTTAGAAAATTTCAGAATAATAAACCATAACTTTAAAAAAAAATCTTGTAGATAAAATATAAAACAATAATTATGCTAAGAACTTGTCAGTTGGGATGGGCGTTCATTTTGTAACACAAATATTATTACAAATAACCAATCTTTGACTATACAAGATTTGTTGTATATTTTGTAATATTATACTAAATAAAGCGCAAGGATCTTTCTCATTTCAAGTACAGCGTGAAATGAGCTTAAGTGACATGCCGTTCGACTGCTAACTTATTATTTACCTACTAATACAGGGCCCTACCGCCTCCTATTAAAAGTAATATTATTTCATTCTTACTTCCATAGTAAGATACGGACCGTCAGCATCCGTCAGGATACTTATGATACTAGTAATATATGGTTAAAATAGGTCAAACAGTATCTCTTACTACAATGGATACATTTATTTCTTTAATTTGTTTGAATGTACACTTGTCTTACAAGATATAATACTTATACAAATATTTATGAACGACAGCGGTCCGTGTCCGAATCAAACTATGAAAGTATAGTAAGATTGAAGTAATATTATTTCTAAGACCTGGTGGTAAACTATATCCCAATTTTGTATAATTTAATTGTACCTACCAAACACATTTTTATTCATTGGTTTCCTGTTTTACAAATGAATACATTTTTTTTATCTACAAGGGTTCTATTATTTAACCTGTTCCCGACGTTTCGCTAGCTTTGTAGCAAGCATGGTCACGACAGTCCAAAGCTTCTAAATATTTTAAGACAATCTATACAACCCCACCTAGATTCAAGGTAAGCATAGTTTAACCAGCTTGTTTTATGGGTTCTAGAATGCGGATAAACTGTGTCCCTACAGGTACATAGAATTATACATTCATGCGTATAATCTCTGAAGGGATAGACTAGCATGATTTGACCTACAAAATTTGTATCTCGCTCATGAACTGAAATATGCAAGTAACAGACGGGTTAGTACTGATTTGAAAAGTGTAGTATTTACTTACCCCCTATGTTTGGGATGGCACGTCGATATCAATAGTGAGAGAAGTATGTAACTCGTAACGACTGCCATAGACATTGAGAGAGGGCATAACATGCTCTCCGTTGTAGTAGCACATTCCAAATTTCAGTAGTAACATTCTAAAGTTCTAAAGCCTCATTAAAAAGCTGATTTTATTTCAATATTTATTATAATTTTCATATGGAGAATTACTAAGACTATTATTTACCACACAACAAGTTGGATTACAAGATCTTGAAATACGTTAGAACTATCACATGTTTATTTAATTGGTGAGCTATACGATTACGGGTAACAGAGCTGCAAGTGGACCCCGTGGACGGTTTAGAGTGATTCTTATCCAATCAATGTAAATCCAGTAAAAAGTAACTAAAGCAAAAAACAATGCTATCGTGTAAATAAATATTGGGTTGTCGTTATACGTCGTCGGAAGGACTTCTTGACGAATGCAATTGAATGTGTTCACTTGCGCCGGTATGCTAATCACAGTGCTAACAATGTTAAGAAACGGTGACTGGTGAAGAGGTGTAACATGGACAATGGTAGATATTGCTAACCAACCAAACTCAAGTATTTTCCTAATCTTTTCGCGAGCTGTTTCCTTATGTTTGTATGTCTTTTGTACTTTTTTCCTCGCACATACAGAAGAGAAGAGTCGCCATATGCGAAACATATAAAGTAACAGAGTATTACAAAGGTTTAACTGCACTACTCCGTTCACCCGTGGAATTTCATTCACCAATGGTTCTTCATTTACCTGTGGTTCTTCATTCTCCTGTGGTTCTTCATTCTCCTGTGGCACTACATTCACTTGTACCTGTCCATTTCCTTGTTCCTCTACATCCACCTGTATTCCTCCATTTTCCTGTGGCACAAGTTTCACACGTATCACTTGTTCCTGTGGCTCTACATTCTCATCTGTTTGTTTATTTTCCTGTGGCACTTCATTGTTCGGCTGCGGCTCTTTTTCGATATTATACATTATGAATAGCTTGTTATGAAACGTGAATTAATTATCTGAGATTTATATTGCAAGGACGATAGCTATTTAATAACTGCAACTCTGTTCATTATAGACATCAAATGAGCAGATTGGTATTGATCGGGATTATAAGTGACAACATATTGAGTGTAGCGATCGATTAGAATTTAAAATGAGCTATGCATTTTTACTTTTTCTCATAAAACATAATTATAATGTACAATGAACGCTTATTGAACCCTGCTTGATGGCATTTTGTGACAGTTAAACCATAGATGTGTAGTTATTATCCTTAATATCCTATGTACATCATAGACACGCTTAGATACCAATTTCCTTGGTCAGAGCGACATAATATAGCGCGATCCGATAGCGCTTCATAATTATTTCAAGTTATTTTATGAGATTACGTTCTTCTTCCTTCTGTTTAATAGTTATTTACTTAGGTGCGCCTACAGAGTGCTGCTCGGAGGCTGTCCACATGACACTCTGAAGCCTTCCTATCCTCCTGTAGGCACAGCGTAGCATGCAAGAAGCGGGCAGGGTCTTCAGGTGCAGGTCAGGGTGATAGACACGGCCACCTGTCACCGAAACAGAAGCAGGCTTGTGGAAAGGTGCAACCCGCTCCCTTCCTACTTTCTAGGGTAGGATACCACAAAAAATTGTTCTTCAAAATTTTATTCCATCATTTTGTTGACGTGATTAAGATAAAGGTACTTATGAGCTTTCTAGAACTGCTAGCTAAGCTGCCAGATTTGGATATATTGACCAAAACGAAAAGTGTTTCGTATTAATCACTAAAAAACCTAGTTCCTAAGTAAAACTAACCTTTGTATGGATTTCGTTCGTAATTTCACGGGATTTTATTGATGTGCTAAAGCCAACCCCTAGTAATATTCTACCTACTTATGAAAATAAAAACTTAAAAAGGAGAAAATAACAATGTTAGTGATACCCGCACTATGTCGTTCAAATTATGTATTTATAAAAAGATAGGTCAAAAGCGCTATAGAATTTAGAGGAAGCTCGTGAAGTATAGAATAAGGATTATGGGAGGGTTGTTGCTGATTTCAAAAGCTTGTAGGTAAGTATCACGCAAGATATTTCTGTTTTTTTGTTAGTTTAAAACGACGGGATGTTAAAGTTTCACATATCTGTGTGTGTGTGTGTGTGTGTATCTGTCAGTGGCATCGTAGCTCCCGAACGGATGAACCGATTTTGATCTAGCTTTTTGTTTGAAAGGTGAATTAGTTGAGAATGTTCTTAATATGGCCGCTGCCACAAAATGACGGATTACATATTTTTTCCCAACTCCCTCTATATGGGTGTCAAATGGAAGGACTTGACTAGTAGAATATGATACATTATTACAAATTTCAAATCCAAGTTGGCTGCCACCACAAAATGGTGAATTACCTTTTTTATATTTCACTAGTCTCTTAATTTTTAATGTTCAACATGGGTATCAAATGATAGGGTTTGATAAGGAGAGCAATTTAAAAAGTAGGTTTCAATTAAGGACACAAAAGATACCTACTTCGAAAAAATTAATAATTCAAGCGTTATTGTGTTAGTGCTCTTGGAGCGTCTCGAAAATATGTGGGAGTGCTTTACCAGTTAGAGGTCCTCCGACACGTCAGCAAAATTTCTGCCCTATAAGTTTTTGTAACCACGACAACGGGTAGAAAAAGAGAGCGAACGTGGTCAGAACTTCTGACCATGGAATGTGTTAAGCTAACACCTAGGGCGACTGTGGCGTGGAATTAAAATATTTTCGTAGTACAGTGCCCATACACCGTCTTACACTGAATTAGGTAATGTAGCCTAATTGCTTTCGTATTCGCACGGTTCTGTCTGTACTTTTCTTGCTTTTGTCTTGTTCTGGACATGAATCACCCGTTAGTCATTCATTTTATTTTATACTTTTGACATTTTCACACTTTGAATAATTGGGTATTGTATACCGTTACCATTGTCTAAAATTGTTTTTATTTATATTATCATTTGGAAGCGTTTTTCATGGGTTGTGAGTGATTGTGCCTCAGTGTACGCTCGCGTGACTAGTGTACCTTTATAATCTGAATGTACCTATGCTAGAATTATTATAGAACTTCGACGTACTAGTAGATAGTGAGCGTTAATATCGATAACAATTATCATGACGCGATTAAAGCTCTGATAACTATTCACTTCCTTTATAAACGGACGACGATACAACGTGACGTGTTCTCTTTTATAAATAAATGTAATTAAGCATACAATGAATTCATCTACGAATATAAAATATCACCCGAACCTTGTTTTAATTGCAGTCCTGTCTGGTGGATTAACCATTGTAAGTACATTTCATATATTTAAACACATCAAAGTAATATAGGTGTCACCTAACACACACTAGATCGATAACAATACGACACACAAGGTTGTTGAACAATTGATTTTGAAGCTGCCCTGTTATACTGGCTATGCGAATTAATTAAGTAATTTTAATAATTAAACGACAAATATTTAAGTATATTTCCTTTTCGCAATCTTTTATAATTACCAACAATCTTTAATAATGAGCCACCAATGCTGTAAATATTTGTGTAGGTACTTCCCTAGTGAGTGTCGTAATATCAATATTAATATCTATTTAATATACTTACTTAGTGCATTATTTTCAGGTAACTTCCTTGGTATACATACTGCTGAGCGTAACTCTCATAGTTTTTCGATTTAATTGCGATTTGTCGGAGCCAACGGGAGCCGGATTTTTTTGGCAAATCATATTCAGGATTTATGTTCAAAGTAAATATACAATATCTGTTACTTCACACTGGTTCAGCATTACAGTACAATATTTAGCCGAAGCGAAAATAAAATCCATCTCCATTATGCCAGCATGTCACTTCGACTGGGGCAGCACTGCGCTCTCATATCTTTAATAATATATGAACATTAGGTCACTAAATACGTACCAATATGATTGTAAATCTCATGGAACATATCTTGGATCTTAGTCACGAGAGAAATGAGACCCTGGCGTATGTGGATTGTTTTGATATAGTCTATATGACTGATGAATTGGAGCTCGTTCACCACCGTAGCACCAGTGTGCACGTGCTGTCCTATGAAGGACAACACGTGCGGGGCTAAGATGTCACCCGCATATAGTGCAGAATATTCCAAGAATCAAGCGTCTTTTCTCTGCCGCACCATTAGTTCTTGGAATTCCGTACCCATGTTTCCTTCTTCCTCCAGTCCCTAGTCCCTTAAGCGGGGCGTGAAAAAGCATCTGATTAAACCGTCAAGCTGAGCGCCACCATTGTAACACTCTACGTGTTTATAATGGTGACCCTCTTTCCTGTGACTTTGCCTTTAGCCTACCTTCAGGCGTGGTCAAGTCAAATTGATGTACCCTAAAAAAAGAACCTAGTGGTACGATCCTTCATTTTTTATCATACGATAAATAACTATAATTTTTTTATAATACGATAAAGCAATTATAGTGCTCTACCAGCACACATGTGTTCTTCTTCTGAACTGCACCCTAGTTTCATGCCATCCAGCGGGGTGCAAACAATAACAATTCTGTCCCTATTGCGCGTTAGGTGTAGTATGAGTTCACACTAACACATACCTACCTATCGTTGGGCAATAAAACATATTGTTTGGTGACGAAATGTCGAATATCATTTTTCGAATACTTCATTAGTGGAAGAGAGTGTCTATAATGACTTCCTACAGAGCGTGTACCCATAGGCCACAGTGGCCGCTTACCGTTGAGAATACCGAGTGCATATATTTTTTGCATTGCACATTAACGCGAATTTGTAAAACATTACAAAAGTACCTATATACAGGATGTTAGGGGAGCGCGCCCGATAGTGAAATCACGGATAGTTACCTACTACTGACCAGATTAATAAAATTGGGCTACATTTTTGGCTACTAATCCCTTTTTTAGCAACCCTTCAAATAACATTATTGAGTGAATTATACTAAAAAAAAACTTTAAAAATTATGGTACCAACCAGAAAAAAGTATAGCGGTCAAAAAAGTAGCCTGTTTACGTTTTCGGGAGTGCTCCCCTAACACCCTGTATTATTGATTTATCGACACAGTGCTAGACGTAATGCTGTGTTGTAATATTTAGATATGAATAATATTATATGATAACTACTTATTTTTATACAGACACTACATACTTAATAATTTCAGGTAGCACCTGTGTGGAAGCGGAACCGCAAAATGATCAGTTTCTGCCGATGTACATACTGACACGTGATTCTACGGTGTTGACTCTGGTGGCACTTATATTGACATTCTCCGTCATCTCTCTAGCGGCTGGAATCAGTCTAGTTACAAGTAATTACCGCCTAACCTTGTTCAAAGCCGTCTTTACCACTGGGCACTCGGGGCTCGTGCCCAGGGCCCACCGCCTCAAGGGGCCCAACAAAAGAGGGGCGATTTCTCGCACATGATCTTAAGAAAAATGTAATACTATAAACCGCCTCGTACCTGAGGCAGAGGTTGGCAGTGGCTATTCAGCGGGGAAATGCCGCTAGCGTCCTTTGCCCCTGGTACGGTGAGGGGCGGGTTAACAGATTGAATTTGACAACGTGTAAAAAAAAAAAAAATACTATAAACTTTCCAAAAGGACCTATATAGTCTTGTGTGCCCAGGGTAAACGTGCCATAGGTAAAGACGGGTCTGACCTTGTTACATGTTTTCATTCTGTGAATATTATAGGTTAGCTATAAGGTCACAAATCCAGTATAGAACAAGTTAATCAGGTGGAGGAGATACTCTGCGACCAACTCCGACCGAGGAGAGTGCCCCCTGCCGAGAGTTACTGGAAAGCTCTTCACTTATCTCTCTGATTAGACAAGGCATTAAGTACCTACCTATTGTCTGTTGATTCGCGATCGACGCAAAATCTACAGATTTTAATGCAGTTTTTTGTTAGATAGGTCTTGATCAAAATTTAAATCTTACGTAAGTTGATCGCAATGGGGTGGAAAAATGCGAAAGCTGACATCCACGCGGGCAGTGTCGTGAGCGTCAGCTAATTAATAATAAAGTCTTATTTTAACGTTCGAAACAAACATTTCAAATATTATTTATATTATACCTACTGTTGATTGATGGCACTTGGTAACACATAATTGATAACACACTTGTACTTCTCCATACTGTATTCATTAATGTACCTAACCGGTTACGCCTTGCGGCATTCTCACAGGACCTTTACACTATGTAAAGTACAGTACTTCACACAGTGGTACATCTTTATACTCACACTGTGTGAAGTACTGTATGCTGCAAGGCGAAAGCGGTTGATGTAGTTCATAATTGGAAGATTGATATTAATTTGTACAGATGTAGGTACTTATAGATTATTGCTTGACTAATAACTATGGGTACTTTTCATTCATTTTCAAGTTATACAAGATGAAAAACAGTCGCGGTATCTCAGCTGGGTGGTGTTTGCGTATGTCGGTAGCTGTTTCGCTTCCTTGATCGTCGACATAACGACTGCCTCGCACTTTGGTGTCGACCATACTAACCTGATATCAACAATGGTAAGTGCTAATTTGTTGTAACAATAGGTAGGTACAAGTAGAAAAGAACCTCTATGTATCTCTATAGTCCATTTGTTTAGGTACTTAAAAAATGTAAACAATCTGGTATGTCTTTTTAACAAGTTTTGTTCAAAAACTCAGTAAAAAATTATTTTCTGCTTAGAAACATATTATAAAGACTAGATATCGGTATCGAACCACTAAGTAATTAGTCAGTTAGCTTAGTTTATTGGTTTAACATGTGTTTTTATAAAAAGTTGCCACAACCTTGCTTACCTTTTTTAAGTAGGTACCTAAACAAATGAGTATAGGTTCTAACTCTTCTTCTTTCTTTTTAATTTGATGTAGGTACCTGTACGAAGCACGAAATACTATCGAATTCATAACGTTATGAACATACTATGAACATATTGTGTGTGCGTGAAGCCCTTCAATCGCAATGTCCCATTCTCTCGATACCTTTACGTTACGAATTCGATATTTTTCGTGCTAGGGACACTGACTTCGACCTCAAGCTATTTGCGATACTTTTATTAAAATTGTACAGATTCTGCAGTAGGTGTTCATCCTCACTCATTGCAAATATTTGTATGCATGAATATGAATATTTGCATTGGTCTGATCGTGCGACGGAAAGGACGTTAAGCTGTCGGTCCCGTTTATCCTAGGAACGTATATGGCAGTCGTTACAGGGGAAATGGGTGAAATAGTCCATACAAAAGGGCTGATCACCGGCGTCCCCACTCGAAGTAGTTGTTCATTAAAAATTGTTCAGGTGTAAAACTCACATTCTTTCATCATTGAGATAAACATATTTTTAGTTAACTTACTTTAGTTACTAAAATTATGTTTAACTCAATAATAATAGATAATCTCTTCTATAATCTTCACAGTCAAAATCATACATAACATACTACATTTCACTGTATCTACTTATGAGTGCTCATTGTTTATTTTCAGAGGATGTTTTCACCAGTAGCTGCAGACATTAGTACTCTGTACAGTCGGTACATTCTAGAAATATTACGACAAGGGTCTTTGTGGCTCATGTTTATAGCGATGAAAGGTTTCGTCTACCCCGCAATTAATTGCATATTCCTTGTACTACTAGTCGTTTACCTTATACAACACCAAAATTCGCTCAAAAATGAACAGGTAAGAAAATGGGTAAGAAAGATGTATCTAAAAGGTTTATATTATAATTATATACTTTACTGTCATTAACATTAAACTGTCAAGCAATGCAAGCCTGCCGGTTTTGCGTGCTTCTCGTTACTCGTTAAGGTGAAGTACCTATGTAATAAAATTGAAGTAGATGACGGATTGTTTGTTATGTCTACTTATCCCTCTGGCGAAAAGGAGTCAGTTGGTTTCTGAACCCTGTCGTATTATTTGTTCTAAACAGGTTACTTAAAAGTAATTATTTCTTTAGTAAAATATAATTGTAGGCAATTAAGTATATTCCAAAAAAAACGATTGAAAAAGGTTTTTGTTTCAGCACCCTATTCACAAAGTAGGAGTCCTGAATGCCTTTGAGTAAGTAGATGTGCTATATATCTATAATATAAGTAATTAGAGTTATTAATAATATTATTTGTAGGCTTACGTTTTCTAATAAAAAATCCCAGTTGGTATTTTCTATGAAAATGTGTGTCTATACTAAAATCGTGAGACCCAAATTAACCTCACCTGCAGTGCCATTCTCTAAGCATACATCGTCGAGCTTGACAACGAACTCGACGTAGAGCACAACCCAGAACTGACGCTTAGCGAAACGCACTGTAGGTCTGCTCAGATTCAGTGCTCTGTGTCAGATTAGGCCAATAGTATCAGTTCTAGGTCGTCACGTCGTCAACGAGTTCGTCGACGAGTTCGTCATTGTATGCTTAGAGAATTGTGAAAACGCAATCGCTCCCGGATCAGTCGGCGCAGATACCAATAAAAATAATAGATGGATCTCGGACTCCAAAGCGAAGACTGGGAAGTCGTTATAAAGATAATGATTGTTAAAATAGCAAGTGATCTATTGAACTAAACAAACATGATGCTCGCTATCTAATAGTGGCCCATGTAAACCGATTTCTACCAGCTTACCTTTGTAAATATGGCTGACATGTATAATTTACGCTCTAAAAATATCTAAAACTTATTATACTTACAAACCAAGCAATTAAAACGGGCGTGATTTTATGTAGGTATGTATGTATATATGTAGGTATGTATGTATGTACATACATATGTACCAATCAATTAAGCATTAAATTATGACAAACTCTTTCGTCAAAATTATATCAATGACAGCGTAACATACACACTGAGTTACTTTAGCGTTATATTAATATGAATTTTTGCACCGGCTTCTCTTTTGAAAATCTTCCCCCGTCGCCACTGCTCTCTACGCATATTTAAATGTGTGTTTACTGTTCACAGCTCTAAAAAACCTGAAGAAACGTGGGCACATCCTGATGTATATAGTACTTCACCATTTTCAAGAGGGTAAGTGTTGAAAGTCGGTATCTAATAAACAATTCTAGATGCTATGATGGACTGTAAGTACTTATACCGCTGTTAGGTACAGTGCAAAAATTTAGATATAGGTTCGTATGGAAATTTCGGAGCTCACTGTACATTACCTAAAGTAATTGCTTTTTAATTGGTCCTTCAATAGAGCGCAGATTAACAACGCCTTCGTGGATGACTCGCCACCGCGCACCCCCCTCAGGCGACCGGAGCCACCACGATCGGATTATTACTCAAAGTAAGCCACGCATTACTTCAAAGTTGACTTGTCACTTACTTCACTTTGTAATGAAGGCGGAAACACATCATTAACAGCCAACGTGACGCGACACGATTTTTGTTCGGATCTAGCGTCGCTTTCGGTGTTCCTATTGTGATTCTGGTCTGAAGAAAAGGTCTACAAAACAATATATTAGACTCGACTCAAAACACTTCGCGTCAAGTCGGGTGTTAACAATGTGTTTCCACCTTTATGGTGTATTGTCCTACTAGCAGATTTGTACCCTAAAGGTGCGAACAAATTATCGGACGCGTCCGTAAACCGCGGCTGATACAAGCTATCTGGGTAGTACAAATAAACGAAACTGTGCAAACTATCGGTCATAAGTCGCGGACGTGACCTTGAGCCGTCCTTGAGCGCACGGACGTCCGAAAAGAATCTGGCCGGCTGGGTGTTGTCTCTGTCGTGCACATTATTAAGCCGCGTCCGTCAGCCGCGGCTTACGGACGCGTCCGATAATTTGTTCGCACCTTAAGGGAACTCTACCTGTTAGTGATTCCTCTCAAGGTTGGGAGGTCAGATGGAAGGCGCTCCCTAAAAAGTTCAATAAAAATAATAGGTACCTAACTAAGTATACCCCGGACTACATAGTGCAAACTTTAGACACAAGCTTTAAAACGCTGTAAGGAGTACATAATTCGTTGCCTGAATATTTGCTTACTTAGTCGTCTAGAAAGTAGGACCGATCTTTTTTTTTATTTCTATATGAATATAGTCTGTATTACCTCTTTTTCTATTTTCAGCCGATCAGATTCGTGGCACCGCCCACAAAGCAGCACGCCACAAAATGCACGGGTCTTCTCTTATTTGGAACCTGCATCACCACAGACTCCTCAATCATCATCACCCGCGATAGACCAGCCCTCCTCATGGCGACGCGACCCGTGGCCCCAGGCGCAGTCCCCTCCCGTACCTGCCCCTGATTACAGTCCCACTCAACCCCGTCGACTGAAATCAGCTTTGAAACCTGCATATATGTAATGCGTATATCATAGTTTACAAAACAATGGACGCTTGACGTTTGACGTCATAAAGCTGCGACTACACCATGTATGATACACAAGCAGAGCACTAGTCGAGCATGTAGTATGTATTTATCGACTTCCCAGCCTCAAACTAAACATCTTGAGCGTTTGGATCTCGCTTGACTGCACTTAAAATTGTCTGTTATTTCACAAGCACAAAGAGAAGCGTAGTAAATTAAGTTTCAGAACCGTTGAGGGAGAACAGTGTATATTTTGTAGGCTGTCTGGCCGCAGATGAAGAGTCTATAAGCATTCTGTGGTCTGGCTCTACGTGTTCACTTGACGCGGCTAACGACGTCAGAACAGCTCCTTTCGTGCTCTGTTTGTGTAGAGAAGACGCAGTTTAGCTTTAAATACTGTCTGTATTTTTTATTTCTAAATAAACTATACCTACTTGTTATCAAGTAGATAAACTTTGTATTTTTTTATATTTGATTAACAAATATCGAGGCTAAGAATGTATTATGTACTATTTAACCCTATTTCATAGCAAACGCTCAGACTAAAATAATAATATAGATGGAATATACAGGGTGTAAGGGAAACGCTCCCGAAGCCGAAGGCTCCTGGTAGTACTCATGGTACACAACATATTGGCAGGAAAAAAATTACGGCAAAGCAATTTTACCCTGTATACGACTTGAGCGTGAATCAGCCGACAGTAATATTAAAGTAGCGTCATTTCGCTAGCACTCTTTATCTTCGCCACCCGCATTGCACATATTGAAGTGGTAGGTCTATGTTATTCTTTAGCCTGAGATTAAGTTGTTTGTATTTATCATTCCGCCTTTCATTGTAAAAACAACCATGTCAAATTTTATTGATACTACATGTCATACGCATGTTTTTAAGCGTACCTATTAAAAAATCACAGTTATACTCCGTATAGTCGTTCCCTACTTCGCAGTGCTGCTTTTTTAAATTTCCCGCATTTGCTCATCAGTCTGGTAATCGATGATGGCTTGCTTCGCTTGCCAATTGCCATACTGAAAAATTTACTGGAACGCAAACCGTCAACATGAACGCACACATAAATATTACTTGAACGCACACATGCAACATGACGCAACACACACAACATACACTCACTGCACACAACCGTGCTACAACAGTACTACTCCTACATATATACTCTCTCATATTAGACGTACTAACACAGATGCACGGACCGTAGTAACGTGTTGCTATTCATCATAACATTGAAACTTATCGATAGTTATCGGTTTTTATCTTCGTAGTTTCTGCTATCCTGGTATCGTCGTTTGAGATTCAGAATCTTGTTGAAAGTGTTGCCCAACTTATGGGGTAATTTCCCAACTTTCGTGGATTAATGTTATAAGACGGGTACTAATAGGACAATATTTGAAGGGCTCCTGACTCGGTGGTAATCGAGTAATTTCCTCAAGTCGGTCATGATAGGTGAATATTTTCAAAGACATTAAAACGCTTCCGAGTTCGGTCGTTAGGTAACAGTTGCTTCACGCAAAATATCGAGGTCTAATCACTTCGCATATCGACTGGAAAATACCGGACACGGACTCAGAAGAGGGCCTGGTATGCAATGGGGACAAGCGCATAGATTTTGGTGATTAACAGGATAACATTTATTGGGCCTAAATGATAAAAATACCATGACTTCCTTTATACAGTATTCGTGAAAAAAAAAATACCAATCGAATGGAGAACCACCTCCTTTTTGGAAGTTTCAAAAGAGAAGATGAACGCGATCGCTGCAACTTCTCCCCATACTCATCAAAATTGTACACTTAACTATAAAATTTTCATTTTGCATACATATATGGTAATAACGAATGACAACGATCTAATGTTTTATTGTCTTTTTACGAAGTACTTATCATAAATATTTTAATAATCATAATAATTATTTTCTTTATTATGATTAGTAAATCTTTATTGACCGCCTCTGTGGCGTGACGGTAGCGAACGCGACTGCTACGCAGGAGGCGCGGGTTCGAGCCCTGCTCAGGTCAAATATTTGTATGCATAAATATGGCTATTTGCACTGGTCTGGTCGTGCCTCAGAGAGCACATTGAGCCGTCGCCGTCGGTCCCGGTTGTCATATGAACATCTATGATAGTCGTTACGGGTAGTTGGAGCCCTCAAAAGTCCGACTAGCCTAACTAATAGTACTTCGATATCACCAATTTGGCTGTCGAAGTCCGATGGCAGTCGCTTCACGGCAAATATAGATTTCGAATTGGGAATAGGCTCAGGGAATATAAATAATAGTTTTCTTTATTAATAAATAAACCCAAGTTAGCAACGTCGATGGTCACTGACATTAGTATTAGAGCTGTCGGAATATTTACCATGTATGTACATATTATTTAGTGTCCATTATTTAGACGTTGTTGCATGCACCATGATCATGGAGGTACTGGCGTATTGGCAGTAGACGGTTATGTAAATATCGTCTTACCCTCTTTCGAGTACCCTTTAAACTCTAAAATTAATACATAGTAAATATCCCGATACCGCTAATAGTAAAGAAAATTTTGCAATTAGTACAAAGATTTGGACACCAGACCAAACCAGTAGGTATGCGCACAGTGTACCTGTATACGCGTATGAATAACACTCTTTCACACAACACGACTTTCTTTTCATCCATTTCACGTAATAATTGGTTTATTTTGAGGGGGATTTATAAATTGAACGCCGGCAACACCCCTTATCGATTTTTGCATTCTATAGTAACGCTACCTCTATCGATGTTCAATATCTATGAAATAACCGAACATTATCTGATTACATTCACTATAATTTATTACGTCATTTATTGGTCGTAAAACTCTATAAATTATAATGTATGTACAAATAATGTTTTGCGTTTTGTATCAGTTTAAAAAACGTAAATATTGTTAGCTTATTGACCGTTATGGCCTTCCATTCATCAATAATAAATAATTAATGACTTCATTTTCTCCTAGAGGGCGTGAAGTTAACTTATGTCGGAAAGGTCAATTACTTATGTCAATCTGCCTAGATTTGTTTCCATTTTGTTTGTTATTTTTTCATGTTTTAGGTTATCAGTGAAGATAAACCGTGGTAATCCTCAGTCAATGTTGTGTAGCTTTTTGTAATGAATATAGATTATATCTGTATAGATTAGTTTAGTAAAGAAATCGGTGTTCATAAACTGTTAAGGTACATTTTAAACGAAGTTATTTCCTTACAATATTATGTCGAATACTTTTTCGGATAAAATAACTATATTAAGTAGTACAAAATGCTATACTAGAGATGTTATTATTATTTCCATATTCCATGAGGTCCTTTATGATAAATACTAAGTAATGTATGTACAGGATGTGATGGCTAAGCAGCAAACGTATGATCTACGTCAACTACTTTATTGTCAGCTCACTTTTCCATAATATTATATTATAGTATTATAACGAATTTTCAACCGGGAGGCAATCTCTCCGAAGCAGTTCATGAGTTATCATCACGAAGGACCGAATAATGATGTTATCATATTATCATCTAAGGGTCATACAAATCCTGTTGCTGTCTTGAAACCATTGACTTTACGGCCAAGAAGTTCTTAATTCAAAACATGGTAGGTACTCTTACAGCCCCCACAGTTTAGCTTAAATGGAACCTCCATTTAAGGGGAATACTACTGTCACTAAAATATTTTAAGAACAATAGAAAAAATATTTGATAACGATGGAATGTACCAGCCTGCAAATGAGAGGTATGGGCCTAACGGATATTGGTGAGGGGCTCACATACCAAAGATAGAAATAAAATTTATTCAAAAAAGTGAAAATAGAATTAGACAAAATGAAGAAATCAACCAAATACCATAGCTTTATTACCATACCATAGGTTTATTGAGAAGCATTGATTTAAAATCAAACTATTCACTTGATGTAACATTGTTTGTTTAGTAACATTTTTGTTTATTCAACTAAACAATAATATTAAGTAAACAAATATTGTCATTTTATAAAAACATGACCTTTGTAGTTTAAACCTATTTGATCATCATAGACACATTGTGGAAAAAATGGCACCATTTGTCAATCACGTAGTATCCAAATTTTACAACATTACGTAGTTAGCGCACCAAAACGTCTGTACATATTAGAAAACATCTCGGCAGTACTTTTTATTAAATTGTTATTATTTTATTTATTAATTACTTTTTATTACTTTTTATTTTAAGCCCTCTTGATCTTGTTAGTCTCCCAACTCTGCCGAATTATTTCCATCACTCATCATCATCTCATAACGGCGGCGCTGCGTCCCCATTACACGAGGCCTTGGCTTTGCCTTACGATTAAATTAGCGTAGCCTTTACCACGGAGTCCAAAGATTGTGCCATCATTCAATCTACAAAAAAATATAAGCAGTGTGTGTGAAGGTGATTTTGTTTTATTTACTAAATAATGCACACATACAACAAATAATGACACTCACACAGCTTTCTGTGTTACCACACTTTCGCTAGCAACACTGTTTCATAAATAGAACATAGGGCTCTGTGTGCAACTGCGTACAGCACAATAGTATCACACACAGACAAAAATTTATAGTAACGTGACCCAGTCACAAAATGTTCACATTTTCGATGTTTATCGGTTTTAGCTCCTTACAACTTCTACTATCCTGGTAGCGTCTTGTGAAATTCAGCATTCTGAGCATTCTGCAAAGGGGTTGCCCAATTTTTGGGGTAATTTCTCCAATTTTCGCGGAGACAACAGCTGTATATAAAAGGTTGGAATTAGGAATAAAATAATATTTACCTTTTTATAAGACTGCTGGCGATATACCGCTCCCGCAAAAAAGTCTAAGATAAGTACGCGACGAACTGCAAAACCAGGCCGACAGATTTAAATCAATCAATATTTAAAAAAAACCCCAGCACAAAAAAAACCTTCAAAAAGTAAAAAAC
Organism: Pelosia muscerda; assembly: GCA_963691645.1. NCBI lineage: Eukaryota > Metazoa > Arthropoda > Insecta > Lepidoptera > Erebidae > Pelosia > Pelosia muscerda. The sequence continues at coordinate 12,218,283 of OY829098.1, read as the reverse complement.
TAAATAATTCATGCGTTGTCATGTCGGGGGACCTCTAACTGGTGAAGCACTCGCACATGTTTTCGAAATGATCCAAGGTCCCCAACAACAACGTCCCCAGGCACGACAACGCAATTATCATTATTTTTTTTTCTTTTTGTAATTATTTTTTATGCCGTCAAGCTCTTTCAATTGACTTGAGCAAAAATGTGTAGTCCGCCTTTTTGTGGTGGCAACCAACTTGAACGTTTGACTTTCTTGAAGTTAAGAACACTCCTGACTAATTTAGCTTTCTAACAAAAAAACTAGATCGAGATCGGTTCATCCGTTCGGGAGATACGAGGCCACAGACACACACACACACACACACACACACACACACACACACATGAAACTTATAACACCTCGTCGTTTTTACGTCGAAGGTTAAAAAAAGAACAGGGTTAGACTGATTCGATCATAATATCCGTATGTAAATGATACATTGACTTTTGATATTTTATTAAAACCTTGCTGACTTTTGGGAATCTCGAAAATAAACTCTAGTAACACTTTTTACAGCTTTTTGAGTTCGTCACAGACTAGAAATACAAGTAGTAGGAGTTTACTAGTAACGTACCATTATAGATTTAGTAATTATATGAAATAACCAAAACTATAAAAGTTTCATGATTGTATTTTTTTATTATATTCGTAAATCGTGGCAAGAATATTATTAATGAGAAAAGTATTGAAATTACATGTACTTAATAGGATAAAACAAAAATGCGTCAAGTACTGATAGGAGTGATAGGTACACCACATACATGGAATGTATAATGGACTTCCCTACAGACAATTTAAAACTATACTACTACCTAGAGGGCGTACGACACTTGTTATTTTGTTTATTCAAAATAATGATCAATTTGCAATAAAAACTTAATAATATATTTTTGAAAATAATAAGTCATTTTTTAAATCTTTCCTGTGTAATCACTGTGTTAGATAACCGAGAAACAATAAAATAGCTTTTTGGGTTTGAGAGAGAGAGAGAGGTATAAAAACAAGATGGTCTGAAATAATCACAGGGCGGCCCTAACGCACTATTATAAGGAAGGACAGCGTACCAAGGTCACCAAAATCTATGAATGCTTTGCGCCCCGTCATTCATAATTTTTTCTAGTCTTTTACTACAACTAGCATACTAGTGACGTACTTCAAGAAAAAGATTTATCGACGAACGATGGGCCGATGATGACTGCTTATTTGAAATTTAATATCCATAATGATTATAAAGAATCGCTAAAGTGAATTTTCTTAACACAAATATGTAGTTTTGAAGATATTTGATTTCGAAAATTGAAACGAGCAGCTAGAAAACGGTTTTTGTGTGAGTGACGACGGCATGACTTCTTAGTAAGTAGTGCAAATGCATGAAGTGCAAGAGAATATTGCATTTATCTCGGTTCCGGTTGTGTTTTGTTGTGTTTATGTGTATGATTCATTAAAAAATAAAAGTCATTTGGAATAGTAAGAAATCTATAAATTATAATAAAAATAAGAATTATAATATTATCTCATGAGTGTAGCATGTTACCGGTCTGGTTAAGTTAATACACGTTAAAAGATAAGTAAACCCAATCGTATTAGTATACGTAAATCGACCACTTCTGCGATAGTAGAAGGCACAGCACTAACGTAGTAAAACGTCCATTTATAAAAATGGAACATAGGTAGGACACAGCGTTTTGTAGGTAGGGCCCATCCCCCCCCTTATACATCAATGGAAATAATGCACACATACGCAAAATAGTCACACGATTGCATTGCCTAACACACAATCAAAACTATAGTAATGTAACGTAGTCACCAAGAATTATCGATGTTTATCGGTTTTTAGCTTTTTGGCTCCTCGTAACTTCTGCTGTCCTGATATACCTCTGTAAATCAGCAACCGGAGCATTTCGTAAAAGTGTTGCCCAGTTTTTGGGGGTAACTTTCCTAATTTTCATGGAGAACACTATGATGACCAACATTATTATTATTTATCGGTAACGTAATCAATAAATAATAATAATGAGAGTAGAACAAACAAAAACTATAACTGGGTAAATTGAACATGAATTATTAACGAAATGTTATAACTAAATCTAATGTATACAGTAGTGCACTACTGTAACTACTTGATATGACTGGCGGCTACGTGGAAGACGTCGAGTCGGGTCCTAGGGGTGGCCCTAGGTGTGAGAGTTCTCACGCTCGCCATCTTGCTCACGGCGAAGTTACAATGCGCGAGCGCTTGGGCTGCTGCCGGCGCCTGAGAGCAAGTAATGCTCGAGAAGAAGACGGCTGACTGGGACCAGAGAAGACTCTTGGCCTGCACAGCACGCGATGAGCGGAGGCGACTCAGTCATTTGAGGTTGCAGGATCCGTCCTCCATGGCCGCGGACTATTGAGAAAACTACTTACAGTTTATTATCTGTAAGTAGTTTTCTCAATAGTTGGTACCTATGTTATACGGGCAACTTCTTTTACATGTGGTTGGATTAAAATTGTGCCCCAAAAACGATCCATTTGTTGCTACGTGATTATTACGTCATAACCTGACAATTATTACGTCATAACAAGACGTACTTGACGTAGCCAGACCGTAGGATAATAAGTGTTCTGTGAGCCAGACGTAGACTTGTACGTAGCCAGAAAGCTTTGACGGATTAGAAGCCTCCCCGTACCCTCACCAAATTTAAAAGATTATCTTCAAACTACAAATCAACATTCTACTAATTTTCACACGAAAAATAATGACATTTCGGGCATAGCTTTGTCGTTACTTGGCACTTAATTAGATTTTGAATATCTTTTTTTTATTTAAATTTTTTTTTTGGGAATTCTCTACACTAATCTTAGCAGCACTGTTATTTTTTCAGTAGTGCTGTGCCACAGACTAATGCAATGCATACTGCCTAATATCGATGTATCGTTTTATTATAAAATAACCGAACATTTCTTCAATATTTTCGCTATAAATATCATCACCTATGATCATGGCGTAAATTAAATTATCACCTTTACAGAATACATAGCATAGTATTTGTATTTTGTGAAATAAAATAGTTACTTTATAACTAAAAAGAAACACTTAACTACATAAACTACCTAAACGCTGTAATGGGCTTCCCTTTCACCTATTTTTTATTTGATTAAACACTTTACAAAGACTTATGTAATTTGCTTCCATTGTAAGTGTGAATAATGGAATAAATTCTTTTTATCTTGAGTTGTTGTTTGCACCAATTTATTTACACAACACACTCGGTCGGACCCATAGAGAGTATATTGAACTCAGACATTCTTATCATCTGAGTTTAACTACACAAAACATGAATATGAAGTTATTGACCATGGTGAACCGCAAGAAATTAAAGGATGTATAGGGAAGCCAAAATGTGATAGGATATAATACGTTTTAATAAATAATATTATCATGTACACATAGGTCTGAAAGCTGGGAACAATTACTAAAATTTTTACACCACTGAGTGCTTGTAATTTGAACACTGTGATAGCTTAAATGGTACTAATGTCCAGTACCTACCTAGCCGAAATGATGCTGCATCAACAAAAGCAGCTAGCTATCTCTAGTTAAATGAAGGTTTCCAATTTCGAATTTTCTAGTGATTTACTGTTTTGATGTCGTATCACAAAGACCCCTTGGATACTCCCTCCCTTCAGCACATGACACACATCACATTCAAACTTTAGATTGCCATTTCAAGCTTCTTGACTGATCTGGCTCTATCAGCATCCGCTAGTGTGATATTGTATGCTTTCTGATGTCTTATAAGTAAGCACCTCGGGCATAGCTAATATGATACAGAAAGGATTCATGTCTTAAAATAAAAGCAAATGTGTAACATATTAATTTATTTACACTCTTTATGAACTATATATATAAACAGTAGTCATTAAGATTTATTTAATCCTTCCTTTATTAACATAAAATATTGCATAAATTATGTTAAAACATATTTTAGGATCAATATATTACACAGTTTAAGATATATAGATAAATTAAAATTGTTATAGATATAGAAAAGGCACAAATTTATTTTATTCAACAATTAACAAATAATATGTACACAACTTGGTACATTTAGCATTATCTATTGTCTTTATTTACATTAATTTGTTGTACAACAATCATGTATAAAACGTATTTTACAAGTTCGTGTTCTAATATTTATTTACAACTGTACAGGCACTGTCTAATGGCAGTCACTTCTAAGTCTTATATTTGTTCCTGTGAATATATACACATTACACATGATCTAATTATACTAGTTTGATTCGGCAATAAATTCAACCACAAGACAAGAATGATCTTCCATAGCAACATTCACGAGCAAAGGACCTAAACCAACCACTTTTCCTCAACTTTAAGATCAAAATAAGTTCACTTGTGGTTTGCCCCAGTTCACAATTTTCTTCGGATAGGCAATGGTCAGAAACCATCGCGCACATCGCTGTCAAAGCTAACCTTCTCCTTGTCTTGATCAGTAGACTCTATACATTTAGAGTCTGGTTGCGCCGTGTCATCCTTGACTGTCTGTACGACATGAGGAACTTCCACTTTGATTTCTTCAGTTACATACCTATCTTTCAGAATGTTTATTTCCTCTGTGTCATCTCTACAAGTTTTGGATGACACATTTTCATCGTTTGATAGCGATAGTTCAAACTGCGCTACGAGTTGACTGAGTACTTTTTTCAGATGATCGAAAGATTCCTTATCGGCCTGAACACCTTGCGGTTCCAAGACAGCTTCACAGTGGCCACCATCGCAATTATTCTCAAATTGTCTTTTCAAAAATTTATGATCTCCCACTGTCACTTGGATATCTGGTTTTGATAGAAACGATTCCGTTAAGTAGTGACCCTCTTGTGAGAACAAAAACACAGCAGGTATTTCGATGTCATCTTTTCCATCACCGGACATAGCAAACATAGCGGTGCTTTCATGCGAGGAGTCCGGTACATTGTCGAGGATAATAGCTAAACTTACACCAGCCTTCTGCATATTACGAACTTTTTGTGCAAACGTACACTGTCCACGTTTGGCTATGCCAAATTTACCCTCGACTTCTTGTTTATTTTCTACTGCTGTACAAGCATCAAACGGAGTGACAAACGCGACGGTATTCGTGTAAACTTCTTGAGCAGTGATTTCCTTACCGAAGTGACCTGGTCCAGCAGGGAAAAGTTTATCGTTGATCCTGATAGCGGCCGGATTGACGCCGTTCTCCATGTCACTTAACGAATTCCACTTGGACATTTCTCGCATGAATGTCAGGCCTTCTGCGGCGTCTTTTGATGATTTGGCCTGGATGACAAAAAGGTTGGTTATTTTTCATTTTGATGAACATTTTACATAAGCTTCATCATCCGTCCGTATAATATTATGTTGAGAGACGGACGAAACTCTAGCTTAGTTTTTTCTTTTGGGGTTGAGGGTAAGAAGGTAGCATAAAAGTGAAATAAATAAATAAGAAGAGGAATGCAATTGAGAGTAACACTAAGATCTTGATGAATTAAGTCCTTACCGTAGAAGTGGTATAAAGTAGCTGTACCCTGCCATCAGGGAGGGTTAAAACTGATATGCCCATATCAGATAGTGCGTGTATCTGTCGAGGGTCGTTCAGGGGTTTAAGCCTAGCTGGGGGCCGGGCCGCGGTCGACCCTAGCAGTTGTCGCATCGGCTGTCTGACCTTCTCGGCGACCAACGACGCTGTGTTGGGGCATGTCCTAGAAACAGAAACAGTAAATAAATAAATTGATGTATAAAAATTATCTTCGAGATCTTCCAAACCACTGTTTCATTATTGTTTATTATTTTACTTGAAATTTTCGAGCAAGGTGTAGCACTTGAAATGTGTTAAATTAAAAACGGTACTAGTCGCACGGGCAATAAAGCTTACTATTTGTACTTACTTTCTATATTTATCTTCGTCCTCATCATCAATTTTTAGTGTAAAATACGAAGTATTCTTGCCGTCGGTGGCCAATGAAAGTGGCAAGAAATGCGCTTCGGTGGTCAGCACATAATCTTCCAGTTTCACGGGCAGATCTTTGTCCTCTCCAAAGAGCATGTAGAGGTACTTGAACGTTTCTGCTAAAACGAACGAGTCCATTCTGTCCTCGTGTATACGTGTCCTGACGTCATTCACGGCGGCGTAGCCACAAGGGACTCTAGTGTACTGTTGTAAAGCTTTAAGTACTGTTTTTCCGACTTGTAAATAGTGATCGTCTTCCGTAGCTCGATGTAAGAAGTATGTTGATTCTAGGAACTCTGGCCGCAGAGGATGCTGACCCCAGTGTACCTTCGCAAAAATTACAGCATTATTTCTAATAGTTACAACCTCGGGGGCTTGACGGTATTGAACGTGACTGCTACACAAGAGGGTGTGATAACCGCTCATTGCAAATATCTCAATGCATGAATATGGCTATTTGCCCAGGACTAGTTGTGCCTCAGGGAGCAGTTTCGGTTTGTAATACGAATATATACTATATCTATCTAAGTCTGAAAGTAACATCCGAACTCCAAAGTGACAGGTGCGGATGCGACTGGGACGATGATGCGTGTACAAGCTGGTTTTAAAGATATTTTTTTTTCTTGTTATATCTGCGATCTATTTTTGAATACGAACGGATTTGTTACAGGCCTAGCCAAAGATGCATAATAGTTAATAGTTTTTCCAATTACTAAGTGAGGTTGACCTAGGCCCAGAAACTTTTAGTGGAGAACTCATGCACTTCTATAACAAATTATAAAATTGGTGTGATAGGAAATTAAAAATCTATCTCTCTAATATTTGTAGACTATACATACTTGGAAATCAGACGTGAAAGCCTCTGGTATAAAGGTATGCCTCTGCATAACTTGGTACAACATCTCGTGCGTCTCCACAGCAGGTCTAACGTCGCCCAGTAACACCTGCAAGCCTGGCCAGAACGCCAACAGCGCATCCATGAAGTTCCGTGATTGAAGGTGAGGTCTGTGAAGTAAAACGGTTTTAAGAGTGTCCAATCCGTTATAACTAAAATTTAAATAATCGTTATTAGGTATCTTGTGATTAGGTACCTGTGCATATGAACAGCTAACATAACTGGACCCCTGCTGATGTACTTCATAACTGCGTTGTAGTGTCTATTGAACCTCGCCAAATATTTCTCGTCTCCAAGCAAGATGTAGGCCTTCAAGCAGTACTCATAATACGAATCAATGCCAGCGCCAACGCCGGAGTCCTTCCGTACCCAGTCACCTGTCTGGATGTTTATAACTGTACCCATGAGATCTGAAGTTCTGAAACAAATATTTTTGCAACAAATGCATTACCATTTATACCAATATAACCAAAAAGGATCCATTTTTATCTCAGAAAATATAACAATGTTGAGATAAGGGTACATTTGCTTTTGTGATTTTTATATTTTTAGTTTCATTAGGTATAACTCTGCGTTGGTATGAGTTGACCCTTATTTGTGTGTTGGGCTTGTTTATGCATCGCTATTTTAAAACACCGATACAACAGTCTGATAAGGATATAATCACATAGATAAAGATAATAAGAACTTATAATTATGCCAATCTCTGATACAAAAGTCTTTTAATATAGTAGTATGTCGTAGGCTTATACTATGCACAATACGCGCGTCATCTCTTATGGTTGCGGTTCAATAAGTGGGAGTGCTACTCAATCAGCCTCGAACAGCTTCAAATTTGAACAGTATAATATTCTATTCTCTGTCACAACGCAACAACACGAACCGACTAAAACGCACGCCGTCTTTGGGTCATTAGTTGCGGGAGGTGAGATAGTAGCAAACAAATCCTTCGCATCCCTGCAGACACGGGGCCCCCTCTTTCGAGAAGACCCCCTTCGAGTGTAGGGACCACGGTGTCCCTGTCTAGCCCCTGGGTATAGGGTAGCGCACTTTGTCTACTTCTGCTAGGATGACAGGCAGCTCCACCCGTCACCCCAAACATTTGCACTTGTCAACAACACGTTTTAAACCTTGGTGAAAACGAGGGGTTAAAAAGATGGCGCATTACCTATGTCTTATCTTCCAAAGCCTGTCCATGGCCTTATGTGCCTTTTGCTCAAAGATAGGATTCCCAGTAAGACGCGACAGTGCCGCCATTTCTAAAATCATAGTACCGGCACAGGCTGTGCAAGTCTCCCTCGACTCCGATAAACCTCGCATACCATGTCGCAAATTTACCTGCACAGAACAAAATAAAAAACCAAAATTATTCATTGTTTCATCAGACCTACACAACTTAGTGGTGATATCACTAACTGATAAGGTTATAGGTTATACATATGTCAATAGGATCGAGGACATTTTCAAAGTTAGAGTATTCTAACCTGACATTACTTCCAAATGTAAAATGGAAACAGAAAGTATCAATCAATCAAACTCAAAAAGCTACTGCTGGATATAGGCCTCTCCTAATGGTGGGAGGCTTTGGCCTACTGTCCCCACACTGGCCAGACGAGTTGGCACAGGGTTTTATTTCGAGTTTTCCTTCTCTCAGCGATATTGTCTGCGTATTTTTCCGTTTGTCGTCTCCTATACCATTCGGATGAGATAACATGGTGATATTCTTTCTTCATGAAGCATGTATGGATAGCGGCAAGTATGTAAACAATTATAAAATTGGAGGAGACGATCTCACATTGATGCTAAAACACTGTAATAAACCACAGACAGGAAAATTAAGGGAATAAATAATATATTGTTTAGTATACATATACCTATTGATCATAATACATATGTATATTTCTAAACCTACAGTTAGTATGAGGGCTATAAGCTAATACAATATTCACTTACTTTGCCGTGAGGTATTCCAGTGGAAGTATTGAAAGAGGGTAACAATCTCCTTCCCAAGTCCTCTGCCATCGCCAGTAGTTCCCCATTATACCATTGCAATGCTGGCACCTCGAACTTCAACGTATTCGCCAAAATATGAGCGGATAACAAACCCCTATAATAATAAACCATTCTTGTATTCATCATCATTATCAATTCAGGACGTCCACTGCTGAACATAGGCCTCCCAATCAACTTACTCCAAATAACATACGTATTTGTAAGGTATATTTCTATAGTTAGCGGTTATTATTGCTATAAGTTGAATAATAATATACAATATGAATATTTGGACCAACTCTTGGTTGGATCAATATTTATATTCATCAATATTAGGCTTCTGGTAGTTGGGTTAGCGGTAAAAAAGTTTTGTTGGCATGCAAATACACGTGACACATTGTTTCGTTTCACTGGTACAACGGGCAATTAACTTTAAAAATTAAACCTACAGCAATAAAAATACGCTAACATATACATAACAAGCATTGTTCTTAAATATATTTTCGTACGATTCGTACTGACATCGTAACCCTGTCTGTAACTACATAATTCATATATGCAAAATGCCAGTTGTTTGCATCAGGTATAAATGTATATAATATGAGACCTTGTAGCCATAACATGGTTTAAATTCATGACACTGAAAATACTGATTTACATTACTTACCCTAACATTCTGATATTGGTCTCGAACACGGACACGACAATGTCATGGTCGAACGTCACATCCTTTATGACCAGTTTGATGGCTGCACTAAATTCTGAGAAGTCTCCCATTATAGCTAAGGTGTCCAGACTGTCCACCAGTGTTAGAGAAAAGCTGAAAGAAGATTCAATATTTTACTTGGTTGTAATTTAGTGGGTGTAGCTTTTTGTTTTGTTTTAAGTCCCAATCTGGACTGTAAGGTTACCCAATAAGACTTTGACCTCGTACCCTGGGTGACCTTGGGTCCTCTACGGTTTCAAGACGGTAACCTCTTGGGTGTGGGAACAGGTTTGTGGGTGCTCTCCGCTGTGTCCTCTTCTAGTCAGAGGGAAACGTGGAAAGTCTCCGAGTAGCACTCCCGTCTATAAGTTACAGCTATTATACAATTGACTAATAGTGATTATCTCGACGTACATTACATAACCCCTTCACACGCTACCCCGCGTACCCGCACATTGTTGTAATTGCCGCACATTGTTGAAAAATGTACCCGCAAGGGGCCTAAACCGCGACCAGAAGGTAGCGGTTAGCCCTCCGCCAAATGAGTCTTAAACGAGACGACATCGCCTCGCGGGGAGCACAAGAGGCAAAGGCTGGACCAAACCAAAAAGGTCGTCAGAACAACTCACACCCTAGCTGTCAGCTCGCTCCTTGGCGTTGGACGTATCCAAAGGGGGTACTCGCTGATGTACAGTCCTATATATTCGGCAACCCATAAAATTCAATGCCAAGCCGAGTTTTAAGGAGGGATCTTCAAACTGTGGTGTGCAGACGACCACACTCGCACATGGCTGCAGGGTGTGGTTTCCGAGCTGGAACAGCGCCCAACACAAAGTTGGTCGTGAGGAACCAGGCGGACATCACCTAGCGTCACTTGCGGCAATTGGGTCGGATCGACAGGGGCTTCTGGAGGAGGCGTGCGACATACAAATCATGACAAATGAACTTAATTTTTCTTTTTGTATTCTTCAACTCAGCTGTTGAAGATATTGGCGTAGTAGTGTTGACAAACTTATTGTAAGCATTAGCTTACAGCTACAGCTTAACAGTAAATATACTGTTATGTAACAGCTCAGCTCATCTCATGTATTCAAATAGGTGTAGGTACCTATTACTTTATGCTTAATACATATTTAATTTGTATGAAATGCGTAGTGTTGCGAATCGCCAATAGCCCTCGAATTAAAACTAAATTTACCAGGTATGTACACCCACATTTACCGTCCTTATCTGAACTAAATTACAACATTGTGTGGTTATCAGAAATTACGACGTATCGGAATACCTCTAGTAACACTGATAATAATAAAGGTTATGTTGTACCTATTCATATTTTTCATTATGCACCGGAGACACGTGGAATTTCTTACAATTTGAATTGATTTTGACGTCAAATTACTCATGGATAATGCTTTCTGTTTAAGGGAATTTAAATAAGTATATGATGAGATGAACATTGCTTCTATATAGGTATTATGTAATTGTACTTTGACTACAGAAAGACACAAAATTGAACCTGCTTGTGAAGTTTTTCAAATTTATTTGTACAGCTGAACGAATTCATAATCATGCATCTGTATCTGTTTTTATATAAATGTGTGCTGATATTTTTGCCGCAACAGACACAAATAGCAATAGGACACACAAATGACAATGGCGCGTTTTTCGCATTAAGTTTGGTGGATCTGGTTTAGGTCTAAGATATTTATGAACTTCAATCCGGAGTTTGAAGGTTTATAGTTAAATATCATTTAAACTTATGTTAAAATAAATAGGAAATGTGAACTAATGATAAACCTTGTAATTATTGAGACACTAACAATTTCAGTTTATCCATTGCATTATGCCTTTTGATTTATACTTTCCTTGTAGTTCGAACATACCTTTTTTTTCAACATACCTGGCAGCAAGCGCAATGGATAGCATAACTATAATCTAATCTTCATTTTGCTTGCACCATCCCAGAGATATAACTCTACACCTTTTGAGATGACCCAAATTGGGCCAGCCACTTCATAGATTAATTGGTATGAACAGTCAGAAATTTTGGGATATTCAGTTTTATTTATTTGTTAGACATAAGTTCATCGTCACTCATGTGTAAATCCTAGCCGCATCCTCAGAGTTTGGGGTCAACCTTTTCCAGTTTAAATGTATAAGCACCTAAACTTCAATATAAGTCTCCAACTTAACATGCTTCCTGTTAATTGCTGTTATTTTTTGTTTTACTTTTTTTACATCTTACTGTCTATAGTATCTATTTCTTAAATTTTATTGTGATAATTGGTTTTATACCGCGGGCGGCCATTTGCACAGTGCTGCTGCAGTCGCGTTCACTACCGCCACATCTCTGAAGTTGGATAGATCAAGTTCTTTTGCATATAGACCAGGCATACAGTAAAATGTTCTGTTAACTTACTTGCCAAGAGCATCATCCATGTCTCCACGGCTTGGTGTGATGCCTTTCCATCTCCCTTTACAACTCAAGGGCATTAGTTCATCAGCAGGATATGCATTTTCCATGTATGCATTATATGCATGATAAAACATCTTTCGAGACTCTTCCCTAGAAAAAAGAAAACAAATATCTCAATACATGTTAAATGAAGGATAAAGGGTTTTCAGTAAACAGTGTCACTAAGTATACACGGATTCATTTAAAATGACACATATTTTGAATAAACTATGCTAAACCTTGAAAACTTTTACCACCACCACTTAAATATTTTGATATGCCTGTTCACTGTTACACTTCTACACACAAACCCCCAAAAGCAAAAAAAAGAACAAAAAGACATGAAAAATGAATTAATATTTCTATTATCATTCTCAATTGATAAGCAGAACAAAAACATAATCTATATAAAAAAATAATCGCGAAATATGTTGCTAAGAACAAAATTTAAGGACGGTTGTACCAATTCAAGTAAGATCTTTTGTAAGATCATTTGTCCTGAAACTCCACTGAAGGCTTTTATAGAGTAGCAGGAACGGGACCAGAAGACCCGCGGACGGAGCCGCGGGTGGCAGCTAGTAATTATAACTTTTAATATTAAATGTCACTTAAGTATAAACTGAAGATGTTTGTAAAATATGAAGAGCTAGTAGCTAATACTTTATAACTGTAATACTGAGGGTATACAGCACAGTTACAAGGCCTTTGTCTGCATCGAATACTGATCCTGTTCCTGTATCCTACAGGAACATACTCCAGGAATAAAACAATAGTTTACAACTGATTCTGAGTCCTACTTACTATGGACAAAAAAGTTGATAAGAATCAGCCAATCCATCTTGGAGAAATTTACAAACACTGTGCATGAGAATTTTATATTTAATATACTTTTCTATTACAGCTTCGATTAACAGAATAACATGCTTCTGCAGAGCTGGGTGTGTATTGACACAATACTTGAGGAGTTTTCAATCATATAAACAAGAACACACACAACAACAAGAACAAGAATCAATCAGTATAAACCAGCATATCAAGGGGCAATGTATATCAAGGATGCCCCTTGATATGCTGGTTTATACTGATTAAAATATTCAATAACATATCTATTTAAAACTTAAAAAAGTAACTAAAAGTTCATAATGATGGTTCATTGCATCAACACTACTAATACTACTACTACCAGTGAGGATGCCCTTGATATGTTAGGTGATCAGCTCTTCTGCATGGGCCACTTCACCCATTTCCCTTATATAATGAGTGCCATAGACATTGGTTTGATAACCACAACCTACAGCTTAACTTGTACTCACAACTAGACCAATGTAAATAGCCATTATTCATACATACAAATATTTGTACTGAGCAGAGATTACACCAGCACCCTGCATAGCGGTCACATTCACTACCACTATGTCACAGAGTCTGTCAAATATGCATTACATCAATTATTGAGTATATGTTTTATGTATGTATACAGTTTGAGTATAAAACTTTGTTTTATACGATTAAAACAAGACACAATGAGTGAATTGACTGTTGACCTTGCAGTCTTGCAAAAACTAGTAGTCACTATAACGAAGTTATCTAATCAAACCTATATACTAAATTTTGTTGAACAACCTCAAACAGTGAGATCCCCTTAATTTAGAAGATCCATATATTTATCTACCAATCTCTCCACACAGGCTGTAATATTATTATGGGGTGATTGATATTTTTGTTGGTATCCATTTAAAGCCAAATAGCCTACAATGGCATATTATGGTATGAATGAATCACTTTTTCACATAACTAAATTAAAATATGTTAATGTAAATTTCAATGTTCTCTTGTTTGTCTTGTTTCAGAACTTTTCAAAACTATTCAATAACATTATGTCTTGCACATAATAGTTTGTGTTGATTCAAACAAAACAAGACTGAATTGGGTTTAAGGTCAATAATGATTAGGAGAGGTTGGTTTTTAAAATGTATAACGAAATCGACACATTGAAATATTTTAAGTACCTACCTACCTAAAATAAGTTTGTAGGTAAGTTTCAGCAGAGAAATAGTAAAAATTTATACCTACTTAGGTATAATTTTTAATCACAATTCATCCACGTCTACTATATACACAAAAGAAAAAAATTGTTAACGATAAATTTCATTAAAATCTACATTTGACGCTCATGTAATCGTTAGTTAATGATAGAACATTAAACAACTTAAAACTGTTAGGCGAGGTATTTATAGCGGATTCTTCACATAAACAATATAATATGATTTACCTTAGATTCAGTCTTTCTACTCTGGACATACGCGACACAGTTTCCTCTTCAGTTCTTACAGATATTATTGCTAAAATAAAAACTAATAAAACTCGATATGCCATTATTACCATCATCACAATATTTTGACTAGTACTCTTAATTACGAATAAAAGGAGTATAGATAAATAAAGTTAAAACTTTGAATTAATAATTGTAGAAAACGATATTTAATTAAGGTTTAAAATATAAAAGGAAATAAACTTCGCCCTATGAAGAGCTGACCAAAAACTTTGCGAATGCAAACCTCCATGACAGTTGTCAGCAAGGTGCAAGTCGCGTTCCGTTGACGTAACTAATAATAAATGATGTTTAGCATGAACTTCACAAAGTAGACTGCTATTATAAATATAACAAACTAATATTATTGTTGAAATTTAGATGCTTCTAAGTTGTTATGAAATAGATTGATCGAATACAAACATAGTAAATTATGATACATCTCAAATATACTTTCATAGTGTTTTAAACAGGTATGTAAAAACAGTTTTACTTATTTTATTGTACAAAGTTATGCTGCCATATAACGGTAATGGAACGCAATGTCATCTTTTTACTGCGGTTTGACCACGTATTGTATTTATCCAACTTCAAAAAGAAGGCAGGTTCATAATTCGTCGGAATATTTTATTTTGTGCATGTTCTCCAATTGATTATATTCTTATACTGGTTATTATTATTGGATAAGAACATATTCTTATTAAATTTGACAAATGGGTTTTTTATTCATATTTCAAAGCTTAAGTAAGTCGGTACTATTTTACATAGCTACTTACCTGGGAATACTTATTATATTACCTTAGGCAACAAATGTTGGATAACTCTCGATAAAAATTCCTAAACATGTCCTTAATCCTACACAAAAGAACTAACTGTGCCGCGACTTCGTCAAAATTCCAAAATTTTTAAACAAGTTGCTTTTTTGTTATAACAAACGGTAGTTATAACTAGACACCGTCATAGAATATTGATAGTACGTAAGTACTTGCTGGTACTTTACACACAGAGCGGCAGGGGTGCTGGATTCGGAACCATTACTCGGTTGACCAGTTTCCCAGTGCAGTTTCCCAGTGAACCATTAAATTTAAAACAGTAGTTGTATTATGATATACGTGAGTGGAGGATGAGAATATAGGAGATAGGTATACGGTGGTAGGACATGACGGTATCTCCTTATTGAGCAGTCCGACTGGGGGAATAGGTACCTCCACCCTACAGAATACCGCGGCTGATAATAACCTTGTGTTGTGTTTCCAACGGTGAGTTGGATAGCCAGAGCTCACTGGAGAGGTTGTGTGTTGTCAATGGGAAGACCAAGAAACAACCCTCCTTTGTCTTCGGCACTGACTGACCATTTCACCTTCTCCCCTTCTCCACTACCCCTTCCCCTTCTCCACTACCCCTTCCCCTTCTCCCATTCCCCTTCACATTCTCCATTCCTCCTCTCACTTCTCCCGTCCCCTCCTCTCCCCCTTCTTGCCCTCTACCACTTCTCCCTCCCCCCTTCCTCTTCCCCCCTCTTCTCTATATGGTCAGCAGTACGAATGTGACGCCCCTGGTGTTGCAAACGTCTATAGGCCACGGTAACCACTTTCCATCAGATGGGCTGCGTGCTTGTCTGCCACCTAAGTGGTATAAATATGGGTTACTTATGTTGTCAAAGCACCTCATTGCATTGTAGCTCACCAAACCAACTTTGTGTAAGATTTCCTCATTATACAGAATAGTCATTGGTGTTAGGAATCAGAAACTTCCATATCGCTGCACCTACCTATTACCTATCCATCATCATCTTCATTGACATGAAATCCGAGTCCTTAACACCGGAAACCGGGGTCCGCCTACTGACTTTTCATCTCCACTTAGCACTTGTACCAGAGACCATTTATACGTATGTTCGTCACCCTGTACGACGCTAAGCTAGCACTTCATGGGTTTACTCCTCCTACTGAGACCCGGCGGAGGTGCCATTGCCAGATATTTATCACCCACGTAGCCTGGCGGCTTTGACAAAACGTGACCATACCAGAATTTTCAGGTTGTATATGACAAGGGTATTATGTAGATGGAGAAGGTATTCATAAAACCCCAGAGCATATTGAGCTATATTAAATGCACCACAACCAAAAGATGTTAAACAACTTTGAAGTTTTTTAGGAACTGTTAATTTTCATAATAAGTTTACGCCTTCTGCTGCGCGACAACATGGACGCAACTGCGTGTTTGCTATGTGAGCTTATTAATTTAATTGTATTAACTATTCATGCATTATCTTTTCCATCGCCAAAACCCCACAGCACGACAAAGGGGAGGATGCGAGGCGGTGACTTCTAGCTGTAGTGAAGTTGATGGAAGGTTAGTTGACGGATGCTTAGATGTTTTGGATACGTGGAGAGGATAAACGAAAGAAGGTTGAACAGGTTGAACAAATAGAAGAGATAACGATTTGGCGCTATGTAGGTTCTGTGAATCAAAGCGAAGACGCACAGCAAAAGTTACATTATTTTGAATATCTATAACAATGCTCATGCAGCAAAAACGTTTCGTTATTTCATTCAAAATAAGTGGTTGCTTTAACCATATCTATTTGATAACGTGGTTCCGCGTTAACTTAATAACTTCGTAATTTCCAGACGTTTCTTTTACCTTTCCTCATTATTACGATTTCCTGCATTAAGACGTGTTTTGGTTAGGTTCCACTGCTATGCAGACGATAGCACTGTACACGGGAGTTACCACGGACATTCTGCGGCCAAGCAGTCCGATATAGCGGAAAAGAGGCGACTTCTTGTCACTGGGCTTGACCGGATCCTCAATCACGTTTCCCAATGGGGATCTGAGAACCTGGTCGAGTTCATTGCCAAGAAGACGCAGGCATGCGCGTTTTCAGCAAAGACATCTCCTTTCCTTCCTCCTCCCACTCTTCAGAGCACACCACTGCCATTACAGGATAACCTCAATATACTCGGTATGGACGTGCGCTGCAAACTGAACAACAAGAACTATATCGAGAGCATCATCAAAACAGCTTCGCGTAAACTCGGAGTCCTGAACAGAGTGAGACGTTTTTTCACGCCGGAGCAGCGGTGTCTTCTTTATAAGACACAAATTCGCTCCTGCGTGGAATACTGCTCGCATCTCTGGGATGGCTCCGCAAAGTACTTATTAGATGCTCTCGACAGGTTGCCGCGACGTGCGGTCCGCATTATTGGGAGTCCTGAGGTCACAAATTCCCTCGAGCCTTTGCAAATGCGTAGAGATGTTGCGTCCCTGGCAGTATTTTACCGTCTCTACCATGGTGAATGTTCTGATGAGCTCTTCCAATTAATCCCACCCTCCCCTTTCCTACACAGGACAACGCGTGCAGGGCTTAGTTGTCACTCGCAAACGGTACAGAATATTCCATCAAGAACCAAACGGTTCGGTGAGTCTTTTCTCTGCCGTACCATTAAGTCCTGGAATTCCTTGCCGGCGCACGTGTTTCCTTCTTCCTACAGTCCCGGGTCCTTTAAGCGGGGCGTGAAAAAGCATCTGATGAGGCCGTCAAGCTGAGCGCCACCATTGTAGCACTGAACGGGTTTGCAATGGTGACCCTCTTTCATGAGACTTTGCCTTCAGCTTAACATCAGGCTAGGTGAAGTCAAATTGACGTGCCATAGATAAAAAAAAAGTTCCTTGAAAATAATCAGGGCTTTACTGTGCCTATTATAATTGATCATAATCATTTAAATAGAACTTTCCCTCCGGCCGCGTACTATACTCAAAATATATTTACGTAGCGCCTACTTATTGAGTTTTTTCTGTATCTGCCACCAGTCTAGCCAATGTCGCAACCGTAGACCGTAGCCGTAGGCCAAAGTCTTCCAACATTGGAAGAGGCCTATGTCCAGCAGTGGACTGCGATAGGCTAATATCATGATTTACACATAAGTTTAGCGTTAACAATATACCTACAGCCTATAAGCCTACATAATATGAAAGAGTTATAGTTAAGTAGTTTGATAGTTGCTTGTTAATTTTCGTCAGGCACAACGACATATATTTCAGACAGTGGTGTGGAGGTATTCCCTCGGAGAGCGCATTAAACAAGTCATCGGTGCTATTCGAACATCCTGGCAGATATTACGGGTAGTTGGAACCCTTAAAATCCAACTAGTCTAACTGCAGGACTTCGATATCGCCAATTGGTTATGGAGGTTACCAGGTAGTTGCTTCACAGGAAATATAAGAATTCAACCACACCTTACTTAGATTAACAGCTAGAAACCCGACCTCAACGGAGTAAGGAAACGGTTCAGAAGACTATGATATTTCAATGTTGCATTAAGAATTAAAAATAAAAAGTATAGTTTAGAATAAGAGATAAAAAAATATGTTTCTGGTCCCCAAGAGAGCGGCTGTCAGTTGCTTATTCGCAATCGCTCTCGATCCACGATCAACGAATGCAAGTAGGTACATAAAGACATTCATTTATACTTTGACTACAATGAGAACTTTCAGCCTGCGTGCTCTCTGTTAGTTAATTATACAAAATGGGAGAAATACTCGGCGAGGTTTTCTTGTGCTATTATGACAACCGAAATTGTTTCAGATTGTGTTTGTGTAATTTTCATAAAGTATAACACCACACCAATGCACACCATAGGTATATCTGTTCTCATATGAATTTATTAATAGTGCATACGAAATATAAAAAACATATTTATATTCTCCTAACTCATCATTCTCTGAACCTTGTCCCTACTAGGACGGCTTTCCAGTCTGTGATGCGGCTGAACTTCGATATTTTCCGTGAAGCGACTGCCATATGACATCCACAACCAATGGTCCAATGACCATATGGCGATATCGAGGTTCCAAGTTAATCTGGTTGGACTTTTGAGGGCTCCAACTGCCCGTAACAACAGCCATAGATGTTTGTATGGCAACCGGGACCGACGGCTTAACGTGCTATACGAGGCACGACCACACCAGTGCAAACAGCCATATATCGAACCCGCACCCCGTGAGTAGCAGTCGCGTGCACTACCGCTACGCCACGGAGGCTGTTATTTTCCTAACTAATAACTGTAAAAAATTCTTCCTTTTTTTGTTATATTAGGTATTCATTGATAAACACATTTTGCCCAAAAACTTTTTTACTCATCTCTTTCATAATTCATGCAATAAGGGGTTAAGGATATCTGTATACGAACAATACATATACCTACTAATTAGATAACCTCTGAGCTGAGCTCGTAGGTAACTTAACACATGATGTAAATAAAAATTACAACACCGACGAATTTGTCTTAATTTTTTCATGTAAATCAATGCTGACTTTGAATGAAAATCATTCTTTTTTTACTCCATCTTCTCATTTATTTTCCATATAACGACTTCCATTTTAGTTTTTTTTACTTTTTTACTCCCATTTTAGTTCTGTGGGCGTAGCGGCAGGTTTTTAGTGTTTGATGGAAACACATCGGGTGCGGGTTTGATTCCTATTCACTACATTTATACTTCTATGTTAAAACATGTATGTATTGACAAAATGATAATGCTAAGTATGTTTATCCCCTTTCTAGAACGAAGTTTATAGGTACTTACGTATATACGTACTTACGTACACTTACCTAAGTTAGGCATGGTCTAACTTAAATTTGCATTATGTAGGTATATTATGCGCGACAAATTGGTGAATAACTCAATATAGCGCCAACCGATTTCAATGACTTTATTTTGCAAGTTATATAAAGGATGATCCCATATTCAGGGTATTAGTATCTGATGCTGGAATCCTGGGTATCCTGGGGAAACCCTCAAAATAAAGGCAAAAATACTGTTTTCGATGTTTTTACACGATGTATGTAATTTTAATGTTTACTTGTGGATATTGTCTTTATGATGCTAAAAAATTGACATAATCCACCGATGCTATAGGCACGGTAATATACTATACATATATATATATATATATATATATATATATATATATATATATATATATATATATATATATATATATATATATATATATATATATATATATATATATACATCTTGAAGGACATGTTGCGTCCTACATGGCGTTATTTACCGATGATGCTGCGTCCTACTGACTTTGTGCGTCCGGAATACGGACGCAAGATTGACCGACCCTCATTTTTAGCCCAAGAGTCCCTTATGATCATTAGAATGCAAGGGCGAAAAATTGGCATGGACGTTATTCCATCACTACAATGCCTTTTAGCGTATAATATAGTTCCGCCATCATCCGACTGAAATTTGGAGGGTGCTAGTGTTCAGCGTATAATTTACCACGTATACTTTGAGTTCAATTCACCGATCTTATCGTGTCCATTGAATATCGTACTTAATTTGTAAAGTTTTTATCATGTTTTTGTGACAATAATCTTGCGTCTCTTAAATATCCTTAAATGCGCACTAGGTACGGTGTCTGAGGGGCCCATTCGGGGTTCACGAGGGACGAATGGCGCGGGGCGCGGACGGCGGGCTTCAGCGCACTCGCGTTCAGAGATTGATGCAGGGCTTGAAACCGGTTAATAAAGGTTAAAACCGGTTTTCAGTAAAGGTTTCATTCGGAGCGAAACCAGAATGGGAACCATACTAAAACCTTAATAAACCGGTTTAATCCAGAGCGACACGCGCCCGCGTCGGCATTGCTTCAAGTTTGTTTTGTTTGAACTAAGCACATCACAACTTGTTAGTATTGTACAGAGATTGATGCATTTATTTAAACGATTGCGTACTGTGGGCAAAGTTATTGGTAATTTCGCAGCTTTGCTCCTACTTATTTTACGTTTTTCAAATGAAGCATGGGTCGTAAGAGAAAGGACAAAATTTATAGTTATTTTGATTACGAGAAAGAAAGAAATGTCTAAGCGAAGGATGCGGCGTAACATACGTTATACTGGTGGTAGAAATTTGATGGCACAAATTTGTCATAAATTTCGACCGGGTGGGTACCACCGTGCACATGTGCGTAAAACGCTTCATAGTAATTCAACCTCGCGCCTCGGTTAGATTGCGTTCAGCAAGGGCAAAGTCGGGCAGAGGTGGTGGTAGTCGCAGCATAAGTGGAACCAGTGGGTCTTGGCGTAGTCTGGTGGGGAGGGCGCGGGGTGACGCGCCGAGCAGGGAGACCCCTAGAAACTGTGGTGCCGCGGGCCGCTCGCGGCATAGTACAGGGGCCCAACTGGGGCTAACCACCCTGGGAGGCTGCCAGGCCGCGCATAATCCTGATATGGTTCGTCGTGCCAGTTGGTGACCGGACGTGGGAACCCGGCGACCATATTCGGGGGAGGGGAGGCTTCGGTTCGGCGCGTCGGGTCTCGCCATGCCTCACAACCACAAATAAAACCAATCTCCCGCGCTTTGTCACGCGGTGCTTTTCGACGACAATCACCTTTTTTTTCACGACTTCTCTTACCCCCTACCATGGCAGTACATATCAGAGATTATGGCAACACAGCGGCTCTTCATTCTCCCACTAGCTCGCTTTTTGAGGTGGAGTCCACTAACATCTGTAGGCTCCATCATACAAATCTCATCGCCTTCCACCAACAACTAGAGACGGCGAAATCAGCCATGCTCTTTCTGACGGAGACACAAATATGCCGCATGACATCACGACCTACCTGCTCTACCCCGGCTATGTTCCTAAGGAAAATTTCCGTGCCAAAGCCGGGGTGTGCGTGTTTGTTGTCGCCGTTTGCGCTGCCTTGAGGACCCATCTTTTTCTGTCATGTGGGTACACATGGACCATAGCTGTACGAGACAAATCTTTGTGTGTCTTTAACGTTCCCATATCGGAGATGCCGAGATAACTCGACTCTTTGAATATCTGAGTCAGGCGGCAAATAAGGCGAAGGAGCGGTTTCCGAACGCTGAATTGGTATTTTTGGGGGACTTTAACGCGCACCACGAGATCTGGTTGGCTCCGCCAAAACACACCATGTGGGAAGAGCTGCCCACGCGTTTGCTCTGGCTCACAGCCTGACTCAACTGGTACACGAGGTCACTAGAATACCAAGAGGGTCGGGCCTAGCACCCTCTTTGTTAGACCTTCAGCTGACGAGCCACCCGGACCAGTACAAGTGGAATGGACCGCGTGACTATTTTGCGTCCATCCCTTGGGTTGAGCGCTGCTTTGAAGGTAAAGACCCAGAGCGGATGCCCAGCTCATAGCACAGGTTGGTCAAGAACTAGTGGCGCATCACACGGGCAGCTGTAGCTGCTGGCTACTAGCTAAAGCCGTGCAAGCTAACTTCTGCCAATTTGGGTAAATAAACAGTAACACAATACAATATTTACTTAGCTAGTGTGAGTACTTATAAAGTAAAAAATACCTTCGCTATTATATATTCGTATCAGGCAAAGCAACATCCGTGCAGTACTCGATATCCAGAAAGCCAGTGTTCCGGATGGTATACCAGCGGTGGTTCTTCAAAAATGTGCTGTACCGACTCTCCTACATTTCAAGTACAGTGCCAACTGCGTGGAAAGAGGCGAATGTACAGCCGATTCCCAAGAAGGGAGATCGCTCAGACCCAGCCAACTCGACCCATAGCCGTCACCTCATGCGTCACCACACAGCTCATGCGTCACCTAGAGGATCACTCCCTAATTAATGACCGGCAACAAGGTTTCAGGCCGAAACGGTCAACGGGTGATCTTCTGGCGTATATAACCCATCTTTGGGGTGAGGCTATAGATAAGCATGGTGTGTCACTGGCTATTAGCCTGGACATCGCCAAAGCTTTCGATATAGTCTGGCACAAATCGCTTCTTTGCAAACTACCAGCCTTCGGTCTGCCTACAAGATTGTGCAATTGGGTTGCTAGCTTGCTGCATGGGCGCCGTATTCGCGTTCTTTGTAATGGTCGAGCTTCGGAGTTACTGCAGGTAAAATGCTGGTATGCCGCAGGGGTCCGTCTTATCACCCACTCTCTTTCTTCTGCATATCAATGAAATGCTGTCCACCGGCAGCGTCCATTGCTATGCAGACGATAGTGCTGTACACGAGAGTTACCACGGACATCCTGCGACCAAGCAGTCTGATATAACCGAAAAAAGGCAGCTTCTTGTCATTGGGCTTGACTGGATCCTCAATCACATTTCCCAATGGGGATCTGAGAACCTGGTCGAGTTCAATGCCAAGAAGACGCAGGTATGTGCGTTTACAGCAAAGACATCTCCTTTCCTTCCTCATCCCACTCTTCAGAGCACGCCACTGCCATTACAGGATAACCTCAATATACTCGGAATGGATGTTCGCTGCGAACTGAACAACAAGTTACAAGACACAAATTCGCTCCTGCGTGGAATACCTACTGCTCGCATCTCTGGAATGGCTCCGCAAAGTATTTATTAGATGCTCTCGACAGGTTGCAGCGACGCGCGCATTGCTCACGGCGATGGTACGATACGCAAATGCTTGGGCTGCCGGCGCCTCCTTCTGCGAGCAGGTAATGCTCGAGAAGGAGACGGCGGAACGAGTTCGGAGAAGACTCCGGACCCGCACAGCCCGCGATGAGCGGAGGCGACTCGGACGTCGGAGGTCGCAGAATGACCTCCGTCCTCCATGAGCGCGGGCCTGGGGGTGACGGGTGGAGCCGCCTGTCACTCTAGCAGAAGCGCGCAAAGTGCGCCTCCCCATACCCGGGGGCTCGTTGGGGCCACCGTGGTCCCTACACCCGGCGGGGGTCATCTCGAAGAGTCTGCCGGGGTGCGAGGGATATGTTGGCTACTACCTCACCTCCGGCAACTGAAGACCCAAAGACGGCGTGCGTTTTAGTCGGTTCGAGTCCGACATAACCTAACCAACCGGCGCACGATAAAAAAAAATAAACGTGCAGCGACACGCGATCTGCATTATTGGGAGTCTTATTTTTATTTAATAATTACAGAAGTTGTGATTTAGTTATGTTCATTATATTTGATTGATAAAACTGTTCTTATTATATTTTTATAATTAAAATAAAAAGAATTTATTAAAAAAATTGTATTCAATTGAAAATGGGCTACGCATTAAGTCCACGCGACCGAAGCACGCACGACACTTTAGTGACTCCCTTCAGTACTCCTTTAAAAGTATCTCGAAGCACATTAGCCCTGCGCTTGAAAATTGAAATTTTGTACTACTAGTACAAAAATAATGTAGGCGCGAATATGATGCCCGCTCAGTCCAAATATTTGTATACATAAATACGACAATTGGCACTGCACTGGTCAGGTAGTGCCTCGAAGAGCACGTTCAGCTGCTGATCCCTGTTGTCATACGTACATCTTTAATAGTGGTTACTTGGACCCCAAAAATTCCAACAATTGGTCTAACTGCAGTACTTCGATATCACCAATTGGTTATGTGGCGTCCAGATTGCAATCGCTTTACAGAAATATCGAAGTTAGGCCGCGACGCAGTTAGACTGGAAAAATCAGGAGTGGACTAGGTATAACGCAAGGATGACGATTTTCATGAATTCCATGTAATATTCCATATCGCCGATAATCATTATGATATATGCAGAGCATTATACGGAATTGATTTAAACATACAGTTGGATGGAGGCGGGAACCGCGGGAATGTACTTACAGTGTTTTGAACGTATACGGAGATAGTCAGTGTGCAAGGAAGATTTAAGAGTGAACGGACGCACAATTCAGTTATTCGGAACCAATCTGAATTCAATAGTAGATGGATGTAATTTACTTATTGTAATCATAATGATATATGCATGGCATTATACGGAATTGATTCAAACATACATTCGGATGGAGGCGGGAATGTGCATGCAGTGTTTAGTAGGTATACGCAGGTATTCAGTGTGCAAGAAAGATTTAAGAGTGAACGGATGCACAAATTCAGCTAGAAATATTTAATTTGAATATCACCATTTAACGTTTAAATGAAATTTGACGTCGACTACTGATATGATACTGATTAAAACATCTTACATACGCATTGAAAACATTAAACATCTCACTACATTCAGTGGATGCCGCAGGGTGGTAGTTTGTAAAGACGCAAGAAGTCCTTCGCGATTTAAATATATATATATATATATATATATATATATATATATATATATATATATATAAGCCGCGGTAGCCTAGTGGTATGGGTAATGGACTGCTGAGACGAGGTCTCGAGTTCGATCCCAGGTTACCATGGCACACACCAATGACTTTTCGATGCTTTTCGAAGTTATGTGTGTATTTATCGCAGGTTTATAAGTGCCTCGGAGAGCACGTTAAGCCGTCGGTCCCGGTTGCCATACAAACATCTATGGCAGTCGTTACGGGTAGTTGGAGCCCTCAAAAGTCAAACCAGCCTAACTTGGAACTTCGATATCGCCATTGGTCATTAGACCATTGGTTGTGGAGGTCAGATGGCAGTCGCTTCACGGAAAATATCGAAGTTCAGCCGCATCACAGTTAGACTGGAAAGCCGACCCCAACTGAGTTGGGAAAAAAGGTTCAGGGAATGATGATATATATATATATATATAGTATTACCATGCTAATGGTAAGTACCTACCTATGGCAACGAGGTGCACAAAATGTGCTCAAAATGCGCTCTATACGTGCAGTACGCGTTTATGGGCTGTCTTTTGAGCATAACACGGGATGCAACGGCAGTGGACGAGCTCAAATCTAACAATCTTACATTATATTAAAATATTCCGGGCCTAGTTTCGTTCAAGATCCGTGCTGATAGATATACTAACAGGCAAAATTAGGACTGAACGATTGTTTGGAAGTCTGGAATTTTCAAAGATAGCAGTAGGTACTAAACATACACAAACGTCTTTTTAGAAATAAATGAACCCTGTATGTTTCACTGTTTTTCGAAATGTCATGTAGTAGGCGCGTATATATAATATGTCGATGCGGATGAGAAGAATGAGGGCAACGACGATGGCCCGATGGATACCTACTGTTTACCGTGTAATTTGCCTGTTTATGTTTAGCTCCTAGGTCAATTAGATTGTCACACTAGCTAAAGATTATCATAATATAGGAATATTTAAGTAACAGCAGGCACACCGCACACGCACGAACTTATTGAGATGGACCAACAATTGAATTTTAACAGTTTGACCATGCAGTTGGTCTAGTGACTTATCCAATGGCTCATGTCTACAGAAATAAAATTTGCCTTCTCATCTTCGAGTGGTTCTGGGACAGTGTGTGGTCATAGAAAAATTAAAATTATAATTATTTTAATATCGAGAATTTCCTGCAGAGGGCGCCAATAGTGCGATCACGTGACTGACTCGGCTCCGCCATATTGGATTTGTACGGTGGCGAGGGATCATTTACTTTCGCACAATTTGTAATGTTCTAAATACCTGAAATATTTTAGTGCCCTTAACTGTTCGGTTTATATATATATAGAAGACTGTTTTTTATTTTAAGTTAAGTTTAAAGCAATATCCTGCGTGTTGTGTTTAAATTTTTTATATAAAATTATTCTGGGTTCCATCATTGAAATAACCAAGTAGTGAACGAGTACCAGAAAAGGTTCAACGACGGCATTTTGCAGCCTGGAGTAGGTACTGTATGACAAATTGATTTGAAAAGTTATGGGGTTTAGTAATAAAATATGTATGTCATTGTGATGGTACAATTGATATAGCTACCGGCATAGTTGTTTACCTAAATCGTAGAATAAATTGATTGATTTACTGCTACTAAATTAGATACAATTTCTATTGGTTTTCTAGTATAAGTTTCTTGTAATATACTTCAAGAATATTATGTGTAATAATTTTATTTAGGTCTCATACTTGGGAGGGAAAGTGATTGTGTTTATACGTTGACAACTTCACTCGGAGATTGTTTTGTGTACAACAACAGCAAAGTTCGACGTTAATTAACGAATGTCCTATGCCCTACTGAGATTTTAAAATGTGACCTTTAGAGCCGTAGTGCATTATGTACACGTAGCTTTAGACAGCTATAGGTACCATGGAACCGCCATTTTGATTGCTAGCGCCTTGCCAGGGGGGAGAAGGGCGGGGAGGAGGGGCAGTGCTTATTACAAAAAATGTGACGCTCAGACACTGGGTGTCATACTCTCATGACCATCATAGAACTGCTCTACAATATTGAGCCCCTGTCACTTTGATATTCCCATCTTCTTGATACCACCTAGATCAAAACAAAACAGAAACATAACCTCTTCATGTTGTTTTGATTTGACAGGTTGTTTTCCACATGGAATGTAGATTTCAATCATCATGAATGGCGAAATGAATGGTACAATGGAAGCAACCATGGATACTTCAAGCCCAGAAGCACCGGACAATTTATTAACTCAGAAGAATGAGGTTTTGGATGGCTGTGAAAGTACCACTGATCCCCTAGAGAATAGTAATACCACTGAGGATAGTAATCATGAAGGTGCAGAAAATACCTATGAATGTGAAACTGCTGATACAGCAGAACATTTGGAAAATGAACATAGTAATAGCAGTGATAATAATGAAAAGCAATCATTAATTGAGTCCACAAATGTGCCTGAAAACACTAATAGCAATAATATTTTTACTGAAAATCACTGTAATAACAGTAACCAATCAGATGCTGAATCCATGTCTAGTTCTCAGGCAAAGTCTGAAACAACAGACCAACAGGTAATGCATAATATTGATAAGAAATGTATAATATATAATGAGTCTGAAAAAGATTATGAAAAGAACACCAGTGTTGAACCACAAACAAATGATGAGGTAAGGTTTTCTCATATTTGTCTTAGAAATGTTCCTTTGCTAAAAATCTATTGCGAGAAAGAACTCCTGTATGAATACTAATGGATGTACTGGTAGATAGGTATAGGAAAGTACAGGGATTGTTAGTTGACTATTGTATGTAACATAAACCCAAACTTTATGTCCTTATACTGTAAATACTAGGGAT
Organism: Pelosia muscerda; assembly: GCA_963691645.1. NCBI lineage: Eukaryota > Metazoa > Arthropoda > Insecta > Lepidoptera > Erebidae > Pelosia > Pelosia muscerda. The sequence goes on along the minus strand of OY829098.1, from coordinate 12,189,987 downwards.
TAGGGAACCCCATACATATATACTCTTAGGCCCCCGGAGGATCATGAACCATGCGTTAAGAAAGACAGCAATATTTTGACTATTTTTTGTATATATTTATAATCCACTATTTGGTAAAAGGGGCTTTGTTTATTATTCTCAGTACAGTTTTTATTTGGTTTGATATTGAAGTAATAAATGTTCGGTAAAATGGGATGAAATGGGATCCAGGGGTGAATAGAGATAAAACAGTAAATGGAATATTTTAAACAATTTCTATTATAAAATTTTAATTAAGCTCATTACCAGATATTTAATGATTCTGTTATTACAATAAACTAGTCCAAAGTTTTGATGAAAAGAAATTAATTACAGTATTTAGCTGTCCATTTTATTTCTATTCACCCTTCAATCTCTATGCACCCCGTTTTACCCGGTATTTAAAGAAGGGCTTGCTAATGTTTTTAAATTATCCTCATAAATTATTAACCTCTGAACAACTGCTTGAACGCAATATTTTCAAGCTAGAAATTTACTATCACTGCTACTATTAGCAAGTTTTTAACTATATGTGATTTTTCAGAATTCTGATAATGAAGTAGGTACTGAAGAAGAATCTTCTGATGATGAATGTTCAGAACCAGAGCCCAGAGCTGAAGATACTGTGAGTATTAATTCAGACAGTGATCCAGAAGGTCATGAAGATTCTTTACCAGAAAACCAAATCAGGAATAAAGATAATAATATATTACTAGAAAATGCTGATCCTCTCAGCCAAAATGGCAATTCTCATGAATCTACTAGTCCAGAAGTTCATGAAATTGTGAGTGATAATGATGATTGTGTGGTGGCTGATGAGGAAAAAGTAAAAGCAAAGAATAGTGATAATAAACAACAACTGCGGCGAAGCAGCAGAGCAATCAAACGTAAACGATACACTGATGATATGGAAAATGGTGATATTCCATCTGATGTTGAGGAAGTAGCTATGGAAGCTCCATTCTATCGCAAAAGTAAACCAATTGTTATAAATGATACTAAAGCCTTAGTTGAAATGGCTGCGAGACAAATGAAATCTGGTCAAAGCTATAATCAAAAGAAGGAACCAACTTTTGTTATTATAGACACCAATTCCATAGGGTCTGAAAAGTCAGTACCATATCAAAAACATTCTAGCCCATCCTTGAACTCAAGTAGTTTAAGTGCACAAAATCTCTATCAAAGCATTGTTGCTCGAGGTACTACTGTTACACCAATAAGCAGCAAGTCTAGTGCATCCACACAAAGTTCTGCTGCTTCACAGACACCCCAACCATCCATACTGCCTTCTTTAACAGATGACATGTTTGTTGTGGAAGCACCTTCTTTTATAGTCCCTTATGTCTATGAGAAACCTTCTGTAAAGCCCTTTAGAGAATTTGTAGATTTGTTAGGTAAAGAACTAGATGAGCAAAAAGCCAAAGAAGATAAAGAAAGAGAACGAAAAGATAAGGAGAAGAAAGAGGCGAGTAAATCTGAAAAAAAAGAATTAGATGCAGAAACAGGTGAGACTATTGAAGAGGCATCAGAAAGTGCTGCAGAAGCTACATCGACTCCATCAGTGGACATCAAACATGAGTCGGTTACAACTGCAGAAACAGAGGAAAAGAAAAAGAAGAAAAAAGGTATGTTAATATAAATGTTATTAATATAATTTCTTTCTAAACTGATTGATTCCCGCTCAATGCAAATATTTGTGTGCATGGATATGAATATTTGCATTGGTCTGGGTGTTTCTATGTATAATATGTACGTACTTACAAAAAAAAGTATCTCAGTATGTTTATCCGCATTCTAGAACCCATAACACAAGCTAGTTAAGCTATACTTACCATCGGTCTAGGTGGTGTTGTGTAGATTGTCCTAGAATAATTATTTATTTTCTCGTCTATTTTCATATATAGGTACTATTAATAAATCTGAAAAGTTAATCTCTGGAATTACCTATACTATTTTTGTAATGAGAAGGTTCCTTTGAATGATACTTACGTTATGCAACTTGAAGGAAACTGAAGTTTCGTCAACTATAATTTAGACCAATACTTCTCATACTTTTAAGAGCTGCTAATTGATTGTTTAGATTGACGTCAAATTCAAATTACGTATGACTAATCGCTGTATTACAACTGCACTCGCACGTTGTGCAAATCGTATGAATCTTTTTTTTGCACGGATTCGTGCAAATGATATGTCTGAAATTGGATCAGCATTAATTTCACGAAACTTGCGCCCGCATGTGCGTACACGCGTGACGCAGCGCGGGCCCAAAGTAAAGCAGTATAATTTTAGGAAACTTATGTTCTAGGATATTTTATTACTTGGTTCCCTTTTATAAAAGACAATTGTTTTTAGAAAAGCGAAAGCGAGGAGGTGACGATGATGATGCTTCTTGGGATGGTGAAACTTCTACAGACTCTGATGATGAAATATTAAGTGATGAGGAAGATAAAACTATTATTATCAAAGATAAAGTTGACTCAATTGAAGAGATAAAAGATGTTTCAGAACTGACTGCAGAAAAAGTATGCTCAAATAAGTCAGATAATTATTTTGACTGTTCACTTGGGAAGTTTTTTATCAACATTGGTTTAAGTCTAGTGCAAGAATATGTACAAAGTGATTTATTAAAACAACAAAATCGCAAACTATATAGGGAAAAGAAACAAGGACAAAACACTAAAGGCACTGAAACGTCTATTGCATCACTTATGAAGAATATAGAATTTAGTAAAGAAAATAACGCGCCATATTCTTTTACTCAGACAAAATGCGACTTTTGTAGTTTTAAGACAGAGTCTAAGTTAGCGATGGCCCACCATTTGGAGACTCCTCATATGAAAAATAATATTTATAAATGCAATTTCTGTCCATTTGAAATCCGAAGCCCTCATGATATTTTATATCACATGGAAGCTGAACATAATGTTAGGGGTAAGTTAGAACGGGCGCCGGCGTATCACCAATGTGCCAACTGTCCGTTTGAGGACAACGGCAAGGGCAAATTGGCTCGCCATTTAATACCTTGTGCCAAAAAATTCAAACCTGAATCGAATTTAGCTCCACCACTGGAATGGGAACCGCCTGCTAAAATACCAAAGGTGCGTGTATTTGTTATTGTTTTGATATTTTGTTTTAGAATTTCAGGCGTGTGCATAACGATGAGTTTAATCAATTACAGATAGCGAGATCCCGTAATAATATGATGGGTTCATACCAAAATTCGTTTGGTCGAGGTCAAATGGGTAACAACTTGGGTCGGCCGCCTATAAACGTGGCGAGTATAATGCCGGGGATGAATTCTTACCGGCCGCGTGGGCGTTCGCCATTGGCTGTACCTCCACGCGCCGTACCTGTCCACGGCGCACCGATCATTCGTGGTGGGGTCATGGTCCGACATAACGCACCGTCGCTCTCGTCTTCGAACTATCCTGTAGCGGTAGGTGTACCTATTGACTTCATAAATCTATATTTGCATTTCTCATGTCCAGAGAGTTAAGTGGAAGTTACATAGCGCCGAAAAACATTGTACTATCTTCGTGTGAATGATGGTTACAGAAATGGTTATTTTTTATTTTAGAACAACGTCAAAAAGTCTCTACATCAACCATCAATTTCAATCACGCCGTTGCCACGACAACCGCAGCCTGTGCAGCCGCAGCCGTCGCACAACTCAAAGAATACGTTTGTCATCTGTGAAATCTGTGACGGCTACATAAAAGACCTTGAACAGTTACGGAATCATATGCAGTGGATACACAAAGTGAAGATTCACCCTAAGATGATCTACAACAGGCCCCCACTTAACTGCCAAAAATGTCAATTCAGGTAAATATCAATAATATAATTCATGTATAGGCGCGATTATTAAGCTAATATATACAGCGATCCCGTGAACCCGATTTGTGCCTACATTATTCGATCACGATGCTCGATCGTGATGTTTAGTTAGTCTAAACACGTCTATGTTTTAATTATCATATAGTTCGTTATATTTATAGGCGAAGCTTAGATCCCTTTGTATATTAAGAAAATAAGAAAGCCAAACTATCATCACTTTGTGTTATTTGTATTATTGTGGATTTACGAGAAATGGACAAAGTAACACTCAGAAATTCTCGGGTGCTGCTATTAACTCAGGCCAGGGTCTATGCACCCATTTTATTTTAAGGAGGCCACAAAACTGCTTTAGTTTGTGGCCCGACCTTATGCTGTGTACACAGTATATGCTGTTTTTGCCCTATATATACGCAGCAAATGCTGTTTTGGTGTCCTATGTTTACGAAGCAAATGCTGTTGGTGCCCAATATTGAAGAGCAAATACTATTTTCGTGCTCTATATTCATGCAGCAAATACCGGTTTGGTGCCCTATATTTACGCAGCGAAAGCTGTTTTGGTGCCCTATATTTACACAGTAAACATCTAGAAACATTTTTCTTGTGAATTTGCTGACTGCGCAGTAAATGCTGAACTAGTGTGTAAGCCCACTTCTCGAGTTTTATTCCTCTCGCGTCGGAAATGTAGTCTAGCAGTGGCGACTTCTGTTTATGGGGTCCATGGTTCATAATGAATCGCACACTATATTTACTGAGTTTATCTGAGTAATACTAAGTAGCTATAAGGAGCGAAGAAAAAGATGACGAGCTTATGATAACCTGATTACGAGGGGACACATTGAAGCCCACTTCTGGAAAACGTGGAAACCCAAGCGTACATACATAAGAAGAGGTCATCATCATCCTTGCATTAGTCTCGGTCTGAATAAAATATGATGTGGCTTGGTTTTTCGACTAACTACCGTTTGACCTACCAGCCTGAGTTGTGGCTAGTGGCCCGCCAACTACTGACAGAGTTGTTCAGGTCGCTCATATACGCTTCTGTCTTGACCTAACTACTTTGACCAAGTTTAAACTGCTAAAATGAAATACCACTTAACGGTCACCCATCCAAATGACAATGGCGCCATTGTCATAGTGTCTAAAGTGGGTTAAGGTACCTTAACCCACTAATCTATCACTAACCCACATGTATCGAACAGTGCGCGCACCTTGCCACGACCGCTTCGATTATGTAAACTAAAAGAGATATTTTTTTTATAGGTTTTTCACTGACCAAGGACTTGAAAGACATTTATTGGGATCACACGGTCTTGTAACCAGTTCGATGCAAGAAGCCGCAAACAAGGGCAAAGATGCTGGCAGGTGTCCTGTTTGTGGACGGGTAATTACTACATAACAATACTGATTTATAGAAACCTAATTGATACAAGAATTCGTAGCTCATTCATATTAGGCTGTTATGTTGCATAAATTTTGTGGCTTAATTTAAGCTGTTCGCAAATAGTAGATCTTTTTCCAAAATGTACTCTCGACTTTGACCGGGCATCGCTTAAAGGTGTCTTTTTATTTATTTATTTTATTTTATTCTTTATTGCACACGTAAATTACATTGGTATTATAGTGTTATGAGATGTTATGTACAAAAGGCGAGCTTAACTCAAATTTGAGTTTTCTTACAGCAAACTCGAACTTGGGAACTATAATTGATATATGTATTTGACCATAGATCTTCCATTCTGTGGACAGCAGTCGATATATTTGTAGACATATCTAGCATTTATAGATAAAACATAATATGCTATTGCTGAAAAACATGTGTTCTAAGATAAAAAGTAATTGATTTGTGATTTACAGGTATACCAATGGAAATTGTTGAACCACGTGGCACGGGATCATAACTTGACGCTAAAACCGGCGCATCTGTCCTACAAGTGCACAGTGTGTACTGCGACATTTGGGATGTACAAACAGTTCGAGAATCACGTGTATTCAGCTCACAGTGTGGTGGCCAAGCGTGTAATGGACAAAGGCAAGACCGCTGCGTCCTCCGCTAAGAACCATAGTGAAACACTCCTTAAACCACTGAAAATTAATGATGAGATTACAATAATACCACAGCCGGTGAAAACGCCTGCTGCTGCTTCTAAAATTGATTAAGGTAATTTACACTTTTCTTACTTGGTATCCCTCCGAGGTATTTTTTCTAAGACAATTTATTGCTATAAATTTTAATTTAATTTAATTGCGAATTTAACTTTACCAAAATGTGAATAGCCTTTTTTGTAATCGATAAAATCATCACACCCATACAGCAGCTATGATTAAGTTATGAATTCCAAATTGATAACATTTCGTCAATGATTTGCAATATATCTTGCGTCAAGTATGTGTACACACATAAGTATAGGTATTAAATACTGTCAGAGTCAGTTGGGGTGCGGCTTTTGTCGGTTCGAGTCCAACAATCACGCCCGCGGGGGCTTCAGTGGGATTTCCGCACGAAAAGAAATATTAAGTATTGCAAGTTGCTATAATACGGTAGAACCTGAAACTGGCTGGCTGTTTTATATTTACTATTTATAGTATTGTTTTGAAATTTGACGGTTTCAATACAATACCTTCAATGTTACCCTATTTTTCTAAAAAAAATATTACTTTTTCGATATTCCCGCAAAGACTAATTAGGTATTCTTCTTCTTCTTTTTTCAATATGGCTCTAATTAGGTATCGTTAAAAATCAATCTTTCAAAGCAAATTTATATTTTATTATATTATAAGTTTCTGCTCGCGGCTTTGCTTGCTTGCGTAAGATCTTTTGAAAGTTACACTAAGCAACAAAATTTTATTTTTGCCTACATCGCTCATTTCATGATGATCTCTTTAGTAGTTGAGGTGTAAAAGTGTAACAAACATACTCACTTAAAACTTCCTTATAATGTTAGAGAAATACCAAACATAGGTAGATATTAGATAGATACATAGAGAACATTACTAACTGACTAACACTAGTCTATAGTCTAATTTTATCTTTGGCAATTTTAAGTAAATGCAAAGTAAAATGCAAATTCAGGTATATCTCTATACACATAAATAAAATATTGAAGTGATTAGGGCTGGCCACATTTGTCAAGGGACCGTTGGCGGCCGTGTGGTGAACAGTGAACTGCGATAGGCTGATGGAGAAATAAAATATTGAGCTTCAAAAACTCAAAAAGTTCTGAATTAATTGAGCACAATGAGAAATACTTGCTTCAGGGATATTCGTAGATAGCTATTTTTACCGCGTTAGTATATAACGCTGCATAATGGTTATTTCATTTATTTTTATTTTATTTTATACAATAGGTACAGAAAGAAACATATATGATTTTTATGAATGTTTAATTCTGGGTGAAGCCACATCCCAGACCGTTTGTAAATTATTATAATTATACTAGTGTTTATTGTTTTGGAAGTACGAACTGGTGTAGCTGAGCGATTGCAGAAAGTAAATGCATTTGTGCGTTCTCACAGTACAGCGATTGTCCATGCACATATGACAATATGATATACACTTTTTACATGTAATCACCTGAAGTACCCATTTGCGCAAATAAACAATTATTATTATGATACCACTAGTACACTAATTTGCTTGCCTTTTTATCTTTATGTTAATTGTCATAACTTGACGTTTCATTGAGTTTCCTATAAAAAGCACAATTGGTTCAAGTATTCTCTTAACAAAGGAACTGGCAACGGGTTCAAGTCCCGTATTGTATTGTTGACTGTTTTCAATTTAAATTTTTAGCAAAAGTTTACATATTAATTGTTAAAAAATGTCATACAATTTTACATGCTTCTGCAAACTGCTGTAAATACGTAAATTTTTAACCTATTGTGTGCTTAGGCTGTGCTATCAATCCATCACGGCTAATATGTTCGTATTATGCTTAACAAGTTTCAGTCCACCCTCAATGTGTGAACAGTATTATCAACTGTAGAGATACGACATTAAAAATAGGTGCTAGTACAAGACGTTGACCGTTTGCCAAGGGTGTGTCACGTTGAGGTTCTAGACAATAGGCAATAGTACTCTGTTTGTTGTAAATGTTTCTGATTACAAAATAAATTTAAACTAAACTAATGTTAAATGAATGGTTATTTACTGGTTTATAAATGTAACTTCATTGCTATGACGACATATCGGACCCTCATAAACACGCTTAATGTTATTTGTTACAGAATGTAATGTCGGCGTGATTGGGCGCCACATATCTTGGATGCGAGCTTGCCGTTACCTGCATAGAGGGTCTAGAGACACGTTTAAATTTTGCGCGGCGAGTCGAGGGGTGTGGTAACCTCGCACACCACTCCGATATTAGTGTACATTCCAATCTAGCCATTATCTTGATATAAACTCACTGTTGAGATAATAAACATAAAATGTTTATAAATATTATACATCGATTTTAGTAACAACGTCTTATAGTTACGTCAACCTTGACTACTACACTGCCCAGGCTTCCGAAAGCCAGTGATATAATCTCGCGATTTTAAGTAAAGTCACGTCATAAAGATGTGACACAGGCGGTCGATATAAATTTAATTAAAAATTAGGTAATTTGTACTTATTGGAATGTATACTGATTGTTTGAAGTAATACGACTCACGTAAATGTTAGACATACCTCAGCGAATCTTAGTTATGAGATATATTGTAATTTTATATTAAGATATTCGTCATATTCTGAGAATATTTGAGTGGAGTTAGAACCGATTTAATTTATGGAGAAAACAAATAGGTGCATTCGAAGTTGCGTTATTGCGTTGGTTTTCAGTATCCGTCTATGAATACCTTAAGGAAGTTTGGGCGTACTGCTGTATAATACTATAGTAAATATAAGTCACGGTTAGCAAACCTCATCAGCATAATTTGTTACCAATTTTTAACGACGTTTTATAACATTGTCTAGGCACAGCTTAATTTCCTACTGATGACACAACTTTATGATCTACATACTATGTAAGTAGATGACAGAAGTCTGGTCGTGGGTGAGATATGTGATTAGAATGTGTTAATTGGTAATAAGGTGTTTAATTTCGTTATGCACAGGTGGCTCACTATACACCATTGTATGTGTGACAATTGGTAAGCACGCGACTATGCCGCAGTGCAGTGATGTAAGAATATATTTATTGAGAATAACCATTACAACTACAATTGATTACTTCGACACCTACTTCAAACTGATTATAGGGCACAATTGCATATAGCTCCGCTTTTCTTATTATGATGACAGGGAGTAAAGAGAGGAGAAAATGTTTACTAATATATTTATTAAATTAGCAAAGTAAGTCTATGTCGTGTTTATTTGTGTATGCTGCGATCAGCAAAATAGATGTTTACTATTTAATATTATTTAATATTTTAATATCTAATTGCGTACAAGAGCATAAGAATAATGTTACTATACAAATACTCTTAACTTGACATCTTGAGCGTGCTCAATTACGAGACTTAAATTAGCGACATCCTAATGCGTTAACTATTAGACTTAAAAAGCAATATACTTCATTTATAAGGAAGTTTCAATTGATTTTACATATTGGTACTTTATTGCTCAGTATTTTATATTTCTTTATAAACATATTAGTTTATCAGATTTTAAATTGATTAGAATAATAATTAATACGATGGAACAAACCGTGTTATCATGTTTTATTTAATGCAAATCATCGGAATGAATAATTTCGAGAGATATCGATAGCGATATCCACGTTTAGTTCAATAACTTCGTCTATCGTAGTTTACTATTGGACACTCAGCCTCACCTCACCATAGGGTTAGGCTTTGACCTACTGTTTCTACGCTGTCCAGAACTGTTGGTACAGGGTTTTATTTCGAGATTTCCTTCTCTTGCAGTGAGACCGTCTGCTTATTTTTCCGTTCATCGTCTCTTACGACACCCTTTGGAAGCCATGGGGTGGTGACACTTGTATTCGTTCTTCGTTACCAATTGTGATACCATTGCTTTCATTGGTGACATCCGCCCTAAGGCTTTGGGTTTCTAACTTATATCGGCCACAGTCAATACAAACTATTTATTCGTCTTTCACAATAATATTTCTAGCAGAGATTGTTAACTTTATATTAAATAGTTTATCGTACCAGTTTTCTACTTATATATACCAATATGTCTCATAGATATTTTATTCCCGGCTGTCACAATTTGGGATGCATCAGTACCATCATAATAGTGCTATCACACTATTGCTATTATTGATTAATGTAATATAAGCAATGTGTTACTGGTACAGCAGCCGGGTTCGATCCCCGCTCAATGCAAATATTTGTATACATGAATATAGCTATTTGCAATGGTCTGGTCGTGCCTCGGAGAGCACGTTAAGGTTAAGGTTCCAGTTGTCATACAAACATCTATGGCAGTTGTTACGGGTAGTTGCGAGCCCTAAAAAGTTCAACAACTGGTCTTCAATATCGCCTATACTTATAGGTTGTGGGGGCCAAATGGCAATCGCTTCACGGAAAATATCGAGGTTCAATCTCAACGCAGTTAGACTGGAAAAAAGCGGACCCCGGATTCCGAGGTTACAGCTTCCGATGCGACTGGGTTAACGCACGGATGGTGTTAAAGCACTCTGTGTTACTGTTAGACAATATTACGGAAATGTGAGGTTGAGTTGCGGGCAAATTTTATTTTGCTAGCGAACGGTAATGGTTACCTATACGTTCGAAAATTTCTATATTTCATTATTCTTATGGTGAACGATGAAATCATATGAATGTAAGTATTTAAATAATGTCGAAGGTTGAAATAAAACCACTTATAAAGGGTTCTATCGCGATTTATTTGGTATTATTGTTTTGGTTGCGTTTCAGCACAATCTTTTAAAAGTGGTTTTAATTCAATGAGTGATATTCGCGTAAACTGCCGCCAGTATTATGTCGAATATTTTTTGTTATCGAACAGATAATTGCGTATTTTTTGTTAATTATTGTGTATTAACTAAATATATGACCATATCAGAATATCAGCGTTTACTGTGTTAGTGACCTTAAAGTATATGAAGCAATCTTGACGTAAGTTATATTCATGTTATGACTATTGCGGACATAGACTAGGAGACGTTGTTTTAGAAGTGCCTATAAAACATTATATTCAGTACATAATTATAACAAGCAAATAGTTTAGCTAGTATTCCTTTGATGTGCGTACCATATAATATTTTTGTAGATTTTATTATAGCTTGTCCAATTGTAACTATTGCTAAAAATTTAATATGAGATTTAGTTTTGGTTTTTTTCAAACCAGGACCATTGTACAAAACATTGTAATCTGCCTGTTTTATATAAAAATACTCAATCAAATGATGTTGTGATTTGTATTGAAATTAGAGCTGTAGAAAGAAAAACTAAATCAGAGGCACGTATTATTAAACGTGTACACTATACTCAATTGTACCGCAAGTGCCGCACCTAGACATTTTGTGAATTTGATACCATTTCAAACCAACCTATTATTTTGTCTTGTCCTTATGTATCATTATTTTGTATTAGGAGTTAGGTGTCGAACGATTTATTATTTATTTAAAGTATCTCATTAGTTTTCGGATTACTTTCAGTTTTAATATAAATTTGCTTTCAAATAGTGTATTCTGTTCACTTATTAGCATCTTGTTTTTGTTAAATATGTGAGGAACTTACATGAAAATTGAAAATTGTGTCCCAATTTCCATTTGTTTACTTAATTGAACCTGCATATTGTAGAGTGCCGATTTTCTTAAAGAGAATGTTGACTCCGTACAATAGGCGCTGTGTGATTTATTGAAATGTTTCGATTATAATATTCTGACTTTATCAACATAGTTTTATAGCAATAGCTGCTGTGTTATACTTATAAGTTTAGACACATAGAGTAATTAATATATGCGATTGCCCAGATATTTTGATATAAGAGGGGGCTTATATGTTGTGTTGGAGTGTGTGCGGCGAAATACTACATGATTGTGTCTAGGATGAGACATTCCTAATGAATTAATAGTTCTTTCATTGTAGCAATATCGGAGGTGCGTGGTAAATATTTATTATTTAAACTTAGTTGGTTAATTAGCTTTTAGTTGAATTGAAAATAAAACAGAGTAACTTAAAAAATATTTTCCCGCTATTGTGTTTTTCTTAGCTTATGTTTCAGATTTGTGTGATTGCTTTTGTAGAGCCAAAATAAGGTTCTCAATTCGATCATAATATATACCTACACAACACAATTTAAAAGATTTGTATGATTTTTTTGTTATCTTGTACATAACAGGTATCGATTAAGCACTTGTAATAAAGATACCATACCATTATGGATGTTTTAATTTGTAGTCGTGACTAGCGATTGTTACACCGTCCAAGGGGCTGCGCCAAGAAATTAGGGCCAAGGTAACCTCACTTGCAAGCATGTCTTAACGTTAACCCCTTTTTACTTAAAGAAACTATAAGACGATGCAAGTTGTGAACTAGTGTCGCTGCGAAATCGTCAGTCTCTCACTTACATTTAAATGGCGATTCGTAGGTACAATGAACTGGGAGTCCTGACACTCCGCGACCAATTTCACTGAATGCCATGATGGCCGCGCGCGATTTCCGTTAAAATAAATAATCACAACTTTTCAACCGATATAGTATTAAGGCTGAAATTGATAGGTGAGTAGGTAGTAATTAGGTAGCAATTATTGAAGCAAAAACAATAGCTCAATTCTGTTTAGTTTACTTAAACTAGTCGCTGACCAGCCATTCTGACGTCAGGATGGCTGGTGACATCGTTATTCCTTATATTTTTAATCCTTATATTTTGTAGTGTAAATAGTAGGCATAATTTTAATCACTGTCTCGATGCTAAATGAGGTAGGCAACCAGCCATTCTGACTGACACGATTTCCGTCTGGTCGTCGAAATAACACTAATATTCAATTTGTATAAAAAAGTTTTGTAGTTTCTAGTAACTTAATGTACTAGTTGAGTTGCAAACAGATATCCTGTCCCGTTTCCACAATTCGTGACTGAATGTGTCACTCTCTGTATGTAACGAAGCTGTGGTGCAGGTGCAGGCTTTCCTCTGGAGGTTGGGTGCCAGCAAGTCCCTCATAATAGTCAAAGGAAAGGAGTAGGTACAACAGCGGACCCCGGAACAATGAATGTTACTATTACAAATCGAAAAGGTAAGTAGGTACAATGTGGCCTAAATAAAACCGGTATATCAACTAACCAGCTCAGAGGAGTAAAATGTCGAAAGTTGCCCTTTTGAACATTCAATGCAAGTCATAGCGTTACTATCTGTCTGCTGGCTAGTTTTAAAGCTGAGTACATGACATTTACAAACTTTCCAAAGAAGAAATGGTTTCATACAAACTAAAAAGACAGACTAGATGATCCCGCGGCTCCGTCAGCGTTATGTCGGCCTTTATTGCAATGGTGGTTACCGCGATAAAAACATGAAATTTCTTTTTAAGTTAGGTACATAATTATGCATGGCAGAACGTAAGTATAGCTTTCAAATAATTTTCGTTAACATTTGTAGCACAAACGCTTTTCACTTAGAATTTTTACTTACGCATCGAAAACCTTTTCTGTGTAAAAATATAATGTGTGATTTATTAGCATTTTTAAAACTTACGCAAAACTTATACTGTTGTAACATTTCGTACATTGTTTAGGAAATCATACATTTAAAACGTTCCACATTTAGTCGCAATTACACATTTTCGCATAATATCAACTATACGAGTAGCGCCACGGGGTGGACTTTTTGCGAACGTTGACCTTTACCATATTACGATATTGATTCCCTTTTTAGAATGCCAGACGCATCATATGTGAGCGGTAAGGTACCAGTTATTCAAATGTAAAAAATAAGGTCAAAGCTCGTAGTTCGCTCATACTTACTATTGAACTCCCCGTGTAATAAGCATTGTTCGGAACGTTCTCTGTAAAACATAAGTGGGTAGGTACATTCGGCTCTCACATGCTGCATGAAATGAAAAGAAAATGACAATTACTTAGTTATTAAAAAAACACATATCTACATAAATTCAGGTAATCGCTTATTATTATTAGCGCAAGATCTAACGTGAGATATTGAGGAATATTAAGACGTTTGATTTAGAAGGCGCTTACGGTAACATGAAATTAAATCGACGGCGAAGTCCCCGGTGAATAAAATGGTTAAGTGCTATTACCACTTTAAGTGCCTATCATCGTCGTTAAAAGTCGTTATACACCTACTGATTTTTTTAGACTTACCCATAATTCATAGTTTTGTAGAAATTTTTATTATTATTCTCCGGTAATCATGTAACACATTTAACCCATAGTCTTCCATTACGGAATGAACATTTATCTCGATTAATCGGTAAGACACATTTTACCTATGTTAGTTCAATATTCATATTATTACGATGTTAACACTGAATACATAACAAAAACAAAATCTTTATAGGTATAGGTAAGTAGCAAAACGAAAAATAACTGCTATGATTTTACAAGAACAGAATCGTAATAATTTGTTACAAATACACTTCCTTAATGAAAGTATGGTAGAAAAACATCGTATTGTACAGATATGGTTTTCATAATATTGCAATTTTACGAGAATTAAATGATTATGTTCCATTACTTAGTATACATCTAAACATAAAAATCAGTATTATATATTTTTTGTAATAACTATAAGACTATACATCTTCATTTATTTCCATGGCCACTTAAGAAAAAATATATAAATATACCTATACCTAATATGACACCATAGGCCGATTACTTCAGGAGTTAAAACAAAATAACAGTATTTTGCTTGTCCTATAAATTTACTTTTGTCTATTATGATTTTATTCTCGGGGACGTCGAAGTATATCGAACTCGTATTACCTATACATGACGCTACGACATTCTACACAACGCTATTTAAACTCAAAATAAGCAAGCTTAACTTCGAACAGACTTCATGTCCGTGACGTCGCGGATAAAATGCAGAAGTGTTACTTTCGATGGTACGGCAATGTTACCCTATTTATATACCTATATCATCTATGGGCAATGTTGTACGGCGACTGCCAGACTGCAAATGTCTGGTCAGAAGTCTAAAAAGTACTGGCTTGGTGTCTTAGCTGGGTGTCAATGGTTTTACTACAAAAGATTGTACGAAGTGGATAAGTAAACGTTTAACATTGATGTGTGCCTCGTCATATCTTCACCTAACGGCCTTCGTCCTCAATTTAGAATTTTAGAATAACAAGTTTTGCACACAACTGTATTGAAGTTCGTAGTTTGAATATGTACGCATAGAGTCCGACGCCACGTGATGAAGCTGACGCATTGGCTACAAAACATTACACACATTAAACACGACGCATGGTCTACATAAAAATTTAATCCGGTAAATAGCATCTCCAGACGTTTTGGACCACCTGTGTGGGGTGTCATTACCTAGTTCTTTCGAAGTGTTACGTCAAAAGATGTGGATTCGCTTCCCGCTTAAGCCGTCCTTACATGAGATATTCAGAAAGAAACTGCAGTTTCTTCAACTCCAATTCCACAAATCCTGTGGAAATCGTCTATTTGTTGATGCTTTTTGAAAGTTGCTTTGGAATCAACCAAGTTGGTTTGTTAACACGCGGCCTTTTCATTATAACAACTCAAGTTTCGTTTGAGTTACCCAAAACGGGCTTAGTTTGAATATCTTTGCTTGAATATGCCAATTTATTTACATCTGTTAGTTAATCTTTCTTAATTGATATTCTTATAGAAATCTATTTTGCGGTCAATAAGCAGAAGTAACGCCGGCACGGCTTAGTTAGATATACCTACCGAGTTACCTTGCAACAAATAAATAGTTAAATAGTTATACAGGGTGGAATTTTGTAATGCCACCTGAAGGGGAAGTACTCTTAATACTGTAGATAGAAAATTTTACTCAAAGGAAACGTTCCTTTATTTTTGAAAAGAAACAAAACTGTATTCAACGATTTTTAAAAATTTGCTTGCCGCACCCAGTAATCGAACCGACTAAAATCTGTAAAAATTGCACCCTGTACTTTTATTGCATCGATCGTTAGGGTCAATTATAAGAATGAAATCTCTCTAACAAACTTTATAAATTAAATGAAAGGAAAACAATGAAATCTTAAATTAATGGTTCAATGGGTCAAGTTAAAGCACTTTTACTCAAAGATCCATCTATTAACTTATGTTATTAATTAATAATTATTATCACTGACGTCTTTTATCCATTAAAATGACGAAATACTATTGGTGGTATGGAGAGAGATATCGAGATCGACCGGCACCAACTCGGTTTGTACTGAAAATAATAGTAGAAAATTTCAAGAATACGGGTAGTTTCGGAAAGCGACGGCTCATCAGAACAACTTTAATTTAGGACTAAATGTTTGTATCGAGCAATTAATTAGTTAGTTTACCATTTTCGTTAATAATTAAAATAATTTAGGTTTTCATTGTTTTCCTTTCATTTAATTTATGAAGTTTGTTAGAGAGATTTCATCCTTATAAATGACCCTAACGATCGATGTATTAAAGGTCCTGTACCTGCAACTTTTATAGATTTTAGTCGGTTGGATTACCGAGTGCGGCAAGCGAATTTTCCAAAATCATTGAATGCAGTTTTGTTTCTTTTCAAAAATAAAGGAATGTTTCCTTTGAGTAAAATTTTCTATCTACAGTAGGTATTAAGAGTACTTCCCCTTCAGGTGGTATTACAAAATTCCACCCTGTATAAAAATAATTAAAAGAGTGCGTGAACATAAGTGTAATGAAAGGTGGGTTGAGTATTATGTTGATGATCTCGCCTAGTAAATAAAATGGCGTGCTCCGTACGAATAATGTATCCACGGAGCACGTAGCGTGCTCCGTATCCACAATGGGTTCAGATAGTAAGTACTGCCGGCTTGCAGGAAAATTCCCCGAGAATAGAAGACGAGCTCACACCGCACCTTTGCGAGTAAGCGCCTTGGTGATCCTTTGACGAGAACATACTTAGGTAGTGTTTCTCACGGTTCACTTACGAAGTCGTGGCGAATGGCACACGGCAGGTTGTTTTAGTGTGGTAACAGCCCTTATATACCCGCGCGGTTTCCCCGGGCCCACAGAATGAAGAAGGTAGGTAGGTAGGTACTGTAATTTTTTCCAACCTTATCAAAAAAGGGCTCTGAAGATCTTAGTGCGTGCCCAAAACCATACAAGTATTTTTATATGTAGGTATATAGTATATATTTATTTGTATTCTAGAACCCTCTTCTAGAAGAAAAATTTGAGAATTATTCACTTTAGTCACACACACTATATAACTACTGACCACTAATAAATAATTTGTGAGTACTAGCGCTAGGCTACCTTTTTGATGGAAATGCCCTGAGAGGTTACATCTCTATACACAAGTGAAAACAAAGTTAATCACCAATAATAACAACATAAACACATGACAGATACTCTTTTCACTGTTCTTTAAAAGTAATCGATTCGGCTACGTCCTAATTGGGACTTACTTGGGAATTACTTTGGACATCTGTGTTACCTTGCGACTATTAAGAATTGATTTTATAACAAGAAACAACAAAGTAATTTGTTCATACTTAATTATTGTCACTTTCTCCGAAAGTGGAAATACTATTTCTGAAAAAATCTAATTTTAAATTGTTTATCGTAGTTATTTACTTCAGTATTTTGGTGCATGATTTCTAGAGTGAAAAAAAGTGGTGCGCCTGTCATTGTATTGTATCCCCAACATTACGAGTGGTGGGATCGTGAACGAACAGTGGCAGGTGACAGTTAATATTACGATCATGTGGTGGCAGGTGGTGTTCCCGGTTTCGTGTGTGATCTTGACCGCAGGCATGCCTGTCATTAATGAACCGTTCACTAGTGCAACAGTAGGGGTACGTTATTTATTTATTGATTTTCAATTTTATTTTAAGTGATTTGTAATGTAAATTTTTTTTTTCGATTGTTGCTTCGTTTTGTTTCGATTGGTACAACGACCTAACAATTTTTGCAAAGCGAGCCTGGAAAGGATTAAGTATAGAGTTATTAAATATCGCGATGTAATATCATGATACGAGACGTGTTCGCACATCAATGGCATCTATTTGTATACCTACATATTTGTAGGTATATTATAGGGATACGCACGCGAAGATGGCCGATTAAAAAAAACAAAATTGAAATTCAAAATAGCTGCCCTCCGCTTCATATAAATAATTATACATATTTATTTGGAAAAGGTTTAAAGAGGGATTTTTATATTCTACGACATTGTAAGATATCAGAAAATAAGCACAGCTTAACTAGCTTGTATTATGAGATTTAGAATGCGGAATAACTTACTTATATACTTACATTATACTCATACATTTGTTTAGGTAACTACTTAACTAAACGTGTACACAATCTTATTGTGTCTATTTATTATTTTTATGTTTGAAACGCATTTTAAGGATTAAAAACCAATATCGATCCACTAATTAGTCAGTTAGTTAGCCTAGTTTATTTGTTCAATATGTGTCTTTATAAAATGTCGTCACAATTGTTTACCTATAGTAATATAGTATAGCAACCTGAACAAATAGAGTATAGATACATTTTTCGTATAAATACATACCTACCGATATAGAAACATGCAGACCAATACAAATATGTATACCTATTTGCACTGAGCGAGAACCGACCCGTGCCACTTGCGTAGCAGTCAACGCTCTACCGCTACGCCACAAAGGTTGTCTTTTGGAGCATAAGTAAGCCCGAGAAACAAATGGATAGATTGTTTGAAGGAGGGCAGGTCAAGGAAAAAGTTACTGGGGATATGATGTCAAAGCAAAGTTATAAAAGTAGATAAACTTTTTGCGTAATAACCGGGAAATGAACAGAATAGAAGACATTCATACATAATTCTCACGCCTATTTTCTTCCGGAGTAAGCAGTATCAATATACCGGCATCTGTTTCTATATATCACTGTGATACATATATATAAAAATTCATAATTAGATATCTTATTAATCTTATTAAGTAAGTGAGGTATGTCAAATTAAGAAAACGTAATGGTTACCGATTCACGCATGCTTGAAATAATAACGTATTTTCCATTTCAAGTTCAGTCTTAGGTACCTACCAATGCTGGTATGGTGTGTGTGAAGTTTACTTTTTTTATAGGTAATACTGTTATATAACAAAGTCTAATTAGATTTCTTTTTATGGTACTAGGTAAGTAATGAGACATGTCGAGACAATTATATCTATACCAAAGTGTGCGAACTGTTACTTTTTATAGCGAAAAGATATTATTATTTTAATTCAAATGCCTCAAGCGAGTTACATATAAAAAGTATCTATTGTTATGCTGTGTATCATTATTATGCTGTGACATTTATAGTTATGTATCACTAACATTTGTGAATGTATTTTCAGGTAAACTGTGTCGACTATAGTAACGAAAGATTAACTACAATATTGAATGAAGGTAAGGTATTATAACTGTAAGTATTGTTGGTTAAGTCACTTTATTGGGATGTTTTTAATATTCATAATTGTAATTTTGTATAGGTTGGCGATCAAAAACTCCTCTCGGCAGAAAAATTCTCAGGAAACGATCAATCCCGGACATGCCCACCCAGTTTATGCTCAACCCTCAAATAATGGCTCGGCACTTAAGTCGTGTTAACCTTATTGACAATTTGATACCGAGAGATTATTTAGTGAAAGAACATGCTAAATTAGTGCACGATATTAATAGTTTAAGTCAAGTAGTTTTCGTCAGGCCTTTAGTCGATGACAACAGAGATTATGAAGACTCTATATTTCACGACACTATTGAGACGGCTTCGACTTCGACTACTAGACCATCATTTACCATTACTAGTACTACAAAACCATTTGTTACCACTACGAAAGGTGAAATACCATTCATATTGGTCGGCGGGGCCAGTCAGCGGCAAGTTGTAAAGGGCCAACCCCTCGTTTTTGCAAAACCAACGGTTAGTCTTGTTGGAACATCAGTATCTCCAGTGGCGAAACATCCCTATCCATTTGTAATGCATCGAAAGCCCGTTAAAATATGTGTAACCTCTTTACCACTAATGCCTACACCGAAACCTGTAACAAAGACAATTTGGGAGAGATTTTTAGAATATTTTATTCCGAAGAAAAATTTGTTTAGTTAGCTATAACAATGGTGTGGGGGAAATTATCAATATTCTATGAAAAAATATTTATTAGGTGAAAATAACTACGTGTACTTAATTTTGTTTAACACTTAACACTTACTGGGTGATCCATGGCTGCCAGATTTTCTTCTTATTATCTCTGTGGAGCATTTAGATATTATGTGATCAACGGGTACCATATTTTGTTCTAGTTATCCGTTAAACACTTTTTGTGTAAACTACGGGTATTATTGAGTTCCCGCGGATCTCCTAGATGGTCTACTAGGTGTTCCACGGGTAGGTTTTAGAACGCTACCCAAGTGATATAGGCACTTATTGATATGTTGTTATTTGCATAGTAGTTTGTAATAATGTAAAGGTATATACCTATTATGAAGTTAGCAAGATGCATGAACGTCAGATAGCTATAGTAACGTGAGTTTTTATAATGTTTGTGTAGCAACATGCGTGCCGGTGCGCCGCTGCAATGACTACCGCCACTCGCGTGTACTAGTTAATTACACAGTCGATTATGTATTGTCTTCTTTTTTACACTTTTACGCGTCGGAATGGAAAAGTTGAACGTCTTATGTATTATGATACAAAATTATAATTTTCCAATGTACGTTATGTCATCACCACCTATTGTGTTCCAGTACAATGTTTACTAGCAACAACGAGTTCAGCATGAGATTAGTATTTTTTGAAACTCAATAGCTCACACTCATAAGTAAGTCTGATCGGAGTCGGTGTTGGAAGTCTAATGTGCTTCAGTCCATTTTTGGTGCTCATGTGCGAGCATGTCTTTGAGCTACATACAACTGTACACCATTTGCTGATCTAAAAGGAGTGATCACAGGTTGAGCTAAGAAATGGGCGATACTGTCCACTTAAATAGTACCTAATAGTGGTTAGAGTACAGTTTCAAATTGATTTTTACCGTTTTATTTATTGTTGGGTAGTTTTTTTTATGTCAATAAGAGTTACGTAACCATCTTCTCATGGCTTTGGACCCACAGACGAGCGCATGGGTCAAGAAATGCGCCCTCTGTCCTCCAGATCGTAACTGACACACAGAGATATGGACTCTCGATATGGTCGAAAGCATAATGCCACCTTGGCGAAACGGAGACGCTCGCTCACTCCGCTTGCAAATGTGAAAGTTTGACTGTTTGTTAATTTGTCATTAAAGGGATAGATTAATGCCTGGAATAACACAGGCATACACATAGGCACTTTGAAAGGCACGGTTAAAGGTTCACATGGGTTGCTGGAACCGGGAACGGGATACAAAATTCTACCTGGGTGAAGCCGTGGGTATTAGCTAGTATGTTAGTGGGAATTCTAAGCCAGTCGTTTTTTTGCGGTATTATTGGATAGACATCTGTCAAATTTTACGAAAATGTTTTATTAAATTAATCTTCATAGGTAGGGTAGACTGGGTACGGTTGAAACAATTTTCATTCAAATGTACATAACATTGGAATTATTTGACGGAATTTATTGATGTTTAATTATTTTGAAAGAAAATATATCTGTCCTTCAATCAGGACATGCATTGTGGCTTCTGGTGCATTAATTTTGCTACAAGGTTAGTTTATATACAAAGAGAGAAATTGTTACAACCGACCACATGGCAAGGGCGGTTGTAACAGGGAATGGGGTCAATTATAACACGAACCGTTTGAATAATTTAATGGGCTTTATTATAACAATCAATAGTTTTATGTCGTTCAGGCTAAAGACACCACCTTCTTAAATTGAATTAGTACTTCCAGCTACATTATAATTAAGCAATAAGTATAAAAATTATCAAAATGAAATAAAACAAATCTTCTTAGGAAACTCATACCATATTTTTTTATAAAACTAATCAATCTAGTAATCGATCTTGTGAGATCAATGAATTGAAACAGTTTGTAATTATATTCTTAGTAATCGTATTTATATACCTAATATAGAAAAATTGCCATACAGAAATATTACTTAGTTTCGCAGTTATGGCAAATGTAGGGCAGACCACCTGCAGTGCATTCCTCGTGTGCCCAGAGCTGACAACACCATCCATTGTTCCCTGGACCTGTTTTCTGAATATAGTGACAGACATACGAGGCAATCGGATATACACATATTGTTACAACTGTACCCATTTGGTTTGTTATAACCGTCCCCATCGACCATTTTGGCAGAATACGACTCATAATAACGCAATGCGTAGTTTAAAATAAAAACAAAACACTTTCTCTTTTTCGTAATAAAACGCGTATCAATATAATAAAACGCTAAAATCAAAATATTGAACCATAAACATAAAAATGGAAAGAAACTGCAGGCAAAAATACCTACTTTAGGTCGTCAAAAAGTAATAGGGTCTCCTGTGGACAAGCACAGAGCGCCGCGGCTGAGGCAACATTGTGAATCATGTTCATTCGTGTTGCCTGCTTCTTTTCCCCCTTGCACCCCTATGTCCTATGCCGCCGGTTCGGGAGATACTGACGTTGTTATAACCGTCCTTTGTTACTATCGTACCCAGTCTACCCTACCTACTATTTAGGTAGATATTTACTTTTAGGTACCCAAAATCATATTTTAATATTGTTTGTTTAAAAATTCCACCAAAATGCCAAATTATGTCATCTCAGATGCGACTCAGATGACATAATGTGGCATTTTGGTGATTTTTTTTTGAACTACAGATTACCTAATTGGCATGACATCTGATTCTGATACCGTGTTTTATTTTGGTGGGATAATGAAAAGTAGTGAAAAATACTCGCAGGAGACGTGGCTTATATATACATTTTAATGGATGACGTCACGCTGTTGCTTCAGCACAGATTAAAATATTGAAATAATGAAACAAAATTTTATTTCCTTATTTAAAAATCATTATATTAGTAGTATAACTATGATTTATCATTCGATAAATAGTTGTCATATTACCCGGGCATGATGTGAGGTGGAGCAGGTACTTGGGAGTTCCTAAACAGAATGAGGTCTCAGGTCCGCTCCTGTAGGGCAAACCGGTGGTGGTTATGACTGTGGTGCACCTCTGGAGTCGATGAACCACCTCATGTTGAGCCCGCTGTGCTCTTGTATCTATATAATTTGCCTACCTAAATGCTGAATGAGGCGACGGAGATGACGTCAATGTCGCTGGTTTTGTGCCGGATGCATCTAGATATAGTGCCCGTACCAAATTTCTAAAAAGATCATTTTAGATTTTAATCAGATTACTAAGGTTTAGTCCAAGGGCCTGCTGACTGGGCTTAACTTTAAAAACATTCATTTACTTTAAAATCACGAAACGGATTCAGTTTTAGTCAGTATTTACATAATATAGACATATGTAATGTGAATCATTAACTAATATCCTGAACCTCTTGCAATCTCGCTGAGTGTATTGTGTTACGCATTAATAGCTTGTAAAAAAATCTGCAAAATAAATCACATCTCATATATTTTTCTAGTAGAGGTTATATGTGAACTTGTTTGTAATATTTTTGTAAGTCATTAATTACAGTAAAACCAGAAATAAGTGAAGAATATCTAATAAATAAATCCATTCGTTCTGGAATTTAATGGGGACCGAAATCACCCTAACGTGTAACATTCGATTTTGTTCTCGGATTGTCCCTCGGTTAACATACAGTTTGCTAGCTACATGTATAGGATTACAACTCAAAAGCAACACGGCACAGTGGACTAAACCATTTGATCGGATTTTCATATCTCATACGGGACAACCTCCTTAGAAATAAGTAGCTTACTTCAGAAAGCAACGGGATGGATAAGTCAAGATTTATTTTGAACAGATCTCTTAATACCCCGTTTGAGCCGGCCAGGGAGAGGGGAAGACAGGAGTGAAAACAAACAACTTCAATTGTTTACGTTTTGTAATTTGGCTAGTTAGTGGGTTCTCAGATCTAAACAATACAATGGCATTGTTTAAGCCGAAGGTAGATATCACACTAATACAAAGATCTTATGTGAAAGTTGTTTATTTTTTTAATCAGAGTATGTATGGTTCATTCCCACATTATAAATCACTTACGTGGATTAATTAGTTTATTGTAGCACATTTATCTCTAATGTTGTTGTAATTATATTTTAAGTATTAACACATTTCTGCTATATATATTTGAGGCCGTTATAGCACAGTGTAAGTTCTCTTAGACATGCAAGTTTTAAAATCCAAGACAAAACAAAACGATAGTAACAAAACGTTCATGCATCTCGCAAAGAGAAATTTCCAGAATAACTTATTATTAAGTACTTAACTAAACAAATATATTATTTATTTAATATAGCCTATTTAATATATGATAACACTAATAAGTCTTACTAATACTTGATTTTAGTGAGACTAGTATTCTACTTATTATAATAACAATAATATAATAATACTAAATTACGTACGCGCACTTATCGCAACAAGTGGCTCGCGTGTACATACTATCTATTATAATTACAAAGTTGTACATTGATTCGATTAAGTATAGGAAGTATTGTTATTTTAAGCTTCACCTAATTTAAGTGCGAATAATATAATTAAATATATAATATCTGAAAATGCGACTCCCTAATGAAGATAATCCTCCACATAATTAGCATCAAGTGTACGGTATAAGGCAATGAATTATTGCCATAAAATAGCCTAAAGATTAATAAACGGGACCAATAGAATGGTTTGGACTGCATAAGTTACAAAAATTTACGTCTTGTCTGCTATTGAGACAGCTAGGTACCTGTGACTCCACAACATGTGTACATTATAGTGTTGAAGGTTTACAAATATTTACAATTCGCTAACATTAAGTAGATGAAATTGGCGAAACGGCACAGAAGATTAGACACATAAAGTATAGACTCCAGAGGCAGACTCACAACAAGATCGTAGGATGAGAGACCGAGAAGTATCCGAGAAAGATGTTGATACGACGACCGTATCAGAGAGAAGTAAAGTAGAAATAAGTAGACTGACCCCATCACCACGTAGAGACCTCACCACAGACAGAGAGCCAATTATTTTTTTATCTAATCATGTATTTTCCCAAAATGTATTTTTTTCAATCATGCTTTATTGGGTTTGCCCAATAGTAAAATGGAAAATATAATAATATTAACTTATAGATAAGAATTGAAACTGGCACTTTATACAATGTTTTAGTTAAATATATAGAAATTGAAGTACCTATTGTAAGTAGTTATATACTTATTCACTTAAAATAAACATGAAAGTAAGCTCTAAAAATGTACTTTTTACAACCATGCTTCTTAATTGGGACCTGCTAATAGTAAAATAAAAAATATAAGACTATTTATAAAAAAAAGAATAAAATATTTTAGCTAAACGCATATAAATTAAAATATTGTAAGGACACTGCAAAAATAAACAATAGATGTATATAATCTCTAAAATTATTCAACCATGCGTATTACCAACCCCACATAGTACGAGTAATAAAACGGAAAGTAGAAGAATTGTTTTTGCAAATGATGATTTTTACCTAAGTACACAAAAATACACATGAACTTTATAGTATCATAAGCATATTCTCCCTTAAAATAAACATTGAAACATTGATTTTTACAATTCCAGTGGCGTAGGACCATTCGAGCAACAGTAGGCAATCCACTGTATGTTATGAATACGTAAGTTAATATATATATTATACATGCTAATAATATATATAGAGTAACTAAATATGTATACAAAGTAGTATTTCATCCTACCTGAAGGGAAGTACTCTAAACATTGGAGATGCCAAATTTTATCAACCGAAAACAATTGAAGTAATGTTTTCGGTCGTTGTTTGTCGTTTTTAATAGGACAAATCCGCAATCAAATTTTATCACATCGGTAATGGAACAGCCAAAATTTCAAATAAGTAACATTTTGTGTTCAATAGATAGGGTTAAATGAATCTCTCTGAAAATAATAGTAAAAAGAGGAAACCCATAAAATTTAAACTTTTAAGTTTTATGGTACAATACATAAACAAGATAGACAATATTAGCATAAAATAAAAAAGAAAGAAAATAGGATGAAAAGCTTTGCATTTAGTGTTTTAAATAGAAAAAGTGACACGTAAAGACAATGGACTGAAGAAGATTGAAGAAGCAGGGTTCAGTAAGGGTGAATGGTATCAAGGTGTGTCATTGAAATTATAAGTTAAGCCTTGATGGAATTTCTTTTATAGCATATTTTAATAGAGAGATTTGATCCTTACGATTTACCTATCTATTGATGCCATAGAGGAATAGTTATCATTGTTTTGTTGGTTTTTATACGATGAGTTTCCAAAAATTTTTGGAATCCTGATTTATATCTAGCAAAACTAAATGAATTAATAAAATTTGCTATCTCTAGTATTTAGAGGGGGAAAATCCAGGTAGGGTTAAAATTCCATCAGATAACATTAAGTACAATAATAATTCAAGTACTTAAATTCAGACCAATCAATGGTTAGCCATATCCTAAATAATTTACAAAAAGATTCATCTTAATCAGCTCAACTTATCTTATTAATTTACTATGAATATAACATTCTTAAAACTAACTTAGGTGTATGAAGACAAACGCAATTTTGAAGCGATGACCATTATGAAAAGAAAATCTTAAATTAAGGATGTTTTGATTTATCGAAGTGTGTTGTTAGGTGACGATTTAGTGCGGGCATATGGGCAGGTTAACGACAAAGAACACATTGAGCTCAATCAGCGCAGCCAGGACTAAGTATGCAGCGTATACCAGAGCGCAGGTAATCCCAATTCGCCAGTCCAACTGGAATTTGTTTAGCAACAGGGAGCCGTACAACACGAAAAGTGTGGACAGCAAAGAGATTGCACTGTAGGATAGGCCACTGGAGTTTATTGTTACCTGAAATATTAAAGGCAAAAAGTTAGTGAGTTCATATTAAGAATCCCTAACTTTATTAAAATGTAAAATAGTTTGGGAAAATTTGGATAGTACGGGTACGGTTAAGGTTTAATTTTGGGCTCATTTTAGGTTTTGAGAATCATGAAAGGCCACAACCGCAGCCCTCGGACATTTTATAGCTGTTAATTAGATTTGCGTCCTGTCCCGAATTCAAATTTCTAAATTTCCTTCACCCAGGATCACCCAGGAACTGTGACACAATTTTTTATCACCTTGTTAGGTACATTTACCAATGGACATAAAAGTAATTGTTATGAGATCGCAATGCAACAGTTCGAATAGAAATTATGTCTTTATTCTGCCTAATAACACTTTAATAGTTAATAACACGTAAAAAGAGTTATAATTTAAAGAATTAATATGGAATCAGTTTAAATAAATGTTGGTAAGCTAATGTAGTTTTGTCATTGTGTAAATATAAAAAACAACACTGGCATTAAGAACAAATTATAACTGGAACAATTATTATGAGTTATATTAGATTAGAATATTCATATTGTTCTTGTTATAGAGACATGTTTCTCGTTTTTATAGGTAAGGAATTTAGTGAGAGGATTATCTAAATAGTTTTAAATAGATATATACTACTATTGTATTTAATGAAAATACACTAAATAAAAATATTGATCCATAGTCATGTGTTTTATTTTGCCTTTTTATCTCGGTCCACACCCTTAGCATCGAACGAGTCTTTGGCGCATGCTTCCTTCTTGGGATATGTGGACCTCGAGCTTCAGAATATAAACTAAGGACAATGCTATGAGTATGATAGTTAAGTATTAAACAACATAAAAATATTTACCCAATGATTGCCTGGAACTGTAGGATCAGCCAACGATTTGATCAGCCAAGGCAGGCCCAAACACAACAGAATATCGAAAGTGTTTGATCCGATAGAGTTGCTGATGCCCATTGTTCCATGACCTATAAGACCATAGACATTAAAATTACTAGCGTAAGACGACACACAGACGGCGTTACCGTTTAAAAATGTCAGTGGCAGTGGCTTGTGACATTTAATATAAGTGGCAAGTCTATTGCCATTAACCGGACACTTATAACCTGCGATAAATACACACATAACTTCGAAAAGCATCGAAAAGTCATTTGTGTGTGCCGTGGTAAACGGGACGAGACCTCGTCTCAGCAGTCCATTACCCATACCACTAGGTTACCGCGGTACATACAGTTACAAATTATATTATTATTTTATAACAACCTCTAGTACTCAACTTATCAGCTGACTCATCGAAAAAGCGAGTGACAGTTCAAATACGACTAACTACCTAATTTTGTAGAGCGTTCTTTCTATTGGACATTGAACTGCCAGTTTGGAGAATTAAATTCTTCTTCTTGTTCATCTTCAATGTTTCTTCCTATCGCATGAGAAAGAGAACGCTTTGCCAAACACTTTTGCTCCCGAAGTGACAAGCCAACTATCGAGTAGGTAATGTATGTAATGTACCCATTTAGAAAATTTATTAAAGCATCTAGTTTCAGGACACAGCAAAACATAACGACAATTAAAAATAATTATAATCTGATTACTAAAAACAATCGATTTTTGCTCACGTTTTTTCCCGCCGGGGTAGGTAGAGGTAAGAGCCTACCATTTTACTCTATTCTTACATACTTAACAAGTTTCCTCAATTACTATTTAAGCCTTTCATGCCCGTCGGTTTCGTTTACTACACAAGAACATTTTTTTTTCAAAATTTTGATAATTTTGTCAGTGTTATAAATGAAATGATAAAAGGCCATCTGAGCCTTATTATAATTCAATTCATATACTTTTCCATATATTTATTAAAAAAAATATGTTATTTTTTGTAAAATGACGCCTTTTAACAAACTATTGAGAATTAGAAAAATTGAAGCCCATATACTGAACTAATTTACCTTGAACTGTAACTAATACACTGGATACAGCTTCTGGTAGACTGGTGCCAGCCGCCAAGATCGTGAGGCCCGTGATGCTGTCGGGCACGTTCAGAGTGTCACCTACACAACAAAGTTAATTCTATTACACAAAACATTTACTTACTCTCTTGGGATATTTACAGATATCAAGTTTAAGGTCTGTTTTCTAGAATGCCTGTCAAGTGTGAATCGACTCTCAGAATGATATCAGAATTGTCTACTACAACAACATCTATTCTCCAATCTAGTTATAAATTGAGATTCAGACTTGAACGAGAGTTGAACCAACTATACATATCATTCAATTAAATGTGATACACTTAGCATTTACTTGTATGATATGTATACATTACATTTGGTAAAAAGCATGTTTCCTTTTTATATTTTTAAACTGTCACATACTACACAAGAGTCCATCAATTATATTATTTACAATCGTCCACTTAATTATTAATACAATCTTTATTTCTTTCTTTCTTTATTTCTAGCTATCTTCTATATTCATCTATCATAGAAAGGGGAACAAAAGGTTTATAATTATGATGGTTATATGTTACAGAAACCAGTAATGAACTGTTGAATTCAAAAGATGGTTAAGTGACCATATTATTATTTAACCATTGATGCGTATATCGCAACAGGGTAATCGTTAAAAGGATGATGATCATGGATTGCTTAGTCGTTACATTAAACACACTACAAAAAGAAACTAAAAAAACAATTGTTCATAATTACCAAGGACGGTAATCATCCAGGCTACAATGTACGAAACTCCACCTATCCAAGTGATGCACATCAGAAAAGTAAGGGGGTACAAGCTCGGCCGCCGGCGGCAATCAGGTATTGTCAGCCACAATACCAAGCTAGTGGGCCATGTTAATATCCACAGCAGTTTCTTCCAAATTGTGGTCTTCTCCCCAGGCCAGGACCAAACGGAGCTTGAACTTGTATCTGGAATGCAAATGAAATTATATGATGTGACGCTTTCCACGATTTTTAATTTTACAGATTCGTGCCTGACTTCACGGAAAGAAGTTTGTCTGTAGTAGGTACTACATTCACGTTTGTCAAAGTAAATGCATCCGTGTCTGCCTCGAAACCTCACAACGTGGAAGATAGGCAGGTAAAGAATACCCCTGCATTATAATAGTACCTCTGGGTAAGTAATGCGAGGGTTAGTTGTAAGTCCGGGTTCTTACTTCTATTATCTTCATGATCCAAGGTCTTCACTTTGGAACCAAAGATCCGCTTACTCCATCTCTTTTTGATTTAGCTTATAATTTACTGCCATCTGACCTCCCTACCTCTAGAGAACAATCTCCACGAAAGCCTACTCCGTTAATCAGAACCCTGGCCCCGATTCATTAGCAGTCATTATCAGAATCGGGGCTTAGCAGGGGTACCGACAGCGAATACAGGGGCATATAGTTGATCTCTTTGGTTAGCCATGATGGTATCCAGTTTATTATTCAATATTTTTAACTGTATCTGCCTACTAACATATTATGGTAATATAATTAGCATAGTAGAATAATACCTGAACCAGTCGAATCGTGGCGTCTCATTTCCATCATTCCTTTTTCTAAGTCGTTGCATTGGACCGTATGACTCATTCGGCGTGCTGCGTCCAAGGGATGGATTTTCTCTGAATCTGTAAACATACTAACTGTTTTAAGAAAGTAAGTAATTGTCAATAATAATACGAACACGCATTACAAAAATCTAGGTTAGAATGACCTCCGTCTTCCATGAGCGCGGGTCTGGTAGTTACACCCTAGTAGAAGCAGGTCGCGCCTCCATATACTCGAGGGCTAGATGTGGACACTGTGGTTACCACATCGGAGAAGGGGTTTATCTCCAAAGAGGAGTCCTCGGGGCAGCCAGGGTGCGAGAGATATGTCTTGTATTATCTCAATTCCGGCAATCGAAGACACAAAGACGATTTCTTTTAGTCGGTTAGAGCCCGACACAATCATCTCCACCGACTTTGGCAAGGGTGGTATCCGTGGAGATTAGGCGCACGATAAAAAAGGTATATTCTACATTATTCTTAATACTTGGTTCTTGTGGAATCCAAGGGAATCCAACAGAGAGGAACGTTTTGACAGTTGATGCTTTGTGGGTTGTAGACACTTTAGTCAGTTTTTTTGCCTTGAATGTATATGTTTCACATAAAAATATACAGTCAGTTTATAAGTGCACAAAATTATAAAAAAGTTTCGATTTTAAAAAAGTCCATCATGTTTTGGCTGATGTTAGTACTAATCATCACTGTAATTACAATACCTACTAACCTTTGGGAATTAACGGCGTTGTTTCTGTGTACGGCTTCGGTTTTTTGAACGTCCAGCATCCACTTTTGACAAAGGATCCCAAACGGCTGTTGAATATCATAGCTAAAAGAAAAATAATAATCCATCGTTATCCTTTTTTAATCTAGGACACTTTAACTTGACTTCTACTCGCCTTTGCTATAAGCCTACTGCTCGGGTGTGCGGCGACCCTACGACGCTCGTGTAGAATGAAGTACGAATAATGAAATGTCACTTTACCTAGAATGTAGAACGTGTACATGAGGACTAGGAGCAGAGCTTCGTGCCAATAAATCACGTCATCCAGTAGCGTAAGTATGAGCGCCACCACCGCCACGGCGTACATGATGCAATCCCTTGACACCGACCACCAGTCCAGATCGACGACCTGCAAATAATCATAACATAACATAAACTCACTATATCCCCGAAGGGGTAGGCAGAGGTGCTACGCCCACATTCCGCCAGTTTATGTTAGGTCCCTGTGTAATAGGTGGCGAGCCTATTGTCATTAACCGGGTATTTATAAACCAGCGATAAATACACACATAACTTCGAAAAGCATTGAAATGTCATTGGTGTGTGCCATGGTAAACCTGGGATCGAACCCGAGACCTTGTCTCAACAGTCCATTACCCATACCACTAGGCTTTATATTAATTATCATGTTATTTTAATTTCAGTGAGATTTTGTAAATCTAAGGTCTGAGTACGAGAGTATTCAAAGAGAGATGATTCAGTATGTAAGGTATTAACGGAAACAACACCTCAGATATTTTATTCTAGAATTTAAATAAATATTCTGAACAATGTACCTACACAATATCACCTAGGCTCGCTATAATTAGTTTGTGGTATGTGTTCTAGATACGAATAAATATTTTTAGATATATAGATATATAGAAACATCCATACCAATGCAAATATTCATATTCAGGCATACAAATATTTGCAATGAGAGGGAATCGAAATCGCGCCTCTGGTGTAGTAGTAGCGTTCACTACCGCTACGCAGGATCAGATCAGATCAATGAAAAATGTATTGTACATAATTATAAAATTTGATTTGAATCTGAGTGTGTCTTTCAATGGGAGACTGTAAGAGCACCCGCGGACGCCTGTACGTGCACACGAATACGAACTCCCCTACTGCGTATAATGAAATGGGACCACGGGTAATTACCAGCCCTTAAAGGTCTAAATCAGCCTCACATGCAAGCTAAATAAGAATTGAAGTTCTGTAGTTGGCTCTCTTCTCGGGTTTGGAAGGTTGGTGGCAGTCACTCTCGTAAAAGTCAACAAGCCAATGAAGATAAAATAATATAGAACCCAATTCCAAAGAGAAAACTTCGCAGTTCTAACGTCTTCATTACAAGTTCGTCGTCATATTTGTTATAATTTTGTTATTATTTAGGTTAATCCTCCAGTAAAGAATGAGTCCACTGTTCTCAACATGTTTGTAGGTGTAGAGATAAGATTACGTATCTAAATATTGCGAATTCCCAATCTGCAGGTACCCAAATAATACATTTATATTTACCGCGAACATATATTTATTGCCTATATTTTTCGTGCGATTCGTTTCTTTTTGACATTGACCAATTATATGGTTAGCGAAACCCGAGTATTAATGCGATCATTTGGTAAATACAATAATTAACCTTTTGATTTGCTTGATCAGCTTGTGACCATGGCTAGTGCAACCTGGCCGAAACGTCAATTGTATTCAGCCGAGTTTCACTAACCATATATCATGCAACGCGAAAGTTTAAAAATTAGAATTGATAAATTAAATCTGATTTTATTTTACTGCTGACCGTGTGACAGACAGACATTATACAGTTTATTATTTAAGTCAAAATATACGAGCATGCATCTTAAAAATATGAATATTTATTTAAATTGACGCTCCACACTTTACGGGATTTAAATTGAAATATTTTTTTTTTTTTATACTACGTAGTTGGCAGACAAGCACACGGCCCACCTGATGGAAAGCGGCCACCGTGGCCTATGTACATGTGCAACACTAAGGGTGTCACACACGCGCTGCCCACCCTGAAGGGAAAGGGGGAGAGCTGGGAAGGGGTGGGGAGGCTAGGAAGGGGAGGGGAAGGAGGGGTATAGTGAGCTCTGGCTACCCTACTTACCGGCGGGAACACAACACGGTGGTTATTATGACCGCGGTCTTCTGTAGGGCGGAGGTACTTCCCCAGTTGGACAGCTCATTTCGGACGGGAGATACCGTCGTGTCCTACCTCCGTTAAATATCGTGTTCGTTCGTCAACGGAACGTTTAAAACGCATGATAATTTGTGAACAAATAACATAACATAAACTCACGCCTATATCCCCGAAGGGGTAGGCAGAGGTGCTAGCATCCACATTTCGCCAGTTTATGTTTAAGTCCCAATGTAATACCTAGGTGGCGAGCCTATTGCCATTAACTGGACCTGCGATAAATACACACATAGCTTCGAAAAGCATCGAAATGTCATCATTGGTGTGTGTCATGCTAAAACCTAGGATCGAACCCGAGACCTCGTCTCAGCAGTCCATTACCACTAGGCTACCACGGATATTATGAACAATTAAATACCTCACTTACATTGATCCCATATACAAAATATCAATGGGATAATAAGATTACTAGTTCAGGGCTCTAAACAGTACTTTTGAAGTCCATGGCAATCTGGACCCCTTACACCAACGTCACAGGGTTAGTGGAATAAAACATAATAATGTTGACCTCAAAAATGGTGCAGAACAGGGTTTGGCGTAAGTTTCCCTCTCGGGAACATTAGGACAGAGGGCAGTTGCTTCTAGAAAATGCTAAATTATAACAGTACCTGAGTACTAATACCAATAACAATAAATTGATAATTTTAATACCAATACCAATAAATGATAATAAGTACTAATACCAATATCAATAAATAACAATAAGTAGTAAGTAAAACATGGAAAAAATTAAGTGCTCCAAACTACAATAAATGAAGGTGATGTTTAATCATTGCGCTCCAGCCCTCATGAATGATTTTACTAAGATATTGTTACAAAGTACAGAGTGAAGCACGTAAATATTATTAAACATTTTAAGTAGCTTGGTCTGTACCTATTTAATGATAATATATTGGATCCAAAACAAGTTTTCTTGGAATTTTTGTCTGCGATTTAATTGCCACGAATGCAAATACTATTATAGAACAAATAATGATGTGATTTTTTTTAAGAAAACAGTTAGTCAGGTTTAAAATCTTACGTTTATTGGATTGGTTGAATAGAACCGCATAACTGTGACCAGAAATCGCAATAACTGACATCCATGCGGGCCGAACATGTAGAATTGAAGTAAGATCATATATTCGGTCCTCCGTGGGGCCGAACCACGGACATCAGCTGTTGATTCATAATTGTACTAGATATCGATAAATAATGTTTATCACTAAATTTAATGTCTGAAGTACCTATATTAACTAAGACAAACCGTATTGAAGTGCCCTACTGAGTTATATCTAAAGGTAAATAATACATCCTAGTGATTGTCATTACCATTATCAATACCCGATTAATGAAACGTGACTCAAGGCAAAAAAACAAAATAAGTTTCAGGATAAACACCTATAATTTTTTTGAAAAATCATACACATCTTTTTGGTTATAAACAGCTAAGTATTCACTCCAATATGAAAGCGATTTTGATAGATACGACAGTTTAGTTTGTGTTTTTTTTAACTATGTATTTATTTTAGTATTCTATCCTAGGACAATCTACACAACGTCACCTAGACCCATGGTAAGCTTAGTTTAACTAGCTTGTGTAATGGGTTCTAGAATGCGGATAAACATACTTAGATACTTTTTTACATAGAAACATCCAGACCAATGTAAATATTCATATTCATGCATATAAATATTTGCATTGAGCGGGAATCAAACCATCCTGCGTAGCAGTCGCGTCCACTACCGCCATACCACGGAGGTTGTCAAATTGAAGTATACAAACAAACAAATATTTTTCTTTATAATATTTAACCCACAATAGATTATCATAATCTTACTACGAGTATCATACTACTTTTTCATGCGCATAATATCAACGGAAAAAACCACTCTCACCGGACTCGAACCGACTAAAACAAACGCCGTCTTCGGGTCTTGAAATACCGGAGGTGAGATAGTAGGTAACATATCTATCGCACCTCGGCCGATCCGTGGCCATCTCTCTCGAGAAGACCTACTTCGGATGTATGGACCCTCCTATGCGTTCAATGTATTTTTCATCCCTTCTCTTTGAAAAGTATGGCTTTATTCCTATATTAGCGGAAGCAAAATAGCTCTTTTCTATTAAAGCGGGCGGTAAAGTGTCATACATTTGAAACATAAATAAATTCATAGAAATCGAACGCAAGTTATGTGGATTACTGGGTGGTACGCGAGGCTACACAGGAACGTGATAATCTGTGCCAACTAAAAAAAAAACCAAAACACGCGAATTACCTCTCTGTTCTTGTAATCAGTGCATACATACGAGTACATTATTGTCTATTGCAAATATAATGAGTTTTACGTCGAGATAAGAAAGTGACAATGTGTTAACTCTTGAAACAATATCTATAGAAGCTAGCAAAGTTGTACAAAATCGATTACCCACAAAATCTGGGATAATTATTTTCTCATAATAAGGGGATGAAAAGTAGAGTGTATTACTCGAGAGTCAATTATTTTTCCCTCAGGTGGTGTACTTTGAATCCCTCACTGCACTCAGGATTCTATGTAAGAATGTACGCTCGGGATTCTATTCTAGAACCCTTCGCTTCGCTCGTGATTCTAAGTAGCACCCTCGCTGTAAAAATACTAATTTGCTTCCTAGTTATACAATCTGCTGTTTTTCAGTACAATATCAATGTAAATGATTGTAAATTAAATTACGCATAGGTACATATTTAGATAGTAACCGTAATAAAAGTATTTACTTCGTTAAATGATTTATTAAAATTATAGAACGTTAACCTTAACTTGATTTGATATGATAAATACTATAATAATCTACACAACTAATGAAAATAATTACCTAAACATGATAAAATTTGCTATCGTATAGATATGATTAAGGTATTTGTTTATTTTATAATATACTATTTCATACTATATAGTTATGCTTGAACTACGCATGAAAGTAATATCTACGGACGTCAAAGTCAACGACGTTTGCAGATATCTTCAAGTACTCGCGACCAGTGGAATGCTCTGAACCCATCGCACCAAGATGGTTGTATAGACTTTCAAACTGTGAGGGAGTGGTCGCAGAGTCGAGTCCCGTACAGGAATTCACTTTTTCCGATTTGAACAGTTAGCTTAGCATACTAATTGATTTAAAATTTCATTGCATTCTTCCAAGAGAATGCTGTCTAATCATCTAATTCAAAGAGAAGCTTGTGTCACGTCCTCATCCGTTGTTTAGCAGCTGCACTGCTAAGCAAGTATGGTACTAATTCCATTGCATTATAGGCAGTGCGGACGCTCGCTTAGATGTACGCGCAAGCGTCAGTCGATGCTGTTATAAGTACTCCCACTGAAAGATCAGCAGCCAGCTGCAGTTTTTTGAGGAAAAATGCTACAAACCATTTTGAATCACATTTATGACGGGAGAAAAGTTCAAAGTCATTCGAAGGTCGAAATTGGACTTACCCGACCGGCAACGAGGGCACAGCAGGCGGGCACTGCCAGCACATTGAAAACTGCAGAACCCACCACAGCGCCCACCCCCAGGTCTCCCTCTGTCACGAACGTGCCTACGCAGTTGATGAACAGTTCTGGACTCGAGCTGGCTGCAGCCATGAAGGTTGCTCCGGCTATGTCCATACCCATATCCAAACCTATAAATATACGAAATACTTACATACGTACGTACATATATACAGTGTGGGTCCGAGGGGCCCATGAAGGCCAAGCCACCTCACCTCCACCCCAGCCGGTAAACCTGCTAATTGGCAGATAAGGTTCTGGTGTAGGTTTTACTTTCAGGGTTAGTGCCAGTCACTCCAATGAAAGTTGTAAAGAGGGGAGAATTGGTAAATTGGGGTGAAAATTGATACTGAGATAGAAAACACAATGGGTTGTGAGAATGAGGTCGGATATCGAAGCGGAAAAACTAGTTATTATTAAGAAAAACACTCACGTTCGCATATCATCTCGATGGCCGGTACGAAGTACTGCTCGCACACGCTTCCTAGCAATATAAAACAATATATTGCTAGGATACAATGAACGAATATGAATCCCTGAAATAATCATACACTATTAGACATTGATATTATATGTTAAAAAAGTCAGTTAGATCTCTAAATTAAATGATAGTCGAATATAACTCAGCTTTATATTGTGAATACAATATTTGTAATAAATCGATCATCCATCATATAAATAACGGCAATAATCAAAAAATGAGATATTTGATAACTGTACAGTTATCTTAGTTAGTAACACATATTTTGACAGAGAATTTGCAAATTTAAAGTACATAATGTAATTAAAACTACATCAAAGTAATCTATTACATTCTAATAGTACCTAAGTATGATGAAGGTGATACAGTCACAGCCGTGATTAGACGCAAAGCAGGATAGTAGGTAGGTAAGCACTTCTTTACATTGAATCGGTTTTATAGTATATTTAAATTATCATTTGAAAGAAAAATTTATCGGAATTATATTAAATTATTCATTTATACGCATGCCATTAGATATGATCATGTATACAATGTGATTATTTTGCAGATAATAGTCAATTGCAAATGCTGTTTATGAACTGCGTAGTAGATATCCACGTCACCACGGCCGCCATCGTCAAAACTTTCAATTAATCTAATATACATCAAATACGCAAGAATCACAATACAAAAGTTGTAAAACTATTCCAAATAATACATACATGTTGTCTTTGCTGCCGTGTGAACCCATCGGGGGGAAATTCCAGAATCGCCGCATGGGTGCAGTTTTTCTCAAATTTTTCTACGACACCTAGCAGCTTTCGCGACGTGTACGCTTCATTTACACCTATGAATAAAAAACGCATGTTATAAAGCTTGATAACAGTATAGCGGAAAAAATATTGTACTTACTTTGTGTTTCAGTATTAATGGTTGGCCATTCAATATCGAAATAACGTAGATAGATTATGAGATAACATATATCATGATTTTAATAAGTTATGTCTAAGTTATGAACGAAAAAGTTGAAAAGACGAGCTCAACTTACCTTGAGGTGAGGCCACGTACGTATGATCTCGATCAACGTAACCAGAACCCGTCGCAAATAAAAAATAAACTGAGGGTATACCGAAGAATAATATCACTCTTATAATTATTGCAAATCTATAACACTTGAGCCGATTAGTCCTTAATAACATATTTGCCATTTATAAATAACTAGATACTACCAATTATCCTTACTATATAATTCAATTTAAATGAAACAATAATATTATTGTAATATTTGGCCTTATGTCAAATGAAAAATTCAAATAATTTGCTGTAGAAACAGCTGAATAGCATTAGTACGGATCTATTATGGCGTACATTCGAAAACATATACGTGTACTAGCACCACAAGTCACTTAAATACTGCACACGTAGATTCCCCACAGTCGTTGATGAAAATAAATAAATTATCAATAAATTATTATTATTACAAATACACACCGTAAACATTCATATCGCTGTTATCGGTGGTAATGTAAATAAAATAGGTTCTTTTGATCACCACAGCTAATCTACAGATAGATTAGGTACTTTATTTTTTTTTACTCGTGTATCCAGGTAATTTAGATATCTTTTACTATCTAGTACTAATAAGGATTAACTAATACGGAGACATATATTTATTACTGAATAGTGTGTTAGTTAGTAGATAGTAACACGTTTACCTAAGCACATAATAAATAATAAACGTTATATAATACATAGATATAGTTCATACATTGATAAGAAATAGATTTTCCCTTATTACTATTATTATAAACTAGCTGTTGCCCGCGCCTCTGCCCGCGTGCTCTTTGATCCAGTTCCCGTTACTTCATAAAAATATTCCGAGGTTCAAATAAAAAAAGATTCACTCGAAATGGTCCAGCCGTCTTCGAGTTTTGCGCTTATCAACATATATCACTATTTATTTATATATGTAGATATGATAGTTTGTGAAGAGATTTGTATGTTTGTTAGGTACTCAATCACGCTCACACGGTTGAACAAGCTTGTCTGAAATACATAATAGCAAAGTCTGGGTGTAGGTACTGACAAAGTATAGTCACAGTTATTGGTAACAAAATGCCGTAAAGTATACTAGGTAGAATACCGCACAGTTGTTATTCGGACTCCTCGCCTCTGTTACCGTACAGTAGTTCGGTGAGGAGGATATAATGAGGTCTCCAAGACACCTTCTCAGAACATGGTGATAGTTGGTACTGTATTGATAGAAATATAATCGTACGAATTGTGAACTTCCTTTTTTATGAAGTCGGTTAAAAATGAGAATATCCATTTATCTGTATAATTTTCCAATATTTTTTCATTGCATGGTTGTATGGTTACGCACGAGTAGCCATAAGAGATCCAACTACGGCAAACAGCTATTTATGTACTACGATTAGCCAAATATACCTATCAGTCCTGTTAAATTAGGGATGTTAGAACAATCGTGCAAAAGGGCTAACCATTCTTTTTTTTTTGGTGCGGAGTTCCAATTGGATACCACCCTAAAACCGAACAACAGATATCGCAGTAGGGAGCCTAATTAGAATCAATGTAGACGCTGCTTACTTTAGCTTTTATTACATTTTAGTCATGACGTCATTAATGTCTTTTGTTTACAATTCATTTGACAGGATTTGTCCGAAATCCTAATATCTCTTTAGTCAATAGCAGTCAGATAAATATTTACATATCGCTTCAGAGATTCCTACTTATTCATTTTATTTAGAAAATTCTTCCATTCAGTAAAGAATTGATATTCTTGACATCATATTAAAATGTTATAGACCCTGTGATGATTAATTATGCTTCAAATTCTATTTACGAATATATTTCAAAACTGTACTTGGTAATTGATAGTACATTGAACATTAGCGTGCGAAAACTCTGACAGAATTGTATAATTATTATTTTGGATAAAAATCAGACGAGTCAAACAATAGATTTTAGTCTATACGCGTGTAACACGGTAACACAAAATGCACGAAATGGACTAACAACAGAGAATGCAACAGATTTACAATTATATAATTTATCAAATGCTGTACTTCTGAAGACTCCTTTCATAGGGTCTTGTATAGGGTATAGATAAAGTTTGTAAGATAGATTAATTTTATATAGCAGGTAGGTATACTTAATATTCACGTGTTGGGATGAAGACGCAGGTGTAGGTATGTAGTAAATTGTTCACGATTTTTATCTATACTGTTCGATGCGTGACTTACGTTACGCTTTATTGTATAATTCATTGATATAAGAATATCAATCTAATGTAATGTTAAAGTAATCCATCGTAATGTGTAAGTACCGATATAAAAATTCAAGCAAAGTGATAGCAGCACGCGAGCGTCTAACACTGACATCGAAACTGGTATTAATTTGTTTAAGTAAGGCGTTCCTTTGAAGCGGGAGGGCAATCGAATTAACCCTTGCAAAATAAGATCGATTGAAGTTCCTGAGTGGGCGTACATGTATTGCTTGTGAGTAATAGTACAAAATGGGAATCTAATAGTACATTAAGGAAGGTGGACTGCTTTGATCTTCAACAAATTCATATATTTAAATATCGAAGTTATAGTTTTGTGTAAGCTTCAACTTCACATTTACAAATTGTAATCCTACCTATCTAATCGTTAGAAATAAGTACGAATTTCCTTTTATTTTAAAGTCAGTAGAACTTTCAAATACAAATAATGTTCAACTCAAATTTAGATAGGAAAAAGTGAAATTTTCGACGTGATTCAAACCCAAGATCTTTCCCTTACAGGAGGAACGCATAGCCACGAAGCCTCGTCTGAATCATTTGAAATTTTTTTAGCAACCATCTTTGGGGCGATGATTTGAACAGTCAGTATATTAATTGCTTTTCAAAATTTTCTGTACTTCAAATAATGTTGAATTTGAAAATCTTATGCCATTTGCTGTGTGTCTATGGCTACATATTTACAATCTGCGTTAGCTTCAGTGGGTACGATACGGAAGTTCATGTCTCTCGGATCTCTTCTGTCGCGTGAACAAATGTAGGTACTTACATATTCCATTGGTCGAAGAACGCAATGAGAAAATACAGTGCCTTGTACTGACTGTTTACGATGCTAACAGTTTTTGCAAGCTACTTCATTTACCACCCTAGTTACTAATAAAAAATTTAAAAAACTCCAACACAAAAGTATACATAAACTTATATTAGATATACTTATATAAACTTATATATATATAAACTTATATTAGATACACAGCAGCGCGATTTCTGAGCGCGTTAACTAAGAAATATATTCGGACTATAAATCACATTAATCTACCCCGATAGGTGTGACTTATAGGAACGTGGTAAGAGGCACTCCAGAACAGTGTTCTAAAGTTAAACGTGCCGAAGGCCAAGTTCCTATTTTTTTAAATTGTAAAGAGTCTTATTATACTACCGCTACTAATGATGCCTACTTCAATGGTATAATAAGCTCTACGATATTAAAACTACGCATATTTCTCACATGGATCTATATTATCAATATTATCTACGTCTATATCTAACTGAACAAATGAAAAAACATGTTTTTAATTGTACACTATAAGTAAATAAGTCCACGTTCCACATAACGTCTAACGGCGCGATAATCGTCAATTAATTCTTTTCGAAGGTGATATCCAGTTGTAACGTAGTAGTACTTCAATAAAATATTCCATTAAAACCGTAATCCATAGATTAGACATCGAATACTTGAAGCACTTACAAAACTTTCCACTGTTTGCGGTGTTCAACATTGGTAGGTATATCGTGTACCTAACACGCGTATCAATAGCAAATAAAATCGTCGGTAGGTATGATATGATGAGTCGTAAGAATATATTTGAACTATAGTATTTAACTTTGACTGCTTGTTAAGACATTGTATCAGTTTTTCAAATTATACACGTATCACCACAAGCCCAATTCTTGGCAGGAATCAACAAAGAATTGGAAAAGTAAATGCTCCGACAGAACCTGAACCCGCAAACAGACCCTTGAAGGTAAATGCTCTGACCACAGAGCTACGGAACCATCGACACAACGTACACTTGTATAGAAGAATTTGGAATGCTTAATGCGTGGATTTGAAGCTTAGTAGTGAAAGCATGTGAGGGACATTTTCTACAAGGGACTGAACTGCTTAGTTAGGTGGCATCTCATCTGTAAAAAATTCATCTTCGGATGAAACGCCACTATTCAAACTTTGAGCTGTCCACTCATCCGAAAAATATTTAATCTCTTAACTACTAAAAATAGACACGACAATGGCAGGAAAGAAATGTTTTCATTTTTACGTAAGAATAAATTAATAAGATGGATTTTGGTGAATAAACATTGAATTATTGAAATAAATGTTGATGATCTATTTTGACAGTTCGATTTACTAATGATTCAAGTTCATAATTCATTAATTCTTAAGTATTATCGTGTTTATTATTAGGAGTTATCGCAGGTTTATAAGTGCCCGGTTGATGGCAATAGGCTCGCCCCCTGTTACATTGGGACCTAAATATACACTGGCGAAATGTGGGTGCTAGCACCTCTGCCTACCCCTTCGGGGATATAGGCGTGATAGTATAAAAAAAAAAAAAAAAAAAAAAAAACTATGGCGCACTTTTTCCTCTCAAAAATGGACGGGAGACTTTAGCCGCATCTGAAAAAGTTGTCAAACTAACCAAAATTATAATGCAAAATTATAATCAAACAAATAGGTATTATGAATAAAAAAATGGGCATGATTATTATTAACAACTAGTCAATACAAACACTAATGTTGCCTATTTGTATTTCAATAAATACTTTTGACTTCTTATACATTTTTACAAATTGGAACAGTGGTGTTTCAGGTTTGAAAAATTTCCAGTCTCTGTGAAGTCTGTAGATATGCCATTTATTCTCCACTGTTTACGGTTCCGATGTCTTGAATAAATATAGATAGGTACTAACATCACTGATTACATGTCAAACAGAATGCAACCATTCCTTACGATTCATCTCTTGTAGGTAGCTACTGATTGAATGTATAAAATTGCTGAGTGAAGAATATTCAGATAAGATCCTCTGTTGTAACTTCCATGTGCACATTCCACCATAATTCCATAACACACACTTCAACCCATAAAATTTGGAAAGGAGATCATTCACGTTTCATACATTTTTGGTCCAATTCTGAAAGTGCCGGCCAGAAAAAAAAATTGTAATATTCGGATAGAACACACAATTTCTATAAAAAAAATCTATTACATGAACCCTGTGGGCCCAATGGTTTTGTTGTTATATACTTTTGAAATATAAGAAAAATGTTATTTTGATGATGCATTTTAAAACATTTGATCACTTAAATAGTGATTTGTTTTAACTTTGTAGGCATGTCCTTTTGGTGTACAATAAAGCGCCGCACGCTCCGAGCAGATGCAGAAGGTTTCAAGTCATAACAAGTCTAAACATGTTTAGATCATTCATTTTGGACCACAAACATGTAAAAAAATGTAATATTCGGATAGAACACACAATTTCTATAAAAAAAATGTATTACATGAAACCTGTGCGGCGTTTTTTTTTTTTTTATCGTGCGAAATATCCGGAGCCAGGAACCGGAGCCGGTTGGGAAGGTTATGTCGGACTCGAACCGACTAAAACGCACGTCGTCTTTGGGTCTTCAGTTGCCGGAGGTGAGGTTGTAGCCAACATATCCCTCGCACCCCGGCAGACCCGGGCCTTCTCTTCGAGATGACCCCCGTCGGGTGTAGGGACCACGGTGTCCCCAACTAGCCCCCGGGTATGGGGAGGCGCATTTTGCGGCCGCGGCCTGCTTCTGCTAGAGTGACAGGCGGCTCCACCCGTCACCCCCAGGCCCGCGCTCATGGAGGACGGAGGTCATTCTGCGACCTCCGACGTCCGAGTCGCCTCCGCTCGTCGCGGGCTGTGCGGGTCCGGAGTCTTCTCCGAACTCGTTCCGCCGTCTCCTTCTCGAGCATTACTTGCTCGCAGAAGGAGGCGCCGGCAGCCCAAGCGTTCGCGCACCGTACCATCGCCGTGAGCAATGCGGCGAGCGAAGAACTCGCACTCCTAGGGCCGCCACTAGGACCCGCCTCGGCGTCTCCCACGCCGGGCACCCGGTCAGCGTGTGCAGCCCCGAGTCCTCGCTCGCATCACAGTGATGGCACTCGGACGTTGGCTCTTTCCGGATCCGATGCAGGTAATCCCCGAAGCATCCGTGCCCGGTGATCACCTGCGTCAGCCGGTACGAGAGGCTACCGTGTGGCCTCTCTAGCCAGTCCCCCATGATGGGTCTTACCGCCGCTACTACG
Source organism: Pelosia muscerda (assembly GCA_963691645.1). Lineage (NCBI taxonomy): Eukaryota > Metazoa > Arthropoda > Insecta > Lepidoptera > Erebidae > Pelosia > Pelosia muscerda. The sequence goes on along the minus strand of OY829098.1, from coordinate 12,145,197 downwards.
GCGTGCCCTGCGCTTGGTCGCCCAAGTCGTCGCTCCCACTCAGCTACCATGTCCCCGTGGAGCTGGGACTTCACGGCCCGGAGCTCATCTGGCTCGGGTTCATGTCCCCTCCCCTGCGCCTCCTTTCGGTACCGATATAGCACCGAAAGGGATCTCGCATCCAGGATCCATGGTATCGATCCGGCGAGGAGACTCGCTGCGTCAAAGGAAATTGTGCGGCACCCCCTTATGACCCTGATGGCCATCGTGCGCTGCGGAGCGTGCAGCTTCTGCACGTGTCTAGCCTTCAGGGTCTCCGCCCATATTGGACACCCATATAGGGCAACCCTGTGCGCCCTATGGTTTTGTTAGATACATGGTCTTGAAATTCGAGAAAAATGTTATTTTGATGGTGTCTTTCTAATAGATTTTTTTGACTATGTAGGTCCTTAAGCATACATAAATACATAAAATCGTACCTGTTTGCCCGAAGGGGTAGGCAGAGGCATAGGTATTATACGCGCATATTTTTACGCTCCGTTTCCATGTAATGGTCGGAACATTTTTTTATTTTTTCATGGCAGATGAATTGTTTGTTAAAAGAAAATAAATCATTATTAATTATGTCATTAATAATGATTTATTTTCTTTTAACAAATAGGGCACAGGGTTCATGTAATAGATTTTCTTTATAGAAATTGTGTGTTCTATCCGAATATTACAATTTTTTACATGTTTGTGGTCCAAAATGAATGATCTAAACATGTTTAGACTTGTTATGACTTGAAACCTTCTGCATCTGCTCGGAGCGTGCGGCGCTTTATTGTACACCAAAAGGACATGCCTACAAAGTTAAAACAAATCACTATTTAAGTGATCAAATGTTTTAAAATGCATCATCAAAATAACATTTTTCTTATATTTCAAAAGTATATAACAACAAAACCATTGGGCCCACAGGGTTCATGTAATAGATTTTTTTTATAGAAATTGTGTGTTCTATCCGAATATTACAATTTTTTTTTCTGGCCGGCACTTTCAGAATTGGGCCAAAATGAATGATCTCCTTTGTAACAAAAATATACTGTGACATTTAAAAAAAACTTTATTAGTGTTGTTATTTCACATTCTGTAATCAATGTTTACAGTTTGCAATCCTATATACACCAGGAAAATGACGTAATTTCAAGTAAGTAGAGGGGAGAAGTGAAATATTATTAGAGATAAAGTGATAACGATTGAATCTTATTTTAATGCGCGATTTCAAATACTTCTTCTTCTGTCGAATCGACTGCATTTTTGAGTTGCTATAGTTGTATATTTGTTTCACGGTAGCCACGCTACTTCGGTGGTAAGACCCGTCATGTGAGACTGGGTAGACGGGCCACACGGTAGCCTCTCGTACGAGCTAGTGCAGGTGATCACCGGGCACGGGTGCTTTGGGGATTACCTGCATCGGATTTAGAAGGAGCCAACGTCCGATTGCCATCACTGCGATGCGAGCGAGGATTCATGGCTGTACACGCTGAGCTGGTGCCCGGCGTGGGACACGCCGAGCCGGGTACACTGCCGGCACTTGGAGTGCGAGTTCTTTCGCTGACCTCCTTACTCACAGCGATGGTACGATGCGCGAGCGCTTGGGCGGCCGCCGCTTCCTTCTGCAAGCAAGCAATGCGTTCTCAATGAGCACGGACCTAGGGGTTACGGGTGAAGCCGCCGCATCCCAGTATACGTGGCGGTGGTGCAAAGTGCACCACCCCATACCCGGGGCCTAACGGGGACTCCGTGGTCCCGAAGGGGGTCATCTCGAAAGAGAGTGCCCCGGGTCTGCCGTGGTGCGAGGGATATGTTCGCTACTATCTCACCGCCGGCAACTTGCATGAATATGACAATATTCATTGGTCTGGGTGTTTCTATGTTTAATATGTATGTATTAACCAAACAAATATAGGTATATAAGTATTTTATCCACATTCTAGAACTCATAATACAAGCCAATTAAACTTTTTATTTTATTAGCTATATCTAGTGTTCGATGCTGAACATAATGATAGCGTTCTGAAAGTAGTTAGTGTCTTTGGCTGCTAGAATCAGTTGGATTGGGTGTCACTTGAATGCTTCACAGTCACGCATATTCGTAACTCAAAGTTTCGAAATTTACCGAATTAAAAAATCGTATTAATGAACGACTGTTGTTTTTAAAAAATCTATACGTTTTAATGCATAGTGATTGACTGTGGAATTTTGTCTAATATCAATCACTGTCCATTACATTGATTAGTACTGGTATCTAGATATCTCACTGGAAATTACAATAAAATGGAGGAAATAGAATATAAATCAAGGATAATTTAGTACGATTTTGACACAATTGAAGGCATAGTGGCGAAGAAATGTCAAAATAATACAATTATCTATTCCAGGTTAAAATGTAAACATACTCGTATGTAAATGCCGAGAATGATAATATAAAGTAGTCACATTAAAAATTAAATACAAATGTCATGTCAATATGCAATATATTTCGTCAACTAGAAAAGCCTGTCCCTGATCGTTCCCGGTGTAAAAGTGCTTATCAGAATCGCCGCGTTTCCACGCTAGATTACGATGATGATCCTTTAGATCAAGAACGAAGAAATTTTTTTTTTACACAACTTATGTCGCAGACAAGCACACGGCCCACCTGATGGTCAGTGGTTACCGTGGCCTATGGGCGAATGTAACACCAGAGGAATAACACTCGTGCCGCAACCCCTGTAAGAACTGAGACATTCTGTGTCGTCAGCGCAAAAGATGTAGGATAAGCCTTTGGTTTTCCCACGGACAACACAAAACCTCTCTAGTGAGCTCTGGCTACCCTACTCACCACCGAAAACACAACACAAGGTTATTAAACGGCGATATTCTGTAGGGTGGAGGTACTTCCCCAGTCGGACTGCTCGATTGGGACGGATATACCGTCGTGTCCTACCTCGTTTGACCCTGTTGCCTCGTTAAGTTTTTATCTTATTTCTCTTATAATTGCTTTGGCCTCTTTGACGCAGCAGCCCAGGGTATCTACCGCTACCGGTACAAAGTGGTAACGCCGCGCCGGCCCAAGTCTGCACACTTAAGCCTCTCTTTACGCTCTGGCGCCTTCTGCAGCCGCAGACTAGGACCCACGGTGTAGTTAAGGTGACTGGCAGCTACTGTGCTGACGCAGGTTGCGTTCTAAATTAGGCAGGGCCCCAAAGTCAGACCGTCCGGCCTCTTCCCGTCTGACCTACTCAGACTCGGAGGTTCGAGAACGCAGGGTACGTTCGCCGACGCCCCGCGGACGATGTCATTCAGAGGGTGGTGTCGCGGGAACTTTTCCGTGTACCGGCGATTTAGCGTATATATATTTTATTTATTTTGAACTATAGATACTATTAAATAACTATATATACTAAGCTATAATATATCCCATATTCCTGAATGATATTGTAAGTACTCAGTGACTCTTGATTTAAATTGACAGATATAAATGTATTGAAATGTTAAGCAATTACAATGTCAACTGTTCAATTCAATTTATTTTCCCCTGTAAGGGACAGGTCAAGGGTTTGGGTTCCGTTTTAAGTATTCACTTTTCCACTCTGAACCGATTTGAATGGTTAGTGTACTAATTTCTTTAAAATTTCCTTAAATTGTTGAAGTCGGCACGAAGTCCTAATCCAGCGTCGCGCGTCGGTACCATTTTCTTACTTTTTTCTCTATTTTTTTTATTTATATGCCTATTACAACGATGTGAGTACTGGAGTGGAACGTCTTCGTTTCTAGTATGAACCTCTATAATTGCAATACTATTATGAATCATATCCAAGAAGGATAGTTTGCTACCAATGCCTGTACTCAAATCTTATAATTAAGTCTAATTGCAAGAGGCGCGTGCCGACGCGGGAAGGGCTTGTAAATTGACATTTGACCTCACGGATTATTAAAATCAGAGCTCTTTAGCTGAGTACCGAAAGTATACCGTGGGCGTACGTGTACGTTTATGTATTAAAGCAATGAAGTATTACATAGGTATTTCGTATTTATGCAACTTCTTCATTTGAATCAGGACATTCACTAACATTTTGATTTCTAATCAGTTCATTCAGCTTGAATTTCTTTGAGCTGAAAAAATTGATTGCTTAATTTCTTGTGTATGTATAACAAGGAAGGCAGGCAAGCGGTGGTGCAGGACCATGAGTTCGCTTCGGGAGTCTCTCTCGCACTGCGCCAGAGCGCCGGCTTACGTACGTGTATTGTATGGAAATAAATAATTGGCTCCCGTATTCTTCTTTTGACGAGCTCTCCGGCGGGTCCATTATATCCGTTTGAGCGTGAGCGGCGGCATTCGGACGCCAGTGGCGACGTCCTCGGTCGCCTGCGTCGCGCTCCACACAATACATCAATATGAATACCTCCGATCGAGGTACGAGTCCATGTTTTACTATTTATCGAGGGTTCCTATCAAGGATTGTGCTATATTTTTAGAGTTCTGGAGATTGAGTCTTCGGAGCATTCATCTGGGTGAAGTGCGCTTACCAAGTCGGCAAGGTTATGTAGAAGGAGGTCGGAAGTGCGTCCAATTCTCGTTGAACGGCTAGGTCACTCACTATCAAATGGAGTAGCGAAGAAGGTTATATCAGCGATCCAAGTGTTCAAAGTGATTATGGTGATCAGCGCAGTTGTGACAGCGCGGGAGCAGGTCTCGAGCCGGTATTTTGCACAAGTTGTAGTAAGTATGGAAGATTAAGTTCCACGATCATGGCATCTGGACTATCAGGTACGGGTAACACGTATAGTGTCGTATAATTTTGCCCAATAATTTACGAAATCTACTGTACTTCTACTTTTGAGGTTTAATAGAGTAGGTGTTTGAATGTAAATAAAATCCAAAATAAATAACTATGAGTAACAAAACTGCCAGTAAGTATATTGTTTACTGCAGATGTGACGAATCCTATTGATGAAATAGTCGAAATACGGGCGTGGCTCTTGACTCTACCGATGACCATTGGCCTTACTGTTAACGAATTAGTGTTGATTATAGCGCAACAACATTAACGTACCTAGCAACCGCACCTTCTTTTCGTACTTTGCTTCATCTATTGTATGTTGTACCCAAATGAAGACTGACCTGCCTCAATAATGACAAAAGAGACAATCAATTGATCGGGTTCCTATAAACATTTAACTACTTTTTTTGTAAATACGCAAAAGTACCTATTAAGCTTTTTTTCCATGTAATAATATTTCCTTTAAGTGGATGAACAAACATTGCATGGACATTGTTTGGCTTAATGATCGATCGAAATCGGCCTTTAATTTTTTTAATTAGAAAGTCAATCAATGAATGCCTATAGCAGTTTCAGAAGATAATCTCCATGATACGTGTAGGTATTTGTGTGTTCATTTTTATAACATTTTGAGAGCTGGTGTTGTTGTAAGTGTGGTATCCCTATGCGATGCGATACTACTGCTTTGATTAGGTAAATTCAATATTATAGCCGTTTGCCACTGTTAGGCCGACGATCTTAAAATTAGAAGGGGGAGGCATGAGCTCCAACACGGCGCCTCATCCGGTCACTCATCGCGCAAATTGTCAATTGGCCGTTGTCCATTCAGGGCTGTCAGAGAACAAGGTTGAGTCCGGGTGTACTCACGTGATTTCTCATTGGTATCTTCCAAAAATTCGTCTGTATGAAAGACAACTTATTTAAATTTTTGTCTCGCTTGTTAAAGTAGGCTGCTAAACTAGTGACTACTGGTGGTAATAAAACCACAGGATTATTTTTTATTTGAGTTCATATATATAGGGCTAAGCAATGCCGTCATCGCATCTATATATAGAATGACATCTGATGAGTACGTTGACGAATTCGCTAATTAATTTGCTTCATTGTGTACCTTAGTAACTATGCGGGTTTATTCCTACTAGAAGTTTCAATTCATAATTCTAAACTGTGGGTGACATACTCATCAAAGTTATACTGAATATTTCTCAGTAGATATGGATCCACAAAAATTATATAACAATATTGTTGTGCAATTGCTTGTTTGTAATTCGGAAATCCGTTATTATCCATAGTTCGTTGGGCAATAGTAAGATAACTTACGCGACGCTAATGCGGACTTCCTGCCATCTTTGATCCGTCAATTTTCTTCATAGTGCACTCGGAGATGAGCGAGTGTCTAACCTAACGAGATATGACATGCACAATTTGGCATGGAGGTACCTCCTTTAACACGCACAAAGTCCTTGTCCTTGTACCTGGCTCAGTAACACGTCGGGCAACCATCACGTATATTTTAAAATCAGTTAATTCGGTTAAACAGGTTAGTGCAGCAGTAATTTGAGACAATTTACGCCACGATTGCTTGTTGACTCTGCTATTTGAAGAAGCCATTTTAGAGTGGCGCAGGATGTGCCTTTGTTAATCAAGCACGCCATGGCACTTACCTAAACTTATGAATACGTGTCAACTGTATGGACGTTTTAAAATAAGACTGGTCGGCATAATACATATAAAGTTTATGATGATAGAGATGATTTTGGGTATCTGGGATCATTTCTCAGTCATCTTTTTCAACATCTGAGCGCATATCTCAGTCCAATTCAGATCTCTGACGTTTTAGCCCTAAGACTGCTCTACAGTAGGTGTACAAGTTTACAGATCGATGTTGTTATATCCTATTATTACTTCTACGGTCACCGTTTCCTCTTTCAAAGAGTTTGATTCATTTGGGTTGTCGTTTTTACTGGTTCCTTCACAGAAAACTTTAGTATATCTTTATAGTTAGTATATATCTATACGATAATATTTTGGCTTCAGATGGTTTCCTGGGATTTAATCTGCTCTCCATCTGACGTGTTCATTTTTGGATTAGGTACTTACCTAAGTAACTGCGAGACCGAGCTGCTGTTCATGGTGTTTTAGTAACCTGTAATCTCATAGCATACCAAAATGGCATGCTCTTTTTGTATTTGAAACCCCTGCGGCGTGTAATATTTAGAGCCGGGAGCTACTGAATACTTATATGGTGGTTTTACAGCGTACTCTAGCATCGACCCTCTTACCTTAAAAAATACACTCTATACCGTTTGGCTGGCCTCTAGGTACATGCAAATGTTGACTATGTGGGTACCTTCGGCTGATGAAAGACCTAACTTACCCCTTATCTGAATGTCACATGAAGGAGTGAACTACAATCTAATTTGTTCATCTAGTATTATTATTTGTTCGTCTACTCTTCTCTTCATTCATTCATTCATTCAAGTAGGTTTAAGTAACCAGTCTCAAGTAGTCATAATGATAAATATAGGAACAGGTGCATCACAAGTGTCTTATTTTTATTTGCAAGTTTTTCGTTGGTCCTTTCTGGTTATGATCGTATAATTCAGATGACATAATAATAAATAATATCACTTTTGATTAATTTCGAAACTATAAATATTATATCAAAATCTGATCAGTAGTTTTTGCGTTTATCGCGAACAAACAGATAAACATTAATAATATAATCTAAGTAGTTATTTTTTTGTACAATATTAGTGCGCTCGTGCGATCGCCTCCAGCCGCCTATCGACAGCCAACTAAAAAATTTGAATGCACTATTATCTTATCTACCTATACAAATAAATAAATTTGAAGTGTTTGATTGTATGATTGAAATGACTACTTTTTAGTTATGCATATGAATCGTGTGCTTACGGCATAGTTATGAAACTAAGATATTTGTCGTTCTGTTGGTTTTTCTGTTTGAATCGTTTTATCACTAGAACAGATGGGTCAATTTAGTCAGAATTTTCACTAACAGATAACTAATATTATGAGTAGGCGGAGGAGGATAACTGGCATCATGTAGGTAACTAAGGAGGATTTTATTTTCGAAAAAAAAAGTTAGGATTTCGGTCACAAAGCTGATATTTTTTATCGTGTCACAGTGTCTCCATCTAGCCCCCTGGTTTGGGTAGACACACTCTGGTCCACTCTGGTCATGAATAATAGCGTACATTCATAACTCTCAGTCAAAATTCATAAATATTGCAAAAAGAAAACACTATCACTAAATATGATTTTGTCAAATGAATCGAAGTTTGAATTGAAATAAACTTGACCTGAACCATTGTAATCTAGGATTACTGAGTGGTCCTGGTTAAAAATAGGTAGCTCAATCTAAAAGATCAACGCAGAGTGAATCGTATGCAACACTAGTAGTAAGCTGATACTCAGAGAAACATTTTATGTACTTGGGCAGCCGTAATAAAATAAATAGATTTTTTTTGTAAGTGATGGATGACTACCTTTGTGGCGTGGCGGCAGTGAACGCGACTGCTGCACCGGAGACGCAAGTTCGAATTCCGCTCAGTGCAAATATTTGTGGGCATGAATATGAATATTGACATGAATTAATGAATATGAATAGTAACCTATCTATTCTGTTGTAGATTTTATTAAGCCAATATGAAAACAGTAGGACAAAGCCTCTGAACATTGGGCGAGGCCTGTTTTCAGTAATGGACTACGATAGGTTGATTGATTGATATTTACCCACACGAGTCACAATCAACTGCTCAACACAGTTTTTGTAATGAATCTAAAAGTATACCGACGGCGGCATACCTAGGCTTAGTTGCACCACCTACCTGTTAAAGTTAAGGTTTCCGTCAAATTTAACAGTAACAGTAACATTGATTCTAATGGTTTGGTTAAATGTGTTGCACCAGAGTATTTAGTAGCTCGGTTAAAGTTATCTTTTTGATAGAATTTGACGTTTGAACGTGGCCGGTTACAGTTAGCGTCAAGTTATAACGTCATTTTAACAATTGTCAAATGGTGCAACCTGTTTTATACCTGACCGGTACTTTAACTGCACTGTTAATGTTAAAGTAAGATCGTGCAGCTCAAGCTTAGATATGAAATTATTTTTACGACTATACCCTCACTGTCACTCTCACTGTGTCTGAAAAGTAACTAAAATGTTGGGCTCCATGTAAATACCACATAAATAACTATGAATCCATTATAAATAGTTTATTTCAAGGAGTGATATATGACGATATATAGGATGTAAACTTTTAATAGTATTATATCAAAAATTCGTCTAGTGATGCCTAACCAGTAGGACGGAGTATGTATAATAGGTATAAAGCTACTCGATGTTCGAATATCCTTTTATGAAGTCGGATCACATGGCAAACTAATTTAACGTGTATGTGTACTGCTGGCGGCAGTAATTACTCTCCGGTAGGGCGAATCCACGCTGTGGGATTGCTTTTAAAATTATGTTTCACAGTTGGGGTGCAGAATAATAAAAATAAAGCAACTTCGAATATATTGCTTGCTGCTTTGGTGTATGTAATGAATGAAATACATTGCCCTCTTACATATACTTACATGTCATCACCGATCTGTAACGTTCAACGTTTGTATTTTGGCGGCTTTCTTTTTTCTTTTTTTTTAATGCGGAAAATCCCCACGGATTCCCCCTATCAGAACCGGTTCGGGAGGTTAAGTATTTTGGAGGCTGAGGTCCACGTTATTATATTTTTAGAGTGGTATAAGAAGTTGTGGTTCTGGTTTTGGCATCGTTTGGGCTGTAAAAACCAAGACAAGCCAAATCCGAAAAGTAGAATAAAGAATAGAAGCGTGTTTCTAGGTTCCAATGCGGCCGGACTAAATAATACGACGGCGACGTTGCGATTCTTACATTGTTTCCAAAACAAAAAAAGTACCGTACTTTTCCTGTTAGAAATAAGCTAATATATTCGGTAGAGTGCTTGCAGATTTTTTTAAATGCAGCTCGTATCGATTATCGATCGAGGTTTGTACTGTTAATAGATATGTACGCAGCACGCGGTTGCATTCATATTGATTAATGACATTATCGGACGCTCGCGACCCTTGCCGTGAATGCTGATTCCGGTTCTGCGGCTCACAGGAATCTGTACCTGTTAAAATAGTAGGTACCGCATTCGTAGTCTACGTATGTGCACAATTTCAATGATATTTTAGGTATAGCCGTTCTCGCTTGCTTAAATCAAACTCCGTTTATGTTGACACCTAGGTTTCCTAAAACTCAAGCAGCAGCAAATTCAGCATATTTTAAGAACCTATAAAAAGTATTTTCGATCGAATTCAAAGAAATCAGGATAATTGGGTGATTAAAATATAATTAAGTATAAAATATATAGAAATAAAGTGCTATCATTTTTAAAACGTTGTGATTATTAATACATAGTGTGACATGGTGCTTTTCATTTACACTTTGCGAAGATCAAACCGCACCCCATGCGTATCATATTTCATATACCTGTACATAAATGTCAGGTATTTCTTTCTGGGCTGTGAAGTCATTGATCTTAGGTCTAATAATAAATAAACAGGAAATATAAACATTCGAATTGAGAACCTCCTCCTATATTTTAGCAGTCGGTTAAGGAGGAGAAAGAGTTGTAAAGCGAATTCAGGTTTCCAAAGGGGAAAAATCAAATATAATTAGGTGCAAATGACGATTTTGGTTCGTATTTGAACATACTTATAATTTTTAAATTCATAATTTAATTTATTATGTATGTTTTTTTCATTGCTAAATTGCTTAGCACGTTTCTTTAGCGATAAATTAGTTAAGGTTAGATAGATTTTAAATTCAGTGCTTTATTGTACGATAGGTATTGTACGATAAATCCCCATGGATACCTCTCGTTGGAGTCTATTGAGGTGATTATATCGGATCGAGCCACCTGAATCGAACGCCGTCTTCTGGTCTTTGGTGCGGTAGAGAAAATTACGAAAATAGACGTTAATTATATTAGAGACATTTTTACTATTTAGAGTTACATTTCAATGACATCAGGTTCAACAAACATTTACTGAATGCTACTAATTATTGACATATTCCGATTAGATAATTACATTGTTAGCAAATTATATTATTATAACTCTGGTACCTTCATTGCCTCAAGGTACTTCAGGATTTACTATCGCGAGACAAATGGCGTGACAATGAAATACTGCTAACGTCATAAACTTCAAGGCTTTTCTGGTCAATAAATAGATGGTCAAATGCAAGCAGGACTCGCACATAGAGGGTTCCGTAGTTATACTTATATTTTGATTTTTATAGTTATTAACCCGAGTATGTGGTATGCATTCCTGAGAAAAAGATCTTGACAGACAGACAGAAAAACTTCAAAGTTATCTTATAAAGCTTTAGTTTTTTCTTTTTGAGATGCGAAGACCTAAAAGCCGTTTGCGTTAGAATGGGCTCCAACTAGAGTTTCAGGGTCAAGTGAATAATGTAATAAGGAAATCAATTGTATATTCTTAGATATTTAATATACTTGAGTATTTACGTATTCATAGGTAGAACTCTCTAAATTTGTATTAGTACTATATTAATTGGTACCTATATTTCATGAATACGTTATGTGGGAAGAGACATCGACTAGGCCTTTTTTAGACTAAGAGAATTCAGCTATTTTAAGAAAAACCAAATACACTTCAGTTCTGTGGGATTATTGGATTCAATCTCAGCAACTCATGCTAGCAGCTAGGTACACTTGCTACCTAGATACTACATGTAATAATTACGTAACATTATATTATTATAAATGCCACTTGCATCATGCGTAAAGTAATCGCCAAGAACTGCCTATATTAAAAAAAATCTATTGTCAGCTTTTAAATAATTTTATTGTATTGTCATCAGTCGTTTATAAGTAGGTATGGGAAAGTTCCAATTAATCAGATGTTTTAAAGTGTTCAAAGATGAAGTTCAAATACTTCGTTACATAAATATATATGAAGGTAATAAAAAAGTTTTCAAAATCCCTACCGATTAATTTACCTTTGAGACAAACAAAACTACATTGAAATCGATTGATTCGTTCGGGAGCTACGATGCCACAGACACATTTACACATACACATACACGGAAGACACGACAAAGGTTATTATTAGAAATGAGAGTTTAGTTTCAAAAATAAAAATTATTAGAAATATGAAACATCTTTATTCCAATCTTATGATACAGCTATCATGTACACAGGTGTCACTCACAAATTCGTCCCGCATAAATTGGTATTTGGTTCTCTTCGCCTTTCTACACCATTTAACACAATTCGATCCATACTTTACCTGACTGGAGACATCAACTACGATGTCATATGCGACCTGTTGAAAGGGTATATCTATAAAACGATTATTAGGCCTGCCCTTTTGTACACCTGTGTAGTTACATTAGTAGGAGCTGCGTGTCACGGAGATGTACACGTAAAGATCTCGTGAGGAGTCGCTTTTGTTGGTGTGGTCACGGACACCCCCAGGCCACGTGTGTAACATATGCCTGGTAATGAAGCCCCTACCGGGTACCAGTAGGAGGGGTAGGTCCACGAAGTCCTGACTTGACATCGTGGATGGCGATATGCGTGCCAATGGTTAAACTACCATAGATGCCGGAAAAATAACATGTCTCAATGTAACTTACTATGATTATATTGATTTTAGAATAAAACCGAACTACCTAATTCAATCAACGTTGACGTTGTTAATCCTAATGCAATTGTTTTTCGTTAAGTCAAAAGTTTGATATAATTTTATTAGGCGTCACACGTGTCGCGTATCCGCATTGGGGTGAGCGGTATTCCGAACGATCGCACAATGACAGTCGAACGACTATTGTATTGAATTGTCAGAGAATGCCTGAGTAATAATTTGGATAGGAATAGGTATGCTGTCAACGAATGATTTCAGTAGCAATTTTAAATTATTTCTGGACTAAACTTGCCACTCTTAAATTGATGTTTAATGTTAACATTAACAAAAAGCTATCGTGGTGCACTAATGATTTCTTGAAAGATTATGATTTCATAATATATATTTATTGATTTCAGAGATTTATTTGCGCAACTGCACACCACCGGCTATCGACGACTTCCCGGCGGGTATCTTCACGGAGCAGCAGAGGCAGCACGGCGCTATCGTGATCCACGCCTTCATATCTCTCTATCTCTTCATTGCTCTCGCCGTAGTTTGCGAAAAGTTCTTCGTGCCAGCCGTCGAAAGAATATGCCACGGTGAGATTGCATTACCACTGTAGTTACATGACCTACCTCTACTCTATTGATTTTATAATTAGCGTAGGTACATAGAGAAAAGAACTGTTAACAATAAATATACTGAAACGTAAGAATAGTCAATATTCAAGACCTTTAAAAAATAAATTTGAATGAAAACAGTCAGCCGATATCGAAAGTCAAAAATATACTGCAATATATACCTAAGATAATCAAATAACAGATTTAAAGCTTAACATCGTCTTCATAAAAATGTATAGACACAAATCGAGTGCACATTTTCCTATTTCGAAGATAGTTACAATTTTTGACTTTTTACTGCTAGCGATAGACCTACAAACCCTATATCACAGATAACAAATTCTGTTTAGAGAAATATTGTACTGACTTGAAGCAATTTAATATATTTAATATTAACTTTATTTATCATTCACATGATTACTTTATGCAAAGTCAATTGGTCTGGACATAGGCCTCTCCCAACCTTTGGAGCTTTGGTCTACTGCTTCCACGCCGGCCAGACGGGTTACCGGCTTTGATTTCAAGCTTTCGTTCTCTCGCAGTGTTTTTACATCTTGCGAGACATATTCAACCAACCGCCAATCAGATGTACAAGCGCGTGGGCTGTCACTGCCTCTTTCTGCGAGCGAGTAGGTAATGTTCGAGAAGGAAGCGGCAGAGTGGATCTGGAGTAGACTATGCGCCCGCACAGCCCGCGCCGAGCTAGGGCGACTCGGGCGTCGGAGGTAACAGAATGACCTCCGTTCTCCATGAGCGCAGGCCTAAAGGTGGCCTGTCATCCTAGAGGAAGCAGGCCGCTACGGCAACGTGAAGTGTGATCCTCCCTATCCGGGGCAAGATGTGGATACCGTAGTCCTACACTCGAGAAGGCCTTCGCGGGCCCTGGGTTAGCCGGGGCCTGAGAGATATGCCCTGGTGTTCCAAGACGGCCGTGCGTTTTGACCCTCACCCTCACTGACTACGGCAGGGGGTATCCGTAGGAATTTCCGCACGGGGGGAACAAACACTCCCTTGAATAAGAGAATTTGTCGCATTCTTTGAACTTGCATTAGTGGTTGAGAGTATTTGTAGCTACTTGCATCTGTTTATTAGAAGTGGTGATGTTGTACATGTAATATGATTCTCCAATTCGTACTGTATAGACCTTTCAAATGGTTCTGTGATCTAAATTATAATCGCACTGTTCATAATATCTGATAAATAGATATTATGTATAAATGTTGTAACCAAAGATCTTAATATATTGAAGCTGTGCAACAGTTACTTGTTTCAGTCAAACAATGTCGGAATTATGTTTACGTACACTGAAGAATGAACCGATCCGCGAGCGGTTCACGGTATCAAATAACCCATTTACAGACTGTTTGCAGAGTTACATTTGTTTGATAACAAGCAATGAGATAAAAATAGCTCTTGCTAGGGCTTCATCTAAATGTAGAAAAACATACATAATATATATTTAGATCAATTACTGGATGTTGGGGAGCCAGCCGTTTATCTTGCGTGGTCAGAGGGGCCTACTTTGTATTGTATGAACACTTTAATCTTCGAATTAGATTAGAAAAAGATTATCTTTTTCTAGCATTAGCTCAGATGGACTTGGCCCCGTGATCAGTCCCCTAACATTAGAAATGCACGGGGAAAGGACCAATGAGCTACTGAGCCGCATCTCGTGCATTCGAAACTCTCCTATACAACCATTATGGGGCGATGGGCGATTGTATTGGTCACGGTTGAAGTCCCGTGTCAGCATACAGTTTTTCCAAACAGAATCGATTTGAATACTTAGCACACTAATCGCTTTAAAAACTATTTCATTAAGTTATATCATCCACGAAGTTCTGTCGGTAAAATTTTGACTCGAAAAAATCTAGTTAGTCTTTTATTAAAGTCTGAATGGGTGCATAAAGAGTATACTCATAATACCTACTTACTCTTTTATGTAATTGGATGACACTTAAATCCTTAATGCAATGACCACTAATTACAACATTAGATGACAGAACTGTATAGACACCGTAAATGTATCTGAATATAATGGTATACTTATTTTATTTGTGGCATGTCTGGCATTTTTTCAAATCTTAGTTAAAATAAAAATTAATTATTAAATAATAAAAATATATATAATAAAGAAGTAAAATAATAAAAATATATTTAAAAAATAAATAATATAAATAAATTATATTAAGTTGAATTAGAAGTTTGTTTTTTGAACAGTTTCAACACGTAGGCTCGAGTAACGTATTTGTTATAAATTTAGTTAATACATTTACGCATTCTTGAGAAAAAGGTTTTGACAGACATACTAACAGATATAAATATAGATGCATAACGAAGTGATCCTATAAGGCTTCAGTTTTTCCTTTTGAGATACGGAATACTCTACAATGCTCCAATTGTTTAGAACTCACAGAAAACGTGATTTTCTTAAAACTTTTATATATAACATATACTTTTGAAGTTGACAAAAATGCGGAACAAATTTCTTTTTTGTTGGCTTCACTGAACCAACCTACTGAAATAAAAGAGTTAAGTTAGACGTCGTATTTCAGTTAGCTAATGAATAAAATTTTAAATAATTATTTTAACAAGTTTTAAAAGAATAAAGAGTCACTGTTTCTGTTTTTACCGGAGGTAGGATATGACGGCATCCTTCATCCTAATTGAGCAGTTCGACTGGGGAAGTACCTCCGCCCTACAGAATACCGCGGCTAATTATAACCTTGTGTTGTGTTTCCGACGGTGAGTAGGGTAGCCAGAACTCACTGGAGAGGTTTTGTATTGTCAGTGGGAAGATCCATTAAACCTTCTTTGTCTACTACATTCACGGCAGTCCCTATCCCCCTCTTCTCTATTTGGCCGGCAGCACAGAAGTGACGCCCATGGTGTTGCAAACGTCCATAGTTCACGGTAACCACTTTCCATCGGGTGGGTCACGTGCTAGTCTGCCACCTGAGTGCTATAAAAAAGGAACTCTGTAAAAGGAAACAAAAAAGGAACTTTCAAGGATTAAACTATGTTAATTTTCGGGAGATACGGAAGCTTAAGAAGATGATATAACTTGACAAGACAAAAGTATGTCAGGTCAGTGTAGAGTTTAAACAGGCGCCTAGTTTGAAACATTGCTGTTTTAGGTGGTGCGTACTTAACTTTCTGCTAAACCCTACTTCAATACCAACTTTAAATGATGGAACCTTTTGAATGATGTGCTATTGTTACGATTATATACGTAGTGTAATAAATAAATGTTGTCACAAATTATATCGTAACCGATGACAATATGAGGATATTCAATCGCTTCTATTTAATATGCTACATGTACAGTTACTTCGAAATTTAATTACATGCGTTTATTGTACTGTTACAGCGTTGAATATGACCAACGATGTAGCTGGTGCGACTTTCATGGCAGCGGCGACTTCAGCACCAGAGTTGTTTGTCAATGTCATCGGAACTTTCATCACAGAGGGAGACATTGGTGTTGGTACCATCGTCGGTTCAGCTGTATTCAATATCCTGGCAGTGGCCGCGTGTTGCGGCATCGGCGCCGGAATGGTAGGCATAAGTGCTGGCAAACGTCTTGATTAAAAGTCGGAAATTTCACGTAAATGACTAACTAAAAACAAATATAATATCCGCTCAATCGATTATGAGAGTACTATGAGTTGGTTTATATAAACATGATTAGTTAGTTATTTGGAGTGGCCCGATAATTATGAGACGTGCGTGCATTACAAACAAAGGGATCTAAAAATGAATTCTGAGAGTATAGTTTCAAGATGTTTGTCGGATTTTATATATTGTATTACTCTTTGGTATCCGAATTTATATTCATATAATCAATTAACTAGGTACTTAAATTTGTAGGTTGTGCCGCTGGATTGGTGGCCGCTGACTAGGGACTGCCTGGCATATGGCATCACAGTTTCCATATTGATTTGTATAATGCACGACGAATATGTACAATGGTACGAAGCTTTACTGCTTGTAATGCTTTATGGCGTTTATATTTGTATCATGTATTATGACAAATCTATACAAAATTTTGCCAAAAGTAAGTATTCATTCTTGTGACTATCTGAAGGAGCACATTATATTATTTTGTTATAGAAAGTTCTTACTTCGCAGGAAGTTGGAAATGTGTATCTGATATGTTAAATAAAAATGACGAAAAACAAGGCAATACTATTGGAATCGAAAATGGTACGTATTTATTAATTGAGTGGCATTCAAGGGCTCCATACACAGAGATGTACAAAATACTTTTCGAAAAGTATTTAAATACAAAATGCAAATACTTTTTCAATATAGTATTTCAAATGCAAGATACAAAATACTTTTACCTTTTGTATTTAAATACTAAATACAAAATATGTATTTTCAAAATACTTTATTGAAATAAAATACTTTATGGTAAAATTACTGGTTTTCTTTATTTATTAAAGATTTTATATTCACAAATATAGGCTAGCTCTTCAAAAAAAGCAACTGACATGTTGCATCTGTGTGGACGCATAATCATACCAGTTTTTATAAATATATTTTTCTAATTCTATATTTTTGTCATTTATACATTTATATGTTCATTATCACTAACGTTAAAATAACGTCTTATTGCCTACATGGCATATTGTCTAAATACAATTTGTTTTGGCATTTTTTTAAAGACATTTCGAGTGAACAACACAGAAATGATGAAATAGCTGCCAACACTGCAAAACGTAACAGTGACTGAGGATTTTCCTCATATATTATTGGTCAGGTTTTATATATGCATTTTGTTTCATCTGCCATTTAGCGCATAGACTTTCAAAGCTGCTGCGCCACTAGTGGCCATTTTTTGTTTTTACTGAATCGCGGAATGCTTTAGAAAAATGAAGCTAAGAATAAAAAAGTATTTTGTATTTTACAAACCATTTTACAAATACAAAATACGTCTCGAATAGTATTTCAAATAAAATACAAAATACATTTTAAAAAAAGTATTTAAGTACAAAATCCAAAATACGTATTTTGTAATTTGTATTTGTATTTTAAATACAAGTATTTCAAATATGTCACAACTCTGTCCATACATACTTCTAATGGCAATAATACTTCTCTTGTGTTATTGTTTAAATTTACAGAACAAAAAGATGTTACACAACCTTCATCCATAAACAAAATTGATTTAACTTTGGACCACCACCAACACAATGGGAATGTAAAAAGTACGTTATCTCTTTACTCAGATAAAAGTGGCAAGAACAGTGAGATTGACATTTCACATTCTTTGAAGTTACCTGCTGTCGCGGAAGATGATAAAGATAATAATACTTGCATTGACGTCGAGTCTAAGGCAAATGAAATGGAGATTGCGACTTCTGACGAAAACGTACAGCCAGCAAACTTGGATGATACTAATAAAGCAGTAGACGAATATGAACATTCACTTTGGAAGTGGCCCACCGGGAGAAGCTGTTTCACAAAGGTTGCATCTGTGGTATTTAGGTTTTTACATACATGATACTTATTGGATATTTATGTTTCTAAATTATGTTTACAGACTGCGTGGATAGTAACTTGGCCAATACATCTCGTATTCTTGTTCACTATTCCTGACTGCGAGAAGCCACGATTTAAGAGCTGGTTTCCTCTAACATTTATCATGTGCATAGTATGGATAGGTTCTTTATCCTATATTGTAGCATGGATGATTACTATCATTGGTAAGATCTTTACTAAAGCAGGCAAATATTTTTAAAAGGGTATATATAAATACGCATTAAAATTTTTAGGTGATACATTAATGATACCAGACTCGGTGATGGGTATAACATTCTTAGCAGCAGGCACGTCCGTACCAGAAGCTGTATCTAGCGTTATAGTAGCAAAACAAGGTATTCTGTTTGTATTATCATTATTTTTGAAGTATATTATTTTTTGTTTTTATACTACCTATAATTAAAATATAATAGTAATGGATATATTAAAAACAAAAAATGCAGATTATATAAATGCTAGAGAAGGGAAACTCCAACCTCTCTGACTAGTGTGAGAATAGTAGGCCAAAGCCTCCCAACATTGGGACAGGCCTATGTCCAACAGTGAACAGCGATAAGAGCGATAAGCTAATTGAATAATTCACTTATAATTTGGTTGTCACTTTTACTCAAGTATTTTATTTTATTATAGGTCATGGATCAATGGGCATCAGCAATTCGATTGGGTCTAATACATTTGACATTTTACTATGCCTTGGCTTACCATGGCTCATCAAAGCATCACTTACTCCAGCCGAACCAGATCACTACCGGGTTAGACTTTTTACTTCAATATTATTTACTATGCGAATGTCACTCTTCATATATAGTGATAATAAAAAACAAACAAAAGGCGAGCATTGCGCAATTGGCGACATTTATTTGTAAATTGCTCAGCGATTTAATATTTCTTTGCAAGCTAATATTAACATGTAGTGATAATGTAATCATAATAATGTCAACAGGTGAAGATTAACTCGATGGGGCTGGAGTACTCGGCGATATCCCTTCTGTCTACGCTGTTGCTGCTGTATTTAACGTTCTGGTTCAATAAATTTAAGCTGGACGCGGCTGTAGGGCGTGCTTGTCTCGCCATGTACGCCATGTTTCTGGTGCTCGCGACACTCATTGAACTCAACGTATTCTTCCCCGTCAATGTACGCACGTGCAAGAGAAGTGAACTAAAATCTTAATCTGAAGTAGTGTTCTGGACATAATTTCAAAAAGTGTAAAAATGATCATCGTGTACCTCTTGCAGACTGTTTCATAACATGTAATGTGTGTTGAAACTTAAACGTGTACTTTTGAGTATTCGATTTCATTTTTGAAATCTAATTGATCATATTTCAATTTACACTCATCACGAAAACCGTAGTTCGAACATATTTTAATTAGTTTAATTCTTATATTTTCTGTAAGTTAGATTGATGCAAATTTGAATGTTTTTCAAGCGTTGGATTTATTATGTACTAACTAGAAGCATTGTTCTGTTAGCAGTGACTAAAGTCAAATAAGAACAGTAGTGTAGCGAATACACTGAACTTCTGGCTTACACGTAAGTTCGCAACGAGTTAGTGGATGTTTACAGATGTATAATTAGCGCTAAAATAGTGTAGGTAAAATGCATTGGCGATAATTTCGATATTTATTATATCTAGTAATGATTTTGATGTCAGGAACATTAGTACATGTAAGTTTGAACGTTTGTGATTGCACATGTTACCTTGCTGCTGCTGTATAACTTAGGACATAAAAATTCAATCAGTGTTTCTCAACCAGTACTTTCGATATAACTAAGTTGATGTAAATACATAAATTGTAACTGTCTCTAAGAGTAATTAAATATATCTTTAGATTTGTATTTCTTTTATTGTTTATTTGATTAATCTACTTACCTTTCACTCTGCTGTGGTTTCACGAGTGCGTAAATTATTAACAAGTCAAAACAGCCGACTTCCTTTACGTAAAGTTACAAAATGTCGAAGCAGTTTCTGAACACCAAATTTAATGTTATAAAATCTGTCCTGCACATCATCTGCGGTCTGATTCGGATATATGGTTCAAACAATCAAGCAAGTTGTCTAGGCATAGGTGATATACTAGTGGGTAATGTCATATTTCAACTTCACTGATTTTCTTATTTGCTCGAGATATTAGATACCATTGTCTCATGCTAGTAATCGATATTGCAATTCTTTCAATTACCTACGGTAGGTATCATAATGTTAATACTAGCTGTTGCCCACCTTTCTGTCCGCGTAGATGTCATATTTTGGACAATACACACATATATCTTTATAAATTGTAGCCTATGTGTTATTCTGATAACACAGAGGCTATAATTTTGTAACGTATAATAAAAATCCATTCAGTAGTTTTTACGTGAAAGAGTAACAAACATCCATACACCTATCCATCCATCCAACCATACTTAAAAACTTTCACGTTTTTTAATATTAGTAGGATTCTGATTTACAAATGTTTACCTATTACATCATGTTAAATACGTACATAGGTGAGTAATTGTCCAAATATTGTTATCTACTTACTTCACACATCATTTTTATACCAATGTAAACCAATAAAGTTACACAGATGACAAATTATGTGTATTATACAAATATACTTGTACTAAATATATCAGTATATCACTAATCATCAATGATGACAGATAGGTATAGGATCATCATCATCATCATCATCATCATCATCATCATCATCATCATCATCATCATCATCATCATCATCATCATCTTCCTGCCCTTGTCCCAATAGGATATCTCTATCATATATTTATGTCAGAAAGCGGCAGGACATAATAACTTAGGGCACGCTGTAGTACCTAACCGCGGTAAGACCCATCATGGGTAGTTCCAGCCAGTCGGCTTGAGAGGCCACAGGATAGCCTTTCGTACCAGCTGACGCAGGTGATCATCGGGCGCGGGTGCTTTGGGCACCTACATCGGATCCAGAAGGAACCAACGTCCGAGTGCCATCATTGCAATGCGAGCGAGGACTCAGGGCTGCACACACTGACCGGGGTGCCCAGCGTGAGAGACGCCGAGGCCGAACTTAATGGCGGCCCTTGGAGTGCGAGCTCTTCGCTCACCGCCTTGCTCACGGTGATGGTACGATGCGCGAGCGCTTGGGTGGCCACCGCCTCCACCTGCGAGCAAGTAATTAATGCTCGAGAAGGAGACGGCGGAACGGTTTCGGAGAAGACTCCGAAACCGCACAGCCCGCGATGAGCGGAGGCGACTCGGTTGTCGGAGGTCACAGAATGAACTACGTCCCCCATGAGTTCGGGCCTGGGGGTGACGGGTGAAGCCGCCTGGCACCCTAGCAGAAGCATGCCGTGGCGGCGACGCAAAGTGCACCACCCCATACCCCGGGAATTGACGGGGACATCGTGGTCTCTATACCCGAAAAGGGTCATCTCGAAAGAGAAGGCCCTGGGTTTGCTGGGGTGCGTGGTATATTTTCGCTGCTATCTCACCACCGGCAACTAAAGACCAAAAGACGGCGTGCGTTTTTGTCGACATAACCTCTCTCACTGGCTCCGGTAGTATTGGTATCCGTGGGGATTTCAGGTACGGAAAAAGGTACATAATTATTTGAAGAGATTGTCTCTATCTATTGAACCATATCGGTTTCAAAATAAACAGATAATATAAAAGTTGAATTGGACACGTAATACATTTCTAGATCCGATATTAAGATGTTGGATCGTGAATTTGGGTGTAATAAGTGTAATTTGTTTATTGTTCATTTATTTGATGTAAGCATCAGTTATCATTAATTTTGATGTAACAATTAGCTTTATTAGACGGAAGTTTGTCTGTGTGGTTGGTAAGTGAATCAAATTTTATAAAGACATGCAAAAACAGGTTTTTTAGATTATCTATAGGTAACTACTGTTGATTGAGGGCACTTGGTGGAACTTATTGTTCCACACACTTGTACTTCTCTACTATATTATTTTATTTTCTGATTAAACTACATTTAGGCTATCAAAGGATCTTAAGGTGCCCAGGAACTTTTGGAGCCCAATGTACATAAAATTGTTGTAGTTCACGACCTTGAGGAGAATTATTGAAATTAAGTATATATACTCGTATTCAAATTATAATATATTACTATATACACTATTATTTTAATAAATTATGAACACCTTACATTTATATTCAAATGACTAAGTATAAATATCAACGAGCAACGAATCATTCATCATCTAATT
Organism: Pelosia muscerda; assembly: GCA_963691645.1. Taxonomy (NCBI): domain Eukaryota; kingdom Metazoa; phylum Arthropoda; class Insecta; order Lepidoptera; family Erebidae; genus Pelosia; species Pelosia muscerda. The sequence goes on along the minus strand of OY829098.1, from coordinate 12,122,345 downwards.
ACTAGGTACCGACACATTGTTATTATTCCTTCGGACTACTTCTTCGCAACCACCCGCCTTCTGAAACATAAAGAATACTTAAAAGTATTTGCTAAACGGAATGAAATTGACATTGACTAGATATATTTTCCTGTATACATGATAACAAAAGTAATATCTTTGACATAAATTAAAATTTATATTACAGTGATGTCAATATCTCCACGGAGGTAGACGGGACGACAGGACGGTATCTCCCGTCATAATTAAGCAGTCCGCCTGGGAAAGTACTTCCGCCCTACAGAATGCCGCGGCTAATAACAATCTTATGTACCTACATATGTGTAAAAATGCGTGGAGAGCAAGAGAGTATCGCATTTATCTCGTTCTGTGTCAGTCAGTTCAAAACTGATCTGCCTAAACTAATAAAAAAGGGATTTAAATAGGAATATATACAATCTGGTTAACAACTTTTTCTAAGCAGTTGGTATACTTAGGTGAAAGAAAATATATTCTTATTCCTAGTTAACCTTTAAAAGAAAAGCTAGTTGGGTGTTCAAATCGTGAAATTTTTAAAAAGGTTGGATCGATTGATTCACATCCCGCAGTATAAAATGTGCTAGTTTACCGAGTCATTGGTACAATGTTACAGTACGGTCCCGTAGCTAGTGCTGTAATCCAGTTGTTAGCACATTCTGTTTTTATAGTTAAAATGAATCATGTTCACAATGTACTCGTAAGTATCCGATAGCGCGGTAGTCGAGTAATAAATAAATAAGGACCAATAAGGACTAATATTTGTTTTCGCAGGTGCGACTATTGGTAACTGCTAACCCATACTTTTTATTAAACTTACTTATATTTAACAAAATATAACTCTGTTTGTATGTCATCAATCACTGAACAGATTGTGGTGAAATTTTGTACAGAGATAGACTAGATTAGTTCTAGTTCTAGGAAAGGATGTAGGTTATGTATGTTGCAATTACCGACATCCACGTCACAAAAATATTGTATTCAAATTTTTGAACTACCGCCTCAAGAGGAAAACCTTCATGCAATCATGAATTTCTACAGCAATTATATCGCAGTAAAAATATCTATATAGTAAGTATTGCCGTGATATAATTGACCAAGCGAGCGAAGAGAGTAAGAGTCTCCGTTTTGAGAAGTTTGCCGGTTTTTCTTTTGACCGTATTTCCACGGGTATATCCGTTCTGGTCTAGAGGACGCATTTCTTAACCAACTTCTACTTTGAATTAAAACTTAACTTATTTGATAGGTTGCAAAATGGGGGTCAAAGGTAGAAAAGTTGCTGCTGCGTTATTTTTGAAGTGATGTTGATAATTTTTGGCGTTAACATCAAAGATATATTTCCTTACAGATTTGCTAAGTTTAGTAAAAATCGGTAAGTAAATGCGATCTATACTTTGTAGAAACGCGACTGATAATACAGTCTCTTTGCACCGTCCACAAAACAGGGAACTGTCGAGAATACTGGTGGTCAGTTAGTGACCACAGACAGGAAAGTGTAGCGTGATTTCCCGTCTCTGGATGGACAGATGACCCAGTCAAAGCGGCAGGGAGCAATTACCGCTTGTTGACGATGCGTTGCGTGTTGTGATGTCTGCATTCAATAACTGAGTTGATAACGTTGAAATATTGGGTTAATATTGAAATAATTCTGTAGTTATTGTATTCTATTTCGCCATGGTGACTAAGGCTGGGTTCCAACATCTTACTTTAACATAAACAGTGCAGTTAAAGTACCGGTCAGGTATAAAACAGGTTGCACCATTTGACAATAGTTAAAATGACGTCATAACATAACGCTAACTGTGACCGGCCACGCTCGGCGGTTAGTGTTAATTGTTAATGCCAAATTCTCGCCAAATTCGCCAAATTCCAAATTCAAAAGACACCTTAATCGAGCTACTAAATATACTAGTGCAACACATTTAGCATAAACCATTAGAATCAATGTTACTGTTAATCTTAAATTTGACGTAAACGCTTTAACAGGTAGGTCGTGCAACTAAGCCTAATTGTACTTTTGTCAAAAGGTGTCTATGTCTGTTTGGTAAGTTGGTATATATCAGTTCCGGTGGTGCATTCTATCACTGACACGCACCGAATTTGGCTCGTTCTTTGATTGAAAACATAACTTGAGGGAAAGTGGGTAAGAAAAGGGGGAGAGTATGCTGAGGCGTTCTTTATAAATGGATCTCAATAATTTTTAGCTGAAAGATTAAGAAGATGATTCCTTATAGGTGGCATATCCCTCACGCCTCAGTTGACTCAGGGACATTGAAAGCCCTCGGGTGTGGGATCTTTCTATATCCTCCATATGCGGAGAAAGATGCACGGCGAGACCGCGGCAGAGGCGCGCATTGCATTACTGCGTGCCGTGGTCTGATTCTGCTGAGGTGACTGGCAGCTCTATCTATCAACTCAGGCCCGCGTTCATGGAGGACGGAGGTCATTCTCGTCGCCTCCGTCTCATCAGGGGGTTTTGCGAGCCCGGAGTCTCCTTCAGCCACGCTACGACATACTGACACGGAGAGGAAAACAATTGTTCCAACTGGTGAGGTGGTCTGCTACTTCAAGGAGGTTGGTAAGATTTCTCACCACTCTCAGGCATTTTATCCCCTTTATTTCAGATTTCTCTTCACTTTCGGCTACGAATAGGGATAAAGACTAAATACGTACATTGTTAGCGGCTTCGGCTTTTAATCGTAATTCTTCGAGATCTCTTGCTTGCAGTTCTATATCGTGTTGAGTGAGGCGAGGTTGACGGCAATGCGGATGCTGTTTTGGCAGCCACCGGTGAATAATCGGCGTCAGCAGATCCCGGTGAACCTGACCATTGAACCACTTATACGTGAATAAAAATTTAAAACGAACTCCATGGCATGGAAGTAGTGCCTCTACCACCTCCATGCCATACTACTTCAAATCCCGCTACGTACAAATGTTTGTGAGCATGAATAGGAATATTTACATAGGTCTAGGTGTTTAATATATATGTAAAATATTGGAGACCTTTGTAGAGCAATGGAAAACGCTATTGTTGAAGCCAAGCATACGACCAACAAAATTTAAAAATGTACTAAATATGATGCCAGCTTTACTCGTACCATTGACTCGAAGAAGAAGACGAAGAAGTCTTTTTAGTTGTTTTGAGTTGTGCGGCTAAGCATCCTGTTCTATGACACTTATTTATATCTTACTATTGCTATCAATCATAATACATTTTCTTAACATTCATGTGGATTTAAATTCTGCATATCACTGTACCTACTTTAGGTAAAAATATTATACATTGTTTTATGATACTTACCTCTTCTTCACCTTTCCTTAACGCCATAAGTAATAGAGGCAAACGTTTCAACTATACACGCGTAGACTGCTATAAGGGAAGAGGCATATCTAAGATAAGATTAATGGATGATGTAGAACATGTGGTGCAGGATCCCGGTGCTGCACAGGTACATCCAGCCTCCGGAGACCTATTCCTATCGGCCTCTTAAGTGATTTAAAAAAAAGTAGTTAAGTACATATTTGAAAGTCTTACCATAGCAGGGTCATTAGGTTGTGTGAAGTACGAGACGATAGCGCCAATTACGATACACACTATCATTCCGAAGAGCGTGTAATACAAATAGCTGAGTCTATACAGGAAGAATGTTCCTGACCTGTAAATGAAATTGCCCGCTAAGTTCTCTTACATAAATAAAACAGTGAGTAGACTCAACAGTTTCCTACGATATAAATAGGAATGAAACTTTATGTTCAAAAACAGAGTAAGTCGATACTAGTTCGTGCAAATTGCAAATAGTCTTGTATAAAATTAACACATTGTTATATCAATCTAGTGTAGGGTTTGCTCTAAGATGGCAGGAACATCCGTAGTGATACATATATTTTATAAATCAAATATTTTATTATAAGATAAGAATGATATCCTAATTACAAATTTGGATGCAACCTGGACTGACGCAGGGATAATATAATCACCTAATCATAAAATTAGAAAGAAAATACCTGTCAAATTCTACCGTGTTATAAGACTTTGGAATTGTGGTCGGTATCGTGGTGTTCTCCGGGCAGCCAGCTATTGAAAATGGTTTTGGAATTACGACAATTTCACCGTTAAGCATCGCTGCCTGGGTGCCAAGAGAGATCCATCCAACGAGCACGGTCGATATAATTCCACCTGTTAAAGCACCCTGTAGAAAGTTGTTACCGTTAAATATTATGTGAAAGGTTATGAAAGACTGGAATATGGAAGAGAAAATTTGTTGTATTTGTTGTTAGGTGTTCCTACAAGATCTGACTGAACCTCAGACTCTAATGCAGTGCAACCGGGAACAATACTAAGAAGCTAAAATACTTACGGTGGCATTAATCCAGGGTAGGAACAGGCCCATGGAAAATAGACCAAGCAGGCTACCAGCAGTGATGCCAGCAAGACTTTTTCCGGCTTGGATCAAAGCGCCCATGTGTTCCACTAAGAACACTAGACCGACGCAAGTTGCCCCTGTAAGAAGAAGAAGAAGAAGTTGCACGCTATTAATTTTGTAAAGTTTGATATAGTTCATATATAAAAGGACCGTATCGTTTTAATATTCAATAAAGTGTGGGACGAAATATACGATACTAGATACTTTGTGCTCCAGCACACTTTTACTTTTTACACAGGTTTACTTGCTCCAGCAAGTAACAATTTCTTTTGCCCCAAAGCCTGTGGGGAATGCAAGGTTAAAAACTAGTTTTGATTAGGCCAAAAATATAGGGTATTGAATATATTTTCAGAAAGTTATTTCAGTAATTTTTTTAAATACTTATTCCCATAAAACATAATGTCTTAACTTTAACATCTTAAGATGGTTTCGGCAATCGCCGCAATTTCATCAATGTCCAGGAAGTGGTAAAAGTAATACAAAATTATTATTGGCGAGACGCCAATGTTAAGTATTACAAGAAAATTTACCAGAACCACGATAGATTGCGCGTGGTTGGAATTTAGGGGGCGTAATGTTTTAATATTGCTAGTTTAAACATCCCGCCAAAACACCATGCCATTTGAGTCGCATGACGTCAATTTTGTTCATAAGCCGCGTTTTTGATTATTCGGGATAATTATGTTGTGAAAATGTGCTCGTAGGGAACGAGAGTATAATTGGATGAAATCACACACTGCAATTATTATTTCAGTACAAATTGAATATATTGTAAATAATCATAATTTATTACATCATTGAAATAAAATTGGATAAATAATCGTAAAACACAGATAGATTTAAAACTCATAACTGTTCGATCCCCTATCTAAATAGAATTAGGTTTTAACTGTAACATGAGCACAAATGCATTTTGTGCGATCTGGTAGATAATTAATATGATTTATCATGTTAAGTAAAAACAAAGCACGATAATTCATTACGATACTTAAATATATCAAACTGTGACTAATTAACGTTGATAGGTATGTAATTACGGTCAGTTCCACTTAGTTAGGTACATTGTAGTTCTATTACTTACCTAAGTATCTACACAAATTAAGTCTAAGTACCTAGTTACATTATACTATGAGACTTTCGTTAAATTTATAATTTATTTTAGGTAGTTTAACTATGCTCTTTACTTAAAAAAATTCGTAGTTTTTAGTTTATAAGATCTGTGTAGGAATTCACGTGAACGAATATTTAATATATTTATTAATGGTCAATTAAATAAGTAGTAAATTACCTAATCAGGTAGTATTCACAAAGACGTGCCTATTATACACAAGTTATTATTATCATAATTATTAAGTATAAGTTACAGAATACAATTTTGGCATACTTTGGTGAAAATTTAAAATCATCATTTCTGAGTTATGATCAAAATCTTCTGTACCAACGATTTGTACCTAGATATTCAGGTAAAAGAACCTAGCTGTAACGTCATAAAACCGATCGGCCGTTATTAATACGACCTCTACGCACGCCCCTCGGCTCTTTTCACGCTCACATAAATTGGATGCTAGCTAACTTACCGGAATAGGAAATTTTTGTATAACATATAACTATAGGTAATTATCACCACGATGTACGATACGTCGATCAAGATACAGAAACGGTAATACCTAGCGTGCACACTTCACCTAGTACGTACGTACCGGTTACTTATGTGCATTATTAAATAGCATGTTTAAGGAGACATGTGAAGTATGATAAATATGAAGAATGTGTCTTGTTACTTCATAAACTATTATTGTGATATGACATATTAGTTACATGCAGGTGAAATTAACAGTGGAACCGAGAAGCATTTTCAAATATGTTAAGGCGGAATCACATTACCTTATGTCTCATTGTTTTTTTGCTATTCGTAGAGAAAATTAAACGAATGTGGCCTCCACACTTTGTTGTTAGCGGTTGAATAAGGTGGTAACGCTTCTAGGTTTGAACTTTATGTAGCATCAATATGTTGGTAGTTTAAATGTGATTACATACTTTCATCGCTCGACTTTAAACTAATGCACACTAAGCGATGTAGGTGCCTTATAGCAGTGGCGTGTACTCCATACCCTACTAGTACCAACTAAAAATTGTAGTATTTAATAAAACACTAATAACCAAATTCAGTCACCATCCCCCACAATAACCATCTCAGCAGTCCATTACCCCCATACCACTAGGCGTGATCTTAGTGGCATTGTGTGCAGTGGCAAACACATTTCAAAGTTACACAAAAACGCTTTCACAACTTGTTACCCTTGGAGTACTCTACGAACCAATATCAATGCTTACCGATAACTACGACAATGATCTTCATGATAAAACTTGCAGTTCTCTCTGATATAGGTTTATTGTAGATAGGCCTGATCAAGTCTTCAAAAATTACTCCACACAAAGAATTTAGACCGGTTGACATGGAACTAAAATAGAGAAAAATATATTAATACAATCCACCTATTTCAGTCCATAGTATGCAGATATATTTTTGAGTAATACATACATGTACTATGTATGCGATTGATTTGGATGATTCTACTATTAATATTTTAGAACGAATTTAAAAAAATAGTTATAGCCGGTTAAATTTACTACGGTATCATACGGAAACTGTAAAAAACTCTTGAAAATAAAAATTGTGCAATAATAATTACAAGTGACTCACTTCAATAACATAAAATGTAAAGATTTATGAAACAGTTTTTATACTTACTTACATCTAGAATAACTACAAGTATAGCTGGGTAATATATAATTTGTAAGTATAGCCTTATCGCTAATCGGTATTTATTTTTTCATATAGGTACCTTTAGGATGGAGGACTAAAGCTGCGATAGGCGCGATATATTATACAAATAGGAATATACATATTATTAATAATAACATATTAACGAAATGGATACAATAAAATACAATATATCATTTATAAATACAAGATAAAGGTAATTATCATTATTTCTAACTGTGTCACAGAAATAAGTACTACACTGCGCTGTCTACTAGATTCATAGCACACTTTACTAGCTACTTTAACTAGCTTTGTAGGCAGGGCTTAAAACACTCGATCAATGAAAATATTTATGATTCATATATATTTGTACTGAGAGCTACATCGCTGCTACGCCAGGACATTGCAACATGTCCGGCGTAGCACTGTAATGTAGGAATATTCCGCTTTGTGCCACCGGAATGTACCTAAGTGTCTCTCTACCGCATTCAACTGTCTAAAGATTGAGTGTCTGATATACAATCAGAACGAGATAAGAAATTAGACTAGATATTAAGAGAATTATAAATATAACAAGTAGCAAAATAGGAAAATAACTTTCATACGATTTGGTGGTGTCAGATGGAGTTTTGAATACATAACGAAACGCAAAAAGTAGTTAATTTCAATATCTCTCTAATACTCGGACAAATCTAACCAGAACCACGCAGGTTTCACGTTAAATAGTAGGTAAGAAATATTCATCCATCCACCAGCACACCTTTTAACATTAGTGACCATTAGTAGAACATACGGCGTTTCTCACCGGGACTGTACCTCAAAGCGGCACTGAAGACTCCGCTCATGAATATCCCAGGCAATGCAGGTATTGAACCGGTTATTGTCATCACAAAGTAGGGTAGCAGTTGATCGCTTTTCTTGATGGCGCCTGTGGTGAGAGGGTCACACGTGGCAAACGTCGCATAGATTACCAACCCAGTGTAACAGCAGAGTGATACGATGGTGAATATCCCGGCCGCCATTATAAATATTGTTCTAAAACATATTTTACGTTAGATAAACAATGTAACACAAACTTTAAAATCTACGTCATCGACTTAATTTTAAAGTATCCACCAAAAACCACTCTACAAACTGTCAATGTTCTTCTCTATGCGTAGGTAAATAAGAGTGAGGGTTTGTAAATTGAATTTGTAAAGTATTCTGATACAGCGTAGCTTTACAGTTAAAACTATCTGTGATTTAAAACTTTTAAAATTTCTGACATAAAGACTGAACCATGCGCAGTGCGTAAGTGAGAATATTTTACAAGAGTTGTTTATAGCATGATTCTTAGGGAGGTCACACACCAAAGTAGCATTTTATTGCGCACACAGCAAACTGCCAAGAAAAGTGTTACAATACAAAAATCATTTTCTGCAAATATAATCGGCAAATGAACCGTTTTGGTGCATTTGCTACTTTGGCCTCTCTTGCTCTTCCTGCCTAAAATCATATAACTTACAGCTGACAGCTTTGTTGGACCATGTCAGTATATTTCATCATGATCATAATTTTACTTGATGCTTTGTAATTCAACATGGTTCTACGAGCAGTTCAAGGAAGCTTGGCACTTTTATTTGCATGGTGGACCATTTCCTCATCAATAAATGATATAAAAATCAATAACATTTTTTTGTTGCCGATGGTTTGAAGGCGGTAGGCAGAAGGATTTTATACGAGATTGTTTGAAGAGTGAAAGTTAAGAAAGTGTCTGTGCTGTCAGTGCGGAAAACTAAGCGAAGTCTTATGATCTCTGTTGGAATAAATACTTTTTATTTGATGGCACATCAGAATAAACAAAATGTTATTATTGCATTCTATATTTCTGTTTGTGGCTATGCACACATTTATGTAATTAACATGATCACTGTGCAGTGACGCGTACGATTTCTCCAATGTGTAGACAACTTATTTGTAAATTTTACAGTTCTGTGGTTATTGTAGTGCTTCCTTAGTTAATAGCACACTGTTCACACAAAAAATGTAATTAGTCTATTCGCTCGAATTGACGACACTTCTACCGCTTCTGCTCTTAAATTCCGTATTCCCAGGCAGTGTGCTGTCAACTGGATGCATTCTCGGAGGCGCTCGTAATAAGTAATAAAAGTTTAATACGAGAGATATCTACTTTATAGTATGTCTATGGACTGTAATTATTAAACTCATAAGAGAACGTCTAGTAAACTTGTATAATATTTTACGTTATTTAGTCTTGTTCAGACTGGTGTTGTGAGAAATTTTCGGTAAGTATCATTAAAGGTATACTTACTTACGTATGACATTTGTCTAAAAGAAGTTGTATAATCGTCATATTAGTATACACAATAATTAAAAATAAAAACAAGTGTTTGTGTGGACAAAGTGCTAAAAGCAATGCTAAGACAACACTAGGTATAAATAAAAAGAATAACTCACTTACCGAATTAGATCGGAAATAATGAATGCTCTGACAGGGCTTGAACCCGCGACCAGTCGCTTGCAAGGGGAATGTTCTAACCATTGAGGCTCCATGCGTTTTTTCCGATTTAAATCGACTTAAATAGTTATCATACGAATTGCGTAAAAAATTCATTACATAAAACACTTACATTCTAGCCCGCCTTAGAGAGGACAAAGCCAGGCACCTCTGCACCATCGCCTGATTGACCGAACACGAAGCTAGCCAACTAAAATAATTGCCAAACACAGTCGACCAGAAAGTATGCCGTATGGTCGGATCGGGATCCATGCTATAAGAAAAATAAATGATGAATATCGCGAAATAGTAGTAGTACATTATGGTACAATGTATAATGTTGGAGATTACAATTGAGGCAACTTTGAGAGTCCAGCCGTTAGGTGAGGGTCTTAGGAGAGCGGAGAACGGTAATAAGTCATTAGATACATACGTGTATCATACGTTTTTCAACACCTTTGTAAAATGTGAAGAAAATAATACTAAAAGTAACTAAACGTTGTGGTCAATCTTTCACAATGGCGGTCTAAATTAATTAGTTTTACTATCCGCGCTCATCTATAAATGGCGATCGGCCATAAACTTTAGTAATGAGCTTTATTCTTTGATAGTCAGTCTATTAATTTTATTTGTTCTTCAATACAACGATCTTTTTTTGTAACGAAACTTTGTTTGAGTATGTAAAGCAAATCAATAAAAAAAATTCCATAACTCACTTGTTACTAATATCGCTAACAAAGTCATAGTTTGATTTATGCGCCTAATTGCAGTGAGATTAAAGTCACTTTATGAGTGCGTAGACAACGCCATCAATCGGTTGTTAAAAGTGAGGTATTATTCGTGTTACTATATAGAGAATATTGACGTAGGCTGATAAGATTTTACCTTTGGTAAGATAACGATCGTCTTTATTCTATTGTTTAAATTGCAACAAATTACTATATATTTAATAGGTATTATACTGAGCTATTTATTATTTATTTAGTAATAATAAATAATAAATATTCTAGGACAATCTACACAACGTTACCTAGACCCATGGTAAGCATAGCTTAACTAGCTTGTGTTACGGGTTCTAGAATGCGGATAAACTTATATAGATATTTTTTTTGTAAGTACATACATAGAAATACCCAGACCAATGTAGATGTTCGTATTTAAGCGCACAAATATTTGCACTGAGTGGTAATCGAACCCGCGCCTGCTGCGTAGCAGTCACGTTCACTACCGCCACGCCACGGAGAACGTTTATTTGATAAGATCTTTCAGGCTAAAGTCAATCTTTTCAGCTAAGCGATACCAGCGAATTATAAGATAAAACTCGGAAAGTAAAGGAAAAGCACTTGTCTATATAATAGCGGAGGCCATCTGCATATTCCCAGAAGTTATAACAAAGCCGAAGTTATCTGTATAACTTGAAGAGTTTATTGTTCAAATTAATTAACTTTTCAAATAATGTAAATCTGTAATAATAATGTTTCTTGTTTAATTCTCGAATAAAAACTGAATTTAAAGGCCGACTTCTCAATCACTAGGTTACCGAAGTTTTCAAGTTAGATAGTAAGCGACACAGTTGACCTAAAACACAAATTTAAAGTTATCTAACTCACTTGAAAAAGTCAAGTCGATCTCCTTGTTTGTTGATAGCAAATACATTTGACATTCCACCCAGACGCCAAGTACCGTATCCAAGAACAAATATTACACCAAAATACATAAGCACTGTTTGTAAAGTGTCTGTCCACACTACTGCTTTGAGTCCTCCCTGTGAAATATAAACTTTATAATATATATACGTACGTACAAAATGTAGTATAATGAAGTTTCTAGTAACAGGTTAGGTATGCAAGATTTCTTATAACTCTAAATTGGAACAAGACATTGTCTAGGGGAATTTGTACTAGAAAGAAAGACACATGATATATTTTCTTGGTCGAGATAAACATTAACAAGAAATTAAAGAACTCATTGTAATACTTAAGTATATCTGATATAATAAAATCGACAAGAAAATGTTACTGTAGAGGTAATTTTTATAGTCATTCAACATAACTTCGCTATTTCCTACAAAGACTCAAATATTTTTAAAAAGATAGCATCCAACCGACTGCTATAAAGAGAAAAAAAAAATCATCAAGCGTTCAAACTATAAAAAAGTTTAAAAAGTCTAAACAAGTACCTACAAGATTTATAATGTAACTACAAAATGTCTAGTTCAGCCGACCTCGATCTCAGATGGTTCTAAACTATAGCAATTTATTTATTGTAGCGAGGGATACAATGGGGTCAATGAAGTCAGAAATGACACATAGATATACTTACGAGTGTTGTGTAAAATATACAGACTATGCAAACTATCGGTGTAACCAAATGCAAGTTTATACCGGTCACTGGAAATAATAACATCAATGATTAAAAAAAGTGTTTACGAACTAATAGTCGTGTAATTTCAAAAATCTATGATTGAAATTAGTAAGTATAAATATCAATTTTATTTTTGGATTAAATTAAATTTATTAGTAATCACTCACTATGCCTATTCAGTTTTCGGAAAGATATCCGGATAATACCCATTTTCAGTGGGCTGTTTTACATGTATCTATGTATCTACTCTATCTAGGTTCCATAGACTTGCACGATTATGACACTTTTGGTTTTTTTTTCTGGGCCCAAAGTACCCACGAATACTACTTCCAACAGTCGGTGAGTGTTGCTATGTCGGCCTCGAGCCTACTAAAACGCACACTGTCTTCGGGTCTTCGGTTACCTGAGTTAAGATAGTAGTGATTATGCCACTTGGGAGTAACACAATCTAAAACCAAGTAGGTTTGCTTGTATGATGAAATGAAATGAAATCAGCAACAAAGGTCACTGAACATATTATAAGGTACAAATTTTCCATTCGTTTTAGAGACAGTCAGTCATTTTGTCGTTGATATAAACTAATCTGAAACTAAGATAAATAACCTTGGCTAACAAGTTTAAAAACGTGAAAAATGGTCATCATGCTTCTTAAAATATGAGCTCACTTATCCAATTGTAATCAGAATGACCTCTTGAAAAAAATATTCTAAATGTTTCATATCAAGGAAAACATTACAAAGATGTTATTGAAACAATAAGATGAAAAACAAGAGCATTCGCATATATTTGTTAATACGCAAAAACTATTGGTATCTATTATTACATTAACTCGAGAAGAAGGAAATTTCCCAATAGAACTATCTCCGTTACTTGTCAATTTAAATTAATGCTGAAAATAGGACTCTACGCTTGGATGCATGTATGTATATAATATATGAAGTAAGTATCCTGTGATGTACTCAGCAGTTTTTGTCGCTAACGATACAGGTAAAGTAAGAAAAAAGCATACACACCTTGACTGAAAGCTAACGCAGGTACGTATATAACTATAGGTATATACAACATCATTTTGATGATAAATATAATTGAACCAAGTAGTCGCACATTGGGGCTAAATCTTAAACAAAGATACTGCAATACAAAAGGGATGACATAGCATGTTACGTTAGTTTTCATAATATAATTCTATTCATTAAAGGGTTTGTATAAATAACAGACCACTTACAATAAAAAGAAGAGTTTAGTTTATATTAAAATGGTCTCAGATGGAATCGACATTAAAATTATTGTTGCGAGTAAATACTCAAAAATAACAGTTTGTTTGTTTATTTGGGCAAGAAATACTTATATTGTATCATATACTCGTAGTTAAAAATGTCAAAAGTAATTACCTCATACGTAGAAGTGATTTGTAAATTATAAAATACAGGTAAGTATATAACAGCTATAGTCAAGGAAACAGCCCATTCCGACAATACAATTGTCCACAATTGAGTTCCGTATGTATACATTTCTGCTGGCAAGCCCAGCAACGATATGCCCGAAATGTAACTGGGAAATAATAATTCAAATCAAACAGAGCACCAACTTTTAAAATGAAATACATTCGCAATATTTACAAAGTAAGTAAATATATCTACCTGGCTATCAACGACATTGATATAGGAAACATTCCCATAGTCTTGCCGCCCATAAGATATTCGGATGTAGTATTTTGTTTTTTGCTTGCGAAAAAGGCGAAATAAACTCCTATTAAGGCGGAGACTAGAAGCATCGCCCCGAAGACCAGGTAGTCGAGCCAATCGAAATATATGACCGTCATGTCTAGCTTGTTGTGATGTGCACAGAGTGAAGTCGCGCGTCCGTTCACTATGACACTTAAACTCTATCTCGGTATACAATAGCCATTTATTGAGCGGAACGAGCAGCTGGACGATGCTATATTTATCCTTGGCCCTCCAAGGATCTCGGACTGGCTCGTCGGAGGGATGAGGACGATTAATTGGACACTTACCGGTGTAATCGCATCTGACTTACGGTTAGCCCACACAGTATGTTAATGATACTTCATATGAATGACATTGTATGGAAGCGTCTGAGTATCCCTAATACCACTATTATTAAAATATAGTATTAAACTTCTCACTGAAAATAGATGAACACTTGAACCTTTTGATTGGTTCTTCGTTAATTTTTTCTTATATTAGAATGTACCTATCCACTATAGGGCTATAGACTATAGACTATAGAGCTACCGAGACAAAGTGGTCACCATTTCTGACCCCTTCCTCATCATCATCATTCTCTGATTCTAGGCTTTCTAGTCTAACTAAGATGCGGCTGTACTTCGATATTTTCCGTGAAGAGACTGCCATCGGAAATACACAATCAAATTGGCGATATCTAAGTTCTATAATTTTGCCCACTTCCTCGTTTATGTTAATATAAGTAGGTACCTACTTACAGTCAGAACAGAAAAAATGCTCGATGTTTGTTAGAAACTTGTTACCAAACTTTTCAAATGCCCAGTTCCACAGAGTGTGTGAAAAGACTTGAATTCATCATCATGTTCTTTCATCATCATTAACATCGTTTTGGGGGAACAACTGCTGTATAACCTCCCAACCTCGAGAAAGAAGATTGCGCCAGAGCCTCACACCTAAATTAACCAGGGGCGAGCCCCAAGTGAGTTCCGAGTACGTCCTCGTCGTTCGCCCTGGACCCCGTCCTGACCACCGTAACGGAGTGGCAGGCGGGTGACTAAACCTCGAACTCGAAACTTGCGGGCGTAAGTGCGATTCTGCGACTAGTATGTCTATTCTGCAATCGAACAACAGTCCTTTTCAGGACTCGGAGATGGTGGCAGATCAGTCTCCCTTATCTGCGGACCAATCCGACAACAGTCCTTTTCAGGACTCAGGGGTGGCGGCAATTCCATCTGCCAGGTCTCCGGACCAGTCCCCTGATCGGAGTGTTAAAAACATGGAAGTGGAGATCGCTTCTGCGAGAGAGCCGCGGAGCCCTGCGGCCTCCGCATCCCACGCAGAGGCAGTCGTGGTTTTCGAGCGCTCGGTCGTTCCAGCCGGAACGATTGGATCGCGCTCTTCTTCTCCAATAATCGGGAGACTGTGGCGCAAGCGCTCCAACTCTGCCACAGAGGCAGAGTTGAGTGAAAACAAAAAGAAAACGAAGGGCCACTACGCCTATCTGGCGCAGGCGAAGGCCGACCTAGTCGCGGCCAAGGAGAAGGATGTGGAGCACCGCGCTGAGGAAGAGCTCGCGGAGCAGCGGCAGAAGAGGGCTCTCTACCTCAGAGAGTCCCCTAGCCAACAGCCGCAGCCCAGACCGACGGCTCCAACGGGAGTGGCTGTTTCTCCCACCCAGTCCCTCAGCGCGGAGCAGCTTTCGGGCTCTATAGAGGCGGCGGTGGCGATGGTACAATCCATCGCCAGTAGAAGTAATAATTTGAAGGGTCAATTCGTGCGGGACCTCAGGCAGGCATGCAGCTCCATCCTAGAGCACGTGCGTGTGTTGAGGTCCCGCACGGAGTCAGAGGAGGTGGCCCAGCTCCACACCGAGCTGGCCGTTGTGCGGGCCGAATTGCGTGCCTGGAAACAGCAGGCGGAGGCCGCGCCGCCGGCGATGAGCCGCGATGAGATAGCGTTTCTCATCGATGCGCGCATCGCGGGCATCCAGGACCGCCTGCTGCCTGAGACCCGCATCCGCCCACCTCTCCAGGCGGACAGGCGAACTGCCACTCGCCTGGCAAAGGAAGCCGACATTGAACCTCAGCCCGAGCTCCCATCCCTCCCTCCAGCGCCGCCCGTTTCTGTGTCCCCTACAAAGCCCGATGGGCAAGTGGAGGACGCGTCGCGTCCTACTGCTCCAGTTGGAGAAAAGAAGAAGAGAAGGAAAGTGACGAAGAAGACGGCCGCGGCAAAGGAGGCAGAAGATGTCCGCCAAGCGCGGCAGTCGGCTTCGCGAGCCCCACAGTCGGCTATAGCGCCGGTTCAATGGAGCACAGTGGCGGCACGGACAAAAGCGCCGAAGCCAGCTCCAGCCCAGCCAGCTCCAGCCCAGCCAGCTCCAGCCCAGCCAGCTCCAGCCCAGCCAGCTCCAGCTCAGTCAGCTCCAGCTGCCACCAGCAGTAGAAACCGTGGCGCCCGTAGGTCTCGCAAATTGCGAGCGCCAAAAACTGCAGCAGTCACCATCACGCTGCAGCCGGGCGCCGCAGAGCAGGGCCTCACATACGGAGATGTGCTCGCCAAGGCCGAGAGGTCAATCGACCTCCAGGCCCTTGGAATAGACGGCCTGCGCCTCCGGCCCTCCGTGACGGGAGGTCGAATTTTGGAGGTGGCTGGCATCGATAGAGTCCAGAAGGCGGACCAGTTGGCCACAAAACTACGAGAAGTGCTGGAGGAGGTCCGTGTCGCTAGACCGGAGAGGTGCGTGGAGCTACGCATCTCTGGTCTGAGCGACTCGGCCTCCAAGGAGAACGTCGCGGCGTCGCTGGCAGCAGAAGGGGGTTGTTCCGCCAGCGCAATCCAGGTGGGCGATATTCAGCGCCCATCTGGCCGACAGGGCACTGCATGGCTGCGGTGCCCAGTTGAGGCGGCCAAGGTCCTTACAGACGGCCGCCGCATTATGGTCGGGTGGTCAGTGGTCAAGCTGACCACCCTGGAGCCAAGGCCAGCGCGGTGCTTCCGCTGCCTGGAGCCCGGGCACGTTGGCGTAAGGTGCACTGCGGGCATTGACCGCAGTGCGCTCTGTTTCCGCTGTGGGCAGGCAGGCCACAAGTCGGCCACCTGCTCCGCGGAGCCCAAGTGCCCCGTCTGTGCGGCGGAAGGTGCACCGTCTGGCCACAAACTGGGTTCGGGCGAGTGCAAGGCGGCTTCCCGTAGCAGAAGCCGTCCTAAAAGGAAAGCCGCAGGTGGGACTAACTCTACGCCCACCCAGCAGCCTACTACAACTGCGGAGGATATGGACACCGCCCAAACATAATGGCCAACAATATCTCCATTCTGCAGGCCAACATCAACCACTGCGTCACGGCCCAGGACCTTTTGGCCCAATCCATGGCGCAGTGGCAGACGACACTGGCAGTAGTCGCCGAGCCGTATTGCGTTCGCGACAGCCCTAATTGGGCCAGCGACCATAACGGCTTGGTGGCTATCGTCGCCCGGCGAATGGCTCCTCCCTTCGACAGAGTGCAGAGGGGTCGAGGGTGCGTCCTCGTCACGCTGGGCGGCGCTGCAGTTATTGGGGTGTACTGCCCCCCCAGTAGAAGCATCGCCGAGTTCGAGCAGCTGCTCGCGGAGGTCGGTGCTCTGCTGGCAGAAGTGCACCCCACCCCGGCCGTGGTGGCCGGGGATTTCAACGCTCACTCACGAGCGTGGGGATCTCCGGCGACCGATGCCCGGGGGGAGATGTTAGAAGAATGGGCGGTGTCACAAGGCTTGGTATTACTAAACCAAGGGGCGGTCCACACCCTTGTGCGACCCCAGGGTAGGTCGATTGTCGATCTGTCGTTCGCCAGTTCTGGTCTGGCCCGACGGATCAACAACTGGCGGGTCGTCGTGGGGGTGGAGACCGCGTCGGACCACCGGTACATCCGGTTCGACGTCGTCCCTGCCGCCCCGGCGGCTCGTGTCGACCTCGACCGTCCCTTGGTAGGAGAGGGTCCGCGGTGGCGACTCGCCACATTGGATAAGGAACTGGCCCGAGAGGCGGCTCTCGTCGAGCGATGGGCTGCAGGCGACAGTGGCCTGGACGTGGACGCGAAATGCGAGCGGCTCGCTGGAGCGCTTACTCGCGTCTGCGACGCGGCGATGCAAAGGGCGAGGCCTATCCCGCCTCGGAAGCAAGTGTACTGGTGGCGTTCCCACCTAGCCGGGCTGCGTGCAGCTAGTGACGCAGCCCAGAGGCAGTACACCCGATGCCGAAGGCGGGCCGTGAGAGACCTCGCCCGAGAAGAACAGCTGCACGCCGCGTACCGGGCCGCCCGAGAGGCCCTCAGCTCGGCGGTCAAAGTCGCCAAGGAGGAGGCCTGGAAGGAGTGGCTCGAGAGTCTCAATCGAGATCCATGGGGGCGTCCGTACAAAACCGTGAGCCAGAAGCTCCGGCCTTGGGCGCCTCCTCTCACACGAACTCTCGAGCCAGGCCTCCTGGGCCGAGTGGTCAGTTCCCTCTTCCCTGCGAGGGAGGAGTGGGTCCCACCGCGGATGATTACACCGAGCCAGGTGTCGGCTGACGAAGGGGCAATACCTCCCGTGTCCGAGGCCGAGTTAGGGGCTGCGATCCTGGCACTCAGGTCCAGGAACCGCGCCCCAGGCCCGGACGGCGTCCCTGGGAAGGTTATTGCCACAGTCATGCCGGCACTAGAGGAGGAGACGCTGTCCCTCATGTCGGAGTGTTTGGCGTCGGGGAGAGTTCCGCGACTATGGAAGACTGGAAAGCTCGTGCTGCTTAAAAAGCACGGGCGCCCAGTCAACTCGCCGTCGGCCTACCGTCCCATCGTTTTGCTCGACGAGATGTGCAAGCTGTTTGAGCGGGTGCTTGCAGCGCGTCTCGTCGGCCACCTGGAGGGGGCGGGGCCCAATTTGAGTGACGGCCAGTACGGCTTCCGTCGCGGGAGGTCCACCCTCGACGCCATATCTCGACTGCGGGGCAGCGTCGACGAAGCGGTCGCCGGGGGAGAGGTGTTGTTGGTTGTGTCGCTGGACATAGCCAACGCCTTCAACACCCTCCCCTGGGAAACTATAGCGGAGGCGCTGAGGTACCACAACGTCCCGTGGTACCTCAGGCGCGTCCTTGCGGACTACTTCGTGGACCGGGTTATCATCTACCCGGCCCAAAGCGGGGTGGTCCGCAGGGGCATGTTTTGTGGCGTTCCACAGGGGTCGGTCCTAGGGCCACTCCTGTGGAACGTAGGTTACGATTGGGTCCTGCGCGGTGCTAATCTTCGGGGAGTCGGTGTACTTTGTTACGCCGACGACACCCTAGTCACCGCGCGGGCCCCGACGTTTCGCGACGCTGCCGTCCTCGCTACGGCAGGCGTCGCCCATGTTGTGCGCCGCATCAGGGCGCTGGGTTTGAAGGTGGCCCTCGAAAAGTCCGAGGCCCTATTCTTCCATGGGCCTCGGCAGAAGCCGCCTCGAGACAAGACGATTAT
Organism: Pelosia muscerda; assembly: GCA_963691645.1. Taxonomy (NCBI): domain Eukaryota; kingdom Metazoa; phylum Arthropoda; class Insecta; order Lepidoptera; family Erebidae; genus Pelosia; species Pelosia muscerda. Next base: position 12,103,104 of record OY829098.1, on the reverse strand, counting down.
GGTGGGCGGCACCTCCATCACTGTCGGGACCAGTCTGAAATACCTCGGACTGGTTCTCGACAGTCGGTGGCGGTTCGTGGAGCATTTCCGGCAGTTGGCACCGAAGTTGCTGGCGTTTGCCGGAATGCTCTCGCGGTTGCTGCCCAACAGCGGAGGCCCGGGGTCTGCCTGCCGCCGTCTCTACGACGGAGTGGTGCGCTCCAAGGCGCTCTACGGAGCGCCAATATGGGCGGAGGCTCTCTGCCCTGCAAATATTGCGTTGCTGCGACGTCCGCAGCGCGCCATCGCGCAGAGGGCTGCACGGGCGTACCACACCGTCTCTTACGAGGCGGCGTGTTTGATTGCGGGCAGTATCCCGTGGGATCTCGAGGCTGGCGTCCTTAAGAGGGTCTACGAGGAGGGCGCCCTGATGCGGCGCAATTTTGGAGGTCGGCCGCTTCCGGAGGAGATCGATCGCTGGAGACAGGCAGCTCGCGACGATCTCTTCCGAAAATGGGCCGAAAGGCTGGCAGTGACTCGCAGCGGGTTGCTGCTCGTGGGGGCCGTCCGGCCCGTCCTGCGGCAGTTTGTGGAGAGGGGTCATGGGGCTCCGACATATCACCTCACCCAACTTCTCACGGGTCATGGCTGTTTTGCCAAGTACCTGTGGGAAGTGGTGGGGATAGAGCCGGAGCCCCGGTGCCGAAACTGCACCAGCGGCGACCCCGACACGGCCTACCATACTATGGCCGTGTGTGAGGCATGGGACGGACAAAGGACGGCCCTAACACGCACAATTGGTGCGGACCTTTCGCTGTCGGCCGTGATTCCAACCATGGCCGACAGCGAAGAGTGTTGGGCCGCCGTCGCCTCGTTCGCTAGCGAGGTGATGGCGGCAAAGAGAGAGGCTCTGCGGGACCGGGAGCGAGCTGGGCTCACTCTTCCGCCCCGCAGGCCCCCGGCGAGGGGACGCAGGCGAGCACAATTCGCCCGCGTCCCCGAATGAGCGAAGCCACGGGCGGTGGGTCGGGGGATCCACCGCCCCATGCTAATGTGGCGGAATGCGCCCCTCAGTGTTCCTGGGGCGCATTCGTAAGAGGTGAGCTGGCCCCATCATCTGGATTACTCTGCCCGGATGGTGGGGCCCCCAAGAGGAGAGCCCAATAGGGCGTCCCTAGCCGAGTCGCGGTGAGCATTCTATCCCGCGGCTCGGATTAGGCGAAGGAGGAACACCGTGGTGGTTTAGTGGGTAGTCTGGCCTCCGTTTCGAGGTCAGGAGTCCCACACAAAGTGAGCCCCTTGCCCCCGCGGGGGGTGAGCGAAGTGCGTAAATGCATTCCACCACGTACAAAAAAAAAAAAAAAAAAAAAACACCTAAATTAACCAGTCTTCCGCCATGTCACTTGTTAGCCGCACAGGTGAGGATGGCGTTAAACCTGAAATTCTTGATGTCCCCAAAAATATACGTAATGCTTAATAGTCAATTCGAATACATTATAGTTACTTAAATAAAAATACAAATACATTTATAGACATTTTATTTCAGAAATGTGTTAATACGTGTTACTGGCCTAAACATGTAAAATAGTAGATTAAAATGAGCGGTGCAATCTTGCAAAATCTGTCTTTAAAAGCTATAAATATACATTACTGTACGACAATAGGTACTATAACATATTTTGCATGTACAATAATTTTAACAAGAGTTAACATGATCATAGTACCTATAGGTATTTTACGTACATAATATTTTTGAATTCCTTGACGTTCTGACCTGGATACAGATTCCGCGGTCACAGGCTGATGGCTCAGTGATTGAGAACAGGTATAATATTTTACAATTAGTTGGACAATGTATGTACAGTAATGTTAATGTATGTAATATACAAATATTTCCACCTTATCTGAGGTTATGATAAATACTTTCGGCTAAAGATGCACAGAATGGGTTTTATTTTTATGATAGAGCCGAATATGTACATATATACCTACGTCCATTCGTCTACATTTACTATTAGGTAATTGGACTAACGTTTAAATGACACGTCAGTCGTTATGTGATTGTAATAATTATATCCTGTTGACTACAGGCTCTCGTAGTCACACCAATTTGTTACAGTAGGCGATGTGTATGAATTAATTTATACAGGGTAAGTAGAGACAGTTTTGTGTTTGAACTTTGGGAGCGTACTGTATACGTACGTAACTGTTAAAGGAACAGTGGCACTCCTGGACCCCGAATCTATCTACTAATGGTCAACCATTGTCAAACGATGTGACATTTAATTTTAAACATTATTGTTACGTTATTAAAGTTTAAAATTATATGGTAGCTTGCAGAGCAAATAAACTTTGACTTTGAGCCTTTATGAATTAAATCTAAAATTCAATGGCATTTTTACAGTATCTGTGGTTTTCAACTTTTGACAATTAATAGAATCTGGTAGGTACCAGGTGTGCCAACAGAAGTGAATACCTAGGCAATATATGTGTACACTTAGTTACTCTAATATTGTAAAGAGTTGGAAAGCTACATTCACCCTGAGTAACATAGGCTATATTGCACTGCGCGATAACCGACATTCACGCAGGCGGAGCCGCGGGCAACAGTAATAGTATTTGATGATGAAATATCATCGTTAAGTGTTGATCGGATTCGAGACACCTATGATATGTACCCTACCGATAGGTACCTCATGTATTCAGGAAATAGGATTACTTGCAACCACTTAGGATGATAGGTAATTAATCGATTAGGTATTCAATCTTCAGATATGATGGAAATATGCAATACAACTTTCACTATGATTACTAACATCCTATATTAGGTCTCGTTTTTACTAATGATATGCGAAACGATCCTAGTACAATTGTTAATTTTCTATTAAGAGGCATTATTATTATTTTCTATGACTATCTGCTCGTCTGTAACACACTTATATATATGTGAATATAGGTACATACTTTACAGTTAAGAACGGAATGGATTAGTTAATAACTAATGACATGCCATATACCTAATAGTTGTATGACCGTTTAATTAATATAAGAATAAATAACCATTAAATTTGATCCTCTAACTTCTATTAATTGTATAACATTCAGATAACTAGCATTATATACATACTACTCCAATTAAAATGAATTTTATAGTAATTTTGGCATGGCTATAAATATTATACAAAGTCAATCAAATACCATAGGTATTCAATTTTGTATTAATTCGTAAGTTTCACCTAATACATTTATTAAATGTCATGATTCTTTGATGTTTGTAACATACATATGGAACGTTAATTATCAGATTATAACAAGCTATTATATACCTATACCTTTAGCGACTGTACTGTACACAGGACACTGACAGTTTTCAAAAACTAGTTCTGCATAATTTACACTGCAATATTTTCTTAATTGAATAGTCAGATAATATTTTTAAAAACCAACGACAAATTACTGAAATATTTAATACCATAATATATTATAATATATAGTAAATTCTGATCAAATGTACAATTAATGCTAATACATCAACTGTATGTACAAATTTCTGGAGGTATCTCTGGTGTATCTCATGAAAATTTTTACACTATAACTAATTATGTTCTATATTATCCTATAGGGACTGCAGGGAACTAAAACCATCATTTGATGCTGTCTATTATAAGCACACCAAAAGGATTACACTACTCAAACGACATCATAAATATACATGTGTTGTAAATAATAATTTAACACTAAATGGAAAAATATCTTTTAACTTTTAACAAAAAATAAGGATGGAAATAAAATTAATTTAGATACATATGTCATGAAATACCACATTTAAACTTAAATAATAGAAAAGTAACGAGATATTTTCAGTATGTATTTTGAGAATTGAGACTTTTATATTTAAAAAAACATATTTTATCACTTGAAATTTGATTATTTGATCATAAGTTAAACAATACATTACGAAAAAAATCAATGTCAAAGTTACGAATTTATAAAATCTGATAATTTATTTATAAAGAGAAATAAAATTAAAAAGGTATATAATCACAACCAATATATTTATGGTGCCGCTATATATGTTGGCTTACGCTTATGTATACTCGAAGTCACTTTCGTTTCAAATTATTTGCAACAGAGGTTTTTATTGATATAATATGTTTTAGAAGATACATTTGTTACTATTGAAATAACCAAACAATTATTTCGCTTTTGCAACATAATAACAATCTGACTTTAAAATACGCGTGTCCTTATGAATTTGGGTTTAAGATAAGCAACTAACACCGAAAGATACCATTTTTAATTTTATTGAATACCAGTAATTACCATATCAATGTATTTTATTCAATGCCGAGTATACATTCAACCCTAATAGTTATATCATATAAAATATATATAAAATAAATAAATATTTATCAATATAGATTATTATATTTAGTAATAGAACCTCTGTACATAATATATATAAAGTTACTAATATCTTTACAATATAATAAAAATAAACTCAAATATCTGTACAAAAATATATTAAATGAATATAGTGCTTTTCCAAAGCAAAGAAAACTTTATTAATGTAATAATTGTAATGTAAATTATTTATATTTTTAATATAAATTGCTTAGCAATGCAACTATACACCTACATAATAATTTTTCAACGTATTTTTATGATACGATAACTCTATTTTTAAAAGATACTATAAATACACATTTACATGGCATTTATAAGCCAAATACTTGATATTTTATATTCATAAATTATACTTATTATGATATCATATAGTACATGACATCAACAAACAACTAACCATTTATGGGAATAATTTTCTGATGATACAAAAATATTTCATTAAAATATTATATCTGAGAATTATATTTTCATTTTATAAACTATAATTAATATCGTGTTATACCTATATTAGATGAATATATTATGTAAGTAGTAATTCAGAAGCCCCTACAACCCTACCTTCCAATTCTTATCTCATGAGATAAATCAGGGATAGATGAGAATATAGAATAAACTTCAAAATAATAAAATCAATTTTTTCAAAATAAATATAGTTCAAAATCAAATATTACCTATATACATATAAATATATAAAAATATAACTGAGAAATCCCTATTCTCGTGTTGAAATAACGAGTTTATTCTAACTTTAAAATACTTATCGAATCATCTACCTGTTAACAAGCTGTCCACCTAGCAATGGACAATTTCGACGCCGACTGTTAAAAGGATTACAATGGTTACTGATTGTTGTCGAAATTCGTCCTGTGCGTTCATGAATATCTTCAACCGAATAATAGTCCGTGTGCTCATTTCGATTATCATATAACCATAACAAGTACTATGTATGTAATTCAAATACTTAAGTGTATGAAGAAAATACGGTGTTAGCGAATCGTAATTACTAAATAAGTACCTATTATATTTTAGTCAGTTAATTTTATATAGAGAAATGCAGATCCTTGAAAGCGATATTTGAATTACGAAATCTATTAACACATGTAGGTTTAAAACACTCAACTTCTAATATCAGTATTCAAAGGAATCATTTATTTCATTATCACTCGGAGATAATGTATAAAGTATTAATTTTGAAAGAGGTTCTTCCTAGTAACTTTGAGTGTCAAACACCGTGCTACGTAGAGCTACTCCGATTCTCATAATATGTATGTGCTGACTACTAATTGGGAGACCATGATTTCTACACATTGTTATATAATTTCAAATCTTTACACTTACTTAAAATAAAAATACATTTCAATTACGTTTGATAAGTACCTAGCTACTCGTACTTTTCATTATTTATCAAAAGTACCGTCCATCATCTCGAGAGAACCGTTATTCTAATTTCCACATATGATGCAGTTTTAAATGCAATACATATTTTCTACTTGGCGTGTGTCTTAACTATTACAAATCTATAGCTTACATTAGTTGTTCATCAAGTGATTTCTATTTATTCTATTCCTAAGTGATATACACTGCAGATTGGCAGTGAATATTTCGATTTAATCTTCGTGGTATTACAAACACAAGGTACAGGATTATATCCATCGTGTGTATATGAAATACTTTCCATACATTCCTAACGATCACAGTCCTTTTTCAATCACCTTTAGTTCTTTCCATTTTATTGCACACTTTTCGATTCGTAACTATTCACTTTTGTTTCCCAAAGTTCATTAATTTTGTTTTAATATTTTGGCAATAAAATAATAATTTATGAATCAATGTTTTTAGAGTACTCGACGCGCAAAATTTTTCATCCGTGCCAATAATTGCCCACTAGATATTCATGATATTAAGCAGACGGTACACTCATGAGTAGCTAAAGTTTTGGGATAATAATTTCAAAACTCCATCACGACTTTTTCTCCCTTTACCCAAAATCTCTACACTTTCTCATTTGTTTGACTATTACACTCAAATTTGATTGCACACTTGTTATAACGTCCATTGCCACTGCGATTTACAAATCAGCTGGAGAAGATAAATCCAGTCTTGATCGTCTACGGTCTCGAGCAATCGATAGTTGTCCAGAGGAAGATCTTTGCAATGAAGCAGATCTCGGACGAGCCGTGTCCGATTTTGACTTCTTAACCTTACTCCCTCCGCTGGCTGGTTGTTTACCTTTTAATGATGATACTGACACTACGACGTCAGTGGAAACTCCATCTTGTTCTGAACACAAATAGTCATATTACAAAAAGTAGGTATCAAGTTAGCTGTATATTAGGTAAAAGCAAAGGCGTTTACACTTACCAGTGCGTTTTATGACTTCTCCGGCATTGTTCAAAAAGAATTTGGGTTTAACTTCCTTAATTTCCTTAAGTGATTCCTATAAAAAATTAACACGTATGGTAATTACATTACGGTAGGCAATTTGTTTTCTGTTGATAATATTATAACATTTATAATACCTTTGATTTACTAGATTTGGAAGCAGTGTCAGTGCTTCCGCGCCACCACGGTCACTGGATCTCACAAAAGGCTCTCCCGGACTCCTTACCGGGGGTCGACGCTTCACCTTCAGCTCCTTCGCCTTCTGGCTTCGGTGTTCCTGCTCCAGACGTGGTGGCTCCTCTGTTATAAGAAAATACCGAATATTTTTACTCACCGATTACTAAATAGATCGAAGAGACAAAATCACAACGGCAAAAGTGAAACACATTTCTAAACTTATTCATTAGACAAGAATGTAGTTTCGTTTGCCTTAAAGATTCAAAGAAGTCATATTGAGCTAAATCAATGTAAGTCTAGTTATAATGATAACCTGAAGTTTTTATTTGTCTTTATTAAAATCTTTCACATCTTTCAAATATGTATTTGGGTACATACACGAAATTGTTCCAAAATATTTCTCCAAATACTTCTCTCCATCCCATGGTTGCCATTTGTAGGTATGTACCTCATAAACTTTATTTCCGTATTATGTTGTTATCGTTTCGGTGTACAATAAATAAGACATATATTATTATTATTATTTACGCTGTGCTACTTACGTCATATCAACGCGGACAGTGTTATTATTTTGTTGATTGCGCATCGCTAGTGTGGATACCATCGGGGGACGTTGTGGTTTGTTTGCAAGAAGCCTCTCAATCTCTACCATCACTGATGGAGTCAATTGCGGCACAATCTGTTCAATAAAATGTTAGACATTAAAATAAGTATTGAACTTGATTGTTAAACTTTCATTAATTGTTTTTCAGAACAATAGGATTGTTTTATGAAAAAGGATAAAAATGAAAAAAATGGATACCTGTAGCGCGTGAATATTTTGCTTGAACTGTTCAATGCTTGTCGCTCCCAGCAGGAGGCAGTTCACAGATTCGTTCTTGAGGCACCAAGCAACAGCTAGTTGACTCATTGAGCAATCTGTTGTTATTGATACAAATAAAATATTGATGAAGACGTAAAATATATAATTAAGACAGAAAAAATTAGGAACATACTTAATGAGTTTGCTAAATTGGACAAATCGCGAAGTTTGTCGCCATAAGTCCGTGGTTCTTCACCTGTGACCTGTTCTTTGCTACCAGAGCTACGCATCTGTATAAAAACATAAAAACATTTATTATTTCGAATGCACCTTGTTTTTATATAGTTTAACACCGTTTTTCTTAAACATCGTGAAACTTTAGCATCATATTATTTACTGCCCCATTAATTTATTGGTATGATTTATTGTTCCTAAAAGACTTTAAGATCCTCTACAAGGAACGTAGGTGGGTCGTGAAATCTGTGAAAATTTAAAATTATTAATATTACTATAATTACATTATTATTGTAATTTTGAATATATCCTCTAAGAACTAACTAAATAACTACGTATTTTGTCATGGGTGCTTTATTTCGAACTAACACTTTTTTCAGAATCTGTAAGACAACTATTCACTCAGAATTGTAATCCGAAATGCCTTGTCTGATCCAAGAATTTGACTGTGGTCATGCATTCTTTCGGGTAATTTGATAAAAATTAAATTTTTACTAGCATAGTTATTTATAACAGTGTAATTGTAGTTTGCAACGAGCACCCATACTAATTCAAATGAGTATAGCTTATATACTTCAGGTACGGCGAGATCCTCTTCGCACCAGCTGAATGTGCTATATTTTCTGTTAAATCGCGATTTAGCGAAGAGCCCGGTAATCTCTTCGCGACCCAGTCCTTTCCCTGTTGTTATAGCAGACCATGCCATCATTCCTAAAAAAATCAGAAAATATTTTCATATCAATTCGAAACATATTTTAAAACAAAATCTGATAGCAATTTGTTGCGAAAATTATCTAATTAGCGCGAGGGATTAACATGTGATAAACATAATTATCATTATTTTAATGTGAACTGTAATATTTTAAACAAATTAAGTATCTACACTTACTCTATTTAAAATATAACAGTATAATTAGTATTATGCACCTAATAGTAAGATTGAAAACTTATATGAAATAAACTTATATTTATTATACTAATAAAGAAGATACGGATCATACTTCATTTATACATACCAACTCCAATTTTGTGATAAAGTTCTGGCATATAGAGTTCCGGTTTTTCTCTACAAAACATGTGGTACTCTGTTTGTTCGACTATCGGTGTAATACAATTAAATTGCCTGCAGTTAGTATATGCATCCATAATCTACAAAACAAATATGTATTGGTGACCATGCACGAGCCGACGTCGTGTCTGGTGCAAAGACTAGCTATTGCGAACCAAAATTCTTCACACCAGGCACGACCCGAGAAGGGTTATATACATGTTACAAAATCTTGACTGACTAATGGACATTTCTGTAATTAATTTCTATACGAAAATAAATACTATATAGAGTTACTTAAATAAATATAATATATACCTCGGTGGGCGACCAACGAGCTGTTCCCCAATACATAACCCAGCCCTGATTTATTACGAAATGCATTGCGCGGACGAGTTCTGAAACATGAAGGTCCTGTGAAACCATTGCATATATACCAATATAAACAGTGGCAAGTTTCTTAATTATACTGACCTTCCATTGGGCAGACAGGATCAACTTTGTGCAGGAGTACAACATCGATATACTCCACTTGGAGTCTTGCCAAAGAAGACTTTACGCTTTCAATTATATGTTTACGAGAGAGGCCTCTTTCATCTGACCTGTTATTAGTACGAGCAAACCTAATAAATGGAGAGTTCAAAATATGTTAACGACTAGCCAGCGACAAGCAAATACATAAGTTATGCCTAAGCGGCGGTGTATCTGAACATAAGTAGCAAAATCACCCTAATAGCGAAAGAAGAAGCTTCACTCAACTTTTTACTTTCATTGGCACATATTACATAATATATTACTCCATGTATGTAAGCTATACTAAAAAATGTAATGAGAAATAATTAGTACATTACATTCTTATTATGGGGATATGATAAAACTATTTCGGATCCATTGTACTCCCACACTCGAGTACCAATGTATTATAATTGTAAGATATTGAAAAAGAAAATCGTGGAATTCTCGGTGAGTTATATTAGAGTACCGTGAAGTTGAAGTACCATAAATCCGAAACGAAAAGCAAATATGCTGTTAATGTGAACCATTCTACCTAATAATAAATGAATATATCCTAAAGTTGCAAATGAGTGGAGTCTAATGATGTTTGTTATTTTCGGTGTTATTTAAACCCTATGATAGATTGAAAAATGGCGCTACGAGTACAAATTCTCCACAGTGTCAAACGTTTTAATAATGTTTAACTATTGAATAAAGTTAATCTCCTCTGTGCTATAGGAGGCAATCTATTGATATTTGAAAATCTATCGTGCAATTAAGTATATATGGCATTGTAGTAAGTAGGTGGTATTAGTAATAACAGGCTATCAGAAAGACCCTACAAGGTTACGTACTTGGTGCTCCAGTATATTTTCGAAGTAATTATTATGCTTGTCCTCCTCACGTTTCTTTTCTTCAATATTTTGCCAAGTTCCGCCTCGCCCTTAGCTGTAAACGTATTGTTCTAATAATATACAATTTTCTAAGTCCTATTAATATAGGTAGGTACTAAAGGAATAACGAACCACAATGTGCTTCTGATAAATCAAATAGATTGATTCCATTTTCCAACGCCGTCATTATAACATCTTCGGCACTTTCTTCATTCAGCATATTCCATATGCCAAGGCCGATATTTGGCACCCTCAATCCAGACTTTCCGAGATTCTTGTAGCGCAGACCAGGAGTCACAGCCGAAGCCATTGTTGTGTGATTTCCCATATAAGTCGACATGTGACGAGATATGGTGACGTCACCAGCTGTGCACAAAGGAACCTCCATATATCAACACGTTCAGTCAGCGCACTCTTTCTTATAAATGACATGATAAGCGCGACCTAATGTTTTAAATATTCCATAGAGCATTTTGAACGTTATTGTGGTTTATCAGCCGTAACACTGTTCTTGTCAAAGCAATATACATATAAGTGTAAATAGCCGATGCTGAATAACTATATCAAGGTGAATGCGACACGTTTATTATTTGTTTCTAATAATACGGCGAGCAGGACAATAGTCATAACCGGCGGCGGACACCGGTGACGACTGAAGAGCCAATAAACGGTTCTCTACCTGTGGATATGCGAGTCCTAATTGTACCACTAGGTCTTCTTGCGACTTTAAGTCAACGTGTCTTTCTTGAGTCAAAGGTGTCGGCGTTGAAAATGATGCTTAAGATGGCAGTCGTGCCCATAAAAGTCGTAAATACCGAATCAAAATGAGAAGGAGTAGGAACATACGAGACGAATGAATAATGACTTCAAAATTTTCACTCCGTGTTGAAAGTAGGATAATAATTCTACAATAACTTCTGGGTATAAGTATTTACGCGTCCCTGGTCAGGGCTTCCAAACCAGAACGATTTGAACCGAACGTCTATACTTAACATGTTTCTATGCAAGTTAATATCTACGACGTTTTAATATGAGTTTTAATATAATATGTTGTGTTTCTTGATGGTAAGGTTTCATTTCATGGTACTTCGGCGTCAGCTGCGTACTTTGATCGAATATTTTAAAGCCCTGAATACGTTATGCTAATTTCTGAAAACAAAACTCAAAAACATTCTAGAATCTCTAATAGATTTTTCCATTATGGAACAGGATATATCTCGATTTGCAAATCAAAAACGAAATGATATATACATGTATCGAGGTTATTCTTTGTTTATCCTTCTGAGTCGATTTTATTGCGTCGCAATTCGAAGGAGGGATAAACTTCATTTGCATCTCAGAATTTCACAATGTATTTCAGTATCTAACATTTTTAAATTGCGCACCAACACAGACCGAGTATCAGAATAAATGAAACTATAGGAAACGTATACGATATAAAATCTATGGAGTCACACTTCGTTATAGTCAAATAATTTATTAGGTGTATCGTGGGTAGTAAAAATTAATAGGTTAATAAGAACGGACCTAATTCTTACCGCTCTTTCAAAATTTCTTTTTCATCGCTCACTTTAACAATTAATTTTAACTATATGAAAGTGTGAAATACAGTACAAGTAGGAATATTACACAATTAATAAAACGTAATGATTATATTATTGACTTACCTTGATCCAGCATCTGTTGAGAATTGGCACTAAAGTCGTCCATACAATCGAGGGAGGCGATTGGAGCCCGACATCTAGACAAATATAAACATTTCAATATAATGTTCTACACTTCTTGTGTTTAGAGAGTATTAACTAAATATTTTCGCGAAAATAAACTTAACACTATTCAATGGCACGTTCCAGACATTTTTACCATTGACTTAGTTTTCTTTCGATCTTCGCGTCGACACAAAATTAGAAAACAAATTTAGTTTTTATTTAATACGTGGCATTGTTTTATAAATAAACCGCCATTTATAACGCACTACTAGACCTACTTTTTCATATTCTACGTTTGTTGTTGCTTTTATAGCAATATGTAATTTTATGTGATATACCAGATTTATATATCTAGGTTCATTTTGACAATTGTATGCTTGCTTACTTGTAAATTACACGACAGAAGCTCTAATTATGCGTCATTGTCCTGTACATACATACGAATTATATTAAATAACTTTATTAATATCATGATCACATTCATCTGGAGCTACATTTATCAGTTTTGGGGATTTTAAATTAACTAAACTAAAACTAAAGTAACTACAGATTATTAACTAAGTAATTATTTTAGTGTGTATTACCGAGTAAAATGGAGTGGTATCATCTAGAGCTTAAATAATAATAAAAATTGTTCTGTAAGTACAAATTTCATAAAGTATGACATGTGATATTCTATACTGATCGCTAATCTTAATGAAACAATTCTGTACATAGTAACAATTGTTAATACTTTTTTATGAAGCTACCTACTATAAAATTAAGGACATGCAATGAAACCTACTTTAAATAAGGTTGATATTATTAAAATGTTTTGTACAAACTTTTAACGAATCTATTCCGTCCTAAATCTATTTATTATTCGTAAAACTGTTAAACAGGAAATAAACAAGCCAGAAAGCAAGGAGTAGGTTGTGTAAGGCAAGGTGGTGAAGAGACATTGTGACACAAATAATTTAAAATATTACCTGTGTGCCCCGGGTCAGCCAACTCTTTCTCGTCGACCAGCATGATGCAAGCCAAGCTATTGTTCAACTATGTCCGCTGTTATCTTAGGCGAGTGGCGGAACTTATCGAATATGATTATATATTTTCATAGGAATACTGAAATTGGTGGGGTCTTTGCCACATTTGTCTAAGATATAAGCGTACAATGATACCTACTCGCATGCGACGATCGTGGTGCGCGATGCGGCGTAGTGCGCTCTCAGCTTTATTTGCCTCAAGGACAAGACATAACAGTATTTATCTAAAATCTGATTTGGTTGTACAGATTCTACAAATCGAGAATCATGTGTCGTCGAGACCAAAAATCATCAATACAGCACAAGAAATAAGGTGCAAATCTCGGTACATCTTCTCCTTGGATGGCGATGTTCGGGTATACGGTTACCGATATATCGTGGGCATGGGGTTGGAGTCGACGCTAACGCTGTCCGGGGGGCCGAGGGGAGTATGTGGAGTGCATCGGCTGATAGTGGACTCGCTGCGCGACATTTGCGAGCCGTCCTTGCCGCCGCTGACCTCCACCCCTTTGTTCTGCATCTCGTTTCTCCTCATTCTGCTCCTACGCTTAGCAACGGCATCTTATCTCCCTACAGACATCTAATCTGTAACGAAACGTTCATACGTCTCCGCACACCGACACACGAAGTCACCAAATTGGGATAGGATACGACAGGTTACTTGTTAATTTACACACTGAAGGATAGTAAGGTTACACAGAAAAGCATGCATGCCCTAACACTAACATCTAGTCAGCTAAGAGAACACCAAATTTGCATGATACACACTGTTTTATAATCTAGGCACTGAACTAATCACGTTAAAAATAAAAAAAAATCGAGTCAGAACTGTAGATTGAACGCGAATACCAGGACCGAAGTCGTGTGGAGTATCGCACTCACCAGGATTAGCCTGGAGGTTCTACGTACTCAACATTTGAGGCCTTATGGTGCTACACGTCTTGGGATAAACTGCGTAGCTAGTCGACTGTATTGCGGGTGTGGGGGCACCGGCTATAGGACGCCTGTCGGCGCAGGGTGGTTGCGCAGTACGCTCCTTATTTGCACATGCGCTCTGCGCTCTGTACATCCATGACCTATTTCTAGACTATCCAACACCAACAAAAGCAGATCCTCTATCTGTTACTCCATACTTAAATCTGTAAAAATCACGGTTAAAACTAAACATTTTGAAAACTACAGATGAGCAACCGTGGTGGAATTCTGATTTCAAAACTAAGTACTTATTTAGTGGCTGATAACGTTACATAACAATTCAATGTCTGTATCTGCACCTAGATCGATCGAGAGTCCTATCAAGGCTTTACAACGTCCGCAAACTCAGTTGTTATAGTCAGTGTATTGATTTTAATGACATTTCAAAGCATCAGTGAAGTGTATAAATACATATGCATATTTAACAAATCTGCAGTTATTACTTTCCGAACGTCACTGGTATCTATCAAGTGAAGACGGCGGACGAGCGACTGTGTTGCAACATCAGCTATGTAATGGAAACGCCAATATCCTTTTTTCTATTGAAGGTGATTAAAGTTTCAAGGTTGGCAGGTTCACCTTCTTTGTCTCCCAACTGCAGATCTTTTACATTAAGTGGTTTAGATAACAACTCATAACAATCTTCTGAATTGTTGTTTTATTACGATATATTTTTGATATGGTGTGAAAATATTCTTATCAATGCTATTATTGATTTTAGTTTTCAGAGTTTTTTAATATTCAAAATAATTAACTGTGTCCAATGGGAAAATTATTGGTTATACCTACTTAATTATTTATATTTATTGCCACTAACATGCGATGTGCAAATATAAATAAATACTGATAAACTATAGCGAAAACGTTTAACGTGACACTTGTTTATCTTAAGTAGCCTTAGTGTCAGGACAGAGGAAGGTCACGGACAGAGGAATGATATGACAATGTCTCCCGTCCAATTGAGCAGTCTGACTGGGGAAGTACCTCCGCCCTTGTTGTGTTTCACTCGGTGAGTAGAATAGCCAGAGCTCACTGGAGAGGTTTTCGGAGACAGTGAGAAGACTGGGGTCTTAGGTTGACACTGCTCTGTGGCAAAAATTGGTCGTAAAAGCGCGAAGATCTTGGTTTATCCTTTGATAAAACGATACATTTTTCGTCCCCAAACGTTCATACAAATATTATGCTAATGCTTGTATGAATTATTTACATTCACGTTTAAATTCGGCGCATTAACCCGAACCATATGAGCATACCACACATACACACATAGCCGGTCAAAGTAGATAGCAACCCTACATTTACATCTAAACTAATATTTTAAGAGATTTTTATTTTTTAATTTTGTCTGTGTGTATGATGAAATTAGAAAACTACTTTGCCGATTCTTTAACCATTGGAGAGCTACATTCACTCTGAGTAACATAGGCTATATTTATCGCTAGAAAAGGTTAGGGATGCTTACTAAAACTTAGAAAAGTCGAGTGGAGAGGCGAGAATCGTGTAGAGTGCTAAAATTTACAACACTGCACGATAGCCGATATCCAAGCGAGCGGAGTCGCGGGCAACATCTAGTAAGAAATAATTGTATTATTATAAATTGAATGAAACCTTTGACTTTAATATATAGCAACTTTCTAGTTACTACGAGCAAACTTCTACTTCATAAATGTTTTCCTAAAACATCCCCTATATTACCCACAGCGTTCTTAGCTTAGCCTTTACCTTTCCTTGTAATGTCCACCCTCCGATTAATCTTTGCTGTATTGCCCATTCACCCTCGCCTCATAAATTTGTTTCGTCAATCTTCTGAAAATATATCTTATAAATGGCGTAAATCTATATGTATTGACTTTATTTCACATAAATATTATGGTATTTTTTAAATTACGAAAGGTTTATGAAATTTGTAATTGAAATGATATTTGGAAATAGAATTAATAATTGTAATAAACTTTAACTTCGATATCGCCATTGGTCATTAGACCATTGGTTGTGAAGGTCAGATGGCAGTCGCTTCACGGAAAATATCGATGTTCAGCCGCATCACAGTTAGCCTGGAAAGCCGACCCCAACTGAGTTGGGAAAAAGGTTCAGGGAATGATGAATTGTAATAAACTTTATCGTGATTTACCTACAATTGCTTTTCAGCAGCCATGATCAAGAGGATATTAAAATTTGGTTGTCTCTAGATAATATCAAAAACATTTTAATATCAAAGTTACATAAAATTAGGTCTAATTATGTAAACTAAAATATCTAGTTCAGTTGCGCCCCGAAAAATTATAACAAACACCAATCTTAATCCCTCAATTCTTCACTTTCGCGATCGGTATCTCAACAACGATTAACAATGGGTGAGGAATTAATAAATTCTTATAGAAGGTATAAAAAAGCAGTAAAGAAGTATATTTTACGAGTACGATATTATTACGAGTTAAGTTATTTAGGATAGAAAACAGATTTTCAAGAGGCTTTTTTCAAGATAATGGCGAATGCTCAAAAGAATTCTTTCATCGACAAATGGAAGATAAGAGGACCCTTTCCCGTCAATGCCGACATCGTTCTATTGCCAAGAAATTTCACAAAAGTTGTTCTATCAAATATATGTCTGTGTATCAGCATTACGAGTTTGTGAACAAAATGTTCGTTATTTAGATTTACAAATAGATGTGTTTAACTTTGTTATCAATTCTGCAGACACTAGTAACATCTCGAAACCATTCGCTTATTGAAAATCTTATAAAATTATAAGTTATAGAGAATTATAGACTAGTAAAGCGCTCAGCATTTACATTGCTAAATTTTGCTCTTTTCAAGTTTACAAATAATTTAGAATTGTTTAATATACCAGTTCAAGGGTTCGATCATGCTTAGGTATATCACATAATTGTAAAAAAATAGGGTGCGATGTTTTTATTTTCATAGAAAACATTGAAACATGTAAACAACTCTTCATCATCCTCACCACGGTCAATACCCCAAAATTCGTTTCCCTATTCCTAAACCCCTACATAATGGAAGTGCTTCTCTTGGTTTTTACGGAGCAATTGCCGTCTTTCGGGGACTCACTGACCCCGAAAAGAATGCTTCCTGTAGAGCTTCGATCGCTCGTTAAACAGTATTTGTACTAGCTACCAGATGACGTGCAATGATACACCCACAAACGTTGTTCTACCTTAGGGGGTGTTATAATTTAATCTTATTAATATACATTGAGATAATATAAATATTTATCTTATCTTATCTTATGTTATTGGGGCGGGTGCTCTGTAGCTAACGCATACACTTCGATCCTATTGGATCTTTTGTGTTAACCTCAACCTGGCCCAACGTTTTAGAAGGGATAGTCCTCTCTATCAAGGCGGCTATTTCTCTTAATTGCAGGTATATGTAATCTTCTGATTAGGTGTCACCCTGCCCGAGAAAATCCATTCTATGTCTTCCTCAGAAGTGCAACTCGCATAGTATTGTTTCATCGTTTCATCGTCCTCCTGGTTTTTGCGTCGTCCTAGGTACATGATACCAATCTTGCTCAGTGTACTTTGTGCAGTAATGGCTAGTACACTTTCCCATTATTTTACGGATTTTGTCACTGCTGAGGTTAATAATTTTCTTGCTCCGTCTTCCTAATTCATCGTTTATAAATTACTTTGAATGTGTTAGACCTGATTTTGACTTCCATTCCTTAAGCTGCCAATTCTTGGCCCGATCTAAAATAGCCCATTTGAGTGTGGCTTTAGGGAGTTCAACTAATGGTTCTGGACCTGTATGTATATTAGGAGATCCTTGTCTGGCTAGATCATATAAAATCACTTTATTGCAATCTATGAATGTATTGACTGCCGTTGTAGCCGGGGAAGTCTACCCTTGCTGTATTTTGGATTGACGACCTCTGTGGCTCAGTGCAAATATTTTTATAATTATATTACGAGTAATGTGCATAAAATGTCATTCTATACAATGCCTGGGCAGTATAGAATGCCAAAAACGTCCACGCAATGTAGGACACCGGAATATAGGTTATTTTTTTTATAATAATAATAATAATTTATTAACCAAACCAAAAGAGGTACAGTATGTATAAGAACATAGATTTGCTACTTGTAACATTGTTTGTGGTTTAAAGTGTACAAAAATATTAACCTGTATCTTGAGAGACAGTGTTCAGCTGTGAGATAACTACGTAACATAATATTGTACAGATACAGATACAGATACTTTAGGTTTAGATAGCACTATTACATTGTTCATCTTTTCTTGTGGGGGCCCATGTACATTAGTTACAGCCAGCCGTGCTTCCGACGCCATGGTCTTCCATATTACTTAATATAATTCTTCTTATTCGTGTCAGTGGTAACATTTAGAGTAAAGTTAGATACGCCCAGCCCAAAATTCGGTGATACTGACCACACTTGCCGTCGCTTTCTGCAGACCGACAAGTGTGCAGATGTGGGGGCCGAGCGGGCACGACAGGAGGTGGTCCATCGACTGCAGTAGTACACCACAGTCACAGCCACCATTCCCTGCGTCCAGGTAATACCATTTTACCTGGTTTGCTTTACAGCTGCAGTCAACCTGAGACCACAACCTATTTTGGGACTTCTAGGTGGTCCATTTCAGTTTATGCTCGGGTGGTAGATCCTCAACGGGCTGGACGTTGTCTGGAGGGGGTACATTTTCGTGAGCCACTTCTGGTATCGAATACAGTCAGGTTGTATAATATATAGAAAATTAATAACAAATATTACTAGTATTCTCTCTAACTCCGCCAGCTCAGCTAAACTAAGCAGTCTACCGACGTGAATCTACTCTTTACTTACAAGCGTAAGTAAAGAGTAGATTCACGTCGGTAGTATCAGCCAGCAAGTTATAAGGATTATAAAACAAAGCATTACGTACCCTGGGCAAGACGGCGGGCGGTCCAAATCTTTTGATGAATGTGGAGTTATATCGCTAGCCGAAGCTCGCCAAGGACGCGGTTCTTCATTGATAGAGCCAGCCGATGTCCCGCACGCACCATCACTATCGAGTGATCCATCTATAATACATAAAAACGAAATACTTAATAAATGTTAGAGAGGTGTGAGAAATCTTTTGAAAAAGTATCTGCAGTCATTATTATTATTATCTTTGCGATTATTCCGGTTGCATCTGATGCGCTCACCTCGATGTCCAGGGAGCATCTTTTATTTTGCATAATCTTTGGCATCAAATGGGAACGTGAAACTTGGGTAAAGGAGCTCTGAGTACTTGGAAACCTCTCTTGAGGTACGGACCCTCCCTCCTTCTAATTAAGACTTAATTTGTATAAATGAGAACCTGGGCTAAAGAAATATCTCAATGTAATACAGGTTTCACTGTATAATCGTCGCATTCATCGTCCACTATTATAACTTTCTTTAAAGAAATCATGACATCGTCTCTCAAATTACGGAATGCTTTGCTGGGTAGAATTTCCAAGATACCATGGTAGTAGTTTCTAAACCCGAGATTAACCCTTAAGCAAGAGTCGGATATGTATGTGTACATATATTATTAGATACTAAGTGCCTGTTGAAATGTTAATGGCAAACGCTTAAAATTTCGTGAGTGCTGCACCGGAGTCTCGTTGATCAATCAACAAGAGTGTCGGCTTGCCGTAAGTTTAAATTCATCCTAAAGATCTTGCTTAGCCTCATTAATCAAGGAAATTTTATCGTTTTCAATAATAAACTGTAGATACATACCTCGGCAAGGACCGAAACGGGACAACTTGATGTAAATGCCGTCGCTTTCTGAGACACTTTGGCTTGATTGTGGTTTAGTAAGGTGAGAACTGCTAGCCTTGTTCAGCATACTCTGTACAAATTTTGGAAACATCTTAACAGATATAAAGCAAAACATCAATTCAAAATTATGTTATTTCCGTTCGAAACGCCGGTTTCGGCGGCTACCCGCTTGAGTCACATTGTCCGGCTGTAAGCTACTTGCATTTTGCGTTTTGTACACTATCACTGATGGCATCATGGGATGTACATCCTGGGATGTAATCGAAAAAGTGTTCATTTACATAATTTTATAATAATATTTCACTAATAACTGCATATTTCAGTGAGTTTAAAATTGATAACAAGCTCGCTTGAAGCAACAAGGTGCAGACTTCGACGCATCGCAGGACGCTTTGCACCTTCCATTGCATAGCTCGGACTAGTGATTGCTGCGTGCACTTTTATAGGTCAATATATTGGCGCATGTGTCAAATCTAGGTAATTTCTATGTTATTTATGTGGTTTTAGTGATAGTGAAAATCGTGTTCTGTGGTGTGTCCTATTATATACTAAATAGAGCTTCAATATTTTAACTACTTTAATCAACCACAATATAAAAGTAATTAAATAACCTGCCGTTTTTGTTTGTTATAATGTGGTGGAGATATAGTTTGTGTTTGAAATTGATTTAGATGTGAATCGTGAGTGGTGTGAGTCGTGAGTGATGTGGCAGGTCGCCGGCAGCCAGTCAACGCATCGCCTATCACTCTTCCCAGTCTGTACGACGTTATATTTTTGATATTAAATTTTGTTAATATTATATTTTAAATGATTATATTATAAATTTTATGTGAATATTTTTGTTTCTTAAAGCAATATTTCTGTACATAATCCTATGCATTTTGACATACATAGCAGGAGAAGGTGTTTACCTTATAATTGTATTGGGCCAAAGACATTCCAACCAATGAATCGACTGACAAAAATATTTGAACAAGCTACGTCCAACAAATGTATAAACTTTGTTTGTGATTTAGTTCTGTGAAATCATAGGGACACCATAACCCATTCGTAGAATCTTTGGCATAAGTGCTGCTCAGAGCGATCGCATCCTACAGGAAAGAAATGAAACTATATCTATTCATTTTTAAACTTTCGCGTTGCGTGATGGTTAGCGAAACCCGAGTACTAACGCGATTATATGACAAATACTCACATTTACTCAGTCAGCTTGTAACCAGGGCTAGTGCAAGCTGGCCGGAACGTTAAGCAAATTAACTGGCAAATTATTGTATTTTCCATGTATGATCGTGTTTATGCCTGGATTTCTCTAACCAATGAAATTATGGCCCTATTATTCAATTTCCTTGCCCTCTGGATCGCGGAAGCTCGTTATCGTAGCGATGTGATTGTGTGCATATTATGAGACCACACACCACACCCGCCCATTTCAACGTTTGTTCGTGGAAATGATATATTATATGATCGCTTGGCGGGATAGCCGGAACCTCCACTAGCTACATGCCTATTTAGACTGTTTTTTAATTCAATTTGTATTAAGTTATTTATGTCTTTTTAATACCTATCTAGGTATGTTAAGTATCGACTGATGACTATTTAACTGCTGACTTGATTGCAATGACTTGACTTCAATGACTGAAGACTACTTACTACTACTTGGTATCAATACCTTATACATAGATCAACTTTTAAAAGAAATGCATTAGGCATTCCACAGGGCCGTTTTTGTTTGTTTTGTTTTGAAAACGTCTTTATTCACTCGAAATATAGGTACAATTGCTACTTACATGCAACAGTACAAACATAGCACTTTACAAATTTGACCAAGCTGGGGTGTCTGTAAAAATTATTACTACTAAACATTACCTATTTTATGATTAAATTTTAACACTATTAAATATATTATAATTAAGAAATCAACGTTTTGTACGAACAGCTTTTTTTGCATAATATTAAGCAAAGAAGAGGCAAGAAAATCTACCTTTAATTATGGTCACCAGCGCATACAAAAATAGTGACCATTGTTTGCCCGTGTACAGAGCAGCGACGCGAGCTACCCCGCGACGAGCTGCCCCACATGGTGGGACGAGCACGGAGGAATACATGTAGTGACGGAGTAAACGATAGGTTTTATATTTGTCGATTTATTGCAAATCTGAGACTGTTGTTCTACAATGTTAGAAATTAATATATTATTATGTATAAATCAGAAGTGTGTAACCTTTTTTGTTGACCGTCGCCTTTTCTGTCACTTATAAAGTATACTATAATAATGTAAGACTTATCCGGAGCTCTCTGAATTTCAACATCAACGCTGAAATATTCCCAATGATGAAGTCTACTCTCCAAACTACGCCGCCGCCGCGCCGCTCCAAGCAGCTCTATGGTCTGAAAAGTTTCAACTGGAACTTCAAAATTGTTTCGCAACGCTGGAAATCACTAGCACCATTAACAAAAAATCCGACACAGTGGTCAAAACACTGTTTGAAAGTGTGTCGAAAGTTGTTCCCGCGACAAGATAACTACAAAAGTCACCTTTGGTGAGCGGCCTCAGTGGTTAAGCGCTACGACCACGTTTGAACGGTCTACGACGTAGACCGTCTACGACGTAGACCGTCTACGTGAATATGTCCCCCATTGAAAATCAAATAACAATGCGTACATATGCTGTTCAGATAATCGCGTTTATTCTAAGAGTAAGATCCTCACGGATTCCTCTTCCTCCGGAGCCAGATGGGGAGGTTATGTCGGACTCGAACCGACGAAAACGCACGCCGTCTTTGGGTCTTTAGTTGCCGGAGGTGAGATAGTAGACAACATATCCCTCGCACCTCGTCAGACCCGGGGCCCTTTCTTTCGAGATGTCATCCTTCGGTTGTAGTGACCACGATGCCCCCGTCTAGGCCCTGGGTATAGGTAGGCGCATCTAGCACCGCCGTCGCGCGTCGTCGCACTTGCGACAATAGCTAGTAGTGTTAGTACTGATATAAATATTATTAAAACTAAAACTAACGATCATCAAAAGAAATCACCCTATTGGAAGGTGCTCTTATTTTTGCGAATGTGCCGAATCTCGAATTTTTATGATGGGAAAGGATAATTTATATAAATTAAATAAAAGTTTGTTCCAAACTTACTTGACTTTTCAGTCTTGTCCTAGCAATATTATTGTCTATAAACAATGCTACGATATTTGCATTAAAAATCTGAAAGTATCGTTATCAGTAAGTATTGATACTTTAGAAGTAATCATATCAGTACTATCGAAAAATAATAATTTTAGTACTATTGATTGAGTAGTTATCGATACTTTGATGGTATTGGATCGTTCCTTTTTTTATCTTGAATATACATTCCTTTCATTTTGCGCATGACAAAATCGATTGTCTAATGTTTTAGTTTTTATTTCATTGCGGCTTCCCTATGGTGCTGTTTACCTATCCTATCAAAGTTAAACAAGTAATGTATGCAAAGAGACGACTCGTCATACGCCCGTACATTTTATTTTTATGTTCCTGGGTCCTGGGGCCTACCAACATTCTCTTTCAACCTTACTTCATGTTTTCGTACCACGAAGTCTTTCAAACAAGGTTAAAATTCATATTCTTGCTTAGTCTTTCTGTGACGTCTATTTAATTTTTACCCGATTACGGCAAAGCCAGGATTACTCGTATTTAATCTTGACAGGCTATATGTATGTGTGTATGTAGGTTCATCTGTTCACTCAAAGCTCCTCAACTGCGAATTAGAATTGGACAAATGATATCGTTGGTATGATATCGTTTAAATGGTATCGATTGAATCGTCTTGATTGTCTGCTGGTTATAGACTATATAAAATGTCATTGAATCTAATGTGGCGCCTGTAGGTGGCAAATAAAGTAATGTGTTTAAAAATAAATTTGAGATAAATATGCCGTGTTTGGTATCATTAGAAAGGGCGTTACTTGTACATTACAAATGTATATATATATACTTATATACAAAAGTATCACTTATACACGCGATGTGACCGGGACTAACGCTAGGATGATGATGATGATGACTTATAAACAAAGGTATATATATATATATATATATGCCTATATATATTATTAGCATTGTCTCGTGACTTGTTTATTCGACAGTTAGTGATATTTATATACCACTGGTTATAAGCTATACGACGTGTCAGCGAATCATAAAGTACATTAAAATGAATAAAGTAAAAACTAAAACCCAACTACGACAAATTTTCAGGTCAATGGATTAAACAACGTCACTGAAGAAGCAAGATAGTCGACACATAGACTCTAGCAAGATGCCATGTGGCCTGTTGACAATAATATCATACGATACGATACTTTAGTACACAATTATCAGTGTACAGATATGCACATAATATTCAAGTTAGGTGCCGCAGTCACGCGCGGCATCGTGCAAGTAAACAGCAGCGTAGCAAACAATACAAAGATAAAGTTAACCTACCCTAATACATAGGTACCTACTTTACTTCAACTACAATACTCTTTTAAGATACTCTTTCAAAAACTCTTGAAAATACATCAAAAAACACTTTCGTTAGATGTAGGGCTTGACCCCAAATATATAGATACATTACCTATAATGTACGGTTGTGGTACGGATAAAACAAGATTACTTAAAACGTCAAACAAAACTCTCCGGCAATAAGACGTAAACGGTGTGGTGGTAGCCCCCCCCCCTTCCCGCCGCCATATCCATAGAAATAAAATATTATTGCAGTCTGAAAATCCATTTATCAGCCTGTAACATATTTTAATTTCTTTTCATATACATTCCTTGTTAGCCTCTGATACGGGCAAACGGCACCTTTGTGAGGCCGCAATGAATTTGAACCAAAACCAATATCCTCGTTTTCAAGTTTATTTTACGGCATATATTACAAGCTGACCCGCGCAATTTCGTCTGCGTCACACACAATAGATGTCGCCCGTTTTATCCCGTCGAAAATATTCTTTTAATTATCATGTTGTAAACCATAGATTTTCTATTACATCTGTTATATTTTTAAAATGGTTAATGTTGTAAAGGACTAAGATTCAAGATTCAAGATCAGAAGCCTACGCGAGTGGATCCATAGAAATAAAATATTAATGCAATCTGAAAATCCATTTATCGGCCTGTAACATAGGTACATTTTAATTTATTTTAATATAGGTACATTCCTTGTTAAACTCTAATATGTGCAAAGGCCACAATGAATTTAAGCCATAAACAATATCCTCATTACAAGGTTATTTTACGGTATATGAATATATTTCTCATTAACCGCGCTTCGTCTTCGTCGCAATAGATGTCGCCCGTTTCACCCCGTAGAAAATATTGATTTGAAAATCATATTCTAAAGTCTAGGGCTGTCCAACCTGCATGGGACCCGGGGCCAACAAAAATGACTAAAGACATTAGGAGCTACAAAATATTTATAAAAGTAAAATACAGGTTTAATAGGTATCATTATTTTATTAAGTATCTACTTTTTGTCTTTTGTGAAATGAGTTCACTGCCGACATTCATTGACCACCCCTGCCGCTCGCGTCGACGCGATTGTATCTTTTTTAAGTACGCATAAATTTCATTTTGCGATATCTCTTAAACCATTCATCCAAATTGTATACTTTGTAAGCAATTTTTATTTAAAATAAATGTACATCGTGTTTAACCAATTTAATTAGATAAGGAATAGGTTTTACTGTATTGGTAAAAATAACTGCGTATGGTTGCGATGGCAGCCGAAGGGGTAAATTAAATTGTTTTTTTTTTGTAAATGAGAAAAATGGTTGTTTTGTGTTATGCTTAGGTGATAGACATAGTTATGCTATCACGGACTTTTATGAAGATCTACTTGAGATACATATTTCTGCAGTAAGTACCTACATTATTTTGATTTATCTCATACGAATCAGCAAGTGTTATTGTTATTTACCACATTAAATGTTATTTAAAAAATGTGTTAATTTACGACCTCACTTTAGAAATCTCTAAATCTTTCAGTGTTCCTCTAGTATATTATATTTATGTACCTAGTCCAGCCATAAGTTCAGTTACAAATGAAAATGCATTTATTATGAAGTAATGTAATATTATTAAATACCTACATATTTATTGAAACCAATCCGAACATAACAACCAGGACTTCGATTCTACTAATTCTTAACCATAGTCACACGACTGAGAACACAAAAACTGCTTTATAAACGTTAATTTAATGTTCAAAGTGAATTGAAAAAGAGTATATTACATAGTTTCATTCACTACACAATGTCATTTAATTTGAACTTTAAAACTGTACGGTAGAGTCCAAATTTAAATAACAGTTTTTGTAAATACAGTTCCTTGACAATGGTTGACAATTAGTGGAATCAAGGTCCAAATCGTGTCCAAATGTACAGCAACATGCCATCACTACATGGTGGACGTTCCGTTCCACTCAATCGTACCAAACGATTCCGTGATACGTTAATCATGCGTAGGTACAGACAAAGAGTGGAATGTGATATTATTAAAATAACATTACATTGCCTGCCCGAATCTGTGTTTCCGGATAGCTAATAACTTGGAAGTGAAAAAAACTAAAGTGAATAGGTTACTTCTAGGCTAGCATGCTCCACCGTCGACCACATCATCACTTACCACCAGGTGTGAGATAATGGTCAAAAGCGAGCATAGCGAAAATAAAAATTGAAGTTACATAAAAAATATATTCGAATTGGCCACTTTTGACTTAAACTTAACCGTTTGGCCACGAATCTATAGATTTACTGTTTCTAAGGAAATTTCAGCACTGCTTGCCCCAAAGATTTTTTAAGAGACTGAATGTCGCCGTGGCCTTCAGAGTAGGCCATGTCTTCTAAAACTGACCAGAATTTGAAGACTAGGGGTTGAGGTCTGGGCTAAATGTAGGAAAGTTTTCAACTCTTACAAAGTCCAGAACGTCTAAACCATCACTGACGCAGGATGATGACTACGTCCTTTCCGACCACTTGAGCAGCTTCTTTAGAACAATGAACTTTATCATTTTTATTAGCTTAGCAAAAAATTAATTAATAAACTAAAAAGAAAGAAACAAGCAAAAGTTTAAAATCATACAATACTCACAGTCGGGCCCCTTTGGGTAGATTTGAATGGTAAAATTTGAATAAAAAATTTGTTGTCACTGTGGTGAATTTTGATTACTGTCATGTCTTTAGTGACACTCGCAAGGTTAAGACGAATTATCTAAATCGGGTTTGGTCTCTAGAACGCAACATAGAAACAAACATACATACATACATAGACTGATAAACACAATACCCTCCTTTGCGTCGTGCAGTCGGGTAAAAAATCACCTCATATATTATATTAGACAGGAACTTAATACATTTCAAAACTTTGATGGTATATAACAGAACTACTCAACAGAACAGGTGGGAGTAGACGTAATAAACGCACCAAACTTTTATCAATGGCTAGCCATCTATGTATGTTAAAAGCTGGAATGGGAATATAAACGTTCATAGTTTTCTTATTTGGTATGGTCCACTCTCGACCCTTCGATCCCTAAACAAAGATTTCTTTATTTGTTTCCTCTCGACCTTTAAACCTATCTCGTCCACTCTCAACCCCTAATTTGATCGTATGAGGTGTAAAAAAATGTCAGGCATTACTGTCAGATAAGCGCCCCAAACGTTGCGTGAGTAATAAGTATTACAGTGTAATTGAAAAAGTTACGAATCGCTTCACAAACAGATTTTCTTAATCTTCATTTTGATAACTGTTTGATCCGCATTCAGACGAAGCATTTGATAACAACAATTCTACTATCCCTCTGCCCTATGTGAAAGTTTGTGATGATAAAGTTAAGCTACGTCTGAGTCACGAGTTAACGGTTGAACGTATCTGACTGAAATTTGTAGGCGTAGATTAGGTATAGTCTGTAATAATCACAAAACAGAAAATATATGTTTTGTTCTTTTGGAATAACACATAGGTAGTCAAAATGTTAAATAGGTTTCCATAAATAGGTAATTAATAGGTTTCCATATTTCACAAACTGTAACCGCGGGCAACAGTTAGTGAAATATAGATTAGAGAAGTTCAACCGAGAGCGTACTTATTTTTCCGCGAATCACTTTTTTTTAGGTCGCGGGAACAGGATCAATAAATCGCGGGGACGACGCCGACGGGACGCTAGCGAAACCCTGTAAGATCTAAAATTAGATATGAGGTACATAAAGTAATAATTGCCTCGCCCTTTCACGTGGGATGAGGTTAAATTCAGTCCCCCGAAATTTGTGGCAGAGAAAACGCGCAAGTCTCTCTTATTGACGTATCATAAAACAAGTACAAGTACGGCAAAAACATGCGCCAGACGAGAGCGACAAAAAAATGGAGTGAGACTGGCCACCCACACACCCTTCCCCACAATCAATTATATTGAGCCACCTGACGAGTACCCATCTGGCACAGGCCGGATAAGGAGCGTCTCATTTCTTGAATCGGTAAGTTTGTGCTAATTAATTGATATTAACCAGTAATGAAGCAACTAATATATTATATTTCTATGAGTAGGTATATAATATACTGTTACAGCAGATTTTATGTTACTATTAATATTTGTGGACACAACAAAATACATTTCTTTATCAATATGAAGCAAATTTTGAGGTTATTTTGCACTTAACGTTTCGTTTTGTGAAATTTCAAAGAAATCATGTTTTATTACAATCGTGTTTTTTTACAATCATGTACATAATAAGACAGTAAATCCATAGGGGTACCTACGTTATAGGTGGCCATCTCCTTAGAAGGGAGCCATCTGTTTAGAGATGGCCCTAGATCGGTCGATGTGAGAGCGATATCTTACGTCACTCCGGCAACCGAACACCCGAAGACGGCGTGCGTTTTCAACCACTGTCACCGGTTCAGTTGGTGGAAGCCGTGAGGGTTTTGAGCATGAAAAAAATGGCCATGCGTTATGCATACCAAAGAGCATAGATTTATCATGCGCATAGCATGGCATCTGTAGGGTCAATCATAAAGATCCAATCAGCCAAGCAGCAGCGGTAGATCAATAAAAAGGATAGGTATCTAGATAGAATTTAAACGTAAAAATTTAATTCAAATACAAAAAAAATAGTCTGCAACGACCGTATAAGTTTAAAACTGTTCGGCCACCATCGCAACCATGTTTCACAACCAGTTGCCAACGTAGAATTTTCCTCCTTCGTTGGCAACTAGTTGTGAGTGAGGAGTATTTTGTCTTCATATGCAACCAGTGGCGAATATGTAATCCATTTTCCACCATGTCAACTATGTTTCACAACCAGTTGCCAAACATATTTTCATTTCCTAGCCGCGCTACCACGAAGTTACAATATGGTAAATAAATTAAATCTATTTGAGACTTATGAATCTCGCTACTTGTACAGGCATTTAATCAAACACTGAATAAAGAAACCATCAATGATTACTCGTGTCATTTCATATTATTAACATTTATCAGTCAAGAGCATTACGTGTTGATTGATATCCCTTTTCAATTGCATGCGATGTCGGCATCAAATAATAATCCTAGCACATCCAAGACAGAAGTTATAACTACAATGAGAGGAGAGGTATATTCACTTAATGAAGGGTGCCGTTATCAGCGAAAAAAACTGTATAGTCGTTAAACCTGTGGTTCGTTTTTAAATGTCATGGAAAGAAAGGGTGTTAAGACAATTTAACTTTGAACGCTCGTAATGAGGAGGTAAAGATAACGGGGACTCATGACAGTGATTGTGTACCTGACTGGACGGGAAATATAATATTACAGAGATTTGATCGCCTGAAACAAACAAGCAGCTGCAATTTTCTGTCAGTAAAGAAACAATATGAAAAAGTAATTGAGCAACTTCAGACAGAAGGTATAGATTAAAGACAATAAACGCATCGTTGTTTTTTGTGCTAATGAAATATACATGTTAGTAAGGCTTTACTCAAATGTATTCGATACATGGCTTTAACAAATATAATATAATAGGATAGTAACGCTAGGAAGATGATGAATAATAGGATAGTTCCTTTGATATTCGCTCAACATGCTTCCATCAATTATTCATTGAAATCCAAAAAAGATAACCCTTCATTTTGAAGTTGCAGCAATAAATGCATTTCAAAATGTATTTCCACAAAATATTTTTAAAGGTGGTTATTATTATTTCAATTGTTCCTTACGGAGAAAAGCAAGAGCTTTAAATATTAAACTGAGAACAAAAAACAGCCCGTTGCAAAATGTGTGAATGTTATGTATGAATAGTGAAAACGGCTACGTCATGAAATAAGTCCTAAAGTTGATCGAGTATAATATTTTTTTCAATTAGGATTTCAAAAGTCAGTGGATGATTAAAATGACATGTTAATATCTTGCTCTTGTGCGACTGATACGTTGCCCCATAGTTGTTGATGTCTAGCAAACGCAAAGCTCTGCCTATGAATTGAAAAATACAATAAAGAAGAACAACGAATATCGGTTGATAGACCAGGAAATTAGTTTGGTAGTAAAAGATTTAAGAGAAAATAATAACAGTGGGCCATTGTTTGAAGATAATTAATCCTTTTTCAATAACATCTTTTATAATATAACGTTTATGTAGGTAGGTACTGTGGAAGCACTTATAAGTTTAAGTTCGGAAGGGTTTATATTTTGGGACAAGTTATAGTTCCAGATGTAAATTTGTTTATTGGTGTTTGGTATTTGGTGGTTCATTCAAGGCGTATGAGAACGGAACAGATTATTTGATGATGTTTGTTTGTATTTTTTGATGTTGTAGAGGTTTTTATTGAAGTTTACGTTATCACTGTTATATAAACATGCATATTATCCCTTCGGCCGCCATATTATAAAGAAAAAAATATTTAGCACTGTATTTATATAATTTTTTTATACTAAGTGAATGAAGCTTTTAGCTTATATTGGTATTAATTCCGCTCAAATGAATAATTAGTTAGTTGTTTACTGGTTGTCTATTATTACAAAATACTCCTCACTCACAACTAGTTACCAACAAAGAAGAAAAATTTTACGTTGGCAACTGGTTGCGATAGTGGCCGAAAGGGGTTTAAAATAAAAAACTTTTTGTTTTTAAAATAATACTAGGTTCTGTTTAGCAAATGGACATACAATACAACATACAATACAAAACAATTGACTGCACTGGTTCGAATCGTTCTAACAATAATCTCTCAACAGGATCTTTCCTTGTAACTGAAGTGTTTTAAATTGACAAGATATTAAAAAAGTTTAAATTTAATAGATCTTTTATTAGTCTACCATGTTTGTTTAGGTGATTTGATCCTTTTGATTAATCATATCGATGGAAATAAACTAACCTAACTAATAAGAGTGGTAAGTGATTTGTTGAAATTCGTTTTATGCAGATTGGTTTCTTTTTCAAAATATAGGAATGTTTCCTTCAGTTAGGGCTTAAAAATTCCAACCTGTATCCCTTCTACTTCAACCTTTTCCTTTTTCAAGTAAATAATAAGACTTATAGAAAGTACAGAGAAAACTATTCATATAGTTTCAAGTTACATATTTATATCTCCTCGAGCCGTAGCGAATATTTTAATATCTGCTGATGGTATCTCATTTGACAATGGTATGAGGTGAAGAATATATGCTTCTATAAGATTGTAATAATAATTTTAACAATAATAATTTAGTAACCAAAAAGAGGTACATACTGTATAAGAACATAGATTTGCTGCTTGTAACATTGTTTGTGGCTTAATGTGTTGTACAATATATGAACCATGCCTCTCAAACTAAGGTATCCTGTATGATGAGAGACAGGAGTAACATATATTATACAAATATAGTAGACTGTCTCAGTTTATATTTCAAAAATTATGTAGGTATATATATATAT
Source organism: Pelosia muscerda (assembly GCA_963691645.1). Lineage (NCBI taxonomy): Eukaryota > Metazoa > Arthropoda > Insecta > Lepidoptera > Erebidae > Pelosia > Pelosia muscerda. The sequence continues at coordinate 12,071,302 of OY829098.1, read as the reverse complement.
ATATATATATATATATATATGACATTTAGTAATTTTCTAGCAATTTGTATATAATTATAACTATGATGAAGGAAAAAAATAAGGTGGGTGTGTGTGTGTGTGTATGTGTGTTTTGGGTGTGGTGCGTGTGTGTGTGTGTGTGTGTATATGTGTATCTTTATGTGTGAAACTTGAGCGATGTGCTTAGAGACTCTGTCTGAGCACAGTTTTGTTGCGGTAACTTTAGTTTTAAGTTTGAAGGTGTTAAGGTTCTAGATGGGTATCATTTTGTGGATTTTTTGATTAATGCGAGTACTTAATGTGTTTCATGAACTATAAAATCGGCCACAGTACATCTCACCAAGCAATGCTCTGCAATTTCTTATTTTTTTTCAATAACAGTAGTAGCTAAGTATTTTTAGATCTGGAACGGGGTGGTCTGGGTCGCGCTGATATTCGGTTTACTTTGGTTATCTTAGTTTAGGTATTAGATGAAGTTTTGTTTATGTACACACATCAAAAAAGTTTAGGCAACATGCTTAATGTTACACTGCTAATTATATTGGACAATTATTCTTCTTTTTTACCATAGGTGTGCAGGTATGTAACCTTTTTGGTTCCAGATTACCTACTGGCTGGTTAGAAAAAAAAGTTGATTGTGTTTTGTTTGTTCTTTTTTTTCCTAAAATTAAAAGCTGAAACATACAATAGTTCCAATTTAAATGTGTTTTCTTCTAATAACTAAGATATTTGGTATCGTTTGAATTTTATAGTTTTAGCCAGTTTTTAATAGAGTTTTTGATAGAATTGAATACTACTAACCACAAGAGGTCAACCAACGATAACCGCCAGAGAGATAGGTTCAAGGTTACTAAACTCAAGTGGTGAACCTTATATTGGTTAACTATTTAATTTTTTTTACAGTTTATTTCCAAAAATGTGTGCCTTGTTTTCTTCACAAACAAAATCGAGTTTTTTTCTCTAATCAAACGGGTTACAATAAGGTAAAAAAGTAAAACAATTATTGACCAATATAAATTTGCATAATGTGTAAAATTAAGCATGTTTGCTATGACTTTTTGATGTGTGTATTATCCAAAATTCCGAAGGGTTTACCATACCACTTAAGTGGCAGACAAGTACAGGGCTCATCTGATGGAAAGTGGTTACTGTGGCATATGGACGTTTAATGCCCTCAATGGGAAGGGGGTGGGGCGTGAAGGTTAAGCAAATTTCTGTGAGCATAAAAATATTGCTATACTTTGTAAAATGTAGCTTGGGTCCTATGACAGCTGTCAGTGAAATCCCGCACATGAAGTTTTGAATTTTCTATTATTGAATGTAGTAGCTGTCAATGTCATACTTTATGGACATACCGAGCTAATTAGTGATGGGCGATGAATCATCGTGACCACATACTATGAACTATCCATATTTTGAATAAAGCTTAATTTAAAATTGAAATTAATATAAGAAAAAAATAATTAGAATTTAATTTTATTGCTTAGGTATTTTAATATCATAATAATGTTTATATTTCAATATACTTGATCCTAAATAATATTGAGTAAATAAAATCCTACATTCAATCCATCAACACCCTGAACCTGTTTTTGGATTTTTTAAGAAGACACGCCGCGTTTGGCATAAGATACACGCGCCAACATCTTGTTTGATATGAACTTCCACTGATCCACTCCTCTCATTCTCATCAGTACGAGTGAAGACGCCTTGTATGCTAAGTATATTCCGTTCTCATTACAATTATATACATACATACAATTAAACTAAACGTAATTATATGTAACATGCATCAATTATAGCTGGTAGTATCGATATTTTCATCGAATTTCGGACATCCCTATGAACCTCATTTTGACATCTGTCATAGGACCCATGCTATATTTTACAAAGTATAGGACCATAGCAAAGTGAAAAGATGTGGTGTCATCCGACCCTGGAAAATCTGCACTTATGATCCTTAACTTTTAAAAAGTAGGACAATTTGTTAATAAATCGGGTCTAGCTGAGAAGTCATGCTGTTTATGGGATGCAGTTAGACGCGCATGTGCATGATTCGTAAATCAATATTGGTATGACTGAAATAAATACCCTGTATTGTTTCGTTGTGTCAGGTATCGAGGGCCGACTGTGACGTAGTCGCGCTGCCTGCCGCTGGAGATCGCAAAGCCGGTGGTGAGACCAAGAAGTATTCATTCCCCGGAGTGTCTCAACAGCGTGTACTGCTTCCGCGATCTGCATAATATAACATGTATTCATTATTAACGCTTCAGGTACGAAATTTTCTAATACCTTTTTATATTTATGTCAATGATAAAAAATTGTGTGCTTTTGTTTGTATTTTATAATCATTATCTTGAAGATGTACAGTAAAGTCTAATAGCGGGAAAATTTGAATTTCAACCTATTCTCGTAGTGGCAAATATGTAAATCCGCCACTGCCGCCACTTTCCAGTGGCGGATTGAAATATTTGCCACTATGAGAATAGGTTGAAATTCAAATTTCCCCGCTATTAGACTTAACTGTCACTCTGACGCGACGCCTCACGTGGTATACTACACTTAAACAATGTATTTACTATAAATGAAGGTTAAGCAAATTTCTGTGAGCATAAAAATATTGCTAGGACCATAGCAAAGTGAAAAGATGTGGTGTCATCCGACCCTTGAAAATCTGCACTTATGATCCTTAACTTTAAAAAAAAAAAAAAAAAAAAAAAAAATATATCTATGTTGTTCGCTGTAAGCTACCAAAAGTAAGGAGATTTACAGCCCCAAAAATCTGTAGCCAATTTTTTTTAAAGAGTATTAGCAGTCGTAATTGATAATAATCCCTCCAACTAAGCTCAATGGCTTGTGATAGGAGTGGGTTTACGTCGGTAGAGTAATGGCCAGGATTCGGACCCGGGACCTTTCGATCGTATGGCCGACTCCTCAACTAAAGCTACCGATACATTTGCGATGCGATTGTATGTTATTGATGAAGGTACTTATGTAAGCAGTAGGCACTACCTTCAATTTAATTTAATGTTGAATGTTATTCTCTTGTAGCATTCAAAACAAGAAATGTTGTGGTTAGCTGTATTTAGCATAACGACAAACCACTGTGGTGGTGTATTGTGCTTATCGCACTGTTATCTTGTATATTTTTTGTATTTTTTATTTATACTATCACGCCTATATCCCCGAAGGGGTAGGCAGAGGTGCAAAGCACCCACATTTCGCCAGTGTATATTTAGGTCCCAATGTAATAGGTGGCGAGCCTATTGCCATCAACCGGGCACTTATAAACCTGCGATAAATACACACATAACTTCGAAAAGCATCGCAGTCATTGGTGTGTGCCATGGTAAACCTGGGATCGAAACCGAGACCTCGTCTTAGCAGTCCACCACCCATACCACTAGGCTACCGCGGTTATACATTATTTATTTATTATATTTTTTATAAAGTGCCAAATTAACCCGAATAATTAAAAATTAAATAAATATTTGAAATTTCTATTTCACGAAGTAAGTAGGTTCTACATATAAACATAATTTAAACTTTGAATACTAGCAAAAGCTCTTTATGATATTACCACAGATATTTTCACTATCTACGAACTACGCCTATTGTCATCATACCTAATGAAGTTATTCCCCGGTAGATCTATAATCCTTTGATAGAATCTGAGGTTTTTTCATCACGCCCGGAGTCCGCTTATTAGGCTCTTGATATTAGTTATTATTGCTTGTATTCGCTTTTGTGAACGTGAACTATCAGTGTTACGACAGATAATAGATTTGATGAAGAAAAAATCAAAAGGATCAATTTCGTTTATTCTGTTTAGGCACATAAATAGCACTTATGAATGTCAATGTTTTACAATTACATTCGTCAATAAAAATATTATTATTTCTAATAAATAAAATAGGTAGTTAATAAATCATTTGAAAATGATTCTTTCGCTGGTTCGGTAGTTATGTCTACTGAGAAGAAACCAGCAAGAAACTCAGGTAGATTATCGTTATCCTTTATTCTCTTTTTAATTGATAGTTAGTTTTGTTTATGTATTTATAACTAGCAACCCGCCCCGGCTTCGCACGGGTGCAATGCTGATACTAAATACACTACAAACTGTGAACGTTGTTATGTATTATAGTTTGCAAAACTAAAAAAACGCTTTTAAAATTGATTTAATTAAAAATACTAAAAATAAAACTGTACCTAGTAGTTGTAAAATTATAATATTGAACAAAACACTTGAGCGATTCTTACCAATTTATTTTATTTTTACAACCTTTTTTTAACTGAAATAGCTCACCTTAAATTACGATTTTTGAAAATAATCTCCCTAATATTAAATTGTTCTAACTCTAAATTTTAACCAAGAACTGACTAGAAATACCGATTCGAAAATGCTATAGAGAGAACCGCGGCCTCCGACGCGCTAGTCTTAGGTACGCTGCGCCCGCCGCCATGGCCGCGGCCGGCCGGCCGGTATCGCCGCAAATGCTACGTCCCGCAATTTTTTAATCTGTAATAATCTTCAAGAATATTCATTTAAATCATATGCTGTAAAGGGCCATATGGATCTATATTAAATCACTAATGTATTTAATTGTATAGGGATGAATGCTGTATTGGTTAAAATCGCTTCGAAATTTAGCCATGATTTGTCGTAAAATGTAAATGATAAATAAATGTTATTGTGGGATATCCATAAGAGATAGACATATACCATCGCGCTTTTCTGTAGACCTATTCAATGTGTACAATACTTAGTAAATTATTTTGATAAATCTCGTAGGGTTCAGTAAGCGATAAAAATGTAATTATTTACGACATCACATTGGAAACCTGAAAAGTAACAGTTTTTCTCCACTATTTGATGGATGTTACTATACATATAAACCTTCCTCTTGAAGCAATCTAACTAATAAAAAAACCAGATCAAAATCCGTTGCGTAGTTTTAAAGATTTAAGGCGAGGTTGCAGTGAGACAAGTAGGTATTTTACGTCGCCTCAGTACCTCAGTCCCCGCAGCCGAATCGAGTGTAATCGACGCAACGAGCGGGCAGCGCGGGCGGCGCGCAGGCGCGCGCCGTCGTATAGTATAACCCGGTACGCGAAAAGTTGAGACTCGCGTTTGTTACAAAAACTAAGAAACTGGGATGGAGTCCGAAAGCTGACAAAGGGTGAAACCTAAGACCTGAACATATAGGTCTAGGCCACCGTGACCCTCTTCGCATCAGGTGGGCCGTATGCTTGTCTGCCACATAAGTGATATAAAAAAACATGTTGTTTTGGATAAAGGGAGGGTGGGATTGATTGTAACACCCGTATTCTTAAACGTCGCTTGAGATTTCACTCCCCTCGACTCGGCCACATTTGAGCTATTTGGTAGTTATAGTTGTGTAAACTCCCTCAACTCCGTGTTCACTCACCAAATTCACTCGTGTGAGTGAACAACGTAAGCGTCATCTCAAGTAAGCGCACGACCCTACTTTAAAATTCACTCAGGACTGCGATCTATCGTAAAATTATAGAAATCTTGTTGGAAAACAGTTCTGGAGATTTTATAAATTATAATATTTGAAGACATAGCCTAATAATTACTCATCAAAGAAGTAAAATACATAATAATATGAGGGATGCAAGCAAACGCTATTGTTTCAATAAGGCCACAGTAGTTAATTATACTGGTTCCTTTGTTATCAATAAATAACATGACCAACACCCAAGGATTACCTTTGCCATCAATTAGAGATTTATTTGTTTATAGTATTTTTGTCTGGAAGTTATGTTAAACGTTGACTATATAAGATCAATTATATCCTACCTGTAATAAATATTATTCAAATTAGGTATACCACATGTATACATTATAAAATTTGAACGTTTGAATAGAATTTCAATTTTGTTCGAAACATGTCTGCCAGATGTTTAGCTCTCTCTAATTGCAATTTTATCAGAAAAAGTTTAAAAAAAATGCATTCTCTTTGTCCTTCAAAAATGTGTTCGTCCTTCATAAAAAACACAATCGGCGTCTTAACTGTTGTTAACTTGTTAGGTAGATACTGTAATTGTCGTTATTTAATAAAAAAATAAACTACTTCTGTTTACTTTTTAACCTTAGGTTAAAACAATAACGTAATTCTACACATCTAGACCCAAAATAGACATAGGTTAACTAGATTTTGTTTTAAAATGGCGAACGCGCACATTTCTTGTGTATTCATAGAAACATACTAATACACAGTTACATAGAAACACTCACATTAATTGTGTACATATTCATGCATACAAATATTTGCACCTATCATAAATGGAACCCGCACTCCCTAAATAACAGTCGAACACACTACCACTACACCACAGTGGCCGTAAATTACGTCATCAATATGTGTAAACTACACAAACTGATGACGTATTTACTCCACTCCGTCAGGAGTAGAACCAAGTTAAGCTCACGTCGAGTTGAGCTGAGTGAAGAATGAAAACTCCAAAAAAATGACTAAAAATACCGGACTTGAGGGAGATTTGAAGCAACGCTCGAAGCTTTCTCAGCTGAGTTTGAGTAGAGTGGAATTCGCGGTAACGTTTAAGAATATGGGTGTTATTTTCCTGACTGCATCCAAAGCCAAGGTGAACTCGGAGCTCAGGGTCCGCCTTCCGGCTCTTCCTCTTCCACTTCCACTTCACACGATCTTGGGCGTCTCCCTAAACCTAAACCCTAAAATGCCAGTCAAGTTGAAAGAAATTGGACTTGATTTTAGGATTGCATGTGACGGCGTGCATTTTCTACTAACTATCTATCTACTAACAGATCAGTAGGCAGCACAAAATATCTTTTTTACCCGACTGCGCGACGCAAAGAAGTGGTAATGTGTTTATTTATGTTTCACTTTTCAATAGGTTTTGTTTTTTGAAGACGCTTTTATTTTTTCTATATGTTCATATGTTCCAATGAAATGAAAATACAAAAATATGTATGTTAAATTTAAGTGATTTTTTTTCTCTACCTATACAATGAAAAACTATAACATTATGTGCCCGAATCTAACCTACTACTTTTACGATATACGTACCGTGGCGTAGTGACACCCTAGCTTGGTGACGTCACAGACACGAGTGCTCTAAAATAGCACTACAATCTCCCGCACGCGACTTCATGTATGTTTTTTTATATAATTTAAAACAGTGTTGCTACACAGTATATACACGTATAAGTGAAAAAGGTACACATAGCCTATAGTGAGTATTCCGATGAACTCTAATCTATTCAATAAAAAATAATAACTCCGACCAACTAGACCAACCGACCAACAAGCTCCGCCATTTTAGAATTCTTCCTTTAATGAACCGAGTTATACCCATTTTTTCATCGAAACCGATTATATGTAATAACGTGCGGGGGTGAAGCTCGCAGAAACAAACAGCACACATCCTACCTCGAACACGCCTCGGCGGGTACTGACTCAACTGACTGACCGCTGCGAGTGCTCAAATGCAAAGATTTTGAGGTTTTATAAGTTTTTGAAAAAAATTATAATTGTTTGATAAAATATAATTTTACCAGTCGCTAGATATTTTTATGCTCTTTATAATGATATCAATCTCGGCATTATTTGATGATGGCGTCTTAGTGTAAAACGTGTTTGAAATATCGAATTGGAGCGTTTTAGACCCATGTTTGACGCTAATTTCTATCGAGGCAATTATCATGAATCGTGTTTCTGTTTTCACAGGACCCTAGAAGGTATAGTCTATTTTATGAATATGCTTTTTATTTAGCGCAATTTGCTATATTACTTGATATCCAGACGTTTAAAATTTTTAAAAACTACTGCAACCTGGCCTTAAGCGTACAAAGGGACATAGGGACAGAAATCGACTTTATTTTATACTTTGTAGTGATAAATAGGTGCAAGAGCAAGAGATAAATATGACCATGCCTTTTTATCATAAAGATATTCCTCTTCTTTATAATAACTTTTCCATTCAACATCTTTTCACTTCTATTTTAAACTTATTAAGTGGCAGGTCTGTCATGAAGTACATTGATTAACTGATCAATTAATTAATGCTAAACTTGCATTAATTTACATAGTCAAGAAATTAGTTTGGATATTTTGAGATCCCTTGAGATTATTTAAAAAAAGACCATTATATTATCTATACTAATATTATATTATAAAGAAGTAAAGATTGTGTGTTTGAATATTTGTTAAATTGTAAGAAGTAATCTCGGGATCTACTGAAACGATTTAAAAAAATCTTTTACGAAAAGGCTTTTACGTGGTAGTTCGTTTTGCAAAGTGAATTGGCTTTTCGAACACCTATGTCCTTCATGTAGGCTCCTGTCAATTATGTTGTTTGACGTATTCACCATCCTTTTAACCTATCATAATTCACAATACATACACACAATAAACATCACACAAATCTTAATAACCGTGGGGGTTTTGAAGACTGGTAAATATACACACTAGAGTTAATGCCGGGGTTCGGATGTGTCCGAACGTAGGATTTGTTAGCGTATCAGTTTAGAAAATAAAACTCAATTTGTTCTCACATCCACAATTGGGGTGTATTCAAATCTTTACGTTGCAACAATGGTGCGGAGTAATATTCAAAGTTCACACTATAACTCCAGATTTTGACCTACTTTATATTTATTGGACCTATGCGCTTTAGGTCCAAATATCAAAGATTCGCTATCATATGATATTTCGAATTATTGAAGTAATGAATATTACGAACTGATTTTATTATTTACACCACACTGAGGCCACTGAAACAAAAGATTATACAAGCTCCTGTTTAAGTTTTGATTCAGTGTGAGCAATCTTGATGGATGGTTGATAAAACCAGTAATCAAGTCGGTTACAAGGTGTAGCGAGCTTTGATCAGTTCTGGAAGTAACAACATAACAGGTGTTAATAAACAGCCATTTTGTAGTGGAAAAGTATATTGTATTTTGTCAAAATAGTGCTGGGATTTGCGATTGATAAAGGGGCTGTCTATGAAACAATTTCATACATCACAATTAAATCAGTTGCTTCCAAAGTAAATCTCGGCTTGTGAGACGATTAATGGATTCTACATCTTGCATCGAAATTTCAATTGGAAAATCAATAGAAGATTAGAATACACGTTCGAGTTTAGTGGAGATTTTATATCTGTTTAAATTCATTTTTCTCGCTTTGACTGGCTTGAGATAACTCGCCTGTTACAGGCTTGAAACAAATCATCTTTACTACGGAAATTGATGTTATATTATTCGGGCTGCACGTCGCGAGATATAAATGCTACAATGAAAATTTTCTCGCCTTTTCTGGCTTGAGCTAACTCGCCTGTTACAGGCTTGAGACAATTGATCATCAATTGGTTACTATGGAAATTGATATTATATTACTCGGGCTGCGAATAAAATATTGCAATATAAATAAAAGGCCCGGACAGCATAACATCTCATGAACAATAAAAAGGCCAATTACACATCACAACCAGCTGAATTACACTCTTTGAGGTCGTAAATTGTCCCTAATTCAAACTATTTACAATTAAACAAAGTTAGTGAAAAGTAAGTGTTTGAGTTACTACATTACATTATCTCATTTGTAACAAATCCATTATTTGTCGAACATCTAATAAAGTAAGACTTGGTTTTTAAAGCTAGGTACCTAAACTAGCCGATCACAGCTATATGTATTGGGACCCCTAATCCCCGTTACATAGTATGTATCTACTTATTCTGTGAGGTGGACCCCAATTCTCTTTATAAATCAATGACCACAATAGCCATTTGCATTACCCACCTTGACGTACCTACATTAGTAGGATTATTATTTTATAAGTACACGAAAATTATTTCTCTCGTATTATCTTCTTCCTATTATGTTATTATAATAATATATATCTATGTACTGGTAAGTAAGTAACTAATAATGTTATTGTATTCGCAGCAGTGGCGCGATAGTAACGTGGTGGCTGCGTCACGCTTCGAGGCGTGTAATCGAAGCGTACTACATGTTTGGTAAGTTACACTTTATTGTGTCCAAGCCATTTATAATGTTACTGTCAATGTTCAATTTCAAGACGTCGTTGGTGATATGCTTTTTTTGTAAATGATTGTACGTCTCTCTCTATTCGTAGTTACGCCTCGTCGTGTTCTTGTTGTTAATCTATTATCTTCCTACTGTATTTTCTTAACATAACACATACAATTTAATTGGAATCGGATTGAAAATTGTACTATTATGCCTGACCAACTTAAAATAAAACCAAAATGTCAACCAAAAATATCAATGACAAACGTAAAACAAAATAACTAAATGATGTACTTGTATATAATGTTGTACGCATCAATAATTGGGACGTTATTTATGTAGTGAATCTATCTATATAATATATAAAAATGAATTGCTGTTTGTTAGTCTCGCTAAAACTCGACAACAGTTGGACCGATTTGGCTAATTTTGGTCTTGAATCATTTGTGGAAGTCCAGAGAAAGGTTAAAAGGTGAATAAATATGAAAATGCTCAGAATGGAGCCACAGAAGCGGGATCAGAAGTCCACGCGGGCGGAGCCGCGGGCAACAGCTAATATTATATAATAATGATAATAGGTACCTAATATTTAAATAAATGCCGGGCGCTGCACTTTGAAAGAGTAAAAGCAATATCACATTTCAAATTTTTACCACTATAAAACATAATTGATGAGATGACAGGTAAACTACTAGCTATTCACGAAACGAACCTTTTAGCTGGAAGATAAACTGAACATACGACGAGACGACAACGATACGACTATGAAAATTATACGCAGCTCTCATAAATGTATCTTAATTTATATTTATATCATTCATAAAGCTTGCATGGTATCATTTGTAAATATGTTTGTGTTGTTATTTCTGTCTTCTGTTTCCTATAGGCGATGACTTGGTCGAGCTCACGGACGGACCTGGTTAAGTACCTAGCATCTGTCTTCACGTGGCTTGTGACATCGATTGCAACGTCAATGCACCGCGTGGGCCAAATGGCGTGGGGTGGATAGTGTAACGTCTTTGTGACCCTAAAAACGAGGTTGAAAGGGCAGGTCTATTAAACATCATTCGACTTGTCCTTTTACAATGCTGCGAAGCATGACCGTTGCTAGAACGACTCAAGTAAGAGATGCGTGTCACGGAGATGAATATGCTATGGTGGATGTGCGGGGTCACGCTGAAGGACCGCGTGGGCAACATCCGCGGCAAACTTCATGTCTGTGACATCGACGATAAAGGAGACTTCCCATTGTTAGTGTAATCATGTTTTGTGGTAACTTCCAAGATACGAGGGTAACAAATGTCTGGCTATACCGCCTCCACCATGGTAGGAAGGGTAGAAAACCCAAGAAGTACTCGTGCCAATGGTAACACTGCTAAAGGCATTATGAAATGGAAGAATAAAGGTGGAACTAAAAGAAATTCAGCGCTATCATGTCGAGTTCTTGCCATTATAAAATGCGATTTAAACGCTACTGAATACTTTTTACGTTATGGGTCATACAACTAAAGAACGACAAAAGCACTTTGACAAAGTACATGTGAGTGTCTGTAACATGTAGGTATGTATTGTGCCTAAAATAGTGTAAATGTAAAAGTAGGTACCCAACTAGTGTTAATTTACGAACAAATAGTTTTCGAAATATATCTTGATTCCATCTCGCGAGAGAAACGAGTTCTTGGCGCGTGCGTATTGATTTGATATGCTCGTACATAGATATGGACTTATGGTTAGAGAATATCAGCCCCTCCGGCAACATATCGCTCTAGGTGTTATCCTCAAAAGACACAAAAAACGAGTACTAGTGCAACCAGAGTACATGTGGTTACGTCTCTGGGATCAAGATATATGCCTACGCAGCAGTGGTGTAAGGTTAAAAATGCCAATGGGAATAAGATTTGACCTCATAGAATGGAAGACATTTCAAATGACAAACCTTTCTACCACAGCTCCCATTTACAGAGCAAGCCGGCAGTAATCAGGTTATAATGACCCCTCACCACTGTTAGGCACCTAACACAAATAACCGTCTCTTTAGAATCGCTCACAAAGCTTGCATGTTTTCATTTGTATGTGTTTGCATTCTTACCTCTCTCTTCTGTTCCTCCTCAGCTTCAATGGCCCTTTGATGAAGAAGCTCTATGTCAAGCTGTCTGATTTCTTCAGCTTCACGCGCTTGGCTTTTTTTTTCCTTAACCAAACCGAAAAATAATTAAGTAATACAATCGCAATTATTTTAAAAATAAAATATTCATGTCTCTAACGATCAGGGAAGCTGCAAAAAGGTGATTTTGAAAGTAAACTGTCTGCTCATAAAACAAAATCTTAAGAAATGAAGTTTTGAAAGTAACATCCGATTAATGAAAAGTCAAAGTTTAAATAGTATTAAACAAGAAAATATCAAAAATACAATACATTCGGATACAACTTATAGGTTCTAGATGTACACATTCTGTAGATGTGTGTTGCGACGATATATTGTACATAGAAACATAGAGGCCGATGCAAATGCACATCATATTCATGCATACAAATATTTGCAATGTACGAAAATCGAAACGGCGACCTCGACCGTAGCAAGCGCACCAAACGTACGCTGCTGCTTCCGAGGTCCGCTACACTACACAAGTGACAAGGGCTTTCTGACATAAAACAATCCATAGGTACTGGCCTTGCCATAAATTTGGCAGATACAGGGTGTTAGGGAAACGCTCCCGAAGCCGAAGACACATGATAAGTACCCCGGGTACACTACTTGATGTCATAAAAAATTAGTTTTGGCAATTTTTTTTTCTTTTTTCATACCGGTTAATTGCTATTATTTACTCTTCATCATATCAATAAAGCAAAATGAAACGGATATTTCATAAAAAAAACATCACTAAAAAAACAATTGGCGCCATAATGCGAGTTGATGTTCTTTTATGAAATTATTATTTCATTTAGGGAGCGCTTCTCTAACATTTTGTATAGGTGCTTATCTACCTGCTTTCCACTCTTATCTGCCTATTTTATTTTGAACTTACACATTTTTATCCTATAAATATCAACCTATGCATAGAATAAAGTTAGGTACATATAAAGTGATTATAAATTCAATTTAGTCATGAATATTTACCAAACTCAAAAATTATCTATATGTTAATGAAACGAAAGTGTCCTGACGATAACGAAACAGTTACAGAAAATTTAGTGTAGCACGAGTACCTATCTACTTACCTATTTACTTCAAATCGCTGTCCTGTAGAAAGTTTGTACAAGTAACTATTTGATGGATAGGTCGATATAGTCAAATATGAACATAAATAAAGCTAAAGTGAAATACCTTTTGAATTTGCTTTTCATGTTCAATTTTTTGTTGTTCGAGTTCCTCTTCCGGTATTGGAGGAGTTTCATCTCCGCTGGAGGTGTGCTTTGCTCCTAACGACAACGTTACAAACAATTCGTCATTCAAAACAAATACAAACGTGCTATATACATATATTAACTTTGGCTGAGAACCTACCAGTAGGTGGATGGTATGATATCCAAAATTGGTGAGCCAGCTTTACAAATCACAAAAACGATTGAAGAAACTCTTACTAAAACTCCGATTACGACTCGAGAACTCCTAGCGTAGACTGAAGAACGTATTAACCGTAAGAAAATTTATTCATAGACGTTTATTTTCATGGTAGCTTCAGAGTGAAGTTACGTTGTATGGAATTGGTTGGCAGCTGGCCAACACGCCACAACATCGTATTTCAGACATTCCAATACCTTACATCAAACTTAGGTACACGTAAAAACTATTAAACTTTTGATAACGAAAAAAGAATTAGCTTAAAATAATTCCTTTATCTGCACCTTTTAATATATATTCCGTCTTAAAAATATACTGTTTCCTATGAGTAAAATTATAATATAAATCTATTAGTAACTGAAATTAGAGGCATTGTCCATAACCTCACCATCGCCGGCTAAGCGAAAGTGCTTGTGTTAGGCAAAATGCCTCGAAAGAGGCGACTAATAAAAAACGCAGTCGATATCACTGCGCGAGAAAGAAAACTCTTAGTTAAACCCTGTACCAACCCGACTGGCCAGCGGCGTGGCAGCAGCAAAGCCTCCTAACATCGGGTGAGGTCTATGTACAGCAAAGGACTGCGATAGGTTGATTGAATTATTTGGTCACATACAGTATTATATTGTAAGCAATTTCCTTCGCTCTGCATTCTAGAACCTATAGGTTCCACTGACACGTATATCCTGTAAACGAATCCGAAAATGGTAAGTGATACTTCAGTTATGTTTAACCCATACTTACCGGTTGAAAATGTAAGTGACTTTCTTGATTTCTCATGGTGCACTAATTAAGGCCCTGTATTCCCGCAAAAGTAGCCATTTATCGCTATCACGGCCGGTCGAAAAATATTACGCGCGGCCGCAGTGACGGTGAACTCGGTGGTGACCCCGCAAGCGACACTGTATAGAAACAAACAGTAAGAAAACTTGATTTGACTAAAAATTAAATGCAGTTTTTTTAACTTTATTTAGTTTTGTGAATAAATTTAGATTAGATTAGAAATATTTAAATTATAATATATATCAATTTATATTATATATAATATATATAATATAATAAATATATATAATATATAAACATAAATAACAAATATAAATTTATATTGTATATTGTATAAATAATAAATAAATTTAGTACTGTGGCGGTATCCATGTCAGGTGTTTGAAGCTGCTCCATAGACCTATAATATAACGGTCTATCCTATCTATTAGTATTTACTTAGTATTTATATATAGATATATATATATATATATATATATATATATATATATAGGTATATATATATATATATATAGGCAGAGGCACCTACTGATATAGATAAAAATATGAATGATCAAAAATCGTAAGTAGCATCCTCAGCAGTTATACTGATGTTCTTTTACTATGGCGCTATGAACGTAATATTTAGGTATGATAATTTTTTAAATTACAAATCGGAGATGGAAATGTAGTGAAATTGCGTTGTTTATTGCCCATATTGAATAACTTGCAAAAATTTATTATAACTATGTGAAACCGATTGATTGGTGCACGAAATTGTCGCGTAAAAACTAACACAGATCTTACTCCGGTAAGCGCCAGAGCGCGACTGGCGTGACTGTTCGGGCCTCGACGGCGCGAGCTTTCGCGAATTTAGTAGGTATTTAAACATTTCTTTAAGAATTATTTAACAATTATAGTCAAACTCTGCGAAAATATCTAGACATATGTAGTGCCGTTAGTTGAGTACAAAAATTTTATAGATAACATCAGTAGTTTAGGCATAAAATTGAAAAAAAGATTACGAAAAGGGGTAACTTAGGGATTTTTTTCTATCGAGTGAAGTTCATTAGATCTGGTAACTGAATGCGAATTTGACTAAACTAGATCCTTGACTGATATATATCTTTTTTTCAAAATTTAAAACGCGTTTTTCTATGATTCACATGGTTTAAAAGAATTCAAAAGCGCGGCCTCTGCGGGAATACCTGGCCTTAAAAACATTTTACACGATTGTTTAAAACGGGGTGTAATGGTTTCAGGGAATGTACCTAGATATAATGTTACGTAGGCGCTGATTTATTTTCTAGGAAGTTGGTACCTAGAAAATAAATCAGTACCTACGTGAATTTATAGTTAACTTTCGAGTACTTAGCAATGGCTATTTTTCGCTATTTACATAGTTATTTTTTTGGTAGGGCAGTTGTGTAATTGAACATAATATGTGCAGCTTATAATTTTGGCCAAATATTTTACTTTCTTTGGTACCTATCCGGCTTTTCAATAACTTTTAACATATATCCGAGTAGTATCTGAAACAATTACATAAATGACAATATGAGAAAAGTACCTAATTAGCGCTTGTCGGCGTTCTCTACACATTCTAATTTATTATTCGCCGTAGCCGGTAAAACTATCATACCCACAACACGTTAATAAATATATTATGTATTTATTACCTTGTCCTTGAGGTTCCTAAAACTTCTAATTCCATTTACTTACTATTATTTATTAAAATTTCTTATAGATTAACTTTGGCATATGCATTCTAATGTAAAAAGGATTTATAAGCATTTTTGTGTTAGTGAATTTCTGTCGTTGACTTCACCTACTAGTCTTTTGTCGTACACTTTTCAACGTCATTTTGGGTATAGCAATATCATGATATTTTGCAAAACGAACCCCCAGATTCTAACTCACCCTAGCTTCGTAACATGGACAAATTACTAGAACTAATAAAAAATACCGTGGACAAATTCATGGTCATCCAAAAAAAGTGTCAAGTACTGACGTAGAATTTCTGAAAGGCTACCATTACCTAGACCCTAAACATTATTGTTTAATTAAAATATGTAATATATTCTGATATTTTAAATATTGCATGAACTTAACATTTCATTGATGTGTGATGTACTCGTAAGTAGGTACGTATACACATAAATTTTAAATAAATAAATAAATATATACTCTGCTGCAAATTTTTCACATTCGCTTTTAAATTCGATTTCAAAGCCGTTTCCGAATTACTTTTTTTATGTTGTACCTACTTAAATACAATTTAAGTTTTGTTTCCTGTTCCACACAATCAGCTGCACCTAAAGATACCTGAGCCAGAAAACCTTGAAGATGGAGTCAAAACCGAAACGCAAAAGGATGATGCCCAAAAAATTTGAAAATATGATTCCACCTGATGAATTCGATGATGATTCAGAGGTATGTAGTAAATTTTTACAATATTCTGATACCTGCTTTTTTAAGTTCCGCTCTGTTTTTTTCCTGAGCTACGATGCGATATGCACCTCTCCCCCTATTCTGGAGTAGAATGGAAATTTGCTTGTGTTGGAAGCGGGTTCCAGGGGGGATGAGAGGTAAATTTTGAGTCCATCCGGTGGGCTGAACGTTGCTTTGAAGTTAAGGACCCATCGGATTGCGCTACTGCTGTCGCCGGTGAGATCAGCTTAGTGATCAATAGTATAATCACTACATAGTATAAAATAAAGTCGCGTTCTCTGTCCCTATTTTTCTTGTTATACCATATACTAATGTCACTGGTGCCCGCGGAGTGCGCCCTTGGTTCGGGCGCGAGTGCGCAGAGACTGTTCATCATAAATAGTCTGCGTACCGCCCTTGGGTAAGGTCGGGCGCTACACACGACTCCAATAATAGGGTACTTGAGGGCACCGTACAACAAAGCCACAAAGGGCTTCCGTCAGAGCGGATGTGCAGCGCATAACATGCCTTTGTCAGGAGCTAGTGGCACATCTCATAGACAACCGTAGTTACTGGCGACTGGCCAAGGCCGTGCAAGCCAACTTGACTGACTGACTGTCCTACATGTCGGGTACAGTGCCATCGGTTTAGAAACAGGCTAATGAACAACAACACATAGCCGTCACCCTCAGTGCTGTGGAAAGTATTTGAGCATCTCATAGACATACAGCTCATGCGTCACCTAGAGGGCCACTCTTTAATTAATGACCGGTAATATAAAAGGCCGAAACGGTCATCGGGTGACGTTCTGGCGTATGTTACCCAACTTTGGGTTGAGTTATAAACAAGCATGGCGAGTGATTGGCAAGCTACCAGACTTCGGTCTGCCTCTTAGACTGCTTAGCTTCCTACAGGGGCGTCGTATGCGCGTTCTTGCAGGTAAATGCTGGCATACCGCAGGGGTCCGTGTTATCACCCACACTCTTTCTTCTGCATATTAAGGACATGCTGTCCAATGCCAGCATACGACAGCACCTGATATGGGAGTTATCACGGACATCTTGCGGCCAAACAGTCTTTTTTTTTTATTGTGCGCAAAATCCCCACGGATACCACCTCCACCAAAACTGATGGAGGTGATTATGTCGGTCTCTAACCGACCAAAACGCACGCCGTCCATGGGTCCTCGATTGCCGGAGGTGAGATTATACAAGACATATCTCTCGCACCCGGCAGACCCGGGGACATCTCTGTTGAGATGACCCTCTTCCCTAAATGTGGGGACCATTGTGTCCCCATCTAGCCCTTGGGTATGGTGTGGCATTATGTGCCATCGCCGTGGCCTGCTTCTGCTAGGGTGACAGGCGGCTCCACCCGTCACCCCCAGGCCCGCGCTCATGGGGAACGGAGGTCATTCTGTGACCTCCGACGTGCGAGTAGCTTCCGCTCATCGCGGGCAGTGCGGGCCCGGCGTCTTCTCCGGACCCGCTCCGCCTCCTCCTTTTCGAGAATTACTTGCTCGCAGAAGGAGGCGGCGGCTGCCCAAGCACTCGCGCATCGCACCATCGCCGTGAGCAAGGTGGCGAGTGCGGCCAAGTAGTCTGAAATAGTGGATAAAAGGCAATTTTTTGTCACTGAACTTGAAGGGAGGACCGGATCCTGAAGCACATTCCTCAATAGGGCTTTGAGAACCTGGTCAAGTTCAATGCCAATAAGACGCAGTTTACAGCAAAGTTATCTTCCTTCCTTCCCCTTCCCACTATTCAGAGCACGCCACTGACACTGTAAGACAACCTCAGCATTCTCGGTATGGATGTTTGCTGCAAACTAAACAACAAAAACTATATCGAGAGCATCATCAAGACTCGGAACTCGGAGTCCTGAACAGAGTGAGAATTTTTTTTACGGTGGAGCAGCAGTTTCTTCTTTACAAGACACAAATTCGCTCCTGGGTGGAATTACGAGTAAGTATTGGATGCTCTCGATAGGTTGCAGCGAGTGCAGTCCGCATTATTGGGAGTCCTGAGGTCACGAATACCCTTGAGCCCTTGCAGATGCGTAGAGATGCTGCGTCCTTGGCAGAATTTTACCGTCTCTACCATGGTGAATGCTCTGACGAGCTCTTCCAATTAATCCCACCCTCTCCTTTCCTTCACAGTACGTCCAGGGGTTAGATATAACACGCATTCGGTGCGGAATTTTCCATCAAGAACCAAGCGGTTCGGTGAAACTTTCCTCTGCCGCACCATTAAGTCTTGGAATTCCTTACCAACTCACGTGTTTCGTTCTTCCTACAGTCCCGGGTCCTCTAAGCTGGGTGTGAAAAAGCATCTGATGAGACCGCCAAGCTAAGCGCCACCATTGTAACACTCTACGTGTATGTAATGTTGACCCTCTTTGATGAGACTTTGCCATCAGCTTGCCATCAGGCGAGTTGAGGTCAAAGTATCAAATTTTTGTTATGTGTATACATACAGCTAGTCTAGTATAAGTATAGTACCTACTGTGCATAAAACTCATTGGTATACGGGTTCACTCATTTAACTACCTACATGTGGTAACCATAGGTTGGTATATGAGTGAATAACAACAGAAGTGCTGGCTTGGCGGCGTGGAGGATGACATGCGTGCCAATGGGCTTACTATCATGGTTGCGCAAGACCGTGCGAACTTCAAGAGAAAAAGCCGGACTCCGAGGTGAAAGCTTGGGATGCGACCGGGACTAACGCAAGGATGATGATGACCTATGGTAACCATACACGTTCAAGTATAATTGCGCAAGCCTATGCTTGTGCAAATGCACGTTATTGAAATTTGCGCAGATATCTTTAAGCTTACGTTATTATTTATAGAACCGACTTATAATAAAATTGTAGAAGCCTAAATTGGCACTGCCATGTATAACGTGTATGGCTTACCATAAACCCAAAATTTTACTCAAACGTAAGTAAGTAGAACGGTAGATTTAGATAGTGGGTGGGTACGTATACCTATATTCCTCTATTAGGTAGGTAGGTACAGATAGCATAGGTGGGTAATTAAAAATTATTACAAAATAGTATTTTATTTTCGTTAGTGTTAAGGTAGGTAAGTATTAATTAACTAAGGTATGTGCTAGTTTGTGTTCTATCAAGATTGTTTAGCCATTTGAACTTGTGCCTACTAGGTAATACGTATTAAACAAGCTTTATCTGTTCTTACCTATTTCTTTTTATAGTTAAGCTTGCATGCACAATGAAACCGACAAAATTACAGAAATATATTTAGATAGTTTTTTAATTCTGAAATCCAGCAATCAGAGGAAACGGCACGGCGGCCCAATCGTAAGAGAGGCCGCCCAAAGAAGCCAGCAGCGGCCGTACGATCACCCTTGGTGGGTACAAGTTTTTTTTAAAGATTACTTACTGTTGTTTTGTTCATTAATTCAATTAAGTCTATGCTTAAGGTAGATGTCTGTAAGTTGTTCTCTGGCTTGATGTACTGTTCGTTATTTTACCACTATCAGATCAGAAGGTTTATAGTCAAGAGAGACCTACCTACGTACGCAGTTACGTTACGTTACGTAGGTAGATTCGTTTCATTCTGATTTAAAGCGCCTACACACGATCCTAAAGCAGAGACGATATCGGTCGGTGTCGCAGTGGTGGGGAGAAAACTCGATCCTACCATAAATTGCGTCGTGTGTAGGTAAATCGTTACACGTGTGTGTGTGTGTATGTGTGTGTGTGTCTGTGGCATCGTAGCTCCCTAACGGATGTACCAATTTCGATGTAGTTTTTTTGTTCTACTCAAAAAAGAAAAGTCTTAGCACATAATATAACATAAACTCACGCCTTTATCCCAGAAGGGTTAGGCAGAGGTGCTAGCACCCACATTTCGCCAGTTTATGTTTAGGTCCCAATGTAATAGGTGGCGAGCCTATTGCCATTAACCGGGCACTTATAAACCTGCGATAAATACACACATAACTTGCATCGAAAAGTCATTGGTGTTTGCCATGGTAAGCTGGGATCGAACTCGAGACCTCGCCTCAGCAGTCCATTACCCATACCACTAGGCTACCGCGGTTTTTCAAGAAAAGTCTTGACAAGTTCAATTTAAAAAGTATAAGATAAAATTTATTATTTGCCGCATTTTGTTCAAAGACATATGGTACTTAGGTACCCCTTTTTGCCCTTTTTGGCATATTGAATAAAATATTGTTATTATTAAAGGTTACTTCTTATACAAAAATCTTTTGATGTTGGCCCATTTTTGTTCTAGTTTTTTATTAGAGCATCTTATCATTATTTGCCACATTTTGTCCAAAGGCGTGGGTATAGTGCCCCTTTTTGAGATAAAAATTATTATATTATTACTAAGGGTTACCTACTCCTTTAAATACGAAAAACTTTTAATTTTGGCCAATTTCGTTCCGAAAGTGATTAGTGGTATTGAAAGTGTATCTCGGATTAACGAGCAGTCTGCTGCACGGTCGGTTGCGTACTAAACTTGCAGGGCCGCCGCCCAGCCGTGTGTAGAGTAGCAGCCGATTTCATTCCCATCACCACTTCAACCGATATCGCGATTGTTTAGGGTCGTGTGGAGCCGCTTTTAATAGAGTAGAATACAATTGTTTCAATTAAGTTTTGGATCATACTCGCAGTTACCCCGAAACAGCAAGTAGGTACGATTCTAAACATAGTTTCTGTGGTTTCTATTCGATGGACATAAATTTCAATTAGATGTGAATAGGTACGGGACGAGACGATACCTACTATCTAATAATTAGATAATTAGGTATTATGTAATAAGTATATTTTTATGGTGGTTTCTTGTAATGTCATCTGTATTTCATCAAATGAAAATTGTACACAAACTCAGAAACAATTATTGTTATCACCCGACGTGTGCGATGCGATTTTTGTTCGAATGTGGCTACGCGTCGGATATATGATCGGATGGATCGGATGTTTGAATCTGCGCTATAGAAAACGTATAAAAAACGATACATTTGAATCGAGTCAACACGCCTCGCGTCATGTCAGACATTAACAATGTTTGTGTTATTGGAGTTATTACATTACAGAAACTATTTATACTAGTGATAGTATCATAACTACATAAAACCTATCCCCACGCCCTATCATAAAGACTGTTGCGCAGCGCAGTGCTCAGAAAAAAAAAATAAAATGTCTACGGTTGACGCCTTGACGCTAGAGTTGTTGAATTTTTTCAATTTTTATTCAATTTACTAAAATACTATAACATAAATTCGTGATCTATTCAATTTATCAACAATAATTTTGGTTTATACAGCCAAATGATTTACTTTCGACCGTATTTGACGCCTCATAATTGTGAAAAGAACACTTGCAAAGCTATAATGCGCCTTTTATCATTTTGCATGTGCGTGAAAGATATGTCAGAATAGAATGGTAGATTATATAGATTTGTCGCTGTTTTAACAATGTAAATGCTCTTGAAGAATTGTGGACATTGATTTTACTTAGTGTTAGTGTGTGCTGTGGAACAGATGATCAATTCAGTTGTAATGAAACGAACAAAGTGTAGGGTCGGTTAGTTAGTATTTGACAGCCGGCCTGGCTCGTCATAGGTGACTTACAATTGGCTTCCTATAAAAATGAACAGTCGCAGTAGTGTAAATGAATCGAATTTGGTGAATCTCTCAGCGAATCTGTCGACTTTAGATCCATTGGACACAAAAGACTCGTTGTCACTGAGTTTCCCGTTTGACCATATCTACGCTTGTCACTCGGAAGGCACGGATCGTCGTCAAACTCTATCACTGGACAAAGATGTGGAGATCTCCACTCACTGTGCTGTTACTGAGTCAAAAGTAGCGAGTGACAGTTCAGAGATCAATAAACTCTCAGAACGTCTCACAGCTTCTGAAAATCAAAACAAGAAATTGAAGGATCTTCTAGTCTATCATCTAGATTTGATTCAACAACAAAATGATGTTATAACTAAGAGAGAAAAATTATATCAAGCATTGAAACAGGAAAATGATTCGGTGAGTTCTTTTAATTTTGAAATAGGAAAGATTTTATACTGAGTGCTAAGCGTAACTGGAATAGTAATTTATTGAGTAAATAAAATTATGAAGCTTAGTGACTTGAGAGTACATTAATTGGAAAAGTGTTACACAATCTGTTTAGTTGTAAATATTGGTGCGAATAGGATAAATTGGTCTAAGTAATCAATAATTTGTAAATAACACTTTTTCTTCAAGATATACTAATAATATATTAATATAAGTTTGGATATATTTAAGTTACAGTGTATAGTCGATTTGTGTTTGTTATTCACAATATAATTATATTAAGAAGTATTTTGTTACTTTTTTTGTCATAACTACTTTTAGGGCAAGATCAAGTCAAAGGTTACTCCTGGGTATTGTACTATGTGATTTCATCCGATTAGGACCTGTCCAATCCATTCATTAATTCAAGAAAATATTTTTGGGTTAACAATTGTTAGTTTTACATAATTAATTTTTTTATATCTATCTTTTATATTAATTTATAATATCTATTTATATTTTTATGCACAATTAATCTACAATTTTGATTAAAGTAAATGTGATTGAAATGTATTTGTTTTTATCAAAAATGTTATTTAAAAACTTTTGCTTAGTATTTCTATGTTGGAACTTCTGGTTGACATTATTGTACTGGATCTTGAATCACACCTATAAAAAATGTAATTTAAATTGAAGTAGATAATATTAGGTTGTTACATATAAAATTGCCATTTTGTTTGAAGAAATTGAAGGAAACCCAATTTTCAATACTAAAATTTTTGCATTTTTTTAGAATGTCAAATCCAAATTTTATGATTTTTTTGTGTATGAATGAGACAACATTAAGCAAACAGCAGCTTTCATTACATTTTTGAAAAGTGACAGCTGTAAAAGAGTAATAAGAAATGTTTTCATTCAAAATGGATAGCATTGAGGAAGTACTGTTTTTGAAGTTCGAATTTAATTTATCAAACAGGTAATAAAAGCAAAAGGAGTTGTCCAGAAATGGTTCTTTATTCTTGAAAAAATCCAGTAGCGATTAACCAAATATTTTTGGACATAGAAGTAATATAACAACTTTATAAAAAGAAATTTTAAGTTCCTGCAATTTTGAGAAAACATTGTTTTTACTTTGGTATAATTTTTAGGCCGAATACAAACAAAAGTTTTGCTGCCTGTGCCCATCAAAATAATATGTTTGACAAATTGTCACCAACCATCGTGCATGACAGATGGATGATGTTTATACTTTTTGTGTTGTTGACTGTTTTGTTATGATTTAATTTGATTTTTTGATTACTTTGGGTATGCAATGAGGGGACAGATTTATGAAAATATAAAGAGAAATTGATAGATTATGTTATGTTTACACAAAAAGCGTTATCTACTATTGATTTATCTAAGAATGAAGTGCAATATCTAACAACATAATGATATCTTTCATATAGTGTTCTGTGTTTTGAAACTATAGACTTAAACAGCATCATTTTAATCTTATGAAGCTGCTTGGCGTAATAAAATGGTAATATACCGACTGGTTGTATACTATCGATAATGTTTGGTAGTATCAAACAACCGTTGTGAATGAACCAAGCCGTTAGAGTTATAAGTCCATACAATATCAACATCCAACTCATGTACACAATCAAAGAATCCGTTGCAATAAGCCAAGTAGTCAGAATAAGTGGATAAATAAACTAAACCAGAGAATATGTTAACACCAAAGAGAAACGAAAGTGCGCGAAAAGTGGTGACAGCGATAATTGCTATCGAAAGAAACAATATTGTATTGCCATCCTACAATTAAAATATCTACTAATGGAAAGTAACTTAGTTAGTCTTTCTTTTAAACGTAGGGTTTAAACATTATTATCTAACTAATCTCCGATTCCTAATTTATGCTTCTATATATCTGTGTAATTTGAGACAGTGAAATTTTCGGAATTAAAACCAACGTACATATAAAAAGTGGACACGTCCTTTAATACTGAATTGTAAAATCTTAAAATCAACTTTCAAACTAAAATATAAATAATGGAAATAGCTATTAAATTATAGGAATAACGTACTCATAAATCTGTAAAAAAAAATCTGCAATTTCATATGTAAAGACCTTTTATCATCCAGAAGTTTTTAAACTAACCTCAAGTTCACTGGGCTTCAGATGCAATTAGGAAAATGTCTCTGTGATGATGTTGATGATGATGAATTACGTCAGAAGTATGTTAATTACATGAACATTTATGGATCTTGGTAGAATACACAAAATGTGGACCATTTCTTACATATCACAGTATAAGATTTACATCCAGTTGATTATCAAATAATGGTTATGTTTGATAATAAATTAAAATAAAAAAAACATAATAAATCAGTAAAATGGTTTAAATCTGCAACCAAGTGCTAATTTTACCATCTTCTCATTAGTCCCAGTCAGATCTGAGGTTCATACATTGGAGTATTGGTAAAATACTAACAATGTTTTGAATTCAAATGTCTAAACTATTATAATAGAGATATATTGCCCTGCAAATTAAGCAGCTTGCGTAGTGCATTGCGAATGATTTTTTTCTCCCTAAACAATAATGAGGTAATTTAAAGATATTTCCGCTGCTCTAGATATTTGCAAGAAAATAGAGAAGTGGTCTTAAAAGTTGTCATATTAATTGTCTGAGTGGACAGTCATTCCTAGAATTGGAAGAGAGATGGCTACAGCACAAAACATACATAGCGCAAGTCCGGGCCAGGCATGGTTTCATTTGCCATCCATCGCCATATTCTGAATTTAGTAACAAAATACTTAATGAAGAAAAAAATGCATGTACCCTACCTAGTCCATGAGATATATGAAAATAAATTCATTGATTCACTTTATATCCTTAGTAATAAATAATACCTAGTCCTGGTTCTAAGTAATAATTGGCACTTATTGTACCTATATACAGGGTGGAACTTTGTAATGCCACCTGAAGAGGAAGTAGTCTTAATACTGTATATATAAAATTTTACTCAAAGGAAACATTCCTTTATTTTTGAAAAGAACCAAAATTGTATTCAATTATTTTCAAAAATTCACTTGCCGCACCTGGTAATCGAACCAACAAAAATCTGTTATTATTGCTGTACTTTAATTGCTTCGATCTTTAGGGTCTATTATAAGGATGAAATCTCTCTAATAAACTTCATAAATTAAATAAAAGGAAAACAATGAAATCTTAAATTAATTGTTCAATGAGTCAAGTTAAAGCACTTTTACTCATAGATCCATCCATACAGGAATGTTTTCTTTGAGTAATATTTTCTATCTACAGTATTAAGAGTACTTCTCCTTCAGGTGGCATTACAAAATTCAACCCTGTATATATCCATATCCATAGGTATCTAAGTATGTATTAGGGCAGGGGTGGCAAACCTTTATGCACCAATAGTCATTATTCTAAAAGATTATCGAAGTCCTCGACGTGCCATCAAATAATATTTCAGCTTCTTGATTATTGCCACTATAATAATGTAATCCATTCTAATATTGTAAATGTAAAAGCAACTCTACCTGTTGTATCTGTTTTCCTAAAAAGGTACATAATATTGTTGTTTGATTTTTTTCCACTCGGTATCCCACAGTGCTCATTCCTATCTCTGCTTAATGTCTACTCCATTAATAGTGGCATGCCCACATATTGTCTTGCATGTCAGCACTGGCATGCGCACCCTTGGTTTGCCATCCCTGTATTAGGGATTTTTTTTTATTTTATGATTAACTAGCTGTTCCCCGCGGTTTCACCCTCGCTGCTAAGCACCTGTTGGTCGTAGCGTGATGTTATATAGCCTATAGCCTTCCTCAAGAAATGGACTATCCAACACTAAAAGAATTTTCCAATTCCAATTAGTAGTCCCTGAGATTAGCGCGTTCAAACAAACAAACAAACAAACTCTTCAGCTTTATAATATTATAGTATAGATATTATTTTGGTTGAAATTAATATGTAGATAAAATAATACTTAAATAGTGTGAATACCAATTATTTTGCATCAGTTTTAGTTCCAAGAGTTTTGCCACTTACATTTTTCATTGAACATAATACAATAACAACATTCTTTGTGAAAACACGAATGAACATGATTGTGTTTTCCAAATTACAATATTTGTGGCTTTCAATTGCGTCAAATAGTAAGATATACGATCTTACTATTTGATCTCATTACTACTACTTACTATCTCATCTCATTATGAGACACTTATTGTTCACTTAATAATAGCAACAAAACATTGTGAAAATAGTGTTTAACATTATGAACCTACTACATATTGCGATTATCATATCAATAAGTATTTTGGCATTGCTATTGTATTCTGACATCTTCTCTCATTTGACCTTTTCCACTATAAATTTACATATGAGATCTCTGCATATGCGATTTAGACTTAACAAAATGAGTTAATAATTTTGTTGTAAAGCAGTGCTTTGAGCAGTAGGTATACATACCTGGCGACAATTAGTATCTACCAGTGGTGATGGTTTTCTAAAGGGTGACTAGTTGAATAGAAAACTTAGATATATAGTTTGTCATATGATAGTCAAGTTATAGTTGCCTCTCACCACTGGTATTTGCAGTGCACATGTTAAATTAAATAAAATTTTATTTCTTGGGTAACCATGTCTTCTAATGTAAGTAGTAGTGTGTTCTCTATATTTTATAAGATAGGATGTTGTTATTATTAGTGATGTGTGAACATTTATCCACAGATTCTATTATGATTAATGGTAGGCAAACTATAAATGCTTTCATCAATAACACATAGTATGTTATAATGAGAGTGTCAGTAACAATAAGAGTGAGGAAAGAGACTAGATATAATATATCTCAATTGTGCCTATACGGAACAGTTTGCAAAACTACCATAATTCCTAAGTTATTAACAAGTTATTTAAGGCTTGCAACAAATAAATACATTAACATTTACAGCTCAAATCAAGGGTGAATCGTATTGACAGAAGGGGGTCAACATCACAAAAGCACACTGCTACCTCTTCTGCGCCCTTGGTCAACGCGCCAGCGACTATTGTCGCTACTCCTACAATTAAATCTGAACCTGGTACCTCATCACAGGTAACTAATAATAATGATTATTATTATCTTATAGGTACAGATTGTGTACTGTGAAAATCATTCTGCATCAAATTTTGAAATAAGAGACTGATATAATAACATTAAATAAATAAGTTGCCAATTGCTATATCTAACCTCTCTCCAAGCAGCCAGGCGACCCTACTTATTAGCCTCTTTAATTCTCTTTATGTGTGATTTTTTATACATATCAGATAGCGATATTTGGTGGATTCATATTCAAATGGGAAATTTTATTGTTCTCGGATCTATTAGTTCATATGTAGATAGCAAAGCATACTAGTTTAAGCAATACTAACAGCTTGGATTATTTTACAGGTCATGTATAACAGTTTCACTGAACTGTTACTACCGGATAATAGAACAAATCCTTACGCTTTTAATGAAACTAGCAAGGCGAAATCATATGACACAGATCTGTTTGGTATAAATAGACGCCAGGAGGCAGGTAAACTTCTAGGTAACTATATTTTCATGTTATTAGCTTTGATACTATTTTTTATTAGGTTGAATTTAACCAATTACACGTACCGTAATCAATGCGAACCTAATCGTGTTATTATATTGAACTTGAATGAATATGAACACGATTTCCCATTTATTCAATTTGAGTATTAGAAAACAGATTTCACTGATGATATCCAACTTCAACCTCCATTAATTTCATTGAATAAACGTGGAAACTCGGTTTAATTGAATGGATTCGTTCTAATGAAATTCAACTTAAATTTGTCATATACTTAAGTTATATTATGTTATCGCCATAGAAGTTCAGGTGTATACATCTTTTATGGTGACACAGTAGTGAACGCGCCTGCTACGCAGGAGGTGTGAGTTCGATTCCTGCTCAGTGGAAATATGCGTATAGATGAATTACTATTTGCATCGGACTGAGCATTTCCATGTGTCACACGATAAGCCGTGAATCCCGACTGTCATACGAACGTCTCTAACGTAGTCATTAGGCCGCGCTCACTTT
Organism: Pelosia muscerda; assembly: GCA_963691645.1. Lineage (NCBI taxonomy): Eukaryota > Metazoa > Arthropoda > Insecta > Lepidoptera > Erebidae > Pelosia > Pelosia muscerda. Next base: position 12,042,383 of record OY829098.1, on the reverse strand, counting down.
GGATACGTTTTCGTACGTATTATATTCGTGTAGAAACGTACGAACGCACGAACATTCCCGACCTTCTGAGTACTATGAAAGCGCTCACCCTGCGCGCGACTTAGTCGTGTGTATACGTAAGTGCAAGTCCGACGTTCGAAATCAATTCGAACTTGTTGGGATTTTATTACACGTTCGTGCGTTCATCATCTTTAATGGATCAGCGTAGGGCATGTTATGTTATCGTAGCGAAAGTGGCTGTACCTACCTATTTAGGTTAGGTCGTATTGCATTAAGAATGTACTCAAAGGTATCTCTCCCCATGCGTGTATAACCATTAAACAGTCTGTTCTACGATAACGACGACGGCGTCGCAATTTACGGTTTAGAAAATGATTATCCAAAAGATAAAGATTATTCATCGCAGCAAAGAAGACTTCACGTATGCGCTAACACCGGTACTCTGTCTATTTGACGGAGAAAAACGTATTCAGTGTGCGCACTCAATTCGTACGAACAGTGTTCATACGTTTACGCACGATATAATTCGCATCCAAAGTGAGCGCGGCCTTATGGGTAATAGAAGCCCTTAAAAGTTCAACAACTGGTCTAACTGCAATACGTCGATATCGCCAATGGGTGGTGGAGGTCAGGTGGCATTCACTTTACGGAAAATATCGAAGTGCAGCTGAGACGCAGGTAGACTGGATAAAGCGGACCCTGGTCTTCGAGTTGAGAGCCTCGAATGCGACGGGGATTAACGCAAGGATGATATATGGATTTCATAATGGTAACTGCTTGTGGGACATGCATATACGAGTCGTCTTTTATTAATAAGATAAATTTCTTGGCGGGCACCGTGTTTCCCACACCCGAGGGGGCTATCTCAAAATCATAGTTGGCCCATTGACAGCAAGGTGTGAAGGTAATGCCTTATTATTTAAGTAACCTTACATCCAATGCGGCATCTGGTTTAACATACAACACACTATTGGTGTCAAATAGTTTCCTGATTATACTAGAGAGGCACACTCAGCCATCTTTTTAATAATACCTAATATTGCGTTTACATAGGGGATAGGAATACTTGTGACAAGTAGTGTTAGGTTGTGTATAACATATTACATGATGACTTGGTTTAGGCGCATTAGGGCTAATTCTCATTGTGGCAACCGACTCGCTAATGGACTACTTCTCATTATGGCCACTTCTCACATTGGCTACTTCTGATTAGGGCTACTTCTCTCTTGCTAGACACCTGTGTATCAAACTTCATTACCGATATAATAAGTCATAAATATATTACTGGGAATTCATAGAATTTATTTTTAGATTATTTTAAACTGTTCACATACAGGTTGGAAATTTTCGACCATCCATGGAAAGTACTCTAAATATTGTTGATAGCGAATTTTAGTCAAGGGAAACTTTTCTTTATTTAAAAAAACTAAACCGCATTTTCAGATTTGATTGCGTATTCAAAGTTTTACTGAAATAGCCATTAAATACCTTATTATAATGATATCATTTTTGACGTCATTTTAATTTATAACCAGTAATTTAAATATGAAATTTTATAGTTAAATGAAAGACTGAATAGAATAGATATTCTGTGGTTAATTTGTTTATTCAATTTGAATTTATGTGTTTAGATGTACAGGTATTTGCTTTTATTTTCCAAATTTGTTAGAAAATTAGGAAATGTTTCCATTGTGTGCAATTAGCTATTTCCAGTATTTAGAGTAGGTACTTTTCCTCCATGGACGGATCCTAGGCGGTCTCTCATAAAGACTGCAATATGAAGAAAAGGAGTAAAAGGACCGCGGGCCCTGAGGTGTAAGCCGTTCATCTACTTTCTCGATAGTTCTCATATGCTAGCCGGACGCGGATGGGTACTCCTTACCTGGCCTTTCTTTAATATTTGCTGAACATAATACGTACTCATACACCATATAGCTCTCCTGCACATTATATATATTTTTTTAAGATAGCGCTTGTATAATATTTATCTAGGTAATCATATTAATCATGCAAAAAGCTATTGCAATAAATCATATCAGTATAATAATTAAAATGTTAAGTAAAGTTCGAGGTTCAATTTTTTTATGTCAAATAACTAAATAAAAGTAATGTACGACTTGTATCCGTGTGTCCCACAAATCAGCAAACGTTTTACCACGAATGCGATTCATTTTCGATTATATGTACATCGAGCTCTTCATGTAGTTAGAAAAACCATAATTGATTTATTTAGTCTAGGAAAATCGATTTACTTACTAAAAATCTATAATACGATATACTTAGACAAAACATCCTTTCACCATGTGCTTGTAACACACATTATGAATTTCGCCTGTTACACGTGGTAGTTTTGTTTGTGTATTATGTAAGACGACAAGAACTACCTAAATCTGACCTAATTATGGAAGAGTTTTGTTCATTTAAATAACTACATTTTTTTGCTAAGCTTGTGTAAAATAATGTGTTTTACGTTTTTAGGTGCATCAGGATTCTTGAACGACTTGGGTGCGTCTTCAATCTTGGACGATAATACATCTTCTGATAATTCAACCATGATTGAAAACAAACGTTCGTCCTTCATAAAGAAGGAAATCAAAACAGAACCTCGCCCTGAACCTTTGTATACAATTACATCTACTAGGTAAATGATCCTCTCTTGTTTGTGTCATAATAACATTTCCGCGGCCTCCAAGAACTTATTAATTGACTCAGATCCGTTTAGCAGATCTGACGTGATTGTAACAAACATCCGGATGGATCGAAATTACTATCTAAAAGATCACATTTATAATGATGAAGTATATCTGATTACCTATCAAATTTAATAACTGTGGTATTATTTTGCAGTGGTAATCCAGTAATACAAAAAATCCAAAGAAATCGAAGGCGAGCTGCCACAGGGATAGGAAGTTTGAATCGAATGCCAAAGACACCTGTTGTCAAACCCGAGCCTGTGGAAACCAGCTGTAAGTTTTAAATTATTAATAAATAATTAGTCTGTTATTTGTAAATAGTCCGTAGATAATGTCTGATATAATTATATTTTTAATTCACAGTAAATTTGTTTGATGACGATAATGCTTTCGGAGACACCTTCAGCGTGAACAAAAAGTCAAAAATGATTAATACATACGGTAAATCAAAGACATCAACTATCCCAAAGAAAACAACACTTTTCACTGGCTCGCTGTCGGACAGGCTGAAGTTGATTGATACCACGCCTACTGGTGAAGACCCCTATCAACTCGGAGAGGCTGACATGAGAGAACAGTCACCAATACCCAAGCTTATGTTACAAAAAACTAATCACGGTAGGATGAGAGTCTGTACTGATCTCATGGGCAACATAACGACACGGAGGCGTATTTACGATGCGCCAGCTACAGAAACGAGTAGCACATTGTCTACAATTAAGTTGGAAAACAGATATGATTTACCTAGCACGATAACGAACGCGGATATAAAAAAAGAAGTTGATTCCGTTGAAGAACTATCTGACGTGAGTACTTCAATGGTGCATGAACCTGATTTGGATTTAGTTAAAACGGAAACTGAAATAGATTTTCGATCGCAATTTGATTTTACGTATGGTGACTCCGACAGCTCTCAAATGTTACCGCGTATAAATCCAGAAGAGTTTCAGCGACTGCTAGAAACTGAGACATCAGAAGAGGCTAAAAGAGCAGTCGACGCTTTCGAGAGTATGGATTTGAAAACCCTGGACAGCCTGGAATTTTGTTCATCGGTACCTGAGAAGTTTGGAACAGAGAAGTATGGAACTGAGAAGGTTAAGAAACGAGGACCGCGAGCGGCGGGCTCTCCGCTGTTATCTCAATTCCACTTACCCCCCTCAACAGTGAGTAACATACCTTTAGTGACTATGTCCTATATTTATAAATATAGAATATATACCTAATATACTTGATATATTTATACATGCGTACATATGCTTATTATTTATACTTACATTAGTTTATAAATTAAAGCGCACAGTGGTCGTCCATAGAATTATTTCCATTCACTTTATACCAGAACAAATTTGACCAACCAATTTTGAATTATACAGGTGTGATATGGATTGTATTTGATCAACTTATATACTAAGGACCAAAAGCGGTTGGACTTGTCTATATTATATGTAGGTACTTAATTGACATAGTTATGCGGCAGAATGTTGATATGAAACAAAGTTATAGATATTAATATCAGAATTTTTTTTTGTCATAGCCGGAGGAGCAACCTACAGAAAAACGAGGCACCGAAAGCAAACGTGGCAGGAAGCGGGCGCACTCCGCTACCGGGGTTGCGAAGGCTGGAAGACAAACTTTGCCGAAAGCTGCCGCTGTACCAAAGGCACCAAAGACACCAAAGTCAAAAGGTACTACTAAAATAGTCATTATATATCAGAATCATGAATGTTGTTAAGTCAATGTAACCATCTTTTTATTTTTAACGTCATCAATCCATAAATTATTGAGCACGCATTAAGTGTACCTAACCGATAAAACTATGACACATATTTAAAAACGAATACATTATATTTTATAACTTATAACGTAATACTAACGCGATTGCCTTTAGTGGGAAAGATTTATTGCAACGAAACGGTACAGCAGCCCAAATACGAACGAAAATTGTTTTTTTTTTTATTAGAATAGCCGACACGACTTAGCACACAAATATCACTATATCCGATCTATATGCAGTCTATATAAACCTATTGAGTCCCAACGATATCTAATGCTTTCGCAAATGCAAACTGTTAGCAAAGTTTCATCGCAAAACATATAAGAAACGAATAATCTCACTTCAATTTTTATTACATAATTGTTTTTAAGAACAAAGTATAAGGTTGAAGCTAGCAGGTTGTTTGTTTGTTTAACGAAATAGTTCGTATATTATAGAAAATAGTACTCAAATAATTTGTTGACTATTCATTATATACAAATAACTGAAACATCAGAAAAATATGTTAAAGTATACAATGATTGGCACCTGAGGATATGTTATATTCAAATAGACGAAAATAAATTAATTATTGAATCTAACTTAAGCTGTATGCATTATCAATATCATACTACAGTATCTATTGTACCAGTAACAACACACTTCATTTTTTATTAAAAATATAGAAAGTTGCATCAAAATACGTCACAAAGCACAATGATTGGTACTAAAAGTAAAATGATAGGTCATACGAATCATTATTGATATAGATAGAGTAGGCGTGTATTAATTTTTCTCTTCTTGACATATAGAAACATCATAGCTTTTTTTCAATGAGTCTTCACTGCAGCTGTTAGTAAGTTGTAGCAATTTTGAGGAAGCAGTGGTAACATATACCTGTATTTTCATGGTAGCGAACTGACTTAGGTTCTTTAAACATCATTAAGATTTGCGATTCAAAATTGATAAATGTTAGAATAAAATTACCAAGATCTTCAGAGCCCCAGCCAACAATAACTGCTAGCCATTACATTTACAATAATGAACGATGTTTACTACAATATAGACCGACAAACCTGGCCAGTGGTGTCTTTAATGTTGAGTTCTTTAAGTATATTTCATGTAGGTTGACGATTATTAGTCGTATGCATTCGAATTACTTGTGATTTTTTAAATGTGGTTTTTAAATGAGTGAGGGTCGGAGACAAAGCGGTCGATCGTGGAAATCGCCCTCCGTATCCACGACCTAGGTGTTGACTTCCGCCCCGGCTCGTTCCTGGTGCAAAGGGTGGCCATTGCAATTCAACGAAGCAACGCGGCCAGCATCATGGGCACCTATGCGCCGGTAACGATGCCGGGTGGGTTATTCGACACGAGGTAATCACGAATGTACTCTGTGTATTTTGTTTAATTTTGAAATGTACAGCCTACAAAATTACTAGGCTCCCAGGCCACACTAATAAAAAATAAACGTGTGTGCGTCATGGCTAAAGGCATATCAGTGTTTTAAGCTTATGTTTGCAGTATTCTACCATCACAGATTTATATTTTGAAAATGGTTGAATATGTATTAATAAGTGCTTTATCTGCCATCGAATGATATGTTTATTTTACTCTTAAAGCAAGGGCTCTCATGGTCGAGTGGTCTGGGAGACGGTACGGTAAGTCGAAGGCAGTGAAATCCTTAATTTTTTTTAGTCGTTGTTGTTTATTTTATGTCTTATTTAAATTATATAATTAACTTTTCAGTCAAATAGGTATGTCATTAACTTTGATAGCTGAAATGTTTCGTAATCTAAATAAAAAGGAAAATAAAACAACATTATATTACAACGTAAGGGTAAGGGGTCTTAACGGGAGGGTAAGGGGTCCCTTCCACCACCTTGGGGACCCAAGCCAACCTCACCTGCCCGTGGTGCCCTCTGCCGACCAACGAACGAGGCTCTGGCTACCCGCCAACCCGCACTGGACCAGCGTGGCGGGTATACGGTCCGAAAACCCCCCAAGATGTTGGTGTGCACCAAACGGCCCCAAGTGCCCGGGGGCTCCAGTCGCAACACTGACGCGCCTGACGGGCGTCAGTCGAGCGCTGGGGCCAGGGGTGCTAAGAATCACCGGGCGGGATCCCTCCGTCAGACGACCAAAGCATGCACAATGGACAACCGATGCAAACGTAGGTTGTCACTGGTGACACACAACATCTGCACAATGAGGACAGACGAGAAGCTAGCAGAGCTGGAAGAAGAATTGAGCAGGTTGCGCTGGGACATCGTTGGGTTATGCGAAGTCCGAAGAGAGGGAGAGGACACAATAACCCTGAAGTCTGGCAACCTGCTCTACTACCGGGAGGGCGACGAGAAGTCGCAAGGTGGTGTCGGGTTCATCGTCCATAGGTCCCTCATAAACAACATCATATCCATCACGAGTGTGTCGAACAGGGTCGCGTACCTGGTACTCAGAGTGTCCAAGAGATACTTGCTGAAGGTCATACAGGTTTACGCACCGACCTCGACACGACCAGATGATGAAGTGGAGGCTATGTATGAGGACATTAGTAGAGCCATACATGCCTCTAAATCACACTTCACTATTGTTATGGGGGACTTCAACGCAAAACTGGGTACGAGAGGTGATAACGAGTTGAGAGTGGGGCAATATGGGTATGGGAGGCGTAACCGAAGGGGTTGGAGGCTGGCCGACTTTCTTGAGAAAGAGCGACTCTTTATGATGAACTCTTTCTTCAAGAAGCCGCCCCACAGGAAATGGACCTGGATGGGCCCCGGTGGTCGTACCAAAAATGAGATCGACTTCATCATGACGACGCATAGACGGATATTCAATGATGTCTCAGTGATCCATAGGGTGAAAACCGGAAGTGATCACCGAATGGTTAGAGGCACATTGAATATTAATGTTAAGCTGGAGAGATCCCGTCTGATGAGGTCTACGCTCCGACCTAGAGCTTCCCATATACAGTACTCCGAGAGCTTTCAACTCGAACTTTCGAATCGCTTCTCTTGCCTAGAAGAATGCAGTACAGTGGACGAGATAAATAACAGGTTGGTTGAAGCTGTTCATTCAGTGGGTTCCAAATTCTTCAGGCCCCGTCGAAGAGATAGACCACAGAAGCTCACCGATCACACCCTCAAACTCATGGCCGAACGACGCTCTATGAGGCTGCAGTCTACCAATGACGCTGAAGCACATCGGCAGCTCAATAGACGTATCCAGCAGTCTTTGCGACACAACATCCGTGCCTTTAATACTCAATGTATTAAAGAAACGATTGAGCGAAATAAAGGCTCCAAAGTGTTCGCAAGAGACTTGTCTATTGGGCAGAGCCAGTTGACAAAGCTGAAGAGGAAGGACGGCAGCGTCGCGTCGACTAAGGCAGATGTTTTGGGGGAGATCGAGGGGTTTTATGGACAGCTTTATACCTCAGTCACTAAGCCTGCTACTGATATGGTTAAAGATCCAAGAGCCAAGCTAACCCGACACTACACCGAGGATATCCCGGACATCAGCCTGTACGAGATTAGGGTGGCCCTCAAGCAGCTTAAAAATAACAAGGCACCAGGAGAAGACGGAATCACTTCGGAACTTCTGAAAGCGGGTGGAACACCGATACTTAAAGTCCTTCAGAAGCTCTTCAACTCCGTCTTATTCGAAGGTACTACGCCGGAAGCATGGAACAGAAGCGTGGTGGTCTTGTTCTTCAAGAAAGGTGACAAAGACTCTCTTAAGAACTACAGACCCATCTCGCTTCTGAGCCATGTTTATAAGCTGTTTTCGAGGGTTATCACGAATCGTCTCGAACGCAGGTTTGATGACTTCCAGCCGCCCGAACAAGCCGGTTTCCGAAAAGGTTATAGTACCGTAGACCACATTCATACGCTGCGGCAAGTCATACAGAAGACTCAGGAGTATAACTTGCCACTATGTTTAGCGTTTGTGGACTACGAGAAAGCCTTTGATTCGATCGAGACATGGGCAGTGCTACAATCTCTCCAGCGGTGTCATATAGACTACCGGTACATCGAAGTGCTGAAGTGTTTGTATAAAAACGCCACCATGTCAGTCCGAGTACAAGATCAGAGCACAGCGGCGATACTGTTGCAGAGGGGAGTGAGACAAGGAGATGTAATATCTCCGAAGCTCTTCACCAATGCAATGGAGGATGCCTTTAAGCTACTGGAATGGAAAGGTCTCGGCATTAATGTTAATGGCGAATACATCACTCACCTTCGTTTTGCCGACGATATCGTGCTCATGGCAGAATCGCTGGAGGATCTAAACACAATGCTCGACGACCTCAACCGAGTCTCTCAACAGGTGGGCCTCAAGATGAATATGGACAAGACCCAGGTTATGGCGAATGCTCATATTCTAAGGCCCTCCCCAGTGTCAGTTGAAGGCTCGACCCTCGAAGTTGTAGACAAGTACGTCTACCTTGGACAGATGGTCCGATTAGACGGATCAAACTTCGAGGCGGAGGTCAATCGTCGAATCCAACTCGGCTGGGCAGCGTTCGGGAAGTTACACAGCGTCTTCTCGTCCAAAATACCTCAGTGCTTAAAGACAAAAGTCTTTAATCAGTGCGTGTTGCCAGTGATGACCTATGGCGCCGAGACGTGGACCCTCACTATGGGCCTCATAAGAAAGCTCAAGGTCGCACAGCGAGCTATGGAAAGGGCTATGCTCGGAATCTCTCTGCTAGATCGAATTAGAATTGAGGAGATCCGCAGACGAACGAAAGTGGTCGACATAGCCTACAGGGTTAGCAAGCTGAAGTGGCAATGGGCGGGGCACGTAGCAAGAAGAACAGATGGCCGTTGGAGCCAAAAGGTTCTTGAATGGAGACCGCGTACCGGTAGACGAAGCGTGGGACGGCCTCCTGCGAGATGGGCGGACGACATAGTCAAAGTCGCGGGTACCCATTGGATGCAGACCGCCTCCAACCGGTCGGATTGGAGGTCGATGGGGGAGGCCTATGTTCAGCAGTGGACGTCTTGTGGCTGAAATGATGATTACAACGTATATATTTCACATTAGACATTATTTGGAGACTACAATAGGTAATTTATTTCACCGACCGTTTTAACCAGATAAGAATGGACACTTGTTATAACCATAATTGCTTCCAGATGGTAAATTCATTATAAATCAAGTGAATTAAGATGTTAGTTTGTAGAAATTATGATAATTTCTAATTTCAATAACAATAACATCACTCACTTACGGTTTACCCACCTACTTAATCTTTTTTCTTATTATTATTATTCATGTATTCATACAGTAAATATCATAAAACATTATATAAACAATAGTTGTAATAATATTTGTTTATAATATATATATTTGTATATAATATATTATATAATTGTATATAATATATTATAATATATATAGTGTACTATATGCCCGGTATATATAACCTATAAACTATATTATTGTATATTATATATTAGTGTAGTTATTAACCGCGGTAGCCTAGTGGTATCGGTCATGGACTGCTGAGACGATGTCTCGGGTTCGATCTTTCGATGCTTTTCGAAGTTATGTGTGTATTTATCACAGATTTCTAAATGTCCGGTTAATGGCAATAGGCTCGCCACCTATTACATTGGGACCTAAACATAAACTGGCGAAATGTGGGTGCTAGAACCTCTGCCTACCCCTTCGAGGATATAGGCATGAGTTTATGTTATGTTATTGTAGTTATATACATGTATATAAAAAGAAGTGTATCCAGTATTACACTACTTACGATACAATTTGAGCTTTAATTAATCCTCAGTATATTGTCCATTCTCATCTGATTTAAAACACATCACGTCACTAAAGGTAGATATCGTCATCGAATATTAACGTTTTCAATTAAATGGAACACACGTTACTCAGTGAATTACATGAAATAAAACCTTAATACTCTGTAAAACTATTTAAACTGATAAACAGTACTGGAACTCAGCCTAACACAGCTACACTATGTCATTAGTATATATTTAATTTGATAACAAAATTTCAACGCAGGTTATACAATTATAATCACGAGACTTCGATGTATCGCTCTCGTACAATTCTAGTTAAGCATCAGTATAATGTTCATTTTTATTTGAGTAAAACCATTTGGACATGGTGCATGAAGGACACTAAATGCACCAGTAGAAAACTAATATAGTTCTGTGTAAAACAGGTCATATTACAAGATAAAGGTCAGGCAGACATCAAACTTTTCTTTACATATTAATCCAGCTGCTAGTGAATCTTATACGTGTGGCTGACGCTCTTTTTGGTGCAACGAAAAATTCATATATTCAATAATACCTTGGGACGACCCACAGCTACATGGTTGTCTACACTAATATTATAAAGAGGAAAATTTGTATTTTGGTGTGTGTGTGTGTGTGTGTGTGTGTGTGTGTGTGTGTGTGTATGTGTTAGTAATGAATAAATTCAAAAAGTTCTGTTTTGATTTCAAAAATTCTTTCTCTATTGGATAGCTATAAGCTCCGAAACTGAATCGATTTTAAAATTATTTCACCGTTAAAAAGCTACATTATCCCCAGATAGTCGATTGGAAAGTAGTCTATGTTACTACATTATATTTTCAAACAGTTTGAAAGTGGTATTAGTAAATGAAAAATTGACAAGTGAACGACTGGCGTGGTACGGAGATGATATGTGTGAGGACTTTAGGATAAGAGGTCGGCCCAAGACAAGACGGATGGATTATGGCAAAGAAGGCGGTGACTGAAGAAATGACATTTGAAAGAAATGTGTGGAGCCGCAACCTACCACAACTAAAACCTCAGTAATGTCATGGAAAGGTCATTTTGGTCGCGAAAATCGATATCCACTACCGCGGGCAACAGCTAGTCTTCTATAAACAAACAACTTAATTAAACATGACTAACAGACCACCATAAAATAATAATGACAAAAAATTGTCAATTTACTTTCACTTATATTTCGTCTAAACATTGCACAAATACAAAATTATGTCTATTGCGTTGGAATAGTCAACCAATGTTTGTGTAAACACTGATATATTTACTCCCAAAGTCGTAAGATAAGTAACATTTTAAAAACAAAAAATGAAAACGTAATATAAACGCAAGGCAGTAGTAGTTCAATAGTTAACAAATAAAAAAATTAGGTACTAATGACAAACAATATTGAAAATGAGGGTACTGTAGATTCTCAGTATTCGACTTTAATTATTTACGACTAGTTGATTTAAGTTTCACATTGCTTGTATAAAAATAAATACAAAGTGCAAAAAGACAATTTTATACTGGGATTCGAACTCAAAAACTAGGAAATCACTTTCATTTTGAAAACAATCCTGTGAGTCACGGAACCACAACGACTGGATGTCAAATGTGTCAATATGGATTCAAGTAAAAATTATGCTTTTATACTATTATCGTAACTAACAACAGTAACTAATAAATACGATGGATTTGAATCAAATGTAATCTGCAAGTGTGTGAGTGAAGAAACTCCTTTCTTCTGTCAGTTCTATTGACAGTTTACCTACTTACAATGTGAATTACACGTTTGACCTAATTCTCAGCGTCTATCAAATACAGCGTAACATACATATCGGAATAATACAAACATGTAAAGGCGGGATACTATCTTTTGTGCCGAGTGTACTTATTAATTGTATTATTTTGATATTCATAAGTTTATCGTAAAAGAAAAGTTATTATCCCTAAATACTTACTGCTGTCGTCATATTGTCACATATCGAAAAGCGAATATTCAGCTGACAGGCAGAGGGCAAACTTATCTCTAAAATCAACGTAGGTAGGATGATCCCATTGCAGAATGTGGAAAAAATATGTTACTATGTTTTTAAAGTGCCAATAACTGGTGGCCAAATATAGTATACGTTAGCCATTCACAAGATGTCGTCATTGCCCAGGTTTTTAGGGTTACTCGTTTTCCGCGTGTCTGTACTAGACTAGCAGTGGTCTTGCCCGGCCTTATTATTCATATACAGGAAGTAGGACAATGCCCTACGGCCACGTACGAAACCAAATTTCAAAACTAGTTTCTAAATAAGAATCTTCTGAATCTGATTACTATATATGAATAAAACTATCTGTATTCGAAACTCGTTACCAATGAGGAAAAGTAATTACTCGCCCGAAACCGAGCCATTTACCTTTTTTTGAAACCAGTTTCCAATTAAGAAAAATATCTTTTTTCGGAATAATGTACCAAATTGATTTTAGGAAGAAAATATAATAATGAATTAACACAAACTACTCTTACATATTAACTAAGTTAAAACTTAAATTACATTTGTGAAAGAATTTTAAAATTTAAAGGAGTTAAAAAAGGGATACTATAAGTTAAACGAAAATGGCGAAATAATTTTAATGCAATGACCGACTATTAATATTTTTTAAGAAGATCTAGTGATGAATCCTCCTTCATCAATAGCTTTATATTTTTTTCTTTTTTTTTTGTTTACTTATTCCCTACACACATTTCATTTTTTAAAACGTCGAGAAGAGTGGGATTTCTACGACCAATATACCTATTAATTTTGGATAGCCATCCCTCAAGGTGGTTTGTAGTTCGAATGGTTTGTTGCTACAACAGCAAACTTTGGAAAACTCAGTTTGATCAAACCACTGTTTCTTAAAATACGTAATAAATTTTTCAGTTTGTTTTCCTGGTAGGCTCTTGTTCATCAGAATCGGCCTTTGTTCATAAAGGCTGGTGGGTTGTTTATAAGCGTGCTAGACCAATAGAACGCGCTACGTGTCTCTTCTCGACACTGAAATTTAATTTCAAGTATTTCGCTTTTCTGATTAAAGACTTGTTTGATTTTCTGATTAAGAAATATTATTCTTATTTAGAAACTAGTTTCGAAACTTGGTTTCGTACGTGGCCGAAGGGGGGAATTCTCGTTCGCATTCAAAAGAATTATAACATTTTATACTAGCCTCTCCGCGTTATTTAACCAAATGCGATCAAATGAACGGAAAAATTTCTCGGGACATACCTTTCAAATAAATAAAAACCGCATCAGAGTCCGCGTTCAGCAGCTTTTGCGTTCATCGCGAACAAAGGGACTAGAAGTAAAATATATATTTTTATGTACACAATTGTAAATATAACATAACCTTTTTATCTCTAATATACAAACATGATTATCATCTCGACGTCATAATACGAAACCCTCGTATCTCTATTATGCCGTCGTAAGTAGTGTAACGAGGTTTACGTATTAAAATGTCAATTATAACACAATACAAAGATATTTATGCCCACCTTTTATGTTTTAGCTGCGTGCCGTGGCAAAAAGTCACCTGTGCCGGGGATGGTGTCTAAAAAACCATATCACACGTTAGTTGGTGATCCAGACTTGTCATGGTATTTCGGTTTAGACTCGGAGATAAAGATGGAAGACCTTGATCAGCCGGCAGATCCCACCATTTCCACCGTGGAGGTATACATTTTTGTTTCTTTTTTTTCCGTTTGGAAACCTCCGGGTACTAGCTCGCTGTGGATATGACGTAGCGGTTATGTCGGAGTCGTGCTGACAAAAACATTATCGCAATGTCCATGAGCTACACGGCACTTTTTGATCACCATTGCTGCCAACCTTCTCTAAAAAGTGTTTTAGAGAAGAGCAATTCTTTCTCCCTTCTCAAGAAGCGCGCTCGAGAATCGTTTGCATCGCGCCACCTTCTCTGGCCTAATAGCAAATCTGCAGACAACCAGAATTTCCTCCTCGCAGTTTTGAAAATGACTCTTGAGCAAAAGCGCTACCCCGTTCTTGCCTAATACCAGTCAATGTTACGGCTTGGCTGAGTGGAGGCATGTTTGCACCGTCGTACTATTTCCATCGCTTCGTAACCACGCTGAAGACATTTGTCTTGAGACACCTTGTCGCTCGAGATTGCTCTGATTATCCGGCAAACACACGGAGATTAGTAACCCGAAACATGGGACACTGCTACCTCGCCGAATATTGCTCAGCAACACATTTACAAAGGTAGGAAGAGAGCTATTGTCGATGACTTTATAGCCCAGCACCCCTAGTATCATCTTAAAATTGCATGTAGATAATAGAAACTGCAGATATTGTGGGTTATTAATGCAAGTAATAAAATAAATTAAAATATTAACAATAGTATTAGATGATTTAGAGTAACGCAATAAATATATAACGTTAGTCTGGTGACATCCTAACAACTGCATCTGCATCCTTAATAAACCGTTACAGCTGCATCCTTAATAAGCTGATACCGCTGCATCCTTAATAAGCTATTACAGCTGCATCCTTAATAAGTTGTTATAGCTGCAACTGTATTAAGCTGAATGCTACGGCCACTAATCTGTATTCTCGCTCTGGGGTTTTCTGCATCATCAACTAATTTGAAAGTATTATAGGTACTAGAGTGAGTTCATCATCACATTGAACATGAAATTGAGTCAACGCTAAATCTGAATTACTTCACAATTGATAAAATACCTTATATTTATCAAAAGAGAAGAATTAAATCCCTCCTCATAATATGATAACCGTCATAAGATTACCTTTACAAAATTACTTTTATAACATTACCATCATAAGGTTACCATCAAAAGAATAATATTAAGGTTACTGTCATAAGCTTACTATTATATGGGCATATGGGCACTATCATAAGATTACCTTAAAAAAATTACCATCAAAGATTACCATCATAATATTGCCGTCATAAGATTAACCGGCATATGGTCATTATAGTTATCAGTAGAAGCTTACCATTGTAATTAAGGGTGTCAGCAGAAGCTTACCATCATATGGTTTCCATTATAAGATTACTACCATTTGGTTTACATACTTAACCTTACTACTGTAAGATTACTACTAGCTAATGGCCAAAACGAGTAGATTGTGCTCACTTATTATAGAACTAGCTTGCTTCAACAACCATCGATCCTTCGACAGATGGGCTAGCCTATCGCTACTTAGCTTGCTTATTCTTTTCTTCAGCATCACGCTCAGCTGCTCCGTCTCTGTAGCGATGTCGTCGGTAAACTGAAGTTGTGCGCACCATCTATGTAAATACCCAGCCCAACTCAATGACCAACCTTCCAGCACTTTGACAAAT
The DNA here is from genome assembly GCA_963691645.1 of Pelosia muscerda. NCBI lineage: Eukaryota > Metazoa > Arthropoda > Insecta > Lepidoptera > Erebidae > Pelosia > Pelosia muscerda. The sequence goes on along the minus strand of OY829098.1, from coordinate 12,026,811 downwards.
ATTTTGAGGAAAATGACATTTCCTATCTCACTTTACGCTGTAAAATTATGCTGTTTGTCTTCTGCTCCTGGAGTTGATAAGCGACCAAAATACCCAGATTTTGATGTAGCTTTTGTTGCAGACTACGAGAAAAACTTAGACTATATTGTAATTCTCCATAGCTATACTAATTGCCTGGCGAATTCTCAATTTTCTGTACAGTCTGCCGAACGGTAGGGATTTGCTGTAACCTTTTCAGAATCCAGCTTGCACCGGCGACTAGAATTACTCTAGCTTACGCGACTAGTTGAAGAGCTACATATCTATCTCATTCCTTAGGTCTACCACCTCGAGAATATTTTGTATAACTCAGGAATGAGATAATTCTGTTAGTCTTCAATACCACCGGTAAAAATCGCAGAAAGCAACAAAACATATCAGTTATTTTATGAATACCAATACTGCCTAGTTCGATCCCAGGTTTACCACGGCACACACCAATGACTTTTCGATGCTTTTCGAAGTTATGTGTGTATTTATCGCAGGTTTATAAGTGCCCGGTTAATGGTCATAGGCTCGCCACCTATTACATTGAGATCTAAACATAAACTGGCGAAATGTGAGTGCTAGCACCTCTGCCTACCCCTTCGGGGATAAAGGCGTGAGTTTATGTTATGTTATGTTAGCAATACTTTTATACTTTCACATGCTCTAGGTGTTAAACCCTATTGGTTGGTTGACCAATTTCAATAGGTTAAATGTCTCTTCTTGATTCAAATCCCGGTGCTTTCAAGCGCTCGTTAGAATTTCCATCTCGTTATGATCGAGTATTCCTTCGCTTAAATGACGTATGAATGGGACGTGGAGATCGTCATCGCTGTCTCGTTTTATCATGTGATGTGAACAGCTGTCCATAGAATTTCTCTACCTCCGCGAGAATCCCGAGCAATGAGATGATGTTTTTTTTCTTTTGGATTGCACTCCAGCGTATCGTCAGGTGAAGGACAGGTGTTAATGGGACGTCTTAGTAATTAAAAAAAAGGAACGCACCGACCAGGTTCAACAGTAAAGACGATAACATCATACATCTATACTAGATAGAGGTCGTTGCTTTTTTATATTCCCTTTAACTTAGATTCAGTTAGTATCGGCACATAGATGGCACTTATATTTCTTAGCAATATTTACATATTATACATAGAAATATTTACAGGAGGATCTGGCGCATTGGCGCACATTGAGACACGTCTATGCCCAGCAGTGGAATGCAGTAGGCTAATTGACTGATTGATTGATTGATACGGAATAGTACATTGTAGTACATGTATGTAATGTAGGTGATTACCGCTGATGCGACATTGAGACCCGAACCCCCAGGCGAGGGTCTTTACAGAGCCAAGTACGGTAATCATCAATACACACATGTGCCATACGTCGTATTTCAACACACTTGTGAAGAAAATAATAAAAATCTGTATAATTTCAACAGTGAAAACGAATTGTAAACATTTTTTCGAAATAGCGATCAGCAATGATTGAAGTTTCTTTTTTTGTACGTACGAAACAGAGAATTTAAAGTTTTTACAGAAAAAACAAGCGTCATGTTTGAGTGAAAGTTTGGTTTATTATAATAAACACGTACAATTTGAAATTATTAATTTCAATACGAATGTGCATGAAATTAGTAAAAAAACAGGTATATTAATATTTTGTTGTACTAATGAAAACGGTCCTTTTTGTATCGAAGCTTGTTTTAAAACAAAGCAACTCAATCAATAAAATAATAGCAACGAGAAGGTCATTACTTGCCAGTGCACAGTACAGTGCAGTGAAATAAGAGCCAGTTTATGAGCAAGTGTGTTGAAAACATCTTCACCAACTCAAAAGACATTCATGAACACAATATAAATATTTTCACTGAGCGTGATCGAACACGGGACTCTTTATACTCCCGCTATGCAGTGAAGGTGGTACTTAAATTTTGATTTATCATTCGCATGACTATGTATTTTTTTTTGTATTAAAGCATGTTTATATTTCACTCCGCTTAGCTTTCCTTGATGTTTTTAATTTGCTCAATTATGTCTCATAAATGTTCTCGAATAAAATATTTTATCTATTTAAATATTTAAAAAAGAACAGATAAAATTATCCTTTTTGGTGAGAAAAAAAGAGAATATTCGAGTACCAAAAACTGTCTGAAAATTATACTCATTATATGTTTATTACTATCATGATTTACAGGTACCAAGATGGCGAGAAAAGCCGTACACTAGTTGTTATAGTTTAGAAGGCACAGAAAATTTAGATGATAAGGTTTTTGAGAAGAGACATCAAAAGCTTGAAGCTGACGAGCGCCGACAATTAAGGTAACATACAAAACAATATTGGTTTTTTATTATTTCAATTATTGTATAATATATATATTTACCAAGCTGTAGAACAATTTCTTAAAACATTCAAAGCACGCCTGTTTAGGCCAGACCTCTCTTCTTAACGCCCCGTGGAACGAATCTATAGGTGGCGAAAAGTACAAATTCTAAAACCATAATTAATATACTAATTTTTCTTTTATTAACGTCTCTCAATTAAAAGGGTTTTTAATACCATTTATTCTAGGACAGAATAATATTCTAGGACTTTCTGGGACAATCTACACAACGTCACCTAGACCCATGGTATAGTAGTATGGGATTCGGTCCCAGGTTTTACCATGACACACAGCAATAACTTTTCGATGCTTTTCGAAGTTATGTGTGTATTTATCGCAGGCTTATAAGTGCCCGGTTAATGGCAATAGGCTCGCCACCCATTGGGACCTAAACATAAGCTGACGAAATGTGGGTGCTAGCACCCCTACCCCTTCGGGAATATAGGTGTGAGTTTATGATATGTTGTTATGTTATAAATAAGGGGATAGACACAATATTCGAACCTTGGCTCTCTACTGTGCGATGGCGTTATAAATGTGCGAAGGGTACTGTATAGTGGACTATCAAAGTTCCGGGACACCTCAAGGTCTAGAATCCTTACACTTAGGCAGCCAAAAGTGTAATTTAACGAAAAGTAACATAGATAGCGTTAATAAAGTAAACTAGATGGATGTGTTGTTTCGGGAATTCTTCTTTGGAGTAATTCCCCGGATCTAAACGTGATATTTATTCTTCAAAACGGGCTGTGCGAGCCATTTATAATCTGGGCCCAAGAGTCTCCCTCCGAGATAAGTTTAAGGAAATAAACATACTTACCGTAATCTAACAATATTTAATAGAAAACTTGATGTATGTTAGAAAAAATATTACAAACTCTCCAAGAGTTTGTGGTAGGTATAACGTTAATACCAGACACAAAAAAATCTCATTGTCTGCGGTATTAGACTCCACAATATTTCAAATTTTTTTCAGGGTCATTGTATGCGCTTTTTTATAAGCTCTCTAATGAAATTAAGGATTTGCCTGTCAATAAATGAAAAAAAATATTTAAAAAAGTTACGCCAATAAACTTGTTATAAAATCCTAAGATTATTTGGATGATAAACAAGCCTGGAAATGAGCTGTTCCCGCAACTTACTACTCAAGCAAATTACTGTATCTAGATTGAGTACCTAATTGTTTGTAAATAGATCAAAAAGTAAGTTCCATTTAGTGGTCTATACAGAATAAATGATTTCTGAATTTTGAAAAATCAGTAAACTCGTGCAAGTGCCTAAACTTAATTACAATAATAGGACATTTTAAAACTACTAGTTGTATAGTGGCATCAATTCATACAATTTTAATTTCCAACTGTCCAGGAACTTTTGGAGCCCACTGTACCTTACCTCCTCTTATCCAGACAACTACTTAGTAGTTTATTACCTATGTTTCCACAATTTATAGGTGGCATATGCGGCGAATTCGAGAACAAAGGCACATGGAACGTCTTCGACTGCGGCACAGGGAGTCTTGGTGCAGCGGGCTGACTTCACCCGCGTACCAGCAACCATCAGTGTATACGATCTGGCCGCAACCACAACGCGACGTGCGGGCTATCGAGATCACTGATACCCTTCCTGTCTTAGCATTCGGAGAAGAATTGCCTAATCTGCCACCTGCGTAAGTAATAATTTACTATATTTTATTTACAATATAAAGTCGATTTGATAATAATAAATCAATCAAAATGCTGTTTAAAAAAGTATTCACGAACAATTGGTAGAAATAAAATTATTAATAAACTGAGATAAAAGCAACAAAAAGAAAAAATAGACCCATCATTCATCATCACATTGAAAGATAATATAGTAAACCCTGACAGAAGTCTCACGGACAAATACAACTCTTAAAATTGAGGAAAGTTAATGTAAACGAGGAGGTGAAGTTTGGAGAGACTCATAGAAGAAAGAAAAGTACTAATGACAGACAGTAACTAAAGAAAACCGTAACAAAATATGTAGATTGAGCAAACGGATTCGATTGAGCAAGTATGTATAATAAAAGAAAGGATGAAGAAAAATAAGAAACTAGAAGATGAAATGAGAGGAGTAGAAAGGGAGATGCGGAAAACGGACTTAAAAAAAGGGGATTGGGATATGGCAAAATGGGTGTGGCGAAACGAGAAAATAGGGAATTGGAGGAATGGGAAACAGGAAATGAGGAAATGGAAAACGGAAAATAAGGAAATGTAAAACGGAAAATAAGGAAATAGGCGAAATTCGAAAGTAGTTAGATTGGAAAATGGGCAAATCTGGAAAAAATGTAAAGTGGAGAAAGGGAGAAGTAGTATAGAGAAGCGAGTTGAGAATCAATTAGAGTAAAAAAGAACGTTTAAATTTACAATGTGATAATCAACATCCTCGCGGGCGGAGCCGTGGGCTACAGCTCGTATATTATAAAACTTATGAAAACGAGTGTAAAGCATAATTATGTAATTCGGAGTAAAATGGCTTTATTATTATATTAGCTGATACTTTCATTATAAAGTTTGACGTTAATAATCTTAGTATTATTAAATTTCAGGGACTTTATGCTTCCCTGGGTGAGAACATCAAAGGCCTTGAAGAGGTCTAAACGTTCCAAGACTCTACATTAGAAGCTGGGAAGCTCACAATTTCCGTCACCAGTCCTTAGCCATTAGTACATTGTGAAGGGTTCGCATACCCAATAATCTTGAAATTTAAGACAGTTTAGCAAATAGTAAAGATTGTCACAATTATGTAATTAGGTGAGCCTAGAGATATTGAGAGATCTCCCAAGCAGGTGTTTGTTCACACGCAGACAGCATTGACATCGTTGATATACTATAAGATAACGTGAAATTGGTAATAACATGCGAGTAATAAAATTTTCATTAAACTGTTTTAATTCTAAAACGTGACATGTACAACAATATAAATTATACCATTGACTTATATAAAGCCAGTAGACCGGTGAAAGAAAAGTGAAATATAAATAGAAAACTAATTCAAATATTTGAAGATTCAAACGATGCTACTTCATTTCTATTTAAAGGATATAACATATTAATATATTATATTTAAAATCACAGCTAAAGTCAACTATAACAAATGAAATATTGTTAATTTTAACAATAACGTACATAGATGCTTTTATGATGAACATATTTACATGTTTTTATTTTACACGGCTTACATTCAATGACAAAGATGAATGTAAGAGGGAAATATTTTTTTAATTGACGATACTTCTCTGTTATTTTAAAAGACTGATATTTCAGTTGGTGATGGCTGAATTAAAAATTCATAGCCATCCCTATTATTGTATATCAACGACGCTAGGGCTCAATGGTGAACTATTTTAAGTGAATGCCTGATACGTTTTATTATGAGCTCTCTAAATCTCTTGGTCGATGAAGCACGTTTTCTATTTGTAAATGAGTATGAATGAACTGATTATTGTAAATACCGGACATATAGGATATGTTCGATTTTTTTTTAAATTTTAATAGGAGATTAGTAATAACTTGAATGTGAAGTATTAGTGTTGAATCAGCATTTATTTAATTTAATTTGAATAAAACAGTTTTAGTGTAAAACACATTTTAATTAATGATATTTAGAATAATATTTAGCGATGAGGAATAATGTATATTTCTATTTATGAAATCATAATAAGATATATAGATAGGTACTTTTATGTTTTGAACCATTGAATGTTTTGTCTATATAAGATTTGGCGAACCGGGATACCTATTAACTATATAATATAAATATTTCACTGAATACAATAATAATAAACTACCGAATCTTGTAGGGGCTAAGTACTTTAAATTTGAAAGAACATTATTAAATGTAGTAACCTAGTCGTGTAAATATGAAAAAAGTAAATTTAGATATTCTTCTAATAAAAGTAAAAGACCCGTTTCACGCCGAGACTTCAGTGCGTAGTGTTGAGACACGTCGACTAAAACATTTCTATTAGTATTTTGATCGTGAGTAGTTCTGTTTTTGCTGTCGATATAATATCCATAGAATTGTAATCGATTTAATAACGAAGTCTATAATCATGTAATTTTTATACATGCCTGAAGTTGTACGAATAATTAATAAGAATCTAGTTAGTAAGCCTAATTGCACTTGGGGGAGTGAGATGTTCTAAATGAATTGTTTTGTGCAAAGTTGATTTATGCATTGGCCTAAATAATGGATATAAGGGATGGAGTAGAAGTTTTGCTAAGACGCTGAATCCAGACAGCAGTCAAGTATGGACGGTAGCACTCTGTTCTGATTTAATAATATTTTACTTCATTATAAGTCAAATATCGAAGGAAAGATACGGGTTTGATCATATGACGAAATATTAAACATTTGGCGGAATTGTTGAAACTAAGAGAGTTGAGTTAGTGCTGTACAATTGAGTAGCTGTAATGACTGTCTAACTTTTGTGAAATCGGTGTGTTTTTCAAACTTTTGTAAATAGAACATCGAATAACGACTCACGCAACAACGAGTCGGCTCAGTTATTGCCGAGCGCTTCTGACTACACTTGATTGCAGCTTGGTGTAGCGTCAGTATATACATGCAAAATGTACGACGGACGGCGCTCGGTTCAAGCAAGTCATCCTTTATGATCTGTTCTAAATGTAGGAGTACTTCACCTTCAAAATCTTTTAAATAATAATGTCAAAGGCATATTAAGCTCATAACGTACCTATGTCTACAAAGACATTAATGAACCTGTCGTTAACAGGTACTATGAACTGAATAAGTGCACCATGACTTGCTTTTGCTCTGGTCGCGGTCTGCACTTATTACTAATGTATTTTTTAACTGTCTGTAAATATATTTATCGTGATAAGATGGATGTTTCTAGATGTTAGTTATTATTAGTACACCAAAACGCGTTAAGAAAAGGGCAAGCTTATAGTAAAAGACACAGTCGGTGTAGGGGGAATTCGTCCACAGTATGATGATGCACCACTCCATACGTTTTTATGTCGCTGCGGTGCAATGCGTACTCGTATATCAAACTTAATGACACCATATTTTCATTACGACTTTGTTTATTTCACTAAAAACTTTATCAGTCAGAAGAATATTTTTATGTGTAGTATTTCTTATCCCATATTAGTCAATAAATTTACATTAAAATAGGAAGAACACAAATGCAATCTTGGCACTAAGGCTGTTTGCACACTGCTTCTCATCACGCTGTATAGTGCGTGTGCTCACTACGCGGGTTTTCAATGTAAAGACAGATACGTACATAAGTAACATACGTGTACACATTCCCACGCTCTGCTGCATTATTGGCAGTGTGCGAAGCGTCTTATCGGTACTGTATGCCGTTCTGCTAAACATTCGAGCAGTGGGCAAAGGTGAATATTTCACTGCGAATGTATTTCCACAAGCGTCGTGCTTTTTATACCTGCAGTTTGCGCACCAACATTCGTAGCTATAAAACAGTATAATTATTACCGAATCGTAATTTAAAACCATCTAATTGAATGTAACTTCGTCTTGCCGTGTACAAAATCTTACTATCGAAAGTAAAGCATAAATAAATTACAAAAGTGGTTTTATAAACAGCTCATATCGAAATTGCTTTATTAAATGGAAGATCGTTGCTTTCTAAGATTTTATTTTACCAATATGCCGATTTGAAAAGACAATTATGAATTTTTTGGTTGTTATAGTATATTTAAATTTTCTTATAATTTAAATTTGAATTTACCATTTCAATAATGATTTGTGTTACATAAATGCCATTTTAGCGTAAGGGGGAGAAACCTTTTCAGATTTATGAGGAACTTGCTACTCAAGTTACAAAACTGAAAGAAAATAAAACAATAGTCCAAAGAAGTTTAGGTGTATGAAATATATGTACAATTAATTAACTCATAGCCCCAACGTCAAATCATGGTTCATAGGATAGTATTTTATTCGATTTTGCCTCATTATAATAAGGATTTACACGCGCATTTATAATTCCAAATGCAAATTTAATTTATTAAATAGAAATCTGTAATAAATATATGCACATACAAAATAATTATAGTAATGTTCCACTAATCGAACTCATACAGACAATTTCTTTCTATGACATCTGAATGGTATGTGGTGACTTCATATTAGTTTTGAAGAGTCAAGTTTACAAACCAATATAGAAATAATCAGACTTCACAGACCGTTCACCCTATTCCAAAAAATCAAACCAAATCTAGATTTAAAGCGATCAAAACACAACCTGGCATAAAATAATGTAGCAAATCAAACCAGTTCAGCATTTTTTTGTTCGCAATATAACATTGGTCTGAGAATCAGATGTACAATGATTTGTCCTCGCGTTCGATTTCGCCAAATATGTTATATACAAATTGAGGACTATTTGTATCGATGGTTTAGTTTGAACTAAGTAGGTATATTGAATTCAAGCAGCACATGTTCTCTAAATGTCATAATTTTATCTTGCCTGTTTTGAGTACAGTATCAACGTTTCATTCATTCTTGTAATTATTGTAAATTGTATGTTCGTCCCCACGATTCATAATTAAAATGTAAAAATATCTATTTGTTTCGAATATTTTTGTTACAATTATTTTGGATGATATCGAGTATAATAGTAAATAATTTTGTTATAATTACGCTGTGAACTGTCTAATGAGATGTAAATATTTTTTAATGTTAGATGACATTTTATAATGTGAATGTAATAGTAATAATGTAATAGAATGTATTAAGTGATAGCGGTGTGTAATTATTTGTCATATTTTTGAATTGTTTTTAAGCGTTCGGAACTTTAATGTTATTATGTTGAGTGAAATGCACTATTTTGGATTAAAAGTTACGTATATTATATATAAACATCAAAATGCAATTGAAAAAATAGTAGCTATATACGTAAAATGTATTTATAATGCGACTACGGTGTTTCCTTCAAGTTTCTGAGAAAGATATCCAGTGTAACACTGGATGAACATCACCTTTTGAACAACTAAATAATATTGTGCACTGGACACACAATCCGGCAGTTTAAAACAATCCGAGCTTACGAATCTCTAAGTAGAAATCTAACTGTTATCTACAAAAGGATGGAGAAAATACTTGAATAATTTCAATATTGAACGTGACTTTTGGTCAGTTCTAACTCCCTGTTTGTAATCGTCCATTTCTCGGATTGTTAAATGTCCTGTTCGTCCATGTCTGTGTTAATCTATTGCGCTGTTCTTTGATTTTCCAATTCGTCAATATCCGAATATCTCGCATTGTCCGAAAAATCGTTAAGAGACTAAATAATCACTTGTTGTTAATTTCCAAAATGGAGATCCATTTCATTTTTTCATTACAGTCCTGAACTTACTTTGTTTTAAAGGAAATAATAATACCTACATGTACGATGATAGGACACTAAATAAACGTAAACAGGCGAACAGGGAAATAGAGATCAGAGACACAGATGAGCAAGAAATCTAATGAATAGACGAACAGGAAACAAAGAATCCGACCTATCTTCGATCAATCCTTCTTTTGATATAAACCTTTTCATATTCTTTCATTATTAGCCACAAGTATATGAATTTATTCGTGTACTTTTAGTATTTCTTTTCTTGAACAATATTTATTATATTATGTAAGTTCGTATTTCATACTCCATAAATTGTATATTTATTTGCAAATACTGCCAAATATTTAACCCGAATACAATATTTATCCTGAAATCGAAGCCGAACCGTACATAAATATCCGGAGTAGTTTACGTGGACCCTTATTATTTATTTCCTTCGTATATGTCTGGTTGCACATCTAAATGATTACAAATTATATATAAAATAATTTAAATGAATGTAATCAATGTTGCTTGTGGCTGTCGAGTAGATTCAGCTGACTATGTTGTTCATAATTATTATGTAAAATGTGATTGTTGTTCAGGCATAAGCTATAACATAACTTTATTTAATAGCTGTTAGTAAGTAGGGTAACAAGGCAGTAGGCGTAGTTCCATTACAGGTTTAACTACAGTGTTATGAACATATTTGTTAAATAATAATGATTTTACATCTACTGCATTGTCTATTATAATAAAAAATTAGATCTCAAGTGTTATTAATTAAGACTAAATATTGATTTACTGTTCTAATTTCGTGGATTCGGGCGCGATGTGCGCAACTCGTTTCAAGGGATGATATATAAATTTGTTTCTCCATTGTAATGTACCCAGTTCATATTTTTGTGTACCGGTTGTAAAATAAAACATTGCATATCAATTTAGGTGAAATCTCGATGACTCCATTAAAATCTGAAAATTGAGAATTTGTGTTTCTATGAATTAGGTTATAATTTTGTTATTTCAATAAATATGTGTTATATACTATATGCATTTATAAAATAATCTCGAAATGTTCATATACACATAAATATAAGATAGTGTACACAAAGTAGGTAGCTTAAATATTTATCTTTCCTATATTTAAGTCTCCCAAGTTCGGTTTAGTTATGAATTCATGTGATACTTCAGACTAAGTTGTATAAGTACATGAAAATAAATGAACTTTGTCTCTAGAGGTGGTCAATTAATGTTATCAAGATGTATTTAAGTAGTATGCTGGCAACAAAGCTACATACACCCAGCTGTAGCAAGCGCTCTAAGAGGAAGGATATTATCTCATGATTCTAATAAGGAATTGATGATTTTACCCGGAGGTACATTTAAGTGCAAACACCTACTCATCACATACGCTAAAAGCACGATACCGATCGCAGTATTGATAAGAAGGGTAAAAAGTAGGTCATCATCTCCCTGCCCGTGTCACATTTAATTAGGGCGGTGCAACATGTCACTCTCTTCGAAACGTTCCTGTCAGATGTCATTTGCTCAGTCACTCTCTTCTTTGCCTCATCTTCTTTCACACAATCCTTTTATAATTCTTTTCTTGTATCGACCTCTGCTCCTAAAGCCATAATTCATATTGTTAACCTTATTTATAACATGAGTATCGTCTCCTCTCATAGTATGTCCATAAAACGACGATCATTCATTTCTCAATTTTTAATGTACCTACTGGAGTCACTTTCAAACTTTCTCTAATATGCTCATTCGTTATTCTGTGCATTCTTGTCTCACCATACATCTATCTTAACAGTCGCATCTCCGCAACATGCATTTGTTTTTCATCCGTCGCTTTTAAGGCGCGATAAAAAAATAGTTCACACTCCCCATAGTTTCAACACTAGACATATTTCAAGACTTTTTAAGGCACGTCAATTTCACTTCACTTAGCCTGATGATAAGCGAGCGATGATGATGAGGGACCATCGACAACGCTGAATTTCTAATCCTAAATAATCTTCTTCATCCTTGCGGTAATCTGCGCCCGGAGTCCGCTTACAGTTAACCCTCCTGTAGTTGAACCTTAACCTGACTGTTGAGAGTAGGTACCAGATGCGACCGGTACTGCGGGGTGGAAGATGATAATGATTAATGCATTAGACGCTGTAATAAAAGTAAGTATTGTTAGTTCAAATGTGTGGGTCTGTGGGAAATATGTTCTTCCCATAATCCAGCGACTAAAATATATTACGGCAAGATCGAAGATACGATTGAGAAGTACGACGATAAATTCATCTGTCGAATATATCAAACTGTACGTGAGGGTGTACAGGTGAACCGATAATTGACCACGGAGATGAAGGTAAACTTGGTGCGGACCTTCGGACTCGGCTTTTCACCTCATAGTAGCCAACGACGAGGTATGTTGCCTTCAGATACAGTTGTCTGGTAGATACACTTTTTGAAAAAAAATAACACGTAGGTAGATAACTGGAAGAAACTATTACTTGAGTTTCCAAAAAGTATTTAAAAAGTAGCGGAGCTATTTTGCATAATTACAACTTCTAGTTGTGCATACGAGTTGGTTTATGAGGAAACTGTAAGAACTGCCATAGATGTTTGTATGACAACCAACGGCTTAACGTGCTCTCCTGTTACAAATGCAAATATTTTTATTCTCATACATAGGTATATTTGCACTGAACCGCGATCGAACCCGCGCCACAGAGGCTGTATGTTACAATTTCTAAAAACACTTGTACAGTTTGACTATCGAACTATTAGGCAGGATTCAGTGGTTATGGTGACCCTAAATAAATGTCTTCTTCGTCGTCCTAGCATTAATTCCATTCGCGTCCAAAACGCCACGTGACTGCCACTGATCTCCACAATCCATTGGTGATATCAAAGCATTGCAGTTAGACACAGGTCTAAAAATTTCAAAAAATGTGTTGATCTGGGACCGACGGCTTTACAAAGCAAAAGCTTCAAATATTTACGCTGAGCGAGTTCGAACCCGCGCCTCTGCGTAGCGGTCGCATTCATTAGCCACAGAGGCCAGACTAAACATTCGTAAACATTTTAAATTAGGCCCGTAACATATAATAGTTTATTTTAGGAATATCAAATCTAATGATAGCTACAGAAAAGTAAAGGCACCACTTAATAAGTGTAGGGGGCAGGATAAGCCTGTCTGATTAAAAGTGGCTGTCGTGGACTGAGGACGTGGTCTATTTTCCCCAACTAAACAGTAACTAGAGGACACTCACTATTAATTCAGTACTTATCTAATGATATTGTCAGTAGTAGTGAATATAAAGGCTTCGGATGCAAAAAGACACCAGTGTGGTCACAAAATTCACCATTCAAAGTGGAAGGCGGCAATGGGACCCCCGTATGTGAGATACCGCGTATAGGTATCGCTTGAAGTTTTAAGACCAAAACACCGTTGAAATGTAGGTAGGGGAGACCGAGGTGAATTGAAACAGATATAGGTTGACACAAGTTCAATATTTCGGGTAGTATGGGCACTAGAAGAACGACAACGGCGCCATTTGATTCGTTTCGATGCACATGGCGATGTATTAGTACACGTCGCGGCGTTGCGGCGAGTGGTTGTGGAGTTATCGTGTCTATGCGCAAAATTTGACGAAAAATAAGTATTTTTGGTATTTTTCGAGAAGTTTTATTTATTTGATATTAAGAAATAGGTTTTTGATTGTTTTACTATAGCGTAGTGTGTTTTATGTAGTATTATTATGTAATGTTATTTTGTAGAAATATTCAAGTTGAATTCGGGTAATGGTCAATACGGTAGCCATAGTCGGTTTTTATTATGGTGAGGTAAGTTGAAACAACTTGTTTTAACTCACCTCGGTTGTTTCAGGTTAGCTTAGCTTAGGTAACTTAGCTTATTTTTACCATACCAAATAAGTATAAAGGAAAAACGAAGAGAGGAGATCTCTCTCCTCTTGCGTTGTGACAGAGGACGTAAGTTGAAGATATAAAATATGTATAAATAATGATGTAAAATATAATGATGTTCAGATAGTGAGAGAAAATACTTCTGAAATTATTGCACCGACTGAATTAATAAATATGAAGAAGTCACATCAAATAAAAAAAGTCTGTCGCTGAAGTGACCTCTTCATTAATCAACCAAATTGAGTCTAGATTTAATTTCGGATTTATTACTAACGGGAGAAGATAATATTCCCATAGATGTAGGTAACTATCGCGACCACGTCGTCTGTTGCAGGTAAATCACACCAATCCGCATATTTTATCAGGCCTTTACCAAAAGCTTTACCTAGAAAAGGTACCCAGAATAGAAGGAAAGTTAAATCAACCTTTTTAACAGACACGCCCGAACAAGAGGCTTTTGAAGAAAAAAAGCCCAATATTAAATTTAATAACACTAAAAAAACATCACTGATTCTAAACATACGCAATAAAGATGATTGCTGATTTATTTTTTATTTTATTCAGTTAAAACCGACCATTTAAATATGTGTCAACTCACCTTTACCCCTGTTTCAATTTACCTCGTCCATAGGAGAGTTGAAACAGTCGGAATTGTTCGCTTAAATTCAATTTTTCTCCAACTTGGAGTTATTATTTACTGCTTATTTCTCGTAATTAGATACGTGTTGAAATTCACATTCTAATGAGAGAACTTACTAGCGAATAGACATCACTGACGCTGAGTTATTATCAAAAATGCAATTTTTGTGTCAACCCACCTAGGTCTCCCCTACCGACCTAAAATTAAATAGATAGATACCTATTCCTAGAGTAAGACAAAACTCTTTCAGAACCTTTATACTCGTAGTACCTACCTACTCTTTGCTAAGTATTGCATTTAGTGAAGGTACTGATTTTATAATATTTAGGAGAATGTCCCGACCGGCACGGTGGGGTGCGTTGCGAATCTACAGAGCGTAGCGGAAACAGGAGGTAACCCCGTCAGAAACCGGCGGGAAGTCGCAAGTACATCCGGCGCGACGTTCCATAGAGCACGCTCTATATTATTTAGCTTCATTGTTGTTGATTTACATAAATGATTTACGAGCCGGATGCCTTCTTAGATAAAGTGTGGGCAAAAGTATTTTAATCGACACGAAATAAAATTGCTTGCTTGCTTGTTGTTGTCTATGTTTAGCCGCATCTTAGACTAGAAAGTCGATTCCAACTGAGTTGGGGATCACCCCACGCCCACCACGGCCCCGATTAACGGTAGTTAAAGGCCCGCGCTTATGGAGGACGGAGGTCATTCTGCGACCTTCAACGTCCAAGTGGCCCCTACTCATCACGGGCTGTGTGTAACGTGTGTAACTAACTCATTCCGCCATCTCCTCGAGCATTACTTGCTCGCAGAAAGAGGCGCAGGCAGCCCAAACGTTCGCGCATCGTACCATCGCCGCGAGCAATGCGGCAAGCAATAGAACCCGCACTCCTAGGGCCGCCACTAGCACCCGCCTCGACGTCTCCAACGCCGAGCACCTGGTCAGCGTATGTAACCCAGAGTCCTCGCTGGCATTACGTTGACGACGTTGAATGTTGACTCCTTCTGGATCTGATGCAGGATCTGCCCGGTGATTAACTGCGTCAGCCGGTACGAGAGGCTACCGTGTGGCCTCTCTAGCTAGTTCCCTATGATAGGTCTTACCGTGAGCGCGTGTGGATTGTTTTGCTATAACCTACCTACATGATTGCTCAAATTGTCCACCACCGTTGCACATCGTGCTATCTTCAAAAGAAAGCCCAAATCCGTGTAGGTACTGTATAAAACGCACGTTGAGCACATTTTGGACCCACAACTCGTGCCTATGCCTAGGTAGGTAGGTACCTAAATAAACTTTCAACTAGGTAACCACCGGATATCGTAAAGTTTCGTACCGATGATGGAGTTTTTAGTGGGACTGATTTATTCATGCATCATTTATCATCCCGAAAGTTCGGATTGAAGATTTGACATTCTTGACAGGCCTCATTTAATCTTCTTAAATGTCTGATACACGCTCTACTGAACTCGGAGTCAATTCGGCATGAACTTATCGTATCGTACAAAATATAAACTGAATAATAACAATTTATTATATCACAAAATAGAACTGCAGAAAAAAATAAACAAGAAACGTGAAGAATTGCCGGCGTTATTAAAAAGCGTTGTTTATCAAAGAAACATTAGTGGTTCTTTACATTTCCATACAATTTTTGTAATAGAGATTAAAAAGTATTTTATTTCTGCCGAGTGCAATTTCTTTAATAGGGGCTTGTTTCCTTTTGATTCCGTTTTGTGGTAATATTTTCTAATATGAAATGTTTGTTGTGTAAATGATTGAAATTAATGAATTTGCTTAGTAAGCATCATCATCTTAGCGTTGACTCCGGCTGGATCTAGGTTTTGAGGTAGGGCCTAGGGGTGCGTCTAAGCGCGATTCAAACATAGCGTCGGTACATGTCGGGCGTGGTTCTTTTCCCCATCCATTGCCGCCGTTTTGATACAGTAATTTTTTTACCTTATTCTGCAAACGGAAATGGATTCTAATCGATCCAAACCCGACTTTGTGTGAATCGCACTTTACTCTTTCTTCCTCTTAGACTTGTATATACTTACTTACATCTTTTACAGGATCAAGTGCTTTGATGAAAGTCAATTTCGAAACATCGTTCGTTAATCAGCAGGTGTTGATTTGACATAGAAAATCTTACTGAGACCCCTTCGTTAGATACGCCCAGCCCAAAACTCAGCGACACTAAGCAAACTTTCCATCGCTTCAATTTGGTAGGTAATTGTGCAGGTGTGGGGACATAGTGGGCACGACAGGCCACCTCCATCGACTGCTCAGTAGTGCATCACAGTAACAGCCATCATCCAGTTGGTCCCTTCTTTATTACCTACCTGTGCTGTAAATTGTGAGTATTTTTTTTATTATGCATTCTACGGGGTAAAAATATCGACCCATCCACCTATCATAATACTTTTGCAAAATTTCTACTTTACAGTACAGCGATTTTCGTTTTCATCATCTTAGCGGTAATCGACTGCCATATGACCTCCACAACTCATTGGTGATATGAAAGAATTGCAGTTAGACCAGTTGTACGACTTTATGGCTCCTGCTACCCGTAACCGTGCCCTAATAGATTTTCTTATCCGAGGCACGACGAGACCAATGCAAATTCATGTATACAAATATTTGCACGGAGCGAGGTTCGAACCCGCTCCCCCTACGTAGCAGTCGCGTTCACTACCGTCACGCCACACAGGCTATTTTAAGTCTTACACAAATACTTACTTAACCAATATAACTTTTTCTTCTTCTTCTTTTACTTGATTCAATTAAATTCTTTTACTTGAACATTATGGGTAACGTTAGCTAACTATATGGAATAAAAAGTGACAGTTCATTATCTCAATTAGAAACCGTACCTACTTAATTCTATGCATAGGTGGGTTCGTGTATGAAATCGTCTATTTATCGGTAGGTTAATGCATTTGCTCAATCAGCATTGTGGTGCAATGCAGTGTCATGTTCGTGTTTACGTCAATATACTCCTACTTAATGTATGTTGCATTGATATGCCCGTGTACAGTGTGTAGCTACGTACCTACATACATGTCCTATGAGTGCAGTTATATTCAGGTGTCACCCTTGATAATAACGAGTCAAACCACAAGATGATCCGATTTCGAATCGGATCATCCGATTCGCAGACTTTAGTAATTGGATTGGCGTTGGTGTGTACTTATTTGCGTTGCTACGTGTTTAACTATAAGTAGTTGGTAGGGTTGCCAGGCGTCCGGATAAAGTGTTAGACATAGGTTTTCGGGTCGTGTGTCCGGCTAAAACAAATGGTGTCGGGCCTGTCCGGCTTTTTCGGCTTTTTACATTTCGTAAACAAGCGAGCATAATTGACTTTAATTCAGGCTATTTATGGGCAGTTCATTCTTACAAGACCATTTATCAACATCTCATTAGAGACAGGCGAAGCGGTGGGTCTGAGAGTTAGCGGTGATATTCGTGGCGACTTCTGCAGGGAAAACAGTTGTCCGCCTTTTTAACAAAACGTTCGACCAAACTGGCTGGTCGATACATCGTACTCTCAATGCAAGATAAAGATACAGACTCATAATCAGGCCTGAATCTCGATTTGCAAACCTAAATCTCGATTTTGATTCAACTAAGCAGAGAAGAGTGACTATGTCAATTTTGAATGAGACAAAGCCAAAGTAGGTATTAAATGTTTTGTCGATTTCTATAAACGTTCCTTAAATCATACTACCGTTACTCCCAGTTGCATCCGAGACTTTCACTTTGGAGTCAGTATCAGCATACCTATTCCTTCAAGCTTTTGATTTGATGTTTGTGATTTTTATGGAAGCAATGCTTGACCTTACACTGAGGAACGATTGCGCTAGGGTCTTGTTCGCTGATCAGCTGTAGGTAGATGAGTTTCACTTTATTACACGTAGTTATTTTTTCAATTTTATGAAGCTGTTGAACGGTACACTTTTTTAAATACCCCTGGTACATAGTAGAGTTGAGGCTGATAGAGATTATTGAAGTCTTAAGGGCAAGGTCGAGCATCGTTCTCCCATCAGTGTCCCATCAGTCATCACTATACTTTGTAAAATATAGCATGGGTCCTATGACAGATGTCAAAATTTGGTTCATAGGGATGTCCGAAATTCGATGAAAATATCGATACTACCAGCTATTATTGATGCATGTTACATATAATTAGGTTTAATTTAATTGTATGTGTGTATTTAATTGTAATGAGAACGGAATATACGTAGCATACAATGCGTTGGCACTCGTACTGATGAGAATGAGTGGAGTGGATCAGTGGAAGTTCATATCAAACAAGATGTTGGCGCGTGTATCTTATGCCTATATCATGGCCCAAGAGCCAAACGCGGCGTGTCTTCTTACAAAATCCAAAATAGGTTCAGGGCGTTGATGGATTGAATGTAGGATTTTATTTACTCAATATTATTTAGGATCAAGTATATTGAAATATAAACATTATTATGATATTAAAATACCTAAGCAATAAGATTAAATTCTAATTATTTTTTTCTTATATTAATTTCAAATTTTAAATTAAGCTTTATACAAAATATGGATAGTTCATAGTATGTGGTCACGATGATTCATCGCCCATCACTAATTAGCTCTGTATGCCCATAAAGTATGACATTGACAGCTACTACATTCAATAATAGAAAATTCAAGACTTCATATGCGGGATTTCACTGACAGCTGTCATAGGACCCAAGCTACATTTTACAAAGTATAACGATGAGAACACATGTGTAGTCATCATCTCAGCGATTTCCTGGTTGCAGCCAACACTTGTGATGAGGCTAACCTTTACATGTATGAGAATGACTACTGTCTGGTCGTTCAATCTTGAGAGGATACTTTACGCTAGAGCTCCGTTCGTTAACCAATATGGTGAGCCCGGCAGCAACGTGTGGTTGGCTTGAGCCCAAAAACTACTTACTGCAGTTATTGATTTTCTTTTTTTTGGTCATTTGCTTAATTTCATAAATATCGAATAATTGCTGCTGCATAAATTCCTTCATAATACAATTAACACTCAATATCACAGATCTTATTTGTATTCTGTGCCCAATATACCCGTTGTTCACCTCAGGTGTATGAAGGCTCTTTGAGATAATTTCTTTTTCACCACAGCAGCTCAAACAAGTGAGTTTTGCTGCGTAAAAACAGTGTGCAAAATGCGATTTTGCTCACTCAGTGAGACAAAGTAGCTTTTTAATTATTATTTTTTCAATTTTCAATAAAGAGTGCCAACCATAGATTCAAAAAGAATTGTTCCGCGAATAACTTTCGAACTACATACACTGCACTCTGTCTCTTGGCCGTCCATAAAAAAGTTCGAGTGACAAACACAAGTATTTTGAAGGTTTTTTTTTTAATTTATGGCACGTCAAAGGTCCTATTTCGAAATTCTAAATTTGAAAGATATTTGTAAAAGAATAACCATGTATTTTATTTACATTATTTAATAATTATGGAATGTTATTGAATTCCAAAATAAGTAATGCATAAGTATTTATAATGATTACTATTATCAACATTTGAAAAATAAAATGTCACGTACTTATTATTATTATTATTATTATTATTATTATTATAAAATTTAACTTTTAACTTTCAACTTTGAATTTGCAGAACAGCAATAAGTAATTATATTAATTTATTAACTTTTAAAATTTACAGCATTATTTTAATTAATAATAGGTGTTCTGTTCTGTTAATAAGTGTTGCATTATCTTCTGAGTAATATTTCTTATGTGTTCTCGCTGCTGAAGTGAAAAGTAATGTGTGCCACACGAGAGCAAAATTTTTTGCATCTCGTGCATTTGAATCCCTCACTACGCTCAGGATTCTACAGTAGAATCACTCGCTACGCTCGTGATTCAATCCTAGAATCCCTCGCTTGCTCAGGATTCAAAATCAGCACTCGCAGCAAAAAACAGTTTTGCTCTCTTGTTGCACAAATAACTATTGCATACCTATTTGAATTGGCTGTTACAATATTAAACCATACGTGTGTAACTAGGCACTTACACACTCAATATGTTTAAGGACTTTTTTGGCCAGAGATTAAGCATTGCCATATAATGTGGCAATGCTAACAGTCTTATGTGAATGTTACCAAAGAGGCATGCGATGCGAAGGAATTCCACGACGTGTTTCTATTATTAAATTTATTTTTCTATCAGGTAAGGAATATATATGCCTATATAAATCGTTACACTTTTATTAAATTCTATACGACACGTTAAAGTTATATTCCTTCCCCTATTTGTACACCTATCGGATCGGATTCAGAACATATAAGTTCTATATAAGGCTTCCAATTATTAGGTTATGTGTGCCCTGGCGCACGAGGATTGGTTTGATATAGGTAATCTATGATTGATAGTTTGAGCTCTTCCACCGTTGCATCCCGTGATATTTTCACAAGAAAGTTTTAAAACGAGTAGGAACTGCACGTTCAGAGCGCATTTTGGGTTCCCAACTCGTGCCTATAACCGCCTCGTTTTCAAAAAAAAACAAGATGCAAACATGTTTGTTGCTAAACATGTTATTTTGATGTTCGTAATACCACGGAGGACAATATATATGCTAGTATCAAACAATAAAATAGTACAAAAAAGCAAAATATACGGACTGTTCCATAATCATTTTCCTTTCCTTGACATCTTTTTCCGGAAAGAACTAAATATATTGGATAGTTAATAGCATTCATGTTCCATAATGTAGCTAAGTGTAGTTCGTAAATACCTACTACCACAGACAAAAAACCTTTTGGCTTCGGTTAATAAGTGTTATTCGGTCTTTCTTGTTTCGTAGCTACAGTTAGGGCAATATAAAACTTTGTCAATTATCATGGCTCATTTACCGTTTCTCGTTGATGTTTATTCCGAAGCATATATGTATTATTTTTTCAGTGTTAGGGATCAGCAGAGTACTCCGTTTATTCTGCTGCTAATGTTGTCAGAGTTTTATCATCCATCCATCATAAACGGAGGTAGGACACAACGGTATCTCCCGTCCGAAATGAGCTGTCCAACTGGGGAAGTACCTCCGCCCTACAGAAGACCGCGGTCATAATAACCATCGTGTTGTGTTCCCGCCGGTAAGTAGGGTAGTCAGAGCTCACTATACCCCTCCTTCCCCTCCCCTTCCTAGCCTCCCCACCCCTTCCCAGCTCTCCCCCTTTCCCTTCAGGGTGGGAAGCGCGTGTGTGACACCCTTAGTGTTGCACACGTTCATAGGCCACGGTGGCCTCTTTCCATCAGGTGGGCCGTGTGCTCGTCTGCCACCTATGTAGTATAAAAAAAAATCCATACCATTCACACCGTCCTCCCATACCTCTCCCGAAAAGGAATGGTAGGTACCCACCTGAACTTGAACCTGTAGATATGTACCTATGTATGTATGCCCTTGTCACTACTGAACGACTCAAGCAGACATCAAGTAAATAGCAAATGAAGATGACGAATTTTAATTTTGACCTTAAATGTAAATACTTCGAGAAAGTAGGAAGATACCGTATTCACATTATTAATACCTACCTACTATAATTTTCATGGACGAAAAATACTTGAATGTTTGGTAATTTATATATCTATATTTATCAGTTATTAATTATGTTTAAATTATAGTGTAGACTGCCTAATTTCCTGGTAATATAGGCAGATGGAAATTAACACCGGGTGGTTTTAGCCCGACCGAGTTTCACTTACTCTCTGCTAGCTCCGCAGCCTCAGGGGCTTCGGTACAAAATGGGTAAAATGTAGCCGCGCTAGTCATGTAGCAGTATAACCTGATACGTTATTCGTTTTCGCTAATAAACAATATTGTAGTAATATACACTTAGGTACACGAAAAGTTAAAAGTTAGACCAATACCTAGTAAGTGCCCTTTTGAGGTTTGAGTAATTTGCAAATACAATCCCAACATAAAAATGCTTGGATATATTTTCAGCATAAACCAAGTGAAGAGTCCGGTTTTTTACTGTTTTTAGGTATTGGATATGCACTTTACCTGCTGTTGGATTCAAGTTTCCTGAGGTTTTGTTTCTATTTCTATTTACACAACTACTTAGATGTTTAAAATTCATGTAGGTAGTCAGTATTGAAGTAAGTTGTTCATTATGCTACTCGGTACTGTAATTATATAGATCTGTACATCTCCCAAAAATACTAGTGTAACATTTTTTACTTACTGTTAGAGATTTAAAAATCGAACGACTCTGGATTAGATAAGAGTCGAGGTGATTAAGAAAGAGCTATTTCGTTTAAAAACAACGGACCCATTATTCTTATGATTATAGGATGTGCGTAGTATCATAATCGTAAGGGTAGGCCCTTACCCCTATACAATACTTAATTAAGAAAGTAGGATCCTTCATACGTAATATGTAATTTATTAGTCAGAATGGGCAAAATAAACACTTTCATTGGCATAAAACATTCATTTAAAAAGTAATTCTTAAAGTCACTAAAATATCCTATTTTAATGAACTTCCAAGGCGAGGCTAGTGTCTTGAAGTATTTTAAATCGTCTTTACATAATTACTTAAATAACAACTATATAAGCGTGTTTATTACTTCACTGCATTTATTTTATGATATTTAAGACACAGTTTGATTGTATTTTTTACCCAATTTAGACGATACATCGGATATTTATATATATTAGAAATAACTTATGCTAAAAGCAGTATATTAATAACTATATACAAAACTAGCTGTTGCCCGCGGCTCCGCCCGCGTGGATGTCGATTATCGCGTTGTACGACTCTACTCGATTCACTACTTGCCTCTCTATACTACTTTTCCTTGCTGTCGGTATTAGCGCCAATGTATAGAAATTTACCGGATCAATTGAGATTTATGATTATTACTCCGCTCCCTTGTATGGTAGCGTGATGATATATAGCCTATGTTACTCCTAGATATTGTAGCCTTTTAGAGGTGAAAGAATTTTTTAAATCGGCCCAGTACTTTTTGAGCCTATTCATTACAAACATACAAACATACAAAAATAGGTACAAATCTTTCCTCTTTATAATATTAGTATAGATATATACAAGCCCATACTAATTATAATATAAAAGTAATAAGTAAATAGCTTACTTCGAATATGTTTATTTAAACAGCCTGCAGATATTTTAAAACTGTTATACCTATTCCTTATTTTAACTTTGTGTGAACTGAAGTGTGTAGAAGATACGAAATCTTTATGAGAAATCCCTAGACTATCAATTTTTATGACAATAATAAAAGTAAGGTAGGTATAATACAGTTACCCTTAGAAGTTGCTGAACACTAACAATATTTTTATAGTAGGTACTTACTTATTAAATAGGTATATTATAGTAGTCGTGTCTATATAAGATATGATGAAAAAAACTTGAGTTATGTAAAATTAACGATATTGAACCCTTTTTTTACCACGTGCTTTATCGTAACCTTCCCTTTTTACTTAGAAATAGTTTGTGTGAAATCAACTTTTCGTTTATAATATACCAAATAATACTTAAACTTTTATTCTTTAACCCATCAGGATATTCTTACCAAGTAATAACATTCTATCTAGGGTTACCAAACCTAAATCAAATACCACGCAGACGCTGTAGGATAAAGCTAGCTAACATAAACATAATATGATATATAAAAGTATGCGTAGCTAAAACAATTGAACATCTATTGTTTTAGCGCCAGAGATAGAGATAGAGATGATTGAAGCTTAACTTTTAGGCCGCGAGTCGTGGCCGCGAACATAGTTGGGAGCTTGCCGCTGAAGTCGTGTTCGCAACCGCTCACTTATCGTGAGAGCTCCTAATGCAAAATTATTGACTATTTTTATTGTTTTTCGCTTGTCTCAAAGGGCATAAGGATGTAAACATTACTTGATGTTTTAGGACGAGACCATTATAATCGACAAACGGAATAGTCAAGGAGTTTCGAAGTTCTTTCGTTTATATGTACATTATATAGGACATATTGGATGTCGCATAGACACCAAACTTTCTACAAATACTCCTCTGATAAGGCTGTAACATACTGTGCTGTCACCATGACAGACTAAAATACTATGTGACCGGAGAAGAACATTGTTTACTTATTTTTTCTAAATAGGAATGAAACATTTAAAAATAAAATATTTTGTATTGTATTAATGCTTTGATTATGAACCTAATATGCTGATGTAATAATAAGCGTAAACATACAAAGAAGCGGTGCATTAGTTGGGTGTGATGGTTTTATATTTTGCAACACTTATGATAATATCAGATAGGTACTTATTTTTTATATACGATAAAGATTACCAGGCAGAAATCCATTACAAAAAAATATATATTGGACATTCCATTATATATTGTTAGCGTTGGATTGTCGAACCGTGAGTGAGTGGTGCCTCCCACTTCCCCCTCTTCCCCGATTTATATGTTTTTTACTAATTTTTAAATAAAAATCTCGATTTGCATGTAGGTACGTGTCATTCGTACCGCTATCGAAAAACGCCTACGGGTACACTCCAAGAGCCGGTTAAGGAGGCTATGTCGGACTCAAACCGACTAAAACGGCGTTTGTTTGGGTCTTTAAGGCATAGGACGTTCTCATCCACTACTGAATATTAACCTACCACATCGACCATCCAACGGGTATCTGCGAGCCTACGATTATGAGGCCGTCCTACGCGTCGTCTACTAGTACGAGGTCTCCACCCAAGAGTCTTTCGATGACATGTAATAACTACTTACTTATTATATGTAATATACTTAGTATGTATAATAAGTTGTATAATAACCGCGGTAGCCTAGTGGTATGGGCAATGGACTGCTGAGACGAGGTCTCGGGTTCGATCCCAGGTTTTACCACGGCACACACCAATGACTCGATGCTTTTCGAAGTTATGTGTGTATTTATCGCAGGTTTATAAGTGCCCGGTTTATGTCAATAGGCTCGCCACCTATTACATTGGGACCTAAACCTAAATTGGCGAAATGTGGGTGCTAGCACTTTCGGGGATATAGGCGTGACATTATAAAAAAAAAAATATCTGCATAAGTGCTGTCGCCACCAATATTATATACAATCTTTTCTATCCTCAATCTGATTGATAAGTAAGAACTTCAAATATAGATTTGTAATACGAATACGAAAGACGATTGCTTCCCTATCGTATAATATGCTGGTCGTATGGTTATCTAGGCGTATTATTTCAATTGCGAATGTTTTGCTAGCATTGCGTATTACTTTACGGCATTTGCAAGGAGGACGTTTTACTCTCAGCATAATCTGAACATGAAAATATTTGTTGTTCCGTGACAGTGTTTCAGATGCGGGCAAAAGAATAAAGACGGAATGGCGTTTTCCTGTTAAAAAGTTGATTGATTCCGGATTGTATCCAATCGTATCCGATTATGGCACGGTTTATTTGCTATTCTGTCTCCATATCTTTGGTGAACCTTTACGGTTACAATATTCGTCCTTCAATAAATAACTAAAAAAGAATATTGGTTGTGTACTTTTATGTTGATCCTGCAATATTGTTTATGTAGGTGATAAGGAATATATGTAATTCACTATTAAATTCATCGGGATATTTACCATGTTTGTCTATTTTGTTGATACTTCAGTACCATTTGTACCATCAATGGTACTGGTGGTCCGGCGGGACGTTTTCGGTTAGGAATTTATTTTCGGCATACCCATTTTTTACAAAGTATCCTATTGGTGGCAATTGGCCCACCCTCGATTACGTGGGACCGAAAATCATAGTTGGCGAAATGTGGGTGTCTAATACACCTCTACCTTTCCTTCAGGGATTACGGGCATGAGCATATATGTATGTATGTAGTATTTTGGCCCACCACACCTGTCAGCGAGTAGACCTGTAAGTTGATTGAGGGACGAGACTCACGATTCCGAGTTTCAGAATGCAAGGTCAAGGTTGTTTTACACGAAAGTGTCTTGTTGTTGCAATGATAGCATCCAAGCAATTAAAATTACTTGCAAGGTCTAAAAAATATGAAATTCTTACTTTACCAAGCAATAGGTATATATATATTGCTAGACTGTTCTGGGTATTGTTTTAATTTGACTTAAATTTTTGAACTAGTACTTAATATTAGCGTGTAAATGTAACTGTTTACACGCGGTTACCTACAATTTTGTAAGTCAATTATTACACTTAATTTATTGCATTATGATATTTATTTTACTTATTCATAAAATAACATCGTGTAATTGGAATTTTATTAGACGCCTAAGGATCGCCCCTTTTAGTAAACTATGTAGACTATCACGTTTTTAGTGTGCAACGTTTCGTATCTTGGCATTTAGGTAATGTAGCTACATAGCTATGTATCTATCATACATGGTATAACAGTACCTATATGTACAAACAGTCGAAATGTTCGCGTTCTAACTGAAGGCCTGCCGTCCCCATTTGTACGTATAATCACATGCAATCAACGATATTAATCAAACGTAACTACCTACATACATAATATTGATCTCCAGCTTGCCATGATCAACGGCTTTTATGTATACAAGACGAGTTATTTCAAACGAAAATTGTGTTACAGTTAAGGAGTGAATGGATTTCGAATTTCGAAGAATTTCGTGAGTGGATGTGGGAATTTCATAATTAATTATAATACCTATCGGTATAGACATAGCGTGCTTTTTAGTTATGTTATCTGTATCTTTTTATCTCAGTCCCATCTGAAGCTGTGACCTCAGAGTTTGGAGTCCGGTTTTTCCAGCATGCAAGTTTGGCTGACCTACGATATTTCCATGTAGTGACTGTTATCTGATCTCCACAGACGACATCACCAATCTGGCACGACCAGACTGATGCAAATAGCAATATGTAATTATACATACAAATATTTGCACTGAACGGGGACTAAACTCACACCCTCTGCGTAGCGGTTTCGTTCACTACCGTCCCGCCACATTTGCTGTCATCTATGATTGTTCTAAGCTATATAAGTTACTTACGACATAATTTTTGTCTCTGGCCTAGCCTCTGGCCTCTTTAAACAGATTGTTTAAATAGTTAAACATGGAAGTCATTGGTGTGCATATGGCAATTATAACAAAGTGGGTACCTACTTTGTTAATTTCAAGTGATACGAAACCGTGGCGGCCGACAACTCGCGGTGACATACCTAGTTAAAAGGCACTTCGCTCATCTGACAGTAACGATGATCGATAGCTTCGGGACTTCCCCTGTAATATCCGACACCCCAAACCCACTAAACAGGCCCCTCACACCCTACAAACTCCAGTGAGACTTAAAAAGTTGCTAAGCCCGTCAAACAAACATCACGACGCTAACTACCGCAGTTTAAGCAGAAGTATATAAAAACTGCGATTTCAATCAATCAATCACTCAATAAGCCTTTAACTCTGAACATTATTTTTGTTGTCAAGACATTAAGTGTGTTACTTCATGAAAGTTCTACTACAAGCATTTTTTGCTTAAAAGTAGGCTCCAATCGCAAGTCAATATTATTGTTGTATTTTGTAGCCAGATGGTACTAATCCATGGATAATGTAATAGTCTATGTAACAAGAACGTAAGCATCATTCTATTCAAAGTTACCATTTTATACACTATCATAAAAGGGTATATATGAGGAAAAGCTATCTACAGGAAGTAAATAATAATGTGTGTAGGTATATACGTTTACGAAAACAAATCTAAGAATCATTAGCCACCGGGAAGCAATAAAATATAATTATGAAGGAAGTAAGGGGTCCAGTCTTCGTAAAAGCAATATTACTTGTTTCATGGGATACATCGGTCTTAAAATGATGAATGAATGGTCTTAAAATGGATGCTATGAATGAGCCGCGGTACAGGTTAAATTTCGTTTCACATTGGACACGAGTAGGTACTACAAAATCATGTAGGTACACCTAAGATGAAATCGCATTAACCCGCATAGTTTAAGGAGGTGTAATGCCACAATTTTTGTTTTATAAAATTAAAAATAGAAAAATTATGGTATAAATTAACTGGCACATTTAAAATCTTTACAATTTATTAAATATGTATCGTGTATAATACCTACATACACACACAATTTGTTGTTTACATTTGTTGTTTTGTTGTTACAATTTGTTTCGATTTCTGAGATAAAAACTGTATCGCCTACGGACACGGAAGCAGATTGGATCACCAAAGAGATGTCCCTTATGATCTCATTTCTCACTGAACTGATCCTGGCCTTTTTATTAATCTGTGATTTTCACAGAACATAAATTCCACCACAACGCATAAGTATATCACGTAAATGAATAGACAGCCGTTATCTGATGCGTGATAATTAAGTTTTCCAAGACCACCCAGTAAGTTTCCACACTCAAACGGATTAATTCAATCACAACTTTAACTTCGTTACAATTAGATCATTTGTTGCGGAGCCAACCTTTATTTACTTAACTAATTCATAGAATACTATTCTAAACCAGACCTATTGTTTGAAGAAACTTTTGACTGCCAATTAATACTTATTTAAATACCTTATGTATGAATTACGTGCAAAATTTCTTCACTTGATTGTTATATACCGTAAAACGGGGTGAATAGAGATCCAGGTGTGAATAGAGATAGAATAGTCAATGGAATATTTAAAAAAAATATTTTACAAAATTGTCATTAAGCCCATTACCAGATTATTTGATGTTTCACACACTGTGTAGGACTTTCACACATATTTGAATCAATAATTTACAGTCTCGACTTCTTTGAGGCATGGGTTTTGAGATAAGAATATGGGAATCAAAAGTATTATCATATTGCCGACCCATTGCATCTATAGCAATTTAGATGCTAGCTAAGCACAAGGAAAACTATATAAAAGTTATCAACTCGAATACTAATAACAAGTAAAATTTTCTCATCGGTCTCGCAACAAATTACTCTTCAACAATTGAAGTTTTCCCAATCAAACTTCGATGGTACAGTATCGATATTGATATTTATTTGGAGTTTGAAGTTTCCATTTACACAAATTGAAAGTTTTAGCATAATTTACAGAACTCTTTTGACTGTGTAGATTCTAGTTAGAAAAGTGTACTAGATATAATATGGGTGTGCCATTTATGGGATTTAACAATTTGATATGAATATTTTAATTCACATATTGTCATCTTGCCAACTGTCGTAATTCTTTTATTAGATTCATAGATACTTATTTTATGAGTTGAATTGTACTTTGAAGCCATCAATAGAGGCTGGACTCGGGATGAGAGTGTAAGTTCCGTATACCTACTATACAATTGTGTGATAAGTGCCAATTTGGTGATATGTAACAGTACGTTCACACAGAGATATACTTACCGGATCGGATTATTGCAAGATACATACGAGAGTTTTTACGAGTTTTGGTGCAGTAGTTTCAGCTTGAACTTTTTGAGAAATTCATCTCATATGTTTTGTCTCAACAATACAAAATTTTCATTTACTTAATATGATTTATTACTTACACTGACGTGTCCGCACCAGTTGAGTTTTATTAAATAGTTTAGTAGTTGTAGGTAAGCTCTATTAGGTATTAATACAATAGAAATCATAATTACCTAATAGAAATCTATTATTATTTTTATTTATTTATTATATTTAGTTTCTAGTATCATTTAGTTTGGCTTTAGCTGTCGGCGCACATAAAATAATTATATAAATCGATGCTCGGGTCAGTCCAGTCAATTGAGTCTAATTTGGAAATCGAAATAATAGTTAATGGATATCGAAACAGGGAGCAAGATACCTACTTCAGAACTAGGTAAGAGTTTTGGAATGCTAAGTGTGACTTCTAAGTTAGTTGATTTAGTAGCGGCGGGAACAAATTGCACCTACTTGGTGAGAGCCAATGACTTCCAATTAGGTAGGTATATTAGAATAAAAAACGTATTACAGTTTCAGGAGTCAGCGGGAATGAATTTTTCAAGGGCTTGAGTAAAAAAATGAGTTCAATACGCATTAAAGAGGCAAATCCGTATTAAGTAGAGTGTGATTCTGACTCGGACCGATGTCATCCATCGACATTGGTGTACTGTATATTGTAAAACAAGTATAAATCCTAAGAAATTAAACACAAGCTAGTAAAGCTATGCTTACCATGGGTCTAGGTGGCGTTGTGTCGATTGTCCTAGAATATTTCGTTATTTATCATTTATTACTATAAAAAAATGACCACTACAGTAAGAGATACAGTTTGGCCCATTTTCTACATAACACTAGTACCCTGGGCGCTGACGGCTCGATTCACACACTGAAAGTAAAGTGAGATTGAAATTATATTACATTAAGCGGTTGTATTAAGGCGTCTGATGTATTTTTTTTCGTGTAATCTATTTATTTCATAGTAAACAAAGTGTATCTCTAATTCATCCTGACTGGTAGCTAACCAATATTACTTTGTGTTCTTGTAGAGTGATGTCACTTATCTTTTGAGATAAAATCGGAAATGCCTGTGCTCTATAAACTGCGAGAAAACGAAAATTAGACGAAAACATTTTGGGCACAAATATTACGTACATAAATTAATTTTAAGGCTTGCAGCGAGGTGTCCCTACAAGCCGATTCCTGCCGGCTTTCTAATGAGGGCTGCATCACACACAAATTATATCAAGTTTACCGATATGATTCAAAACTTTGCAAAGGAGATCAATATGGATTGATTATAACTTTCAAATAAACAGTTCAATGGTTCATATCACAGTTTGTTAAACTGTTATTAGAAGTAGTAGTAGTTAGTAGAAGTTATTTTATTTTTCTCAGTCATCTTAGTATTATTTCACAGTGTTTCTGGCTCAATTTTACTGATTTTCTAGACATGTATCTGAAGTAGGAATTAGCGAGCGTGATTCTCTACTTATTGATAACCTATAGCACTAATCTATCTACCTGTCTACATACGTTACTTATAAAGATGAAATCCATTATCTCTAGGCGCAATCGGTCCTCACCCCCAATGATGAACGATGGCTTGTCTTGTCTGCTGTTCAATAATGTTGCCCCAGAACAGTGCATAATAGGTATTAAATGATTGATACCGGTGTCGATTCTGTTTAACAATATCTATTAACTCAAATCTCTAAATTTTGTTTAGAATTGAAAGAAAATTCATTTGTTGTTGTTTTGTTTTTATTTGAAACTGACAGGAATTGGTTTAAAAAGAGTTCTGAATTACGCAAAACGAGTTATAACTATGGCCTAAGTAAGCTGGCTTCAGCCGTACATCTCTCCGACAGGTCTCATTTGTTTTTCAACAAAACTTTTGAAGGCAGTTTCTGCTTCAAATGCCATACCCTAGAGATAAGATTTGTAATAATTCAGAGCAAACAAAAATTGCCATAATTGCTTATTGAAAGTCTCTTTCATTCAATTTATTTGTAGGAATGTATAATTTAGTAACATTACTCCTTATAAATATTGATAGCTATATTGGTAGGTATACACATATAACGGCGCTCTACGTTGACCTCAATAAGGGTGGTTTAGGATTAAGACGTAGTGAAATGGTCTAAGTTTAAAACCAATCAAATTGTCAAGAATTGATTGATGTGACAATTCCCAATTTTACATCTTTCTTTGGCAAATCAGTCAAGGTTCTGTTCAAATAGTATGTTATTTTTTCTATCTACTACAATGTTTTAGAAGTCTCATTGAGGTTTAGTGTTGATTCGGCGTCGTCATGTGCTTACCAATTTTTTACGACTTGAAATATACTTCTTGGGTCTACCCATCGGATACCTACCTTCTATTGTACAACATACGATGAAATATAAACACGATACAATGTTCAACGTGATAACGATTTTTGGTTTACATATCGTATTGAAAAAAAATCCTTTATCACTATGGGATCCAAAATTGCTTGAAGGATTAAATAAATCGAACAGATTTAGCAATGATAAAATGAAATTGAAAATGACAGTAACCAATTGTTTCAAAACTATTACCCCGGTAATCCAGGTCACATGGGAAACTTTAACTATTCAATATTATTATCCGAGTATTTCAAGTTCCATCGGACGCTTTAACTATTTAAAATTATTATATCAGTAATCCAGTTCGTATGGGAAGCTTTAACTACCCAAAGTTATTATCGCAGTAATCCAGGTCGCATGGAAAGCTTGGCTACCCAAAGTTATTTTCGCAGTAATCCAGGTCACATTGGAAGCTTTGACTATCCAAAACAAAGTTATTGTCGCAGTAATCTAGGTCGCATGGGAAGGTTAACTACCCAATGTTATTGTCGCAGTAATCCAGGTCACATGGGAAGCTTTGACTATCCAAAGTTATTGTCGCAGTAATCTAGGTCGCATGGGAAGGTTAACTACCCAATGTTATTGTCGCAGTAATCCAGGTCACATGGGAAGCTTTGACTATCCAAAGTTATTGTCGCAGTAATCCAGGTCACATGGGAAGGTTAACTACCCAAAGTTATTGTCGCAGTTATCCAGGTCGCATGGAAAGCTTAACTAACCAAAGTTATTGTCGCAGTAATCCAGGTCACATGGGAAGCTTAACCACCCAAAGTTATTGTCGCAGTAATCCAGGTCACATGGGAAGCTTAACTACCCAAAATTAATATAGTAGTAATCCAGGTGGCATGAGAAGCTTTGATTATC
Organism: Pelosia muscerda; assembly: GCA_963691645.1. Lineage (NCBI taxonomy): Eukaryota > Metazoa > Arthropoda > Insecta > Lepidoptera > Erebidae > Pelosia > Pelosia muscerda. Next base: position 11,993,853 of record OY829098.1, on the reverse strand, counting down.
CAAAGTTATTATCGCAGTAATTCAGATCGCATAGGAAGCTTTTACTACCCAAAATTATTGTCGCAGTAATCCAGGTCGCATGGGAAGCTTTGACTATCCAAATATATTCTCCCAGTAATCCAGTTCGCATGGGAAACTTTAACTACCTGATTGTCAGACTACAGATGCTGATCTGCGGGTCATATTTTGGTTAGTAGATAGTAGATTCCTAACTTTTTTGTTGTAGAAGTGTGAAATCTTTGACAAAACTGATACAAAACTATTGATGTCATAGCAGTATTTCTTGGCACCTTGCCCACATTTTGTTGATGTAGTAAAGTCACCTTCGCTGGAACACTGCAAAGAGTATCCGCACGAGTGTTGGTTGGCTAGTTTAAATAAAATGAAATAAAATGAATATATTTCAGGTAAACTTTTGTATCAAAGGAAAACTAATCTACGTAAGAAGTCAATTTAGACTACAAAAATTTAGACAATCCTCAATTCAACAAGTTCCTCTGTATGATTTTATTTATAAACGAAGGTCGAGTAAAATTTATTCTATTATAATATTATATAAAAAGCAACAACAATGTTATGGCGGAATTCCGAATCGATGTTTTCAGTCATCCATCAACTTTCTGTTCTTTTTATACGGATTGCCTACGTTTTTTGCTCTTTTATCACCCGTCTTGTTAGGAGGCGAGAGGATTTTTTTGTAACACTTCCTCCAATTTTCTCATAATTAAATTCAAATATATTTTCGAATTTGTAATAGAATCTGTTTCAATACCATATCAATAAATGTTTAATTAATTTTTATAACAAAACCATCTTGAAATTGAGACAAATATTGAACTTGTTTGAAATTGAAAATATTTAATACTAGTACCTACTTAAATTAGCTACAAATTTAAAATGTGTTAAGAAATCTCTTGCAATGTTTAGTAAATAATAATAATAATAAATAAATTTATTGGTTATACCTACCTATAACTATAACGGTAAGTAGAGAAAATAGCGCTTATTTCTAATCGGCGCCGTATTCTTACATAGATCCTTATTTTAGCAGTTGGAGACTGTCTCTCCGTCTCTCCTCCAATATCTATTAGATTATTATGGTATGTGTGTGTGTAAATTGATAGTAGTGTGTGTGTAAATTCGTGGTATGTGTGTGTAAATTGGTGGCAGAGCGTGTGGGAATAATCTGAAACAACATTATTGTGTATAATTGTATTGTATTGGTTAATAGGTTCCCATGTGTTAAGTGAATGAGTTCAAAATAAAACACACACTCGGAGCCGCGGGCATCAGCTATAAATATAAAAATGCATTGCAATGCCTTCTCATTTTACAAGCACAGCAGGCTCTGCAGGAAGCTACAAAAGGCACTGCGTAAATTCTGCACACCCTCTAGGTTATAATGTTTTTGAGCCAAATAGGGTTGAGACTTTGGGGTCATGCGGTTCACGTGCCGTCACGAAGACTGTACTTTATCTTGCACAAAGGATTATCATTGCCATTCACTGCCAGACTTTTGAAAACATTATCTGTCCGTTATGATGCAGAGGGCTTTTGTGGCGCAAGCATTAAATATCTATTTTAGTTAATACGTCTATATTTTTATTTTACTCGCTACAGATATTTTTTATAATTTCATTGGCTCGTGAGTAGGTGCTCCTCTTCATTATTAATGCAAATGTTTGATCAAACTAATACGAACGCCTCTGCCTACGATGTGTACATATCATTTGATCACATATCAAATAATGTATTTACGCATACGTTTGTAAGTACATACCTACCAATTGGAAGTCAAACAGTTATTACGTAACAGAATCTCAATTATCAATACTTGCCGGAAATAGAATGATACAATGTTCTTAACAACAGGAATATCAATTATTGGCAGAATCGTGGAAAATATTAATATTATCTTATTCTGTTTAAGATCGAAAATGCTTTTTTGAGTTTTACCAGATTCAAGATAACCATATCACATTCAAAAAAAATAAAAAAATATTTCGTAGTCACTACTAAACGGCACTTACATAACGTCAATATCAATTTTTTTTATAAGTTAGTGAGCAAACGGACCATCACTGGTTCAAAACACTACCTCGGCCTGAGAAGACTCCGGCAAGAAACTCAGTGGGTTTTTTGGTCTATTTACAAAAAAATACTTAGCCTAGATACAGTAATTTACTTGAGTAGCAATTTGAGTGAACAGTTCATTTCCAGGTTTGCTTATCATCCAAATAATCCTAGATTTTATAATAGTTTCTTTGGCATAACTATATCTTAATTGTATTTTTAAATTTATGTATGGGCAAATCTTTAAATCATTAGAGAGATTGTTAAAAAAGCGTATAGGTACAGTTACCCTGAAAAGAATTTGTAATTTTGTGGCACAAAGCTAAGATGATCATGATGACTTATTAATACATAATAAGTTTATTTATCGTCGAGATCAATTTTTAATAGACTTGCAATTAAAAATCTAGCAATCTGCCAACAGAGAATTTCAAATCCCAGATATGAATTAAAGTAGTTCGGTAAAAATCTGAAAATTCGTACGAAATTCGATAACTTTAAGTGAAATGTCGAGGAGCTGTCGGACACACCGGACACCCCGTCCGTTGAGCGCGGGACGTTCGACTTTCAATACTATGCTATGCAGTTACAGCTCCGATGAGTGTTTTTCTCCAAACATAACGTAAGAAACGAAGTCCTAAGATAAGTTTATGTAAATTTTAGGTAGGTTCTAGTGATGTGTGGTTACTGGGACCATGGATATCATCTTGACCATTTGATTCTTAGAACGTCCACTGCTGAACATAGGCCTCCCCATTGATCTACAATACAATCCATCCGGTTGGAGGCGATCTGTATCCAACGCTGTGACCTAATATGGATACAATGCATAGATACATATATGTGCGCTGAGCGGGAATCGAACCCATACAGTTGTATGATCTACTGCTAATATTATTTTGCAACTGTGAGTTCTCACGAATGTTATTGAAATGAAAATAGATCATAAATATTTAATTTATGTGCTATGAGAGTCTCCCGAAGACGTTCCCTAAAGATAATAATAATATGTAAGAACGACATTAAATATGCGTAATTATTAAAATAAACGTCTCTAAAATGTGTTTTGTTATAATTAAGAATGTTTAAATATTCCTTGTTCATTAGAAAGCTTTGTAGGTACTTGTTATGAAAATATCAAATTTGGCGAAATGTAACGTTTAGTTGGAATATAAAGTCCATTTCAGACTTTAATTTAAGTCAGGGCTAAACGGGTGTCCGCGAGACAGTTGCACTGTTTATTTGTTTTTGGAGTAGCAAGTGCTATAATGACTGTCATTAATTTTGAGCTCAATAATCCACGCCGTTTTGCTAGAGCTGAACTTTTATTGTATTTGGCGAGAACTAGCACAATGAAAAATATTTAATATTACTCTATTTTCAGCCGCTTTGTTCGTTGTTAGTTTAGATATTCTGAACAGATTTTAGGACTATCAAAAAGCAAAAAAACTGAAGGTTTTAACGACATTTTTCTGCATTTAGAAATCTGTTAAATCAATTTAAATATAGAACTAGCGCGTGAAGCAGTCGAAAGTAGCATCATTTAGCTCATACTTTATGCCTTAGCCGCACGTTCCGAACGAGTGCGAGTGAAATGGTAATACTTCAGTATTACTTTAGCCAGCTTAACTCGATAGTTCTACGCGCTCCTTCTAAGTTATTTTTTTAGTTTGAGACATAAGTATTTGACCACGTATTTGTCAGAAGCAGTGGGTTTTGTGTACCATGTACGTACCAGAATTACAATTCTCGTTCTGCGTCAATGGGAACCCAATTCAAACCCCTTCGTCAGTTCAATTTCTAGTGTATTCAAACTAAAAAATGCTAAATTAAAATGTACCTTATATAAAATATCCTTGCGAAGGTAGTTTGTCTAGCGCATCTATTGTTCGAGCGCGACTATAACGAAGTTAAAGTGAAACTTGGAAGCCGGGATTAACGATTGCATTGGACAGTAAACCCCACAGACAAACTCCGTTTTATCTACACGCCAAAAACACTGAGAATACTCTAATATCTTATCTTATGATGCTGCAGTGCGGAATGCATAGACCTATATGTATTGGTGTATAAGATGAATTACATACCAAATGATTTTGTTACTTTATTACTGAAAAGTTTTTATATTTTGTTTTGTAACACCATGATAATGACGGTTGTAAAAGCGTCGAAATATCGGTTACTCGATATAACCAACAAACATGGTAAATATCCCGTCATGTTTAATAGTAAATGTTGTTACTAGTTGTGACTTGTGGCGTTACCCGTATAGAATTCTAATTCCGTTCTTGTGGACAAATGGGTACCTATCCTAGGGACAAAAAGTAGCCTATGTGTCATTTTGGATCTATGCGTCTATCACTTTTTAGCCTAATTGAGTAACAAACATTCAAATATCTTCACAAATTTACACCTTCTTAACTAGGATCGATTTATTATATCAAGTAACTACTTTCACTATTCGTGATTAACTGTTGCACGCGGTTCCGCTCGCGTAGACCTCTGATCCCGTTCCCGCTGCTCCATAAAAACCTTCCGCAGAGATCAACAAGAACAAAAAGAAAAGAATTCTAGAATCCATCTATCTATATAGATAGATAGATGGATTCTAGAAGAAATAATGTATAAATCAGTTTTGGTACATATACTTTTCAATACCAGTACCTTTCAATTTCCTCACAGTAGATTTTAACGCTATTTGACGGCTTTCTATTGAGAAGCGATTCTCAGTGAGTGGGTACGATACTAAAATAGTCATTTATCCTTTCTAAATTGCTGTCTTAGTTTAAGACGTTTTCATATTACGTTGAATTTACTGGGTGTCATTTATGCTGTTGGATTAGAAATGAATATTATATTTATAAATTAATTTGTATAAGGCGTTATATCAAGTATCTATATAATGATTGAAATATTTAACAATGTATTTGAAAAAGAACTGTCAGAGAGCAGACATTGATACTATTGTGGTCACTCACATTACTATTAGAATATGAGTATTTACAACGTATTGTTTGGAATTTTCACCGTTTGCCACCTATTCTTCAGATTTCCGTGATCATAATAGAGCTTGCAACAGCACAGATTAATAAATAGTTACAGTCGTACATATTGGAAACTCTAAACCTTAAATGGTAATTAACCCGATAGCTCTAATATATTCAGAAACCAATATGTGGACCTTCAATAAAGGCATTGCATGTTTTCTAGAGGGTCAGCAGCATGTGTGTGGTCGTTTACAGGGCCTTTTGGTCACTGTCCATCAGGTAAGCCGTGTACTTGTCTGCCACCTAAGTGATATAAAAATATCTAGTAATGCCCGAAAACGATGGGCTTTGTATGAAAGGTGCAATGAGTGAGGTGTGTAAGAATACGACTGAACCCGAGGGCCGGCTGTTGTATAAATACTTTGAGAGAGTGTAACTATGATGTTTGGGCTACATCTATTATAATTATGATAAATAACAGCAATGCCCGTTAGTGTGGCCTCAGCATTTCATATAAAATCTGGGAGTAAAATAATAATAATGGCAACAATTGTTTACTTTAATCCAAGAGAATTCTATTTTTAAAATATATAAGGGTCGCAGTATATTCCTCTTCCTTTCTGTAAAACAGACGTAAATTTTAGCGACCCTTCTAATGTTTTATAAACATAAACATTTGAACAAAGAAATAAATTTTCAAGTAAAAATACGGCGGAAAGTAATAAGAGTGACTTTAGGATACTGAGTATTCATGAATTTTAGTGATATCTACATTCTTAGCATATCAAAAGCCATGAAAACTTTTATATCTTTTCGAAATACAGAAATTACCAAGAAAAGCTCCGAAAATATGTCTTCTTCACGATTAGCACACACATCACCTCAATGTTGGTTTTACTGAGGTGAAGCCTGGATAACTTCAGCTATCTCAAGATAGCTTACAGTAAGATGAATATTTATCTTAGACTTGATTTTGTTTATATATTATATGTGTATTCTATCAGCATGTTATATTGAAATACTGTTGTTACAGCTGCTACAATTGAAAGTTATATAATATGTCAATGTTTCTTTCGACCCGGTGGATCAAGTAAAGTTTTTGCATATTTGTATATAATTTTCTTTTATTTATTTAATAATAGTGTTATGTAGACTTTATACAAACTGTACATGTATCGTAGTTACTGAAACAACGGTATGGTACTTAATATTTTTGTCGGTACACACCGGAAAATTATTTAATCTTAATATTGTGTAGTTCTCTAGAATATTTTGGAAGTTTCCGTGTCTATTTTCTTAAAAGGCGAATCAACTAGACTTGAATAATGGTAGAAGAAGAAGCTCCTAAACAGAGCCACCATATTTACACGTACTGTAAATGGTAGAACTTAGTATATTTAGCGGGATACCTCTTTGAAAATTTGTAGTATTTATTTTATTAAAGGGGAAATACGAACATGTCCTTGACGAACGAACAAAACTGGAAATGAGGTAACAATTTTATTGTTGCACTTGCAATTTTAAGCTTCTGAAGTTCCATTTTCAAAAGTAGGTATATGGCAACAACAATAATGACCAAGCCATGGTCGACACGACGTCTATACACAGATTTTCGAAACGCGTGATTTTAAATCGATTAAAAAGAAGCTGTGGTCACCACAGACAGAGAATACTACCCTACCGTTGCTCGAACTCGCGACCATGGCTGCTGAAAAGTATGAGAAACATTGTGCTAAACTTAATTAATAGTAAATATATCGTTTCAGAATTCGTAAAAAGTGATTTCATTTCAATAATAATTGTTAATATCATATTGCCAAATCAATACAAAATTTGATAAAAATCATAAAGCACAATATCTCAACAGATAAATGCACCGTCATGACATATCCCGTGACGTCAATAAATACTCTTCATCTTCCTACGTCAATCTTGTCATGTAACGTCAACTTGGCGCGTCATGCCACGTCATTTGCGACTGCTACACGCGTTGTTGACTTACTAAAATTGCCTTGTTGTGATGAGCCTGTGACTTTTACTATAAGGCTATTTTCTTCTTTAGAATCTCTTTTATCGCTTAGGATAGGGCTTTGAAATGAGCGCTTTATGTAATGAGTGGTGCATAGCTGTTGATTTTTGTGTAGCGTAGGGTTCCTCCCTAAACAGTAAGGGCCCCTAAAGTCTAGATTTTCCATCGCTAGTGCGAGAAAACTATATGTTGAGGCCTTATATACCCCTAAGCCCAAGCCAACGCCACCTGCTAATTGGCACATTTGCTAAACAACGGACGAGACTCTGATGAAATTTCAAAATCGAGCCAAATCGAGATGCATATCTAGTCTAACTGCAGTACTGCTCGTACGATATTGCCTATACCTATAGGTTTTGGAGGCTAGAATGTCAAAGTTCAACAGCAACGCAGTTGGCTGGATAAAAATGGACCCCGGATAGCGAGGTGTCTCCGAGCTTTGCAAGGATGATGAGGATGATGATGATGAAAGTGATGATGACGATGACGATAATGTGTGACATGAAACACGTTTTATTTTTCGTAGGTTCACTACAGGTTTTATACATAAGTATTCAGAATTTATTCATCCGTGATATTGAAGGCCCCATGTTAAATCTTAATAAAGGGTCGGACAGCGAGCATTGCCATTCAACATCAGTTCAACATTCAATATTATTTAGTCTACAAATCGCTAACTGCAAAGCCCCTTAGCCAACCTCTTGAAAGCGGGTAAAAGAGGTGAGATGAATATTATCGTTGTAGATTTTGTAAAAATGATAACAACTGCTGCGGTATATCAATCCCTGTTGCCCTTGGTCTTAGCATAACTTGAGAACGACTTTAATGATTGCTATCACCTTTTTTGTAAAGTTTTCTGGAACTTTTTAGAAGGTTTTGTGACGGGTTCGAAACGCGGAGACTAATGAAATAAAAAAATGCTCAAATCTCAATTTCTGCCTACTGCTACCTACTTATAGGTCGTGGTACAGTCACTAGGCTACATGGATATAATATGGTTCAGCGACCGCGTTGTAAACGGCTTTGATACCTTGTTGATTAATGTACTAGATATTAATCACAAGGTTGTATTGGGCACAGTCGTATATCGCTGAGCTGTCGTATCGTATCTGATACTTTCATGACACGGTCATGGTTTGTCAAGAGGTTCGGCTGCATATAACAATTACATTTTCTAGAGCTCGATTCTAATTTAGACGACCTGTTGCTTAACAGGATTTAATTGACTTTGAATCTTATGCAACGAAATTATGTTTTGGAATTTTTGAAAAAAAATTTTGAGCGCTGCTTGGTTATTTTCTGTGTGATTTATTTGTTTATTTTTGTTTGATATTTGATAGACCAGTTTCCCAATGCTGATGAAAGTTTTAATGTAGGTAATAAAATCACACTGGCATCAAGATAGCGCCGTGTAGTTTTAAAAAACAACTTACAATCAGTTAAGTTCAATTTCAAATACTAAATAAAAGTGACAACACTTGTTTAAAGAGTAGGTATTCCGTATAACACACAGCCTAGTTGATTTGAGCTTTCGTTCTAAAAAGGAACTTATCACCAACACAAAAAGTATAGGTAGTTTTAAAAACAGGTAAAACACTAATTGCTTCAAAATATTATTACTCAGCTAATAATAATATTAACAAATATTATAAACAATAAAAATCATATCACACATTTTTCATCACCCCTTTCTTGTACAAATTGAAATAAAGATGCGAGTACATGATACTCGTAGCATCGCGGTTATTATAACGGTGGCAATGGAGGGGTTGCGTGTTTAATCCCACCTTATGGAACTTGTGGTAAGTTTAGAGAGGTCAGTTCTAATATGCGGAGTGTTAGGAAACACTATATTTTATATACTCCGGGTACACTACATATTGCCATAAAAATTTTTTTTTTTTTTTTTTAAACCGTTTATTTAGCATAACTCACTCCCGATTGTATCAGAAAAGTTAAATGAAATGATAACTTTCACTATAGAAAAGACAGCGTCATATTGCGTGTAGGGTATTTTTTTGAAATTATTGTTTCATTTAGGTACCTTTATAAACAATAACAGTTAAAAGGTACAAAATAAAGGAAAGAAAATAAAAAAAAATCAAATTGTATTTTTTCCCGGAATAATACAAACCTACGGTACCTACTCGGAATAGTACAAACTGCTTTTGACTTTGGAAGCGTTTCTCTATCACTCAGTATAGCCCGGTTATGTTGTGGCTCCTCTTCTTCAGGACAGTCAATCTTGCCACCTCGCGTGTTAACCGATACACTTGTTGATTATCGGATAAGACTATGTGGCAGATTTTTCTCTTGTTGCGATATATGGGGTCATAGGGCAGTAGCTTCGATCAAGTCGAATCGAAAGTAAAAGAAAGGCACATACAGACATTCTGATTTAATACACCAGATGAGTTGGAGGTACTTCGGTCAAAAGTAGTAAAAACTATTTCTAATTATTCTACTGTACGTATATGTACTTACTATTTGTAAAAAAAATAATCCATATATTATGTACGTGAAGGGACTTTAACTACTAGTATATTAAATAGGCAGAGCAAACTTTACTTAATCCTTTAATTCATAGCTTTGATAGGATCAGCCGTCACGTTATTGGTCTCATTAGTTTGAAACGGTCTCAAATGTAATTTCTATTTGTTTTTGCAATGAAAGGTTTCATAATTGCCATAATTTATTTAAGCGTCCCCAATCCAATGTCGGCAGCTTTACTTATTCACGTTTCCCGTGTTGGAGGAATATGATAAAAATGAGAGAGAGAGAGAGAGAGAGAGAGAGATAGAGAGAAGGAGATACTTGTGCAAGTAATAATATATTCTACTGTGCATTGGCTGAGTGAATCTAGAATTCAATTTGTGTGCTAATTTCTAGAGAAAAACCGTTATGCAAGTTACGTCAGTAAGTGAAAAGTTTACTCATTTGCATTTGATTTTAGAATTGAAACAATGTCTATAGTAAGAAATTAGTATCATGCGAATAAAGTCACTTAGTAATTAAATAGTAAATAATTTTATAAACACGATAATTTTTTTACATTTAGGTTGCATGCTAAAATAAATAGTGACGGCCTAATCAGATGCTTTGTCACGCTCCGCTTAAAGGGCCATGCAATTTAATTTGATATCATACATATGTATAAATTTTATATTTCAATAACGCGTGAAAAACAATTATGTCTGCAACTACAGATACCCTAATATAAACAAAACTCACAAGGTTTCCTTTCACAAAAATATCGAGTGATATTTTCAAACTAGTAGTGATGTGATTTCTTAGACGTCAAAAATGTATTAAAGTGGTTTCAATACCTTCTTGGCCCTACGCGTAGACAAAAATATAAAGCACTGTTGTTTATCTACTTTTTACCCGACTGCGCGACTCAAAAGAGGGTTATCTGTTTATTTTATGTTTATTAATTGCGACACGGCAATTTTACGGCAAATTTGCTGCGTCTTTCTTTTCTTGTTTTAATATCCTCACATTTTATATATATATAAGTAAACTCACGCCTATATCCCCGAAGGGGTAGGCAGAGGTGCTAGCACCCACATTTCGCCAGTTTATGTTTTGATCCCAATGTAATAGGTGGCGAGCCTATTGCCATTAACCGGGTAATTTTAAACCTGCGATAAATACACACATTACTTCGAAAAGTAATTTGTGTGTGCCATGGTAAAACCTGGGATCGAACCCGAGACCTCGCCTCAGCAGTCCATTACCCATACCACTAGGCTACCGCGTTTATCACTCTGTAACGGAACAAATTCCATTACATTTAATAAACAAATTAAAATCTTTAATAGAGCGCCACCTAGTATGTGAGTAGGGGAAGTATCTAATTAGGTCAATAGTCCTGTATTGAATTACGAGGTGGTGAAATAAAGTAGCAGGTAATGTATATCAAAATCCGTTAGATGGCGTTGAAATAAATAGGAGAAATTAAAATTCAAAATGTTTATTAAATTATTGAAATACTTACAATGATTAAATATGGATATAAAATTATATCTTTACTGATAATTTGAGTATAATAACTTATTTTGATCATACATTATTATATTAAAACAAACTATATGACAATAAACAATGATCTAGAATTAGATATTGATAAAATTGTACCTTATAACGAATTAATGATGGGTGTAAACTTATATTGGAATTGTACTGGTTTCTGAGTCTGCATTGGACATGTATATGTATATATATATTCATTTGTCCCATGTAATATGTTCAATATATTCCAAAATTGTTATTTCACTGATTCATAGGTTGTGTTACCGGTTGAACAAGGTGTGAATGTGCGATATACGTTATACGTTATCGTCTTGTCCATCCTGAAAGCAAATAAAATACAATAATAAAGAAACATAACAATAAATAAATACTTATGTACTTAATTATATTAGCTTACCAGATGGGATTTGAGTTTAAGTCGAGTTGAAAGTTTGAAAGTCATACAGTTGTATTCCTTATGTTCGGATTATTCGTTAATTCTTTATTGTAATCTGTGTGTATACTGTATGCTGTAATAAAATACACAAGAACAGGAGGTTTGATAAGTTTCAACGATTGTTCAAACGTAAACAATGGCTTGATTGGTAGTCGGGTGTACGTTGGTTGGAGAATTGTCATATAGATGTGATTTTAATTGGAAATATGTTTTAATATTTAGATTAGATTATTCATTATTCCAGTAGTGATCGAGACTATTTGTTTGATAATTAAACTAATAAAAGTTGTTATATGAATACTGGGTGCAGCAAAACATAGACGATGTAGCCGCGTGAAAAAAATCACGTTCGGGAATTGACAATAATTTATCATTTCGTGATATAGATGCGTTTTGTTTGATTAATTTGAAATGACCAAATATTCTATGGTTTTAAATTGAAATTACATTAAGAAAAAATATATGAGGGGAATTAGTAACAATCTGGATAAATAGATCGTTCAAAATATTGCTTCAATTGAGCGAAGGATAAAAAAATAAAATAAAATAATAATATTGAAATTGTCCTGGCAACTTGTGGGCGTGGCCGGAAGCTAGTCAAGGATTATGCAAGGATCTATTATACTAATTATCTGAGAATGGTTCGTTGTGGGATATTAATATTAATATTTGATTAGAAAATATTGATATTTGTTTGAAAACATTTAAATAAGTCGATTGGTACGATATGACGTTGAAACTTGATAATTGTTATAATATAAGTAATGAATAGTCAACATTCGGGATTCAATGGAGGGAAATTGTACACATAAGGATTTGATAGTTTAAAAGTATTAATTATCTAAGAACAGTTCGCTGAGAGATATTAATATTAGTATTTATTTAGAAAAGCATTAACATTTGATTGAAAAACATTAAAATAAGTCAATTGGTATAATATTACGTTGAAACTTTTAATAACTAATATAATGTAAGTAATAGGGTAATTAACATCCGGATTTGAAAGGGGTGAAGTTGTCATCAACAAAGAATTGGGAAGAAGGAAGCGCCACTTGGGATCTTCACTTGACTTCTGGAGCGCTGGGGGGGATGAGACATAGAGATCATAGAGAGCATTAGACTGGTGAGACGCTATTTATTACATGGTGAAATGGGATCTTTATTGGGGTTTAATTCTAGTTATAGTGGTGGGAATTTCTTGTAAATTGTTTTGTTTCTTCTGTTATAAGTGTTATTAATTATGGGCTTTATAATTTGCATTCAATCTATTAATTTTATAAAGTCGTAACGCCATGTTGGAAATTCTACGCGGTTTGTTGAAATATTTTGGGGTAATTTTACATATTTATTGGGAAATAGAGTTTTAATACGTAAAATATTAATGATTAAATTTATTTTGTGGGTTGTGAAGCATTTAATGTGTAGGGTGTTGTAAATTCCTAATAATAATTTCTATGTTGAGAACTACACATAATAGGTATAGCGTTATGAGTGGTAAGTAAGTAGGTACCATCTTGAAGGAACTAAATGTGATATTATCACCGTGGTGTTTAGACGAAATTCAGTAATAACGCAGTGAAACAGTGTTAACTAATAAAGCAAGTAAATAAAATCAGTGATTATTTGTGAGATAAGTGTTGTTGTGTACAAAGTTAAGTAAAATTTAATATAACAATGGAACTATCTGTGAGTGCTTTTAGATGCATTCTGGAGTTGATGTTTGTTTAATTTGCTATGATCCACTCAATTAGAATCAAGCTTCGCACACATTGAACGTAGAAACGTTACTGTCTGTGATCATAACTAACCAGGCTAAGTGCTTGAGCCCTCACGGTAGATGAGACCCTTCCAACTATGGAACTGCTCGAAAATTGTTTAGCCGAGAGAACTATCTCTTTTGCCAGGTCCCTGGATATGGGATGAGTGCAGTGGTTCGTAACAATGTGAACAGAGAGAATGACCTCTACATAACGAGAACCTAATACTTGTATCGAATATTTTACAGTGAGCTGGTTGATAGCACATTAGACTCCGCAAAGTATAAAGTGAATTAATATTTGAGCTTTGTACAACTTAACACGCTGTTTCATAAATGAAATGTAGGCGTTAATACTACATGCACTTGTATCATAGATGCATAGCATTATTATAAAGTCCTCACGTGACAACCCATAACTGACTTGATAAAAGTATTATTGCATTTATTAGATTATATAAATCTGGCACATAAGTACCTATTGATTGAGTCCATAAGAGACAAATATCATCAGAAGTAAAATACTTATAGCACTATTAGGAGTAAATATACAATTCTAATAGTTTATCCTAATAAGGATCTGGGGCAAAGGTACCGAGGTGTCTTCGGTATAGGCGGAAGAACCTGTACGGACTTTCAATACCTATATAAAGACACAGGAGGAACCAGTATACAGGCTGGGTTTCACTATGACAGGCGAGAGAGGGGCCTTTCATCAAAACCAAGGGGGGGATCAAAATAACCATTTACCATCAGGTAGGCACTGTTAGGATATTAGGTATAATTCATACTTAGGAACATATAACCTTCCACAACTTAATCTTTGAATAGGGATAACTTAACTTAATAATATAAAGATAATCACTTACCATCAGGTGGGCATTGTTAGAATATTACGTAGGTATAATACATATTTAGGTACAACTAGGTTTCACAATCTAATTATTGAATAGGAATAATTAATTTCATAATATAAAAATAATCACTTACCATCAGGTACTGTTAGAATATTAGGTACAATTCATACTTAGGAACATATAACTTTCCACAACTTAGTCTTTGAATAGGGATAACTTAACTTAATAATTTAAAAATAACCACTTACCATCAGATGGGCATTGTTAGAACATTATGTATAAAACATATTTAGGTTCAATTAGGTATCACAATCTGACTATTGAATAGGAATAATTAATTTCATAATATAATAATAATCACTTACCATCAGGTGGGCATTGTTAGAATATTACGTATAATACACATTTAGGTACAACTAGGTTTCACAATTTAATTATTGAATAAATACAACTTAGCTTTACACCTTAGGGTAATCGCTTGCCATCAGGTGGAATTCGTTTGTGTGATATTATTATTCTTAGGAATAAAAAGTAAGGTTCCTTTCATAGTTCAGTCATTTAAGTAGGTCCAACTTAATTTAATACCTCAAAATAATTACTTACCATCAGGTGTGACTAGATAGGATGACGCATATTCATAATAGTAAACAAATTAATTTAATTTAATTATTATTCAATTGAGTTCTTTAGGTTATAATATATCACAGTTTGTCAGGGGTAAACTTAGGAGATTGATAGTAGATTTCACATTCCGCACCTTATAGAACTAGGATTACTATGGAACATGATAAGGGTTCCTAATAAAGCTACTAGACGAATCACTGGCCAATTCTAGTAGTTAGTAACGTTATAATAGTGATAGTGTAGTACCTACTAAGATAGATTCTAGATAGGTTCATATCATTTAGTGTTTCGGAGACAAGTAGGTACAGTAGTAGGTGAAATTGGATAGAAGCCTAGGTTATGTTGGGTTATATATATATATTAGGTTATATATTATTTAGGATATATATTAATTAGGTTATATATTATTTGGAATATATATTGTTTAGATTATATATTATTAGGTTATATATTATTTGGGTTATATACTATTTAAATTATGTATTATTTAGGTTATATATTATTTGGGTTATATATTATTTATGTTATATATTATTTGGGTTATATACTATTTAAATTATAAATTATTTAGGTTATATATTATTTAGGTTTTATATTATAATAGGAATAGGTAATTTATATATCGTTCTAGGGTAAAAGTAGGAAATAAAGAAAAACAAATAGGGGGGTGTTAGGTTAGGTAGGAAACGCTACAATATGGTTTGCCGTGACCAGGATTCGAACTAACCTTAGGTTTAAATTATTTTATTCATGTTGAGTTAGGAAGGTAAAATCATGTAATAGGTACCTACAGTCGACAGAGTAAATGAGATGCCATATCTCTTTTAATGATTAGGTATAGGATGTTATGCGTTGTTATAATAATTTAGCTATAATGAACTATATAGTATAGTAATAATAATTTCAAGTTATATTTAGTAAATAAAAATAAAATCAATATAAATAAATTATGAATATATTCATAAATTGGTTAGTGTAAATTATATACATAAAAGAACTAAGATTAGATATTATTAGGTAGATAATAAAATTTACTATTATTTATTTAGAAAATTATGATATGTAAGGGTATTATATTAGTAATAATAATTTGATAGACGGTATATACTTACATATATACCGTACAATTTGTTGCCGTATAATAAATAGGTAAAAGGTGGGAATGTGATTTTGGTTAGGAATCTTTAAATTTAACTTAGTTATTTGAGTACTCAGAATTATAATGGAATGGGGTTCGTTAGATAAGAATAATAGTAAAAGAAATAATAATAATAAAAAAAATATACCCGAGTACGAATTTAGTCACAAATACATAATATCTACTATATTATAATGGAGTGGGGGGGTCGTTAGATTAGAATAATAATAAAAAGAATAATAATAATAATAAAAAAAAAAAAAATATGCTCGAGTACGAATTTAGTTACAAAAACATAATATCTACTATATTATAATGGAGTGGGGGTCGTTAGATTAGAATAATAATAAAAAGTATAATAATAATAAATAAAAAAAAAAATATACTTGAGTACGAATTTAGTTACAAAAACATAATATCTACTATATTATAATGGAGTGGGGGTCGTTAGATTAGAATAATAATAAAAAGTATAATAATAATAAATAAAAAAAAATATACTTGAGTACGAATTTAGTTACAAATACATATATCTACTATACTATAAAGGAAGGGGGGTCGTAAAGTAATTATTAAGTACAGTAATTTATTTAAGTATAATAGTTAAGCACAGCTACCATCCCTGGTGTGTGCGGGGGGGAAAGAGAATGAGAAATAGCATTTTACTATCCTTAAAATAACTCATTAAACTTGCCGTTTATTATTGTATTAATATTTGATGAGAATGTGATTAGATAATTGAAATTAAAATGAATATTATTATTTTAGGATTTTAGAAAATATTTAAAAATGGCACGTTGAATTACAGAGGGGTTGGGCTATAGAGATTTAAAACCGAAAGAATTATTTATTGATAGGCAGATAATAGTTTGCTTAAGAGAGCAGGCTAGGGAGAATTTAGAAATTGCAGCTAACCAACGGGGGGGGGGGGGGGGGGAATTTAATAGTAGTAAAAGAATAATAGAATACCAAATAGGTGATTTAGTAAAGATTAGGAGACTAAATAAATCTAATACTGTGCTAAAATTAACAAAGAAATTTGAACCAATATAATATATGAAGGGCCTTATGTTGTAGCAGAGAGTCCATTTCGTAATGTATATATTTTTAATGGATCCACATATTAATAAAATACGGGGAAAATATAATGCTATACATTTATCTAAGTATTATGTATAATCCTAGTGGAGGAGGCTGGATCGGGGAACTAGTGATTAGTCACGGTAGAAAATATGTTAATTCAGTTTCTTTCGAAAGGTTTTATTAATACTTTTGTGAAATCAATAAAGTTATAGCATAGATAAACATAGTCATTGTTAAATGTAAAAGTAAATGTCTTAGGTATAAAGATAAATATAATGAATGGAAGTGAGAAAAATACTAGGGTGCGATTTTAAATTTTATTCGAAAAAAAAAAAAACAAATATTCAGCTATTTTAAACGACAAATAAAACGTTGTTGAGTACGACATTATATTAATTAAAATTAATAAGATTTTTAGTGAAACTTGTTTTGTTTTGAAAATATTTAAGCAAAATTTAATTGTTGACATGAGATATTGTCAGATAAAAGTATCGTTTGATTAAAACAAGTACATATATTACATGGGAGTTGTATTACATACATAGATAGATTTTTTTATAATCTTTGTTTAATTGAGTAGGAATGGTTAAATTGATTTTGTTACTGTTAGAAATTTCTTAATTTTTATTCAGTGAAGACATAAATTTTTGTTTAGTGGAGTAGAAATGGTTAAATTGATTTTGTTACTGTAAGAAACTTTCTTAATTTTTATTCAGTGAGAAGAATTGTTTCCAATTGATTTTGGCATTGTAAGAATTTTGTTTGGAATTGGACTTTTATGGAAGGTAAATATTTTATTTGGTGGAAAAGGGGTGAAGCCCATCTGATAGATTGGGTGGGTGCCAAATAAAGAAAGGAATTGCATTCATTTATTTTCATTATTCAAAATAAAGATAAAGTTAAGTTAATAATCTCACACTTGGAAAAAGATTGTAACGACCTACTTTTTCTGTCAGATGGAGGGGAGCAGGGAGGCTTTACCAAAAAAAAAAAAAAAAAAAAAATATTTATTTACTTTCCATAGATGTCAAGGGGGGTTAGTCTGAGGGAAATAGAGTAGGGAATGAAATTTTATTCTAATTAAAGGATTTAGTCACCCTAACAATTTTATAATGCTGATTGGTTGGTATTGAATGACCATGCTAGGAAGGTTCTGGTAGAATATCTGGGAAAAAAAAAAAAACTTTGGTATAGCATGATAAGGGATGTATGAGTTTCGGTGAAGAATGATGAGATGAATGAAGCTAAAATCAGTATGGTGGACCATCCCAATTAGCATTATTTATCTATAATACAATTGATCAGATGTATTATTGAGAGGGCAGGTTATGCTTCACTTATGTGCACGCATCACAAATCGGGTTCATGAAGGTAAAGCTTAGAAGTTAGGTTAGAAAACAAGCGTACCATTGAAAGGGCCTTCATGAATTCGCAACTAAACAGGTTAGGCTATAACTAAGCACACTTTACATACACCAACTTCAATTTGAATGGCTGGTCGAATTGAATCAGGTGGGGTGAAGTCGTATGTACTCATTATGTTTGTCAGTCATTGGAATGACTCGTTTTAGGGGAAGATTGTAATGAACTGTAGTAAGAACGTAAGGTTGGTTCCATCTCAGGACATTACTTTCAAATGACAGCATTGGAGTTTGACTCACAACCAGACTTCTCCCACTGAAACTTGTCATAATCCGACGCAGGGATAATGTTGTACAGAGATGCAACCATCAAGCTTGATTTCGATGTTGATTAGGGATTTAATTTGGACGTTGGTTGAAAAATTACACACCACATATAATGTGCAGAAGATGAATCATAACTGGAACTGGCTAAGTTTTGTTTCGCATATGGGAAGAGGGAGGCTAGTTATAATCTTAAGTTAGTGTGAATCTTCACTACGGTCTATAGCTTAGCATTATACTCTGCATGAAGATTCAGGGGGTCGGGATGTAACGGAACAAATTCCATTACATTTAATAAACAAATTAAAATCTTTAATAGAGCGCCACCTAGTATGTGAGTAGGGGAAGTATCTAATTAGGTCAATAGTCCTGTATTGAATTACGAGGTGGTGAAATAAAGTAGCAGGTAATGTATATCAAAATCCGTTAGATGGCGTTGAAATAAATAGGAGAAATTAAAATTCAAAATGTTTATTAAATTATTGAAATACTTACAATGATTAAATATGGATATAAAATTATATCTTTACTGATAATTTGAGTATAATAACTTATTTTGATCATACATTATTATATTAAAACAAACTATATGACAATAAACAATGATCTAGAATTAGATATTGATAAAATTGTACCTTATAACGAATTAATGATGGGTGTAAACTTATATTGGAATTGTACTGGTTTCTGAGTCTGCATTGGACATGTATATGTATATATATATTCATTTGTCCCATGTAATATGTTCAATATATTCCAAAATTGTTATTTCACTGATTCATAGGTTGTGTTACCGGTTGAACAAGGTGTGAATGTGCGATATACGTTATACGTTATCGTCTTGTCCATCCTGAAAGCAAATAAAATACAATAATAAAGAAACATAACAATAAATAAATACTTATGTACTTAATTATATTAGCTTACCAGATGGGATTTGAGTTTAAGTCGAGTTGAAAGTTTGAAAGTCATACAGTTGTATTCCTTATGTTCGGATTATTCGTTAATTCTTTATTGTAATCTGTGTGTATACTGTATGCTGTAATAAAATACACAAGAACAGGAGGTTTGATAAGTTTCAACGATTGTTCAAACGTAAACAATGGCTTGATTGGTAGTCGGGTGTACGTTGGTTGGAGAATTGTCATATAGATGTGATTTTAATTGGAAATATGTTTTAATATTTAGATTAGATTATTCATTATTCCAGTAGTGATCGAGACTATTTGTTTGATAATTAAACTAATAAAAGTTGTTATATGAATACTGGGTGCAGCAAAACATAGACGATGTAGCCGCGTGAAAAAAATCACGTTCGGGAATTGACAATAATTTATCATTTCGTGATATAGATGCGTTTTGTTTGATTAATTTGAAATGACCAAATATTCTATGGTTTTAAATTGAAATTACATTAAGAAAAAATATATGAGGGGAATTAGTAACAATCTGGATAAATAGATCGTTCAAAATATTGCTTCAATTGAGCGAAGGATAAAAAAATAAAATAAAATAATAATATTGAAATTGTCCTGGCAACTTGTGGGCGTGGCCGGAAGCTAGTCAAGGATTATGCAAGGATCTATTATACTAATTATCTGAGAATGGTTCGTTGTGGGATATTAATATTAATATTTGATTAGAAAATATTGATATTTGTTTGAAAACATTTAAATAAGTCGATTGGTACGATATGACGTTGAAACTTGATAATTGTTATAATATAAGTAATGAATAGTCAACATTCGGGATTCAATGGAGGGAAATTGTACACATAAGGATTTGATAGTTTAAAAGTATTAATTATCTAAGAACAGTTCGCTGAGAGATATTAATATTAGTATTTATTTAGAAAAGCATTAACATTTGATTGAAAAACATTAAAATAAGTCAATTGGTATAATATTACGTTGAAACTTTTAATAACTAATATAATGTAAGTAATAGGGTAATTAACATCCGGATTTGAAAGGGGTGAAGTTGTCATCAACAAAGAATTGGGAAGAAGGAAGCGCCACTTGGGATCTTCACTTGACTTCTGGAGCGCTGGGGGGGATGAGACATAGAGATCATAGAGAGCATTAGACTGGTGAGACGCTATTTATTACATGGTGAAATGGGATCTTTATTGGGGTTTAATTCTAGTTATAGTGGTGGGAATTTCTTGTAAATTGTTTTGTTTCTTCTGTTATAAGTGTTATTAATTATGGGCTTTATAATTTGCATTCAATCTATTAATTTTATAAAGTCGTAACGCCATGTTGGAAATTCTACGCGGTTTGTTGAAATATTTTGGGGTAATTTTACATATTTATTGGGAAATAGAGTTTTAATACGTAAAATATTAATGATTAAATTTATTTTGTGGGTTGTGAAGCATTTAATGTGTAGGGTGTTGTAAATTCCTAATAATAATTTCTATGTTGAGAACTACACATAATAGGTATAGCGTTATGAGTGGTAAGTAAGTAGGTACCATCTTGAAGGAACTAAATGTGATATTATCACCGTGGTGTTTAGACGAAATTCAGTAATAACGCAGTGAAACAGTGTTAACTAATAAAGCAAGTAAATAAAATCAGTGATTATTTGTGAGATAAGTGTTGTTGTGTACAAAGTTAAGTAAAATTTAATATAACAATGGAACTATCTGTGAGTGCTTTTAGATGCATTCTGGAGTTGATGTTTGTTTAATTTGCTATGATCCACTCAATTAGAATCAAGCTTCGCACACATTGAACGTAGAAACGTTACTGTCTGTGATCATAACTAACCAGGCTAAGTGCTTGAGCCCTCACGGTAGATGAGACCCTTCCAACTATGGAACTGCTCGAAAATTGTTTAGCCGAGAGAACTATCTCTTTTGCCAGGTCCCTGGATATGGGATGAGTGCAGTGGTTCGTAACAATGTGAACAGAGAGAATGACCTCTACATAACGAGAACCTAATACTTGTATCGAATATTTTACAGTGAGCTGGTTGATAGCACATTAGACTCCGCAAAGTATAAAGTGAATTAATATTTGAGCTTTGTACAACTTAACACGCTGTTTCATAAATGAAATGTAGGCGTTAATACTACATGCACTTGTATCATAGATGCATAGCATTATTATAAAGTCCTCACGTGACAACCCATAACTGACTTGATAAAAGTATTATTGCATTTATTAGATTATATAAATCTGGCACATAAGTACCTATTGATTGAGTCCATAAGAGACAAATATCATCAGAAGTAAAATACTTATAGCACTATTAGGAGTAAATATACAATTCTAATAGTTTATCCTAATAAGGATCTGGGGCAAAGGTACCGAGGTGTCTTCGGTATAGGCGGAAGAACCTGTACGGACTTTCAATACCTATATAAAGACACAGGAGGAACCAGTATACAGGCTGGGTTTCACTATGACAGGCGAGAGAGGGGCCTTTCATCAAAACCAAGGGGGGGATCAAAATAACCATTTACCATCAGGTAGGCACTGTTAGGATATTAGGTATAATTCATACTTAGGAACATATAACCTTCCACAACTTAATCTTTGAATAGGGATAACTTAACTTAATAATATAAAGATAATCACTTACCATCAGGTGGGCATTGTTAGAATATTACGTAGGTATAATACATATTTAGGTACAACTAGGTTTCACAATCTAATTATTGAATAGGAATAATTAATTTCATAATATAAAAATAATCACTTACCATCAGGTACTGTTAGAATATTAGGTACAATTCATACTTAGGAACATATAACTTTCCACAACTTAGTCTTTGAATAGGGATAACTTAACTTAATAATTTAAAAATAACCACTTACCATCAGATGGGCATTGTTAGAACATTATGTATAAAACATATTTAGGTTCAATTAGGTATCACAATCTGACTATTGAATAGGAATAATTAATTTCATAATATAATAATAATCACTTACCATCAGGTGGGCATTGTTAGAATATTACGTATAATACACATTTAGGTACAACTAGGTTTCACAATTTAATTATTGAATAAATACAACTTAGCTTTACACCTTAGGGTAATCGCTTGCCATCAGGTGGAATTCGTTTGTGTGATATTATTATTCTTAGGAATAAAAAGTAAGGTTCCTTTCATAGTTCAGTCATTTAAGTAGGTCCAACTTAATTTAATACCTCAAAATAATTACTTACCATCAGGTGTGACTAGATAGGATGACGCATATTCATAATAGTAAACAAATTAATTTAATTTAATTATTATTCAATTGAGTTCTTTAGGTTATAATATATCACAGTTTGTCAGGGGTAAACTTAGGAGATTGATAGTAGATTTCACATTCCGCACCTTATAGAACTAGGATTACTATGGAACATGATAAGGGTTCCTAATAAAGCTACTAGACGAATCACTGGCCAATTCTAGTAGTTAGTAACGTTATAATAGTGATAGTGTAGTACCTACTAAGATAGATTCTAGATAGGTTCATATCATTTAGTGTTTCGGAGACAAGTAGGTACAGTAGTAGGTGAAATTGGATAGAAGCCTAGGTTATGTTGGGTTATATATATATATTAGGTTATATATTATTTAGGATATATATTAATTAGGTTATATATTATTTGGAATATATATTGTTTAGATTATATATTATTAGGTTATATATTATTTGGGTTATATACTATTTAAATTATGTATTATTTAGGTTATATATTATTTGGGTTATATATTATTTATGTTATATATTATTTGGGTTATATACTATTTAAATTATAAATTATTTAGGTTATATATTATTTAGGTTTTATATTATAATAGGAATAGGTAATTTATATATCGTTCTAGGGTAAAAGTAGGAAATAAAGAAAAACAAATAGGGGGGTGTTAGGTTAGGTAGGAAACGCTACAACTCAATTGTGTAATATAAAAATATATAAAATAGTTATTATTTTTAAATGCTATGCAATGTAATGCTTAAATAATAAGATCGATAAATGGTATATCGAAATTATTCGACTGAACAAAATTTGAGGTATAGCGCACGATTCAGTTGTGGAAATAAATTCAATTAACTTTTGCAATTACTTTGGATGGTTGCTTTCAACATTCAGTGTTGGTCGCAGTTGTGTCAATTTGTTGATTGATTACTTTATATTTAATATTGAATTACTATAGACAAAGTTGAACGGATTGTAGGTATGTCAAACCTCTCAAGTAAAACAATAGAATATACAAATTCGAGAGTTGGAGAGTGGAGTCTCTAATTCTGACTCTAAGCTCTTTCTTACATTGGGTAACTCAAATACAATACAAGAAAATGCAGGTCTTTTTTTATATGTCTCATGTAAAAACGGCCAAGGTATCCAGTAATTTGTCCAGTAACAGTAAAAATGCATAATCTCACCTCCGGCAATCAAGGACCCATGGACGGCGTGCGTTTTGGTCGGTTCGAGTCCGACATAATCACTTCCATCGGTTTTGGTGGAGGTGGTATCCGTGGGGATTATGCGCAAGATAAAAAAAAAAAAAGTAACAGTAAAAATGCAGTAACTGAAATGGAACTAACCCGAAAACAGTATTAATAATTCTATAAGACCATTGATAGTGGAACTGGAGAACCATTTACAATTAAAGTGTAGAAAGAGTTTTAATAGTTTACATATTAAATGAGTTGTCTGTACAAAAGATTACAATAAAAAGGCCAGTTAAAACCACGCGGTAGATGTGTATGAAAGGCTTAATGACAAAGGGTCATTAGCTGTGTAAAGACAGAAGCAAACACAGACAGAAAATCGTGGGTAGTTCGCATGTAGGTACTCAGACATTTTTAAAGAATAGCACGTTTTATTCTTTGACACTGAGGTATTTGTTGTCTAGATCTTTGCAATCTTCAATTTAACTTATGCTTCTAATTTTGAAAAGAATATTACCCAATAAATCTTCTTAATCCCTATTTTATCCGCTTAGTGGTGAGTTTTATGAATAATCCCTTTATAATGGGTGTATAAATATAAAGATACAAAATTGCAGTTTACTCCTCTTTAATACTATATTATTATAAAGAGTATAGGCCCTCTATTTTCGCCATCTCTTTCATATTTGCTCATAAAAGTTATAAAAATATTTTACGTAGACGGCTTTAATTGCTGGCGTTATTCATTGCGGCGGCATTATCCGTCAGAGCATTGTTCTTTCGGCGTATGTAACGAAAACTCTTCTTAAAATATTTTCCATTTTACAAGAAATTATTTTTAAACAATTTTAGAGACCTTATTTGAAGAACACTATACTTTATGATATAGCTGCACTAATGCATGAGATAACATTATAGATGAATCAAGAAACTTTTTATTTTCTTATTTTTCTAACAATGATTTATCGTAGCGTGTGCGCCCCCATAATTCTTTATTTCTATCTTAATAACTAAAATCAACCCTAAAATGCCTTACCGCGGGAATTGTGTAGAATTCATTTACTTAAAACCGAAATATTGTGCGGGTCTTACGCTTAGTCCTTTGTATATAAAATCTGCGAGAGGCCTTTGTTAACCGCAACCACATCCCGGTCCCTACCCGTACAGGTATAAAGAATGCTGAGAAATAGCATTCTTGTTCGCTAATAACTATCTATAGGAAAAGTTTCACGATTGCGTTGATTGAATTTTGGTGTTTGAAGAATTATTTTATGTTCGCAACTGAACGGGCAGAGCTGCCCTCATCCAGTACTAATAGGTAGACTCTCCTCCTCTCTTCATCATCATCCGAACGCCGAATTTGCTTACTTTTTAATGCCGAGCAAATTTCCCACTTTTATCTAACTTGGTTTTACAAGAACGATTACGAATCTTTTATAAGTGCAAGGTAGTATAGGAAGCATGTATAGCAAAATTACTGGACAGGTTAGATAGAATTATTATACAGGTCTTAATTTTTTCAAGATAGTTATCTACGTTTTAAATATAACTTATCAAAGTATCCTAGTATTATGAAAATAAAATGTTCCAAAGTGGACTATATTATTCAATTTACTATTAACTATCCCAGAGAACTAATAGCACTGTAAATATAAATTAAATTGATTATTTTCGCAATTATTCAAGTGGATTGTGGCTGCTTATAATTCAGATAATCCCAGGACTCTACTAAATTATTCACCGACAGGAAAAGCCATTTTAAAATGACATTCTAAGCTTAACCCGAGAGTATTTTGCGAGATGCCAAAACGGTCGTAACAACGTTCAGCATTCGTACAAAACGAATATACAAATACTGGTACCGAGACCCTTTATTTCAGCGCGAAGAAACGGTCTATAATGTCTTTAATTTAGGAAAAACAGGTACGCGGCATCTTAAGGGTTATTTCATACTCGCGTAGAGTCGAAAAGAAATTCTTCAAAATAAAACAGCCAACCAACCAATCGGCGCGGCGTTGCGTTCACCAATCGTTTACAGACGCATATATTTAGTAGAATGCATATGAATTTGCGTATATTTTTTGTCAGAAGTGGCGATAAACATTTCATTGTTGAGATAAGACTGAATCTGCTATTTCAACTTTAATATTTTTGCTGCGATGTTCTTCGATTTTGTGTCAATACCATATGACCCACATAGTATTATGTATTTCTATATAAGAAGCTCGAAATTGTACTAATTAGTTATAATTATCTCCCGTATGAAGATAAACAGTCAATGAATGTGCTGAAGGTTAGGATAATCAGTTGCGAACTTGAATAGTCCGATACTGCCTCCCATTAAACCCCCATATATTTTCGATTTATAGGGTGTCTACAGTTCAGAAAATACAAGGAAATAATTATATTAGGTTTATCATTATTTATTTTACACCAAGACATTTTGATACAATTTGCATATCATAGAAAATATAGACTTGGTACTCGGATGCTTTTAGACTTGTAAAAAATACAAAGAGCTGTATGTTGCGTTGCGTTAGTATTCAAACCTTGCACTTTGGTATCCGTATGGATACATTCACTTTTTTCTTTTCCGAGAGCTACTGCTGTCTGACGATCAGTGCGTGGTATGCGTTAGGTTGGGATAATCAACCTTAGTTCGAAGAACAAATTATTTAACACTAATAACAACAATAAAGCTCTGATTGTAAAACAGATGGTAAAACTTCACCAATAGTGAAAAAGTTGTAGTTAGAAAATTGCTGGTTTTACTTACATTTGGAAAACAGATTGCTCTAATAAAGATGGAATTTTGCTGACGTCCATCAAAAGTGAAAACGAATGGTCACCATAAGAAGGCTGACCATTTATCACGTTTATCTAGATTTCGCACCGGACCGCATCATTTACCTCACGAAAAATCTATAACGGGTACAGTTCAAATACGATTAATAGGTGTCCTGCGAATATTTTGTTCCCATATAGCTGCGGAAGCCCAAGAGAATTATTGCGGTTGAATATACCATAATATTTTAAATGGAATAAGACTGTAGGTTAAATGCAAGATAGATTATTGATTTGGTAGTTATGTTTTAGCTAAACAAATTGTTTTAATTGCGCAAGAAAAAATATCATCATTTAATGTTATTTTCTTAGTTTCAACTCGAAGCGAAGGAGGCTTTCGGCCGCTTACCCAGTTTCCTCTTTTAGTCTTGAGTGACGCGGCTTTTATGGAAGAGATTGTAACTGACGTACCAATCTCAACCACGAGAAGAATCAATGAGCAGGTGTACCAGGTTGCAGGTGAGTTTGCACAGATCTTTACTTCAGTACTAAAAGTCTATACTTCATACTCATTCCAAAACTACTCAATAAAGGTACATTTATTTTCACAAAGTTCCGTTTGCCTAGCACCTAAATGAATTTACACAATAAGCGACTAAAACTGAATCAAACCTCCAAGTGGGTATAAGACTCCAAAATTGAAAATTTTTCTCTTCATAAAAGCCTCCAATGACTTCATAAAAAGAAGATAAAGTTTTATGAGGGTAGTAGTCTTTAAAATATTCAAATAAGTTTTGAACAAGCAGAGTTCTGCATGCATATTGCATGATTGTGGTTGTGTATTTCTTTGTCATTTAAACTTGATATCAATACTTTTTTAAACAAGTTTCAGTACAAAATATACATAATATTCTTCAATTTCTCATATATGTACCTACTGTTAGTTTAAAATTAGCTGATCATAGAAATTAATACATTATAAATAAACGAGTATTTTGGAAACTGTTAACAAAATTAAGTAGTATTATGTTATCTGTGGTAAGGTTAAGAAATTGAACTGTATATATTAAATACCAGCGGTTACCCGAAGATCCTCCCGGGTGGACGTCCGATCCCATTCCCGATGCTCTCCTAGAGTTCAAGGAAAAAAATATAAAAGAATTACCTACTCGAATTGGTCCAGACGTCTTCGAGTTTAGCGCTTAGCACCATATTTCGGGATTCATTTTTATTTATATAGATGGTCTTCCAACCAATGCATAATGTCTTATTTTTCTGTCCTACCATTATACTACTGCTGCCATTTAAACCGCTATAGACATCATTAAAAACAATTCTAGAGTACTTAATTGAAATATAAACAGAAAAGCGGGAAAGCGTTGTATAATCTAATTTATATCCTTATTTAGTATATTTTGAGTGAAAACACGAACGACTCAAGGTTCAAAAATATAAACAATCTACGAATAAAGAACAATTCTTCTTGTTTTAAATTATTAACCTTTATTTAGTGGATTGGACCAAATATTTTTTGTTGATATTCCCAGGTTTAAAAATATATACCTACATAGTTTAAAAGTATAAAGATTAAGAAAAATATATAAATAATAAGTAGGGTTTTATTTATATAAATATCTATATTCAAATATATATAAATAATAATCAGGGTTTATTTCCTAAGATTTGAAGTGTCGAGCAGTTTTCACCTTTAGGTACAGAGTTTGTGTAGTTATTATGATAATAATATCGCTAAATTTTTGCATACATTAATCATTTTGGTCACATGAGGTACGTCACACACCATCATTCTCTGAGCCCATTTCCAACTCAGTTGGGATCGGCTTTCTAGTCATACTGAGATGCGGCTGAACTACGATATTTTCCGTGAAGCGACTGCCATCGAACCTCCGCAAAGAAATTGGCGATATCGAAGTTCTGTAGTTAGGCTAGTAACTTTTGAGAGCTTTTTTTTTGCGCAAAATCCCCACTGATACCACCTCCACCAAAATCGGTGGAGGTGATTATGTCGGACTCGAACCAACCAAAATGCACGCCGTCCATGGGTCCTTGATTGCCGGAGGTGAGATTATAAAAGACATATCTCTCGCACCCCAGCAGACCCGGGGACATCTCTGTTGAGATGACCCTCTTCTCCTAAATTTGAGGGCTCCAACTACCCGTAATGACTGGCACAGATTATTCTTCATATTTTTACTGAGGAAATACTGGTTTGAACGTTACAAGCTTACTTTTTTATTTAAATTCTTGTACAAATCTGTGACACGACGTATGTGAAGGAAAGAAGCACAAAATAGATAGTATGAAAGAAGTAACTAATATTTAATCTGCGGCTATATGCCCCGCAGCCGGCCGTCTATGATACCAAAAACTAATTTCAAATTCCGAACACGTACACTTTTGATGTGTAGAAAAAGTGTCGGTCTAGTCACATAAAACAGCCAGCACTTCAGTTTAGTTTCCCATGGCCGCACCGCAATGAATTATACTATAATTTGTTCTAGTGGATGCCCACACTAGGAACATAAGGATATCACATTAGATGAAACACTATATTGTGTTTTGTAAGTGCGATAGTTCTATCTTTTCTTATTTTGTTTTCGGGTACGTGTTCTGGAGCTAACGCGGACTCCACGAACCTGTTGGATCTTTTGTGTCGACCACAACCTAGCCCCTACATTTGAGAAGGGAAGGCTTACTTAATTAGGGTGGCTATTTCTCTTAATTGTAGGTACATGTAATCCTCTGGTTTGGCCTTGCCCATCCCGAGAAGATCCATTCGTTGTCTTTCTAGGGCGTGACACTCACACAGTAAGCCTGGGTTGTACGACCTTACTTTAACACTAACAGAGCAGTTAAAGGACCGGTCTGGTATAAAACCATTTGACAATTGGTAAAATGACGTCATAACTTAACACTTATTGTAACCGGCCACGCTCAAACGTCAAATTCTATCAAAAAGATAACTTTAACCGAGCTACTAAATACTCTGGTGCAACACATTTAGCCAAACCATTAGAATCAATGTTACTATTACAGTTTAATTTGACGGAAACCTTAACTTTAGCAGGTAGGTGGTACAACTAAGCCTAAGAAGGTACTTTATGTGGTTCATTATGCCAATCTTGCTCAAAATGTATTTTGTGTACCTAGTAGTGATGAAATTATAGAAATATTTATAGATAACTTAATGAATCAATACTTGTTCTTGATATTCATACAAGAGTTAACAATAATAAGTATAATTTGTAACGTAATCAGTTATATTATAAAGCATTTTACAAATATATTTTATGCTGTTTATTCCTTAGCAACCTTTGAAGATGTTGAAGAATTGTGAGTGTATAATAAATTACTAATGCTTTTTTTTTTTTTTTTTTTTTTTTTTTTTTTTTTTTTTTTTTATCTATGGCACGTCAATTTGACTTCACCTCGCCTGATGTTAAGCTGAAGGCAAAGTCCCATGAAAGAGGGTCACCATTGCAAACACGTTCAGTGCTACAATGGTGGCGCTCAGCTTGACGGCCTCATCAGATGCTTTTTCACGCCCCGCTTAAAGGACCCGGGACTGTAGGAAGAAGGAAACACGTGCGCCGGCAAGGAATTCCAGGACTTAATGGTACGGCAGAGAAAAGACTCACCGAACCGCTTGGTTCTTGATGGAATATTCTGTACCGTATGCGAGTGACACCTAAGCCCTGCACGCGTTGTCCTGTGTAGGAAAGGGGAGGGTGGGATTAGTTGGAAGAGCTCATCAGAACATTCACCATGGTAGAGACGGTAAAATACTGCCAAGGACGCAACATCTCTACGCATCTGCAAAGGCTCGAGGGACTCTGTGACCTCAGGACTCCCAATAATGCGGACCGCACGTCGCTGCAACCTGTCGAGAGCATCTAATAAGTACTTTGCGGAGCCATCCCAGAGATGCGAGCAGTATTCCACGCAGGAGCGAATTTGTGTCTTATAAAGAAGACACCGCTGCTCCGGCGTGAAAAAACGTCTCACTCTGTTCAGGACTCCGAGTTTACGCGAAGCTGTTTTGATGATGCTCTCGATATAGTTCTTGTTGTTCAGTTTGCAGCGCACGTCCATACCGAGTATATTGAGGTTATCCTGTAATGGCAGTGGTGTGCTCTGAAGAGTGGGAGGAGGAAGGAAAGGAGATGTCTTTGCTGAAAACGCGCATGCCTGCGTCTTCTTGGCATTGAACTCGACCAGGTTCTCAGATCCCCATTGGGAAACGTGATTGAGGATCCGGTCAAGCCCAGTGACAAGAAGTCGCCTCTTTTCCGCTATATCGGACTGCTTGGCCGCAGAATGTCCGTGGTAGCTCCCGTGTACAGTGCTATCGTCTGCATAGCAGTGGATGCTGCCGGTGGACAGCATGTCATTGATATGCAGAAGAAAGAGAGTGGGTGATAAGACGGACCCCTGCGGCACACCAGCATTTACCTGCAGGAACTCCGATGCTCGTCCATCACAGAGAACGCGAATACGGCGCCCCTGCAGGAAGCTAGCAACCCAATTGCACAGTCTAAGAGGCAGACCGAAGGCTGGTAGTTTGGAAAGAAGCGATTTGTGCCAGACTCTATCGAACGCTTTGGCGATGTCTAGGCTAATAGCCAGTGACTCACCATGCTTGTCCATAGCCTCACCCCAAAGATGGGTAACATACGCCAGAAGATCACCCGTTGACCGTTTCGGCCTAAAACCATATTGTCGGTCATTAATCAGGGAGTGATCCTCTAGGTGGCGCATGAGCTGTGTGTTGATAAGGTGCTCGAAGACCTTGCACAGCACTGAGGTGACGGCTATGGGCCGATAGTTGGCTGGGTCTGAGCGATCTCCCTTCTTGGGAATCGGCTGTACATTCGCCTCTTTCCACGCCGTCGGCACTGTACCCGAAATGTAGGAAAGTCGGTACAGCCGCTGTATGTATTATGTTCTTATTGTTTTTGTCCAATTAGTTGATTTTGATTGTTTTATGAAACCTTGAGTGACTTCTCGAAACGAGGTCACTGGGAATATTTAGTCAGATATCTTCTTTTGTCATTTATAGTAACGCGTCCCATTTCGGTTAAAAGAGATAACATCTTTTTATTTAAGTAAACTTTTTTTTATCGTGCGCAAAATCCCCACGCAAAATCACCTCCCTCAAAACCGGTGGAGGTGATTATTTCGGACTCAAACTGACCAAAACGCACGCCGTCCATGGTTCCTTGATTGCTGGAGGTGAAATTATATTACAAGACATATCTCTCGCACCCGGCAGACCCGGGGACATCTCTCGAGATGACCCTCTTCCCCTATCATTAAGTATACTGCCGAACGATGTCGGCATCGGACAAATAGTTCTAATAGATATAAAATAGTATAATAGATATAATTGTTTTAGAAGCTGTTGTGATTATTTTAACTTCAATTTCCGTCTACCGTTGTACCGTTTTCGTGGTCTGCACTTTAATAATCCTTCTCCATTGGTCTACGTTTCGTATGACTTTTGGTCGTTCAGCAGATGCTACAATGTAATTGAATTTATTTATATTTTCATACTATTTAGGTGGTTGACAAGCACACGGCCTACCTGATGGAAAGAGGTAGCCTATGGACGTTTACAATACCAGGAGCGTCACACTCATACTGCCTTGTATGCATGCTCTTTTGTACGTAGATTACCTCATTACGAATTTCATTAGCTTATTACTCCTTAATTTAGCTTCATTTCCCGTTCACGCGAGATGTATTGATCGCAGACAAAAAAAATAAGTAAAAATGAAACTAAATCGGAATCGGGTGTCAAAAAGGCTATAACTATTATTTCGTTCGATTCCAATGCGTGCAAAAAGGGTCTTTTCGAAGCTATGTGTGTACTTATCGCAGGTTTATAAGTGCCCGGTTAATGGCAATAGGCTCACCACTTATTACATTGGGACCTAAACATAAAATGGCGAAATGTGGGTGCTAGAACCTCTGCCTACCCCTTCGGGGATATAGGCGTGATATTTTTAAAAAAGTAATTAAATTGGTCGGATTGTTTCATCCACCAACAGTGATGACGACCTTACAGCCTAACTTTGTAAGTCATTAAAGAGCTTTATGTTCGTTTAATTTGAATTGTTGTGGTAATTATACACTCCACTTTGACAGACTGATTACATTAATGTTTTAATGATATTTTGTCCAAAGATAATAAACATGTGCTATAACATGTGTACAAAGTGCCCGATCGGGGGCAATAGGCTTGCTCCCTATTACGTGGGATCTTAAATCATAGTTGGCGAAATGTGGGTGTTTAATACACCTCTGCCTATCCCTTCGGGGATTATGGGCATGAGCATATGTATGTTTGTATGTATACCAAAGTGAAAACTTTGGATGTTACTGGGAAATCGTTATGAAAATCGGTTTCAATCGGAATAAGGTAATCTACTGATCGCTGAGGTGCATAGTCACCGTTTGAGCATTTGATGAAGATGATAATAACCATTTTTAACAATATAAATTATTGTCAGAAGGAATGTACATTGAACACAGTGCAGACAACGCATAATACATGACTCTAATGATGTAGTGAATTATTAGTAATATGTAGGTTGTGTGTACACTATTATCAATTCCGCAGCTATAATATCTACTATATAGTAGCCTCAGTAAATCAAAATGGCTTTGTATTCAAATTCTAACATTAATAGGTACGTCTGCTTCAATGCATAGTTATTACTGTTTGCACATCGCGCGTCGATCATTGTACGTAAATTCAAGCTATAGATATATCTGTTTTGTGCAGAACTTTATGTTATATATGTGTACGTAGAGTAAAGGTAAGATTCCGTAGCCTACCACACACCTATGAAAACTGCAGACGCCTAGCAGATACAATGTACCGACAAATTGGATTGAATATGAAAATTTCTTGCTTATTGAAAATTTTTAAATTCCTTGCAGCTTCTCAATGGCGCCATTTAGCCGTATCGAGGTTTAACAAGTAATGTATGTGAAAAAATGAAAAAGTATGAATATAGACAAATGGGTGGATTACGCGACTAACGTTCTTTTATTTCTATGTATACTATGTACAATATGAGCGGTCAAATGGCGTGTCGTGCATTACTTGTTAAACTTTAATACGGATAAACGGCAGTAACGGCACCATCGAAAAGTCTTAACGAATTAAAATAGCAAACAATATTATCACATTCATATCTATATTACGGTACGATGTATCTGCTGCTGCAGAATGTGGTCGACTACGGAATCATACCTTAACAATTAAACATACTGTTGTACATGTGACCTAGTTAAGTAATACTTTGTAACTTTTTAATTGCACTCGTCAATCAGAACTCAGCTAGGCCGGTTTTATTATCATCTCCTTATCGACCTAGTATCCAAAGTACAATCTTTGCACGGGACTGGTAAATGGTTATGAGGAAACGTAATAATCGTTAAAAAAAGTCATCATCAAAAGGCCTTTTTTTCGTGCTGCTGCGTCTTCCTCAGACTCACTCTGTCGCCTTCTTATCGAGCATTACCAGCTCGCAGAAGGAGGCGGTGGCAGCCCAAGCGGTCGTGCATCGTAACGTGAGTTTCGCAACTCTTACTCCTAAGCCCGCCACTAGAATGATGATGGCTGGAGGCATCAAAACTGAAGAAAATTGTAATCCAAGTCTATCATAATAAGAGCTCTTATTTCCAAGTCTCAAACCTTGTCTGCAAGGTGATGACTATTTAGTGAATATGAAAGTCATCGTGCACTTAATACTCGAGAACCGATAACGATATCAATTTATGTTGATAACATATGGCTGGTTGGTTCATGGTATGGTATCAAAGGGACTCCATCTTTGTTCAACAGCTTTTTTAATCACCTTACAAATTGTAGAACCTTAACATTGATACTGTGAGTTTCAAAAATCCATTGAAAACTTCTTCAGCCAGAAGCTTTAAAGAGTATTGCAGCTCTATCATGTAAAATTTTGTCACTGCACCCCTTTCATCATAAACTTGTAATACACATCTGTAATATATATCAATACACATTTAAACTGAATCTGCATATTTTCCATCGCAGAACAAGCATTAAATTATGAATAATATGACAAGTTTAAGTGACAATAATGCGACGTTTATTTTGCTTCAAACATTACGTAAAATATCCCCAGTAGTGCGGTGCGATCTCCACATTCCACGATCCTTTCATAATGTGTTTATATAATTATACATGAAGCTATATGTACACAAAGGTAATATTAAGTTTTATAAGTTAGACCAGCGTCATGACTGCCTTCATAATAATTTAACATTCGCTGAATATAAAAGTGACTTTTTGAAACGGATTAACTGGGTATTGAATATTTCACGAGATTTTCAGATTGGGTAGGCTGTGTATATGCAGGCAGATGTAACACACACGTAGGTACGCAGGGTGAAATACAATTATGTAGACGCGTTTGTAAATTACCTTTTAGTTTATCCACCTATTTACATATTTTAGGTGCATATAAGTCGTTGGTTGTAAGTTGTAGGTATATTTAATTAATCTAGTAAAAAGTATCATTATATATCAACAGGCTACCTGATGAGTATTTGAAATGGGACTTTGTAACAATAGCTAAGATAAGAAATGAAAATCTAAACAGAGCAGTGCATATGAAATACAGAAGAATTCATAAAGACTAAGATTATTCAGATATAATTTAAAAACACTCAGGCTATGTTAAATTAACTAAATTTAACATAACCCGACGCAACGAAGATATTAGTACCTAAAGCTTATTTTCCTTCGCAAAAGTTCATTCAGATTGCACATGCCGCGCAATTTTGACTGCATGCGACTGGATTTCGTAAACGTGTGTTTTAGATTTAATTATTTATTTATATTAATACATAGTAGACACAATTTTTAATCAATACGTCTACGTATTGCCTAAAAATTGTGTCCACTTTCTATTAATACCCTGAACTTTATGATAGTATAAATAATGAGTATAAGTTAATATTAAATTGTTTCTGAAATAATCCTTATTTTAGAAAAAAAGGAAGGAAATTATTCATTATATTTATAATCCTCACGATTTGTATGATATAAATATGACATTTTTAGTGGCTTTAGTTTAAGTACAACTTTCATATTGTGCGAACCTAAATGGGGCTCCAACACAGGATTGAATGCAACGCACACTATTCAGTATGTGCAGCGCTGGTTTTCGGATGGATTTTATGACATTTATCATTCATCATTTTATAACTATAATTAACTAAACTTGTGTGTTACAAAGACTAATAACTAACTCTAACTGACTAAAGACTAATAAAACATAATTGAATAGACTGTAAATAACAAAATTGTGTTTTATCACGTAATTAGGTGAGTTTACTCTACTTGTACGGATGTACAATGATGTCTCTATATGTAGAGGATGACATGCGTGCCAATGGACTCACCACCACAGATGCGCAAGACCAAGCGAAGTGGAAGAGAAAAAGCCGGAAAGCGGACCCCGGACTCCGAGGCGAAGGCTTCGGATGCGACCGGGACTAACGCTAGGATGATGATGACTCTACTTGTACGGATACTACTGATTTACAATTTCTAATAGTAAAAAGAAACACTCGCTACGTAAATTTTGTCATTCGTTTTGCGAACACATAAAGCTATTAGAGTGCGGGAATCACTCTGGTGTGCTGTGCCAATTGTATGCAGATTTATTTAGATACAATTCATTATCTGAGCCTATTCACAACTCAGTTAGTGTAAGCTTTCTAGTCTAGCGAAGATAAGGTTGAACTTCGATATGTTCCGTGAAGCGAATGCCATGGGACCTCCACAACCAACTAGCCTAATCGAAGCAACCAACCAACTAGGCCAGGAGGTGGCCGAACTACCCGTAACAACTTCCTTAAATGTTTGTATGAGAACCAGGACCAAGGGCTTAACGTGCTATCCAAGGTACGACCAAACCAGTGCAAATATATTAATAGACCAAACCGTTCAAGTATACAAATATTCCGCGAACCCGCGCCTCCTGCGAGTATTCGCGTTCATTACCGCCACGTGTGCCTTTTTTTGTCTTGTTTTTTGATACAATATCGATGTAATAGCGCACTTATGGTGACATTTCATACGTTTCTGTATATATATCGATTAGTGGACTTATGCATTTAGTGTAGTGTTGTGATTTTTAAGCGTGAACACAAATGTTTAAAATAGCTTTCGTAGAGACGGAAGTATCAAAAAAACGACCGATAACAAAATTGCAGTATACAATTGGGGGTGCCTGGGTGCGAGAGATATGTCTTGTATAATCTTACCTCCACCAAT
Source organism: Pelosia muscerda (assembly GCA_963691645.1). Classification (NCBI taxonomy): domain Eukaryota; kingdom Metazoa; phylum Arthropoda; class Insecta; order Lepidoptera; family Erebidae; genus Pelosia; species Pelosia muscerda. Next base: position 11,956,625 of record OY829098.1, on the reverse strand, counting down.
CAGGAACCCATTGACGGCGTGCGTTTTGGTCGGTTCGTGTCCGACACAATCGCCTCCACCGGTTTTGGCGGAGGTGGCATCAATGGGGATTTTGCGCACGAAAAAAAAGTAACAATTTGAGGGTTGCAGCTACATAACAGATATAGGGTGTTAGTTTGTTACTGATTGAGTTCGTCAAGAATCTTCTGTACTGTTCATACCTGGGCTTACAGTTTATACTTAATAAGGATAATGTACCTATATTCTAAGAACTAACCTAGTTACGTTCTTTCTTATGAATTTAGCCTATGTCATAAAATTTAACTACTTCAATATCTTTTTATATGACGAATAAAAAATAGTAACCAAATTATTTCTGGTTGCGATATAGTTTTATTCGATAGCTAAGGTACAATTATTTGGACAGAAACTTTCCAGGCATCATTACAATAACTCAGCAAAGTTTCGTTGTCATCAAATACACAGTCTAGGAATCTATAGAAGACGAACAAATACATGTTAATTTATCATTATATTGGATCAATCATTCATATCATTATTTTATAAAACAAAAAAATAACTTTTTCCAACTAAAAGAATAACTTTATCCAGCTTATGCAAGATTATGTAGTAATTATCGGGGTTAATTACCAATATGTACAGCCATTCGCCTGTGCTAGGATAGCGTTTGTCAGTTTTACGAGGGCGAGAAGTCATTGTGTACGAGATCCATCGCCGGTGCAGTATAGCACTTAAATGTATTGTTTGATTCATGTGATAGAAAACCCGCACTGTTCAGTGTCCATAACAATTATGCTTGCCACGCTATAAGCAATTACTCAAGATGCAAATAGTACGCACATAGTACGTTGCGATAGAGTACTTTATAGCGCTATAATTCTTTGTGAATAATTTCCCTGTTGGAAGGTTAAACTTCCACTTAATAGATAAAGGAATCGGTGGGTCGGAAAAATCTGTTAATGGTTCAATAAATATTCCAATACATTTCCATTCTACTCGTGAAATTACCATCTACGTTAATTCCCTTATGGTGAAATGTATTACAGGGTCGAGCGCTACCGGCCGCACAAATTAACATCTCCTTACTTACTCACCTGAAAACTTTGCCTGTCGTGTACCCGGCGGCGCATAGCTACGTCATATTGATGTATTCAACATTGTATCTATTTCACTACATTTCCTATTAAGTTGTAGAATGAACGAAGTAATACCTCTTGCTATGTTGTTAGAGATAGAAGTTGGGTATGTGGCCATGGGTATCTTATTATATACCATATAAGTGGCAATGATGCCAGCCTTCTGAGAATGTTATCACACGAGACATACAATGCCGAGGAATTCCATGACAAGTTTGAAATTAATAAATTGGATATCTTGAAGTATTTGTTTTGTTTAATTATTGTTTTATATTTAGTTTTATTTGATAATTATTTTATTTGACAATATCTGTGCAATATTTTTCTACGAAATTAATCTATGTTAACATATACGTTACATAAACTATTATATAGACGCGCTTCTCATGTGACTGTGAGAGCATGAAAAGATTTTTACGTTGTCTTTTGTTTTCAAATATAAAAAATATGTTTTGCTTCGTCGCTGCATGAGGTGGAGCTAGCTGATATATAATAATAGCGTCGTTTTGCCATTTTGATGCAATCTTTTTCACTAACAGACACTTTTACATCTGTATTTCAATGGTATCATAATAGCTCAGTACGCAACCTGAAATCCTACAACAAAAGATGCGTGGCGTATATAATGACGTTATGTGCACGATTGTATAGATTAAGACGTCTTTCATCACGAACAGGATTATATCGCCCGTCACAGTTCTCAAAGACAAAATTAGATGATTTTAGTCGTACTTCACGCGATATAGGATTAAATAATTAATGACGATGCATACATGCATAAATCTACAGCGTAACTGATTTAACTATACGATTATTTTTACTTTTAAAAGTGCTCACTGATTACCGGCAGATGTTTCTCAATATCGATGTTGAAAAAATTGACTGTCGATTTAATCTTATCTTTCTCAAATTGAATAAAAATGAGCTTACAGGTGTTTACCAATTCAATCGTGATTATTTTAAGCTTGAATCTAGTCGGTACTATGCGTTACGTTCCGTCCGTCGTCGGTTGATTACTCAACTTAGTGCTAATACAGCCGCTTTGTGCCAAAGCTGGAAAGGCTTTGTATGTAATGATGTTGATTGCAATGTCATGTGCGTATTGTCTAGTAGGTCTGTTTGACTTTGGCATGCGGGCTTAATAAAGGAAGTCGGAACAGAAAACTAATTATTAAAATCTAGATAATTCGTAGTTACCATCTTAAACAGTTCATAGAAGTTTTAATATACGAAAAGATGAAATGAAAAGTACGTTAAAATAACTGATAAGGAGGCGATCATGATTAGAAAATGATGACAGTCCCTTTAACTTTGTAAACTGTATTTAAATGTTGTTTATTTCGTTCCGATCACAATTTGTTAAATACCGAGATTAACTGTTGCCGGGGCGATAGGATGTGACGTATTTAGTGATTTTATTTAAAGTTTTTAGCTCACGATCAATTCCCTGGACCACCTTCGTACTTAAGACGGCCGAGGCAATACACACTGGTCTAGTTGGGGATTATTAAATGGAGCGGACATGCAGTGTAACACCACAGATTATGGAGCATAAGGTGCACCTACTGACATATACTAATGTGTCCAATACGCAAGTACACCAGAGAAACTCATGAGTGCCTCTAAGAACGCACCAGCGAAAACGAAATAAGAAGAAGAAGCGGCTTATGATCACTTATGTTTTATCTGTTATTTTGAATCACACTCTACCGTTTCTCAGATACAGTTTATACAGACCGGCTTGTGTCGAGACAGGTGGTAACGGATGCATGCGCAGGATACGAGTCCGTCCAACCCGACGGGAGCTGATCAACCAGCACGTAAAGTCACAGAAATATGAACTTTAGTTGAAAGATACACATAAATTAATTTCCTTCACAGCATTGTAAAATTCTGTCTGGGCTGCCCCGTTGCGAACGACTTCCGTCGAGTTCCGTAGGTGACGGCTTTCTTCCTTTGTCCATGTCCCAAAGTCACGTAGTAGCGATTTCGAATTTTTACAATCTCTTTGCACAAGAGATGCCAACATGAGCGATTGCTGGTATAAGGATGAAATACCTGATGGAATAATGATAGACGTCGTGAAAGTTTAGATAGTTCGTTGAAATAGTTTATTTGATCGCGCAGCTCTTTGATATTATTATAGTGAGGTTTCTTGAAATTACATTTTTTAATTTGTCGGTTAAGGTTGTAAGTACAAGCCTATTGATCACGGAGGTGATCACCGATCCCCTGGGACTTCCAAGGTTTTTAGTATAACGTAAGAAGTTCTATGTATTACGACAAATTCATTTGCCGTTATATAACTTCCTATAAACATGTTTAGGTACTGTAGGTGTTAAAAATAAAAGTACGTATTAATGTAAGTGTTAATATTATTTTAAGTCAATGTACTGACCCTTGTCCTTTTTATTATCGTGCGCATAATCCCCACGGATACAACCCCGCCGGAGCCAGTGTGAGTAGTACCTAATATCGGACTCGAACCGACCAAAACGCACTTCTCTTCTTCTCGTTTTAGGTTGCCAGAGGTGAGATAATACAATACATATCATTACCTATCATTATAATTTAACACTATGTGCACAAAACAAAAAGCATTTATACATACGAATACAAAATATTATAGAAATAAATGTGAAAAGAATTTTGACATTTCTCTTTAATTTTAAGGCGCTCCTTTTAATATTTACCGAGCGACTGGTTACGGTAATAACCGTGCGAAAGTGTCGTAATCAATCATCAATGACTATCGACTAGAGGGAGGTGAGACGCGACCGGAGTCGTTTTGCCATTACTGAAAAATGAGGAAAATACACGCTCTTGAACCAGATAATGTTCATAAGAGTCAATAAGACGGAGCGATACCTCGTTTAATGACAGGGTAGTGATTGGAATAGGACCAAAGATGAATGCTATTATTACAGTTTTATTATACGTTGGATAGGTATTGATAATAAATTGATTTTATAACTTTTAACATTCAAATAACTGTGTTATTACTGACCACGATTTCTTCTTGACTTATTTACTATCTTTTGTTTCAAAGATTGTGAATGTAGTCAAGAAATGTTTTTATAGTACGGATATTTGAAGGGTATATTCCCGGGCCCGTTTCCATTTATAAAATGTATTGCTTCGCCAAATTTCAGCTAAATATGTACAGCCATTTTTGTTTGATACGGTATAAACACCCATAAAATTTTTCTTAACGAGCTTCTGCCACATCGTGTCTTTTAAACTAGATTATGTATGATAAATCGTAGACTGCCTGACGAATATGTTCTGCGATTTAAGATTTAGTGCGTACAAGATTACGTCATCAGATAGATAGAGGTAAAATATACTTTTAAAATGAGTTCGGTGTCTTCTTCTGCACGGAAATGCAGGCGTTGGGCTTTGCGCGAGATAAAAGCCTTCCCGCTTCACAGGTGCCGTTTATCAGTAAACCACTTAAAGCACCGCTTCCCGCTGTTAAACTGTTTTCACTCGAAAGAGTACTTGAGAGTTTGCTTTTTGTAAGACACTGTAAGTGAGAAACTTAAGCTCTAAAACTTTAACTAATACTAAATTGATTCATAACTCGAAAAGTTGAGGATCTAATTTTATCATTTCTCTACAAGGTAATGTTTGTGTATGTGTATATTATGATTAAACAATAACCGAAGTGTATAAGTGACCGAAATTATTAACATTACTCTAACCCCTTTTTGACCTAAGCTAGATTGTTTTTGTTAGGAGTGGATTCTGAAGTGTAATGGCCCAGATTGGTAACTAAGACCTCTCAATCCCGTCTCCTTAACCACTAAGCTAGTGACGCTACATAGTTAAGAACGTATTAGGCGTATACGTATAAATTGGTATGTATATCGAAGACTTTGATACGTACCTACCTGTATCGAGTTTCTTTGTCTCAAATTTATAATTCAGTATAACTTGGATAGTCACAGAGTTCAATTTCAACATTATCAGTTTTAAGGTACAATTTTAGCTAAATATAATTATTAGTCTCAATGAAAAACGAGGTAATTGTAATAATTATTATGATCTTGATCCCAGAGGAATCAGACATTACTTATTTTCACACGGATGAAACCTGAAGTTTTCAGTAGCGTCTCTTGTGCCTTGAATACCTACGCGCTTTGTGGGACTTGCCGAGTGACACCTGGGCAGGTACCAAATGGGAAAGGTAACTAAAAATAAGAATTATTTTACTTAAATTCACATGGCTGATTTTTATATATATCATGTAGAATATTATTTTAAAGTAATATCATAATTGTCAGACACTTTTGATGGACCAGAGCTTTTGTCAGACGCTTTTAAGCTACCATCTATGCTATACGCATGCGCATAGTGCTCTCGCTCTCATACTTCTGGCTGAATAATTTTTGTCTTAGGGGATGTTTGGTCGCTCTAATTTGTCTGACTGATTGAATATAATTTTTAAATAATTACTTCAATAACATATTAAAAAATCAAATAGCTTTTAAGCTACCCAAAAAATAAATGAACTTTAGGTACTTATTCTTACATGTCTGATTTTTTAATATGTTATTGAAGGAATTATTTAAAAATTATATTCAATTAGTCAGACAAATTAGAGCGACCAAACATCCTCTACGACCAAAATTATTCAGCCAGAAGTATGAGAGCGAGAGCACTATGCGCATGCGTATAGCATAGATGGTAGCTTAAAAGCGTCTGACAAAAGCTCTGGTCCATCAAAAGTGTCTGACACTTATGATATTACTTTAAAATAATATTCTACATGATATATATAAAAATCAGCCATGTGAATTTAAGTTAAATAATTCTTATTTTTAGTTACCTTTCCCATTTGGTACCTGCCCAGGTGTCACTCGGCAAGTCCCACAAAGCGCGTAGGTATTCAAGGCACACGAGACGCTACTGAAAACTTCAGGTTTCATCCGTGTGAAAATAAGTAATGTCTGATTCCTCTGGGATCTCACTCTATTATCATACTATCGTGGTGGTGACTTAAGGTGGGAACAAATTATCGGACGCGTCCGTAAGCCGCGGCTGATACAAGCTATCTGGGTAGTACAAATGAACGAAACTGTGCAAACTATCGGTCATAAGTAGCGGATGTGACCTTGAGTCGTCCTTGAGCGCACGGACGTCCGAAAAGAATCTGGCCGGCTGGATATTTTTGCTTCCGCGGCGGACGGTGTGAACGGGGAGCGTCTGTGTGTTGTCTCTGTCGTACACATTATTAAGCCGCGTCCGCCAGCCGCGGCTTATGGACGCGTCCGATAATTTGTTCCCACCTTTACTATGAGAACTTGAGTAATGAGATCCTGGTGGTTAAGTGTAATAAACTATTAATGAAAGAGGGTAGAATGATTTTTGTTCTTAATTACTTATACCAACCCACCATTCTTTTAATTTTTCTTTGATCGGGATCAAAGCCAAAGATCAAAGTCGCACTGTGCAAACAATATAACTGGGAATTATTCCGTTAACCCTAAGTAAGTAATATCTCTAAGTTGTAAAAACATAATAAATTACTTAGAGATCTTAAACAATAACCACTCAGATTATAAATGACAAGCAGAATAGAGTATTTCCTATGCAAAATAAGTGCTACATAAGTCAGTCGCATGACAATCTTACGCACATACATCAAATGTGTTTACCGATTTGAGCCAAGGTTTAATCCAGGTAAATGGGTCTATGGTAAAACAAAGGGCAATGAAACGCTATCTAGTGGAATACTACACCCATAATTAGCGTACTTATGGGAAAAAATGGCATATTGTTTTCCTGGCTTACTTGCTATTCGATTTATCAACGATCTGACATAGGAGCCCGATTAATGAAATTACGTTTTAGTACATTTGTTATTAAATCTTTTGCTTTTCTTTAACTTCAACTTATAAATTAAATTTACTGAATGTAATTGAAAATTAATCAGACTATGAGTGATTTGAAACGATTTTAACAACTCCGTAAGAGTATAACTAGGCTTTGTGATGATAAAGCGTAAATTGACACAAAGCCGATGCCTATTTAAGTTCGTTTTCCTATTAGAATTGAAATTAATTGTTTTGAAAACATTTAAGTACTTGATAAAGTCTCTGATTTGAATTGACGGATATAAATTTAATTTGTATAATTTATATTTTAATTTGTATAAATTGAATATGGGTATAAATATATTTTTAAATTAAGAATATTAGGAAATTCCATCTAAACCTTTTAACTAAGCTTAATCGTTTGTTATAGAAATAGGTTCACGTTGGTTGTGTAATGGTCAGGATTTGAACCTGGGGCCTCTCAAACTTAAGGCCGACGACTTTACCACTAAGGTACCGACTGCACTAGCAAGCACTGCAAGCACTAACTTATCCCGTGTTCTCTGAATATCATCTCGTTAGGTAAAATAGATAAGTAAGAGCATGATCACGTAGGCAACTTACATAATAGATACTTCTTTATACATTGGTTCTTTTTTTTCATTGATGCATTCATTAATTCAGTGTGAACTCCCTCTGCTTAACCAGAGAGGAAAAAGGCATGAGTAAATTCTTTTTTTTATTTTTTAATATTCAAAGATAATCTACATATCGCCACCTAGACCCTTGGTAAGCACAGTTTAACTGCCTTGTGATATGTGTTCAAGAATGCGGATCAACATACCTACTTAGATAATTTTTTTTGTAAATACATAGGTACATATTAGAAACACCCACATAGATACATACATAGAGCCACCCACATACATGTTATGCATAGAAATACATAGAACATAGTAAATGTACAAATACCTGTTTACCTATACACACATACACATCTATGTATCATTCACTAATATGTCACTGTATTACATAGGTAATGGTACTGACATGGCCTGATTGATTTCACGATTAATTTGAGCTGAGGGATGACATGTCTTTTGTGATAATATCTATATGTAGGTAGGCATGGTTTATCTTAGTTACCATTGGTTATTCTCTATATTATCACTATATGATATATAATAATACTCGTTAATAGGTATTTCATCATCATCATCACTTCAACCTGACGTCCACTGTCGAACATCGACCTCCAATCCGACCGGTAGCTATTTACACAGTAGGTATCAATTACATTACATATACATCTATTTATTTAATGCACAGAGTTTGTTTAGCACATTTGATCTCACCAAACTATGTCTAGAATATTTTCATTTAAATTTCGAATCTTCCTTCTATTTTGCATTCGAATAAAATTTCGACCTTAGTACGTAGCTTTAAAAACGAATTTTGGTTCACTTATCTTTTGTATTTTGCGTCGTTTGAAGAGACTGCTAGTCTTGAGATTAGTAATAGCAGATTCGGCACAAATATCTCAAAAATTAAACGACTTCTCTAGTTCGGAGTCGTTGGTTAAATTATGTATTCTTCAATTTATCTGACCTATTGTGGTTGACTTAAAGTGTTACTTGGCATTTCTCAAAGATTTACAGTATCCGTGAGAGAGAACTGTCCTTAATTGTGTGACTATTTTGTTACAAAATCAATAAACTAATTATGTGACAGTTTACTAGTTTTCTATGATTTGATTTCGTATCCAATTTTAAGCGGCTCTATTGGATTCCCGCTTAGGATGTGCGAGATCCTAAATTTCAAATCGAGGACTAGCGCAAGCTTTTTTGAGGTGTGAGTAACCATAGAAAACTAGACAGGTTTTAGGACAAATTTTCCATTCCATTCAACAATTTGCACAGAGAGGAGTGCAGAAGAAATCCTGGTATACATAACTCGTGTCACGGTGTTAAAAGTAGCACACTATCGAAACGGTTCGACTGAAACTTTAGTATATTTTTTATACCACTTGAGTGGCAGACAAGAACGCCACCACCTGAAGGAAAATAGTTATAGAACATTTATGAACGTTAACAACACCAAAGGCGTCACATTTGTGCTGTGCTGCCAACCATAAAGAGAAAGGGAGGAAGTGGAAAGGGTGACGGAAGAAGGTTAAGAGCCTCTCTATGCTGTCAGTACCTACAGAAGACAAAGAAGGGTTTTTGTCTTCTCACTGACAACACAAAACCTGTCCAGTGAGCTCTGGCTACTCTACTCACCGCTGGAAACTCAACACCAGGTTTGGTAAGTCGTAAGTAAACCAATCTACCTCCATCGACCATTTATGTATAAACAAAATAAGTTCAAGCTTGAGTATCGCGTCAATTCAATTGCATTATAGTCACGATTGATTTATTTGATAAATAATATAGATAATTGATAGCTAGAGCAACGTTTGCCGGGTCAACTAGTACTTAAGTCTGTATAAATAAAAAGCAATCGCTACAATCGTTTGTCCGTGCATCACTTGAAAATAGGTCGAGCGACTAGCTGATTCCTTTATGTTGTGTTCGTAATTGTTAGGACAAGGATTGTATAAAATGGGGTCCAATTTTCTTTCATACAAACGTTGGTAGCTCTGTTGAGATATAGAAAATATTTCTTAGCTCTTTTGTGGTAGGACGTTTGCTTACGACTAGTACAGGTTATATTATTAGATGATCTGTGCTATAAGCAACTAATCGTTTTCAAAAGATAAAACTTTTGTAATGTAGGTAAGTTTTTATATATATATTATATAGTAGTTATTTATAAGAAGCTATTTCATAAACCGGTTAATTAGCAGAGCATTGCGTAAATACAATGACACAGCAATGACACACGTACCCCACCTATCCACACTTCCTCTTGTTTTTTGTTATTCTTGTGTTTGACAAACTTCAAAAGGCTTCTATATTCAAAAATACTTCTATATTCATTTGAGTTTCGTCCAATTGTCTATGAATTCGTCTGCTTCAATTTTAGTCACGTATTCAACTGTTTTAATGTTTTCATGTGTACCCCGCATATTCGCATCGTTTATAAATGGATTTTAGAAATTAGTTTTGCAATATGTTCGTTTTTGATTAGAATTGGTCTTAATTTCAACTCCGGCAGAGAACACGACATAATCAAATAGAGAATGTGAAATGGTCAAGGGGTACGTAGGTAAATAAGTTAGGTACATACCATTCTGATATAAGGTAACAGATAAAGATTCAGTCTTCCTTAAAATACTAACACAAGCAGGTATCTTTGTATCAAAATAAATTCAATGTCTGTAGGTTTGTATTTATTTATTTAGGTAGGCACCCTAAAGCGCGGTGCCCACTAAAATTCCTGATGGCCATTGTTCCACGACTTGGGCAGCCGTGGTCGTAGCTTTCGGGGTCGCCTCGCGGTGTATTGCCCCGCTCTATGGTATTCTGATGGCGACGACGGTACCTTACTGTATTAATTATGCACTAAAGTTGATCTATACTATTTTAGTATTAGTCCATTTTATAAAATATATTTCTAAAATACCTATAGCATTTTCTACAATTTATATCCATGTGTTAAGATTTAGTATTTTAATAAATAAATATAAATAGTTTGTAGAAGAAGTATGTATAGTTGTAGAATCAATTCTATAACTATTATTATATTAGGTATTACGAATTCGAAAGTCGTGATGTCGGTTACTCAATCCCGATAAATGTAACAGCCCAATGAAACTGTTTTAGTTTCATTTAAAGAGTTGTACTTACAATGGTTTCAAAACGCAATCCGTGGCACAGCGGAACATAATAACGTAGCTGTAATGTAATTCATTTAAAATCATTTTACCTGCTACGTTTTAACAGCTAATGGCCCCCCGACCGTACCTTCACACCTATGCAAAACTCGCAATATTCGCATACTCACGGTCATTCAGGGTCACAAAAGTCTTAACCATGATTAATTGAACGCGAAAGATCTTTTAGCTAGCTACTATTTATTTAGAGAGTAGCACTTAACTACAAACATGGTTTCATACTACTCTATTTCGAATTAAGATGAAGACACAATAGCTATTTTTTCAAAAAGTGAGCCAACTAAAATAAAGCTATTATAACTGATTCAAAGAACATAGTGAGCGTTTTAAAGGCGTGAAACTCAATAGTACTTTATGGTAGAAATGTAGATCATTCTACATTTCTACCATAAAGTACTATTGAGTGATTAACGTTGAGGCGTCATTGAGAGCCGAACAATTAGGTGAGGGCCTAAGAGAACTGAAGACGATGTCTCATACTTCGTTTTTCAACACACTTGTGTAGAAAATAATACTAAAAAATCTTTTCGATTGTAGACAAATTGGTTTGGGATTTTTTCTTAGCAATAGTTGGAAAAAGTAATTAGTTTTATTTTGCGCGCGCCTCTAACAATAACGATCGGCCATAGACTAAAAGAATGAGATTTTTTTTCGGTTTGTCGCGGATAGCTTTCAAGCCAGATATAAAACGGGAAATTTTAAATTTTTACAAAGAATACTTTAGTGAAAGTTTTGTTTATTAATACGCACCAGATGAAGTTATCTAGTTAAATACAAAGTTGCTTGAAATAAGCAAACAACAGGTATATTAATTTATTTGTAATACCGAACACATTAATCTTTTTAAGAACAATGCAACTCAATCAATAAAATCGCACTTGTGCAAAAAAATAATGCACTTTTATTGGTAGGCAATAGTATTAAAAAGTCCCATTTTGATTTCAGGTGTCATTATGGGCATGTGCCGAACCACTTTATGAGCAAGTTTGTCGAAATAACATTTGCTGACGTGTGAAACATATTCTGTCCTACTACGATTACCTACTTACCAAGTAACAAAAATACACAAGGCGAAGTAGCCGTGCCAACTCTGTGTATTTTTTATTAATAAGGAGGTCTTTAATTATAGGACTTGTCGACACAAGCAGCGCTTATTAATCGGCTCATCATGGTAAATAAATCAATAAATAATATATAAAATGTAAACATGGTAAAACTCGACATAACTTGTATTTAAAATAATTTTCATGAAATATAAATATTGGGTTTCTGAGCGATGTTTTTCCCAGTACCGAATATGCAATACCAATGTGATGTTCGAAAATCGAATGACTTAACTCGTGCCGTAAATCGAAAATCGAATGACTAGTACCTACTTTGCGTGGTCTTTCGTATAACTATATTTATTATTGAAGTGTAAACATCATAAATGTACAAATCAGTTGCTCAAATATTCCTTACAATTTTTTTCAGACCAGTGATTGAATAAAAATGATTACTTCCGGAGGGAATAAACAAATTCTTTTCTTTATTATTTAGATAACCGAAACGAGTATATTATCTTCAACGTAAATATAAATATTTTAACAGAATACTTGGATTTGTTGAATGGTATAATAATACTTCGGAAAAGGTACTTTAATTTGTACGTACCTGAGATATATACAGTTGTATAAGTGCGGTTATAGTCGGTTCGAGTCCGATATAGCGGCTGTTAGTCCTAGGTTCCCTTAGTCAAGTATTCCTTAGCCTCTACTTTGTAGATCAGGATCCACTCCTAGCGTTCTGAGCTCCTAATTTTGAAAGGAAATTCGTTCTCTGATCATTGATCATCACTGTCATCAGATACAATATTTGTATTTACTAGAAACTTTAATATTATTATTATTAATATCTGTTTTCTTACTGCAGACCTGAGAAGATTAAAAGTACATTTTTAGTATAAAAATGATAACAAAAGAGCTTTACTCTGTTCGCGTTAGCGTTAAAAAACGAAGCTCAAAATATAAGTAATATTTTCTGCCTGTACTTTTAACCGGACGCGGGCGCCGAGAAACTATGATTCCATTCCATTAATATTAGCTTAATTGGTAGGGAACTCAGGAATACATAAAGTTGGACAGCGTTTCATAAGTACTGTGTTTTAATTGTGCAGCGGTATTACGAACGAACGTACGATGTTGTTTAGTTGGAGATCTTTTGATAGAACTCTTATTTATTTGAAATGTAATTTGTTTAGGGTATTTATCTTTCTCGGCAGGTCAGCGGAATTCCATTACAAAACTATATTGGAGGAGGGAGGGGAACCGATCTCTCACCTACGGTGTAACATTCCCAACGATAGCAGTATCTAAATATTACTAATTGTCATAGAATGGAATGCCAAACTGCATCCTTCAAGGAAGTAAAAAGACTTCTTAGCCGAGGATAGATGTTGTCGTATGTGCAATTTGCCGCAAGTGCGAAGGACAAACCTTGACCCGTGTTTTGCCTCAAGACGAAGTATCTTCGGGAGTGCTTATGTGGTAAGTATGACAATTAGTAATATTTTGCTATTGGTAGGCAGAAGTGGGGTGTGGGTAGGTGTAGGGTCGGACAACTTCAGGGCCCATGTAAATCTCGGTGGCAAGTCGGTGTACTTGTTAAACATCGGATGTAGTCATAATGCAGGTTTTCCTCTCCAGACTGGGAGAACAGATGGCATACGCTCTCGTAAGAGTCTACAAAAGTATGAAGTAATACGGATCTCCAGTTTCAAAGTATAAAATTTGAACGCAAGTGGTAAATCGCCAAGAGTTGACGATGTAGATAGAAGTGGATTAGCCGTATATTTTGCAGGCTATGTCTTTAGAGTTATATAATGAATGAGAGAGCTTGTTGTTGTCTTCAGACCGCTCTGACAGACTTTGTGCTGCTACAGAATATCGTCGAACATAAACTCTCAATAACACTTTGAGTTATAATAGTATGTAGATAAGATATATTTTTCTACTTTGATCTTCCTTTTGATAAATTGCAATTGCCGATCAATCGAAAACCTTCTCGTAGATTGTTGACTCTTTTCGTGTTTACTTCAGCGCTGTGAACGATATTTTCCACATAAGAAATGTGTATATTATAATTGGTACGTTGTACTAGTGATTCTTTTTATTTAGTGTTTTTTTAAGAACTATTGCTGCGAAAATGCATCTTAGGTAGAAAACTAGTCGAAAACTTAAATAAAATGGATAGATTCTTATAGCTACTCAAGATGAATTTTAACAGAATTCTCTGAATTAAAGATATTGAAAGATCTTTAATTATACTTTGTAAAATATAGCTTGGGTCCTATGACAGATGTCAAAATGAGGTTCATAGGGATGTCCGAAATTCGATGAAAATATCGATACTACCAGCTATTATTGATGCATGTTACATATAATTAGGTTTAATTTAATTGTATGTATGTATTTAATTGTAATGAGAACGTAATATACGTAGCATACAAGGCGTTGGCACTCGTACTGATGAGAATGAGTGGAGTGGATCAGTGGAAGAACAAGATGTTGACGCGTGTATCTTATGCCTATATCATGGCCCAAGAGCCAAACGCGGCGTGTCTTCTTACAAAATCCAAAAACAGGTTCAGGGCGTTGATGGATTGAATGTAGGATTTTATTTACTCAATATTATTTAGGATCAAGTATATTGAAATATAAACATTATTATGATATTAAAATACCTAAGCAATAAGATTAAATTCTAATTATTTTTTTCTTATATTAATTTCAATTTTAAATTAAGCTTTATTCAAAATATGGATAGTTCATAGTATGTGGTCACGATGATTCATCGCCCATCACTAATTAACTCGGTATGCCCATAAAGTATGACATTGACAGTTACTACATTCAATAATAGAAAATTCAAGACTTCATGTGCGGGATTTAACTGACAGCTGTCATAGAGCCCAAGCTACATTTTACAAAGTATAGTTATTTTTAATTTCTCACTTTCGTTAGGTGGTCAGCACGAGTGTTCGATATTACAACGCCCCTGGTGTTGCACAGGCCTTGTTAGGTTAGGATTTGATGGTAACTTTTTGGAGTGTATATAAGTGGTAATGATACTTTAGTAATTCATTTCAAACGAACAACGAACAGGGTTAATTACTTGATAAGTTGATAATAGTCCCTATAACAAAGAAAACGAACATGGATAAACTTCGTGCTTATAATTACTTTTATTATTAATGACTTCTGAAATCGCAATATTTATTTACGTATCAACGCCAACGCTTTGCCTTGTTTACATAAATGTCACTATTAATTTTCTCACGCTTTTTCAACGAATCTTGTTAATATATTCACATTTTTGTAATTTTTACTGAATAAACTGGCCTGCTAAGTCGACGATGAGCTATTCCTTTTATTAATCCACTTGCTAAGTAGTTAACTTGTACTGTAACAATCTGGTATGGATTTATTATGATCTACGAGTAATTAGTCCAGTTTAACCGATTTCCGACATGTATCTAGAAGGTTGAATGTTCTTTGTCTTTCATATGTGCTTTTTGTGTGTCTAAACTGATAAAAGAAATTGATTCTTTCATTTTTTGTAGGGTAGATTAATAATCATTAATATACTACTACCTACCTACTTAAATTATAAATATGATATAATTATATAGGTGAACACCAAACAAAATGGTAATATATGTTTTTTCAACCATTTACCACATTAAAATAAAGCAATTTATATATTTAACAAATAGTGATTAAAAACTTTTATAATTCCTGTTTTTCATTTAATTCTGGCTCAGATCGGATAGTCGATGCAGCGTACTATCGATGTAGCATACCAACGATTGTCGATGTAGCGTACCATCGATTTGGGGTACTGTCGATGTAGCGTACCATCAGTTTGGGGTACTGTTGATGTAGCGTACCATCGATTTGGGGTACTGTCGATGTAGCGTACCATCGATTTGGGGTACATTGTCAATGTAGCGTACAGTCGATTTGGGGTACAGTCGATACATTAGCCCGTCGATGGAACGTTTTCGATACAGCGACCATCATTCTATGTGGTGACTGTCGATATTATGAACTAGACCCGTTTATTTCGATTATAAAATTATTAATTAATTATGTACCTACATCATCCTCACAGCGTTAGTCCCGGTGGCACTTAAACTATCGAACTTCATATCCGTTCCCCTATTCGATCTCTTGTTCTGAATTGAACGAGAGCGAACATTATTAGTATTAATATTTTCCATATTCTCTTGTTAATTAATGAATAAGAGAAAATGTTGAAATAATATATTACTATGCCTTGATATCCCTGTATGGAGGTTGTAAATTTTTCCCATCTATTAAACTAAGGTTTCCAACAATCTATTCCCAATAATACATATACAAAAATACCTTTGAAATCTTAAGGTCGAAAAGACATTCTTAGGCGATATCGATCCGGAACCCAAAGAAAAAGTCAGTTTTAGATATCTGAAAGATTCTAGATATGCCCATCGAGTAAACATACTTAATAGTATAAATAGGTATAGATTCTGAAATGTACTGAAAAATATACACTTTGTATTAGCTTCATGAAAAGATTTCTAATGTGACCGACATAATTATCAGATGTTATGAGACGTAACTTAGAAAGTTTAGTTAAGAGAAATTAGTTCAATTAAAAAAAATAGTGTTTGGTTTCCAAATTAAGAAAGAGCTAAGTCCACGAAACGAAGTCCGGAACGAAGCCAGTATCAGATAATTTCAGGAAAAATAACCAACTGACCTGTATTTTTAAATCGACAATCCGTGTTCCTATTAATAGTGCCCCTAAGCGGCTTAATTCTGCTACAGTTTGTGCATCAGGGCTACCTAAATGAACTATGGAGTAAAGTCAATTGTGTGCTTTACTAAAACTAAATAGATAATAATAGTATTCTAGTGTTGAAAACACTAAATAAAACTAAATAGATAATAATAGTATTATAGTGTTGAAAACACTAGAGTACTATTATTATCTATTTAGTTTAATAAGTTATTTGGCAAATATTTTTTCTAAACAAACTCGAGCCTTTTATTCTTTTCTCCGTTTAAAAAGGCCTAATCACAGTGATTTTAATAATTGTGTTTTTTTTTTTTTTTTTTATACCACTTAGGTGGCAGACAAGCACACGGCCCACCTGATGGAAAGCGGTCACCGTGGCCTATGGACGTTTGCAACACCAGAGGCTTCACACACGCGCTGCCTACCCTGTAGAAACCTTCTAATGCCCTTCTTGAAGAACCCCATATTGTAGTCGCCTGGTACCTACCAGTCCGTGCTTTTCCTCTTTTT
The DNA here is from genome assembly GCA_963691645.1 of Pelosia muscerda. Classification (NCBI taxonomy): domain Eukaryota; kingdom Metazoa; phylum Arthropoda; class Insecta; order Lepidoptera; family Erebidae; genus Pelosia; species Pelosia muscerda. The sequence continues at coordinate 11,939,505 of OY829098.1, read as the reverse complement.
TGTCCAGTGATTTCATTATTAGAGCGAAAGTTGGTTAAGACAAAGCATTGAAAAGAGAAAATATTGTTGTAACAAAAGGAGCACAAACTCCTCCCTGCCTGCATAACTGCTCCCATATCGATGTCCCGGGGTGACTTCATATAAATGAATGCAAAGATAAATGAATATATGAATATACACAGTGAATGTGATAAGTCAGTCATGACTGTTCTTGACGCTGACGACGCAGCGCTTGCTAGGAATCGTCACTACATTCAATCGATCCCTTGTCTAATTACTAATCCTTGTGCATGAAAAAAAAAACAATAGGTAAATATATATATGTATTATGAAATAAATAGCATAATTTAGGTCTTAAATAGCACGACATGGATGAAATACGAATTGCCTATGTATGACGTCGCACTGCATAGACCCTAAATGATCAGTTGGTTCGATTCCCACTCAGTGCAAATACTTGTATGCCATATGCATTGGACTGAGTGTTTCTATGTTTAATGTGTATGTATTTACAAAAAAAATATGTACAAGTATACCCATAACACAACCGAGTTAAGCTATGTTTACTATGGATTTAGATGTCGTTGTTTAGATTGTTCTAGAATTTTTTATTTATTTATTTGGCGGGACGGAAACGCTTCTTACATAGCAATTAGAAGACCACGTAGTGTCGGTTGCAAAAATCACTATGGAATTAACAACGACTACCGTGTTATACTTGCAATAGAAGGACAAACTCTCTTCTTTTGCACTTCAAAAAAAATTTTACTATTATTTACCATCCTACTAAAACATTCATCAGCTTTTATTAATGTCCTGAAGTCAAACTTACTGATACTCAAAGTTTTAACGTGCACATTTACGACAAAAGCAACCTTATAGTAACTATAAAGAATATTATTCTAAAATCTTCATAATATGATCATAGACAAAAGAAACTGTATTTTCAGTAGGTAGAAGTCCATAATTGGTTGGAATTGATAGCGGTTGCACACAATGAGGTGAGATTTTGGACGTGCTGTGACTACATCTAGTTTTTGAAAAGCAATATGAAGCTCTGTAAATTTTACAGGGGTTAGAGAGATAGCTTCAAATTCAAATCATTTATCTAAATACAAAGTTGCGGATGGTAACTTGTCGTCGTATTTGACTTTCAACATCAGGATTTAGTTTCCCTTTACTCCGACTGACATAATACTGAAACCAGAAGTTATATAATAATTTTATACCGGGTGTTATGTTTTATCCATAATATTTATGTATCTATGTATTGTAACATTTATAATTTTCTATGTATTGTAATGCAATTTGATACCTTTTTAAACCTTGTATTTGAGAAATCCTAAACCTGTGTATATGAGTTAAGCACGGAATATCTTCAAATTATCCTAAACTAGCTGTTTAGAATAATTTGCCGGATAGCCCGCGACTCCATCCGCGTGAACTTTTGATTCTATTCCTGCTAGTCAAAAATCGTTCCTTAGAGTGCAAGAACTAAATTTTTAAAAATATTGCTCGAATTGGTTCAGCCATCTTCGTGTTTTGAGCAACATATTTTGCGATTCAGTTTTATTTATACAGATATCATAAAAGTTAGTAAGCCTTCGCGAAAAGCGAAACCTATGCTTGGGCTCTCTCCATGAGTAGTGGCGCTCTACCGTGAAACACATCACTACACAACGATGGCGACTAAAATGCCTTCGATTTGACAGAAGAAAAAATAAAATCTAGTTGTATTTTATTTAAGAATATATCAGATCTGAAAACAAAAAACACTCATTCGGATTAACGATAAAAATCACGATCATTTTACCAGTCGGAGTACTGGGAATAGACTAAAATAAACAAATGCGTTCATTCGCGGAAACCAAACGAAATATTTTTAAAACTAAAAAATGTATCAATTACTTAGTGCAGGTACTGCAGTGAAATAATAAAGACTGAATATTTTGGTCATTTACTGTTCAACAAACGTAATTGTCAGTGTTTGTCTTAGTCTGAAACACAAGTCACGCCACTGCGTCCCTATAATCATATTTCATATTACGTGTATGTGTTTAGTGTTTATGTGTGTAAAGCTTACGAGAGCAGGGCGTCGTGTGGTCCCTTTATTTATTTTTACAGCCTCGTGTCAAGTCCACGTTAGAGCATTTGTCTTTCACTTGAGCGTATTATCTGTAACATACGACGGGCGTCTGTCGCTTTATGTTAGCTACATTTTCACTGTTTAAATCATATGAGAGCGTCTAATCCGTATTTACCTGAGCTAAGGATACACATTCAACATTCTACTTTTTTTCAAGTTTACAAGCAAGTAAGTACACTCTTTTTAAGTGCTCACAATTTATTATTTGAAATACGGAATGAGTGTCAGCAATGAAGCAATAAATTCGAGTCTAGGCTCTCGTCTCGTCTAAGTTTCCTCATATAATAGGTCGCTCGTCGACGTAATGGTCTGTCTGCATTAAAATGTGGGCACTAAATTAACAGCAAGCTTTAACACGAGACATTAGCTATTACATAGACCTCAATTAGATAGTTCTTTCAACCGCAGTGAAACCTATACCTAATTATGACAAAACGGGACTTAATCCGACGTGATCATTTTCTTAGTCCTCTTGAGACCTTGGACATAATATCACGCCCTAAACGTCGGGGTAAATGTATTAACACTAGTAAAATGGGGTGAATAGGTATCGAAGGGTGGATAGGGATAAAATGGTCAGCTAAATTCTGTAGTTATTTTCTTTCAAGCAAAACTTTGAACTAGTTCATTGTAATCAAAGAATCATCAAATATCTGGTAATGTGCTTTGTTAAAAAATTGTAAAAGAAATTATGTAACATATTCAATTGACCATTTTATCCCTATCCACCCTTCGATCCCTATTCACCCCATTTTACGCGGCACTTGTAGTTCACGATTAAGTCCTCTAATCCTCAGTAATATAATATAATAACATATTATGTAATATAATATAATGTAATATAATAAAGATATACTATCTTGATCTTGAAAAGGAAATTATATTTGATTTCAGACGTAAATAGGCTTTCATTCATTGCGATTGTTATAAAATTATTGGTCTAGTCTCGCTTGGAATAATGAACCTACAATACACAGAACAGGCAACCTAGGATAAAAGTTTATTATGTTACATACTAGTGAAGGTTATAATTAAATTTATGTTTATGCGAAATATTTAATCATTTCATATCATGTCAGTCATCGTACAAAATCTCTACGGTCCTCCTGACTCGATTAAGTAACAAACATCCCGCTGTCTACACAGATTATTACTTTTATAGGCTCACCAAATATTTTATTTCTAATTTTCAACGTCGGGTGATTGAAGAATATGTTTTCTTTAATTTCAAGACACAAAAATCACACTTACAATTTTTAAACAAGACTAGCACGGCTTAACGCTCCTGGCGCTTCAAATTCCAACAACATGAATGGCATCAGCTGTAGGGGCATGTGACGCTTGGCCAAGCATGTTGATCCGAGGTAGCTTAAACGATTAGTGCAATGTATGATATGAATCCTGAATCAAGATACGACGGGCAACATCGATCGTAGGAATGACATGAGAAAATGCCGTAGTTTCACGTATTCTAGATACCGCTTGTGAATAAAATATTTAGTATAAAATTTTATAGTAGATAAGTATGGTAATTTGTTACTTAACATCGATGTAATTGTAAACTTGACATAGGCTGAGTCGATACAATTATGCTGTATAATGTGACTTTATAATATGTAGTTTTGAGTAACCGCCATGGAACACTAAAATAGGTTACAGTTGTTTTCTGTTCCGTGGTAACTAGGATATGATAATATATGAAATGTCAGATAACAACTAGAGCACCTTTATAAAATACATCACAGTAGGTGTAGACATATTTTATTACGTAGATATTGTATTAATTTACATGAAGCTATGAAGAATGCATAATTTTTACGGTGTCTTAAAAGCGTACTTCAGGGTAATAAATAATAAACAGGGTAGAAAGAATGAATGAGTGAAAGAAGTATATAACTTAAAATATTGTAGCTAAAGTGGAACAACTAGTCGAGATTGAATCCGTAGAACACCGTGTTTACCGAACAAATTGGTGTGTGGGGTCCAAGTCAACTTTACCTGCAAGCCGGTACGAGTCGCTTTTTTGCTCGCGCCCAACATAAACGTAAAAGCTTGTATCAATACTATACATTGAATATTTCATTCTATTCGTTCTATAAAATGTCGCCCAACGAGTTGGAAATATTCTAAGGTGGCATTCATGTTCGGTGGACTTGCATGAACTGTTGAAGCTTCAGAGATGTATAAGGATAGGAACAAGTGGCAGGCTGTTTGCCTCTACCTAATGTCGGTAATTTGCTTATTTCAAGGCAACATAAGAGATTAAGGAGTATTCATTTAAACTATTAAATTGTGTTGCGAAGCCTCTAGCTATTGCTCGCTAGCAGACTGTAACCAATAAAATTGTACAGTATACTCGCGTATTATGAAGCAGCTGCTGCCTTTCCACTACAATGGCTTTATTATTATTAACATATTGTATTTAAAACTGTACTTTATGTTCATAATAAAGTGCTCTTGTGCCTTCGTCCTCGCCGTTTATAATTTAATTTTCGTCGTGTAATCAGGGTTGAGAAATAAGACGGAAGTAGCCCCCATATAAGCCGTGTATGTCAAATTAATTACGAGACGGAGTAAACGAATCCCGGGCTCCAATGAAAGTTTCTATGCAACCAGTAAATTGTTCCCACTTCAACAGTGGTAAGATAATAAATATTATGTGTTTTTCGCTACTAATTAGAAAGTTATTCAACGATTTACCTAAACTGAATTTACCTAAAAGTTATGTGATCCTAAACTTTATATGTGACTTGTTAAAATTGTGATTGCGCCTTAAATTTTATAGAAACGTTTAATTGCAGACTATTTTACTGCTTTTTAGAACTAGGTATAGGTAAATGAGTAGCTTTTTCATCCTATAGACTATAGCGGACAGTGAGTTGAAAATTTTAATTACTTTACATATTTAAACATTTTAAGTGACTCCTCGAGTCCTCACAGAGCATTGTCAGTCGCGATGGCAAGTTGCATGATTTAGCACTTTTGTTATATTGATTTTCTGTTCTTACTGTGCTTTGGTTTAATTGGAGGACAATTACGATGGTCGACCTGTCATCCCATTGCTGATGTAGAATACTCAGTAATGAGCGTAAATGGCCAGATTGGTTCTAAAATGAATCAATCCGTTTATACTGTGGTATTTGTTACAGCATAATATTCGCAAAAAAAACACACTATGGTGGAACACCCCCTAGTGAAATAGACCGACGACCTGAAAAAGGTGGTTAGGGTGGACAGGATGCGGAAAGCGAAAGATCGGGAGTAATGGCGCATATTGGGGGATGCATACGTCCAGCTGTGGACTTCGATAGGTTAATTGATTGATTGATTTAAACTAACTTCGTTTTGTTAATAGACTAATAAGTGTGTTAACCTTAAAGCGAGTTTATGATAAAGATAGCATTTTAAATAAATCTTGCGATGAACGGTGACCGGGGACTCAGCGTAATAGTAGAATGTTTGACTGCTACGTAGCGTCTACGTGCAATGGAATTGAACCGTATGTATGCGATGTTTGAATTGATCATATTGCGCGTTGCATGCGCTCCATGCGGTGTCACAGCAGCTCAATATAATTATAATCACATGTAATAAGAATGAATTCATCGGGGCCGCATATTCTTAATTATAGTGAAAATGTAATATGTAGGATGGTATGCAGATGATAGGATGTGATTTAAGGTTTCGATTAATATGTCAAATAAATGTTATGGCACTATCGTTTTAGGAGTCACCTTTAAAGGCAATTGTCAGTATTCATACATAAAATTAAAAAAAAACAGTCTCGGTGGTTCTAAAAAAACATAATAATATGAAAATTTGTGGCCAAGAACCGTATAACATCGAACTATACTTAGCTGAATCTACATGCCATTGTTATTATATTTCGTTATTTTCTTTACGCAAAAGTATTAGGCTTCCAACAATATATTAGGACACGTAAAAGAACCATCTAATTTTAGTATCAAGCTCCAATAGCAACGAAGTCTGCCGTCAAAGAAGCTTAGCCGCGGTGGAAAGTCTCAGCTGCCAGCGATTCCACAAGGGTTACAGCAGCCATTGTAACAGGCTATTCTACAAAACATTCCGAGTTTGAAGGCCCCAGTAATCCCGCTAATACCCAGCAAACCGCACGTACACAACTTCTAAATCTGATCTGACCCCTACAATAACGGCGCGCATTTGTAGATACTCAATGGTCCCTGCCACAGCTGCGTGTGAGGAAACATCTCAATAGACATATTTTGCATTTCTTTAATAAACTAGTCCATAAATGTTTAAAGTGCAATAATTTTAGTATTTATTTAAGTAATGCTGAACACACTAGGACACACATGACACAAGTTTAGTAATATTTCATAATAAAAATTGCTAAATAAATTCAAAATATGACAAAATTTTATAGCCTCTGCGGCGTAGTGATAGTAAATCGACGGTTACGGATGTTTGATTCCCGCTCAAATATTAATATGTATGAATATTTTTATTTGCGTTAATGTGTTATTTCCGTAGGTACGTCATATAGCGCTAGTCCCATTTATAAATTGACATACGAACATCGCCGTTATGTGTACTTGGACGATTTTAAAGTCCAACTAGTCTTTGCAAATGGCTCAGATAATGATTTTTTTGAATTATGTAGGTAGTTGACATTGTGACAACAGAATATAGTAATTTACCAAGGCAAAACAGGTCATTATTTTCACATCATACACATAAACAGCTGAGGTATGAAGTTCCTGCCGTGGTTTTCCCAAGCGACTACAATATGGGGATCTTCAAGAAGGGCATAATAAGGTTCCTACAGGGTAGGTGGTACGAGTTTAACCCCCCTGGTGTAACAACGTCTATAAGCCTCAGTGACCGCTTTCCATCAGGTGGGCCGTGTGCTTATCTGCAACGTAAGTAATATAAAAATACACAAACAGCAAGGTTATTTAAAAATGTCATATTTTTGAGAACATGTGTTAGAAACAGAACATCAAAAAAATAACGTGAAACAAAACTACTCTCAGCTTATAAAAAAAATTAGGTGGTTCAAAACAATAGATATACCCTTTTATAATATGTCTATACGTTCTCCAAAATTTGTATATTATTCAGTTCTTCATCATTCTCAAGCTCATGTTTGTATTATGTATAATCAGAGATATACTTCTTCGGCAACTAAAATTCCTATTCTTAAATCTCAACTATATCAATTTGTCTTCTAATATTATTAATAACTCGATAAGTGGTCTCGTTTACAGCTAACTAATTAATATCATTGTGTTACGCTCACAATAGCAATCGACTTTGTCAACTAATCTTACTAATTATATTATTATGTAAACTGTCAAGTTTGACATTCATTGCGAGTAGGGTTCTCGTTCAAATGGTGTTCAGTATTACAACGCTAGTAATAACAAGGGCTTTTAACAAAAAAAGTTCGAGACTTCTGTGTTGTGAATCATTTTATTTTATTTTCTAAAAAAATTTTATTTCTAGAATTTAAATAGATGCTATTTATCATCGCCATTGTCCCAATATTCATTGATGTTGGATCCAAAGCTTGCACTTTGGATCCCAGAGACATCTCGATTGTCGGCTAAACCCCTCAAAATTGTGTGCATGAATATGAGTATTTGCATTGGTCTAGGTATTTCTTTGTATAATATGTATAGGTATATTTACAAAAAAAGTATCTAAGTATGTTAATCCGCATTTTAGAACCCATAACACAAGCTCAACAACTATGCTAACCATGGATCTAGATGGTACTATGTAGATTATCCTTCTTTTTTTTTTATCGTGCGCAAAATCCCCACGGATACCACCCCCACCAAAACCGATGGAGGTGATTATGTCGGACTCGAACCGACCAAAACGCACGCCGTCCATGGGTCCTCGATTGCCGGAGGTGAGATTATACAAGACATATCTCTCGCACCCCGGCAGACCCGGGGACATCTCTGTTGAGATGACCCTCTTCCCTAAAAGTGGGGACCATGGCGTCCCCATCTAGCCCCTGGGTATGGTGTGGCATTATGTGCCATCGCCGTGGCCTGCTTCTGCTAGGGTAACAGGCGGCTTCACCCGTCACCCCCAGGCCCGCGCTCATGGGGGACGGAGGTCATTCTGCGACCTCCGACGTCCGAGTCGCCTCCGCTCATCGCGGGCAGTGCGGGCCCGGAGTCTTCTCCGGACCCGCTCCGCCTCCTCCTTTTCGAGCATAACTTGCTCGCAGAAGGAGGCGGCGGCTGCCCAAGCACTCGCGCATCGTACCATCGCCGTGAGCAAGGTGGCGAGCGAGACAACTCCCACCCCTAGGGCTGTCACTAGGGCCCGCCTTGGCGTCTCCCACGCCGGGCACTCGGTCAACGTGTGCAGCCCCGAGTCCTCGCTCGCATCACAGTGATGGCACTCGGACGTTGGCTCCTTCTGAATCCGACGCAGGTAATCCCCGAAGCACCCGTGCCCGGTGATTACCTGAGTCAGCCGGTACGAGAGGCTACCGTGTGGCCTCTCTAGCCAGTCCCCCATGATGGGTCTTACCGCCGCTAATACAGCGTGCCCTGCGCGTGATTGCCCAAGTCGTCGTTCCCACTCGGATACCATATCCCCGTGGAGCTGGGACTTCACGGCCCGGAGCTCACTAGGCTCGGGTTCATGTCCCCGCTCCCGCGCCTCCTTTCGATACCGATATAGCACCGAAAGGGCTCTCGCATCCAGGATCCATGGTATCGATCCGGCGAGGAGACTCGCTGCGTCGAAGGATATCGTACGGTACCCCCTGATGACCCTGATGGCCATCGTGCGCTGCGGGGCGTGCAGTTTCTGCACGTGTCTGGCCTTCAGGGTCTCCGCCCATACTGGGCACCCATATAGGGCCATGGACCGTACGATTCCCGCGGAGAGTCTCCAATATGTAGATTATCCTAGAATATATATTTATGTTACATATAAATCAATCAAATTAGTCTCCAACTTCAGTCCAGCACTGGCCATAGGCCTCTCGCAATTTTGGGAGGCTTATCTATATAATAAAATAATACTGAAGAACATACCTATCTCCACATTCTTTCAATAGTTACAGCTAATATTCTTGTACTATCTATCTAAAGCCAGTATAAGTAAACTGTCAGATATGTTGAGATTCGCTTTCCCTGAAGGGCGCCAAACTGGTATATTGGCAATCAATCTTATTAATCTTGCGAAAGGGCCAACAGTCGTTAAAGATGCCAAGTATCTAACACGTTATTCGTCGTACATAATTTAGGACCGGTAGAAGACGATATTCGATCAATCGCCTTTTCCCTAACGAAGAAAGTTTGCTACAGTAAATAAGTACATAAATGAGCTTCGGAAAATAATAAATATGTTTAATTCATTGATATTTAGGTTAATATTTTCATAAAAAACTTGTTGTGTCTCGTAGCGTGGTATTTTGATCCGAGATGTTGTTTAAATTTTCTTATAAACCAGCGTTGTCATGACAACAACGTAAATAAAAAAGAATATCCAATTAAGTGCATTTGTTCGTAAATTATAGGAAATCATAATCACCACTAGAACTAATGTACATAATTTCATTTATTTACTGCACATTTAGAATAGTACGATAACGCAAGCTACAAGCGGGACTTAACGTTTTGCCCAACGTGACGTAGTTTCCGCTTAAGCGTTAGTAGCTCCCAGTTTAGTTTCAAACAGGAAGTTCAGTCGTATGAGGAAGTCTAAGTACATATACCATGAATTTAATAACCACTGAATTCTTGTTTCACCGCACTTGGAGACTAGCGCAGGAACTACAATATGGGGTTCTTTAAGAAGCTGACTAGAAGAATCTTACTGGGTTGGTAGTAAGAGTGTGAGGTTCCTGATGTTGATACCTCTATAAGCCATGAAAAGGACTTTACTTCAGGAATGAACCTCGGTTCAGGCGATTGATGATCATAATATCTTCACAATCTTTCTTCAGTTCTACTCATAAGTCGAGGTTCAGGACAGAGTATTATTCTGAAATGTAGGCTTTAGATCAATGAGGTTCAATCTACCATCGCCTAAGTGGGGGTAAAAGTCAGTACACCTGTTGACTAATGGATGAGGCAGTAGTGCAGGCTTATCTCTTGGGTTAGAATATCAATCGCTAGGTGCACCTGCAAAAATCGCGAGTTGCGACTAACTTCTTTTAGGTACAACTATTCTGTAGTTAATAAATTATAGAAAGTCATGAGCAAATTTTTTTTATAAGTAAACATAATCTTATCTTACTAATATAATAATTGCGAATGTTTAGATGAATGAATTTACGAGTATGGACATTACTCAATCACGGTTTTAACGTGATTGAGTAATGACCATTCGAAATAAGCAGGGGTTCTGCCGCAAGTATATTACGTAAAAATCCGACATGTTTTGAAATTTAAATAGAGTATTTTTGTTAGTTACTGAATAAAAACAAGTATAGAAGATATAATCCTCGATTTTGGTTTTAACTACTCTTAAAGATATCAAGCTGTAGACATCCGCTGTGTGGCTCTACAAAAAGTCTCTAGATAGGTACCAAACGTTCTGTTAAATTGTTCATGTTTTTTAGGATACGTCAATTTGACTTCACTCCACCTGATGGCAAGCTGAAAGCAAAGTTTTTGTTCCGAGTAAGACAGACGGATGGAGATAACCGTCATAGTCGGTGCTCCTAAATAAAATAATATGATATCTACAGTAAAACGAACATTTCCGTGAACTGAGTAAAACCGCCACTATACATTCAATCAATTCAATAAATCAATTAGACTTTCACAGTGCACTGCTGGACAGAGACCTGGAATGTTGGAAGACTTTGACCTTCCACGCTGGCTTTACAGGATGATACAAGGTTTTCTTTCGAGTTTTCCTTTTCTAGCATCATTTGCGTATTTTCCGTTAGTCACTTGTAAGAATCTCCTTCGAATAAGATTGATAATAGCTACGTGCTAAATTGTCTTTGATTTGTATGTATGTGATATTGACAACTGTAGTTCCTATTTTCGTCAACAATTTTAGTTTTACAAATTGCTCAATCTGTCAAAATTACATTGATCACAGTATCAGGTTTGTAATCTTTGGGCGGATTTATAACTACTAATCAATTAGAGTTTTAAAATTTAGGGCGGTGTTTGTATCTATGTGTATATACTCGTAGTATGCTATTTGTACGTTTACGTGTTTAACAGTATAACATTTTAAACAATTAAGCTCCTTATTTATTTATTCATATGTTTATTTATGCCGTTACTCTTTCTTTGGATACCTCTGCTGGGATAATTTTAAGAATTTACCGAACATATGCTTCAGTACCGACCAAACTCCTTCGTTTATTTCTCTAACTAAGGACATTGGCGGAACTCTGGGTGAATCTCTGGGTTCGCCAATGAACCAAAAAGTCAAGTCAAGTCAAGGTTTGTAATCCGATCATGGTTCGCATTAAACGGTTCATTAACGTAAGATACTTTTCTCATGCATATAAATGCGTAACACTAGCCTTGTTGCTTTATTTCCCTGCCGCAAGCATATCTTTTGGTCCACGAAACTTATTGTGGGTTCATCTTGATCCATGATTTCCCCCGGGACACACAAAGATTCACTGCTTTAAGTCAATTGTGGTCAGTACTGTGTAGTAATCCCGCAAGTGTAAAATTAACGGCGAATAAATGAATAATTAATATAAACACGATCAAGTTCTTACTCAAAGTTAAATTGTAGTTATATTGTCTATTCAGTAACGGCTTTTCTTAGTCAAATATTTGACGCGCGTCATGTCTGAAGCGTGAATGTTTTCATACGATTAGAATCTACTGTACCCTCTTTTTTCATTCATAGACTACTTGCTCATTGATATAGAAATCCCTCTTAGTTCTACTTAGGTCTTAATAATCTTAATCTTTAAATACAGATTATCCCTAAGTAGGCATACAAGTATAAACAGTTTTAACGTGTTTATCATCCTCGTTACGTTGTCGTAGAGACTAACAAGCTTAACAAGATGATATAAGATATAAAATTATAATTTTATACAACAAGTAGCGAAACAACGACAAGCGTTAATCCAAACAAGAAGTCTATGAAATCGGAGCAGCAGTCAACAATGTAAATACTGCTGTTCAGTTTTTATATGACAGCGCTCCAATTAGCCGTAGTAGCGATTGAATAACATCGAAAACAATGACACAGGATGTTGAAAGTTTAACTCATGTTTTGGACATCATGTTTTATAGGTTTTATGGGTAAAAACTCATCTGCAAGTTGCTACACTTGCTAATTGGCGGATGAAGATTACTCTCGGGGTTGAGCGAAGGTCGGATAGTGTGTAGGTAAATGCCGGCTTATGAAACCAAAAGTGATGATCATTTGCCTACGTATTCACTAGCTGGTATAACATTTATCTACTGCTATTAACATTATCACTAACAAACTCTAATTTAAACATCAATTAATGGACCCTGTACAGTTGCCACATTACCGTAATTCGCGCCATGTATGATATCTATGTGTGTAAATATATTCTCTGTGAAAAATATTGTCATACGTACGGTACTGGTTCCAGAAGTATAGATTCTTGGGAAATTTTTCCATTGATTACTAATTAAACTGACCTAATAAATTAAACCCCTTTGAGGTTATCTGGAAGAGAGCAAGCCTAGCGGTAAGATCGCCGTTTCTATCGTTTTCGTTAAAATTACTTTTATTTTTCTGTATATTAATTTATTTGGTGTACAATAATAAAAAAGCCGCGGTAGCCTAGTGGTATGGGTAATGGACTGCTGAGACGAGGTCTTGAGTTCGATCCCAGGTTTACCATGGCACACACCAATGACTTTACGATGCTTTTCGAAGTTATGTGTGTATTTATCGCAGGTTTATAAGTGCCTCGGAGAGCACGTTAAGCCGTCGGTCCCGGTTGCCATACAAACATCCATGGCAGTCGTTACGGGTAGTTGGAGCCCTCAAAAGTCCAACCAGCCTAACTTGGAACTTCGATATCGCCATTGGTCATTAGACCATTGGTTGTGGAGGTCAGATGGCAGTCGCTTCACGGAAAATATCGAAGTTCAGCCGCATCACAGTTAGACTGGAAAGCCGACCGCAACTGAGTTGGGAAAAAAAGGTTCAGGGAATGATGATGAATGAATATTGTATTTTATTTCGAGGCCTCTGACGCCTTCATTAAACATTTACCCACTTTCATTATCTTGAATTGAAATATGAGTTAATTGTATTGTGAAATTATTATTTTTTATAACAACACAATTACTTACTGGCAATAAATAATTAAATTATGTAAGTAAATAAACAAATATAAATATGGGATTCTTTAACAAAATCATCAAAAGGTTCTTACAGCCGACAGCATAAGTGTGACGGTATTACAAAAGTCTATAGGGGACGGTAATCAGTTTCTATTAGGTGTGGAGGAAATTATCAATAATATCTTAAAAAAATTGTGATAGTATTTTTTAAGCTAGCTAGTAGAAAGTAGAAAGCATGAGCCAGGTACAAAATTATACAATCATAAAACTTTTGCATACTCATAAATTTAAAAAACACAGAAAATACAGATGGAAACTCAGTGTCGAAAGTGGAAACGGTAGGTACATCATGTTTAATCCTTACTTTAAAACACTATGCTTATAACAACACGAAGCGCAAAGTTACTCACTAAGCCAAGCTCTATAGTTTATTTCCTAATAATAACACTAAACGATGGAGAATTATTTTGTTCAATGATGAAGAGATTTATGAAAGAGATCAAAATATATCACATCACGGATGCTTGTAAAATTATTCTACCAAAAAAATGTATATATATCGTGGACATGGTAATGGGAGTTTGAATAGCGTTTTATGCATTCCACTTTATTGGGCTTATTCATAGATATATTCTCTCTTAATGTCACTAGTGCGGGAATAGTTGACAATATTTTGGGACTTATGTGTAACTTACCTAACAGTAAGTGTGTGAAATGGTTAAAAGTTTTGCGTTTCTTTTCGGCTTCGTGAGTATAACTGTGCATTTCTTACAGCAACAATAACTTTTCTTGGTAGGCAGCATACGGGACCAACATAAATGGAAGGAAAGTGAAAGAAAAGTTTCTCGGTGGTTCGTAATAACATAGCCGCGGTTTGTAGAGTAGTTTAGTACGTGTCTTCGTCGCCAAAGCAGACATTCATGTTACAACACTATTATTAGCAGCTGGTATCTTGTTACGTCACTTTCCTTACGCTTTCACTACAAGTGTATTTCATATACCTAAGTACCACGTGTTTATCAAAACAACACACATAACAAAAGAGAATTAATATCAATATTTGGATGAAATATTTATTGAAATATATTTTTTATTTATTTTAGAATTTATCTTGGCCGCTACAAGCGGTGTGGGCAGATAACTTTACCTACAATGATTAAGAACAAACAAAACTGAAAAAAGAATTATATTTATTTTATTTTATTTTATTCTTCATCATCATCATTCCCTGAACCTTTTTCCCAACTCAGTTGGGGTCGGCTTTCCAGTCTAACGGTGATGCGGCTGAACTTCGATATTTTCCGTGAAGCGACTGCCATCTGACCTCCACAACCAATGGTCTAGTGACCAATGGCGATATCGAAGTTCCAAGTTAGGCTGGTTGGACTTTTGAGGGCTCCAACTACCCGTAACGACTGCCATAGATGTTTGTATGGCAACCGGGACCGACGGCTTAACGTGCTCTCCGAGGCACTTATAAACCTGCGATAAATACACACATAACTTCGAAAAGCATCGAAAAGTCATTGGTGTGTGCCATGGTAAACCTGGGATCGAACTCGAGACCTCGTCTCAGCAGTCCATTACCCATACCACTAGGCTACCGCGGCTTATTTTTTTTTATTCTTCATGTACACATATATTATATCGACGGGTTCCGGGCTATTTGTATTAACCGACATTTTTGAAACTTTACACCAGAGCAGTTTAAAGTTTCGATTTTTAGAAAAGAAATTGTAACTTTAGTAAATAGCATTATTTTTAAAAAAGAAGGATATTACTATTTTTATAACATAATTCCCCATAATTGAATTCAGTTTTTTTCTTTTATTCCTATTTTTAACGAATATAAATGTCGCTTCATACAAAATGACCCATATTTTACTTTTATTTGTTCCAGGCTAAATGATTTACCCGCCTATGATTATTCTTTCTTATTCCAAGCTATATGACTAAACCGCCTAGGTTTATTATTTCTTGTTCCAAGCTAAATGACTTAACCGCCTAGGCATGCAAATAATAGCTCTAAGCTAAGTGTTTTAATCAATAAGTTGGCCATATTTCAAACCTAAGCTAATTGATTTAAATACCATATCTTACACTTATTAATGTTTGGCTAATTAGTTTATGGGACAGATTTTTTTAAATAAATTGTTTGTAATCATACATGATTAATGAAGTTTGCAGAAACTGGCGGTTAAAACACTAATAAATTAAAAGGTACATACATAGGGTGTACTTACCTATCTTGTAATAATTATAAAATGAGAAATAAAACACACAGTTTACACTAAAAATAAGTTTCTTATTTAAAATGACCATTACTTTGGAATAGCAGTAACTTCTTAGCTTACCAAGGTAACAATTAAAGTTATTATCACAATTATATAGGAATCAGAAGTCAAACAGTCTTTATTATTAAGTAGCCTACCGTCTTATTAAGTGAAATAATTATTCTCATTCTTCTTAATCTTTAACGTTTATGTATATAAGAGATCTCTTCAATTACAAAAAAAAAGGTTTATCTACAAAATAATTTCTTTTAAAAATAATCACATAAAAATATTACGAGCGTTTCTTTGGTTTTCATTTTTTACTTATTTTCTTCTATTATAAAAACTACAATAACAAGAAATAATAATCAAAATTATTAAAAATAACGTCTTAGTTAAAATTCAACCATTCTTTTCCTTCTTACTTTCTAATAATTTCCTTCTTTTACTAAAACACTTGTTATAGTAAAAGAAGAAAATAAATACAAAAGAAAATTGCTTAATTTGGCAGGTCTGTTTCGTCTTCAATATCAGTATCGATCAGTGTATCTTTGCCAGTATTGCTTGATGGTAGGTTGATATATTCTGAATGAAATATTCTTGGGATAGCGCCAGTGTCACATAGCTTTTTCAGGTCATTATATTTTGCTTTAGTGATAGGAAGCTTTGATTTATATTTTGCATTGAGTTGTTTCGGTTTAGCATAAATTTTTAATGACTCTTCTTTTGCATCATCTCGCATGCTATATTTGACGACCATAACGTTTGGTGCAGACTTCTTGAATGTTGCTACACGAATCTTGCTTACTTTACCGACAAGGTTTCCCTTGAAATATTTTTCGGAAAATTCTTCATAATTCTTGAAGTCTTCATGTACAGAGTTAAATGAATGGATCGACACTGGGTATGAATTTAACAAAGAGGCTAAATGTATTAAACGACATTCTTGTATATTTACAAGGTAAAGCTAATTGCATTAAGCGACACTGGATAAGAATTTAACAAAGAGGCTAATTGTATGAAGCGCCATTTTTATATATTTATAATGTCAGGCTAATTGCTTTAACGTGCGTTGCATGTAAATTGTAGCTACAGGGAAAAAAGTTTAAACGACTGTCTGGTATTTGGTAGTGACCTTAAGTAGACAGTTCCTAAATTTGTCAATATTTTGTGTCGCTTCATTTATTGGAGTTCAAAATAGGCCCAAAAAATGTGGTTGTATGAAGCGACAAAAAAGTGCTCCGATCGTCACCAAACCCAGCTCAAACGACGCAGAAAATTTCGCTGATTCCAAATATTATAAAAAGTCTATATCGCTCAGAGTGTCGCTTAATACAATTAGACCGGAACCCGTCGATATTTATACAAGATAGTGAGACGAGATGTACAAAGGCGAGCTTAACTCAAAGTTGAGTTTTCTTCCAGCAAACCTGGGAGTGCACAGAGGAATTGCTATATGAGTGGTTAAGTCTAATGTACATAAAACATCGAATTTGATGTAGAAGGTATACGAGACGTATACCCCAGGTAAAAGGCATAGATATACATAGATAGAACATATACATACAACATGCATATATACATACATAAATACATACCTACATACATACATATATACATACATACATACATACATACATACATACATAGATGAATACATAAATAAATAAATACCTACATACATACTTTATGTCTGCTATAGTTGCGAGAGAAAGTAGTCTCTTGTTCGTTTTTTAAAAATGTGCGAAGATGGACTATCGCGTATGGTATGAGGAAGAGAGTTCCATATTTGTTTGTTTCCTTATATATATAGGTTTATGATAAAGCAGACCCTCACTATATACACGGTTCACCTGTGATTGACCCACCATTAAGGCAAAAGTTTTGTCGAATGATCTAAATATAACGGTATTTACTCCACGTCTATAATTTCCAATAATCTGAACAACATTGAAATGTATCATGAAGGCACTTGAACTATTCATCTCAACAAATGGCTCAAGTACTTTACTCAATAATGGAGAGCAAATACAAGCAGAATACCTAGAATATGAGCAGTTATTTCATTGAACTTGAATTGAAAACCACTTGAGTACCTATTAGGGATTTCAGACATAACAGGCGACCATGTTTGTGTAAATTAATGTTAAACAGTTTATTACTACACAACAGATTGCTATTATAATTTAGATTCAGAATATTAATAACTATATAAGTATATACAAAATATAAACACACCTATAATAATGTAAATACAGAAATAAGATACAAAAGGTAGAGAGACTGCAACTTTAGGCATCAAAATATGCCTCCCCATCGATCTCTACCGGAACCGTGCCCAGAAGGCTGGCGGCATTACCACGCTGAATGGCGATGCCAATTCTTTGAGCGAGGTAAAGGCCAGCCCTATGGTCACAGTAAGCGTCGATAACTCGCTTTGCTATTTCTTTGTATAGTGCGCGCGCACTTGGACACCACGGACCCAGCGACACCAAACGGCTCAAATATATAATTATTATTCAAATTGTTATATTTGCGCCGTTTGAAAGTCTCTGCCGATGCAGCAGCAGCGCATACGCAGTCCATTGTGCTACACAACCAATAAAATAAATATTGATGTCACGTAACTTAGTTTATTCTTACGGATTTTATCGCAGTTTGTCTTGTGCAACACTTTTGTAAGTCATGACGACAACCATTTTAAATGTAACTACTTGTGGAATGCCCGCGACTTATTATGTTGTAAATCATATAAAATCTAGAAACTTGTACAAGTCACCCATATTTGCGATATCGACCGTAAGATAATGACACAAATTGCCAGATCATTTTGAAAAGAATAATAATAGGCGAATCACGCCGTAAGGATGATGCTAAAAGATTCGTACCTGTATGGAGTTTGGCTTGTGGACAGTATAGTTAGAAGACAATACGACGATTATCATAGTTGCTAGACTTCTAGTACCTAGGGAGAAAAAGTGGTACTCAAACTACTTTAACTGTACAATAAGTTTTCAAGTATGGCCACATTTGCCCACAAAACTTTTATACATACTTTGCGAAAACTAAAAGCCATACTGCTAAAAATCGTCTAACAAAAGAAAATGCGTCTTTGTGGAACGATATGTACGCACGTGCTACGACCGTCGGTACCAGCGCTATGACTATCATTTTCTTTTTCGTCTTGAGGTAATTAGACCCCAGTATACCACCATCCCGTAATAAATTATCTGGAAATATGTGTCACGTTGTCAATGACTACAGAACATCTCAAATGTTTTAGTATCTCAGCGATGGGTAAATCTTTCAAGATTCTCTGCCTTGACTGCCCTTGTAATGTTATTTGTGTGCCCTATCGAGCAAAGTTTAAGAAAGTTTACTTTACCAATATAAGCAAACCTTCGGGAAGTACTATCTCATTTCAATAACGTTTCTCGTACAAATTTTGTTAGATTTTCTGTGCTCGGTTCATATTGGATACGGCCACTCTATTACACGTCATATAATATATGTTCCTACGTGGATTTTTGTCGCTGTCAGACCGAGAATTTACTATGAAGTATGTTTACTATCCTCATTGAGAGCGACCTTAGAGTTGAAAAATAAAATAAAATAAGATGTCAACAAACAAATTTTCTTTTAACATTGGTGGTTTTCATCCCGTTTTTATTTACTCGTTTTCATGTTTTATGTTCGAATATTTTTACTGATTTTTTATTACTTTTCTCGTGAAAATGTGAAGCAGCTCGAAATTTTAGTTTTTAGTGAAAAGGAAATGCGGTAGAGAAAGAAGATCGCTTTGAAACATGCTATTAATAGTTTTTTGTTAATATTTTAAGTGAAATATAGTAATATAGGATAGTCTTCTGTCGCCTGATTGTCTCAAATTTAGGACAATGAATATAATAGTTTGCCAGTTTTAAAAACTACTTTAGAGTGTTATGGGTGTACTGGGTATTTAAGTATGTTTATCCACATTCTAGAACCCATAATACAAGCTAGTTAAACTATGCTTACCATGGTTCTAGGTGGCGTTTTGTAGATTGTCCTAGAATATTTAATTTTATTTTATTTATCTACACATAAACTTACAACTGCATATAACGGATGAGTCTTAGCGTAGGTTTTCTTTTGAGTGAGAGAATCGAGATGGCTGTCGCTGACTTCAAAGTTAGTATTAATCCATACCAGGAGGACAAAGGTGAAAGGTCACTCAAGGTCACACCGCGAGTAACTATATATTTCCCTGCGAGATCGAATCAGATATGAGGAGATCCGATTCCGAGATTGACGAACGAAAGTGATCGACATAGCGTACAGGGTTAGCAAGCTGAAGCGGCAGTGGGTGGGTCACCTAGCAAGAAGAACTGAATGGCCTTTGGAGCGAAAATGTTCTCAAAGGAGACCGCGTACCGCTACACGAAGCGTGGGATGGCCTCCTGTGAGGTGGACGGACGACATGGTGAAAGTCACGGGTACCCGTTGGATGCAGACTACCTCCAACCGGTCGGATAGGAGGAGGCCTATGAAGTCTAGCAGTCAACGTCCTATGGCTGAAATGATAATAATGTTGAGGAGGAGAAAGAGTGGGAGAGCAAGCCCGGGCTTCAAAGTTCAACTTTGGATATTTTTACTAATAATGTAATATAAATATCAAGATTAACATAGCACTCAGAATTTGTTATAACTAATAACTTCTGTTATAGGTACTTACGACAAACGCTCGCCACTGCCACAAACTTGGAGTTGATTAAGACAGATTCCAACGAAGAATACAAAATGCACGCAAATGAATCCGCATCTGAATGTTTAAACGAAAACTTCTTGCGTACTGCTCGTAGAACGCCGCTTAGGTTAAAACAAACTTTTTAATGTTTATATTTTACTTATATTTTTATTTTATTCCCAATTCTTTGATGTATTTTAGAATTTACAAAACATATCTAACATTTTTGCTTCGCTCACTTTATTGTCCTAACCTTTAAAATCTAGTGTTCAATAATTTTATTTAGGGTTGACCTGCCCTTTATTAAATACAATATCAATTTGGTCAGCAATAGAACAAACTATACATAAGAAATTTAAAAATTGAATTTCTTAGAGTTGAGAAGTCATTCGTCACCGGCAATGCACACATGCATTAAAATCAATAAACGCACGTTTAGCCTGAAACTCCAAGAGACACGAGTGAAACTAGGTAAAATAAAGTTTACTATAGTAACAGCTTATTTAATAAAGTGTATACCCGTAATTACAGCTCCATAGCAGTGAATAAAATAGCAATCCTTTATAAAAAGGTAAGAGATCTTCTTATTTAAAATTCAGGGAATGAAAAACAAAGCGTTACATCTCTGTTAAACCTTCAAATAATACCCTATTACAGCTTAAATAAGGCCTACTTCATTTCGTGACCTCTTAAGATGGATTATTAATAAACGGGCCTTTTGAAATCAAGTTAAAATGTTTTTCGTTTTAATGCACTGTTTATGGGATATTAAACTCGGTATTAATGTCCAATTTTCGTTATTATTATTTTTTATCCTACCCTACTACTTCTTTATTAATAGATGACAATGTTTTTGTATTTAGAACTATAACGTTTGAACGGCGGAATTTATCTAGCTGAATTTGGGACAGGGACAGATTATACTCTGCATCGCAATAACACAAAGATTACCTACATTTAACCTCTAAATACGTTCTCATAGGCTGCTTGAACGGGTTCAGAGTTCGCCAGTCCAATTAAGTAACTAGTTTACAGTACTCTAAGTCCCCATTGTATGAAGACACCTTAAAAACTTATATGATTAATTAGTATCACGCATAGAAAACTTGTTAGAATGTGCCGACTTTAGAGGGGTTAGTGAAGTTTATCTGGCGTTTGCCAGCTGTTGTCAGCGAATGCACCATTGTTTCTGATCGTACTGTGTCGCACTGCACCGCTCCGTACTCTGCCCGAGCTTTTGTCTATCCTCTATTCTACTATTTGTTTGTACAGAGAGTTTTCATAATTAGACCCCTCGACTCGTATTGTACGAGTCACGTATTGGGATTGGACAATAAAATTATCAATAGTCACTTGTTCCATGAAACAATGGGATGATGACAAGGTTTTATGATTCTACACAATATTTCTTAATATTTTTTGTTCTTCTTTTTCAATAATTATAATTCTGTATTGCTTGAAACAAAATCTGCTACAATGTTTTCAATTTAATGAAATGTCAGACGTGTTCCGTAAATTTCTATGGCCTGCAAGATCGGGATCAGAATGATGGAGGAAACACATGGGTCGAGGTACAGGCAACAGTGTGTAAACCATATTATAGTAACGTGCATAGACATTCTCAGTACTAAATGTAAAGCGTGTATGTGCATACTATGATTTATCTTATTTTGGCGCGATGCACTTTAATATGAGATAGGTACTTTAATAAATTTAAGAACATATTTTTTTTAATTGTGATAGGGTATGCAGTGTCGATTGGTCTATATGGAATACACGCCACTGCCGTATGATAAAAGTGAAATACAAGGGTATAAAATGAGAAATCGAAACTAAGTTTCACTAGTTCCCGTAGGTTTCAATTTGTTCCACGGTTTCAGTTTAGTAACTAAGAAGTAGGTACTTTAGTTAAATATGTGTAAAAGCGACATAAAACAAAAGGTCAATAGCTTCTAACTTATATTCATGTTAGGTACTTAGAGGCCAGCGTCTGAAAGTTCCCGAACGCCCAATATTGAAATCAGATAAACTTATTTTTGTTATTCTTCTATAGCTTTGCTGGCAAGATATTGTTTTGTTATCTAAAAACTTATGCCAATTTATCAAAATATTCTGTGCATGTGGGGCTTGGAAAACTAAATCTTAACTTAGTCTAACATGTAACATGTGGATGTGGTTTCAAATACCGCACTGCAGTTGTAGGTATTGAATTTTTACGACATAATTACATTCACACATAGTATATAATAATTGGAAGGGCATCATAAATAAAGTATTTTCATAAAAAGTATGTAAATTACAAGCTATGCTAATTTTGGGCCTAGACGGTGGCGCCGTGTAATTTGTTTGTTTAACATAATGTTATTATATTATGTGACTTGAAAACAATATACATGAAGCAATATTTAGCACTTTTGCGATTGAAGTTTGTATGGAATCTAAGGTGCAGTTATCATTCCAACTTCTTTTAAAAAACGATTTATTTTCTTTTAATAAATATTTGTTACTGGTATATATGTACAGCGATAAAAAGCGTTTCTATCAATATTTTATTTCTTGCACTGGACACTACATTAGTTCAAAAGTTGGGAAAATGCCAATTCTTAATTTTTTACTACTCTCCATAAAACTCTTTCTTTTAATCCAACAAGATTTTTGGGAAAAGAAGTAAGTATTCATTTTTCAAATGCGCACCCAACGTCGTTTCCGGCGCGGAGTAGCCACGCCCGTTATAAAAGCAAGGTTTTAGTGCTTCGAGAATTTTCGAGAACCGTAAACGTAATTTCTTGGAAATTCTTTTTTATAAATACATGCGTACGTATATTTTTCCACACGACTTTCTTAGATGTTATCATTTGGTTTGAAGTGGTGCTCCAATGAAAAACATCTAAGCGATATTTAGCTAGCACCTACACAATTTTCTCGTGTCTATTTATTATGGCTATATCAAAGTAAACACAATTTAGGTGTACTTGATGGATATTGGAAGTTGATGAAAAAATTTAAAAGATTTTTAGGGCTCGTAACCTTTTATTTCCGTGCGCAAAATCCCCACGGATACCAATTCTACCGGAGCCGATGAGAAATGTTATGTCGGACTCGTAGCGAACATATCCCTCCCACCCCGGCAGACCCGGAGTCCCCTGTTTCGAGATGACCCTTTTCGGGTATAGGGGACCACGATGTCCCCTTCTGGTCCCGGGTATAGGGTGGCGCACTTTGCGTCGCCGCCACGGCCTACTTCTGCTAGGGTGACAGGTGGCTCCACCCGTTACTTCCAGGCCCACCCCTTGAGCGCGGGCATTCTGCAACCTCCGACGTCCGAGTTGTTTCCGCTCATCGCGGGCTATGCGGTTCCGGAGCCTTCTCCGAACCCGTCCCGCCGTCTCCTCCTCGAGCATTACTTACTCACAGAAGGAGGCGGCGGCCGCTCAAGAGCTTGCGCATCATACGATCGCCCTGAGCAAGACAGTGAGCGAATCAATTTGCATTCCAGGGGCCGCCAGTCAGCGTGTGCAGACCTGAGTCTTTGCTCGCATCGCAGTGATGGCACTAGGACGTTGGCTCCTTCTGAACCCGATGCAGGTAATCTCGAAAGCACCCATGCCCGGTGATCATCTGCGTCACCCGGTACAAGACGCAACCGTGTGGCCTCTCTAGCCAGTCCCCCGGGATGGTTACTACGTCATGCCCTAGGGCTCGTAACCCTAAAAAATCTTAGAAAATAAGTACAAATTGCGAAACTTACCTCGCTATCTGTTTTTCAGTATTTGTTCTGATTTAAAAAGAGAATCTCTACAATCGTTGCCAAGGTGACCGAAGAATTGTTAGTCATCCATTTAATTTTGAACTCTGTAAGAGTCCCAAACTAATTGGCACTTTTTGTAATCTCGCTTTCTTGATATTAGTTGACAATTAGTAGAAACGAAGCCCAAGTTTGGACTATGTATCCGCATTCTGAATCTGAATATAACTTACTGTGTATTGCTTAGTCTCATATCACGAACTTCAATTGTGGAAACTCTGGAATTGAAGTGCGAATATACATAATACTACATCATTAACGAGTACATGTATTTACCTAACACGTGTATTCCAAGTGTATGTGGTTAAGATTCGCGGTCAGTACAGTAGTAACAAGGAGACGCGTTAGTGGTCAGTGATATCAACAACAGAACCATATCGGCAAAACCACAAAATCAGACCGTACAGAATACTGCACACCACTTAGTAGATTTCTCGGTTCAATCAATTCGCTCGTGGTTACTTTTGTTTTTGTCCCTTGTCTCTTTGTATTTCTGAGGAAATCATTTAGCAACAATAGCGAGAAAGTAGATAGCTTACTTAGGTTAACCGAGAACTAGCGGTAGGTAATTGAATATAACTTAACATTTATGTATTTTGCGTTAAATGTGTTATTTATTAGAAGAAAATGATAATATTTATGGAACAATTTATATAAAATCTATATAAAAAGTTAGTTTTATATAGATTTTATACAATTTATAATAAAAGGGTACCCATGTAACACAAGTAACTTAATTGCTATTAATAGCACTCGAGGTCGGATTTGGACAGAGGAAATACTAAAATTTTGGTTTCATTAAAGTTCTCCTGCAGTTATATTCACTGCGTTGTCCTAACTCATTTGGGGGTCTCCTTTCAGGCTAACTACAGAACGACCAAACTTCGAAAACTTCCATAAAGCTACTGCCCTCTCACCTCCACAGACCTCTGGTGATATTGAAGATTACTGGTACATTACTGCAGTTTAATTTGACTATTTTGCAGTGATTTTCACAGGTGAAATACGGCTTTAGTTATTTAAGCTTGAATATTATGATTACGTTACTAACTTTGCTCACAAATTTAAACACCAATTGCACAACGGAATGTTTAATGAAGAACATGAAAAATGCATTATATTTCCATTAAAATACTCCGAAGTATTATAAGAGCCGAGTAATGGCCTTTTTAGTGTTTAATGATTAAACCTTAACATGAAATATACGTACACATGACTTATGCTATGGTAAAATTTATAGCACCTCGACACTAAGTTCGAACTGGGTTATAAAAACTTAAGCAATTCACTGCCTAATAATAATATCTCCTCTTCATCCGAATGCCAGTCCCAAATATTATGTTTTAGAACCCGGGGTAAGCTATTCTACTAAGCTTGTTTCATATTATGGTTTGACTATTTTTATGTAGTTTTTATTTTATTGGTAGCAATGGTGCACCTCTTCCAATGTAGATGCCACTGTCCGGCAGCAATAAGCAGTAAACTGAAAATCGCTAATTTATTGATGGATTGATGTACTTTTTATAAGGGCAAGGGTGTCTAGTCTCAACTTTGAGAGGAACAGCTGCAGTCTCGTTTGTCAATCAGCCGGTGTGCCAGAAATCGCTCATCAGAATTAACGGTGAAGTATTCTCATTGTTAAAGCATTAAAACCTCTGATGGATTGAGAGACACTAGACCGCTGCCTATATATATTTGACCAGCCCTAAAAGTATGTTCAATGTTCAGTGATTCCCCTATACCTACCTAACATGAACTGGGGAGTCACTAATCCCAGCACTAATGGTGAGCATGACTAGAGATGAAGTAGACTAAGTACGAAAAATGATGAACTTCAAATACATTTGACCACCTACCATTTGCAGGTTTAAAAATACATAGCTATTGTTATGGAACAATAACATTGGCAGACCATTACCAAATAAGTAGGTGCTCAGCGCCGTGGCAGATTAATTTTACTGTGCAAAAAAAGTGCAACTTCGGAAGCATTTGACCACGTCTGCCGTTTAAAATCTTAGAAGGTTATATTTTTCACGTCGGAACATTGTCAAGTGCGATACTTAACATCAGCAGATAATAAAATGTTCGCTACTGCCCGAGGAGATATTACACTTATACACCGTCCTACAGACTGTATATAGTTGCCTATGTTCTTTCTATAAGTATTTTATAGTGGTCCTCATTCTCATCTTTTTTATATGACTTCGAAAAAGGAAGAGATTGGAACAGGAGGGATACAGGCATACATTAAGATTAAACTATATTAACTATCACTGATATATTTATTATTAGGCAAAACGTGCAATGTATTTCTCAGTCAGCTATTTCCTATAATTCGTTGGTCTACCATTTGACATTTTTATAGAATTTATAAGAAGGTCTTGTATTCAACCTATGTGATGTGAACATAACACTTCAATCATGGTAAACATCCTCCAAAAATCAAATAGAACCGCAGCGGCGGTTGTGGCGCGGTGACTATGCGGCGCAGCGTCGGTACGTTAGCGGGGCGTGTGGTATACACGCCTACCTCCACACCGCGCTTTCGTACTTCATAAAACATTTGATATGATTATTCTCGTCTTCGCTTTGACTGTTTCTTTTGAAGGGAAGCAAAAACGAGACGATATTCAATGTCGGTGATATGAAGCCAGAGCAACAAAGCTTTCTCACATCACAATAAAATTATTGTTATTTTATTGTGCCTTTACTCACACGCGACAATCACGTACCCGTAAATTGTGCAATATTGTACTTGCGGTTTTAAGTTATAAATGTTATACTACCTACAAAAATGTTCTTCGCATTTTCATTTCTGTTTGTTCAAGAAATATAGCGGGAAGAATTTTAGGCAACGTAGTATTTGTGTGTTTTACCTACATTTTCCAAAATTGATATCATTATTGCATGTAATCTGCCTTTTTGCAAATATTATCCATTTTTATTTATATTTGTAGATACTGCTTGCTCACCTATCTACACAAAACCAACATACTGGCCCATTTCAAAGGAAAGGAATGCCGGACCCTTTTATCTATTTTAGTCATTTTTTTGAATGATTGATTTCAGTTGTGAAATAAGATAAACCCTTAGATCGTCTATTTAGCAATTTGTTGGTATTGGATATGTACTCTACTGTATATTTGAGTTGGAGGGTAAAATTTAGGTTCGGGTTTTACAAATCTGATGATCTAGACTATTAAGTAGGTACCTAAATGAAAATCCTGTTATATAAACAAAATTTAATTTTCGAATTTTCAGTTACCACCAAAGTTAGCACACAGAGGAGTTAGTTAGAAGTTAACATTCATAGAGACCTCAATCAATCTCTTCGTGTTAGGTTTCTTGTGAATGTCACTCGAAGCCATAATAGTACGTTCACCAAAATAATAAATCTGCCACCAGGACCACTAGGATTTTTGGATTTCTTTTGGTGATCACTTAAATTATACCCATATGAAATTGACATCCAATCAATACAGCCTCGTAGTGAACGCGAATGATACGCAGAAGATTCGTGGGTTCGGTCTCCGCTCTGCTCAAATATTTGTATGCATGAATATGACTATACGCATTGATCTGGTTATGGCTTGGAGAGAACGTTAAGCTGTTGGTCTCGACAGTCATACGAACATTTATGGCGGTCGTTGCGGTTAGTTGGAGTTCTCAAAAGTCCAACAACTGGTTTAACTGCAGTACTTAGATGTCGCCATTGGCGGTCGCTTTGCGAATAATATCGAAGTAGGGTAGTAGAAATAAGCAAAGCCAATACGCTAAATTAGACTGAAATATGCGGACACCGGATCACGGTGAAAATCTTCGGGCGACCGGGACTAACGTAAGGATAATTATAAAATGTGCATCCAAAGACGACAATATTACACTGTAAAATATTTTATCTGGTTTAGTGCTTCGAATAGCTTCTCATTGAGTATTAGGTAACCTGTGTTATTGTTCTCGCTAACCTCTCGAATCTTAAAGCTGAGTCGGTAGTAGATTTAGGTCGTCGGGGCTAAATTTGAATGGTGACCCAGCGCTTAAAATAACAATAGTTTTAAAATAATCTTATGATATTCGGCGCGCTAATTCAGAATTTATCGCGGCAGAAATGTAGAAATAATTTTGACGCCGGCTGCATCGTAGTTCATATCCTCATTAGTGTATGATGACTCTAATTGGGTAGGCGTGAATATATTATAGCTTCCCTCGTGGAAGTTTCCTTCCTAGACACTATTCACAATGCAGTAATAAGTAGAAGGAAAATCAGCAATAACTAGCTGGGGTAAACTTGAACATGTTATATTATGGCGATGTTTTCCTGTAACGCTGTAATGCTACTTCTTTTAAATGTTTTCATTTTTTAAACATTTGTTTCTTTGTAATTAATCTAATAAAATAGAGTAAGTATCAAATGCTACAGTCTGCGGCTAAACATGCTGTGCTTTAACATAATATTGTAAGATCCATGTTACCATGTTTAAAGGCAAATAAATTATTCTATTCTATTCTATTCTATTCTAAAGAAAATAATTTAAGCAGTGGGTCCACCCGATATTGATATTATCTAGAATATTGATTAAGTAATCATTGTACCGATAGTCGTTCAGTCAATATACTAATAGTCAAGAGACTCGACCAATATCCGAAGAGGCTCACGTTAGACGATTAGGTCAAGGATTTGACGCAAGAGGTCGTGCTCCTCGATACGGCACGTACGATTTAGTGAGAAGGATTATCTCTCTAGAGCCCAAACAAACGGTAGATATCTCTGTACCTGTGCTCAGTGTCGGTGACACTGTTTTATTTGTATTTTTAATAATTAGAGAAATAAAAGGCGCTGTCGGCAAATAGGCCAGAAGTAGGAATTTAACCACCCGTTTTGAGTTATTTTTTATACTTTACCTTACACACACCCTGAAAATAACAATAGCTTACTAGTTAAAGCAATTATTTACAATAACAAGTTGCTTGTAAGAGGACGATTCTAGCGGCTAATGCAATTTTACGGGTTTTAGTCTACAATAAAGAGTCATCTATCTATTTATGTAATATACCAGTTAAAGTATTTTCTGTGTTAAGTTCAACTTCAAAGTGGTTTAGAAATAGTCGGAAGGTCTCGGATGCAAACGTGACATAACGCTGTAATGATAATGATTAATGATGTTTGCCGTTAAAACGGAGTAGGAAGTTGTACAGAATTTCAATGGCACTCTGGCCTCTACTATTCATTTGGCAAAATGAACGAAAATCAAACGTTCACTGGTCTATACTATATTCGATTAGAATCTCTATGATTCTGATCGAATATACTAGTAGTACCTAGTAGTCAAAAATTATAATGGTTTTTATAATTAGTAAAAAATGGTTTTTAGTAAAATACACGGACCTAATACAGAACAAAAAAGACCCATAAAAATACAATGTAATAAGAGTTGATGTAATTATTATTTCCTTATATTTTTTAATGCTCATTTGGTCTGTACTACTCGATCCAAAAGTGCCATGTTGCGCCCTCTTTCTTACAAACACACAGGCTGAGTAGAAACTGAGAGTCCTAAATGATTGTAGTGAAATAATGCCTTAAATACTTTTGTCGCGTTACTGCTACTGTAATTTCCATTGTGTTAGATTATTCACAGAACAATATAAACTGCCAAAAGCAAACAATTTAGGGAAGATAAGAACAGTCTTATCTTCCCTAAATTGTTTAATATAGTCAGCAGTCGATCAATCTGACCTCGAACTAACAAAATCCGAATTTATGAAAAACCTTTGATGAAAAAAAAACAGATGTTTACATTTACTTCCCACTTGAAATGAAAATCTACACACTGAGGGTTTTTTTTTCTAGACGACAACGAAAATATAACAAATGTAGCCATTACGCGCTTGTCCGGTTTGAAAGCTGACGTGAGCGTAACGCAGCCGCAGTTGTTATCCCTGATTATGTACCTACATACCAATCCCTACAACACTGTTGTATACATAGAACCGTTATGTTCGTACTTATAGGTGTATGTAAGCTTTTCTTACACGACCTGAATACGTTTCGCTTTAAGGAAATATACATGTATACAGTTTTAACACCATTTTCATGCTTCGCTTTCCTGCTACAAATAGGTTAGGTATTCGTATGTAGGTATGTTAAAAAATATAAGAATTTCATCTCGAATTTAAACAAATTTGAATTTGTACAAACCTTTCATACTTTCTGATGCCTAAGAAAATATTTTCGGATAGTTCCGTATATTCAGCTACAATTCTTAATAGGGTATGTGTTTCCACTAGCTACGATCTAAGCATAAGTATTGCTTTCCCTGTTTAAACTTTAATTTTGTTTTCAGACAAATTCCTGACCTGGGTTTTCTTCAAAATGCCGTCGGTCTGATCACTATACGTACGCTCAGGACAAAAGTTAATAGGTTTGCCCATTCACCCTCGCTACATTCAGTTGTTTCGTCAATCTTCTTTTATAGTACTTGCAATTCACGAGCGCGCGCGAGCCTTTACTTGTAGCAGGTATTCGTGTACGTTAATGTCTGTGACGCTTTGACAGTTTTTTTACTGCATACGCACACATTCGCATGTGCGTGTACACTAATGTGAGATGAATACAACTAAAGGCCTAAAATCTCTAAAGAGGTCCAAACCCTCTATAAATATAGTGGAGAAGTACAAGCGTGCTATCAGTAATGTATAACACTAACTTCCACCAAATGCCATCAATCAACAGTATATTTTTTTTAAAGACTCAGTGGTGACAAAACTTTCGTACCTCATTGTACCTGTGAAGTAAGTATTCTAACGTAAATAAAAAAGAATAGGCATTGCCAGGCATGCTAGGCATTAGCTAGAAGCCTATAAATTCGTATATACGTGACATTCCCGTTGTACGCACAGGTCTGGCGAGTTCTAAAAATCGTTTACTGAAGGCTCACCGGTATACATAGCGTCATTACGTTAAAAATATATCTGCAGATGAAATGAAATGTCTTGCATAGAAGAAGGAAAGAATAAGTATTTAATTGATACAATGTACAAAAGTCCCCGGATTTTAATGATGATGCATTGCCAAGAAATACCATTTCATATTCGAAATATACCAATAATGTTACATCCAACAGTTTTGATGGGTGTATTCCATTCCAATAAACTTTTAATTATGATTACTGAAAACATTTAAACTTAAGAAAAATGTGCAAAAGGAAATGTCTATATACATGTAAATATAGATTAAATCGTACGCCACTCTGTTGCGCTCCTGCAGTGAATTTATATTCAGATATACAAAAGCAGCTCGGAATTTCAATCTACTTACCAAAGAGAATAATGTTTCTTTGCGTATACTATCTATCGATTTATCTCAATTTGCTAACAAGATCCGGTCTGGATAGCATATTGAAGGATTCAGAATATTGTTGTTATTAATTTTACAATCTGAAGAAAATAGGTCATATCACGAAATGTGTATTCCTTGGGAACACAACTGGTATGTTTATCTTTATGTAATGCCCTAACTAAGATTAGCTCTGTTGATAGGGATATAATTATTAGATTAAAATTTAAAAGCTTGATTTCTTGCTTATACCTATTACTTTATTTTCTTTTACGGGAGTTATGTGCGTTATAGCACGATAAAGAACCTTACTATGCTTTAACGATACATATATTATATTTTCATGTTACTATTATCCCAGGTTTTTGAATCGT
The DNA here is from genome assembly GCA_963691645.1 of Pelosia muscerda. NCBI lineage: Eukaryota > Metazoa > Arthropoda > Insecta > Lepidoptera > Erebidae > Pelosia > Pelosia muscerda. Next base: position 11,907,575 of record OY829098.1, on the reverse strand, counting down.
TAATATACCAATATCAGATCAGATAATGGAGTTGTGCCCACAATATAAAAAGGTACTAATAAAAAGAAATATATCTGGGATAAAAAAACAAAGACCTTATTTTCCCCCCCCCTCCCCTCACCATCTCTTCAAGAAGGGTATTAGAAGGTTTCTATAAGGTCAACGGCGGCACGAGTATGCCACCCCTGGTGTTGCATATATCCATACCATAGTCCATCCATCCATCCATCCACCCACAGTAGCCACTTTCCATCAGGTGGGCCACATGCTTATCTCCCACCCAAACGGTATAAAAAGTGGAATAAAAAAGAGTAAAAAATTCACGTGGCACGTGTTTACAACGAGCAAAGTCAAAAGTGTGTCTCCTTATTCAACCCGATAGGCCGTTCGGAATTCCTTTTTTATCTTTCTTTTTGTTTCCGACTTTGTATTTCCGTCTTCCTACAATCCCGAGTACTGTCAACGGGGCGTGAAAAAGCAATTCTCGGGGCCGCCAATCAGGAGACCACCATTTAGCATTGTTGCCTTCTATAATTGCAGCCTTCATTCATCAGACTTAACTGACAGTTTACCATAAAGCGGATTGAATTTATATTGACTCGTAAATTAAAGGCCTAATATTTTTATGAATTAAAGTAAATGACGACTTTAATCTTTTATTTTCCTAAAAATGTCTTCATCGTATTCGCAGTTCCGAATGTTATTTCGTAACAAAATATAAAGACAACATTTATGTATCGGCAGATACATCTTTGAGTATCGTGTGCGTTTGTTATGTGCTTGCTATACTTGTTTACTCTAAAATACTGTCAACAGGGACGACGCATGACTGGCGTTCCTGCAAAGCGACCTGTGCGGTGCATTTGGCCGACTTAAAAAAGAAAGATACTATCAGTTCGTTATGTTATTACTTTTTCAAATATTCCCCAATGACACAGGACCAGTCTAACAAAAATATGAACTTGTGTACTTTCTAGATGATGTGATGTGAGAAAAATCGAGGAAACTTCATTAGGCATGCATGTTAATATTGAAATGAATATATTTAAATGTATAATTAAAGTCCAATACACCCTCGGCCTTAGTTCCTGATATGGGTGAACAAAAGGTTATTTTACTTGGTTCGCATCTTAATTGCGTTCAGGCTGATGAAATATTTTCTGTTATTCATAATTCATCTAGATTTACAATTTTCATGCTTTACGCAGTAGGTATACAAACAACCTTGTGTTACGCACCACTCAAACTTGCCTCATGCGGTCAAGTACGTGATGGGTCTGAGTTGTTTTCTTTCGTAAATTCTCCGATCCATTTGATACTTCGTTATATCAGCTTCTTTGTATTTTATTCGATGTTTACTTTTAGCAAATTTCATATATCTGATATATATTTGGCTAACTCATCACGAACTGAATGGACATATCTAAGCTATAACCGTACTTTAGTTTTGCTAGCCAGATTGGAGTATTAAATAAAAGAATGAAACTGAATAGACGTCAAATGAAAAATGAGGCACAGCCGTTTTCGTGTTTATGTTTATTTAGTCGAGGTTATAAACTTTAATAAAAACACATTTGCTGACGACGATAAATGAACGGGCAGATATAAACATAATATTGAGATAAAATTCATAAACTAGACTACTAATAAATATCGGAAAGCAAATAATTTGTTTCGGAATTCATTTGATATTTTAATGTTACCCAATATTGATGAAAATCGTTGGGTAGTTATTAAAATATCTAATGGCCTTGTGTTTTGAATTATTGAGAAACAAAACTAAATTTGGTTCTTTAGAAGGAAGATTTTACGTAATTACCTAGGTATTGTGTTTTAAGTAATTAGTAGATATTTGATATTTTTCGTTCTCATTCAATTCAAATATTTACGGAGGTAGGACTTGATGGTATCTCCCGTCCTAATTGAGCAGTCCGATATCTCTCAGATACCTCCGCCCTACAGAATGCCGCGGCTAATAATAACCTTGTTGTGTTTCCGGCGTGACTAAGGTAGCAAGAGCTCGCTGGTGAGGTTTTTTGTTGTCAATGGAAAGACCCAGGAACCCATCTTTGTCTTCTGCACTGACAGCACAGAGACTCTTTTAACCTTCTCCCCTAACCTTCCCCTTCCCCCTCTACTCTATATATGGTCGGCAGCACGGATGTGATGCCCCTGGTGTTGCAAACCATAGGTCATGGTAACCACTTTCCATCAGGTGGGCCACGTGCTTGTCTGCCACCGAAGTGGATTAAAAAAGTCAATAATTTCGCATTTTTCGGGTGTCATCATGAACCGACACCGAATTCCGATGGCATCTAAAGCTTGCACTTTGGAGCGCTAAGTTCGCTCTACTCCTTTAATTATAGACTATTTTATCTCGGTGACCTAGAGTAAAGTTTATGCTAAAGTTGCGTCTGTCATTCAGCTAGTGTAGAAATTTCCAGGTGAGATTACCTTGTTCGTCTCAAAACTTAGTGGGGTCCCATACGTTCAGTCATGAAAGTGTAAAACGTTTCCTCAAATAATATCTACAAATTAAGTTTGTTTTATAAGTGAGTTTTATAAAACAAATGTTATAACATAACATGAATTTGAATAAAAATGATTGCTTCCGGAGGGAGCAAGCAACTATAATAACGTAATTATTCTTTTTCATTTTTAGATAACAATCAACACTACAATAACCACCGCGTAAAATGATGTTTAAAAGTCGAAAGCTGTTTACAATAATATTGAGAAAGCTTTAAGCGTGGGAAGAAAAAGTAAAGGTTACCCTTTTTCCCAAGACTTTCCCTTCAGCTTAACAACAGGCGAGGCGAAGTCAAATGGACATGCCCTAAACAAAAAAACAGAATAAACATAATTTAGTTTTTAACCATCACGTTATGCAAATATTATCATGTTCTAACGTGTGCTTGCCTGGTACCGCAGGCATGTGTGCATTTTAAGTAAGAAAACGCGTTCAGCTTAGGTATATGTAACTAGCTGCATGTCCAGGTTTTGTTTCAGTAAATCATCATCATTCCCTGAACCTTTTTCCCAACTCAGTTGGGGTCGGCTTTCCAGTCTAACTGTGATGCGGCTGAACTTCGATATTTTCCGTGGAGCGACTGCCATCTGATCTCCACAACCAATGGTCTAATGACCAATGGCGATATCGAAGTTCCAAGTTAGGCTGGTTGGACTTTTGAGGGCTCCAACTACCCGTAACGACTGCCATAGATGTTTGTATGGCAACCGGGACCGACGGCTTAACGTGCTCTCCGAGGCACTTATAAACCTGCGATAAATACACACATAACTTCGAAAAGCATCGAAAAGTCATTGGTGTGTGCCATGGTAAACTGGGATCGAACTCGAGACCTCGTCTCAGCAGTCCATTACCCATACCACTAGGCTACCGCGGTAGTTTTGTTTCAGTAAATATAGCACTTAATCCGTACACATCATATTTTTTATTTCATACTAAATTTAACCTAACAATAACGAACACAAGAGAGGATTATAGAATTTAGTGAATTTGTTTGGAAATTTTATGCGTACATGTTGTATAGTTCAATATACACCATCATAGAACTTACACTCTTATAGTTTCTCTTTAAAAGCAGAATTGAATAGATGAAATCTCGGAAAATCAACCCTCTTCTTTCGCCGCTGGTTCCCTAAAATGAACTTTTGTAAAAGTGAATTGTATAGGTACTATTTGTAAGTGAGCAACAGCAGAGTTGAAATATAGATATCGGAGTAATATTGGATAGCCAAGCTGTCTAGACTCTTTTCAATAATACCTATGTACTTACAACGCTTTATCGGAGATTACAAGTCCGAAAGGTCTTAAATTCAAAATCTCTAAAAGCAAATGTTCTTACGAAGTATATTGAACACTATTTCGTATACCGAGTTATTCTTTTTTTAACTTCCGACTGTTCCCATGGTCGAAAGGAAAGACTGCGAGAGGGTAATCAACAGGTGTGTAGCGGTTGCAGGTAGCAGGTGCAGGTGTGGTTGGTTTGGACCCAGAAAATCTTGGGGTACGCTATAGTCATAAAGGTACTACACTGTAAAACTGGATACTTTTATTAGCGAGTTTATCCAGTTACTGGGTAATTTCGCTTGAATTCAATGGTTTTGTTGAAGCAGCTTATGCTTCTCACTTAACAAATCTATGGCATTCCACTGCTAGACACATGCCTTTCCCAATGATGGAGGCTCTGGCTCACATTTTCCACGCTGATCAAAAAGTCAAACCGTTTTTTCGAGTCACCCCGAATTTTCCCCCTCGGTCAATTTTTCCGTTAATTGCCTATTACACACCTTTCGGATAAGATGAGGTGGTTAAATTCTTTCTCCATCACCAGACGCCAAACACGTATTTTACAGCAACATTTTGTCAAATTTATTATTACCTCTGGAAAACCATTAAGTTCAAAAAGTATCATTGAAAATAAAATTCATTCAACATTTTTTATTAAAATAATGTAGCTGAGAACGTGAGATCGACGTAGCATTAAGAACAGAATGAACGAAGAACATTAATTCAATCCTACTCCGATAATACATTTTATATATTTGCAGAACTTTTGCATGAGAAATCCACCTTATTTGAGTAAAGTCGTCCTCCATTTTAAATAGAGCCTCACGTTTCGACTTCTAAACCTTTAACATGCTTTATTTATATAAAATTAATACAAATTTTACGTTGAAAGGAGAACTTTGTATACCTCCCGAAATATTAATCTTTACTAAGAAATGAAACTAATACGGCGTTTTGAATAACTCTCCAGACTTGAGTGATTGACTTGAGGTCATAGTTATCGGCAACAGACGCAAGCAGTAGTTTTATGCATTTGATTGGACATCATAGTCATGTGTATCATGTGTAACAAGCTCTACTGCAGTTCTAGTAATAAAATATTTAATTCAAATTCAAAGTACCATAAATATGCTGTTATCAATGAGTTAACTTGGGATGTCAGAACCATCTCAAATCTGTATATAGGTATTTCCTTTGCAGCTTTTTTTCATGTAGAAATCGTGAAGTGTCTGAAAATAGATACCTAAGTACTTACCACGCTTTGTCGGAGATTACAAGCGATCGTAAATTGCCCTTTCAAAGCTTTAAGGCTGCCTTCACACTGGCGTTTGTCCAGCGTAGGCTATCGATGAACGTATGCGCAGCGCAGACGCCGCGCCGCGACAATGCGAAACACTGTGAAGGCAGTCTAAAAGTAAATATTCTAATGAGGTATATTAAACAATATTTGGTATACCGAATTATTACTTTTCTAATTTTCACCTGTCCCCTAGGTCGAAAGGAAAGACTGTGCGAGAGGGTAATCAGCAGGTATGTAACGGTTTGCAGGTGTGGTTGGTTTGGACCCCGAAAATCTTGGAGAACGCTATATTCGAAAATAGACTTAATTCCTTTCAAATTATAGTTTCTATTACCTACCATTCAACGAGTAGTGAATAATGACACCTTTGAAAATAAAAGTTATAAATTTTTTTTATCCTTGGCCTACACCTACCAATAACATCATCGATATATTGCTTATTCAAATGTGTTAAGTCGATATCGTCATAGTGGTGTTTTTAAATAAAAGACTATTTGATGGTAACCGCAACTACCAGTTAAGCTTTAGCCTTAGCTAACCCTTCCAGCTACGTTGAATACTAGGTGCTCTAAGCGGACCAAGACAGCGTGATAACATTTCACCCTTTATGAAATTTATTCTCTTCTTTTTACTGTACTTCAGACACGATCTGCATGATATGACGTCATTATCATCGCAGCGTAGAATTCCGGTTGCATCCGAGGCTTTCACCGGTACGATAGTTTAGTAATATATCTGCTCTAAGTGGACATGTGGTGAGCTGTTTGTTGAATCGCTGCGTCGTATGTTATGTTCATAGGAAGTGAGTTACAATTTCGCTTTCTAGTCTAACAATGCGGCGACAAAGTAAATAAATGTATCATAGTGAGGGATGTTCGCAGCCTCATCTTGTATATAGACAGACGCATTTGTAGGAAGGATATGAAACGGGTGACTGTTGCAGACGACTAAGTTTGCATAAAGCGATAGAACTATAACAAACAGTTTCAATGTAAATAATGTTTAGAATAATGATGTGTAACGTCATATTATATAATCTCTATTCTAAACTTTGCTGTGAAAGATTTTGCTATTTTACATCAAATAAAGCGTCACCTTTTCTGAATATATCTGTGTCATAAAGGATCAACTAGGAGACTACCTGGGAATTGAAAAGGGTAACGTGTTGAAGAAGCCTTGTTTTATATGCTTACTCAACCTTTTAATAAGAAAGACTAACTTATTACAAAACTTCTAATATAAAACAGACGGACCCCGAAGTAAATGCTCCATTATTTGACCTAAATAAAACTGCGGTTTAGGAGTATTTTTATTACGTCTTTACCCATGAAATTGCTTATTTTATAGGAAAAAGGAATTTGTACTTTTATTTCTATTTATCTATACTAATATTATAAAGAGGAAAGATTTGTACCTATTTTTGTATGTTTGTATGTTTGTAATGAATAGGCTCGAAAAGTATTGGGCTGATTTAAACAATTCTTTCACCTCTAAAATGCTACAATATCTAGGAGTAACATAGGCTATATATCATCACGCTACCATACAAGGGAGCGGAGTAATAATCATAAATCTCAATTGATCCGGTAAATTTCTATACATTGGCGCTAATATCGCTAACAATTTCCGTTGTCATGGCAGCAAGGAAAAGTAGTATAGAGAGGCAAGTAGTGAATCGAGTAGAGTCGTACAACGCGATAATCGACATCCACGCGGGCGGAGCCACGGGCAACAGCTAGTCTTCAGATATATTCAAATGCATAAGTTTGCAAGTTTATAGTTACTCCGTCCTACGTTATATGATTGCAGTCGCTAACAGTCCTGTGGCTCGACTAGCTGGGCAACTATATCAAACTTCCATCCTTCATGAAAATAAATTTGAAGAAAACTGATGGACAAACTTTCTGAATGCTAATGCTCTGGACAAACTTTCGTTAGCTTCAGAAGAGATCCACCACCCAATGTGTACTCTACCGACTCGGTTGCGGAATGTTTTCTGAGAAATTGTTTAAGATAATGCTCTCGGCTATTTTCTAACATCGCTCCACTTACCACTGGTATAACTTTCACCTTCACAATTTAAAAGCAAATGTTGTAACCTTTTATCTGTTCAAGAAAAGCAAGATTTCTCAATAGGCAGTAGTTGCGCGTGCAGAATTCAAACATTGGAATTAATTAATACTCGTGATATAGTTTCAAAGTGTAATGCAAAAATGCCGCATAGCACATTTTTCACTTTTCACTTCAGTTGCCTCCTCTTCAAGCGTAGAAAGTTAATTTATAACACAGTTAGGAATACTCGAGTTTTTGTATACTATTAGATGGCAATTAAACCTAGGTACCGCGTTTGGAGAAAATTTTATAGTTATGGAACATTCTCGTGAACAGAAATGTGATTTAATTGCCTACCGCTTTGAGTCTAGAAGGCCGTTTAAACTAATTGGAATGTCATAAACAGTGCACATGCAACTTGAAGTAATTTAAATGCAAAATTTTGATGTAAACAAATGATTTTTCTAAACTTGGATCTTGGTTGTAGTGCGTAATTTAAAACGATAACTACTAAATAAAGAGATAACATAATATATAAGTATTGTATCTGTGGAATTCTGATACTCTCATAATCTATTGGGTTTCAAGAGAAGAAAGAACCATTATGTAAAGAATAAGAACCATTATGTAGAGAATAAGAACCATTATGTGCTATTCTAGACTATACTTAATAATATTACTGAACCAAATATCCGTCAGATTCATTAAACTATTTGAATGTGAATGATTTACAAAAATCCTCCTATATATTATAATAATTTTCGATTATCTGATCTAAAAAGCGTGCAATATGCGATAATAAACCCATAAACCCCCAATAAAAGGGTTGAATCTGAGTGCCTACATCGTATCTAAGGAGAGCGAAGAAATTGAAAGAGATACTTAACGATATGAATATTATAGAAAGACATCAATTTTAATTTTATAGGGTAGATCGATGGATAGTCCACGGAACTCGGCGTTTCCAGGACCGTATTGATCGTAAATGAAATACAAATTCTGCTGAATATAATTGATTGAAATTGGGAGAGGCCAATATCTGTACATGTACCTATACATGTTCTTTCGCCGTAAGTAACTTTAGATAAGTTGCTATGTCTACCAGACAACTTAACTGAGATTAAACTAAGCCGAGCTGACGCTAAGCATCTCAGGCTTTCACATCTGAACCTCGGCATCCGTAATATACGAATAATATTTTATCAATGTAATTGGATTTTATTTTATTTTTATTATATTATATTCGAAAAACTTACAACTGTACCTACATGTTCTATATGATAATCTTAAAAAGTGATAATTTGAAGTTCTTCATTAAGTTTTCACAGATAACAGTCATTCGTAAACAAGAAAAGAAAGCACGCTCTGTTATAAACATAAAGTAAAGTTACGAGCACTATCAATTAAGCAAAGTAAAGCCACCGCCGATAATTCAACTGTCGTCAAAGAAACTATTCGCTAGAACGCGCTTTACACGTGTTATATCGGTATTAAACAGGTCGAGGTCTAAACTGCGATACAGTGTATTGAAGCATCTGCTCACCCGTTATAAATTACTTTAGCCTGTAGGTGAACTTCACTAAGGGATTTTTTATCAATCAAATCTTCCCAAGGGGGCCCCGACTGTGAGTATTGTATGAATTTTAAACTACTGGGCTTGTTTCTTTCTTTTTACTATTATTTAAATATTTTATTTCACATATTTTTAAAATATTAGTTTTAGTTTATTTTAGTTTATACGCAGTCGAGTTTTTTGTTTTTCTTTAATTTTTTTTTGTTTTTTTGTTGCGTAACGTATTATAATGTAACAATATAAGCCAAGACCTTGCTACCTCATATCATCATTCTCTGAATCTTTTCCCAACTCGGTTGAGGTCGGCTTTCCAGTGTTATTATGATGCCACGCCACGGAGGCTCTTCCTGGCTACCTCATAATTGTTATTATACCTATAACTTGTCTTTTGACACTTAATTCGGTGGCTCACATAGTTGCAAACTATATTTGGTTTTTGTGTTCATCATCCTCATTCTTCAGTTAAATCTTTTTAGTTATATTATGTGTATAGTTTCTGCCCATAGTAGATCGATCAACTCATATCACACAATGCATCGTCATCACCATTATTTCAGCCATAGGAACATAGGCCTTTCTCACCGACCTTTAAATACGACTGGTTGAAGACGGTCTGCATACAACGAATACCCGTGACTTTGCCATGTCGTCCATCTTGCAGGAGGCCGCCCCACGCCTCGTCTACCGTTACGCGATCTCCATTCGAGAACCTGTCGACTCCAACGGTCATCTGTTCTTCTTGCTATGTGCCTCGCACATTCACATAATCCATTCTAGTGAAATTACAAGCTATGTATCATAATAAATGCCACAAAAAATTTATGATAATAATAAACACATTCACACTAACCTCCACATTCAAATCAATTTTACGCAAGGCTATTTTTCTTTTTCCAGGCTCCGTCTCAATTCTGCAACTCAAAGACAGCAGGTTCAATCGATATTACGTATTAGTCATCTCTAGAGATAACTGATACTCATGTAAATCAGCTTATACGAGTATTACACGCCGCACTGAATTTATACACATGAAACATCCAGCAACTAAAACAACAACACCTGAAGTTATTGTTATATATTGTTATTTAAAGGGAAACATTAATAGACATTATCAACTAATAATTAATTAGTACCTACTTTGAGCTTACTTAACGAAAAATACTAGCGTAAATTTTAGTTAGGGAAGACCGAGGTGAATTGAAACAGATATAGGTTGACACAAGTTCAATATTTCGGGTAGTATAGGCACTAGAAGAACGACAACGGCGCCATTTGATTCGTTTCGATGCACACGACGACGTATTAGTAGAAGTCGCGGCGTTGCGGCAAGCGGTTGTGGAGTTATCGTGTGTATTCGCAAAATTTGACGAAAAATAAGTATTTTTGGTATTTTTCGAGAAGTTTTATTTATTTGATATAAAGAAATAGGTTTTTGATTGTTTTACTATAGCGTAGTGTGTTTTATGTAGTATTATTATGTAACGTTATTTTGTAGAAATATTCAAGTTGAACTCGGGTAATGGTCAATACGGTAGCCATAGTCGGTTTTTATTATGGTGAGGTAAGTTGAAACAACTTGTTTTAACTCACCTCGGTTGTTTCAAGTTAGCTTACCTTAGGTAACTTAGCTTATTTTTACCATACCAAATAAGTATAAAAGAAAAACGAAGAGAGGAGATCTCTCTCATTTTGCGTTGTGACAGAGGACGTAAGTTCAAGATATAAAATATGTATAAATAATGATGTAAAATATAATGATGTTCAGAGAGTGAGAGAAAATACTTCTGAAATTATTGCACCGACTGAATTAATAAATATGAAGAAGTCACATCAAATAAAAAAAGTCTAGAAAATCCTGTCACTGAAGTGACCTCTTCATTAATAAACCAAATTGAGTCTAGATTTAATTTCGGATTTATTACTAACGGGAGAAGATATTATTCCCATAGATGTAGGTAACTATCGCGGCCACGTCGTCGTCTGTTGCAGGTAAATCACACCAATCCGCATATTTTATCAGGCCTTTACCACAAGTTTTACCTAGAAAAGGTACCCAGAATAGAAGGAAAGTTAAATCAACCTTTTTAACAGACACGCCCGAACAAGAGGCTCTTGTAGAAAAAAAACCCAATATTAAATTTAAGAACACTAAAAAAACATCACTGATTCCAAACATACGCAATAAAGATGATTGCTGATTTTTTTTTTTATTCAGTTAAAACCGACCATTTAAATATGTGTCAACTCACCTTTACCCCTGTTTCAATTTACCTCGTCCATAGGAGAGTTGAAACAGTCGGAATTGTTCGCTTAAATTCAATTTTTCTCCAACTTGGAGTTATTATTAACTGCTTATTTCTCGTAATTAGATACGTGTTGAAATTCACATTCTAATGAGAGAACTTACTAGCTTATAGACATCACTGAAGCTGAGTTATTATCAAAAATGCAATTTTTGTGTCAACCCACCTAGGTCTCCCCTACATCTCTGGTTCTACTCAACGGATTGCGATCAAGCAATCGTAAGATTTTACGTCTGACCAAGAAAGACTTTTCAAACAAAATACACTACTACGTCTCCCACATCGAGCATCCGGTCAGCATGTGAAGCCCAGAGTCCTCGCTCGCATCACAGTAATGGCTCCTTTTGGATTCAACGCAGGTAATACCCGTAAGACTCGTGCCCATTGATTACCTGCGTAATCCGGTACAAGAGACTACCGTCATTTCTATCTGCCTTCCTGAGCTATCAACTAACTCTAATTAAAGCACTATAGTTGAGACACAAACATATATACAGCGTTATATATACAAGAGATTAAGACTTGAGTCACTTTGATTGTGGGCAGATCACCCACGTTGAAATAGCAGCCAGCGGTTTAAGTTTACAACATAAGTCACGTTTATGTAAGTTGATAAGTACTTTTTAATGATTAAGAAAATCCAGTAATCAAGATGACACGTGAACGATAGTTAATACTGAGATGATTAAACAAACTCTATTCAAGTAGTTACTAGCTTGATGTTTTACCTCCTGGTCCTCGTAGTGTGAATTGCCGTCTGAAGAGATAGGCTGTTTAACATCAGATAGATATATTCGGCCAGACTTAGCCTCGGATGCATGGCTTGGGTCAACAATAGTGCCCGGAATACAGAAATAGGTTCATCCCCTATTACGATGGACCGCGTACAATGAGAGGTGAAATGTGCGTATTAAGTCACCTCTGCCTACCCGCAGGAAAAAAGGCGTGAGCGTATGTATCTATGTAATATTTGACTACTTATCTATACTAATATTATAAAACTGAAGAGTTTGAACGACTGTTTGGTTGAACGTGCTAATCTCAGGATTAACTGGTTCAAATTGAAAAATTGTTTATTATTAAATATATATAAAAATAGGCTATAGAACATCACGCTACTACACAAGGGAGCGGAGCAGTGATTAATAAATTTAATAAATTTAAAGCAACGGGCATCAAAATATGTCACGCGCAACGTTTCGTCTATTAAATAATATAACTCGAGTGAAAATAAAAAGAAGGAAGACAAACGCCGAGTTCCCATGCAAAATTATTAATTTAACTGGGACTAATATTGTAAAGGTGGTGATGACGAGGATTCCCTGTAGTTCTGCGTTTAGTAGAATTTAAAAAAAAATCCTATGTAATAAACCACTTCCAGTTTGCTCATACAAGCACTGTATAGTTCTCAAACTCTGGTCTTTTAGTTAAGTATTGTATCTTCCTATGGGAATGCCCAGGACGGTCGGCTCGAACACCCACAAACAGTGAAACAGCTCGTTATATTGTTCTACAGATTTCGACACTAAAACGGTCCCCAGTGAGTGTTATTTGTTTTTGCTCCACTCGCTTAGCATTTCTTGTCCTGTTCAATTAATTGCATGGCCATTGCTTTGTTGTGACCGTTTCGACAATTAAATTGTGAAAAGCGTTTCCTTGTAACCTATGAGAAATCATTGTTACAAATAAAAGCTTTAACTTATCGAAACTCAATCTCATTTGAAAAAATATTTTGAGTGCATGCTAATAAACTAAATACGCTATAAAGCGTATTTAGTTTATTAGCATGCACTCAAAATATTTTTTAAACACATCTTATTAAATAAAATATGTCTATAATTTTAATAAGTAATGCACGTACAAGGATCACCTACCGATGGTTACGGCTCCTGTCTGAGTCAAATACGTGCCACATCAAGAAGCACCGCTTTTTGCATAAAGCTCGTAACCCACTTGCGGTATTGGTCTAGGTTCTTAGCAATCAGCCCATAGACCGATATTATAAACCTATTTAATCGGTTTAACATAAAATACATATTTATTGCATTAAAAATACTGAATTGATGAAAGCGCATCGTAAAGTGTAATTGAAACGTTAAGTCGACAATGCTGCAATATTACAAATACGGCTATATCAATGACGTGCAGTCCATTATGAAAACTATTGAACAAAAGATATTTATAAAAAGTGAACTAGCGAGGAACAATCAATGAAGATAAAAATGGTTTAGTACAAACATACAAATTCGACATCGTGACGTAAGCTCAAGACCGAGACCTTTTTAAGGATTACCTCTGTTAGTTCTACTTTTTCCAGTTCGCAAGTGTTATCTATTTCTGCTTCATTTCATTTTAGCTAACTCTAACATATTATCAAAAGTGTTACTATTATTTTATTGCCACATAAACTTTGCCACATAAATATGTCGTTTTATTACCAAAAGTATCCTACTTTGCAGTTCTTCTCTAGGTGGATTTCAGTAAAACTTTCTAACTTACGGTTTATTTATTAACTTTGAACTTCAGTGTACAGCTTTAAGAGTTAAGAAATAGATTTATAACGATCAACAGTAACCTTGATGATTCTATTTTTGGTCTTATATCCAGCTCACGGAGAACAGAATATGATTACTTCATTCCTCCATGCTCCGGAATATACTCAAATAATTGTGATCAATCATGCGGCAGATTTTATTCTGAGCAAGACCTTGCTAAAAAAAGAATATCATCACAATATTATACGTGCAGTAGTTTTTTGCATCATATCAAACAAACATACAAGAATTCTAAGAAATAATATTTCCGAAAATAATTCCGACCTCACCCACTGTTTAACGATCACAACTAAACAAAATATCACAAATAAATAAAAACGAAACAACAAAATATCACTAAGTGTCAAAGAAGGAATGTCAAACCACGCCACCCCTCAAAGCAAGTAAAAAGACTTTTTACACGAGTAGATACGATATCGTATATGCGAAATTCTGCAAGTGCGAAGAACGAAGGTACGAAAACCTCGACACGTATTTGGCCTCGACAAGGGGCATCTTCAGGATTGTTGTGGTTGGTTCACCTCTTCCTCCAAAGTTTCCACCATCTACTTCAATACCTCATCTTAAATATTTCTGAGTTCAAAATAGTATTAGACACACGTATGTTTAAAATATCAGATTCTATCAATATTATTATTTTATCAAGAAAACTAAATACCATCATATAACTTAAAATATCTTAAAATTTTAAAGCATTTAGCAGAAGCCTATCAAACTGTTACACTTTTCAATGAAACTGCACAGCGCCACTAACTGGCTCACTGCCATACTTATCAGGCATTTCTTCGTTGCCAACGCATTTAGCATTTCAGTCACGTATACTAAATCTATATTTTCCACGGAGCGTGAATGTAAGCAAGTTTTAGGAACACATGCTTTCGAGGTCTGCGTCCCTTACAAAATTGAAATAACATTAAGGGAATTTATACGTCTAACGATAGACATACAAAATGATTATTTAGAACAAAATATCATAATATGTATAGATATTACCTTGCTCTGCACTGACTCACTCTTCATACAATAATTGTTAGTCTTACACAAATGTCGTCAGACCCATAGGGATTTCCTAGTTGCTTCCGAAGTTTTCACTTAGGAGGCGGAGGTCCGGATATGATATACAAAATGCCGGAAACCGTCAGACTACGTTGGTAATAAATATACCCTGGCAATGACGCACTCGCCGGAGCCGGTTGGGTAGGTTATGTCGGACTCGAACTTTAGTTGTCGGAGGTGAGATAATAGCCAACATATCCCTCGCACACTGGCAGACCCGGAGCCCTCTCTTCCGAGATGACCACCGTCGGGTGTAGTGACCACGGTGTCCCCCTCTGTAGGGACCACGGTGTCCCCGTCAGATGAGATTTCCTTGGGTCTCAAAAATGTCAGTAAGACTAGAGAGAGACTACTTACATTTTAGAAATATGGTATTATTATACCAAACTAAAAGTTTTAAGGAAATTATTTTAACTTTTATATTTCTTACTCGCTCACTTTTTCCCAAATGGCCGCTGCGGGTTATGTTTGCTTTTATCGTCCAATTGAATAAACTCTTTATTGAGGTACATTTCTGTAACAGTTTCTCTAACATTTGGTTTACGTTTTATTTGCAAGGCCCTCAAAAAATGTATTAATATTCTAGAAAAATATGAGTTAGCAGACTTAAAACTAATCTCGATCGTCTGACTGAATCTCTTCTTCTCAAGCCACGATAAGACATGGGTCGATAAAATTTGTATGTACCCACATTCTTACTTCACCCACCCTATATAAACATTCAAGTCTCCTCAAGAAATCCTCCCTTAGTACTCGCCTAGACCATAAAAGTAGCCTACTGTCCAAATTTTGTAAATCTAAGTTCTGTGGTTTCGGCTGTAGGTATATTGAAGAGTCAGTCATGACAGCCATGCGAAAAACGCTATCCTCTTTACAATGTTAAGTTTCTATATTTAATACCATCACACACTATTAGTAAGATTAGGTTTCTAACTATGTAAGTAATTATAATTAATTGGCATGAAAATAAATTTGCATATTTTCTCTATCTTTTAATACTTTATAGTGAAACATAATCTGAAGGTCAACCCTTCGCCATTATAAATTAACATATATTTTGTTTTCTTATTTAGAACTACGAGTAGCAACTTCGTCTGCGTCACCCCGTTTTTGCAACATTGCTCATTTCTGCTCCGCACCAATTGGTTGTAGCATGATGTTATGTACATATAAACCTTCATCTTCTCTCTACCTATTGAAAAAAATCGCATCGAAAGCCGTTGCGTAGTTTTAAAGATATAAGCATATAAAAAACATAAAGACATAGGAATATAGGCACAGAGAACGCGACTTTGGTTTATACTATGTAGTGATTACATATTTGAGCGGTCTCGACACTGGCTTCAAGTTAACTTCACATGCAAGTCGGCTGATGATAAACAGACTACGTTCTGGTGCAGACTTTCATGGTGGATTAATAGGTCAGACAACGGTAGCTTTCATCATTGCAAAAATAAATTAAATTATGAAGAAGACCTTGGTTTGAGTGATGCAACATGTAACCGTCAACAGAGTTTGAGATCGCTATGGTCTAATTTACTACATGACAATAAAATTATATTGTAAATTGTAAGAGATACATAAAATTAGTATAACATTATTTTGTTACATTTATTACATTTATAAGAAATAGCAATGCGACTTATCGACGCTTCCCGTGACCATAGGGCTGGCCTTTACCTCGCTCAAAGAATTGGCATCGCCATTCAGCGTGGTAATGCCGCCAGCCTTTTGGGCACGGTTCTGGTAGAGATCGATTGGGAGAAATATATTGATGCCTAGAGTTGCAGTATCTCTACCTTTGCTATTTTATTTCTGTATTTATATTATAATTAGTATAGGTGTGTAAATATTTTGTATATACTTATTAAAAACATATGCTTTAATTCGTTTAAATTATTATATGTACTTATTAAATATTTTATTAGACATAACTAACGTTTAGTAAAAAGTAAATACATGCAACAGGGGATATGTAATAAATGTATAAATAAATATTAACGTGGAGTGAAACGGCGCAGTATACGAAAGCTTTATAGCGTGATAAAATGTTAGCGTACGACTTAGAAAACACTAAGAAGATTTGAGACTCTATTACAAGTGAGACGCAGGTGAGGGTTGTACAGAATAGAATTGCAGTTTGCAACTTAGTTATAGTTATATAACTGTAAGTACCTCCAACTACTATGTATTATAAATGCCAAAGTTTGGACGGATGGATGTTTATTTATCAATCACACTAGACCAACAGAATAATAGGTGTATAGTTTGTAATATCACGCTGAGACTTACCAAACGAATATTTGTGGCTTTCGTTATAGGTAGTTGGGATCCTAAATATACGAATCTACGAAGATCTGCTAGTGTACAGCTGCGGCCGAGCTCTCTTCGTGGCTGGAGCCTGAGATTCCATGTCCGAAGATGGGGACCGGCCCTCCATTTCTGTGGTCGTTTCCGTGCCGTTTTTGGGAAACTATAAATAAGCGAAAAAAGTTAGACCTTTTTCTTTGTTGTTTCAGGGGTAGTAACCGCGCGATTGACACACAGTATAACCCCTGTTATGTGCCATTCTCAGCCTTGTTGGGGGTCCTGAAACTGTACAAGAATACTTCTTTGGCCTACTAGTGGGTCATGGGCAACTGGTCCCTGGAAGCTCTCAATAAGGCAACCTTCAAAAGCGATGCGTAATGCGTCGTATGAAAGAAACTTCATCCCACGCATTTCCCAAACAAATACAACATAGGGTTCTTCAAGAACGATATTGAAAGGTTTCTTAATAAAATAATAAATATAATAAAATATGGGTCATTAGCACAAGTGAGTCGTCCTGGTTTGGCACACGTGCATAGGTCACAGTAATCGCTTTCCGTTAGATGGGTCATTGCTTGTTTGCCACCTAAGTGGTATAAAAAACTACCCTAACCTACAAACCGTTTAACAAGATTGTAAGATTTTAAATGAGATTTAAATAAGCCCATTTACTTGTATATAAGATACGAAGAAAAAGGCTTATTTAAGTCTAATTTTAAATAATCTTTTTAAAAAGATTTTAGATTTTTAAAAAGGTGCATCATATCGTTTCCTTGAAATAACGCTTCACAAATACTTGCTTGCAATTTAAATATCAATTCAAATTATATTTGCAGTTACTTCAAAGACGAGCAATTTAAAAATTAGATGCTCGGGGTTCTGTAAATATGAGAGCAATATAAAGGAGAGAGAGCTTTTTAATAATTGCAGCACAATATTCATTTACAAATACCATATACGTAAACAGAATATTAAACAGAGAAAATATTTTTCAATTGGTTATTTTACGTTTGCAACAAACTTGATGTTCGAACGCACTACAGTGAACAATATATTTTAATAAAGGAGTTTGAACCAAATTAAAAGGGATCTTGTGTTCATCATTAAACATCATTGAACGATACAGACACGGAGGACAGAATATAAATATGATTAGATGGTAGTAATTGTGAGGTTTACTGCAAAGATGCATGAGAAGGTACCAAAAGTTATACAAGGCCACCTGATTGCTTTTGAGAGACTCAACCAGTGAGTAGGTATCATTAATCCAAACACAAGCTCTTGAATGATCATATAAGGATTTCAGAACTCGTATTATATGGCACTTTTTTCCATTTAGTATAATTTAGAAGCATTAGGAGCAGACACTCCACATACCTACATAGCGTAGCACACAATGCTACAGCGCTACGCCGTAGACGCTAGAAGCTTAAAACTGCCTCGTAATAACTTACTCGTTCGCTGTTTTGTTTTTTTGGTATGTAACTTCATTCGTTGTATTTTGAACAATATTTTCCCGCGTATCAAGTTTGTCATTTTATTATGCACTCCTTTGATGTTGCCGGTTTAAAAAGGAATTACATTTTGGAAGCATCCTCATGAACCCAACTAATATCATAAAATAGCTTAAGCAGATGTTAGGATATTCTTTGAAACATGGTACATAAATTGATTGTAGTTAGGAAAACACATTGGTATAAAAAAATCCGCATTTGCACGTGCTCCGATTTCCACCCTGGCGGAATCGTGAGCAAAAAATATATATTTAAAAAACTGTACTTGGAATTCCATGAATAGTACCTACTCATATCATATAACTTTTTGACGATAAATTTGATATCTCAAACTTAATAAAGGAGCACTTCACTTTATCAATTTTATTATGTACAATTAAATTGAAAGTCCTTAAAGCAAGCTCAAATTTTGTGATTTCCTTTTGAAATTAGAGTTAGTAGCATTTTCCGCCGATGAAGGATCTATGATCCTGAATTAATTAATTCAAAGAAAATTGTATAAATACATACCTACTTACTTTAGCCGCGTAGGACTTTGTGGAACTCCACATACTCAAAACATTTAGTCAGCTTAGACCATAAAACCGCACATAGAAAATGTCAATAGCCAAAGTAATATAATGAAATTGCGTATCGTATTGTGTTAAATGTAAATAAAGTAAGTAATCATAGACAACAAAATCCACAACGTTACAATTTAGAAACAGGTTTACTTAATATCATTATATTCAGTTTGATCAGCATAATAGAGTCGGACTCGGAGTGCAAAATCATTATCAGTTTGATACGAAACCTCAACTTCCGGAGTTCGTAAAACTACAAAACCCAATAAATTTATTACTATTGCGTTGGCATTGCTTGGGCATACGTTAGTATAACTAGATTAAGAGATGTTTTTACTCTTCCGTTTATTTATTTACGAGTACCAATTTATACAATGGGTACATGGGTAATGAAATTTTTGAAGCAATTATTTTGCTAACTGCTTAAATTGATTAAGATCGGAAAATTTTAATCAAAAGTTACTGCGTATGCGTCTACGTCCGGTTAGTTACAGTAGAATACAACAGAATCCTCAAAAATATTACAAACACGGTTTTAATATGCATTACTCAAAGTTAAGAAAAACCATTTAGCCAGGCAGTTATTTTGAATTCACGCCTCACGAGAAATAGCACGCCAGTAAGATTCTACAAAATTGTCTTTGGCATCCAAATCCACACATCAACCGGAATGAAAGAAACCAACAATGCTTGCAAGATAGCTTTTCTACGTTCAAAATATTTACTGAGTGTTGGCTACCACTGTGCAACTACCGTACAGTATGTCTGAGAACACTTCAATTATTACAGTTACGAAGTGCACTGGCAGTCAATATTGTTCTAAATCAAACTCGATAACACTCTTATCTCCTAAGTCAACATTTAAGTTTCTCATCGTGAAGTTATTTTTTTTGTAGCCATGATTTTGTAATCGATACGAAGCAGAATGTTTTAAACTCTAAATCAATAATAGATGCGGAAAAAATAATAATTTCAAAGATAAGTTAATTGGATGTTTGGTTACTCAATCATGCTCAAATAACAGAACGAATAGTTGAAATTTAAACATAGAAATAAGTTATGAATTAACCCGGAGAAGCTGTAGGTGGCAGTTTTTTTAATAAACATTCAAATTTGTTTCTTAGTGTTCGTAAAGAAAGTAGAGATATCAAAAAAGGGAGAGGAAGACTCACGAGACTAGATAGACCCAATATATTAAAGTATATTGACGTACAATATTCATGTATTAATTAATGAGTACTAATGTTATAAAAGTGCCTTAAGCATACATGGAAAGGCATGGATTAGGCCAGATAGTAATGAACTCCGAATATAAATACACTGACACGAAGTTGTTAAATAATTATGTATTTTCTGTATGAGATCTTTAAAATGAAAGCTCTAAACAAACGTGTTTACAAAAATGGTTAGATTATAATTAATATATACATATTTATGTATATAAGATTTTGTATTAGATTAGATTTTGACTTACTAGTACAGTTATAATTAACTGCTAATGCACCGCGTGTATAGATTGATAGCAGTTGGTCTTACTCACTATACCGTGCTGTAGTGATGTTACACATCAATATCTATAGTTGGATCGTAAGTAGTTATTTAGGAGAAATATTGGACGCGTTGGGTGCCAACAGTTTGTAACACTTATGTACTTCAGCGATCGTCGTTTTACGTTATGGAAAGACGGCATTCGCAATTTGAGCTCTTATACGATTGTGATTACCACTTCGTGTCAACTACGAACGTTTCTCAAAAACCAATCAAATCTTAAGCATCTTGTGGTCATGTCAGAAATTATTAAGTTTCGTGGACTCCTTTGGATCATGGAATAGATATTTGCATCGTGGTATGGAATTTACGATCCACATCGCATGTCATTTGTGGTCCTAAGAAGACTGGCAGCAATACTACGTTGGTCCAAAAATAATCAGTCGTCTGGTGACGAAAAGCGTCGATCCTTCGCATTTCAAATATAAGAGTCTGATGAGCCTTTTGTTTCGTCTCCAAACTGCACACATTTATAATTTATCCATGAGGTATCATTAAGATTCCGTGCAGATGGCAACACGGATTGGATACAATTCTGGCGGCGAGTTGTTATTATTAGTAGACGCCACTACAATCGATATACTGTCTTACTACGATATTCTCCGGGTTGTGGCGGGTGCATGTACAATCACATTATGTTAATGTACATTGCAAAGTAAATTATAAGTAGTTTGACTGAATTAAGGATACAAGATAATTTATATTATTCAGTGTATTTAGTTATATTTTGATTTTATTTTTAATCTTATTTTAACTGCATATCGCCCTATTGTAATATTTAAGCGGGTAGGTACATATCTGTAAATAAAGAAGACATTTTTATTACTGTCATTAGATTGCGTTTGATGAAATGAGCTTTTGCGCAGGCAATTTGCTACCATATTAGAATAAAATTAGAACGTCTTTAAAGTTTCTGCAGAAACAATGGCAAACTCGGTGCAGCCAGCCGTACTAATTTTATAACAATATAATATTCTTCTTCAAATTATAACATTGTTATTTAATAAAAATGCTAAGAACAGCAACCTTTTTAGACTCGAATTTTCCTCTTCCAATTAAGTTTCTTAGAGGGCTGAAAAAAAAACAAACAGTTAATGAGAAATTCAACATTAAAAGTTGGGGAAGCTTATTAATTAAGTTGGAGTAAATGTCGATTCCTCGTAGGTAATGCAATTATAATTTGCTAAAAGCCTGTCCCACCTGTAGTATTCACTTAAGGAGTTCTTATTGGTACAGTCGCGGCTATAAATAAGTAAATGTCACCAAATACTTTTAGTATTTATTGACGTTTACTCTGAACTTTACTATTGAAGTATTATTAGTAGATATTTATAGTAGGCTCTATACTAGGCTAATCTACTTAGAAGAGCTTCCTGTTTGCAAGAGCAAGCAGGAATCTCTTCTAAGTAGATTAGTTCATACACTTCATACATAGGTAAAGTCACTGTCGCTGAATATATTTTTGCTTCAAGAGTCTTGATTCTATAGCGAATAAAATCACACATTTCTTTTTTCAATTTTGGTGACATTTTGTGGTGACTGACAGATTCTCTCAATTTGTGAACACTCACACTGCGTAATTAGCATAAAGCCTCGTTGGAAGCTTGCCAAATGGAAAAGAAAAATAACACCAGACTCTAGATGTTGAAATGACAACTTTTTCGGCAATTTTTAGGGTTCCGTAGCCAAATGACAAAAAACGGCATCTTTATAGATTCGTCATGTCGTGTCGGTGTGTCTGTCTCTCTATATATCACATACACTTTTCTCCGAAACTATAAGGCCTATGCTGTTGAAACTTGGTAAGTAGATATATTCTGTGAGCCGCATTAAGAATTTCACACAAAAATAGAAAAAAAGCATTAAACTTAGATTGACATTCTTAAACTTAGATGAACTTTCTGAAATTCATAATTTTATTTTCATCGTCATTTTTTTCTAAAGTCAATAGTTTGCGCGAGAGTCACTACCAAAGTGGATAAATCTATGACTCCAAAAACTTCAATAATAAGAGAACAATAATACTAAAAATAACATACGATGTACATTGCCATGCAATAATTAAATAATTCGCGTTGAGCGTGGCTTTATCAGTAGTGGGTTACAACAAACTACAAGAACTTTTATATTACGTTACTTGCTGCTATGGAACCCTTCATGTTCTCTTCAACGAGCCCGACACGCACTTGGCCGGTCTTTTACTAATTAATTTGGTTCAAAGTGTTTACAGGCGTTCTTACTTTGGATATAGAATTTATTAGATCTTCATCATTATACTATAATTCCGGCCAACTGACTGCTTCATCAACACAAAGCATAAGTTACTGGAGCTACAGATTTGTAATTTCAACAGTAGGTAAATATAATAATCATCCAATTAGGAAGAAAGTTTGAATCTGAAATCAAATGAAATCAAGTTTAACCTAAAATTTTAAGTACAAAATTTACTCCAGTAGAGCAGACATTACTAAATTAGTGTACGTCTTTTTTATCAAATGCTTAATTTTTCAATTTTCAATTTATCTCCGTCTTCTAAAGTAATCTACAACCTACTAGATTTACAACAGATGAGTAGATATCTGAATTGACATTCAAATAATCTGTGAAAAACGGTACAAATGTCAATATCTTGAACTTCTTTGTCAATATAATTTGCTTGTGTACGTGAGAGAGTTGATGAGGCACGTTTGTGGGCTTAGACAAGATAAACGAGACTAGCCTAATTACGTACCTATTTATTGATTTGAATTTGATTGATTTGATTCTACAGGTTATTTGAACCCAAGTTTGACACTAAATTCATAAATTATATTTGTACTCGCAGTCGTATGTTCGCACCTAGATTGCTTTTTTCTTTCGTTTAATGTATAATCAGTTTATAAGTAATCTTCAAACGCATGATGTAGTTCAAAGGTCAAATAAAGAAATTCAAAACTCATGATAGATTATTTGTGTTAATACTCCTGATTGCTAAGGCTATCACTCATTTGACGCATGATACTGGATGCGAACGACAGCACCACTGTCGTTCGCATCCAGTATCATGCGTCAAATGAGTGATAGCAGTGATAAGAGGATGCAATGAAAAATATGAGATACGATAGGTATATAAGATAATATAAATTCTATACATTTATTAGCAACTGCACTGCTGTGAAATTAATGTAATTGTAGCATTTGGAAGTTACATGCTCACAAAGTTTCTAATTGATACGACAAATTAGAACTTGAAATAGACTTCCATGATGTGTCCCACACTAACAAAGCAAGTTAAATAAAAACTTGTAATGAACAAATTTCAGAGATGCTTAGAAACGGCGTTGTTCGTAACTTACAAAGCGATATACCTACGCGTCGCCGCGCCGGGTACGCTTGTAAAAAAGACGATATACGTAGTGCTATTGTCAACACAAAAGCGCTTCGTGAATTGAAAACAAAGAAAATGACAGATAGTTACACGTGACCTCCACATCAAGAGCTTATTAGTAGACATTTTTGAAAAAGAGTGGGTTGATTTAAACAAGACCTTCGGGCCAAGCTACAAAGCCGTGTATCTATTGATTAACGTTTAAGATTCTGATACTTGCTAACCTCTTGGGCAAAGTAAGACGGTAGTCGTTCCTATAGAAGTTATATAAGGCAAATCAAAACGAGGAGAAAGAGTAAGCTCCGGACGAGGAGAAAAATCCGGATCCAAGGTGAAAGTTTAGAATGCAATCAA
This sequence comes from Pelosia muscerda, assembly GCA_963691645.1. NCBI lineage: Eukaryota > Metazoa > Arthropoda > Insecta > Lepidoptera > Erebidae > Pelosia > Pelosia muscerda. The sequence goes on along the minus strand of OY829098.1, from coordinate 11,883,266 downwards.
AAACGATGCTATGATAATGATGATGATGACTTGGAAACAGACAGTTTTGTGCTAACGAAACCTGAGTACTGGCAGGCATAACTTGCAGAAAAAATAAACATAAAAATTTGTATTAATAACGCTGGCTGCCTATACGAATTCAATCGGTTTCCTGAGGGACTGTAGGTATCCTAAAATATATTTCCGAGTACAAATTGATAAAATTCTCGCAACCATTATAGTATTATATTACATAAACAGGCGATGGGTTGTGTTGATAATATTATTGTATAAATATTATCGCAAGTTTTGTACGGTTATAAACAAGAAATTACCATACATATTCGATCTAAAAATATTGCATTTACGCCAATATGTTTAAATATCACTTCCGCAGTCAAATAAATCACTTTGCGTATTAAATTTCATAGTATTGTTTCAATTCTACCGAAGTTATATTCAAATGATGGAATCCAAATAAATATAATAAGATATAAATATATATTGGTATAGATATATTTTAATGAACGCAGTAAATAAAAAGACCTAGGGTATCAAACGATACAGTGTAAGCCTCGCTCACTTTACATTTTAGATTCAAAGAGGTTTATAATTAAGTTAGCCTTTGACTTCTTCTGGACACTATTCATTAGTAAAGTTTACACACCTAATTAAAAAAACTAACTCACCATATTACCCCTCTTATAGGAAGTTTGAATTTGTGCAACATTTGTTGCGAGAGTGTTTGGAATGAAAACATAAACATAACTATAATAAGAATCGTAGTAGGAAAATGTAAACTGAAATAACTTTTCAACAAAATAGTTTTGAAGCTAAACAAACTTTTACCTGTAAAGTTCATTTTATATTAAACTTCGTAACAAAACCCTTTTAAACCGCATCCACTAAAATTGCACATTTGTCACAATATATTTACAAAACAAGGCATTAATGTGCTTTGGCAGGAACCTCGACTACATAATGTCTATCACCACTGAATGTGAGCACTCGATCAAAGTAAATGTTAACTGTGCAGTATTATTGAATTGGTTTTATATCTCTTTATTTGTTTTGTTATTGACACCAAAATTGCCACGAATAAAACTTTTGATCGATCTGTTAACACATTTACACGTGACATTCGTTTGAAACACAAATCTATCTATCTATCTACACATAAATAAGTCTGTGAAATGCCTATGCTTGGACATTCACTTAGAAGTTAGAAAAATACAACGATAGCTTGAATTTTGATTGAGCAGCACCATCTATCTGCAATATAGTAGTTAAAAATCAGTACAAAATTTCATCTAAGTTTTTTCGAGCTAATTTCTGAATCGGCTGAATAAATTTTGTTGCGGCTTTCACTAATTGATTCGCACAAGCGTCACTTGACATTACAGTTTATTTTATTGTAATCCGTTCATAAATGAAAATGTTATTTCTTAATAGCGAATAACGTCGAAAAATTTTGTGACGAATGAATAATTCAAACCAAAAATGCAGCAATAATTCTTAAAAGTTGAGATTTGATAGAATTCGGTCATAGTTAATTTCAAGACTATAAGTACATCTTCACGCTAAGGCTAAAACATAAAACTTCACTCTTTCAAAATCTAAATAAATCAACAGAACCAACAGTAAATTATAAAACAACAGAAATACATGCATATATAATTGCATTCAAAAAATTATGTAAAGATATAGTAACAAGGGATTGAAATACAATGTCAAAATAATCATGCCCAATTATAATGTCTTAATATTAGGCATGCCAATTTATGGATGGTGTTCTGCAGAGTCTCAGCTTTACAGAACAACAGAACACATCTACAAAACTAGTCGCGACAGTAACTACTAACTATTATAGTTACGAGAGTGTGTCACAATTCATACCGTGTTTTATATTTTGATCGTGAATACCGGGCAGATCCGCGGGCAATAGCTAGTGTTTTATTTACATTTATGAAATAATATACCCTATTTTAATTTACTATCTCTTACTGACATTCAGTAAGTAAATTTTAAATGTTACTGACACGTTGTGCTGTTCCTACCAGGCTGATAGTATTTGTTTCTCTAACTTTTACAACCGTCAAAGTTACTCCATCTGTATGAACTTCTAGTTAAGCACAAACGAAATTGTAGTAGACCACAACACAACACAACTAGTCATAAAATGAGCACAAACAATTTTGTGCGCGTAGCTATTCAGCTGAGAGATTAGAGTCAGCGGAAATCAAAGTTTGCAGTATACGGTATGTACCTATCTGTTGGAACGAGTTATATACGCGGTTGACTTCCGCTGCACCGGGATGGCTCGCAGACACCGCATAGTGCTTAGATTGTACTATTCATGTGACGTAACTTTGTTAATGAATGAACCTCGTTATAATGAACAATATGTGTACATTAAAGTCAATCCAACGAGTAAATGAAGTCAAGATGATCAAATGTAATTTTTATCAATTTCGTTATCAAAATTTTCATTCGATTGATAACAAATTGTCACTCAATTTTATACCCATTCTGAGAATATATATTCGTACTACTACTATATTTGAGGATTTCTTAAAGATTGAAACTAATTTCATCCGATTTGACTTTGAATTCATATCTATAAATAAATTCCATTAAGATCGGACCATCCATTTGTAAGCTATAATATCACAGAAAAAGAATTATGTTATAATATATATATCTCATTCTATCTCATTATATATATATATATATATATATATATATATATATATATATATAAGTGATATTATATTATATTATAGGAATTATATTATATATTAAGTTTGCTAGTTATCATATAATACTATATAATATAGTTAGTATTATTATATACTTACTGTGTAAGTGTACTATTAGTGTAAGTCCATTACTATCTTGGGGATAGCATTGTTAAAGTGGTAGAATAACATTGTAAATAAATAAATAAAATATGCTTTCCTAAAAAATACAATTTATATGTAGTATCACCTAAAACTTATATGCAAGTAGCTAAATGTAACTCATAACCACCCCTCGTATCGCGTCAGGGGTTAAAAATGAAGCGCAGTTGTTGATAAGACGGTCCCCGTGACTCATAGATGACGTCATGGCTTCCTACGACGCACACTTTCTCACCGCTAACTATAATGTCGAAGTTCTTAAAAATATAATGCCGAGGTATCAATTAACCTATCAGAGTCTACTGCTGGGCCTATGCCTCTCTTAATGTTGAGAGGCTTTGGCCTATTGTTTCCACATTGTTGTTCTACAGGGTTTTATTTCGAATTATTCTTCTTTCGCGTATTTTTCCTTTGTCGCTCTTTCAACACCCTTCGGTTGAGATGAGGTGGTAATATTCTTTTCCGTTACTACTTAGGTGTTACCAATATATAATATATAATCACCTAGGAACTGTATTGGACACCACCATAGTCTATGGATTTATGGGGCATTACAAGCGCAAGTTCGATGCCTTATAAGAGGGCGTCGAACCCGCGCTTCCATGTACATATTTGTACGCACGAATATATCTATTTGCATTGGTCTCGGTATTTGTTGGTATGTTAATGAATTTATGTAGATCTGCATGTTAGAACCCGTAACACAACCTAGTTAAGCTATGCTTACTATGGGCCTAGATGGCGGTGTAAAAAATGCACTTGTAGAGATGTAGATACGAGTACTTCCTTAAACAATATCTCTACATAACTTGAAAAAACTGATAGCTGTCAGTATATAAAATTATTATGTTCCTTTGTGTCAAAAAACAAAGGTATTGTTGTCATTCGAAGGTTCTCAGAAGAAAAACAAAGAGTCATTAGCCTAATTAATCACAGTGAAAAGGTGTAAGTAAGTAATGTTAAATGTGTTTATCGAAAGTTTGCATTACTTGAGCGATATTTTATGCTTGTTAGAACTATTCTTTATGCTTGAAGTATTTGAGAACTGAACGTAAAAGTTTTTGAAGTCTAATTAGTACCTACATTGGCAACCTTATTCAACTTTATATGTATTTCGTTAATATCTATGTAAAAACTTTCATTATATTGGTACTGGTAGGATATAAAATCATAGATTTAATGCGAGAGCTTGTTCGGATGAGTGACGAGGTAGATTAATGATTGAATGGTTGGATAGATAGATATATTCGTCATCATCCAATTCCCTTCGAACTCGACTTGCATCGGCTTTTGAGTTGAACGAAGCTGCAAAATAATATTTGAGGTTAACAGAGATTATTCTTATTTTTGGCAATGAAGATAACGTAATTTATAGCGCGAAAATCTATGTTGTAAGAAAAATATTTGATTTCGCCCACGCGTCTCGTAGGCGACAAAAGGAGATGAGTGATTTTCGCCGTTACGTTTTTTTTGAACGCGACTACTTTACATAATATACTTTACATTAAAATGTACATAATATGTGCAAAAAAGAAATGGATGTATCTGTTTTTATGAAATAAAGCATTTAAGGTACCACGCAGTACCTACCCATAGCAGAAAAATCATTTTTTAATTTATCTGTCCGAAGTGGCTGATACTAATTTGATGGGATCTTTACTCCAGGTAGTTGAGGTAGTTAACGGCGTAATTATTAGTGTTTCACGAAATTTAAACCCAGATCTAAGTCGGCACAGACATAAGAGAAAGCTAGCTATATAAATAAAACGATACAATTACCAAAAGTGTTTGTCCACACATCGTTTCACCACGAAGACAAATTACTTACATATTGAGCAACCCACAAATTTCTATGTTTCTAATTATATTGAAGTAGTTAATTGCCTGACGTGTCAACAGTACGGTCATGTTACTAAGTTCTGTACAATGAAGTCAACTTTGGTGAAATTTCGGTGCGGAGCTTGATATACGAGAATATACACATGAAGACGGCCAGAATTACAAACCTGCCGTGGCTTATATCCTGCGTATAATATAAATTAACTTTATTTTTATTTATTTAATTCATTATAGTACTTCTTATAATATGGACAATTCGGAACTATGTTGTATGAAGTGGTACCACTACACAACCACTGATCTTAAAAGCTTCTGGATTAAAGACAACTTTTTAATGTAATTAATTTGGAGATACTATTTTTTTTTTCTCTTTTTTTTTTAAGAATATTAGCAACCGAAGAACTATACTTATTATAATTGATTTTAATACATATTTACATATCAATATGAGATGTTAGGTATAAAAGTGAGCTCAACTCAACGTTGAGATCTCTTCCAGCAACTATTTAATTAGTAGATATGCAAACTTTTCAAAATCAAAGTCTTGAAGCACTGAACTTTAGAAGAAGGAAAGACAGAACTTTTAAGGGAAACTCGGTTCAACTAGACCACCTATACCTGTCTTGAATATTTAATATAGGTATATATTCGTCTCACATTGATATAGTTATCAAAAAACGTATCTAATTATTTCTATCCGCTTTCAAGAACCCATAACACAAGTAAGTTAAGCCATGATAGATAGATAGATAGATAGATAGGTAACTCTTTATTGTAAATCAAAAACATAAAATTACAATTACAAAACATACCAGTACATTATATAGATGAATAATTGTATATACAATGGGCGGCCTTATCGCTAGAAGCGATCTCTTCCAGGCAGGAACATTTATTTGAATATATAAGGGGTAGTTTTAAAAAAATACATTGATTTTGAAGACAGATTTATATTTTAAACTTTCAAAAAAACGGACATGGTTTAGTATAATACTGGGAAATAATACTGCCCATCTGTTTTCAACGGGCTGTTAAAGAATGTCTGTCTTTAAATTCTTTTTTTAATTACCGCTACTTTTTCTCAAACGCAATCAGGCAGGCTGTGTGCCTGTCAATCACCTCAAGACCTATTATAAAAACTGGGACAAACAATTTACATAGCTATTGTGAAAAGGAAATTAACTGATAACAATCAACGTCAACTGTAGAAAATCTCCAGCAAAGTTCTGCAGTATGAATTATTACTCTCGGCAAGGTTGCTAATGAGGGAAGTGGAGGCATTACAAGTAGCTATTGAGGCAGAAACCTTATAGATTATCGATAGATCAATGCCCTACCAACGACACTGCAATTTATTGAAATAGAGAAATAGGTATACCTATGTTTAGTTTCTCTGTTCTATGATGGTGTCATAATTTTCTTTTATCAATGTCTTTCCTATGTTTTGAAAATTATTAACTTATCCATAAAAAAGTAATGATAAGTACAACACACAAAACACAAAGAACAGTTTAGTACAAGACATATTTTATCAGATAAAACTTCATGTTCTGATTGAAGTTCCAGTAAAACGATTTCTCTTGAACTGAACAAGTAAGTCAATCAATTAAATATCCTGTTCAAACAACAAAGGCTCGACCGAAAATTCGTTAAGACATTTTTTTCGGACTTCAACGTGATCGCCAATTATACTCGTATCGTCTAACTAAAAACATTTGTTACCCGCTTTCCCTCTATGGAAAAAAGGTACTGGCCACCTTAGCGAACAAGCCACCGAGTTCACGTCAATAAGCCTTGAAATGCCAACCGGATTTGCCGCCAGGAATTGAAACCATATTGCGGAAAATGAGTTCATTCAGCGGGAAAAGTATCTTCTGCATAGAACCATGAAGAAAAAAAATGAATAACATGGGTTGTCTTATAGTCCCATAATTTTGTCTTACAGTTAATATAATAAATGCATGTCGTCACGACACAATTTTGTTTGTTATGACTGGGATTTTCCGCACTTAGCCTCTTGATTGGGCCATTGTGCGCGTGTGTGTATCACGACACAGATTGAAAACTGCAATTCAATACAAATTAGAGTTTAGTAGTCAATGTTTGATGAATGTCCTTAATAGGAGTGGCATTTAAAAAGTTATATCCTCCTAAACCACTGTATCTGTTCGTGACTGGTTCGTGAAACAGAAAGAATCCAGAATTCACTTAACAGAGAGGCATATGTATTAATTATCATGTAGTTCACTATTATTATCCTACTTCCTACAAATATAAAGGATTTAGTTCACGAAAACATAAGAATGTATTGATGTTTGTTACTCAATAATGCTCTAATGGCTGAACGGATCTAGCTGAAATTTGGTACTTAGATAGATTAGAACCCGGAAAAATACATAGGTTTACTATGTACTTTTTATCTTGGAAACAGGTTGACTTGAGTTGCGGGATTGCAATCGAAATTCCTAGCGGGTGAAACCGCGAGAGTCAGCTCTAGTAGATAATATAAGTACACTTACAGAAATAACTACAAAATTCTAATACTAAACTGTTAACTGATCATTAATCACCTCTCACGTTGATACAACAATTGGCGCTACATCATAAGCTGCAAGTAAATAGAGATAATTGGTGAAATTATATGGTACGCATACAGTCTATTTATGCAATCAGGGGTTATTCAAGACTGTCTGAAAAGATTTAACTACGTTGCCAAGAAATAAATAAAAGCGGCTACGTACCTTTGCAACCTTCTGGTTTGGACCCTATCAAAAAAGATTTATACGATCTCGTTTTAAGATCCCTCTATAAATGAGGTTCAAATTTTGAGGTCGTACGGGCAAATAGCTATATAAACGACTCAAGAGTGAGCGGAAACGCACACAAAGGGCTCGGTACAATATTATAATAGTATATTGTAAGAAAAGTTAAAAAGGTGATTCTTGCTACTGCAATTTCTGAAATTTACGCGAATATCACGCATTGAAATATATTGAAACTTTATAACAGATTATATCACAATTGGTTTGATGTTATTTACTTTTATCCCGACGTTTTGTAGTTTTTAACAGCGACTACCGCAATATGCTCAGGTTCTAGAATCACCAGCACGAGTACCTATGACGCCCGTGATGGTACCTACAACCATTGGAGGTGGGCCGTGTCGTCTGCCATTTAAGCGGTATTAAAAAGCATGTTAATGGTATTATTACAGTAAAGTTGATTACATTACCCTGGTATATACCTGGTATAATTTTGGTGTTTTAACGCCTATATTAAATGGATGTTTGCTGAGCTGCTTCGAATTGTTAAACCAACCGCAACTGCCAACAATAATACCTACTGATTATACCATGTAATGAATTTAATAATTCAGAATATACATAATAAAAACAAGCAGCTTACAATGAAAATCTAAAATTGTATTAAATGACTTTGCAGTTGAATCTCTGCCATCCAAGTTAATATTTATCTTGTGTTATGGATGACAAGCCTCTCCTTCTAATTGCACAAGTTAGATGGACGAGGCTTAATTTAAATACCTTACTAGTACATAAACCGTTCCAGAGTAATTGTGAGGAAACAGCAAAGGGACATATTGTGAACACTTAACAATTATTTTTGTCATTTTTATCAACTTTTTTTGTCATTTTTATGCCTTTTCTGTCCTATGTATCGTAATATAATATATATCTAGATCTATAATCTAGATATATCTAGATATATAAAATATATCTTTAAGTTAATGTACCAATGGTTTGATCACACTTAGCGTATCCATCCTAAAAATGATTTATCGTAAGTAAAACTGTTATTCTCATAATATAAAACTTACTTTTGATGTTATTGCTTATGGTACGTCAATTTCATTGCCTATTTTGTGGTTATGGCGCCAAAAACGGTAACTTTGATTCAGATTTTGTGAGTAGGTACATGTCTTCTTCTGTACTATTTATTTCTTAGGCAGTGTTCTGATCTTCGTTATATTATTTGTTAAGAAGAATAGCAACTTAATATGAGACTAAAATCATTGAAAATATAACTTACATTTATTACTTAAATAATAATTTAAAGCCACTGGTAACTTTTACAATATATTTTATGTATTTTTCTAGGCAGTCTAAATACTTTGGCTTTACAATAGAATGCAAATAAACTATTACAAGTTGAAGAATTAATTAATTTTAACAATAAGTATGTCAGTTGGCTTTTTCGTGTCATTCATATAGTTATGTAACAGTTGCCGGCGACTCTAATATCGTGATGATACTTGTATGACATTCACAGATAATGTGGCTTTTATTTGATGAAAGAATTTTCAAATTCGGTACTGTAGATCCAGAGATGATCATAATTGACGCAATCACAATTTTTCCCTCTTTAAAGTAATATATCTTACAGGAGCTGCTGCTAGAATATGATAATAATTTATTATTAAACCATCCTCACGAGAAGACTAAGGAGTCTTCTTTATCTATCTGATGATATCTGAATTACCGTATAACTTATCAAAACAATATGCGTAAAATAATAATATATCAGTGAATGATTTGAAGTGTACGACATAAAAAAAATCATTTTTATAATAATATAATTTTACACGAATTCACAAGACCATTTTTTTAAACGTTTAGTAAGCTTACTAGTTATTAATTAAGTTAATAATATAAAAGGCATAAATATGTACAATAGGTACTTTATGTTTCTGAATCTAATAAATTGAGATATTGCTATTGAGTTAACTTCCCACACAATAACAACAACTTCATTAATTCTTCGAAGTTACGACAAGTAAGTTTCCATTATACTGAAAATAGATGACATCATCATCTATTTTTGTTCGGTATCGATTTCGCGACATTGTCTCAATTTCACTTACGACATACCTAATTAAATTGTACTTATGTGGGATCGTGGCAGAACGTTTGATAGCTAAATAAGTTTGTAGGGTCAGTTCCCAATTTTTTTTGGGAATATAGGTATAGACATCTTCTGAGGCAGGGCGGTAGTGAACGCGATTAATACGCAGGAGGCGCGGATTCAATCCCCGCTCAGGGCAAATATTTGTATGCATGAATATGGCTATTTGCACTGGTCTGGTCATACCTTGGAGAGCATGATAAGCCGTCGGTCCCGGTTGCCATACGAACGTCTATGGCAGTCGTTACGGGTATTTGGAGCCCTTAATAGTCCGACTAGCCTCACTACAGAACTATCGCCAATTTGGTTGTGGAGATCCGATGGCAGTCGCTTCGCGGAAAATATTGAAGTTCAGCCGCATCTTAGTAAGACTAGAAAGCCAACCCCAACAGAGTTGGGAATAGGCTCAGAGAATGATGAGGTAATATTGGTGACCAAAGTAATAGAAATTGTCTTAAAACGACACAGGGGTATCAGGGGATTTAATAAATGAAATATGCTGTGTTGATCAGCCGCAGCAGCATTTTTCAAATTTTTTGGCAAAATCGAAGATTCGTGGTCCTCCATTTACCTACTCAGTGAAAACTGGGCCAATTTAAAAATTATTATTTATTAAATAGCGTGTCTTGGTCCTGCGATTTCATTGTTTCTTAAAAACCTTTAGGGTTTTTCTGGCAGTTCTCCAAACACGATGGCTTCACTTTCATTTCATTTCATTTCATCACTTTTTAGCATCTTTAGAAGAAGTTTTATTTATTTGTACAGTACAAAAAAAAAGAAAATGTGGGACCACGTCTATCGTTAATCATGATTTTATTCAGGAAGAAAACAGGGGAGTTCATTTGTATGGCAAAACGGGAGCTCACGCAGCCTCTTAATCCGTTGAGCTACACTGAGAGTTAGAAATGGGTGATTTACTGCCAGCTTTACTAGTGGAGGATACGAGTGAGCGAGTGTGGTGTCAGTCTAGCCCGCCACACCAATGCCGCCATATTAACAGTTCACCAATGAGAAAAAACAGGCAGCCAGCATGCGAATATTGTCAAAAGCGGCATAATTATGTCGCCAATTTTGTATTTTGCAAAAATATGAGATTTATGCAAGATTAGTATTTTATTTCATTGACTTATTATAATATTATGTTTTTATGAAGATTTACATTCGAAACGAAGATTATTGTGTCTGAAGAATTTCCCTGAGGTCGTTGTGAAAGATATTAAAAAGTTGTCTCAGGCGATTGTAAAAAAGTAGCCCTTTTTTACGAAAAAGTTTTCGTGGCTCATAATTAACGAACAAGTGAACGAAAATCGTACGTAAATAAACAAACTTGTCGACTTAAATTAAAATAAATGAAAATGACCGACTGCCAATTAAAAAAAAGGTTCCTCGACCTATTTAGAGATTACTTAAAAAGGCGAAATTGACTGAGAAACCATTTATGTTATTAAGATTTATAGAATATTTTTTTTTTTTTTTTTTTTTTTTTTTTTTTTTTTTTTTTTTTTTTTTTTTTCGGCGGCGGTAGCTTAGTGGTTAAGGTGTCGGCCTTACGATCGAGAGGTCCCGGGTTCGAATCCTGGCCATTACACTACCGACGTGAACCCACTCCTAACACAAGCCATTGAGCTTAGCTGGAGGGGTTAAAGGGAATATTAGTAACTTCGGTTGCTAATATTCTTTATAAAAAAAAAAAAAAAAAAAAAAAAAAAAAAAAAAAAAAAAAAAAAAAATTACAGTTATATTAATCAAATCAGATTTGCTATAATATTAAGGTGGTAGAAAAGAAAACAGCCCACCGGATGGTAAGTGGTTACCGTGGCCTATAAACGTTTACAAGGCTAGTGGCGTCACACTCGTGCTGCCGACCCTGTAGAAACCTTCTAATGCCCTTCTTAAAGAACCCCATATTGTAGTCGCGTAGAAAAACCGCAGCAAGGAGTTCATTGCGCACCGTTTCTGGTTTTAATATGTGGACATGAATTTGGCGAGACTGCATATGGCGAGCCGTGCGATGGTAGATCCCTAAATCTATTTATCTTTTATATAACTGTTACATTACAATTCTAGAACTTACATAACTTTAACAATTATAATCTCGCAATGAATCTATAGATGTTCTATACGCCTCAGTTGTTAAATAGTTTGTTGCCCAAGTATCAATAAAGATTATAAACTTAACTCTCGCCACTCGCTTAGTGATAATAACTGATGTATAATTTATAGTCCGACCCTCGGTATTTGCCAGAAAGATAGGGACGGATCTGAATCGAAATTGGCACACAGTTAGATTACCATAAAATAGATAATAGAAACCACAAAATTATTAGTAGTGAACAAAGTGAACGAGTGACATACGTATCTTGACACAACCTAGCCGTGAGACAGCGAAAGAGTAGGGGAAGGTGGGGGGACACCGGATAGTTAAGGCAAAGAGTTCATAAATAAATCACTATGTTATTTATTAAGATAAGCAATTTTATAAATCTTCAAGTACCTTATAGGCTACACTTTAGTATCAAAATAATTGAGATCAATCGTAGTTAAACGGCAATAAAACAGTTTTTATGAAAAAAAATATATACGAATTCACCCCATACCTATGGGTCAAACCGGATAGGTATACGGGGTGAATACGAACACTAATAACAAGGTGTTTGTTGTTAATTACTGGCAATTTTAGCAACAAAAAAATAAAAGGTCTTGTTTCCTACAATATATGCATTCTTCGTGATCTCATTTAAACCACGGGGTACATTGGTACCATTCATCTACTTTAATGCTCTCGTGTCAATGGCCTATTCTCTTTTTTTAAATGCGGTATTGGCATTATGTCTCTTGGTGATACAAGACACTCTTCTGTATGTCTTGTATCACTAAATGCGACAGATGTTCCAAGTTGCGGGGATGGAGTTCTTCCTTGAGGTGAAATCATGTAGCCGAAATCACCCCGTCCGCTTGTACCCCACAGGTACATAATTTGAAGTTTTAATATCTGACAGGTTATGTTTACACTCACAGCCACAATAAATAACGTTTTAAAAACTTAAATATATATCACGTCTTATAACATACTATTATTACTCATAACACACGATTGATGTAAATGATATCACGTCAAAATCTTTGAAATATTAGAAAACCTACCTTTGTTTTCAATTTTCGTTCATAGACGCACGCGTTGAGATGTTACTGTCGCTGCCATTTGCAACCGCACCGAGCGAGCATTCGCGAATACTTTTTGACTAGTTAGAACGAGACAACTATATGCAAAGCAGTGAAATAGTAACTATCTGGTTTCACCCGCTATCCGATTTCCCCCCACTTTCCCCTATATGAACAGCTTTTATAAACCAACTTGATAATTTCGACAGAAATATATAGGTACTCGTATAATATAGTAGTGGCGTTCTTTCTATACTAAAAGTCACAATTCCCTGCCACAGATATTTTAAATTCGGCTACGAGGTAATGAAAAAGTCTGTTTGTATATTTACGCCAGTAATATTAATGTCATGGGTAAAACATTTTTTTATCTTGTCAGAATGATATAGCCATTTGCTATAAAAATTACCTACGTATGTTTAAATTCATTTTACATTTTAAATTCGGTAAAGCGGTTATGAGGTGACTGGCTCTATTTATGGTATGTTTAATACGTAACTGTATGGTTTAAACGCTACCAACTTACCTTTATGTCTTGAGAATGGATTCCTGTGCATCTCAGAAAACTTTTTTGAGGATTTGACGCATGATACCACATATAACAGTTAAATGGTGCCATAACGTTATTTATAGTAGGTACTAAAATTCAATTACCTGCATTATGTATGTATGTCTATTACGCCAGAGGTAGCGACAAAGCGAGAGAGGAGGCAGTAACGGCACATAGGCATTTAGTGTTTTCAATGATTGTAGACGTGAATATGATATACAGAGGGATAAAAAAGTTCCCGGACTATTTGACAAAAAAATTGTCTAAAGTGATGTCACTATTAGTCTTAGACATGTATAAACTCATAAATTCACGCCTATATCCCCAAAGGGGTAGGCAGATGTGCTAGCACCCACATTTCGCCGGTTTATGTTTAGGTCCCTATGTGATAGGTAGCGAGCCTATTGCCATCAACTGAGCACTTATAAGCCTGCGGTAAATACACATATAACTTCGAAAAGCATCGAAAAGTCATTGGTGTGTGCCATGATAAAACCTGGGATTGAAATCGAGACCTCGTCTCAGCAGTCTATTACCCATACCACTAGGCTACCGCGGTCATTAGTCTTAGAAGCTACTGGATAATAGATCTACTCATTAATTTCATTATTTTTTGATACCACTTGCATGAGTTTACTTATTTTCTTATAAAGAAACAAAATGTAGATAGTTTATTTTATTAATGCTATCTATGTTACTTTCGATTAAATTACACTGAGGCCGTCAAATAATTATAGATCTTAAGATGTCCAGTAACTTTTGGTGCCCACCATACTTTATAATATATCTATTTGCATCTGTAGAGACAAATGTTATACAATTGTATGAAATGTTTGTGTTTGCGAAAAGAACTATAACATACATGTTTATTTCAGTTTGTTTTGTCCGCATTCTAGGATCCATTTTAGAAGCTACGCTCAGTTTGGGTCTTTATAGCGCTTTGTCCCTATTCACATTTTTTATTACTATGTTTACTATTATATATTTGTTTTATATGCTTGTCGGTGAATGGTATGTGCCTCCTTATAATCTGTAAATAACATCGCACTATCAATCTACATTTACGAAATGAATGAAATTAATCAAAATGTACTGTCTCTACGAATTTGTGTGACATGCATCACCGGTTTGTATTCATAATATACCTAGTACTACGAAGCTTCCACGAAACGCATTAATAGAACGGATTCGTAGATGCAATTCTAATTAATATTGGAATTCGATTTTGAAAAAGTAAATTGAGCGAGTGCGACCACTCACTTATACGAAAATGCTTGAAGGCTCAAGACTTTGTACATATTCATCAGTTGGTCAGATCATTTGCCCTGTAAGGGGCGGGTTGACGTTGAAATCTCGTCTTGAATATAGGTATATTTTTTATCCTATCTATTTTGATTTGTATAGTTAGCACACTAAGGCTGGGTTGCACTATCTTACTTTAACAGTAGTGCAGTTAAACAGGTTGCACCATATGATAATAGTTAAAATGACGTCATAACTTGACGCTAACTGTAACCAGCCACGCTCGGCCGGTTACTGTTAATTGTTAACGTCAAATTCTATCAAAAAGATAACTTTAACCGAGCTACTAATTACACTGGTGCAACACATTTGGCAGAAACCATTGGAATTAATGTTGCTGTTAATGATAAATTTGTCGTAAACGCTTACTTTAACAGGTAGATGGTGCAACTAAGGCTAAATGCTTCAAATCTCATTAAATACTTTTGAGAATGCTTTTAGTTAGTGTTAGTTGCGGCACGCTATGATTGCCGTTTTGACGACATGTATTTGGTGTGTGATGTTTATTTTCTTTTGTGCCAGTCTCACCATATTTTTCTGTACGAGTAGAATAGAATATGAGTAGAGTAGAATACGAGTAAAACCTGTCGTGTCATAACCGCCATCATTGCGTGCCGCAACTTTAGTGGTACCGTAAGAGTTAATGTTATTACCCTATCAATGCCACGTTTATTACCTATTTTATCCGACTTCTTATAGTTTATACTGAATTAGTTTATTCATTTTGTAAGTATCGTAGTTATAATATAATTAGTGTAGTCTGTTTGTTCTAATTTTTTGATCATACACTAAGGAACTAGAAAAAAATGCAGTTTCGTCAACTCCAATTGGTGTCAATCTCGCGGAATTCGCCATCTTGCCGATGCTTTCAGATAGTTGCTGATACGTCGCTGGGACGCGGCAACTACAGTTGATATTGACTGGTGTCTTTAACTTTGCAATAAATAATAAGACTGAAAAGAAAATCATTGTAAGTAACTAACTCGAGCAGATATATTACAATCATCATTCTCTGAACCTTTTCCCAACTCAGTTGGTGTTGGCTTTCCAGTGTAACTGTGATGCGGCTGGATTTCGATATTTTCCGTGAAGCGACTGCCATCTGACCTCAACAACCAATGGTCCAATGACCAATGGCGATATCGAAGTTGCAAGTTAGACTGGTTGGACTTTTGAGGGCTCCAACTCCCGTAACGACTGCCATAGATGTTTGTATGGCAACCGGGACCGATAGCTTAACGTGCTTGCGACCAGACCAGTGCAAACAGTCACATTCATGCATACAACTTTTTGCACTGAGCGGAGATCGAACCTGCGCCCTGTGCGTAGCAGTCGCGTGCACTACTGATTCCTGCAAGATATCTGAATTGATTTTTTTAGAGTTCTACCATATTGAAATATACCTATATGTCAATATTTATTCTTCTAGGTCACTAAGCGACTTTTATAAACGTCATGATTATTGCTTCTATACTTACATTACAGCCAGGTACGCAAAACTAACGGTAGTATCATAAGAACATAATCAATGTAAAAAAATGTGTACCTACCTACACAAGATTAAAAAATAAGCGATACATCAACATTTATACAAAGCTCAGTTAATTACAGGAGAGTGCTTTCGCATATATTATTCTAGTATATATATGACTTTAGTATATTCTCGTATGTATACATATTTAGGTAGCTTTATATTATGAGAGGAGGAAAATTCGAGTAATACCATGTACCAAACCGCTTGGACAGCGTTGCACTAGTAAGCCAAAGCCACCCAATATTAGGAAATGCCTTTATCCAGTAGTGAACTGCGATAAGCCAATTGATTGATTGATATTATAACGCACATTGATATATTAACTCGTTTTCCCCTTTCACTTTCCCCGAAACTAAAACTAGATTTGTATTGGAGGTGTCTTAAAAAACAAAACAACAAAAATCTATATGAAATGTCCATACTATTATTCAACTGAAAACAAACAGAAGGTAGATGTAGATAATATTTGGAATTTGGTAGGGGAGGGGGGGTGAGGTTGAACCTCCAGAACACCCCGTAGCGACGGCCATGGTTTCATTACGTATTCAAACTGGCAAAACTACGCCTATGGTTTTATTATTCAAAACAAGGACACTCAACGAGTCATTTTTGTAGCTGGCACTTATCGCGCTTCCAAGTACTTACCAATTAATTAAGTGCCATTTCATCCGGCGATATCCCCTATAGTAAACTGTACCTATTTTAATTAAGACATTCGACAGCTCAATAACATCTTTACTGTGTGTTTATTTGATGGGCGTTGTTGTGAATACGGACACGAAAGGATTATTATGTTATATACCTACATAAAATATACGTACCTAATAGTGCTTTCAGGTAAAAATGTGTTTTATGATAAGATCACACACACTACGTGATAAATGTATTTCAGTAGGGAACTACGACCAAGGCAAACTACATTATAGTTATCACATTCATCACAATGAATTTCATTGACGAAAACCTACCTATTACCGAAGATGATATTCTTTAATTTGCGAAACGTGAAACTTTTCGCTTCCTCAATATTTTCACAGTTTATTATAGAACTATTTTATTAATATATCTATTTTGACAGTTTTCCAGCAACATTATACACGGATCTAGAACCGACTAAATTAATATGTCAATAAACTTGTGAGGAAATTGAGATTGTCCTTAAAATGTGACTAAACGTTGCAGTAGATATTCATAAGCCGATTGAGAAGAACGTAATTGGGGCTTAATTCTACGTAATCGAGGATATTAGATGGCGGACTCACAACGCTGCCGTCGTTCCCCTAATGACCTTTTACCAAAGCAATTACATAGCGAATGATGGATGTAAAGAGTCTTACCAACATCCTTTAGACCTAAGCCAACATTTCCTGCTTGCAGGCGAACATGTTAAAAAATGACGAGACTCTGATGTAGGCTTTCTGTCAGAGTTGGGCTAGCCCCCCAAATGGCACATCGGTTTTAAAAGCCATAAATGTACCTTGGCTTAAACTTGAACGTAACGTGGAAATTGCTATGATGATGAAGAATTATATGACGAAATACCTAGACATCTAGACATCAAGCGGTACGGCAAATAGCAAGCGGTACGCAAAACTCGTTCTCGTGTCAAGGCATCAACACATTACCTGAAGTGTGATAACCGTCACGTGATCATTACTTACACCCAGTTTCCAAAAGGCTGATCAACGCTAAAATTAACTAATCAGCTGTTAAATCTCTTGTCAAGTAGCAATTGGGTTGCTAGAAGCATAATTAAATAGATTAATTTGATCATCGTGTCAGTTAACATGGCAGTTGTTAAATTAACAGCAGTAAAACATGCATCTAGCAACCCAATTGCTACTTAACAAGAGATTTAACAGCCGATTAGTTAATTTTAGCGTTGATCAGCTTTTCGGAAACTGGGGGTGAGACTATGGAAAAAACAAATGAAAGTGTGAAGTCGGCGCGGTACGCCTGTCATTGCGTTGCGTTTTTACGCAACGAACGACGAATTTGACAATATGAACCTTATCGTAAGAAGTTAATGATTTAAATAACTTTCTTAGAATTCACAGGCATACGCTAAACTTTTTCGTAAATATTCAAGCTTGTTCAATTCAAAGTATGAAACGACCTAAATAATTTTTATCTACAGCAATAAAATCTCTATTTTCAACGGTTAAGGAGTGATTTCGTTTTGTTGTTCATATGATTTGAACTAATTTGGCAATGAAGGCAGTTTATTAAATACTTACGAACATTCAAAATAGATGTATATTAGTAAAGCAATGTATTATTAACAGTTGTATTATGTGAGTTTGCCGACATCAGTTCCGCTACTGAATTGATCACGCATCCATGTCATATTTCTACTAGTATTTTCTGTTCTGTGATTTAGACTGACTAAATTGATCGTGTTATTCTTATTGCATACATAACCGCTACATACGAGTATAACCTTTAAATAAATCGTCAAGTGAAATGCGTATCCAGTTATTTGTATGTCTAATATTTTGAAATAGAAAAATATAATATGGCTATTTGGGTGTCTGATACTTTGAGCAATTTAATGATGTGACAGTTTGTGGAGACCTTTGTATGTTTGTTATTCTATAATGCTCTGACGGTATTAAAATTCTAGTGGCCGCAAGCATCGGCTTGTATAAAAGAGGTGAGGTGAATCTTCGTTATTATTAGAACAACGTTTTCACAAAAGATTTGTTATTAGAATTATACAAACCTTAAAACAAAACTGGATCATAATACCTCACATTAGCTCTAGGGCAACAGGTGGTTGGGGTCGACTTTCTAGTCTAACTAAGAAGCGGCTGATCTTCGATATCGAAGATGTCTTCGAAGTCCTGTAGTTAGACTAGCCGAAATTGTCGAGCTCTAGACTGCCATAGATACCAGGATCGACAACATCACTTGCTCCTCAAGACATGGCCACGTTATATCTGTTAATTTCAAGCACGAAACTCAAATAAATACTTATTTCAGATGAAATTGCCCATTTTCCATAAAGTATTTACGGTCATTTTATTTTCTACAACTACAGAATTTATTCTTCAATTTCATCGGTCTTATCAAAACAACATGTTAGTCTAAAGTTGATTTAGATTGGAAATGTCAATATTCAGATTGGGACATGAATGCGCACAAGTTTAAGGTTTTATTGTTTATAATATCATTAAAAATGGATTTCAATATTTTGAAGACCCTCGATACAAAAATAACTCGATAAAATATTTTTATTTTAATTGATCTCTTAGGCAAGCCCTCTTGAAACCCATATGTATTGAGGGGCTTGAGAAATAAATGAGGTACTTAATTCGCTATTTTGTAGTGGTAGCCATCTGGAATTTGAAATTTTTCGTAAGACATCGTATTTAAGCCTTTTCATTTGAAACCCATATCGAGGGACTTGTGAAAAAATATCTCGGATGTTTATTATATGTATCTTGAACCGCTTTTCATCAAACATAGCTAAGAACTCAATCGACTAATTCACGTTTCAACAAAAAAAATGGTTCAATATCGGTTCATCGGTTTAAGAGCTATGATACCACAGATAGACCCACACACACGCACACACACAGTCACGAAACACTTACAACATCCCTACGGGATGATTTTTCGTTGATATAGTCTATAATACGGAACGTTAAATTTGAGTATGACCTTGCTATAACAGCTTAAGTATGATCAGTGATAGTACGTACATTTATGTGTAGGTACGTATTCCAATTACATGCGGTGACACGTTAAGGTATACTTAGCTTAATGCAAATTTAATGTGTGTGACTTCGTATTTCAAGCATTTTTCTCAATACCGAGTGCCTTTACGTGATGAATATATCTTATGACGTCAGCACACAAAGGAATTTCTAGCGATATAAAAACCTTTTCGGCGAATCTTTTGTATCTCATAATACTAATAATTATTAACCAATATGTGCAAGTATTTTTCGGCTATTAATTTAGCCTATTTTTCCGCATTGTCTGAATTGGCTCTAAAAGTCCATTTCCATTCGAGTGTAGGTAAAAGAATGCTGTGCGATTTATCACTATTTTAAATTTCCGCAAATATACATACCTAAGGAAGTTTTGAAACTTTGGTAAATAATGTCCAAATCGCCTGTTTCTCATCGAATAAAGGTAGTTTCTAAGGCGGTAGCTTAATCACGGATTTAATGGTTCTCCTCTTTTAAGTGATTGATACGGCGTTATTAATGTTTAATTGAGAAACTAATTAACTGTCGAATATAAGTTATTTGAAGGAAAGCAATGATTTATCGTTTAACGTCAACTCTGAGTATTTACTACACATATAATACGTTGCACACGTTATAATACATTATAATTATTTATACAGCATCAGTGGCGTAGCTGAAGTGAACGCGACTGCACGGGTGAAAGAGGCACGGGTTCCATCCCCGCCCAGTGCAAATATTTGTATGCATGAATAAATGATTATTTGCATTGGTCTGGTCGTGCCTCGGAAAGCGCCCGGTTGTCATACGAACATCTATGACAGTAGCTCTGAGGCCTGCTAAATTCATCGACTAATCTTACTGCATTCTTGAATATCATCAATGGTTGTGGAGGTTAGATGGAGTCGATAAACGGAAAATACCAAAGTTCAGCCAAAACGGACCTCAGACTCCGAGGTAAAAGCTTCGGATGTCACTGGGATTAAAGCTATGATGAAGCCTTTTAGCACGTAACCAAATTTCACTACACCCTTATTTACGACTATATTTATACAAATATATTCGTAAACAATGATAGCTAAAGTTTTAACAAATATAAAGAAAGAAATATTTTTATTAACTTCCAAAAAAATACAAACAACACCACAGTTGAACTTCCATTATCCTCTGTAATTAATATGACTTATACCTAACCGAAAACGTTAAGTCAATTGACTTCAAACGGTTGGAATTTTGAAGTTAGATCAACTTCTGAAACAAAGTTTGTGTCCAAATACTTTTAATTAAGTATTACGAAAGAGGTTTAACTTGTCTGGGTACTGATATTTAAAGTTGATTCTTGATCCAGTGATATTAATTTACATTCTTGAAGAAAGCATTTTGCAGCTCTTGGGTAATTTTAAAACATATATCATTATTAGAGATAGTGGGATAACCTACCTAGGCCCGGTTGCCTCTTAGACGGATACCACTCTTACACGAGCCGGTGAGAGTAGTTATGTCGGACTCGAACAATCAGAACGACCGTGTGCTTTTCTGCCAGCTAAGTGATATAAAATATATTATATATAAAATACTGATAAAATTACCGTCTTGGGGTCTTCGGATGCCCGAGGTGAGATAGTGGATGATATAGGTATTCCTCACACCCCTATCTACCCAGGGCTAACTCTAATTTAGAGAGGGGACCACCCTTAGGGTGTAGAGAACACAGTGATGAGCGCCCCGGTTATGAGTAGGCGCGCGTCGACGCCGCCGCCATGACCTGCTTCTGCTAGGGTGACAAGCCGCTCCACCCGTGAACCCCAGGCCCGCGCTCATGGAGGGTGGAGGTCATTCTGAGACCTCCAACGCCTGAGTCGTCTCCGGGAGGTCAGGCGGTAAACGCTCCTAAAACCATCATTACGCTTTGGAATGCACAATAGCATAACGTACCTAATGAATGTTAGAATATACTCAACAACATAATAAAACATGAACTACTTACAGGTTATCGGTTTGTCAATTTCAATTACCAACGCTCTTGTGGCTTGTGTCAACGAGTAAAATTGGCGACAAAATAAACTTTACTTTCTACGGGCGATATCAGTTTCAAGCTACGTATGTAACCTACATAATTTATCAGTCGTATTATATTCTTTTATTATTTCGTATTATTTGGCCTTGGTATAGGTATATTGTTTAGGCGTATGTTTACTTTAAATAATGGATATGAACAACTCTAACATTCGATACTGTTGGAAGTTTCTGCTAATATTACACATTGAAATCATGTAAAGTCGTCTGATACTCTCCAAGACGCCAATTACTAGTGCTTGTGCGGCTAAGCCAGTAATTAATTTCCTTGCAATTTACACCGATGAATTTATTTAACTGCAACATTTTCAGTGCGTAAGTTTTTTTCGGCATACCCATTTTTACAGAGTGCCCGATTGGCGGCATTAGGCACGCCCCCTATTTCGTAGGACAGAAAATCATAGTTGGCAAACTGTGGGTGTTTAATACACCTCTACCTACCCCTTCTGGGACTAGAAAGGGTTTCATACCATTACATAGCCGTGGCAACTTAAGCTGACAACACAACACCTCTCCAGTGAGCTCTTTTTGCCCTACTCACCGCCGTAAACACAACACAATGTTATTATTAGCCACGGTATTATTTACGGTGAAGATACTTCCCCAGTTGGACTGCTCAATTAGGACGGGAGATACCGTCATGTCCTACCTCTTTGCCTTGACATTTGATAAACCACAGTATACTTGAGTTACGGAGTATTGACGTCAATACGATATAACTATATGAATACATAAATTTCAACATGTGATAATTTAGTATTAATTCAACTTTAATATTATGAAACCCAGCAAGGCATATAACATGTTAATTTTAGAATAACAGTCTTGGAAGCACATCCGAGCTTTCTACCAATTTCAATATTGATCGGTCGACCTAACACGTATAAGTTAACCTTATAAATCAGCACAGCTTGAAGTTTAAAATAAAATATCTTAAGTCTCGGTAGAAACATACATATACTTCAAAAATTGTGTTTGAACAAAACAAATGTGACCAGAATTATAGATTTAAAATAATACTACGTAAATTGGAATCTTCAAGAATCTAGTCACACTTAGCTACTAACACTTGCTAATCTCATCTTCTAAACTATTGTGTTTTTAATGTATATTTAGATCGAATATCCACAACTATTACGCGTTTTCTTTATGGCACGTCAATTTGACTTCACCTCGCCTGATGTTAAGCTGAAGGCAAAGTCTCATGAAAAACGGTCACCATTGCAAACACGTTCCGTGCTACAATGATGGCGCTCAGCTTGACGGCCTCATCAGATGTTTTTCACGCTCCACTTAAAGGACCCGGGACCGTAGGAAGAAGGAAACACGTGCGCCGGCAAGAAATGCCAGGACTTAATGGTGCGGAAGAGAAAAGACTCACCGAACCGCTTGGTTCTTGATGATTTTTTATGCACCGTATGCGGGTGACATCTAAGCCCTGCACGTGTTGTCCTGTGTAGGAAAGGGTTGGGATTAGTTGGAAGAGCTCATCAGAACATTCGCCATGGTAGAGACGGTAAAATACTGCCAGGGAAGCAACATCTCTACGAATCTGCAAAGGTACGAGGGTATTTGTTACCTCAGGACTCCCAGGAGTCGCCGCATCGAAATCCGTTCAGAATATAAACTTTTTACGATTAGGTATACAGTAGTAAAGATTGCTTTAAAATTACACCTTACATTATAATATCCACTAAAATGATATGCACATCCCTATATTTGAAAAAAAAAAATAATCTCTTTCACAGAAGCAACACCTATCTGACCTCTCTAACCCCTAGATAAAGCACGTGAGCTTAACCCTTCATATTAAGTTGGTTAGCCATATCCCAATTACTTTTGTATACCTAACATACTTCATATAATATTTTACCTATTTACAGTTTTGATTGCTTATAAGCTACAATACCGAGTTGCTCCTGGTTACTTGGGGCTGTATTTCTCCATTGAACACAATGTTATTAGTATTTACATAACTCCAGTCAGTAGACTTCATTAAAAGTTTTATGAGTATTATTAGTTTGTAAATACTTTAGTAAATTCTATACATATTTGTGTAGGTTTACAAATTCTCGTCAAAGGTAGGTACCGCATACTCGTAGAATTTATTGGAAATTCAGTTCTCGATCACGGATATGTCGGTTGATTACAAAGGAAGTGGTTTAATATTGGAATAGTCGTTGAGGTTTTTGTGAAGCTGATATTACCCTTAGTACAGCTTAAATATAACCTAAAGTTCGATAAAGAACAGGACCAGGGGACTTCAAGCCCCAGAGGAATGCGTATTCTTATATTTATCTGGAATGGAAATTCATGGTTATGTGTATGTTAAGTTACAAATTGCGAGATCTGTTGATAATATTTTTGTCCATCAACCATCACTTTGTAAAAGAAATAGTTAATAAATTGAATTTATACCTTCGTAGGTTATTGACGTCAACCACTTACTCCTTTAAATCATCAACGAGGAAAATGTTTCTTCACGTTCAAAGAATTCAATCGAAGGCTCGAGGTTAGCTTTATTTCTAGCTGATTTATTAACTTCTACGACTTTATAGTCTGACCTCCAAAACCTGATGATACCTTGAATATAAACACTGAGTTGAGAGGCGAATCAGCAACATGATACTTGTTCGAGTCAGTGACCAAGTTCATACTTGTTTTAAAATACCTAAGCGCAGTCAGTACACGTTTTGGCCTACTGAGTGCGAGACAGTGCTTGGAAACGGGAAGATGGACACTGCTGACTCGATTGCTGACTGCTGTCTTATCGTACTCAACAGAGCACCTGGTCTAATACTCAGCGTTATATTCATACGGATCGTACACGGTGCACTATCTTGCCACTCCACTCGGTGCGCATAATCATGGCATGAGAGGTTGGCCTACGCTAGTCTTTCGTCCGTTGTTTAGTAAGAGCACCGGATATCATATGAGGCTGACTTTGGGTCATCTCTACTAGGTAGGACTCTGTATACACGCTTCCACTACATAATGCTTTTTAATAGGGTTGTTCCCAACGGACCACTCAATCCATCCCTGAGGTGGTCAGTTAGGAATTTCATTCCTATCAAACCATCTAGTGTTCACATGGGTGGTCAGTTAGGAATATTTTGTAATAACCAACCATCTTGTTTTCCTGGGTGGTCGGTTAGTAGGTAAATCGCAACAACGTATTTTTTTTATTTAAAAGCAGAATGTAAACGCTACTCTGTAGAAGGATTGTGTGAGTTTTCTCTTCTAAAGAAATTTTAAATCCACGTAAAAACTACCTATTTTTTTTATATCGTAAACCATCATACGCTTGTACCATACTTGGGAAAAATGTAGGGACGCCATGTTATATGCAAAGGGAAATGGTTGTTTTATATTGTCTCACTGCTTTGTATAAGTTTGTTATAAATTTATAAAGTACTTTTATAACACCCATAGGCCTTCTTTCCTCACCTACATCAAACTAGTAAGTGCATCGTATTTTTGTATTTCGAAACATTTGCCCTTTTATACAATTCATTTTAAATAATGACTTCTATGCAGGTATACTGATAAGCTTAGTATTAGGTGTGCTAGTGGTAGACCAGGCTTATGGGTATACTACAGAAGCTATTGAAAGAAGAACATGATGACTTTGCAATTTTCGAATTGGAAATGGATTGATCATTTATTATAAAATTTAAAATAATGAACGAATAAAATAATTTTAACACCTACCTGGTCTATATATAATATAGAACCATAATAAGCAAAGCTCACTTTTTTATATTAGTATGACAATGTGGGCAACAAAGTGCAAGCACTGCAAGCTGGCACTCTATAGTTCGATCACGACTGCTGTACCGCTTCCTCCGCTTCAATGGCGCGCGTGGCGAGACGTGAAAAGGAAAGAGTTCCTATGCATCGAGGACGAACGAAAACGGTTGATACTCCAGAGCCACGCCACTCGCACCATGATAGCGGTACAGCGATCAAGGTCCAACAATAGTGGCTCTAAGTACATAAAAAAGTCACAGAAAAGTCCACAACTTCTTTACTCAGTACCCACAGCGCACTTGTATGCAATATACATTTATATACAAGCTGCCAAGTAGCCTCCGTGGCGTGGCCCGCGTGGCGGTAGTGCACGCGACTGCTACGAACGGAGCGCAGGTTCGATCTCCGCTCAGTGCAAATAGTTTTATGCATGAATCTGGCTGTTTGCACTGGTCTGCTCATGCCTCGTAGAGCATTTTAAGCCGTCGGTCCCGGTTGCCATACAAACATCTAATGGCAGTCGTTATGGGTAGTTGGAGCCCTCAAAAGTCCAACCAGTCTAACTTGGAACTTCTATATCGCCATTGATAGTCGCTTCACGGAAAATATCGAAGTTTAGCAGCATCACAATTAGACTGGAACTGGAACTGGAACGACCTCAACTGAGTTGAGATAAGGTTCAGAAAATGATACATGCTGCCCAACATTTCATGTTTTATGAAAACAAACTGCATCGGACATCGCGCGAATATCAACAATGTAGCTTCCCACAAGTGCGTTGTGCCTCAAATGCCAATTCTATAACAACTAAGAGTAGCATGTATCAATTAGAAACGTTTGACTATTGCACTCACAGTTGAGAAAAAGTCGGTATGATAACTTCCACTGCATAGTTCAATCAGGACTACCAGTGATT
Source organism: Pelosia muscerda (assembly GCA_963691645.1). Lineage (NCBI taxonomy): Eukaryota > Metazoa > Arthropoda > Insecta > Lepidoptera > Erebidae > Pelosia > Pelosia muscerda. The sequence goes on along the minus strand of OY829098.1, from coordinate 11,856,643 downwards.
TCTGAATCAAAAACAAAATATACCTAATGAATCAACATCAAATGATTAATCACTGTGACTCAACATTTTACCAATCGAAACGAATTCTATTACAATATGGGCCTCAAAATAATTAACTGATTAAATAAATACACTGCGATGAGAGTGCATTGGAAATATATTTAGAATGTACTTCGATATTTATTTTGATTTTCGTATCGAACCGAATTTATTGAACGATATCCGTGACCATAACTGTGGAGATAAAAACTTTATTTAGAATAAATTGCGCTTGTCAAAATTATGGCATTAAAATATTCACTGTTTGCTAGTGGACCACGAAATAAGGACATATAAGTAAGTAAGATCATAATTGGTGTTGGTATATATACCGCTCGCCTTCAATTTTCTTTGAAGCTCTATAAAGATTCGATCTCGAAACCTTTAATCAAGGCGTGAAAAAGCGTCGTATCACGGGTGTCAAACTGAAGATCAATATTTTAGGATTGTTGATATTTATTTTAGCCTTAGTTATTCAGACAGCATTAGGCGGGATGAAGTCACCATTGTCGAGCTTTGCATAAAATAATGACTGACTTATGTAAAATACAAAAGTACACGGTTTGTTTTGTTACAGCCTCTGGTAAATCCTCAGCCACGTCACTGAATAATTGAAATCCTCTTTCGATCACGCCAAGCACGAATAATACATAATCTGTATTACACAAGTGGTATTTATTTAGATTGAATACCATTTCGCTCTGATATACATTTTAAATCAACATTTTATTTCACAAGCTACGTTTACGAAACAGTAGATAGAATAAAATTAGATATTGAACACGTAAAGCCACAGTATTCAATATTTGTAAATCCTTCTAATGTTATAAATGTAAAAGTTTGTAAAGATGTTTGTATATTTGGTTGTTGAATGTTTATTAACTACACAATCACGCTTAAAGGGCAGAACGGATCTGGTTAAAATTAGATACAAGGATAGATTACTGTGTAGAATAACTATGTGTTATTCCTCACAGTAATCTATCCTTGTATCTAAGCTACTTTTTATCCCGGGAATAGGTTCCCATCGGTCGCAAAAACGGTATCAATATTTCACACAGCAACAGTGTAATGTGTCGTAACCTAATCTGTTTACGGTAGTTTATCTTTTCACTCTAAGCGTAGTTATAACACGACAGATGATAAAACAATTTGTAATGCAATGAAATGATCGCAGGCGTCTCAAGGCTATTAGCATAACGACCAGCTAACGATGACAGTAGGTACTCAGCACGTGATCAAACTTTCTTCGATAGTATGGACTCAGCTAACTCGCCGGTAAAATCGTGATAACGTCTTAACGTTGCCAAGACTAATGATGAGCTCGATATTAAACCAGTGAACTATATTTATTGTACATAGAATCGTCTACATCGGTACTCAAACAGAAATGATCAAAGTTTATCAACGCCTCAAGATAGATTCGTTATTAGAAATCAGGAATCAAGAATTAGAAAATTTAACACGTGATTAAACTGTAGGAGATGGCAAATCCCTATACTACTCACTAAAAATGTCTTCATTGTAGGTAATATACCACCAAACAAAAACTTAGGCGATCTGATTCATAAGTAGAATTTGTAAATACTGACTTACTAAGCAAGTTGGAGTTGGTATTCTGTAAATTAAAGGTACTTTTCTAATTACATGTCTTTCACAAACGGGCCTTAGCGATGATAGGATTAAATCGTGTAAAGATATAGGCATTAGAAAATGGTACTATGTACTAGGTATGGCATCAAGCTTATGTATAAACTGTTCCTGCACTCTCAAAGCTTTTACCTACATGTGCTACCTAGATGTCCAAGTTTAATCATGAAATGTCGTAAAAGTCCAAGTCACAATAGGTACCTACATAAAACAGGTTGGTAGCTATATAATCTAAATAAGATACTGATCATAAATCTTTCTTATTTAATAACATAATATACTAGCTAATGCTGCATGGACGTCGTAGGTTATAGCCATTGTTCATATCTCCAGTTTTATCCAGTTCATCGAAAATATTTTAGCAGTATTGAATTCTCACAAATTTAAAAAAAAAATATTAATTTCCGTTTAGTAGTTTTTGCAATCTCATAAAGCTAAACCAACAAGAATTTCTATTTTAACGTTTAGTTTAATAGAAATTCTAGTTTAATTTAATTTAACACTTGTTATGTACTTGACGTCGTTTTTGTACTTTATTTATTTAAAATTATAACGTAACGTAAATATTTTGTTTAAATATTTTCTACTCGATTCATCATCATCATCGTCATCATATTATATAGTTAAGGTATATTATTATAATAGTAACTAGCTATAGAAATAATTAAAAGTTAAGTGCTTTTATATTTTTAAATTATCTTTATGGTAAGTTTTAACACGATCCGTCAGTTTGAAAACATTAAGCCTAAAAGTAGAAATAAATAACTAAGCACATCTAAAGATTCCAAATAACATTCTTTATAATTTCATCTCATCTTACGATTCTGAAAAAAATATTTTTACATATATAATATTTGCTCATGGAGATGACTTACAATTGGTATATTTCAAGATTTTGGAGCAGATTGGATGTTAACTTTCATAATTTCAACTCTGTAAAGATTTCAATTACCTACCTATTATATCTTGCTGACAATCGGTATTACCTAGTGTAAATTCTAGTTGTAGAACTATGCTCAAACTGTGAAAGGCACTAAGCTATAAGATATTCAAAGTTCAAAGATCATAGAGGCCAATACATTTTGCCTACAAGAAAATCATATCATCAATACCCTTGTCTTAATCCCGGTCGCACCCAACGCTGTCACTTAGGTGATCAGGGTCTGGTCTGTTTTCCAGTCTACCTGCGTTGCGATTGAACGTCGATAGTTGTGAAGCAACTGATACCTGCTAGATGTTTGCTTGAAAACGGGGACCGATGGACGGTTTAACGTGAAATTTGAGGCACGACCAGTACAGTGCAAATAACCATACACATATTTACACTGAGCGGAAATCGAACAAGCGTCTCCTGGTAGCAGTCACGTTCACTATCGTATCGCCATGAAGTCTGACCTGCTGTCCATGTAAATCATATTACACAACATTAAATTATCCTTGGCTGTCGTTTAGCATTATTTAGTTTCACCAATCAACACATTCAATAAGATTAGCGTAAGTCGTATGATTAAATACATATACCACCCTCAATCTATATTCTGACAGTGATACGCATACATATTATACTTTCCCTTTATACGGCCCTCACAAACATCCCTTGCCTCAATTATAATAATATCCATAAGCTTTTCATATATTCCCTTTTATAATTTTTACTTAATTTTTCGACTTTTCCGAGAACGTGTGTTATTTGGCGAAAAGTTCACAGCTTTATACATTCGCATTATAATTTTTAAAGCCAGTCTTGACTCAAACGTGATCAAATCATGTTGGTATAAGTTTTTTAACGTTTCAACTTCTTTTTGTAAAAAACACATAAAAACGCCGCTTTTATAATGAAGTATCAGTCTGTACGACATGACACAAATGTTTTGCACTAATGATTACATATTCATAATAATATAATTGTTCAACATAGCAAACACAAAAGAATATTAGGTTTAAGTATACCACTTAAAATATAATATTTTATTTGCGTTTGATACATAACAATCTATATAAGTATATAAATTATAGAAGCAGTTTGAACCTGTGTTCACACTGTTTCTATAATGGGTAAGATTCTGAATCTGCTACCAATGTCTTTCAAGTTTTGAGGTCACGCACTCGTTGATGCAGTTCTAGGATTGTTCCATGAGGTTTATGATTTAAGGGGTATATAGCTATTGGGTCGCAGACTTTTAGAAATACTGTTCAATAAGGTCTAGGAAAGTATGTACTTTTGGTTCATTACTCGATGTGCAACTTTTTATGCTCTATTGTATCACATTAAAACCTAATATAATAGAACTAGCACGCCTATTTTTTACCTCCGTACTTACTTATACCGCGGTAGTTATTGCTGAATGAAATGAACTATCGAGACAACATTATTACCAATAAATATTGTTAATATTCATTTATTTTATTTAAAGTACATAATATGTTTCTTTTCTGTCATCAGCAGTATATTTATACATATAGATAGTTACGGTTGGATATTAGGACGCACGGCTTAAAGTGCTCTCCGAGGCACGACCAGACCAGTGCAAGTAGAAATATTCATGCATACAAATATTTTGCACTGAGCGGGGATCGAACAAATAATAAGAACTATTATTAAATATTTAGAATAATTTTACACGAAATGAGATCAAGAAGTAGAATTGGTTTTTTGAAATTCCACCAAAACTACTTATTTGATTCCGATTTTAACTTTAGTTAGTAGCTTGAATTTGAAAACTTTCTGGTACCGAGGGTGAAATAAATAGGCACGTAGTAGACGACTTCATTCTATCTCTGAAAAGTGACGGGAACCGGCTGCCTCTGTAGCCATCACCACTCCATCAAAATAATTTTTTTAGAGCTTTTTTTCTCGATCCGTTACGAACAATCCGTTAAACAGATCAGTCAATAGTAAATGGAACAACGATGGCCCTAGTAAAAAATTGGGTGCTATTCTTTAACGCTTGTAGTAAACGTACTTAGGTATTTACTAAAAGTTTTAAGTACGGGCAAGTGAAACTTGTTAACAGGGAAAAAGAGCTAAAAAGATTAGTGTGTGACTTAGACATTCACAAAAGGTCAGACCCTTTGAGGCCCAATGAGGGAGCGTATAATATATACAATTGTTACGACCACTTTTTATTTAAAAACATTTAAAACGATAGCCATTTTATATGGTATGGTCACGTGGGGTAACCGTACGCGGCGAGTAAGTATCCGCAGTGAACTTTGTGCGAATCTCACTCGTAATCGCGGGTCGGACTATAGTGAAATACGCGAGCATTCATTCACTGAGAAAAAGTGACGTGACATCTATTTACATTTAGCGGCGTAAATTAAAAAAATTGGAAAGAGAAGTTTTTTGGTCGTTTTCTTATTCTTTTTGCTTAAGTAAAGGTCCTTGGCACTTGGTCAAATTGCTGGCCAAACTGTGATTGTGTGATGTTTTCGAATAGAAAAACTAATTGATATTTTATTTGAATCGAGGCAGTTCGCTGCAGGTACGTCAATACAATAATTAATTTGTTTACTTTTCTTTTGTTTGATGGGGTAAGTATACGTGGGTAACTGTCCGCAGAGTAAAATCGCGTACACTTACCCCGCCTCGTTGTTTTATGAAATATAGGTAAATTTTATCTTATTGTGTTAGACTTTTAGATCTAAAATGTCCCGCAAATATATAAGAAAATGTCCAGATCGGAAGGTTTGTACCAATGAGCAGATTGAAGCAGCAAAAAAGTTGATGGGAGAAGGCAAAAGCAAACAAAACTGAATATGACAATAGCAAAGAAACCAAAGAAGCAAACTCAAAAGAATATGCAGATAGATAATAAAGGAAAAACAAGAAGAGGAGTGCTAGTGCACAGATATCATTAAGTCACACAGGAGAGGATTATTTTTGTCCACTATGTAAAGAAAAATTTGAAGATCCACCTACCGAGGAGTGGATAGAATGCCATATTTGCAAATCCTGGTGGCACGAAGAGTGTTCTAATTATATAAATGGTGTATTTAATTGTGACACTTGCAGTGCGTATACTTGACCCAGGGGCGGGGAAAGTGTACGCATTTCCCAAGTTTCAAAAAACCTAATGGTATATAAAAGTTGTTTAATTTTAATTACTTAGAGTCATTGGTTAATGTTCCTTATAGCCTAATAGATGAGAATAAATACGGGTTTGATTCATATTATAAGCATGTTTTATTTCTGAGACAGTTTTTTAAAAACTGCGTACAGCTACCCCACGTGACTCTACGTTTTGTATGAACTGTAGGCTTTGTGGTATACATGACATATTTTTCTCAACCATTTTTGGAAAATCCCTTATTTACATAATTAGTTCAGCGAAAATCTTACACGTTACAATGTTATGTGTACCATGTAAATATGAGATTTCACAAAAAAAATGGTTGAGAAAAATATGTCATGTAAAACACATAAGCTTACAGTCAACAACTTAATTACCGGTGCTGTAACTTGTACATTAAAATGTATAATGTTTTCTTATCCATTCAAGGATTCCTAGTAATCACAAGCTATAAGCTTATTTAGCGCTCGTTATACATTTAAGTAGATATCTATCAAGTAGAGCAAAGAAAACCAAATAAAGCAGTCGATATGACTGCTTTATTTGGTTTTCTTTGCGCTACTCTCGACCCCCTTGGGGTACTTTTATTGTCTCAATAACTTTGTGGTAGATGAAATTAGAAATATGTATTCTTCATGAACGAGTATACTAAATAACTCATCATCTTAATAGCTCAGGTGTGTTGAAACTTAACATTCTGTTATTAAGTGATATGGGTGTTTTTCCAGTAACAACTGACTTCTAATACTACGAGTATATCCCGATCCTAGAGAGGAATGCTTACCACCAGATGCAATTTTGTTGTGTAGCAGGTAGGTAGAGCCCTCTAAGACTTGATATAGTGCCGGCGAACCCCATCCATCCCATCTGAAGGGTGTTGTAGGAGGGCAAAAATACGCTGACGATATCACTACGAGAGAAGAAAAGCTCAAAATAAAATCATGTTTCAACTCTTCTCGCTGGCGTCGAAATAGTGGACCAAAGCCTCCCAGGGAGAAGCCTATGCCCAGCACTGGACTGCTAATTGAAGACTCTATTTATGTTTATACAGATCTAAGTCCACGTGGACGAAATATTAGGATATAGCTATATAAAATCTATTTTATTTTAGTGCACATACAATATATAAATTCATTCTACTATTAATGAACTACAAACATACTCGACCGTTGTAAAAATTCAGGCGGGACTCCCTCAGCCGCGCGTTTGTTAGAGGTTCCACACTCTACACTACCGTAATTATTTCATGAGTATGAGTGTGCAAATTGCTTCGTTGCACTTATATCGCATAGTGCTAATTGAGGATGTTTTAAATTTAATCCACAACAGCCGTGTGAGGAACATTAGCAATGTGTTAATATTATCTATTTTTGAATTTTGAATTTTATGTATTAATTATCATGTTTTTTGCACGTACATACACACATGATTATACACGACCTTTCTACCAATATCTTTGAGGTTCAAGTCAACTTCGGCTCGTAAACAACGGACGAAGCTCTAGCATGGGCTTTACACTCGGGGTTTGAAGATCAGGAGCCCTATCATCACCCCTAAAAGTATTATTACTTCAAGGTTATTTATTTTTCATTATGAGATTCAGACCATCAGCGTCCGTCAGGATACACAAAATACTAGTGTGATATGATTAAAATGGATCAAATAGTATCTCTTACTGTAGTGGATACATATAATTTCGTATATTTTGCTAAAATATACTGTGTTTTATAAGATACAATACATATATATCGACAGATGATAACAGTCCGAGTCCAAATCACACTATGAAAGTAAAGTATTGAAATAATATTACTTAGAGGTGATCGTAAGGCCCAGAAGGCATTTGCAGAATATTAAGTCACATTGGATTTTGATTAGACCAAATATAATGAACGTACGATCATTCTGTTTTGGTGCCATTTCATTACGCCCTATATTCTACATTGACTTTTACAGTTTATGCAAAAAAGTAACTAATACATCGCACGTATTCCTAAGTAATGTCATTAAGAGACCCTGAAACTAGCTATGAATGTTCCTTAATTAAATTTCACTGTCCCTAACTTCGGGCGACCATTGTGGTATTCAACTGCAGTCATGCAAGTCGCTAATTTTGTATGATGCGGTCTGTCAATAGAGGTTACATACTGTAGCTGGATGTGTATAAACAATGATTAAAGTTGGTAACTCGAATACCAAACAAAACCTTGATAATAATAATCATAACTATACTAAAAATGAAACAATAAATCAGAGCAATTCTCACTCAAAAACTTCTTAACGCCCATCTCTATAAAATAATGTGGGAGAACATAATAATATTAGCTGTTACAGCCGTACTCCTTAATAAAAAAGTATAAAACAGCAACATAGAAACGCATTAAGTAAAACAATAGCCGAACACAGTGTAACGGAACAAATTCCATTACATTTAATAAACAAATTAAAATCTTTAATAGAGCGCCACCTAGTATGTGAGTAGGGGAAGTATCTAATTAGGTCAATAGTCCTGTATTGAATTACGAGGTGGTGAAATAAAGTAGCAGGTAATGTATATCAAAATCCGTTAGATGGCGTTGAAATAAATAGGAGAAATTAAAATTCAAAATGTTTATTAAATTATTGAAATACTTACAATGATTAAATATGGATATAAAATTATATCTTTACTGATAATTTGAGTATAATAACTTATTTTGATCATACATTATTATATTAAAACAAACTATATGACAATAAACAATGATCTAGAATTAGATATTGATAAAATTGTACCTTATAACGAATTAATGATGGGTGTAAACTTATATTGGAATTGTACTGGTTTCTGAGTCTGCATTGGACATGTATATGTATATATATATTCATTTGTCCCATGTAATATGTTCAATATATTCCAAAATTGTTATTTCACTGATTCATAGGTTATGTTTACCGGTTGAACAAGGTGTGAATGTGCGATATACGTTATACGTTATCGTCTTGTCCATCCTGAAAGCAAATAAAATACAATAATAAAGAAACATAACAATAAATAAATACTTATGTACTTAATTATATTAGCTTACCAGATGGGATTTGAGTTTAAGTTGAGTTGGAAGTTTGAAAGTCATACAGTTGTATTCCTTATGTTCGGATTATTACGGATTATTCGTTAATTCTTTATTGTGTGTATTATCTGTGTGTATACTGTATGCTGTAATAAAATACACAAGACCAGGAGGTTTGATAAGTTTCAACGATTGTTCAAACGTAAACAATGGCTTGATTGGTAGTCGGGTGTACGTTGGTTGGAGAATTGTCATATAGATGTGATTTTAATTGGAAATATGTTTTAATATTTAGATTAGATTATTCATTATTCCAGTAGTGATCGAGACTATTTGTTTGATAATTAAACTAATAAAAGTTGTTATATGAATACTGGATACAGCAAAACATAGACGATGTAGCCGCGTGAAAAAAATCACGTTCGGGAATTGACAATAATTTATCATTTCGTGATATAGATGCGTTTTGTTTGATTAATTTGAAATGACCAAATATTCTATGGTTTTAAATTGAAATTACAATAAGAAAAATATATGAGGGGAATTAGTAACAATCTGGATAAATAGATCGTTCAAAATATTGCTTCAATTGAGCGAAGGATAAAAAAATAAAATAAAATAATAATATTGAAATTGTCCTGGCAACTTGTGGGCGTGGCCGGAAGCTAGTCAAGGATTATGCAAGGATTCATTATACTAATTATCTGAGAATGGTTCGTTGTGGGATATTAATATTAATATTTGATTAGAAAATATTGATATTTGTTTGAAAACATTAAAATAAGTCGATTGGTATGATATGACGTTGAAATTTGATAATTGTTATAATATAAGTAATAGGGTAATTAACATCCGGATTTGAAAGGGGTGCGGTTGTCAAAAAAGAATTGGGAAGAAAGAGCGCCACTTGGGATCTTCACTTGACTTCTGGAGCGCTGGGGGGATGAGACATAGACATCAAAGAGAGCATTAGACTGGTGAGACGCTATTTATTACATGGTGAAATGGGATCTTTATTGGGGTTTAATTCTAGTTATAGTAATGGGAATTTCTTGTAAATTGTTTTGTTTCTTCTGTTATAAGTGTTATTAATTATGGGCTTTATAATTTGCATTCAATCTATTAATTTTATAAAGTCGTAACGCCATGTTGGAAATTCTACGCGGTTTGTTGAAATACTTTGGGGGTAATTTTACATATTTATTGGGAAATAGAGTTTTAATACGTAAAATATTAATGATTAAATTTATTTTGTGGGTTGTGAAGCATTTAATGTGTAGGGTGTTGTAAATTCCTAATAATAATTTCTATGTTGAGAACTACACATAATAGGTATAGCGTTATGAGTGGTAAGTAAGTAGGTACCATCTTGAAGGAACTAAATGTGATATTATTGTTCTGTGTGACTGTTCAGACGAAATTCAGTAATAACGCAGTGAAACAGTGCTAACTAATAAAGCAAGTGAATAAAATCAGTGATTATTTGTGAGATGAGTGTTATTGTGTACAAAGTTAAGTAAAACTTAATATAACAATAGGATTACCTGTGAGTGCTTTTAGATGCATTCTTGAGTTTGATGTTTGTTTAATTTGCTATGATCCACTCAACTAGAATCAAGCTTCGCACACATTGAACGTAGAAACGTTACTGTCTGTGATCATAACTAACCAGGCTAAGTGCTTGAGCCCTCACGGTAGATGAGACCCTTCCAACTATGGAACTGCTCGAAAATTGTTTAGCCGAGAGAACTATCTCTTTTGCCAGGTCCCTGGATATGGGATGAGTGCAGTGGTTCGTAACAATGTGAACAGAGAGAATGACCTCTACATAACGAGAACCTAATACTTGTATCGAATATTTTACAGTGAGCTGGTTGATAGCACATTAGACTTCGCAAAGTATAAAGTGAATTAATATTTGAGCTTTGTACAACTTAACACGCTGTTTCATAAATGAAATGTAGGCGTTAATACTACATGCACTTGTATCATAGATGCATAGCATTATTATAAAGTCCTTACGAGACAACCTATAACTGACTTGATAAAAGTATTATTACCATTTATTAGATTATATAAATCTAGTACATAAGTACCTATTGATTGAGTCCATAAGAGACAAATATCATAGATGTATAGCATTATTATAAAGTCCTTACGAGACAACCTTGACTTGATGACTTGATAAAAGTATTATTGCATTTATTAGATTATATAAAGCTGGCACATAAGTACCTATTGACTGAGTCCATAAGAGACAAATATCATCTGAAGTAAAATACTTATAGCACTATTAGGAGCAAATATACGATTCTAATAGTTTATCCTAATAAGGATTTGGGGCAAAGTTAGGTACCGAGGTGTCTTCGGTATAGGCGGAAGAACCTGTACGGTCTTTCAATACCTATATAAAGACACAGGAGGAACCAGTATACAGGCTGGGTTTCACTATGACAGGCGAGAGAGGGGCCTTTCATCAAAACCAAGGGGGGGGGGGGTGTTAGGATAGGTAGATATCGCTACAATATGGTTGGCCGTGACCAGGATTCGAACTAACCTTAGGTTTAAATTAATTTTATTTATGTTGAGTTAGGAAGGTAAAATCATGTAATAGGTACAGTCGACGGAGAAAATGAGATGCCGTATCTCTTTTAATGATTAGGTATAGGATGTTATGCGTTGTTATAATAATTTAGCTATAATGAATTATATAGTATAGTAATAATAATTTCAAGTTATATTTTAGTAAATAAAAATAAAATCAATATAAATAAATTATGAATATAAAGTAATTAATTCATAAATTGGTTAGTGTAAATTATATACATAAAAGAACTGAGATTAGATATTATTAGGTAGATAATAAAAAATATTATTATTTATTTAGAAAAAAAATATAATATATAAGGGTATTATATTAGTAATAATAATTTGATAGACGGTATATATTTACATATATACCGTACAATTTGTTGCCGTATAATAAATAGGTAAAAGGTGGGAATGTGATTTTGGTTAGGAATCTTTAAATTTAACTTAGTTATTTGAGTACTCAGAATTATAATGGAATGGGGGTCGTTAGATTAGAATAATAGTAAAAGGAATAATAATAATAAAAAAAATATATACCCGAGTACGAATTTAGTCACAAATACATAATATCTACTATATTATAATGGAGTGGGGGTCGTTAGATTAGAATAATAGTAAAAACAATAATAATAATATAAAAAAAATATACTCGAGTACGAATTTAGTCACAAATACATAATATCTACTATATAATAATGGAGTGGGGGTCGTAAAGTAATTATTAAGTACAGTAATATATTTAAGTATAATAGTTATGCGGGGGGGAAGAGGAATGAGATATAGCATTTTACTATTTTTAAGGGTCATTAAACTTACCATTTATTATTAGTATTAATATTTGATGAGAATGTGATTAGATAATTGAAATTAAAATGAATATTATTATTTTAGGATTTTAGAAAATATTTTAAAATGGCACGTTGAATTACAGAGGGGTTAGGCTATAGAGATTTAAAACGGAAAGAATTATTTATTGATAGGCAGATATTAGATTTGGTTAAGAGAGCAGTCTAGGTAGAATTTAAAAATTGCAGCAAACTGACGGGATGGAAAATTTAATAGTAGTAAAAGAATAATAGAATACCAAATAGGTGATTTAGTAAAGATTAGGAGACTAAATAAATCTAATACTGTGCTAAAATTAACAAAGAAATTTGAACCAATGTATGAAGGGCCTTATGTTGTAGCAGAGAGTCCATTTCGTAATGTATACATTTTAATGGATCCACATACTAATAAAATACGGGGAAAATATAATGCTATACATTTATCTAAGTATTATGTATAATCCTAGTGGAGGAGGCTGGATCGGGGAACTAGTGATTAGTCATGGTAGAAATGTTAATTCAGTTTCTTTCGAAAGGGTTTTATTAATACTATTGTGAAATCAATAAAGTTATAGCATAGATAAATATAGTCATTGTTAAATGTAAAAGTAAATGTCATAGGTATAATGGTCATAGGATAAATATAATGAATGAAAGTGAGAAATACTAGGGCGCGAATTTAAATTTTATTCGAAAAAAAAAAACAAATATTCAGCTATTTTAAATGACAAATGAAACGTTATTAAGTACGACATTATATTAACTAAAATTAATAAGATTTTTAGAAAAAACTTGTTTGTTTTGAAAAAAAAAAAAAAACAAGAAAACAAAAAGGAAGTTTAAGCAAAATTTAATAGTTGACATGAGGTATTGTCAGATGGAAATATTGTTTAATTAAAACAAGTACATATATTACGTGGGAGTTGTATTACATACATAGATAGAATTTTTCATAATTTTGTTTAGTTGGGGAGAAATGGTTAAATTGATTTTGTTACTGTAAGATTTTTTTTTAAATTTTTATTCAGTGAGGAGAAATGTTTAAATTGATTTTGGCATTGTAAGAAATTTTGTTTGGAATTGGACTTTTATGGAGGGTAAATATTTTGTTTGATGGAAAATGGGTGAAGCCCATCTGATAGATTGGGTGGGTGTCAAATAAAGAAAGGAATTGCATTCATTTATTTTCATTATTCAAAATAAAGATGAAATTAAGTTAATAATCTCACACTTGATAAAAGATTGTAAAGTTAAATTATTTATTTACTTTCCATAGATGTCAAGGGGGGTTAGTCTGAGGGAAATAGAGTAGGGAATGAAATTTTATTCTAATTAAAGGATTTAGTCACCCCAACAATTTTATAATGCTGATTGGTTGGTATTGAATGACCATGCTAGGAAGGTTCTGGTAGAATATCTGGAAAAAAAAACTTTGGAATAGTACGATAAGGGATGTATGAAGTTTCGGTGAAGAATGATGAGATGAATGAAGCTAAAATCAGTATGGTGGACCATCCCAATTAGCATTATTTATCTATAATACAATTGAACAGATGTATTATTGAGAGGGCAGGTTATGCTTCATTTATGTGCACGCATCACAAATCGGGTTCATGAAGGTAAAGCTTAGAAGTTAGGTTAGAAAACAAGCGTACCATTGAAAGGGCCTTCATGAATTCGCAACTGAACAGATTAGGCTATAACTAAGCACACTTTACATACACCAACTTCAATTTGAATGGCTGGTCGAATTGAATCAGGTGGGGTGAAGTCGTATGTACTCATTATGTTTGTCAGTCATTGGAATGACTCGTTTTAGGGGAAGATTGTAATGAACTGTAGTAAGAACGTAAGGTTGGTTCCATCTCAGGACATTACTTTCAAATGACAGCATTGGAGTTTGACTCACAACCAGACTTCTCCCACTGAAACTTGTCATAATCCGACGCAGGGATAATGTTGTACAGAGATGCAACCATCAAGCTTGATTTCGATGTTGATTAGGGATTTAATTTGGACGTTGGTTGAAAAATTACACACCACATATAATGTGCAGAAGATGAATCATAACTGGAACTGGCTAAGTTTTGTTTCGCATATGGGAAGAGGGAGGCTAGTTATAATCTTAAGTTAGTGTGAATCTTCACTACGGTCTATAGCTTAGCATTATACTCTGCATGAAGATTCAGTGGGTCGGGATGTAACGGAACAAATTCCATTACATTTAATAAACAAATTAAAATCTTTAATAGAGCGCCACCTAGTATGTGAGTAGGGGAAGTATCTAATTAGGTCAATAGTCCTGTATTGAATTACGAGGTGGTGAAATAAAGTAGCAGGTAATGTATATCAAAATCCGTTAGATGGCGTTGAAATAAATAGGAGAAATTAAAATTCAAAATGTTTATTAAATTATTGAAATACTTACAATGATTAAATATGGATATAAAATTATATCTTTACTGATAATTTGAGTATAATAACTTATTTTGATCATACATTATTATATTAAAACAAACTATATGACAATAAACAATGATCTAGAATTAGATATTGATAAAATTGTACCTTATAACGAATTAATGATGGGTGTAAACTTATATTGGAATTGTACTGGTTTCTGAGTCTGCATTGGACATGTATATGTATATATATATTCATTTGTCCCATGTAATATGTTCAATATATTCCAAAATTGTTATTTCACTGATTCATAGGTTATGTTTACCGGTTGAACAAGGTGTGAATGTGCGATATACGTTATACGTTATCGTCTTGTCCATCCTGAAAGCAAATAAAATACAATAATAAAGAAACATAACAATAAATAAATACTTATGTACTTAATTATATTAGCTTACCAGATGGGATTTGAGTTTAAGTTGAGTTGGAAGTTTGAAAGTCATACAGTTGTATTCCTTATGTTCGGATTATTACGGATTATTCGTTAATTCTTTATTGTGTGTATTATCTGTGTGTATACTGTATGCTGTAATAAAATACACAAGACCAGGAGGTTTGATAAGTTTCAACGATTGTTCAAACGTAAACAATGGCTTGATTGGTAGTCGGGTGTACGTTGGTTGGAGAATTGTCATATAGATGTGATTTTAATTGGAAATATGTTTTAATATTTAGATTAGATTATTCATTATTCCAGTAGTGATCGAGACTATTTGTTTGATAATTAAACTAATAAAAGTTGTTATATGAATACTGGATACAGCAAAACATAGACGATGTAGCCGCGTGAAAAAAATCACGTTCGGGAATTGACAATAATTTATCATTTCGTGATATAGATGCGTTTTGTTTGATTAATTTGAAATGACCAAATATTCTATGGTTTTAAATTGAAATTACAATAAGAAAAATATATGAGGGGAATTAGTAACAATCTGGATAAATAGATCGTTCAAAATATTGCTTCAATTGAGCGAAGGATAAAAAAATAAAATAAAATAATAATATTGAAATTGTCCTGGCAACTTGTGGGCGTGGCCGGAAGCTAGTCAAGGATTATGCAAGGATTCATTATACTAATTATCTGAGAATGGTTCGTTGTGGGATATTAATATTAATATTTGATTAGAAAATATTGATATTTGTTTGAAAACATTAAAATAAGTCGATTGGTATGATATGACGTTGAAATTTGATAATTGTTATAATATAAGTAATAGGGTAATTAACATCCGGATTTGAAAGGGGTGCGGTTGTCAAAAAAGAATTGGGAAGAAAGAGCGCCACTTGGGATCTTCACTTGACTTCTGGAGCGCTGGGGGGATGAGACATAGACATCAAAGAGAGCATTAGACTGGTGAGACGCTATTTATTACATGGTGAAATGGGATCTTTATTGGGGTTTAATTCTAGTTATAGTAATGGGAATTTCTTGTAAATTGTTTTGTTTCTTCTGTTATAAGTGTTATTAATTATGGGCTTTATAATTTGCATTCAATCTATTAATTTTATAAAGTCGTAACGCCATGTTGGAAATTCTACGCGGTTTGTTGAAATACTTTGGGGGTAATTTTACATATTTATTGGGAAATAGAGTTTTAATACGTAAAATATTAATGATTAAATTTATTTTGTGGGTTGTTGAAGGGGTTAACGTAATTTTTACATATTTATTGGGAAATAGAGTTTTAATACGTAAAATATTAATGATTAAATTTATTTTGTGGGTTGTGAAGCATTTAATGTGTAGGGTGTTGTAAATTCCTAATAATAATTTCTATGTTGAGAACTACACATAATAGGTATAGCGTTATGAGTGGTAAGTAAGTAGGTACCATCTTGAAGGAACTAAATGTGATATTATTGTTCTGTGTGACTGTTCAGACGAAATTCAGTAATAACGCAGTGAAACAGTGCTAACTAATAAAGCAAGTGAATAAAATCAGTGATTATTTGTGAGATGAGTGTTATTGTGTACAAAGTTAAGTAAAACTTAATATAACAATAGGATTACCTGTGAGTGCTTTTAGATGCATTCTTGAGTTTGATGTTTGTTTAATTTGCTATGATCCACTCAACTAGAATCAAGCTTCGCACACATTGAACGTAGAAACGTTACTGTCTGTGATCATAACTAACCAGGCTAAGTGCTTGAGCCCTCACGGTAGATGAGACCCTTCCAACTATGGAACTGCTCGAAAATTGTTTAGCCGAGAGAACTATCTCTTTTGCCAGGTCCCTGGATATGGGATGAGTGCAGTGGTTCGTAACAATGTGAACAGAGAGAATGACCTCTACATAACGAGAACCTAATACTTGTATCGAATATTTTACAGTGAGCTGGTTGATAGCACATTAGACTTCGCAAAGTATAAAGTGAATTAATATTTGAGCTTTGTACAACTTAACACGCTGTTTCATAAATGAAATGTAGGCGTTAATACTACATGCACTTGTATCATAGATGCATAGCATTATTATAAAGTCCTTACGAGACAACCTATAACTGACTTGATAAAAGTATTATTACCATTTATTAGATTATATAAATCTAGTACATAAGTACCTATTGATTGAGTCCATAAGAGACAAATATCATAGATGTATAGCATTATTATAAAGTCCTTACGAGACAACCTTGACTTGATGACTTGATAAAAGTATTATTGCATTTATTAGATTATATAAAGCTGGCACATAAGTACCTATTGACTGAGTCCATAAGAGACAAATATCATCTGAAGTAAAATACTTATAGCACTATTAGGAGCAAATATACGATTCTAATAGTTTATCCTAATAAGGATTTGGGGCAAAGTTAGGTACCGAGGTGTCTTCGGTATAGGCGGAAGAACCTGTACGGTCTTTCAATACCTATATAAAGACACAGGAGGAACCAGTATACAGGCTGGGTTTCACTATGACAGGCGAGAGAGGGGCCTTTCATCAAAACCAAGGGGGGGTTAAAAATAACCACTTACCATCAGGTAGGCACTGTTAGGATATTAGGTACAATTCATACTTAGGAACATATAACCTTCCACAACTTGATTATTGAATAGGAATAATAAACTTAATAATATAAAATAATCACTTACCATCAGGTGGGCATTGTTAGAATATTACTTATAATACATATTTAGGCACAATTAGGTATCACAATCTAATTATTGAATAGGAATAATTAATTTCATAATATAAAAATAATCACTTACCATCAGGTGGGCATTGTTAGAATATAACGTATAATACATATTTAGGTACAACTAGGTTTCACAATTTAATTATTGAATAAATACAACTTAACTTTACACCTTAGGGTATTCGCTTACCATCAGGTGGGATTCGTTTGTGTGATATTATTATTCTTAGGAATAAAAAGTAAGGTTTCTTTCATAGTTCAGTCATTTAAGTAGGTCCGACTTAATATAATAACTCAAAATAATTACTTACCATCAGGTGTGACTAGATAGGGTGACGCATTTTCATAATAGTAAACGAATGAATTTAATTTAATTATTATTCAATTGAGTTCTTTAGGTTCTAATATATCACAGTTTGCCAGGGGTAAGTTTAGGAGATTGATAGTAGATTTCACATTCCGCACCTTATAGAACTAGGATTACTATGGAACATGATAAGGGTTCCTAATAAAGCTACTAGACGAATCACTGGCCAATTCTAGTAGTTAGTAACGTTATAATAGTGATAGTGTAGTATCTACTAAGATAGATTCTAGATAGGTTCATATCATTTAGAGTTCAGATACAAGTAGGTACCGTAGTAGGTGAAATTGGATAGAAGCCTAGGTTATGTTGGGTTATATATATATATTAGGTTATATATTAATTAGGTTATATATTATTTAGATTATATATTATTTAGGTTATATTTTATTTAGGTTATATATTAATTAGGTTATATATTAATTAGGTTATATATTATTTGGGTTATATTATTTAGATTATATATTATTAGGATATATATTATTTAGGTTATATCATAATAGGAATAGGTAATTTATATATCGTTCTAGGGTAAAACTAGGAAGTAAAGAAAAAACAAAAAAAAGGGGAGTGGTACAAATAGGGGGGGGGTGTTAGGATAGGTAGGAAACGCTACAACAGCTCTCATATAAGCCAACAATAGCCCGACAATAGTAGGTATTCAATTATAATCTATTTACGTATTGTTCATATTACCTTTTTAAGTGTTTTTATGTAGGACCTGTCAATTTGATTTCACCTCACCTGATGGTAAGCCGAAGAAAAAGATTACAGTATTACAATGAGGGCCCTCAGCTTGACGGCGTCCTTAGGACTACAGGAAGAAGGAAATGATCGAGAGAGAAGAATTCCAGGCAGCAGCAAAGGAAGGACTCACCGAACCGCTTGGTTCTTAATGGAATATTATGCGTGTGACATCTAAGCCCTGCACATGCTGTCCTGTTTACGAAAGGAGATGATGGGGCTAATTGGAATAGGTCATCAGAACAGTCACCATGGTAGAGATGAGATTTATTTTATTAAACTTTATACACAAGTACATGGGTGGATGAAATACAAAAATTATTCTTCGTAAAAAAAGGATGACATAAAATAAAGGCTTTAAAATTTATCACAATAACCACAGCTTTCCAAAGCTCGACTCTTCGTATAATATAAATCAGAAACCAAAATCCATTTTTTTATGTGTCGACCCTCCGTGAATCCGAATCATTTCAGAATAAGAGCTTTTACTAGGGACACCGGTATTCGTTTCATAAATCGGTATCTATTTCAGAATCGAAGCTACCGTAATAATTTAAATTGTACAACACTAATAGAATGAATGAATATTTTCCATAACCTGTACCTAATGATAGAGTATGAGCTTTTAATAAAGGCATATCAGGTACGACTACGAGTATGTGAGGCAGGTATAATCGAGCAGTCATGATCGATCTTACATAACATACACTGATCATAGAAAATGTGGTACTCCGTGAAAGATTTAACTATTGTGAAGGAAATTCATGAAGTATAAGTACACCTGTCACCCAACGGAGTGGGCTGATAACTTTTCATGTGCTTCTGTATTTACACACATCATTGCACTAATTCGGGTTTCATTCAAGACCCTTTCGAAGTCCAAAATCTGTTTTCCGACTAATTCACTTTGCACGGTTTGAGGGCATCATTGGTAAGCATGTCACCCGTCCACGACATGTTTTTGTAACCATAATGGGACACATAATGGATAAAAAATTAAAAGTTATAAAATAAGTATTTCTTGTGATAAATGATTCGATATGATTGGTTCGGGTTTTATTAATGTCAGCTGTAAATGAGTATCATGCCTCTTATCTTTATTAGCTCGTTAAATATGAATTGTTGTTGGGTAAATTTTTAGTCATATCTCTGTAACATAAATAAAACTTTGAAGATTACTTAAGTTCGTAAACTTATTTATGTATTTTGTTAGATTAATTTTGGAACATAATGTCGTAGATAGTATTAGCAGAAGTTATAAGCGTCGTAGACATGTAATCACGAGGTGTTTAGTGTGGCGGACCCGGTAAAATTATGAATACCTAATATTCATATTACCGTAAAACGGGGTGAATAGAGATCGAAGGGTGAAAATAAATAAAATGGTCAGCTAAATTCTGTAGTTATTTTCTTGCAAACAAAAGTTTGGACTATGTAATAACAGGATCACGAAACATCTGGTATTGGGCTTGGTTAAAATTTTGTAAAAGAAATTATTAAAAATATTTTTTGGACCATTTTATTTTTATCCACCCCTGGATCCCTATTCACCCTGTTTTACTGTATTATACTATATACTTACGACTTTTTTATACCACTTAGGTGGCAGAGAAGCAGACGGCCCACCTGACGGATTGTGGTCACCGTGGCACATAGACGTTTGCAACACCGAAGGCGTCACACTCGCTGAAGACCCTGTGGAAACCTTTTAATGCCGTTTTTGAAGAACCGCAACATGAAATTCATTTCACAGCTTGAGCGTGCGCGGGATGAAGTTCCTTTCATACCGCACTGTGACCGTTTCCGTGCACTCTCGGTTCTAAGGTTCTATTGAAATACTCAGTGATATAGCTGCGTAATTTGATTCTTATTGAAGATAATTGAATATTAAGTATAGTAAATCTTTGGTGACTGTTCACAAAACTACTTATTGAATAAGTCACGATATCCAGTAAATGATCGAGCTAGCGAAACGAGCGAGAGTCTCTGTTTCAATAAGGTGACCAATTAGGCTTACATTTCTAAGTATGTATGTCAGTATATCAATTCTGGTCTAGAAGTCGCATTTCTTAATCGATGTTCATCAAATATGGCACAAGAGTGTTCTTTGATTGAAAAAGTAACTTTAGTCGCAGACTTTTTGATCGCAGGAAAAATGGAGCGAAACGGGCGGAAGTTTGTTATCGCTTTATTTATGTATGGATCTTGATGATATTTGAACATCAATAACATGATTCCTTACAGGTAATAGTACAAAAAAAGGTTCACAAAATTGCTATCAATTTTTGAAGAAGATCATTTCCGAAAATTCTCATCCAATATCAATATAAATATTTATACTAGGTACTGTCTCTTTACTCTGACCGCAGATGGAATTCCGATTGGACCCAACATTGGCTTAGTAATATCCAGGCCAGTGATAAATTGCAGAGTACTGTACAAAGCTATCCTTTGTGTAACCTGTAGCATATCATACCTAATCTTGTCAGACACGTTAGAGCTGTTGACAAAATGTTCGGATGTGACGCTTCACCGCGCTCACGGGATACAAAAACTAATGGAAAGGAAACTATAGCTTGTGATATCACAATGCTGTGAAGATATGCAGGTGACTTATAAAATATTGACTACTAACTGACATTTGACATGTTAATTATAAACTATCATGTTATATTGGATTCACACTCTTTTACAAAAAAAACGGGCACCTAAGGGAATTTACGTCCTAAGGTCGATTTTAGTTCATTAAATGAAATGAATTTCTTTGACGTAGTCTGTATACTTATAATCGTGTAAATAAATGTGCGTGAAGTGAATTCGAGCAATTAAAAGAAAAAAAAACGATGGATTCTTTAAAATCGATGTACACGCCCAAACAATAAGATTCGCGACATGAGTAAACCAATTTTAGAATAATCCACAATAATCATTATTTTTCTTTTAATAATTTCAAATTTTAAATTTGGATCATAAAGAATCATGCCAGGATGCTTCAAAAATCATGCCAATACATCGTCAAATAACAAAACCTTCTTGGAAGTAGAGAAAAAAATCTAAAGTGCCCGTTTTTTGCAAAAGAGTTTAGTTACTTCGTGACCATTATTTGTTATTCATAACGAAGTGTACGAGGACTTCGTTTATAAAGTGAGTGATATACGTGCGAATAATTATGTTCGCGAACTTGTGGCTCGTCGATCTTTTTTGTTGGTATGTCACCCTACAGTACCCATAGACATTTTAAAACCGCTGAGTAAGGCTATCTACCCACTAGCGTTTATCCGCCTACGCGTTCAAAGAACGAATACGCAGCGCTGACGCATACGTCGCGATGTCGCGGCGTCTCTGCTGGAACATGCGAGTACGGTGCACTATCGCCGGGCGTTCAATTAACTGCAGAGGAAACGTTCATATGTTCTAGCAACAGCCTACGCTGGATATACATGTGAAGGCAGTCTAAGTTCGCCGTTTATTATTCTCTTTGCACAGTGTTTGAGAAAGCTTCATTTGTATCACCGGCTTAAAGTCGAGTATGTTCGCTATCTTAAGAACCGTGTAAGAAAATTCATAAAATAATATTCTTTTAATACCGTGGTAGTTAAGTTGTCAAGGTGTCGGTCTTATGATCGTGAGTTCTCGGGTCCGCACTTGATTACATAGTATAAAACAAAGTCGCGTTCTCTGTTCCTGTATCCCCATGTCCTTATGATCCTTTGTATGCTCAAATCTTTAAAACTACACGACGAATGTTGATGGGATATTTTTAATAGATAGAGTGATTGAAGTGGAAGGTTTATATGTAACATTATGCTACAACCAACTGGTGCGGAGCAGATGTGAAAAATGTTGCAAAAACTGGGTGACGCAGACGAGGCTACTTCTCAATATAATTGTTGGTAAGCAATACAAACTAACCAGTTATATTCACTCATAAGCATGTAAGTAATTTGCACTTAACATCATCGCTTCGTAACAATTTTAATATAGCAACTTACGAAAATTGCTTCGGCCATAACGTTAAGTTAACGATTCCATTTAATTTTACGTTTAAGCCAAATAACCTTTTCCTACCAGATAGATAGGGCGTTGTTGTTGTCATGGGAGAAGGAGAAGGAAGATTCGAAATACAATCCTGTATCAACCCGCCTGGACAATAGTAGGCCAAACCCATCCAAGGTAGAGGCCAAAGTCCAGCAGTGACGTACGATAGACTACTTGATACTCTTGTAAGGTGTATAGGAACACAGATCATCTAAAAAAAAATCCAACATGTAGGTAATTATCTCTATGTGTTTATCGCAGGTTTATAAGTGCCTCGGAGAGCACGTTAAGCCGTCGGTCCCGGTTGCCATACAAACATCCATGGTAGTCGTTACGGGTAGTTGGAGCCCTCAAAAGTCCAACCAGCCTAACTTGGAACTTCGATATCGCCATTGGTCATTAGACCATTGGTTGTGGAGGTCAGATGGCAGTCGCTTCACGGAAAATATCGAAGTTCAGCCGCATCGCAGTTAGACTGGAAAGCCGACCCCAACTGAGTTGGGAAAAAAGGTTCAGGGAATGATGAGGTAATTATCTCTACCTATATGAAAGAAATGAACTGATGTCGCGAACAAACAAAAAAGAATTTCGGGAGAAATATTAGTGGTTTCAGCATCATTAATTTATCATGACTACAAGCACATTATTATAAATATCGCCAAAATACGGATACATCTTATTTTATAATAGTATAGATATTGTGACGTTCTACCATTATGTAATACTACTATAAATATTATAACCGCGGTAGCCTAGGTATGAGTAATGGACTGCTGAGACGAGATCTCGGGTTCGATCGCAAGTTTTACCACGGCACACACCAACGACTTTTCGATGCTTTCAGAAGTTATGTGTGTATTTATCGCAGGTTTATAAGTGCCCAGTTAATGGTAATAGGCCCGCCACCTACATTGGGACCTAAACCGAATTATTATTAGGGAGAGTAAGTATTAACCACTACCTAAGGGTGCACGCACCGCGTATACTGGTAATAGGTATATTACCACGATAATACTATCTAAATAGATACCCTGTACCATCTATAAAAATAGTATTACCGTGCTATTACTTCAGTCAATTGACACATCTCGCACGAGTAACTGCTAAATTGACTGACTATATTATATGGGATGTGTGTCTAGACAACTTCACTGCACGATTGATTTAGATAACGTCACAAGTAATAGAGATCTTGCTCTTAGCATTAACTATTAGTAGTGGTCGAAATTGAACAGAAATTAATTAAAAAAATGTGAGTGGAATATTTTAGGTCCAGAACTCCGTCCGAGCAATTTCCGTAAAAAGAGGTAGGTACAAATTAACATATTAATTTAATTTATCAGTATATACATATATATACGTCAAACCCTTACTATTTGTATCTTTTTTATTAACCGTTAGCCGTACCGTAGTTACCGATTTATTTTATTAACATTTCAAATAGGTATGGGAAGGTGTGTGATCATAATTATCTAAACCTATAAAATTTATGAACACGTAACATGCGTTTGTGTGCGTATGGGTGTATGTGTGTCTGTGTGTCTGTGTGTCAGTGCGTGCTTGTGTGTGCGTGTGTGTGAGTGTGTGTGTGAGACGAGACGAGAGTACGAGACTGATTGATGAACGAGATTGTTACAGGTTTTCCTTTCGGGGTTAGTTGGTCATATGGCAGTAAATCACATAAAAGCTATGTAAATCTATCTAGAAAAAGAGGAGGAGTAAATGGACAAGGCTACGAGGCGCTAGGCCACCTGAAACGTAGAAAGATGATGATATCGATGATAATGATACAAACACCAACTTTATAATAAAAAGAAAAATATAATATTTGCAAGCATAAAATAAACAACATTACAATTTTATTTTACGACGAATAAATCATTATTAATGTTACTTCTATATAATTGTATAGGTTAATAATAAGCGTAATAAACTCGTTTCAAGGTTCCTTCAAATAATTACCTTTAGACATGACTTTTGAATCTGCGTCTCCTATTTAAATTTAAATGATATTACATTCCATGAAACAAATATATTCAATACTTACTACAAAAGGGTAAGGATACAATCGGTGGAAACACGAAAATATCTTAGCGATATAAATGATTATCCCTAATATTGCTTGCGATTTCGGGTTCCCAGCGGTCCCCATTTGAGAGTAACTTTTCTTTATTGTACAAAAGCTCTTCACGAGTTTCAGTACAAAATTCGAAATTTGGACCTTCTACAATGGCGTCGACGGGACAAGCTTCCTGGCAGTATCCGCAATAGATGCATTTGCACATGTCAATGTCGTATCTAGTGGCTCGACGTGAACCGTCGCAGCGTTCCTCAGCATCAATGGTAATGGCCTGCGCCGGACAGATCGCCTCGCATAACTTACATGCGATGCACCGCTCCTCGCCAGAGGGATACCTTCGTAATGCATGTTCACCTCTGAACCGTGGAGATAATGGACCTTTCTCGAAAGGATAATTTATTGTAGCCGGCTCTTTGAAAATGTGAGCTAAACTAACTGCAAAACCTGAAATACAATATTTATAAATTATAGTATGACCACGACCACGAGTGCTATACCGCGCCTTGGTGCGCTAGGAGTAGCGGGAACGTGGTAAAGATAGAGAAAGGAAGATCATGAGTCTAGAGCGAGCGAGAACGATAGATATTCTCCCCACTACGCCGCGCGCACCATAGAGTGGTAGGTACAGCAATCGTGGTTAAACTATGACGATGTTAATAATAAACATTGTCATTGGTCAGCTGAGTACATGGCATCAGCATACTGCCACGTGCACACCAACATCGGGATCAGCATAAATAAAAACCACGCAACGCCACCTCCGGCCACGCATCTGAGTCGCACCATCAACGCTCTGACAGTGGCGGCTGAGGACGCGGCGAGCACAAAAAGGGCGAAAAACGTAAAGGAGGCACCATATTATTTCGTGTCCATTGCAGTGGAGACTATGGGCAGTTGGGTGTCGGAGATGAAGAGGTAGATCACGACAATTAGCCGCGGTATCCACTACCAAGGCGGTGACTCTTACTTCGACTCTTTTCTGGGGCAAAGGATGGCCATTGCGATTCAATGAGGCAATGTGGCCGCCTTTGCGCCGGGAATGATACGGGGTGGGTTATTCGACACGATATAATCACAGATGTATTCTGTTTATGTTTGGTTAAGTTTTGACATGTATTAATTTAATTACATAATAATAAAAAAAATATTCTATTAACTCAATTATGTATTTTCTACATAGAAATATTCATAAAATAATAAATATATAAAATTGTACAATATAAATATAATACACAATATGAAGATATTAAAATATTATTTTTTAATGAATGTAATTTGTATTCCTTTAAACGAAAGGGAATGATAAAGAGACATAAGCCGCTAGTAGATAATTTGATTGGAAAGGTACTTTATCCACATATCAAATTAGTTTTACCCACCGAGACATATTATATATCCGACAGATGAATTGATTTTTAGGGAAAAGATGAATTTCTGTTCCGGACATGTTTGAGTAGTCCATCTTTCTAAGGATTACCCCTTCATGAGAATACATTATATTTAAGCACGGTAATACAATACCACAGTACACTTTAAAACAGTAAGTCATGTACCTACATGGGGAGTTATGCGAATTTACTCTGCGATCTCGTCGTTAAGTACGAGATTATGTATTTTGATTACTAGTTTATAACTTTTTCTATAATTAATTACCTACATATTACCCATTTTGGAGGATTACGACGAGACACTGTGACACGGGATTTTTATAAATCAGAACGAGACTGTTAATAAATTCTCAGAAATATGATACCTTAATAATAGTTTTCTTTCGGAAAATAGTATTTTAGACAAGAACTAGGCAAGGTGCAGACCAAAACTAACTATACACATTTGCTACAGACTTACACTATTTATTATTAGACCACATTTTAGTGGTCGTTTTAATACCTAATGCATGAAGTATTTCCACTGTATCTTTTATATGAAACTGCATAGTCTTATTTAAAACTGCCAGAATTTCATTGTATTACCGTGCCGATAACCGGACATACATCAATTTCACACGTCATGTGTGGGTGCAGTAGCAGGGTAAAAATGCGATGTATAGATCTGTATACCGTACAATAATGAATTTAATGTACCTCAGAGGTGCGGACTTCTCCCTTATAATAGGGTTGAGAAGTCAGATGGCAATCGCTCTCTTATAATCCACATAAGCCAAATCAAAAGCATGCAAGGACAACTAACACCCCGATGATAATGCCAATTAAATGTAGATAGGTACCTCTAAATAATTCAGTCCAGAAACAGATTTGAGCTGCTCGATCGAAGAAGTCGGAGACACCGGTCTTCGGTGGTTTATCATTGATGTATAGCCATTTTACAGCATACTGATTTCTTGGACAGTCGTAAAAGGGAGGTTTCGCTATTTCGTATACAGGGTAGCATGGGGGCCACGGATTGCACGGGCCCTTATACACTGGCGGTTCTTTCTCGCCTGGCGGTGGAGGACACGGGAAAGGTGCCCCCTGCTCTGCTGCACCATGGCACCGAATAATTACTGTTAAAACTTTAGACTTTCGGTAAGTAAATACTGATGAAGCATTTCGATTTATTAGAAGCATTTTTGACAGCTGTCTGAAAAATGTCAACACTGAAGCAAAGAGAATATAACAAATATAGGTACATAAAGTTCAGTCCCATAGAACTTTTCATATTACACAGGTTATAATATTTACAAATTAGTGAGCGACGGCGGCGTCACCGTTATCGTTTCAGTGTACCTAAATTATTTACTTTGATATTTAATAAAAAGTTGGACGCCCGGGTCCTTTAAGCGGGGCGTGAAAAAGCATCTGATGAGGCCGTCAAGCTGAGCGCCACCATTGTAGCACTGAACGTGTTTGCAATGGTGACCCTCTTTCATGGGACTTTGCCTTCAGCTTAACATCAGGCGAGGTGAAGTCAAATTGACGTGCCATAGATAAAAAAAAAAAAAAAAAAAAAAAACGCTAGGAAATAATTTGGTAATTTTTACAAGCTTAATTTATCCATATTTAATTGAATGATCATGATAAATTAAAACTAAAATGAAAATGAAAACAACACAAAGACTTAAATTAAAAAGCGTCATGGAATTCCTCCGCATCGCAGTTCGCACGCCTCTTGTGGTAATGTTCCCAGAAGACTGGCAGCATTGCCATTAGGTAATATAGTAGAAATCATTGTCTTGTACATTACATTTATATTTTATAAATTAAATAAATCTTGGGTATTTATACATTATTGTGAAATAGGTTTAAGTATATTATATTAAAAAATCCTAAATTTATTTCAACAATTCTGTTATCGACCACACAGGTATCAACAGGTGAAACATAGGCATGTTGACTACCTATAATGAAAATTGAGATAGGGAACTTAACTCATAACCTACTAGTTATATCATTAGTTTCTAAAAATGGCATATGATGCTAATTTTAAAAGCAATAAACCTTTTATTGTTATTACCTATTTCATCATCAACTATAAATGTGTGCCTAATAGATAAATATATAATGTAACTTTTTATTGGAAATAAACTTTGCAGTATTTTCCGGAACATTAACAGAGACACATCTATTGTTATGTTTTCCCACCTATTTTTTTATTTTAAATGAATTGTTACATGAAATAAAAAATACACATTTAACATTTTGTACTTCGAAAATAGAAACGTAATCCGTTCGCACAGTAAATTTAATTATATTGGGTAATTAAAATAATGAAATCTGACTACACTAACCTGTAGCACCCTAATCTTATTGTAGATTTGATTACATGAAATGATTTGAATCTGATACTGAACCAAACTAAGGTTCTCTTTCAAAATAATTATTAGCATCAATTTTAAACTAGAAATACTTCCTTAGAAATAAGAGTTAGGTAATTATAACGTTTTATAATTATTCATTATTATTCTGAAATAACCAAATATATCTGTAGGTACTTCTGTGAACAGACTTTTTTTACTACAAATACACTTGTTTGAATACATGATTGTAATGCCAACGTATAAATATCCAGACCTATTCATGCATACACACCTCTGTGCATCATACAGGTCATCAATGACAAATGTGTTCTCATTTCGCGGTGCATTCAATAAACGCTTGTAAGCTGATTTATGAGTTGACATGTTTCAAGATTAATTGATCCACTAACAGAGACTATGAGACCCAACCAAGAGCTTTGGGCCCAAACGAAACTTGCCTACGAATCAGTATATCTGCTGAGTAAAGGACAAACCTCTGCTGAGGACTTGCCTCTCAAGCTTAAGGGTTGCTTGTAATATCGCTGTCGCGCCCTTGAAAACCACAATAAGCCCCATTAGCAAAAAAGCATAGGCAAGTGAACTCTTAAAAGTAAGTTTAGAATAAAACTGTTAGGATAATTGATTCGTTAACGATAAATGACGACCTACCTACAATTTAGCAACTAATATTATCGAAGTGTTTTCATTTAGCTAGCAATTCATTAGTGGTGACATCGCAGTGAGCACTTCAATCACAAAACGTTACAGCAAAACGAACATTTTCGTGTAATGGCGAAAATAGGTACGGTATAACGGGGTGAATAGGAAACCATGGGTGGATTGGATAGAGATAAAATGGTCAATAGAATATTTTAAATAATTTCTTTTGCAAAATTTTAAGTAAGCTCATTACCGAATATTTCATGATTCTGTTATTACAATGAACTACTCGAAATTTTCGCATGCAGGTAAATAACTGCAGAATTTAACTAACCATTTCATTTGTTGTGACGGCCGTGCAAAGTGCGCCTCCCCCATACCCGGGGGCTAGATGGGGACACCATGGTTCCCACATTAGGGGAAGGGGACATATCATAGAGATGTCTCCGGGGTGCGGGAGATATATCCTGTATAATCTCACCTCCTGCAATCAAAGACCCATAGACGGCGTGCATTTTACTCGGTTCGACTGTGGTTCGAGTCCGACATCATAACCTCCACCGACTTTGGTGGGGGTGGTATCCGAGGGGATTTTGCGCACGGTAAAAAAAGTACGTAACAACGTTGTTTTCACTGTTAGTACAAATGTTATCCAGTTGAACCCACCCATAGACCGGTGAGAATGGTGACAATATCATAATCTTCCTTTGAAAGTGTCTGCATCTACTGCAATCTACATTCCAGTTTTCAAAGAATGTTTTGTTGTATATTGTCAAACATGTCAATATTATTGTGAATTATTTTTCCAACACCATTGAAGTGAATAAGAAAAGAATGTAGGAAGCATCCCGACCTGACCTGCATTAATATATTATCTTGAGTATTTGATGAGTCAATAAAACCACATTAACCGATGATTTTTCTTTATTAGTTCATTAAATAGGAGATTACATTGACTTTAGTACATCCAGTATATGTAAATTGTGCAGTATATAATGAAGTCATAATCAAACATCTTGTATCAATACGCAATCAGAAGAATAGGTTAGTTCAGAAAATACTTTTGAAAGATTTTCTCACACAGACACAAACACAAAGTAGCGCGTATTGACACATTTTACACATACCTATATGTAATTCTACTTACCTAAGATAGACATATTAACTTACATTGTAGTGATTATTTTAAAATAGGTACACCCATGTAAATAGAAATGTCTGATTACAAATATTGTTGTTACAAAAACACCAAGACAAATCGAAATTACTGTAAATCGAGCTACATGAAAATACGATTAACATTCCATTGTAAAATACAATCTACAATCTGACTGATCACGATACTGTCCTTTATGTGTAAGTCATTAGGCTATAAACCAGTAGACAGACTGTTACATTCTCACCATATTCATTTACTTAATACAAATTAAAAAGTCTTGGGCACCCATAATATTATCACTTCAATTTCGTGTGAATTCATGGGATATATTTACGAGAAATACTGGAGAGACACATAAAACCATATTATATTTTGTGATATAACTTATACACTCATCACTCTTTGAGTCTCATGTATTTTATCCCTTCTCATGATATTTTCACACGCAACTTTTTCTTTATGTAAGTACCTATACCATTTCGCAGTAATTACTTGTGTGCCAAAAAGCATTTGACTTAGGCAGTTTCCGATTTGAACATCTTATACACACTTTTTATCTCATAATTAGGTGCCTATTACCCACAGGAACCCAATTCTGGAATAAAAAGTAGTCTTAGTATTCCCAATCATTCTCCACATCTTTACAACATTCTAGCAAAATCAGTTCAACCCTGAACAACACAAACAAAAATAAAAAGTATGTTTTTAAAAATGTAAATATTGTTGTAGTTACGATGATTCAAAGTTTATTTTCACCAGGCCTTTTAATAAACTGAACCAGGGAATACAGTTTTACCATACGAATAGCAAAACTTTATTGCAGACCCCCAGGGGCGGTGTTGTTAAAATCCCCAGGCTAAGTAAGCAACCAAATGAGATCCGACGGATGTTACCAATCGCTGCCCGGATAATAAACTGACCCATCGCAATGAGTATGGGAATGATTGGAATCACGTTGGATACGTTAAAAATTGTAATATTTAATTAATATTCTGCCAGTATTTGTTCAGAGCCGAAACAAGCATAACGGAATTTAATTCGGAAAATTTTCAAACACTACAGAACAGAATCATAGCCCAGTCACTAACATCAATACGTTTGAAATTGTTTAGGTTTAAATCATTTTTATAACTTGGTAACCTCAGTAACCCTCGTCCCCTTGTTATGAAACGTATCCGTTATGAGCTTTTCATTGCACAAGCTGTAAAGCGATGTTTGACGGAGAAGGAACAAAAATTATGAGAAAATTACTATTACTTAAACATTCAATTTGTGTATAAGCATATTTTTCGAAGTAAAAGGTCAACTTACATGTCACATAAATCGAAAACTGAAGATATACCTAGTAGAAAAATGTTATTTATTTACAAAATATGGATAAAAATATTTCAATTCAAACAATTTATATTATACTTTCGCTGTTTGAGCAAAAAGTTAATGAGTTATGTAATTTGACCTTAATTATTATATTATATTATATTGATGAAACTGATTGATACATTTTTGGCTACAAGAGGATTAAATACGTTATACATACTCAAACATTTCTTACTACTAGTTTTACTCTACTTAAATTCGGACGAAATTACAGTTACGACACGCTAAATCTAAACAAGTTTGAATTGGATTTTAATGTCCTCAACGTCAAAATGTATGATTCGTTAGGCAGATAGATATGTAGTTTTATCTTATCACACTATGCGCCTATTTAATAGATTTTTAACGCAATAGACAATTCTTAGGTACAAAGTAAATAGGCAAAGTTTGTTCATCTTGTTGGTCAAACATTTTAACGGTCCTTTATATACATACTTTTTAAAACTACCCTTATTCGAATACTCCATCAAAGCTATAATCAAAATTGAGAACAAATCGTTTTGACAGTGCGTATTATATGTTTTAAGCCCTTTAATAAGACATCCACACATAACGAAGCCTAATGCGTAGAAAGGATTACACGTTATCTTGTATAGTATTATATTAAACATCGAATGTAATACAGTGAAACTGTAATTTGCAAGACTGTGATCAGATTTACAGCGCAATTTCGCGCTTCACACAAATTATGTACAAACTTTACGATTAATATAATAGAACCTCGGTCAGAGGCGTATATTATGAGCATGCACTGTTTAATTAAATAATATCAAGACTTCCAAGTATCATATTGTATTGTTCACATTTATATAACGGCTATTATTTATATACTGTTAGTATTCATTTAAGATCAAACAAATTGATTGATAGTGATATATCTCCTTCTACAAGGCTATCATTTTATTGTATAATAGAATTTCTTGCTAAATCTTTCCTCGGAGACATCGTAAAGTTGCCAAGCTTGTGCCAAACATTTATTATTTATTAAACATCAAGAACACAACACATCGATAACACATATTATGTATACAGACATCAACTTACTGTGAGTAAAAATATATTATTAATTTTTTATTTACAACTATCATTATTTGGTGTTCGATCTTACATAGCAGTCGCCTCACGGGGCGACTGCTTGAAAAAAACTAAAAAGTTCCTATATTTAACATCCATTTTTAAAATAACTTATAACATCTTTAATTTTATTGGTTTCTTAATTTAATTAATAGGTACTTATTGAAATTGTAAATTCCTTACTACATTTTAACGACTAGTAATCAATTCAATTGATCGCAAGTGTTGTTGCATCGCTTGGGTACAGTTTGAACTAAATCACGTAATACAATAATGTTATTCACAAAACTGGCGTAGGTATCAAAAACGTAAACATTAGTTCTATAAATGAGTTGTTTTGGTGTATAGTTGTGAGAAGGCTTTTAGTTAATTACTTTATTGCATGTTCTGTGTGCGGCAGTCAAAGAAAACGGAAGAGATTTTATATATTGTAGGTACTTAATGAAAGGCCTCGCGCACACGCATATATAGGACCACTATACTTTACAGTCGGCAAATATAAAGTATAATATACTCTTGGAAATAACCAAAAAATAAATATATCTTACAGTTAGAAACTCTTACAAACTAATTTGAATAAATTAAAGATGTAATATTATCATAAGAAATTCGCGAAAATAAATGTCATATCTCTACTAAAAATCATCTATAATCTAAACATTAAATATAATACGTTGGAGTATTCTCTCTATTCAATTGGTCTTACCCTATTGTTTGTTATATTAGGGAAATAATATCTTAACCTAGGTACATGTCTTACATCAATATAGTATGGGGTTTATAAAATATGGCCTCTGGGACTAAATATTCTTGATACTTTCTTGAACTTAATAAATGAATAATAAACGTTATACTTTCATAAATAAATAAAAAATATCATTAATTATGAAAATAACCATAGACTGCTCCGATTGTTCTTCATATTTGAATTTACCACTGAGTGACAACTAGTTAGCCCAATTATTTTAAACAAAAGTAGCTTGAATAAACTTTTATTTTGATATCGAACAAGTTGTCTCTAATCCCATATGGTAGGGTGACTAACTAACTAACTTGTGGAGATTACCTCCAGGAGGGATATTAATTGTTCTATCAATTGACAAAATAACATGATCCTTAATCAAAGAATCACTAAAAATGTTTTGTTGTTTGAAAATGTAGGTCATTGTAGGTAACTTTTTCAATATAATTCAATTAGTTGTGCCTGACTATACATTTTGAAATTTCGGGAGAAATTGAGTTCGACTGTATATTAAATGTTTGTACAATATACCTACTCTTAATAATTTTCGGGGGGTAATCGAGAAACGGAGCAAGTATAACCCAAAAAATTTAGGTTACTGATAACAAATATTGATTGTTTGCATTTTTCTCATTAACGGTTTTATTGTAAAAATACTTTCACCTATTGTAGAATTAAATTAACTCGCTACGTATTTGCAAATGCTTCGTAACGTCTTAATAAAGAAGAACCACAAAATGAATAGATTAATTACGTATCTTGGCCCGTAACGATAAATAAATTCGAGTTTATGACGTAAAAAAGTTAATGGTATGGAAAGGAGCGTCGTGTGTCTTGGAATTTGTTTAAAGAAGTTTTTACATTTTAAATCAATTCTTCTGAAAAACAGAGGCCTGAAAGAAAAGGCTAAGCAGTGGCAAATGTAATTATTAGGGTCCTGGTGCCTGGTTCTGGTGGAATCAAGATGACACGGGGAGAGCCGAACTCAACTGTAGCAGTATGGTTTGTATGATCTCTACATCACCGTTGCGTTAGTCCCAGTCGAATCCAAAGCTTTCTTCTCACTAGCCTTCTGGCCACCCTTCCTGTTGACATCGGTGGGGAAGAATTCTTTGACGCCTGAATTGGCAGGCTTGTTATATTGCGTATTGCTTTTTATACGAATATTTTAATTCACAATAATAAAATAAATCTTGTAAATAATATTTGAATACAACATTACAATTTTGCATTGATTTTTCCAACTGAAAAGAGATTCTTTCAACCTGATTTCGATTAAGTTTTAGGCGCTCTCTTTGGCTTCGAATGATCCCTTTGTTCACTATTTTTGTGATTTGTTGGATATTAAAGGATATTATCATCAAAATGTATCTCTTTTAAAAAAATAGCAAATAAGTGTAATAATTACGTATGTACGGTTATATTCATAAAAACAGGCAATGCGTAAGTCAGAACACTAAAAATTTAATGTTGTTTTGTACCTGATATCCGATTAAGCATCCTGGCTTTCACAACTCAATGGCATCCCGGGAATAGTAATTACAGTCAACAAGTAATCTGCCAATAATATTGTGATATCAGATCCAACGAATATTTACATTTCCTTAGCTACATGCATATATATTTCTGTGTTCTGTATATAATTTTTCTAAAATGATTTGTATTTGTATATGTAGGTATATTATTAGACATTTTTATTCTAAATTGATTGTTATGTTACGAAACATATAATCTCTTCTATTTTCTTATTATTTACATTTATAGTTGTTTGGTGTTTTATCCTCACACATGCAGTCATTTTATTGGATGATCACATAAATTTAAATAAAATTAGACTGTAGTATATGTATTTTTAGGTCAATTGAATTTATATATTTTGTTTTGTCTTATAGATTAGATGCATTTATTGGCAGACTACTTATGATTATCATACTTATAATTTAATATTTTTCTTGAGGTAAATAAAATAAAATAAAATTTTGTATCATCTATTGCAAAATTGATGATATCTAAAATCATATATTTCATTTTAACTGCAAATGTGACTTAGCTCAAACAAAAAACATAATTTGACCACTCACAGAAACCCTGTTTGGTAGTTCGGTATCAGGTAGTTACTATATACTTATAGAAAGCAGTTCGAATACCTATATTAAAATTAACTCCTCCTTCCGAGAGTGAGATAAATTACAGGCAGTTTTCACCACACACCACGTCGACATTTAAATGATGAAGAGAATCCATTTGTCTTGGTCAATATGGGGATGGAACAAAATTTTAGTAATCGCACGACCTTCACAAAAGTTCACTCGTACACAAATCAACAGTGGCCTAATAGAACCTGCTGATTCTATCGGAGCACACAAAGGAAATTGACTTTAATCATTACTTGAATTTGAGACAGTGCTTAAAATATCAATTTTATTGTTATTTTTTCATTGTTTTTTCACCCGTTACATAGACATTTTTAAACCCTATTTATGTACTAATATTAACCAACTAATATTTTTCGTAATATTTTCGTCTTGTTTGCTTAAACCATAAAAGAAATGTGGAAAGACCCTTTATTTACGCACGGCTACGATCTTCGGAGATAATCGTGAAAATGAGAAAACGAATAAAATCGCGCGGTATGTCCTCACATTGCTCTGTTTCGCCGAGGAATGAGATAGGTTGAGAAGATGGGTTTACCGAATACCACAACCAGACTTGACCATCAACATTGACGAGTTGTTAGGGACTATCCTTCCCGTCAACCAATAGTTGTTTACAAAAAAAGGGTCAAAAACTAATGTACTCAATGCACAAGGTAAATTAGACAGAATAGATGTAAACTTTTGTTGAAGTATCTTTAATGTCAATTTATATTTTATAACATATATATATATATAAAATATAATTTGACATTGAAGAGATATTCAAGAGATAAATGAGATATATGAGAAAATTCAATTACTTTCGCCTGATTCCCATTTCCAGTCGGTCTTTTACAAACGCATTTGGAATAGCAGGAAAACAGTGAATACTCAGTGTAATAAATAGGGGATACGAACAGTGATAAGTGCCGACATTAAACATGTTCTACGTCCAGCTACTCTGTTATATAGACTATACAAAGGCGAAGACTTTATTGAGCGGTAACATATTTGTACATAAAATACAAAACATGAAACAAACATGAGACTATTTATATTTATGCATGGTATTCCGTTATATTATATACCTATGTTAGTTCTGTAGAGTGAGGTCATTCAATAGGAAAAATTCGATAGTATAACAAGAACTGAAAAGGTTATATTTTGGAAATGGGTGGTTTACGTTGAACCGCCTGTGACCTCTCAGAACATGCATTGTTCGAAGTGACAAATGGCAGGTCGGAAGTACTCCGGCTTCATAAAAGGACAGAAGTGATGGCGGGGTGTTACCTCCGCTTTTCACCGAAGAAAGAAAGACAGAAGAATTAATCTCTTGTTAGATTTTCGTGGCTCAAATATAATCAGGGAAGCATAAACACTAATTAGTGCCACTGTTGCACAGTTGCTTCATCACGGATTGAACATAGTTACGAAAGCTACAGCTGTAGTTACTTATTGACCTGTTTAAGAAGGTAGTTTTTAGTCAAAATAACGAAGAGTGACGTTTAATACTTGCAATCGTATTATCAGAAATATTATCAACAAACAAAACCCAATAACGTACAGCATAAACATAAGTTTTATAAATGTGACAACATGTATAGTTGAATTTTGTCGAAATTCAAAATTCAATTCAGTCGCAGGATAACTGAAGAAAATATCGAAATTTCTACGAAGATGTTTTCCTTACCATCAAAGGGATACATATTTTCATCGAAATTTTATAAATTCACACTGCTGAACTCATATTTAAACCGCCGTCGTTGTCAGTAGGTATATATGACGTAATTAATATTTAATTTACTGCTTAGGCCTATGTCCAGCAGTGGACTGCGATAGGCTGATTGATTGATTATCTCCTTAAAATTTGCGGTACATAACGAAAAATAATTAGGTATACTATATATTATCAATCAACATTCAGTTTAGTTCAAATAGTTTTTAGAGATTTTAGCTCACCATATTTGGCTGCAATCATCATTCTATTCAAATATTGTAATTAATTTTCATTCTGATTACGGTTAGTACATGTAAAGAGTTGATTACTTGCATACAATAATGGGGAATGCATGCCTGTATGTGTGTGTACTTATACCCTACATACATACAAAGTGACAATACCGCAATCAGTGTAGATACGCGCCACGGGGGACGACGGATATAAAATGTTTTATACAGTCATGTATTGCGTGTCTGCATACATACAGGAGGTACTCCATAACTACCTACTGTTTAGAATACAATGAAAAGTTAATCAAAGTTTACTCAAGAGAACTTCCTAGATATAATTTAAGGCAAGTATCAAAAATATTTAACGCATATTCAGTTAATTAAAATGGAGGAAGGAACATTATTTTAACACATAGTAATAAACAACACAAAAGGATGTCGTCGCCTTTGAACTTCAGCAGTTGGACTTCATTTATATTTTTCAGCACTAAGTACTTGTCCTATTGTGAACTCAGTCGAATTATTTTTATCTAATTGTTTTTCTATACATAGGTGATTTTTGTTTTTCTATATCTCATTTGAGATTACGAAAACATTTATTTCTAGTTTTGATTTCCAAAAAAAAACATTATATATCTTAAATCCATCCACTATAATAATCAATTAACCTATCGCAGTCTACTTGTGGACATAGGCCAATGTTTAGAAGAGAAACTATGAGCAACATAGAAATCAGATTAGTCTCAGTAGCTCATTTTGTATCTTTTATTATTATTTCGATTGCAAAGAAGGAAGAAACTTATGCAAATAAAATATTACAGAGGCAGTTGTTTTTATTGAGCAAGAGGTATAGAAAGAGGTGTGTAACCTCTATTTTGACGGAGTCGTCACCAGAACGTAAGGGCGCCATGCGCTGGCCAATGGCTTCCTGCAATCCAATCCGCAAATATCTTTGTTGTACTCTTGGTGAAGTGGTGCTCAATGATCAATGATGATAGTTGGATACGCAAAAATAATATAGGTATGCAAAAATATCACAAAACGAACTGTTTATAAGTACAGGTATGGGTGTCTAAAACAAATATAAAACCGTTAAACATACGGTTATAGCGCGTGAACACGGGAGCGGTAGTGTCAAGGAAATTATTTATGCTTATTTACAAACTCATAAATAACTCACATAATTAATATTAATTACACTGCTTATTTGTTAACCTAAATAGGTATTTTACCTTATTACATAAATTGTACGTATCTACAGATACTTATATAGATTGGTGATTTTAATGACTATTGTGCCATTTGTAATTAGGCCTAAAATATACTCTGATTTAACTTATAGACTTAGTTACTTGTCAAGATATTTACAGGAGTTAAGGTTCTATTCAATTGTGAGTCCTTTGACAATGAATCTAACTAGTATGTACATTTTAAATTCAATTCAATTTATTTATTCTGATATAAGTAAAATGTACATCCTAAATTTATATAGCATAGAGTTTAAATTTTGCTTTGACATTCCAAACATAACATAACATAGATTTTGTTCATAGACTATATAAATGATCAGATCTCATAAATAATCTAATAATAAGTTACTTACTCTCTGCAAAACACTGAAGAAAGACGGAATTGTTACGTACCTACCTGATTGTATTCCGTAAAGTTGACAAAGGTTGAATTCATTGTTATTATTATTTTTTTTCTTCAATACAACTAGTTTATTCGTTAGACTTCTAATTGTATTCTATGGTATTTAAGAAGTAAAAAGAATTAAGACCATGCGTTGACAATAACGTTAACTTAGCTGTCGCTATATAACATAATGAAATCTCAGTCGCATGGCTTTGTCAGCCGTTTAACAAAATGGTTAATCGTAAAAAATGTTTTCGTTTGTTTTGCTTGGGTTTTTTTACTTTTGAAAGACTATTTCAGCGGCTTGAAGGGCTAAGCTTCTACAATTAAAAGTTTTTCTTCTAAATAGATGGCATTTAGATATGATTGTATCTGTTTGTTTTCAGATTTGTTTGCAGATACGTCCCTGTGATTTAATTAAAAGGGGATCTTTCACAAAATTATTGTACAACATTAAAGTGCAATTAGGTAGTTGTAAATTGTTGCGCATGTTCATTAATAAAGAAAAATATTTTAAACATTCCAAGGACCCATTTAGACTTTTTTTTATTTTTTATTTTTTTTAATACGAATATAATTCTATATTTATATTTTTTTAATTCGGATATCTAAGTGCAATTTAGGTATATTATATAATACAAATTGCTCACTTATCGCATGACATGTGTACTTTTCATAATACATCATAAATTATTAGTTCATTTTAGTAGTTTACTTACATTATATCTGTTTTAGGTAGAAATTGATAAATTTCGTCATACAAAATTTTAGTTGTAGAAAAATATCTTCATAATTTCGTAGATATCACCTAACTACTTAATCGATATATTAATATAACACTGTTACATCTATGCTAATGCTTAAACAAACACTTTAGAGTTCTGTTTCTTTGGCTTACACTAGATCGTCTTCATATTCGTATCACATGTCCTTTGTATCAAATAGCGGTGGGGGCGCGAGGGGTCGTGAAAAGTAGCGGCGAGGGGAAGTCTCACATAAAGGATTTGACGCTGAAGGCATAGGTTGTGGGAGAACGAGGGCCACACACGGTACAATGTGGTGGAGTGCCGATGGGGGCGGCGACCGCACACGGCGTTAGCTACCTTTCGACACCAAATGGTAAGGTGCGTGAATAGTCGCCACACTACCTAGCTCTGTATGCCCAAGTAGTTCTTCTGGGTGATCGTGCTCGTGCTCCCGGCGTTTCTCTTCATTCGTGTAATAATGAGCAGCACGACGCCGAGTGCAACATAGAGCACCAGCGACAGCTGCCAGTACAGCCACACACAGTAACATCAGTCCAGCAATCACGCTCATTTGAGCTTCATGTGTACTAGGACAAGGGTCTAATCGATCGAATGTCATTTGGGAAAATTCCAAGCCACGCAGTCTCATTGGCGAGTAACATTTTAAATGACGTAGGGTTCCATTAAGTACCGTTGTGGTCATATACACAAGCATTGTACCCGCCGAGCACTGATCACAACGCCAAGTGTTTTTCCCTAAATTTATTTGCGCTATGGCTTCCAATCTTTGCAAATCCAGCTCACCCAATGTCTGCAACTTGTTGTGCGATACATCCAGCCTTTGTAAAAATTTTGTCTTTGTCAGAAGTTTATACGGAAAGCTGGTTAATTTATTCCAAGATATATCAAGAGCTACGAGATGCTCATTATAAGTGAAATAATTCGGTGGTATCTCTGAGAGAGACAGATTTGCGAGCCCGATTCCATGAATTTCAGGTAAAATCTGAAGCATTATTGCAATCTCGTTAAGAGGCAAATTATTGCCACTTAAATTAATGGTTCTTAACGAATCTACAACGGGTGCAAATGTTTGCAAATGAAATCTGTCAATTTTATTATGGCTTATGTCCAAGTGCATAAGGGAAGTTAGATTGGCAAGTGCTGCTGGCGCCAAAAGGGCGAGACGGTTGCGTGCCAGGGACAGCACACGAAGTTCTCGGTTTCTCCCAAACATATTGTCGACAATTACGGATAGCTGATTGCCATCGAGTTTTAATTTTTTAAGTTTTTTCAAACTTATGAACTCATCTGAAGTCAAATATTTGAAGAGATTTTCCCCCAAATCCAATTCTTCCAAATTAGGTACTAAGTGATAAATTTGGGTGTTTACTCTTCTCAAAAGACATTTCCTGCATTTGAATATTCGTAGGTGTTGAACATCTTTAAACACTTCCGGGTTTAAATCGGTGAGAGGGTTATCACTTAAATCCAAGTACAATAGCTTTGCCAACATCCTGAACAGTCTTGGAACTAGTGCAGTAATTTGATTGTTTCCCAAATGTAAAGTTTTCAAGGAGGTCAAATGCCTGAATGTTTCACTTGGCATTTGTTCTATATTATTATGATCAAGATACAGTTCGGTTAGATTAATGAGTCCTCGGAAGTTATCAGCCCCAATACTGGTGAGGTTATTGTATGTTAAATTAATTAATCTTAAATTTTGGAGGCCCCAGAAAGAGTACTGACCGATGGAAGGAACATTCGAGTTGACAATATGCAGTTCACGTAGATTAGCAAATGGAGTGGGTTGTGTGAAAATAGGACCGATAGTGAGTGAGTTCTGCTGTTCAGGTGGTGCGGATATGATGATCACATGCGCGCTGCGGTCCA
This sequence comes from Pelosia muscerda, assembly GCA_963691645.1. NCBI lineage: Eukaryota > Metazoa > Arthropoda > Insecta > Lepidoptera > Erebidae > Pelosia > Pelosia muscerda. Next base: position 11,814,477 of record OY829098.1, on the reverse strand, counting down.
TGAAGTCTACAGGTATAACATGCATATTGCCGGATGTGCAGGCCACTCGCAGCGCTATTCCATCTTCGGGGTCAAATGTGTTCTTGCACGAGCACTCTTCTGGGCAGGTGATTTCTGCCCCCGAGCTCATTAATGCCGCACTCGTAGACCATATCAGCAGTATTAAGTGACATTTCGTATTTCTGGAACAAACAAAAAGAAAAATTATAAAGTTTATTGCGCTATAAGTTGAAAATGAAAGAAATTGAAAAATTAATATTACATAGTTCTAGCAAAAGCTAGTCAGTTTTGCACGAAGACTATTTACTAGATCATTTAGATTAAGTTAAGAGATCACAGGTTATAAGGCCACCCAATAAACATGCAACTTTAAGAATGTCTTGTAAGATGTATTCAACAAAATTATTTAATGCTAGCTTAATTTCCTCGTTTTCGTCTTTAAGAACTAAAGTCTTTAGGAACTAAATAATTTTATACGATCCTAAACACAACATGGAAAAGCATCTATCAAGTCGTTAATCTAAACACCATACCTAATTGTAACTTTGTTGACATCTATAATGGTTCCCATCAATCTAGAGACTTCGCCTTTAGTTTATCATCACTATCATCAGACAAGGTAAAATTATGTTAGCATACCTACCTATAGCATAAATAAAATAAACAAAGTTAATCACATAAAAAACTCAATGGACAATGCTGAGTAATTAGACTTTAATTTATTTCATTAGATTAGCAATTACTGCTGATATAAAAACGTTTCTAAAAGTTCCTTGAGCGTTCAAAGCTCGAAATGTGCCCTTAATTACCCCGCAATTTATCGATACTAAAACTATGTTAAGGTCGGAGAACGTACAGGCACTATTAATACGCCCATTAACATGTAAATTGTAAAAAAACTGCTCGAATCCTGTGAACTAGGAACGAGATTACAGTCTTGTGAAATATGTGGCTCGCTTTGTCCGCGGAATCCAAACCCCTGAAAAATAACGCGCAGATAACAAAAGGCTTTTTGACGCGCCGACTAAGCGCCATCCATTACGCGAATTCCGAAATATTTATTCGCACCTTAATGAAAAAAATAAATTCTTTACTTCGTTCTATAACCAGGCATGGTTTAGTTCAATTTATTTTTTTATTTACATTACAATAAAAATGATTAAGGTTGACGTTACGCTGCCCGTTTAAATTTAAAGAGAGGCCTTTTTTGTTCATTCTTTGTTATTCATCCCTTTGCTTACACAATCAGAGATTATGTAACATAAAAATCTAGGTGAAGCCATAGTATGATGTATTCTAATCCACAAACTGATGAAAACATCCTACTAAGATTTTGAAGGTCTTGGATGTCTGGAAATGGTAATGTTCGGATGTATACTCATTGGCAAAAAGGCAGTTTTAACTTCGCTTAAAAATTATAGCAGTTAGTAAAACATTTACATATAGTATATATCGACATATGTATATATACATATCTACTATATTAAAGTAAGTCGGGTTTTCCTTCCTGACGCTATAACTCCAGAACGCACGAACCGATTTCCACGGTTTTGCATTGGTTGGAAAGGTCTCGGGCTTCGTGAGGTTTATAGCAAAGAAAATTCGAGAAAAATTTCATCAGAAAAGCGGGAAAATCATTTTTTACATGGCGAAACGGAGTTCGCCGCGTTTGCTAGTATATAAAAACGAACGGATCTATTATAAAGAGAGGCCAGACCTGGACTTAGCACACCCTGGCCCGCCATCTGAACACGGTTCAGGCTTTTAAAAGAGCATCAAATGATGTTGTTTAAAGTAAACTATTGGACAAAACTGTCTTCAAATATCGAACGTAGAATATATTTGCTTACGAATGCAGGCGGCCTTTAGTTGTATTCATGTCGTGATAACACACACGTACACGTGTTAATGTGTACGTGCGCATCGAAAAACCTGTGAAAAATGCCTAACGTATAATATACTATAGAAGCACAGACCCGTATGGTCTCCTAAATTGCAAGAAAAAGGGTGAAAACTTACAAAATATTTTAGAAAGCTAGCAATTGAATATGGAATTCTCTCATTTTTAGATTTGTATCTTTGTATTTCTATCTCTACATTCCGTTTTAGATCATGCATCTGCTACTTACTAGACCGCTAATAAAATTTTATAGCAATCAACGTCACCATCGTCGTCCTAGCGTTGTTCCCAATGGTATCCGAGGCTTTCACCTCTGTGGATGCTTGATATGCGTCGAATGCTATTGTCGTTATGAGTGAACAAATTTCTTGTAACTCATTTTATTAAACCCGGACTGTTTCACAATTTAATGCTAATGCAAAGGTGAAAAAGTTGGGCCTCGAGAACACTTATTATGCTAGACATGTTTCAAGTGATGGCTACGGTATGTAACAGAAACAGGATTGGATGGGCAATCCAGTCTTGTTATCGTGTGGCTCATATGTTACTACCGCCGCTAAATCCTCATTTCATACGTAGCTTCGACGCAACGTTCCAACACTTGTCAATATATAGTTTTCTATGATTTACGCCAAAATTTCGGAATGAGATTCCAACTTCCTACTCTATGGCTGTTGTGAATGACTTATTAAGTATTTCTCTTATTGAAGGAGAATGATTAGAGTTCTTGAGTATAGATTCCTTTGAAGGAAAATTCTTACGAAAATTTATTTATGTAACAAAATTTAATCGGGTAGGTATATGTAATTTCCAAACGATTGCATAAAACTGTGTAATCCTTTTCTTGTGTTCTTATTCTCAGGACAAGGAGTGTATGAAATAGTTTTTGGATAACCTAATGTTGTTACAATTGTACCGGATCAGGAGCGAAGCCAAGTTGCGTCACTAGTTAGTAATATTTTATTGGTATTTCAAACTGACAAGTATCAGTATTATACGTCTGGAAGGTTTCAATATTGAATTTGTTTGAATAAAATAAGAATGGAATAATTTCGTTTCATACAATTGTATGCTAAGCTATGCTGATTTTACCGGTTCGTTTAATATAAGTAGAAGAAGAGAAACTCATCTCTTTAGTTAAGGTTGATAGATAAATCCGACTGAAATTTTATTTAATGAATCGCCCTAATTCTTGAAGTTATTAAATGTATTTATACATACAATAAAATTCCCTTTACACGATATAATAATTCCTATATCATATGAACAACTGTACGCTATCAGTTCAATTTTATTTAATACTTACTAGTTGCCCGAACCCTGGTTTTACACTGAAATTCATTCGCAAAAATGTCCTATAGCCTGATGAAAAAAATTGCTTAGATCCAAATCTGAAGCTATCTGTTTGGTGTGTCAAAATTTTAGCTCAATCGATGCAGAGATACTTGAGATTTTAAACCGAACCTATATATAGATTAGCTTAAATACGCCTTCAGTCCTCACTTTAGTTGACCCAATAAAATGGAAAGCTCATTTGACCTCCACAAGTAACTAAGTTTAATAAAAAATAATGTACCATTTAACGAACTTTTGATAGAATCGCTATCAGCGTTGAGCTAAATCCATAATTATCGTTAGATTTTTGTACAAATGTTGACAACTGAGCTAAATTGGTATCAAAATCGTTTCAGATGACTTATATTATACCTATTAGTTAAGTACATATTTATATTAAGACAGCATTATATCATTGTATTATATAAATTCAACTAATATGTGAATATTAGTTGAATTTATACAATACAATGATACAATACAATACTTGCCAGTGCCACTAGTCACTGTGAAGTGAGCCGACGCACTAACAAGTTACGCCGAATTAGCAGTTATTTTACATTTAGTAATTGACTAGTGGCCTAGTAAAAATTGTGTAACACAATTGCAGTGTCATCTACCGGTACGAAATATAGACTAAAACAATGTCGAAGCGGGTTATCTACATCGGGACAAAATTTGAACTGGATCTATGCAGAACTCTTTAAATTTTTGAAGCATACACAACCTAGAATAGAATGTCCTAGAATAGAAACTTAACGTTCGAATAACACAAATGGATTTTCCTGATTTTCGTATTTACCTACCTGTCTGAATTCACTATTCTATCTGTCAGTATCAGCGTGAGTAATGTGTCGAAGTATGTAATTAACGGTTCAGTTAGCGGTAATAGCACTTCCGTCCGTGTCAGCAACTAAATTACCAGTAACGTCAACAAATATATATAGGACTTTTTTAAGGTTTTTTATGGCATTAAAATCCGTGACAATATTATCATGACCTTTTTAAAGCTAAGTATATTCCGTATCTATAAATTAGAAGGCGTATACCGCTTGCAAGTAAGGGTGAGACCCGAATCTTAGTAAGGCCTTATACATTAGATAAACCAGTGTCTCTGTTTACTTAACTGTCATGTAGCTACCAAACACAATCATGCTAAGAACATATAGCCCTGACAGAGACAATTACTGGCTACAGTGAGACGGGTGGCACGAAGCGAATCCATACACGGAAAAAAAAATCTCGTTATACTTACTAAAATTCTGTTTGACTTAACAATATTTCTCGTTCTTTTTGTGACAGCGAGAATAATTTAGTAACGATTACAATATAATAATTCTAGTTGTCAGAACTAGTGATGGCTGTTAACTCAATAAAACAGTCTAGTAGAGATTACCAGAATAATCAGTACCTAATATTTAATTTCTTGTGATGTGAACAATATTGTTTTGTAGTATCTACAATAAGCAGATTAACGTTTACTGAATTATTTAGTAACTGTAAAGCAAGTACATGCTATTCCTACTATCTGTTTTTGTAATGAGTACTATTATTAGTGTAAAGTGTACTATATTTTATTGTAACGATAACTGTACCTTTTGTGATGATTACTGCTCAATAACATTATGCGCACTATGTTTTATTGTGATGATTACTGTTCACATTGTTATGTGCAATATGAATTATTGTTGTATGTACTATCTATTATTGTGTTGTGTACTATATATGATTGCAATTATTACTAAACAATTAGGCTGCCATTCCACCAGAGATGTGCTATGTTGCTAAGTTTCCAGCCGACCAATAGGATCACTCCATTTTCGCGTCATTTTCATAGCTGACAAATGACGCGAAAAAGAAGCGATCTTATTGGTCGGCTGGAAAATTAGCAACGTAGCAAGTCCCTGGTAGAATGGTAGCCTAAGTATGTAGTGTTTTCTAATAAGGGTTGATCCTGGCTCGTCAGCATGGAACAGCATTTTCCTGCCGACGAGTCTGTTCCAACCATTATTATTACAAACGACATACAAATTAAATAGTAATACTTACAATTATATATATATATATATATCTAATTAAAAATATAAATAGGGATCTTTGGTAGAGGTAGTGGAACAAGAATAATAAAATTAAATACTATTAAAATTTAAACATATATTTATTGTAATAATTAAACAAATAACCTACTATCTATTATTTGAGCCTCAGAACCGAGATCTAGTTGTAACACAAGACAACCTATAAAAAAGAGTATTGTCTACATGGCACTTGGACATAGCATTATAAACATTATATTAATATAAAGAATGTTTCTTTTCAACAAAAGATAAAGGTATCACGAAGCTACATTCATTTACTTATAATAATAATAATTGAGTCGTCATTTATATATTTATAAAGGTTTCAAAAAGTTAGTATCACTAATCAACAATCAACCGTTTAATAAACCGCATAATCCATCAATACTTTAAAGTCTATTCGTTTTCCGGGGTCCGCATCCAGGAGATGTTTTATTACCAAATTGCTTATTTTACGTCGCGTCGGTGGTTACTAGTCAGCAGTCCATTTACGTTGTGAGCATTAATTATTGATTTTCCTTCTGCTGTACTCATAAGTAGTTCTTCCAGGTGCTGTAAGCAAACATATTTCTTTACATAACATAAGTACCTACCCAAATACAGTATCAATGATTTTGCTGAGTAAATGGATAAATAAAACCTGTTATGTAGTAAAAATAACCGGCCAAATGAGAGTTCTCTACTACTAACCGTTGTTGCCGGTGGGGCTTGAGTGTTACTGCAACCTGGTGCTGGTGATGATCTACTCGGTGATGATGTTGCTTTTGGAGCAGATGAGTAGTATATGTCGCTTACATGATCAACTGTATTTATGTTGATTACTTCTTCCAAAGGTACTACTCTTCTATGTTTTTCGCTAAGTTTGTCTACAAAGTTATCAGACAAGCCTTCAGTCTGAAACGGAAAATCAGCTATGAAATCAAAGGTCATGTAATGTTGCACAGTCGCCTGCATAAAGAATACCTAAGTATACCTACAATATGGTATGACACCCCCTAATTCTCATTCACAAATAAAGCTACATACCTATTATGCATCATTCGCAACAACGTAGGTAGGTATTGCCATGTCACAAGCACAACACCTAAGTAGTAGGTATCTACCAAATTTTGAGATACGACGATCTTATTCAACTAAAACAGTACGCCCTTGCTTCGATGGAAAGTGCGTCCCCGTTGACTACCCTTCCGTAGGTACCACATAAGTACTTTTCGAAGATTGATCTAGCTTTGTTTATCAAATCACACAAGACAGGACTTCCAAAACAACCACTGTCCACGACCTACCTACACAGGTATTATCAGTGATTATCACAGAGTAAGTAATATACCTAACGGGTGTTATACTAGGACAGGTAGGTACGGGTACCTAATCGAATAAAATTATGGCACTGTTACTTACCACTGAATATTTCTATGTATGCTCCGAGACCCCACACCTGCAGTAGAGCTTTTACTTCTTCATTTATTTCACTTCAATTCACGAAAAAATAATAATGAGCTAAATAAAACCGTTTAATAAAACGCACGCGCAATACAACGCATCCGACGACACTCGATGCAAATAAAAAATGGCGAATACGAACAACAAAATTCTAGTAGTAATTTGATGAGTCTTCCCCCCTCCCCCCGCGCCAATGCACCGCCGAGAGGTGCGGTGTTACTCGTACTAAACTAAATTGTAGAATCTACAGAGAGCATTGTTTATTTTACAATTTGTCTAGTAGTCATTATATTAAGCTAATAGCAGTAACTAAAATTCTGGTTATTTGTAAAGTACTATATTATTTTGTAAAGTGAACGAAAATTATTTAATGGTAACTAGAAAATGTATTGAAGATTACTATTTTATATTAGATGCAACATTTTTTGTGATTACCACTCGTTCTCGTAGTCTTGTAATTTCATTTTTTTCTCAGTGTATAAATAACACAATCATTTGCTGCAAGACATCGGGAGCAATACATTTAATAGAAAATAACTTGTATAATATTTCCAAGAGTATTTTAAGTTCATGAATGTTAAAGTTAAGTTTAGGTTGTATTATTAATAGGTTAAAATGGATTATATTTCATATTATTAAAAAAAATCAGAATAATACTTTCTGATATTTACAAGTTCGGTTTAATGAATTTCTATTTTTGGGCTTACAGTACCTATATACCATAAAAGTCAGATAGTTAGTTACCTACAGATGTTAATTTTATTATTAGATTATTAGTCTGGCTTGATCAAAGAAACATATAATAGGAATATTATTCAAAACTATATGTTTTCTATAGTTAAATAAAATTGTACTAGCGCAATAGAGAGGGAAAAGTTTCATACTTTGGTTAAGAATAAGTTTATTTATGAAGTTAGTATAAGTTTGAACTTCTTTGGCAGCAGTTGAGATTGTTGCTTAAAGAGCACCGTTGTATAGTATGGAAACAGATTTTTTAATTAGAAATACAGTCTTATACATACTTTTCAAATTTTCTATGTATATTGTGAAATTAGAAAGCGGAAAAAAAGAAATGCTGTGAGTGGGAGTGATACCGATAACGGTTATTTGTGTTGTTTAGAATGTAGATCTGTTTATATCAGGTTGTTAATATTCGAACAGCATAAAGACTTCATTCAATTGAATCAGCTAATTCTCAAAAGCTTTGCTATAAGTACATCAGATGCTTTTAGTATTTAGTATAGGAAATTCAATCAAAACTATATAGATCAAAATTTCATTCTAAAAAGCAGATTTATACGAAATTCTGCAGTTCAACAATATTCAACAATACTCCAATATCCACACTATAAATCATCAAGTGATATCTAAAAGTTATGAGCAATAGAACATAATATTACTACAATATAATCAAAATCAGTCACGCGAAAGGGTCTTCCTCTTTATAGTAAGTATTAGTACAGATAATCAAAAATATAATGATGCAATTACTTAATACAATAGTCTAAAGCCTTTGGTCCGCCATCGTAACTGCTCTTTCGTAACCAATCACAAACAAGGCATTATTTTCTTCCTTTGATACTAACCAGCTACAAAAACACAATTATTTTGTCGTTTTCGATAGCAAGTTTCGTAGCCAGTTACGATAGAAAATTTTTACTTCCTTCTCTGTATCTAGTTACTAATCAAGAACAATTGTTCCAGGTTTGTAACCTTGTATGTCGGTTCCACCTCGTTCAAAGAGTTCTTGACTAAAGCTAGGCAGACTGTCTTTAATAAAGCACGGACATAAGACGGTTTTATTGTCATAGTAATTTTGATTGGATTTCATGTACGTAATCGACTCTTAAGCAAATTAAATAATATTATGTAGGTTTTGTGGTTTGGAATTTACTGTTGAATATTACGGGATATTTACCATCATTTATGTTTGTTGATTTTATGAAGTTTAACAGTGAATATGTAAATGACTATGTAAATTTAATTATCGACGGCATTACTTGTTTTGTTGTGGTTTTGTAGCCATTAATCTCTTCATATTTGTAATCAGTCAATTCTAATGAATTTTGAAAATGACATTTGTTAGGTACACAAAGCAAATGTGATAGCCTGACCATCTAATACAATCTATTTATGATTTGAGTCAAGTGGAAGAAGCACCCGTATGTTTTACATATGTGTGAGAACAGTCAATATCAATAACAATAACTCATTTCTTTGAAGTCACATATGTGTGCGTCATCGTTACAGGCGTATTAGTGTATTACGTTTATGTGTGCCAGTGAATTGTGAACGATTGAATATGTGTTAGTGAGTGATTTGCCTGCCATCGAATGAGAAGGTAAATTTCACCAATACAGCACAGGCTCACGTAGTTGAGTGGTATTATAGGCGTAATGGCAATGCGAAGGTTGCGAGTTCGAACCGCAGCTATATTGATATAGTCGGTTTGCTTAATTAATAGTTTTATTTTAGTTCTTTATTTTGTTTGTGATATTAAAGAACCATACAGTCGACTTTTATACTAAGTGTTCCGTAATCTCAAAAATAATAATAATATGGAAAATAAAACAACATCATTGTTTCAATGATATAATTATAAAATAAGATTGTTCAGTAAATAAATAATTTAGTTGTGTTGTGTCGTAGAACTATATTATATATATATATATATATATATATATATATATATATATATATATAATATTTATATATTTAAAAGTATCTGAAAATCTCGAGTCACAATGTTTATAACTAAACTAATTCTAAACAGTTAAACAGAATAGTCATATACTATTGTGCGGGATAATTGAAATCCAAGCGGTTTATACATTAAACATTCTTTATATAATGAATAGGTTATTCAATATTATCCTTCTGGATGTTTAAATCAGACAAGTATGGACGCAGGTAAACTAATTAACTTTCAGTAACTAAAGTGTAGTGAATCACCATGTTAACGTTTAGAAATTATACTATATGCAAATATAATAACTTCTCATTTCGTTAACAATAACATCACTCACTTATTTACAGTTCAATTTCTTTATTTCTAAAAATGATGCCACATAATTACCTACATCTTTTAGTTCCTAGGCACTAGTGCGAAGAAATGGCGCAACATATTCCAACTTTTATTATAAATAGTAATAATAGTCATTTATTTGCTTAAATTTGCTTATATATTAGATAGTAAGTATATAGTGGTTTTAATTATTCCAAGTTATCTATACCGGAGTATATATACCTAAGTATAATTGAAACCACTAAAATACAGACTTACAATGTAATTAAACAGAGATAATAATAATAATAAGAGCACCTACTTCAACCAACCCACCAGGACCCATCGAGGACATCCAACCCCAGTACCCTAAAGTAATATGACCACTAGACCTGCACGGTAGAATATTTTTTGGCAATATCGCTCACCTGCTTTTCTCCATAAAATTTTGGGTCCATCCTTGTCTGATTTAAAACATTTTTCGTCACTAAATATTACTATATTGTTGCACCAGTCAAAATTTAAATAGTCCCTGGCAAAACTTAACCTACTTCGACGATGAAGATCCGACATCAAAATTTTTCTTAATAAGTTTCTTAAAATAAAGTAATAAAATTCCTTGTTAAAATTCTGTAAAATTTATCTACTTATATATTTTTGTTCATTATTAGTATTGGAAGAAATAATAGATTATACAAGATTATAAAATCAAATCACTTTCATAATAATAAATTGCAGAAAATACTACTTACCGATATGTTCAATTTTCGAGATATTTCATGTATTGAAATATTTTGCTCATGCAAAGTAATACTATGCGCTCTCATAATAGTTGTAAATTGTTGATTCATTTTTATAAATAAAAAAGTTGTTATTAACCGTGTGGAAAGCACAACGAATCCAATTGTTGACAGATAAAATTAAAATTATTATGTTATTTTAATCTTGAGAATGAGGGTAGCATAAATTCCAATACATACGAGAAACATTCATGCAATCATGTGTGTGCAACAATACTCGCTCAGTAATAATAAAAATACTACTGATTTAAGTTGCTATAAAATTATAACTAAAATATCAAGATACTTTTGTGATGATACCTAAACATTCCCTTAATAGGTAAGTAATTAACATAAAGATATAAAAATTATAAAAGTTCAAAAAGTAAAATTCGACTGGGAATCGAACTCAAAACCTTACGATACTTAAACTTTTCAAAAGCGTATCTGTTAACCCCGGGGTCACCAAGGCTTACTAATATAATGTCAAAAACCACGTTCATATACTAGTAATAAGAATTTTATGAGTTATTCTTATTACTGAAGAAAAATGTAAACTGATGATTGAAGATAAATAAATACGAATGGTTTTGAATCAATTGTAATTTGCAAGTGTGTAGGTGTGTGTGAGTGAGGAAACGAGTTATTGTTACACACACATACATGTCGAACACTGGTGACCTTTTCTGCTTGCCAAAATCAATATAAAGATCTGTATAATACTTATATCACTAGACAGGCTATCGTTGTTGTCTTGTGTACATCCAATTTTTTATGTCTTCCGTTGTAAAAACTATTTTTGATGTTATTTAATTTAGGTTTAATTTAGTCAGCTACAAAATGCACACCGTCATCATGTAACTGAAAATTAGTCTTTTCAAATTGTTAATATATTTCTACTATATTATATTCATAGGAGTTGAGAGATGATTGCAACGTTTTCAGATCGTTAATTAGGTGCTAAGAAAAACTCGAAATGAAACCTTGTACAAACCCGTCTGGCAAGTGTGAACCAACAGTAGGCCAAAGCCTCCCAACATTAGGAGAAGCCTATGTCCAGTAATAGACCGCAATAGGCTAATTGATTGATCCGAATTGATACTGGTACTTCTGAAAGAACTCATTTATTGTACTTTAGTGTACGAGCACATGGCTGCTTGTAACATTTGATATAAGGGGTTGGGTAGGTACTTGGGAACGTTTAACACTAAACATAGATACCTATATAAACTAGTGCAGCAATTTGAGAACTAATTAATGAATGTGCTATAAAGAAATGCTTACGCGGACTTATAAAACTAGTGTACAAGTAGGTACTGAATTTAGTGAATCGCTTTCATAAACTCATTTATTCTATCTTCTTTCACTTAGAGAAGATAGAAGAAAAGAAGAAAAGTCAACAATTACCAAGAATGTTTGAATTCAAGATAGTGAGTAGGTATGCATTCAAAAATGTATGAATTCAATTATTGAGTAGAAGATGTGAGCGTCTGAAATACTTAGAACAAATCAAACAAAAACGCCGAATTAGCAGTTATTTTGAAAACACGTGATTTCTGCTTACCCTATGAGAAATAAACATGGATGTATAGAAGGTACGTATGTATTGGAATTTAGTGAATCGCTTTCATAAACTCATTTATTCTATCTTCTTTCACTTAGAGAAGATAGAAGAAAAGAAGAAAAGTCAACAATTACCAAGAATGTTTGAATTCAAGATAGTGAGTAGGTATGCATTCAAAAATGTATGAATTCAATTATTGAGTAGAAGATGTGAGCGTCTGAAATACTTAGAACAAATCAAACAAAAACGCCGAATTAGCAGTTATTTTGAAAACACGTGATTTCTGCTTACCCTATGAGAAATAAACATGGATGTATAGAAGGTACGTATGTATTGGAATCCGAGGAAAGACGTGGATGCCGTGATCCCACAAAAGGACGAAAGGGTCATCAATGGTCGTAGGTTAGCCGGGGCTTGAGGAATATGCATGAGGCTACCCCACCCTCTGTAACTGGTTCAAGATAATTGTGCGGTTTTGGGCAGTAGAAGTCCGACATAATCACCCTCACTGACACGACACCATAATTTTACTCAGTAATCCAACTCAACTACAGATACGGGAGGTACAGTCAACGCCAAAAGTTGATTAACACAAAAATATTTAAAATCCTTCTTACATTGGAGTGAACGTGTCTACAGAGGTTTAGGTCTATCGTTTTAGAATCCCCTAAATGCAAAGTTCATATATTCCGCGGTTTATTTATAATCTTATAATCGGTTTAACAGTTGTGGTTATCAATAAATTACCATTTGTTAAGCTACTTATGGCGTTGACTGTACCTGTGGGGACAAAAAATATCTGCAAAATATCAACAAAATTATAGTGTGTGAGCGCCAGTGGAAATCTTGCTGGGGTTATGCGGTAAGTAATTGTAATGGGCTCGTTAGCACCTCGTTTGTCACTTTCCCCACCGGTCGATCTCACCACACTAGACTCGGTAGTGCTTAAACTGCTGCGTATATTTAAGGCAATGAATTTCGATTCATTTAAATATCAGTAATCATTTCACGTTCGTAAACAAAGAATTCTATAGAACTTGCGTGACTCGTTCTCACTGCGTGCGTGTACTTTTATCTAGGCGCTTAAAATCACTGCCTACAAATTTTATCGCTTACATTTTCATGAAATCATCTACCTACATAAAATTTTACTATTGGAACTAAAAACGAGCAGTAAAAGTTATCCATTATGTCTCACAGTTGAATTCGGAATACGGTAATGTGCAAATATTCATGTATATGCTAGCCGTGTAAACCCAAATTATCGCAATACACTTATATAAATATATGCGCAGACTTTTTGTAACATCACGTAGTAAAGCGTAGCGTACCGTTCTGTCCCACTGTCACGTACTAACTCAGTACATACCGCCCATAAAGTCGGGAAATCGCTGCCCAAGCCACGGCCATTGTCGTCACTTTTATGGATAACGGGAACAGGATACGTAATTATACACGTAGATTTATTTTACTGTCAATTGGTGAACAAAATTATCCTATACCGGTTTATTCTTTGAATGACGTGAGTTGACTCATTCAAATATGTCTCAGTATAACATACTGGTTAAACGTTTCAGTAGTGAAAAAAATTAGGAGACAAAGTATACACTGTAATAAAACAGAATATGAACACGCGACAGATCTAGAAGCTTATGTGAGGGACAGCTGCGGAACAGACCATTACTTTCCTACGTATTATCAGAGGCGGTAACAAAGGATACAACGATTCTAACAATAGCGAAACCCGCTATAGTTCCACTCGCATTTGCTTCGAAATTCATCGTACTCTTAAAATGTTTGAAGCGTCTTGTCCTTGGGGAGTTCTTTTACAAACACTATTATAGAAACCTAAGACTTTATACATTTTACTTAGAAAATGTTGTTACTAGCTTTAAAATTAAAATAAATAGTGTGTTTCTTCAAATATACTACGACACCGTTGGTTTTTGATGGATGTTCCGCTCATATGCACAAAACTGTTACAAATACCTCTGCTGAGTGAACTCCTTATCTAAATCAATATTTTCAAAGCTAGCTAGCTAGCTAGGCCAGATTGACTAAATTGATTCTCGATAAACGCTCTCAATTATTGGCCACACCATAGCGTTAGATAATGGTCAATCGAGGACCTCTTAATAACAGGGATAATTTATAAAGAGCATCAATATTATATAATAGATGGTAATATTTCTGTTTAATTGCTGTTAAATATGAGTGAGGCTAAATATTATACCTACCTGAACTAAGCCCTCACACGAATCCTACCTAATCAATTAGTACAGGGATACCATAAATAGAAAATTTAATTAAGTGTAATCTAATAACAGTAAACTCGATACTTGTACCAAGCACTAAGAAAGTCGATCGAATAGTACCTTATAATGAAAACCATATAGACGAAGTCATAAGCAAATATTTACGTAGGTGGTATTATAAAAAGGATCCCAACTTGGCCTTGTACTTATACCGGCGATGAGGAGCCTGCCTCGCATAATTTGTACCATAAACAGGTCACTTTATACTAATTATGTATTCCATATTCCTTTTATTGCCACGCACGCTACAGGAATAATAAACAAATTACACTAAAATGGAAAAATAATAGTAGATAAGTAGACTTTCAAGATAAGTAGTCAAGCCAAAACAAGGAGTTGAAAATCTTGGATGCCACCGGGAACATCGATTAGGCTTAGATAATGTAGGTACGTACATCTGTCATATAAATTATTGGCAGAAGACTCAAAATGTTGAAGAAAATCGTTTAGTGAAATACTTTTTCATCTAATAATTTAATTCATGAAAGTTTACAACACTGAAGTATCAGTTTAGGTCATCTTTACGAGTTTGACCATCCATGAAAAATGCATTGCAAGATTTACGAGCCTTTTATGTTCAGATTCCGGGACACCCCAACAAAAATGTAATTTGTCAGGCCATTCGTCTTTGAGAAGCGAAATGTAGGTAGAATTTAAATAAAAAGTACTGCCAGACGCTCGAGTTTCTTCGTAAGCTCTTAGTACCTTACTATGTCATAAGCATCTGAGTGGGTAGTGGCTATTATACTGAACGACTTATCAGTTATGACGATATTGGAAAGTTCCTTTTTTTTCATATGTATTTCAAGGTGGAGTATTCACCTATAATTACATAACATAACACCCGTATAATATTTAGCAACTATTGGCATACATTTATAATGAAAAAATATTGGTTATACTTTTCGGACACTACTGTCATCTGACCTCTGATTCCTGAAAGAAACATCTGTGCCAGAGCCGTGTCCGTTATTTGGTAGGTGCACAGATTTTTAAGTTTCGTGAGTGAGGTGGCTTGGGCCTGCTTAGACCCCTAAGGTACACACCTGTGCCTGGCAAATGAACTAACACAATTTTTATTTTCAATAATTCAAATATCGAAAATAACAATAAAATAGAAGAAATTTTAGGTTTTTCTTAACTAGTAGGTATTCTCGTTAGCTCTTTCAGCTAAGTTAACCTACAACTTCTAAATAGCAATTACGACGCCATAACCATTATGCTAACACCATTTTCGATATAATTGGCACCTCTACAGTATCGCGGCACTTGTAAGTCTTATAACCCATTTCAATTTATAGGTTGTTAGATGTTGCCCTTGAGTCTAGTCATAGACTAGGGCCAAAATGGTTTGATTTTTCTTTACTTTTCTTCTACACGTTAAACTATTTTACTCCTGGGTTTGCAAGAAGAAATTTAAATTTATGTGCACAATAAAGAAATAAATACATAAAAAAACAATAGATCCGTCCAGCCATTTGATCGTCATTGAGTAGGTAACAAACATTCAAAGATTTTGACAAATGTTTAATTTTACTATACCAATATTGGTATTGGTAAGTAGAAGAAGGTCCAAACAAACCAGGTGTTGACTCGCAGAATTAAATAACTGGATAAACACTTGATTTTATTCATTTATTTCAGTACAGTTCTCTTAACTTCTCTTCTCTCAACTAGAACTTGTTTATTTACTTTTGTTGATGACTGTAGGTACGTAATTTACTAGTGACTCTCACACTTTTCACACCCAAAGTAGTACCACACGTAGTAACTATCTATTAATCTGTGGCTCTACCTGGTGTACGTACTCGACGTCTTTCTCACCTTTGTGCCATACTTTTACCATGAGTAGATTCGTAAATAAGTTTGTATGTAACTGAACTTTAAATTCGATTTTGGAGCACTTGGAAAAACGTGATATATCTACAACTTCACTCCACTTGCCTCCGTCTGATCAGTTGCTCTGTAGTGTTCCTGAAGATGCCTCTTGCAGAGTTGAGGTTTGGTTTTCGCACTTGCGGAATACTGCACAAACGAATTCGAGAGGTCTTGATTTTAGCTTTGAGGGGTGCGGTTTGACATTCCTTTCATAACAATTTGAAATGTCTCCCCTCCCCCCATCTCGCCCTCTACACATAATAAATTATTTCATATAATAGATTTCCAACATGTAAATCCTCCTTCAAGATGAAGATGTTATCTATAACTTTTATTCCGGAGGACGAATTTAGGGCACCGTGTGCCTGGTGAGGTCGTCGCCTTTATGTGAACTGATTATTACTATACAATTATACATTTAAATTCTAACATGTAATTACAAAGATGATCTCGTTTAAAAATAAACTTTTCAGCTTCACTATTACTTTAAGTTAAATGTTTAAAACTGTAACTGTAACTGTTTTCCTCTCGAGTACATTTTTTAAAATATATTCCCAAGCGAATAAATAGTAAATAATAGAAGTCAAAGGCTGACCAAGGTAAATTCAAGCATATTACCCTAACGTGTATTATAAGATTAAATGAGATTGTAATTTATGTAGGTACCTATCCTCGAGACTCACCGTACAAGTTTGGTTCTACGAATAACAAAGCCCGCCAATGGTCTTTTTTGTGCGCGGTTCGACTACAATGGGATAAGGCGTTATATAAAGAATCTTCTCCGTGGGTCAAATCGAGGGACTTTATCGTTATTATTTATCTCCGAAACACATTTGTAGGAGATTCCCTTTATATCCCTTTATTTTACATGACGACGAAACGGCTTAAATTGATTTCTCAGCAAACCTTTTGGGTATGAGTTTGATGGAAAACCACGTAGTCATGTCCTAATGATATTGGCCTATCTTATGCTGTCCTTCAATATTTTTGGG
Organism: Pelosia muscerda; assembly: GCA_963691645.1. Classification (NCBI taxonomy): domain Eukaryota; kingdom Metazoa; phylum Arthropoda; class Insecta; order Lepidoptera; family Erebidae; genus Pelosia; species Pelosia muscerda. Next base: position 11,797,189 of record OY829098.1, on the reverse strand, counting down.
ATACTAGTTAACTGTAATCGGTTGCTCAACCGCGTTCATATTTTATTCTGCGTAAACCTAATATAAATAACCTAATACATACATACATACACTCACGCCTATTTCACTCCGGGTAGGCAGAAACGAGAGCACACCATTTTGCACTGTCCTTAAATACATGGTATATCACAAGTAGCTACTCGAAATCTAATACTTTTATCAAAATATTTTTATGCCACTTAGGAGGCAGACTTGCACACGACCCACCTGATGGAAAGCGATCACCGGAAAGCGGTCACCGTGGCCTACGGACGTTTGCAACACCAAGGGTGTTACACTTGTGCCAACCCTGTTGAAACCTTCTAATGCTTTCTTGAAAAACCCCATACTGTTGTCGCTTGGAGAAACCATGGCAGAGGGTTCATTCCACAGCTTGAGCGTGCGCGAGATGAAGCTCCTTTCATAACGCAAAGTGCTCACCGTTTCCGATTGTAATGTACGAGGATGAACACCCTGCCTATGGCGAGCGGTACGATGATAGAAAGAGGCCATGGGCAGCATATCGAACATGGCATAATTAACACGAAATCAGTCTAGATACTTCAGAGATTGCCCTGAATAATCAGGCAGAAAGGCAGACAGATTGACAAAGAGATATTATTTAAATATGGAGACACAATAGGGCACTGAGTTTCAATCACTTTCTTATCAGAAACAAATTTGCAATTTTGTCCTTGTTTCACTGCAATAACATCTGCGGCATAATAATGAAATGAAATATTCCATGGTCTCAATATTACGCATGCTCTATACGGAATCCTATTGGTGGAAAAGGTATGACGAATAATTATTTATTTCATAAAATGATTATCATCATTTTTACGATCAATCACACACACGATCCATTTTAAACCAACCTACATGCTTAATGACAAATGTATATACTTATAAGTCTATTTTGGAGCTTGCTAGCTGAGTACATAAAAATATTAACTTGGTTATTATGTTTTAAAAACTCAAAAGTTCTGATTTGATTGAGTTTAACACAATATACAACCTCTTAAAGGGTTTTATCTATTTTTCACGTTATAGGAATACAATAGGGTTATAAAATTTGCTTTCACATTTTAATTCCCAACGACGAAGTTAAAAATAAAACCATATTATAGTCAGTGCAACTACTGCGGTATCTCTCATCGAATTTCATTGAGTAAAACGTGAGAATTCATTTAAGTGGAACATATTTTAGGGGAACAAAACAATAGAAAGCCAGCTACAGGTGTGTGTTGGCTTTTTAAAATCTGATTTGAAAAATAATCAAGTACCAGCTACTACTTCCCAAAGTTAATATGAAATAAAAAAACTAGTAAATTGACGGCAGCGCTGTCTAGCCTAAGTAATAAATAATGGGTTTTCGTAAAAGTCGTTCAATGGACTGAACGGATTTCGATGAATTCTTCTTTTTTTCTAAGAATATAATAAGTTGTGAATAATTCTGACATATGTTTATTATATTTGTAACATAAAAAAGGCTATTCATCAGTCTCATTCGCTTTCAAGTAATGCCGTCATTATTATTACGTCTTTTAGTATTGCTTTTTATTATGCAAAGCACGACTCTGTGGCTCTGAACACTTTGTATGTCCCTTTTGTATACGAGGTTACCCTAAGTAAGATAGCCAGTTTGGCGATGGAAACAATCTGTACAACACAGCTGCCCCGAGGGTTCTAGAGTCACACTCCAAATTGTGTTGTTATACCGACATATCTACGTAGTATATGTTTATATGATTGGACATACGTAATATCCCTACGTACTGAAGAATAAAAGATTGAACAGCTTGAGTAGAAATAAAAAAGTTACCGAGTGCTCACTACGTAATACATCGTATATTATAGCGATTTCTAAATACATTTCGTAGGAACATTAGGGTCCAAACAATAATTCAATTGGATGGTGAATTGAACGAGAGCAATAGGATTCCTTTCGCACCCATTCAAGAATGGGATCATATTATAAAGGGTGACATACACGTGTGAGCTTTAATAGGCAATATTTTTCTTTTGTCATAAAGAGTTATAGGCATTAAAATGTTTTTGTGTTCGGCCAGAACATTTGTTGAATGAAAATACATAATTGTTTTCCCATTTTATTGAGGTTCACATAACATTAAATATTGTATACATGTACTACGTAAATAAACCGTAAATTTGATTTTATGTTAGCAACAAAAATATTTATTGGTATTAGATTGTATGTAATGAGTTATATATACTGAAGTAGTCATAAAATATTCCAAAAATATATATATTTTTGCAAAAATGTTTTACTAAAGGACTTTGCTTTGTGATCACATCCCATTCACATTTCCATTTTAAAATATATATTATAAAGTGGTTATATAAATATTTGAACTAGAAATTGTGTGATACACCAACAATGAACTAATCTATGGTAGTAATCCCATCATTATCATCGTTGTTTTCAGTTGCATCCAAGGTTCATTTCGAATTGACAACTTTAACGAGAGCGACTGTCGCTGACCTTACTTCCTCAGTTTTCCCCAGTCGGACTGCTTAATTAATACGACAGAATGATAACGTCATGTCCTACCTCATTTGTTGATAAATAGTGAAGTTACGCAAGTACGCATTAGTGCCCAATTTAATAACGAACACATTATTAGTGCCAACTAATTGCGTATGTGAGGTACATTATAAGTCACAAGCTACCATTGTTATTCAAAAGATTTCAAATAGGATCAAGTCGTTTGTGCTACGTCGCTACGGGAGCACACGAGAAAGCCGTGGGACTGATGCGGTCCGAAGCAACCGATTGAACGAAATTTCCCTTATTACGAATACTGTTAAGGATAATAGGATAAGATTTGCTACTCAGAGAAAACATTCCCTACCCGCTAGAGACTTTTACAGTAGTCGCAATTCTGAACCAACGCTGTACAAACAATTGGCCTCAATCACGATTCCTCTATACAGAGGAATCAATGTTCCTTTCATACTACTACTAAAATTTCGTACCTTAATATGGGTATTTATATGACTTTGGAATAGTATCATAGCATAAATTAATTGTTTAGTACAAAGTCTATACAGCTGTTGAAATGAAAATAAAACGATTTTATTTGCACCCTAGACTTTTATATCAAATCGACCGGCTCGCCGCGGCTTCATTAATCATTAACAGCTATTTATTGACGTTGAGGAATAAAAGGGAAACATAATAGTTTAATAAAAGACTGTCTGTTATAGACTTCAAGAAAGGAGGCGGTTCTGTATTGTGTCTGTAGATATTCGTTTGTATTTTGTTTGTAGTTCTTCATTTAAGATTGATTTTTTATTATTCTCTTTGTATTTGCTTCAGAAGTTCTGTAGACTAAGTATTAAAATCTTTGGTAGGATGTTAGAGTTACATCACCATAGGATGGTAATATATTTATAAGAGGATTGAATTTGATATATAAGGATTCATTGTCTAAGCATGTAAGTAGCGATTCTGTAATGTGTAGTTGTGTGTATTTCTTGGGAAAGGAAATGGAATAAATGCATTCGTTTGTGATTATGATGGAAGAATTCTTATTGATTAAACCCTTTCCCGAAGTATACCTAACAGTTCAGCAATAAGCTGTTACCGGCTTCCTGGTAACTTATATTCATCAAAATTTGATCTACACTAAAATAAATAGTAATAATAAAGAGGAAAGATTTGTTATTTTGTTTGTTTGTTTGTAACGAATAAGCTCCGAAACTACTGAACCGATTTCAATGAATCTTTCACCTATAAAAAACTACAATATTTAGGAGTAACATAGGCTATATATCATCACGTTACCATCCAAGGGAGCGGAGAAATAATCATAAATTTCAATAGATCCGGTTAATTATAATATAAATAATATAAATAGTTAATTATAAAAAATAATTTCTATACATTGGCGCTAATATCGCTAACTATTTCCGTTGTCATGACAGCAAGGAGAAGTAGTTTAGAGAGGTAAGTAGAGAATCGAGTAGACTCGTACCACGTGGTAATCGACCTCAACGCGGGCGGAGTCGCGGGCAACAGCTAGTAAAATACATTGTATGTATGTACTTATGTATGTGTATAATGTACATGGATGTGTATAATGTACTTTTAAAAATCTCCATCATTCATTTTTCATTACAACCAGCCGTTGTTTCCTGATTTAATAATAATTAATTAATTTAATTTGAAAGCAAAAATCACAAAGTAAATAAGAAACATGGATATTTTTTTATAAATCTTTTAGAGTGGGGAGATTGAAATCCTCTTTTACAAATAGTAGTAAAATATAATGTACGATTTAATTTTAGACATGCTCATTATCATAAGTGTTTTATAAGCATTCATCGTGATGTTTGTAACAACGTCGGAATATCTGATATTCAAAACAATATCGCTTTCCTTCAAGAAAATCAGTTATTACATTTTATAAAATCAGATGTATTTGTGTATAGTCATATTGCTTCATATTGCTTTCACTGACTGTGTTATTTCTTCCGTGTAATAGTGTCTAGTATAAATTAACACAAAACACTCAAAGCGCTATTAGTTATTTTGTCTAATATTTATTCTGCCAGAAAAATCTAAATCACAAGATCCCTCTGTACATTACTGTTGAGTACTCCACGTCTGATTTACGTGACACTGTTTGAAATACAGGTACACAGTACCTAAGTGACGACTGTGACGAAACATCAACACGACAGGAAAATAATAAAAGGGCTTCTAAATGATTTATGCTTTCTCATAGAAAATGAAAAATTAATAAGTCTGGCATGTGATTTGGGCTTTGTTAAGGAAATGTATCAAATATTTTATATATACATACCTATTCCTAAAAGGAGAAACATTTTTTACGTTTCCCTTATACACACTAAGCTTCAGAGTAGGTACATGTCATGTCCCATCGCGACTGAAAAATAAACTCAATAACGTTATGCCGGGCCGGGGGAATCGAATCAAGTACCCCCGGCCCATAGGTATACTCACAGGTACTATACACAGATAATACTCGTACAAGCACAAATGTGTGGCATGAAATCGACGACGCATTAAGTAGCAATTTTAAATTTTAGACTATTATTATGAAATTTTTACAGAGTAGTCCACACACATGCATAATTTGGGTATTGTCCCTAAGGGTCTAAACACTCGAATTTATAGCCTGGTTGGAACGTCATTGAGTAGACTACTAGTTTTTACTGTCCAATCAAAGGCCACAAATATTTAAAGATATCTTAAAGGTTAGTTATTTGGTATTGCCTGCTGTATCTCAGAATGTGAAATTGAAATTTTAAAGTTAATAACTTGATAATATGATTCCAATATCCACGATGAAGTCACAAACAAATGATACTTACTAATTGTATGAAATGATTCTGACTCTGAGGACAACAATGTACCAATCAACGCCATCAAGTTATATCACCCACATTGGGTCTCCACGTCAATAAATGTCGCCAATTGAATAAATTATTGCCGGCGGGCCATTGACCTCCACATAGATATAAATTTATGAGCATCGATTACTTTAAATTCATGTGAATGAATATTGATTTCAGGCATATTCTGACTGTAAAAATGTATTTCCATTCCCTTGGCGTGTGTTTCTTTCGTCTTTTGTTAACAAACATGTTTTCTATGATGAATAGAGTAGGTATTGAGCTTTTTCGGTTCAGATTTAGAGTGGCACGACTAGAAAACTTATTATAATAGGTACTCACTTTTATTAGAAATAATTATTTATAATAGAAGTGCGTACCTACCTATTATAATGTGTTTTCTAGTCAATTGAATTATGAATCGAATCGAAAAGTTCATTTAATCAATCAACGTGAAAGCCAGTTTACTTATTGAAGTCGTCATTATTTTCACTGTAGAAATTCAATGTTATTATGAGAAGGAATAACGAAGAAATTCGTTATAAAAGTTATTTTGACATCCATACTCCATAGTAGTGAACACAGCCTTGCTGATGTTACAGTAGCCAAATGTGTTTACATAGAAGTAATGAATGTTTACCGCAAACCTCCCCAGAGATTGAGAATACAAGTTCAATTTATAATTATTATATTAATTAAATGTTGTGATAGATCAATATACCGTATGATTAATACTCACAATCATAATTTCTCTTGATGCGTTAAATAACGCTTGGATAAACTTATAACTTGTCTACAGACGGCCATTAGGAACTTCATGTATTGATACTCCAGCAATATTTGATCGAAAAGTAAACTTCAACTGGAATTTAATTATTAATATTTCTAATCTTTGGAATTAAATTAAACTTTTATCACACTTGATAAAAGTTTAATTACCGGAATGCTGTCCCTAATTATAACTTTATGTATTTATATGCCTATCTCACGATATTTAAATCTTCTAACAATGGCGACTTTGGTAATGATCAATTTCTGCGATTCATCTGTGAAGTAAACCTTTTTCTTTAATGTGACTAGCATGACTTGTGAATTACATGTTGGATTAGATTGGTAAGTAGATAGTTTTTGGACAAAGAATGTGTGCAAATGTCCATAGGTTAAAGTAGAACATTACATCTTGACGGTCTCTGTGGCGTGGCGGTAGTGAACGCGAATGCTACGCAGGGGGTGCGGGGTCGATCAGTGCAAATATTTGTATGTATGATATTCATGCAAACAAATGTTTGCACTGAACGTGGATCGATCCCGCCATATGGATATTTGCAAAGGTCTGGTGTTGCCTCGGAGAGCATGTAGGTAAAGTCCGACCGACCATCGACCGACCATCAGGCAGTCGTTACGCGTAGTTGGAGCCCTCAAAAGTCCAACTAGTCTAACTACTGAGGTCCGATGGCAGTCGCTTCATGGAAAACATCGTAGTTCAGCCGCAACTTAGTTAGACTAAAAAGCCGACTCCAAAAGAGACGCTCAGAGGTCTACTATATCTTTTACTTCGTGTTACCATGTAACAGAATAAAAACGAGATTTAGTAATATCTTAGCGATACAATGTCTATTTTAAAACAGTGATACCTTTAATTTATCCATCGCCGTAAGCTTAACTTACAGTGTATATTTTTTAATTAGTTAGTTTTAATTGCCTAAGATAAACTAGCTATTCAAAGTTTTGCTAAGAATAATAACCACCTTTGGAATGTGCATTATTAATACGGCCCTCGAAGGGTAGCCAGAATGAAAACTTTAGGTCAGAACATACCTATCGAAAATATTTCCACAAATCAAACATCTTCAAAATATTTTAGTGGACATAAGTCAACGTATTTATTTGTAGCTGAACTAGGTACACCGCGAAAGGCCCTTGTGTAGTGTATTTATTGGTGCGTAATATGAGACACTAAGTACACACGGATGTGTGACATTAAGGCGTTGGGTATCTTCAAAGTCACGGAGAGTACCGTGCGAGGTTTTATCGTCAGTTCGCCCTACCATATATCATTAAATATGACAAAAACAACTACCGGTATAAAAGATTTACTTCTAAGTTGCGTCATAAAGCCCATCCTTTGCGTCAAAATTATATTCTTGCGGCTTTTGGTAAAATATACATTTTTTTCTTTTATCTTCATATTATATTTTTGTCTGTGAAACAACCTTAAACTAGAAATAGATGTAGTCGTGTAATACTTATACTTAACTAAACTAATTATTGATTTAGATCGAAAAAAGTAAATGCTCCGACGGGTCACGAACCCGCGATCATTCCTTCCTTAAAGGTGAAATGCTCTAACTGGAGCCACGGATGGCACAAGCACACGGCCCACCTGATGGGAAGCGGTCACCGTGGACCTATGGACGTTTGCAACATCAGAGGCGTCACACACGGTAACCTATTGAAATATCGAATTTCTGTTACCCGAATCTTAAAACCCCGAAAACGGTTGCTAGAACTTTTAAAAGACAGATGTAATGAATGACATCTTTCTATAATTCCATTTTTCATTTCCCAGATGAATCAATTTCCAGGTGCACTAAAACCAAATTTTCAAATAGTATTTTTCTGTTTTCCATAGTGTCATAATCCAAATATAGTTATACCAGATTCTCAGAATATTTTTTTTTGTTTCCCATCGTACCATTTTCCAAATAAACTATTACCAAATTTTCATAATCTTTTTATTTGGTTCCCCTACAATCGTTTTCCATCTAAACTATATACAGGTATATTAAAGCTCAGTAAATTTATACGATTCATTTATTAGGTAGGTACCTACAGCAAGTAATGAAAAATTTTAGTTGCCTATTACAGATAGATTTAAGTGTCAAATTCGACTCAGCAGGTTAGGTTAGGTTAGAACTGCGACCCCCGCACGAGCCGAGCGAGCGAAGCGAGCGTGCCGCGGCAGCGGCCGGCGAGTGCTAGAAAAATTCGACTCAGTTTAGTTTAGGTTAGGTTAGGTTAGAACTGCCAAAACCGACTCGCTATTGTTTTACTTGCCCATTACAGTCAGGTTAAGGTTAAGTACCTACCTTGCAATTTTTCCATTGGATTCATTTTTAAAAATCTGGATATTGTTTGTCTGGATATCAATAAACTGCATTTCAAAAATTTGTGTTTTAAAAATTCGGCTTTCGTGCATATGGATTATGGTCATCTAGATTTTGTGCATTTAGATTTCGTGTGTCTGGAATTCGTTCGTCTGGATTATAAAACGTCGTACAAATGAATAAATAGGAAAATGAAATTCGGAGTTGCGATTATATGGCAAATAAAACTTCGGAATTTGGAAAACCGGGATTATGAATAAATGGCCAAACGTTTTCTGGATTATGATATTCGGAATATTAAAATTCGGGATTAAGATAGGTAACCGTCACACACGTGCTGCCTACCCTGTAGAAACCTTCTAATGCCCTTCTTAAAGAACTCCATATTGTAGTCGCTTGGGAAAACCACGGCAGGGAGTTGTCCCGGCAGAGCATAATTTTTTCCGATCCTAATTGATTTGAAATAGCATACTAATTTCATTACATAAAACAATTATTATAATTGTCAACGGCGTATAATTTGAGTATCCTTGATATCCAATCAAGGACACCAGACTAATGAACCGTGATTAATTTGTCCAAAACATAATTAAATTTGACCTCGTGGCAGCAAAGCGTTTGAATGCTACTTGCGAGTATTTGCTACCCGTTTCGCTGACGAAAACAGCAGACTTTGCCTTCAGACTTGCCTTACCATCAGGTGGGGTGCAGATAAATTGTACAAAGTACCGGTATAAAAGATTTACTTCTAAGTTGTAATGTATTCATAACTATTTTACTAATGCTTACCGACTAATCACGTGTAAAAAAAACCGAGTCAATCTGGCTGATCGCATTGTAGATAATGTTTCTGATAGGAAATGACATGAGCATGTTCTTACGTCCGAAAGAATTGTTATTATATACCTAATTGCGGCGCAGTAACAAATGGTGAGGTAGCCACTTCAACCGCAGTTGTATCCAGGCACGAACGGTCTCTCATAAACATTTAAAATTAACGTAGGTGGGTGTTCAAAGGGATAATATTTTTTACTTATAAATCCGTACATATAAATGGTACCATATTTAAATGAGAGTTTGATCTTTGATCTTTAAATAACGCATTGATATTTATGATGAAGTATCCATGCTTCAAGTGTTCCCGGCGCCTCATACACGATGTCAAGGTATTAAGTGATACAGAAATAGAAAAGTTACGTCCATGGATCGAGTTGCTTACGGGTATTGTGGTCAAGTTGTGGCTGCGGGTTATACGTAATTTTCTATATTACAAAGGATTTATACAAATAATAATACGAAGATAGGTTTGTAAAGTAAAGATAACTTTAGTTTGTTGGTTGTTTTGATGTTTCCTGTGTCCAGTATTTCGTAAATTCCCTTTATTGATAATTTAAATACATGTATAGTTAGAATCAAGTTAATCACAATTAATTAGCTTGTCTTATGGATTCGAGACATACAGACCAATGCAAATATAACATATTCATCTATGTAGCTATATACACACAGATCAAATTAAAGTTGTATTGTAAAAAGACCAAGTCAAAAGAACGCAACACTGGTATGCTTAGGTGTAAAATTTGAAGTGTATGTACAAGAACAGAAGCAGATGGTAAGCTGTTTATTCAGTCTAACCTGGCTGAAGAAAGGCGAAGTATGTAGTGTTTTTTTGGAAACTAAAACCCGTAACCCGTAAATTTCGCCGTCGTACGTTCTACCATTGTCTCGCCTCTGAAAGATAAGCATTAATATACACCGATAGACTGTTTAAAGCACCAATAATACTTCAAATAATTCAGTGTGTGTAATACCTAGATCCCGCGCAAGCCTAACGGACAAAGACTGTGTGTAATGTATTCTTTATTGCAGATTAAACATTTGTTAAAACAAAAAGGGTTGAAGTAACCAGCTGTTACTTATCTCTTCATAATTGTTGAAACTAAATACAGATTTCTATATGTACGTACTGTTGTAATTTGAGTAGAAGGTGGAAGGCCATCTGTATTTTATTAATTTGGTTAAGTACTAGCCGCCTACTCTCACACGAACAGATTTTGTAAAAACAATGCTTTGTTCCGCGCGAGTTCTTTATTATTATTTTTAAATAGGTGTACTTAGTGCCTTATAGCTGACCTCTGCGGCGTAGCAGTAGTGAACGCGACTGCTACGTGGGAGGCGTGGGTTCGATTCCCGCTCAGTGCAAATATTTATGTGCATGAAAATTAATATTTGCACTGGTCTGGGTGTTTCTATGTATAATATGTATGAATTTACAAAAAAGAAAAAGTATCTGAGTATGATTATCCGCATGCTAGAACCCACAACACAAGCTGGTTAAACTATGCTTACCATGGGTTTAGGCGGCGTTGTGTAGGTACACTGTCATAGAATATTTATTTATTTATTTTATTTACGTGAAGCCCAATGGGTTCAGTCATTTATATGAGTCATGTACTTCTTCTTCCTTAGCAAATGGTATTCGTCGAGGGCGTTGGCGAATTGGTTGTGCATCTCCAGTGTTAATTTGATGTTTTTCTAATCCGGTCTTTCCGATGTCCTTGTCGCCCTCAGAGAACACGTGGCTAAAATGCCTCAACAAATTATTTGCCTTGACTAACTGTATAGCACTGTACCTACATGATTATTAAGAAGCTATAATTGTTAGTATTAGATACAAATATTCACTTCCATTTTATTTATTAATAATGTTGTTGACTTCAAGCATTGATACTTTGTTTGCCTACTGCCAAACCTTTTTGATAGCATGACGTAAAGATTACAGACCCACATTCGTAAAAGAGCACGTTGATATCTTGACATCAATATTCTATCAATCAACTAGCCTATTGGAATCTACTGGTGGATATAAAGCTTAGCCAATTTGAGCCGTAGCACCCGGTCATTCCGCCTTGCGCCTATAGAATGGAGATGATTTATTAACCTTGTGAAATGAGAAAGCCGTATTATCTAGATATATCAGGGTTTTATGAAGTGCATATGGGTTCATATTGACCGAGTAATTCGATGTAATGTGTATTTAAATCAAACCCATGATCATTATATTTATATTATTTGATGTATCTTAGACATATGGATTGTATTCGTTACTATGAATACAAGAGATAAACACATTCCGATGATTTATATACATACATATTATATATTTTTTATTGCATAACTTATTAATTTGCATGCTGACATAATTTAAAATCATCTACTAACATTAAATATTTGTACGATGGACACAGTAGAATATTATGGACATGTACCTATTTTATAATCATTTTTATACAATGTTCTGACAAATAAATGAATCTACTATATATTCTAATATATATAATTGGATCTATCTATTATATATATTGGATCTCGATATTTATTGAGTGTCTAATCATGCCCTTTCATCAGTATGCTAAAGTATATCCACAGATTAGATAATAGTTTAATTAATAGTCACTACATAAATAACCTGGGCCCTGTTTAATAAAGCTGACAATTCGACAAGTCCGACATATGTCAGAAATTGACAATTCGACAATTTTTCTGTTTAATAAAACTTACTGGTGACAAAATTGTCACGGTGGAAAATTTACAAATATGTCGGATTGTCGCGACAATTTGACATATTTCTGTTTAATAAAACTTTTTGAGCGACAGGTGACAAGTGACAATTTGTCGCGGAAAACTTGTCAAATCTGCTTTATTAAACAGAAAATTGTCACGACATATTAACATATTTGTAGAATTGTCCGACAATTCTGACAGGAGCATTACCCTCTGTCGCGAAATCATATTTTAAATTTCGAAGGTGTAAGAAAGGGTTTATACGTAAAAGCACAGAGATAATAATATACTTAAAAGGTTTATTACAAAAAATGGTACTAACATCGAGCAGTGAGAGTAGTGATGATGAATACTTGGAACAAATACAAACAAGGAGACAACGACGATCATTTAAAAGCAGAATCTATTTTACAGATTTCTGCTTCAAAGAAAAATTTCGGGTGTGTAAAACTAACCGAATACCAGCACTTTTCATGAGTCATAATGGAATACCTAGAATATCTGGTATTGTGGACGGTTCCTTAATTCCTCTAGAGGCACCTCATCAAAATGAATCTGCGTTTGTAGACAGAAACGGAAACCACTCAATTAATATTATGGTGGTATGCGGACCAAACTTGGAAATTTTCTACGCATCTGCAAGATGGCCTGGCTCTGTTTAAGATGCCAGAGTGATGAGATGCTCTTCTTTAGCACAGACATGGGAAAGTGGGTGGAGGCCATTCCCAAACGCATTACTCTTAGGAGACAGTGGATATGGTTTAAAAAGTGGCTTATGACGCCTAATATACCAATACAAATACCAAGGACAGCGTCACTAGAAAGATTCTTGTGTGCTTTTAAATCAACAAGAAGAATGGTGGAAAATTGTCAAAAGACGACAAAATTGTCGCGACAATTCGACAATTGTCGTGACGTAATAATTTGACTGTGGTTTTGTGAGGCAGGCCCTGTTTAATAAAGCTGACAATTCGACATATATGTCAAATAATGACAAAATTGTGGAATTGTCGCGCTAAGGCTGTTTAATAAAGGTGACAAATATGTCAAAAATCGACTGTGAAATCTTGACATATTAGTCATTTAAAAACTCGTTTAATAAATCTCGACATATGTCACAAAACCATAGTCAAATTATTACGTCACGACAATTGTCGAATTTTGTCGTCTTTTGACAATTTTCCACCATTCTTCTTGTTGATTTAAAAGCACACAAGAATCTTTCTAGTGACGCTGTCCTTGGTATTTGTATTGGTATATTAGGCGTCATAAGCCACTTTTTTAAACCATATCCACTGTCTCCTAAGAGTAATGCGTTTGGGAATGGCCTCTACCCACTTTCCCATGTCTGTGCTAAAGAAGAGCATCTCATCACGCTGGCATCGTGAACAGAGCCAGGCCATCTTGCAGATGCGTAGAAAATTTCCAAGTTTGGTCCGCATACCACCATAATATTAATGGAGTGGTTTCCGTTGCTCGATGTTAGTACCATTTTTTGTAATAAACATTTTAAGTATATTATTATCTCTGTGCTTTTACGTATAAACCCTTTCTTACACCTTCGAAATTAAAAATATGATTTCGCGACAGAGGGTAATGCTCCTGTCAGAATTGTCGGACAATTCTACAAATATGTTAATATGTCGTGACAATTTTCTGTTTAATAAAGCAGATTTGACAAGTTTTCCGCGACAAATTGTCACTTGTCACCTGTCGCTCAAAAAGTTTTATTAAACAGAAATATGTCAAATTGTCGCGACAATCCGACATATTTGTAAATTTTCCACCGTGACAATTTTGTCACCAGTAAGTTTTATTAAACAGAAAAATTGTCGAATTGTCAATTTCTGACATATGTCGGACTTGTCGAATTGTCAGCTTTATTAAATAGGGCCCAGAACTCCACAATTGCAGTTGACGTTCACGTATAATCGGTGTCAAAAGTATGAAAAATAATGATCGTTTTCAAAATTATACATTTAATGAAAATGACTGATGACAGTTTTACGAAAATCGAACAATATTTTATTGAGCCTACTACGAGTATGTTATTACTTTGTTTTGGAAACTATTTTCTGAAAGTGATCATGTACTGTTGACGTTAGCTATACTTAAACAAAGGCAAATAAACATTATTACCTATAAACACTAACATAATAATATTTCTTTCGTCCATATTTATGGCGGAGGCGTAGAAACCAAACAATCGTAAGTAAGTAAAGCAAGTAGTTGGTATAATAAGCAAACACATTATTTTCCTTTTATGAGACTTTCAATGGAGAATAAAAGTGTGATGATGATGATTATTCTTTTTGAAACTAAAAGTAATATATTGTACATTGCTGTGATTATTGAACGAGATGTGTAGGTAGGAAAATTTTAAGAAGCTGATGTAATTTTCTCTTTAAAATAATTCAAGTTGTAAACAGCCAGCCTGACTGTAAATAAGCTTCAATTATGCTGCACTTTGCATGTATGGGGCATTACTCTTAAGTAATCCTGTGAAACATTCGAGAAAGAGGTACGCACGCAGTTTTAGTAATAAACTGAAATTCATTCTTAAAAGTACGCAAAGGGTCAAGTAATTCTCAATCACACACCCATATTTCATCTCAAAGTATCGATGTACCGAATCTTGAACTCGTCTGCCATTGCCTAGTACATAATATCTACTAACGATCCATACTATTTAGAGTATTTTTTTATCTAATGCATCAATAGTTCTTCAAAAAGTCAAATTTGGGATTGCATTAGTCATAGGATACAATTTTATGGGGGTCAGCTAACGTTCAATTCAAAGTGTAGTTGGAGCCCTTGCTCCACGGCCAAAATCTTGAAAAAAAGGTTCAAATGGTTGATTGAGCGAAGCTTTCATAAAAATAGTTAACATTATGTATTTGTTGCAAATAAAATTATCTACAGACTATGTTTATGACTTCATAGTTGGAAGTGATAATATATTGCCATTAATTATCGATTTTATGGACAGGACCATCTTATCGATGTCCTGTGGGCGGTCACGCATTGATGTTCTATCTGTAGAATAGGTGTCTACAGATAGAATCGATCGGCCTGCGATGTCTACTCAAACACAAGGTCATTTTAGCTGTGATCTTTTATAAGGTGGTAGGAGTGATATGGTATTGAATCAAAGATTTCAATGATGAAGAGTAGAGTTCAAGAGTAGTTTTAGCTATAGCGATACCGCTTAAAAGAATCGACAATATTTGTATGCTTGATATATTTTCTATCTATTTGCATACGTCAGAATGAGTTCCAATTTAACTAGAATATTTATTTATTGCTATGAATAATATATCGTCGTGGAACTTTTTCTGTAGATAATTATTTCAGATTAATCTGAAGAAGAAATCACGAACACAACAAAATTGCGTACATAAAGTTTACAAAATGGATGATGGAATATATAATTAAAGGAAAACAAAAATCGCAATTTGTGACCCCCTTGACATTTTGACACGAACTCGCCCTTTAGGAGGTTTCACCGCAACGTCACCATTGCCTATGAACTATACATTTTCAACATTAGAGTTGTCACTTGCACATTGCGGGCCACCCTCGAGCCATGGCGACCCTTCTTACCAGCAGACACACTACACTATAATTACTAACAGTGGTTCTCAGTAGGGTGAGATCATTTGCCAGTTGCGTAGCTGAATTTACAAACCGTAGATAAGTATATGTCTACAACTAAGCTAGTATTATTAGGTACTATTAGAAGATGAATTGTATCAATGTGCTCAGTTTTTTTCTATAGATACAATCAAGAATCATCTCAATTCAGATGGAATAGCTGTATGTTTCCAGAAAGCTAATTGCCAGTTATTATACAGAATGTTAGTGAAAGGAAAGGAAGAGAAAGGGAGCGTTTTCCTTATACCTTGTACCAGAGGTTGGTATCGTGTTGTCTGTGGTGGAAATATATGCAAAAACCCAGCACCGACCCGGCTAGCGTGGGAACAGAAGCCTCCCAACATTGGGAGAGACCTATGTCTAGTAGTGGATTGTGATGGGCAAATTGAATTAAATGGAAACCTTTAACTTCAACATTGACCGTGTATAAATTAACTTACCAAAAAAATTGTTAAACTGGTCATTAGTTGATACCCCTTGTTATCGTTTTCAGAACGGGTTGTTGTTCCCCTATCGCCCTGTATATAATATATAATGTATGAATACATGTCAAAACTTAACCAAAGTTACTTGGTTAAGTTTCAATATGTAGGTATTCATTTTATTGTACATCATAATTATATAAAACAAACATTTATTAACTTGCTTATACTCCTATAAAACTTGCCATATTCAAGTTGTAATTTGTTATAGAAGCGCTGTTCTGACAGATTATTTTTCTTTAAGGAAAAAATACTTCAGGTATTAGGTCGCCAGTTACTAATATCTTTCTGTCTTCTTTTGTCCAGGGTGCTATTGTTCGTCAGTTACCTTCCTTTTTTCATTCAAATGTGGTGAACATATAGCTGCATTACCATAAGAAAGCCAACAGATAACTTCCGAACAAAACTTATCTTTTTCGGCTTCCTCGACTTCTATATTGATTCATTATACATATTCAAAAAATATTCAGATAGTTCTAACTATATTGCATAGAGATATCTTTGTCGCACGTGTTTGACGTGCACATGATAATGAACAAAAATAAGTTATTAATAACTTAACTATGTAAGTTATAATCATAATTAAAAATAATTAAAACTGATCAACATTAGCAAAAGTTGACCTAGACAACGAATTAGTCGTTACAACTAAAAGTGTCTGAAACTCAAGTGTAAGCGATACACGCAAAATCTATTAAGTTTTTTGAAACATTTATTATGATGCTTGTTTTTTTATGCGAAAACTTTACCACCTGTGAGTTCTGTTATTTATTTTTAATCATCTACACTCAATCGTCAAACAAATTCAGGCCCTATACCTACTCGTATCTATTTGATCAAAATAAACGAGATATATATATATAATGAAGGTACAAGTTCTCCTGTAGAATAAACGGCATTTTTGAGTTGCCATCGTGGTGCAGTAATTTGTTTCACAGCAACTGTACAAGTGTAGATACGGTTTAATGTTATAAACCATTGATATTTAATAGTCGTTGGAAGGTATCCAGACGTATTTATCTCAACAGACGAAGTGACTAGCGATTAGGACCAAAGAGGTTCAAAACCACTCCGTAATGGGCTAAATATATGGACCCCGGTGAAGAATCTCAGTGTTTAACTTAATCCTTCTGTTACAGCAGGATTTGAACAGTAACACTGCCCTGGCCATCTGATAGATCCCGCTCGCCTTGGCAGTTAATGTGCAAGCTTATATTATAACGGCTGAGCTTTAGACGACAATTTTCATGGTTTTACCTTATTCACGGAGAATTTGTCCGACTTGTATGCTAACAGTTATATAAAAAATGCTAGTGGTTATCATGTCTCCTCTACTTGAAATATGATTGATATAAAAAGCGTTGTTGAGTTTATTTGGTTTAACCTCCGTCTGACTAGGGTTGCTAAGCGATATAGTATGAAAAGAAATATATATTAAAAGATCCCAGTCGCCTTTACCAACATCATGTTAGCAAAGCTATATAAGTAAGATTGAAATTGTGTATCGTCTAGAACTTAATCATTTGTAACCTCGAACGCCCCTTCACACATACAAGGTTAATTCATCAACCCTTTTTATTGTATTTTGAGGTTATGGACCTACCCATCTGGGCGCAATTGGAAGTCACTATGACGACGAAGATTAAATGTTAGTTGTTTGTTAATTAATATCACAAAAGCTACAAAAAAAATTGTACAGAATGCTTTTTGTTCGGTTAATATTCAACACCTGGTACCTATTGCGAACATTCTGTCCATCATACGTAGGTACCTGTATTTACTCTCAAGGAATATTTAGTCTTTAGCTTATCGAATGACCGTAACACTATGCTTATCGTTTACAGGCGACATCTGGGACATAGTACTATATGGATCTTCTCTCTACTAAAATGACATTCATTCTTTAGATAATTCGTGTGATACTATACATTATTGACGACCTCTGTGGCGTGGCGGTAGTGAACGAGAACGCTAAGCGCCTTCGATTCCCGCTCAATGCAAATATTTGCGTGCATGATATTCTGAATAATTGCATTGGTCGGGATGTTTCTATGTACAATTTACAAAAAAAGTATCTAAGTATGGTAAGCATAGCGGAACTATTTAACATCTGCACAACTTAGACCCATGTCTAGATTGTATACAGAAAGTACCTATAGAGACAGAAGAATATCAACGACAGAAAATAGATCCGCCTCCGTTACTTTTTCAGTGAGTCGGAGCGGAGATCTTACTCACTTTAGTTTGGTTTTTACGGGAGCGTCTATCGTCTGACCCCCCAACCCCAAAAATAAAGTCTTTGCAAGGAACTGGACTGTCAATGAGAATGTGTACCGTTTCGTAGGTGAAGTTGTCTGGGGCCCCGAAGAACTTAGTGAGGATGATCTCTCGTGACATTTACGAAGTTCAATAACGTTGGTCTCTAAGCGTATTTGATTAAAACGTACTATGGTATTACTTATTTAAATCTTTAGAATTGGATAACATGTTCAAAGAAGGCACTGTAATAGTTTGACTCCAAAGAATCGCGTCGTAACCATTCAAATTTAATGTCGGTAAAACAGCTGACTGTTTATTTGATACACAAGTGTTATTGTATTGTGTTGTGTTGTGTTAGATGCAAGGACCTCTACAAATTGATTTCACATTTCTTTGTTCGTAAGTATGGCGTTTATCCCAAAATAGCTGATAAATAAGTCCATAGTTCGCAGTTATTGCGGACTAAAACCCTCGCAACTTCGGAGATGTCACTCGTTCGTTGAGAACAGTTTCCTAAGAAGAGCTTCCAATCCTGCATACTAGCTGGAATACATTATGCAAAGTGGGTTGCTAAGCTGCAGACAAGGAGTAGAAACGTGTACGGCCAATTCACGAAGTTTTGATAATCAATCACTAATTTCAAAAAGAGTCGAGTATAATTTTTTAAAATGTGTGATTTTTTTCATCTATGTCTTGCCATATCTATTTATTATTTATTATAGGCTTGGGATAGTCATAATTATAGATTGAAAAGTGAAGTACGACCCTGTAAATAGCAGTACTTATAAGTAAGTAACAAGTACAGATCTTATTTCCTTTTGTTCCCTCTACACCACTCATACCAACATACATCACACTACCCTACACCGCCTTAACAAATAACCATCCCCATCAAGGATAACGTTACCATTGTATAGACAACGGAGCTCTTATTAGCTTACCTTTGTAATTGAAAAATAAATGATGTAAGTACAAATTAATAGGAGAATATGATGATGAGCGAATTTAATGGCATAAGCTCCACTCGTGTCTCAACTTTATAACAAGATGAGAACGAAGTGGGCGGAACGTCATCAGCTGGCAAGCAATTTAGCTAGGCTACTCGATTATCTGAAACGTGAAACAAACCACTCAAACACCAAGGAAAAATGTTGTTTCAAACTACAGGTGCGTTGTTTTTGGAAGTTTACTTAACGCCTTGCGGTGCGAAATGGTTATTTTTACCCTGTGCATTTCTCCTGTAATTTTAAATAAAGCCCTGTAAAGATGTTTTGGTCCTTTTAAGCCGTCTTTCCGCGATACAGATTAGGTACTTATGTATGACGCAATTCATTTACCTAAAGCCGAGAGAACAATCTGTGCAGAGCCTTTTACGATTCAAACCTAGTTAAAATTATAAATTCTCTAATTTTAAATGGGCAAATAAATAACTAGATAGGAAGAAAGTAATTTGTTCCAGATAATTTCAAACAACCAAATTGTCATTCCATGTTTTAATTCTCATTTATTATTCTCAAAGGAAAGATGAAGTTGTCTATCCTTCAGGTTTTACTATTTATGTCTGTCCGCCGAGATGCATCTTCGTAAAGCGTTACAGCTCAACAAACGAGTTCCTACATTTTAAGCACAAGTTTTTAGAGCTAATTTACTTCTTTGTAGCAGTCCCGCTTGTACTAACTCATTTATGAATCTTGAAAGAGATAGGTATTTTCGAAAATAAGGAAAACCACAGAGATCGAAGATAACAACTGAAGCTACTAACTAACATACTAACTAGTATTTAATGAGTACTTATTAAATAGTCCTGTAATCATTACTTTTTTTTTATTCATATACTAGAAGATACCTTTTATAATAAAAAAATATTCTCTATATTTTAAATTATAACACGATATATAGCACGGTTTTTCATGAAATCAGGTTCGTCTATTTTGTAATAAAGGCTATAGAAATCTCTTTTCTACTATTAAGCTATATCCTACTTCAGAATAAAACTCCAGAGGAAAACGTTTCAATGTTTAAGTGCTTTTTCTTCTTTTCTGAGGAAACGGTACAAGTACGCCCCAGCGTGGCAAGAAAGTATTAACAAAACTTTTTTAACGTTAATAAATCCGAGCGAGGACGACCGCAAAATGCAACTACTATTCAACAGCATTTGGTGCTTATAATCATAAAACCTTTCCGATTAATCAATTTTATGACGTCTAGATTTGCTTACAAAAGAGAGTCTATTTCAACACACGCCGATTATTATAACACTCACGGGGATATTGACCATGTTTTTTGGTTGTTTTGAGTACTTATCCAAAAGTGTGGAATGTTTGAGATGTTTCCATATTTATGGATTCTCGAAACAACCGGGTCTAACGCAGTGATATCGATAAGAAAGCAGCACGAATGTGACGCTTTGGTGTTGCAAACGTCCATAGGCCACGGTAACAACTTTCTATCAGGTGGGCCGCGTACTTGTCTGCCATGTAAGTGGTATAAAAAAACTACAGAACTTAGAACTTCAGATGGCAAACAGCGCGGCGAAATATCAAAGTTCTACCGCATCTTAGTGAGGCTAGGAGTCCGACTGAGTTGGAAAAAGCCTCAGAAAATGGTGAGTTGAGTACACTACATAAATACAAAACACTGTCAATGTAGAAAGAAATATCCAACATAATTCTATACAATAATAGTAACAATCACGAATTGACCTTGGATTTCATTGATGACTGGTCTAAGAGAGCAGGCTTTAAATTTTCAAAAACTAAATCTGAATTTATGGTCATGTCTAATAAACGATTTAAAACCAGAAATATACAGTTGAACTTAAATAAACATAGCATTAAAGAAGTTAACAAATTAAAAATTTTAGGATTAACATTTGATAAAAAGATGACTTGGATACCGCACATAAACGAGCTTAAATCTGAATGCTACAAGAGGTTAAATATAATAAAAATCCTATCTTCCAAATCATGGGGATCCCACAAGAAGTGCTTAATAAACACATATCGTGCCTTAATAAGACAGAAAATAGATTATGGATCCGTAGTTTATGACTCAGCAAAAAACGTACACTCAGTTCACTAGAAAGCATTCAAAACACTGCCCTTAGATTAAGCATTGGTGCTTTTAGAACAAGCCCTATTAAGAGTATCTTGGCTGAAGCAGGAGAAATGCCTTTAGAATATAGGAGGAAGGAACTAGTTATTCTATACGTTATTAATATATTATCTCAACCCGATAATCCGACTTTTCATAATTATAATAAAACAACAGCTGTGAATACAGAATATGTGCTACAGCCGCATTTATCACAACCGTTGAGAATAAGAACAACTAAGTACTTAAATGAAATTAACTCTAATATCCCTAAAACTTTTATTAAAAAATTACTCACGATTGGCCCATGGGAAAGCTTAGATCTGCCTATTAACCTTGAACTATCAAAAAACTACAAGGATGATACTCCTCAATACGTTTACAAGACATTATTCTTAGAATTAAATAGTAGGTTCTCCGATTGTAGGATTTTGTATACAGATGGGTCAGTTAAGGATGGGAAGTCGGGGTGTGCAATAGTATATGGCAATAACTGTTACCGCTATAGACTTGGAGATTATAATACCATTTTTAGTTGTGAAGCAATAGCTATCCTTAAAGCATTAGAACTGATAAATAGTGATACAAATGTAGATAAATATATAATATACACTGATTCCAAATCATGTTTAACAGCCTTATAGAATATAAATAATACAAATACCCTATTTATAGAAATTAAACAAAAAATTATAAACCTACTTAAAAATAACTACAAATTAGAAATTATATGGATTCCAAGTCATCAAGGGATAGTGGGTAATGAAAAAGCGGATAATGAAGCGAAGCAAGCAATAAATGAAACTGAAAATTGGCAAGCAAATAGGTCAACCCCAGACGAGCTAAAAAAATATTTTAAACATAGAATTAAAGTTACTTGGGACCGTCATTGGAAAGCAGAAAATAATACAAAGCTACATAGTATAAGAACATCTATATTTGATAAATCCCCTAATGATTTTACATGTAGAAAAGATCAAGTGATAATCACCCGTTTACGTATTGGACACACAAATTGGACGCATGTCCACCTAATTACTAAATCTAATAGAAATAAATGCAAGTGTGGACTAGATGTGACCGTCAAACATCTATTAGAAGAATGTACAGCATACCGTAACGAGAAACAACTATGTAACATTCCAATTAAATTACAGGACTGTTTGAATCAGAAAGGATGTATGCAAACTTTAAGTTTTCTGAAATTGATTAATGTTTACGAACTAATGTAAGAATTAAGATACTGTAGTATTATAATAGATTACTTATTGTTAAAGTGGTCGTTAATGACCTGAGTTGTTAAAAAGCGACCTTAAATAAATAAAATAAAATAAAAAATCACGAATTGCAGAATTCGCAATGCTTCATAATTCAAAAAAAAATCTAATTATTTTGATACAAATTTCCAATTCTAACAATGACTTCGGCAATTTCAAATTCGGAATAACGTTTTCCAGATCAATTACATAACACTACGGATTTTAAATTAATTATACTGACGAAATTTGTATGTATTACAATTCGTATTTACGGGTATCGGATAAAAAAATATCATGTTCTTGATAAGTTGGTGTTTTGTTTTATAGAGAAATTATTTATATGGATTTTTTTAATTCGAATTTTATATATTGTGTTCCCCCTGGCTGATGGTACCGCAACCCGTCCGATAGTAAGCTTGGGTTTTTATTTGTTTCCGCGTGTAGCTACATCAATTTGTCTAAGCCACCGCTGAAGCGCAGCTCAAAAGTAAGCTTGTATAGACCTGTGCTCTCGGTACAATTGCAGTGTGTTAGACTTGACCTACATCTAGTTCAAAGGAGAAACCGAGTTAATGTTATTCTTGTCGAATTGTCTAATTGCACTGCAGTAGGTGGAAACTAGTTGAAAATGTAAGTATACATGTAAGTGATACTAAGAAATGCAACGAAAGTAAAGTAAGATGGAAATTATATTAATTCTTAGAAGTTGTGGTAGACTCCATAGAAAGGACTATCACGAGACATTGCTATACAGTAAACTGCCATTACAAGACGGCTCAGTAAATATTTACTTTGAATTTCTAGGTACAAAGCACACTTACTTATATTTAGGTACCTACAATACAACAATAAATACGAATACTAAAATCGCCCTAAATTATTTAGGCAAGCAGAAATTGTAAATAAGTAAATACATTTCTACCGTCGACAAAATAATAGTCTTGTTCTATTTTAAATGTTTCTTCATTAAACTAACTGTTATCCGAGGCTCCACCTGCGTAGAACACTGATCCCGTTCCCGCAATCTATTAATGAGAGCCTAAGTCATATCTTCCTTCACAAGATTTCAAAATTGAGATCTGATTAAGCTTAAATAAGCTCGCCCCTTATTACGTGGGACCAAAACTCATAGTTGGTGAAATGTGGGTGTTTAATACACCTTTGCCAACCCCTTCGTGGATCCTGCGGCCTTCGGCGGCCTGAGCTGTTTTTTTCCATTTTGTATGTCCACTTCGTTTGGGGGGTATTTGTATTATTTTTATATAGGTAGGTATACACGTTCCATACCAGCCATACTGTGGTAGTTAAAAACTAGGGATGTATCAGTCTGTCGTATTATACTAAACCATACCCATCATCATCATCCTTTTGTTTCCCGGTTGGATCCGAAACTTTCAACTCGGAGTTCTGGATCCGCTTTCCGGCTGGGTCTCTTCCACTACGCACGGACTTGCGTATTGATAATCGTAAGTCCATTGACACGCATATCATCCTCCATGACGTGACACGAATACCAATCACTATACTCTCTAAGTTATAAACTAAAGCTGAGTGGAAACTATGACGCTCAAAAATTGCAACTGATATTTCAAATTGAAGACATTTTGAAACTCTGACGATATGAAAAACAGACGTTTTGAAACTCTGGCATTCTGGGATTAATTACAAAATTCCTTGTACATAACAGTTGCCGCTAACAAAAGAATAAATTGGTCCTATATTTAATTACTAACTTATGTAATTAACCCTCAAAAGCTGTACTGCTTACCACGGAACATTCATTGAAAGTCTGAACTCTTACGATTCAGTCCATGATAAACATGAGATTTGGCAATGAGTCTTGGTGGAACCTTCTCTTGATATCTTCTATTGAAGCTATCTGGCAACTTACCTGTATTGCCTTCTATGTAACCAAATATGAACAAGTATAATATTGTATTGGTTCTATAACTGCCAAATACATAGAATTACTAAACTTTTTGAACATATATCTCTTATAACCGCAACTACACTATGTTAAATAATTAGGTAGCTGAGCCATTATTTATTAGAGCCCTCAAAAGGTGTGACCACCAAGAAAACCCGCTACAAGTTGGCTGTTGGTAACAAATTTATTACGCTACCTCGTATTTTTGCCCAAATATCTGTTCCATAAAAACATACCAGTTGAATTTATATAGGTACTTACATGCTACAGTAATGATACAAAGAACAATTTAATACACAACTGGTACTGTCAGATTGCTATCTACTGAAGCATTAACGATAATATTGCAAACTATATTCCTCAAAGAAAATGAAGATGTTACGGTTAGTTGAGTTTAGTTTTAATCATATAACGGTAAATATAAATGGATGTTACAAACGAAAGATCAGCCAACTCGTTATTAAGGTACTATGCGACTTATACAAGTTTTCTTTGTACAGACTTGATATCTGACTCCTAGCGGCCGAAGGCATCATTATACCCGGATCTTCGCCTCCCGTCTCTCCGACAAAAAGACAAATTCAAACTTGTAACAATGAACAGCCTGCTCCGATTTTATCCGCTGCTTTTTGTTAAAGGAATAATTAAAATGTATATAAAGTTAGTGAATGAATTGAAGTTTAAATATTTATTAAAACTATTAATAGGTTGGCATTATAAATTTTCTGAAGTTATTCAAATAAACCTGTTTATAACAGTAAATCAATCTGACAAAACGCAAACTCAATAGTTCAAAGCCTCAAACAATTTACTCCGTTCGGCAAATTGTATTTTCTTTTGAAAAGAAAAGTAATCACTTGAACAAGAAAATGCAATTTGCAGCTTGAACTGAATAACTAAGCATTTCTACAAAGTATGAATTTTTAAATCTATTGCCTAGTCTGCACTCAGCACCAAAGCCCGGCTCCACATTCTTTGTTAATCAGCCCCTTATTAGGATTGACCAACCGTAGCGAAAACATGCGCGTTCGTTTTAGCCGACACCTCCAAATTGATTTAGTTACACTCCAATTATTTCTTCTACTTTAACCAATTGAGAAAAACAGATTAGTTCACATTATAAGTGTGAAGACGTAACGTGACATAGGTGCTAAAGCCTATATTTTAAAATTCCTTCTTAAAAAAATATAAATAATACTGGTAATACATACCTACCGGCTCAACATAGGGGTTTTGCCATTAGCCATAAGTCATTTGCAATTAATATCAGAAGGCTTATTTAAAATTAAACTCAACGTAACGATGAAAAGAGAAACGCAAAATAGCTGGCACGCAATTAGCTTCATCATATTATATGAAGCATCCACGAATATCTGTGGAAGCATCAATGGAATCTTGAAAGCCAATCTATTGGCGTGGCGGTAGTGAACGCGACTGCATTATTTTATTTATATGCATGAATATTATTAACACTAGTCTGGTCGTGCCTCAGCGAGCACGTTAGGCTTCGACCCCATTTGGATGTATATGGATATGCCAGTCGTTACGGGTAGTTGGACTTGGAGCCATAATAAATCCAACAACTAGTCTAACTGCAGTATGTACTTCTATATCGCCAATAGGTTGTGAAGACCACATGGCCGTCGCTTTAGAGTGGAAAAAGCGGACCCTGGACTCCGAAGTGACAGTTTCGGATGCGACTGGAATTACCACAAGGCCGGTGATGATTAATGGAATTTATTAGATGAGTATAAGGTTGGGAGACTAGGTATATAATACAGGAATATTACATATATTTATCGTAAATCGTCGGGTTATTGCAAGAACTCATTAACTGCAAAAAATCACTAAATACGTTTTTATTTATAGTGGACTTCATTTGGCACATTCTACAAAACGCAAAAACTCACTTACTTCTATCTATTCAATTTTAGGCCTTATGACCTTGCTATGAAGTCCATAACTGCAACTTTGGAAATCAGGCATTTACGAAACATCACGAAGCTGCACAAGTTATTTTTATTAAATAGATAATTATTAAAATCACAACATACATATTAAACAGAACTCATTTTCACCATGTAATTAACTTTATCTAAACAAGAGTAGAATAATATCTTAGAATTTGGATCGATAAAGTTCATTATTTGTACTTAATTACTTTCTGTTATGAATAATTGATCATAAGTACACAATAAGTAATCTTAATGAATTTTATCGAAAGGAATTTTATGTAAAATATCATGATTTCAATTATTTAAGGTATTCCTAAAATTATTTATTGTTTTTAATTACCTACTTTTTATTTTCCCAATCGCATAACTTAATCTTAATAGCTCGCAGGAGGCCATCCCACGCTTCGTCTACCGATACGCGGTCTCCATTCGAGAACCTTTCGTCTCCAACGGCCATCTGTTCTTCTTGCTACGTGTCCCGCCCACTGCCACTTCAGCTTGCTAACCCTGTGCTATGTCGACCACTTTTATTCGTCTGCGGATCTGCTCATTTCTGATTCGATCTAGCAGAGAGATTATGAGCATAGCCCTTTCAATAGCTCGCTGTGTAACCTTGAGCTTTCTTATGAGGCCCATAGTGAGGGTCCACGTCTCGGCGCCATAGGTCATCACTGGCAACACGCACTGACTAAAGACTTGTCTTTAAGCACTGAGGGATTTTGGACGAGAAGACACTGTATAACTTACCGAACGCTGCCCAGCCGAGTTGGATTCGACGATTGATCTCCGCCTCGAAGTTTGATCCGTCTAATCGGACCATCTGTCCAAGGTAGACGTCTACAACTTCGAGGGTCGAGCCTCCAACTGACACTGGGGAAGGCCTTAGAATATGAGCATTCGCCATAACCTGGGTGTTGCCCATATTTATCTTGAGGCCCACCTGTTGAGAGACTCGGTTGAGGTCGTCGAGCATTGTGTTAAGATCCTCCAGCGATCCTGCCATGAGAACGATATCGTCGGCAAAACGAACGTATGAATGTGGTCTACGGTACCTTTTCGGAAACCGGCTTGTTCGGGCGGCTGGAAGTCATCAAACCTGCGTTCGAGACGATTCGTGATAAACCTCGAAAACAGCTTATAAACATGGCTCAGAAGCGAGATGGGTCTGTAGTTGTTAAGAGAGACTTTGTCGCCTTTTTTGAAGAACAAGATCATCACGCTTCTGTTCCATGCTTCCGACGTAGTACCTTCGAATAAGACGGAGTTGAAGAGCTTCTGAACGACTTTAAGAATCGGTGTTCCACCCGTAGTCAGAAGTTCCGAAGTGATTCCGTCTTCTCCTGGTGCCTTGTTATTTTTAAGCTGCTTGAGGGCCACCCTAATCTCGTATAGGGTGATGTCCGGGATATCCTCGGTGTAGTGTCACGTTAGCTTAGCTCTTGGATTTTTAACCGTACCAGTAGCAGGCTTGGTGACTGAGGTATAAAGCTGTCCATAAAACCCCTCGATCTCCCCCAAAACATCTGCCTTAGTCGACGCGACACTGTCGTCCTTCCTCTTCAGCTTTGTCAACTGGCTCTGCCCAATAGACAAGTCTCTTGCAAACACTTTGGAGCCTTTATTTCACTCAATCGTTTCCTTAATACACTGAGTATTAAAGGCACGGATGTCGTGTTGCAAAGACTGCTAGATACGTTTATTGAGCTGCCGATGTGCTTCAGCGTCATTGGTAGACTGCAGCCTCATAGAGCGTCGTTCGGCCATGAGTTTGAGGGTGTGATCGGTGAGCTTCTGTGGTCTATCTCTTCGACGGTGCCTGAAGAATTTGGAGCCCACTGAATGGACAGTTTCAACCAACCTGTTATTTATCTCGTCCACTTTACTGCATTCTTATAGGCAAGAGAAGCGATCCGAAAGTTCGAGTTGAAAGCTCTCGGGGTACTGTATATGAGAAGCTCTAGGCCGGAGCGTAGACCTCATCAGACGGGATCTCTCCAGATTAATATTTAATGTGCCTCTAACCATTCGGTGATCACTTCCAGTTTTCACCCCATGGATCACTGAGAAATCATTGAATATCCGTCTATGCATCGTCATGGTGAAATCAATCTCATTTTTGGGACGACTACCGGGGCCCATCCAGGTCCATTTCCTGTGAGGCGACTTCTTAAAGAAAGAGTCCATCATAAAGAGTCGCTCTTTCTCAAGAAAGTCGGCCAGCCTCCAACCCCTTCGGTTACGCTTCCCATACCCATATTGCCCCAATCTCAACTCGTTATCACCTCTCGTACCCAGTTTTGCGTTGAAGTCCCCCATAACAACACTGAAGTGTGATTTAGAGGCATGTATGGCTCTACTAATGTCCTCATACATAGCCTCCACCTCATCATCTGGTCGTGTCGAGGTCGGTGCGTAAACCTGAATAACCTTCAGCAAGTATCTCTTGGACACTCTGAGTACCAGGTACCCTGCTCGACACACTCGTGATGGATATGATGTTATTTATGAGGGACCTATGGACGATGAACCCGACACCAATTTGCGACTTCTCGTCGCCCTCGCGGTAGTAGAGACTTCAGGGTTATTGTGTCTTCTCCCTCTCTTCGGACTTCGGATAACCCAACGATGTCCCAGTGCAACTTGCTCAATTCTTCGTCCAGCTCTGCTAGCTTCTCGTCTGTTTTCATTGTGCAGATGTTGTGTGTCACCAGCGACAACCTACATTTGCATCGGTTGTCCATTGTGCATGCTTTGGTCGTCTGATGGAGGGATCCCGCCCGGCGATTCTTAGCACCCCTAGTCCCAGCGCATAATATTATTATTATGGATAATTTTTGAGACTATGTAAGTTGTCGCTAGTATCTAGGTATTTGCAACATTTATAATTTGCTATTGTGCGAATATCTAAGTGCTTATGACAACTGTTAAGACAAATTTTATTTTTCAGTTTATTTTGTCATGTTTATTAAGCTTCCAATTGCTTATTGATTTAAATTAGCTCTGTTTATTACCTCTTTATTCAAAGACTGAGAGTTTTATAAGTTTTTTGTGATAAAAAATTGTTATTTTAATTGTTAGGAAGAATTGAATTAGTTTTTCATAGGACTAGCACTGTTATGTTTAGGATAATATTGGTTATCCCTTTTATAAAATAATAATTTGATTAGATTTTCGTTGTTTTATTATAAATTAAGAAATAATTAAATCACATACCGAACAGACTTGCAGTAGACAGAAGTCATTAGCTTTCTTTTTAATTTTTTAAAAAATAAATGACTTTGTAGGATTACTGACTATCGCTTGTTTTAATTAATATAACATTTAAGCTAATCGAAAAAATTAAATTTTTCATCCCCGTCATTAATATAAGGATGCTATGGGCAAATCAACATAAATCGAACTAAAATACCGTTTATCTCAGAATAGTGAATTGGTCACATAATGACTTCTTGCAATAAGCCGACGAAATAATGTGTTTGATTCCACCCTCACAGTGAATGGCAAACGTATACGTATGTTATGTTGCATTACGCCCTCCGCTCCGTAGCGAGGCGGTAGTCAACGCGATTGCTACGCAACAGGCGCGGTTTCGATTTCCGCTCAGTGCAAATATTTGTGTGCATGAATATGAATATTTGCATTGACCTGGGTATTTCTATGTAGGTATAATATAAATGTATTTACAAAAACAAAAGAAATGTAATTTATGGGTCTAGGTGGCGTTGTGTAGATTGTGCTAGAATATTTCATTATTATTATTATTATTTTTTATTAGAAACTGGTGAAGAGGATTGAAAAGCTAAGATGGCTTGGACACGTAAAAGAAACGAGTACCTACTGTGCGAATGACACACCAAATATGTAAGGCACAGACGAAGCGGTCAATCTCGGAACATACACTGATGCAATTAATGATATATTACAAATACACAGAAGCATTCGAAATGTGCGGTTTTCGATGAAGCCCGAGAAGTACATAACGAACTATTATCTCTGCCTGCTCTCGTAGGCTTCCAAGAAATTTTATCATTATAAAGCAATTCCAACACTACGTGTACCTAAACACATTGCGGGAAGCAGTTTACTGAAATCATTTTATAGTCATGATCGTTCATCCACGAGAAGCTTCAAACTTTTAAATGAAATGAATTTATTTTATTCAGCCGGCTCACCCTTAGGGAGCACCCAAAGTGTAGACTCTCGTATAAAACGTATTTTTTACAACAACGATAGGGACTATCGTGGTAAACGGTTAGTCCCCATCAGGTAATTTTAACTGCGTTGCGGTGAGATGTGAGATTGTACTCAACATGGACATGAAAACGATTCTCTGCTAGTTTTAAACCAAAAACTTATATATAAATACCAACCTGTAAAAATGTATAGTAGGTGCATATAAGTAACGCTGCGATATCATATTGCCACCACTGTACTAGTATTTTACATTGCAAATACTAAACAATTTTCAAAGAATTTCATACAGCCAAAATGCGGTGAAATAATACAGCAGAAGCATGAAACTCTGCAATGGTACTTACGAGACCACCCGAATAAGTGCTTCCTGCGTGGTTGAAGTGATATGGGAACCAAGGAGCTGCTACGTGATTAGAGTCTCCAATTAGATGTGCCTCATAACAGACATTTTGTGCCGCGTACTGCATAAATTTCTTTTGACATAGCGGTCACACATCCTCATTCTTCGAATAAATACTGTTTTATATTAATATTTAAAAGAAATGTGAGTTATAGTTTTATTATGACAAGATGTACCTGTATGAAGTTTTATTACTATGGATAATTAGGAATGCGATAGACAATACAGAACGTATAACACAGAAAGAGATGGATAGCTGGAGTGATATCACTAATAAAAGACCACTAATACGTATATGATCTTCCACAAATGCAAAGCGGTAAGTTCGATCCCGAACTAATTTCTATAGTGTTGTTCGCTTTGTCGCCGCGGTAGCCTAGTGGTATGGGTAATGGACTGCTGAGACGATGTCTCGAGTTCGATCCCAGGTTACCATGGCACACACCAATGACTTTTCGATGCTTTTCGAAGTTATGTGTGTATTTATCGTAGGTTTACAAGTGCCCGGTTAATGGCAATAGGCTCGCCACCTGTTACATTGGGACCTAAACATAAACTGGCGAAATGTGGGTGCTAGCACCTCTGCCTACCCTTTCGGGGATAACGGCGTGAGTTTATGTTATGTTATGTTATGTTATGTTCGCTTTGTCATTATTCATCGCCCGCTAGTCTACTTATACTATACCTGATATAATAGCATTTGTTATCTGGGGTTTTAATAAACAAGTCTCTTACAAGTACGAGTATCTTGAGTTAGCAAAATGCCTTTACTGCGTAGTTGACCTTTTGTAATAGAAATACTTCAAACTTGACTCTACTTTGCAATGTGTTTTATATTGCAATTTACTTACTAAACTACTTAGTCTGTACACTACATAATCATATGTTCTATCGTAATAAAATTAACGTTTTTAAATATTACCGGTCTAATTTAAAAAAAAAACACGTCCATATTGTATAATTGTATGCGCCGATAGACGATTGACAATAGGCACTAGTCACCCCTCGCATGCGAAACGGCAACGTAGCAAGGTATCTAATAACTGCTCCAGTAGGGTGTAAACAGCAGAGGGTTGACTAGCAGGGGTGCTCATCTTTCATTCCCCACTTTGATTTCACATAAGTAAAATTAATCAATATTTTATATTACGAAGCGTATGGTCGACGCTTCTCGTGACCAGAAGTCTGGCTTCTTCTTAGGGCAGAGAATAAGCATTACCATACAACATGGCAATGCTGCCAGTCTTCTGGGAACTTTATCACAAAAGGCATGTGTCGAAGAACTCCATGACGAGTTTACTTTTTAATCTATGATTTGTTTATGGTTATTTCATTTTCAGTTTTATTGAATAATGAATTTGGACATAAAATGTTGATATTTAAATTATGGTTTAAGTTTTTGAAATATAAATTTTGACAGTCGTAGTCTGCTCGTTATTACATTTCAAATTGTTGGTACTTTTAAAATTGATTAGTATAATTTTATATTTTCTTAGCTGAGATACTGTAAATATAGCTGGAATCTAAATCCAGCCGGTTTATGTCGCAGTCCCTACAATAATAATATGGTAAGCTTACAATTTACGAACAGATTAGATATGGTAGATTAGTTGAATAAATTTAAAATGGTTCACTACTGTTCGTAATACAGTAAATTGAAGTTTTGCTACAGAAAAGTGGTTTCCAGGTTCATGTTACTAATTTTCAGATTTGATTATAATTTTGTTTATACGTAAAGTTCTATTTGAACGAGATTTGCCAACAGAGAAAAAAAATGCCCTATAATATGGCTACAATTTTGACTGTATTGACACAACAAATTGAAAGAGCAACTTGCAACTTACAAATGATCGGACGAAACTTTCTAATTGGTTCCAAAATCGTGTGTTACTCGTGAAAATTATATATCCATATAAACCCTTCAGTAATTTCGTGTACGGACACGTATGCATAAATATAGGCATGTGTAGCATTGTTTAAGTATCTATATAAAGTTAACCAAATCGTTCATTCAATTTATAATAGCCTGTAATTATTGATTGATTTAAGAGAGATACAAGAAATGCATATTATAGATTAGGCTGACAAAATATCACACCTAGTCACAATAGTTCGATGTCTACAGTACAGTTAAAAGACTACTGAGACTCTTACGTATGTCTCAAAAGTCCTGCAGTAGACGTCACACGGACCGTTGAATTGAGACGCTTTTTGATCAATTGTTCGGTGTCAATGAAACACATTAAACCTACAAGACCACAAAGGTACAACATGCACATTGAAAATAGAGAAAAACCTATTTGTCGATAGAAACACAACACTATGCAAATATGAATGTTTTGTAGCGGGTTCTGTGTGACCCGAAGTGTGGAGAGAAATCTCAATATATCCGAACCGCTTACAAACCCTACCATTGCATAATCATTGCCTTTTGTAAGATAGTTGTCGAAGTGTGAAAAGTACTAAAACATACAGAATGTATTATCATGTCATCTGTGGTCCGAATATATACGTCCCTAATCACGTTGAGTAAAGTACTTTTTTCAAATATATCATAAATCATAACACTAGTAAGTTATCAGTTATATAATCAATTTCAATAATTTTGTACTAAGTTATACTTCAATTCCGGCGAATCCGAATTTGATATCGGGTTTGTTATAAATTTTTTATTAATATTCATACCAGAAGGGCGGAAAATTGGGAGTAATATCATGCATTGGGAGAGGTCTATGTACAGCAGTGAACTGCAATAGACTGATTGATTGATTGATTGATTAATGTAAACTAACTATACATCACAGATCACATAGCCTAGAGTTAACAATTTTCTATTGGGAGTGGTGGTCAGGGCCAAAAGGAGTATTTTACTGAAGACGCGATGGCATGAATGGGTGGCGGCATTATCGGGTTTACATCAACTCAACACAAACTTGATAGTGATGTTTTCACAACTACTGACAGATCTTGGCAACACTGCCAAATGCCGCAGGGAGCTACCCCTTTAAACTGAACTAGTCGACCCCCTAGAGACTACTACTAAGTAGAGGTAAGATTAAACGTAGAAATGTAGTATTATGTAGCCTTCAGGCCAGAATTGAGGAGTCCGCTGAGTCATAAAAACGGGAGGATGTTGATCCTTGCCTGTTACATTCAAACATTCGATTTGTCTCGCTACGCCTAAATCCTCAACTCCAAACTAAGAAAGCTTACTTACTTACACATCTTAGGTATCTAATGAGTTTTCTCAAAAGTATTTTTTGTTATAAGAATTTTTTTAAACTGTTAGTTTATTATAATTTCATCAAAAATATACTAGGAGACAAATATTGATTGAAATTGTATTGTCATCCCAACTAAAGCTATACAAATATCAAATATCAGGTCAGTCACTTTACAGGCAGGGCGTAAAAATCATTTATAATTCTATAAAAAGACTCACCAATAAGCAGTTCAAGCTAAG
The DNA here is from genome assembly GCA_963691645.1 of Pelosia muscerda. Lineage (NCBI taxonomy): Eukaryota > Metazoa > Arthropoda > Insecta > Lepidoptera > Erebidae > Pelosia > Pelosia muscerda. The sequence goes on along the minus strand of OY829098.1, from coordinate 11,762,429 downwards.
TAAAACCGTTTAAAAATAAAGTATTATACCTCCAAGTCTAATGGAGGTCAATTAGATCACCCTACAATAGCAAAAGCTCCCGTTCTAATTAATAGCGACTGTGATTCAAAGGACTGTCAAGACAAGTTGCACTTTACATCTCCATTCAAAATGGTTCCGTACGGCTCACAAACGATGGTGAGAAGTTGAGAACCCGTTAGATTATGTTATCAGGATTTGCAAACAGAGAAATGTAACCTGCACTCTGGTACCACAAAGGTTTTTGACTATCTATATGAGATTTGCAGCTGTTGAAAATATAGGTAATATACCTATTACCCGTGCGAATAGATATATGCGAATAATGGCATGTTAGTATTAACACAGATTTTGCCTGGCATTATCTAGATAGGTACATCATTTGATAATTTAAAAAAAATACTAATTTCTATATTTTTACTTTGAGGTGTGAAAGTGTCATTAATTCTGCAGCTAGGTAAGGTTATCGGGCATCAAAACAGATAGGTATCCTCTCTGAAACTGTAGGATGATTAAGAAGAAAGAAGCACGTACGTATGAGTTATAATAACATTAACATATTATTCTGTTATAAATATTGCATTCACGATATCAAATTTATATTCAAATAGATATCTTTTTCTGCTTTACGCCGAAGGCAATAAGCGGACGCAGCCGTACTTGTAATGTATTCACGTTACAAAGGAGTTTCGGTTTACATAGAGATATGAGTATTAACGCTTCAGTTGATTTTTTAGGGTTCAGTAGGTATGTTAAAAGTTTTATCAGCTTAAGTACGTGTACAAGAATTTGAAGATGATTTGTTAAGGACTCTTTTATTTTAAGACACCATTTCGACTATTTCGTAAACTAATTCATGAAAGGAATTGATTATAGTTTAGTTATTTTATAGTACAGACCTGTAAACAAAATATAAGAGCACTGATCTGCTTTAGAGTCGAAACACCAGAAAAAACTTAATAAAGACATATTATAGCAAATCGTTTGTATTCGGGATAAATTTCACTACTTGTATCAGATTTTTTCATGCAATTAGGAGCTTTCATGACTTGTCATCTTTAGAAAGATATGCAGCTATAGCAATACTACTTAACATTATGCCGGGCTATTTCAGACTGGGTCACGTAACGTAACTAAACGTTGTACTAAAAGTGAATGAAAAGAACCGTGTCGAAACCAAACGACTTCGTTTATCTCTTATGGCATACGTCTTGTCAAACCTAACTTCTGCTAAAAATTATTTCCTGAACGAGACTTGGAGGGCCAAAGTGAACTACAGCATAGTATGTATAGAACGATTTGACTACTTAAAGATACATACATTACAGATAACACGGAGGTAGGACACGACGGTATCTCCCGTCCGAAATGAGCTGTCCAACTGGGGAAGTACCTCCGCCCTACAGAAGACCGAAGGTCATAATAACCATCGTGTTATGTTCCCGCCGGTAAGTAGGGTAGCCAGAGCTCACTGTACTCCTCCTTCCCCTCCCCTTCCTAGCCTCCCCACCCCTTCCCAGCTCTCCCCCTTTCCCTTCAGGGTGGGCGCGTGTGTGACACCCTTAGTGTTGCACACGTTCATAGGCCACGGTGGCCGCTTTCCATCAGGTGGGCCGTGTGCTTGTCTGCCACCTACGTAGTATAAAAAAAAAACATACTATCATCATTTTCATCATACGAGCTGCAAGACCTGTTGCATCTAAAACTTATACTTTGGAGGCTAACAGGGGCAATTGCGTCCATATAACACGATTTCTACCTTACCATTAGGTTCTATTACAAACTACGTTTATTTTCATGGTCGCTCCAGGAGGTCAGGGTTCTCTTTCCCACTTAAACTAAAAGAATAATGGAAACACCATATTCCTTCTAAAAGTATCATGGTCACTAACATCATTATTAAAGACATTGGGATAATTACAATAATGTTCGGACTTTTCGATATTTTGACAATGTAGGAAGTACCATGACTTCTACACTGTTAAATTCGTGATCATAGCGGTTACAACAGCACCGAAATTTCGGAAACTCCAAACAATACATAGTAAATATCCTGATATGTCGAATAATAATGGAGACACTAGGGATTCTAAATATACCATTGACGAGCTTAATTTGTAGCTGTTTCCCTGTTAAGCGTCGAACAAACCTCTCCAATAGCTAAACGTCCTGCATTGGTATTAATAAATGCATAGTATTTTGTCAATTTGCCAGCCAACAACTTCGGTCATCAATAAGGCATACCGTCAGCAGATTGAAACTGAGTGCTATTCCTGATACATACATCTAAATGTATGTATGTAAATGGGCCAATCGACCGTTACTGCCCTAGTCGGTAAACTGTAAAGTGTCCAAACGGTCAAGACAATAGGATAGATAGCTGTTTGTCTGTCCAGTCAAATCAGTTCATTTTTATCGAAAGTCAAACTGATGTGCTTTATGGAAACTTGTATGACATAATGGGGTATGATATCGTTTTAATTTATGATTAGGATCAAAGATAAAACTACACATAAAAAAATTATAAAGTAAGACATATAATTCTCGCTAAAACTCGAGAACGGCTGGACCGATTTGGCTAATGGCTGGCTAATTTTGATCTTGAATTATTAGTGTAAGTCCAGAGAAGATTTAAAAATTTCACTTGAAAGAAAATAATATCAGAATTTAGCTGATCATTTTATCTCTACCTACCCCTGGATATCTATTCACCCCGATTTACGGTATTTACTCAATTTAAAAGGAATGTAGGTAATGCGCAAGGATACATTTTATGATGATATTTGTACAGTTTACGAGTGATCCTATATAACCTAAGAATTTAAAAGCGTTTTAAGATAAGATAGGCACCAAAATCAATTAATGCTAAACTTGCGCTATTACATTTTAATTCATTTAATTGAGTACAATTTTTTATGTATTCACTGGGGAATTCAGACGTGGCAGGTTCCTTCTACATTGAAGAATCCGACGGGCAGTCTCACACGTAAAAAATAAAAGTTACTGGTAAGGTCACGCATGTGCAATCTCGCGGACCACGCACCGTGGAAAAAAGCTCATACGTGATACAGCAGATAAGTTCATAATAATAAATGCCTCCGAGACTGCGTCTGCATCAATGAAACCTCGCACTGTGTAGAAGTACAAAATCGTGAATAACTGTATCCTAATTTTTCTTCTTTTTTATCGTATGCAAAATCGCCACGGACACCACCTCCGTCAAAGTTGGTGGAAGTGATTATGTCGGACTCGAACCGAATAAAACGCACACCATAGGTATTTTATTGCCGTAGGTGAGATTTTACAATACATATTTCTCGTACCCCGACAGATGCAACTACAACCTGCATTGCGCAGTAGAGTATAAGTATATGCCGCCAGTATTCATGCCGTGTTGATGAAGATGATGATGATATTATAATTTATCGATAAACAGCTGAATATACCTACAATTCAACAATTAACATGATTATTACAGCACAGCTTGCCTTATAAGTTACCGTGTAATTAATTAGTTAGGTATTATTAGTTGATCGAACAACAAAGTTTTGGCAATATTCTGTGGTAGGGCGTAGGTAACCAACACTTTAATATTTAGGGTTTCGAGTTCCGTATCCAACTCATAACCTAATCGATTGCTCAGAGTTTGCCTTTTCCGTCTTATGTACACTCACCGCCTAAAGCGGCTTCAATTATTTAACCTATCAAAGCCCACTACTGAACATAAGTCTCTCCACATGTTGGGAATGTTAGCATAAAAAAATTGTCTAGCAATGTTAAATACTTTTAAAATCGTTGCGTTTTATTTTTAATGATTGCTGGTTACCACAATTAGTACATATATTCCTAAAAGCAATTAACCTTTCGGCTTAAATAGACTAACTCCTCCAATTATGCTAAATTGTTTGCGTCAGCAATGAATTCACGGCCGTGGTATACTGATAGGGTTTTAAAGCCAAAACTTTTCATAGTATCTGGATATGACGACTCCCGTCTGATCTACTAACTCGGAGAGTAGCTTCATCCATCACTCGGCAGGTCAACGGGCTTCCAGGTGGGGTTAGCTTTTTGTGACTCCGTACACCGTCAAGAATAGTAGGTATTTCAATAGTAGATTGAATAGAAAGAATATATTGTAAATGAGTACTTATTTCAAAACAAAGCCAACTGAACATTTTAATCGTTATAATATAACTAAACAATTTAACTCAGACCCTTAATTTAATATCTGAATAATTAGAGAAGGACAGCCCACCAAAGAAACTCTTAACATTATAACGACTTGTATAATTCTTTCATCCTTATTAGAAATTCTTTCTAAATTGTAAAATGTTTCTTTAACAAACTTTGTTGAAATAAAGATTCGAAGGTCTACACTGCCACAGTATATCGCATTTTGTTAGTAACAATGTGCCGTACACGACGGTAAGAGTCCGTCGGCTTTCAACATAACTCAACATTGTATAGTAATGTGCTTACGTGCCCAGACAGTCTGTCCGCAGTACGATACAAGTACCAATCGGTAACAATCAGAGGCAACGTGGGAACGTGATTCATCAGTATATCTTTTTACTATTCAATAATAAATTGGAATATGAATCTCATACATAAAACTGGAGGAATATTTAGCATTTGCCAGATTTGATCTAAAACTAGGAGATAGGTACGTGTAAATCATTTTGTTCGGCCTTAGAAACATTTTGTGTTAACTGAGATCTTAATAAATTAATATGAATAATTAAATGTGAATGTTGGAATTATAATAACTCAAATAATTAATAAGTATCTAACCACAAAGCACTATTGACTAAAACAAAAAAAAATATTTGTACAGACGCAAGATTGAGCTTTTGCAAAGTACTTAATATTTGCTTAAGAGGTTACCAAATGTAAGGGATAACTAAGGGAATATGGGGGTGGTCCCAGAAGACGAAATTTTGCATAACTTATTTCACGGTTGGCCCCATATGTTTGTCGACTTGATAACATTCGAAATATCTAGCTACCCACGAATAACTCTTGACATTTATAAGAAAAATAGAATGTGTGACTGAAGACTGCGCAGTGGTAAAGAATCCAAATCAAATTATACTTACCGGCTTTCCTATTTACAACTAGCTGTGATATTGTGTTTATTTAGGTTTTCGTTCCTACCTATGTTTTTTTTAAGTTAAGTAATCTAAGTTAGGTTCTTACAAGTTGCAATATCAGTTTCTGCCTGGAGAATCAATTAGAACATCTAGAGCCTAAGAAGAGCCTAATTCGTGAAATACCTTGGTCACGATCGAGGAGTACATCTTTTTAGGGTGCAAAAACATTTCCGGTTTAATAATATACTGTGACGAAATCCGTAAATAACGGAACATCTATTAATTAATATTTACTTTTTGGGAGTCAGGCGTAGAAAAGAAGAAAATAAACTGAATTATTCAGAAAAAATCAAACAAATTATATTTTCATTCTTTCATAACAATATTTTGTGTTTTCCCATGGAGACTGAACCTTGTTGCGCGAGACGTTATAAATGTACATTTAACATTCAATTTGATCTATGATTCACACATATAAGTCGGTCCCGTGTGAGGAATTAACTCACAGTACTCGCACGATAGGATGTGCTTAAAATCATTTATGAGCTCAAAGGTAAATTGATTTCTTTTTGACAGAAAGAAAAACATTTTATTCAAAATACGCTCAATGTTACTAAGTTATGTAGATAATTATAGATTACTAAATTTTAAATCGTAATTAATAGTATTAGTATTTAACGTACGCTAGATTGCTTGGGTCAGGAATTAGTGGGTTCACGTCTGTAGTGTAATAGCCACTAAGCTACCGGCGCTAAAATGAAAAGTTCGACCATAATCGAAAATAGCGACCATATTAAATAACAAACGAACAAAGAAAAATAATACATGCGTATGCTTTATTGGCATCTTTTGTTATCACGATAAGGTATTTCTATTGTAGTACGTAAGTAGGTACTCAGTATCGCTCTATCAAGGTTGATTCAAGTATCGGATATTATTTGTTAAAATGTAAAGCGAAAACTGCTTTCTGAGCGGCGCGAAAAGGCACTTGCGTTTATTTCCCCATACAAAAGTCTGCCTGACGAACAATAAATTGTCATCATTTGTAAAAGATATTATCAGCAGTCACAATCAATATGCAAATAAACACATAAATATGATGTACTGTTGTTCAGTTGCGGTGTGCGTGTTACGAAATATAAAAGAATTACAACTCAATGAACTTTAATTTATATTACGTAGGTAGATATGCCTATCATATGAAATATTAGGTTCCAAATGGGTTCAACGCAGGTATACCTCTTGCTTAGGATGGAGTTTAAACTAGCATGGCACCGTTAACTATATCCTGAAGCGTTTATTTGTAACGATTACTACCTCTTTGTACAGAGCTTTGTATTCGCACATATTGGCTAACGTAGTGCTGAACGCGTTGACCAACACACATTACCGACGATGCGTCCCCCGCCACGAGATCAAGAAAGGCTTAAACCCGCGGTCTACACATTCCCCAACCGGTGTTGGCCAACGCCGAAGGGAGGGCCCCGGGTCTGTCAGTGTGCGAGGGATATGTTTGCTACTATCTCACCTCCGGTAACTAAATGCGTGCGTTTTAGTCGGTTCGAGTCCGACACAACCTCTCTTATCGGCTCCGGCGGGATTGGTGTCCGTGGGGATTTCACGCACGGAAAAAAAAGTTGTAGGCCAACGCGTTAGCTAATTCGCCAACGTGTAGAGCGGACATAGATAGAATTAATGCGATGTCTTTAAAAATTAAATAAATATAGTATTTTTGGTGATGAAAAAAATATGAGAGGAACTGAAGTTGGGGTAGGGTTGGTAACGTATGAGTGACGGCTAGACGCCTATGTTATTAACGACCCTTGTGACGTGGGGAAGTGTGTTCGACGGCTACGTATGGGGGCTCGGGGATTGCTGAGCGCTTAGTGTCGATATTAGTATGCATGAATATTATTTGCATAGATTTTGGTGTACCCACTATTTATTTACAAAAAAACAGTAAATAAATATGTTAATCCCCTTTCTGGAACTCCCAATACAAACTGTGCTTAGGTTAGGTCTAGAGCCTTTGTTAATAACCTACAATTTTACCCGGTATCGGTGATATAACCAACACCCACAAACCATTAGATTAGTCATGTATGAATTACCACTTTCATGGTATAAGATAATTTCTAACCATCAGTCTCAGATACTCGCAGACTACAGCTATCTACAGATGCAGCCCGCGTGCTACTCCCGTATTCATCTTTTCACTTGGTCACTTATAGTACCCATTCAATTTTGTATGGGATGGATGTAGGCCACATGATATTTGTGTAAACAGAAAGTGTAAGAATTCACACAGTTTTATTCTATCAATTCACACAATTATGTAAAATAATCTTAAAACAATTACTTAGTATAGTAATTCATAGAGACTTGAACTGGTGACCAGTATCTTACATCTCTGCCCGTCCCATCACGTTGTTTCACTTTTTTCGACCTCAATTGCTACTTAAATTATTATGAGATCAAAAATTTATACCCTTTTATTTTACCATTGACTACCTCAGCGAGACAATGTAACGCGAATAGACCTAAGTCAAATAAATTATTAACATTTTATTAAACATACATGAAAGTAAACTTAACCCCGAGTCAATCACAGTACCTATGTCAATATTCATATCAACATAATATAGAGCTGACGAAAATATTACCTTGTACCAAGTACACAATATATTATTAAGATGAGAAAAATCATCTTCAAAGAAATCTTTTGAGAGCTTAACACAAAAAATAATGATATTTATTTTGAATTCAAATATAAAAAAGACGATTGCAAGTAACATAGGTATCGAAATGTTAATTCGAAAAGCTCCTTCTTTCATCATAAGAAAAGTGTTCGAGACTTTCTCGAGAATTGGAAATTAAGAAAATTAAGTTTCATTTCTTCTCTCAATTCTATTAATTAAATTATGAATTTTGTAAACGATATCTTAATAAATGATTCAGTACTTTCAATACTTAAGAAGATGAAGCGACCAAGTACTAGTGTTCTTGTTAACAAATATTTGCACAGAGCGGATATGGAACCCGCGATTTTTGAATTGTCGGTCGAATGCTATACCGTAACGGCTCAGAGATCACCAAGTAGGCAATCATTATAACCACCATATATACAAGGTGTAAGGGAAACACTCCCGAAGTCGAAGGCCCCTGGTGGTAGGTACCACTGATTTTTTTTTATTTAGCTTTACTGATACGAGATGAAATAATGCGAAAAAAAAAGTTAAAATATAAAATTGCCTTGCCGTAATTGCTTTTTAATGCCAATATGTTGTGTGCCAGGAATACTACCAGGGGCGTTCGGCTTCGGGAGTGTTTAGTGTTTCTATATTAAATTATCTATCTTATAATTGACTGTAGAATTATATCCTGAAATATAATATACATATATATTATGTATAGTCTATCTTAGAACATTAATTTTGGTTTATCTTTTATGAATTCATCATAATATCTCTATACTTTGGTTATTATCATTACTAACACCGAATCCAATTCCTTCAGTCAAATGTTTTAATCTGCCATAATATTAAAATATTTTATCACACTCCATCAGCAGTCCTAATTGTTGGCATTCGATTTTGGCGTCTTAAAATACGTGTATTAAATAAATATTAACCACAAGAAATACAGACGTAATAAATATGTATGCGATGTTTTGTTTGGCCCAAACAACCACAATAAACATAAGTAAAAGGTCATAAAAAGCTTTTGTTTTTCATCTATGTTGATTTTATGTATCCCGTTATTTTATTTATTTTCCGGTATTATTTTCTACCATGGACGATCAAACATCCCCATAGTTATTATAAGATCCCTCACAAATGAAATTTTATCGACGAAGTAAATACAATATTATCCACGACGAATTGTGAATGTTTTGTATATTTAACGCACAGCTCCGCCAGCGTCAATAAGAATTCGCAAACAGTGAAACGTCTTTGTGCAAAGCCGGAACTAATATAAAATTATAGAAGTTTGACAAAACTATTCCCCATAATATAAACAAACATACCTCAAAGGACGCCACTCTGCCTTCACTTTGCGCCAATTTTCTTTTTTCATTTTGCACTGTTTAAATTATTTAAAGTCTGAATAAACTTTGTCCGAACACATGGTAAGCACAGTTCGTTGTGCAAGAGGGCCGTGAGCAATGCGTGGCTGCGGCGTGACGGTCGCGTTCGTGACTGACGGTCATACCGTACCGGCAGTGGGCTTGTGGATAGGGTGGCTGTTGGCATCCCTCGCCCCGCGCTGCCATCGCCCGCTACCCTCGCAAACCATGCACCCTCGCGAGCCTAACTTAATCTAACCTTCACCGGACATGGTACGAATCCTTTAAACAATTTATGAAATGCACTATACTACTGGACACAACTTACAATGTAATTAAAAAACAAAATAACTACACACACTAAAATACTTGCCAAAATCTGCCTCCACGAATGATATCTCAGTGATTTTAGTGAAGATAAAATATTTAAAAAATTATAAGTAGGTACATTAACGTGTATAGAACTTTATAAGAGTAATCTTTAAGTAGGTAAGTGTGCCATAAAACAGGTTTGAGGGTAAATATTAGGAATTCATTAGTGATAATATTCCCGTATAATATTCAAACTTCTCAAGTATAATAATATATATTATGTCAGTGAACCGATGAAATAACAAAGTCCTTGCTCCATACTTAACGAGTTCTTCGATAGTTAGAAATTCGGACAAGCAAGGAGGAGGTTATGTCGCACTCGAACCGACTGAAACGCACGCTGTCTCTGGGTCCTTAGTTACCGGAGGTGAGAAGTATCCAACATATATAACTCGCACACCGGCAGACCCGGTGCTAGACCTAGCTTTTCTGAGGTCGTTTTATAAGCACGTCGATCACCTACGTCATCTGGCACGAGAGGCTCATGGGTGAAAGAGAATTTCATTTATATTAAACTTGCTATTGATAATCATACGATTCAGCTGGTTCGCAGAAATTGGTTTCAAATTAAAAAATCGTGAGTAAAGCTGCGAAAAAATATACAGGTAGCATCTTGTCGTGCGTAAACAGCTAAGGCAGAATATTTCAACAGTGTGAAACCAATCAAAAAGGAAGAAACGAATTTTCACGTTTTAGATAATGACATTCCGCCTAAATTGGACCCCCAACGTAAAAACGCCGGCGTGGTACAAGTTTGGCGTGTCTGTGTGTGTGTGTGTGTGTGTGTGTGTGTGTGTGTGTGTGTATGTGTGTGTGTGTGTGTGAGAAGGTGTGTGTGAAGGTGTGTGTCTCTGTTGCACACCGTAGCTCCCAAACGGATGTACCGATTTTGATTATTTTTTGTTTGAAAGGTTAATTAGTCGGGAAGGATCTTAGCTATGTTTGGTGAAAATCTGTATAAGATGGCTGCCACTAAAAAATAGCAATTTATATACACTGACGGACTCATAAACTGCATCAAAGTTCAGGTTTACTCTAAAAGGATTTTTTATAATAAGTATGCAAACTTTTTAGATTAAATTATATAAATATGGAAAGACTGGCTCTTAATCTTAAAAAAAAATTAAATTTAAAAATAGAACTGCAGTAAAACAAATGAATATAGCCGGGTAAAGAAAATTTACTTGTAGTATCAGATTTGCGTGTTATTTATAGCAAAGTTTTAAATTGATTCTCATGGATTTTTTTTGTTTTGTCAATTGAATTATTGTTACCAGCATAATTGTTGGGTTAGTTTTTTAACACATCGAGAGTTTTTGAACCATAATATGGATACTTCGTCCGAACAAGCGGCACAAATTGTAGCATTGGTGCGGGAGGGCTTGGATCAACGAACGATTGGTAGAAATTTAAATTTAAACCAGTCTACGGTTTCTAGAATATACAGAAGGTTTGTAGAGAGAGGTTCTTACAGGAGGAGACGTGGTACAGGCAGAACTCGAGCAACCACAGGTCGTGATGACCGATTTATTGTTATAACTTCCCTGCGAAATCGTTTCCTCACGTCAGTTAACATCAAAACCGAGCTTAATGAAGTGCGTGGAGTAAACGTGTGTGCACGAACAATAAGAAGAAGGTTAAAGGAAGCGGATATCACCCCTTTTAGACCAGCAAATGGTCCTAAGTTGTCTACAGCTCACAGACAAGCTCGCTTAAGATTTGCGCGTCATCACCTGAATTGGACAGAAGAGCAGTGGGCCTCTGTATTGTTCACGGACGAGTGTAGGACATGTTTATATGGTGCAGATGGTCGCAGAAGAGTCTATCGTCGACGTGGGGAGCGATATGCTCAAAGTTGCATTGAGGAGCGTGTTCCTTTTGGAGGCGGTTCATGTATGGTCTGGGGTGGCATATCGATGAACGGGCGAACAGAACTTGTGTTCATAGACATGGTCCGTCAAAACGGTAATAGAGGGGGTTTGACAGCACATCGCTACATAACAGAGATATTAGAAGATCACGTGGTGCCTTACATGGGATTCATAGGCGAAAATTTTACTTTAATGCAGGATAATGCCCGGCCGCATGCAGCTGCACAAGTTCAACATTATTGCGAAGAGGTTGGGATACGTACAATGAATTGGCCAGCACGCAGCCCGGATCTTAATCCCATCGAGCATGTTTGGGACAATTTAAAAAGAGCTGTATATGCGAGAAACCCTTCGCCCACGACAGTGGCAGCACTAAGAACAGCACTTTCAGAAGAATGGGACAATATTCCGCAAGATCTTTTAAAAACCCTTATAAAATCTATGCGGAACCGATTAGAATCCGTAATAAGGGCACGTGGGGGTAATACACCTTATTAAAACACAAATAAACCCTTGCATAAAGTTTGTGTCTATTGTTAAAACCAATTTTTTAATTAAACCAATTTTTCTTAAATTTCTGATTTTTCTTCAAAAAAAGTCTTAAGGTCCTTTCCAGTACATAAAATTAAACTTAAAGATATGACCCTACGCTGTTTTAAAGTTCACGAACCAATCTAGAGGTTTCAATTTAAATCTGTATAGAAAGTATGCATACTTGGTTAAAATATTTATTTCAAAGTCGTCTATTACTTTGATGCAGTTTATGAGTCCGTCAGTGTATTTTGTCACAACTCCTTCAATATGAATATCAAATGAAAGGGCTTGATTAGGAGCTCAATTTAAAAAGTATAAAATACTAATATTACAAAAGTCACCACACAAAATGATTAGACGTTGTAGTGTCGGCAGACCTACTCGTTTCGTTCTCAATCATTATGAAAAAATGTCAGTGCGATTTAGCAATTAAAGGTCCCCCGAAAATATTGATTTAATAAGCTTGTACTATTAATTTTTTGGAGGATTTTTTGCCTACAATAATTGAAAAAGGTTCGTAAAAATAACAGGTTTATATAAAAATCTGCACGTTACGCTTTATAACGACTGTTATTCTAATTTTGCATTATTGTACATACCCCACCGATTAAGCCTTTTAACAACTTTTCGATAAAAGCAAAACCTTTAGAATTTTATTGAAGTAACTTAATATTATTATAGGATCAATTTTGACAAAAATGAAGAGCACCATCTTAAGAAATTATGCACAGAAGTTTTTTTTATAATAAACCCTTTTTATAAACCACTTACAGGTGCGTTCCATCTTTGCAGGGAAAAAGTTCTCAAAATAAATTCTATTTACAGCACCACCTAAGTGTAGAGTAAATTTTATAACGTGACTGGGGTCAAGATATAATACTGGGACCTTTACTACTTACCTACTATAACTCCGACCTTCATGCTATACAGTGGGCTCCAAAAGTTACTGAACAATCTATAATCCTTTAACAGCCTTAGTCTAATTTAACCAATATAAAATAGATAGCGTTAATAAAATAAACTATCGATGTCTTGTTTATTTATAAGAAAATATGTAAACTCATGCAAGTAGTAGGCTAAATTTATTTACATTAATAAGTCCAGTAGCTTCTAAGAATAATAGTTGAATAGTTGTGCACTACACAACTATTCAACTCTACTGTATCGCGCTTCATACAATTTTTGTTTCAAATGGTCCAGGAACTTTTGCAGCCCACTGTACGTTGCCAAAGTTTTACCGCAATCTGACGAATGTTTCGGTAGCGCATAAAATACGAACAATAAACAAACATTCTTTTTATTATATTTTCTGGTAGAAACTATTAAATTTATCAACAGAAAAGTTAAATTGTAACCCTCGTTATCACGGTATGTACACGTAGGTATACGGTGTGCGTATATTAAAGGTGTTCACATTCCGAATTAAGCTTAAAATAAAATTAGCATGTCAAGCTACTATAAAGCTACAGGCCTACCATAAACTCTTAAAACAGGTCAATAATTGGAACGCTGTCATACCACCAACTGAATTAATAACTTTGTAATCTCATATAAATATATTGCATTAAAAAGTTACATTTGCAGTTTGTGTTATGACAGTCATTTTAATAGTTCGTGGTTCGGGCCTTGAACCGTTAAAATCTTTAATATTAATATTTAAATTATAATTTAATAATGTTTGAAAATATGTCGCATGGTAATCCATTAACCAGTACCTATAATTAATTCAAAAACAATTGGCATGTATATGTATTTAATATGTAAGTTAACAAACAAAAAGCACTAATGATGGTAGGTAGTAGTGGCGACCCGGTAAATATTTGAGGCCATATTTATGCGTTTATTAATTTTACTAGCGTTAACAATAGAAGAAAGCCGAAATGTTGCAGTATTTGGAAATATAATAACCGAACTATTAAGTTTTGTTCGGTCCTATTAACATTTTCGGTCCAAACACATCAGTTATGTGGAAACCTGCCGATGAACCTACCAGACAGTAGTCGCTCATGTAATAAACAAGTCATTATCATCAGTAAAAGAACCAACCGCAGGCAAATAATAGCGATGATGCCCATATCATAAGAGGGTTCATGCCTCGAATGATATTGGAATCATCGCTAAGATGCTGACGATGTAGGTAGCAATTTGTAGTTCGCTAGCGAAAAGTCAGCCACTACAAGATCAAAGTTAATAATTTCATAACCTTTCTTAAAGACAAAAATAGTGTAACCTTTGAGGTAGCGTATATACCTAAGTGGCTGATTCAACAGCGCATAGCCTATACCTCTGGGACTAGCAACATGAAATTTTGCCAATAGATACCTTTTATTTTGAAAGCATTCACTAAGTATGCAAATTTTGATTTTGGAGATTTAAACCTTATCGGACTTAAAATAAGCTATAAAATAAAGAATGTACGGAAGTAAATTATGAAGTTACATTAGGTAAATATAAGTAGATACTAACGTGTTATTGATCAAAAATGTAAATGAAAAATCATTCTATTAAATTTAACGTGAAAAATAATATTTAAATTATAAGTTCCTTACTTTGTAGAACGCACGAATACATACATTATGTGTAACGGTTATTATTTAGCATGTACTTAGGTAGGTACTACGAAGAGACAGGATGGTAGAAGATATGGAAAATACTTTCCTATTAAATTTAATAAGCTTAAAATTCACTACAAAAGCTTAAACATTTACTTTCAAACTGGGTGGCTCTATATTTCGGGTGATACGATTTTCACGAAATTGTTCCAATATCAAGCTGAAACTCAGTTTCTCATATTTAATTACAGACTACATCACTATAAGTATATAGCGCGTAGTTACTAAGGATACCTATCCTATTTCGTACTCTATAATAGTGATGTAATGCAGAAAGGCAAAAATTATATATTTTATATCTTACTCACATATACTCATGCGTACCTACAGTGTTCATTCCCAAAGGGGTTGTACTAAACTCAATTCACTATCTATGTTTTTCAGTCTCGCATAATAGGGGTCGAGCGTATCGCCATCAATCGGTCACTTTTTATGAGCTATGCGTTTACTGTTGAATGGAGAACAGCAATATTATTAAGTAAACTGTGTTTTACTCCTTAATCGCCTTTTACATATCCGACGCGGTGGCATGGTTCGCCTTGTGTTGATCTTAGTCGATGGAATTCAAAGTGTCTTCATCGCGTGTGAGTATTATAACAATTGTACCAGCTGCACCTAAACCTTGCTTTTTTGAGCCCGTGTTCAGCCTTTCTACTCTTTATTTCTCTCTCTTAATTGGACTTATGGCTGGCTCAAATCTTGGTGTGGTCACATATCCCAATACACTCTAAGTCGACCCCAGACGATCGTTACAGAACACTTTGATTTGGGTAATAATTACATAGATTACAATAACGGTTGGATGAACTGTTTGGACGTACTCGGTATGGAAAGTGCAGAGATTGTCACAGACTAAAGTGTGCACCATCTAAATTAGCGCGCGTTGAAACCAAAGATCTTGTTTAATCGCGCATTTTTCGCTTAAATTCTCTTTTTACTCGGATTTTGGTACATTATATATTTCACGTGCCATGTGCGCTACTGAAATTAATTGTATGTACATATTCTGCTTCTACACACTTAATAGTACTCGAAGTGAGAGTCCGTCGTCTGCTCCGCGCCTTAAAATTGCTGATAACGCACTCAATAGACATGTGAATCCACTCATAATGAGTGATTTTCCCACTACAATAGGCAGCCAGTTTCATGGGTGATTTACCATATTCAATGAAAATGTCCCAGGTCAAGGGAGAATCGATATATGTTACCAATTTTATGTGATGTCAAGCGACCTTTATATAGTTATAATATTAGAGTCTGTGGCGCGGCGGCGGTAGAGACGCGACCGCTACGCCGGTTGGGCGGCTTCGATTACCGCTCAGGGTAAATTTTGTATACATGAATATGAGTTTCGATCTATATACCTACTAGTTCTAATTAAATATTTCTGTGCCTACCATTGCTATATGCTGATCACGTCTCACGATGGCAGTTGCAAAGAAATAACAAGAGAAGTGGCGTGGGAATCTTTCCTAAATAACACAGCAACACAGTGCTCCATCAGTAACTAAATCTAGATCTTGAATTGTATCTCACATGTTTCTATTTAATACGTAAGACCTGGTATAACAAGCATCTTCATGCTATACCTTGTAATATGGGTTCCAGAGTACACACTTCTTTTTAGGTTGCCGTTCTCCTCGAAAAGGACAAACGGTCCTCTTATAGGATCACTTAATAATATTCTTCCTCTTACCTCACCCCGGACTTAACACAGGGCGAGTTTTCCTTCTCCTCCTAACCAAGAAAGGTTTATTGACTCTTTACGGAATCGACTACCGCCTGATCACCCATCAAGACGGAAAAATCTACGACAGAGCCTTAAGCGTTGATTAGCAGATGTACTGGCTTGCAGGTGAAGTTGGCTTGACCTTAAAATCTTGGTGACGTGAGGCCCAAACACTTTTTTGTTACCTCAAAAATTGGTTTAATTCGTGTTCGATGGTGCGATACCACGGATATCTGAGGGCGAATAAATACGTAAAATCGTGCACTATACTGTAGAACTTTCTCATCCTTAAAGTATACCCTGAACAATATCATTTTCCGCTCGAGAAATACATTGTCCTCTTAACCACTTAGTAGAAACTACCGTTGCTACTAACAATATCGCCTAAAATATTTATAATCCTTAATCTGTTATGTGTTTACGGGTAGACCCAAACCTATTTTGGAATTCCTGTCAACCCGTTAGCCTATATCTATTTACCTACCTAATAACTTTTTAGTTTTACGTCATTCTCATACATATGAAATAGTGTCTTAATATAATTTTATACTAAATTAGTAACGTAAAAGTTGATTACAGTGCAACCTCAATAAATCAAATTGAATGGAACAAGTCGTTCGTAATATGTATAAAATTATTCGTTACACCGAGGTTTGCTATATTGAGGTTCGGTTGTTGGTCTTAAATTGGTTATATAGAGGTAAACAGTAATGTAGATTGTTTGTTCAGAAGGAACATTATACTATAGAGGTTGTTGGTTTACAAAGTTCGTTAATTAGAGGTTTTTTACACTGTTTTGAATAGTTGAAAACTCATTATAAAGAGGTTATCCCTAAAAAAGCTGTGAGCAAGTATATTTTATATTGAGTATTCAAGGGGATTGATTACAAAAATTGTGTACCTCATTATTTTAACCCACTTTAAAAACCCTAATAAATTTAATTACTTGTGTACTCTCTACTACAGGTAAATTTTGACTGTAAACCCATAAATAATGAAAATTATTACGTAAAACTATATGAACTATTCTTCATTATTATGTTTACACTGATGAGAAACCCTCATCACACTAAAAGCCCCGCCGAATACTACAATGCCGACGTTAAATAGCAAATGTTCTTTTTCTTCCTCGCCATACTATTGCCAACTACGGTCAGTTTAAAGTCTAACTAGTTTCGATTAAATATCAGTTTTTCACGACACAACTTTGCAAGGCCAAAAGAAAATTTTACCGATAACGAAATGTTTTGTTAAAGCTTAGTACGTTGTGTTTGTGCCAAGTACAAAGTTTTAAAAACAAAGCTATCGTTATTTTATCAAACTACTTTTATGAAAATGGTAGTTACATGTGGGCAAGCCCTCCTTCCACTTGAATCCACAATCTCGATCCACATGTGGATTGTGGATCTGAGGATACTTATTTTTCCTCTTGAATCCACCGGTGGATCCATGGATACTTTTAATTCCTCTTGAATACACCATCAAGTGGATCGAATAATAAACACAATTATTATATGCCACTTCGATCCACAAGCGAGGGTATCCAAAAATACTAATATTTTTTCTATGCCACTTGAATCCACAATCTGCTGACTATCAAAATCTTCAGAGAAGAGCTTCAAACTTAATTCCATGCTTCAGCGTCAGCTAAATAACAACTATTAGTGTAATAGCCCTTTCCTAATACGCAAATAATCGCATAAAAAGAAATATAACGAATTTGAACTAACTCCCATTAGAGTTCTACCTTCAATTCAGTTCTTTCTCATCGTCATCATCATCATCCTTATGTAAATCACGGTGGCATCTGAAGCTGTCACCTCGGAACCCAGTGTCCGCTTTTTTCCTACACAAAATGCGTCGCGGCTGAACTTCGATATTTTTGAAGCGACTGTCATCTGGCCTCTGCAACCTATAAATAAAGGCGATGTCCAAGTATTGGTGTTAGACCTGTTGTGGGACTCTATAGGGCTCCATCTCCCATTGACGAAAGCCATAGACGTTTGTATGACAACCGGGACCGACGGCTTATAATGTTCTTCGAGGCACTGCCGGACAAATGTTAATAGCTAGGTATATTCATTCATACTAATATTTCACGAAGCGGGAATCGAACTCGTGTCTCCTGCGTAGCGTTTACGTTCACTACCGTCACGCCACAGAGATTGTCAGTCCAGCTCTTTATATATATAGTCACCTCCCATACCGGCTTCAATTCTTTGATATATAAAAAAAGCAGGAAAAAATATATCATTTGAAGTTGTTATAATACTTAATGCCTCTATTATTACTATTTACTATTAGACATATAAAAATAAAATACTAATAAAATACATAACAAAAAGTTCGATCGGATAAGACAATGTTGTCAATGATTAAGATTAATTTAACATTTTGTAGTATACACTTTTAGTCAGTAATAACTGATCATTATTATTGAGTTAGTATCGAAAAAGGCTCGACTGGCGGTTCACAATTGGCGCGCTAGTCCCCACTTTAATGTTGAGTCGAGTGTAAGTATTGTATGGTATAGGAATCATGAAATTCAGTGGAGACACGGTCGTTGCGCAGTAGGTATATATGCAGTAAGACCGGTTGATAGCAAGAAGAATACAGAGATTCGAGAAAGGTGTGACCTGAAAGAGAATGTCGTAAAGCGGATTGAAAAGGTATTCTAAGTTGGTTGGAGCACATAGAGAGAAGGAGTACGGGGCGAATGAAACACCAGGTTTGTAAGGCTCAGGTGAATGAATGGGCTAGCCTCGCGGTATTCGCACTGACCAAATTAATAAAATTTTGAAATAGGGGTCAGTTAGAAGTACTCGAAATCCGTGATCATGCATGTAAGGCTTAATAACACTGAAGGAACTTGGTGAAGTAGGTATATAAGGATAGAGAAAAATCTCTGACTACCCGAACAAGAACTGTAAATGTATACATGTTGTATTATTAGTCAAAATTACTTCATATAAATTTTTCTACCCCACACAGATAAAAGATTACGAAGAACACTCCCATTTCGTGCCAAACTACCATGAATTAAACCATACACGGCACTGATAACAGCACACATGACTGAGTGTTATTTACTTGATACACTCGTATATATTATTAAGTGCTTTGCTTGTATAGCAACCAGCGGGCTTGTAATTTAGTTACAGAGCACCATCATAGGTGCTTTGTAACTAAATTACAACTCCGTTAACGGTATAGGTAACGGCAAACTCCGTGAACAAAAGTCAGAAAGTCCGCGAAAGTGCACTATACGGCTGGTCCGTCCTTATAAATTAAAGGACTGAGCAACCAATGAAGTGAACCCATGCGTCGTGATTGGTTTACCTCTTCACGAGATTTAAAAATCTGATGACAGATGCCCAGGATTGTCGCATAAGTCAAAAAGCCCACCGAGATTCTTGCCGGAGTCTCCCCAGGCCGGGGCCCCGTTTTGAACCAGTGGTCCATTTGTTCATTAATTGATAAAATATTGTTGAAATTCACGTTTTGTAAGTACCGTTAAATGGTCCATACAGAATAAATGCCTTCATATTTGAATTTGAAATTGAAAAGCATAGGCTTCCGGGACTGTACTTGTTACAACGCTAAGATGATGATGATGGTAAAATAAAAATAATTCAACAATACTTCATTATATCCTCTAAAACTCAACCACAAGTCCTGATCCTGCTCTCGTGGGGACGGATACACGGAAACAAATGTGCTGGCATGACTAACGTGGCTCTGGAAGATTTCCACAAAAAAAATTACATTGGCGTCTTGTCATTATTAATTTTCTTTACCACCACTTACTAGATATTAGCAAAATTGCGGCGTTTCCGCTGCAAAAGAAGCCATCTTAAGAAGAAGAAGAATGGTTAATTGTAACATTATAGGTACACCCACACCAGTATTTTATTCATTTACACAAGATAAGGAGTGGATTATTTTCCAATGTAACCAAACTCGACGTTTTTTAAAAAGCTAAGCACTTAGAGAAATTTAATAATATTGTCCAAACGAAATGATATTGCGACACCAGCTCACTCAAGTGGATTTATTGATTGATCAAACGTATTTACAAAAAAATTATTGATGTCTGAACTCATCTCTGAGCTTCAATAAGAGTCCATGTGAAGTTATATTATATTTAGGTATTGTTGACCGAGCCAGTGGATTGAGCGAAACTCTGCGTTTCGAATATGTGATCGATTTTGCTTTAGTTTACATCTTTGTATATCAGTTTCGGTCATATTCTGGATATCTGCATTTCTTTCAACATTGGCACACAACATGTTCTTTGATAGCTTTTTGATAGTAGGGAAAATGGAAGGGGAGGGGTGTTTGCTGTCCCGTTGTTTATGAACGGATCTAGATGATTTCTATATATAATCAAATTCAAATTAAATTGTCCTGTGGCTGTCACATAATTTCTTTGCAGATTATCGAGTAGACAGTGGACGTGGTAAAAATGGCCAAAGTGTAACGTCATTTGTCAACGCCATTTGGCGACATTTCGCGCCTACGGTGAATCTTAATGGAATAGACATCACAAGTTTTATTTATAGAAAAGGGCATGGCTCAACAGGAATCCAACATTTAAAAAAAAATCAGCTTATTGTATGTTTTCGGAAGCCTTTTCTAACGTACTAAATGGTATTTCGATTGAATGAAACGGTCAAGTGCTAGTTCCTGCATAGTTGAACTAAGCGACAAACTTAACGTTGCTATTGGCAAGTTGAAGTCAGCAAAGCAGATTATAACTAACCATAATGATACCATTTTTCCCCTGCAGGTTCAGAATCCTAAAAATAATACAAGAATAAAATATCAAATGTAGACAATAAGGAAACATGAAGATGAACATTAACAACATTTACATTCGAACATTACGTACCTTATATGAATTTACATTGGGTGTAAATGCATGAATATTTTTATCTTAAGTCCCGCATTTTCCCTTCGCTTGGTTTCAATTGAAAAAGATTCATTTTAAAATGGAATAGATATGTATCAGTTTCCTCAAACAAGAAATGTTAAGAAATTTCATCTGACTCCAACTTTGAAAGTTCACCACGTGCATTTTCATGTCACTGTAGTAAATATAGACCTTTGCCTACTTCAGAGAATTAAAGATGGTCTTCTCATAAATTTGCAGTTTGTAAAATGTCTATAAAAGTGTAAAAGATGATTTTTTATTATTATGTGTTCTAAGATTAGAAAACCAATTAACAATAAATCATCGTAGTTAAATTTTCTGAAGTCAGTTTAATCACAATATATTTAATCACAGTGTATTCATCACACTGTTAAACAAAGTATGATTTTTTTATTTTAGCGGTCGAGAACGATTGCATATGTGATGAACGTTCGCGAAAATTAAATTGGTTCACTTTGAATTGAAATAAAACTCGTTTTAACGCATTCATATCGTGATTTATTTTACGTTATTTTGTGTTAACACTGATCCCATCCAATTCATTTGAAATAGTTTTATTTCAATGTGTGAGAATCGTGTAAACATTGTAAATAATAATTTATTGAAAAATAAGTGGTAGCCTTTAGCATAAATCTTTTTTTTTCTGTGTCATTACTATTACTATAGGTAGTATGTATATTAAAGAATTTAAAATTAAGGTAATTTTACATTATCACCGGCACTTTTATTATGTTATTTAAGTGGCAGGTTTTATACGTTACATTGAAAATATAGTACAAAAATACAGATTTTTACTGAATTTGAGACACTTTTCTATTATGGTGCCGTAATTTTTTTGCACCTATACATAGGTATAGCTAGCGGTTGCTATAGAGCAATCGCTAGCTAAATCTTTCAATACAGATCAAAATAATGTACCTACTATGGATTAACCGAATAAGTATTATTTTGTTAGAGTAACCCATAGTAATAATTTCTATCGTTTACAAATTAAAGAAATATATACCTCATGTCATTTACCAAGCTACTCATATTTTTATTTAATAATACAGTTTGTTCTTTATCTAAAGAAGTACTTTAAATGCGTTGTTAATTTCCTGTACCTAGATTAAAATTGCCATTCAAACTTACAATTTTATTACAATGAACAACTTAAGAGATGTGGCAAATTCAAGTACCTATAGCGCGGGCCGCACGTTTGCTGTGGACGGTGAGGACTAAAATCACTTATCACACTGACACTAAATCAGTACCTACCCATTCTTCAACAGAGTTCACATTGCTACCGAGCAAATTCGGGGCGGTTCGCTAGTTCTCCATAATCCTAATTTGTATAAGAAGACATACTCTAGCGAATGAGTACCTACTTAGTAAAAATGATAAATCAATTTTTAAAGACACCTCGTAGAATAAATTGATGTAGTATTGAAAAAACCGCAGGTCCGAAGCACCAAAATCTAAAATCTAAATCTAACTAATCTGCATGACAGATTTCACCAACTTTAGAGGGACAAATGCTTGAGTGGAATGTAGTAATGCACGACACGTCATCCGAATGCACATATAAAAAAAAAGAATGTAAGTCTGCGGGACGTTCGTTTGTTTATATACAAATTTTCATATTTTTTTTCAAATACATTACTTGTTAGACCTCGAAATGGGTAAACGGCCTTACTGAGAAGCCACAACGAATTAAAACAATCATATCAAGCCCATTTCACGGGACGCTGCATTTGATGCATGCGTTTGCAGTTGTCGTATGCGGTCGGCCAAAAATCATTTCTTCATATACTATAAACTTCACTTGAGTCTTGGATATCAATCACTGGGTTAACAGGTGAAAAAAGGTACCATTATAGAGTTGATTGTACTGTGGCAATACATACTTTCATCAACTTACATGTCATATTGTCTTAACTCATCAACACCACAGCGTTCTATCCTACTCATTCTTTTGATTTGACTCATCTTAGATTATAATACAAACTATTGTCGTATCCACCAACAACCGCCAACGTTCTATAATGTCATACAAGTTCATACATAAAGGGTAAGTGCCGTCTTTTCTTCCTTATTTGTCATGACATCTTATAAAAAGTATTCAATTAAAGTGATAAAGATAATCGTGTCAAAAGTGTCGTTATAAGGTACTTTTGCAATACATTATTCAGTATTTGCATATAACAACAGTTGGACGGATATTAATTATGGCGTGCATCCGCGCTATGCAGCCTTGAGCCTTTCCCGACGCTATGTTCATAAAGGAAACTATTCCGCATTGTAATGTACCCATCCTAATGATATGCTAATACGTTGTGGTATGCACTTTAGGCATTCGATGTTACTGCACATTAAATTGGGCACAAGTTATCAAAGCAATTGACGGAATTCCTTCGGGTTAGTAGCATTATTCCCCAATTGCGATATTCTGCATCAAAATCATTACCTATTGCAATGATTTTTATGTCGGAGACATTTAGTGCCGGCAGTAGCTTCAGAAACTAAGAAAATTTTAATTAAATGTTTTGATTTGATTTACAATTAGCATTTTTCACCTGAAAATTTTTCGTGCTATCATTTTAATGAGTGCATTTTTTCGAGTATGGACAATGACAGAGCTGATGGTATACTGTTGGTGCTTCACTGAGATTCTACGGGATACTCCGTCCGTTTTTTTTCTCTAGGTCTTATAGACAACTAGTTATTGATTATCAGTATGTTCCTTTAACACTATCCTTTGCATTTGCATTAAAACCGTAGAAAAACAAACATAATGTCTGATAACATATGAACCTACAAACAGTTTTTTTGTGCCAATAAAGTTCTCTATCCTTTTTGTGTCCTCACAAAGCGGTAGTCACTTCGGGCGACTCCGTTGAGTAATTGGTACGGTCTTTAACAGAAATTAGTCACCTAAACGATATAACCTAACCACTAATACATATGAACATAATATCATGGTAAGCATAGGTGACTTGCTTGGGTTATGGACTCTAGGATGCGGATAAACATACTTAGAATAATGTTTAGTAAATACTTACTTAATTTACATGGAAACACTTAGACTAATGCAATCCTACATAAAAAAAGAAATATAAATGCACTAAAAATAGCATTTAGGTATGCTGTATTCATAGGTTACCATTCAAACTGTTAGAAAATGATGACGATAAACCGTTTCTCTCTATTATAATGTACGTAATAAACCGTTAAAATCTAGGTAGCAATTTGATAATAATTTATGTGAGGAAACTACATACCGAGAGAATTACAAAAACATTAAGATATTCACAACTACAATTTACTCGTATTTCATTTCCACGAAGGGGTCTTGCTTCTAGTGGGTGGTGAATTATATCAATATAATTTTGTCCAATCTAACCGTTATGACTTTCGAAAATCTCGGCTATGTTTACGTTCGACCTCCTAGTTGTGGACTCATTAGAAAAATATCTATTCAAAAGCATTCAGGCTCCTTTGGCCCTTCTAAAAATACAGTAATGTGCGCCCATTAGACCTCTTTTTGGTACGCTTTGATCTCCGAAATTAAAACTAGTAAAAAGGGAATTTCTGAACTTAAGTCAATTTCATCTGCTAGCTAGTGCTAGCGTTGATTAATGAATGAGGCTTTGCCGCAGGCTTTTCTTTCGAAGATGGAGGTTAGACATCACTCTGTTCCGCAAACGCCAAGATATAAAGCCAATCAAGTAAAAGAGTAATACAGTGAACACTTTGCTAGATACAAAGTAGTTTGTTTCTAGCTACTAGATTTACACGGCGATGAGCCAAGTCATCTTATAAAATTCGGATCCTATGCCCACTCGGTTCCTCAAACTTTTTAGGATCTAGCTCAACCCCTGGACTAATATTTATTTTAAAATTATTATCTGGGAGCACGATAGCCCCGCCCCCCCTCCCTCCGAACAAGATGAGACAACGGGCCAATTTTAAATGTCCGGCCGAGAAGGGAGGCGAAAAGATAATCGAGGCAAACGCTGTGAATATGATGCATTGCTCATAAAGTTTTACTCAGTGAATTTCTTAAACGTAAGTAACCGATTTTTCACTTGTGAAATCTTAATTAGTATCGCTAATCGCCTTAATTTCGTCATTTCTATCCCTAAATACTGATTTATCCAATTACTTTAATCCGAGCGAAATCATCCGATTTCAAAAGGTACCCTTCAATTATTCCAGGAAAATTCCCTATACGTGTGGCGACGGAAGCCCTTCGCAAAATCTACGAATAGGTGCTGCCGGTCACGTGCGACAGGGACATAGATTGGTTTACATCATTACGAACTGTTATGTTTGTAATTTATTATTACGTTCACGTCATAATTGGCAAGTCAAGTAAGCCATAAAACCAATAAAATGACAGATCGCGTGCTTCTTCTTTGTTTTTTCTCTCGCCAGATGTCGTAATGTCAACTTTGGTTTGTCAAGGATGCATATTTTGAACATGGCATATGAAATAGCCTCGTTAAGTAACTCATAATATGTTATAACTTAAACTATATCTAATTGCAATAAATGGTTTCGTTATCTCGACTACTATAATTTCAGTATTCCACAATGATTAGGCACCACCAACGCATCCTTCCCACACAAACATCAACTATACCTACCGACCGAAAATTACACAAGCGGAATAAGATAACATATTTTCATCAGCACATTTCTCGCAATTAGGATCCTCCAATATTTTGAGTTGTGAAAACCTACTGTACGAATATACCTCTCGTATCTTACCCATCGTGGTGACTTGACCAGAGCAAAATATACATTGCAAAAGCTGCATATCTTCTTGGGCAAGTCGAAAATATAGGCTGAGAGGTATGTAGAAGCCTACAATTTATTATCTATACACATGAAAACTTGGAAAATCAGAATGATGTATGAGAGGGTATTAATCGAACTCATAGACTAATGGCTGTATCGAAAGTTTATTTTACAAATATTTCCAAATATCTTGTTAAATATAGAGATTTTAATTAAGAAGTAGGTAATGTACTTAAAATACAGTACCATACAATAGGAACACGAACAGAACCCGGACAGGGTTTGATAAAGTTGATTTGAATATCAATAGATGTCAGTCACGAGCTATATTCCTTGCTGCAGCGCACTTCTGTCTCAAGAGGACAGTTTGTCAAAGTTAATTATTCAAAATAGTAGGTATCTACATAAATGTTATGAATTGATAATAACAATTGTTGTGATACAAAAAGGAAATTGGGAAGTTTGATGCCTGTACTCTTGTGCACTTATTAAAAGCTGTCGGTGTTCTTATACTACAAACTTACACTTCATTTTATTTCTAGCAAAGTTTTAAAATCGCGTCGATTTATGAATGAAAATATTTTACTGATTGTATTTTAAAGCAATGCACTTATCAGCCCTAATTGTGGCACGGTAACTTCTTTCCATCAGGTCGACGGTGTGCTTGTCTACCTCCTAAGTGCCATGCAAAAAAATGAAATTCTAAAGTTAAATATTTTCTGATATGGTAATCACTAACATTCATCATTTTAAAGGCTTTCATAAGTTACACTAGTTCTCGCGAAGTAATAAGCTCAAATAATATTCGCCGTAGTCATAATCTACTTACCGAACGGCGCCACAATTTTATATTAGTTTCTGTAATCACAACCTCGAATCACACAAAAACTCCGGCAAGTTAGACGCGGGGGAAATAAACGTCTCTTTTGTGAACATAACTGCCCTAACTGCCTAATTAGAGACACGTTATGTAACTAGAAAAGTTCCAAATGATTGTAGAGAAATTCTAACAAGACTTACAATCAAAGCACGTTCATAAAGATGCTTTTTCTTTAGAAAGTGAGGTACTTCTAATTATTATAATTATATAATATTGTCCCTATCTACTTAAGGATATGCAATGAATTTATGTTATTTTCGCTTGTATTGGTACCTAATGTTTACAAGGAGAACTGTTACCAAAGCTCTTCTTACACCTTCGAGGCCCAAGCCAACCTCCTCTGCTAAACAAGGGATGAGGGAGGCCCTGGCACAGACTTCACCCGGGGAATCCGCTCCCGGAAAAGTCGCAATTTAAAACAATGAACTAGCCCCTGACTCCAAGGAACTAACTTCAAATGATAATATCATAATTAATTCTTATCTTAGTATTGAGGACTGGCGATGCTTCTTCCGATTTATATATAGGATTCATAAACGTGAACTGTTTTTAAAATATCTGAAATGGCTGCAATAATATGATAGCCGTAAAATTTATTTAATTTAACTTAAACATAACTCGAGCTCGAAGTCTCGAGCAGAGTTTGCTGACCTGACCGTAAACTCAAATATACGAGATCTAGAAGTTATGAGCGGCCACCGAGTTGGGCATTAATTTTACCGAAGCGTTTTTAGGTCCAAATTTGCACAAAGTTCATTTAGCAACTCATGCATGTCCAGCAGTAGGTAATAGACTACAATGACTACAAACTCACAGTCACTTCGGTACAATCATTAGGTACACGTCAACATCAATGTTTCATATTTAGATGTCGTATGTTCTGTGTTCCCTATTGCATATAAATTAATCTGTAGCCTTTGTTGTCAGCATGGGCCCCACGCGCCCTGGCGACAATTCAAATGCAAATTGAAAACCGACCTCCAACTGCCATCATTACTCTTGCAAAGCCTTCCCTTTCTTAATTACAAACTTCATGCAGATGACAAAAGTCGTTCCAATGTCCAATTTACTCTAACTTTTTATATTTTTGCTATTAGTCTAGCCGCTACCAGTGAATGTATCCGTCTGTCTAAAGTAAAAGGACACCCTCGCACATTCACATTATTTGTATTAAAACAGTAAAAACCGTCAATTTTGTCAATATATTTTTCTTGTGTGAGAGAGAGAGGTGATGGAACGCGTCATTTGGGCTTAGATAGGCTATACCACCGCTACCACTGCTACTCAATTTCAAGGGAACAATATCAAAATCTGGCTACATGGATTAGTTAACTGAAAATAAACATACCGATAAATACTTTCTTCAGTTTAATTTGTAAACTACTTCCACAGAGTTATATTATTTTTATCTACTGTCTTACATCCTAGGTTTCGCTCACGTAGTTTTTGTCAATCAGTTGTGTACCTACTAGCGTCATGTTTCAATAGTTTACATAATTATGGTACCTCCAAGTTGTTAACTTTCTTAAAAGTCATTTTTTCATTCAATCCTTAAGAAAAAGAGCTGTTCGGAAGGTACAGACATAGTAGGTATTACGAGTACGAATTATATACCTGCCAGTAGTTCAACTCCTTCACGTACAGAAACTATCAAGTGTCAGGGTTGTCACAACTCCTAATCGTTCGGGAGTTGACTCCCATGATCACCAGCTCAACAATGTATGAATGAAGTAAAATCGCTTCACAAATAACGGAGAAATCAGCCCCTACCCCTTCGGATTAGAGAGTGCAAACTAAGCGAGATTGCTCTCGCGATCCAGACGTTGTCTTCTCTATATTCCCCTGTAAATACCGAGTCGGCCGACTGCTAGTAATAATAAGACTGTGATTAGTCGAAACTAATTACTAACAAAATTGTGTCCACATCAAATCCAGAACTTATGAACCATTGAATACCTAAAGCGTAAAAGCATACGAACAAATTAATGAATTCGTTTTGGTTCCTAGTCTCTTCACCAGGGCCTGTGCCAATAAGGAAAGCGTGTCGACGCGCCAGTTGCAGCTGTTTTACAATAATACCGATCGTAAGTGATATTCATTGTTACCAAAGACAAGCAGTGTTATCTTAAGCAATTATGAGAATAACTCACGAACGCTCTTCAAAACATACCTAATGTTACGTTTTAATGTCTACTGCTACCATTATTTGTTCCTCCTATTGGTAATATCATATATACCTATCGGTTTATTTATTTGTTCAAGCATTATACACAAAAAACCTGCTTAATTTTTTTATTGTGATTGATTTAGAATCGGTAAATAAAATATTTATTGTTAAACTAGTTGATCTTACTAGCCGAAGAGAGTGGTCATGTTGGACTCGAACTGACTAAAATGCACGCCGTCTTCGAACCTTCAGATGCTTGAGGTGTGATAATTAGCAACACATTTTTCGAGATGGCCCTTTGGTCGCCACTGCAGTCTGTTTCTGTTAGGGTGACAGGTGGCTTCACTGGTTCCCCGCAGCTCGATCTTCCACAGAAGCAGCCCCAGGACACCGCATAACAATTCTCGCAGACGGAGGTCGGCCGCTGTTCTTCTATACTTTATAGGTACTAATACTTTCAAAGTCAAAGCTATACCTTCACCCATCGTAACTGCAGATAGCAGTTGAATGCTTATAACATGATTAGAATTTGAAATTCATAATTTTAATTTTAATAGACATCAGCTATAATATTCACTGTATGTCATTTTGATTTCTAGAAACGTAGCATCGATGTTTGACGTGTCATATCAGCAATAGTTCATGTCCAACGGTGGAAGCTATCTATCGGCTACGTTACCAAGACATTTCATGTGGAAGCGTTCGTCACGAAACGATATATCTCTGTTCTTGATTGGACTTCGATATACCTACTGATATAGCATAAATAAAAGTATACTAACTTTTAAACATCCCGTAAACTTTTAGAAACACTTTTGTGAACTGTACAACAAACTTGTGTTTTTAGGTATTGTAGGTATTTCTTCTTCAACCGAGTTATTTACATAAAAGTTACTGATATCAAAATATTGACAGACCTAGTTTATTTGGAAATACAGGTATCAAAAATCTATCTAAGTAAATACTCGTAGAAGAAAGGTAAAATTTGATTTTGAGTTTCCAAATTATATATTATATTAATCTAAAATACCTAGATCTAAGTGAAATGTAGAATAAAAACGGTTTTATTGTGTATATGAATTTCAGTGCCTACCTATTTATTTAACTTACTTAAACCTAAAAACCTAAAGACTCAACAATCATTCTTTCCTAACTACCTACCATTCTTTCCAAAGATGGTTCTTATCTATTTTAGATACCGCTGGAATCCGGATAAAGGACTTTTTAGAATTTATTCCCGGGGGAAATTGGGGGAAATTATAAAGTTTTTCATAATCCAAAGAAGACAAATTTAATATTTATCAGATATTGTTTATGAAATATTCACGAGCAATTAATGTGATTAAAAATAGAATTTGTAAACGGCTTTTATCCTTGACTGCTCCTTATATCATTAAGGTTCCAAGTTCCAACATTGTCTCGCAACTCCATCAGTATTGTACCGAGGAAGCCATCTTGAATCTATTGATTAGATTTCATCGGTTCGTAAAATTAATTTAATTAATTAATTAAACCTTATAATCATTGTCCCTACATTGTATTTGTGCCGACTACTTTATTGTGAAATTTAGTGGCGGCCGGTACATTATTGTAGCTTATCCTTTAAAGCGCAGTTAGTCGGCTTCAAAATACATTATGGCGCGGTGTATGTGTGTATTTTATTATACTGGCTTCACCGCCGCCGCCGCCCTGGTGCTCTGGGTCACCACCGCGCGCTGTAGACGACGGTTACGCTCCCTCTCTCTGAGCTGTCATAATGACATGACGCTGTGGATAATGATGCGAAACGTACAACGGCCGGTAGCGAGAGTTTTTGCCTTATCCTACCTATTACATCTGAATTCTCCCTGCTGCAAGCGTTGCACACAGTGCGCGTATAGTGTCTACAGCCACGTCGTTAGAGTGGCGGCATGTGGACAGTTCCTTCCCCAATGCAGACAAGCCAGGCAGACGAACTATCAAAAAAAAGTTTGCGCTCTCCATCTTTCGATCGCCTCCACATCTGGTCAGACCCCATTATAGTGCACCATAGCATCATAATATCAAATAGTCAAAATTTTATTCTTGTTATGTAACTTTCGATTTTTTAAATTTCGCTAGTAGTAACACATTGGCATTAAAGATATGTATACACCCAAATATATATTGACTGAAATAACTGGAAAACTAAACTGGTGTGTTGTTGATTTTAAGACCGGCTCACGGCTAGCTCATAGGTATTATTTACTTAGCATGAAGAAGAAGAACAGAAACTAGGAAACTAAATTACGATATCTACGCGACTTTCTAAAACCTTGTTTTGGAACTTCTCCACAACACGATTATCCACCGACATTAGTGACCGACGACTCTTATGATGAAAGGGCAAATGAAGTTAAGCCACTTAAGTACCTATTTGGACGAAGCTACTAGATTAAAGGCTCAGGTTGAATTCACTCCCTGTGGCTTCATCTACGTGCGGTAAGCACATTATACAGAATGAGTAAACCGCGTAATCTATTACAAGCATTCAAAAATATTGAAGGGCTTACGTAATTAGATAATATTACGTAAACAAGTATATTATAATTTCAACACTGTCAGTAAAAAATAAAGAGAACAATAAAATATTCCAGTACAATAAGTAAGCATAATTTTTAAACGTGCTGATAATGTGGGTTCCAGAATACCAATTATATAAATCAAAGCGTTTCATAAAAATATGCCCAATTTTTTGTGAACCTGTACAACGTCCGTTTGAATACTACACAAAGCACTAAAATATTAAATTAAATTATGTGACAAATTTTTGCCTGTGAAATAATAATAATCGTATGGCTATGTATATACCTACATATACCTGCCCACGTCACCATCGTACCTACGTATTTATGTCCTACCATTAAAATGCTACTTTTGAAGTCTAATAAGGGAGAAATTTATTTACAGGTACTTTTTCGGAAATACAATATTAGGTAAATAGCTACTCGCAAATATAAGAATAGATAGAAAGTAGGTAGGTATTCAGATTCACAATCTACAACTAAATTATTCTAAATTTGGTTAACTCCAATGGTTGTAATTGGTCGAGCTTAAGAAATGCGCGTAAATACTCATCCTGTAGTTAGTTAATTAGTTGCTCTAACAATTATATAGATCTACAAATATTATACCTAAACATACGCTAATATCACAATGTCTAGTGGAATTTACGCAGAAAGTACTTCGTAATAGATTTCCTGCTTTACCACTGTGATACTAGAAACCACGCCAGAGCTAAGATCAGTTTCACTGCATTGATATGTTTAAACGTGATATTGTCTTAGGAGACCGTTGCTTTGAGCACATAAAATGTGAAAAAATAGATGAAAATAGCCCATGGAGCCCTTTATTCGCTCATTATATTGCTTACAGAAGTTCACTACGATTGAAGTTGAATCACAAACCAAATATCGACAGCTATCTACTAAGTTTGTAGGTTGCACTCTGACTTCCATGAATACTACTGACAAGCTTGTTTAGAACCAAAATGGGGTCACGGTTGGGGATGACTAAATTTTGAATGTTAAACAGGATACAGAAATAGCATAAATGAGTTGCATTTGACACCTATCTATTTTAACTTTCAGAGCCAATATTGCCTCACAACATCATTTCAGCGCTAAATTAGAAGAAAATATTGATGAATTCACTGCGGTAATGATTTTTTTACTATGCTCATTCACTACTCATATGGTTCATTCAATGGTTCGTGTTCAATGTTCGTAATTACACTTGAAATTGAGACTGCTTCCAGATATTCGCTCAAAAGTTTAATTTGAATTTATAACTACTTCATTTATCATTTCTGAATATTGGTTGATTAACTACCTATCATGATTATTATTTTGACGATTGTAGTAATGTATGCTTATTTTCTTCTTAATATACTTACAATAAATAGTTACAAAAATATATATCAAATAAACTTTATATAAAATCCGGCTAGGGTTCCTATACTAAGTCCCTAATGTATCGCTGGCCTCTAAAATATAAGTAGCAAACCTTACTTTTACTCTTTTAAACTTTTCCTTACTACATAAACTACTTAGAAATTATTGTCTCTTTTCGGATTTTTTTTCGTTTCGTTATATCTCTATAAATATAACTATAAAGGGCTCGGCGCTATCACTATCTCACCTGCACAGTAATGATAATGTTAGATGCGATGATGGAATACATTTCCGGAGAAGCAATCGATCCACCCTATTCCCTCGTGCTTTGAAGAAATACAGAACAATATTTAATTAATATTTAATTAACAAGAAATACAAATACTGACTGCCTTCTACGCATATTGATCGTTTGCATAAAATAGCAATTTGCAGCTAGATGAATTGCCTATACTAAATGTGAAGTCATTTAGCTTTAGCTATTAACACATTTAGCCGCTGCAGTCACAGCATCTCAAGACAAGTAAGAATTCATTGGTCGTCATTTTGTAGAAAGAAATTGAATAGTCTGGAATTAACCTTCGTTCACCCCTACATAACCATCAAAAGACGTTTCTACCTCATATATTGAACATTCTATTTTATACCATTCTACAAAACTTCAACTAATGAATTGCCACTTCTCTAGAAGGACTGGTGTGCGTGATAGCCAGCGTAGGCGCTAAAACCGGAGCTCATTCTCCGAGTGAATATAAATCAGAGTTTAGTTTTGCACTTCGCTCTCGTTGCGATAACGAGTTCATTCGACTGTACTTTTACTGCCGCCAAATTTCCTCTCTTAATTATACCTACGGTACGGTATAGCACGGGGCATACATCTTGGGCCTAATGTATGCTCAAAATGTGTTCTGTCTATGTGCGCAGTGCTTTTTCTGGGTGTTACGACAATGGTCAAGCCTGACATAAGACAAATTGGTAATTCGTCAAGTCCTCTTTTCGACAAATTATGAAATTTGCCAAACATGCCATTCGTCATATGCATATACAGTCGATAACTTACCCTTTCTGAACTTCCTCAAGCTTATGCCAGCCTAGTAGGTACTTTTGTAAGATTTTAAATGTAAAATTACCTATCAAGTCAGGGCAAATAATATAATTAGGTAGTCAGTGTAAATTTGTTTAGATACATACCTCCTTTGTGTCTGACTGGTTTATCTAGGCGGAAAATGCTGGCTAAATAGAATACTTTGTTCTGGTTGTTTTCCGTCAGTTATATATAATGTCATTTTATTATTCTGTAAGTGAAAATATTTTCTTAGGAATAACTATTATTACCTATAGGTATCTATTGAGTGTAGTGTAGTGTAGTGGCTTGTGTAAAACAGAAACCAAATAACATTATGGCTTCTACTAGTAAAGGCTGTAATTCTTTATTTACGTTTATAGACACCGAAAAAGGAAAACGAAAAATATTACGCGCAGGATACCAGTTTCATTATAATTTTACTAACAAAAATGGTACCACAATCTGGCGTTGCGTACAAAGGAGTGAGTGTAATGGATCCTTAACTTTAAGCAGCGATGAACTGTTAGTTTTGAGAGAAAGCAAGCATACTTGTAAGGCGGATTTTGATAAGAATTTAATTGACGTGAAGATGAACAAATGTAGGGAAAGAGTAAAAATGAATGGAAATCTGTAAGTACAATTTTTGAAGAAACCATGGGTGAACTTTAAAAGGAGGATGATTTCATTGATACACCAAGTTTAAAATCAAAGCGTGATGGTTTATACAAATTAAGAAAAAAAGCAATTGGCGTACAAACGTGCAAGTTCTCAACAACTGATACGGTCAAATTCCCAGATATACTTTCAAAAGATTTTTTAGTTTATGAAAGTAAGGATGATCTACCGAAGTTGTTCATCTTTGCTAAGGATGAGGGTATAGAAATGGCATTAGGTACAGATTTGATATTTGTTGATGGCACTTTCAAGACCGTTCCACCGCCTTTTTATCAACTATTTTCAATACACATTGACTTGGGCAGCACAAGAGCAAGTACCAATATTATTCCTATATTTTTTTGCCTCTTGCCAAACAAAACGGAAGAGACATACAAGAGAGTGTTCTCGATTTTGCGTTCCCAATTCAAACTTCATGTAAAATTTTTAAAGTGCGACTACGAACTGGCCATAATGAATGCTGCAAAAAGCGTTTTCCCGGATATTCTGGTCAAAGGCTGCTTTTTTCATTTTAATCAGGCCATTTATAGAAAAGCACAAGCCCTCGGAATGATGAACGACGACAATTTAAAAAAAAAAGTTAGGCTTACCACAAACCTAGCGTTACTGCCTTGTCAGTACATTCCTGAAGGATGGTTAGCAATACAAGACCTGATGCCAAACAATGATGCTAGAGTGGAAAATTTTCAAAAATATTTTCTGGAGCAATGGCAAAAGAGGATTTCTCAAGACATGTGGTGTTGTGCAACTGAGCGCCATAGAACCACCAACGCAGTAGAAGGTTGGCACCGGAGATTAGGGACAAAGGTACAAGAAAATCATAATCTGTTCATGTATATTAGTATTTTGAAAAAAGAAGCCCTTTATTATTTAAAAAAAAGTAAAAGAAATGAAGAAAAAAAAAGGAAAACATCCGACGTCGCAAAAGATGCTAAAATAGAAAAAATTATAGAAAAATTGATAAGTGACAAAATAGACATATTAAGTTGTTTGAAACAGTTGTGTTGGGTATGAAATATACGTTTTTATATTCAAGTTTGATTTATTTATTTAATTTTTTTAGTTGAATGGCATGTTTGCCAAATTTCTTAATTTGTCGTAAAGAGGACTTGACGAATTACCAATTTGAGCTAAATTAGTGTACTTCTATTGTTATTGACTGTACTTAAAATAGTTGACGAATGGCATGTTTGGCAAATTTCATAATTTGTCGAAAAGAGGACTTGACGAATTACCAATTTGTCTTATGACAGGCTTGACCATTGTCGTAACTTCCCTTTTTCTTGTCTCTTTTGAGGATAGTGCGTGGTGCTATGGACTTGAACGAACACAAATCCACCAATCATAGATTCTATCAAAACAATCCGTGTGCTCCAGGACAACGTTTCTCCCGGGACTTGTCTTAGTTAAGATTATATGCCAATAGGTACATCAGGGTTTTGATTCGGTACGTCGTCGTCGCCTAGAAGAAAAGTGTGATCAAATCAAATCAAATCAAAAATTATTTATTCTGTATAGACCAGTAAACGGCACTTACAAAACGTCAATATCAACAAAATTTTATAGATCAGTGAGCAAATGGACCACCGCCGGTTCGAAACGCGGCCCCAACCTGAAAAGATTCCGGCAAGAAATTCAGCGGGCTTTTCTTTTTTTTTTGTCTATTTATAATCATTACTTAGTCTAGATACAAAAATTAGCTGAGTAGCAAGTTGAGTGAATAGCTCATTTCCAGGCTTGTTTATTATCCAATGATTTGATGATCCAATAATTCCGGCTAACATCGGCGTGCTTCGATTTAGTAGTGCGTTATTTGTATCACGCAGCACATTCTACAGCTTTATTTACTAAAGATGTTAAAATCAAAGTCATGGTTTTCTTTCTATATAGACAAACAGTTTTAACTGGTGTATAAATATTGCAAGTAATTGTTATGCATCAAGAGAACTCAAATATTAGTTGCGTAAGTATATAATATCGCCACAGACAAACGAACTCATCATCCCACTATACACAGACGCTAGTCTCTTTAATCTTGATTCCAGGGCCTACTCTAGACTTCAAGACGAAACAGCGTGTCGATGTGTTGTTTATTTTAGGTTATGGAAGAGATTTCTGCCCTGTTGACAGTTCAACGATGCTGACCGACAATTATAAAAACAAACATATTGAAGAATCAAATAGACGGCTACTTTACCTTTTTTCGAATATCAAAAAAGGATACACAATGAGTTTTTGTTGATCTTGGCTCGACTTTTTGTTGATCTCGACCCGAGCTTTATTCAAGCTTTGAGCTAAAGAACACAAACATTTTTATTTTTCCACAGAAAAATCTACGCAAGTTATATAGGTAGTTAGGTACATACATCTTCTGCCTTAAATTCAGTTACTTTTCACTTTCAGTGCCTTTTTGTTTTAGCAGTCGCTAACACAGAGATTAATAAATGTACTGTAGAAAAAAAAAGGTGTGATATACCTACGTCAGACACAAAGGTGACGAGGCTCGCTGATTACGTAGTTCATGCTAATATTATAAATTTGGAAGTAACTCTGCTTGTTTACACTTTTACTCCTAAAGCACAGAATAGTTTTTGATAAAATTTGGTATAGAGATAGATTAGGCTTTGGAGAAGGACATGTTTGATCACGCGGGCGGAGCCGGGGCCAAAAATGAGCATCATTCTGCCAGTTCTGTGACCTCGCTATCACCGTTTTTTGTTTTTATTTCACTGCAGTCTATGAGGAAACCTGTCCTTGATATAACAATCAAAAATTATTAAGCTCCGTAAATACACTGGTTTTCCCACAGGAATGCCACACGGGGGAAAGTACCTACGTTAACTTTTGTAGATATGGGACATTTTACTGAAAGAAGACTTTATTTTTATTTCAAAAACCATTCGAACTGCATTCATACACTTTTAATTATTGCCTCGTTGAACCGGGTAACGAACCCGGTACATGAGAAAAAAGTCGCTCTATGGTTTTATGATACCGATCGGAAGGCATCATCGTAATGGTTATTTTTTTGATTAATGAATTAGTATCAGAAATAAAGGGAAGACCATGAATTTTAACATTATATTTAATACAAAATTAGTCAATTTATCAAATGCACTCTTTTGATTATTTCTCTCCCTGTCGTTTATAATCTTGTTGTGGTGGATATTGAGAATAAAACGTCTAACTTCTCTTCGTAGCTTGTTGACACTTTCATGCTGGTTCTTGTTACTTGTCTATTAGTAATACCTAGGTATTTATGATATTCAGTTGTATATCCTTACGGCAATGTCAGCTTTTCATTTTTCTGAATAAAATTTCACATCAAATTAATGTTTGTTCACAGTCTGCCCTTCATTTCTGATACCTACTAATTTATTAGGCAAAAAATAAACTAAATCGATCAATAAATCAAAAGCCGGGTACTATACCGTAAATATAACCCACGACTCCTGTTCTGTTATTACAGAAAGTAAGCATATTTACCACCTGAGGTCATAATTTTAACGTCGACTTTCTTAACGTGCCATGCAAAATTTATAACACCGTACCAGACGGGATATATGAACTGGGCACTTATAAATTTTAAGGCTCATCTGTTTTAAAACGTAATAAGTATTATTTTCATGGTTTTCATATTAATTTCCCTGTTAGTAGGTACATCTAGCTACTAGTGAGAAATTTCAGGCTCAAATACCCTTTTTCCGGCCCTTGATAGTAAAGGTCACCCGGATCCGACAAATTAATAATGGCCACCGAAACTACCGGTAGTCTAACTTTCGCACTGAACATAACGTTATTAATAATGCCCCTCAGATCACGTGTCGGGAATAACGTTACACGGATACTAGTTGGCAAGCTTACGTAGGTACACCTAATCAAAATCGACCCAACTAAACCAATGTACTTATATGTATTATGTATATATACTTATGAGGATCACGCCTTAGCGATAGCTAATACGAAAAGTCCTATTTAAATCTTCTTATTGATTCTACATACACATGTAAATAAATAGTCACGAATCTTTCATTGGAGTAGATACTTAAATCCTCTCCACTGGTCACGGCGTCCCTTTAGCTTCTTCTACTTTAATATTCTATTCTGTTGTGACGGCATTTCCACGCCTATCTGAGTGGGAGAATTGGTTTTGAGTTGCTATCATGGTGTAGTCATTTGTTTCACGGCAGCGCCGCTGCTCCTTATGAAGGACCGGGCATATGTTTCCGTGATTGACATGAGAAAAAGAAGAAGTGAAACAACGGTAGATATATCATCTTCTACGACGCGAAACCAGCTCTTCTTGCGTCTACATCTACCGTTAGTGGACGCCTCTGCCTGATATTTGTTACCCACGTAACCAGGCGGTTACTGCAAAACGTCGCTACACTAACAGAGATACAGTAATAATAAAATCATTTAGGTACAATCGAAATCCCCTGTGAACAATAGAACAGGAAATGTGAAAAATATTATTCAGCATGCCGCAACCATCATAATAACGTCATAAAACTTTACTTACCACAAGGCGAAATGACGGCACCTCCATCAACTTCTCATAGCTAGACAAATATTATATTTGAAGGAATAAGGAGTTTAAGGAGCAGGAAATAGAGGGTAAATTGCCTCTTACTTCAAAACTCTGTAAAATAATGACTTTCAGATCATTAAATATAATAGAATCCGTACCTCACCTTCTAATTAGTTCTAGAGAGGCTAAAGAGAGAGAGTGTGTTGACTGCTAAATACACTGCTTCAGCCTTCATAGACAAATGGTAATAGGTACTTACTTACGTATATGGAATAGAATTCTATCAATGTATTGCATTAAGGGGTTAGTAGCTTTATGCCTATCTCGATAAGACTAGGTATCAATATGACTAGATCGCTTTATGACTAAAACCTATATTTACAACAGCCATAAACGTTAAAATACATTATTCTATTCTATTCTACATATAAATGGCCAACGAATTACCACTTGTCTAAGGGGCTGGTTATAATATAACATCACTCGCTAGCTGCACTCATTTCTAATAGGTAGTCTAGTCTATCGCTAAAATTGGATTCTACTTATAGGTACAAAACGGGCTAAATAAACCTACCTACTCGAGGCCAAGCCTACATTTAGATGTTCCCAATTCCTATTTTGCTCATGAAAGCCCGCTTGCAGCGATAATATTAGGTACCTAAGCATGTACCTACCTATTGTTACGATTTGCATTCCTGATGAAAAATACGTTAATTCGTAAACCATAGATTCTGTGGTTTATAATTTTTTTTTTTTTTTTTTTTTTTTTTTTTTTTTTTTTTTTTTTTTTTTTTTAAATCCTTTCAATACAATGGTTTCAGGTAATTTAAATATTACTGTGGAAGGAAAGATCTCGCCTACAATAAAATGAACCTAGAAAAAACAATATCTACATTACGAATACTTATTACTGAATTTATTCATCCCGGGATCGAGTCTTAAAGAATTCTTAATTTGTTGTATGCAATTGAAGGGGTTAGTGACATTAAGTATAAACTTAACTACCTACCTAATGAAAATCATAAGACCTAGGTACCTACTTACTATTCACTCGTAGATCGGTATAGATATGTACTTACATGGTCATCATCGATGCGTTAGTCCCGGCGAATTGCATCCGAGGTTATCACCTCACACTCCAGGGACCAATATTCCGTTGTTACTTCTTCACTTCGCTCGACCTTTGGCATACATGGTGTTGTCGGTGGCAAACCCGTCATCTTCTCAGTCGGCAGTCGGCTTAGTGTAGCCGGTACTTTTGGTCCTGCCTTACCTAGTGAGATCCGACGACATCGGCATGATCAGACATTGGTCATGTCACGGTCAATTCTTCAGTAAAACATGTACTTACCTAAGATTATAGTCGCCAAACAATATTTTATTGAATTTCTCCCGAAGCCAGCAAAGAGTAAAGATTTCTAAATAAGATAATTTGTAAATAAATCAGTTTCCAGAACATTTATATTCCTTGATAATTAACTTTAAGCCCAACTCCAAAATTACTAAGGCACGCGGCAGAATAAATAAATCTTTTATCATGGTAGATATATATACATAGAGAGAGAGAGAGAGAGAGAGAGAGAGAGAGAGAGAGAGAGAGAGCGAGACAGAGATAGAGAGAGAGAATGAGGTGCCTAAAATAAGGTGTCTAGCATCATCATCATCATTTCAGCCATAGGACGCCCACTGCTATACATAAGCATCCTCAATCGACCTCCAATCCGACCGGTTGGAGGCGGTCTGCATGATGATTTTGACTATATCGCCTGTCCACCTTGCAGGCCGTCCCATGCTTCGTCTACCGGTACGCGGTCTCTATTCGAGAACCTCATCTGTTATTCTTGCTACGTGCCCCGCCCACTGTCACTTCAACTTGGTGACTAGCAATAGACATTGTATTAGTGATGCTCAGAATACAGAACAAACAGTTTGTTGTGTAGTGTATGCAGTGGCGTAGCTACCAAGGGGCTAGGCGGGGCAGTGCCCCGGGGCCCTCAAGCTCAGGGGGCCCTCGAATCCTAACCAGAAATCTCGATCGAACTGAACTTTTGGAAATTGAATGCAACCCTACTTTAATCATGATAACTCAGTTGAGGGAAATTCAAAGTTAAGGGTGTCACACATTACGCAGATACAGTAAGATATCTGTTCCTGAACAGATATCTTTCAATATCGCTTTCTATATAAATTGTATGAGCTACCACACACTACACAGATACGATATATTTTATCGTAGAGTATCTGTGAGCACCGACATATATGGAAAGATGATGAGCTTATTATCTACGCATACAAATATACAGATGGACAAACAGGTAGATAATACATCATATTTAAAAATAAATACCTAATGTCCTTACGGTCAAAAATTGGATGAATGTGTTTTTTATAGTCTAGAAGCTAATACAGTAAACCTTAATGACATTATTTATTCTACTGCATTTCTTAAATATTCCTAGCCAGTAGCAAAAGCACTGGTAAATAATGTCATTATGGTCAATAGTTATTTGTGCAACAAGAGAGCAAAACTGTTTTTTGCTGCGAGTGCTGATTTTGAATCCTGAGCAAGCGAGGGATTCTAGGATTGAATCACGAGCGTAGCGAGTGATTCTACTGTAGAATCCTGAGCGTAGTGAGGGATTCAAATGCACGAGATGCAAATAATTTTGCTCTCGTGTGGCACACATTACTTTTCACTTCAGCAGCGAGAACACATAAGAAATATTACTTAGAAGATAATGCGACACTTATTAACAGAACAGAACACCTATTATTAAATAAAATAATGCAAAAAATTTTAAAAGTTAATAATTAATCTAATTACTTATTGCTGTTCTGCAAATTTAAAGTTGAAAGTTAAAAGTTAAATTTTATACCCGTTATTTTTAAGGTGTGTTCAGAAACAGCGTACGTGACATTTTATTTTTCAAATGTTGATAATAGTAGCTAATCATTATAAATACTTATGCATTACTTATTTTGGTATTCAATAACATTACATAATTATTAAATAATGTAAATAAAATACATGGTTATTTTTTTACAAATATCTTTCAATTTTAGAATTTCGAAATAGGACCTTTGACGTGCCATAAATTAAAAAAAAAACCTTCAAAATACTTGTGTTTGTCACTCGAACTTTTTTATGGACGGCCAAGAAACAGAGTGCGGTGTATGCAGTTCGAAAGTTATTCGCGGAACAATTCTTTTTGAATCTATGGTTGGCACTCTTTATTGAAAATTAAAAAAAAATAATTAAAAAGCTACTTTGTCTCACTGAGTGAGCAAAATCGCATTTTGCACACTGTTTTTACGCAGCAAAACTCATTTGTTTGAGCTGCTGTGGTGAAAAACCTATTACTCCTCGTTGGCTATTTGTAACTAGGTGGAATAGACGGATAAATCATGGAAGATATTAAATTCACCTCGGTCCTGTTTAAGCCTTATATGGCGTTCTATCCAAATTCTTGGCGTTTTAGTCAACGTGTATCAAATTCAAAATCAGAATCATCTTCTGACGAACTGTCTTATAAATTAAGAAGCAATAAACGCGTCTTTTTATCTAACTAGTAATGCACTCCTACGTGTTTTTGAAACGATCAAAGGTCCCGCGACACGACAACGCATGTATTATTATGTTTTCACTTTTTGAAGTTATTTTTTGTGTCGGGAGTTTTTAAATTTTTATTTTATACTTTTTAAATTGTTCTCCTTGTCAAGCCCTTTCATTTGATACCCATATTGACGGACTAGTAAACTAAGAAGGTAATTCGCTATTTGTTGGTGGCGGCCATCTTGGATTTGAAATTTGTCTTGGTGTATCGTATTTTACTCGTCATTTGACATCCATATTGATGGACTTGTGCAAAAACATGTAGTCCACCATTTTGTAACGGCGGCCATCTTGGATCAATTTTCATCAAACCTAGTTAAGAACAACCCCGACTAATTCAGCTTTCAACCAAACATCGTAATCGGTTTTTCCGTTCGGGAGCTACGATGCCACACACACACAGAGTCACGTGAAGCATATATCACTCCGTCGTTTTTACGTCGGGGGGTTAAAAACAAAACCGCATCAAGCCTGGGTTTAAACGAAGTCATTGATACTTTTGCGAAAACTAAAAAATAATAATTGCTATTAAGTCAGTTGGTAGGATCGGTCCTACCAACTGACTGATAAAGAGCTGAATGCAGAGCACAAAAAAAGCTTAAGTAGCTTAGTATTTTTAAAGTATTTGTACATTTCATATTTTTATTTGATAATACCGAATCAGTTTGCATAGCAGTGGGGCCCCATTTCTTAATTTGCCCCAGGGCCCTTGGTTACCTAGCTACGTCACTGAGTGTATGTAGTATAGTGTAGTAGTGATGTTACAATCTACAGGTAAAGACTTTTAAAGATATACTTAACAATACAAAAAGATGTAACACAGTACATAGGTAGGTAGGTACTTAGTAGGTACTAAAAATGTACCCCAGATTCCGATGTAAGGATCAGATGCGACCGGAACGCATGGATTATGATGATGATGATCGAGTTACAATTGTATGAGTTATGTGGAATAAAAGTAAAATAAACGTTGATTGAATACCTACACAAAACTCAAACTGCACCTCACACTGTACTAAACTGTATAGCGCCATCTATGAGGCAAATATGTAAGCTAGCTATCACCCAACACATACCAAGAACGTTAGT
The DNA here is from genome assembly GCA_963691645.1 of Pelosia muscerda. Lineage (NCBI taxonomy): Eukaryota > Metazoa > Arthropoda > Insecta > Lepidoptera > Erebidae > Pelosia > Pelosia muscerda. The sequence goes on along the minus strand of OY829098.1, from coordinate 11,718,490 downwards.
TCATGGTTATTTCCCACCTACGCTTAAGATGCGGTAGATGTATGAAAAGATTTGTGGATTTTCATTACTATAAAAAATCGACAAAATCTTTCCCGAACGCAGAATTTTAAAACTGGTAACGCCATCTTTGAGACAAAGGAACATTCGACTAACAAGTTTAGTATAAACTCTCGACTAAAGCGCAGATTTTTAAACTTGTTACGCCATCTGTATGGCGAAGGTGTAAAGTAAAACTAGGTATTTTAGTTTATCATTATTAAAGCCTTGATAACAAAGCTGCAGTTGGACTGCACCTGGTGAAATGGCAATGAATGATGGTGTAGTAATAGGTATATTATTAAAAATCAAATAAAATACAGTGATTAAAAAAATCGTCTATAGAAAAGCATTATTCTATTACACCTATAGAGTTAATCATAGACAAAATGCCATACTAAAATATTGCTTATAAGTAAAAGTTACAAATTTATGTTAAATGAGCAATTTAATACACTAGAATTAAACATTGGTAAATATGATTCGTATGAAACATTTTTCTTTACAACATGCTTGATTATATAGTAGAAGAACAACTAGGATTAAGGAACGAACTGAACGAAGTTTGTCTTGTGTCAAAATCACTTGTGAAATGTGAACGCATCCGATATTTTTATATATTTATTGTCTGTGATTTAAATTTTGCCAGCTGGGCGGTTCCGATATTTATTTTCTTAACTATAAAATCAAAATATTTCTCTATACACCACGATATATACATATATAAATTTGATGTTTTTTACTACTTGGAGCTTTAGCTGTAACATGTAAGTACTGACAAACATTCTATACTATTTAGTTTGCTAGTTGTCGCTTGAAATCAATATGTACCATTGTACTTACGCTTCAGTCTTGCGAAAGTAACAAAATGTATTAGTGCAATAACCTTTCAAATAGGCCATACATAATACTGAATAAATATCTAACGTAGCAACGGTGATGCGTGTCGCGCGTCTATAAAATAAACCATACATCTTTCAAAGATAGAAATGTTACATTGATACATTCTATTTACGTTTCTACGTGCGTAAATTTAAATAAGAAGCATCATTTGATAATTAGCTCACCAACTTCTATTCATTATGATGAGAAAAAACTATACATTGGATTCTATATGTCTCTAGAGGATTGCATGAAATATACGTATGTAATTATAAAGATTAAAATATACCACTTGTGTAATAAATACAGTCATCTGTATCAAAATGCTTCTTGTTTTCCCGTTTTTAAAGTGGCTATGCCTAGGTATGGTAAGTTCAGTGATTTTACTGAAAATTATACAAATTTTACAAAGCTTTGCTTACAATTAATTCTTATTTGAATTTTATTGTATTGAATGAAAACATTTACACTGAGTAATACAACAGTTACGAATAGATTTTAGGACTGTTGTATGATACACAGAAGTGGGTTATCATCAGATAGAATTGAGATTATACACATAAACCAATATAAATTGTGTACCTATGTTAGTCTCACCCTTTTTCTTATATAACAGTTACTAGTGATTATAATGTCCTAGTTGAATGTGGGTATTACTATGTAAAAATAGCTTGAATATGTGACAGTCGTAATGGTAAAAATTTCAAAAAGGGAAACTTGTGGAAAACCACTTCTCTTGATCTAGTTTATCATCCACCGTTGACCCTTATTTATGAATATTTATTTAATCTTCTATGATGTACTATACTATAACATTATATTTCAATAACACACTCCAGAATATGCTGAAATTTATATCATATTGGGACTCCTTTTTTCGCACCTAGCCTCCCTTTTTGGGCCATTGTGCATGCAGGGTTACTGGCTAGAGCAGCTAGCCCATACGCTGAAATTATGAATATTACAAAATCCTAATAAAATTACGACAATATTCTTTGAAATTAAGTTTGATTTGATTTAATTTGATACTGGCAGGAATCGAGCTATAGGGGTCTGCTCAACTGAAATGTAGCAATGGTTCAATGCCAATCCAAAGCACTAGGCTGTCTCCTCGTCTTAGTGATGTGTTCAATTTAACTTTTGAAGTTTAATATATCAATTGTTAATAAGAAACTACTATTGTTTTTTTCTATGAGCTTTGCGACAGTATATTTGAACAAAACAAATGAACAAGTATATTTTACAGACAAATGTATAAATACATTTTAGGACTAAAAACATTTTATTTTCTGGGAAACTAAGTTAGTGGTGCCCAAATAACAATGCCCAATAAATTGATTTTGGAATTAATAGGTGATTTGGGTCACTAACATATTATAAATTTGTAAAGATTTATGCCCTATTGCATAAATATTTATATCCATCTTATGTTCCTTCTAATTAAAATAAAAAAGGTGAACATGAAATTAGCTAGCAACACACTTGAACATAAGATTAACTCAAAACTGCACTGTTTAATTGTCAAATCACACTTTTAAATAAGTTTATTCATAGTATAGTCTGTGTAAAATTACCTCATTGCCTACAGTCTTTAAATATGCAGAAGGCAAGCACTGTATTCCTCATACAATGGTTGGGTGGCTACTGCAGTTGACATCATTGTAACATGTACAACGATTTTGATGCTAAAATGAATCAATGCGAAACTCTTCCCTACTATATTGAGGTGCACCACAAATCCATTCTTTATCACTTTCTGCTCAAAGTGGTATAAGACATCTTGTCAGACATTCAAAGCACACATAAACTGCATTCATGATTGCTTCCATATTCTGTACTTATAGCAAAGACACTTACAGGGCAGATAGGAGTGCTGTAAGTGTATCCTTTGCGCTGTGGAGACTTAATGTGGCAAATACCACTTGGTACTTACCTGGCACTTAACAGAAACCATTTATGAGGCGTCACTGCAGTCACTACCATGATTGTAATGTAGTGGCGTGAGGCGACTGCTATCATTTTTGACCCTCACAATTCCTGTTAGTTGAAGGTGCAGGTCTATATATATATTCTAAGAATGTAAAGCGGCTCCGATGTTAATGTCTAGCAGGGGCTCCGTATTAAGTAAATAAATATCTCGCTGTATACGTGCGAAGTCACGCAGAGCGACTCACGAGGAACTCTCATATCTGTGATAGACCATTGATGACTTTTTACGACATGTGTGTCAATGGTCAGAGATGCCAGAGACCTAGTGAAGTGGAACAGAAAAATTAGCGAAAGCAGACTCAAGGCTCCAAAGAGATCCAACCGAGAATAACGCTGGAATAATGTTAAAGTTGCCAAAGAGTGATTTGTCATGAAGGCTTTGCTGTTCGTTATTTCAAGTACCGCTTTAGGACTGCATGCTCTGAGACCCTACCACAACCTGCTAAAAGTAGTAGTCTTGCCCTACTATCATAGTGTGATTTGAACTCGGACCGATGCCGAGTTATCCCCCACCGATATTGATGTCCTGTATCTCGTCTGCATAATCATAGTTAGCGAAATGTGGGTGTTTAATATACCTCTGCCTACCCCTTCGTGGACTACGGGCGTGAGCATATGTTTATATGTATGTATCTTGTCAATACATCCACTACAGTAAGTGATGCTGTTTGACCTTTGACCATATTATATTAATATCCTGAGTGTCCTGACGGACGCTAACGGTTCGAAACACACTACGAAAGCAAAGTAAGATTGAAATAATATTACTTTTAAGAGGTTGTGGTATGGTCCCTCATTCACGTACATTGCACCTAATGTCTTGGTTAATAAACGGCAACCGTTCTAGAGCCTTTGTGCTACATCAGGTTATCAAACTTGCTACATTTCGTCTGGTCTGCTGCGGCTGTCCCGCAATATCAGTTTTAGTAGAACCCATTCAGAATTCATGCTGAGCGTTGTCTTGCTATTTCCTGAATAAATAGCTGTGCGAAAAATACGTTACCTATATTTTTGCTGTATACATAATTGATTTTCTCAGGTTTTAGAGGCCTTTCTTCAGTTCTTTTCTATCCCTATTCCCGTCAGGGTTATTGATTTCATAGACAGAGACAAGACCATACATTTGTATTATTGATATTTATTACCTGTCACTTAAAAGAATTTCAAAATGTCTCCTGTTTCAAATAACTAAGTATCTCTAAATTAAAAATGTTAACCATATTAGCAAAAGCGTGACTGCAAGCATTAATTAACTGTATCATTGTTGTATTTTACTCCGTGATTTTAATTTGCTAATAGAAATTTCATCACGGCATTTAATAATAATTCTGCATTGCTCTATGTAGCATTACAACATTGGTGTATTGCGCCTCTAACATCATACTTGTTCTCATTCGCCCGTGCTGTTTACTGTAAGTCGTTGCTTGTTAAAAGAACACAAATAACAGTAGCAATACGTGTCCTCTGAGAAAGAGTTCTAGGTTGCTCGATTAAAATTAATAAATAAAGTTACATACTGCCAAGAGCTGTCGACAGCTATCGAAATGAGGCAAACAGTTACTTTCTTCATATTGACAGACACTATTCTACTGAAATGATTTAACTTCTTCACTAGACAATCAAACGGACCGTGAGCATTTATGATAATCTTGCGCTACACCAATTACGATTGTTGGGCCATGGACGTTAAACACGCACACTATTTGATTAGAATATTTTCCACTATTTGATTAGGAGAAAGTTTCTAATAGTCCGTTCCTAAAACTTCTAAAATAGATTATCTACGATGTTTTTAAGTCCAGACCTTTTAGCAGGTAGCAACTATTAGGTATTCTGTGATTTTAGTTCTTTTTGGTAACTAGTATGTATAATGAATTTTAGATTGATTACGGTCGGCTTTCTAGTCTAACTAAAATGCGGCTAAACTTGATTTTTTCTGTAAAGCGACTGCCATCGGACCTCCACAACCAAATTGGCGGTATCGGAAGTTCTGTAGTAATGCTAGTCAGACTTTTGTGGACTCGAACTACCCGTAACGACTGCCATAGACGTTCGTATGGCTTCCGGGACCGACAGCATAACGTGCTCTCCGAGGCACGACCAGACCAATGCAAATAGGCATATTCATGCATACAAAATTTGCACTGAGTGGGGATCGAAGCCTCCTCCGTAGCAGTCGCATTCACATGGCGTGGCATATTCACATTTACATATTTACTGTTAAAATAGCAATCGATATTTCGGCGCTGATCACGGTTGCTCCATAAAATCATTAAACATGATAAACATCCCGAAATATTTAACAGTGAATATATAATTAGTATATATTACCTACAATGCCTACTTTGCCCTAGAACTACCAGCGTCACTAGCAACTCACGTCTCTTTTAAACTGACGAGTGAGCGTGCGGCAGCTACCTATGCAATGAGTCACAGTTACCTTTCCACGTGGTGTGGTTGCCTTCACATTTTTTGCTCAAGTAAACTAGGAAACGTACACAATACATTCATTGCGATGTTCTACTAGGTATAATATGTTTAGTGTAGCCTCTTGCTTAAGTATTTATTTCTTTGCCGATATTCCTTACCCGTATTACATTCGTACACCCGGTTACATTCTCATAAAAGCAAAATTTTTATGACACTATCATTGCCACCTTTAATAAATTAAACTCACGATATTCAGAAGCAAGAGTCTATCTCAGGTTGTCGATTGTTAGCCGTCTATCAGAGAATGAATCATGCATAACTAGTAAAATGCTTTGTTACATAATTATACTTGAGTCAGACTGAATACATAATCATCGTGTCATAATATTTTAGTCATTTGTTTACAAAGATCTTCGAAATCAGTTCCAAAATACTACAAACGGTAAAGAGAATACGTGAATTGTTCACACAACACATACACTAATAATTATTCAAGTTAAATTTGTGTCCTTATAAAGCTCAGGGGGTTTTACCCACTAATAAAAACGAAACAAATTTAATATATTTTTTATAATAGGGTTAAAAGAAGGATTTCGCTGCTGTGCCCTACTTCACACTTCGCTAGCGTTCAACAGATAATTTGTTTGAGACTTTAAAAACTAAATTGCTTTTACTTATAAACGTTGCGATTTCATACATCTTGCTGTGTCCAGCTTGCGTACATTACCTGCGTTACTCGTACTCGCTATTTTGCGAAATATTTTTATGTAAGCTTTGTTTCTTGCTATTTTTGTTTTGTTCTGATCATGATTAGAAAAATATTTTAAACATGGTGTTAATATGGTATTATTATGTCAAAAAATTACAATGAATATTATTTAATATTCTCAATCCAACGGTAATTATTTATGAAAATATACAATAGATTTTCTTCTAAGTTAATCGCGCAATTACCTTATTATAATACACATGAATGGTCAGCAAATTAAAAATGAATAATGATTGTTGCCGATAATGCACAGTAACATGCAAACACACATGTAACAGAGGAATACTACCTCAGCTCTTAAATACACCCTGTAGTATCAACTAATATATACATTTATTGACTTAAAATTATTTCTTCCAGTTAATGTTTGAACCAGTAGCAGCTGAGGCGTCTCCTGCACATTTTTTTGGAAATATTGGAGGTAATTACTGACTGCTTAGCTAATACTGTCTACTATTTTAAATGTATTCAATGTTAAGTATTAATGATTTAGTCGGTTTACCAGTTTGTTCTTTAAATATTTTTCTATGTACCGAATTATTGTTTTTAATCCTTTCAACACCTGTCGAGCGATGTTTACCATCGTAATATTATATTACTTTAAAGAACAAAATGATGTAACATTACTTTAGCAGGTTTCATGTTATAATATTTTTGAGATTATCATGGGCAGTGACCAATAACAACTACAGAATGTTGTTGAAAAACTTTTATAACTGTATAACTTGATGGCGGTCAGGCGCAAATTGCTGTGGGAAAATATTGTAGTTGGAAGCAAAACCTCATTATATTTAAAACACAAAAGTTTGAATCAACATGCTGAGATTTAAGGAAAGTCACCAATAACATCATTTGAACATGCTGGGAGATTGAAAGGTCTATAGTCCATTAACCAGCTAGAAATACAAATATAGTGATGTTGCATTTACTCCACCACCACCTCTTAATAGTAGTATTATTTCAATCTTACTTTACTTTCATGTGTGATTCGGACTCGGACCGATGTCGTCCATAGATATCTGTGAACTATGGCTTATAAGATAAGTGTAAATACTATCAAATTAAACAAATAATTGTATCCAATACAGTGAGAGATACTGTTTAACCTATTTTAACCATGTACTCCTGTGTTTCTTGACGGACGTCGATGGTCCGAATCTCACTATGTAAGCAAACTTTTAAGAGGTTACAGTAGCGTCCCATAGCTATTACCTTATCGTTACTTTAATATTATAATACGTATGTAATTTACTTAGACTTCAATATGTCATAACCATCCAAACATAAATGACAGTTGTAAAGATAGCTTTTCAACGATATGCGTCTGGTCGTTGTTGGTCGGGGATATTCTTTCTCATTCGTCTATATTATGTTTTTATTTTTCATTGCAATCCTGGTAGAACTATCTGCTGCTTGTAGAGCGCACCTCGTACATTTAGTGTCCTGAGTTATTATGTTGATCTTCTCACTTATTAGGCGAAATTTGGATCCTAGGTTATAAGAGGTTAATAGAATCATTAACGAGACATTGGTTCCCTTACACAGAGGCAAACTTTGCGTCGACACCGTTGTTCTATTAGTTTTTAAGCAAATCGTCTTTAAAATATGATGAATTGTGTATTTCATTAATATAGGGAGGTTTATAAATGATGCATTGTCGTGCATATACAAATGCATATTCGTTTGGTGTTATCCATTTCACCCCTCACGTGCATTGGAGTCAGTCTAGCCAGCTATTCGTATGTTCTGATTCCAACAAGAATTACAAAACCAGAATAAGTTAGTAAGTTGGAAGACTAGACACTTGGAGTTGTGGAACAATAGTATCTGAAAGTCTTAATTTATAGTATGGAGAATAAGCGAGCACACTGCTGTTTTCAATAATAAATAACATAAAATTCAAAGTAAATGCTCCTAAAAGTAGGCTATTTCTAATCACCTGCTTGTTTACACTCTATACAATGCAATATTATTCACATTCTTCAAGCGTAGTCAATGAAGTCGAAAAAATACAAGTAGGTAAATCAACATATTGGGCTGCAAGTACTCACAGTGCAACTGTATGATTCTAGCAAGAAATTGCATTGGATTTTATTAGTATTAATAATCATTTTAAAAAAAGGCATCTTTGCATAAAGGCATTTTAAAGGCATCTTGAAGAAAGCTTTGTTATTTTTGCCGTTTCTGCATTATTAAAAACATATTGATATACTTAAATAAATTAGATCTAAGTATACGGTCTTCTAGAGCTCTTTATATCTATAGTCTTGTTGCAATCACTCATAAAATTATCACGCAATTAATAAAAACCTTGCGTAAGGCGCTGCGCAAACGTAGACACTTTTGTTGCCGACACGGCACACCGCCACAGGAAACCGTAGTGGCTGTGTCCCGTATCGACAATCGGACACAGTTGCCGGTTCCCTGTCACTGACACGGCACACCACAATAAACTGTACCTGTAGTTGCCAGCCGAATGCCGAATGCACCTCCTTCGTTTACGCAGCTCAGTACTATTGTAGGAAATTTGTGAATGTTGCTTGTGTCTTCAACTGACGACTTCTAGTTTCCAGTTACCGACACCGAACACTTTTTGATCGTCCTGAATATAGTGTTAAGTGGAAGCAACTGGACTCACGTATGCGCAGGGAGTTGAATGATTTCATACTTGTTCTATAGAATTCAAATATTCATTGGTAGCTTGTATCTGACACAAGAAACAAAAGTGTCTACGTTTGCGCAGCGCCTAAAAGTAATCAGAGATCACTGCAGGCTTCTCTTCTCGGTGCAATTGTTCGAACTAAGTATGATCCTAGGAAAATATGCACCTATAGAATTTTTTATATCAATAATTAGTAACTCGGGTGATGAGTAAAGTTACAGTTTAGTAGTCTTCTACAATTCTACCGATTACAGTCACGGCGCATATCACCGCTTTAGTGATATAATTAGAACTCACTCTGTATAATGCACATTGCACAATTCAAAATATTTTTTGAATTCTTCAATACAATTTTGAATTCTAAAATACAAGTAAACTATCAAATAAATTGCTATCAATCCTTTTATAAACTAAAATAGCCTCGTGTCGAAGTAACGTTTGTCGTCGATATTGTTTATGGAATAATGTTTGTGACGTTTATCATTCCTCACATCACACCCATATTATCTTATGCATAAGTAAATTATATTTTAGGGCAATTTCAACAATTTCTCTGTCCAAAGTATACTGTATGGATTTAAAAAGGTACCAATAAAATAAGGTACCTATCGTAATTGAAAAAAACTTAAAAGAACCAGACCATTATTATTATTCATATAAATTTGTACGAGTATTTATTTAATTTAACAATAGCATATATTGCCTGTCCTAATGAACATACAAATTTTAATTTCTGAACTTAAACGTTCGTAACTTGATTTGATCGACTACCAAGCCAAGTAGTAGTATAAACATAAACAGATATGTCGTCATACTCTTTACAAGTCATATTTCACACTGCAGTTTATTACATTTGATGGACAGTAAATAAAGCCATAAATGTATAATCTGCAAGTGGATAATGCTGATACAAAACTGTATCTATATTTGGGTACTTTCATCGTTCCTGATTCGGTCCCATCCATTTATAAACATGGTTCAACTTAAAAGATTATATAATTCAAAGACATTAAATCTAAAAAGAATCGGACCCATCACGAATAATTTGGTATAGGTAACAAATCAAACTATTTTCCAAATACACAATGACGCTACGTATTTAGAGTTTTTATTAAAAAACGTAACACAATATGCACCATTTATTATCTTGTTTACACAATCTTACTATCAACAATTCAATCAAAAACGCTTAATACGGTCATACTACCTAACTGATGACTTTTACACAATATCATATTAAACGCAATCTAGTCATCGACCTTATCAATAACTAATTTATCTATAGAACATTTCCGGAACTAAAAAGTAATTGTTTAGAGATAATATCGTGTATAGGACTAACTGTCTCGGTGGCGCAGCATTCTTAATCCCAGTTAGTATTGATGACGTCTAACGTGAATGGCGTGCGTTGGCCCACATGACGGGGATGCCTATTGCCTATAGTAACGGTAGCTTCTATCGCGAAACAAATACCCGCGTCTGGTCGTTTGATGCCCCATCAGCAGTTACCTCTGTTTCAAGATTGCTTCACCATGAAAGCCTAAATAAACATTATTGACGAAAGAGAGATAGGGATCTCTCTCTTCCCATTATTCTTCTTCCGCCATTCCAAACATGGAAGTATTACATTTGAACAAAGAAGTAATATATACCATTTTCAATTTAATTAAAGATTAGATTAAAAACTACATTTATAACGTAAAATTAATTATGTATGCAAACTACAACCGAGAAAAAATCATTCTAAAAATGAGGGTTTCCTTTAGTAACGAAAAAAAGGCTTTGCCTTCGCCAGAAATTAACATTTCCTGAAAATGAAAAGCAATTAGGATATGTTTATGTCATGTTGCATTCACTCAGTGTTGTCTAACTACCTAAGCATTTCAGTTGTGGGCCACGGTTCAGGGAGAGAGAGAGATGGACATGAAACTATACACACTTGTGTAGGTTTATTTGTCTCCTTGGTAAAACCTGGTTCTGCAGTTACCTATTTATATATAAGTTGTCGGAAGAATTTAGTAGATTTTCCTTCACTTTGCCGTTGTACCTGGTGGCAATTTTTTTTGGGAATTCTGAGACCGACTAATAAAAGTTTGTGCAAAATCGCATGAAACTTATTATATATAATAATAAATGCTAGAGGTGAGATATTCAAATCTTTTTAAATATGTAAACCATGTGTAAGTGTATGGCAAAAGTTAATTTCATGGTTAAACGAACATTGAGTCCAAATTTATATTTATAAATTGTGCCTGTAAGTACATTTCTTTAAAAAATATTATTGTAAAGCTGGTGAATCAATGGTAATTTAGACTTAATATTAAGTTGAAATTAAATTAGTAAGTTTATAAATAAAACTAGATACCAATAGCCATGACAATGTTCCACCTCCATTTGCCCATAAAAACAAGAGCAGTTGATATCTTTAACACCTTAAATATTATGAATCGATTTTTTTTATTAAATCTGTAAATTTTCTAACGTAATAAAATTTTAACATTCAGTAACACTTCATAATCGCCTAAATTTTATTTTTAAACTATATCCATAGTGTCATTTGATATCAGATTTCAGATACGCCTCTTTATGAACATGTGCACAATCAAGTACATAACTACTGACATATATGTATGTCAATGAAAAAAATCCATGCATCTATAGCTTTATTAACAATGTGAACATGTCCCTAATATTTGTCAAATTTAAAGTATTACATTCATCTCATAGATTTTCAATCCTCATAAGCATGTGTGTGTAGTGTAGTGTGTGAATCCGTTTAGCGTGTAGGTATCTAGCCCGCGGTATATTATTCTATTATGATGTGAAGAACGCGAGCGGCCTTCATGCTTAGTGGGCGGATGACCGCGGAACGCGCGGGCTAAACCGCCAACTTTCACCTACCAACACGGTTCCATCAAAACAAAACTTAAAACATAACTGCGTCGGTCATTCATGCGTAATTATTTAACTTGTTATACGTCTTCGCCTTTGTTATCAAACCATTGACCAGTTCATTGCAATACTGTGTTGTGTGCGCAGAAAGTTACCTATTATATTTGATCATATTTATCTCATTCATTAACAGTTTGTGCATGTGTGGTGGAGCTGAGGCTGGCTTTTTCAAATGTAAAAGGGTTGCTTATAGTATTTCGATTACTGAGCTCCTTTTAGTCAAACCTACCTAGTCTTCGTGGCAATATATTCCCTCATATTCAGTTACCTATGTGACTATCAAATTAATACCATTGTTGATAAAATTATTTGAGTAGATATTAGAGCACCAAGACGGTGCATTGAGCGTGTTACTGGTATATATTCGGGACGGACACGTCCTTCGGTTGTATGTGGAGCTGATGGCGTGACCGCGCGTGTCTGGTGCAGAGAGGAGCGCGCAGTGAGGCAGGGGCGAAGGGCGAGGGGAGGGCTCTATATGGCAAAGAGTCACCATGAAGGTGGATGCCGACGCGAGAGACGCGCCTGCCGCGCCGGCCGCTGCACCCGGAACCCCGATCGCTAGTAATACAGAGTCACCTGTGTCATCCCTGGACGGTTTGTTGGTTTAACACAAACATTCACTAAATGCACTGTAAATATTGAGCTTGCATTACATCACAAAATCGTCATCTCAGTTAATTCCTATTTGTCACAATACTAACTTGGCTGACGCTGCTTCAGTTTAACAATGACCACCGCTTGTTATATACCATGTAGAATTAGACAATTCAATAGGTATAGTAGTCTCATACGTTCGGTTCAGACATGGCTAAATCGATTCCATTGTGCGAATGGGACCAGCGTTTGTAACATGGACTTAATTACCACTAAAAGCAATATCATATAAAACACTACTTACGTCATATAAAACAATGGCTGAATTCGTAAATAGTAGCGTTAATAATATTGGTGGCGGAAATAAACTTGAGTTTTAATTTTTAAAATTCTAATTCTATTGGCGGTACATTGCAATATGTAATCAATTCAAGGTGAACGGAAACGTACTTCACTTTTAAACTATTACTAACAATATTTTGATGAGTGAGACAGTAATTCACTCTAACAAGTATACTTATTTCTACTATTGTATTTTTTTATGATAGTAAACTAACAACTTGGATTATTTGTCCAATACCTTTCTTGTAAAAAGAAACCGCTTCAGAATCCGTTTAGTAGGGTTTGCATCCATCGCGAACTAACAGACAAGACTAAAAAATATAATGGTCCTGAGTCGTTAATTTAACATAACCAAAGTAGTTTTAAATATTTTAAATGCATAATATAATTTTTGGAATTCTTATCTCTGGTTGTCTGTTTGTTCGCGTTGGACGCAAAATTTGCTGAACGTATTTTGATACGACTTTTTTATTCCAAAGGTCTTGGTCAGACTTAAAATCTTCCGCATACTTATTCGGATTCAGTTGAGTAGAATCAGAGATATGACCATAAGACGCGATAAACGCGGGCCACGCAGGTGGAGTCCCGGGGCATCAACTAGTCTCAAATTACTATCAATATTGATTATGAACTTAAAGGTAAAAAATATGCAGCACTTGTGACGTACTTAACTGTATACCTACTATGTTCAAATAACTGTGTAATAACTAGTGCCAATCTTACCACAAGTTACGAAAAAATATAATATTAAGTAAAAGTACGCAACGCATAAATGAATCTGTAATATTAATGATATTACGTAATGAATTTTTTTTTTTAATATTATTTATACTGTGTTCCTCCTTCAAAGATGTAAATATAATGGAACCTTACACTGTTTCGTTATGAGAGCTAACTAGTTCAGATTTCTTCGTGAAAAAGGTTCACTTTCATATTTACCTTCGAATTTTGTAACTACTAATAGATTAGACGTTATATACTTATGACATATTTATAAATAATTATGCGTAATGGTCAACATATCAACTGTCTTCTTTTTTATTCATTCAATTAGTATGTTATTTATTATCAAAATTACAGTAATGTAATTTATACATTTTATAACGAGCAAGCTGATATTTATGGTATTTATTTGTAATTTTGTACATCTCATGTGACATGTTAAAAGTAATCGTTATATTATAATAATCTCCATTTCTGTTTAAAGAAAAATTTAAACTGAATTCAGCAAATCAAAAGTTTCATTGCACAATGTTTGCGTTTCCTTGAGCACGCACCGTTGCGTGAGTGTCTATATATTTTACATAAACCTTACATTTATAATTATCAGATATCAATAATAGCAGCAGCTAAAGGCGAAATCAACACATACAGACACGAGTCTATCAAAATATATAATGCTTTTGAATACATGCAGATTACCGGTTGGGGGATAGCGACACGATACCGACGCCCGATCGGGCGCTGTTAGCCAAACTGGAGGAGGAGAATAGACGGATCGAGGCGGACGCGAAGTGCCCCTCACTTACCAACGTCCACAGCCGCAAGAGCTCTGATACTTCACAAGTATCTCTTGCATCCGGTGAGTTATATATTTTTATTATTTTCAAGTTTAACTTTCTCCTACTTTTTATTTTACTATTTGGAATGAAATTAGAAATACTTTCAATTGTATTTATAATATTTATGAAGAATGAAAAAATACTTTACCTTCTTGAAACGATGAAGTCAGCGGGTGCAGGTAGTATATCATATTACAAGACATTGATGCTGATCTTCACTACAATCTTATTTCTGATATTTTAGCGAATTTCACCAATGACATGCATCGAAATCTTCTGAATTACAAAGTAAGATAAGATAAAAAGGCATATTTGTTATATATTTATTTTACATCTGCTAAGAAAGTTGTCTTAGCGATTTTTAAGGGTTTTTATACAGTACAAATAAAAATACAAAGTGAAATATAGAATACCAAAATAAAGGACAAACACGTCAGTAAATAATATAATATAACAATAGGACAAATAATATACAACTAAAATCGTTGAATTCATATTACTAGATAGTATTGGCCTTGACTTTTCATTCCCACGACACAAAAACCATTCTTTGGTTGCAATAGTGTAAAAGGCTTAAGTAAGAATAATAATGATATTTAGTCTAATTGTGGCATTAACTAAACAGACATTAATATCTTAGTTAAGCTATCATCATTCTCTGAGCCTATTCCCAACTCAGTTGGGGTCGGCTTTCTAGTCTGACTAAGATGCGGCTGAACTTTGATATTTTCCGTGAAGCAACTGCCATCCGACCTCCACAACCAAATTGGCCATATCGTGCTCTGTAGTTAGGCTAGTCGGACTTTTGAGGGCTCCAACTACCCTGTAACGACTGCCATAGTATGGCAACCGGGACCGACGGCGAATTAATTCTTTAAAAATGAATAGACGTACTTTATTGATTAATCGTATCTACAATATTAGTATCTACCGAGTTGAAAAACCCTGTTCATTAAAGGAGCCATAAATCCTAAGCATTAAATTTTGCAAACAAAAAGGAGAAGCAAAATGTGCGTAATTTTGTTCGATACAATAATTGTATGGATTATTTTTGCCCTAAAGTGCATTGTAAGATGTCTAAAGCTTCACCAGAATCTGTCAGCATTTACTTCGAAGTTAAGTTCACTTTTTACAGGACTACTAACATAAACTATGTCAAAATCACTTATTAATATTATCTAAACGCCCATTAGCCTGTGAAGTATTTATAATTAATATGCTGTGCGTGTGCGTGATATTTTGATAGGTATTTCTTTAGATTTGAAGTGTTCGTGGTGTAATGACACGATGTAAGCTGTCTAGCGTAACATGTTTCGGGGATCCTGAGAATGTCACATTATATTTGGTCCGGCTAGGTATAGGTTTATAATGATTTGCTGATAGATTCATAATTAGGACCACATTTTAAATAAATGTGATTGTGAATTTGTGATATAAATTCTCAAATCCCTCATTTGGCACTTATCCTTACGCTACCAATTTTATTACTAAGCAATAAAATATAAAATTGTGACTGGTGTTTGTAGCTACTAGTTCAAGCCATGAAGCGGAACCGCGTGTCAGCACCAGCAGCAACGGGGAGGAAGACTTGTGGGGCGTCTGGGGCCGTATCGTTAGCAACTGGGAGACGGAGTGGAAACGACGCAACCAGTACGTTCGCGACCTCGTACGGCAGGGTGTACCACACCATTTTAGAGGAATCGTATGGCAACTTTTGGCAGGGGTTGATACATCACCAGAGAAAAAGCTTTACGCTTCGTACATTAAGGTAAGAAATATTTAATCAAATAACAAATTAAGGTAAAAATGTTCATTGTATGCATCACAAAACATTAGGATTTTTTTCAAAAGTCTACAGATAAATCGAAACCTCTTTATTGAACACAATATCTCTTCCAGGCAAACCTTTATAATTATCTGCAATCAATATCATACATATTTTTATTTGCTCTGATTTGCAATAAATATTTACATAGGTGACATCATATAGCCGCACTTCGCTGTCCTACGATTTTCAAGGACCATAACACCTACCTTATAATAAAGTTTCACCGCAAAGATGAACACGTAATCGTCGCACAGTAAGGGGTTTGCATGCGTGACATTGCACTTGCCGTTCTAATTTCATATAAACACTCGTGTTATACACCATACGTGACCATGGTTAGCCTGTAACTTTTTATATATACTCACGTTCAAACGCGCTTCGCCTACTTTTACTGTATACGAAACGGTTAATGTTTATTACAATTGAGACTAACATTTCATCGACATGTTTATTTATTTGCATTTACAAAGATTCGGTTTATTATTTCTTATCATAAACAATTATGATGTAATACTTGACAATTGATACTAAAATTAGGACTATATATATACTAAGTTTAGGACATTTTATTTAAATTTTGGATTCATGACTGGCACCACAGGCTCTATACTATCATTTTAATGCAATATAAAAAAAAATAGCATGTTTTGGCAATATTGAAGGGACAGTGGCGGCCTTTTCCAGTTCACGGAATTGTTGGTTTTACTATACATTAAAATATTGTAAATGAAACACAAAGAGTCAAAACTTACGTTACTACCCATTAATAATTTTTTTGTGCTGTATCAATTTCTCAGACGTTTGACGAATAGTATCGCATCGTATTAAATAACTTTGGTCGTTATTTCGCAGTTCTTGAACACAGAGTTCTTTCAACAATGTTCGAACATATTGTGCTGAACTAATTTATTGCTTTTTATCACTGTTTGAACTTAGGAACTCTTATTACATTTTATAGTTTTGGTGTCATTAAATAAATAAATAATCCTCCATTAAATAAATAATCCTATTTAGTAGGTAACTACAGCTATTTTCATATTTCATCTTTCAAATGGAGGTGGGGGTAGGAACTGTCTGGTTTTTCTAACAAAAATGTAAGCTGAATGTGATCCAGTAATATGAGCGTTGTGCGGTAAGCTGTGTCTCTATTTACAAATCGATATTCAAGATTAACTATCGTTCTGAAATACGGGCTTAAGATATAAAAGTGTATACCTATGTATAGTAGAGTGACCTAGAAAGTTAATTTTAATATTATAACTCTTTTTTTTATTTATGGCACGTCAATCTGACTTCACCTCGCCTGATGTTAAGCTAAAGGCAAAGTCTCGTGAAAGAGGGTCACCATTGCAAACACGTTCAGTCCTACGATAGTGGCGCTCAGCTTGACGGCCACATCAGATGATTTTTCACGCCCCGCTTAAAGGACCCGGGACTGTAGGAAGAAGGAACTTGTGTAAACCAAAATAAATGTCTAAATATATATGTGTTTTACAGGCGAAATCAGCATGCGAAAAGGTGATCCGTCGAGACATTGCGCGCACATATCCTGAACATGACTTTTTCAAAGAGAAAGATGGGCTTGGTCAGGAATCGCTGTTCAATGTGATGAAGGCGTACTCATTGCACGACCGTGAGGTCGGCTACTGCCAGGGCTCGGGGTTTATCGTTGGTCTGTTACTTATGCAGGTCAGTACACTCATACTCATTACTAACTACTTTCGTATTCATTACCACACGGTCTCTATGTCGGCCTCTTTATATGATGGAATAACAGACTTCATTATGGGGGGTGTAATATCGGCGATTACCGCTGAGGCGCCATTGATAGCCGATACAGGTGTATAAAACGACATTTTTCAAAACATTAACAAAGAAAATAATACCTACTAAAATAATAACATAACATAAACTCACGCCTTTATCCCCGAAGGGGTAGGTAGAGGTGCTAGCACCCACATTTCGCCAGTTTATGTTTAGGTCCCAATGTAAATAAAGCAAACATAACTTAACTAACTGAGTTTATATTGCTTAAATTAGCCTAGGTATATTATCCATATTCTATTCCTATGCTGCATCATACACCGTTAGAGAATTACAATAACTGCCCGGCACCAACCAGCTCGCGATAACCTTTAATACGGCACCAACCAGCTCGCTATCACCTTAAATACGGCACCAACCAGCTCGCTATCACCTTAAATACCTACCTGAGTATATTTTATACCTACAGATGCCAGAAGAAGAAGCTTTTGCGGTGCTTGTAAAAATAATGCAGCAGCACCGTATGCGTGATATGTTCAAACCGAGTATGGCAGAGCTCGGCCTCTGTATGTTCCAATTAGAGAATTTAGTGCAAGAACTACTACCTGACTTACATGTACATTTTCAATCGCAGGTAAGATACATTTTGAGGACATCATCACTATCACTACATAGTATAAAATAAAGTCCCGTTCTATGTCCCTATTTTTCTTGTCCCTTCGTATGCTTAAATCTTCAAAACTATGCAACGGATTTTGATGCGGTTTGTTTTAATAGATAGAATGGTTATAGAGAAAGGTTTATATGAAGATAACATCATGCCACAACCAACAGGTGCGGAGCAGGAATGAAAAATGTTCAAAAAACGGGGTGACGCAGACGAAGTTGCGCGGGTCAGCTAGTTGTATATATAGCATTCAAAATATTAACCCTGACTTTTCGTTCTAGAGTTTCAATACCTCTCTGTACGCCAGTAGCTGGTTCCTGACGCTCTTCACCACTACATTATCATTGCCGCTCGCTTGCCGTATTATGGACGTGTTTTTGTCTGAAGGAATTGAAATAGTTTTCAAGGTAGCACTAGCGTTGCTCACTGTTGGCAAAAATGATTTGCTTTCGCTCGATATGGAAAGTATATTAAAGGTGAGCTAACTTCTACTTTTATTACCTTTGACGTTATTGTAAGTCACATCGATTTCAAACGCAGTCCTAACGTAAGTAGACGGCGGATTACAATTGGTTCGTATAGAACAGACGACTAGGGTAAAACTGGACCAACATAAATATTTTGGGTTTGTCATTCGAATTAGGAGACTCGCTTGATTCTTATTAAATTTTGGAGACTGAAGTTTTCATCGTTTTCGCAGTACATACAAAAAGAGCTGCCGACAAAAGCTGAAGCTGACCAAGACGCTTTCATGGTTCTTGCATATTCAATCAAAGTAAATCCAAAGAAAATGAAAAGGCTCGAAAAAGAGTACACAGTAATCAAAACCAAGGAGCAAAGTGATATAGCGGTACTGAGGGTAAGGAAATGTTCAACAAGATGTTCAAACCTACTTAGCATTATAGCCTGATAAATCATTAATACACACGCATGGTCATGAATGAATTTGTCAGGCTATACCTTCTAATTATGTGCTACAAACGTATCTGTGATCTGAAGGGTGAAATACCGTCATTTCTTGGTTGCTCGTTAACTTTAATGTGCAATTGCAAAATGAGAAAGTCAACTTTCAACATATTTAACTGTTAAAATTATGAAATACAGTAAGGAATGACATTCCAATGACATTTTACATTGACGGCTGTAGTTCCAATTTGCTCCAATTCACAGATACGCTGGTACATGTATAAACCTACATCTCGCTCGCAGGGTGTACCACAGAGTGAAAACAAAGAGTTGTATTTACATAACGAGGCATGTTCTCATTTTAATATTGCTATATTCGCATTTTATAGAAATCGTATACCTCTTAGTTTATGCTCTGCAGGCTTTACCAGTACATGTCTTGTGATTGTTTTGCGGGAGGCACGGCCATTTGACATTTCATTTGGGTTACATAGTAATCGCGTTTGGCTATGTGAAAAGGGCATGTTTGGAATCGTGGTATTTATTGTAGTGCCTACGTCAGGAAAATCGTCTATTGAAACAACGGGTAGAACTACTGGAAAAGGAAAGTTCTGGGTTAGCGGAAAGACTGGTCAGGGGTCAAGTGGACTTAGCTGAAGGGGAAGAAGAGACGTTCGCGCTCGCACGGGAAGTGCAGGCACTGCGGCGGGCCAACGTCGATGCTCAACAGCGACTGGCAGTTGCTCAGGACGAAATTAGGTCTTTGGAAATGACCATAGCTGAGGTATTTATATATTTGTGCTATTCTGTATGTTTATGGGGAACTCATTATAACTCATCCAAATTGAATGTATATCATTAAGTTGTGGTGACAGGCTTTATTGTTGAAGTTCTGAAAGGCTGTATTGAAAGTTATACCTTATATTTGTATTAATTTATTGACAGAATAACTCTAGGCAGTCGTCTCTGGAGGGTATAGAGGGAGGTGGGGGCGCTAAAGGGGAAGAGCTTGCGCGCTGTTTACAAAGAGAATTAGTACGGGCGAGGCTTCACGCGGCAGAACGAGAGGCGGCAGAGAGAGAACTCACTGCGCGTATTGCTGAACTAGAGAATGAGAACAAGAGTCTCAGGCGCCAGCGGGTTGACAATAACGTCGCACATTTGCAGGTATTGTAGTATTCCTCATGGAGAACACGTCACTTTAGTATAACTTAATACTGCACCTTTTTAAGTCAATGCGATACTTTAGATTAGGGTACATAATAACGTATTTTTATAACTTGGCTCCCATAACTGAAATATAGTAATACAATAAAGATGGTGCTTAGTTTTTCTACTAAACAGTAATAAAATTCGTGCAAACTGATGGCTTATACATATAACTGATTACTAAAGCTACCGATGCCCATTCGTTCAACTTAGCTGCGGTATTTTTTTTATAAAGACCCATTTATAACATACATTTTTGTCAGTTTAAAAAAATATATAATTTATATGGAATCTCATTGAGACATAAATTAAAAAGTCTTAACTTCCTTGTTAAGACCATCACATACATTTTTGTACACAATACAGGACGAATTGATTGCTGTAAAACTTCGTGAGGCAGAAGCAAATTTATCACTGAAAGATCTTCGTCAACGCGTGACGGAGATTTCTGAAGCCTGGCAGCGGCATCTGCAAGTAAGTTCTCTTGTTTTTTCTTTTAATCCATGTATAACACTGGTGTACAGTACCTGAGCTTTTTGTACGACTTATTGGGTGAAAGTTGACAAATATTTTTTAAAATATATCTTAAATATGTCATATATCTTGGACCTAAAATGTTTTCAAAATGTATTCTATCCGTGCAGTACGCGTGTTGTGACGAGACTGTAGACGATATCAAAAATAAAGCTAGTAGGACTTTGTGCGAGTGGGGTGTGAGAAAGTGACATGTAGTAATATGAACCGTGAAACATTTTATTATAAACTCATCAACTTTCAGATAAAGCTAGCTGTCATAAAATGTACATATTTAAATTAATTTGACATTTTTAACTTGGTAAAAATGTCAAATTACTTGGTGGTGCTTTATTTACGCTAGTATTAGTAACTTAATGAGCTCAAATCCCCTTATCATAGAAATATCAAAACACTCCGCGCACATCAATGTCTCGGTTCTCTCGCGATTTTCACACGACCAATTTACAATTTTGTAGCATTATCTGTAATTATTGTATGGAAATATTTCCTAGGAACACAGGCAAGACGCCCCATCCGCTCCAGTACAGTCGAACGTAGTTTCTGACATTATGGCCACTCCTAAGAAGCTGCTGCGTGCCTGGGAAGGCCGTTCGGCTGACGTGCAGAAACTGGAGGAAGAGCTTATGACAACTAGAATACGAGAAGTTGAAGTGTTGACTGAACTTAAGGAGTTAAGACTGAAGGTATTAATGTAGTTACCATTCTATTCTGTTCTCCTTTTCCAACCGGGGTTACCAGCTACAACGATCCATCAACTGCTACCTTTCATAACTCACTTCACAGGCTTCTTACACCTGATCGAACCACCTCGTGGTAAGTGGTTACCGTGGACTATGGAGGTGTACTACACCAGGGGTAACTCGTGCTGCTGACCCCGTATGTCTCCTTCCCAAATTGGGTGCTATGACTGCGTATTTTTAGATTTCAAATACATAATATTAATACATATAACTGACTGTCAATTAAAGGTAATGGAGTTAGAGACACAAGTGCAAGTTTCGACAAATCAACTGCGTCGTCAAGATGAAGAAGCTCGACAATTGCGCGAGAATCTTGACGCTGCGCTACAACGGGAGAGAGGTCTCCAAACCCGTCAGAGGGAGTTCCAACACAAATACTCAGATCTTGAGAGTAAGGTACGTCGAAAGGGTTAAGACTATTTGAATTTGTTTCTTATTAGTGTCGCTATCAATCAATTAGCCTTTTGCGATCCTCTAATAAGAAACAAATTTTGTGAAGCAATGACATTTGTCAACGTTAAAAAAGCTCTTATACGTTTGACGCTTTCTCAATTTAAAATTGGGAAAAGTAAATTTCTCGAAGGAACTTGAATCTGGAATCAATCTTATGTCGAACATACCCGTCTGAATGGGACGGGACTTAACGGGACCGCGACCGGCCTCTAACATGGGTAAGAGACTCATCGTGTTTTCAAATCCCGTGTAGATTCACTTTATCCAATTTTAAATCAATTTGAACAGAATAACATATTTATTGTCTTAAAATTTTATTTATAGGAAATGATCATGGCTAATTGTTCTCAATACATAGCTACTAGGTATGCATGAATTTTAAGTCATACAAGACACTTTCATGTCAGCATTCTCAAAAAGCAGTCAGATCATCATCACCATTCTCTAAGTTTTTCCCAACCCAATTAGGGTCGGTGTTCTAGTCTAACTAAGATACGACTGGACCTCGATATTATCCGCGAAGCGATTGCAATTGGCGATAACGAAGTTCTGTAGTCAAACTAGTCGACCTTTTTGGTGCTCCGACTACCTAAAACTACAGCCATAGATGGTCGTATGGCAAGCGGGTTGGCTGAACGTGCTCTCAGAAGCACGACCACACCAATGCAAATAACCATATTCATGCATATAAATAGAGTAATTATTTTACTAGTAGACCATCGCGCTACAATCAGTGATATATTTTTCATAATTAGGTGGTTAAAAAATATGTCCAGGTACAGAAAGTTGAATTCCTAAAATGTTGAAATCCCAAAATGATTACTTGCCCAAAATACTTCTTCTGTAGTACAATATTATATGAACAGTATGTACTACGGAAGTATTATTTACGTGTAATAAATTTCTTCACTTCCTCAACAGGCGAAATATGACTCAATGCAAGCCAACATCAGAAATATGGAGGACGCTCAGAGAATAGCGGAACTGGAAACTGAGGTGTCCGAATATAAATTAAAGGCAAGTTCAGCAATATGTGCTAATTAATATACACAATCATGCCTGTCAATCGCAGAAGGGGTCAGCAGATATAATATTAGCACACATATATCGGCAACTATGATTGTAATTGCGCTAATGAAGAGCATATTTCACTGAAAGCAGAAAGTGCGGTCCAATTTTATTTAAAAATGAATATTCAAAGAAACTTCAAAATTATTCTTAAAATTGAACATTAATATCAATGATTATTTTAAGCCAATTAATGCTGGCTACACACCAAACCAGAACTAGCTGCGCACGTAGCAAATGTATTTTGGCAGCTCTTATCAAGAAGCATTTTATTTTTCTAAGAATATCTGTGACCGAAATAACTTATATTCTTTCTAGCACCTCCACCTCCAGCTAAGCTAAATTACTTGCGTTTGGAGTAAGTTCACGGGGGTAATGTGTGGACCAGGTTTCGAACCCCGGACCTCTCAATCATAAGGTCTACTGTGTTCTGCTGTGTGGGTAGCAAATATTGTGTTAGGTCCTCCCCCTCCTTTAGTAAGTTGTCTTATCTATCTTGTCTTATCTCGTTTCAGAATGAAGTAATGGCCACTGAAGGTGAACTTCGCAATAATATGGATGACTCTGACAGAGTTCGTGAGTTGCAAGAGCAGGTAGCGGAACTTAAAGCAGAGGTAATTATTCCAGGGTCAACAATCAATCTTACGTTAAATAAGTTAAATAGTCTACACAAAAATTCTGAAATACATATCAACAATATAAATAAGAAATACATAGCTTGGCTTCTCTAACACATTCTACAGACACTATCACAGTCACATTGTGAGTTGAATGTTTAATTTTACACGCTTTTCCACTAAAATTGTTAATATTTATAATTCATTATAACATAAAATATGAACAATGTTTTCTATGTATACTACTAGACTTGCTGTACGGAAAAAATGGTATCACGAGGGCGATCAACGACCTTTTCAAGCGTTGGTAGCTGTATGTTTAGGAAGTAAGCCTTGCAATCGATAGGTCCCAGGTTATAATCCTGGTCATTACACTACCGATACGAAACCAACACAAGCAATTTAACTTACCTGATAAAATTTGCCAGATTACTAGTAATTTCGGTTATAATATCTGCAATTAACAAGCTCGCGCAAGCCTTTACTTACTAACCTACCCGAATCCGGAATCATAATTTGTAATTTACGCAGTATGTATGTAGTAAAGTACATATAATTTATGTGATTTGGTGAGATACAACTAGTACACATAAGTGCTATAATAAATTAATATAGATATGTTATATACTGTAATAAATTAAAGTACACATATATTTATCTGATATGGCATGCAGTGTGTGACGAGCTTGACGCACGTATTCACACGAGAACGTGCGTGTACTAACACGACAATAACACATCTCGCTAGCATTCGTAATCTGGAAAAAAACTAATATACCAATGACGAATACAAACACAAGTGCTTGGATAAAGGCCTCAAAATTAACTCATTTATGCAGTCCGCGCATCCTATTCCCGCCTCAGAAACTGCGGCACAATTTTTGTTATAAACAACACTTCATTATCATCCTTGCGTTAATCGATATTTTCTGTGAAGGTCCAGGCAGCTGGCCTTCACGACCTATAGGTATAGGCGATAACAATATATTTTTTAAACAGCTTGTCTAGTGATATACATAGAACTCATTGTATATGGCACAAAACTAACAGTGATGTACGTTCATGTCGTTAAGGAGAGCACAGTGTGGCCGACTATTGCAATGCTATAACAACGCTTCAGTCATTGTAGGGGCATCGCCGCTTTTGTCTCTTGGGAATCACTTTGTACATAAACAAATTATTTGAGAATTAACTAGGAATGGTTTTGAACTTATACGAGATGGCTTGGCCTATATTCAACTAACTGAAAGTAACAGTTATACTATTATAAGATAACTGATACGATTTGTTCGATATCACTACTGTAATATACAGGGTGTAAGGGAAACACTCCCACAGCCGAAGGCCCGTGGTGGTACTTCTGGTAGATAAAAAATACTATTTGGCTATTTCTTTTTTTTATTATTCGCATTATTTACTCTCCGTCGTATCAGTAAAGCTAAATGAAACGATAATTTCATAAAAAACGTCTCTTCTTCTTCTTCGAGTCAATGGCTCTGGTAAATCCAGTCCATGTCACACCTACTCTCTTGCTCACTGTGCCCCCCTCACTTGCACCGCTGAAGACCTCTGTAGAGCAACAGAAAACGCTATTGCTGTAGCCAACTATTGGGCCAACAAGATTTAAAAAACGTCTCTGCAAAAAAAAAAAACAAATGACGCCATAATGTGTGCTGATGTTTTTTCATGATTTTTTTGTTTCATTTAGCTTTAATAACACGATGGAAAGTGAATAGCGCTACTTAAACAATATAAAAAAAAAAACAAATCGTATTTTTTATACCAGTGTACCAGGAGTACTACCAGAGGCCTTAGTCAGTCCCGTTATTACTTTATTCATTATAAGAAATGGTTTAATGTTCTTCTACCAAATTATAAATAGTATTTAGAGCAAACCGTCGTCGGTCGAAGCGCTGGTAACAAATACATGTTTAGGTAATTGTACAATAATGATGTCAATGTCTGATACATATTGTTTGGCACTGCACAGTTCCCAACACCAATCACCACTCCGGACACAGAGCCCTGGAAATGGCTCGAGTAAGTTTACATTACAATCAAACATTTTATTGGCTAGTGTGTTAACACGCATATTCCATTCTAACAAACGTAACTGTAGTTTATGTGGCGATACTTTGGTACAGACTGACTAAAAATATACAGCCAAAATGTCCAATTTGACTAATATTTCAAATTTATCGTCAATTTCGAATCAAACTCGAATTCGATGACCATGAATTATATGACCATTATTGAAAAAGTAACACTTGCAAAATTAATTTCCTCTGTTTAACTAGAATAGGCCTGTTATAAGTTCAGTAAATTACGTAATTTGTGTAAGTAGGATCGGTATATATTTTTGTTATTAGAGCATTGTTAGCTGCGAGTAAGTCACTTAGGCTTCAATTACTTGAAATTCCTCATACATTGACCTCTTACTTTGAGTCTCATCAATGTTTAGCAAAGCGCAGTGTGCAATACGAAACTGTGTGAGGCATGTTAATGACCCATTAATTCTCTATTAAGAAATGGGCCAACACAAATCAAAACTTTAAATAAACTATATAACCCATTTTATATGTTGACTACATATGAAACATACCTCAATACATATTTTAATAGCCATTACGACTTTATTTATAAAATATGTATCGTGCAATCTCCTCTTCAATAACATAGTATAGTAAAGACAAATCTACATAAATTTACGTGACCGCGCCATATAATTTTACTTTCACAATTTAACGTTACAATGAAATGGATTCGGCAGGTGAACACACTAGACCCATACCAAAATTGTTTGTTTTATTAGTGTATTTAAAAGATACTCGTCAAACTTACTTTCTCGGTGTTAATTTTTTTTTTATTTATATATATTGCTCTAAAAATTATGATATGGCCTGTTCATTGCATTATTAACTTGCCTGCCTGCTCGACATTATTGCTCGCCCGCTGCCTTCTATTGTGGTTAATTCAAACTAATAGCATGACTTCATTCTCTGGTGTGGTTGAAATTCCTTGACGCAGTGTAATAAACGTTCAATGCAATTTCCTGACGCGGGTTGATTTTTTATCGCTTAATGGTAATATGTATTTCTATAACTTTCTACACACCTCTATTTACCTAGTTGAATGTTATCCACATACTTAGAAACCTTTATTTTATGACCAGATGGTTGTTCCTATTTCTATCTAGAAACAACAATACTATTTACACATAACATCTTCTTAATTGAAATTGTAAATGATTATTACACAGTGTCATGCTTATTTAATGGTAATTGGCTCTACATACTTGCTTGAAATTCTGTTCAGAGAAATTACTATGACGCATGGTAATTGATTTATTGATTTCTCGTATATTAGAGAATACTATGTAAGTGGAGCATAAATCTGTTTACTTAGTGAATGAAGGTAAAATAAAACCTTGTGCTTGCATATTTGTTTAATTGTGTAGTATAATATATTAACTGCGTGGATAGGCTCGTCATCAGGTAGTATACCCATAAAACTGGTAGAATAGGTCATTCTTATTGCTAACATGCATGTTATTATGTTTATTCGTATATATATCGTCGTCGTAATACAGTAGATAAATAAATTTATTGTTTAGTTTTCCATTTCCACCATATTGAAATAGTACTGTCCTCACGGTTCATCCTCATTGTTTTGTTATTTCGCTAGAGCATGTTAGAATCCTACATATTATGATAGTTCTCGATGTAAAATATCTTAAATATTATGGTGAATGAGCAAAAACGACAATGAGATTAATAACTTAAGAAACCCTTTAAGTTACATGTTACATTGCTATAATGAAATCAGATTTAATTCGTTTATAAATTCTTATTGTGTCTTAATTATAACTAGCTTACACTCCAGCATGTTTGGGAATGAATAAAAGTAATTCAGCAAAACAGACCTTAATACCATTGTGGAATGACGCAGGTCATGAGGCTAGAGGCCTGGAAGGCGAGAGCCCTGGGCCACACGGAGATCAGCCGCGCCGTCTCATATGAAGACGACCTGGAGGAAGACGAGAAACTGAAACTAATACTTCGGCGCGAATCTTCTACTTCCCTCGACCTCTCTGCAATGTCACGGAAACCAACGTAACATATACTTGACACTTTCATCTATAAATTGTTGTTGTTGCCCCAGCTTTTAGGACTAGCTGTTATTTTTTTCTTTACAAACAGATTCTAATCAATAACATATTCTTTACGTTTAACATTGACTTAGGTCGACCTCGGCCGACTTGCCCCTTGTTGGAATATACTTCGTTCCGCGGGGCAAATTTAGATTGGTTTAAAAACAGATTATTCGACTAATTAGTTTTGATCTAATAGTATTCTACCCTTGACCTTAAAGGCATAAAAATATAATTGAGAGTAATCCTACTTAATACTTCTCTAAAGTAGTGGTGTACAGATCATTAGGACAAACGGAAAATATTGTTAATCTACATTTCAAGCACCCATTCTAGGCATTATTTGTATTCCTTCAACGCTAAATCCGGAGACTTGATTTTATACATTTAAATAGATCATTTTTAGGTATATAATTATATATCTAGCTTATGCCGTAATTTTTTTTCTAGAGTTATATCTTTTTAATGTTGTTGAAGTGAATTTGGTTTTCGCCCCGGTCACAGTACCATGGAACCAGTGGGGTATTTGCTCTAAAGTTTGTCATTGAGGAATAAAGCCACTGCAATGTATTATCCTGGACATGCCTTTTGCTGTATTCCTCGCGTGACGATCTGGTGAGCACTTTTGTCCAAAAGGTTTCAGTATCTTCTATTGACATTTTCCTGAGCATTAGGTAGCTGGTCTCATGTGTGACCTATGGTGCGACAACCTTTTTGCTTTAACCACCAGGTTTAATGGGTAAAGTTGTGTGAAAGGGTGGAGGAAAAGCTGGAAAGTGAATCCATGACCCATAAACACAGACAAAATTATAATATAAGTATTAAGTAATCTATAACCATAAAGGTGAGCAATACTAATAACAGATAAGATCTAAATTAAATTAATAAATGGAATCAAATAATTGGCCTTTATAAATTGTAAGTAACTATTTACTCGCGGATAACTACTAGGTAAAACTACTAACTAGGTAAAAAAAAAAATGAAATGGAAACAGTTTTGCATGCAAAAATTGCCTGGAATAGCAAGGATGTGTGTGTGTTGTTTAGTTGATGCAAGTAATTTATTGCTCTAATGTAATATGCAACAGGCAAGAAACTTGCATCGTGTTATTATAAAACGTTAAAGTAATCGTCATCTTTATTATACAAGAACAATTAGTTGCGTTGCTGTTTTTTCCTTGAAAAAGCCACGTAAACTATTTATATTGTGTACTCGAATGACGCCTTTAAAAAAAACACTAACTCAAAGAAAACAAATACAAAATCCAATATTAAAAATCTGAAATGTAATGACTTACATAAGA
Organism: Pelosia muscerda; assembly: GCA_963691645.1. Lineage (NCBI taxonomy): Eukaryota > Metazoa > Arthropoda > Insecta > Lepidoptera > Erebidae > Pelosia > Pelosia muscerda. The sequence goes on along the minus strand of OY829098.1, from coordinate 11,689,026 downwards.
ATTTAAATCAAATATCGATTTAGCTGTTGAAACTATACTCATATCGAGCTTGCGAAATTGTAGTCCTCAACCATTTAAAAAAAAAAAAACAGTTTGACGTAGAATCATTTGTCTCCGGATCTCGGGCTTTTAAACATCTAATTACTATAATGGGCTGTAGCCTCAGTATAGTTATGTTATCATGTTTTACGTAGTTGTGCTAGACTTCTCTTCCGATGATCGTTCTAGATTTAAAATAGTTTTAGATCAAAATACAATCACTAATCTAGACTTGCTTAGAGTTGCATAGAACCCCTCAAACCCAGTCTCACGATGCCAACTACTTACACCAATGTGGACATGAAGATAATGGGTGTTGGTTTTAAACCTTCATTGAAGTAATAGACGGGCTAACAGTAACACTCATCATCCTGTGCCTACTCTACATTGATGCACATTAGGGTTAGTAAGAATATTTTATATTGTTGTAGTTGAGACATACAGGTAGGTAGTTTTAATATATTTGTACTTTATAGTCTATTGATTAATTGGTAGAAGGATAGTTATTCTAGGAACTTGTGGTAAATAGCAGTTGGAATTTAATACGATACAATAAAACCACATTGCTATGATATTTTTCAGCATAATTGGTATTTAAATATGATCTCAGATATGAAATAATTTCGCGCATAGCAATTTTACCTCCACTGACTATAAGGCCGTGCGTTGCGTCGTGCATCTGCGCACATGTGAACGTCTGTTTCGTGCAAATAATATTGAACTAATTTCATGCAGATAATTTGTACAAAATCGTGCAAAAAAATTCTTATTATTTGCACGATGTGAAGTGCCAGCATGCGTGACATACACGAGGCACCAGAGGCGGTAAGGAATATAGAAAAGCAGGACAAGTCGCAACTAATGGAAGTGACTCCATATACCTTCTCATCGTAAACTGGCGTTGAATTAAACACTAATACGCTAACTAACAAGGTTATTTGATGATCGTGTAGTCTTGTTAAAGTTTATGTATGTATGCTTATACTAGCGGCATAAGCAAATTTTACATTAATACCGAAAAGAAAATTTATTTAATATCATTCGATAGAACATTAAAAATTTGTTTACTTAAGAAAGTAGAAATTTTTCTAAACATTTAGTATTGGATCATTTATAGTTTCAGACATTTACACAAAATTCTAACACCCGTAGCGAAATCGGTTGCGACATTTCTAATCTTATGTATTTAGTTGCTCTGCAATTGATTTATAGATTTTGTTTATTTGTGACCAAGACTAAAATATCTGTAAACAAACATTCCAATTTGTATAATATTTATTTATTTGAAATGTATTATTTTACTTTTTATTGGGCATTATGGTGTCCAAGATATCGTATTCCTAGACGTGTTCGTGATGTCTGTTAAATAATGTATAATTTTATTATTGACGAGACAGGGAAGACAATCTAGTATTGATGGCAATATTACGCGTACTTATTTAAATTGATTTAATTAATGCTTGTAATTTTAATAGATTCTAAGATGAAGTATTTTATATTTATTTATTTTTGTAAAATACTCAATGTTTTGATTTAACAGCAATGCATTGTGCTTTGTTATTATTAGGTCCACGAATAATGCATCGTAGGATACATTCTAGGGTCCATCCTAGGATACATTATTCGTAGTAAGTATTAGGTGTAAATATTGTTTTTCCGTACCATAATGTCTGATGTCAAATAATTTGGCTACGCCTCGCCTTCTGAAATATGTATATATATTCAATTATTATAAATCTTTCAGAATGTTTAGCGCCACCATTGATGTCCAAACTTAATTTTACGTAAAAACGTAGGTACAATATACCTACATAAACATAGCACTTGTGTAGCGAGTTATAGACTGGCCATCGGCCTCGACTTGAAACATTTAATACACCTATTCGTTGTGGTACGGCACTTTCACTAATTTGTTCAATTATTGTGACCGTGGACTTCCATATAATATAATCTGCAAAGCATAATAACGTTAAAATAATGAGCTGAATTTTTAACAAAAGAACTTCGCCCTTAGAAACATATAGACGGGAATTGGAAAAACCAACACGCGTTTAGGTAGCTGTGACCAGTTAGTACGTTAAACCCCTTGGAAGGGACTACCACAGGCATCGCCTTAGTTGTTGTATTTCTCCAATTTAAATTAACAGGTAAAGTTCAATTATTATTATAAAAATAGTAAATAATGTGATTCCTAGTGGATAACATAATTAATTTGATGTTGTATAACATCGAAATAATATGTCTAAATTTAACCTGTCAATTCTACACTTTATCAAACTTACACCTGAGTGATTTTATAGGTACTTATATCAATGATAAATCCAATCCACTCTTAATATAATTATGGCATCTTTGTTACAGCTATATTAGGTTACATTAGAAAAGAAAAACAAACGCATTTGTTGCTATTACAAAATACCTGATCATTTAGGTACTCGTTATAAATAATTTTAGTTACAAAGTTAAAAACACCAAAAAAAATATTATATTTTTCTTATTACCCCGTACATACCAAACAGACGTCTCAACAAATAAGATACCACTGGTCGTCTCGGTGGTGGAAGCCGACGGCGACGACTATGAGATGAATTCGTGATCATTACGTTACGCTTTACAGCATGAAAGTTCTAGTTTGGTTGGTGTGTACCTAATATTACACTATTAGTTTATTAGATAAAGTAGTTAGCCTGAATATACTAAGCAAATGTGCAGTCTATTCGAATTAGGGTATCCAGTATGTTGAGGTTTAGCGCACAACACGTTTGTATCCCGTTGAAAGTTGAAATGGGCCGGTTTTGAGGTCCTACCGGATCGAAATTATATCAATATACCTACATCAATTTTATAGATAAACCCAATGTCAACATTTCCTAATTTTAATTTGTATTTTATGCGACTATTAGCACTTGAGCAGGATATAAATGTTTTATTTGTATGCTAATATTTATTTCTCATTCTGTACTTCCCACCTGGCGTGCAGGTATGCATATTTGTAATATTACTTTTGTTACTTTTAACAGGTTTATAAAAATATATTTTGTTGTACTATCAAATTTTAAAAATGACTGCAGTAATGCACGTATTGTTCCAAATATTTCCTACCTTATCAATAGGTATATTTTAGTTATTGTTATGATTCATATATTTCATAATTTAATTCTATATCGGCAGCTATTTTTTTTTGTTTTGTTATGTATAATACAGTTGTTTTACTACTAGAAGGATTCTATTGTTTCATCAATCGTACCTAGCTGATTACAAAAAAGAAGTTAGTATATTGTATTTGTATCGTGTAATGAAGTCATTACTAACTCCATCTTCGGTTTCATAAGACACTATTTGAGGTAGTACTTCCGTACTTAAGTGTCTCGATATAAAATGACTTTTATATACTACTTAATAATAAAACGAGGTAAATATAAGTGTTGTTTTATATACACATAGACTAAGATAAATACATCTGTTCAAATGGACCTTTAACAAGTCACCAATTAACAGATGAAACAAAGAAAGTGATAGGAGTTAATATTTTTTACTTTTATAACATGATAATCCATGTGTCTAGTGATCATAAAAGCAGCTACACAGTAACTGGTCATGGTTATAACTTGCGACTAATGTAAATATAATGCATCGATTGACAGCCATAATCTGGAAGCCGTTCGTGACCTCTTTTAGTTAGGCGGTCCACCGCTCATATGTTTGGTGTAGAAAAGCAATTTGACGTTCCTCTGCATGAATCATTGCGTGAAATGTAAAAACATTTATCACATTGTTAGCAAGTTATAATCATATTTGTTTATAAATATCTTTGCTTGATATATTAATTTATAAATGAATATAATATTTTTAATAAGCTTCCAAGAATAAAATGAAAACAATATATATTTTGCAAATTTTAAGCTATTAACTTCATTTTGTAATAATTTTAATGGTCACGAGATTTTGTCGAATTGAAATCTATAAAAGTGCTGATAGGTACCTACCCTTCTAGTATACCTAAGCTAACATGGCGTTAATATCACTGCGCACCATGGCAACATTAGGACCCACAAATTTTTTACATTTTATTAGTGTATTTTCGTATCATATACCTATTGGAAATAAATTGATAATCTTGTATTCCATTTTTTATTACAAATAAAGACATTAATCATTGAAGATTGTTTATTTGCTACGTTACCTTTTGCTAAAAGTAACAGTTTGTCTCAGTTGGTATTATACAGGGTGGAATTTTGTAATGCCACCTGAAGGGGAAGTACTCTTAATACTGTAGATAGAAAATTTTACTCAAAGGAAACATTCATTTATTTTTGAAAAGAAACAAAACTGCATTCAAGGATTTTGAAAAATTCGCTTGCCACACCCGGTAATCGAACCGATTAAAATCTGTAAAAGTTGCACCCTGTACTTTTATTGCATTGATCGTTAGGGTCAATTATAAGGATGAAATTTCTCTAACAAACTTCATAAATTAAATGAAAGGTGAAACAATGAAATCTTAAATTATTTTAATTATTTACAAAAAATGGTAAATTAACTAATTAATTGCACGAAATGGGCTCCATTTTCTTGGATACAAACATTTAGATCAAAATTGAAGTTGTTCTGATGATTGAAATTCTTTAATTTTCTAATATTTTTTCTGTACAAATCGAGTTGGTGCCTGTCGGTCTCGAAATCTCTTTCCATACCACCAATAGTAATTAGTCATTTTAATGGATAAGAGACGTCAGTGATAATAATTATTAATTAATAACATAAGTAAACAGATGGATCTTTGAGTGAAAGTGCTTTAATTTGATTCATTGAACAATTAATTTAAGATTTCAATGTTTTCCTTTCATTTAATTTATGAAGTTTGTTAAAGAGATTTCATCCTTATAATTGACCCTAACGATCAATGTAATAAAAGTACAGGGTGCAACTTTTACAGATTTTATTCAGTTTGATTACCGGGTGCGGCAAGCAAATTTTCAAAAATCATTGAATGCAGTTTGGTTTCTTTTAAAAAATAAAAGAATGTTTCTTTTGAGTTAAATTTTCCATCTACAGTATTAAGAGTACTTCTCCTTCAGGTGGCATTACAAAATTCCACCCTGTATTATACCTATCGAGGGTATATCCGTACTTCACCCAGGTGGAGAGCTTAAATGAAGCATGGGTCCGACCCGATTTAACGATGACGTCGACTATCGCAAATTCCAAAAATGTACGACAGCTAGGTACTTATTTGGTATTAGCATCAATTAATGACAAGCTTTACATTTTGAAATCCATAAAGATGGCAATCTTCCAAAGAAAGTGAAAAGTTACCTTGTGAGGTGCACTAGTCAGTAGATACCCACTGGACACCTACTATAGGTACCTACATTGTCTTGTCGCTCACATAACATAATAATTAATAGTGGCAAAATATTTTTTATTGATAGAACATAAAGTTCGTCATCGTGCCCTAACCTACCGATGCCCGCTGCTCGTATTGCGTGTGCCAGGTGACTTCTTGGTCTACTGCCTACTGCTTAAAAAAAGGCGTGTTGTACAAAGACGAAACGTGTACCGCATACCTACGGTGCGTGCCGGGAACCGTAATTGGCGTAAATATTTTAATGTTTTAGTTACACTTTGGAGTGTTGCGATACGCCAAAACAAGATACATGTAATTCAAACTAAGATAAAGGTAACAACTCATTTCAGTAGTCAATAGCAAATTACGCGCTTGCCTGACCCCCTAACCTTAAGAGAAATAGAACCACGCGCTTGAAAGCACAGGTATATAATTATAGGTATATGACATATACCTATGACATTTACCATATGTAAAAATCTGTGTAATATATGAATCTATGCCTGAAAGTATCAAAACCTCGTCCGCTGTCATAGAATTCATAGTTGTACGAGCTTGCACATGGATGATATTATAAAGATAGGTCTACGCTAGACGAACCGAGCACGAGCCGAACACAATTTGTATAGTGTGGACCTACTTACAAGCCTCGAACGAGCGCGCTGCGAGCATTTCGTTCGTGCTCGGCTGCGTTCCGCCTGTTGTCGGTTTTTTTGACGAACACAAAGAGATTTGCTTGGCGCTCGCAGTGCGCTCGTGGACGTGTTTAGTGACCGAGCTCGAGCCGAACATCATGGAGACGTGGACCGAAGATGCTTCCGTGCAATTAATTGAATTATATCAAAATAATGACCCAAAACATGAGGATTACTATAAAAATATATAATAATCGCGGCAACAGCAGCGACTGCAGCTGCAATATTATTAATATCGTCCATATTCGCCAAGACCCACGAGCTCACTGAGGAAAACTACGTTCGAGGACAGTCATCGTTGTAGGTTCGTTGCACGTCCACACTTGACGCCGCGAACGAAACCGAGAACGGCTCCGCTCGTGCTCGGTTCGTCTAGCGTAGACCCACCTTACTATTTTCTACTATTTTAATAATGATTTAAATAGTTTTTTTCAGAAGTCAAATTTATACAAAGATTTAATATCAAGCTGTTCATAACTGTCTTGTATTTGTGCCTCTAAATAATAAGATTATATTACTTACAGTTCAACACGTAATCTAAGGTTTGTTCATTTTGTTTATTTGTTTATTGGCTATGGCAATACTTACTTTTGTGTCATTCATTGCTTGACGGCGATACATTATTGACTTGTTGATATCTAATAATAGAAAATAAAAAAACAAGCTCGTCCATTTTCATCACTATCGGATGTATTGATTTTTCACTTCAAGCGCTAGTGGCTTCTTAGTTGATTGAAATCACTAGTAAATTGAAGTTGCTTAAACTTTCGTGACTTGTGGGATAAATAGGTTGGTAGAGTCATACCTATAAATAGCTTCAAGATTATATTGCATCACAGTGACATATTCTAAAACATTTAGAGTTACTAACTTATCGTTACTGTTCACAGGTAACAATGGAAAAGAATTGGAACCCTCCTCCATATGGCTGGCATGGTAACTCACATTCCTCACAACCCCCGCCAGCTGCGCCACCGAGCTACTCTCAAGCTGTCGGTGGAGTTGGCCCCTCAAGTCCCTACACTCCTCAATATCCACCATGTAAGTTTACTATTTTATAAAGTGCCTCATTAAAAACCATGTAGGTACTATTAGTGATCAAGTGAATATATCATCATCATCATCATCAGTGTGAATGCCTTCAAAAACCGACTCGACAAAATCTCCAGATCACACGACACATACGCATCAGCTCAATAGCTGCTAGTGTGTTTTACATAAATAATGAATAATAATAATCATTATTATTTGGATACATAGCCGTCGTCTTCTACAATCATTATTCTTTGTGCTTTTTAAGACCCCTATTGAAACCTGCCAGGTGAACTTAACCCTTAACGACAGAATGGTATGTATTGTATGTGCTCTCTTGTAATTGATTACAAAAAAATGAATGTTATAGATTCTTTTCATTAGGTTCTCTTTGACCTCATACTTCACTTCAAATATTAAACAAAAGTAAGAATCTAACATATTTATCCCTTCTGCTGAAAAACAAAGTGTGCGTGTGACATAGTCTTTATACTAAACCCTAGTAAACCATGAAAATTTTTATATACCAAGTTGACAACTTTGTCTGAAATTAACATTGTAGCAACGTCAATGTTCTACAATAAAAATCTCAAGTCACTGACAAGTGCTGACAATTTGGTTATGCTTCTCGATATAGAAATAGATAACTAACTAATAAAGAACAAAGTATGAATTCACTGGTAGTCAATAAAAATGATGCTATGCATTAGGTGGATGAATTATAAAAATAAGTAGCAATTGATAGATAGATAACTCTTTATTGTCCACAATAATACAAAAATTGACAATATGGACATAGAAAAATAATAGAATGTAGCCTTATCACCAACAGCAATCTTTTCCAGGCAAACTTTGACTGGACAGGAAAGTACAGAAAAGACAAAAGTGTGTTATAGTTGTATGGTTTCAGATAACTTGAATTTGGCATAGGTAAAATAACTTACATAAATGAAAGGAAAGAAAAAATAAACAGAAATTATTAGGTACCATTTTAAATATTTAACGGATTCACCATCTGACATCCTTAACAGTAAAAGTCAGTAAAGTCAGTCGAAAGCATTGCCGTCTTCTGCCTCCAAATTTTGGTTAGGCGTTGGACCTTGTATGTGTATCATAGGGAAAATGAAAGCGTTTTTGAAGTAAACAGGAGTGGCAGGTTTTAACAAGACATTGTATGTGAATGTAAAAATATGAGCACTTTATGTTTCTATTGAGATATGTCCAGGAGCAAAAAGTTTTTTTGGAAATTTTGCTCGCTCACATATGGGCACTATCAACAACAATAAACACACATGAATTATGAACCAGGTCATTGCTGACTATAGTTGTGACATGCTATGATGGCTGTTTTGACACAACCGGTTTGACTGATGTTTGAGGATTACTTTCTTCTGTGCCAGTTTTGTCATATTTTGCTTTAAAATCATTTATGTCAAAATAGTCATAGTAGCGTGCCGCAACTATAATAGATAGACTTACGAATTTAATCAAATGTGGGCTCAATAACTAATGCCATAAACAGCATTATTATTAAAATGTCCATAGACGTAATAAATCCATGATTCTCAATTAAAAATGTCTAACATCCTTTGACCTAGAAGTAGATTCAAAATTTATTCAATACTAATACACCTATTAAACTACGTGATAACCTTGACTGTTTAATGTTATTCTGTAGTAAAGAGGAAACTACTTTACGCTGTGACATTTAACATCGGTATATTTATTTTGTGAACATGAGTGTTATGAGTATAAATATTAAGACATAAGTTTATGTAAATAATCTAGATATATGCAGTTATTTACTACCCAAGAAGATACTGTTATATTATCAGATTGTAATAGAGCCATAGATTATTAGAGAGACCTTGGTGTCTCGCTTGAGGATATCAGATCGTTGAGACAAAGTGAAGCGCAGCGACAGTTGTATAGCATAGTCGTATATTCAACAATGATGCACAAATTCCTGCTGACCTAGATTTAAAAGCGCGCATGCGCGGTATCTTACGCGCATGTACCTACAAATTCATGAAATTAACTAGGATTTTAAGGCTTTTCACATACCTACCTATCTAACATAAGTTTATAAGTTTACTAAGTAGTTAAAGGTTGCATCTTCTCTAGTATTATAATTATAATTAAGTACTTACAGCTGTCGCGTCTGCACATCGAGATATTTAAAAAATACTTAGCTTATCAATGTTAATATTAACGAATCTGAACACGAAATTGTATTTTATCCTTGATGAAGAAAAGATCGCAACACTACTGAATGAATTTGGATATGGTTTTTTTGTTAGGGTTTAGTCAGACTTAACAATAATAATAATAATCCTGGTTATGTATGAATTTTCATGGCTTATTGCTCCCGGGCAACTATTTAAATAAATAATTATGTAAAAGGCTTACGAATTAACTTATTTATTTATGAGGTAGCTTTTTTTACGAATATTACGCTGTGTAGGTACAGCATAATTATCAATTTCTGTCATCGCCTAAAAGGACACCGCGCGCGCTGTTTCTTGTAACAATGCATGAAAATAGGGACACCACCGTCAACGTTGCAAGATGCCCTAATAGAAAGTAAACCAATAATTCAGCCACCAAATATTTTGATGGAAAATTTACTATTTTGACGAGAAAATCTTATTCTTGTTGATCTCTCAAATAACACCATTTTAACTGACAGACTGAAGAACGCATCCAAAATGGCAAATCTTTAGATGAATGCCTAGGTAATATTTGCGTAAATTTTCAACAGTACCTAAGTACGTAGGTGATAATATATTATGTTTGATAGAATACATCTTTATTATTTTTGAGTACCATACCTACATACCTGTGTAAAACGTGCTGCAGTAGACAAGACGCGCACTGTTTTCGGCCATCACCTTCTTTTCTGCCACTCCATGAGCTCCAGCCGTTATTAAGCCTTATGGTTGAAGGTTCAATATTTTATCTTGGTTTCCTAATGCCATACTATTCATATTAGCTCTTCACTAAGTAGCAATTAAAAAGGTTACCTATCTACGTATACTTACATTCAGAGCAAGAAACCTTGACCCTGAATTCAAGGTACACAAAAGAAGGATCTAATTTTTTTATGACTCACTTTGTTTAGTTTCTAAATGGTTTACTTCACAATAGATATCTACATATTATACAGAATTTTACATTATCTGATGGAACATGGAACTTGATAACATCATAAAAATAAAGTTTTAGTATCTATATTTCGTTTCCAGTCACGAACATTTTATAACAATAATTTGTACTTAGATATCCATTTATACCCTATGAGTTGAAGTTACGGGTATCCATCAATTCTTGGGTTTGCACCCAGTAATTGATATGGTATTGTAACGGGAAGCGGGTTTCGGGATTGGAAGTAAACAACCTCGAGCGATTTTACACTTTATTCAAACCACCAACAGTCTTAAGCGTACACACAGTCTATTGTCCGAGGCACTCGTACGCACTTAGAGGTCTGTACTTCACTGCACTGTCTTTATACACAGTCTCTAGAACGGCTACGTTCACTGAGCGTGATGGTTCACAACACATGCAGTTATTGCACATGCACCACTAGCACTTTCACTGACACTTTTTATTAGCACTATTACTTGCACTTTTCACTTTACTTCTTCTTGTTTCCACTTCAACCACTGAGACTTAACTGCCCTTTTGGCGCTCCCGGTGCTGTTTATATACCATGAAGAATCTTCTGGAAATCCTAATTTCGCTAGTCTTTTCGATCGTCATTACGATCGTAATTTCGATTCTCTTTATTTACAATTATTCTAGTTCATTCCATTTGAGGAGTTCAATTTCAGAACTTGGGCTCATCTTCGAGAATATTCTATCACTTGCTAGAACTTTATAAATTTTAGGATTTAAATCAAGAATTCTCCACCTTACTTACCAAATAAATTTCTAGAAATATTAAAAATCACAAAAACCCATTTATGTATGTACATGCGAGGCTCGAACCGTCAACATCTTGCACAGCAGACCATCGCTAAACGCATCGGGCCAGCGCGGCTGTTAAGATTCTAGGCGAAATTATCAAATGCTTCAATCATTGACGGCTTACGTCATGAGTGGTGACATTCGTAACAGTATGATACAAAACCGTCGTCGGGTATAAAACCAACTTCACCTGCAAGCCGGTACTTTTGCTGATTGGCAGATTAGGCTCTGGCACAGGCTTTCCATTCGCGGGATTATATCATCAGCTAGCAGTTGCTCCTGTGAAAGCCAAAATAAGGTTTCAAAACGTCATCGCGTCATTAATAATTAAATTATGATATGAAATAAAATGTTTTGTTGCAGCTTCTGGGCCACAAATAGTGACTACAGTGGTCCCCGTGGGGCCACACCCCACTCACATGATTTGCCCAAGCTGCCATGCTGAGATGGATACAGCTACTCGGACCAAACCTGGACTGATTGCCTATGTATCTGGGGCCATCATATGTATTTTAGGGTGAGTAATAAAAGTATTTAGTACGTTAAAATATTAAAATATGTAACTATTCTCGCTCTTCAACCTCGATGTATTTACATATTAATATATGCAATCACCGCCAACCGCAAACTATGACTGTTCAAATGGTGTCACGTCACTTAATACTTAGAATTAAGTTAATAATATTTGTTTCAGATGTGTGTTGGGATGTTGCCTCATCCCCTGCTGCATTGACAGCTGCATGGATGTGCATCATAAATGCCCCAACTGCGGAGCTTACCTCGGACGATACCGCCGGTAAACGGCATGGGATAACACTAATGAGATCTGAATATACAAGGTCCGGCATCGCAAATCCACTGTCGCTGCTAATTCCCTTTTTTTATAAAATATTTTGCAGACTTATAGCCATACGCAAGCAAGATCCAATGCCGTAATGCGGTGGCGAATGGTATCTTTCACATATTATGTCATGTATATGATGTGTATTTTATGGATACAGATGAAACAAAATATTATTTCCATAACAAATACGTCTGACACTGAAACTGGAGCACAACCTGGTCGAGGCGTCACGCAGTCCTAAAGTACGAGCCTGTGACGAAACCTGTGATTGGATCTATATCTATCAACTTTCGCCACTGCAATTAAATCGTCATTACTCCACTGATTATAATGATCTGGAGGTTGAATCTCATCTATTGTCTAGATTTTCTGATCCCTGCAGTTCTTTCTGAATGCTAATTATCACCAACCTGATGGGTGACCACATTCTAATTTTGATGGTAGCTTAATTAGCATTGAAGAACATTGCGATTGTTTAATTTGAAATAAAACTACGTGTAATTCTGCTTGCGTATGGATAATAGCTATAAGCTGATGTATTCGTTCACGCATATAATTTTAGGTTGTATAGATGCAATGGGGTAGTTGACTATCGATTCAATCAGTCAATTCAGTCTCTTTTATCCAACGTCAAAGTGATCATACATTTTAAAAACAATTACATCTTTGTATTGTATGTGTATACTTATCTAGGTATATATGAATGTCTTGTTTATGTATACTTGTGGTTTAGGTACTCTATATTGATAACATACCTATTATTAAGATCCTCCAAGAACTACAAAATCCTCTTCTCTGATATTGTCAGAATCGTCAGTGGAAGAATTTCTAAGTGAAAATAATTCTTATTTTCGTGTTTATGAGAATCTCAATTTCGCATTCTTATTAAATAGTTATGATAACGAGACTACCCTATTTCATATGTTGTCAGAATTTTATACCATATAAGACGAATGCCATACTTTTTTTATTTAGTGCCAAATATTTGTAAATCCCAATGCAACTCAAGCGCAATATTTTTAGATGGTTTAAGTCGCCAATTTTTTACAAGCATAATTTAATAACGTGGTTAAGGCTTATTATAATAATAATTTAAAAAAATCATTACGTAACATCACAATTTTAATTCTTACACTTGGAATTATTTTACTTAAATATAATACCTTAATATATCGTTGTAATAGACTAGACATCAGTCAATATTTACAATGTTTAGAATATAAGTGTAGCTATGTGAATCCAACGATCTTATTTCCCAGTATTAAATGAAGAACATTCTGTCCGTCTTCGTGCCGCTGCTCGGTTAGTCTAACTAACCACTGTTTTATATACTTATTATTTTTTTACTTACCAGTTGTATCTGGCTACTATATTTATATTTATTTTACTATGTTTAATACACTACATGTTGTAAGTAATAAATATATTTTACTTAGTATTTATTGTTACCAACTGCTTTTAAAATAATTAATTTTATATTAGGTAACTTTAAGTTACATTAATACATTTAATGTGCTCCCTCCGGACTCGTGGTCCCCCTGTGATGTTCCCCTGGGGGGACTACGAGTAAATCGCATTCGCTCGTGGTCCCTCCGATTCACTCTTGACCAATTTTAACGGATAAGAAGTAATTCTTAAACTTTTCCCCCCGGACTCGTGGTTCTCCTTGTCAGTTCTATTTCAATAAAAGTAAAAAGATAGGTAATAAAATTAAAAACTATAGTATAATAGGTATAAATAAAAAATGCGAAATTCATCGTACTGTTTCTAGAAAATGTCCTACGGTGATTTCATTATGTACGAGTTGCATTTGTAAATCCAGTAATTCTTCATCTTTATCTATTTCTATTTTCCTTCGCGCCGTTTGAGAGTGCCAATTTTTATTTAGTGATCCATTGTTTTTTAGTTCACTTAATAATTTTGCAATGGTAACATAGTTTTTGTTGATTGACCTATTCACTAGGGAATGCCAATTTTCCATAACATTATTAGTTCTGTGTCTCTCATTAGTCACACACCACTCTTTGATGTAACTATCGTTTCTTAGCCATGTTTTTTTCATGTATTTCATAAATAATTTTAGTTTTTGATCATCTTTATTTTTACAACGCTGCTCAATATAATACCATCCTTCAGGGACCTTATCCAGTGGTAGAAGCGGTAAAACAGCACATAAACCGACTATGCGAAGGTACGGCTTTGATTTGATTCCAAGTGCCTTCGATTTTCTCCAAATGCTGTTGTTATAGTGGTAATAACATTTATTTATAACAAGGTCAGGAAAAAATTGCTTCAAAGCGTTTGATGTTGCAAACTCGAAATCAATATGAATTTTAACTGGCTTCCATTCTTTAAACCTAGTATTTAAAATATCAAATATTGCATGATATGAACTCTCTTTTTTGTCACTCATGAGAGCATAAAACATCGGAACGACATGACATGTCCCGGATGTGCTTCCAATATCTCCGTGAATAGATAATAGCTGATAAAATGGACGAGGGGTACTTTTAAAGGTTGAGTCAACAAAATATTCCTCTATTTTTGGTAGTAGGCACAATGCTTGTTCATTGCAAAATATTATAATCCTGGTTTGTTCATAAATATAATCAGCAACTAGCATTGTCCGAAATTGCACCGGTATTTCTACCTCGCATAAGCATTTAAAAACAGTTTTTTTGACCTCCATTGCATTCTTCCTACATTTATATAAACAACACTTGACATTTTCAAATTTGGGTATTTTTGTATCTAGTTTTTTATGTTTCAATGGAGTAATATATTTTTCATAGATTCTAGGCATCGCACAGTGCGTTGAATGTATAGGAAAGTAGGTCAAAAATCATATATCTATTTATATGTGGTAAAAATAAATATTTATTGTTGAAACAGTATCTATTAGCCATAATCTAACAAAAAAACTAATTTAATGATTTGGTGTTAGTCTGAATCTGAAGATTCTTGATCAATAGGTAAGTCGATATCCAAGTTGTAGGAAGTGGATGCTGCATCTCTTAAGATGACATATATCAGAACCTCTGGATCATTTATGGCCGGTTTATTTTTAATAATTTTCCTTTATAATAATAATAATGCTTCAACAAGGTCAGACGTTTTTATTAAACTGCCACTGTTTAAAAAAAAAATAAAAAAATTTAGCAAACAAACGCAGATAAATTAATGTAAATATGAAACTACATTTCCTATAGAACGAATTAAAAGCAAAACAACACAAACGTTTTTTTGACGTTTTCGTTTAAAACCTTTATCAAACTTGTATCATGTAGGAACATATTGAAAATCAATTTAAGCCATATTTATATTACTATTTGAAAGCACATACCTTGACCTGTAATCTCCATAATCAGTTATCAAATAATGAAGAAATTTCCGTAAGATATACGTTTCGTGTAAATAACAATTATTAAATGACAATGAAGTGTTTTTTTTTTTCAATTCATATTACTTACTGAGGGTAATTAAAAACTAAGTAAATATGTAAAGCCACAGATTATTAACAGCCTGAAATTTTGTTACATATAATAACCTTTTAAAAAATAAACAACGTTGCGTGGAAATAGATAATCATGTTTTTTATTTTTGTCTTCATCTCAATGCACTGTGCATCGGTTCAAATGACGTGGGTGCTTCTTTTTTCATGCTATCCATTTTCATTGCCAGCTCATTTTTTGCGTTATCAACGACACATTCCATTTCTGACAGTGTTTTGTGTTCGACCATCCGCAAAATTTCGTCTCCCTGCATGAAAATAATTTTTGTCTGTTACGTGTTTTTGGTCCCTAAAATGCCGAACAGCGGTACAACTCGGAAGCGGCACCGCATTGCCGCTGCAATAACTAGACTTCAAAATGTAATATAAAAAAAAAATATTGCAAAAAATAATTTAATATGTTTTGTTTTTAAAATAAAATATGTTTAATAAAAAATTAAAAACCAAAAATATTAATTGTATTGTAACCAGAAGTAAATTAATAAAGTGATTATTTATTACTTTTCAGTGCAATAGTATATTCGTATGAAGTCGGTTTTTATTTTTTTAATAAAAATATTTTATACTTTTTAGTTTAAATTTGTGCCTTATGCTCAAAGTTTAAACCTTTAGGTTAGGAAATCAGACAGCCTTCGCTACCTAAACCTTTTGTCTACCAAAACTTTTATTCCTCCACTTCAAACGGTCTTCGGTATTCACGATAGATAAGACAAAGTAGGTACGTTAAGTGTTTATCCAATTACATACCATATGCCTTTTATGTATTAATGGTCAAGAGTGAATCGGAGGGACCACGAGCGAATGCGATTTACTCGTAGTCCCCCCAGGGGAACATCACAGGGGGACCACGAGTCCGGAGGGAATGTGCTCTTGATCATACTATCATAGTAGAATTAATGTGTGACTATCTACGACAGATTAATTAATAGTTAATTTGATCGTAAAGGTAGCATTCAATCCGATGGTAAACATCCAGGTTCAGAAACGACTTGTAAGCAACAAACAATGATTCATATGATCTTATCTGTGTCTAAATATTAGTAAGTACTAAAAACTAAGACTATGTTGTCTGCATTCTATTCGTACATTATTAGCCTATGGGCGTTGTTGTCTTAGTATACGTGTGTAATCTCAATCGTTAAATGTGTAGTTCTATAGATTACAATTCGTACGTACAGATTGACTGGCGCATACATTACTCGTGTAGGATCCTCAGATACTGACCGAATCGCAGGTATACTCGAGATATTATAGCCGTGTCCTATTCCCTGTGGTAGATTCCCCTGCGTGTGAAATTTCAGCCGACTTAATCATCAATCATCAATCTAAATTACAAAATTTTCCCATCTTTTTTTTTTTTAATTTTGCAACCGATGATCTGCCAAATTTCCTGAATATTCGTAGTGTTTTTCATTGCCATTAGTGTTGTTTTTTATATATGGTTTGGAGTCGCAAAACACAATCTTAAATTATATACTAAATTCTTTACGTACTTTAATATAATCTCTGTTTTGGTAACTACTACTTAAGTAGGTACCTACAATTTTATACGAATTCAATTTAGCGTTACTGTCGTACCTCAGAGCGGCAGCTATTTTATCACCTGCCTTGTAAGTTGGTAACGATAATTTTAAAATTATCTTCACGTTATTCATAATCCATCCATGTTCTGTTAGATTTTTCACAGAGTTCACGATGCACTACGGTAAATATTATCTAATAACAATTAAAATTACTTACATTTTTATAAAATTACCTACTGCATTTTTTGGGATGCGATGACCTATCTCCATTCAGTTGTTGTTACAATTAAAGGGCCTAAGTTTATAATGTGTTCATTATTTTTAAGTCTACATGAAAAGATGATTACTGATTACTAAGCTTCGCATGTCGCATCATATAATTATGTTTTAGTCTAATTTATTTTATACCAGCATTTAGCCATATAATTATAATAGTATCATTTTAGAATAATATTACACTTAAAATCTATATTAATGTGTTTCATCATTTCATTATTGAGTAAAATAAATAATTAATAAACGCATTTTTTAATACTGAAGTTATCAACTTCAGTAGTTTACTATTTGGAGATCCTTTACAAAAATCAAATTATCTACTTTTAGATCATTTGATGACTATATTTTAATAAATAAATCTTCATACAAGAATTATACATTCTTATATATTATATACCTACCTAACAATATCAAAATTATCTTAAGATGGTTGTTTTGTAAACAATTTTCATATACATACTTATATACCTACCTATTGTTTTGTAATTTATGTTCAAAAATGTGTTGTTAAAATGTGTTAAGATAAATGTCGGCTGTCCTAACAGAAATAAATGTTTTATTAATAATCTATATTGTTGTATCAATACAATTATACCTACAGTTGTTTTCACTGTCTTCTTTATCCAAGTACCAACCTAATTTGCTTCCTAAGCTTGCACTTATACACTCTCCTCTCCTTCTATAATTTGCTTTGGTTGACTTTTCCTTTTACAGGATTGGCTTGAATGCCATCTGACTACCAACTCCGAGGAAAAGACCTGTATCAGAGACTCGTCCGTCTATTAACTGATGTTTTATACCAGTTAGTAAGTCATCTTGGGGGCGGCGCGGCGCGCAGATCTTCGTGAATCTCAGACAGAGGTCATAAAATTAGCGTTTGACGTCGCTAAAAATAATAGGTAGATACTAAAGCAAGCTATTTCGCTTACACTCGTGCGAAGCGTGCGGCGAAGACAAGAGTGCGAGCAAAATGTTTACTTAAGTACCTATTAGGTAGGTAGGTAGGTACCTACTTGTAGCAGCTTCACGAACTAGGTATTTCTGTACGTTCTAAGTATATGAATTCTACCGACATTTGCGTCTATTCTGCGCTGACAACTTACAGAAACTAGGTCCTGCCATGTTCCACCTATCTGTATGTGCAGCAAGTTGCAAAAATACTGCAGCTTGCTGTACCTACATAACAACCAGCCGAGTGTACCTGCTATACCAAACTATTATCTTTTCTGTGTGCATATGCCTATATTTATGCCTGATTATGTCTTACTTACTTGAGCCTGGAGAATACAGGCGCAAATCATAAATCAAAGTTGTAGATGGCCCAGGGTCAGCCAGATTAAGGTGAAAGCTCAATGACTGAGCTGATACTGTAAGCGCGTGGACAGAGACCTAATAACACCGCTGCCTGATCACGCGCCTTTCCTTTCCAATTTGATGTGTGCTTTGGCTATGACCTTTATCTGGAAAAAAATACTGTGTGATGATACAAGATGCCCTGTATTCATATTTCATATCGACGGTCCCTACGTATATAAAGACATATCAAAAACCGAGCTTTACAGGAGAGCGTAATTTATGTTCAAACCGCTCTAGAAATAATTCTATGAACAATCTATACTAATATTATAAAGCTGAAGAGTTTGTTTGTTTGTTTGTTTGAACGCGCTAATCTCAGGGACTACTAATTGGAATTGGAAAATTCTTTTAGTGTTGGATAGTCCATTTCTTGAGGAAGGCTATAGGCTATATAACATCACGCTACGACCAACAGGTGCTTAGCAGCGAGGGTGAAACCGCGGGGAACAGCTAGTCATAAATACTTTTTTTCTACAAAGTTTTATTAGCTTTAGGAACTTTATAATGGTATTTATACATATTACCTTTTCTTCCATTTTCTTGGAAAAACTGATAGATGACTGTTTCTACGTTAAGATTAAAATCAAAGCATGTCAGACATGTCTATGATACCTTTTTATACGCAGGAAAGAAGAAAACAGTGTCTAAAATAAAATTTAAATGAAATGGTTTATGAAAACGTCGAATTATGTTATTGTTTTCAAACGGATTGGTTAAAAATCGTCAGATCCCCACCCATGGATATGAAAAATACATCAATGGAGACATATCGCTTTATACGCGGCTTCATTCATTGTGGATAGGACAATAGTTCTTGAAATGTAAACAAAGACATGTTCTAAGATAAAATTATCAGGATTGTTTCTTATTAACTAAACAATTGAAAATTATTAAAGATAAAGATAAAGATAACGATAAAGATTCATTTATCATCTAAATAATAAGTACTTGTAGCCTCATCGAGCTGTGTGTTGATAAGGTGCTCGAAAACCTTGCACAGTACTGAGGTGGGTCGGTAGTTGGCTGGGTCTAAGCGACCTCCCTTCTTGGGAATCGGCTGTACATTCGCCTCTTTCCACGCCGTCGGCACTGTACGCGAATTGTAGGAGAGTCGGTACAGCCGCGTGAACATTGGAGACAACTCCACTGCACATTTTTGAAGAACCACCGCTGGTATACCATCCGGACCACTGGCTTTCCGGATATAGAGTGACTGTAGTACTGCTCGGACATCGCGTTGCCTGATACGGATATCAGGCATTGCGTGGTCAGTATTGGGTAGAGTCGGTGGCTGCATACCACAGTCGTCGATTCGGGAGTTGGCCTCAAAGAGATTAACCAGCAAATTTGCTTTCTCTTGCGGCTCATAGGCCAGGGATCCATCAGGGTTACGCAGTGGGGGGGCAGCGAAGGCTGGCAGATGTTAGCTTGCACGGCTTTGGCCAGTCGCCAGTAGCCACGGCTGCCCGTGGCATGCGCCGCTAGTTCTTGACCAACCCGTGCTATGCGCTGGGCATCCGCTCTGACGTAAGCCCTCTTGCAGACCCTAGTGGCTTTGTTGTACGCTGCCTTAAAGTACCCTATGTTGGAATCGTGCGTAGCGCGCGCCCTTACCCAAGCGCGATACGCAGACTGTTTATGATGAACAGCCTCTGCGCATTCGCGCCCGAAGTAAGGGCGCACTCCGCGGGCACCGGTGACATCAGTGTATGGGATATAGAACTCCATACTCAGACTGATCTCACCAACGACAGCCGTTGCACTATCCGATGTGTTCTTACCTTCAAAGCAGCGCTCAACCCACGGGATGGACGCAAAATAGTCACGCAGTCCATCCCAGTCCGCTGACGAGTAGTGCCAGAGACGCTGATTTCCCTGCACTGGTCGTAACGGCGCTATGATAGGCACCTAGGAACAGACCAGACAATGGTCGGAGTTGCCCAAAGCGGCTCGCACCGAAACATTGTACTGGTCTGGGTGGCTCGTCAGCTGAAGGTCTAAGGCCCGACCTCTTGGTATCCTAGTTGGGTCAGGCCGTGAGCCTGAGCAAACGCGTGGGCGGCTCTTCCCGCATGGTCTGCTCTGGAGGAGCCCAACCAGATCTCGTGGTGGGCATTAAAGTCCCAATTCCAATTCAGCGTTCGGAAACCGCTCCTGCGCATCATCTGTCGCCTGACTCAGATATTCAGAGTCGAGTTGTCTCGGCATCTCCATAGACCGTCTTATTAGGAATTCCCCGTGAATGAGGTTAAGTCAAACATGACCGCGCTCATTCCGAGTGGCGCGCATTTTAAAACGCCGTACAAAACTATATGTACAGATATCCGCATCTACGACACTTATTTGTTGTAATTGTAATACTTGTTCCTTTATACGATTTGTAAATGAAGTGAAATACATCATATTTAAAAAAAAGTAATATGTAGATATATGCATATGGACAATCTAAAGCGAATAAGCAATTAAAAAAAAAATGCTGTTTTCGACATGTCTTTATGTACGTAGGGACCGTCGATATGTCAATCATTAGCGCTTCAGTTTAGAGCAACGATTATTAAGAAATATAATGGCATGGCTCAAAGGTTTAGTAATCAGGCCAAAGCTTTAATAAAAAGAAAAATGTCACACATTGGTTATGGTTAGTTCAAAAAGTCAAGTTACAGTCAAGTTATAGGTTAGGAATAGGAATCGTCAAATCAAAGAACGTCAGTTCTTGAAGAGGCAGGGGTTTTTGATAAATAAAATTAATTTTTGAAAGTAAATTTTACTTTTTAATTAAAAGTACCTTGGAAGGCAAAAATGTCTTGGTTATTCGGGTACAGTGCCAAACCTCCTCAACCACCATCTGATGATATGCCTGCCGATTCCGGGGGCTCAGCCGCAAGCACTGCAGCCCCCGTTAGCCTATCTAAATCTGAGAGAAAAGCCATGGAGGCATATCGATTTGATTCTAGTGCATTGGAACGAGCTGCTCAAGCGGCTAGAGAACTTGAAAAATCCAGTAAGTCATATCGTTATCAAACACATTGCGCCGCTATTGCATAATGCTACCGCATAACCTTATAGCACTGATCACGGCATTGATTTAAATGTACATCCTTCTGACACCAAAGCTTGTTCAAATTTTCATTTCATTCTCACTTTGTAATGTACTTTTTATATTGGAGTTTGGAGTCTCAAAAGTCGTAGATGCAGATAATGTATGAAAGAATGACATGCGTGATTTCAAATTTAAATTTCAGAATGATTAGGTTCTTAAAATTCCAATGAGAATTGATAAAAAAATCATCTTCATCTGTATACTGTTTTTTATTTTGGTTTTAATAACTCATGAGATGGTCAATACTTTTTATTCCATGAATTAGGCTTTATAGAATGAAAATGCGTGTGATAAGGTACTAAATCCTTTATATCACTTCATTTGCATGTATGTCAGGAGGTAAAACTTAAAAACATCTACTACCTATCATATTAGTAGAATGGGATACCAAGTCTTAAAATTAACATTCTGCAATGAGATAGCATACAGCAGATTTCTGCTTAAATTTAATGCACCCAACAAAACTGCTGCTACCCAGCTCTATAATATATTCAGCACTTAGTTATTCAACATTTATACATTGATCCTACCCTCAACAAAGATTGGTTCCTTGTATATCACAAGAGATGAGAGAGAGATCATCTGCATAGCCATCAAAATTCACTTAGTAATGTTGGTTTTGGACTATGTTGGTCCTATAAATGAGAAAAAATATTCTGAAGGTATCAGAAGTGGAAGGTATGTGTCAGGATCCTAGTAAGCACAAAGATGAATCTGCCTACTCAAATAGGAAAGAGGTGTGAATAATACTAATATATTGGAAGTGCCCTTATTTCTTATTAACATAGAAACTAAGAGATATATACATTTACTTGTTATAGGACATGCTAAAGAAGCATTGGAACTCAGTAAACTTCAAGAAAGCACTAAGCAGAGTGAACAGATGGCTAAGATTAAGGAATATGAAGCCGCCATAGAACAATCTAAAGTAGAACAGAAGAAGGTTGATTATGAGGAGCGTAGAAAAACATTACAGGTAGGTCTCATTATATTTATTAGCCTGTGACTCTGACCACACGAATGCTGGTTATCATTTTTGTTCATATCTTCAGTTCTGCTCCGTCAATTATAATCAAACGTATTTTATGACAGATTATAAGACTGATCTGTACTTCATTTGATTACGTAGTTTCCTTCTTTCTACAGTCCCATCCTTCAAACACATCTGATGAGGCCGTCAAGCTGAGCGCCACCATTGTAGCACTGAACGTGTTTACAATGGTGACCCTCTTTCATGAGACTTTGCCTGCAGCTTAACATCAGGCGAGGTGAAGTTAAATTGACGTGCCATGAATAAAAAAAATAACTATAAGTAAACAATCTAATGCGACTTTTTATTAAAATATGTATAAAAAAAGAAACTAGAATTAAACTAGTGTTTCGATTTTAGTTTTCATAAATATCTGTTAAGTACTTTTTACACCCATAATGAACAAAGAAAGTGAAAGAAAAGAATCATAATGTATTCGTCAGTATGCCGTACAGCTCTGCTGGTTATTTAACAATCTCCTTTGATTTCAGGAAGAAACAAAACAACATCAAATGCGTGCTCAGTATCAGGATCAATTAGCTAAGAAGAGGTATGAAGAACAACTGATTCAAAATCAGGCTTCTCAACAAGAAATATTGAAAAAGTAAGTCAACCCTGAACTATATGATGTCCTATTTCATCTTAAGTTGTTTATAATATGGAATTATCTTATAGTGAAATCATATTTATAGTGACCTAGAGTTTTTGGGACAACTGTCACATGCTCTACTACAGCTAACATTAAGTAAATTAATGAAAATTATTCTAGGCAGGAAGAGAGTGTTGCAAAACAGGAGGCTATGCGTAGAGCAACCATTGAACATGAGATGGAGTTGCGTGAGAAGAACAAGCTGAAATCAATAGAAGCAGAAGCCCGAGCCAAGGCTAAGGCTGATAGAGAAAACCGCGACATTACACTGGAACAAATTAGATTAAAGGCAGCTGAAAATAGAACTACTATTTTGGAGAGTATTAAGTAAGTAATAATTTGCTTAGTTATAAAAAACAAAATCTTAGTAATGTGTCACTAGTAATGCCTTACCACATCTGCTGGTTCACTTTTGTGTATACATGCATGTGCCTATTTCGTGCAAACAATACATACAATTTGCACAACTTGCAGGCATTCACATGCACACGCCCTAAACTTAGATTATATAAAGAATTTAAGTTGTTAGTTTAGAACTGTATACAAAAGCACTTCAGCTATTTCAATAACCAGTTAAATTACTAAATAGTCATTCAAACAGTAATAGTTTTATATATTGATTAATAGGACAGCAGGAACTGTAATGGGCGCTGGACTAAATGCCCTTGTCACTGATTGGGACAAAACATTAGCTGCAGCGGGTGGTTTGTCTCTGTTAGCACTTGGTGTTTACACAGCTAAGGGCGCCACTTCTGTAACTGCAAGATTCATTGAAGCTCGCATTGGTGTGTATTATTTATCTTTATCTATACATTTTGCTACTTGATGGTTTAAATTTATACACCAAATGTATTATAGAAGATTCACAAAACCAAATTTATGGGATGATAAATAAAATATATGAAGGGGTACAAACTTTTAAATATTTTATTGTGTAAGCCTACCTACTAGCTGACACCACAATTATGTACTTCATAGCAAGTTGTTGATGCATTATTAATGGTATACCAAATATTCGCGATTGGCAATGTGAGGAAATTTATCATGGGCGTGCATCCCAAAGAGTAAAAAAGACGCTACATACCCTACACATATATCAGGTAGACTTAACCCGTATGAAGTTATAGTGGGACCACATACTCTAATTAAAGTCTATGCACACCTCTGGGATTTATTAATATTCTGAATTAAGCTACTTACATTATAAAAGTACCACAGCTAATAATAACCTTGAGTTGTGTTATTTCTGGCGGTGGTCAGTAGCGAGTGCTCACTGACGTATAGTCAATGCTGACACTGCTTTGAAACTTTGATTTATCTTCTGCTCTTGCAGCAAGGAATCTCTCTTAATCTCCAACCCCACCTTCCTCACCCCTCTACAGAATTAGGTAGCACGAATGTCGCAAACGTTGCAAACGTCCATATGCCATGGTAGCCACTCTCTAATTTTCTTACCTTGTCATAGACTCAGCAGTTTTTAAAACTTAATTGTTATTTTTTAGGTAAACCAACACTTGTCAATGAGACATCCAGATTTTCAATTTTGGAAGCTGTAAAGCATCCGATATTGACGGTTTCTAAAGCTATAGCAAGCTTTAAAAAGCCATCAGATGCTCTGGCCGGTGTTGTGCTTGCTCCAAATCTGGAACGTAGACTGAGAGATATTGCGATCGCTACAAAGAACACACGTATTAATAAGGGATTTTATAGAAACTTATTAATGTATGGACCTCCTGGAACTGGTAAAACCCTATTCTCTAAGGTGAATATACCATACAAACATAATGCGTGAGATATATAAGAGTGTGAGAGAAGTTTTCTTGTAACAAATTGTTTGATTTGTTTTTAGAAACTAGCAAAACATTCTGGCATGGACTATGCTATCTTAACCGGTGGAGATGTTGCACCTATGGGTAAGGACGCCGTGGCAGCTATTCACAAAGTATTTGATTGGGCAAATACAAGCAGAAAAGGTAAGTTAGACAACACAGTTTTCGATTGCCTGATTGCCGTAATGAATACTAACCATTTATTAACTGCCAGGTGTACTACTCTTCATTGACGAAGCTGATGCATTTTTAAGGAAACGTTCTTCTGAGAGAATAAGTGAAGATTTGAGAGCTGCACTAAATGCATTCCTCTACAGAACATCTGACCAAAGTAATAGAATAATGTTAGTTTTGGCGTCTAACACACCGCAACAGTTCGATTCTGCGATTAACGATCGTCTTGATAAGATGATCGAATTTGGTTTACCTGGACTCGAGGAGCGTGAACGTTTGATACGTCTATATTTCGATACATTCGTGCTCATACCAGCCTCGGAAGGAAAAAGGTAAGTGTGTAACATCATTTATTAGAGCGAATGAGTACGGAGCGACTAGCATATCAGGTACATGCACTGACCAAATAAAAAAAAAATCGAGAAAGTACTCTGAACTGGCGGATTGGCATAAAGAGCTTTAATGACACTGGAGGAAGCTCGTGAAGTATGTAAGGAAAGAGTAAAATGGCCGTTGTCTCTACCTACCTAGGCGTGAGCGTATGTATGTAATAGGATAAACGAAAAATCAATATTGCTCTGAACAACGTCTGTCAATCCAGTCATTGTTTACCACAAGGTTTTTTTGTTCTAAAGCACGAAATCTGACTTTTTTCCTTTTGCAGCACAGATGTGCACGACGTCTTTTTGTATATTTTTAATGTAGTTATTTGTGCTGTGAAAGGCTAAATAAAGTATATTTTCTTTCTTTTCTTTCATCTTCTTTCTTTCCAATCTACCTGAATATGTAGCTTATTCTGCAGAACTTATTTCTATTTCATACATCTCTTTCAGACGATTGACTGTTGACAAATTCGATTATGGTGTACTATGTTCAACACTCGCGGCTCGCACAGCGGGTATGTCTGGACGAGCACTATCCAAGCTAGGAGTTGCATGGCAGGCTGCAGCGTATGCGTCTGATGACGGACGCCTCACTGAGCAAATGTGTATTGACATTTGTGATGATGCCGTGCGAGATCATCGTCAGAAGGTAAACTCATACAGATTTGTCAGTTGTGCATTTTCACATATCAATCAATCAATTAGCCTATTGCAGTCTGCTTCTGGATATAGGCTTCTTCCAGTTCTACCATTGCTCCTAATCTTTCGCCCTCCAGTCTCTTCCAACCGCCTTTTTCAGGTTCTCTGTCCAAGTGGGTAGGGATTCTTTCTATCTTCCGTTTGCCTTTGCCGCTAGAGCAAATGAATTCCTTGAGTGCATAGTGCATGCAAAAGCATACATGATTTGAATTGTATTGACACGATCTCATATCTAAAAAGACTATAGAACAATCACATTATTATCTGTTACCTTAACTCTGCCTGCATGAAAAAAGAAATCAACTGCCATCTGGTACACCAGAATCCACTGCCACAATCCACTAACAAACTGCACTCTGTAGTTCACTGTTAAACAGTGTGCTGGTCTAGTCGATATCAGATAGCTTAACTGGGCCTGGACATAAAAGTATCTGGCGGGAAACATCAGGGGATTTTTAGGCGAGTTGTCATCATTATCATTCAAAATTTCTATTCCTCGATGTAACTTTATCTAAAGTGAACTTGTTATACAGTTGTCTCATGTATTTCTTGCTTCCAGATGGAGTGGTTGTCGGCTGAAGAGAAAACGAGGAGTATGATGCCTTATCTACTAGACTTGCCGCCTATGGATGTCACTGAGCAATATACACCCACCATTCAAAAAGCTGAAGTGAAAGAGGATATCACTCCAAAGAAAATTACTGTTAAAAAATCGGAGTCCAAGAATATTGCAAAAGAAATAGAATCGGATAAGTGACACTGTGTCCAAACGAAAAACGTCCTAATTGATCTAGCAAATGCAAATGTATGTTCCACTTCAATGATTAATAAAAATAATTTCCAAACAAGCCAAAAATTCTTATACAACCTGAAAAGGAGAAACGGCAAAAAATATATTTATCTAACTAATAAAACAATCGTGACATTATCTAAACTATCTCTAAAGGGTAAGGATAGCTAAAAGAAAGTATTTTGGCCAAGGTGACTAGATAAATGAAGATAATTTTATACGAACATGCACCTAGAAGTAACTTGAACATAGAATTTGGAGCTGAATTTATTGGATCTTGATAACAAACTTATACATATATACTGCAGTAGTATTATGCACAGTTACTTGAGAAAAATATCAACGAGTCATTTGCACAAAATAGGTTAAAACCATAGTATTAAGAAATTTATTACGTGTGGCAGGCCCATTATATTCATACATTTAAAAAATAAGTCTCGAATGCTTAAATGTGTCGATGAAAAGAAGGAACCTAAAATTTAAATTGTTACCTACTCAGAATGAATATTTAATTAAATGAGGGCTGTAAATATTGAATGCTTACTTTTCTAATATTCACCAGCAATTAAATAAGCACTTTTGATACAAAATGTACAGAGTTAATATGTAGGCACTGATGTTAGGTCTAAAACTGACCACTCAGTACTTGCAGCTTTCCTTTATAAGCCTCCATCAAAATTGCATTTGTATTTATGGATATTCAGATTCACATGTTAGGAATCTGCATAGTGTGTGCAATATTTGTTTTTTGCCATTGTTTCCTGTTATTATTATAGAGAGTTCTTTTGTCTTGTATGGTACATAGTAGCGGTGGGAACCATTGTATGTTTGAGTAAGAAATATATACTTAGACCTAATCTATAATAATTTTATTTTACGTCTGTAAACATATTTGAAATAACGCTGTATGCGTTGCAAAATCGCCGATATAAATATGAAACCTATGCACCTTGCCCTTCATGTACGCATGAGTGAATGGGCTATGTGGAGGTAAACAGAGTAAAGAGTAAAAAGTTATGTTATAGTAACTACTACATCACAGTAAATTGGATGCGGTCATTGGTGAGTAGCTGCCATATGCCATGCAGTAACGAACTGCCAAAACTAGCACTGTATTGACTGTAAAACCATTCAAAATGACAGCTAACGGGTAGTGAAATTAGGTCTGTGTAGTTAGCGATATGATAGTTTGTTATTGATAGGCTGTTGTTGAATTTGTGGCATTAATAGTATGTAGTAGTGTCAGTAGTGATATTAGTAGTTCATAGAAACACGTATATGCAAATACATCAAATTTATTACTGTTAATATTAACATATAAAATGTATATACTCCTTCTCTAAAGAAACTTTCATTTTCAGCATTAAGAAATTTCACATGTTTATATAATTGTGTAATGACTGATACACCACAAATTGGAATATACATATTAGAATAATATTATCTGATATATTGTTTCATTAAAAAATTGCCAAAGCATTAAATTGCCCAGTCCTTTTTTTTCGCCATCCGAAAATTCTCACAAATAGATCCCCACTTGAGGCAACGAGGGTGGTTATGTCGTAACTTGATCCATACATCCAAACAAACATTCACACGTAATATAAAAGTGTGTTAACTGGTCTGTGTTAGTGTACATGTACATACCCTGACTGCTACCAACATCACAGAATCGCGTTCCTATACCTGAACTCCTTCATTTCCTGTCACACCAGCATTGTGTTATTTAATTACATACTATCATGGCCTTATAATTAAACAAAGTTTAATACAGCCAATTCAATGTCCTTATTTAAAATTACATATCCATCTCATTGAATGGGAAATTACATACATAATTGATTTGAAGACCAGACAAAAAGAATACATTTCGTCATAGAAATATCCATGAAACTTGATCCAAGGAACTCATCTTTGATGTATTCTTTCGGTTGGAATGGAATACTTACAAAATTTGGTATAGTCACAATGCCCAGCCACAAGTAAAATTGAACCTTGACATACAATAATAAAAACTAGTTCATGTTTAAAAAAACTATCATTTATTACTTAAAAATACAGGGTGGACCTGTTGAACTTAGTAATGATGACCATTTGTTGCGTCACTCTTACATAAATCATTTTTCTAATATCACTAGTAATAGAAGTAATTATTTTATGATTACTACTAAATAGTAGTAATCATAAAATAATACTGTCCAGTTCTAAAGTTATGTCTACATATTATCTGGTCTTATTAATTTGAAATCTTTAAAATACAATCACTTAGGTGGACCAATACATAATACACCGCACAATAGTTTTACATAAAATGTACATATCTAACCATAAATAAAATTTGTCATCAAAGATGTGAGCAATAAATGATGTACTTTCTATGACTTATTATATCTTAATTTTTTTGACTTAATATTTCACTTCTTTTTTTTCTATAAAGTACATAATACACTTGGTATCACTGTTATCACTAAACTAAAAAGCACACTTAGTGGAATACAAAACAGCGAATGTTAAATTCAGGTTCATCACAAACATGTTTTGGTGTTTTCAAAAAGATTTTTTCTCAAGATTATGTTGCATTATGGATATTACAAAATTGTATTTAGAAGATGGCTGATTTTCAAATATTTCCACTAAACATATTAACAATTTTGTGAGATATTTTGCATAAGGTCAGTGAATATATTTTTCCCTTTCTCCACATTCAGTGCCATTTCACATGAATTAATTGGCATATTTACAGTTATCCATGTCAACAAATATTTTGTTGGTTTTGAAACAGATAAATATTCACAAAGCTTAAAGTAGGAAACAATTCTAAGCCAAGGTACATAGTATTATTACTTCAATAAATCACATTTTATTACAGGTTTAACAAATGGTGTAGGAAATTCAGCCTGCAATTAAGGCCTTGTCGTAACAAGTTACAAAAACTACAATTATTACTCAAGACAATAGAAACTGTTTAATAAAGCTCGCTATCACCTTAATTATTTTAATGCTATGATTTTATAAATCTATGTTAACAAGCAATAAATATGGTTAAACAGATTAAAGCATCAAGTTGATCGCTAAACTAAAATATACATAAATAACTTTTAATGACAAAAACAATAATAACTTATATGTTGCTTTAGCATAGCAATATACAGTCTGAACATTTTAATTTCCTTACAGACTGCCTATATCAAAGTAAGAAATGTATTCATTATTATACTGGATTGAAATAGAATGTACTTGAGAAGAAGAGATGACACATCAAATTCTTACATATTTATTCCTTACTATTATAAAATATACCTATGGATATAAAATGACAGCTGTATTTTTCCACAATCTTATACACAACATGTATATTAATTAGTATAATTTGGCATATTATAATGACATTCAATACATATAAATAGATAAATAACATACATGTATATTGAACCATACTACTTGACTCATTATTATTAATTTTAACATGTAAATTCACTGGCAATAGTGCCTAGCTAATTAATATCCGTTGCTCGTGAAGGCTGCAGATCATTCAATGCACTATGGTGATTTATCACGATTACTTCCTAATCTTATAGCAAAACAAGATTGTAGTCTTGTATAAATGCTCACGGAATCGGTCATAATGTTGTTATATCCTTATCATTATAACACACAACAAAAAGTTTAGCTACCATCAAAATTTTAATTTGCCTTAGTAAATTGATAAATTTCAATGAGAACATATAGGTATGACACGAATAATATTTTTTCTAGCAAAAGATAGCATTATACTTGGTGCAACAAATTATCTTTAGTTACTTTTATTTCCGGAACAGCATGATGTCTGGACAGGTGGCAGCTCATCATCCACTACCAAAACCTGTGATGTCCTGGTTACTTCCCTATTTGAGTTCTGTTCACATTTCTCCAACATTGCTTTGGATAAATCAAGGAACAGTTCTTCAACTCCTTGATTCAATTTTGCTGAGGTGTAAAAATGTCTAGCTCCAACCATGTTAGCATAGCTGGAAATTGATATTTTGTGGTTAAATTGATGACATTTGAGCTTTATTTCTTATTTATTTAAGTGTGAATAATACCTTTCAGCTTCTTCAAGGGACACTGTCCTCTCATGCTCCAAGTCTATTTTATTACCAGCAATGGTTAAAAGAATATCAGAACCCAACATCTTTTTCAACTCTTTCACCCAATTTTTTACCTGAAATTTTAAACAAATTTGACAATAAGTTGAATTAATTACTTATATAAATTGTCTCTCTATTTAATCTAATGAGTTTTATTTACCTTTCCAAAAGAATCTTCATCTGTAATATCATAAACTAAGATAGCTCCATTTGAATTTCTGTAGTAAATCGGACCCAATGCATGAAATTTTTCTTGTCCAGCTGTATCCCAAATGGATAGGTTAATACGTTGCCCATTAATGTTTAATCTCTTGTTCAAAAAAGTAGCCTGCAATATTAATGTAATTAGCTTCTATTCACATGAATCACATTTAAAACGATTATTTACTACAGATCAAATAACATATTTTAAAGTATTTTGTACATAATTTTTTATGACAATGATTGTCCATAGGCAGATGTTTATCAAATACCTGCAGCGTAGTTAGATGTTTGTCGTTAAATTTATCTTCGATGTAACGCAGTAATAGCGATGTTTTTCCTACACATCCCTCTCCCAATAAAACTACTTTAAAGTTATGTGTACCACTTGCCACGTTAGAAGCCATTATGTAAAATAATCAATAATTTCTTAAAACCTTGAAAAGATAAACCGATGCAAATTATTTTAATAGAAAATAACAACAACTGATATCTACATTACATCACGAGCGAACTATAAAACCGCAATTTATTTAGTCTACTCGCTACGACAAAATATAATTAGATTGTGAAATCTAAATTGCCTGATATCCTTCCCTGAATTGTAAATACTTTATTCCTCTCATTTATTATAATTGGAATTGAAACTTCTGTACTGAAATGAGATATGACATTACTGAATCAATTCTGACTTCTGACAGATTCTGACGTTTAGTTCACGGCACAGACATAATAAACTTATATGCTTTCACGGCTTCGCACCACTTCTGCGCCACTTCCCACTAAGTTTTCGGTCCTTTAAGCCGTAGCTCCTGCGCTCAATTTTATGACTATGAGAAGAGAACTATATGTAATGCATTTATGTACACCTTAATTTTAACATTAATTTTATCCAAGTGATAATTTTGGGTTCATATAATGGCATTAAGGAAAAGTGGAAAAGGGCAAAAGAGAGGAAAGGGAAATGGGAAATTGTATGATTACTCCTCATCATCTAAGTTCCGGGCTCCGGAGGAGGGCAAGGAGAAGCGGGAGGGGGCAGGGTATTAACATAAAGAGAGAAGTAGATGAAGAAATAAGGAAAAGGAAGAAGTGGCAAACAGGACGCTGTTTAATAATGGGTATGAAGAACACTTTCTTCACTCCCATTATTCCCACTGGAAGACGGGGAGAAGGGGAAGTGAAGAAAATTAAGAAGTGGGGATAATTGGGAAATGAGGATAGTGGGAAAGTGAAAGATAGGGAGAAAATGTGGAAATGGGTAAAATGGGGCAGGGAAGGGGGGGGGAGTGGGGCAGGGAAGAGGGGGAAAGTGGGGAAATTGGGGATGTAGAGAAATTGGGGAAGTGCGGAAATGGGGAACTGGAGAAAATTGGGCTATGAGAAAAATAAGGAGGGAATATCGGCCTGTGGTCAAAATGAAAATGAATAAGTAGGGAAAATGTGGTGGTGGGGAAAATGGGGTATTTGGGGTAATGGGGAACGTAAGAAAATGGGGAAATGAGAAAATAGGCATTGGGAAAAATGAGGAAAGAGGCGAAATAAGGGAAGTGAAGAAATTGGGGAAATGGGCATAATAGGAAAGTGGTGAAAAGGAAAACGGAAAGTGAGGAAATATCTTAAATAAGGTGCAAAATAATAATATAATAATAATAATAATATATGTCTTTATTGTACACCAAGGATGAAATTATACAGCACATAGAGATGTTTGCACGTGGTAAATACAATTGGCGGCCTTATCGCTCTGCGGCAATCTCTTACAGGCAACCTTAGGATGGAGTGATTTAGTAGGATCAAAATATTTCTGGGCAGTTTGGTGTACGACAATATTGTACGAACAGACTTACAATAATAGTGTAAGTCAAACACATGAACACAACAGCTACCTAATATACAACATATACATACACATACATTTACACAAATACATACATATACACATACATACATATATACATATATACATATATACATACATATACATATACATATACATATACATATACATATACATATACATATACATATACATATACATATACATATACATATACATATACATACACATACACATACATACACATACATACACATACATATAGACATAGGTACCTCCTACTAAAAGATCAGCAAGTACCAATCTTTATAATACTACTACATGCACGATATAATAGACTTGTAGTTCTCCAGTTTTGTCCGAGAGATACTATACCGAGAGAGATACATAGTACTCTTTGACCAGCCTTTTGAATACAGGCAGGGACTGAGCACGCCTGATAGTCACCGGCAGAGCATTCCACAGCCGAGCTGCTTGAACCGAAAAGGACTTGTCGGCAAAGTTGGTGCAATGGCTCGGTATTTTCAACCTCAGATTCTCCGATGATCTCAAAACCCTAGAGTGCGTGTCGTGCAGGAATTCAAATCGTTGTTTGAGATATGAAGGAGTTAGGGGATTAAATAAGATATTATACAACAAGGAAAGAATATGAGCATTCCGGCGAAAGCGTATAGGTAACCACTTGAGCTTTTGTCGAAATTCAGAAACATGATCATATTTGCGTAGACCAAATATGAAACGTATACAAAGATTTTGGAGTCTCTCAAGCTTGTTAAGTTGGTCTTCAGTGAGATCTAGATAGCTGACATCAGCATAGTCGAGGATAGGGAAAAGAAGAGTTTGTGCAAGCGCAATCTTCGTGGCAGTGGTAAAAAAAATTTGGAGTCTGCGCAGGGACCCCGATGCAGCAAAAATTTTGCGTCTTAATTCTTGTATCTGTGGACCCCAAGATAAACAATTGTCCATTAGTATCCCCAGGTTTTTAACCCTGTCACTATAAGGGACACTTATCCCATTACAAATTACTTGTGGTAGAAGTGACCAATCTACCTTGGTTATCATCCTAGGGCTACCGACAAGAATGACCTTCGTCTTACATGGGTTGACCGCAAGACCGTACGAGGCACTCCAGTTGCATATCACTGCGAGGTCAGCATTAATCGTGTTAACAGCTTCCCTCAGTCGGTCGGGTGGGGCCCGAGAATATATCTGTAGATCATCTGCGTAGAGATGGTAGGATGAAGATAGTTCGTTGGTGATTGAGTTTATGAAAACTGAGAAGAGTAAGGGAGACAGAACGCCGCCCTGCGGTACGCCAGCAGTCGTTTCACACCAAGAGGAAGTAGTCTCCTTGATACAGATACGCTGTCGGCGACCATACAGGTAACTATGAAACCAGTCAACCACAGTTGGAGATATGTTAAGAGAGCTCAGTATGCCAAGTAAAACGTCGAAATCAACGGTATTGAAGGCATTACTGAAGTCTAACAGAGTTAGCACCGTCAGTTCACCCTCCTCCATACCCGATCTGATATCTTCCGTAATATGAACCAATGTAGTAGTAGTGCTGTGGCCAGAACGAAATCCAGACTGTAGTGGATTCAACAATGAATTTTTAGAGAGGAAAGTATTAAGTTGCGTGTGAACA
The DNA here is from genome assembly GCA_963691645.1 of Pelosia muscerda. Lineage (NCBI taxonomy): Eukaryota > Metazoa > Arthropoda > Insecta > Lepidoptera > Erebidae > Pelosia > Pelosia muscerda. The sequence goes on along the minus strand of OY829098.1, from coordinate 11,653,964 downwards.
AGTCGTTCAAGGGCCTTGGAGAGAAAGGGTAGGATGGAAATAGGACGATACTCTGAGAATGAGGAAGGATTTTTCTTTTTAGGTATAGGGATTATTTGCCTTAGGTAAGTTTCATTACAATAGGTTACGAGCGACAACCCATCAACTAGTTGCTTACATAATTATCTACATCTGCACATAATGTTATAAAGAGGAAAAATTTGTATTTTTATATTTGTAATGAATAAACTGAAAAATACTGTACTAATTTCAAAAATTCTTTCTCTGTTGAAAGATACATTCACCCTGAGTAACATAGTCTATATTGCACTGCGCGATAATGGATATCCAGGCGTGCGGAGCTGCGGGCAAGAGCTAGTAAATGGTTAATAAAAGAAAATGTGTATGCAGGTTATTATTACAGTTTAATATTTATCGTACCTACTTATCTCAAATTTTCAACTGGCTTATATCTACAAGATTATGTTAAGTCTATAAATACAGATTTTGGAGTAGTGGTTGTACTTGTACTTAGGATAAGAAAATGAGGACGGTCATCCATTTGTTTCATTTCATTGCGGAACCAGTCCATAATATTTGTAGATTGATTGTTACCTAAATCCTTAAGAAATGGGATTACATGAGTTGTTTTATTAATAAACGATTCTGTTGTAAACATTTGAGCTTCCTTGGTAGAACTCCTCATTCGAGTCCGAAGCCGAGGTATGAATTTTATCGCTGTTGCCGCAAAAGGTCGTAGTGGAGCGACAGTAGGGGCCCGACTAGTGGATACTGTTGAAAATAAGTTGTCGTTACCTCCTCTCAAGACATGAACATCCTGTGCAATTTGCCTTAATTCATTGAGCTTATGCTGCATTGGGTCAAGTGGCTTTTTTGTAGCAAAATAAGCAAGCAACTGTTCCATTTCATTAGTATTGTTATTGGCCTCTTCTGAATATGAATATTGTGTTTCATTGTGATCTATTTCCCCTAATGACGCATTGAACGCTTTAAAGGCAGGGTATTCAGGATAGGTCTCAGTTGTATAACTGTCTCGCGATATTCTTATACTTTGCATTGATAAATCATCTTCAAGTTCTTCAGCTGTGGAACTGATCCACGTAAGAGCAGGTTCAATAGCTGTAAATCTCATTTGGGGTATATTGCAACTGTCTTTACTTCTTAAGCTCATAATGCCATAAATTTTGCCATCTAATAACAACGGTGTACCCTGTTCACTTTTCTCTGTGCACATTTTCTCCATTTCTCGTGTCATTTTATTATTCGTACATACGTAGTAACCTACCCGTCTATTATGATTTTCAATACAGCGTTGTATTATGACCACTTGTAACTTCGGCTTGTCTTCGTCCATGATGGGCACAAAAGCCTTTTGACCTAAGGGAGATACGTGATCGAGTGCACTCAACTGGACAAGTTTTCTTTCAGTTGCATTTGTAACTAACAGAGCAATGTCGTTTCTCAAAAAGACTCCATTAACTGGCACATAGTTCTTGTAATGCTCATGAATGAACCTTTGAAATATTGGAATGTTTTCAGCGTACTGACAAACTTCAGCGCAAACTGACGTTGTGATGAGAGTATTTGGTAAAATATAAGTGCCTATACATTTCTGTTGTCCTGCATACAACCCATCGCACTGAAGACGCACAATGCTTGATGTGGAAATACATTGTGAAGTATGCACAACGTGAAACACAAATAGAATGAAAGCTAATGTGCGAGCGTTTCTATTACCCATACTAATTTATTATTATCACTATATATATATAAAACACAATTTTATGTGATTATTTTATGGAAAACTGCACACTTCGCAAAATAGATTTATTTTGCGTTTTATGTTTCATGACTACGGCTATTCGATTTACCTTTATATACCTTTATAATACCGGCATTTATACTAAACTCAACATTGAGTATAACAGTGCTACAGAAATAATCGATGGTCTACAGAATTAATCAGGTACCTAGGTAGATTACAAAATACCGTAGAGACACATGCGTGTAATCTCTTCTTGGAAACCTTAAGATACTCACTCCCTTTAGTGTAATGTCGTCTCAATATAACCACTCTGCATAATCTGGTAGGTACATTATTACAGCCAGTCAATAAATAAAAAGTATTTTAAAAATATTGCGTCTGTGCTGAGATAAGACTGGGAGAATTAATTTTATCTAATACCACATACCTATCGGTTTAAAAGGTGATGCGTTCGACTCATGATCTTCAATTAATGTGGCGCCGGCGCCGACGCCTGGTGCTGCGCGGCATTCCATACGAGCACTATGAAAGCGCATCCGTGAATAACCACTCAATAAAGTCCCGTAGAGCTCAACAAGAAGCTATCACGCGCCGCTACCCCAAAATAGAATGATTCCATTCATAAACAATGCACATCATGAATGAAATACTAGCACTCCATAACGCATTAACTAACTAAATTAAGCACTTTAAAATGCGATGTTCTGTTTCGCACTAATGAAAGTACGTTAATGCTATAAATCAAGATAACATTGTTGAGATATGCGGATGAACCAGCTATTAAAATTCCAATAATGTGCCAATTTCGATTGCAATGGGCTAGTTCCGATAGTAAATTATAATCAGCTGGCATTGCTGGTATGTGCGTAGGAATTCCAACCACAACTCTCATTAATTTATTATCTGCGATAAAACATAATGCTCTGTGCAAACACCATAAGTATTGTTGTGCTGTTTATGGTGGAAAACTTCTATAAATGTCTCACTAGTCAGAGCAGCAAGAAGAGTTCACGATGAGATGCGTATGTCCATTGTTCAGTCCCCGATAGGCCTTGCCACCCGTGTGTTGATGGGAATTAAATCCTCTCTCCCCTATCGACAAGAGCACGCAAAAACCCCTATAACCACAGTTTCCCTGGATTGGCGTACGTTGCTAGAGCGACGAACGACTAGCCCTTCAGGCCTTGGCTCCTAAGGCCCGTGGATCCATGAATTGATTCAGAATAGACCCCGTACTTTCCTCAAAAGAGACCCGAAAAATGCATGTTGAGTATACCAAAAATGTGTTTTTCAGGTCTACTCTATATGTATAGTAGGTAGAAGGTAGTGACGTGACTGTATTCATTGATGTTATCACAATATATACCCGTAACTATAATTTATTTAAACTAGCTGGGTAGACTATATACTGAGCTAACGTAAATACAAGGTTGGTGACTAATTCTGATGCAGGTGTTCCTCTTGTTGGGGGGTCATACTGCAGTTGCTCCCGAAAAAGCCATCATCAATCAAAAACAAACACCATAACTTCAAGGTACAAATTTCGAATGCAAGTAGGAAATCACCATGAACTATACATACATATGCTCACGCCCGTATTCCCCGAAGGAGTAAGCAGAAGTGTATTAAACGCCCACATTTCACCACTATGATTTTCGGTCCAAAGTAATAGGGGGAGGCCTAGTGCAGCTGATCGGGCACTTTGTAAAAAAATGGGTAAAAAATCATAACCAGACATAATAAAAATATTATTAGAGTAAATATATATTAATTTATTAATATTATTGAATATTTAATTAATATTTAATGCAGTACATTTATAACATCTAATACATTTATTGAATTGGCATCGTTTAACAATTTAGTTTGCTCGGAACTTTGGAGGTCCGTAGGTTTCGTAGGGAACTCCCTGACTAGAGGAGATGGCGCTGGAACTATCGTAATCGTAACTTGAAGCTGTGCTGCTCACGGTGATGGGCGATACACTGTTTGTCTCGTAGCTGCTAGCCGATGAATAAGCGAAGGAACCTCCTTTGTTGTCATTCTGGACCGGTGTACTGTATAGCCCGCTTCCAAAACCAGAGGCAGAGTTAGAGCTGAAGGTACTGTCACCACTAGTACTGCCAGCATTGTTATAGGTAGTCTCTCCGGACGCACCCGAGTTAATATTGGTGCTCACCACATTCTGTCCCTTGTTGTAATCTTTGACGATATTCTCAATTACAGCTTGCGAATCTTCCTTGTTCTTATACTTGATGAAGAATACTTCAGGTTTAGTTGGAGGTTTTTGTTCCACTTTAGGGACGATTACTTCTTGTTGATCTTCTGGTTTCTTGAGAAGAACGTATACAATAGTCTTTTCTTCGTTCTGCTGCTGGACAGGAACTATTGCTTGGCTCCGGCGGGCCTCAGAAGGTACCTTGACGAAAATGATTTTGTAATGTTTCTGCGCGGGTGGCAATACAATAGGGGTACGTGGTTGGGGTACCTCCGGCTCCTCAGGAGCGGCATGTACGTAGAAGTGTTTGTAAACTATGGGAGGTTGCTGTTGTATGTCGTAGGTTTGAAGGAACTTGGCATGCGCAGTGCCTTGATATTGACTGGAATATTGGGATTGGAAACCGCTGCCAGTGAAGTAGTTGTCAGGCTTGGGGTAACTATAACTGTTTAGAGAACTACTGGAATCGCCGTCATTGTAAGAAGTAGATCCAAATGCGCTGTTGTAATTGGAACTTCCAGCATAATTGTAAGTAGGTGGTTCGTACGAAGTCTTTGGCACTTTGTAGTGATAGCCGAGTCCGATGTCAGCTGAAACTATGCCTACGGCCAGCAAAAGCACCTGTAACAAATAAATCATGCATTAGGTAGGTACTATGTATGTAATGTAATTCACTATAGCATTTATGTATTATACTTTATAAAATGTAGCTTGGGTCCTATGACAGCCTGCTGTCTTCATGTGCGGGATGCACATGAAGTCTTTAATTTTCTATTATTGAATGTAGTAGCTGTCAATGTCATACTTTATGGGCATACCGAGTTAATTAGTGATGGGCGATGAATCATCGTGACCACATACTATGAACTATCCATATTTTGAATAAAGCTTAATTTAAAATTGAACCTAGGTATAACCTGAAAATTTGCACGCCGTAATGGCCGAATGTGAGGAAACAAAACATTTTGTAATATCTCTTATACCATATTCTAACAAATAAACTATTTAATTTGATTATCTACACCTACAAACATTAATAAAAACAGAGATATTTCTGAGGTCAGCTTGAATGTTTGATAAACACCTTATAATAGTTTAGAATATTTTAACGTAGTATGTATTATGTCGATGTGATAAAATTTACGTTTTTACCACAATATCAGGTATGATAGATGATGAGCGGGTAATTTGGTAGATGGAAGCGAGTGCCGCAGCGGAGCAACGCGTCAAGCGGCGGGCCGACCGGTCTTGCTTTTGTATAGTAGGTACTAACGCATGTGTTGTAATACGGAACTTGTTTCAATGAAATTAGACCTCGTTTTGAACTTATGTGTATAAGGATATCGATAGATATAAGTAATGCCGAAGTGAGAAAATATTACCTATGTCATTTTGTGATCTAACAATCGATACTTAATTAGTTAAATTGAATTACCTCATTAAATTAAGGGAATTAAACAGGGAAAAAGATATATAAGTACATAGCGGGTCCAATAACTTATTTACGGTTTATCGTGTTGAAATTTGAATTCCCCACGGATATCTACCTGCTTACAGAGTCTAACTACTGTCTTTCTACAATGCTTCTTTACACGTGTTAAGGCCACAAATAAGTGACATAGGTACCTAATTCAAAAGAGTTTTCTTCAGACCTATAAGAAACGGCACAATTTACAACAGACGATGTAAATGTAATGGCATCTCTTGCGATGTAATTAATCGGTTATTCCCAGTTGGTGACAAATGGGCTTTCTTTCCAAAAAATGTCCTAATTGCCACCACTTTTGTTTACAAGACATCTCTTGCACCCCGGCAGCACTTGCCACCATTGGTGGCATCACCAGTAGTGGCAATATGTAGGTAAGGCAGACATTAGAACTATCCCTATATTTGTAAAATCAATTTATACAGAGTGGGTAAAAAATGGATTGCGAAAAGAAAGTCTATATATTGGAGGTATATATAAAAAAACTTATTTTTATAGGTCCTATTTCTTAGGGAGATCTTGATCCAACTTAAAATTATAAGTTTAAATCGTTTGATCGCCATTGGTTGAGAAGAACCGGAGATACGACTAGGTGTGATAACCGATATCCACACGGGTGCGGGAATCAGTCAGTATAGGTAGGTATATTATGATAAATTACCAGGATAAGTCACTTTGAACTATCAGTTACCTGCCTCATTTCGATCAAACTCGGCCTGAAACCTATCTACGTATAGTATAAATTACGTTTCCTATTTGCCACCTAAGTGACAGACAAGCACAAGGCCCACATGATGAGAAGTGTTGAAGAGAAGGTACAGGTTGTTGCACCCTTCAAAATACCTACTATATTTGTACACAGTTTTGGGTTGTCTCTTGAGGATAGTAAGTACTGAGTGTAACGGTGCTGAACGAGCTCAAATCTACCAATCATAGATTTTAATATCAAAATAAAACGCGCGCCCCAGGGCCTCGATAGGTGTCATCTCAAAGAGATGTACCCGCGTCTGACAGGGTGCGAGAGACTATGTCTTGTATAATCTCACCTCAGGCAATCAAATACTCATAGATGGAGTCCGTTTTAGTCGGTTGGAGTCCGACATAATCACCTCCACCGACTTTGGCGGGAGCGGTACCTATCCGTGGGAATATTACGCACGGAAAAAAAGCCTCCATCTTAATTTACCACAGTATTTCATGTTGTGTACCTATTTAGCAGTGCAATTTTTTTTATAAAAAAGTATCAATGAGTAAAAAGTATAAGAAAGATACGGTCAAGTTGAGTCGTACCTACTCATGAGTAGTACCTACTACCTATGGATGTTCTCGGAACATGCCGGAACGCGGGTAGGTACCAGTGTTGCGCAACGCTTGCACCTCGCCCAGACTTTGGGTCAACGAAGCGAGTGCGATGAACTTGAACTACTAGTTGCTGCATGCAACTGCAATGTTACATAACCAAGAGTTCCGGCTATCGAAAATATTCATCTCAATTAACTGTACCCAAATTATTGTAATTTTATCTCATCATATTTGAAATATTTCATAATCAGAACATGTTACCGTCCAAGAAAGATGGTTTAAATGGATAGCATTGACATTGAACAGGTTTTCGAACGTATTTGTAACATTTTTTTTGCTTTATACTCAGTATAGGTACCTATCTTTGTGTATAGAAGTCAGATAGGAACTGATAGAAAAGAAAGTCAAGAGACATGAGAAAGAAGGTCTATGTTACTTTTGAGATAAAAACTAAGCTTGTAATATGGATTCTAGAACATGAATATACATAATAACTCTCATTTTAATTTATAGTTGTAAATACAATACAACTAGAATACGCGTTTAATTCATATTTCCATTTCCATATTATTATACACATATATAAATAAATAAATGATTCTGTCTGTTCGTTTATCTGTTAGCTTTAACCTGTAGTTAGAATAGAGCTTGGGATAGGACCAGAGGCAGATTAAACATCTAGAGCGTTGAAGGCAAGCACCATCTTTGTTGCGAAAAAAAAACATCCCTCCGAGGGCCGATATAGGGTCCGCTTCTTCTTTTACTAATTCTGCCGACGCACCCCTTTGTACCTCCGCGCCCCTAATTACTACCCTACTTTGCCTTTAGAATAATCCGCCACTGGATACGACGCCTACTTTTGGGCGAGATAACTGCCATACTACTTTCAAACCCAAAATAAGGGATTGCTTTAAACTTTTAATGATTTATTTTGAAGGTAGTCTGTTTATTAAAAGACAGGGCTATAATATCATCACGCTACTGCCTAAGAGAGCGGAGCTGTGATCATAAATGTTAACAAATCCGACGGACTACCATACAAGTGCCCCGCGTGTGACACGGGGTTCCATACAGGTGTAAAGAGTCGGCCAATTTAATTTAAAAAAATAAGTATAAAACATTAAACCCCGCTACATAAAAATCACGATCAAAAAGTATCAAACAAGCCTATATTAAGTAGTACCTATATATGCATTAAGTTTGAAAAGTTATTTCAATGTATAATAATATGTATATATATTTATACCTACTTAAGTTGTTTGTCTTCATTCTAGAATCCATATTACAAGCTAAATTTAGTTTCAAGAGCGCTACGTAATATATTCTATAATGGTATTATTAATATTGTTTATGTGTACACTGCCAATGCCAAATACATAATATCATTTACATATTACATAACACACTGACTGCCGACCGATAACAACAATATTCCTAATACATTCCTAATACAGTAAAACTAATTCCTGTGAAATGGCAAAAATAGGAATCACGGCTGTCCCTAGTAAAATGCCTATAGATACAAATCATAGACAATCTAAAGAAAAAAAGAGAGAAAAAAAAGACAATTTAACACGATTCGACAATATTGAGGACATAGTTGGTTACAAGTACAACCAAAAATTAGACCAGAATTTTAAAAACCGGAAATTTTAATTTAATTTAACGTAACCGACTATCGTATACATTTGTACACCGAAAGTGGTGAACATGCTGCACTGTCTGGAACTCTGTCAACTTTGAAACCATGTTTCTAGTAAATAAAGCCTAGTGCCTAGTGGGTAATGTACAGCTGAGACGAGGTATCGGGTTCGATCCCAAGTTTTACTATGGCCCACACCAACGACTTTTCGATGATTTTCGAAGTTATGTGTGTATTTATCGCAGGTTTATAAGTGCCCAGTTAATGGCAATAGGCTTGCCACCTATTACATTGGGACCTAAATTTAAACTGGCGAAATGTGGGTGCTAGCACCTCTGCCTACGCCTTCGGGGACATAGGCGTGAGTTTATGTTATGTTATGTCAAAATTTGCCATCACCTACTGTTTTGTGGGGTGAGGTTGACTTGGGTCCGAAGATCTTAGTGGCCCTCCCAAGCCCTAGCCCAAGGGTGTATGACCCTAAATAACTGGTAAACCTACTGATTTTAATATACCGTAGCTTATAAAAATAACATATTATACAACACCTTTTAGGTAGTAACATTTTACCTTGATAAAATCAAGGTAAAAATGTGTGATCACTGATCAACAATAAAGGACAACTTTAAAATGTTAACAACGGAAATGCAGATTCACAATGTTATATCGTTTATTGTGTCAACATAATAGCCTAATTGGAGGTATTAAAATTAATTGATTGAATCATAAAGTTGTAAAGCGTTAAGCCGTAAACATATCCATCAACGATTTTAAGTTCAATACTTTATGGGTTGTGGAGGACAGGTGGCATTCGCTTCAGGGAAAATATCGAGCCCGTAGTTAGAATGGACTCTGGTGACAGTTTCAAATGCGAGGTTTAAAGATAATGATGACTGACTGACAGTATATTCTTTTCCTTTTTTCCTACGGTACGGATTTTTTCACTACGGTAATTGACTAGGTAACACGACGTAGTCTACAAATTCATTTTCATATCTGTAGGTACAAATCGATCGTAACATACTCAAAAAAAGAAACTTTTGTTCGTATGCAGCCTAAAATAAGAACAATTGTCTTTTTTAAATTGCTTTTTTAATTTCCATTTTTACGGATATCGAGTGACGCATCTACAGATCGGTGTCCGGATGTGCATGACATCTTTTTATCGTATTATTATAAACATATTGTTACATTGTCAATATTAATTGTAATATTTTATTATTTATGAATGTCATAGTGATGTAACATTGTTCGCACCTTCAATACCGTTTTCAGGGTTCATTTAGTTAGAATTTATTAGATATAGGTGGGTTGGGTATATTATGTAGTATCGCGAAGGTTCTACTTAGAGTGTAATTAATATTATAAATAGATACGAAAGTTACTGTCTGTTATTAAACCACCTAAACCATTGAAACGATTTTGATACCCTCAGTAGAGAGATGGACTAGACTACTAGAGATAATAATATATGTTTGGTAATGGTTACGATAATCAACAAGGAGCCGCGGGCAACAACATAAAATTGTAATTTAACACTAACTAGTAGGCAAACTCGAATGTGCTTCAAAATCCTAAAATTTAAACAATGCGGCAATAGGCAATCAAACGTCTTTTCACACAAAGCACTGGTTGCCGGGCAGCATATTATTTGATTTACTACTATAACGTTAAGTATAAAACAGTAATATTTTTTTAGTAATATCTTTATACTCCGATAGGTTATTCTTTAATTCTGTTGACTACACCCCACTAGTGGGTTAAGAACCTAGGGTAAAACGCGTTTCTCCCCTGTATTCTTCTCTATTCTCTAAAATGGATGAAGAAACGCCCTTTTATGTTTTTATTTATTTATTTGTATTTTCAAGTTCTCAGTTTAAGAGATTCATCTCTCTTGTATAAGACTCTCTTAAATGACACATATGAAAACTGACTGGCATCGATTTTATTCATTAAATTAATAATATTCAAACATTATTTTCAGACATTACTTTGATCGGTTTCTATTTTATATAACTATTCTTTGAAGCTCTAATTTTATTTATTTATTTATTATGAAACAAACAGTCGTTTACAATTCCATTTATACAGGACACTTTAAATATAGACCCACAGTTTCCTTCCTTTTCAAAAACCATATCCTTAATTGTTTTCAACTAATGAACCCAAGCATACATGGACATATTATACATAATATAAACATATTTTTTTAAAGGTATATTTTAGTATCAAAAATCCACGGAATAGTTTTTATTCACATTTTATGTGCTTATCCTTATAGCCCGAAGATGAATATCACTTTCAAAGAATTCCGTCCAGCAGTAAGGCTAATAGGGGGAATAAGCAAGACTACATACATACGCAAAACAATAACGGTCTTTTTATCAGTGAATTTATTTATTCAAAGACCTAGCTGTGCGTTGAAATTTAATCCCCGTTTACTTTAGGCCTTCTCTATGACCCTTATTTAAATACCTTATGTGAAAATTGTTAAAATTATAAGTGTACATCCTTGTCCCTTTAAAATTAGAGCAGTATCCGGCACTACAAATTAAACAATAGTAATTTTGTTTGTTTTTACTATGTATATTCATTTACTCGGTGATAAAAAATACGCATACATGCAATTATTCTGAATATCAATAAAGAATAAGAATTAGGCTGAATCCTGAGAATAATCAACTAAGAATAATTTAATTCAACTATTAACTATCAAAATACTTTCTGAACTTATTCCACGTAGATCGTAGTATGTATCTGGATTTAGTCATGAATACTAACTGCCATTTAAGTTCAAGTTAAGTTACGAAGATTAGGTAAAATATTATATCCGAAGAAAACCATAGTCGAAAGGACTGTTTCACATGTTAGTAGTTTGAATCCTTAAATTAAACGCACATTTCGCTTGGCTATAGCTTATTATCAGTCGCGGGAAATATTGTTATAAATAAAACTTTTCACGAAAATCAAGGAAACTGAAATTGATAAGCACTGAACGGTTTTTTAAAAATTCGACTTGAAGTGAAAAATAAGAAAAGTGGAAGTTATTGTAACATCAAACCGTCCAAATTTTTTTTTTAAACTCACATTATCAAACACACTATCATTTAAAAACGGAATAGTTTTGCCCAAATTCGAAAACTACTTAATTGAACATTAATGTACTTACCCAGGTTGCCTTCATGTTGATCAGAGAGAAAGAGAGAGAGAGAGAGAGAGCTTCTAGCACAATGTATCTCACGGCAAGTGACGAGGTAAGTGTCGTATCGGATGCCGCTCCGTCTCTTAAATACTTGAACGAGACGAGCTTGTTTAAGCACCGCCTATGTTGAACTTACAAGGTTATGTCATCGGGTTCATGCAAAACGATAAAGCACGAAAATGTATATCAATTTACACGGGTTGTGATATTGGGCGAAAGCTACACTTTTTATACTTAATTACATTGGAATGTGTCACTGGTATTATATACCACATGCTTTCATTGTTAGATTAGTCGATAGACTTAGGATAATAGGTATCGTAAGATTACATTTTTTATTAGTTTCGGACTTTAGTAGACATAGATTAAAGGGAATCGTTGATATTGTAAACTATCTGGACATCTAAAATACATATAAATATGATCGACATCGAGGTGCTAATCACGGCCTTCTCGGGAGATCATAAAATACGCCACTATGTCAAATTCCACACATATATATATATGTACTTAAGCAAAGTATTTTTATATTAAATCACCGATTTCTTATATACCTACTTATATAGATATCTATTAGGAATGGAAGTAAGTTCGCAATTCCATTGCGTCTTCTTCTAGCAATCACTGATTTAGAAGACACTATTATAAAATAACAAAACTATCTGCCTCTTAAAACATTTAAACTTGATCAAGAAAAGCGGGTAAATAAAACCGACTGCCAAATGCTGATTGACTTCGACGTTTTTCTTTCACGTGCTTTGATTTATATTCTCAACGTCAATTTTCAAATGTTATTGTAAAAATATTTAAATGTACGATTAAATTTAAATTATTAAGTATTTTTGATATGTTCTTGGTAAACGGTTTTCCACCACACCAAGCATTTAAGTACCTCGTGTGTTCACAAGAAACGCCGTAAGCTGCTGCATGCTGTAGGTACTGTTGGACGTATGTGACAAGTTGTCGGCGCTGACGTTTGTCTTCAAGGTCTTCAAGAAGGCTATGTTCATAATTTGGGACGCTTTACAAGATAGCTAGTAGCCGTTAACTTACTTTTCAGTCATCGTAAGTTTAACGTTGGTTTAAAAGGCTTTTGTGAGAGTGAATGCCAGCCGAGCAAGAACAGAAGTCCATCGCAAACATAATTTTTTTACCCACTGGTTATAAAAAGGCATAATTTACTATTTTCACGTCTCAGTACTTATTGAAAGTTCCCATTTTTACAGAATATTTCACAGTTTCTATTTTGAAACTCTGTTTGAACGTTCTGTAACAGCGAATGCAGTCTTTTACACTACAAAGTCGTCTGATCTATTTAGGTTCTGTAGAGGTTTGCATTCGTTGCATCTCTGAATACCAAGATCAACCGGAATCGAACCGGTTATTACGCACAAGAATACGCATGACGTTTGTTCATAATGTATTCACGAAATCGTTGTTGGAGTCAAATCTAACGTTCCTATTTTTTTAATATTTACAGGAATTCACTATCGCCCCAATTACCTACGGCATATACAAAAATAGTAGTTTGTTGAATATATACACTCATCATCATAAACCTTGCGTTAGCCACGGTCGCATATAAGGTCTTCAGTTTAGCTTTTTCTAGGCTAACTGTGACGCGGCTGTTTTCATATTTTATGCCATTTTACCTTCATAAACCAGTGGTGGTTTATAAGTTCTGTAGTTTCAAGGAACTGTCTAACTTAAAATTAGAACAATTCGGCCAATCAGATTTTCTATGTATTGATTACTATCTAACTAATCATTTTGGATGAATATCAATTAATGATAAATTTGCGTAAAGTCGAGTAAATAATAACTTAAAAAAATGTATAAAGTGAAAATGAGTCACGATACAACACACAATGCTCACCTGTTGGATTTCAGTTTATATTCAAATGTTAATAATATTATACTTATGCCATATTTAAGTGCAGTTTTAATTCAATTTACATTTATGACCTCACGATAACACTCTTTTAAATAAATGCTGTAAAAGAAATTCCTATACCATAGGTACCCGATGGGAAAAAGGTATCAAAGAACAATCTCAAATCTTGTGAAAGTTACTTAAGGTACCTACTTTTTTTCTCTTATTTCATCTGCAATCGACTTGTCCAGTCACTGCCACCTACGTAGTATAAAAAAAAATAAAAAAAAAATCAGTTTTTGTCATATTTGAACTGATAGGTTACTACTCCACTAATTATTATTATTATTATTCATTTATTCATCAGACAACATTAAGTTCATTTGGTTAATAACAATCAGTTTGTTACAGTCTATGTTAGAAAAATTAAAATAAATAAATTAAAATAAAATAAAATCCAATTAAATTCAATTAAATTACTAAGCACGGTCAAAATATGTAATAGTACATTATGGTACAAGTGTGTAATGTTGGTGATTACCGCTGGGGCGACATTGAGACCCGAGGATAGTAATGATCAATACACATGTATCATACGACTTTATCAGAACACTAAACAACACAAATAATAACAAAATTAACTATAATTTTTACAGTGAAAACGAGTTGTGAACAATTTTTTCGCAATAGAGTAAAAATTAGAAGTAGGTAGACGAAAAAAATATGCACTCATCCCACATTGGCATCTCTCTTTTTGTGGTATGTGCAAAATAGAGAATTTAAAGATTTTACAGAGAAAACGTCAGTTATATTTGAGTGCAAGTCTTATTTAATAAATACGTACAATTTGAAATTATTCATTTCAATATGGACTTGCAAGAAGTTAGTGAGGAATAAGTATATTAATATTCAATTGTAGGTGGGTACTATTGAACACGATCTTTTTGTATCGCCTTTTTTAAGAACAGTAACTCAACTAATAAAATTTAAAAAAATCTGTAACTCACTTGTGAATAATAGCAATGAAAAAGTCACAGTTTGATTATAGGTGGCTAATTACAGTGAAATCTTTATGTGCAAGTGTGTTGAAAAGACTGTTATAATCTTTGGTTAATTTCCGGAATATTAGAAAAGCCATGCCTGAATGCCTCTGTAGCAGAACGACAGATTCGCAAAACCCCGGAATGCCTGAATAGGTGCTCTTCAGGCGTGGCCTTCGCTGGTTCACATTAATGAGGGTTCTAGCTAGGGCATTGTGGTGTCTATGTAGCCTTTTCTGTACTTGGAGCAGCAGCTTTTAGCTCCATCCTTTACCCTTGGTATTAATTTTATTCTTTCATAGAGTAACTTAACAATATTTTTTTATACCACTTAGGTGGCAGACAATCACGCGGCGCACCTATTGGAAAGTGGTTACCGTTGCCTATGGATGTTTGCAACACCAGGAGCGTCTCATTCGTCCTGGCGATGATAGAGAAAGAGGGGAGAAGAGGAAGAGGGGTGAGTGGGGGAGAAGGTTAAGAGAGTCTCCGTGCTGTCAGAACAGAAGACAAAGAAGGGTTTCTCGGTCGTCCCACTGACAACACAAAACCTCTTCGGTGAGTTCTGACTACCCAACTCACCGCCGAAACAGCACAAGGTTATTAGGTATTAGCCGCGGCATTCTGCAGGACTGAGGTACTTCCCCAGTCAGACTGCTCAATTATGACGGGAGATACCATTAGGTATGTCCTACCTCCAAATATTTACTTACAAAATATAACTTTATTACATAAATATAGACGTTCAACGTGACTAAAAGTACGCCAAGTCACGTTGAATTTCTAACTTGTTTCGGTATAAATTGTAATGTTCGAAAGTTCTGAACAACTTTATATTTCTAAATATGTAGAGAGCGGAAGAGAATTTCATAAACTTGGAAACTGAAGCCTATTAAATATTTTACTCATATAGGTACTATTATAAAATTGTATTTTAGTTGTGTCTGTTCATTGAAGATATAAAAAAATACTTGAATATTTTTAAATTCGTGCATTTCTATTCTAAATTAACAGTAATTTAAGTACCTACAAATGAAAAGTACTTGTTTTGATTCTTTGCTGTTTGTTCGCGATGAATACACAGGCACGGGGGCCGAGCCGCCGGTCTCAGCTAGTATTCATAAAGTATGTAATAGTCACGTGTTGCTGTATTCTAAATATAATTTTCCGTGTCAATGCGAAATGTTTAAGCAGTTTGAAGGGTATATGAAAGATTGGCTACTTGTTTCATAAGCAACGTGATACTAATGAACAGTATTTCAAAGGCTTCGGTCGGCCTCTAAAATTTTCCAATTGGAAAAACGAGACTAAATCTTGCTAACTACAACATTGCAAGATTTCAAAGATGGCGTAACATAACATAGATTTACGGCTATATCCCCGAAGGGGTAGGCCGAGGTGCTAGCACTCAAATTTCGCCAGTTTATGTTTAGGTTCCCATGTAATAGGTGGCGAGCCTATTGTCATTAACTGGGCACCTGCAATAAATACTCACATAATTTCGAAAAGCATCGAAAAGTCATTGGTGTGTTCCATGGTAAAACTTGGGATCGAACCCGAGACCTAGTCTCAGCAGTCCGTTACCCATACCTACCACCAGGCTATCGCGGTCTTTGGCTGGGAGATAAGACGGTAGTTGCTTCTGGAAGTAGGTATCTATATAAATAAAATAAAATAACAAGTATCTAGAGCAAAGTGTACAGGTACAGATGTGTGACGTCCAAAGTAGATCCCCTTGATCTACTTTGGACGCTAGGAAACACTATGACATCCTCGGTGATTTCCTAGGTCCAAATTCAAAAATGATTCATTTTGAATATACCTTTAAACGGTACCAACAAAATGTCAACATAAATCATATATTATCGGTAAATTTTTATTTTATTTATTTATAGGTAAATTTAGAAATAGACCAGTTCGGAACGAACCGGCAAGAAATTATTAGAAAATTCCGGCAAGAAACTCAGCTGGTCCTTTTTTAATCTATAATACTTAGGAACACAACACAATACAATAATTAGCTCGAGTAACAAGTTGAGTGTACCCTTATTTCCAGACTTGTTTATCATTCAAATCATCTTGGATTTGTGTGAAGATATGCTAATAGTCCTCTCTTGTTTATTTTATTTCAATTTCTAGTTGAATCTTAAATCATAGACTGACCACATTAAGAAAATTCTGAAGAAAGGTCAGAGCAGAAGTAGGTTAATAGGGGCGGGCTTGCATTTAAGACGTAATGACAGTAGAGGGGAGTGAAGAGGACCTCTATCCCTCCTTTCTGCTCTCAAAATGGCAGTCTATCATCAGTAGCCTTAGCACGAAATACTATCGAATTCGTAATGTAAAGGTATCGACAGAATGGAGCATTGCGATTGGCGGGCTACACACGCACACATGTTCACAAGAGGCAGACTGCCAACCACAATGCTCCGTTCTCTCGAAACCTTTACATTACGAATTCGATAGGAGTTCATGCTAGTGCTACAGAGGTATACTACCTATAAGTAAGACATCTGATTTGAGTGCTTTTAATTAAATATGACAGGTAAAGTATAACGATAAGAAAAATGTGATCATTGATGATGTAACCAATACATTATCTGTGCTCGTAAAATGAAGTATTTTTCGGTCGGGACCGGTTTACGCGATTTTGTATCAACATTTCGAATATCCGTTTATAAAATATTATCAGTCGCTATTTCTTAAATACGCGGATCGAACCAGGGAGAGTGTTAATTCTATATCGTGCTCTCTTCGTTGCCACCTTATTGCTCAATAAGTAATTGCTCACAGAATAAGCATACCCTTTAAGGTTTTTAAAACGTGAAGGCAGAATTATTATAATTTAAATGATTCATTTAAAATATAATAATATAATAGGAAACGCTGATATCTGAAGGTGAATAACCTCACGAAAACCTTACAAAACTTAAATAAAACTAAGTTTGAACTGGGAATAAGCTTAATTCCAGTTTAAATTAAGTTTTATAGACATAACTAGAATTAACATCATAATTATTGTTGTACTTATGGTATAACAGTGTAGTATTATTATTTAATCTGTTCTGCTCAACACCGATCACCAAAATTGAACTGACTCACTCAGGAAAAATGCATTTTGTCTAGGAAATATAGGAATAGGAATGACTAGTAAGAATTAGTTTTAATCGATATCCAATTTTGAACATCAGTTAACTTCTGTCTTAATTTAGTAAACCTAATTTTAACATTAACGAGTTCTTACTAAAATTGAATTTTCACTGTAACAAGATTGAAATATATCTAAATTACAAGCTATACAAGAATTACTCGTTTTATAGTTTTAGGAAAAATAATGAATCTTGATGCAGTAAAACAAAATATAGATCTAACTGATGCAGACTTGATATTTATGGTTTTTTGGTCATCAGGTGGGCCGTGTGCTTGTCTGCCACCTAAGTTGTATAAAAAAATATTATTCAAACGCGTACTCAGATTAATCTGTCTTGCTTCGGATCCAGACGCAATTTTTTCAGTTTGAACTCTGAAACAGGCATGAATTATGTGTTTTTATAATGTCATAGCTAGTTATACGCATCTTCGAGATTATATAATTAAAAAGCTACCTTAAGGGTAAAACGCTACTTCAGAAAATCATAGCAAGTGGTCATTCTACTTAATTACCTAAAACTTGTAATAGTTTCGAGGTCGTTGACATTAACCATCTATCTATACTTACTATTATAAAATTGTAAATTATGTTCTGTCGTCTATTGGAGATATCAAAAAAAATGCTTGGGTTAAATAGAATAAATCATTTCGAATATAAACGTACTTTTTTGAAATACCTATATCTGTCTGGTCCTTTCAAAAGTACCTTAAAGGACAAGCTATATTGTAGGTGTTATTTGTTATTACGACATGATGGATTTCTTTAATGATAGTTTTTTTTTAATATGATGCGTAAGACATTAATACCTTTTTATTTAATCGACATTAACAAACTTTATATTATAAAAACTTGACGTTTTCTGTAATACTTAATTTGATTCCTTAATATTGACATCAGTATGTTGCTGAATATTTTTAATGACCATAATGAAATTTGAAAGCTCTATTTGTGACACTAACCTTTATTTTATTAATGTCAATAATATTGCAGGTTTATAAGTGCCCGGTTAATGACTCGCCATCTATTACATTGGGACCTAAACATAAACTGGCGATATATGGGTGCTAACACCTCTGCCTACCCCTTCGGGGATATAGTCGTGAGGTTATGTTATGTTATGCAATAATAAAAAAATAATATAAATTTTGTACGTCTGTATTGGTAAACATATTGGCATTATAAGGAGCAATATTTTTCTTCGTGCGCAATACCACCACCGTTATCACTTCTGCCAAAATCGGTGGAGGTGATTGTGTCGGACTTGAACCGACTAAAACGCACGCCGTCTATGGGTCCTTAATTGCCGGATAAAGAAATAGCATAAGTATATATATATTTCGCACCCCGGCAGACCCGGGGACATCTCTTTGAGACGATCACCTTCCCCTAAAGTGGGGACCATGAATAAGCAATATTGAATAATATCCAGGTACTTAGTACATGTTAAGACAATTAAAAAAATCTTGAATCTTTGTTTGCGATGGACGTAAAACTTACTTATTCTGAATGGATTTTGATGCAGTTTTTTTTCTTATTAGGAAGTTCTTACCTACGAGTATGAGTTATCATAATTGTTTGTGTAGAACAAAAGATAATGGAATTATTAAGCTTCACCGATCATGTCGGTCACGACCGGCGTAGCCGCGGCCGCGCGGCTGCCTGATAGTCGAAATTAATAATGTACCGGAGGTATTTAGAAATGTTATTTACATAATATATGACATACAAACAGATTTACGGATGTTAATAGTTCAACGCTAATAAGTAAGTAGGTATCATTTGGCTTTTACGATAGACGCTGATTTTAAAAAATCTTGCGGAATTTATATTCTTCCAATGCTTATTAGATTTTAGGTAAATAATTTGTTAACCTGTTTAGGTGTTTGCTGCTTTACGTGAAAGGAATGTTAAGCATTATTTTAACATATATGTAAGACTTAGGTTAGGTTATTATCTCCCTTTCCGAGGTGAAGTCAAATTGACCAGCCATAAATAAAAAAAGGTGGGTACCCCGATTTTACCTGGACTATCTCCGGTTTCGACATAGCCCTAGGAAAATTGTGGTGGGAAAATATCTGATAAGCACTATGTGATAACTTATACCCCGGTGAACTTTGAATCCATCTTAATTGAAATTCAACTCGAATTTCTTTTCGAAATTCAATTCGATTCAAAATTCGCACTTTTTATGCGCAATAAGTGCAGAACACCTCGAAGTTCACCTTGTTTGATTTTGATGAAGGTTCCTTAGTTTTTCTGAATTGTGAATTTTGAATGCATGTATACCTATTCGTTTTAGGTGAATAGAAACAAAACCTATATTGACTTGGTGAGATGGATTTCTATTTCATTGTCGTTGCGTCTGTAAAAAGAAGCCAATATTATAAAATCATGGAAAAGAATTTAAGAGCGGATCTCATTCAATTTCAAGTCGCAGGTCTTGGATGCCGTTCGGATGAAAACGAAGATTCACACACATTATGAACATTTGTGGATATAAAGTTATATGATATGGGCATCACAACGTCATCTTGATGCTTTATTATCACTAAATACTATTCTATAATTAGTGGAAAGAACTCTTAAAATAAAAATATTAGGTATTTTAGTAAAAAAAACTAGTTTTCTCTACAGTCGACATTTCATAAGGTTAAATACTTAATGCCGTGAACTCATGGCCACTCAGTATTTTGATTATATTCTAATGATTTACATAAGATTAGATAATGTATATTGAATCCAAGTTTATATTTTTGCTAATACTGGTTATTGATGCGGCCCGTAGGTCAGTATTGCGGTGGCAAAAATGTTGCAGGAATTTTCAGTTACAGGGCAATATCCAACAAAATAATTATGTGTTATCATCATTTTTATTGAGCAAAAGTGCACGTTATAGCATAATCTGTAGGTATTATTTGAATGTAGAATGTAATCTAGTTAGACAAATAGGTAGGTACTTTTCTTAATAAAGAACACAAAAATCTCGTGAGTCGTGTTACACAAAAATAATAATTTGAAATAATCATTGCGAGCTTTATTATTCATAGAAGGAATAAGTAGTCATTAAAATCTGTAGATTAAATGAGGTAAATAAATAGATACTTACGTATAAATAATATAGACTGCAGCCACCAACCATGGTTTATTACTTGCACAAAAAATACCTTAGTTTATTGCTTAACCTTGCACAAAGAAATGACATTGACCGTGACAATGCCGCCAGTTGACATCCTTCCAGTTGAGATCGATGTGGAGAATCTTTGTAACGCTGAACTAGTAGGTTTGTGTACTGGATGTTAGGGAAACGCTCTCGAAGACGAAGGCCCTTGGTAGTACTCCTGGTACACAACATATTGATATAAAAATTGTTTCTTTATACCAGTAAATTAACAATTAAGACCGCTAAATGAAACGAAAACTTCATAAAAAAAAATCAGTACAAAATAAATGAACAGTTCCATAATACGAGTCAGTACCTTTTTTAAAATAATACCTAATATCACGCATCAATAATATTTTTTTAGACTTGGTTTTATTAAAATTTTAGTCTAAATACATGTTTAACAATGCAAATAAAATACATCCAATGCATTATTCAATATATTTTATTTACTTCTATATAATTTTCTAGTGTGTAGGTAGACGCTATTGTCTTAAATAGAAACAATAATAAAAATAACAAAAATACAATAAAAATACAACAATAACTATGATTCAAAATATCTGTTGTGATGGAAGTGGGAGCGGGATTGGAAGTGCAAGTGCGACTTACGAGTAGGTACTTTGAATTCCGGGAGCGACTGTCGTGTGCCCTCAGATAATATAGCCTGTTCGTCTGTTAATCACTATATCTATAATTTTCTATATTGTATCGTATCGTCTCACATATACTTAGGTAGTAGGTAAGTAATTTTAACAGGTAATCGCATGTGTCTACGAGTTCTACGACTCTATGACCACATATACTTATTAAGCTCTACTAGCCGATTCCCGTAGATCCGACGATCGTGTTGATTTATATATTTTTTTTTATTTATTTATTTGATCGCTACCAAAGAAAAATTGTGTTTAATTTAAAATGTAAATGTATTAAATTGTAGGTAATGTACCTATGTTACAAGCAGCAGTTAAAAAGTGGAAAACAAAAGAGAAATGTTTCATGTCATGAACATAAATAAATTTATTGTATAATACCTATTTCAATGTCAAATAAGTAAGGTGTAAAATAATGTCAAATAAATTTTATTCTAATAAACTGAATTATACTGTCCATTCGTTCATTTTCTTTTTGATGTATGCCTTTGAATTTCTGTTTTTATTTTCGGAATAATGTTGTTCGGAGTAATTTCGTACCTTTTTGACGAGTAATGCCCACTTAGTGAAGTGCTCTCTGCATAACAAACAGTCACCGACTATAAAACAGGTCTTGAAATAAGATAATTCGATCAATTGTCTGGATTATTTATTTGTACATTTATATTTGCATATCATTTAAATTATCACTAATTTAATTTGTTTAGTGTTTCTTAAATAATAGGGGTTGCCCGCAAAATAGTAAATTGGTCACAAAAAGTATTCACCTAACAATTTAATATCAATTCAAGAGGTCAGATGGCAGTTGCTTCACGCAAAATATTGAAATCCAGCCGCATCACAGTTAGAATGGAAAGCCGACCCCAACTGAGTTGGGAAAAGCTTCAGAGAATGATGATAACTATTTGTTAGGTGATACAACTTGATGACAAATATTAATTTTGGTGACAAGAAATATAGTTCCCTTTATTTATTTTCTTTTCGACAGCTGCCGAAGATTGATAGTATATAGATACATGGTGTTTGTGAAATTTAATTTAAAACGCATAGTTTACAACGTCTACGTCAAGTTTACATTCCGTTTAAGTTTACTTGTGACGACCGGTTTATAAACGCTTATAGCTTATATATATATTATATGTATGTATAAATAGTATAACTTTATTGATTTATTATTTATTTATTTCACATAAAAATATAGGCGTGCCACGTGCCACCTTACCTGGTGGGAGGATCCTCCCTTTGTGTTGGAGGGACATCACATCCCGTTCCTCCACACATCCTTCGAAATTCTGAAGCCATCTTTATTCACCGCCCGCGCACCGGCCGCGACCGCGATAGCCTAGTGGTATGGGTAATGGACTGCTGAGACGAGGTCTCGGGTTCGATCCCAGGTTTACCATGGCACACACCAATGACTGCGATGCTTTTCGAAGTTATGTGTGTATTTATCGCAGGTTTATAAGTGCCCGGTTATTGGCAATAGGCCCGCCACCTGTTACATTGGGACCTAAATATAAACTGGCGAAATGTGGGTGCTAGCACCTCTGCCTACCCCTTCGGGGATATAGGCGTGATATTATTAAAAAAATATATATATAAATATAAAAAAAACTATAATTTTAATTAATAATCATATCAAAAACATTTCGGTGCATTAAATCGATTGAAAGTGGTTTTTAAATAAAATCAATACTTATTTCGAATCCAAGTAATTCCGAGCTGTCAAAAATATAATGCTGATCCTCGCTGAGAGCGTGTCCCACTCGCAGAGATTTTGTTAATTCAGAAATTACCCCCTACAACCTCGCAAACGTTACATCTTTATAATAATAGTATAGATAAGTACCTTTTTCCAATAAAAAGGTATTTTATTCTATTTTAGACGTATTTGTATTATAGAATAAAACTTCAGATGATTATCTGTCGCTCATCTTGTGATTCGTATTAACTTTTATGTAATATTTATTACGTTATTACGTTTATGTAATAAATAATTAAAAATAATAAAAAAAAAATATATATACCTTCTTGCTCCTTACTCTACATATTAATTAACATTTTTTTTTATAATATCACGCCCATATCCCCGAAGGGGTAGGCAGAGGTGCTAGCACCCACATTTCGCCAGTTTATATTTAGGTCCCAATGTAATAGGTGGCGAGCCTATTGCTATTAACCGGGCACTTATAAACCTGCGATAAATACACACATAACTTCGAAAAGCATCGCAGTCATTGGTGTGTGCCATGGTAAACCTGTGATCGAACCTGAGACCTCGTCTCAGCAGTCCATTACCCATACCACTAGGCTACCGAGGTCCTTAATTAACATAGTGGTAAATATTGTAGGAAAGTCATTAATTTTGTATTCAGTTTTTAATAACCAATGACTTTTCAGTTTATAGAGCTGTACCGAGCCGAAAAATTATTTTTGGAATGAATAACAAGTAAACATAAAAATTAAAACATCATAATTGACTATAGTAATTAGCGCTCCTATATTAATTTGTGGCACATTGGCATGAACCGAAGCTAGCTGAACGACCTTCTAACCAACTAGTTCCAATATGTCAAATGTGTGGGCGCCATCACCTATTCCTGGCTTCCTCTACACATTCGCCATTATGTTCAGCTTAAGGAGTATTGCCCCTCGAACTTCATTCATTCCATATTTAAAAATTTGAAAATGAATAACAACTAAATACCTTATTTTCGGCAAGCGCTATGTAGGCATATGTCGTGTAAAGATTTCGAATTCACCACTCCTCAGCGCACACAAGCAAATTATTGACGATCAAGTTTAAGAAAAATTTTATTTATTTATTTATTAATTTTAAATTTATATTTATAAAATAATTATTTATTTCATAAATAAAATATATAATTAACACAATAACTTTGGTTTTGAGAAACGAAGACTAATTTTGAGAAACCTACAATATACCTGCTCAAAGAATCCTTTTTAAGGATTGTCACGACAATCCTCCATTTGTCTCCAGTCGGCCTTTACTTTAAAGATTTTATGATTCATTGCTTAAATAACTGGAATAGTTAGTACTACAACTAGAAAGAATAATTTAAAGTTTGTACGGAATCTTCGATGCGCGGTATTTATGTATCGGAAACACTTAGGTAGGTAAGCGAATTTAAATTGGTCAGGCCAAATACATTTTTAAAATTTTTCGATACATTTTTTGTAAAAAACCGGCTAATATGTTGATGTTATGCTTTGTTATTCAAATGGGTAAGTCATCAAAGCCACTAGATATTTTATTTACCACTTTATTCACTATTTTCTTTAATAGCATTAAATGTTGTTAAATTAAAGATTAGGTTAATTGTAATTAAATTGATTTTTTGGAAATACATTGTCATTGTCATTACTTGACGTAGAACTACATTATATAATTGCAAAATACAATAAAGAAGAACAGAGAACTAATTTCCGCGCTTCTGTTTTTTAGTTAGCACAGATCACCGCGCCACTGTGCAGTCAACATGTAGGTACTACCAGTCAGTAATCTATACAATCCCAACCGAGTTGGGTATAAGCTCAAAGAATGATGATGAATCTATACAATTTGCGTTCGATTTCTATGAAGGTTATATGTTCCAAACTCAAATCACTTTTCCGCCCGCTAAAAAACTTATAACAGAAAAGAGCTATTTTGATCTTTTCTGATAAGAATAGATGGGATGAAAAACTTATTACACACGATCCTAGGGAAAATACTTTCTTATAGAAAGGGGATGAGAACTAGAGTATATTACTCGAAAGCAAATATTTGTTCCCTCGGGCGGTGTACTTTGAAACCCTTACTGCGCTCAGTATTCTACGTGAGTATCCCTCGCTACGCTCGGGGCTCTATTCTAGAATCCTTTGCTTCACTTGTAATTCAAAGTGGCGCTGTCGCCGTAAAAAAACTACTTTGCGCTCTCGTTGTACAATCTAATATTACCTACAACATACCGATAAAAACCGCTTCACAATTAGTTCTATAGTGGTCATCACGAACCTTGTTTGTTTTTGATGGACGCAAAAAACTTGATACTGGATCAAAACTGCTTTCTTGTCTGTCTGTCTGTAAAAAGAACCATTTTCTTCAAATTAAATACAAGTATTTTTTAAATAAGTCCGATGTACCTACACACACAACTGATTTTCAAATTTATAATATATCTTTATCTATATAAATATGTCTTTAATCAATTTTAATTAGTCATAACACGATATTAGACTTCTAATTGAATGTTTTATGCCTATAATGCCAGCGTATACCAGCAGGTACCTGAGGAATGCCGTTTTTTTTATTTCAAGGCAATAATATTGATATTTCCGGTAAACGGATGTTAACTTTGACATTTTGAACACACACAAATATTTTTTATGAGTTAATGTTTTTATATTGTAATCATTCTGAGTGATGCCGTTTCCGAAGCTTCATGGCTTCTGTGGTGACGAGCAATAGCCACTAAATTGTCGTAGTTGAAATATGCTATGCTCGAATCTTATCTAATAGGTAATATTCTATGAGCGGGTTGGGCCAACCTGTGAGTTCCATGAACAATGTAATGAAGTAATAAAGCTGGAAACCAAATCTAGAGCCCGTGGTCTATTTTTCAGATTTCCGTCCTCCTTCATGATTTTGGGTATTCATGATAGTGAGATTATTGTCACACATGTCATCATCCGTAACGACAAACTAGCCCTTCTTGTCTCCTTCTCCCCTTTCGAGGTTCGGCGGAAATGGCTTGGCCAGACATTTTTTACGCCTTCAGCCCAGAAACGCAGAAGCTTACTGGGGGCTTCACAGGCTTCGCGGAGCGACCTCACTGTGCAGAGGATTTGTGATCGTTGGGGGACTACTGCCTCGTATTCCAGTATTACGACTCCGCACCGTCTTCGACATGACACAACTCCAGCTTCTGCAACTCTAGTAATGTAATACTTTATGAAGTCTACGCGAAAGTCACACAATGAAATGAAGCCACTTTTTACGGATTATATGGCGACGTTACGGCCTCTTTTCAGCAGCTATATTCGCGGGGGATAGACGGTCTGCCGGCGTGCGAGGGATCTGGTCGCTACTCGCTACTATCTCACCTCCAGCAACTAAAACTCCAAAGATGTGCGTTTTAGTCGGTTCGAGACCGACATAACCTCTCTCATCGGCTCCGTTGATATTGGTTGCAAAGGACATCTCGCGCACGGGATAAAAATATTGTCAAATATTTTGGACTGCACATCTTAAAGTAAGTACGTATAATACTAAAAAATCGGGATAGCACCCGTTAAAAGTGACTCACGTAACGTTCAAATCCATTCATTCATTGTAACGACTATTTCCGAAACAAGATTAGCAAAAACATTATAATTAATTTATGAACCATTAAAATATTTCTTTTTAATCTACGCGAATAAACCAAGAATGCCTATAGCATTTTTGGTTTTTCCGATAAACTAGTTTAAAATCCGCGTTGGTTAGTTATCTAAACGGCTGACGTGGTGGCACGTCATTATATTAGTATGCTACTTGCCAGTCTTGCCACAACCTGTCTCTTCTCATGACGAATAGACGTCTATGGCTTTGCGCTGTACAGGTGAGCTTAGAGCGGGCCTAGAACCAGGTGTTGTGTGACATCATTACATGTATACAAAATAATAAAAAACATGTAAACCGGAATTCAATTCAATACCTTTTCTTGTATTCAGAAATAAAAATACGTATTTAGAAAACGACATATTATGTTATAATACGCCGAACTCATAATGCCGATTTCGATGCGGTTTTTTAGTTGACCCCTTCAAGGTAAGGTAAGGTCCAACTTAAAATCTTATATATGTTTGATTGCAATTGGAATATAGAATTTAAGTTGCACAGATGCAGCTTATTTCGTGATAACCGACAGCCACGCGGGCGGAGCCGCGGGCATAGGTTAGTGAATATAGTCGTATGAAGTAGGTACGTTTTTAACCATGATGTCACATAATAAACGAATTGTACGATTAAAGGCCGACTATATATCGATGTCATCCGAAGTATTAATGACCTTTGACCTTTTTCCATCGAATCCTTCTCGGGAATCTCAGGTCAGTATGTTTATTTATTCCTACACTGCTTTTCCATTGCTTTTTAACGCTCTTGCTTCTAAGACCACGATGGCAACGATATGTCTATCGTACCGAATTGCTCGACAGGCTTTGATGTTGATTACATAATTAGATTACAGATGAGCTGTCAGCGGGATAAACTTATACTTTATCACCACGTAGGTGAGTTCTATTACAACTATTCGGAAAGGTAAAAAACTACGTTCTTTTATATAGATACTTATAATATTCTTGTTGTAAATATGAAGAAGTAAAGTAAAAAGTGAAACCGGTCTAAAGTATGACTTTAGGAGCAGAAGCCGGCCCAAAAAAGATGGATGAATTGTGTAAAAGTAGTTATGGCAAAGAAGGGAGTCACTGAGGAAACGACATCTAAAAGGAATGTATGGAAGAGAATGACATGTTCCTTCCTGGCAGAGATCACTTAAAGCGATAAGGCTGCACATTGTACTGCTACAATGTTATAGATTTTAATTATGCATTTTACTTGGTGTACAATAAAGTGTTGCGCCGACCCCGAGTAATTCGGACAAGGGCAACATGATGAATTTGCAAATATGACATATTAGATCTAATAATTATAGAACCAGTATAATCAACCATATAGGTTTCGGTAAAAATTATAATGAATCCTATTGAATATAAGAAAGGAGCGTAAAGGAAGATGAGTCAACTTGACGGCCTCTGTGGCGTAGCGTAGAGCTTTCGACTGCTACGCAGTACCTACTCTGCTACTCAGTGCAAATTATATTGCGCTATGTATAATGTAGTGGAACTTTTATTCACATCTTTTTTTAGTTACTGGTGAATTCAGACATTCATCAACACATCCGCCATTATCCGTGGGTAGAGAAATAAACGAAGCAGTTCAACACAGCACTGATCGCGTGCTACAGCTAGTACCTACCTATTTAAAATTGCCAGTAAATTGGAGTTAAGTATCACAAGGTAACACTCTAAAAACCATTTCACCGGCACAATGTGCGAGCCAAGACACAGACAGTATGTTAGACAGATCTAAGGTATTAGTCAATGAGTAGCATAAAGTGTCCAGAGGTACAAAATGAACCGAGTTCAAAAACCCATAATGCAATATCAAAAGGAACAGAAAGGTGAAAATAATTGTGGTTATGTTTTTGTGGTATGCTCCACGTTTCGTTTCGTATTTCTGTAACATATTTTCCACACTAAAATCACCATTGGTCATTGGACCATTTGTTGCGGAGGTCAGATGGCAATCGCTTCAAGCAAAGTATCAAAGTTCAGCCACATCACAGTTAGACTGGAAAGCCGACCTCAACTGAGTTGGGAAAAAGAGAATGATGATTTTCCAGGAAGGGGCACATAGTTAAATAGTAAGGGAACCCACGATGCTAAGTCTGTAATTTAGGTAAAGTATCGCGGCGACCTATTAGCATTGGTAAATAGGACGATAGAAACAATAAATTAAGGGTCCCATAATAATCTGAAGTAAAAAAAAATATATATATTTTGTAGGTACTCTTTGTATTTTATCCACGCCCTTACTTTACACTAAAATCGTCTGGTACACAAAATTGATACTTGTTTGTTAATAGTTAATCCACTGAATAAAATATTAATCTGAGCGTACGTGCGTACACATTAAGATTTATTAAGTACATGTAAATCTAGTTTTCTTAGCGCTCTCTCCTATACATTAAGGGCTTATATAGGCTGAAGGATTGTATGTTTTTGCTTTGTTTGTGTTCAGAAGAATCGTTCGACATTATGCCAGCATCAACTTTCTATCATCGCACCGCTCACCATAGGCAGGACATCCTCACACATTACGACCATAGGGGGAAAACGGCGCGAACTGTGCGCGTCATCCCGCGCGCTTAAGCTGTGGAATGAACTCTCTGCCGTGGTTTTCCAAAGCGAGTACAATATGGGGTTCTACAAGAAGGGCATTGATTTTAAAAGTCAGCATAATAATTGCTTTAGTAAAATTTTCAGGGCATTAAAAGGTTTCTACAGGGTAGAAGGCACGAGTGTAACGCCCCTGGTGTTGCAAACGTCCATAGGCCATGGTGACAGCTTTCCATCAGGTGGGCCGTGTGCATCTCTGCCACCTATTTATGTATTTATTACAAACAATACAAGCTAATAGTGAAATAGCACCAAAGAGGTATATAACCAAAGGTACCTACTTTGAAAATATACAGGCTGGAAGATTTCAAACTTACCGGGAGGCAAGTATCTACTTTAAATAGCGAGTATAGATTTCAGAAAGTACCTTTCATTTAAATTGGCTATGTTTGTTAGAGAGATTTGATTCTCTGATTAATCGCTTTTTATCGTGCGAGAAATCCCCACAAATATCACCCCCGCCAGAGACGGTGAGGGTAGTTATGTCAGACTCGAACTGACTAAAACGCAAGCCATCTTTGGGTCTTTGATTGCCGGAGGTGAGATAATGGTAGACGTATCTTTCGCACCCCGACAGACACAATGCCATCTCTTTGGAGATGGCCCCCTTCGGGTGTGCTGACCATGGTGACCCCGAATATTGGAAAGCGCGCTTTGCACTGCTGTCGCGCCCATTATAATAAGAACGAAACCGTGTTTAGTATTTACTTATAAATATTGTATTGTATTGGGACTCCTTTTTCAGCACCTAGCCTCCCTTTTTGGCCATTGTGCGTGCAGGGTTACTGGCTAGAGCAGCCAGCCCAGCTCCGCCCAGAAACGCAGAAGCTTACTGGGGGCTTCACAGGCTTCGCTACTTATAAATAAACAATGGGACAAAAAATGGGAAATGGAAAAACAAATCATAAAAACGCTACGCATTTATATTCTTGTCACAACAAAAAATATCATTCTGTGAACCATTGCCAATACAAATAATTTTCAAATTTATTATTAGTAAGACCTAAAGCTATGTAATTTACAGTTGATACCCAAGACGTGCCTTCGTCTAACTTGCGGAGCTTAGAAGAGCGCTACGCTAAGGCTTGCTGTAACTACATTTATGAAAATCTCTTCAATATTATTTTTTTCTATTTTGGTTTGAAGAGTACCTATCGAAAATGCTAGACTTGCCTTATGTATAGGTAAATAATTAGTGTTATGCACTTATGCGTTAAATACTTGGCACCCAATTTGGTGGAAATCAGTGATTTCAGTGTACGAAACAACTGAACTTCAATATTTTCTGTGAAACGACAGTTCTACAACATGAACTTTGCAACCCACTGGAGATTTGAAGTCCTGTAGTTAAAAGAGGATAGCCTTATATGTGAAATGAAGTCCTTTTATGCCAATATGTAGTGTTCCCTAAAACCCTGTATATACATTTAAGGTCTTTCTATGGACCCAAGAATCTCGCAGTGGTAGTGTTGATTGATTGTAGTGGTAATTTACAAACGCAGCGCAATTGTACTGAGCTTAGACTACGTACAGACTATAGACGCAGTGATATGATATCTGCTAAAACGCGGCGTAAGAAATAGTACTTTGTTTCTAGCCGTTTTTGCGTTGTATCGCTATGGGCTGTCTATTGAGGATAGCATAGGGTGCAACGGTGGTGAATGAGTTAAGTTGAACACTTCCGCGCTGGGATCTCGCTTCTCTTGCAACTTGGTCGAAGACCGGTGCCGATAGGTGTATTATATTATAATTAGACGTGGCAGTTCGGTAAATTAAAAAGTTCAGCAAAGCAAAAAGTTTTTGGTACTCATACGGCCAATTATAACACACCTACGTATACGTTCAAAATAGAGAAACTTTGCTTTAGATATTTACGTCGTTTCATACGTTTAATCGAAGAATCTTGTTATTTTTCGAAAACGTTCAGAAGTTTGTCAGTACTTTCAAACAGAGTTATTTAAAACTTCCAGTTTTTACAAAAATATTTATCAGAAACGAATTCGTGTATAATGTGAATAGCTAACTTATCTAATTATGTGCCTGTAATAAGTTTTCACTGCAAAAAGGTGTCTCATGCGAAAAATCACAATTTTATTTGTCACATACTTACTGGCCATATATAATTTAATGACTAATACCATTTCGTTCGTCGTTTTTCCTAACTCAAAATTGTGTATGTACCAAATCTTTAATGGAAATTGCACAACACGCTTCTAGTTTTTCACTTGAATAATTATAACACACAATGCTATACTTTGTTTCAGTTAGTTGTCTTCTCTTGCATTTAATAAAAACCGATTACAATTTACAATTTTTTGCTACAGTGCTTTAATACCAATACCCTCATAATAATAAAAATATGAAAGTATTGTACATGGTTCTTTGAAATATCTGAGATAAGTAAGTTCATCTTTATCTCCGTAAACTTGGCCTATTGATAAGGTACAAGTAGTTCTTGTACACAGGGATCTTGGATCCTGTCTGAGGAACACATTGACCGAATTATATCGTAGTTATATTTAGATAAAGCTATTTATTTGTACGGATAACGTTGGGTATTAGGGAAACAAACAAATCATAGATGTAGGACGTGGCTATAGGTCTATCTACTTTTACTTACAGATATTAACATTCTTCCAATTTTATCACAGTTAATTCTAAAAGAAAAAAGTATGAGCAAAAGTCGACGAAATGAAATGAGGACGTGCCTACCCTACATTATTTTTTCTTTGAATTTTAGAAAAATAAAATTTAGAAAATAATCACTTATGCTATACATTATAATTCAAGGCACTCGAGTGGGGAATGTACGCAATAGTAGATACAAGAGTGCAGTGCAGAATGCAGACTCGGTTGGATGATGCGTATGCGCGGGGTGGGTCAGGCGCCCGCCACGCACAGATTCGGAGCGCCAGTAGCGCGAACAGCCCCGAACGGCACACACGATGATTGCGTACAAGCACGCGCTTGCCGCCGCGCTGCTGTGCGCACTGGCCGGCCAGCTCGGAGCCGGAGCCAGCCTACATTGCGCCATGCGGAGAGAGATCTCGCCTTGCACCTGCCGACGCGAAGACGCTGGTACCGGTGTTATTCTCGTGGTTTGTCAGCGTATTAACGCCTATGAAGAAATCGCACGAGCTTTGTCGAACAAGTTCAGCCCCGAAACCAAAATTGGCTTGGATATCTCCTACTCACAACTTCCAGACTTGATGGACCACAGCATCAAAGACCTTGGTCTTTCCATCACGAGACTCAAATTAAACTTCGACAATTTAAGGCAAGTCGATTTCGAAGTATTCTAAAACTCCCTTGGACTTATGTTCGGTTTAATGTGCAATTTTGGTAACGTGTACAGTTGTGAATCTATGCAATATTTGCTTAATACGTGTAAGCTCTTTGTTGTGCACAGCAGCATTAAAATTGTGATCACGATAATGACAAACAATATGTACAAGTTATATGAGAAAACAACAGGTCTATGATAAGAGCGCTCACCGATGGGGATCGACTGTTATCGAGAGAGTGGGCGGTACCCTCGTCAGGGTTGGTAACGCTAAGCTACTCATTCTGAAACATCCCACCCTGACACATTTTATTTTAGAGGATATGTACTTAATATTTCATTCTGGGAATTGTAACCGCTCGGTAAAATTCCCTTCGAAATGAGTTTGTTATTGTAACGATACTTATCAGCTTTTTATCAATTCCTTCATGAATGCAAACAACAGAACAGAACTCGACGAAGTATAGCTCCACATTTTATTTTCGATGGTTTATTCCTCAAAGAACAACAATTAAGACGCCCGTGACCCATGAGCTCGTCTCTTATTGACCACTCAATTGATCTTACAGATTTTACGAGTCATCATAATTATTCATTTTCCTTGCCTATTCTTGAAATCCAGGCCCTAAATCAATAGTAACAGCTATTTTGAATATTGGGAACCAAAATTAATAGCATTTAAATAGCTTCTTTAGTTTTTATAAATATTTTAGGTACCTACAAGAAGAATGTCATGAGCACTGAATGATTATTATTATTATTTTTTAACTATTAAAACTGTTTATTAATTCCATTATTAACCTTTCGTTAGTGAACTTTAGATCGCGTGGGGATGGCATCTAGGAGACGTTGCTCGATAGTTGCTCGGGTTATCTGAGGTCGCTTCTAAAGCAGTAAAATTGAATGATATCGTATTGGTCGTGTCGTATTCACTGTATTTACTCATTAATGGTGAACTAACAAATTACAGTACTCCTTGTTTATATTGTTCTGTATAT
The DNA here is from genome assembly GCA_963691645.1 of Pelosia muscerda. Taxonomy (NCBI): domain Eukaryota; kingdom Metazoa; phylum Arthropoda; class Insecta; order Lepidoptera; family Erebidae; genus Pelosia; species Pelosia muscerda. The sequence continues at coordinate 11,620,187 of OY829098.1, read as the reverse complement.
TTAAATGTTTACTAAATGTATTGAGAATTTTCTAACTTGAAAATAAGAAATAATAAATTTCAGCACCAAGTCAATCTTCGATTCTGTGTAATCCACCTCGGCCCATTTATCTTTCTATCGTGTAGGTATAAGATTAAATCATTCACAACAACAGTGATTCAAAAATACCAATGAGCATGTTTTATGAGTAACTTATTAGTAAGGCAACAGTCCATATCACAATATTATTTAGTCTGGAAAATTCAGTCGTAGAGTCCATGTTCACTATCTGGATTATAATCTAATTGGTACTCAGTATGTCTTTGATAACCGCTGCTAATAACTAAACATCGAAAAGTAAATATTTTTCGGTGTTCATTCGATTAACTATATTTATCTTGGTGACATATTTTTTCTCTGTAGTTATTGTAGATAGTTTCGTTGGTAGGAACTGGGCACTCAACATAATAAATCTCATTCGGACTATCAGTTTAAACGAACCGTTCGATTTCCTTACACTTAAATTAGAGTAATTTTTAATGAGGCTCTTGATTTCGAAACCTATTTAAAGTTCGTTGTGCAGTTTTCACAGAAAATTTTGGCTGCAGAACGGCGATTTGGGATATATTATTATATGTTCACTTCTGAAACTCGAACCCATGTATTATGTTAATTCCTCGTTATGTCTTCAATGATTGATTATGAAGGAAGTTTTTTCTATTGCTGACTAATATATACAGTGAGTCCTGTGAGACAATCAATTAGCCTTTACAGTCGCCTGCTGGACTTGCGCCTTTCCTTCTTTGTGCGCTATTGCTTCTGATCCTCCGCCCTCCGTATTCAGTCTGTCCCAGCTGTTTTTACTATTTGGGCAGGGGGCGTTCTCGTGGTCTCCATTCAGTAACCCGTTTGTACCAGCACCCTTCGGCCCTTCGGCAGATGTGCTCAGCCCACTGCCACTTCAGCTTGCTTTTTTGAAAGCTATATCAGTAGCTTTAGTTCTTTTTTCTCTTAAATGTTAGTCGAATGTTAGTGTCGATAACTTTAAATCGATATTGCTTTACTACTATATGTCTTACCTATAATAACGTTATATACCTTGCTTCAGCTGAATCTACCCTGAAAAATATGCAGTGAGAGTTATAATAACACCATGAAGAGACCACCAAATACTTATGATTATCTTTTTATGGGAAAGCTTTAGGGCTATTGCGTACTGACCTAGGTTTAGCCATAGTATTTTTCGCTTACAGCTGTCGTAGTTTGACTCGAATTGACTTCCACCATCTCTTTCAATTCAGAGTTAGTCTCTTTTAATTCAGAGTTAGTCATCGTTGCTCAAGTCAAAGTTAATAATAATAATAATAATAATAATAATAGTTTATTTCTTCAACATTTCTCTTACAAGGTTATTCAGTTACCGGAACAACCCAGGAAGCATATAGTAATGCTTGTGTTGGGTCGTCCCGCTCCTCCTTAGGACTACATAATTAAGGTGGTAAGTGTATTACAGGTCATCACATAGTTAAACTATTTTAAGTAACTAAATTAAATTACAAAATGATGAAAAGAAAGGTAATAATAGCACTGGTATGACTGTGTGTGTGTGTGCGTGTGTGTGTGTGTGTGTGTGTGTGTGTGTGTATGTGTGTGTGTGTGTGTGTGTGTGTGTGTGTGTGTGTGTGTGTGTGTAAGTGTGTGTGTGTGTGTTATGAATGTGAGGGGGGTGCATATGTTTGAAGTTTTGTGCTTATGTGAGATTTGGAAATTTGTGTGTGTTATATAGCTTGTGTGACTAATGTTTTAATTCAGGATTATCTAGTTTATGATACCATTATTAATGTGTTAGCATAAACCTAAAACTAACACTTGCATTCAAATAGCAAATTCTCAGTTTCGTTGTACCCAAGCGGCTCAAGTTCCTGTACGACTTTTTGTTTACATATCTGGAGTTGCATGTTATATATTGAACATTTGTTGTTAAGTTGATTGTATAGGTAGGCGGAGTGTGCGAGAAATTGTCGGCTGGCGAACAGAGTTCTACAAGAGGGAGTAGCGGCTACTTTACATTTTCTTCTGCCTGTTTGAGCTGTATATACGTAAGGCAAGGTTTTATGTAGTTTAAGTACTGAGTTGAGAATGTAAAGTTTTCTTAGTGACAGTGTTTTATGAATTTGATATAGTTCATCTGTAGGTTCAAAGTTAACATGACTAGAGCTTTTAACCAAAAGAAAATCGCAGTGCGGTCTTAGGAGTGCTTTTCCAAGCACAGTGTTCATATTGTGAGCCGTGTTACCGTGCTGGAATAGGTATTAAAAATGACTCCGATTTTCGAAGTTTGGAATATCGACAGTTGAGATTGGAATTTCATTCGAAAATCTCACACCATGAAGGTTTTATGAGTTATGACCATTCAAAATATGTTTTGTGGTAGCCATGTTCAAGTATACTTGTGCAAGGCTAAGCTTGTGCAAATACACGTTAATGGCTATAAGCTTGTAGCGCAAACAGAAAAGAAAGGATGAACTTGTACGATACAAACTTTTGAAAACAACACAACCCTGGTATAATATCATTATCTTGAAAGAAGTGACGCGATGCGCGACGACCTCACCGGGAAATGACCGGGACTCCATAGTCCCACACCCGAGGGAGCCTTTAAAGACCCAGTCGGTCTCACTTCAGCATACGCGTTACTTTCCAAAATTTGTTAGAACAGGGATTCTACCGCCTCATTTTACTTCTATAGTGTGATTCGGACTCCGGCCGTCATGGTCCATCGATATTTGTTTTTGTTTACTATGGTCTATATATCTTGTAGGATACTCGTAGATAAGTGTAAAATCTATCAAATAAACAAATGTATTCAATACAGTAAGACATACTGTTTGACCCATTCTAAAAATATAACATCAATATAATCTTGTCTATCCTGACGGACGCTGATCGTCTGAATCTCACTGTGAAACTAAAGTAACATTGAAATAATATTACTTTTAAGAAGCGGTGGTATAACTGAAATTTGACATTCTGTATATCGGAATTCCCACAATTCCATATAAAATTGGCCATTCTATAAGAGGTAATTTTTTCCATCAGCTTTCTATATGAAAATTATCACCATTCGTTCCTTTTGTAGGTAATATCCATTTTATAGAGCTAATCTAGTGCCCGGTACACACGAACCGAATGAAAGATTGTGTAGAGCCTTGCGATGTTAGCGAGCGGCCTAGCAAATGACGTCCTTATTGGTTATTACATTATTACATACATCAAAGAAAACGATCACAGAGACACTCTGGGATGATGTAATTATTTTTGGGGTTGATATTTATGCAAAGCACAATACAGGCGCATCTTGTACAGGTTCTGAGGCGTGGTGTGAGTTAACGTGACTACTACGCAGGAGGCGCGGGTTCGACCCCTGCTCTCTACTTAGAGCAAATATTTTTATGAATGAATATGGCTGCTTGCATTGATCTTGTTGTGCCTCGGGGAGCTCGTTAAGCCGTCGGTTCCCGTTATTGTACGAATAACATTTATGGCAGTTGAACCTAACTAACCTAAGAATGTTCATAACTGGTCTAAACCTTTACAGGCAAAAAGTTCAATTAAACTTAAATTTAAAGTTAAAATTGACTTTGTAACCATATAAATTAATAGCAATTATATATTGTCATTCATGAATTATTTTGTGAACAACTGGGATTTTCTCCGATTGACCACATATAACCATAGCATCAGTTATCATATGAAACTATCAAAACAAAAATAAATTATTCGACTCACCATAAAATGAAATTATCTTATCTGTGAACTCATTTTTTCTAATCCTTCGACAGGATACCAATATTATCGGTATTTATTTATGAACACAACATAAATTCTATATCTCTTGCTATAGAATAACTGTCAAAGGGAGTCCTTGTGATTTTTGTTAATAGTTTTGTTAGTCCTTGATTTAAATGATATACTTAGTTTTTTTTTTTTATACTATCACGCCTATATCCCCGAAGGGGTAGGCAGAGGTGCTAGCACCCACATTTCGCCAGTGTATATTTAGGTCCCAATGTAATAGGGGGCGAGCCTATTGCCATCAACCGGGCACTTATAAACCTGCGATAAATACACACATAACTTCGAAAAGCATCGTAGTCATTGGTGTGTGCCATGGTAAACCTGGGATCGAACCCAAGACCCATACCACTAGGCTACCGCGGTTTTTTTTTTACAGCATTTTATATGGCAGGATTATTGCTATTGTGATATTATTCAGTTATGATATTATATCTATTGCTTAGGCACTATTGCATATTTAATTTGGCTTGTGCAAGTCTCGATGAATTTTACTTTCGTTACTCTCCGCTCGCACTTGCTATATCGGTGTGTACCCGACATGATTAGTTTAATTAACGTACATTATTATCATTGTTTATGTTAAACAGAATAATATAGGTAATTTTATCCACAGAACAGAAAAACTAGTAGAAATGAGTCACGACAGATTCAGTGGCGGAACCGGTGTCACCAAACTCAGGCACATAAACGTTAACAATACTAGTGAATGTTTGGTATTGGTCGTATTTATATTTACGAAAAAGTTTCGAAGTATGTCAATGAATTCTAAGACATTGAAAGCTTTAAATTCTTACAGTAAGGTTCATATTACCGAATTTGAGGTTCGTTGCGTAAAAACACACAGCAATGACACGCGTATCCCGCCTACTACTTTTAAGACTGATAAAGACCTTCTTTATTAAAAAACTACATCAAAATCCATTCATTAGTTTATGCGTTTATCGAGTAAGTAGATACCTACAACAACAAAATACCAAACTTACATACAAGACAGAACTCCAAAACAAACAGACAAAAATTCAAAATAAATACTTTTGTGACCAGAATCGTTAATACCTCTAATATCTCTAATGTAGAGACACGACTGCTTTACCATTATTTCTTTGTCTAGATAACAACATAGATAGTAAAATTGGCAATTATCTTGCAGCAACGACCATTGTCTTGCAGTTATATTGACCTTTGCGGATTGAAGAATTATTTATGCACCTACGAATTTATTGAGACAGAACTTTTTATTAGAATAGGCGCCTGCAAATACCAAACCTACGTCATATCATAAAATGATTAAATGTAATTTAAGTAAAAAAGATTACATATAGGTTTACATATAGGTACTTGGCCAGTCATACCCTCATTCCCACTACTGTAATTTCCGTACACCGCCACCGGATCGCCGGTGTAGTGAGTCACAAACACACCGACTACACCGAGTAATGACACTTGGGAAATCCCAAGGTTGGAACCAGCATCGAAATTTTGTCTGACATAATGTGGGAAAGTCAGCATGCCCCCTTTACCATAGATTTATATTGTTACTAGGTTGACCTCAATGACCTTCACGGGATAAGCACAGGGCGCTTCTCTATATGATAGCATAAAGTGTATTGTTATTATTTGTCTTGTTTTATAACTTTTTTTATTATTGTTTCTAATGTAATTATTCTCTGAGCTCCGGACCTCCACAACCAAATTGGCGATATCGAAGTTCTGTAGTTAGACTGGTCGGACTTTTGAGGTCTTCAATTACCCGTAACGACTGCCATAGATATTTGTATGGTGGCCAGACCAGCAGTGCATTATTGATTCTAAAGTAAATAAAATAAATTATTTTCACAGTATTTCAAATTTCCCCACAGATGTAGTTTTTCACACTAATACTCGTATAACAATAGACGACTCAACCAAGCATCACTCTCTGAACCTTTTCCCAACTCCGTTGGGGCCGGCTTTCTAATATAAACGCATAAAACATACATAAAATTGCATTCTTTGACTTACACATTATTATTTGAAAATGTCTTAATTGTCTAAGTATGAAAGTAATATTAGGTTTTTACGTGAAATAAGTACTCAATATGTTCGCGTTTGAAACATAAAGAGGTCACACACTTAAGAGAAATATGTGAAAATAAGAATATGACAGATGAATAATTTTTTCTCTGAAATTAGTAAAAGTTAAAAGACTATGAAGTATTACCTACAACGATTGTAGTTTTTTTTTCGATAGGAAGTTTAGTTGTGCTGTAAACCGCAAAATTCCATTTTTCAACCTTAAAAAGCACCATATTTCACACACGTACTTCATTGTCAGTTTAATTTATTTATCCCGTTGTCTTAAATGTATTTCCTTTCATTTTCATCATGTCAGATGATTGTTTTGATATTTCGCACAAAAGCTATCTGCGCTGGGATATAGGTAGGTACTCGTAATTAGATAAATGTTGTCGGATTACCTCAAACTCCCCTGGTTAAACAACATATTGCACGTTACCATTGTTTCATTGAATAAAATGTACAAGTTGTACGCTTTATTCCTCAGTCAAGCCTAGCGGTTTGTTCAATTGTATATATGCTGGTCTCGTTTTGTAATTTAATTACCCTTTGGCCTAAGCGAGTACGTCAATTATGCACTGTTCGAGTCAACGAGTAGCAAACTGGGCACGACATAACATTGGTATTTAATCCTTTATCGATGTCAAAATCTTACTGCAATTATTTTCTGAGTAGTCAAAAAATATAACTATGTTTTCTGTAACTACAGGTGAAGTAAAAGAATAGGTATAAATTTGTCGATGACCCATGACCCTGTCTGTTGGACTATGACCCTACATTATAAATCTCCTCTGGGTTATTTTGATTTCTATGGTTAAGATTAAATAGAATTTTTTGTGCCACTGATAGGTACAATTCCATACTTCAATTCTGTCAGATGTCAATCTTCAATTAATACAACGTAGTTATTCCGTTGACACAAACGAGAAGATAAAAATTCGTCGATAAAAAATAAAGTACTCGTAGTGGTTATTTGATTGCTCTGGCATTTGGTAGATAGTTTATTTCAACTTTCAAGAGAATACGTTACCTACATTTACTAATCTGATGGGATTTACGCTTGTGTTAACACTAGATCGGCTGCCTAATTTCAAAGTCTATTAGTATTGCTTGAAAAAACACGGATCTATGGGTTGTTAGAAGATCATAACAAGTAAAAGAGTCGGTCCCGTGTGACAGTTGCATCTTTGGGTGCGACTGAGATTGATGCTCCAGTTGAAGAAGATTGGTGTAATGACAACAATCAACTAGAACTATTTAAATATCGAAAACCCTAACTTTTTTATATGAAACAGCTATCAAGTAATTTCAACAATACTGTTAATTGTAATAAACGACACAAAATATAACGATAAAATTTGAATGTCCCTGGAGAAATTAAAGACGTAGACGTAGTAAAGCGCGTAGAGGGCCGAGGGTTGTGAAAGTAAATAGTCCAGTCTATCGATATGCCTTTTAAATATTATTATGTATATTATAAGAGGCAACATTTAGGCAGCTTTAATGGTATTGCTACATTTAATAGTTAATACTATGTATATATTATTATTACTATTAGATGTAGCTATATTATTAGATAAGATTAGAAAAGAAAAAGAAAATTATATATATTTTATGATACTCGTATTTAATTATTCCAGCGATATTATATACTTACCAAAATTATTTTAGACCATTTTTTGTACGAAGTTACCTAGTAAGTAGCAAGTAGTTACAGTGTTAGTCTGACAATTTTTTAAATACCTTTATTGTATGGGACCAAATGGCTACTATTTAGCATCAAATTAAAAAAGAGTCACGTAAATGTAATCATAAATCTCCGAGTAATACCTACATAAAAGAAAATACTAATCGACATAATAACCTCCTCCTTTTTGGAAGTCAGTTAAATATATCAGTAAGCATCTTTACAGTTTATATTATTATTCATTTTGACATATTATGTTATATCTATAACATAATATACTTACCTACAATTTACCTAATATTTAAATTAGAAAACAAAGTAAATAAATCATATTATTTAATAATATCAATAAGATTATCCAAGAATACCAAAAAGAATTTCTAATAAACCGTTACGTATGTGATAACAAGTCACTCATTCATTTTTCAAATACTGATAAAATTGTATCTCAACTTTATGCGATGGCGATTAACAAGGAGAGTAATCATTTCAGTTTACTCAATGACAAAATATAGCTAGTACAATGGACTGGTGCGATATACCTAGGCACAGAACAAAGTATCTCACAATCTAGGTTATCAAGGTAGAGATGCTATATTTTATTCTGTTCACATATTTCAGATGGAGCCATCATGAAATTTGTAAAGAACATTTACGTATCAAAAAGTTACTTCGATTTGCTTCCAGTAAGGTTTATGCCAAGCGAAACGACATGTGGCGTCTTCAAGCTCGGTTGTGCGAAATGCTTTTCGTAGTAACTTCGGATAAGCCTACTTATAATTTATACATGAATAAATCTTTCAATTTTTTTTCATCTGCCCGGAATTAATTCCGGTTGCATTCAAAATTTTCGCTAGCCTACTTTACCTAATCTTCAGCATACAGACACCATTACCACTTACCACCCATATTTTATGACGTTACTACTTCTTGGATCTACTCATCCTTTTAGGGTTCGGTAGAAGGCGGATAGTCAGACATTATTTTGTTAAGTACTTACCAAGAAAGACGGTTGTTGACGCCAAACGATATCCTATCCTCCTTAATCCTATCAATCCGCAGTATGAACAATGTCGCTGGTATGGTGAGTGAGTTTCTATGCGATCCTTTCTCTTGGGTTCATTCATGATTAACTCCCGTCAATTTGTGTTGTATATGGTCTTATCACATAATAAACACTTCATTGATCTGTGGGTTCTACGTTAGAAATTCCACTCCCCAGTTTAGAAAAAGAAACTATGTAGTGTCGAATCGGGGGTTTTCCTTTTAGAGCAAGATATTATTGTTGAATTGTTATTTAGTTTTATCATGATACTACTTCTTGGTAGACAAAGATAAGAAAAATCTTTATTATCGACATATTATGTTAAAACAAATCTGCTCTAAATATTGTACCTACTGCGCTATATCCTGTTCAACTGTCTTATTTCTAATTCAACTTGTAAGTTGATACACTCATACAATAGCACCATTTAATAAACGTTATTAAAAAGGCAGTTGTTTTGATATTTGAATGTGAGAGTAGATAAATAGTTATTTTGCCAAATATACTTAATAAAATCATGATATAAATAATCGTCTGGGCTTCGTCTATCTTTAAGTACTACATAGGTTTCAGTGTAACGTCGAACTGCACGGATATATTTATTGATCAAATGCTGAAATTACGTAGGTGTTGCTACGTACGTAGCGCTCTATTAGAAACCTAGATAGAAAATGTAGTTCTTCAAACAATCTACTATTACTAGTGAACTGCTTCTGAGGGATTTAAAATGTGATAAATTTTTGTGAAGATGTTTGAATGTTTATTATTTTATTAATACTCTAAAGTCTGAACAGAACCGGTTGATTTTTTTCGGGGATAAAACATACATGGGCCGATTTCCTTATCTTTCAAATATGTACTTAGACTTTTGTCTTAAGACTTAGACCGCGTGTAGCAGTTAGTATCATTAAAGTTCTCTAATGCTTAAAAATGTGACTAAGAGAAGCCCCAGTTTATTAGTTGGTCACGAGCAGTTATTATACTAGAATACGTAACAATAGTCGGTAGCTTAGTGGTTAAGGACTCGGCGTAACTATCGAGAAGTACCGGGTTCGAATCTGGCCATTACACTACCAACGTGAACCCATTCCTATCACAAGCCATTGAGTTTAGTTGGTGGGGTTAGAAAAATTATTCTTTTCAGCAAAAAAAAAATATGACTGTAGAAATATAAGTTGGTACGGTACACAGTCGCCCTCTGAAGTTACTGAACACTAAACTAAACACATTCCATATTGCAATATATATCAATAAATAATTGATAATAATATATATACTTGTTATCTACAGTTTTATAACTAAGTGGTCGGTCGGTAACTCGGTGTACTAATATCGACGCGGGTGACTGTAACGTGTTCCAAAATAGTGGTGGAATCGTAGCCGAATCATCAACGGAGTAGTGGTGACGAGGGTTTGCGAAGTAGTCGCGTCAAAGGCAAGCGGTGGCGGCGGCGCCCGCGCTGATTGTCGTCCACGCGACCGTTTGGCGCCGCCCCTGCATTGATAACCCCAGAACGTTGACCTCTTCATATTAATGTTTACTAAGCCCGCTCCATTTGCATACGCTATGGCATGCAAACTGCCCCACTTCAATGTTTTTATCCCTACAAATCAGTTTCATTGGACGAGTACCTTTTAGTTTCTCATTATTTTAGTGGAAAATTTATTTCTGATAAAATATTAGTTTACTACTTACTAAGATTACACATATTACAATATAAGTACACGCTTGGTAAATACTTTCTCGATTATATTTGCGTGGCACGAGGGAGGTGTGAAAATAAAAATATATCTCAAATCACAATCACACTTTTCTGGTGAGTAGGACATTAGGGAACAGAAGATTTCAATTTCTGTGTCACCTATTTTGATCAGGATAATTTGCAATTAGGTAGAACTCTTGTATAACTGACTGAGAGGAGTTAACAGTGCATTGCTATTCCTTTCGGTCTTGAGCGTTGCGTTTTCTTTCACTCTAGTTTTTCCAATGTCTTCCACCTTTGCAGTGATAGTCCGTCTCTAAGTCTGTTCAAGACGGCTACGCTTACGCTTTCATTGAGGATTCCAAATCTAAAGTTTTCCTCGATATGTGGTCATGGTCCTTTCAGAGCGTGTGCTTGACTCCACATCCCAACTCCACAGGTTATTCAACCATAAAGACTAAAAGAGTCACGCGAAACAGTTTTCTTATTCTAAAATTACAATAACCAGGGTAGCCTAGTGGTATGGGTAAAGGACTGCTGAGATGAGGTCTCGGGTTTGATCCCAGGTTTTACTCGAAGTTATGTGTGTATGTGTATTTATCGCAGGTTTATAAGTGCCCAGTTAGTAGCAATAGGCTCGCCACCTATTACATATGGGACCTAAACATAAACTGGCGAAATGAGGGTGCTAGCACCTTTGCCTACCCCTACGGGGATATAGGCGTGAGTTTATGTTATGTTATATGTTATGAACCTATATTAAAATATCATAGCATAATAATTACGTAATTCTAGTTGAGGTAGAGACTGCAGAAGGAAAAATACCTTGACTGATATTATTAATATAACTCACGCGTTGTTACGGGGCGTGAGGGATATTGCCAGAGGCTACTTCACCCTCGGTAATTGGGGGGTGACCCAAGACGGTCGTGCGGTTTTGAACGATTCGAGTCCGACATAACCACCATCCGAGAGAGCACGAGAGAAAAAAAATTAGGTAGATACACGAAATCTGGAAAAATTGTTCCTATCGTTTACACGGCGAAAATTATAATATCAAAGAGCAATTTATGTCAAGGACAGGAGTGCTTATAGGGAATTAAATTCTCTTGGAAAATCCTCTGAATTATGAAATGTCACGTTTCGCGTCTTTGTGCGAGTAATAATGTTTAAAGCCTAACTTAAGTATTTTGCCTTGTGGTTTCTTTAAAATTCTTTAATTATATTGTTTTAAATTTACTTATATAGTGCCATGTACTTAGGCTTACGAACGCTGTGCATATCAGTAATTGGGTTATGTACTAGATATAAGTCCATAAACCTAGTATTTAAGTTTGAAATGTAATGTACATAATCTGTTGATGTGCCTAATAAATAAATAAATAAATAAATAAATTCTAGTTGAGGTAGAGACTGCAGAAGGAAAAATACCTTGACTGATATTAATAATATAACTCACGCGTTGTTACGGGGCGTGAGGGATATTGCCAGAGGCTACTTCACCCTCGGTAATTGGGGGGTGACCCAAGACGGTCGTGCGGTTTTGAACGATTCGAGTCCGACATAACCACCATCCGAGAGAGCACGAGAGAAAAAAAATTAGGTAGATACACGAAATCTGGAAAAATTGTTCCTATCGTTTACACGGCGAAAATTATAATATCAAAGAGCAATTTATGTCAAGGACAGGAGTGCTTATAGGGAATTAAATTCTCTTGGAAAATCCTCTGAATTATGAAATGTCACGTTTCGCGTCTTTGTGCGAGTAATAATGTTTAAAGCCTAACTTAAGTATTTTGCCTTGTGATTTCTGTTCTATATTTATGATTCATGAACGTGTTGTCTCATATAAACAGTTCTTTAAGAGCTTAATATTAACATCATCGTTTTAGCGTTATTCCCGGTTGTATCCGAGGCTTTTAGTTCACAGACAGAGAGGAGATCCGCATTCTAATGTCTGAACTCTCAACCCCGAGTCTAAAGATTGGCTCAGAGCCGTCCGTCAATCATTATGTGTACCGGGTTCCGGGTGAGGTTGACTTCTTCACGAAGGTCTTACGGGGCCCCTAAATTATAAGTGTAATATTTTTTTAAAGAGTAGTGGTAGCAACTGATATTGATAATATTCCTTCTAATCCTTCCAGTTATGGTCAATGTGTTCAAAAATTCAAAATTTAAAAACCATTTATTCTGTATAGACCACTATATGTCCCAAAATCTTAATATCAATAATATATATTAAGTTAGTGAGCAAATGAACCACTGCGAATCAAACGAGGACCGGGTCTTAGATGACTCCGGCAAGACTCTGCGGGCTTTTCTTTTTTTTTTGGTCCTGTTATATGAGGAATGGTACGGCAGTAGTGTAATGGTCAGAATTCAAACTCGGGATCTCTCCTTCATAAGGTCGACTCCTTTACCACTAAGTTACCGACTAAGGTACAAACAAAAATATTCATAATTGATTCCGAATTTCACTTAACAGTTTTATAAATTATCAGATGTTTGGATAGCAATTGAGAAATTCCATTAGTTAAAAAAATCTTTTCCTATAGACATAAAGTATCCAACTGAGGACATTTTCAGACAAATTCGATTACATTACCATACAATTTAAACGAGTAAGTCCGATTACATTAAAAGATCTGCTTGTCACAGGGACATTACCTAATTGTTCTAGCAGCTGAAATCCGTACGACCATATTCTGTATTTCATCTATCAGTCTGAATCTATGGTCGTCTATCAATGGGCATGTATACAATATTGACGGTACATGATAAATATTGAAATATAGCCAATAATACAACACAGACTGGAAAAAGCGTAACCCGGACCGGAGTCCGTCACCTCGGAAGGTGACAGTTTTTGACGACTGGGATTTACGCAAGGATGACGACGACGATGTGTTGGTGTAATATACAAGTTCTTCACGCATCATAAAGAAAGGAAACATATTTATTGCGACACTTGTTTGAAACCTTTGACTGATGGTTCTGTAGACACAGGAATGATTAACGCGACTTGTTTGTTAACTTAACTGGACTAAATTATTTGGTTTATCACTTTGCTTACTCTATCCTCAAGTAAGTAATTGTCTAGTGTGTGTCTATATCCTACTCATTATAATATAAGTGCGAAGGTGAGTAGATTACTTGTTGCTACGAATTGCCACGTAACCCCGTAACTACGAATCAGTTTTCGATGCAGTTTGGAATGTTGATTGGTTCTAAAATAACACATCTAGGTAACTCCCTAAAAGGCTGAAACTGTAGTTCCTATGATTACTAAATCCCTCAGGAGATGTGCATTAGATTTTTGAACTTTATACCAATGTGGAAATTTCCTATTTTTAGTTCGAAACATACAAGACTCAGTACTAGAATTAAACTTTATCTCAGCATTGATAAGGTTCATAATTCTATGCTAATTCCTCTACCCCATGACAATACTGAAATTTTGAATATGTATCGATAAAAGTCGCACGATGATTCGTCACCTCTGTATGTTTGTCGGGGGAACTATATGTCTCAGTAAGATATCTCTGAAATAGGCTACCAACTGGTCAACGTTGGTGACCCCCGATATGTTGTTCCTCATTCTGTACGTAAGTGCACTCCTCTTGATAATAGATTTGGTTATTAATCTAAGCCTTTTTCCAGCTCTATTGGGGTTGGCAACCAAAATTATTACCAGTATTTAATATTTTATTTTCATTTCTATTTCAGCGAATTGAAGGAAAATGTCTTCACCAAATTGGATTTGGTGGACTACTTCAGTTTGGCAGACAATGCACTGACGGATCTGCCCCGGCACGTGTTGAAGCACTTGCCGCATGTCAAGACGCTCGACATGTGCAGGAACAAAATTACTAAACTTTCCATGGAAGATTTCAAAGTGAGTCATCAAATAAATTTTTCTTTGTTCCCGGTTGTACGAGTATACAAGATGTAAGGGGAACGCTCTAGAAGCCGAAGGCCCCTGCTAGTACTCAAGGTACACAACATATTGGCCCTAAAAAAAATTACGAGAACGCAATTTTTTATCTCTCAATTATTTTTTCTTTAAAACATTTAACTTGCATGAACTCGCAAGATAGGCTTTTTTTATGAAATTTTCGTTTCATTGACCTTTACTGATATAATGTTGAGTACACAATGCGAAAAAAAAGTAAAAATTTAAAAAAAATTGCTTTGTCGTATTTTTTTTTCATGCCTATATGTTGTGTACCATGAGTACTACCAGGGGCCTTCGGCTTCGGGAGCGTTCCCCTTACATCCTGTATAAAGTTTACACCTCAGGCCTGGGGATTGCTTACCACTTCTCCTTTTTATTGACTTATGCTTTAACGTGGGTATCTGTTTCCTCACCTCCCAACTCCAAGGGGAATATCTGCACCAAGGTCACATCCATCAATCAACAAATGCATCAATTTTCAGGTAAGGTTGGTTTAGCGTTATATCCCAGTCCTATTCCAATTCCATATTGAAATGAAACTTTGTTAAGTCCAACCTACGTCCCTAGATAATATAATCCTCTTATATTTTTGCCTATCCAAAAAAATAAATCCATTTGATCTTTGTGAAAATATTTTATTCTTAAGAAATACTTTTACACGTTTGTTTTTAGTTCAAATTGTATTAAATGTGTAGGTGCAAATTGCTTTCAGTAAGGAGAGTAGGATGTAGATGATATTAAGTACCTTTTGAAATATTTTATCTTTTGAAGTTATGTTATGTATAAAGGAGAAATAGATATTAATTTAATATCAAAATATTTTCTACTTGAAAAGTATTCGTACATGTGTTCCATTTTTTGGAACTAAAGCGCGATTCACACACAGCGCGGGTGCGGGTCGGGCGCGGGTGTTTTTGCCATCCATCGCCGTTTTCTTAATAAGTTATTTTTTTTACTTTAACCTGTAAACGGCGATGGATTGCAAAACGACCCGCGCCCGACCCGCACCCGCGCTATGTGTGAATCGCTCTTAAGTGTGCTCACTAGATACGCATTGTTTTGTAAATGAGAAGACAGAGAATCCCGGCTTTATCTTCTGTACTGACAGCATAGAAACTCCCTTCTACATGGTTGGCAGCACTAGTGTTGCACGTTGTGTTGCCCAGGGGCGTTGCATGTTGCATACGTCCATAGGCCACGGTAACCATATTCCATCAGGTCAGCCGTGTGCTTGTCTGGCACTAAAGTGGTATAACAAATTATACTTAGATAGGATGGTGGAAACATCAGTTCGATGGTGCTATATATTTCGTAAAAAAATTTCTTCCATCAATCTGGCGAGAGAAGTTTTAATTATTCCCATGATGCATCTTTATACCTACCCTATAACACTGTTTAGTTTATCGTACCTACTTAAGAATTCCTACTACGAATAGCTGCACAGTGCGTATCTTGGCTTCGCCCTGGGCAATCATAGCACAGTTATTACATACAAACTTTGTCCTGCCGAACCTTGTCAGAAACTGAACAGTATTATACTTACGTGTAATTATGTGGCGTGCTTATAACAAACAGTGTTATGCGTCTAAAGTGTTGCTTATATGAGACAATAATGCTGGTTGGGGATTACAGTAATGGATGGTATAAAGCCTGCACTTAACAATATCCGCATGTCATTAATGCGCACATTACCTACCTACACTTAATTCATTATAATTGTTAGGGTTCATCAGTGTTACCAACGTTTTTTTTGGTGAGCTAATCTTGTCAACCTTTACATATTGAATTAGGTACACTAAAAACGATTTTTGGAAATATAACTATTTTAAGGCGGGTAAAACACGGGATGAACTTCTTTATGGCAGTCTGTTAATTATAATTTCTTTTTCATACAACTTTGTTTAATTATAAATAAATAAATACGTACTACGTCGTCTTTATATGGGTTAAATTACTTGATTAATGGTTGTATGGAAAGTTCCCCGGCTAGCCAGGACCCCGACTCGAGTGCTAATTAGATTAATAAACAAAATTGATATCTAATAACCGCCCGTGGTGAGATTCCGCTAAGTGGCTAGGTCATAAGATTATTTTTGTCATGTATTGTTTACCGTATTACTAGACTATATAGGTATCTACGATTTTAAATTGACAAGATATAGTTTTACATTATCATAAATATACAACAGGTAATGTAATATAATGTTTGCAGCATCTTCTTATTTTTAATATAATATTCTGGCCCAGTTGACTTAAGGCCGAATACGACGAGAACAGACGAAATTTCATGTATTTCTATCCACTAGAAGTTGATCATTGAGTGATTCTAAGCGTTTAAACATATTTTGTAGTATTGTTCAGACCCTTCACAAGGTGCCCATTTTCTTAAAATTTTAAATTAATCAATATACCATTTAAAAAAATGATTCTAAAACATGATAAAATACAAAATATTTTTCATCCAAATCTCAGTAAAAAAAAAAAAAAAAAATTTAACAGAAGAGCGGGAAAATAATTTTTCATATCTGGTGGCGAAACGGAGTTCGCCGGGTTTGCTAGTCATGTATAGAATGCCATGTTGCCATGGTGTTCTTTTCCTTGATCGACTTTTACAATATGTCCGAAAAAAGAAGCCGCTAGCATTCATTGTTTTTTTTCGGACACACTCCAATATGGAGAACTAATAACTAAGCCAGCAATAAATAAGCAAATGCTGTCTTTGTTACCTACTAATTACTCTGTACTCCAAGCTAGCGCAAGCATGACGCCTAGACGGTGACAGCTAGTGCACTCGTACGAGATAACGCGCGTGATAATTGATAGATGGCGCGCATTGTGCCGCAAAACTCTTCAATGTCATCCGCGTCGTATTGGGCCTTAATTGAATTTGAATTTGGACCCGTTGAATTTGATTTAGTTGATTGTTCATCAGAATATGATTCGGATTATGATATTGAAGCACGTAGACATAGTTAGACTTTGTATAGCGCTTACAATTAAATGTTCCATGTTTTCACGACATTTTTGCCCATCGAAGGATCTGGATGGGAATAGACTGAGTGACTGAGTGAATTACTAAATGGGTCTATGTTTATCACAGGCATCCTGTTCGAAGTAGGCTATAGGGTAATTTATTGAGATGTATCATTATGTATCGAAATATAAATGTATAGAGTATATATTTATATGTGTCGCTCTTTATCTTAAAATAAAAATAGATGTTAAAGTATACATTAAAGCTGTCGTGTGTATTCTCCAGAAGATTGCTATGAAATTTATGAGATGTATCATACTATAATGTACATCTTTACATTATAACTGTATGTGTGAAGCTCTATATATATGATCAAATAACTGAAAAATAACGCTAACAATAATAATCGTCAATGTGAAATATACTAGGTGTGAAATAACTAGGAAAATGCTCAAAGAATATTGAGCATCATTATTATCTGACATGAGAATCGATGGCCTTTGGTGTTGCCATCGTCCATAGGCTACAGTAACCACTTTCTATCAGTGGGCTGCGTGCTTGTTTGCCACCTAAATGGTCTAAGAAAAATATGAACCTAGTGACCAACAATTGACATAATGTATAGATATTATTAATTGGAATAAAAGAGGTTAAATACTCTTTATAAATAAATTGAATAGTAAATAGTTTAACATTTAAATCTCAATTGGTTTACACGTTAAAATAAAGTTTACTTTTTTGTAAAGGACATTCAAGAAATAGAACATTTGGTGGTAGCTGACAATCAAATTTCGAAAATAGAGAGGGATGCTATACCCAAGGCGCTGAGACACATACACCTTGGAATTAATAAACTCAGTACCTTAAATGGAGCTCTGAAAGATTTGGACGATTTAGAATGGATTTTTATCAACGCAAACCATTTAGTATCTATCGACAATGAGTTGCCCGTGGTAAGTACATGAATTAAATTAATCTGTTGGACCATAGGGCCACATGCGGACCATATTCACATAAACATGATATTTGGATGTTAAACAAGCTATAGCCCGCGGCTCCGTCTGCGTACACTTCTGATCCCGCTCCTGCTATTCTATAAAAACATTTCTTAGAGTTCAATAAAAAAAATTGCTGAAATTGGTCCAGCCATCTTCGAGTTTTGCGTTCAGCAACATATTTTGCGATTCATTTTTATTTATATAAGTAGATAAGTATTCGACTTATTGACTAAGATTCTCTTCATTTATTATTGGATTCCTTGACCGAGATGCATCTCTACATTCTATCCAATCACAGTTACAAGTTTATTCCTCTTATTTTTCAGAAGGCGAAAAAGATCACTCTAATTCATGCTGCGCAGAACGAGCTGCAAAGTATGCCTAAGGATTTGAAACAAATGCCATCTTTGGAGTCGCTGTACTTTTACGATAATAATATTAAATCCTTAGATGGAGCACTACAAAAGTCTCGGAAGTTAATGAGAATAGGGCTATCATTCAACAAAATAGAAAGTGTTAGTAGTAATTTGATGTTTTTATGAAAGTCTATAAGTACTGTCCAATTTAAATCAGAATTCAAGAAACAAGCGAAATCAGAACGTTTTTATTACTCTTTTCGACGTAAGAGTGTTAGAGACGAACTGCATTTGGACTGCAATATAGATACAAAATTGAAATTTAGATGCGGTTTCGGCTGTGGGTTTCAGTGTACTTGGTTAATTTAACTAAGTTTTGACTGTATGAACCAGACGACTGCACATGTCACTTGTCAGTGTACGGCGGCGTGTAGATCTAGTAACACGCTGCCGGGTACGCCTGCTGTAGTCGTCACTGAATAGATGAAGTATCTATTGACGTCATTTATCACGCAGTAGGACTAACATTATATTCACATTTGTAATAGGTACTACAGCATGCGATTAACCACCAGTTATAATATAACTGGTGGTTCAGAATGTTCGTTGAATAAATGTTTATTAGGTCTGAGATTGATATAATGGACGAAAGAAAGCTCCGAAAAAGCCGGTGGAGGTGATTATGTCGGACTGAAACAATTCAAAACGCAGACGCACGACGTCCATGGGTCCGGTGAAATTTTACATGACATATTATCTCTCATCTCAGTATGGGGAGACGCAATTTGACGCAGGGTGACATTCAGCACACCCGTCACCCCGAGGTCCGCGCTCATGGAAGACAGAGGTCATTCTGTGGCTCACCGCAAATGTGCATACAATCTTATGAATTGCACCATGTATTATTTACTTACATAATATGCTTTATCATTTTAGTTAGCAGAGGATGATTTCACAGAAGCCGAAAAATTAGGTGAATTGGATATTGCTTACAATCAACTTAAATCATTAAACGGTTCCTTAAGAAGCTTGAAATCTTTGAGATACCTGAATTTGACTCACAACTTTATGTCGGAATTTTCGCTTCAAGAAATTAAGGGCTTAAAAAGATTATCTGTGATTGATCTTTCTCACAACAGAATAAGCCATGTGACGGGAAATATGGAAGTGAGTTCCTACAATTATTATATATTTATATTAACTTAATAATTCACAGTACAGGACAATCATAAAATTATTTTTATTGCAGAATTTAGTGGACGTTGAAACTCGTGTGCTTGAGTTGAGATTGGATCACAATAGGATTCTAAGCTTGGGTGGAGCGTTAATGGGCCTGCATGGTCTGTTACGACTTAATTTAAGTAATAATCAATTACAACAAATATCACCTGATGACCTCATAGGCTTAGACGACTTAAGATTGTTGGATGTATCGCATAATCACATCACTACACTGGAAGAAACATCAAAGGTTTGTTTAAATGTGTATTGGGGTCATATTTAACTAGTACTTAGGCTTTGCGAGCTCTCGCGAATTAGATGCACTACAACTTGTACTTGCAATTGCGATTATCATTCTATATCAAATAAATTAGAATTTATGTTATCAATTCTTACTTTCAGACATTTTTGCCGTCTCTTGAAGAGTTGATTGCACATCATAACAATATCTCTTTGCTTGATAAAGATTTCCATGGGTTGCCATCTCTGTGTATAGCAGACTTGTCATTTAACCATATCAGGTCTGTTAATTACGATCTTGTGACCAAATCTCGTTGTACTATTAATGGAGTGCCGAGTGTTTTGAAGATCTACCTTCAAGGTGCGTATATTGTGTTTTAAATATGCTTGCGAGACAAAGTAGTTGTTGAATCTTTTTTACATCTGAACATGAAATTTTTTAAAGTATTATGTGATGAACGCTTAGAATAGCAATGCAATTGTTTTATATGTGTACCATTAAGAGTTTTTGAGCTTTGGCGATTTTTGTAGTTCAAATTATAATTTCAAGTGCATTTGGCGTTTACAATTTATTGTAAGAACGCAACAAATATGTTTTCTTTTCAAACTATCCATATTTTCTCTGCAAGTATAGAAGTATACATTTTTAGGAAATTATGCGTTACAGATAATCCAGTGCTATGCGACGATCGCTTATACGAGCTGATCACGGTGCTAGAGAGCCTCAACGCGAGGGTCAATGGAGCATCGACATGCGTGGCGCCGCAGACTACTGCACCTGTACTCACTAGAGCGATGAACGACATCTCGCCGCCGCCGGATAACTCGCCCATCATCGTGGTTGCTCATATGGTTAACGGGATGCATACTATATCTGAGACACCAGGTCCTGAAGCGATAATACCACCAATACCCCAGCTAATGTACCAACGTGTAGGGGCATTGTTCGGCCATGTGCTTCCGGAACGCGAAGGAGGTTTACCAGTGGTCGTGGAGCCACCGATTACGCTGCCGCCCGCTAGTAGCAACGTTGTAGTGAAATGGCCCGATGAAAGAAGAGAAGGCGAATCACACCCGCTAGCTGATCATTTACGTCTCCGTGACTTGAACACTTCGCCGCAGTGAGCACTAGCCCGGGCGCCGTGTACGCCGATGTCACCGTATTGATCGCTTACCCTTAAACTATGTACTGCCAATACTTTATTTAGGCTAGGGCAGATTGTCTACTGATTCGGTCGGGCGCATGGAAATTTGAAATTAGCTAGGTAGGTACCATCTCATTCTTCTATGTCTGCGATGTAAATGGGACTCTACGTCGGGAACATCGATAGTGTATTTCTAAAACGATCCTATTCTAAAATCGTCGTTTAAATATGTAATTTGATTTTAGTATGTAGCAAGTATTATCTGTATAAGTAAATTTCTTCGTGAATCGTCTTTCTTTTTTTAATCGCTGTTGCCCAAATTTATATGTAGAATTTTAGTATAAGTCAAATTTTTAATAATAACACTGGTTTTATGTCAGGTTAAGGTATAATTTTATTGAATAGTAAACCTACCTAGGTACTCCTTGGTAGGTAGGTATATTATGATCTAGCTATCCAAAGATATCACTATACCAAAGAGAACATAAAGTATGTCAATAAAATTTATTGGTTATTCTTATAACATTTCTAATATTTACGTGACAGTTTAAAATATGTAATATCTTGAACATATTTCTGAATATTAGGTAATTTATGGAGTATTAGGTAATTAATCGGGCGAGGTCCAACGCACTCTGCGATATGTTGATCAATTAATTGATAAGTAAAGAAAGCAAGTGACAAACCTTCAAGTTAGCTAGAGCCTAGGTACTATGAAATAACAAAGAGTTCTTGGTAGCTTTATAGATAACCTTTGCTTCTCTAAATAATAGAACATTGTTGGCCATCACTGGCCCGGCGAGAAAGAGAAATAGAGATAAGGTGTATAGCTCCGTCTCTCTTTCTCACCCAAAATTCGATCGCTTATAGCACGTCATGGTAGGCTTCCAGCTCGAGTAGTGCTGGTTTCTAGACTTCATAACTATATCTTCGAAAAGTTGCCGAATCTTTTCCTAACCCAATTGAGCAGCCTGACTGGGGAAGTACTTACTTCCGCCCAACAGATACCACGGCTGATAATAACCATGTGCCGATGTGTTGTGTTCCCGGCGGTGAGTAGAGTAGCCAGAGCTCAATGGAGATTTTTTGTGTTCTCAGTGCAAAGACAAGTTTGTCTCCTGCGCTGGCGGCATATAAAATATATATACTTCACCAATTTTCATCGGAAATATAAAAATATTCTCTTTAAAGGTCATAAATGGCATAATCAGAAATGTAATACTTTATTAGTCAATTATTTAATTTTAGTCAATAATTTTACCTACTAACTGCAATTCATTGGTATTTTGGCCGCAATCATAAGATTGTCAACATTATACCTTTTCATATACCTAAGTCTGATAACGGCTTGAAGCTATTTTTGCCTCTTAATAATACCTAATAATTTAACTTGTTGTTAATACAGATTTAGACAGAAAAGCAATAATTGTATGGTTACTCATGAATTTAACGCACTATTATCACACCATATTTTATTTGTGTAAATAATTAGTTACCTATTACACATGCTATTACTCAAGATAGTTCTAAGCAATAACCTGGTAAACCAGTGTAATTATATAAGATGTCGGTCTGATCGAATGTATGATAAGTGTGTTCATGTCTGAATTAATCTTATTTGTTGGTTCGCTATAAAACAATAATAACTGGGTACCTAAATCTGCATGCACAATTAGTTCTAACAAACAAGATTGGTTCGATTACTTATGTCTGTTAATTAGTTGTCAATGAATAAAGAGTAATGACAGATGCAATAATTAGAGGTACAACGCACTTGCGGGTAACCGTTTAGCGTGTACCCGCAAACGTCTGTCAGATGGACGAACAGCTACACTCGGTTCTATTTCATACAAAACTAGACTATTGTAGCCGCAGAAGTTTGCCTGCCTTCTGCGAGTGCCCGCTTTCTGCGGCTGCCCGCAATGCGTAGGGAGGTATACCAGCAAGTGCGTTGTGAGCTTTGAAAAATTCTCAAAAGGTTTGATTGTCTTTGAAATTCGATGTTGTAGACGTTTTTGTGGAACAGTATGCAAATAAACTACTATACATTGATAAGATTTACTCATAGATATTTTTTTAGGGTAATTTAAATATCAATTAACAATTACTAATAAAAGATATAAAGTACCTACTAATCATCTTTAATTATTTATTTGAATTTTTCAATATTTACCAAAGATGCAGTTACGATGCAAGGACCTGACCCTCAAGTGTATAATCGTTTGCAATATTCCATAAGTATAATCTAATACTAACTTTACTCTAACTTTTCTATAGGTACTAGTACAGAAGAAGAGAAAAGTTTTTTCCTTTCCACAGTATGTGTATAATATTATGTAGATTGTTATAAATTATTTTCTGATAGGTTTCTTTTTAGATAAAATACTGTTACTTCTAAATATAATTTGATATTCCTCTATAACATAAACACATCAGAGAATACGAGGAGTTTGACGACAGCTTGACGTCCAACCAAATGGATTCTTAACTTTTCATAAGTGGCTTACCAGTTTATTGCTACAACAAATATGATTGGGTCTAATTATTCATTTGACATTGGCTGTGTTTCGCGGGCCGGGCGGTACCCGTGCTCAATAGAGTGGTTGCATATATGGTTTTCAGCTACTTACAAAACTTCTACGAGAGCGACTATCGGCTGTCTGAAAAATTCGAACCTAACTATGTCCGCTCTACCTAGCGGAATAGAATGTATTCCCTAGTTTATAAGACTTGTACTTTAAGGAGCAAATAAAAATATAATCCCGAGAGGAAAGCCTATACCAGAGTATCGTCTGTCAATCAGCACATATTGAGTTGTGGCAGGTGAGGTTGGCTCGGCCCCGAAGGTCTTGTCATATGCCGCGTCTACATTTACGTAATATTTTACCGTGACCGTGTCGGGAGTGCGTGTCCGTTGCGTATTCAGCAGCCTGATAGATGAGCTTAAATGAAATGTCGTGCCGTGTCAGCACAACTGTAGTTTGTGTGCCCATGTGCCCCAAGTTGTTAGGTCCACACTCAACGTCATCGTGTTGATGCTACGCTGTCTGGTTCGCTGTTCATGTCGTAAATTTGGATGCACCGGTGCTTGCGGCGAGTCTAGGAACATGGTAAAGAAAGAGAAAGATACATCATGATTGGAGAGCGAATGAGAACGGTAGATATGGGTCTCTATAGTTTTGCAAAGTAAACCAAATAGAACCGATACCGATCTTAGCCAGCTACACTCTTCTTCCTGGAGTGCTTATTTCTAAACCAGGTTATGTTTACTTATCTAGTCTAACCGTGAGAGGTTTATTGTTAGTTCCTTTTTCCTCAGCCCTAGGCACCTACTTCGGTGCACGCAAGACGAAGTTAGATATACCTACTTGAAATGAAAGCGTCAGCCATCTGATTTCCAGAACCCATTGACGATATCCGACAACTGTTCTAACTGCTACCCATGATTGAATGGAGGCCCCGAGACAAGGAAATATCCGAAATATATATTATACATATTGGTGTACCTATACTTATATTAGGATAAAGTGGGAATCGAACCAGAGTCCTCTACGTATGTAGCAATCGAATGTATTTTTTATACATCTTTGTTAACAGACTGGTTATTATGGATGTGTGTAACACACACGCACACACTTTAGAAACGATTTCATCATTATTATTTTCGAAAATGATAAATATGAAGAGATTATTTAAGTAAAGATATTAAAGTAAAAATAGTACTAATAAAATGGATTTCATTATCGGAAAAATAAATGATTTATATTATATTCTGTTTTAAATTTGTGCAACCTATGGTGGTCGTTGTAGTAAATTATGCTAGGTAGGTACGTACATATATAAATACAATGCAGTACCTAAAGTATCTATATATGTACCCACACACCTTCCGAACGAACCAATCGCATCAAATTGGATTTTTTATTGTTCATAATTATTGTCAAGAAAAGGTTCATCGCCCCAAAGATGGTTGTATAGGAGAATTTCGAATGATTCATAAGAGGTTTCGTGACTTGGCGGTTCCTATTAAAATTTGAAAAAAGGTTTGTATTAAAGACAAAATAAAAATAAGGTGCAGCGGGAACGGGATGTAAATTGCGGTTACAGGTATATTCTTACGTTTCGCATACTCAAGTAGGTACCTAGGTACTTACTAACATAACTATAACTCCTGCATGTACACAGTAAGTATGTAATATTTATATCACTTTATTTACTATTTTTAAGGGGACATTTTAGAGGGAGTCACGTTTTTTATTGTGGAGTTAAATATCATAAGTTCGTTAACCTCTAAACATCGCGTAAATATATAATGTTCTTCACTGCATACGAAACTATTAGGGTCAAACGCTGTGGACGCGATTCGGACGTAGGAGGTCGCAGAATGACCTCCGTCTTCCATGAGCGCTGGCCGGTGGTGACCTTAGTGATCTTTCATGAGACTTTGCCTTCAGCTTAACATCAGGCGTGTTGAAGTCAAATTGACGTACCATAAAATAAATAAAAAAAATACCCAGGGGCTAGCCGGGGACACAGTGGTCCCTACATCCGAAGGGCTTGATTTCGAAAGAGAGGGCCCCGGGTCTGCCAGGGTGCGAAGGATAATAATATGTTCGCTACTATCTCACCTCCGTCAACTAACGACCCAAAGACCGTCAAAGACGGCGTGCGTTTTAGTGTTTCGAGTCCGACTTACCTCTCTCTCCGGCTTCGGTGGGATTGGTATTCGTGGGGATTTGAGAGAATTATGAAAGAAGCCTTTAAAATAATAAAAACAACGTTTACACCATACTTTTAATAGTACCTAGGTACCTAAGCAATAATGCATTAAAGGTTTTTACCATGCATTAAGTACGTATGTATGTATTGTAGGAGATGCAATACATTTATACTATTTAATCGTATCCAATTTATCCTTTAGGGCCAACACTCGTCCACTTTTAATTTTCGATTCGTTGCTTAATAGGTATTATAAAATAAATATAATAGTCTGTGGCCCAAACTTCTCTATATTTCAATCAGTGCGCTGACCGATATTACCAGCGCCACATTTTGTAGCCATTGACAATTATATTAACTGGTAACCCTTGTTAGCTAGATAATCTATATTTGTGAAAAAAAAGTTAATTGACTTTCTTGTTGCGTTGTGCGAAAAGTGCGAAATAAGTATTGTTGAGTGTTCAGTCAATCATATCGCTTGTATCGCCTTGTGGACAAGTGGACAATAAACATATTTGTTTTCAAGACGGTGATTTCTATATGTTTTAAATTTTACTTGATCTTTGTTAATTCTGGTCGACATGATAACATTTCGAGCCTTTCTATCGTGTTACTCAACATTTTGAACGAATCGTATCAGTGATTGTTGATCATAATGTCGAATGAACGGGAAGTGTTTTCTTTAAACGATAGCTTTCCTGATTCTTTATTCGACATATGCATGGACTATATCGTCAATTATCCTAACACAATTACTACTCTTGATCCTGA
This sequence comes from Pelosia muscerda, assembly GCA_963691645.1. NCBI lineage: Eukaryota > Metazoa > Arthropoda > Insecta > Lepidoptera > Erebidae > Pelosia > Pelosia muscerda. Next base: position 11,593,481 of record OY829098.1, on the reverse strand, counting down.
AAGCCGTTGGCGTAGACTCAAGGAAGATGTCATATTACCGGCCGAGATATGCGAAAAATTCCTTTCAAATTACCAAAGAAAATTTCGTGTCAGTGATAATATTGCTAATATTTTTCGCGACAGGAATCGTACCCGTTTAGATACCGTTAGACTGCGCAATTCGCGCATAACTGATGAAGGACTACGGTACCTAATGGAGCATAAGCCCTACGAAGTAGAGTTGGTGCAATGTGAATATTTGTCACAATTGTCATTGGAGACGATTAACAACAACAGCCAAAACCTCATATCACTAAAGTTTGGGCCTGTTACCTCTGTGATGTCACAGGATGAGAGTCTCTACAGGCAGCGTGGCTATATAATTCATGCCCCAAATTTAAGGCGGCTCACGATCCATCGGAGGGGACTGGCTATATTCCCATTGTTACTCCTGAAGCCACTCAAAAATCTAACACATTTGGATCTCTCCGAGTGCACATCTGCTGGCTCAATATGGGCACTTAATGAGCTGAACAATCTGAAAGCTCTAATTCTGCACAGCGTACATTGGTCTAAAGATATTATTGATTGGATCGCAAGTCTACATACACTCCGTCACCTTGATATATCTCAATCCAATGACCGACATGGAAAGTATTTCAATCCAAATGAAGTATTGTCGAAGTTGGTTTTGAGCTTGCCACTGTTGGAGTCATTAGATATATCTGGAACAAATCTGGCAGGAACTGGTGCAGCAGCTGTTTCAGCCAACAAAGGAGCTTCTGGCACAGAAGCTCAAGTACGCTGTGATATTCCTGGGCTTGTGAGCCGTGTCGATAGGCCTCTGGAGTTCCTCGGATTGTATGGCACTCACCATGGAGCTTGCAAGAGACATGATATACCTGCCAAAATTGTAAGTTCGTTTTCAATATTTTCTCCTACTTTAGATACAGGTTGCAGACATATACATGCAGCAATAATTTTAATTATAGTTAGTATTTACTCTTCATTATAATTTACTTGTTTAATATAAAAACCTGATGAAGAGTGTAGTGGTAATAACATGTTTGGGAAGTATTTTTTAATTATTTCAAGTTAAATATATCAGTTTTATTAATTTCTTGTTATGGATCTTTCTTGTAATTGTAATTTTTCTATGGTATATTAAAAACCTTAACAATTCAATGAAATCTACACTACTATTATAAAGAGGAAAAATTGTATTTTTGTGTTTTTCTTTGTATCCATTGTTTACCTCAGTCACTTGTGGAAAACCAAAGCCGGGCGTTCATTCCAAAGCTTGAGGGTGCGCAGAATGAAACCCCTTTCCTAAGGCACAGTGTGCACTGTTTGTGATGATAAAAAGTAGGCGTGGGCATCACGTCAAGCAATTCTTCTGAACAAAAACCATTGTACAAAGGGTAATACACACACAGTGAGGCAAGGTCCCATCTGAGGTTGAGGGATTCATGGGATTATCAACGATCCTCTCCCCCTATCTTTGAGACAAAGAGCTTAAGCTAGAATATAGGCCCCTAGCAAGAAGGCTGAACGAGAAATAATTAATCTCGGCAAGCACAGAATCCAAAAAATAATGGGAGTGTTTACTGGCCACTTCTGCACAAATACAATTTGAGCAAGATAGGTATAATGAATGAAGAAATATTCAGACACTGCAAGGAGTACATTGAAACGATAAAACACATACTGTGCATGTGCCACGCCTTGGAAAGACATCAAATGGATCTACTCGGGAGGGACTACTCCAAACCAGAGGATTACAGGCACCTGCAATTGAGAGTAATAGCTACCTTGATAGAGAGATGCAAGGGGCGGGGGGGGGGGGGGTTGACACAACGGACCCCAATAAAATAAGATAAAATAAGTCCTCCATGAAAAAGGTTACAGCAGTACCCCATGTGAGGTCAAATCTGTGCCTTATAGAGAGTGTATTTGTACCCCAGTGAAGTACTGCTTTGCCCTGTTAAGCACTCCTAGTTTGTTTGATGCCAGCCTAACCTTACCCTCTGAGTGACTGCGATACTGAACATCACTGGAGATATCAATACTGAGGAACCTGATACTTGAGGAGATGGCTAGCAGTGTGTTTAGGAATTGCGGTGCTACAATTAATGGGGTTTACTCAGTGGTGAACGCATATACTTGTGTCTTAGTGGGTTTGAATTGGACTAGGTTTAGTAGTTTCCAATCAGAAACTCTAGTGAGAGTAATCTCGATTACTGGACACAAGTTGTTTGCGAGGGATCTACTTCGAAGCGCGGGGTGTTTACAGGCCTGTGTAATATACGTCCCCGGCACTGAATGGAATGGTGTGTATGTTTGTAATGTATAAGCTCAAAACTGCTGTGCTGATTTCAAATATTCTTTCTCCATCGGATAATTGCGTCACCGTCACCCTGAGTAACACGGTAACTGAAATCCACGCGGCCGAAGCCGCGGGCATCAGCTAGTAATCCATTGAAGTAAGCCATTGAACTCGTATATTTAATGTCCCCATTGGAAATAATATTGAATATTCAAAAGATTTTAATAATGCTGATGCATAGCTTTTATAAAGGCAAACATATAATTGATAAGGGAATAACATTTAATTTAAAAGGACTACTACTACTATTTAAAAGCATTTTAACTTCCCTTCTTCTAATTTGTCATGTGTTTATTTGTTATGGAGATCAAACAATCACAAAGTATGACTAATTACAACTGAGGTTTGTAATTGGTGGTTACAATAATTATGCTTAAATATAACAATTGCAATGCATTAATACTATTTCTTCAAATTCATTGCAACAGTTGTATGGAACTTGTTGCTTGTTTACATTTACAATGAAATTAATAGGAATAAACGGTATTTCTATATGAATTCAACTAGTCTACTTGCCTAGACTAATATATATATATATATATTACATCCTACAACACAGCACTACCTTTACCCCTAGTATGCATAGTATAACTAGCATGTAATGAAGGTTACAACACAATTAGCAACTATTTTACTTAATATCTGATGGTGTAGCTTCATATTATACTAGCTGTTGCCCGCGGCTCCGCCCGCTTGGGTGTCGATTATCGCGTAGAACATACTTTTGTACTATCATCAATAGTTACTGCAGCATATGCTACAAAATACATTTTAGGGCACTTTTTCACACCTTTGGTTACATTACTTAAGGTAAGGTAATGATGGTAAGGATCTCTAATCTTTTCTAGCAATAAATATAACCTATGTTACTCAGGGTAGCTTGTGCTCAACAGTATTTTTTAGTACAAACATATACACACTCACAGAAGTACAAATTCTTCCTTTGCATAATATTAATTACTGTAGATGCCGATTTTATATTACTTATTATGATATCCACATACATTGAGGTAAATTGACTCTTAATGTATTATGTTAAAATTACATTCACACAATCTGATAAAAAAACAATTGTTAAATTTAGAACAGCCAACATGTTATCCGAACAATTGTATTTGAATGCAATAGTGTGTGTAATTTATTGAGTGACTACTAAATTGACACCCATTTATCACTACAATTTCGAATGATGCATACTTGTTAAAATATGAGACACATCCCTGTTGTATTAGTCCACAGGTCCAAAAAATCATGCCATTCTAGAACTATTCTAGAGCCCCGAAAATCTTGGCATTCTAGAACTCATACTGCTAGGTAGTTAAGCTATGCTTTGAGTTGAGATGGCATTGAGAGTATAGTTAATAACTATAGTAATTATAGGTGAGTTCAGGGTTACAAATTACGAAGAGAGGGTTAGATGGTATCATAATGTGTTCTCTATTGAATTTTTAAGTTATTATTTGTACTTATAGATGTCTGGCGATGCTAACGAGGAGCAGATACTGACAGCAGCTGCGGCTTATATGGAGAGACCCGCCATGTTGACAAGAGTCCTAAATGACCTGTACTACTTATTCCGCTATGAAAACAATGCGTATGTAGCCAGGGCACTTTGTGTGGTTCTCGAAGCTATGGATCAACATGTGTCGGAGAAGCATATTCAGATTTCTGGAAGGTAATTTTAATTACATTGTTTCTTGTTTTAATTTTTATTAGTAACGTGTGATAACGCGCAATATTGTAATTGGCGACTGGCGCTCACATCCAAAGCTTGTCTATTTTACTCACAACAGCGTTCAAAGCTTGTCTCTTGACGCCCGTCATCATTCAGGGGTCCGAGCGCCAATCGCAACTGTATCCAAAGCTTGTCTCTTTTAAGACCGGAGTCAGGAGTCATGAGATTTTAATGCTTACATATCAGCTATAGAAACAGCAACTCCAACCGCAGTTAGATTGAAACGCCAACCCCAAGCTGAGTTAGGAAAAAGCTCAGACAATGATTAACAAACCGCAATTATTATAGTAATCAAATGGCATCTTCAACTTTTTGAATTCAGAATTCGAAATCAAATAATGAATTTCGATTATCCAAATCCATATAGTTTTATAGTAGCGTTTGTTCGAAAGTGTCTAGTAAGTTATAAATATGGAAATGTCAAAAGATGCCCTAATTTTCTATAATTTCAAAAGAGGGTTAACTCAATTTTAGTGCGTTGATGAAATAATTTCTGTGTTTGGTATTATAGCACCAGATCTTAGGACTATTAAGAACGGTGATATTTAGTGACATTGAGCACTTTAGCCTCAGTGATGAGCCACGGGAGGTCGTCCAAAAACCGCCATGACGCGAAACAAAATCGACGCCGTGCGGCAGCTAATCGCTGTTGATCGTCATCTGACATACCGTGAAATAGAGGCATCTACTCCAAAAATTCTTCACAAAAACCTCGGTGTCAAAAAGTTAGTCACCTGTGGGTATCAACAGGTGACAAACTTTTTGACATTTGTTCAGCGACGACCAAAAAACAGCCTGTATCAGATGGTGTTGCAAGCTCTGTAGCGATTCAACTAAGGATAGTCAAAACCCGTTTACGATATGGTTAGAGGTAACGAATTGTGGATATATGCTTAGGATCCTTTGGATATTCTGAGCACCAGTCGACTTTATGGGCCTTCCAAGACGAGTCAAAACTAACCAAAGTCGAGCGATCACGGAGCACTTAAAAAAATGGTAGCCTCGGTTGTGGCAAAGGGTGGTCACGTCGCTACTATTATACTAGAAGTTCACGAGATGTTTACAGCACACCGTTTGTTTGTCACAAGTAATCACAGAATTTTGAAAAATCAACATAAAAACTTCGAATGATATAATGATAGATCGCACACCACCAGCCAAACAAAGTCGTTTTTAATCAACCATGGTGTCGAAATTTAAGACCAGTACCGACAGAACCGGACCGGTAGGAAATAAATGAAGTTATCATAAACAATTTTCTAAAGAACCCTCCCACCCCCGCCCCGCTTTACTCCGTGTGGGTGTTGTCAAGGTTACTACGGCGGAAATATACTGATATAAACGCTTTTCATCTCGTCTAAATCAATATTATTGCGGACATTTTCGTTTCATAGTACATATTGAAAATTTACCTATTCCCGTCTCACTCAGAAATCGTTACATGAATTTTGTTGTAATCATCATGTTTAATAAAGAGTCTAATGTTCCAACTATAGGACGTACCCAACTATTATGAGTTAAATTGACTAATTCTATTGCCATAAGTATTGAACATTTCTATGAAAGTAGGTCCCCATTAATATTATATACAAGTCGATTGGTCATTTGAGATTCACGATTTTACTATCTGTGGAAACCCACGAGTCGATCGATGGGCCTTGAAGTCAAGGCAATATAATTCATATATCGCAAGTACTCTAGTAATGAACACAAATTGAAAGTCGCGCAGCGGGCTATGGAGCGAGCTATGCTTGGATATCATCATCATCTGTCGAAGGACAGATGGCCCTTAGAGCTAACGAGTCCTAGAGTGGCAACCGCGAAAAGCCAAACGGAAGGCGGAGCGCCCACGAGCCAGATGTACTGACGACCTGAAAAGGGTGACTGGGATAGATTGGATGAGAAAGATCGGGAGAAATGGCGCATATTAGGAAAGACCTATGTTCAGCAGTTGACTACGATAGGCTAAATGATGACACTAGAAATGGGTCGCGTATGTACTATGCAATTAGTGACGTAGTAATTTCCGATCGATTGATGCCAATTAGGTTACACCTTATAGACCGAATTGATTAATTGTTACTTGACCTGATTTGTCCACGTTTAGTTGAATTTAAATTTCACCAAATGGCGGCATAATAAGGGATGGACGGTTGTCTAATGGGCCCTAATAAAGACTTTCGACTGATTAACAGACGCGATGTTCAGAATGGTTTAGTCAGTTCAGTTGTAATAACATTACGTTTACTTATTATTTGTGATTGTGGAATTCTTATTGGTGATGTAAACTAAAGAGTATTTATTATTCAATAAATTGTATACTGTGTCAATATTGTTTTTAGGAAAATGCAGGTAGGGATAAACACAGTTGAATTGTATGTCTAGAATTATTATCTGTATACCCAGTTTGCAGCTCTATTTTATTGTTACGTTTACGATACGATTGATTGAAATTCAATTTATTAAGAAAAACTATAGTCGAGTCATGTATGAGCCTTTACATTAGCGTTTTGTGGAAATGCAACTGGAGTTGTCGGAATTCCAGATTTTTTCTAGTTGACACATACAGTTGGTTGTTACACACATATTAATGACAACCAAATATATTAATAACACCAGCGGGACACAAGCTAACCTTAAATGTAAGACATTTTTTTGTTTGCTGAATGGAGATCGGTGATTAGTTTCTACTTAAGATTTCCATCTGGGGCTTGGCAGTCAGACGGCAATCGCTCCCGTAGTAGCCAAGATAAACCAAAGAAAATACCACTGCCGTTTTTGTCAGAGATAAGAAGATTTCGAAACCGAAGCGAACCAGATTTACTGTTCTTACCAACATGCCTAATTAAAACCTATAATTTCTCCATTCATTTGCTTTGACCAGGTTTATTTTTGCATTTGTTATCGCTGTTTATGCAACCATGACAAGATCGAAAATCATTCGTGCCGTGCCAACTTATTCCCGTCAATTGGCCATCACTAACTCTGTTCACATCATTCACATGGCAATGTCGTATTATGTCCGCTCTACACGTTGGCGACTAACACCTTTTGATAAATGTCTATAGTGGGAGATTGTGCCATTCTTAATGCCGCATCCAAATAGTAATATTTTATCGCGACCATACCAGAAGCGCGTGGACATATATTTTGCTACGCGAACTATAGTTACTAGCTGCGGTTACGCTCCTTTTTATTCCGAAACTTCGAAAAAAATACCAGACACGAAGCGCACGACAGTTCAATGTATGGAGTCAGTGTGGAAGCCGATTTGTGTACTGTTACACATAAAAGCTACGTGTTACGACGCGGCGCCTCGTAACACGTAACTTTGGGAACTAAGGGAATATAATTATGTTCTGACTACTGAGCTACTGATTCAAGTCTTACTCCTTGTTGAGATGACTTCCACCATCGCCGCAAGAGACTGAATAAGAGAATTTCGAATGATCAAGACGTGGCTTAGTAGAGCAGTGGTCACGGTACCTGTAAGGGACTAGTCGTTTCAACTTCCGATCTAAAGCTTTTTAAATAGTTAGCATACTTATTGCTTTAAAATTTGATAAAACTGGTATTGGATAATTATATAGTTACCGACATATATCTTGTACTTAAATGACATGCAAGTGGCACAAAGCGGTTTGCTTAATGGATGTGTAAATTTACTTCCGCTCTTTCTGGGGCAGAGGATGGCATAGCTTCTGCGTGATAGTCGGAGCTTAAATGAAACTACCGATGGGAGTGAGCATAACTCTAGTTTGTGATGAAACGGCCACACGTTGTTTCGGCCACGCTCAACGTCATGATGCCACGCTCAACGTCATGCTGCCACGTTCAACGTCATGAAGCCACGCAGTTGTTCATATCACAAATCTAGACGCAGCATAATCTGTGGACCGCCACATCGCCGATAAAATGTGCTGGCCAACGCGTTCGCAGGGAATATGCATTTGATTCAATTAACGTTATAGTTGTTCAAGTATTGGACAAAAATACCAACTCGTGACGGCTAGTGCAAAGGTGTTGTGAATAATTGTCCTGTTGCATTATTTAACTGAGGTAAAAATTAAAACGTTTGTAGCTATTCACAACATCATGTACCTCATTAAAATATTATAGTTGGTTGTACAAAAAGACGTTGCCACGTTGACGTCGCGGGAACAGGTACACTTACGGTTATATGCTACAACATAAGTGAGAATTTGGTCGAACACTGCAGCGACTGGCTGACTTCGATACGAAGTCTGCACTGATAAGGGGTGGTGCGGTGCCACGTCGCCGTCGGCCAGATGCTGCGAATAAACTGGGAGGCATGAATAGATAGTGAACTGATAGTGTTATCAAATATTTGTGTTGTCTGTCAAAATAATAAGGTGAGAGTGGGAGGAGTTGTCAATAATATTAGGAATCCTTACTGAAACTACAATAACGTAACTCAAGATGTAAAAAACGCCCAAAATCTTCCTTACATCGCGTGCGCTGCGTAAACTATTGTTGATAGAACAACAAAATGAAGATACACTCTCCCGACACTTTTTGTATTGTGTTTTGTAAAGCAGTTTTTCAGATCCATGTACAAATCGTGTCGCGATAGTAAAGACTAACTATTATAGTTATATCACAATGCACTACGGTTATGAAGTGGTTTATATTTTGGTCGTGAATACCGACATTGGGAATACCCTACATCAACTGTATCCAGGGCTAATTAATACATAACATAACATAGGGCTAATTAATGATGACGCTAATATTCTCATTTCGTGGTCGTGTCTCCCTTAGGGAAAAGTGGGAGGAGGACAAGTTCACTTGATGTCAAAAAATAACTGATATAACATTTCTTTTTTGACATAAAACGCGATATAGTTGAATTAAATGATGCAGTGAAAGCAGATTCATTAATTACGTCACAATTAGCCTTGAACGTAACTGATAAAACAGTGCTGATAATATGAATTTACTGAAAGACAACAACTAAATTGCATAGCATAATACCTATACTATTGTCGGTCATCGAAGTACCTATCTACTACATAGGTAGGTACGGCTATCTAAGATCGGTGTCCAAGCTAGCCAGAACAAACTGGCGAAAGTCAAAGCAATAAAAATAAATCGGGTTTTCCTTCCTGACGCTATAACTCCAGAACGCACGAACCGATTTCCACGGTTTTGCATTCGTTGGAAAGGTCTCGGGCTCCGTGAGGTTTATAGAAAAGAAAATTCAGGAAAAAATACAACAGTTAAGCGGGAAAATCATTTTCCACATCTGGTGGCGAAACGGGAGTTCGCCGGGTTTGCTAGTCATTTATAAACATTAATACATTAATAATGCGAAACCAGTGTTTTGGTGATGACTATTACGATGCAGGTTAACAATAGGTTTTAGTAAATAATTACCAATTTAAAGATAATATTGGTTGAAATATATCACCATAATTTTATTTTGTCTTGCCAGTGCAACACTGTTTTACATCGTGAAAGGCAAAGAAAAAGACCGTATTGGCCTCAACCTGAAACAGCGCATCATCACAGCCCTACTCGACGGCATGGAAGCCCATCTTGGCGATGATACCATGATGAGAAATGGGTGTCTAACATTGTGCCAATTCAAAATACCCACTGATGTTGTAAGTAGCCTGGTTCATGTTTTATTTATGTGTTATTCGATACACGTTGACGCAATGCCTGTAAAAAGTCAATGATATTCTGATTGTATTTCCTGATTTTTCAAGTCATTAGCATTATAATGGCTAGAAATATATTTGCAGAGAAACATTGTACCTAAATGTATAAATTACAGTTACTAAAAAAAAGTTAACAGTTACATTCCCAATATGCAATATGCCAGGTTATCATTAGCAGTGTGTCTTTTTAAAATCCAACTTTATTAGAAAGAGGACAACCTCATTATAAAGAAATACATATATTTTGAATAAATTAAAAAGAACATCGCTTGCAGTGGAGAGACTCAGACGTTTATTCTCAAACTATAAGTATTATGCTAGAACTCATACAAGCAGCCATGCACTAAGCACCTGCCACAGGCGGTAGAACGGCCTAACACTTACAAGGAGACCGGGCATACCTGGTAGGCAGTCCCCGTATCGCAAGACCGCGCTAGCCGTCAGGTTCCTTTGAAAAAATACAAAGTTATAAATCTGTAAACCTTCTTAAAACAATTGAATATTCAAATCTACTTATACTCATACCTTTAAATATTTTGATATTTTAGAAGTGGATATATTTTGTGACATTTGGGTAATTTTGAGACAACCTCATTTTATCGTCACTAATACTAATAAACAATTATATAAATCGTTAACAATAATTATCGTCACTTTCTATAGAAGTAGAAATATATGCTATTTAAGAAGTCGATAAAATGTCAGTCATCTATTTCCTACGTTTGCTCGTTACTTTTGAAAATAATTATTAATAAAATGAGTTTATGCCAAAGTTACGCAGTTGTCACAAAGTAGGTATTTAATTTTTTTAATGTTATTTAAGATTCATTGCTATTCTTCCAGTTGTTCGAGTATGAGCGCGTTGTCCAGATTCTTTTAAATGGGGTAGCCGATGTCAATCAAGAGGGATTCGTTCAACGCATCGCTATATACTTGTTAAACTCGTTGGCCTGTCAAGTCGATGGTAAACAAAAGCGGTTCTTGGGCAATCACGGTGCCATCGGCGTAAGTATCCAACTTAATATTTTTGTTGAGCTAAAACTGAGTATATTTATTTTGTCCCTGTTCCCTGTCCATTTTAAACTTTGTGGGCTAACAAATTAGTTGTACTTTGACTAGGTATTCTGTTGTTGCTTTCATTCTGCTACTCTAAGCTGCAGTTCAGCTACATTTATTTGGAATAATTTGATGTGGAATAATAATATGATGCATTTTTACTCTTTCTGATTTTATAATTAAGATAATAATGTATATATGTATAGCATAAGGTCGTTGTCGCTATGGGTCTTGATAATAACTTGTGAGAATTTCATAAATTCGTAGGGTATGATTACAATAATTATATTAACAAACATTACATTGCTGAGCGATATAATTAGTTGCCAATTCAATTTCTATAGTATATTTGAATTCATAAATTAGATAACTTTACTGAAAATAATTAATTACTAAAATTGAGAGGAGACTTGTCAAGTTTCGTGTGGACACATGATACGTAGCCAACTCCAACCTTTTCTGTTATATTTTACACTTTTTAAAAATAAAATAACTGAAAGAAGGATTTAATTTTAAATACCTACATGATAACTGCCATGCCACTAAAATCCCATGAAAAAAAAACATTACATAAAAATGGTTACCTACGTTATTCTAATTATTTAAAAGCTGAGCGATAAAAGTACAAATGCAATCCTTACTGCGGCGCATTGTCACATTTGGTAAATTTAATTAATTTGATAACTTCGTTTAAATTAAAAACTAAATAAATAACTACTATAAGTACTAACATTTGCGAGAGATCATTTTAAGGCATTTTGAGACATTTGAGTCTTTTTTACTTACATTTTACACATCGAAAGCTTTCCTTAGTAATAGACAAATCAATGTGCGAATTGTAATATTAAGTTTGTTGCTAAATTGCAATCATGTTCATATTTATAATGCGCATAGCTGGCGATCAATGGTCGGTACTTGAGCATATTATATTAAAAAGTTATACCAAACACATACAAGCGAGAGAAAAAATCATCAATGTACTGCATAAGTTGTAAGTCATCATACGTTTTTGTATAACTAAGTAAAAGCCAACGCCTATTGTGTTGCATAATCACAATCACTTACGATGTTAATTAAAAAAACAATATGCGACTTTCGTTCAGTCTCGTTGCCAATATTGTAAAATAGAATATTACACTGCGAAGTTCTGTTATAAAAAAAAATATTGTGCTCTTTTTAGCTAAAATTATGCTTGCGTGGTCAACGTGATACTTAGTCACGTTACAACTCAGGTGCCCTGCCTGTTAAATTTATTTATGATATTTATTATTCTGTCGTCCATCATTGTCCATTCTGTCACTTAATATTCCTAATACTTTATATTCACTGCGTAGATGAAATTTTGGGAGCGTGGTCTATCGTATAGTTCTGAAAAACAACTTCAAGGCGACCTCTATTTGTAACCAAGATGATGTTATTCAGTTTAAGTACTTTTTTTTCCCAATATTATTCCCAAAAACGGTGATAGATGTTTTATATTCAGCAATATTTGTTTATATGTCACGGAAAAGAACAGTATGAAAACGTGACTAAGTGCGTTTCGACTTCATGGCTATTAACCCTGCCTGTTGAATTTATTTATAATATTCATTATTCCTTCCTTCATCTGTATCCAATGTGTCACTTAATATTCCCAATACTTTATATTCTCTGCGTAGATGCTAATTTGTAAATGTTGCCGATCTGTATAATTCTGAAAAAACAACTTAAATGCGACCTCTCTTTGTGGCCAAATTGATGATTTATTTATTCCGGTTTTTTCCCATTGACGTCAACAGAGATGTTTTATATTCAGCTATATTTATGTCACTGGACAAAATAGTACAAAAAAATGAGACAGCGACTTGACTCGGCATAGGAATTGTTTTACAGTATAAATTTAACTTTTATTCTATTGTACTTTACCAGAAGCGAAAGTTAGTAACACTTTATGTAATTAAATAACATAAAGTCACCATAAAGTCATTCGTTCTTAGTTTGTCATAACATTCTGCATAGAGGAGTAGTCATACTCAGTGCAACCTGGACTACTAGTAGTAGAGTAGGGCTTTTGTATACAGTAGAAACCGTCGGTTATATTGACCAACCGTTTATTATGACGTATTCACACAGTTATATAAAATATTTTATAACTAAATCGAATATTTTGACTTCGACTTAGTCGGATATAATGACACGTTCCTTTATTATGACCCTTTAGAACCGTTTGTAATATATTGCATCCGGTTATACTGACCGACATGATCATCTAAAGGCGTCTGTCCCCTAGCTTTCGTGTTTATTTATTTTATTAAATAGATAAAAAGAGATGAATAAGCTCTTTTCTGTTTTTTTTTTAATTTGTTATTAGCAAGTGGTTTAGAGAATATGTTTTGTATGACGTTCGAATAATATGAGACGTTTGTCACTTCTCTTCTATGTCATTATAAGCGAATTTATACTGTGCTTATAGTACACATTAGGCTCGGTAGTCACTGCTATGCAAAGCGTAGACTGGCTGTGCTACGCTTTTGTAAAAAAGCAACCAATTCGCAAACCAAAGGCTTGATCCGTTCTATATAACTAAATAATACACTAAAATAGTAAATAAATATTATTATTTACTATTTTTCTACTCATGCTAGTGTACTTCTATTTCACTATTTTTATAATAATTGTCTAAGGCAGGCAGTGTATACAAGTATTATTGTATTCTTACAGAAAATGTTGAACCTCATATCTGACCGCTTGGAGCGTGGCATGTGCGACGACGTACTGGAGGTGGCGTGGTCTACTATGTGGAACGTTACTGATGAGACACCTCAAAACTGCCAGCGCTTTTTAGACAACCGTGGCATGGAATATTTCCTTGCCTGCCTCAAGGTAATTAACAAGAATTGCCTTGCGTACTTTTTATTACCCGACTACGGCTAAGGTCACGGCAGGTAATGTATGTATATAGGTTCATCTGTTCCCTTATAGCTCCTCAAATACTTATTAGAACTGAACAAATGAGGTATCGTTGAAGCGTCTTGATCGTCTACTGGTTAAAGGCTATATGACGTGTCACTGCGTTTAATGTGGCGCCCCGCAGCGGTCATAAAGTAATCTGTTATAAAATTAACTTCAAATAAATATGCCGTCAATTGAAACATTCAAATATGTATAAATTCTTAACTGTTACTTGCGATAAAATAACAAAAATAAAAAATTAAGTTTGAAACTAAAACATGTCTAATGAAATATCACGCTCTGAAAAGTATTGAACAAGACGAAATCAAGGCGTGGTCGGTATGCCACTTACTCTAAAAGACAACACTAATGTAAGGATACATTTGTTATTTACACACAAATCCACGGGCCATTAAATCAAAGCTATTGAGGTCTTCTACAAGAGACATTAATATAACGCCTGTTAGTTTGAAATAGCAACATGCCTATCTGGAAGTTCATCGTTTATTTTGTAAGGGGTTTCAACTCATGAAATTGCAAAACAAATATCACGCATAAATAAGTTAATAATATATATATATTAAGATTAGAGATAGATGTTCGAGTTGTTACAAAGCTCGTATACGATAAAATAAATAATAAATATCATAAAATAATCATGGATGTGATGTTGAAATCACGATGTAGGACTTGACGGTATCTCCCGTCCTAATTGAGCTGGGGAAGTACCTCCGCCCTAAAGAATACCGCGGCTAATAATAACCTTGTGTTGTGTCTCCGGCAGTCAGTAGGGTATCCAGAGCTCACTGGAAAGGCTTTGTGTTGAGTTTAAAGCTTGCACTTTGGAGTGCATTCATATCTGTACAATCGTATTATTCAGCGTGGGATTATAAAACCATGTCTCCTTTCTGTCATAGATATTCCCCGACAAGGAGGAATTGTTGCGCAACATGATGGGTCTGTTGGGCAACGTCGCAGAAGTGGCTGAACTGCGGCCTCAACTGATGAACAAGTTGTTCCTCTCAGTCTTTTATGAATTACTTGATTCATGCAGCGACGGCGTTGAGGTAACTATCACTACATAGTATTAAATAAAGTCGCGTTTTCTGTCCCTATTTTTCATGTCCCTTTGTATGCTTAAATCTTTAGAACTACGCAACGGATTTTGATGCGGTTTGTTTCAATAGATAGAATGGTTAAAGAGGAAGGTTTATATGTATATAACATCATGCTACGACTAACAGGTGCGGAGCAGGAATGAAAAATGTTGCAAAAACGGGGTGACGCAGACGAAGTCGCGTGGGTCAGCTTAGTACTAGATAATCTTGAATTAATATTTTTTTACGTTCTAATCGAATTGAAATCTTGAATTTGAGAATATATCGTTACTGAATCACACCCCTTAAGATGTTTAATCTAAAAGGTATATGTTGTTTTGTTAGGTGAGCTACAACGCGGCAGGTGTGCTTGCCCACATGGCGTCAGACGGACCCGACGCTTGGACAGTTGACGAGCCCCAGCGCGATATGGTACTCCAACGCGTAGCCACCGCGGTCGAACGCTGGGACTTACAAGCGGAGAGGAACATCAACTACCGCTCCTTCGAGCCCATTCTCAGCTTGCTGCATGCTCACCACACTCCCCAGTGCCAACATTGGGCTGTTTGGGCACTCGCCAACCTGACCACCGTGTATCGTTAGTATATTTATCGTTATTGGTATTTAAACTATTACTATCAGAGATATCGAAATATTTGCGATGATATTTGTTTCAATATTATAACATTGTTGCAAGCGCCATGTTGCTGATATATCAGAAACGCAGAACAATGCGATATCTTTAAAAATCAATAATTCCATTAAAATGCCACTTACATAAACTACAAAATTAAAAATAGTTTGGACTGGCATAATATAAATACCAGACAAAAAATATGTAACTGTATACCTGCGCTTCGAAAACAAGCTTCATAATTAAGTTTATTAATGAATCTAATTTAAAAAGATATATAAATAGTCTAATAGCTAAGAATTGAGCTATTTCGAAATAGAATCGTCATATTTAGACTAATTAAACATGTTTCAAGTCCATTGGGTTCGAACTCCATTGAGTTTTTAATTTAATGATCTAAACAGAATATATTATTTTGTTTAGCAAATGAACCGGTTTGAAACGCGGCCACAGTCTGAGAAAACTCCGGCACAAATACAGCAAGCTTTTTTTGTACACTACATTTATCATTAAATCAGTGTTTCATTATAAGGTTTTCTTATTCCCAGCCGACAAGTATTGCAACTTGGTAGAGTCGGAGGGTGGACTGAAGCTGCTGCACGAGTTGCTCGCGCACCCCACGCCCTACGAGCTGATCAAGCAGCTGGCCTGCGTCGTCATCAACAACTGCGCCAAGTACGCACTGCGCGACACCGGCTCACCCCCACTCGCCGACACACCGGACAATTAACTAATGGAGTTCTTTGAGGACATCGATCCTCATCTGCGTGAATAGCGCTTGTGTAGGATCTATTTGTGGGGCGCACTGTGCATACTCTGCACTGCGTCTACAATACTCTGGTCCGCACACTACTTCGGTTCGGTTTAATCGAATTTAAATTCAAACCGCCAACGCGTTCACGCAAGGACTTTGTGTTACACAAAAAAAAAACTTATAAAGTTTTATCGTAACCTAAGATATAGGAATCACTGTGTTAGTACAATAAGTAAATTATATGGGTGGCGTGTGCCAGTAATGTTAAGTGATGTTTTATCTAGTTATCTTTTAATATTTTAACTTGATTGTCAATACCGACGTGTATCGAGCTTAACCTTGCCTCGTCGTCCACCCGGCCCATACACCACTCTGCTGTAGTTACCTCCAACACGGAGACTCTATGCTAGCATAGTTAATATATTATTATTGATAAGATCCAATATAATTATACCTAACATATATTATGTTTATCGTTTAAAATTATGGTTCTAGCTTTATAGGAGTGTGTGTGATCTGCATTGTAAAATATATTTTTGACACAATCATATTTAATTATTCTAATCAGCTATCATTGAAATATTTATTTAGGCAAGGCAGCATTTTATGTGACTTTGGTTTGCTTAATTTATATCCTTATTCACGTGTACCTACGAATTATTTATGTTGAACACTTATAGAATATTTATGTCAATCTTTAGGTTACAAATAAATAGTACGTGTGAAAAAATAAATTAACATATTTTCTAGTTTTTAATGTTTAATGATTAACATTAACCTACCGAAAATAGGAATGTTATTTGTTTTGATGCATGTTTATATAAATATATCATTGTTTGTTGCATAAGCAATGAATAATTTTGTTTAAAACAAGTACCGCACGTAAGTCATATTACAGACTTACAAGTCGTTGCAGTACTATCTATTGTAAATATATATTTGAGCCGGTCCTCAAACCGCGAATTCTTCAGAGCAAAGTACGGACCTACGACATAGACCACGACAACCGTTCAAAAATGTTTCAACACTATTCAATGAACTGTAACATTTGACGCATTGCGTCTAATAAATAACTATCTCTAATTAAATATATATAATAATAGAATAGTCTTAGGTTGATATGACCCCGTTGGTGAAGCAGTAGTGCAGTACCTTCACATATTATTTGATATATCTACTTTTTTCAGAGGCTTTTCACTGTTCCAAATCTGTGTTTTACAACCGATTTTATTAAGAATTTAAAATGAATAAATCATGATAAATAGGTCCGTCCCGTTTCCAGAACATACGAGAAATATTATGACGCGTAGTTCTAGAGGGTGATACTAGTCCTGTCATTTTACACCTCGTTTACTCCAATAAACAAGTTGTAAACATGTTTGATACACAACTGGTTCAAGATTCATCAGAAGCTAAGACCTACTAGAACACAATTACTTGTTTTATACATGTATTGAGACTGTCTCAATCAATTTGTGAACAAATTCAAAACATTTGTGTTCACACCGAAGTTTGCGACATATTGCAACTTGTCAAATACATGTATAAACCTTGCTGTTAACGAGGGGTTAGTTGGTTACAAGTACGCAGAAAGTCGGCGGAAAGAACACTTAGATGTAACAACGTCGTCGCGTCGAATACGACAAAAAATACGTTTAAATTCTAAAATAAATATAAAGTTCTATGTTTAATATTATCATGAATAAAGTTATATATGTTTAATAATGTCGTGAATAAAGTTATATGTTTAATAATGTCGTGAATAAAGTTATATGTTTAATAATGTCGTGAATAAATTATATGCGGTTTTACGAAAAAAAAGCACCTTAAAGTAGGTGATTTTTACAGTTACGTTGCATGAAATATTGATAGATAGTATCTAGTTATTTATCGGTGTCTATCTATTTATTCGTAAATAAAATAATTCATTCGATTCGATGTTATATATAAGTTAATCGTTGTAATCAGTGTTTGTTCACACGGCACACGTTCGATTAATGTTCTCGTAGCTGCACCTCCCCCTACCGTTTACAGTTTAATAATTATGGTGTTTTCAATGTTACGTCGGTATCTGCAATAGAATAATTAAACAATAGTTCATTTATTATCGCATAGGTTTAAATTATATTTCGTACGTAGTATACACGTAACTGATCTAAAAGAACATTAGCGTTATCGTTAGCGTAAGAGGTGCCGGTTCCGTTTTCTATTCTAAGATATAAAATAACGGGAATTATCTGCGCAGTTAGATCAAAACCGAACACTTAACTTACATAATACCAATAAAAATAATATACACTATGCCAGTGTAATTCAAAAGGTAATTCAAATACCAACCACGACGCACGCGACTCGCCTCGCCTGTCTTTTTCCAAGGCCGTTTATCTTTGGTCTAAATTTCATCAAAATTGATCCAGTGGTATAGGCGTGAAAGCGTAACAGACATATACTTTCGCATTATAATATTAGTGTGCATATGGATACTATGTTCGCGTTGATTCCCGTTAACCTTATCCTAAAACGTAGAACGCGAAAGATTTTAGAAGTTCGTGTTGCATTGTGGGAACTTTGGAAGCATCCACTCTGCTTGATATCAACGACGATACAGAATGACACTAGTTATTTAAGAGGTGTAGTTAATATGTACTATTATTATAATCTGATTACAAAAGGGATGGTGACTATCTCTTTTTATTCTAAAAAAATATCAATGTGTAATGATATAATGAACAAATAGTTTTAAAATTAAAAATATTTGATTATGAAAATTAAATTTCTTGAACCGCGCAATAACAATCTACGCCGCGCCCAAAAACATTGTGCCGTCATTTTCATAGGGCATAGTGCAAATGCATCGCGTTTAACTCGATCTGTGTTCCATTTACAATGTATGATTCATATTATGTCATTTGAAATGTAATAAGAAATCAAAAATGTCATAAATTTGGAGTCAGATTTGGTTGTTTTTTATCTACTTTGGAAACTAAAAGTAATGAAAAGTCATAGTTTCAGTATAGTTAGGCAATATTTTATTTAACAATATAAAGTTTTATAGCAGATAAACTCGTCATCATCCTTATTGTTAATATAAAGGAATAGAACAAGGTATATCAAGCACGCGTCTGTGCTATTGAAGTGTCGAGTTGTCGAAATGTCGAGGTACTAGAAATGGTTATGCGAACCCTTGAAACGGGTTGTATAATTATATATATATAAGAATTTTGAATTTAAATTGTGTCCAATCAATCTATTCGTATATATTAAATGACAGTGTTTCTTATGGTGTTTAGACGATAGCGTTTAAATAATCATTCTTATATTAAATTTCTCTAGTATGTCTTATTCGGTCAATAAATGTTTGATGTCTTTTAATATAAATGTCAAATTTACGCAATTATAAAGTGTCATGTTGTATTTTATTAACTTGATCCTTGCGATCAAATTTTTATTCATAAAATATATCTTTATTAATCAGATGGTGTGTTAAAAGATAATAATCTGGACATTAAATTTTTGTTATTTACAATGTTCATAATATAATATGTTGGTTATGTATCAGTTCTAGAAAGTCTTACTTCTTTATGATTGTCGTTTTAGATATTACTATGTTATCAATAAATAAATAAATACATGTGTTTTTTGTTCAATCGCTTTACTCTTTTGCGGGTTTGATTTATACTTTAACTTTTTAATTCAACGGGATATTTTGGTGTTGTTACAAGCACCACAATCACGGTGTACTAACTACCGCCGAGCTTAGTTCCTGTTGAATTTAATAGTTAGTCTTTTGCGGGTGGTACAATTACCCCGGACAAATAACCCGGTATCACTCCAGTTAATACCGGGATAGACAAACCTACTTACCCTTATACTTCCACATCCCACCATAACCCGAACTATCACGTCACATTACTCACTGACTGGTAATCTTGACCACGTGTCTGGTAATCTTGACCACGTGTGAAATACTCATAGACCCATTTAGCCAAATTGATTCTGTAGATCCAGAGATTAGTGGCGCGGCTTCGATACCTGCTTTTTATGCATATTATACGCACATACACTCACGCTATTTGAGTCTGGTAGGTTGAATTAAATCTGGTAGGTTGAGTTGATTTAACACCCACATTACACCAATGATTGTAAGTATATAAAACAATGCACATCTTATTGGCGTATTTGCCTGCGTTAATTAAAAAATCACGTTTTTATTATAAATTATCTGAAATACTATGAATATTACTCCCGATTTGGAATGCCGATTAAACGAACAAGTTTCAGTAATTTGTACCTACACTTAGTACCACCATATTTTTTTATTAAATCGACCCACTGGGTAGGAAAGTTAGGTTAGTGAAACAACAAATTTAAATAACAATAATTCTGACTCAGCAAAAATATTATTTCTTTATTTGCACTTCAAGGCTGAATTCTGGATTAATACCTACATAATTGTAGGGGAGGGTCACAATTGTAGCATTTTGGGTCCACTAACACCCTGATTCGTCCAGTTATCTACCAGTAACCCTGTTTAATCAGTTCCAAGTAAAAGGAATAATGAGCCTAGGTATTACAGTATTCCGGTAAATAAGTAGGTATCCTAGATACTTATTTACCGGAATACCTAAGTAAGTTTATCGGTTTTCTGTAGCTACATATCTATAATATCTGTGGATCTAGGTCCACATTTAATCGTAATTGCGTAATTTTTTTAGGAATTTCTATGCAGAATTTCCTAAAAAAATGAGGTTAACTTTAGTCACGCTGTCACGCTCTATAAAACAGATAAATCAATTTACCTTGTGCTATATAATTGAAAGACTATTCTCTTCATTGATAGATATATTTATTTATTCATACTCATTAAACATTACATCAATTGGTATTATTTATATTTTATATAATAATTCCTGATGTGGTTGGTAATGGGTCGTACAGATTTCGGACATGTAGGTATTATCTAATAATACTGAGTACATAAACGCAATCTAACACAACAAACTGTAAGGATTTAGGATTAGGTACATCGGACACTTATTATTAGAGACATAATATTTTAACAACAACGATCTTAGTTATTCCTCACATCGATAGATAGACATCAAACATCAAGATTCAAAAACATTATTAGACAAGTAGATGAATGGGCAGCCATTTCCCAAAGAAACTTATACAAAGCAATATGTCGTAGGTAACTATTGTTTCCTTAACAGCAGCTCCAGTAGTGAAGTTTAATGGCCGTATTGACTAGCCTTATTCTTCTGATGTTCCCTCTGTAACAATTCAGTTTGTTCACGAGTAATACGTTTTCCAAATATAATTTCCATGAGCATGCTCGCTTCTTTGCGAGAAGTTTCGATTTCCTTCTTTTTGTTCAGCAATAATATTGCCAGCTGATCTTCAGTGGGTTCATTGACGAATGAACTCATGGTCTCGCCCACGGTTTCACCCTCGGCTTCATCCTCGACAACGCCACCAGCTTCGCCCGCAGCTTCGCCCGCAGCTTCGCCCTCAGCTTCGCCTGCAGCTTCACCTGCGCCTTCTCTTTCGCCCGCATTATTTCGATTTTGCGGAGGTCTCGGTTCTGACAGCCTGGCAAGGTGCTCCAATTTCTTCACAAACTCCCTTCGGCTCCGCCTATTTCGCTGTGTGTTTTGAGCCGCCTCTTTTTTTAAATGATTTAAATCAATCTCGCCAGTACGAACTCTTCTGATAATGCTGTCAGTAGCCACTATTTTGAGCTTCGACGCTTTCAAGCGGCGAGCATAATCAAACATATTGCGTATATTGTGGTGAAGTGGTGGAAAATCAAACTCGGGGTTGATTAACGTTAAAGTGATCATGTTGGCTCGAATTTCTTCTGCAACACGATCCACATCCATAATTTTTATGCAAATTCAATAATTCACCTGTTGTACCTGCGACAGTTACAGAGAAGAAATGGATCAGTTGTTTCCTCACTGCGAGAAATCAATACCTCTTTCCACTTTTTCAAATAGCACTAAGCATGCGCTAAACTGCCGAATCACTGTAGGTTGGTACTATACATATTTTATAATATACACTGGTAGCTACGTCCTGTCAATAAAACTTGAGTTATTTGAACTTTGACACAGATAGGTATATCATAGACTTCTATTGAATATTAATGGGCAACGCATGGTCCGCGGTTTCATTTTGGTGGTTTGATTTTAAATTGTAGCTTCCTTCATAAACGCAGTTGTGCGCATGCTCAGGGACACCTTTATCCCAACATTGACTTTTGCCCGGATAAAATGAGTAGGGGTTTTATAAATAGAATAGCTCAATACGCCCACCTCCGGTGATTTCAGTAGGTATGTATCTTGTAAAGTAGTAAGTAGGTAATCATAATAATGTGGGGTTCTAGAAGATTTTTACAGGGAAGGCAGCACGAGTGTCACGCCCATGCCCTGGTGTTACAAACGTTCATAGGCCACGATGACTAATTTTTATCAGGTGGGCCGTGTGCTTTTCTGCCACCTAAGGGATATAAAAAAGACAATAATAATAATAGAAGAGGCATATCGCTGAATATAATTAAGTCTGGAACAAGACTTTCAGTAAGAGCTTCGATTTTAGCTTCATAAAATGTTCCTCATGGTGGATTAACTTCACTTGAAGCTGTCTATAAGTTTTGTCTTTTTGAGAAAGATAAAGAATGAAACTCAAGACTAACAGCATTTCGCAAATGACAAGGCGCCAGATACAGAATGGCCAGAAAGACCTTCCAAGCGGCAATAAAGATGCCCAAAGCAGGAACTGTCAAAAACTGCTAGAGATATTGGAACGAGATCTTTGGGCGGCTTTATACCTTATGTGAAGAGGCAAGTTGCACCCTCGGGTCCCGCCGCAAGCCCAATATTTCCAGCCAAAGCTGCTCGGAGGAGTTGTTGCCTTCCAGAATCCAGCGCGCGATGATTCCGCCACCTCGATCGTGCCTAGTGAGGTTCTAGTTTTACCCTATGTCACTAGGGTAAAACTAGAGCTGGCGCTGTGTAGGAGTAAGGTTCAGAAAATCGCCCCGGGTCCCGACGGCATTCCAGGCCGAGGGTGGGTACCAGCTCTAGGGGAAACCATTTTGGAGCTCCGTCTCAGAGAGTTTCTTAGCTCATATCTGGAGGGAGGCCAGTTTTCAGAATTGTGGAAGATGAGGAAACTGGTCCACATTTGAAAGGCCCCGGCGGATTCGCTATCCGCCTACCGGCCCATAATGTTTCCCGAACAGGCGTGTAAGCGCTTTAAGTGTTCTCGCAAAGCGCCTTATAGAGCATCTTTTAAGGGTGGGGTCGTACCTAGCGGGTAACAAATATATGCCTTCCGTAGGGGGTGCTCCTCTGTGGAACTCTGGCGGGGGATCAGGACGTTCGGAGCGAGAAGATATTCGGGTCTACCGGAAATATTTTGCAAAAATTACACTATCCAAACTTTATCAATTTTTTTTATGACAATGTAAAATTGCAAATAATTTTGATAGGCACTTTTTTATTGCGTAAAATTTTTATTTGGCAGAATATTACTAAGTACCTATACCTAATTATGACAATTGATCTTTATTATTTATTACAGCAAATAAACTTTAGACAATAAACGTTTGTTCATACGACTGATAACTATATGCATAAGTATAATTAAATAATGCAATGATATTTTAATTTAATCATTTATGTAAGGTTACAATTCAATTACTAATTTCGATAGTGTAACTACGAAACGAAACTGTGCGCCGTAACTTGGATAGGTTAGGATAGAAGTCTGATTATTTTTTATAACCATCTAACACCAACATCAATTCAATGCCACTCCATGTACTTAAGTCCGAAACGGTTATTTGCGCGAAATGTGTTAATCCCATCGATATACCTATTTGACTAATAGAAATTGTTAAAAGATTAGTTCGTAGGTAAACAAGTTATTGTTTAAATTGTCACTACCTTAACACAACGTTAGCGTTACAATTAGTGAAGAGTTTTTTGCTAAGTTATAATTTGACAAATGTAATTAGGTACATAAGCGGATTTTTCTTGGGAAGTGAAAATTGGGCAATTTCTTTATGGTAAAACATAAGTACCTAACTCGTGCCAGAGATGTGTCTTGTATTAGGTATTTCATATCCGTCAACCAAAAACCTAAAGACATAACCACCTCCACCGGCTTTGACAGAGATGGTATCGGCCATCCATGGGGTTTAACGATTTTGATCAGAATGAAAAAGAACTAACAGCGTTTGAAAGGTTATTCACGATATACTTGTTCATGTGTTTTATTTTCATTTTTTATTTTGCTTTGCTACTGTTTTATTTTGCTACTGATATCTTCCACACAAGTGAAACCCAAACTCAAAATTGTGCAAATCATTACCTACATCTTTTTGACGACAGTGACAATTTTACTTAAACCACGGTAATACTATACATATACGGTCCACATTACCGTGTCCTGTACCACACGGTATTACCGTGTTTAAACTAAGGTAAAATACTCATATACGAGTACATTCCTACGGTAGGTCTTAGAGGCTACGGCAATGAGGTTGGTACCTGAATAGAGTGCAGGCGCTAATTCGGCCGCTTAATAGTTAGAATGAAAAGCAGGCGCAACTAAGATAGTAAAATGCTTAGGAGATAGGACAGGGCGTGGTTGGAGTCATATATCAAACCAGATCCCGGTTATCAAACAACTACGCACTACACTACGCAGTTTGCGAAATTAACTATTCAATAAGCAGTAGGTATAACACAATGAAAATCATCATATCCTTGTACTTATATTTATTGTTGTAGTAAACAAGTCGTGGGCAAAACAACAACAGTCGTCCAGGGCCGCAGGTGACGTAAAACCATTTAAATAAAACGCTACGCCATCCATCCCATTAACTTTATTACTTTTAATATTCATTACACGACTATCTGCATGGAATTGCAAGTAGGTAAATATTATTAACTCTGGCATTAATTTTTTTAAACCATCGGTAGTTTACTATCGAGTCAGCCTTACAATCGAGAGATCTCGGGTTCGAATCCCGAAGATGACACTACCGATTCGACCGCAATTTAAGTATGGGTATGGGTATGGGTGGTATGGGTATGTACGTAGGTATGTACGCGCTTAACTTCTTAACGACTCGACTGCATCAAATTGGATAATCCTTTTTTATGCTGTAATTGACAAGACAAAAGTTTGAATGCAAGAAAATTTGTGTGTTACAAATGCAGTAGTGTATATTGTAATGTTGCGGAAAGTGTAGCTATTAATAAATATTTTAACAGAAGTAAATGTAGCTATTTGGATGAAACCAGGTGATTAACTTATTTTTGTAGTTACGAATACGCACAGTCAACAGGAAATATACCTTGAGGGGAAATAACCTCATCGATAGATAATTACCTTAGGTTGATAAACTGTATTAAATAAAATTACGAGTAGGTATGCAGTAAAACATCACTATCACTACATAGTATAAAATAAAGTCGCGTTTTCTGTCCCTATTTTTCTTGTCCCTTTGTATGCTTAAATCTTCAAAACTATGCAACGGATTTTGTTTAATAGATAGAATGGTTAAAGAGGAAGGTTTATATGTATATAACATCATGCTACAACAAACAGGTGCGGAGCAGGAATGAAAAATGTTGCAAAAACGGGGTGACGCCGACGAAGTTGCGCGTGTCAGCTAGTGAAATATATACGAGTACCTTTTGATTTTATCTTCTTAGATTTTCAACACTACAACACCTGCACCGACGTAGTACCTACCTACGCGTGAGTATCAATAATAATTGATTTTAGTAATGCGTCGACGCAGGTAGGCGGAGCCTTGGGTAATAGCTAGATTGCAATATTCATTCAATGTGACATAAAATATTGATACCACTTAGTTCTCGACTAAGCCTATTTATAATATTTATACTGTTTGTTGATTGATGGCACTTATTTTAAACATGTAAACTTTTGAGAAAGCGCCAAGGCGAAACCGGTTATGTACAGTGTGTTATCAATAATGTCTTTACTATTTATGTAAGCGATAGTTTAAATTATAATTTATTTCATACCTAGAGTAGAGGTTCAATGAAACCCAATAAAGTTATCAATACCTATATTATACCTTGATCTGTGTATCTAAATTTGCCAACAAAATTAGGACAATTGTCGTCGACTGTGCGTTACCTATTTATACAGAAATTTATTTATTTTTCAGATAGTATGTATGTTGATTTTATAGAGTATCAACCCTATGGTATACGGGCCCCGTTGAACGGTGTCCATAGGACAACGTTCTCTAGCGTATGTGCAATTTATACAGCTAAGTTTACACACCATCATCGATTTTAATCCTAAACGATGTGCGTGCTTATATGTTAAGTAACGAGCGTCAACTAGTTACCTAAAATATAAGAAGATATGAGATATATTCATTGATTAATTTCATATATAATATATCATAATTGTGAATAGATAGGTACAATAAAGAATACTAAATGAACCACTTATTTTTTTTTCAAAAAGATGAAAGTATGTTTACCTCCAAATAAATGATTTTATCATGGAGAATTGAGTTCGGTCCTCCGTGGATTTTATAGACACCAGGATACTAGGTCAAGAATGAAAGTACACATTAGTACAACAAGTATGTTTATTTTTCGTAATATCTCATATTTTATAACAACATTTCTTATGCGTATAATTCATACCGATTTCCAATGCATGCAAAACAAATTAAACATCTCAAAGATAAAATAGCATAAATAAATTTTTAATCAGGCATTATGATTAGGAATATAATATTTTGTGCTCTACACAAGTGTACACGGTGTACATATTATTTATATATAACTTACTTTTACTTCATAAGTGCGCAAAGTTAAAAAAGGCACCACCCATTACTTCAGCGATAATGTGCAACCTTGGCGGTTTGTAGATTATCTAGCTACGTACATCTATATAATATTAACACAAACGGTACGAGTACAAGAAGACTCACGCGACGAACAGCGGCGCTGCACTGCTCGGTCAAACAACAATTAATCAAATATTATTATCATTTTGTTAGTTAGTACTATGTGTTATGATATTTTTTCACATTCAAGTAGTTATTTTAGTAAATCTAATCTGCACCTATATATGCAATAAATGAACTTGTTAAAAATAATGATATGTGGTTATTTGTATACAATTAAACTATTTTACATCAAAATAACAATTTTTAAATATCACATAATATTCGTAGAAATATTTCCCTACCTACGTTATAATATATTAATATCTTATTGTGGTCCTTTAAAACGCACTACCTCTATCACGTGCCTGTTATAAATATACTAGATTCTCTTTTTAGTTATTGTTATTTCACTATATTTAATGGAATACTAATATTGGCCTATTCGACATAACGTCGGTATTAATAAAATCGTTTACAGTCCTACGTAAAATGTAATTATTGAAGGTCAGTGATACATCGATTTAAGGCTTAGGCTCCAACGACACTCGAGATATATAGTGAGAATTAACTGCTCACTCAATACTTTCAGTAAAGTATCCCCACTGAATGTGTTGGTTGTGCCTTTAGCGGTGAAAATAAAAAGTATTATTATCTAGGTACAGCGTAGTGTAGTCAGCACCGACGCTTGCGCGCGGTAGTTAAGGCTGAAAATTTACACAGGATCAGTGACTGATTCCATCCGGGGAAAACAGTGCTGACTCGAAGATGACGTCATGTAAATTGATATGTAGTCAGTATAGCGGAGCCGCTTCAGGGTTGATTCCAACATTCGCGGCTGAATTGTCGGGTCAGCGCTGGCTTGTCCGAATGAGTCAGTACGTGACTCGGTGTAAATGAGTCTATATGAGGCACAAACTGAATAGACGGATTCGTACTGCGGGTTAACTGACACGTGGTGCGGCAGCGGGCTGGTGGAGGAGGCGCCACTGTTATTCGTTGAGCATGCAGGTGCGCATGAGAGCGTTGATCACGGAGTACGGGTCGCAGTTGGATGCCGGCCGGCGGTCTTCCAAGTAGCCCTTCTTCTCCTCGGCTACATTGCGCGGTATTCTGATGCTGCTCGTGCGGCTAGCGACACCTGCAAATTGAAAATTATATTAGCTTTTGCTCTGAGGCTGTCCGCTGCGTTAGACGACATCTAACAAGACGTTGATCGCGGATAGGTTTTTGAAGATAAGTGTCATCTCGATTAAAAATTGGAAAAAGTGAATGCCAGTAGTTCAGGTGGTCAGAGCGTTCTCCCTGCAATACTGATTGCGGACTGGTTGTGGGTTCTAGTTCCGTCTAGACAGTCAGTTTTTTCAATTTTAAATCGATCTGAAAAAGCATATTAATTAAATGCTGCAAAACCTTATTGAATAATTATCATCATGAATTAAGCGTTAATCACTGTTGTGGCCGAAGCCCTTTCATAATGAAAAAATAATGTTCACTCCAGGCGAAACCTGAACCAACATTATTTTTTCTGTTAGGAATTTATTTTTGGCATACCCATTTTTGTACAAAGTGCCGGATTGGCGGCAATAGCCTAGCCCTCTATTACGTGGGATCGAAAATCATACCTCTGGCGGTCAATAAATAAGTAAATTTGTGATAAATATGCCGTGTTCGGTATCAAATGAAAAAGCATAATTAGCAAATTTCAATCATGTTTAAATTAATTGCTTGCCCCAAATAATATCAATAAAAAATTTGAGGCTAAAGTAAAACCCGACTGGGTACCTACTAGGTACTAAAAATCACACTCTTAAAAAGTATTAAGTAAATAGGAAAATAATGAAAATATCAGGGATAGCCGTATTCGTATAGTATTTTCTTTAGAATGTATTTTTTTGTTATAGTTAGTAACTGGCACAAAACCATAGATATCTTTTGTAGAGCGTGATTTATCCTGCCTATTGGAAGGTTGAAGAAGATATTAGGTATAAAAACAAAACTTACCGGCGCTAAAGTCATTAATACTGGCAGTTTCGTGGAGGCCGGTCAACCGTCTCTCGTTGTCCTTGCCTCCGCGTGGATCATATACCTTGATATGCTTCATGTGCACTTTAGATAGCTTGTCAATAGCCTTTTCAATTTCACTGAAAAAAAAAGAAAGTCAACATTATAGATTATGTTTTAAAAAAGAGTACATTATTACAAACGCTTCCAGCTAATCTAAACTCTTTGCATTAGGAGTGGATTCACGTCAGTAGTGTCATCGACAAGATTCGATCCTAAGACCCATTGAACGTACGGTCGCCTCCTTAATCACTAAGCTACTGAGACTTAATTAGTATTGAGCGTATATTTTATTCCTATTTTTGTACAAAGTGCCCGATTGGCGTCAATAGGCTCGCCCCCAATTACGTGGGACCGAAAATCATAGTTTGCGAAATGTGGGCGTTTATTACACGTCTGCCTACCCCTTCGGGGATTACGGTCGTGAGCATATGTATGTATGTCATTCTACTGCATTAAAATGCATAAAGTTTGGTTGAGTAATTCTACCTTGAAACATATCGCCTCTTTGCTTCTATAATGTGTTATCTCGAAAACTGTGATTTTACAGGAGAGTGATTTTAAACTTACAAAATAAAACTGTGACAAAACTAATAACTTTTTTACTGTCGATCCTTAATTTATTATTTGATATAGTAAATAAACTATCGGAGTAGTTCTTAAAACCCTAGCAATTTGAAATTTTAACGTGGAATTAGCATCAATTTAAAAAAAGGGGAACATATATCACGTTTTTCTTGCAAATAATGAGTATTATGAGTGTTACAACCTGAGTTGTCACGTTGTTGATGATATTACGTTTCTTATGACATTGAGTTTTGCCACAAACAATCATTGTTGAAATAAAAACTTTTGGTTTCGAGAATATTTTTTTATTAGAAAGAGGGAAACTACAACCACACTTAATAATTAATTCTATAAAAATTAAAAACCAGAAACAAATTATTACTATAAATAATCACAATTGGTAGGCCTAATGAAAATCGCATTTGACTTCTATATTACAGCATATTTAGGTTAATATAAAATAGTTATACCTAAAAACAATCAGTCTTCGGCGATTGGCCACATTATTATTTTTATTATATTTAGTACCTATATAATACTGAAACAATAGACGGAACTATCTTGACTATTCAATAGTTTCTAAAAAATCTAACAATTATAACATTCATCATCATCATCCTTGCGTTAGTCCCGGTCGCATCCGAAGCCTTCGCCTCGGCGTCCGGGGTCTGCTTTCCGGCTTTTTCTCATCCACTTCGCACGGTCTTGCGCATTCATGGTGGTGAGTCCATTGGCACGCATGTCATCCTCTACGACGCCAAGCCGAACAAGCTTTTTTTTAGCTTGGGTCTATTCCTCCTACCGGGACCCGGTAGAGGTGTCATGGCCAGACATCTGTTACCCACGTAGCCGGGTGGTCGTCGCTGAACATGGCCGTACCAGCGAAGGCGACTCTCCTGCATTTTGTCTGCAATGTCATGGAAATGGAGGCGGACCCGGATGCGAGATGCGAATCCACCAGGGCGATGTCATCAGCATACATGAATACCCACGGGGGCTGCTCATATGAGTTTCTGATGCTATCCGACAGAGCGTGTAACACCACGCTGAGCAGGTACGGGCTAAGAACAGATCCTTGGTGTACTCCGAGGTTGATGGGGAGGGGGTTTGGGTCGCCAACAGCGGTCTGGACCGGAATTGTAGTACATTTTTCGGATAGTGTCAATATAGAACTCTGGAACCCGCAGTACCCACCAGATCACCGCGTGAGGAACACAGTCGAAATCCTTCTGCATGTCTACAAACAGACAGTGCAGTGGCGTATTCTTCGTTCTGTTTTTCTCCGCGACAATTATATCCTGTGCCGCTTTGACTCTGGAACGCGCCAACTTATAGATAAGCTTGCGCCCCTCAGGCGATTCCAACTTATCATAGAGGTTGTAAGTGGTCTCGTCTGGCTCTGGCTACAGCTTTCTTAGTGGCGCGCTTTGCTTCATTGTACGCGTCGCGGTGTTAGGGAGACCTGGACACTTGCTACTTTTTAAAGAGGGCTTGACAATAGCATTATAAGTGTTAGCAATTTCAAACAAAATACAAAATTAAAAAAATACTTAACCAACCAATATTTTACCTAATACAAATGTAACGGACTAGACTTAGTTAAAACATGAATACAAAATAGTCCTTTGAAAATAAGTAATCAAATTAGAATAAATCTACTTTTAAGTTAAGACAAAATTACAAAATTAAAAATCAATTATGATCTTACACAGTAATCAGAGATAGTCTTGGTATTATTTGGCGCAAATATTAATAATCAGTTTTCATATCAGCCTATATTTTTATAAAATCACCCCCGCTACGCTTAATGAAGAGTCGTTTTCTAAAAATAAGTTTTATTATTTTAAATATTTGCTAAGATTAGTAGTTTCTTATTAAACTAAGATACGGCAAATACACCACAAAGTATGATGTTCACATAATATAGTTACCTACACTTGTCACTTGTCTTACATCTAGATTTCATCTGAAAAATTTAAGTACCAACGGCTATTACTTTTAGTATTTACAACGGACTATATTAGAATATTCCTAAATAAATACATTTGTTTTTG
Source organism: Pelosia muscerda (assembly GCA_963691645.1). NCBI lineage: Eukaryota > Metazoa > Arthropoda > Insecta > Lepidoptera > Erebidae > Pelosia > Pelosia muscerda. Next base: position 11,561,589 of record OY829098.1, on the reverse strand, counting down.
TTCAAAAACGAAACATCTATAATTATCCATCGCTTGAATTTTAATTTGGAAAAAGTTTCATCACCTACAACATTACATCTTAAGTTAACTCCAAATAAAACATTCATACTTTCGACAGCAATGTGACATGTACGGTATATAACAATTAACATTCCACATTATTTTTCACTATTAATGTGTCACATCCATATATCACATTATTAAATTTAAAATCATAATTGAATTAAGACTTATCTTTACAATCAAAACGTGATAAATACATTATGTCACGTTTTCGCAGAAAATCAAGAGCTCCTTCCACTGTAAGTGCGTAGTGGTTACTGTTATGTTACGTTCTCGCAAAAATCCTTGATGCAGTAAGAGACAGTGCCATATTGTGATCTGACACAATGACGCTATCTCTTTCGCCCACAGATTCGCTATTTACCGCGTAAAAAATACCACGTTTTTTGAGAAAATAAAATCGATCACGGCGGTTTTAATTATCAAATAATAAAAAAAACGAAATTTCGGATATGTCACATTATAGAAGCAAAGAGGCGATATTATAAAGGTGCTTCCATACAAGAGTTATAAATGTTGGTAAACGTTAAATAATATTATTTTTAATAACATTCAGCGACATGATAACACTAATGATTGATGTATGCAAAGCTTTCATAATCACTGAAACCTATTTGTCATTATTTATTATATAATATTATGTATTATTTATTATTGTTATTTACATAAGTTATATATTATGTGCATATCCTCAATAAATGTTTCTTATTCTTTATTTCCTTTCTTATCAAGAAGATATTTAATAACTTATGCAGCAAAATAAAATAATAGCCATGTTGGTATTGACATTTAAAGTTGATATCTCTGACATTTGGTGCGTATTCCAATTTCTTTTTGGAACGCTTTCTAATTTCTTTGATTTTATTGTAAATTCGTATTGAAAGACAATGTCTGTGAGACTTAAAAATAATATAAAATGATTTTGCGTGCCAGCATGGTCGGCTGAAAAGGATTTAGGTATCTTTATTTGTGTCATTTTTATATACCTACCTTTGGTCAGCAAACAAATTATTTTTCAATTCTATTCTTATGATTATTTATCTCGTTTATGAAATTTTTAACATAAAAGTATGTGAAGGCACTTTAAAAACGTTCGTTTCAATAATAATGAAATAAATCATAGTGTAATATGAGATACAAACATAAAATAGTACGCACACCAAGTCATGAATTACGTAAAACGCATTTATGAACGTGACACGATACATTTCTAGTACCTACGCACCTACAGTACTGATAACGCATGTGAATTCAACGCCATTGTATACCCGTTGCACAATAAGCTAAATGAAACATGACAATTAGGAAGGAACCGTACTTCTGTAAATTAATTTTGTAAGTACATACATACCTTGTACACACAATTTATGAGTCACCATCTAAGTGATTACCCCGATAGCACCTAAAGCGGCCCAGAGCCCGCTCTTCTAGAGATTCCTACTACCTAACAGGTAATATTGATTTATTTTTGACTTATGAAGCCTAAATTCCCCTCCGGCCACCATGGCAACTGAGTTTGGCAACCAGTTGCTAAAAAGTATTTGATATTCTTGTTACTCAACTAGTTGCCAAAGACGAATGTTGATTTTTGATACACACCTATAATATTTTTTTTTCATTCTCTTTAATATCTCTGCCTATCCCTTCGGGGATTAGGGGCATGAGCATAATGTATGTATTAATAGTAGATAACAGTGCCCATGTATGACATTTTTATTTAATGATTTTCATAGAGTTGTTACACCGTGAAAATCTACTATCAAGTCAATCCAGATATCACTGGTCAATCCAGACTAATTAGACATAACTGATTCTAGTTTCATACATCATACCTACATAAAATCGCGCCTGTTTCCAATAGGGGTAGGTATTTCTGAGAGTTTAGTTTAGTTCTAGTTTCAGGTATCGTCAATAGGCTCACCTCCATTTACGTGGAGCCGAAAACAATGGTTGACGACATGTGGGTGTTAATTCACCCCTGACTACTCCGGAGTTAAAAAGGGGTGGGCATTATGTATGTAGTTTTAAGTAGATAAATAGGTACGGAAAATAATCTGAATAATATTCATACACAATTATGTATTGTTATTTACATATAAATAACAATTAGCTACAAACTATGTACTTAGTTGCAAATGTGAGCTAGTACGAAATTTAATTAAAGTATTTTTGTAATAGTCAGAAACTTTTTGCAAATGATTCTAAAATGGTGACTGCCTTGACGGTCTTCTATAATGTTGATCCACGAGACCGGGATTATAAGAGGCATTTATAATTTTTGTTTTAAAATGAAACTCTCAGAAATACCTACTGAAATGATTGAGCTATTGGTGAAATGATCTCATCCGTTATCATAATCTTAATGCATGCATGTTGCATTTCGTTCCAATATAGGTGCGTAGTTATGTACGTTACGTAATTAAGTAGGTAGGTACAGGCTTATTGTTTGTTTTATAGTTTTGAATTATTCACTTTCATTTTTATTTCAAATTATATCACTACATAGTATAAAACAAAGTCGCGTTCTCTGTCCTTATATACCCATATCCTTATGTCCCTTTGTATGCTTAAATGTTTAAAACTACGCAACGAATTTTGATGTGTTTTTTTAATAGATAGAGTGATTGAAAGGTATATATGTACATATATAATATCATACTACAGCCAGAGCAGAGGTGCAGCAGAGCAAAAGTGAAAAATTTTCAACAGCTAATTTACTTTAATTAATAATTCAACGTGAAACTAATTAATATAATTATGTAAATACATAAAAAAATGATTTTTTACATTTTGCGTTTTGGCTGTTTAGCGTGATTGTTCGTGCCCATCACGGTCCAATTTGCGCGGTCGCGAGCATAAAAAATAATTTATCAGCACGGTGCGCAACATTTTTAAGAAGCTTATCGAACTTTTCAACAAACAATTTATGAGCAAGGGTGTTGAAAATATAGTTCTATTACTCGGAAGTGTGTTGAAAACGTCGTATGACACACGTGAGGTTTGGTCATTACACTCTGGGTTTTCGTGTGTAATGACTTGTATCATAAATAACTAAAGTAGGTAATACTTACATGATGCCATTCTCGTCTCTCATCTTCTTTGTTGAGAAATTGGTGTGAGCTCCAGAGCCGTTCCAATCCTGTACTGGTTTAGGATCGAAAGTGACAATGACTCCGTACTCTTCTGCTAGTCTGTGCAGAATATATCTGGCAATCCAGAGATCGTCGCCGGCGGTCACTCCTACTGATGGCCCTACTTGGAACTCCCATTGAGATGGCATAACCTCGGCATTGGTACCAGAAAGTGGTACACCAGCGTACAAGCAGCATCTGTAAATAATTTTGTCCGCTATGAGCACTGGTAAATGACCTTAGGATGTTAGTGAATATGAATAATGACATTCAACTCAGTCTGATTAGAATCTAATTATAACTACGTTTTTTTTAAGACCTAGTTAAATAAGAGATACTGATATGATTTAGTAATATGCGTACCTGTAATGAGCCTCGATAAGATCTCTGGCGAAAACTTTATTAGCACCGACGCCACAGTAGTAGGGTCCTTGTGGTGGAGGGCAACCGCCTGGCGGCCAACCGAAGGGCCTCAGGTCCGAGTCTAGTAAAATGTACTCCTGCTCGATACCGAACCACGGCTCATCATCTTTGCATTTCTCGTATGCTTCCAGACATTTGATCCGATGATTGCTCTCTGTTATTGAAATAAATCGAAATAAATAAATATTGTAGGGCAATCCACACAAAGGCACCAAGGCCCATGGTGTGCATAATTTAACTAGCTTGAGTTATATGTGCTAGAATGTTGATAAATATACTTAGATGCATTTTTTGAAAACCAATTCATTTTATACAATAGAAATATCCAGACTAATGCAAGTATTCATATTCACGCATACAAATATTTGCACCTGCATCTCCTGCAGTCGCGTTCACTACGCCACAGAGTTCAAAGAAATATTTCTAATTTTAATACTTTAAAGCGATTACTTGAGTTATAGCGTACCTATATATTTACTACGTATAGCTCTGAAGTGGAAGGAAGAAGATAGTTTGCGGAACAAAAAAGGTAAGTCGATTAAAATAAAAATGGCATTACGGCTATTAACATTGGAGAAGCAGCTTCTCCGAATCATTAAATATTTCAAGTCGGAAATTCAACTTCAAATGAAAAGTGAAGCACTCACCTGTAGGTTCCATGTTGTATTTGTAGGTATCGCACATCACAAGAATGTGGTTGCCACGTCTAAATGGATCCTTGTAGATGGCCCGAGGATACAAGAATGTATCAGAGTTGTGGCCATCTGACTGGCCAGTTGAACTTCCATCGAAGTTCCAAATCGGTAGCTCTGTAAACATAAACACGATTATGTTGCACGTATACAATTTAAAAATCTGCACAGTCTTAATAATTTAGTATGTTGAGGCTACAGTCGCTACAGTAATTACTCATATAAATAATTTATTGTGTATAACTACTTTCAAATGAACTAGGTACTGAGTGAAATCTATTGTAACATTTCTACGTCTGCCGAGTATCGTTATTGGTTTGAAACCTTTCAAGTTTTCATTAAAAACGTCGACACACTCTTCTCCCCATTGTCGTGCATTGCAGCGTACTTGGTAGGTACTGTCCAAGTCCTTAGGGAAGAAGTGAGGCGGCAAGTATTTATTGGCATGACCATATCTCAGATGTCGCTCGGCCTCATGCAAAACCTTCATATTCATTGTTTCCAGTATCAATGTAAGTTTATCTAAAGAAACAAAAATGTTATTACCTATCTACTTACTACCTTATAATTGTGCAGCTAAGCACATAGAAAACACGTATTTTGGAAAACGGCATGCTGTTTACATAACATATTAACACATTCTCGTCTCACTGAAGGCCGTACAATTTACCTATTACTGTGTTAATTACCATAGCTAATGAGGATGTAATAAAACCGGACCCGCTTCAATGTAGGTATGTGTCATGTTTCATCAAGTTATGTTTATGAATCAATTTTGTGAATTCGTTGCAAACGTTCACCGACCTTAGAATTTCACAATTCGAGTTAATGTCTAACAATTATTATGAACCTGTATGTAATATACGTAATTTTGTGTAAATTACCCTGAAATTAAATGCAATTCCTTTTTGTTTTAGAATAAAAAATACTAACCTTTTGGTACTTTGGGTATGAAATTCAATGTACGGTCTTTGCACCGCAGGTGTTCGCCAGTTCCGTCGATCCACACGTATGTAGCGAGAATTCTGTCCGCCGGCAACGGAAGGTCGTTGTATCTCCCGAGTAGAGTCTTAGATAAGACTGCATTGGGAGAATTAGTAAGCACCGGCCCCGACAAGATCTTCGGGTTGTCTGTCAATTAAAATTATTATAATGATTAGCGCGTTCTAATTAATGATAACTATCGCTACGTATGACAAGTAATATAACTTCACACCAGGTCTACGATCTGTTATAATAATTGGAGTGTTCAAAACATTGTCATTGGCTTGCATGGTCTGTTTATTTATCAAAGTAATAATAGGTTGCCTTATTTGGATTTCCTGTGAAACCTGAATTTAATCTTTCTGATCTGGCAGTACTGGTTCATTACTGGATCACCGTAAACTACTCTATAAATACATTTTCACAAAAATTTATCTCGAATTATACAAGTATTTATGACATGCACTTGTCAACGATGACTTAAAATGTCTATTACGATATTGCGATGCAATCTCTAATGCAATGATGCAATCCCGTTCAACGACAATTCGGAAATGAATTGTCTATTTCTGAATTATCTTAATTATTTTATTATTTAAAGCGCGCAGACAAAGTGTATATCTATTTTTGTGATTAGTTCGGTTAGATATTTATATACAACTCTATTAATATCCATAAGGACAACCGCACATGCAGGTTGGTGCACCTGCTGAACAACTGTTGCACTGTCAACGTTCGCAGTGACCGCTTATCAAGTGGGTCGTAGACTTCTTATCACTAAGGTGATAAAAATCTTTCGTAAGGTAAAGGTCAGGTGGTTCTAAAATTCATTAAAATGAATTTAACAATTTCACAATACGGTAAGAAAGTTTATGTACGCTGAAAAAGGGGGAATTCCTATGGCAAGTGAAAATCAGGGGATTCCTTGGATGAGTAGAATCTGGGGAATCCCTAGGTATAGTAATATGTGCTCATTGCAAAGAGTAGAAAAAATGTGTCAGCGCGTTATACTTTTCGTAACAGTACCTAATGGGTTGGTTTGACTGTAAAGGCTTAGTGCCTCTCTAGTCTTGCCTTGTAAGTCAGATTACACCATTAGTCAGAGCGGACCCGGATAACTAGACGTCAATAAATGTATCAAGTTGAGCCGGATTTCTCTACATTTTTTAAAGTCAGACTGTATTTCTTTGCATTCAATAAACTTTCCCTCAAGGTGAGTTTACCTGGCGGGGGAATAAAAATAAAGTCTATGTGATATTCCAGGCTCTAATCTCTCCTTCGCGCATGGAAAAAAAAATAAAAAGGCCCTAATCTCTCCGTGTACCAAATTTCAGCCAGATCCTTACAGAAGTTAGTAGGTAACAAACATCTTCACCAATATTATAGGAGGATGTTATATTAGTATGATAAAAGTATCTTGCTACCGTAATTTTATTTCTGCACCAAAGTAACTTCCATTCATAAAATGTATCCTTGACCTTGGTGCGATTTTTGTTCATAAATGTTACATTTTATTTTAACATTTCATTTTTGGACACCTGCTACATATTATTATTAATCAAAAAAATTAAAAATATTAACTAATATTGAATACAAGCTGCACGCCCTGAATTCGCAAAGAATATTGTTCGACTCTCCAGAAGCTTTTCTATAATACAAACCTTGTCCAATAAAACAAGATTGATCTAAATTGGTACAATCGTTCGGAAGTTATGAGCGCATTAATAAAGTACATGCACTTAAACTCAACTCACCTTCTATTTTGGAATTCGTCTTGGAATGTGAATTGTCAGACATCTTTGCGGATTATGAAACAGTGTATCTGAAAAAGAAAGAGATATCTATTATAATCATTGATAAACAACACTTACGTTACTAAAATAGAAGAAATAAAATAGCAAAGTAATGGTGAAGTAGGATAGCAAATCCTGCTAATTGTCAACCATTCTTAACTGAGATTAAAAAAAATATCCTTGATTTTAGTCTATATTTATTATTTATGGTATACCTATTTTATACAGAATATTTATACCATGTTTTAGTTACTATATTTTAGAATAAATAATTCAAGTGTAAGTAATGTAACATAACTAATAATAATAATAATAATATTCTAATAATAATATTCTAGGACAATCTACACAACGTCACCTAGACCCATGGTAAGCATAGCTTAACTAGCTTGTGTTACGGGTTCTAGAATGCGGATAAACATACTTAAATACATTTTTTTTTTGTAATTACATACATATTATACATAGAAACACCCAGACCAATGCAGATATTCATGTTTCATGCACACAAATATTTGCACTGAGCGGGAATCGAACCTAAAAGTGTAACTAGTAGTAGTGTAGTCTAACTCAAGTGTATTTTAAAGATACCCAGTGCATAGACACTAGACAGTATTAATAATAAGTGCTTAAAAAGTTACGTAATAATAGTGAATAATCGGAATAATCACTGTTATTATGAAATAACTGTTTATGTTTTTATAATAAGAAAGGCCAGGTGAAGGGCACACGCAAACGGCGGCGTGCACGATTGAAAAAAAATATGAATATAGAATAGCCCCAACACCAGGACTCTATAGAAAGTGCAATGACGCTGTCTTCTTAATAGGAAATTCCAAATTTCACATATTGTATACCTATGTCAGAAGACCAAATTTCACATATTGTATACCTATGTTAGAAGACCAAATTTTACATATTGTATACCTATGTCAGAAGACCAAATTTTAACAGTGTAAGTACCTACATTGCATTTGCATCTTTTTTGTTCAAGTGTAAGGTACACCTAAACAAAAATTGACACTGGATGTTAATAAGGCTGATATATTTATTTATATTACTACGCATTTACAATAAAATTAATAATAATATTATTAAATATCGATATTCGTCTCTTATATCTACATTTCCTTTATATATTATCCTTGACATTTTGATACAAAACTTACGAATGCCCACCTGTTATGTATAACGAAACCAGTAGTATACTATATGCAAATAAATAATCACAATAATATGCGAATTTAACTGTCCGTTTGTCCGGTCTGATTAAATATAAACGTCACTAAAGAAATTGAGATCGATAGAGATTCTAGACATTTGTTATCGTTATTCGGAGCAATACTCGTAACTAACTGAGTTATGGGTTTCAGTTATGAGTAGGTTGGGATTATTTCTCCCTGGTCTAACTACCGGCAGCTAGGTTCCTGCATTTTTAAAATATGATTTTATATTCAGTAAAATACTTAAAAATTCATATAAAATTAAAAAAAATATGATAATAATAATATCGGATATACTATTTTCTTGATTTTGTCCCTTTGTTCATTAAATTAGAAAAAAGTATTAAAGATATTTTTCTTCAATTTTCTTTTTTGTTTATAATTATGATATTGTGCTCCGCTTACTATCCAAGTATTCTCGGTAGGTATATGCTTTATGACTTGGTGTATTGATTATGATTTGCAGTCGAGATTTATTTTTTTTAAATTAGGTGTGCTTTAAAAAGTTGCGCGTGTTTGATTATCAGTTATGGATCTTAGTGATGCCAATGATTTTGTTACACGTAGAAGTCTGATAGTATAGTAAGTACATATGTGTACAATATACTCGTACATAGAAATAATTGATTTATATATGTAACTTCAGTACCCATTAAGTACTGAACCTGCAACAGTTCAATGAATGTTATGTCGATTAAATAGACTATTATACACATACTGTTGCTTTGTGTAAAAAAAATAATTAAGAAAAACAAAAAACCCGACTGCGTAAACCAAAGAACTAAAAAGAAAGAAACAAGCCCAGGAGTTAAGATTTCATACAATACTCACAGTCGGGGCCCATTTAAATTTTACCAATCACATCTTCCTAAGGGGCCCCGACTGTGAGTATTGTATGAAATCTTAACTCCTGGGCTTGTTTCTTTCTTTTTAGTTCTTTGGTTTACGCAGTCGGGTTTTTTGTTTTTCTTAATTATTTTTTTATTTTATACTTTTAAGTTACGATTCATTTGCAAGTTATTTTTTTATCAAAATATTATTTTTGTTTGTATATCGTTTATCCTTGAAGTAAGAAAATTTGCGAGAATGAATGTTTTGTTAAACAACTTTAAATCGTTATAAATCCTAAACTATTAGTTAAAATGAAAAATGGTAAAAGGAACCTAAAAATGATTTTGAAATACCTATTCAACGACACCCCACTTGACATAGTTCGTCGAATTTATTTTTTTTCATTTTGACAATATGGCGTCTGGTTGTCGCTGTGGTGATTTTTGATTACTGTCATGTCTTTAGTGACACTCGCAAGGTTAAGACGAATCGATTGACGTATGAATCATCAAAATCGGCCTACGCGTTTAGCCTCTAGAACGCCACATAGAAACAAACATACATACATACATACATACATAGACTGATAAACACAATACCCTCCTTTGCGTCGCGCAGTCGGGTAAAAAAAGGTATTGCATTTTGAAAGTTGCATGATCAAGTTCAACCTACAAAAGAAGAACACTCTCTGAATATCTTATTGCCGTATGACGCAATTTATCAGCGTCAGGCACATGATGCACGCGTGTTCTTCTTGAGGAAAATATCTATTAGTACTACGTCAACGGTTTATGGTTTACCTGTAAGTACATAAGTACGTCAATTAAACAGTCAAACCCTCGACATTTTAACAGTCGCTGTTTCACTAAATCGATTGGCGCGTTGCCCGTATGCTGTTGAGGGAGCAAGTGAGCGCACATGTACTCACGAGGCACTAACAGTTCTCACGCAGTGCTGTTGCTATTATAGTGCGCGTGTAGACAGTCAATGTTTATATTGCAATCGATTGTCGCGATAATGGATCAAGATCCTCAATCCAAGGGCAGTAACCGTAAATGTCAATAAATCCAGTAATTTCGCATACAATATTTGAAATTACTAAATTACGGACATTGTATCCTTCACATACCTTGGACCCCGCGTTATCATCCAAGGTAAGTGACGAGCGAAGCTGGAGAAGGACCAGCGTGAACAGGATTAGATTTCAAGGTGGGCAAAGCCGCAAGGTATCAACTAGTATTATATAGAACCAATGTATCAATACCGTTTATTCAGTTTATGCACATACACATTACCTAGATTAGACCGGGCCTAACTCAAGGACGATAATGATGATTAGCAGTGAATTCACGATGTTAACTTGAACCCTTCGTGATTACTAATACAACGCCTTAGCCATTACGTACACTATCGTCGCTTTTTATAAAGCGTATAGCGTACACATTACCAAACAAGGAACATACCTAAGTACAGTTACCTTACGCAGAAGATGGCAATTAGTGTATGTTTCCCATCCTACATATATGAAGTTTATTGCCCAGCACTATTACAGATTAGTTCAATAATGAAATGCTTGACTAATTCCTATTAACAATTCGGTCATAAATGAATAAATAATGAGGCTGTGTTACGACGACGTGCTCGTATCTAAATATACATCTAATTATTCGTAAATTTATACGAAACGATAAGGAACTAATTGACAGATTGGTAACGATCTTGTGCTTTATTTAATTAAGACGAAATTTAGCAAAAACGAATACAAAGAAAGATGATCTATAGATACTACTATTATTATCCTAAATGATAACATGAAGTACTGACTTCTTTTGGGGGTACTATTAATCGAGAAGTGGACGTTGGGCTTCAAGATGAAAGCTTCGGACACGACCGGTAACAAGATATTTTATCATTTTAAGGATCACTATTCACTATAGACCACTATCTCAGCTTTTTTTATCGTGCGCAGAATCCCCACGGATTCTACCTCCCGTAACCGGTGGAGGTGATTATGTCGGAGTCGAACCGACCAAAACGCACGCCGTCTATGGGTCTTTGATTCCCGGAAGTGCGAATATACAAGACATATCTCTTGCACCCCGGCAGACCCGGGGACATCTCTTTTGAGAAGACCCCCTTCCCCCAATGATGTGAACCATGGTATCTCCATCTAGCTCTCAGATATGGGGATACGCACTTTGCGCTACCGTCGCGGCCTGTTTCTGCTAGGGTGACAGGTAGGTCCACCTGTCACCTCCAGGTCCGCGGAGGATGGCGGACGGAGGTCTTTCTGCGACCTCCGACGTTCGAGTCGCCTCCGCTGATTTGATGATATGTCCACGATAAAACTGGGATACCTTGGTTCTGTCATAGAAATGTTCAAACATCATCTTACTAATGAAACGGAGGCTACATTGGAAATATACTCTTCGAATTATAAATAAAACTTAACCTTCCAGTATCTAACCCAGGAAGAGTAGAAACTCTTGCATTAGAGATTCCATCACGTATAGGTATCGTGTGAACCAACTAAGAGCCCCAACATTGTACGTAGTACTTATTACTTCCATGGCCCCAACAAAAACATTCGCCTACAAATTAATAGAAGTAAAAGTATTGGCCAGGTGTCATTGACAGGTGTTAAAATATTGAGTCAGTAACCTATTGCTATTTGAAAAACGTATTTGTAAATAATGTGTAATGTAACTATTGTGATAGTCTTCCAGATCGAGGCTTTTTTCATTTAAGATTTTGTAACGAATTAAGAAGAACCTCGTATAAGTAATAATTAAATGTGCAACTTGGTGGTGTTTTAAACGATCATTTGGAATAAGGCGAATGCCTAAAAAGCCGTGCGAAGTTGGGTCGAAAGTTGGGTCGAATACAACGATGATGATGAATACTCGAAGTTATAGGGAGCCGCCTATTTGAACGCGTGGGTGCCAACGAGAATAATGTATGACTTCTGTCACTTTTGTCTTCATACTTTTGACATTGTTATTGCATTGAGATAATAAATTATCTACCTCAATAACAAATATAAGTTCGTTGAGCTATCTTCTTTGTGTTAGTTCTACTAGATAGATTTTTTTCGAAGACTGTGGAAGGAATAATAAATAATAGTTCGTACGATATATAATAATATAATATTATTTTTAGTTCATTAAAACATTTCACTAAAAAAGAGGAATTAGCGAACGATGTCAGCGGGGTGCTTTATCAGAAGTATCCGAATACGAAGAAATTAAACAATTATAAAGCAAGGACATAATAAGTCTTTCGATAATTACAAGGGAATAATAAGGCTTTCACTAGAGCCGGGATCCGGGGTATATTATAGAGTGACTTGCAAATGTAATGTGGTAATACCATATCAATGATCTTCATTTATGTAGTATTCGGTTCATCGGCTTTAGCCAAAATACATTCCATTATAATGACCGTTTGAAGCCAAAATGAATTCCAATTTGGCTACGGATTACAATAGCTATTGTATTGCCAACTGTAGTTTACGATATAAGATGTTGCATATATGTCAATTGATCACTTCCCATGATGTCGGTCGTGTGTTTGCATGCCACTTTTTTGTGTAAAACAAAACATCCCGGAGGGTCGCTTTCGCTGGAGGCTATGTCCAGCGGCAATCGCCAGGTTTCAAGGCACGTCACGTGAATAACAAGTGTCAGGCAATGCCGCCTAGACTGTTGGACTCCGGTCGTTGAGGGAAATACTTTCTATAATGATTGTCCAAGACGCTTTCCGATTTTTCCTTCTCCATTTCATGTCTCGATTATGAATATATCTTTGCAACTAGCTTATGTTCGTTTTTAAAAGATCTACATAGTTTTGAGTACCTTTCTAGAGTGTAATCGCTGGTCATTTAAAAACAAAACAATTTTAGGACAATTCTAACAATATAACAATTTTGATTTTTATTTCAACCACAGTATGCATCTGGCCTTTCTCATACCAAGAAAAAATGCTGACACTCTTGAATTGAAGGAATACGTTATGAGACACAGTAGGCATTTTTTCATACAGTATAGAAGCCAGTTGACCTCACTTCTTTTCTCTCACATTTGGTATAAACTCATAGTCCTTAGTAGACGTCTGGTTTGAAAACATTTAGTTACAAAAATTAATTGAATGTTTGAATGACTTTTGTTGAACTTTGTTCATAAGTTGATTTATTAATTAGTTCCGCAAAATGTATGTTATGCACTACATAAATAGTCGTTGAGATATGTTTCAGAATCAGGACATGTTATTGCACTCTTACAATGAGTATTGTTTGTGTTATTTTAATCATTCTATTATTACATGTAATAAGTACGTAGATAATTATGTTCTCATTTTATGTTTATTGCCTTATCAAGTATTTATCGACAGTGTAATGGTTTTTCGAAGTGTATCTATGTCGCTTCCTGACTGCCTTTATTTACGGTACATGATTCATATTTTTGTCACGACGCACGACGGTGTACTGTTGTCAGGTAAAAAACTATAACAAACTAATTCTTTGTCATGCAAAGGATCAAGTCAGTGCGTGACATTTGACTGATTAGCAGTTTCTCATTAGCATTGTCATATTGCTGTGAAGAGTAGTACGCGCTCGTCATGTTACAATTTAATTTACGTGGCCATATTTGAACAGTTCTGATACAAAGGCGCGACCGACTTCAAATTGTTTTGTTCCACTTGATGTATTTGAGGAAAGATGTGAGGACCTTCACGAGGGCATTGACGTTTGACTCAAATAGTTTTGAACATATATATTGTACTCAAGGGTGAAAAAAGTAGGTATGAGTAGAATTAGTGTAAAAGAATTCTGAAGGTAAAATGATTATCTATCTACATTTAGATTATAATTAGTAAGTATGTATATGATGAGCTTTATAATTTAGTTGTTGTGTGATAGTATAGAGTCACTTGCACCTTGGCCTTGCCTGTAAAAGAGGACAATGACTGTGGTTTGCTCTATAGGTATGAGTCGAGCGGTTTGTTTGTGTAGAACGCGTCCAAAACACGTGATGCAAGAAGTAAAATGGTGCATATATATTTGAGACCGTGAATAAACTATTAAACACTATACTAGATACTTTCGTAACAGTTGATAAAACGTCAATAATTGCTATAATTTTAAATTCAATATATTTAATATTTCATTCGAAGTGTGAATCAACAAAGCATGTATTTTCATGTTTAGAACAAAGGAAAGCACGTTTTATTTGAACGCAAAGTAATGAGACGGGTCATTGATATCTATCCTTCCGTTCAAACACCTTTGTGTTGATCTACTTCTCAGCGGTGGCATGTGGCACAGTGATGCTGCACTTTACCTAACATGCCGTGGTTATTAATAAAATCACATTCAACGACTGCGTGTGAGGAAAGGTTTGATGCTATAATTAGAAATACACGCGATATCGACGGCCGAAAACGAATTTATAAGCATAGTAGATGCTTTCCATCGCGTCATATGAACGCAATTGTTGATAAGAAAAAAGAAAATTAGGATTACCACACCGTCTAGTCACTATTTTCTACTATATAGATACCTATGTAATCGTTGCCTGTGAATAGATATATTTTTGCAAAGAATATCTAGTAAACTGTTAATTTTTTCACATAAGTGTGTATGTATGATCCTCGTGTACATGCAATTATCACTGACTTGTAGGTCATTATCACAATATAAATAGGTCAGTAGGTGTAACATATATGTATCTGTGAACATATTGCGTCATTTAACAGAACTGTAAATATCAAAAGCTCTTTTCGCGAGACACCGTTACGCTAGTTTTCTTAGTACAAATCAGTGGTTCATTGCCTAATAATGATATGTTAATTTACCTTATTATATTTTTATATCTAATTAGAATAGTCAATACGCCATATTAAGATAAAGAAAGTACACTCAACCGACCGAAATTAGTATAGGCCAGCTGTTTGTTGTCTGCGTTTCCACGCGCGTGGTCTTCTTATCCCGTTCCCGCTGCTGACCTACCTCGATAGCGTGATGGCATAGTACTACGATGGTATAATACTGTGGCTTTCGATTGGCGAAGAAATCTTCAAAATCGTTTCCGTAGACCTATCAAATCACCAACATTGCCCCTTTAAAATAATGTATTTTCTTGATTGTATAGAAATACATTGATAACGATGAACACGATAAACTGAGTAAATATTTTTATTGCTTAGGGGTAATTGCGTCACTTAAGTAACGATAATTTATAGAAAATATACCTATTTCATGATATGTTTACATTCGACGTTAGGTACAAATCCGTTGCTGGCTTGTGATTCAATCACACTCATTAATTGTCCAGTACCTAATGGATTGAGGGTTATATGTGATTAAGTACCAGTACCTTTTCAACTCTTTAGTTAATTGAAGTGTTTATTAAGCGCTCACTTCAACTGCTTATTAAGCGCTCGTATCTTAGATTATCTACTGGATTATTGTTTCGTGCATAGCGTATATTACGACTTGATAATGAATATCAAAGACGTCAGTATAATTTTGTGACTATTTACGCAATATCATATTTGGGTCAAGTAAGCGACGTGTGCGCACTTGTTTTTTTTTGATAAAAACAATCATACCGACTTAAAACATCCTCAATACTGATCTAATCTACTTGTTAGATACCGCCCTACTAGGTCCGTGTCAGGCGCAAGACCTTTGATACACATTATTTGATAA
The DNA here is from genome assembly GCA_963691645.1 of Pelosia muscerda. Taxonomy (NCBI): domain Eukaryota; kingdom Metazoa; phylum Arthropoda; class Insecta; order Lepidoptera; family Erebidae; genus Pelosia; species Pelosia muscerda. The sequence continues at coordinate 11,545,740 of OY829098.1, read as the reverse complement.
AATGGACGAGAATGAACAACCTAAAAATAATTAAAGTTGTTGATTCAAGGACACAAATATTTGTGTGTGTGTGAAAATCAATAGGTAGATACGTATACTTATTTGTAAATCGAGTTTGCGTAACAAACACGACGAAGAACTCCGGAAACCTAGTTCAATACGCAACACTATGAGTAATAGCGCGCATTTACTGAATGGAATATATTGCTGCGTACCATCATCGTTTTGAGGACAATATTGTTTACTTATTTGTAAAAAAGCTAATGAACTACGTGTTATTATTATACGTGTACTATTATAGGAAATATACTGCTGCCACAGAGTTCTTTGCCGACTTAATTGTAGTGAGTAGCAACGTGACCGGGATTATAAATCGAAATCCCTACATAATTAATGAATAGGTTTAGCATTTAGCTTTAAATATAAAAAATACTATGAATTGGTGTATATTTAAATATAAGTAGGTATTACCTAAATTTTATTCTTCTATCTTTTTTTTTCCTTTATTACAAATTAAATTAGCATGTAAATTTTTATGGCCTATAACGCATTCAAATGTTACAAGCGCTTTCTGAGATATTTACTTCATAAGTATTTATGTTGCCTATTCTAGTATTACCGAATCTTTTTGGATTAAGTATTAACAGCTATGACCTCTCGTGACCTATTTGTGTGATTGCTACATCGGTTTGGTATTCCCGTTTCCAATGAAGGTTTTCCATTCTGTAACTGTTACGTTTGTTTCTGTGTTAACTGTGCTGTATTATTTGGTTCTTTTTTGTACAATTTAGAACAATATAGGTACTTAAAATTCAAGTTTCGAATTGATGATTAGACTTTAGTTTATATTTTTTAATGGTTTTATACAAAAAGGAAAAAAAAATTGAACATATACACAAGTAAGTATAGGTACTTAGTTCGTTTAAAAATTAGTAGTGAATAGACAGTATTACCAGTACCGAACGAATTTTTATTTTTATAAATGTGTATGTTGCTACCGATTGAGATTATCTACTTCCATTTTGTTATTTTGAAATCAGATAATTACTATACTAATCAATTGCGTGTTACTGAATCAATACAAAATAAATAAAGATATCCAGTAGGTTAACGATCATTATCATTGAACCAAATCAACTAGGGGTTTATACCCAAACAATATAACTTCAATATCTATCAATTATCTACAACGCCTATCTATAGTAGCGATTCGCTTTTCCACAGTCCAAATACTTATTTAGGACGCATAATATTACAGACAAAAATCTCAATAACAATGAAAACCGTATTATTATCCGTTAAGTAATTGAGGAAAAGTTTGTAGAAACACGTTAAGGTGACTTTATTTTATAATAGGTATGTATCAGGTACGTACCTATTATTGTATGATAAATATAAAAGTGTATAAATTATTTTTATCTTTGTTTGTCTTTTTAAACACCACAGCATTCATTCGATTACAATAAGGCTTTGGTAAATGTTTTTGTCCACATGCCCGTGAAGGTGTTTAGCATAAAAAATAGTAAAAAAGGGCATTGCATTGCAAAGCATGCCGGACATTATTATCTAGTCTACAACAAATGTTCCTTTGTTTGCTTGTCCTTCATACATTCCCATGTCGTTATCCGCTTTCGTTGTACCTTTAGTGTACCTACCAACTTATAATAACAAATTATTGTGACGTCTGACTACAAAAAGAAGTATTTCAGAACACGACGGTCATTAGTTTTCGTACGTCCTTAAACAAATAGTTACAAAAATCTTTAGAATGGACGAACGGAATTATTACACTATGATATTACTTTCATATCAGACTGACTGAAATGAAAATATTAAAAGGACAATGATCTACAATGGCCTCGAGAATCATACACGAAAGCATAACATTATACTGAATGGACTAATTCCTAAAAATACTAAGGTGTGTTTTACTTCGCGTTTGTTTGAGGATGGCGCGTGAATCATGTTTTCTTTGTTTTGTTGTTACATGGGTTCTCTCCAAAGCCGTTGTTATAACTTCTGATAGTGGCTCGTGCGAGTGAACTCAAAAGAGAAATTTAACTTTGAAAACTGTTATGTTCGATACAAAAATGTACCCATAGAGGCATCACTTGTTAAAAAAAAACATAAAAAAACTGATTTTAATTTTTACGCATAACAAGTTTCTTTTTTTATTTGTATTTATGTATACATACTTCGAACTTGTTACCCATTTTTTATGGAGGGAAATTGTTATACTTATGTACTTTTATGAATAATATTATATTTATTACCTAGTTCAATTTTGGTAATTTTAACACCGTTTACCTTCCCCTCAGAGTCGTCGAATACCTATTATTCGGTGCCAATGTCACCTTTGTCACTTCGAATATTTTCTATGTCATTAGCGTTGATCCTGGATCCTTTACAGCAATAGGAATGGACTACCATTACTTCAAGTTATAACTAGACTCAGATCTTTTTCCTTGTAAGTTATAGAATCTGACAATAACAATATTACTGTTCTACGTCATTAATTTGTAAACAAAGACATGTAAAACACTATAAATTTGTAATTCAACTTGAGAGACCTACATTGGCTACATTTGTTTGAAAACATCTCGGAACACAACAGATTAAATATGTAAGTATATGCGAGCTTCGGGTAAGTATGTCAACTGCATTAATATCGATATGTTAGCAGTCGACCAAGCTAACATTTAACTGCAAAATTATACGTTCAGTTGAACTCACGAAGGTAACCACAATCATGTTTGCGTATAAGTTAGTGGTTCTACATATCCCAAGTGTCGAGTCCTGGGTTCGGCTATGTCATAATATAATATCCTAGCAAGTCACCATTCACGTACTTATAAATTACATCACATTACTCACAACCAAGAATTTCTTTACGCAGTTGTATTAAATTTATTCCAAATTATCAAACTTTCTGTTATAATGCGTAACCAAAATAAACAGATACAACTTTATCTGATTAATAAAGTAAATCAAAGTTATCACAGTGTAAACACTAAGTAAAGTATCTGTGACACAGTGAACTTATATATGTATGCAACTGTTTTAAATAGGTAACTTAATTATGTTTTTTTTTCGTAATCACGCGACACTTTATCTGTTGCTATACCAGTTCCAGAGATCCAGTTTTCTCTTTTGACTGAATACAACCAACATTTATGTAATACTTGTTGGTGTAAATGTTCGACATTTTAGTTTAACGTTTAAATACATGAATATGGGATTGACATGGTGTCATAATTTGTTAAGTAAGATTATAATTTGGACAGACCGTGTTGCGGTTGTTAAGAAAAATTTCGCTTGTTTATAATTCGCAAAGCAAAGTTACGTCGCGAGCACATTTGGTGTCAACAACATAATATTTTGGTCGGAGCTGTTGCAATTCGCAATGTAGCTGGATGGTGGTGACTGAGTGTCCTACCACTCAGCCGGCACGTGCTAACACCGTCGGGGAGTTTCCACACCCGGCACGAGCACGGCGACCGACGTACCACCCGCCACAAAAGTTGCACCGCACACCGAACGCACTCCGATATTCAAAAAAATCCCAAGCATGTTTCATCGATAAATATTTTATTTACAATACCTTGACGTTAATCCCCCGATGTGTACAACGGCGACGCGCGAACGTTCGTATTGGAGACCGAAAGTATCGAAATGCTCAACCGGTTCGATCGCTCTAGTAAGCGATCTAAGGATTGACTGGTGGACGGGTGAAGCGCTGGTGTATATATGCGCGCGCATCTCCCCGCGCGTGCGCTGTGGTGGGAGCATACTGCCGTGTACTAACATAGTCATACGTCAATTAGTTTTAGCTCTTGGTCCGTGGCAATAAGTTTCAATATTAAAGGACACCACGTTGAGTACTGCATGTTTAGCTGTCACCAATTCATTCACTTACTTCTCTAGTGCCTGTGTCGGGAGGGAGCGTCACTTTAATAGTTTGTCCCCCTAGTTTAGGCTTCCCGCTCAATTTATCACAGTTTACGAACATGAAACTGAACTAGGGCATATTTAAACTTTGTACCTCATCGACTGATTTTCGATTGTATTTAATTTTATTTAATATACATGTAAATTAGGCTTAACCCGTGTTTAAAATATTTTATCGTTTCCCTATAATATATTAATAATTCATTATATAGTAGCACTGTATGCATGTATTCGAACTACCTATTTGAATTAGACAAAACGTTTCCTTCATTCATAGATTAGATTAATCAATCTGATGCCATTACAAACATGATTTTTTTGCGTTCAAATGTAATCTGAACACTGTATCTAGATTTGCATTAAATACAGTCCTTTTATAAGCTCAATTCGAATCTATCAAACTATCTATCTACCTATCTTGTATGCAAATATTTGTGTGCATGAGTATAAATATTTGCATAGGCCTGGGTGTTACTATGTACAATGTGTACCTATGTGAATCATAAAAAATGTATCTAAGTATGTTTATCCCCATTCTAGAACCCACAACATGAGCCAGTTAAACTATGCTTACCATAGGTTCTGAATTTTTCTCACAGATTCGTATTTCTGCAGAATCGTATTTTTTTCAGAATCTCATTTCTTCAGACTCATGTTTCTTCGGAATCGCAGTTATTTCAGAGTATAGTTAGAGACAAATGTAAATATCAAATTAAATGTTTTGTTTTAACATATTCGAATTGACTCTCTAATCCATGGTTCTATGTGACGTTGTGTACCGACGGGGGTCATCTCGAAGAGAAGGCCCCGGGTCTGCCGGAGTGCGAGGGATATGTTGGCTTGACTGGACATTTAGCAGATGTATCTACCTAGAAATAATGACAATGCCTATGTACTCACTATAATAAAATTATATTTAGATTTATCAAAATAAGCGGGATAAAAATAATGAAACAGGTTGAGCACATACTATCCTTCGGATGACTTGGTGCCCTTCGTTGAATTGAGTATTTGGGGTCGCGGTCGGCGCAATATGTTAAGTAACTTCCTCCATATATTCCTGTCAAATATTTACCTTACATTATTGCTCAATCACTCCCTTCCCTGTCATAATATTCTCTTTCAAACATCTCATCCAACTTTCCTTTCATCTACCACTACTGTTGAAGCCTACTTTCAAGTCTTCTCATAATAAATACTCTTCTCACGACGGTAGCTCGCTTCTCAATAGAACAATTATGAAGAAGTGAAGAATGTAAACATTCTTTATTATGTCCAATGTCATTACACCACAAATTCAAAATTAAAATTTACTTGTCTTTTAACTGAGTTGCTATTATGGCTAAACATGGCCATATATAGGTAGGTACGACAGTGGCAAGAGGTCCCTATAAATCGGTTCCTGTTTCCTGTCGGCTTGCTATACCAAGAGAAGCTGTGTAGAGATTGGGGACGCCTGGCTTAAGATGTAAGATATTTTTCACCGGATTCCCTTTTGTTTAGTTTCACTATTCACCGCTAATCTACATTCTAATCTGATTATGGTTTAGTAATTTGGTCCCTTGGGCCGTATAAAGTGCCTGTGAACTACCACTATTTCAAGCCTCTGCCTGAGTCAATTCTTTGATTCACTGCACAATCAATTTTCCCATTAGGCCTGATGAAACGAGGATAGGTCCGGAAATTTGAGTAGAAGAAATTGATGATTGATCATAAATGTATAATTGGATAGGTATATTTTTTATAAAACCCAGCTTTAACTGTACCTACTGTTTTTTTTTCAAGTCAACACTCTCCAGTCTACACTGCCATTTCTTCAATGTAAACGTTCTTATCATTGAAACCTAACAACTCCATCACTAGTAACAGCTAGTACCTAACAGTAAAAAGAAATATATCTAGCGACATTATGTCTATATTACGTACAATTTTGAAATAGACTAACAATCAAAATAGTTACTTAGGTAATTACTTGCCAAGGAGACAACTTCACGAAATAGGAATGATAATTCAATTCAACCTGTTCACGGGAAAAATCTAGTATGTGTGTTATACCAGATGATCTCGGACTTCACATACATAATGTTCTTCATAGATTTCCATCCTATTAAAATTGAATGATCTGTATCGTTCAAATGAAATATAAGTACATCTAGATAATTCCCACTTTATGGTTTTAGCTGATTCATTACAGAGAGTTCTAATTAAAGTAATGTATGGTATACGTTATGATAAGGATGATGGACATTAAATATAGTTTCAATATTTGTCAGAGCACAATACGAGTACAATACTGAATCAAATGATCACATTATGGGAAAGAGATAAGAGCTGTTTAATGGTTGCATTTACACAAAGGCACGTTTTTAGTTTTTATTTTAATTAATTAGCCTATCGTAGACCACAGTCCTCTGTTGTCCTTAAGCTACACCCAATGTTGGGAGGCTTTGACCTACTGTTTACGCAGGCCAGGCTGTTTGGTACACAATTCCAGTTTTCCTTGTCTCGGATTGATATCGCCTGAAGGCGCCTTTTTTTCGTTTAATCACCTCTTGCGGATGACATGGGGTGATGAAATTCTTTCTCCGAGACTTAATATCGGTAACTAAGGGTTTGCAGGGTTCTATCAACATCTTTGAATATCTACCTTTAGACGCAACTATGAAGTCACTATGAAAATATTGGCAGCACATTAAGATCACAAGTGAGTCTATAAGTATTCTGTGCTAAGAGATGTACGATTATAGTAGCACGGGATTGGCGTTTTCTAGATTGACCCCAACCAATTTAATTGCCAGTGCAGTCCAATGTTGGATTAAGCTTGAGATTGAGAGGCATTGAGAAGCTGCCAATGTCCACCAAGGATTTACATATAAGAAGGAAAAATATCTTAAACTTACTGGGTACATACTGGTCTGGTAACACTAGCGCATTCGGGTATCGGGTAGGTATAATTCTGGTTCAGATAGTTGTATCAATTCTAGTAGTGATTGCCAAGAGTCCTGTGTGTGCGTCGTGAGTAGGGTTGCCACCTGGTTTTGAAGAAAATATGGTACTTTTGAGATTTTTTTGGAAAAACGTAATACACATTTTATCTCTCATAATTTTCGATATTCACTTGAAAAATAATTGTGTTTCACGTTTTTCCTAAAAAAATCTTCTTTAAGTGCGTTTGCCAGCTTTCGTGGAACGTTTTCGGTGAATAAAAATCACGGAAGTCGCGTCATTGTAACCTTCCATCGCGTGCACAATTTTATAGGCGCGTTGAGCAATATTTGGTTGACCAAAATATTCTAGTTTTATAGTATACTTTGTAAAAGTGCACGGCATCTCACTTGGCATGGTTTTGTAGCAGTGGGGGTAAGTTCGCGCATCGTACACTTAGAGACACAAAAAGTTCTTGACAATATTCTATTCATGCACCAGAATGCCATCATTTATTTGGAATCATAGATATGAAGAGAAATTCAGAAAATTGTTGGTTAAGGTTATTAGGTGTTATAAACAAAATAAACAAGAATAATAAAAATATATATATATTGTGATGCCGGAGAGCTTCCAACCCCATTGCAACTTGAAGACAAAAAGTAGCCCAATTTTGTTAAAATCATCATAAGAATTACCTGTTTTCGCTTTCGGACAAATTCGCTTAACATTCTGTAATACTTATTTATAGTACAGGTCAACCCTAGTCGTGACAATCACTTTTTACCCGTGGTAATTAAAACGTAACACCTACTGGTGACTTACATGTAGGTAATTTTAGGTCTGTAGAAAAGTAGTAGAATAGTAGTAATTAATTATATTAGATTTAGTAAAGTACGCCTGTATTACAGCTATCATTTTTAATTATTCGTTATCAGAGTACCTACAATCATGAATCACATAAGGTGATATCCTAGATATCTGAAATAATTGCTAATTTCAATAAAATTGCTTAGGCTACTTATGAAAGGTATAATTTTATTCACTTCACCATAATTATTGGAGTAACTACTTAGCTTCCTGCCTGTGGTTTTGGTAGATTTGATGATTTGATTTGATTCTACTGATTAGTTTTATATTCTTGATTATAATAACTAAAATCTAATTTTTTTTTATTATTACGAACAGACACTCCAATTTTATTTATTTGTATAGATAATGTCTATCTAACTACAGTAGCATATACCTACCGTAGAATTGTCTTTTTTTATCAATCCCAAAGGAAAGAAGCGTACGACGTTATACGTAATTATTATTGCTAACGTTATCAATAAGATAACTAGATACTAATTTAATGTTTGTCCTTTTACTAATTAAAATCAAATTTCTTACTAATTTATTTGCTTTACTAATACGTCATGATTTACTAATGATAGTTATTTAGTGTTAATGTTTTATTGCTAGTGATTATGAAATCATATGTAAACACTGCTTTACTTTAATTTATGAGACCCCTTTTTTGGGGGTGACGAACTTTTTCTCAAAAATCCACATTTTTCCTTTGCAACTTGAGTTTATTTCAAGGTCGATGTCCTTGTGAGGTCATCTCCCAAGTGTTCGTCTGTAGCATTATTCTATAAAAATGGTGAAGAATCTGTAAACTAATTTTAATAGTTTAATATATTTAGTCTAAATCTAAGTAATATCTAAGTATTATATACCCAGAGCCGGTTGGGGTGGTTATATCGGGCTTATGTATTATAATTCTGTGATGTATATATGAATTCTAGAATCTATAACATAACGTAGGTACCTATGCTAGTTTCGGCTATACCTCCTTTAGGTCTGTAGATTTTTAGAATGTAGGTCTGTAGAATATTCTAGAAAATTCATTTATTCATAGAACCTGCAATAATAGAAGCTGGTATAATAACTCACGTGGCTTCTTTTCAATTGCATGTAATTAAACGAGCGTATTACTGACTGTAACAAAATACTATAGGTAGTCACCGCTATTAGCTACGTGTAATAGGAGTATCCATTTAAAGAGAAAAATAGGACAAGGACGGTATTACGGTTTGAAATTGTATTTTTTTTTATAATATCACGCCTATATCCCCGAAGGGGTAGGCAGAGGTGCTAGCACCCACATTTCGCCAGTTTATATTTAGGTCCCAATTTAATAGGTGGCGAGCCTATTGCCATTAACCGGGCACTTATAAACCTGCGATAAATACACACATAACTTCGAAAAGCATCGCAGTCATTGGTGTGTGCCATGGTAAAACCTGGGATCGAACCCGAGATCTAGTCTCAGCAGTCCATTACCCATACCATTAGGCTACCGCGGTTTCAAGACCAATTGTAATAATAATATTATTCTACGTTATACTACATATCGTCGGAAAATAAGCATAATACAAGGTGTAAGGGACATGCTCTCGAAGCTGAAGGCCTGTGGTGGTACTATTGGTACACGGCTATGTGTTTCAAACGAGTTGATAACTATCAGAACGACATTTTTAATATTAATAATACGAAACCCGAGTATCAAAATTCCGAAACAATGTGTACAAACCCGAAATACTCAAAAGTCCACCATCATTTCATCATCATTTCAGCCACAAGACGTCCACTGCTGAACATAGGCCTCCCCCATCGACCTCCAATCCGACCGGTTGGAGGCGGTCTGCATCCAATTGGTACCCGCGACTTTGACTATGTCGTCCGCCCATCTCGCAGGAGGCCGTCCCACGCTTCGTCTACCGTTACGCGGTCTCCATTCAAGAACCTTTTGGCTCCAACGGCCATCTGTTCTTCTTGCTACGTGCCCCGCCCATTGCCACTTCAGCTTGCTAACCCTGTAGGCTATGTCGACCACTTTCGTTCGTCTGCGGATCTCCTCAATTCTAATTCGATCTAGCAGAGAGATTCCGAGCATAGCCCTTTCCATAGCTCGCTGTGCGACCTTGAGCTTTCTTATGAGGCCCATAGTGAGGGTCCACGTCTCGGCGCCATAGGTCATCACTGGCAACACGCACTGATTAAAGACTTTTGTCTTTAAGCACTGAGGTATTTTGGACGAGAAGACGCTGTGTAACTTCCCGAACGCTGCCCAGCCGAGTTGGATTCGACGATTGACCTCCGCCTCGAAGTTTGATCCGTCTAATCGGACCATCTGTCCAAGGTAGACGTACTTGTCTACAACTTCGAGGGTCGAGCCTTCAACTGACACTGGGGAGGGCCTTAGAATATGAGCATTCGCCATAACCTGGGTCTTGTCCATATTCATCTTGAGGCCCACCTGTTGAGAGACTCGGTTGAGGTCGTCGAGCATTGTGTTTAGATCCTCCAGCGATTCTGCCATGAGCACGATATCGTCGGCAAAACGAAGGTGAGTGATGTATTCGCCATTAACATTAATGCCGAGACCTTTCCATTCCAGTAGCTTAAAGGCATCCTCCATTGCATTGGTGAAGAGCTTCGGAGATATTACATCTCCTTGTCTCACTCCCCTCTGCAACAGTATCGCCGCTGTGCTCTGATCTTGTACTCGGACTGACATGGTGGCGTTTTTATACAAACACTTCAGCACTTCGATGTACCGGTAGTCTATATGACACCGCTGGAGAGATTGTAGCACTGCCCATGTCTCGATCGAATCAAAGGCTTTCTCGTAGTCCACAAACGCTAAACATAGTGGCAAGTTATACTCCTGAGTCTTCTGTATGACTTGCCGCAGCGTATGAATGTGGTCTACGGTACTATAACCTTTTCGGAAACCGGCTTGTTCGGGCGGCTGGAAGTCATCAAACCTGCGTTCGAGACGATTCGTGATAACCCTCGAAAACAGCTTATAAACATGGCTCAGAAGCGAGATGGGTCTGTAGTTCTTAAGAGAGGCTTTGTCACCTTTCTTGAAGAACAAGACCACCACGCTTCTGTTCCATGCTTCCGGCGTAGTACCTTCGAATAAGACGGAGTTGAAGAGCTTCTGAAGGACTTTAAGTATCGGTGTTCCACCCGCTTTCAGAAGTTCCGAAGTGATTCCGTCTTCTCCTGGTGCCTTGTTATTTTTAAGCTGCTTGAGGGCCACCCTAATCTCGTACAGGCTGATGTCCGGGATATCCTCGGTGTAGTGTCGGGTTAGCTTGGCTCTTGGATCTTTAACCATATCAGTAGCAGGCTTAGTGACTGAGGTATAAAGCTGTCCATAAAACCCCTCGATCTCCCCCAAAACATCTGCCTTAGTCGACGCGACGCTGCCGTCCTTCCTCTTCAGCTTTGTCAACTGGCTCTGCCCAATAGACAAGTCTCTTGCGAACACTTTGGAGCCTTTATTTCGCTCAATCGTTTCTTTAATACATTGAGTATTAAAGGCACGGATGTCGTGTCGCAAAGACTGCTGGATACGTCTATTGAGCTGCCGATGTGCTTCAGCGTCATTGGTAGACTGCAGCCTCATAGAGCGTCGTTCGGCCATGAGTTTGAGGGTGTGATCGGTGAGCTTCTGTGGTCTATCTCTTCGACGGGGCCTGAAGAATTTGGAACCCACTGAATGAACAGCTTCAACCAACCTGTTATTTATCTCGTCCACTGTACTGCATTCTTCTAGGCAAGAGAAGCGATTCGAAAGTTCGAGTTGAAAGCTCTCGGAGTACTGTATATGGGAAGCTCTAGGTCGGAGCGTAGACCTCATCAGACGGGATCTCTCCAGCTTAACATTAATATTCAATGTGCCTCTAACCATTCGGTGATCACTTCCGGTTTTCACCCTATGGATCACTGAGACATCATTGAATATCCGTCTATGCGTCGTCATGATGAAGTCGATCTCATTTTTGGTACGACCACCGGGGCCCATCCAGGTCCATTTCCTGTGGGGCGGCTTCTTGAAGAAAGAGTTCATCATAAAGAGTCGCTCTTTCTCAAGAAAGTCGGCCAGCCTCCAACCCCTTCGGTTACGCCTCCCATACCCATATTGCCCCACTCTCAACTCGTTATCACCTCTCGTACCCAGTTTTGCGTTGAAGTCCCCCATAACAATAGTGAAGTGTGATTTAGAGGCATGTATGGCTCTACTAATGTCCTCATACATAGCCTCCACTTCATCATCTGGTCGTGTCGAGGTCGGTGCGTAAACCTGTATGACCTTCAGCAAGTATCTCTTGGACACTCTGAGTACCAGGTACGCGACCCTGTTCGACACACTCGTGATGGATATGATGTTGTTTATGAGGGACCTATGGACGATGAACCCGACACCACCTTGCGACTTCTCGTCGCCCTCCCGGTAGTAGAGCAGGTTGCCAGACTTCAGGGTTATTGTGTCCTCTCCCTCTCTTCGGACTTCGCATAACCCAACGATGTCCCAGCGCAACCTGCTCAATTCTTCTTCCAGCTCTGCTAGCTTCTCGTCTGTCCTCATTGTGCAGATGTTGTGTGTCACCAGTGACAACCTACGTTTGCATCGGTTGTCCATTGTGCATGCTTTGGTCGTCTGACGGAGGGATCCCGCCCGGTGATTCTTAGCACCCCTGGCCCCAGCGCTCGACTGACGCCCGTCAGGCGCGTCAGTGTTGCGACTGGAGCCCCCGGGCACTTGGGGCCGTTTGGTGCACACCAACATCTTGGGGGGTTTTCGGACCGTATACCCGCCACGCTGGTCCAGTGCGGGTTGGCGGGTAGCCAGAGCCTCGTTCGTTGGTCGGCAGAGGGCACCACGGGCAGGTGAGGTTGGCTTGGGTCCCCAAGGTGGTGGAAGGGACCCCTTACCCTCCTAGAAGGGACCCCTTACCCTCCTGGAAGGGACCCCTTACCCTCCTGGAAGGGACCCCTTACCCTCCTGGGACCCTTACCTTAAAAAAAATTGATGAAAAATATCAATGCGCTAGTACATTTTGTATGCATACGGAAATACACGCTGCCTTACAAGTGCAAGTAAGCATACACAACAAGGTGTAAAGAAAATTTTTGGAAAATTTGAATTTGGTGTACATACATAAACTTACGCCTATATTCCCGAAGGGGTAGGCAGAGGTGCTAGCAACACATTTTGCCTGTTTATGTTTAGATCCGGGCACTTATAAACCTAAATAAAATAAATACATACATAACTTGGAAAGCATCGAAAAATCATTGGTGTGTGCTATGTTTAAACCTGGGATCGAACCGAGACCTCGTTTCAGCAGTCCATTACCCATACCACCAGGCTACCGCGGTTACATCGAATATTCGTGATATTGAAATACGGAAGAATAAACATACGTATGTACCACTTTCAGACAAATTAAATATCGTGTTTTTGAAAATACAGAATTTAATATTCTGATTTTCTAATGTTTCTAGTTTCCGGCCCTAAAGGCCCGAGTGTGGTGCAATAAAACCACCGCCGCCGCGCTGGTGATGGCAGGTGAGGTCAACATGGATAGTTCCACACTTACAAAAACAGGACATCAGGATCATAGATCGATCGTATGATAAGATAACATATCCTTTATTGCACACCATGAAAGTAGAACCGTTAAAATAACAATTTGCTTTATATCTAATGTATAAGCCGACTGAATAACTAATAATAAATAAAAATAAATAATAAATAATAATAAATAATATAATATAATAAATAATATAATAATAAATAATAAATAATATTTATTTCTTCCAGGCAAGTATCTACCTACGATGCCGTGAAAGGCATGAACCACGTTTGCCACTCAAATTGTCAAACTCAAACGCATACCTTCAGTCTTGTTTAAAGTTTCATTCATGTACAGTCCCTTGCATGCATACAATTTAGAACTTTTTCACATTCAACTTGTCGAATTTTACCGTTTCGTGACATGATATTGACTTGTCATTTATTATTGTGACAAGGTACCAAAGTGTATACTTACCTACATATTATTACAGGTGACTGTACCTAAGTTGATTAAGCAAGGTAATATTCTTCAGTTTACGTTATGTTGTATTTGAGGTATATCCTTTGTTTCCTAGTGGTGGCCCTAGGAGTGCGGGTTCTCTCGCTCCCCGCATTGCTCATGGGGATGCTACGATGCGCGATCGCTTGGCCAGCGGAACGAATTCGGAGAGGACTTCAGACCCGCACAGCCTGCGATTAACGGAGGCGACTTGGACGTCGGAGGTCGCAGAACGACCTCCGTCCTCTAAGTGAAGCAGAAGCAGGCCGCGGCGCGTCGCAAAGTGTGCCTCCCCATACGTTTAGGTCCCAATGTAATAGGTTGCGAGTCTATTGCCATTAACTTTAAATTACCATTGCCATTAAATTAAAAAAGGGACATGTTGGCTACTATCTCACCTCCAGCAACTAAAGACCCAAAGACGACGTGCGTTTAATCGGTTCAAGTCCGACATAACCTCTTCAACCGGCTCCGGCGAGAAAAAAAGGTATATTCTTTGTTTAAGTTAGGCTTTTGCCATGGCCCATGCCATTCCAGAAGCGACAGCGATTTCAAAAATGTAACATATAGAATTTCTATCTGTCTGTTTGCTGTTAATATCGATGTTTGAGGATTTATTTGCTTCTGACTGTATTGTAGAAAGGTATATTCTTCGCTTCAGCCCTCGGCTGAGCCTCAGGGCTCGAGCCCTCACCGGCGCTGTCGTGAAACAAATTACTACACCACGATAGCAACTCAAAAATGCCCTCGATTCGACAGAAGAAAAAGCCTACAACACAGTACAAAGGTGGCTCATGGTGTCTGTTGATGAAGGAATTACTATTGAGCTCTTAAAGCAAGGGTCCCAGTCTCAAAACAGCTAACGAGCTATAGATATTGTATGAAAAAATGTTATCTACATAGTGTAATGATGTGAGAGTTTGAAAAGATGTAGACATTTGGGCATTTTTTTATCAAACGATTAAACAGTATTGACTGAAAATTAGTAAATAATACAGGCATTAATTATGGTCTGGAATCAAAGACTATTTTTTTCACTGTTGAGTAAAAAAAAATTTTAATTTTCAGTGTCGAGAACTATATTAGTACTTATACCGCTTACTGTAATTATTTTATCCTTTCACCGCCGTTATAAGTAGATATTCATTTCGTGTTCAAAGGTTAGCATTGAAAATGAATTTTTAATATTTATGTATGTATTTAAGTAACCTGAAATTTTGCTAATTTAATTAGGTATATATTATTATACTTTTTTCCTACTACTCTGCATCTCAGGATCATAGCATGATTCTAAGAATCATATACTTACGCTATAACCGTTCCAAGGACTGGTTGACCGAAGGTTAGTAGAATTTTTCTACTAACCTTCGGTCGGTTTTAAATTTTACCGTTGTTCTTATTGTTGTTCAACCTGTTTAAAAAAAATAAATAACATTCTCTTCCGTCTTTCCTAATAACAGTTGGGTGATCGAAAAATATCTTACAGCTTGTTTTAGATACTCACGCCTTTTTCCATTCGGCGTTGGTAAAAGCAGCAGTATGCCATTATTGATTTTATCCTTACCTTTATTCCTTACTTATGGGCACAAACAAAGTGTTTGAAAGACATACGTATCAGTGGCGAAGGGTGGATTTTTTTGAAAGGGAAGCCGAACGAAAGAAAAAAAACTTACCATGGCCGATTGTAATGTGTAGTACTCCTTTCAAAAGCTGTGACTGGCTGGTTCGATGCTTAGGCTCAAATGGTTGAGGAAATTTCAACCCACATTTACTTACTATACGTGTGAGCACTGATGATTATTATAACAGTGAACCACTTATATTTATCGTAATGAGATACATTTAAAATATTTCGTAAATCCATCGCACCGTTTATCACTACATAGTATAAAACAAAGTCGCGTTTCTGTGCCTATGTCCCTTTGTATGCTTAAATCTTTAAAACTACGCAACGGATTTTGATGTGGTTTTTTTAATAGATAGAGTGATTAAAGAGGAAGGTTTATATGTATATAACATCATGATGCAACCAACTGGAGCGGTGCAGAAGTGAAAAATGTTGCAAAAACGGGGTGACGCAGACGAAGTTGCGCGGGTCATCTAGTATTCTATATTCATGACAGGGCGGGCTCGACCTAACTGAACTATAAGTTTTCTTATTTTCATAATTTAATTTCGAGACAGATGTTTCCTCACACAACAAATAATCAGTCAGACAAAACTACTTACCAAAATATTACGTACTGCGACAATATAATGGCAATCAATGCACAACAGTCAGTACACTACACAAACACAAACACAAATTATACTTAGTAATAACTTCTTCACACAAAAAAGCGAATTCAAACTACTTGCAGTACTTTATAACATAAATAATTATTGATGAAATAAAAAAATAATGTCAATGAATGATGAATTTGAAATATTTGAATGCATCGCTCATTCGCCTCAACTTCAGGGTAATGAAATCAAAACAAACTACATTCACATTAGTGCTCTCTCGCTCTCGCAAATTCTTATCGTATATTCCCTCTTTGTCATAACTCGTCGAATACCGGCTTATCCCGCCACATATTTTTACGAACACTACTAAGAAAAATTGCGCATGTGTGCGTGCGACTGCGTATTACTAGATTCCGATTTCGCCGGCGGGCTTACCTTTCGCGCGCGTTCAGACAGAATCATTTCCTTCTTTATTTGAGAACTAGATGGCGTTATGAGAAATATGTGTAATATGTAATGTATGTAAATAATTACTATAATTGCGATTTACGTAACAGAATACTTTTTGTTTTATATTTTTGTGTATTGAATGGATATGGTTTCATTGATTTATAATTTATTAATAGCCAATGCTTAGGGGTATTTGCAAAGGTAAGCCGGCAGGAATCGGGTTATATGGACACTTCGCCACTGATACGTATCTATTCGTATGTTTACACAAAACCTAGGCGTGAGAAAGTGACAGAGTATGAACCTATCAACCTATCAACTTTAACAGAAATAAATATTAAATCGACGTCAATGTCTCTACACTGAAAGTCACAAGTCACAAGTCACAAGTCGCAGCCTCTTACATTCTAAATAACGCGGTAATGCCTGAGGAGATTGTTCCTGTACCTAAATAATATACTTACTCAAGCTGTGGAATGAACGCCATTCTATAATAATTGTACCAAGCGATTACAATATGGGGTTCGTTAAGAAAGTCATTAGAAGGTTTCTACATGGTAGGCACCACTAGTTTAATGCCCCTGGAGTAGCAGACGTAAATAGGCCACGGTGATCACTTTCCATCAGGCAGGACGAGTGCTTATCTGCTACTTAAATGGTATCAAAATAAATAATAACTATATCATCCTTACACACTAAATAATAACAATTAAGATTATTTTGAATATTTAGTATATATTTCATCAAATAAAATTACAACTATCCTGGCGCTAAAATCATAATTTTATCGCTATGTTGTGGTTAAATATGCTAATCGTACAATTGTATTTCTGAAACCGTTACGTTCCGTAACACTGCTGTATTATTTAAAATGGGGACAAAGAGGTTTGAAGTATTTTTACATTACAATCAATACCGTTCATTCTGATCTCAGATGAGATTATTTTTGATCCATTGTAACGTGAGCGTGACGTAACTCCATGCCTCCGTAGTAGCCGTTCTTTAAATTGCTGTAGTTTACGACAATTCTCAGTGTTCTCACTTCATACTCGTATTAAAGAATGGAAATACGCCGTCTAATTCACGTCACGTGTCTTTAAAATACAATGTCAAGTAGAATGTAACCAGAATGAAATGCACATGAGACAGATTTTTTTAAATTTCAGTCAATCAATTAGCCTAAGCGGCAGCAAGCAGCTGCAGTTAGCAGTTTGCAGTCCACTTCTGGACATAAGCCTCTTCCAATGTGGGGTGGTTTTGGTCTATTGTTTTCATGCCAGACGGGTTAGTAAAAATTAGTACTTAGTGGAAAACTAGCGCAAATTATTCCACAATATATTATGTGGAATAATTTAGGTAGTAATTTGGGTATAAGGAATTCAAGGGAAACGCTCCTAAGAGCGAAGTTCCCTGGTGGTAATAGTACTGGTACTACATACCTATTGCCATAAAAAATACGTTTTGATAATTTTTTCAATACTTTTTTATTTTTTTATAACGTTTAACTAGTGTTATCCTCATTGTGTTAGTAAAGCTGAATGAAACAATCATTCTATAAAAAACATTCAAAAATGAAGTACATAAATATCAACTCACATTATGGCGCCATTTTTATGAAATTATGGTTTCATTTAGTTTAACTGATACGATGGCGAGTGAATAATGCTAATTAACGGTTTAAAACTAAAATGCCAAGCCTCTGTGGCGTGGCGGTAGTGAACGCGACTGCTACGCAGGCGGCGCGGGTTCGATCCGCGCTCAGTGCAAATAGTGCATGAATATGGTTATTAGCACTGGTCTGGTCGAGCCTGAGAGAGCACGTTAAACCGTCGGTCGGTCCCTGTTGCCGTACGAACATCTATGGCAGTCGTTACGGGTAGGAGCCGTCAAAAGTCCGACTAGCCTAGCTACAGAACTTCGATATCAATAATTTTATCTGAAGTCATCAAGCCTGCTCGCATGGTTTAATACCTAATAGCTTTGTCGATAAATTAGGTACTTTTTCCTAAAACTGTGTTATTACTTCTGGGAACTCCCCAATGAAAAGATAACTGAGAGATTACTAATGATTAATTTAATAAAACTTTTTAGGCTATGATATATTGCCTTAATATAGCATAATTGTTAAGCATTAAGCAGAATACTCATAATACATAGTTGTACCTACTTATGTTTATCAAGATTAATAAATATGAGATTTCCAATTATAGTTAAGTACGTACAAAATACTAAAAACAAAATCTATGTGATCAAAATTTCCTAATAATGTGAAAGATTGTGAAGATGTTGTTTAGTTAGATGTTTGATTGTTTATTCACGCTATAAAGGCTGACCAGATCTGGCTCTGCTTTTGGTCTGGAATAACTTACTTAGCTAGATAGATATCTCTTTATTACACAACAGAGACAAAGTTGTATGTATATTGAAATAATTCATCCCTCTTAAATTTTTCATACGCTTATATTAAGAAAACAATTATCGAAAAGTGAGTTCATGTAACACTCTTTGCAATAATTATATAAGTGAGTGAAGATCAGTTTTCAAGAACATCATAGATAGATAAATACATAAGACCACAGAAAAATTAAATACATACTCGTATGTATGTATCTGTATTCCGTGCATCAGGCAAAATGCGAGATACGAGTACATAATAGATATACTGTATGTATGTCTAGTATGTAACTTTTGAACTCATGGTAACTTATGAAGAATATTTTTGTTGTGAACTTATAAACAATGATGTTCTATTAAAATAGTCTGGTGCATTCGTGCTCACGTTGAGCCAAATTAGCTTCGTTTCGAATTACCGTTTTTCGCGCGTCTCTAAAATTTTTCATCATTGCCATTGACCCCATCAAACTAATTATCTTATCTAAGAAAACTCCGGATTCTGGACCGCGATCAGTGGAAGTGACTCGGACATCGGATGTCGCAGAATAACCTCCATCCTCAACGAGTGTGGGCCCTGGGGGCGACGGGTGGAGACATACCTATGTCATTCCAACAGAAGTAAGTTGCTGCAGCGGGCGGTGGCGGCACATATTGCGCCTCCCCATAGAGGGGGCTAGATGGCGACATCGAGACATATGTGTTGTATTATCTCACCTGGCAATCAAAGACCCAAAGACGGTGTGCGATTTAGTCACCTCGCGCAACCAACCATCGATTTCAAGCACGATAAAACAGGTAACGTTTTACATTCACACAATATGTAATTCTGGACTTAAAGCATTATGTATGAAATCATGGAAAACAAAAAGCAAGTGGCATGTGATCGGTGCACGCATGTCATTGGTGTGCGTATTTACGCAACGAAGAATGAATTCGACAATATGAACCTTTTTGCAAGAATACGTCTAAACTTTTTGATAATTTCTTCAATATTGTTCGATCCAAAGTATGAAACGCCATAAATACTTTTTATGTATAGCTAAGTAATAGCTATTTTGAACGGTTGAAAAAAAGGTGGTGGCAATATAGTTAAAAAGGGTTAAGTGTGTTTTCGTTTTGTAATACCTGTGATTTGAGTTATAATAACGGCATTAAAAGTAGTAGTAAATACCACCACTACAATAATTATTTACTAGTTATGAACGGTATTATTAACGGTCGTATGTGTAAGTTTGGCTACATCGGTTCCACTACTAAAAGTATTGTGTGGCATTTCTACAATTTTTTTCTGTTGTGTGATAAAAATGCATTTAGTTTTACAACTTATTAATTTTTATACGTATATAAATAGTAAGCATATTTAATTAGTATGTGTTATGTTATGGTTCCTAAAATGAAGTAAAACTGAATTAAACATTCTTAGGTACATTCTTTTTGTGAGTGTTACTACATTCTAGACCACGAAAGTTCTCTACTCAGGATATACAAACAAATTACTTGCAATGAGTTTTATTGACACAAAGACTATGTACCTTTCGTACTGAATAGGTTGCACTTAAGTGAAGTTGAAGGGGAGATTCAGGGAAAGTAAGAAGTTGGAGAATGGTAAGTGATGAAATAGAAGAAATGCCTAAGTGAAAAAGGTGGGGAGACCGGCGAGTCGGTCG
Organism: Pelosia muscerda; assembly: GCA_963691645.1. NCBI lineage: Eukaryota > Metazoa > Arthropoda > Insecta > Lepidoptera > Erebidae > Pelosia > Pelosia muscerda. The sequence continues at coordinate 11,525,210 of OY829098.1, read as the reverse complement.
GGAAAAACAGAAAGCTGAGAAAGGGCGAAATAGAGGACGAGCGAGTAAGGTTGAGTAGAGAGGCGAGGAGACAGTAGAATAGATAGGCGATTATAAAGTCCAATCGAGGCCTTGTAGAGAATTGAGTAGAGTCGAATAGAGCGCTAAAATTTATAACATTGTGTTATAACCGACATCCACGGGGGCAGAGCCGCAGGTAATAGCTAGTACTCATATAAAAACTAACATATTTTAAGAGAGCATTTCAAATAGGCAAAAATTTATAGATATGCTATCTCTCCCACTCTCCCGGACGCTATACGGGCTATCTGGATCTGGCTCGCAGCAGAGGTTGTCATCAGTAGGTACGCATTTTATTACTTTACTTCCATAGCTTGATTCGGACTCTGACCAGTTCGTAGTCCTGCGATATTTGTGAACTGTAATGTAAGATAAGTGTAAATCAAAAAATTTACAGTGAGACATACTGTTCGACCGTAAAACTCTATTATTTTGTGTATCCTGACTGACAAATATGAACACAAAGTAAGATTAACATACCTAATGCTGTTAGAGATGGTAGTAGCCCTCGTGTATCAAATAGGATCAATATTTCTAATAATAGAAAGTGGATGAAAATGATTCTTCATTATCAAAGAAACCTTCACTTCGCTTGTGGTTCAAAGTAGCGTCCTCGTCGTAAAATCATTATTTCCTTCCCTTGTCATACAATCCACTATCCGTATATTAATAAGGTACTTTATTTACTTCTGACACATTAGATCTGATGTGAAATGTACTTAACCTGAAAAATATTTACTTATCTACCTACATGTGTCTCTAATTTTGTGACTCATAAATATATGTCAAGGTCATTAGATTTCACCGATAACTGCAGCTACTCATGTTGTACCGACTACCGATACGTATTGATCGCACGTATCGATTTTACATCTAAAGATTAGTTGAGCATTGAACATCAAGGTTCGTTAAAGGATAAAACTATCCTTATTTATTGTGTAGTTATCATAGTTCAATGATAAAGATTCAACTGTTTTAGTTGTGTCATTGCATTATTATCATTATCACTGTTCTCTCTGTAGTTGAATAGGTATTGACAATGACTTTATTTTTTCAATACACTATTTGTGCCTTGTCGTTTCACCTTCTGTGCTCGGTTCTATCTGATAAAACTCACGTGCGCATTTCTTGTTTTCTTCTTAATACCGGACTCCTGAGCAACAAATTAGGATTTGGAATTGGGGCAACTTGCGACGAATAGCGTTTAAATCTCAAAAGTAACGTAAATCTAAAAGAAAAGACCACTAATGAAAAATGAGCGATATTTGAATAATATTATTTTGTTTATTCCCTATTGCTTGCGATACTCTTATAAAAGGAAAACCTACAAACAAATCTATAGAATTTGTAAATTTAATTAAAAGTTACAGAATTGTACTAGGGGACCAGATGCTTGGCGTAACGGCAAACGAAGCCATATAGGTAGAGGGAAAGAAAGAACACGCGCCACGGTAAAAGGTAAAGAATTTAATTTTCCGATTGTCCTCTAACTTTGAATAAGTTTAAGAAGTTGATGCCATAATCACCCTAGTAAATATCGCATAATCGCAACGACAAAATAGAAAATGTGTAAGATCATTATTGTTAGGATTCGTCAAGTTTGAAAACCGGATGAAAGTTTGAGTATCAGTATTTATTGTATGGTGAGTGATGACGTAGCATAAAATATGCGCACTTACAAAGAACGACAGTGAATTAATTCCTTGCCAGCGTTTAAGAAAAGTGCTTAGCAAATATTAAAAAGAACCAATTTAATGGTAACCAACTTAATAAAAAAATTGTCGACCTTAATCAGTTCACGAACTTTTTAGCCTGATGATAAGCTGTAGGTAGCCAAAGTCTCAGGAAATACGGTGACCATCACAAACACGTACAGTGTTACAATGGTGGCGCTCAGCTTAACAGCCTTACCAGATGCTTTTTCACGCTCCGCTTAAAGGACCCAGGACTGTAGAAAGAAGGAAACACGTGCGCTGGTAAGGAATTTCAAGACTTAATGATGCGGCAGAGGAAAGACACACCGTGCACCGTATACGGGTGGCATCTAAGCAAGGAGAGGGTGGGATTAATTGGAGGAGCTCATCAGAACATACACCATGGTAGAGACGGTAAAATACTGCCAGGGACGCAACATCTCTACGCATCTGCAAAGGTTCGAGGATTTTCGTAACCTCAGGACTCCCAACGCGGACCGCACGTCGATGCAACCTGTCGAGAGTATCTAAGTACGGAGCTATTGTATAGATGCGAGCAGTATTCCACGCAGGAGCGAATTTGTGTCTGTAAAGAAGACACCGCTGCTCCGGCATTACAATTATTAATTAAGCCAAAGATTTATTTCATTACAGTAATTCAATACACATGTCATGTATGATTATGTAAATAAAGTCAACGATAATCGCTAAGCACCAATTAAGATCGTATCGATAGATAAATTAATAACGTTTTAAGTGATTTAATTTGTTGAATCTACCAGTTGCTCGTTAAACCGATTGTATCGTAGACAGATAAGTAATTAATTGTTCGTGGATTTTACTGGTTCATAGCCTCGAAATATGTGGCAACCTTGCAGATTGGTAGAGATTTGCTCGATTATGAGGTGACCAATATAGTGTTTCTATTATATTATATATATTCAAAGTGTCTAAGGGTTAATTTCTACTATATTATTGTTCTATTATTACTAATGTTAGGACTGTGGTGGATGTGTGTGGTGTCCCTCACCTATTCAAACCCGGTCTAACCTCAACCGAAGCGACTTTATTATCAACTTATTTTATTTAATCGAATTTGTACTAAACTACTTAAGCCTGATAAAGTGTTTAATAAACTAGCAATGTGTTTTCTAAAGTAGGTACTTGGCGACAAATTATACATTGCACAGATAGCATCGCGTGCTCATTATTAGATAGGTACCTACTGTGCGGCATATCGCTAGTGACATCTTCCTCTGCTTTGACCTATGTGACTCCAATACCATTTATAAATTATATTTATGTACGTACTGGTATATACTTACTAGTGATTCCTAGTAACGTTGTCGACAATTTTTTTAGATTTGGATCTAGAAAGAAATCGAATTGTAGTTCTTTTTAATATAAAGAAATAAGTATATATTTTATTTATTTAAGTTAAATAGGTGTGTTAGAAGGCTGTTCCTGAAAACGGAAACAGTGGATACTACTGAACTATTTTTTTTTCGTAATTTTTTTCGTATGTGCCATGATTTATAAACCCTTTTATTAGCACAATTCACGCCATATTATTATTTAAAGTGTTTAAAAATAATAGTACATACCAAAAAAGTATTGCTATAAAAAGTAAGTAGTCCAATTTTATTAAACTTGTCAGTAGAAGATCGTTTTCGTTATCGGGAGCGTGTCCCTAACACGCTGTATAAAATTGAGGTTGAATTAAAATTGATTACGAATTGAAAATTATATTCGATTCAGCTGTTTGTAATTTAGAAATAACAGCTTTAGTTAGTTTATAGGATACCTATAAAAAACAGTTTAGTAAAATAACTAGATAGGTATTTGTTTCATATACAAGAGTGCGTACTCAATTTTAACGACCGAGCCAGCAAATGATTCTAAATTAAATGATGATGATGATGATTTGAGAATTATAATTCATAGCAAGATCAAAAGAGCACGATGTGAAGTCTTCGTACTCGAGTGCAACACATATCTTTCATCCCTCATCAGCGGAGAAATGATTAAATGTAAAAAAATGATGAATTTTTTTCTATATGCATTTGTATGCATATTGTGTGCAATCACCAGCTACTTTTATTTCAATATAGTGGTTATATAACTACTACATCAGGATAGGCAGCTATTAGAGACAAAAATCAATTTACTTTAACCTCTAGCAGACAAAAATATTATTTGCACTCAAATATCAAAAAGAGAAATATAAATTATAATGTACGATATAGATGCAAGTGTTACCTGACGGAAATCCATTATAAAAATATATATACAGGGGGAGGGAGGGATACCCACCCTTCAAAGCAAGTAAAAATACTTCTTACCCTCTTTGTGCTTTGAGGGGTGCGGTTTGACATTCCTTTCTATGACAATTAGTAATAATTTGCTATTGTTATCGAATTTGGAATTTGATTTTTTTTGATAGATTTGAAATTTGGAATTATTAAACCGTGGGTGAGTGGTAGGTTCCCGTCCCTCTACCAATATATATATTTTTGTAAATACCAAATAGATACCGAATAAATGGCAATAGAAACCTTTAAACAGTGGTTTTTCATCAATGAGTAATATTAGCACAAACTTCAGACAGTACAGTCTTAAGTTTTAGTTTATAACTCGTGATAAGAATCGGATGATAAAATTCTATGGTACGTATTGTTTTGATAGGTTAAAAGGTCTGATGGAGATAGTTGTCGATTCAAAGTACTGTTGTAACGTGACAACTACTCAAGGAGGAATAGTCAACTTACCTCCTAAAAAACCCCCGACACAAAAACTCGGAGACTTCGAAGTCAGGGGACTTTGGATCGTTTCGTAATCATGTGGATTTTAGCAGTTACCAGTCCGCCGTTTTTAAATTTTAGTTATATTTTCTACTTTTTAAATAAAATTGATCTCCGACTCAAGCCCTTTAATTGGATACCCATATTGATACTGGTGAAATACTATAAGGTAATTCGCCATTTTGTGTTGGCAGTATAGTTCGGTCCTCCGTGGTTGGCAGTCATCTTCGATTTGAAATTTGTCTTAATGTATCTTATTCTACTAGTCATGCACACCCATATTGAGGGACGTGTGAAAAAAATGCATTCCGCCATTTTGGGGCGACAGCCATCTTGACTAATTTTCACCAAAAATAGCTAAGACTCCCGACTAAACCATCTTTCAAATATAAAAAACTCGATCAAAATCGGTTCATCCGGTCGGGAGCTACGATGCCACAGACAGACACACAAAGCCACGTGAAACTTATAACACCCCAATTAATAAATCAATTTGTATACCACAGTCCACAGTTGGGAGACGTTGGTCTACTGTTGCCACGCTGGCCAGACGGGTTGGTACCCACAATTTAATATTTCAGTGCTCGTAGCACGGAAATCTATCGAATTCGTAATGTAAAGATATCGACAGCTGAGCATTGCGGTTGGTGGACTTCACGCATACACAGGTTCAGTATCGTTTGTTGCCATTTGTCGCCTCTTACGAAACCCTTCGGATGAAATGGAATTGTCATATTCCTTCACCGTCATCACTACAACGCATGTAGCGTTACATTCTAAGTTCAACCTTATCTATCTTTATCTTATTATAATATTAAATATTTACAATAAACGATACTATTTCCTTCACGTGCCATTACACAATATTTAGTATCATACAACACGCTTCTTATACCTATCGGCAAGGATATTAGACCTAGGTCGTCAGAGAAACGAGGCACTGCTGACTCCGGCGCGATTTGTAGATTTTAGCACGTCTACCAAGATTGCACCCCGTGGCATCCTCACAAGACAGCCCAAATACGCGGACAGTGCCCATAGAGCTCACTTTGGGCCCACCACTCGTGCCTTACTCTATGCCTATACAATCCGCAGGCCTTCCGCGAGGCGTGCGCCACTCAAGGGACATCACCTAGATGGCTAGCCACTATTTTTGAATTTCATCTCAGATATTTGTACCCAAAAAAACTAATTGTAATTTTCATTCATATTTGGTTTTCTACGAGATAGCAAACGGAAACTTTTCCTACGATAGATTACATAGATTCATAGAACTGATAGAACTAATAGAAATAGATAATAAACATTCTACGACATTCTAGACCCAAAGTAAACATAGCTTAACTAGCTCGTGTCATGAGATCTAGACTGAGGATAAACATACTTAGATATTCAGATTTTCTTGTGAATAAATACATATTATACATATAAAAACCAACCATACCAACATATTGCAGCTGGCAACAACACATAGCTTTCGTCCCACCTCAGCGATGAAAATCATATGCAATCACGTGATACTTTTATTTCAGTAGGTACTTATAGGTATTTTAAACGGTAAAAGGTACTTCTTTAGGAAAGGCAGCTATCAATTTATTTGATCCCCAAGCGGAATAAAAACAGCACTCACACATGTACTCAGATATCAAAAATCAAAAATACTCTCGGTAAAATAAAATTAAATTCTGATGTATTTGTATTAAATATGAATACCAAATAAATGGCAATAGAATCTTTTAAAAGTGGTTTTATTTCAGTGAGTAATATTTCAGTGGATAATATTTGTACTGAGCAGGAATCGAAACTATAGGTAACACGCCACAGAGGCCTTCATTATGAAATGGAAGTACAATAATCATCAAAGTATCAGACCTTATAAGTACTTAGGTATATGTACGTTTTCGGTGTTCCCAGCTCCCAACGATATAGCACGTTAAACCAATTCTCACGATGTACTAAACTGTTTATATAATTTATAATAAATAAGTACCTACTTAGATTGAATGGTTTTCGCACGTTGAGATATTACTCTCGGCCTAATATTATACAAACCAGTTTCTATTCTCTATAATATTATTGTTATGCTCTGTCTATGCTCCTCCTAGTCATCTAATGTTGTTTATAACTTACATTACGAACATACAGTGTTTGTCCTTAGATTTATAGATAGTAGGCCAACGGAACAATCGATCAGCCTATCATAGTCTATTGCTGGATACATTCTCCAATGTAGGCAGGCTTTGGCCTACGGTTTCCACACTGACCAAACGGGTTCGTACAGGGTTTCATTTTGAGTTTTCCTTCTCTCTCAGTGATATCGTCTGCTTATGACCACTTTCAGATGAGATGGGGTAGTATATTCTTTCTTCAAAACCTAATATTGATTAAAAATATACTTAAGATAAGGTAGGTAGGTAGAAGGCAGGTAAGTAGACCGCGGTCTAGTTACCTACCTGTAACTATCGGAGGAAGAATATCACTATCCCGACGATATTATGGTACTATACCACCTCTATACCGCGGTTACCATCATATCTATTGCAGTTGTAACAACTGTGCAGAGAGAGCTAGAGTAGTGTGAACCATATTATAGAACTTTGTCATCGCCAGTGGATTGTAGAGAAAAGATAGCTATGGATTCACGAAAAGTATTGAAGTTGGGCCGTTGGTACCATTGCTAATTATTGTTTGTTGGGAAAAGGAGGGATTTGTAGGTAGAAGCATCACGATGTGGCTCGTTCACTTACGTAGAATAAAGTTATGAATCGAAGGCGACCGCATTCGATAATCGCGCTCATATCAAGTTTAACAAGTAACGTATCTATGTGTAACCACGAAACTATATAGACAATGGATTGCGGGACTGATATAATTTTATTTCTATGGACAAGCCGTCGTGGCGGTCATCACTCGACCGCAGATAGTACATAGAAATGTATGATGCATTACTTGTTAAACTTCAATATGGATAAATGGTACTATTTAGAAGCCGCAATGGAATAAAATAACGAACAATATTATCACAATGATGTCTATATCACGGTACACTGTATCTGCTGCTACGGACTACTAACTGTAGTAATACGGAATCATACCATAAGATTATAAGCGTACAAGGGCCTTAGAAATGCTGATCATGAACTTTGTTACATATATACTCAGGTCTATTTACCTCCCGGGTAGGTAGAGACAAACATACTCCATTTACTTCTATTTTTACATACTTCACAAGCTTCTTTTACTGTCATTAACCATGTTATTAACTTACTTTCGACATCCTTAACTAAATAGCATAAGTGTTAATAACTATCGGATGAGGCGTGGAACATAAATGACGATATAATAAATGTTAGTCATTACAGATACGATAGACTGAACTAATATACATGTATACTGATTAGATAAATGCGCAGGCATAGAAACAAATAAATGGAGATAGAACAATAAAAATAAGGATACAACAGTACCTACTTGTTGCCGTGGGACCATCCAAGCATCACAAACACCAATCTAAAATATTGAATCTAAGAACATATCATTCTCTTCTCTGAGCCTATTCGCAACTCAGTTGGGATCGGCTTTCTAGTCTAACTAAGATGCGGTTGAACTTCGATATTTGCCGTGAAGCGAGTGCCATCGGACCTTCACAATCAAATAGGCGATATCGAAGTTCTGACTGTACTTATTTGTGACCGACGGCGTTCTGCTGATCAATAGCCGCATAAAGCCAGTGGTACTGATTGTCCTATCTAGGTTGAGAGGTTGGGAGGTTGTGCCTATAAAAGTCATATTCAGGGCGTTAGGAAAACGCTCCCCAAGCCGAAGGCCCCTTTCAGTATTCCTGGTATGTACACCACATATTGACAAAAAAAAATACGATTTGATAATTTATATAATATGTAGCTATTCGATGGAGAGTAAATAATGCTAATTAAACGGTATAAAAATGCCAAAATCTATATTTTTTACAATATACTGTAGTACCATTATATCTTTGGAGCGTTTCCCTAAAATCCTGTGTAACCTAAAAAAAGGAAAAGGAACTTTCTGGGCAAATTGAAACTAAATTCGTATGAAGTGATGCCGCTACACAACTACTAGTCTTAGAAGCTGGATAATAGACCTACCTACTTATTAATGTTATTAAGTTTAAGCTACTACTTGCATGAGTTTACATATTTTGTTATAAAGATATAGTTTATTTCTTAACGCTATCAATGATACATTTGGTTAAATTAGACTTATACTGTCAAAGGATTATAGATATTAAGGAGTCCAGGCACTTATGGAGCCCACAATCAGCATCAGATTGTTCTTGACTAATAAAGTACTCAAAAAGATCTTAATGTAAAGACTGTAGATACCTGTACGTACTGTTTATTGGTAAAATTTGAAATGAACTAGTAGAACACGTTAATGTAAATTACTAAGTAGTTTGCATTATTTTAATATGCGCAATTATGATCAATTTATCTTTCAAATGAGTGGGCCATTAATCACTCACTGGCTCTCGTGTCATTTGACACCTCAAAACACCATGCTAATGCCATTAATTGTTGAAACTGTCCTTGACTTGTTGACATAATATAATGTGGTATGTAGGTTACCGTAATAAGCACATCCGAAGTTACGTAGGTACCAATATACCAGCATCTCTACATCCCGGGTCTGACGAGGTACTACCTACCTGGTCTGCCGAGGTGCGAGGGATATGTTGGCTACTATCTCGCCTACTTCACTTCTTCCTACAATCCTGATTTTTTTAAGAGGAGTGGTAAAAAAAGACTTATTGAGGATTAGACCATCAAAGCAAGGAGGACAGACAACATGGAATGATGGGTACTACACTTTCTCTCAGATTACCATCAGGTGGGGTGAAATTAAACTAGCGAATCAAACATGAAAATATCTTCTAATTGAGCCCTAAAAAAGCTAACACACAAATATTTACAACGTGACTGTAAATTACTTACAACGAAAATTTACATAGTAGGTATTTGAAGTGGAAAATACCTTACGTAGCTACCTACCGAGTTGAAGCAATAAGTTATCACGTGCGGTAGCCGTGTACAGACATCATGATATCACAAAATGGTCTTTCATTTTCCTGTTATCTGTAAATAGATATTTTGTATGCCATGCAAGAAGTGAGTTCACTCACCGAAGTTACGTGTACCGCTCTCTAGCATTGATTTGCAAATAGGCTGTTGATCTTAATCTTAAAATATCTTTGTTTTGGAAACAAAAGCGATCCTTTAAGTTGTATGTATATATGTAAACTTATACTTATAATGTATTTTTGTGCTAATACATTGTGTTCAACGCACTTCCGATTCTTTTTGCAAGCGCTAATAAGGGTAGATAGATAGATTTGGGATTCTTTTGTCCGCACTTTTTGGGCCAATGTGCGTGCAGAATTACCGGCCTAGGTCCACCCAGAAACGCAGAAGCTTACTGAGGACTTCACAAGCTTCGCGGAGCGACCTCACTGTACAGAGGATTTGTGATCGTTGGGGGACTACTGCCTCGCATTCCAGAATTGTGTGGGCGGCCGTTTCCTCGGCAACGAAGCTATCCTGCAGAGGGGGCTGTTCGTTACACCAATGGTGTAGAAGAGTTTGTTGAGGGGGCAGTGGCCCGTTATTTTCCCTAGAAGAGTTCTTAGACTTATTCTGTGTAAGTTTAGGAGACGTCTCGTGAGCTGTTAGTTTACTGACGGCATGGACATTTTTGACTGCCAGCAGTCGGTAGATTGTGTCCATCTTTGGTTGTGTAGTTAGTTCCGCTGATCTCTCTCGTGTCCAGCTGCGGAACTGTGAGAAGGCGATCGGTAGTAATGGTAGTGGGCTAGCACGGTCATTCCACAGTCCCTAATTGCGAGTTCGTCTGCGGCATCGTTGGCGTAGGACCCACTGTGCCCTTTTATCCACTGTAGCGTTACTGCATTATACGTGGATAATTTGTTTAGGGTAGTTTGACATTCTGCTATTAGAATGCTGTTGATTATTTGGTGGTTCATCGCTTCTAGAACGGCTGTGCTATCGGTTAGGTAGGAGTCTTATATGTAACGCTCTACCTTCATTCCGCAGATCGCCGTTGCCACGGTTGTTATGGCAACACTCGCATTAGCAAATTGAGCTGTATTTGCCTAGTGGTAGGTGGATGTTCAATCCAAGGTTCAGGGAGTGTACGCCGGCTCCTGAACCATTCTTTATGTTGGAGCCGTCGGTGCCGTGCAGCCGGCTAAGAATGGATTCAAAGTTTGTTGGATGAAAAATGGAAAAAGCCTTGACCTAAACATGACGAAAACGCATATCAGTATTTATTAAAATTTATCAATTTAGGTTATAAAATAGGTGTTTGGGTACGTGAATTTTAATATAATAATGGTAATGATAAAATTATGATTAGGTTTATGAGTCTCTAATCAACTATCGTCCGGATCCGGATCGTATATAACCCGGATTTACAAAATTTTGTTACTTGCGGTAAGCAAGTCTAACTAAAGTCGTTTTAATTTGAGATCGAACTCACTCCACTGCTTACTAGATTACCCCTTTTTCATACATTTATGTACATGTATATTCACGAATACAGCACCTCCAGCCAGAGTAGCGGATATGTCAGAAACGAACGAGAATAATGTTCGTGCAAAATTTCAAAAATGTAAATAGCACAATTTACTACAACACATTATTTTCTTGAAAAAATACTCCATGTACGACAGTAGATAGTATATTCAGTAATGTACAGTTTCAACCTCGTTACAATTTTATCAAATGTATAAAGATGTAAATTTTTTGATCTGATCTCTCACAACAAGCCAACAGCACGATTTACATTGTAATCTGAATATTGTGTCACAACGTGAACACCGTCTATAACTTTGTTTTGGAATGAGTGTTTACGATTCTTTATAACGGAATGACGCATGCTCCAATGATAACGATGTGATAATAGCTACGGACTAGATACAATAATGGTATTGTTTTTATTTTTGATAATTTCAATAACGGAATAAAAAGTAACGTACCTATTTTCTTCTAAACCCTCTGCAGGAAATTAAGTAATCACTACATAGTATAAAACAAAGTCGCTTTCTCTGTCGCTATATGCCTATGTATGCTTAAATCTTTAAAACTTTGGCAACGGATTTGTTGCGGTTTTTAATGGAGTGATTGCAGAGGAAGGTTATATGTATATAACATCCTGCTACAACCAATTGGTGCGGGTAGAAGAGAAAAATGTTGTAAAAACGGGGTGACGCAGACGAATTGGCGTGGGTCAGCTAGTTATTTGTAATTGTTACAATCATTATTAATGGCATTGATGACAAATGACAAGGTACAACAATGGCATTGTTTTATATTTGAATTAAATATTTCAATAACGAAATAAAAAGTAGCGTAACCTATTTTCTTCTTTACCCCTCTGCAAGCAATTAAGTAATTATTTATAATTATTACAATGATTATTGATGTAATTGATGACAAACGTCCTCGGTTTCATATTTAATTATTTCAACAGTGAAGTAAGAAGTAACATAGCTTCTCATAGTGGAATCTCAGGTAACACAGTGGTTGACTTTCTAGCCCGGTGTGCTTTCTCTAGTGGAACTCAAGACCAATATAGATCCTTCACACAAAATTTACTCTCTCTTGCTAAAACATGCCTAACATCTCAATGAAATGTGCACTTGTCCCTATCCAGTTCAACTAAGGAAAGATTACTAGAATACTTCTATCCAAAGTGGTAAGTATGTCAAGCAAAACCTCTAAGACCTCTGTTATTAGCCACCTTCGAGTTCGCCATGCCTGTACAAATGTTATCTATCTGAGATTCGTGTAAGGGATAGCTTTGTGAGTGTGGATTGGACTGTGGAATGGATATGACTAAAGTTTCTTTTCGTGTACAAGGATGAATGGTACCCTGGAATTTTACCAGCGTTATTCTCTTTCAAAACAATAATTTACATCAGAAACAATAACTCGCACTATAATGGCATGTGTTCTTTTTTGTATTTAGTGTTATTTTTTTATTTTTTTGTATCGTTGAATTAAATAAACGGTATAAACGATTGTTGTACCGTATTTTTTATGCCAATATGTAGTGTATGCGGAGAACTACTATGTTTCTTCGGCTTCGGGAGCGACGTTACGTAGGATTTACGTAGGTATTGTATTCATATTTGAAGCAACAAGTATTATATTTTTATTCTATACTTTATTATATTTTTATTTTGCAATGTAACCTATGTGCTTCTATGCTGCAGAAAATTAAGTAGGTAATGGAGAAAGTTCACAATTCAGAATTATAGCTTAATGTATAGGTACTGTATTGAAAATAAAAAGTTCATGTGTAGGAATAATAATAAATAAATAATAAAGTTTCCAAGGTATGGAAATAGTGTATTAGCCTAGAAACATCGAATCAGACAGTTCCACTCTTCTCGAACTTCCATTATTCTTTCGTGCGCATGATTGGAATATCCACCATGTTCCAGAATAATACCTAAGCATGGATTGGTTACATTATTGCAGATGCCTCATAGAAAAACAAACGTCGATACAATTTTATCTATACGGATTCTAATATCACGTATAACGATGATGTAATATAATAAAAGTCGTAATACTTACCTAAAAAAAAGTAATTCCGTTCATCAATTAAAAAAAAATGTTTTGGTCAGTTAGTAGTTGATCCGTGTATAGTTGTTATGGCGATACGTTAGGAGTCAATGATCTTCAATGTCACAGTATCCGTCTGTGTGATAACGTGCTTACATATTTATATGTGTAATAAAGTACATTAGTCTATAGGTATTAAATGGATAGCAAATACACGTGTTCGATGAAAACTGGATAGAACTGATGCGCGCGATTATACAACGGAATAAAAACTTTATTTAAGGTGCGGATACACTACTACTCGTCATTATCATCAACACTATACAAATAAATAATATTGAAGCGTATGTTGTAAGGTTAAAATAACATTTTTATATGCATAGGGCCGTGTGTAAGCTAACTACGTAAAACAAAAGTGAACTTTCTTAAAATATTTATTTATTCTTCTTTTTTCATTTACCACCTACAACCATGGCACACACCAATAACTTTTAAATGCTTTTCGAAGGTATGTATGTGCTTTCGCCAAAATAACGCATAGATCACATCAAACTTTAAATATAAAATATTAAGTAAATTAAATATTAAGTTTAATACCTAATATATAATTTACTACATATTTTATTCCATCACTTTTTTATGTAATGTATAATTTTAATGTTAGATACATAATTTGTGTGTTTCTGACAGATTTTATCACATTTTTACTGCATATAGAGAAAATAAAGTAATGAGTTTAGAGGACGGCATGTCGATAAATAGGTACCTAAATTATGACGTCATTACGAGTGAATAATAACATTTTTCCTAAATATAAAAACATATCTAAAGAAACATTGGTCAGGGTTACAAAACATAACAGCAGCATACCTATCACATGATGATATGAATGACCTTTTCCCCAATACCCATAAATATGAGTACCTATTTGGAAGTATATTATGTAAGTAATCGTACCTACAGACATCTCAGGTCAGGAGCATTTTTTTGTGCCGCCACCGCGGCCTGCTTATGCTAGGGGACAGGTGGCCACCCGTGACCCCCAGGCCCGCGCTCATGGAGGACGGAGGTCATATTGGAAGAGCTTGTCTTGCTGTTTCTACGCTGGCCAGACGGGTTGGTGCAGAGTTTTATTTTGTATTTTATTTCTGTCTATGTTTTCCGATACTCACCTTATACTACTTACGACACCTTTCCGATGAGGGTGGTGAGATTTTTCTCCATCACCACATGGAGGTAAGTTCTGCAATGCGCGGAAATAAATCTTTATTTTATCCGCGCCATTGGGATGTGATAATTTGGATTTGACTATTATTAAAATAAATAAAAGTAAAATATAGAAGAGTTTTGTTTCCCACGTAATAAAATTAACTAAATCAATTTTACATTATTAATTATCTTGCATTGACTTGATATGGACTATATTACAAAACAATAATCTTTTTTTTATATAGTTACTTCTAAGGAAGCAATATTATCTTACTCGCGGTATTTAATTAAACACCATAAGATATTACTTACACCTATTGTAGTTATATTACACTAGTGATACCAAGCGATATATGTTATTATAATTAGTGTATATTATAAACATTTTATATTGTTATCACATATTTTGTCGTAGACAAGCGGTCTCATCTCACGTCGCCATCTCGGACGTAGAATAACAATTAAGTATTGTGAATCGGATTGTCAGTCTAAATTAGTATCCTTTCCATCTAAGCCTATAACCGTTCTGGCTCTGCCGGGATGCGACAGATATGTCTTGTATAATCACACCTCCGGGAATCAAAGACGCATAGGCGGCGTGCGTTTTAGTCGATTCGCGTTCAACCTGGGCGCTCGTACGTCGTGCAAATCATATGGATTATTCTGCATGACTTTGTGCAAATTGTCGGCACCAAATTAACTCAGTATTATTTTGATTTGCAGGAAATCGTGCACACACGACAGTGCAGGTCCTAACTTTAAATTTACAAACATTATAAATGAAATCATAATTTTGACTTTTAACACTAGTTCTTTTCAGATAAATTATTCCCAACTCAGATATGGATCGTAGGTATATGGATTTATTTAAAGAGATTGTTTATTTGTTTGTTTGAATGCACTAATCTCAGAAACTACTGGTTTGCAAACGAGCAAAACGACCATCACAGAGTGCCACAACTAGCAATACAAACCAATATAGCAACTGTACTAACAATTTGAAATACATAATTACAAATTACTTAATAGTTCTATTAAGCACCTTTACCTACGTAACCTGTAGTTTGATGGTACTCTAATGTACCATCAACATACATAATAATTATTACGCATCTCAATGTTAGGTAGGATGCAACATTGAATGAATGATGATACATATTAGTCATAAAGATTGGCATAATGCGTAGCAATAGTACCTAGTAGGTACCTGCAACAGATTGATGGTTACAAAGCTTGTAGAATTCATAAGTAGTTTGTAGTTGCGTGCTAATTAGATACATCGTTCTGGTAGTTAGTAAGTCAATCTATTTATTCCAAAAAAAAAATTACAGCCAATTAGTATTGCTTAGCCAATGACTTCTGTAAATACTAGCAGATCAGTCACCCTACCACTACATAGTATAAAATAAAGTCCCTATTTTTCTTGTCCCTTTGTATGCTTAAATCTTCAAAACTATGCAACGGATTTTGATGCGGTTTGTTTTAATAGATAGAATGGTTAAAGAGGAAAGTTTATATGTATATAACATCATGCTACAACAAACAGATGCGGAGCAGGAATGAAAATTGTTGCAAAAACGGGGTGACGCAGACGAAGTTGCGCGGGTCAGCTAGTTTAATAGGTATATAGTTAGAAATTTTACAAACCTTAATACACAAAGCCCTAAGACATTTATTACTCCGCACCGATTAGGTATAGGTACATTATCATCTACATCCGTGGTAAAACCGATATTCTATAATTGATACCATGATGCTATTTCAATATAAAAAATATTTAATGATTGTATATGAAGATTTTATCATTGCTTTTATAATCCTAATTTAGAATATACAGGTGATATTATAGTTTATTTTATGATCATTTTTATTGTCAACAGTAACCACGGCTGATAAATTTGTAGGTACCGGTCTATTGCCGACTGATACAGTATTATCGAGGTTCATCATTGATTACTATAGTAATTTTGCTTTAAAATACTTTAAGACAATTCACACAACGTCACATACCCATAGCATAACTAACTAGCTGGTGTTACGGGTTCTAGAATGCGGATAAACATACTTAGATACATATATTATACATAGAAACACCCAGACTAATGCAAATATCCATATTCAAGCATACCAATATTTGCACTAAGGGGGAATCGAACCCGCGCCTCCTGCGTAGCAGTCGTGTCGCTACCACTGCGGCCACGCCACGGAGGATGTAATGAGTAAGAGGTTAGTTACAGCGTCATGAGCATTTCCCACGTAGTAGGTAGTGACGATGTTTCATATTGTTAAACAGGAAAATTTGATAATAAATAGCCATACTTTTACGAGTACGTTACGAGGGTAAGGGGTCCCTTCCACCACCTTGGGGACCCAAGCCAACCTCACCTGCCCGTGGTGCCCTCTGCCGACCAACGAACGAGGCTCTGGCTACCCGCCAACCCGCACTGGACCAGCGTGGCGGGTATACGGTCCGAAAACCCCCCAAGATGTTGGTGTGCACCAAACGGCCCCAAGTGCCCGGGGGCTCCAGTCGCAACACTGACGCGCCTGACGGGCGTCAGTCGAGCGCTGGGGCCAGGGGTGCTAAGAATCACCGGGCGGGATCCCTCCGTCAGACGACCAAAGCATGCACAATGGACAACCGATGCAAACGTAGGTTGTCACTGGTGACACACAACATCTGCACAATGAGGACAGACGAGAAGCTAGCAGAGCTGGAAGAAGAATTGAGCAGGTTGCGCTGGGACATCGTTGGGTTATGCGAAGTCCGAAGAGAGGGAGAGGACACAATAACCCTGAAGTCTGGCAACCTGCTCTACTACCGGGAGGGCGACGAGAAGTCGCAAGGCGGTGTCGGGTTCATCGTCCATAGGTCCCTCATAAACAACATCATATCCATCACGAGTGTGTCGAACAGGGTCGCGTACCTGGTACTCAGAGTGTCCAAGAGATACTTGCTGAAGGTCATACAGGTTTACGCACCGACCTCGACACGACCAGATGATGAAGTGGAGGCTATGTATGAGGACATTAGTAGAGCCATACATGCCTCTAAATCACACTTCACTATTGTTATGGGGGACTTCAACGCAAAACTGGGTACGAGAGGTGATAACGAGTTGAGAGTGGGGCAATATGGGTATGGGAGGCGTAACCGAAGGGGTTGGAGGCTGGCCGACTTTCTTGAGAAAGAGCGACTCTTTATGATGAACTCTTTCTTCAAGAAGCCGCCCCACAGGAAATGGACCTGGATGGGCCCCGGTGGTCGTACCAAAAATGAGATCGACTTCATCATGACGACGCATAGACGGATATTCAATGATGTCTCAGTGATCCATAGGGTGAAAACCGGAAGTGATCACCGAATGGTTAGAGGCACATTGAATATTAATGTTAAGCTGGAGAGATCCCGTCTGATGAGGTCTACGCTCCGACCTAGAGCTTCCCATATACAGTACTCCGAGAGCTTTCAACTCGAACTTTCGAATCGCTTCTCTTGCCTAGAAGAATGCAGTACAGTGGACGAGATAAATAACAGGTTGGTTGAAGCTGTTCATTCAGTGGGTTCCAAATTCTTCAGGCCCCGTCGAAGAGATAGACCACAGAAGCTCACCGATCGCACCCTCAAACTCATGGCCGAACGACGCTCTATGAGGCTGCAGT
The DNA here is from genome assembly GCA_963691645.1 of Pelosia muscerda. Classification (NCBI taxonomy): domain Eukaryota; kingdom Metazoa; phylum Arthropoda; class Insecta; order Lepidoptera; family Erebidae; genus Pelosia; species Pelosia muscerda. The sequence continues at coordinate 11,507,156 of OY829098.1, read as the reverse complement.
CTACCAATGACGCTGAAGCACATCGGTAGCTCAATAGACGTATCCAGCAGTCTTTGCGACACGACATCCGTGCCTTTAATACTCAATGTATTAAAGAAACGATTGAGCGAAATAAAGGCTCCAAAGTGTTCGCAAGAGACTTGTCTATTGGGCAGAGCCAGTTGACAAAGCTGAAGAGGAAGGACGGCAGCGTCGCGTCGACTAAGGCAGATGTTTTGGGGGAGATCGAGGGGTTTTATGGACAGCTTTATACCTCAGTCACTAAGCCTGCTACTGATATGGTTAAAGATCCAAGAGCCAAGCTAACCCGACACTACACCGAGGATATCCCGGACATCAGCCTGTACGAGATTAGGGTGGCCCTCAAGCAGCTTAAAAATAACAAGGCACCAGGAGAAGACGGAATCACTTCGGAACTTCTGAAAGCGGGTGGAACACCGATACTTAAAGTCCTTCAGAAGCTCTTCAACTCCGTCTTATTCGAAGGTACTACGCCGGAAGCATGGAACAGAAGCGTGGTGGTCTTGTTCTTCAAGAAAGGTGACAAAGCCTCTCTTAAGAACTACAGACCCATCTCGCTTCTGAGCCATGTTTATAAGCTGTTTTCGAGGGTTATCACGAATCGTCTCGAACGCAGGTTTGATGACTTCCAGCCGCCCGAACAAGCCGGTTTCCGAAAAGGTTATAGTACCGTAGACCACATTCATACGCTGCGGCAAGTCATACAGAAGACTCAGGAGTATAACTTGCCACTATGTTTAGCGTTTGTGGACTACGAGAAAGCCTTTGATTCGATCGAGACATGGGCAGTGCTACAATCTCTCCAGCGGTGTCATATAGACTACCGGTACATCGAAGTGCTGAAGTGTTTGTATAAAAACGCCACCATGTCAGTCCGAGTACAAGATCAGAGCACAGCGGCGATACTGTTGCAGAGGGGAGTGAGACAAGGAGATGTAATATCTCCGAAGCTCTTCACCAATGCAATGGAGGATGCCTTTAAGCTACTGGAATGGAAAGGTCTCGGCATTAATGTTAATGGCGAATACATCACTCACCTTCGTTTTGCCGACGATATCGTGCTCATGGCAGAATCGCTGGAGGATCTAAACACAATGCTCGACGACCTCAACCGAGTCTCTCAACAGGTGGGCCTCAAGATGAATATGGACAAGACCCAGGTTATGGCGAATGCTCATATTCTAAGGCCCTCCCCAGTGTCAGTTGAAGGCTCGACCCTCGAAGTTGTAGACAAGTACGTCTACCTTGGACAGATGGTCCGATTAGACGGATCAAACTTCGAGGCGGAGGTCAATCGTCGAATCCAACTCGGCTGGGCAGCGTTCGGGAAGTTACACAGCGTCTTCTCGTCCAAAATACCTCAGTGCTTAAAGACAAAAGTCTTTAATCAGTGCGTGTTGCCAGTGATGACCTATGGCGCCGAGACGTGGACCCTCACTATGGGCCTCATAAGAAAGCTCAAGGTCGCACAGCGAGCTATGGAAAGGGCTATGCTCGGAATCTCTCTGCTAGATCGAATTAGAATTGAGGAGATCCGCAGACGAACGAAAGTGGTCGACATAGCCTACAGGGTTAGCAAGCTGAAGTGGCAATGGGCGGGGCACGTAGCAAGAAGAACAGATGGCCGTTGGAGCCAAAAGGTTCTTGAATGGAGACCGCGTACCGGTAGACGAAGCGTGGGACGGCCTCCTGCGAGATGGGCGGACGACATAGTCAAAGTCGCGGGTACCCATTGGATGCAGACCGCCTCCAACCGGTCGGATTGGAGGTCGATGGGGGAGGCCTATGTTCAGCAGTGGACGTCTTGTGGCTGAAATGATGATGATGATGACTTTTACCTAGGACTTTTAAATAGCTAAGTAGGTATAGGACTTTTTGGGTAATTCCTACTGTAGGCTCCTTTTCCATTAACAGAGTTCAATCCAATCTACATAGAATTAACAAGTCGGTGACCAATCTTACTGTAGACCATCCACTGACCTAACCCAGAACCTTCCCTTTATTCTTAAAATATTTAGGCACATAATTGATAAGGTTTAGGTACCTACCGTAAATAAATAATACAATCTGATGCCATTTTCTCAGTAGTTTTTTTCACCCCGATCGTAATAATATTTATTGAGAAGAGTGGAATGACGTCAAACGTGAAAAAATAAGATAATTCTATCTGTCATGTTTACTGTGTTATTTTGATTTATTTTTATTAACTGTGTTATTTCCCCGTACCATAGTATAGTATAGGAAGTTGCGTCTTATCATAAATGCTATATTAATTAATAAATAGAAAACAAAGACAGACTGATGACTACAACAAAGCCTGTGATAACTGGACAAAGCATAAAACATATATCTTTGAGTGTGAGTGTTTCTGAAGACAATTGCTTATCGGGACGGGACGTCATAAACCCTTTTATCTATCTAGTACATGGGTTCATCGCATAATGATGTGTTTTCTGCAATGTTCACGTAACTCAGATATATTGTATTTATAAAAAAAGGTCAATAAACTTTACTCACATTTAGTAGCTATATCACATAGTTAGGTACAGTGATTGACATTTTTTTATACTTCTTTTTAGTATTCGTAATAAAAGAAGCGTTTCACATGTAAGTACTGTGGGCGCCAAAAGTTCCATCTTAAAATCTTTAATCTTCTGACAATCTATCTCCATTTTGACCAAAAGTAACATTATAGCGTTAATCAAATAAACTAGATCGATGTCTTGTTTCCTTATAAGAAAACAAGTATACTTGTGCAAGTAGTAGCTTAAACTTAATAACATCAATAAGTAGATATATCATCCAGTAGTTTCTGAAACTAGTAGTTGTGTAGTGGCATCATTTCAGACAATTTTAATTTCAAATCATCCCGGAACTTTTTGTCACCTCCGGCAACTAAAGACTCAAAGACGGCGAGCGTTTTAGTCGGTTCGAGTTCGACATAACCTCTCTCACCAGCTCCGGCGGGATTGGAATCCGTGGGCATTTCGCGCTTAGGGGAAAAAGGCATGTGTGTGTAATTATGTCGAATTCGAACCGACTGAAGCCATCTCGGGTCTCCATTCAAGAGATATAAAGTTTTTTTTCTTGCGTGCCTGTTAACCCTAAATCATTAACAGTTTTAGGTGACCCCGTCCAATCCCTTGAAGTATTCCCAACTTTACGAAATCAGTGTTCACCTCCAGATATTAACAATAAATTGGTTCAATAATGGTCCATAATTTTATTTACCTAGCTGTTATGTCGACACTGAAACTCAGATTTTGTTTACATAATAATAAAAGAATTACATTAAGTATACCTCTTATAATGGAACGGTTTTCCAATTGATTGCAAAAGGAAAATGTTGATAATATTTGATCGTCTCTTAATCAGGTATTATCTGCCTAGTGTGATATTCAGAATATGGAGCACGGTGTTAAGAGGTACTCGACTGAAGAGCTCAAAGGCCTCTAAATATCTCTAGTGCATGTTGAAATTGAACCTACTTACTTTCGTTTAAATGCATTTTTTCCGCCTCCAGGTTTAGTCTAAAAATCGACACATGAAAGGCAAATGTATGTAGTTAAGTAGTAACTATTTATTCGTCTGTGATGTACCTAGTACAGATTTGAAAATCTTTTTATTAGAAGTAGTTAAAGAGTTGGATTTGGGTATGGACATATTATTATGAGAACGGATGAAACTAATGTTGTTATAAAATTTCAATGAATGAATGTAGAAAATTTTCGGTGAAGCCATGACAAAACCATATTAAATAAAATTACTAATGCCTGAATAGATATTCATAATATGTAGGTATAAGCAAAAAATTTAATCTCAACCGATTTCAAAAAGAATACATATATAGATAATGCTCACGCCTGTAATCCCCGCAGGAGTGTGCAGAGGTCCGATGGGGGTCATCTTGAAAGATGGTCTGTCTGGGTGCGAGGGATATATTGGCTACTATCTCACCTCCGGCAACTAATGACCCAAAGACGACGTGCGTTTTAGTCGGTTCGAGTCCAACGTAACCGAGCGTACCGGCTTCGATAAAAAATAAAAGAAAAAGGGCAGAGATGTATTAAACACCCAAATTTCGCCAACTATGATTTTCTGTCCTACGTCGGTAATCGGGGGCAAGCCTTATGCCGCCAATAAGGCACTTTGTACTAAAAAATGTGTATGCCGTAAATAAATGTCAAAAAATAGCCACAAAAAAGTCGCTTAATACCTTTGTGAATTACACAATCCCTGAGACAGACACATAGAGATAGATAACCACACAGATACATACGATAAACACACTTATTGCGTCTGGGGTCAAAAATCTTATCAGCATAGTCCAATACTCGTTATTATGTATCCAAATAATTACTTGTCCCGCCCGACTGACCGACTGATTCATCAACGAAAAGCCAAAACCCCTAAGGGTACCTACAAACTTGAAATTTTGGTACATGAAGCCTTTTATGTTGTAAACATGTATACAGGAAGATAATTATTTACATAATCTATCACACATACATCTAACCTTCACATCTACAATAGAAGTAACAAGCTTATGAAAAGGATGTAAGTACCTCACTAGTAACTGTGAACGCACGGTTTCATTTCACCTCAACTACCACTCTCCTTTGACAGGGTATATGCCATAAAAGTGAAATCTAAGGGAGTAACCGAACCTTGGGCTCCAAAACGAAAACCCCAGATACAACCGAGAACCACGTTAATGAGAAAGATTACGAAATATTTGTTGAGTATAGCCTAATATATTCTTATTGACGTCAAAGTTTATTGTATTATGATTATTATGACATACTAGGTTAAAAAGTCGAGAAAACTTCTATTATCGCACCCGATAGTGATGTACAATGATAGGTTCTTTGGCGGATACAAGTACATATCAACCTGCACGTTTCACGTGCGTGAAACATCGTAAAACATTGAAACAACAGACATTGAATTACCAGAAATACCTACCCATCAAACCATAGTATGTTGTAAAACACTTATTTTATGACATTATTGTTATTATAAACAACATAGTTTCTTCACAGCTTGGCACCGTATGAGTCTTGCTTATATGCTAGAGAAAAAGTGGATGGAAAAAAACTAAAATTGTGTTTCTAGAGGGGGTTTCTAAATTCATGGACGAAGTGAAGGGTGTGAGATTTTGAATGTTTAATACACCTCACCCCCACCAAAATATTGTCGTTTCTTGACACATACCTACCTAGGTAATAACTTATGATAAACTCAATTTCCTGCTACAATAATTTTTCTTATTTTTGAAGTCAGTTAAATAGTTTTCAAACAACTTTTTAATTGATAATGGTATGTACTTACCAAAGTTATTCTTAAAAATACTAATTCTCACTATAAATATAGAGGAACTCTTCAAGGTTTTTTATATAAATGCACACCGGACGAATTGATATGCGCCGCCAAGAAAATCATTCATTATGGCGCTGGTTGGCTACTAAACAGATTTTAATTATTGATGCGATTTTCTAATTAGACAGACAAGACCTTCAGACTTCATATTATTATGCTTAAAATTGCCAAAAGGCGTGATAATCGACATTCACGCGGGTATAGCCGCGGGCGTGTGCTAGAAAATTATAAAGCTAAACTATGCGTAAAAGAGCTCAAGCTCGAAGGTCCAAGTTTTGAATTTAAGCAGTATTTGCGCTCGTGTAGTGGCGACAACCGCGTAGAAGCGATAGCAACCACAAATGAAAGCTAGAATAGACGCACGCACAGTTGGCGTGATAATGTACAGATACCTCTGAAACCTGCTGATTTTTATATAAACAAATTATTATCGACCACTCGATAAAAGATATATTAATGTTAATGACCCCTTAATTTCAAGCACCGCACTAAAGATACCGCAATGATACATAATTTCCGTGACGCAAATACTTCACAAAAAGAATTAGGTATTAATAAAAAGATTATCAAAGCAGTCAAAGCTTTTTCTAGATAGGTAAGTAGGTACTCACAGCGAGAGTGCGCATGATCGTGATTCGTGACATCAGTAGGTACACATTATACAAGTCATTATTATATCTCATTAACCAGTCATAAAAAGTATACCTACCTACACTTTTCTAAAGAATATTTTGCTAGCAAGGTAAAACCAGTCTAAATTAGCAAGAAATGAGAGGTATTAGGTCCCGTACTCATTAACATTATCGATTATGGATCCATTGGTATTTTATATGAATGACGGATGACGGAGAAAGAATATCATCGCCTCTCCTCATCCATATTGTTCGTAGGAGGCGGTAAACGGAAAAGTACGCAGAATAATGTCCTGTACCTTCCCACTTCACTGATGTATGAAACAGCAAGCCAAAGCCTCCTTATATTGAAAGAGGTCTATGTCCAGCATTGGATTACGATAGGCTAATTGATTAACTGATTTGTTACATTGATACGAGTAGCCAAAACGGTGTTACAAAAACATCAACAAACCAATACGGCTTAAAAATAAACAAGTCCTATTCAGACCATAATGGACTTACGACCTATTAAAACCTCAGTCATGTCAATGATGCCGAATATTCTAGTTTTATGCGGTTACATATTCATGTCTTAGTCATTATTTATAATCAGTAAACACCAGTTCGCAATAACTAGTCATCAGCGTTAAGTTCGTAGCTGTGCTGTGAGGTTATCCATAGCAAGTCAAAATACATAATTATTATAATCATTTTTACAGAAGAAGAAAACAACATTGGCTCATTGGGTTAGTGACGCGTTCATTAGTTAGTTCTTCAGTCGGTTTGGGCAGCGCAGTTTTTGGCTTGGGCCACATAGGAGGTGCTTACCTAAATCGTAGGTAGAATATGATGACGATGAACAGTTTTCAGCATTAGTTCCCCGACCCCATGTACTAAATTAAGTAATTATCGTCTAACTATCAAGCCCTTTACTACTTAAGAACTACCTAAGATATCAATGTATGAATGTAGAGGGCATTAGGAGGGAAGGTCTACTCAAGAAAAGATGTAGGAATTGTGTACAAGAAGATATGGCCAAGGAGGGAGTGACAGAGGAATGACATCTGACAGGAATGTGTGGAGGAGAATGACATGTTGCGCCGACCCCAATTTGGGACAAGGGCAGAGAGTTGATGATGTTGACCAATAATTTTAATACTTAGCTCAGGATAGGTGTAAGCTTTGTGTACCTTTTTTATACCAATTAGGTGGCAGACAAGCACACGGCCCACCTGATGGGAAGCGGTAACCGTGGCCTATGGACGTTTGCAACACCAGAGGCGTCACACGTGCTGCCTACCTGTGTTTGTTTAAGAAAAACCAACTCCATTTGAGTGAAACGAACCTTAACACTTTGTATATCAATCAAATGGTCGCTGAATACATAATTAAACAGAGTAAAGAGTATTGAGAATAATTCTTCAGAATATCAGATATTTAATTAATTACTCGAACAAGGAGCTGCTGCAATAAGTACTACCTAGTCAATGTCCGCAATTTGTACTAACTGGAAAATTGTATAAAAATAATATTCAAAGTATTTATTTATTTAATTCTTTTTTGCACACATAAATTATATTCATATAAATAGTTATGACATGTTATGTACAAATGCGAGTTTACATCAAATTTGTGTTTTCTTCCAGCAAACCTGGCAGTGCACAGAGGAAATTAAATGCAAAGAGAGGCAAACTCTTGTGCACATGGAACTGATAGTTTTAATAAGAAGGTATACACCTTCATTCATACATATATATACATACGCACGTACATACATACATACACATATACATGCATAGATATATACATACATACTTACATACATAATATATTCATACTTGTCACAAAACTTACTTTATTTTAATACAATTCTAATAAGACATTATAGAGCTTATGTACATACTAATCATCATAGCTATATGCTATTGATTAGAATGTGTCTATGTTTTAACCTGATAACAGTTCATGACTAATATCAATCACAACCGCGAGTACTGGTGCTAAGTGGTTACACGATACACGTGCGTGTTTCCTTGCGTACCTATATAACCTGCGGTTAATGTCATGTTATTTTACCTAACAATAGGAAAACCTTGGAAACCTAACGATTTCAGAGTTATTGTAGTTGGACGTTGGTTAAGTACAAATTACCATACTGAGTCTAACTGCAGGCTAGTTCAAATTTGTTAAACAGGCTTTACATAAAACGCATTCTCTTTTTTAAAGAGAGGTAAAGGATGCTTCTTTAATACTAGTTGAAGCCTGCAAATTAAACTTGTGTATGTCAGTACCTAATCACGACTAAAATGAAAATCACATTCAAAATCCCTTCAGTAGTTTTATGTCCACCACGGACAAGAATTTTAAAAAGACTTTTAGATGGCAGTCGCTTCACGAAATACACTGACGGACTCATAAACTGCATCAAAGTTCAGGTTTACTCTAAAAGGATTTTTTATAATAAGTATGCAAACTTTTTAGATTAAATTATATAAATATGGAAAGACTGGCTCTTAATCTTAAAAAAAAATTAAATTTAAAAATAGAACTGCAGTAAAACAAATGAATATAGCCGGGAAAAGAAAATTTACTTGTAGTATCAGATTTGCGTGTTATTTATAGCAAAGTTTTAAATTGATTCTCATTGATTTTTTTTTTGTTTTGTCAATTGAATTATTGTTACCAGCATAATTGTTGGGTTAGTTTTTTAACACATCGAGAGTTTTTGAACCATAATATGGATACTTCGTCCGAACAAGCGGCACAAATTGTAGCATTGGTGCGGGAGGGCTTGGATCAACGAACGATTGGTAGAAATTTAAATTTAAACCAGTCTACGGTTTCTAGAATATACAGAAGGTTTGTAGAGACAGGTTCTTACAGGAGGAGACGTGGTAGAGGCAGAACTCGAGCAACCACAGGTCGTGATGACCGATTTATTGTTATAACTTCCCTGCGAAATCGTTTCCTCACGTCAGTTAACATCAAAACCGAGCTTAATGAAGTGCGTGGAGTAAACGTGTGTGCACGAACAATAAGAAGAAGGTTAAAGGAAGCGGATATCACCCCTTTTAGACCAGCAAATGGTCCAAAGTTGTCTACAGCTCACAGACAAGCTCGCTTAAGATTTGCGCGTCATCACCTGAATTGGACAGAAGAGCAGTGGGCCTCTGTATTGTTCACGGACGAGTGTAGGACATGTTTATATGGTGCAGATGGTCGCAGAAGAGTCTATCGTCGACGTGGGGAGCGATATGCTCAAAGTTGCATTGAGGAGCGTGTTCCTTTTGGAGGCGGTTCATGTATGGTCTGGGGTGGCATATCGATGAACGGGCGAACAGAACTTGTGTTCATAGACATAGTCCGTCAAAACGGTAATAGAGGGGGTTTGACAGCACATCGCTACATAACAGAGATATTAGAAGATCACGTGGTGCCTTACATGGGATTCATAGGCGAAAATTTTACTTTAATGCAGGATAATGCCCGGCCGCATGCAGCTGCACAAGTTCAACATTATTGCGAAGAGTTTGGGATACGTACAATGAATTGGCCAGCACGCAGCCCGGATCTTAATCCCATCGAGCATGTTTGGGACAATTTAAAAAGAGCTGTATATGCGAGAAACCCTTCGCCCACGACAGTGGCAGCACTAAGAACAGCACTTTCAGAAGAATGGGACAATATTCCGCAAGATCTTTTAAAAACCCTTATAAAATCTATGCGGAACCGATTAGAATCCGTAATAAGGGCACGTGGGGGTAATACACCTTATTAAAACACAAATAAACCCTTGCATAAAGTTTGTGTCTATTGTTAAAACCAATTTTTTAATTAAACCAATTTTTCTTAAATTTCTGTTTTTTCTTCAAAAAAAGTCTTAAGGTCCTTTCCAGTACATAAACTTAAACTTAAAGATATGACCCTACGCTGTTTTAAAGTTCACGAACCAATCTAGAGGTTTCAATTTAAATCTGTATAGAAAGTATGCATACTTGGTTAAAATATTTATTTCAAAGTCGTCTATTACTTTGATGCAGTTTATGAGTCCGTCAGTGTATATCGAAGTTCAGCCGGATCACAGTTAGACTGGAAAGCCGACCCCAAATGAGTTGGGAAAAGGTTCAGAGAATGATGATTTGAAGAAAGAGCACAGTAATCGAAATTGGCGGGTTTGCATGAAAGTCAGAGTTCGTGAAGTAAGTATGTAAGGATAGAATAAAATGGCCGGATGTCTCTGCCTAGAAGGGACGCGTGAGTATATAAATGTAAATATTGTATATATTCAATATGTAGCGACACTTCATAATGAGTAAGCGGATCTCTCGACTATATATGTAATGAATGTGCACATTATCATTTATCATACGATACACAAGTGGCAAGATGTTGAAGTTGATAAATATCCATTGTATTACTGTTACTAGGTGGATAATTACTGTTACAAGTAAAGGAGAAGTTTGGATGGTTCTGTTACTTCGTCATGTGAGAAACACTGGTGATTTTATGACAATGCGGTCTACATGAAGAGCTTGTACCGTGATAGTAGAATCTGTGGGCGAGTGTTATCGTCTGTAACGTCCCTTACATAAATATCCATTGTATTACTGTTACTAGGTGGATAATTAGGTACTGTTACAAGTTAAGGAGAAGTTTGGATGGGTCTGTTACTTTGTCATGTGAGAAACACTGTTGATTTTATGACACTGCGGTCTACATGAAGAGCTTGTACCGTGATAGTAAAATCTGTAGGCGAGTGTTATCGTCTGTAACGTCCCTTACATATTATATATTACTTATATAATACATATTGGTTCAATTCCCGCTCAGTGCAAATATTTGTGTGCATGAATATGAATATCTGCATTGGTCTGGGCGTTTCTATGTATAATATGTAGGTATGTATTTACAAAAAATGAAATGTTTCTAAGTATGTTTATCCGCATTCTAGAACCCGTAACATAAGCTAGTTAAGCTATGCTTACCATGGGTCTAGATAGCGTTGTGTAGATTGTACTAGAATATTTAAAAAAAAATTGTCATAAAATGGAATGTCAAACCGCATCCATCATAGCAAGTAAAAATAACTCTTACCAGAGGGGAGATATTGTCGTATATGTGTGTATAACTTGCTATCGTTATCGTTGGAATTGTTAAAACATGGGTGAGTGGTCGGTTCCCCTCTTCCGCGACTATACATCGAATGAAAAGAAAAAATGGTACTTAGTTTGTACAGGTAAGGTGACCTGAAGATCTAGGCATCCCTTTACCATTCAGCCCATTGCTACAACAATGAGCAGGGACATGAGGAATGAAGTGGGAAATGCGAGAATATAAACTGATATTTTCCATTGCTATTGATGTTGCCGCTAGTACAGCCCGACTATCTATCACACATCATAATACTGTTGATACAGCAATATTGAGTATATATAGGGAAAAGTGTAGGGTAATGTTAACGAGGTATAATAATTTAACATCGATGAAGTAATCTTTATTGATCCGAAAGATGCGAAAATACGAAAACAATGGTTTTTACTTCAATGATAATATTCCCGTCGAACATTATGGTCCGGCACGGGTACGGTCCATTTAGTAAACATAATTATCTAAGTAAGTGGACCATGACACATCAGTATAATCAGTGTTGACCGACCAAATTAAAAGGTAAACACTCTTGATTCATTCATGGTCACATTTTCGTTGTATTCAAGTATAATAAGCATATTATAAGAAACAAATTAAAAAAGCAGCTCAATAAAAAATAAGCACTTATTGCTTCAATAATGCTAAGTAGGTATTTTGTACGTACTATTAATATTATTGCCTACTTCGATGGCGGTCTGTCTGTCGACAGACTGTCTGTCAAAACCTTTTGAAGAAAGTTTGCACTGGTCCGCAACTAGGTACTAAAGTGATTTTTTTACCATTTTGAATGTTTACAATGCATGTAATTTTTTTTACTGCGCATTTTCATACCGATATGATAAGTACCTACTAGTATCGCCCAGCAGTATTATTGTAAACTTTAGAATAAAATAGTTGAATGTAAGAATCATTAAAATCTATATGTGCTTTAGTTCAGAGTTTATTAATAACTAACAAACAAATGTTAGAATCATTAACAACAATGATTCTTCAAATATTTTATATGAATTAGTAACTAATGTTATTATGTCTTATGTCTAGTAAGACAAGTTAGTAAACTTTAATGCAAATATCAGTCTTACCTTAGGTACTGTAGCTTACCTAACAACATAGTCGTAGCTGCAAAAGTATGTAGGTATTATAAAATTACTTGCTGCAGAGAGCTATAATTTTGTGATATTACATGGCTCCGTTTAACTTGGAACAAGTCAACAACAATTCCGGTTATAGTTCCTAACATCGTCAAACAGTAATAGTTCCTAATTATATTCAGTTTAGTCTGGAACACTGTAATGTCACTTTCTGTTGGCTATTAAGTCAACGAAAATGATTAATGTGTAAAAAAACACATATCTACTCACTACTAGGTATTGAGTAGATATGTATACTGTCTAGTAAACAATGTACATTCATCAAAAATTTTGGTAGGTGCTTCGTGTATACAAACGGTTTTCACGGGTCTACGCATCTGTAAAAAGTTTGAAAGTGTATTAACTCAGCACTCTAATGTTAAGGGAACTTAAAAGAAAAGTAATCCAATCTTAAGGCAACGTCTTATTCCATTGTTATTTCCATGATGACCCATGGATTAGCATGTAAGATCGTTTGATCAGTAAGTACTTACCCATTTTTGAGAATAGATGGCGTTGATAAATAAAATTGACATAGCATCTGGCTTTATGTGTTTTATAGTTCGTTCATTACACCACTGAGGTTTTTGAAGTTGTTTCATCTGCTAGCATCAGTATGCGATAAAAAATTGAAGAAGACACGGTCCCAATTGTCGAAAAAAGGTGCTCTTTTCTCACGACAATGCCTCTCATTTTGTGCCGGCAATTTCTTCCATCCACCTTACTCGCCTGATTTAGCTTCGTATGACTTTTACCATTGCCCAATTTGAGACCCTGGCTCAGAGGAATAACATTCAACTCAAATATCGAGGTTATAGCTGAATCAGAAGCGTATTATGCAGACTTTGAGAAATCTTACTTTTTGGTTAAACAATAAGAGAAACCTTGGGAAAAGTGCATAATCCTCGCAGGAGACTACTCCGAAAAATAGAATGTAAATTAAGTATAAAATCGTGACTTCATTACTAACACTGGTATTTATGATCAACCCACGTATATTGGTATAATATACTGGTTCTATACGTGTGGAGACTGAAAAAGTATTTCACCACCTCATCTCACCCAAAGGGTGTACATACCCGTCTGGTCAGCGTGGAGAATGTAGATCAAAGCCTCCTAATTTAATGCTAATGCTAATGGACTGACAGGTTCAATGCCAGAATAAAATAAATATTAGTACCTACCTACTACTTTAAGCCGGGTCAACCTCATTTTATCTTTTGCTCAACGAACTATGCTCTGGCATAGGATTCCATGTTAGGGTTACGAAATCAGACGGTACTTGTTCTTGTAAAAGTCAACAAATCAATCTAACATGAAAATTAAAACTGTGAATGCAACCGGAAAATTGCTAGTAGGATGATGGATATTATTAATGCGGCACAATAACGCAGTGAGGATTGCGTGCATAGGATGTGGATAGTTTGTAGTGTCTTATCTGATCAAGAACTTATACCACAGTAATTTAGCTAACCACCACGATCACACACGACGGTCAATTTGTGATTATCAACTTGATGGTATTGATTTAAAACTTATGACCTTGGCGTTTTATTCCGACCAGAGTGTAGCAGCCTCCGTGGCGTTTCGGTAGTGCACGCAACTGCTACGCACGAGGCGCGGGTTCGATCCCCGCTCAGTGCACGAAGTTGTATGCATGAATATGGCTGTTTGCACTGGTCTGGTCGTGCCTCGGCGAGCACATTAAGCCGTCGGTCCCGGTTGCCATACAAACATCTATGGCAGTCGTTACGGGTAGTTGGAGCCCTCAAAAGTCCAACCAATGGCGATATCGAAGTTCTCGTTAGACTACTTGGAACTTCGATATCGCCATTGGTCACTGGACCATTGGTTGTGGAGGTCAGATGGCAGTCGCTCCACGGAAAATATCGAAGTTCGGCCGCATCACAGTTAGACTGGAAAGCCGACCCCAACTGAGTTGGGAAAAGGTTCAGAGAATGGTGAGTGTAGCATGCAATAGACTTCTGCAATAAAGTACAGTACTCGACTATTAATTTGGCATGTCGTAAATAAGAATAAAAGACCAGCTAACATCTGATTACTTTAGTCTTACGGAGCGTTCGCTCTATCGCATAATAGACAGAAAGTTCGGGAATTTTATGAAGTACTTAAAACTATTTGCACTATGAAGTATTAAAACTAAAAGTTAAGTAAATTCTAATCAAAATACATGTAATTGATTTAAATAGGACTCACTAAATAGTTTATTTGGTATTTTCACTGAGAAATAATATAGGTATAATAGATAAAAAAAAATTGGACATGATTTTCTAATTTGATGCTGATTATAACGCTGTCTGATACATTCTAGATAAGGGGCACTACAAAACTGAAGCAAGCAGTTCTAATTCGTACTCTCATTCTACTGCGCAATGGCGACGTATCGAGCCAACTGTGGGGTACTGTACCTACATTATATTCTGCTTCAGCTTGCGTACACGCATGTAACCCAATTATTTAAAAGTCCAATCTCATATAACAATATTGGCGCTTCGGTTATACGTAAGTTCGATTATCAAACAGATTTCACAGTATACACGCATTCGCACTATACTCGACTACTATTATAGTACCAAATAGATAATAGGTACATATTATAGTGATGTAATTATACCTATAGTTCATAATAATATCGATTCAATGATTTATACCGGATTAGCGTGTGCAAATAAAAATGACAATCACGGTGATCTAGTCAATACTTCAAGTTGAGTTTTAATAATAATAAATGATCATAATTATTTAATTTAACTAACTGTTGCCCGCGTCCCTGCCCGCGTGGATGTTGGTTTTCGCGCAGTGCATATGTAATAGCCTATGTTACTTGTGTTACATTTCAATGGTGAAAGAATTTATGAAATCGGCCCAGTAGTTTTGGAGTTTATTCATTACAAACATACGCACAAATATTTTCCTCTTTTTAATATTATATCACAGGTATGTTCAAAACTCAGTTCATGCTATTTTTTTGGATACAGTTCACAAAGAAGGCCTTTTATTGTGCAAATATTTGACTAAATAAATATAAATAGTAGGATTATAACTTAACTTAGAATATATAATCTAAAGTGTAAATCTTCTTGCTATTATACTCCTCGCCATTATATAGGTATCTACCTAATCTACTACAACCAGCTAAATCTTCATTGTATTTTCATTAAGGTGCGAACAAATTATCGGACGCGTCCGTAAGCCGCGGCTGATACAAGCTATCTGGGTAGTACAAATAAACGAAACTGTGCAAACTATCGGTCATAAATCGCGGACGTGACCTTGAGCCGTCCTTGAGCGCACGGACGTCCGAAAAGAATCTGGCCGGCTGGGTGTTGTCTCTGTCGTGCACATTATTAAGCCGCGTCCGTCAGCCGCGGCTTACGGACGCGTCCGATAATTTGTTCGCACCTTTACTTTGTTAGTCAAAAAGCGGTCAGGCGTAGGTTAGTTTAAAAACTGATGTCATACGCGTTTTGACACGAATAGCAAAATCATTATCATTTTCAATAAATTATTACCGTGGATGGTTTATAATGTATGGAATAATGGTCTACTTTTGTTGTTTAGCAGCTGCTTGCCTAATTAACATAATTAACAGTGAGCAAACGGAGCTAATTGTAAGAGGAGCAACTTTAACGATGTGGTAGGCTATTGGCAACTAGGTTTTGTAGTAATACAGTAATATATACATAACAATGTTAACTTTTATATTGTAAGTTAGTATTTTACACAAACCGCGGTAGCCTAGTGGTATGGGTAATGGACTGCTGAGACGAGGTCACGGGTTCGATCCCAGGTTTTACCACGGCACACACCAATGACTTTTCTATGCTTTTAGAAGTTATGTGTGTATTTATCGCAGGTTTATAAGTGCCCGGTTAATGGCAATAGGGGCCTATTGCCATTAACCGGGCACCACCTATTACATTGGGAACTAAACATAAACTTGTGAAATGTGGGTGCTACACCGGTGCCTATCTTCCTGGGGATATAGGCGTGAGTTTATGTTATGTTATGTTTTACACAATACATAGATAACTCATAAATTTTTTCGAGTTTTATAGTTTAATTTTGGCCCCTAAATTGAATCTATAAAAACATAACAATGCGTACGGGTTATTTCGGGCCAATTAGTAATGTTAATACGAACAAAACAAATGATTTCATCTCTACAATTGTCGCTATAAGTCGCATGCAACATGTCACGCGTATGTTATATGCTTTATAATAAACCTGCGCTAGGTAATCTGTGCCTGCGCTCATAGCATGATAAGTACTAAATGCATGCCATCTTGTGATTGTAGGTATTGTTTATAAATAACTCTAATTTATTTATAAGACTGTTAATCATCTATATAACCTATGATATTAGCTATTTTAGAAAAATACCAGACTTGATTACAGTTTCTACGCCTGATAATGACTACCGAGTGCCGCCTAATCCTTTAGCCTCTAGAGGAAAGTCTACACTGGAGCCTCAAGCATTTTGAAAATTAAGGAGTAGATACACCCAAGTTCCGTGGTCGTTACAGGAAAAGAATATTGCCTTTGCCTGTTATGTTTCTATTCAGGTAGGTATAGAGAAAATATTCGTGAACCGTATTATACTTAGTCTTATCGAACCCTATACTCTCCAAGGCATTGTAAATCTACACTAATATTATAAAGAGGAAAGATTTGTTTGTTTGTTTGTAACGAATAGGCTCCGAAACTACTCGACCGATTTTAATAATTCTTTCGCCTTTATAAAGTTACAATATCTAGGAGTAACATAGGCTATATAACATCGCGCTACCATCCAAGGGAGCGGAGTAATAATCATAAATATCAATCGATCCGGTAAATTTCTATACATTGGCGCTAATGTCGACAGCAAGGAAAAGTAGTATAGAGAGGCAAGTAGAGAATCGAGTAGAGTCGTATCCAACGCGATAACGACATCGACACGGGCGGAGCCGCGGGCAACGGCTAGTATTGTATATATTGGTAGTGCTTGTGCGGATAACCACGTAATAATTTTTTTGTGCGACTGCAAGGAATCGGGCCTTTTTTTCCAAATTTATGTAGCTGCAACATTTTCGGTCAGGAAATTATTTTCAGCATACCCATTTTTTTTTTCACAGAGCCCGATTGGCGGTAGTATGCTCGCCCCCTATTACGTGGGACCGAAAAACATAGTTGGCGGAATGTGGGTGTTTAATACACCCCTGCCTACCGCTTTTACGGTTTTTTTAATCGTGCAAAACATCGCCCCATTTGAGCCGGTTGGGTAGGTTATGTAGGACTCGAACCAACTAAAACGCACGCCGTCCTTGGGTCATTAGTTGCCGGAGGTAAGATAGTAGCCAACATATCCCTCGCCCCCCGGCAGACCCGGGGCCGTCTCTTTCGAGATTACCTCCGTCGGACCTCTACCTACCCCTGCGGGGATTACGGGCGTGAGCATATAATTATATGTTTGTATATAACCTCATCCAGTTCACAAAACTTCATATTTGTTAGCTTCATCATATTTCCACATTTATTATGAGAATCTGTGGTTAGACCGGATATTCGAAGAACATTGGCAAGTGCTTATTTCAGCACCTAAATTAAGTGGATTGACGTCAATGGGGAGTGAAGAGCTAAAGTGAGTTGGGGAACTAGTTCACAAACTAGATAATTGGGATTTGAGGGGACGTTACGAACGACCTCCAAACTCCTGCCGCTGCGTGTCATGATGATAGCTAACATCCGTATCTGAAGCTAATCATCGTTTCAGACCACTAGGTACATTAGAACATATCACGGGGGAGCTTGAACTATTATTTAGTTATTGTTTGATACATTTTCAAATTACCTGCAATGAATTGATATAGGAGTTGTGGTAAAATTCCGCTTTGCACTCTTCGGCCTGTATTCCATAATGATACATCATCATCTTCCTGTAGGTACTCGTCCCAATTATTCGGGATCGGCGCAACATAGGTATTGTAATACTCTTCCATACATTTCTATTAGCTGACATTTCTGCAGTCACTCACTTCTGTCGTACCTATATGCCATATTTTTTTATTTCATTAAACTAAATTAGGTATTAGGCATCGTCATCCAAGCGTTTAATCATCCGAACTGTCGCTTCGTAGCCCGGGGTTGACTTTTCCCAATGTAACTACGTCGCGGTTTAACTTAGATATTTTTCTCAAAGGACACCCACATCTGACATCTACAACTCAATGACAAGATCGATGCATTCTAGGTAGACCACTTGATGTTGAACTTTTTAGGCATCTAACTACCTGTGACGACTGCTATAGATAGTCCAGATCCAGGTGTTCTGAATGCCAGTTCTACCATCAGAACTCCAGTACCCTTCTTCGGCGTGTGGTTGTAGTCGGTTAGAATCCAACGTAGCCAACCCCACTGATCAGCGGGGATTACTATGAGGAATTCGCGAATTTTTCTATAGGTCATGTCAAGTCAACATGCTTTTATATGGCCTGATGGGAAACTGAAGATAGAGGCTCAAATTTGAAGTAAAAAATAATTTATTCTGTATAGAGCATTCAATGGCACTTACAAAACGTCAACATTAAATATATATTATAGGTTAGTTTAGCAAATGGACCACCGTTTCATAACGCGGCCCCAGAATGGGAAAACTACGGTAAGGAAATCAGGCATTTTTTATATCTTTACAAACCTTTACTTAGTCTAGATGCAATAATTGGCTTGAGTAGCAAGTTGAGTGAACAGCTCATTTCCAAACTTCTATCATCCAAGTAATTTTGGATATTATAATGGTCTGTACATGCAAATATAACAATATATAGCTTAACTAGCTTGTGTTATGGGTTCTAGATTGCGCATAAAGATATTATGTACTTAGAGACATTTTTTTGCCAATACGTGTATATTATACATATATTATATTATATTATACAATGCAAATATTCATATACTACTTACTACTCATATGCGCACAAATATTTGCACTGAGCGGCAATCGAACTCACACCTCGTGGGTAGCAGTCGCGTTCTCTACCGCCACAATACACAGTCAGTTAAATTATCCAATTTTCCGATGATTACTTACATAACAAATAGCTAAAATATTAAAAATAAATAAATAAAACACACGTGTGAGACGACTTTAGATCTCGTATTACAATGTGGTTTTATTAATACACAATACCTCGAGAATAACAGCACCTGCCTCGTAAAGTACCGTATTGTTTGTGTTTACCAATCCAGTACCTACAGCTGTCAAAAGAATATAGTAATCAGGACAGCTACGGAGGAGGCACCGGTTCGATACCCATTATACCAAAAAAAACCTAAATATGTTTATCCGTGATCTAGAACCCACAACACAAGCTAGTTAACCTATACTTACCATGGGTCTAGGTGGGTTTGTGTAGATTGACCTAGAATGTTTATTTATATTTGTATGTATGCTATTTGAATGTATATAAATAGCTATTTGAATGACGGTCTCTGTGCCGTGGCGGTAGTGAACACGACTGCTACGTAGGAGGCGCGATTTTGATTCTCGCTTAGTGCAAATATTTGTATGCAATGGCTATTTGCACTGGTCTGGTCGTGCCTCGGACATCACCTTAATCCGTCGGTCCCCGTTGCTATACGAACACCTAGGGCAAACGTTCCGGGTAGTTGGAGCCCTCAAAAGTTCGACTAGCCTAACAACTTTAATATCGCCAATTTGGTTGTGGAGGTCCGATGGCTGTCGCTTCACGGAAAATATCGAAGTTCAGCCGCATCTTAGTTAGACTAGAAAGCCGACCCTAACTGAGTTGGGAATAGGCTCAGTGATGATTATTAAATAGCTATTTGAATTGGTCAGATCGTGCTTCGGAAAGCACGTTAATGTGCGACGTCGAACCCGGTTGTCATGCGGACATCTATAGCAGTCACCGGTAGTTAGATGCCTAAAAAGTTCAAAATCAAGTCGTCTACCTAGAATGCATCGATCTTGTCATTGGGTTGTAGAGGTCAGATGGCAGTTCCTTTGAGAAAAATATCTAAGTTAAACCGCGACGCAGTTACATTGGGAAAGGTCAACCCCGGGCTACGAAGCGACAGTTTCGGGTGTTACCGGGATTAAACGCTTGGATGACGATGTCTAATATCTAATTTAGTTTAATGAAATAAAAAAATATGGATGGACTGTGTGAAAGAAGATATGGCAAAGAAGTGAGTGACCGAGGAAATGACAGCTGCTAGAAATGTATGGAAGAGTATATACATGTTGCGCGGATCCGGAATAATTGGGACGAGGGCAGGAAGATGATGATGATATATTTCGGTACAGATGACCTAATGTGCCTAGGCATTTTTGATTGTTTTTTGTTTTATTTGGGGTTTTTATTCATAAAGGATACGTCAAAACCCTTGTAACATTACAGGAACTATTAATTATGAGTAAGTAAACAGGTTAGCTGAATCAATTCACTGCTGAACCACCGACAGAGACAAGCGACATAGTTGACTGACTGTAGATTGCAGAAGGTACTTATATAGAGTAGATCAATCAATCATCTGCGTAAATATTTTTTTAATGATAGAAGAAATAAATTAATGAGGCAGGTTTTCATTGCACGTTAAAACAAATTATGGATATGTAAATAACTAGACAGAATGTAAATTTATAGTTGCCAATGAAAATAGGTACAGAATTAAATAAATTTTTGACTGATCTAGTTGGCATAAATATACACATTTCAACTTATTTAAATAAAAAATTAAGCGTTTTCACCCGACACGACGATCTTTATTTTTTTAGTTCAAGGAGTATTTTTATGTCAGGAATTTAGAAATGTTATTTTATACTCTTTAAATTCTTCTGGCCAAGCACTTACATTTGATACCCATATATAACTCATGAGCGTTTACATTTGATTTTGAAAAGAGTTACAATATTAGAAATTGTTTTATACTTAGGTACTTATACTCAAGTCCAAAATTCACTGATTAACCTTAATTCATAATTGACTTTAACTGTAATTCATAGTTTATATTCTAAAAAGGTTCAGTGTCACCCACACAGTAGCAACATTGTATTTATTTGTTTACTCAATTACATATACAGCGACGATATTGCCCGTTGTAAACAGAAACATTGTAGGTAATTGGTAATTATTGTAGATTAAAAACATGACCCTGAGTTCTATACCAGTGTTGTTCATGTGAAATTGTACGTACCTAATGTTGTGAACATGGCTAGAATTTTCACTCTATATATTAAAACACAGAACTGAAAAAAATAGTAGAAGTGCGACGCGACATTTTCAGTAGCGAAACCGATGTTGCCAAACTCACACACATAAAAGTTAATAATACCGTGCATAAGTAAATAATTGATTTAATTGGTCGTACTTTGCTATTGATAAAAAGTATTTATGGCGTTTCATACTTTGAATTGAACAAGCTTGAACATTTACGAAAAAGTTGTTGTTAAATACACCAACCAATGACACGCGTGCACCGACTACATACCGCTTCCACTCATTTCTTGTTTTTTATGTATTGAAGTAATTTCTGTACTCTTCACCTATAAATTACTTAACGAGCTTAGTATATGTAGGCCTTATTTTATAATACAAGTACTCTAGCCTAGTGTACTTGCTTGTTAACAGACCAGTCCAATTTGGAAGCTATTATACTAATAAAAACCATAAGCGATGCATTCACATACTCGCACCGGTATGGTATGTGTAAGTGCTTAGTAAATCAAAGTATGATCGTCCATTAAGCAGCTTCCAACTTTTTTCTGCTGTGACTGAAATGAAAGGTTTTTGACTGTGCCGTCGAGATTCGGAAGGAAATGGCCGTATCGGTGATTAGCTGATCACTTCAGATTCGTGTATTTGACTTTAATAATTTGTCTAAATATGGTCTTGTTTACTACTGAAACGTTATTGATAACCGGTTCTACAGCGATAATTGTTTTTAGGCCATGGTCAGTAGAGTGACGATATTTCATTAACTACTTCTTGTAGATAACATAGTGTCATTGTTTTAACGAATTCTATGCATTAGGTACCTACATCTATCGTCTTCTACACACGGATCGATAGACAAATGCCGAATGGCAATTAAGAGAGTCGTTAGGGGATCTATCGACCTACTACTATATGTACATAGACGAGTAAGGAACTTGTATACATGCTAATTTTAGGTTAAGACATGGTTGGTGAAAAAATCATTTCAAACTTGGCTATTCGAAATTTCTTCAAAAATACCTTCTGTAAGTGGGTAATTTCACGCATGCCTCATTTTTTGCTAATTTCGGTGGTATTTTTCAATCATAGGTTTACCGATGAAAAAAATTAATGGTGTTCTTTTAGAACACATTAGTATTCTAGATATTTAGAAGGAAACAATTAACTGCATTTGTTATAAAAATAGAACAACCACCGAAATTGTCAACGCACCGAAATTGCAAGATCACACCGAAATTATAAATTGTGATATATTTATCTAAACAATATGTACTAACGGCTTGGATGCATGATGCAGATGCTACATCATGCTGCCAAAGGCAATTTTGCTTTTGTCGTCCGTCCATCTCGCAGGAGGCCGTCCCACGCTTCGTCTACCGGTACGCGGTCTCCATTCAAGAACCTTTCGGCTCCAATGGCCATCTGTTCTTCTTGCTACGTGCCCCGCCCACTGCCACTTCAGCTTACTAACCCTGTAGGCTATGTCGACCACTTTCGATCGTCTGCGGATCTCCTCATTTCTGATTCGATCCAGCAAAGAGATTCCGAGCCTAGCCTAGATTATAGCCCTTTCCATAGCTTGCTGTGCGACCTTGAGCTTTCTTATGAGGCCCATAGTGAGGGTCCACGTCTCGGCGCCATAGGTCATCACGGGCAACACGCACTGATTAAAGACGCCATAACCTGGGTCTTGTCCATATTCATCTTGAGGCCCACCTGTTGAGAGACTCGGTTGAGGTCGTCGAGCATTGTGTTAAGATCCTCCAGCGATCCTGCCCTGAGCACGATATCGTCGGCAAAACGAAGGTGAGTGATGTATTCACCATTAACATTAATGCCAAGACCTTTCCATTCCAGTAGCTTAAAGGCATCCTCCATTGCATTGGTGAAGAGCTTCGGGGATATTACATCTCCTTATCTCACTCCCCTCTGCAACAGTATCGCCGCTGTGCTCTGATCTTGTACTCGGACTGACATAGTAGCGTTTTTATACAAACACTTCAGCACTTCGATGTACCGGTAGTCTATATGACATCGCTGGAGAGATTGTAGCACTGCCCATGTCTCGATCGAATCAAAGGCTTTCTCGTAGTCCACAAACGCTAGACATAGTGGCAAGTTATACTCCTGAGTCTTCTGTATGACTTGCCGCAGCGTATGAATGTGGTCTACGGTACTATAACCTTTTCGGAAACCGGCTTGTTCGGGCGGCTGGAATCAAACCTGCGTTCGAGACGATTCGTGATAACCCTCGAAAACAGCTTATAAACATGGCTCAGAAGCGAGATGGGTCTGTAGTTCTTAAGAGAGGCTCTGTCACCTTTCTTGAAGAACAAGACTTCTACGCTTCTGTTCCATGCTTCCGGCGTAGTACCTTCGAATAAGACGGAGTTGAAGAGCTTCTGAAGGACTTTAAGTATCGGTGTTCCACCCGCTTTCAGAAGTTCCGAAGTGATTCCGTCTTCTCCTGGTGCCTTGTTATTTTTAAGCTGCTTGAGGGCCACCCTAATCTCGTACAGGCTGATGTCCGGGATATCCTCGGTGTAGTGTCGGGTTAGCTTGGCTCTTGGATTTTTAACCGTATCAGTAGCAGGCTTAGTGACTGAGGTATAAAGCTGTCCATAAAACCCCTCGATCCCCCTCAAAACATCTCCCTTAGTCGACACGACACTGCCGTCCTTCCTCTTCAGTTTTGTCAACTGGCTCTGCCCAATAGACAAGTCTCTTGCGAACACTTTGGAGCCTTTATTTCGCTCAATCGTTTCTTTAATACATTGAGTATTAAAGGCACGGATGTCGTGTCGCAAAGACTGCTGGATACGTCTATTGAGCTGCCGATGTGCTTCAGCGTCATTTGTAGACTGCAGCCTCATAGAGCGTCGTTCGGCCATGAGTTTGAGGGTGTGATCGGTGAGCTTCTGTGGTCTATCTCTTCGACGGGGCTTGAAGAATTTGGAGCCCACTGAATGGACAGCTTCAACCAACCTGTTATTTATCTCGTCCACTGTACTGCATTCTTCTAGGCAAGAGAAGCGATTCGAAAGTTCGAGTTGAAAGCTCTCGGGGTACTGTATATGGGAAGCTCTAGGTCGGAGCGTAGACCTCATCAGACGGGATCTCTCCAGTTTAACATTAATATTCAATTTGCCTCTAACCATTAGGTGATCACTTCCGGTTTTCACCCCATGGATCACTGAGACATCATTGAATATCCGTCTATGCGTCGTCATGATGAAGTCAATCTCATTTTTGGTACGACCACCGGGGCCCATCCAGGTCCATTTCCTGTGGGGTGGTTTTTGAAGAAAGAGTTCATCATAAAGAGTCGCTCTTTCTCAAGAAAGTCGGCCAGCCTCCAACCCCTTCGGTTACGCCTCCCATACCCATATTGCCCCACTCTCAGTAGTAATAGTAAATACGTTATTTATAACAAAAAAATGAGTAATTTTATTATTTATTACCTTGTGAGTAAATATTTTACCAAAGATATTAAAACTCATAGCCATTTTAGTATTGATGCAATATAGGTAGCAATAAATCTACCACCGAAACCACCGATATTGCACCACCGAAGTTAGAAACATCAAGAAAAAATGAAATTAAACAAAACTCAGTGATGCATTCGTCACGTGAAATGTATGATTGCTGAGGGTACCTAACAACACACAACATACTCGCAAATCGTAATGTTAAAACCAAATATTCATTCATACAGTAACCCACCGTGATTGTAAAATTTCGTACTCCCTCTTAGAAATAAGAAGGTACTTACGTATTAGCGGGAAAACTGGGCAGAATCGGACATGCCATTACTGCGTAAACGCAAGAGCATGACTGGAACTCCGCGTGCGTAAGAAGATAGATCGTTTAAATTGACGTGTATACGTTGTATAAGGGTTTAAAAAAAACACACCGAAATTGCACTTTAGGCGCGGACGTTCCTTATCGACATTGTCACGATGTCTGCGTTATATTAGAAGTAATGAAAGCAGTAAATATGGTTGCTTCATATATTAATTAACATAATAATCTTAATTTAAGTACTAAATTTGCAATCATAGCGGACTTAAAGAGGTAAATGCGCTTAAAGGTGCATCGCGGACACGCCACCGTTATTGGAATCTAGCATATTTTTTTTTTTTTTTAATTTTATGTTTAAGAGAAATGTATTTTCAGTAGTGACTTCATATAAGCTAGTGTTCGTATTACATGAAAAAAAATAGAGTGGTCATAGATAAACGTTTTAAATAGTGATTTCATGCGAAGAAACTCTAAAAATGCGGTCGGTAGTAGTAGTAAGTAGTATAGTTATCTACCAAGGTATTGTCTCTTGAGAAAATGAAGGATCGCCTGACATGCGAACAATTCCCTGATTCCTGAAAAATAGGGGAACTGGGTGATCTCAAAAAATCTATTTTTACCTGATAGCTCGGCTCGGCCTCGTTTCCATGGATATCCATAGTTTTCTGGTTAAGGTGAAGAAGAATGTACCGGGATTAGAGTTTGAAAGCCTCGGAGAAGGTTTGCTCGCTTAGCTATGTTTAAGGGAATATAATAAAAAGCTGAATTTGTTATTATGTTTATTATGATAATAAAAAAAACATTGAGTTATTGTATTTGACATCCAGATTGAAACTGCTTAGATTATTCCTTTATTAATTTCAATATTGAATTCATAAAATTAAAGTAATTGGGGCAACATGTCTACTAATGATTAGGAATATGAATAGGAAATAATTTAGTTTATTACATTTATTATTTTGTTACAATATGTGAATTCAATGTCATTCGATTTGTTGTACTTTACACATTGTGTATATTGAAGTTAAAATTTCGTAATTAATACCTAATATAATTTGACTTATAATCTTGGCAAAACAGCACAGCCTGTTTAATACATTATTAATGTTGTTGACAGATTAAAGCATTACCTTAAATATTTGATATTAAGCCCGATTGACAATGTCGTGAATAAACAAATGGTTCAAAATACAAAAATGTGTCTTGATTGAAGGTATTGATAATTATACAACACTGAAACCAACGAATCCACCAAATATCTACTGAGAAAATGGGAGCATTAAAGTGATATTGTATAATTTTAATAACTTTATGTGCAGGTGACGCCCCGTCCAGATTCAGGTTTATTTTTTAACAAAGTAATCTCACTGACCTAGGAAATATTATTTGGTGAGTATTATTTGAGAGAGTAATCCCAACAACTCTGGATACTAAGTAGGATTGTGGTTCTAGCGTAGCATAGATTAAAATTATAGAATTGAACATTATAGATGTTAATACTGATCTTTTTTTAAATCCCGCTGATGTAAGGTAATGCCTAATTGTCAAAAATTTTAATACATGTATCTACCTGCGATGGTAGTATTTACAAATAAATAACTGCCATGGTATCAACTTATAACCCGTTATAATAGGCCAACAAATGAATACAAGCTTTTTAAGTAATACTTGCAACAAACGCTTATCTTTAACATTTATATTTTTTTAAATTTAATAAGCTAACATTCATAATTAATATATTAAATACTTATAGAATATATATTATATAGAAATTTGTTGCAAATAAAATCACAGTATGTAAAGTCAAGACTAGTCTTGAAGTTAAAGAATGCCTTGTTTTATTGCTAAGTAAATATGTATAATTAATATATATTAAATATATATAACACTTATATATTTCATAAATTCTACGGACTTGTATCTGTAGTTCTAAACATTTACTACATATATGACATAAATAGTTACTTAGTATAACATCAATAAGAAACAGCTTTAAAAACATCAATTAAGACAACATTAATAAGAGAATATATGATATTACTATAATTAATAACCTACGATTATAAAATCTGAGAAATTACTGGGTACCCACGAATAAAAATAATATAGGACTGTGATTTATTTCAGCTAGGATCCAACTTAAAGCGTAGTCAGATTTTGATAACAATTAAGAACATACATTGATGAAGGTTTTTAAAATCAATGAAAGAGTTTTGTGCCATTTGGTGTTAGTACATGCCTAACTCTTCATTAAACATCAAGAAGGAAGATGGATAAATAAAATCTTTATAAGTTATACCTAATCTTGTTGATTCTATTATGCATAATATGAGGGTCATCATCATTTTCTGAACCTTTTTCCAACTCAGTTGGGGTTGGTTTTCCAATCTACCTGTGATGCATCTCAACTTCGATATTTGCCGTGAAGAGACTGCTATCTGACCTCCATAACCAATGGTCCAATGACCAATGGCGATATCGAAGTTCTAAGTTGGACTGGTTGGACTTTTGAGGGCTCCAAATACCCGTAACGACTGCCATAGATGTTTGTATGGCAACCGGGACCGACGGCTTAACGTGCTCTCCGAGGCACGACCAGACCAGTGCAAACAGCCACAGAGGCTGTCTTGCATACTTAATATGAGGGTACCCATGAAGAAAAATATTTAACCTAAGTACGGGCTTATATTAAGTAGTAGCCTCCAATTACATAATATGTAACATTCAGATTTATAAAACTCTACCAAAGTGTATAATATGTCTAAAAACACTAACAAGGAAGGCGGTAATGTAAAAGAGTCATAAATAATATCTTGTCAACGTACATACGCAGATCTAAGTACAAATAATACAAGATATTGAATTAGGTGTTACATGGTGGCAATCCATGATAAGAAAATATATTGGAGGATGGAGGGAACTTGCTTTGAGGGGTGCCGGTAGGTATTCCTTTCTATGACATGCAGTGATTTTTTGTTATTATTGAGTGATTATATGTTTGATTGGTAAACTGTGGGTGAGTGATGGGTTCCCCTCACTGCCCCGTTATATTTTCTTACAATTATTACAAACAAAGATTCTCAGATCTGGACATTTGATGCCACCCTGTTTAATATAACATGATGTAAATCGGTACATAAGGGAGCTACGTCATAGATTATTTACTTTAAACCAGTGAAATAAATATAATCGTCTTAAATAACTAAATTATATTTGGGTCACATTTTATACCACAGAAAATTGACATAGGGCGTTATGTACTTACTCATTTCATCATAGAAACTGCTGTTAGAAACATGAAGTCGGTTCAAAATACGTAAGAGTTTAATTTATTTCGGTCTTGGTAAAATATTTAGGTTCAAATAATATAAACCTTAAGATGAATGGACAGGACCTAAATGCGATGAACAATGGTTATTAAAATAAAATACGTATTAGTGTAAATTAATCATTTCGTACCTAGTCAGTCATTTATTACAAAAATATGGTACTCATAGCCTTTTATTTTTAATCTTTAGTACTAAATAATGAGGTGCTATGATTGTTAGGTAGATACTAAACGGAAAGTACTTAACTACATATAGAGGTATAAGAATATGTCTGCATCTTAATTAGGTATAAAAGTAACTAAATAGGGATATACGTACTTCAAAAGCACATTTTTAGGAATGTTTTATAAAACGTCTAGTTTATCACATCAAAAGATCAGTAAGTACATAATTTGATAACACATGCTTGAGGAATGTAATCAATACTATTTACGAGATTTTGAACCTCGAATTCAAGCGTTGTAGGTATACCTACCATGGACGTAGCTAGGCGGGAAGATTTTAATTAGGGAGGTATCTATTTTTCCCTCCTTCACCAAAAATTCAAAATATCATCTACAAAATCAGACTTTTATTCAGTTCAAGTCAGTTCGTATTTTTGCGTTATTATTGTTTTGTTTGTGTTAAGTTTTCGTCCCTGCTACGTATTCAAATTGAGCCACTGACTACGTCGGTGCTACGTCTTTTATTCAGACGCTGGCTACGTCCGTGAGGTTTACTTACCTAAAAGGGGATAGGACAAATTTAGGGCAGAAAGTGTTTTGAATTAATCTTCGTAGATATTTATTCCCATGGGTTAAAAATCCCTTCAAAAAGTCACGATAAGTCATCTGAGTGCGCGAGAATTGTTAATGAAAAAGAACTGCTCATAAGTACCCGTAGTGGTGCAATCAATGATTGCCCACGTATGACGTCACGAACAATAATTTCTGTTTTAGCAATATTAAAAATATTGTTAAAACTGAACTGTAGGTACTGTTTGAACATTTGTAAAGCATTAATTGATAGTTTTACACGATAAATAATCGTAAAGAACAGTGTTATTTATTATTTAAGTACATTTTAACTTTAATCTGATTACTGTCCGATCCCCTATTATATACCTACACATTTAATTAAGTAACATAGACATTGATATAATATTTTTTTGTTTTATATTTTTTATTTTTTTTTCAGCAATCGAAATTACTAATATTCCCCTTTAACCCCGCTAAGCTCTATGGCTTGTGTTCGGGGTAAGTTCACGTCGGGTGTTTAATGGCCACGGTTGTTCAAATTCGGGACCACTAAGCCACCGACGCTTTTTAGATTTTAACTTTAATCACACCAATAATTATATGTCTTAATAGCTATTAAGTAAATAAATTTTATGAAATTATATTTCAATTTTGATCAAAATGTGTTCAATAATTTTGAAATTCATATTTTTCAGATTTCAAATCCAGAACTTTTAACGCTGACGGATCTATGTATAAATATCTTAAACGTAGATAAAGCCCCGTTTCGGGTCTTATAGGGAAACAAATTATTATAGTCAATTTATTTAATTGTAGGTTACCTACAAAAAATAACGAGATTATAAACGAGAGAGATCCTGTACCTTACTTGAAGCACGCTTTTAGCGTTTTGCCTCTAAACAAATCACCATAGTGTGACGTAATAACAACGAAGGAGTTATATAATTATTAACTTATTGGACAACTTGTCGCCATTTTTGATTTTGATAATAATAACACACTTAGAAATTATCTATTCTTTTTTTTTCATTTTTAAGTTACTAACGTTATTGTGCTATTCAACATGTCAAATTATAAATATTATCTCATCTCGATAATACCTAAACAAAACAATTTAGTTGCACGTTGAGTAACTGGAATCCATGTGTTTTCACCTTCATACAATCTCGGGTTTTTCAAGCGGGGCATGAAAAGGTTTATGTCACGGTCGCCAAGCGCCACCAAGTTTCTGAGATCGATTCTTATAAATGTAACCATTACCTTTGTAGAGTGTCCTATTGTAACTCGGAATTAAAATAACTAAATGAGTTAAAGTACTTACTGGCTTTAAAAAAAGATGGAAACTGGACAATCATAATATTTACAGAGTACGCAAAATAATATGAATTCCGGACTTGGTCTCGACTGGCCTACTTATTTGACCAACCTTCAACTTGAAAGCAACCATTTCAAACGCCTTTTGCATTTGGCCTCTCCTGAAGCGCCCGAGATCGCCATGGCGCTTGGCAGACGAGCAGTCAGAGTATATTTTGGCTAGATCTTCGAACCTTGTCTCCTTGTTCATAATTTGCTCACGAAAATCTGAAAAAATATGGAGGTTATTGTAGGTAGGTATAGGTAATAGTATAGGTATAGGTATAGGTATAGGTATAGGTAATACACATGGAAATTAATAATACCTGTATATTTCCATGCGTATTACCTACATTACTTATGCTAATGATGTGTCCCAGTGACGTTTTAAAAATGTACTCTGTATGGATCCCGTTTCTACGTGTATTTTGAGGATATCACGGGGTGCTATCCCGGTGGACGAGTTCAAATCCCCTAATTATAGATTAACACCAAACATATCAAGCGCATCAGGGCCTCGTTTCTTTCACGACTTGGGGTCAAGATATATGCCGGTACCTATATCATGTTAATACCTATAGCAATAGAGAGAAAAAAGAGATACAAAGCTCACCGGCAGCAATGGCAAGCGCTTCGTCCTTAGAGCGCCTGACCATATCAGAACGCCATGAAGATGGGCGCCGGCTTTCGCTGTGCTTCACTAATATATGGCTGCACCTGATTTCTTCAGGAACCCTCTCTGAATGGGCTCGGGACACTGGTTCACGGCGGTGTGAACCAATGGGCATTGAGTCCGACAATGTGCTTGTGGATGAGGAAGCCACAGCATAAGTCGTATCTGGAGAATTAGTCATATGAGTACGAACTGGGTTACGTCCAACCAAAGTCCATCCTCCGGCTACCTTAGGTTTTGATTGCGGGGTTTTCTTCGATTGAGTATTGAGGTACAAGACAAACGCTGCAAAGAAAATTATTACTACTTAATAATAGCTGTTGGGGACATCACGCTATGATATGACCTCCTTGCTACAAAACCCCAGCGACTAAGGATATTAGAAGATTTTATAGGGTCGGCTGCGTGAATCTAACGTCACGGTTGTGGCACATGTTCATATAACAGTAGTACCTGCCCATTCTCATTCCATCAATCGGCGAAGATGCTTTTCCGCAAGTTTTCTTTACAAAAGTAGCAGAACAAATTACACTTGATTACTTTAGACATTGTTTTGATGAGGTTGATGGCGAGTTGTACGAGTAGGTACTTATGTTAAGTTTGTTTCATACAGAAAATTATATTGAAACGAATCAACCAAATAACTTCTATAGGTCGTATACCTATACCTATATTATTGTAATAAAACATATAGGTAGGTACGAGTAGACATGCGCAGTAGTAATTTGTCAGAATATCGACCAGCTTGTAACTCATAGCGCCATCTGTTGATGAGTAGGGAGAAACTACCGTTTCATAACTTTTTTATAACACTTGGCAGCAGACGGGCACACAGCCTACCTGATGGAAAGTGATTACCGTAGCCTATGAACATTTGCAACTCCAGGGGCGTCACATTCATGCTACTGAGCCTGTAGAGGGGAGGGGTAGGAAGGGGTAGCGTTGAAGGTTAAGAGAGTTTCTGTGCTGGGTTTCTTACCATCACATAGCAGTATCAACTGAGCCCTTGGTCTTCCCACTAACAAAATAAAACCTCTTCAGTGAGTTCTGGCTACCGTACTCACTGTCGGAAACGCAACACAACGCGTACTCTGTAAAGCTACTACCTATCTCCCAAGACGGACTGCTCAATTATCACATTGAGATTCGTTCTATAATCAGTAAGCCACTGGTACATTTTATAAAAAGTTTCTTGAGAAATGGGCTCAAACCAATCTCATCTAACACTGCAAGCTTTCCTCTCAAGGCAGTCAGGCAGTAGTCATTCCCTTAAAAGTCAAGATAGCCGAAACGAACAGCTCCTGTTCGACAGGGGAGAAAGAGAAACTGGTCTGAAACCTGGATTTGCGAGATGGAAATTTTGGGAATTGAACTAGTAAAAAATACTTATTTTATAAAGCATATAACTATACTAACTTTGTAAATTAAGTAGGTAAGTACCTACCCGAATAACTAAGAGCTACTCTTTATGTTACAATACATACGTAGAATAAATACATCACATCTACGTAAAACATTTAGTCCCGAATGTTAAGACACAATTTCGTATTCAATCTCTCATGAGTGATAACAAAATATATTCAATGAGGTCATTGGTATTTGTATAAATAGCGTTTAAAATTCATTGTCTGGTAATTTGCTATTGTAACTTCGCAGGCGCCAGTCTTTACTAGTCCCTTCCTCTACTATTACAATACCTACATTGCATACGTACGTATTATGCTCACACCTACGTCACTACGGGTTAGGCAGAGGTGAATTAACACCCTCTTTTTACCAACTATTGTATTCGGTCCCACTGTCCCACATAATGATTAGACTATTGCATTTCTGGTATTATTGTTCGTTCGAGATATACTCGTACATCTGAGCCTGAGTTTAGGCTGTTTATTCCGTATGCTGTTAAATAGGTCATTCTTTTATGTAGTCACTTTGTACGTCACCGCATTAGAAGAGATGAATTGACCCAAATTCTACTATATCAGGAATCGCACGGTCAAACATATCCACCTTGCTAGTATACTCGTACGTAGGTACCTAGGTACTTCTTAAGTATCATTGTTTAGGTAGTTAATTCACACCCGGGTCTGCCAGGGTGCGAAAGATGTCTTGTATTATATCACCCTCGGCAAACAAAGAACCAAAGATGGCGTACGTTTTAGTCGGATTGAAACAGACATGATCAAATCACCTCCACTTTGGCGGCTTTGGCGGAGGTGGTTGGGGATTTTGTGCACGTAAGAAAACGGTAGTCAATTCACTGTTGGGTTATGCGATAATAGATCGATTCTGGAGGCAGGTTTATTTTTATTCCGCCATTTTGATATCCAGATGGCTGCCGCCATCTTGATATCGAAGCCTTTATATAAAAGTAACACCCCGCCCCGACCCCTCTTCCCTCTGCCCCTTATATTAAGTTGCCCACTATAAGCGATCAATACAGTAGCTATAGGTTTATCTACTCTTTAGACCTCGCCCTCACCCAAAAGTCCAATTCTAAATAATAATCATATTAAATTTCATAACGTAGGTACGCAGAATTTTCTTTACTCTTATTGTAATTATCTTTCAATTATTACTCTAATTATAAGTAGGTACCTGCTCACATATATATGTTTTTGTTAAAATATATCAAGACACCCCCTTCTCCTTGACCAAGTGCTACCTACCTATCCCTGCGCTTCGTTCTAACCTTTTTCATATCCATATTAATGTTTTACGGTGTTACACAGTGCATATCTACCTACATACAAACTACACATTTTTATTTATTACGTAGACATAGATAGGTAAATACCTAAAAATATAAGTTGTAAGTTCGTAGGTACCTATCAGTAGGTAATCGCTACTCTCTAACCTCTTATTTCGATCAACACAATTCAATTCTCTGATAATTCCTATACCTATATCCTATATATAATATATATTTTATATTCTATAGAAACGCTTTAAGTAATTACATTGAGATATCCGATGCACAGTAATAAAGAGAAACATAAAATATGTAGGTATCTACGATGCAGAAAAGCTAGGGGGCAATATGGTCGAAGGTATTCTCTTCATGGACGTGCCATAAAAGTACATAAAAATGATTAAACTATATTATTAATATTATAAAATAGTTAAAATCTCCACTAACCAGCTCCATGCGATTCATATTGTTCCCAACCCTCAGGCAAGTCATCCGCTGAGCCTGAAGCCATTTTGTATCTATTGATTTTCAGCGACCTGAAGAGTAACTGTTTCACCAAAATATTACGAAATGGGCAGTTAACACGACACAGCTTTCGCAACTTTGAATGAATAAACTCACAAATTCACAGCTGGTAATAAATAAAAAGATTGCAATTATTAGTTTAAACACTGATTA
Organism: Pelosia muscerda; assembly: GCA_963691645.1. Taxonomy (NCBI): domain Eukaryota; kingdom Metazoa; phylum Arthropoda; class Insecta; order Lepidoptera; family Erebidae; genus Pelosia; species Pelosia muscerda. The sequence continues at coordinate 11,472,365 of OY829098.1, read as the reverse complement.
ATCAAATTAACGGAGCGGACATTATCCCTGGCCGGAAGGTTTACTCAGATTGATTTTACCTAGGCGTGACCTCTGAGCAACGAATCGCATTGCGCATGGTTTTACGTCGTTTTGGTAGGTACTTAGTATCGACCCTGTGTCCCGTTCCTCCCTGTCCCATATTGGTGACCCAGCCCTGACAAAGGATAGCCATTTATGTGATGTTAGAAGTTAAACTAGTTAGACTTTAATAAGTTAGCTACAATCTATTTTTAATCTATATATGTATATAAAAATGAAACCCGTTTTCCGTTGTCACGACATAACATGAAAACGGCTTGACCGATTTGGCTAATTTTGGTCTTGAATTATTCGTGGAAGTCCAGACAAGGTTTAAAAGGTGAACAAAGAGCTGCGGGAACGGGATCAGAAGTCCACGCTGGCGGAGCCGCGGGCAACTGCTAGTTTTTAATATTTATTCACGACCAGGATAAAAGCGCATGTTATAAATATTATTTGGACTTCCTTGGATAGGATAGACTCACGTAATATACATAATTGCGTGATATAAATGTTTGTAAGCTCTTACGTTGCTAAATACTTAAGTAAAATCTACCCTCTTAAACCATACGTTACGAATATGGAGTAAGTATGTAGGTACCTAAAGCTTATTTTCCGTATTACCTACTTAACTGCCCCTAGTTTGTGGTAATACTATGAACCTTGTGATGGTTTACTTATTTAAAATAAGTTATTGATATTTTCTCTTGGGAATAGTTATTATTTGGTCACGTTTATCACGGACTTAAGTGATTAGCACATAATAGGTTGATTCTAGAAGTTTATATAGACTGATGTTCTTAACCATATTTTGGATTATAAAAGGACGAATTAATACATCTTATAAAAAAAATTTAAATCAAATCTATGAAATTGCAAATTTGTATTTTAACACATTTTTAGATTAGATTCCACTAAATATTAAAATTAAGTACCTACCTATCTTGGTGACTAAGGTTGCATCTCGTTGGAGTTCTATTCTTGAAAAAGTTCTTGAAGAATTCTATTTTTGAAAAAGGTGGGTCCTGATAGGTAGGAATCATGTTGCCGAGACAGTAGGGTATAATTAATATAGGATAATGGATATGAATACCTACCACTTATTAAAAAAATAATGATTTTTGTTTTCATTATTTGCATTGCAGCCAATTTTAATACAAGCTACCCACTTCGAAAATGTCATAAAATTGGCGGTAGTTTTTCGGATTCATATTAATAAACGGTTAAAACAAAATATTTTGTGAAAAAATAGGATCTATTGTAAAATAAAACATTGCATAATTACACTGAAACTATGATTTTTTATTGTTTTTAGTTCCCTAAGTAGGTTATCAAAAAATTAGGAATAAATTATAACATTATAGGTACAAGTGTAAACTAGCTGTTTTAAAATTATAAAGGTGTAAATTTTGTAATGTTATAAAATTTGACCCTGTCTCCCCCGCCTTGGATGAGAGGCGCTGCCGTCTCTGTTGCCAAAAGTGCACTGAATGGATGGAGGTCCCCGATCAAGTATTTCCTTTGGTTTGTCATCAAGACACGTGAATCAAATTTTATTGATAATCTCCAAATAAAAAAACATGATTTCCTTGAATTGATGTTAGTATATTGGTACCTCAGAAATCACAGGATGACGTTATGAAAATCCATCCACACAAAGTGTAAATTGAAGAGTCTATCTGCAACGTTAAATACCTAAATAAAATCAACTTTTTAATGATTGTATAATGTTTTTATACGTGTCTGTTCATAACGGCCTATTTTGGTTTGTAGTGGGACTGGTGGCATTTTTATGAGTTAATATTTTAGGGCATAGATTACGCTACTGTTATTTTCAAAGTACCTACGAGGGGAGGTCCAAAAGTTCGTGGAATAAAGGGGTTGGAGTGGGGATAGGTGCGCTCACTTAGTGTCATGCTCCTTAGTGACTCATAATTAGTATATAAACTGAGTTTCAACCCTAAAGCGTCATTCGTTCCCGAATACTCGCCTGATAAACAAGTCAATCCGGAAGAAAACGAAAACTATGGAGAAAATTGAACACCGTGCTGTAATAAAATTCCTCACCAAGCAGGGAAAAAACGCTCAGACCATTTTGAATGAAATGGAATCTGTTTATGGGGAACAGTGCCCTAGTAAATCAATGATTTACAAATGCCATAGTCTTTTTAAACGTGGTCGGGAGTCGATTGAAGATGACCCCCGCTCAGGCAGGCCAGTTGAGGCCACCACCTCAGACATTGTGGAAAAAGTGGAAAATCTGGTACTGGACGACACCCGTTTGAAGAAGAAACAATTATCTGCATTAGTTGGAGTATCAGATACCACCATTCTGCGAATCCTACATAACCATCTGGGTATGACAAAAGTTAGTGCAAGATGGGTACCGAGAATGCTCACGCCGCTTCAGAAGCAGCAGCGCGTCGATGCGTCTAAACAATTTTTGGAGTTGTGTGGAGACGATCCTGCACCGATTTTGAAGCGCATTGTTACCGGAGATGAGACATGGGTTCATCACTTTGAGCCTGAATCTAAACAGGAGTCCATGCAATGGCATAAAAAGGGAACACCACCGCCAAAGAAATTCAAAGTGTCGGAGTCGGCTGGAAAGTTGATGGCAACTGTTTTTTGGGATTGTGACGGGATACTATTGATTGATTACAAAGAAAAAGGAAAGACCATAACCGGCGAATATTACGCGACGATACTAGAGAAATTAAAGGAGGCCATCAAAGAAAAACGACGAGGAAAGTTGACCAAGGGAGTATTGCTCTTGCAAGACAATGCACCGGTTCACAAGAGCCGAGTGGCAATGGCTGCTCTGAATGAGCACGGCTTCGAATCACTAGTTCACCCACCCTACAGTCCAGATCTGGCCCCTAGTGATTTTTATTTGTTCCCCAATTTAAAAAAAGACTTAAGGGGAAGGAAATTTTCCGACGATAATGAGGTCAAGGAGGCAATTTTGGCTCATTTAGAGGCAAAAGATAAAAAATATTTTTATGATGGTTTAGAAAAATTAATTCACAGATCTAATAAATGTATTCACCTTAAGGGTGATTATATTGAAAAGGAAAAATAAATTTATTGTTTTATTTTATTTAAAACCCTGTCATTCCACGACCTTTTGGACCTCCCCTCGTATCTACTACCAAGGTTCCGTGCCACAGAAGTGCTAATTATAAAAAGCAAAATCCGTGCAAAAAATAAAATCCAGATCCTTACGAATAAAGTCATGGGTATCTACAGTTCAATCTGATAAAAATATTATATTACTACAAATTAAGTAACTGGCTTTTTATAACTGCTTTAATGGATTGTAATTCAAATCTAAAATGAACTAGCAGCGAAATTGTGTTCCAAAGATTTAACAAAACATCTTATGGTGGTGTATCACAGACTTAGAAAACAAGGTGTGTATACCCGACATATCAGTTCGTGAATAGGCCATATTACTTTAACGTAACGATTTCTTACGTTATTTCCATTACTTTTGATATAAAATATTGCTCTGGCAACACTTCCTTTTTGATCGCTCGCTTCGGGCTGTCAGCACCACCTTCCTTACACTAAATGCATACTCCAATTCAATTGAAAAATATTTCAAATTGTTAGCAATTTACGTGAAAAATTCATTGTGATAGGTGTGAGTATTTGATATAATTATAGTGGATCAAGTTTGATGTGAAAGTGTAAAAGCAGGTTTCATGTAAAAGCATTTTTTTTCTTTTAGGCACGCATCAAATTATCAGCCTTTCTATGGGCGTTCATGTTTTCGTGTAAAAAATGATTGAGTTTACTATAAAAACATTAGATTCGAACAACCATCGTTTCTCCGTTGAAGATGAGGTATGTTTTTGCTACTTTTATTTTTAGATTTAGATTTTCTTCGAGAAGCTACCATATTTAACATTAGATATTCTAATGTTAGGTTTTCTCGTCTGCTACTTTGCAATTTTAATCTTCCTGCGTCAGATTAAGACGTAAAATACGTAAATGTGTACATAAACAACGCCCAATACCTATTTTATAGTTCAGCATTTCAAGGCTAGGCAATCAATACTTTACTAAAAACGTAGGTTGTTTTGCCAATGCGCGCATGTTAGATGCGAACTCTCTTTGTGAAATTGTACTGACCACTACCAGTGTGATAAGGCCTCTAACTATTGTGTATACCCTCATACATTGTCATTGTTTGTAATGTATGTGTTTTGTCATCTGCATGATGTAAAAAAAGAGATATTACTGCTATTGGTTAGTAGCAGTTTGTAATGTAATTCATATCCAACTAAGTATGCTAGTCTGTAAGTACTTATGATTATGTTGCTGTCGGAATAGTCGAGCATTCATCCAGTTGTCACTGAAATTACACTGAAACAATCAGATGTACTGCTATTAGGGCTGTAAAATCGAAACAGTACTCCGAATTTCAAACTATTTCACCTCCAACTGTTGTAATTTTTCCACCTGTATCTTCAAATGCCATAGAAAAACAAAGGAAACCATAACAATGCAGAGCTTTTAGAAAACCCAAGAACAGGTGATCATCATTTAAAATACCTGTTGCTATATGGGACTGCTCCACAAGTTCTGAATTCTAAACTATAGCCAGGCTTAGCAATTAACTGTTTTTTCTGAAAAGGATGTTTTGTTTATTTGATATGTTGTTATGTGTAACTATGATCTTATAAGTATCTTATGAGATTACCTTGAAATTGACTTAAGTACTAAGATTAACAAATAAAAGTCACACCTTATTGGTAACCTGTGTCTGAATACTCCAACAAATTGATATCCTTGTGTAAGAGCTTCATACCCAAAACCAGAAAAAAAAATCCTGTTAACTCTGAAGGGTTTAAGTTTTTTCACAATTGTGGAGATGCCCTGACCTCTACAAACCTCCCAGATATACTTACATCCAAATTGCCAAATTGGCAGCAATAGGCTCGCCCCCTGTTATGTGGAACGAAAAATCTTAGGGGGCGAAATGTGGGCATTATACACCACTTTCTACCCCTTCGGGAATTATGTGCGTTAGCATATGTATGTAAGTTTACAGACTAGTCTAAGTAGAGAAGTAAGTTCTGGATTGCTGTTGCCTGAATTGCAATTGGCATTTAGAGATATTAAATTTGATGTACCATTGGATTAGAATTAGACCCGAATCATCCTGTAACTCTACAAAGTGAATATGTAGGTAGGCGAAGAATTTACCATTGTCAGCCAAACAGATAGATTGGTACTTGATCAGTTAAATTTTAAGTGAGAGATGTATATTCTAAACCAGTGGTAGACAATCACTAAGCCCTGACGCAAATCATGTGCAACTGCGTCTTTAACATGAGAAAGTATTAAATTGTAATGTAAAGGTATCGAAAGAGTGGAGCACTATGATAGGCTGCCTGGTTACGTGTCTGTATGTGTGTGTGTATATCTGAAGCCTGTACAAGAAGAATTCAATAGTTTTTCATGCGACAGGCACTAGTATCTATTTTGAGTGGGAACTTTGCTCCCTTCCTGTATCAAAACGGAGTCACAATGACTTGCTTCCAGCTGGTATCTTATTAGAATGATCTGATGAGCATATTACCATACCATAGCATAAAATAAACTCAAACCTATATCCCCGAAGGGTAGGCAGAAGTGATAGCACCCACATTTCGCCAGTTTATTTTAGGTCCCAATGTAATAGGTGGCAAGCCTACTGCCATTAACCAGGCCCTGCTAAACCTGCGATGAATACACATATTCAAAAAGTCATTGGTGTGTGCCACGGTAAAACCTGGATTGAACCCGAGCATTTTAGACTATTCATATTTACACTATTATTATATACATAAATAGCTTACTAGACTATATTTAATGTGGTAACACTAAAGGCAACAATTTTGACTTAGTGTTAACACATTGTAAAATACTTTAATATGCACTACATAGTAACACATCACTACATAGTATAAAACAAAATCGCTTTCTCTGTCCCTATGCTTAAATCTTTAAAACTACGCAACGGAAATTATGCGGTTTTTTAATAGATAGAGTGATTGAAGAGGAAGGTTCATATATACATAACCTCATGCTACAACCGGTGCACAGCTGAAGTGAAAATGTTGCAAAAACGGGGCGATGGAGACGTAGTTGCGCCTCATATGCGTCCCATATGGATCAAGTGTCCCCAGTTTCCCCTATGTATTCTAGTATTGTTGTATGTTGTATGTATTCTAATGTGTATATACATTGTAATTATTATTGTTGCATTCAAGTTGGAGTAAAATGATTATATTAAAAATGTACTTCATTCTTCTACCTGCAACCTGCACCTACCTCAATTTATCTCTGCATCACCCTATGGTTGAGTGTTAGATAATGCCACAATGAAATAAATAAAATAAAAATGCTTTGCTTGCATTCATCTGATACTTGGATAACACAGATGACAAAACAATTTTTTGACATTTCAACAAAATCATAATCAGAAACTATAAGGCAAATGAAAGAAAAAACTCTGTCTCATGTGTAAATGTCCACACCATTGATCCAATTCACTTCCATCATTGTATAACATTATCCAACAGTAAAAACGACCTTATTAAAGATGCACTGCAATATGAGACATTGGCAAATCAAACTTAACTTACTCACCATACAATTCATTGGCTTGCTATGAAACCGATAACAGTCATCTTTTTGACTACAACTCCTCGTTTTCATTGAGAAACCAGTTGTAAGCTTGTAATCAAACAAACTTACAACTTGCTAAGAATTACTCAAGACACAATAATTACTTTTTTTTTAAATATCTTGAAATCTTGTCTCAAACATTCTTTTGTTCATACCTACTGCGTTATCAACAAGTATTTATATTATCATTCCTTTATATTTTGTTAAGTATCACAAAAACTACTAGCCCACCGGCAACCAGTACAGGTACCAAGCTTTGTCACATTGCTAGCGTTTAAATAAACAAGACTTTGTTTATTTTATTGCAATTTCTGAATTGATTTAAACTTTATCTGTGCTTGTTGGCTAACGTTTTCGACACAAGAACTACCAGACAAATATTGATGCAGATTTATTTGTTTCAAAGGTGTTGTTCAGACTTATAATATTACATTTGTTTGATCACATACAATTGTTTGAGTAGAACCGGAGATATGAGCAAAAGTCGCATTCACTGACATCTGCAGTCTACTTAATTTAATCTGCTCTGTGTACAAATGTGTACATAAAATCGGAATCAAATTCATTGATGGACTAGAGTGTACTTAAAAGCGGAATCTAATCCATTGATAGATTAGAGTGTACCTTAAAAGCGGAATCTAATCTATTCATGGATTTGAGAAGTGGATTAGAGCATAAATCATACCCCTCATTATTCCTTTGCCGTAGTCAGGTATGAATGCTACTATGCTCGAGAGTGATTCGGCTGAATCATGTAATTTGTTTAAGTATTAAATACAAAACATTCATAAACACCTGGAAACGGGAACAACAAAAAAATGGCATGTGGGTATCATCTAGTGTAGGCTAGTAGAAGTTTGATACAAGTGCCTATGCAACATGTTTATACTATTGAAGATATGTATGTAACATGTTTAATATGTACATGTCTTGCTTGAGAAACGAAGACGTAGCAGAAAACTTGTCAAATACTTGTTTGAAACTTCAGTGAAAACAAGAGGCGAGATGTGTATGTTTAAAAACTGTCTATGAATGAGACATTGTCTAAGACTTGTTACATACATGTTTTAAACCTTACTGAAAACGAGGGATTAGATTCTACCCAATTGTCTATACATAAGATATTATACTAGGATTTAAAATTATTAGTCTGGTTAAGTTTTATCTGGTTTTAAGAATAGGATAAATAATTTAATTATCAAATAAAACTGAAGTAAAATAATAATAGTTAAACAAAAACTTAATTAAAATGCGTCGTGAAATTCCTCTGCATCGCATGCCTCTTGTCTCTTATCTTCAAAGTTAGTTAACTAGTCTGTTTTGTGTAAATATCTAATTTCTTTTTATTGTTACAGACCACGGTGCAGCAACTCAAAGAAAAGGTTATGGAACAGATGGGGATAGAAATAAACCTTCAGAGGCTCATTTTTTGCGGCAGAGTACTGCAAGATGAAAAGAAACTATCCGAATATGGTATGGCTCAAATAGTCCAATAATAAGAGAGTAGTTACATTGGCATGTTAGCGGCCGTACGCATATATGCATGCATCTGTGGCCATGTATGTTAGGCGTATTTAAGTTTAAGATTTGATACTGAGCCTGACAACATCCTGTTTACAGAAAAACAATGACAAACAAGTTATATTCCTACTAGAATATGGATGAAATTGGTTACGTACAATGTTGTATTAGCATTTTAAAAGTTTTTGCAGCTGCACAGTTTTTTCAAGTAGTCCGAACGAATAGCGTCACAAGAATATTTTAATATTTGAGAAGTTGTTATTGAATTTGAGATGAGAATGAGATATTATCATACGAGTGACGCAAGCTGCCGTGACCGATAATCTTGATTGACAATGCAATATTACCGCTGCTTCTTACAATATAATTCTTGTGCACAGATGTCCACGGCAAAGTGGTGCATCTTGTACAGCGCGCTCCGCCAAGTCCTGAGAACAGGACTGATAGACCCACGGGTGCTGGTATCTCTACTCACCCGGAACCCAATACGCAACAGCAGATTCGGCGATTAATGGTAATATTATATTAATTTGTTCAACCGTAATGATTTTTATCCACAACACTCACTATTGAATATCGATCATGATTCTTAGATTGGTCCTTAATTAAATATGTACGTTTAGGTACCTGCCTACCTAGTAGCTGCCATTTCATCAGTAATACATTTCGTTTTATTCGACCCCATAGGAGGGAATGGCGGGCACTCCCGACTTCGTGCTCGAACAGCAACAGGCGTTGACGATGTCTCCCACTACAGGGCGTCTCGAGTTTATCAGACGGATGATTGCTGATATTAAAACATCTTTGACGGTTCTACGCGCGCACGTAGAGGGCGAGGTATGCACGATTTAGTATAGACTTCAAACATTAACCTAACTAAGGTTCACAGTCGTGGCCAATTCCGACCTAGCTGGGAGCGGCCCTTTTGTGTGTTGCTCAGGTTTCCACGAGCCCCTCCGATTAGCAGATGGCACAGTGGAGAGTAGACATTGGGGCCAGGCAGGTTCTTCTAGCGCAGGTTTGAATGGAACGGATAAGGCCATCTGTCACCCCAGCGAAACCGTCGTACACCCCGAGAGGACCATTTTAAAGCCTGGTATAAGGCTTTGAAATCGATAAAATCGTGTTCCTAGACGGCGACGTGAGGTTTTAGTTGGTTTGAGGTCGGCAACCCTCGGCGGCTGGTGACATCTGTAGGGATTTCCATATGAAAACAGGTACATCAGGGATCTAAGACCTGCAATTGATTTTATATTCGATGCCAGTACAATATAGTTTCATAGACCTGTTCTGTTTACATGCTGCCAATTGTAAGTGTAGGTATATAAATTTATAAAAGTTCTATCGTGCTTTTACCGCCCTTACATTTGTCGAGTTGGAATTATGTTTCGAGCTCAATATAGTAATTTATGAAACTGTTGTATAATTATGGTTCTTAAAGTACGAGAATGAGTTAAAAAAACAGCATGCGATTATTTTTCATAATATCACACGAGTGTTTTAAAAACCAAATTCTGTGCAGTTTCATACACTAATCTCACGAAATAGTTAGTATAATTAGCATAAAATTACGTTGTTTGCATTTATTTGGAAATGATCCATTCGTTCGATTTGTTGTTCGTCAATTTGTTGATCGCGCATGTGTGTTGCGCCGCATTTTATAGAGAAATATGGCATTGAAGCCTTGATCCAACTGCAGTTGTAACGTAACGAAAAATGTTACATTACATGATTCAGTTGGCCATAGAAGAGCTGTATTATAATAATTAAAAAAAAAGATATTGACCGTTTGTGCGTAAAGACTTCAAATGAATTTTTATTTTTAACGTTTCAATATTTGGATTTCAGTATGAGAGCATTTCAGTATTTTACCATTTGAATGATTCCTAAAAGGAGTTAACAATGTGCTAGGGCATATTATTATGATAGTCGTGACTGATCTGACTTACTCTACACGCATTTAAACGACGTTGAAAGGCTTTCTTCAAGATTTGTTTATTTTATTTACACTTCTACACTAAAATATAGTTACATTTAATTTGTAAATTGGCATAATGATTTGTGATTGACTAAACGTACCTAATCTTAATTGCTAGTTACTGTGCCGTATCACTTATATAGTCATTCAACTATATATAACGTAATTGCATGCTCTTCTAAGATAAGACACGCATGGTAAATGTCTTCGCTCGTTGTGTTAATCTTCGATATGCTTTGTGGATGCGTTCCTTTCATGACGTAAGGCCCGTATTCTAAAATGGCACTCAGTATTGAATGTCGATTTTTTTTTGGTTGACTCTCGATTTATTATATAGACCGATTGACAGGTTTGACAGTTGTCTATACTGAATACAACTGTCCTCAGTTTAATAGAGTTTCAGAACTGTGTGCCATTTTAGAATACATATAGGAACGTTTCATTGAGTGCAATATTTGGTTTGAAAATCATCAATAAAGCATTTCGGTAGCTCTGTGTAATTTGTATTCATCGAGTACCCTGCGCAGTATTTTAATAGCTACTTGTGACTTCTTAATATATTTCATTAAATGTACATTTAAGTTTTGCACCATTACTTGATTATATTTTATTATAACATAGAAAGTAATTGATGGAAAGTAAAATAATATTGGTTTATTTTTGTTTGCTTGATCAAAAATGATATGTTCTTTTAGTTTCAAAGATTCAGTCTAGGTATGTAAATTACAGACTCACAGACAATAACTGTGGTAATGGATAAATTATTTCCGATTGCAAGTTAAGCCAAAATCAATCCAGGATCAAATTTTGTGCAAAGTGCTCATTCGCTGCATGTTCCATTCCGTTCCTATCTTTACACAATGTTACTTAACTTTGGTGCAATGATGGTAAAGTTTTAATCCATCTGTGAGACTACTTTACAGCGAAGGTTTTCTCATTCACAATTGGGTACATTCCTATAATTAAAATAAATAATTTAACTGAGCTTATTAGTAACACAATAGGTATTGAAGGAACGATAAAAATTACGTCCGATCTTATTTAAATGTTATTCTCCATGCAACCACTAATAATAACTTATTTAATGAGAGATTGCGACCGTATAAATACCTTCTTTATTCCATTAAATTAATTAACCCTTAATTATCCATAAAGTAATCTCTGTTAACTAGCATGTTTTATCAGATCTTATTAATTGAAATAATCAATGCAAATAATGTTGTCAGCACGTCTTGTGCGGGGAAATAAATGAAAACGTGAATAAATATTTACTCATTCTTCTGGATACACATATATGCTCTAGTATATACCTATTACTGCTACAATTGGATAGTATATTTTGTTACTAGTAGTTGTTTATGTTGTCAATGTGCCTACTGTAGGAATATAGGAGTACACCAGCTAGCAGTGACGCTCCTGTAGACCCTCCGGATACTGAACCTACCGCTGGTGCGACACAAGAGGAGGTAATGTATCTTTACGCTTGGGCTTGTTAATATACTACGACCAAGGAGTTAGCGGTGCAGGTTTATATTACCTTTTTTTTACCTGTTACAGTGAATTTTCACTAGTACAGGTGTCCACAGTTCCAACACTTTTCTTTGTATTGTTTTATTTTTATTGTAATGTATCAATAAATTAGTGGCCCTGCGCAGGTAACTCTTTGGTGGCATATGCGTAGTACGGAGGATCACAATATAATATTGGCAAGTTCGTTTGTTGTGCATCTAGGAGAGAAGTGATTTGAACCTGTTACAACACATGATATCGAATGAGTTGAGAGGTACTCGCCTATGTTGGGCACACCCCTACACACTAACCAAATGAAGGAGAAAGGACAGATGTGTGATTCGTTGAACATTACTTCACAGCACTTTTGCTATCGATTAATAGATAACGGCTGAGTCACTTAATTTACATGAAATCAGAGTGTCGTCACAAGCTCAAATTGAACATCCATAAACTATTTTTGTGTAGTTATGTAATACTTACCCATCACTACATCCGAGTTAGATAGCGACGACACCCACCATCTGCTTATATAACAATCTTATACCTGGTGAAGTACTGGAGTACTGGAGTATGTCATCGGAATTATCTAAGGTTGTCCGACAACGCTTTATTAAAATATTACCGGGTATATCAAAGTTAAAGGATTTATTTTTTACTTGTTAGATATATTTTTATGTCTGGATTTCTTTTTTAATATAATTTTCATGGTATATTTTTTAAATCGATATACTATTCAAGCTTTGATACCCTGTTTTACTTTGATTGATGTGGTCCTCCGTGATACGTTACTCTTGGCCTATCAGATTATGTAGTGCTATGTGCATGACGCATTATAGTGTATGGGCATTAGTAACAGTACATTACATAATACAATTTTAAGAGTTGACCTTTTTCACTAAAAAGCAGAGTAACGTAATCTTATCTCAAACCCTAAAAAAGTATTTACTTCGACAGTACGCTATAATTAATATGACTACCGTTTAACGTTCTGACTTTTGAGAGTAGTTTACTTAAGGAGATGCCTACACTGCCCACGCATAGGGATAGAAATACTACATTATGAATAGAAATACTACGTACCGTCACGTGATTGCTCGCATACTATACCGACTTGACCAAATCGCCATGTGCTGAGGCATCTCCCATGTTAATACTTAATAGTTCTAAGTAATATGTAGTTGATAGCACTATTCAGCGCTTTTTATCCTGTCATATTACTGCTATTGACTTGCTCTGTTAGAAACTTCATTTTATCGTGATTCCTAATCCAAAAAGCACTACCTATATTGATTGATAGTCATATTTTTCATACATATTAATTATTTGTATTCTATATACCTTAAACCCCAAGGAAATTGCACCATCTATTTCTTTGGTGCCACGTAAGCTTATTGCCCAGAACTCGAAACCTCATACAGGACAAAGTGAATGCATTTTTTAACACAGTACTTGGTGTTGTAACATTTATCTGTTGGCATAATATTGTAAATAAATCCGAAAATAGTGAACTAAGTTAAAAATAGTTAGTTACCTACTATCATTTTTAGAAATGAATTTTTTTGTTACGAAACTATTTCAGTTTCACAGGTAGATATGTATTCAAATAAAAGGTTCATCAGGCTAATCTAATCTGACAATTTTGCGTCTATGCACTATTAGGCTAGCTGTACGGAAGAAAAAAAATCATTTGACCGACTATACCTAATTTAAGGCAATTTTGCTCTCGCCAGTTTCTGTGCTAAATATTTTGCCAATATCGTTATGAACCTGTTGGAAATGATAGGAAATACGGTTAAGACAATGAAAAAGACGTTTCCGCTAAAATTATACCTACATGATAAGACTATTATTTTTAAATCGATTCTTATAGGTTCCCGCTACATTCGAGTAACTACAAGTTTAGCATCTTCGTCTTCCCTACTATGTAAACAATTTTATAAGTTACAGATACTATTAATCATAAAGGTTCCTAAATGTCAGATTTATTGGTTATGTCTATGTGGGGTTGTACCCGTCCAGTAAGTTAATCGTAAACAAAATGTAATTATAAAGTTATTTTATGTCGTATTCAGAGCGAACCTATATTTGACGAATTTGGAGAAGAGGCTCCAGACGCCGCTACCCGCGCAACTAACGCCCGTCGGAGGTGGGTACAGATCAATTAATTCTTAATAATACCTTAACATTTCACCTTCACGTCATACTGAATACAATTCAATATTGTTATAGCGAATATTTTCGATCTTAATAGATTAAGTATAGGTAACCTAGGTTAGTTAATAACGATAGTCGTAACAATTGTGCAGTAATACCCCCTTGAAAAAACAGTAGTATAGTGTACACAATCACTTCATATAATAATCATATTTAACGTTTTGAATGTCCTTCACGTGACAGGAGTTACAGGGCCATAAGGGCACTTCGCGCTCGTCACTCCCGACCACGCGACCTTGGCCAACTTCTTGAAGAATTAGATACTCTTCAGGAGCAATTTGCTCCATATAGGTCTAACTACATCAGAATGCTGAGAGCTGCTAACAGTCCTGAGGTTGGTATTCTACCTTTCCTTAATTCTTACTTCCTAATAATAAAATATGCTCACAAAAGATTGGATTGCGTAAAAATGTCACAGAAGGTGATATCCGGTTTGTGCCACTGGAATCTGCTACTAATCTTGTACTTAGACGTGGTTTCCCGATTCAATCTGAGGCCAAGGTGAACTCGGAGCACCGGGTCCGTTTTCCGGCTTTTCCTTCTCCACATCGCATGATCTTTGGTGTCCATGGTAGTGAGACCATTGGCATCCATATCACCCTTCACGAAGTCAAGTCAGGACTTTTTGGGTCTGCCCCTACTGTCCGGGACACGGCGTGGTCCCTATTGCCTGACATTTCTTACTCATGTGACCTGGCGGTTACCGCAAAACGTGACCACACCAACGCAGACGACTCTTCCATTTTATCTGTGAAGTCACGGACATAGACTGTAGCAGATGCGAGAGTTCCTTACGCGATCGTTCCACGTGACTCCGTACATCCATATCATTTTCATCTCCGTAACACGCAGCTCCTGCTTATGTCGCTCCAGCAGCGGCCACGCTTCACAGCCTTACAATAGGACATCCATCTTATTGCCTCTGTTATAATTCCCTGTAGTGCCAACATTTTTACGTTTTGTGCGATTTAGTGACAGATTCCAGCAGCCAAATAGGAATATTCCCAAAGAAGGTACCTATTGACTGAGGAAATTAAATTATCTTTGACAAGTATGTTTGGAAGAGAATGACATGTTACGCCGACTCCATACAATTGGGATCAATAAGATGGAGGTGGATGATGAATAATATAAATTAACAATTTGTTGTTTCAATATACCTACACATTTTGATAAGAGTTGTTACTGTGTGATACCTAGATAATTTAATGTATCGGTAATTGTTATCTGATTCTTGACTTTATGGATAGCCACCAGAATTCACCGAAGAAGAGCGCCAAACTGCGCAGCGTACTGTGGACATGGTGTCTGACATAATACACAGCTTCGCGCATGCTTATCATGCTGTCAGTGACATCAATTTCCAAGTTGGCCAGCGAATCCCACGGCTAACTTCCGAGTCTACTCTTTTACGCCATCAGATGCCAATGCAGGTATGCTTGAGATAACAGTATTTTATTTCGTATACGCGTTCTAACTAAAATTGGATTTTAATGTAAAATAAACACTTAAATCATTTACCTTTATAATACTTCTATGTGTGTTCAATAGGCTCACATCAACGTGGTGCAGTCGACTAGTCGTCGCCCGTACCAGTCACAACATGCTAGCCAGAATGCCTCTACTAGTAATGCTGCTTCAAGCAGTGCAGGAGTCCCGACTACACATACCACCACGGGGCCAACGATGGCCCCAAGTACAGCTACATCCACCGTCACTTCGAACAGTCAAGACGGTCTCCATACTCACACCATACCCGGTAGGAACACTGCTCAACCGACTGTCAATATAAACATACAGCCAGAACCCATTTATCAAGTAGAAATAGACGCTAGAATTCCTATAGCGTTCCCTTTAGATAATTCTCTTTTTAATGGGTTAAGCGGGATGATGGTGGGCAATCAGAATCTGAATCAGCAGGAGCCTCAGACTCTGGCTGCACCTCTAACTAGTCAGGACCGACCAGCTGGGCATACAGATCAAGGTGTTCAAGCAGGTCAAACTGGCCAGACAAGTCAAGTAGGTGAAACAGGGCAGATGGGTCAAGGTCAAACAAGTCAAGTAGGCCTATCAGAGCAGATGGGTCAAGGTGGTCAGACAGGTCAAGCTGGCCAGGCAAGTCAAGTAGGCCAAATGGGGCAGATGGGTCAAGGTGGTCAGACTAATCAACTAGGCCAGTCAAGTCAAGTAGGCCCAACGGGGCAGATGGGTCATGGTGGTCAGGCAGGTCAAGATAGCCAGGCAGGTCAAGCTAACAGACGACAAGTGCTCCTTGGTAAGATTATTTCGTACTCTATCAGGGTTTTGAGTGAAGGTGCTTGTGGTTTTAGTGGGTTGGCCATTATTTAATAATTGTACGTCATTCTTAGGACCTCAATTCACTTGTGGCTAGCCGCAATGCGGCCACCCTGCATTCGATTGACTTAGTACTTACTCTATTTGCGGTGCTGTTTCATATAAGTGCATTATGGTTAACTGCAAGTGCATTCTGGGCCTAAAGGTGATCGTTACAGCCTCCATAATTTTTTAAAACTTTTTCTTAGAAGTCTGGCGTTTTTTGGCTTTAGTAGGACTAATACTTAGTTGGTACCTATAAATTAACATATTTCAGATTTGATTTTTGCTTCCAAGCGGGCGAGTTTGTGCCTCCTTTCGTCAGGTGTTGGAAAGTTCAGTTAATACATCATGTAAAACTATATCGAACAAATCGAAATCTTAATTCGTTCAATAACGAAAATATAACAATTAAAAGATCCGTAGAGAAATTCACACACATTTAGTAATAAATAAGCTTTTAAATTTGAAACGCACAACTTATTATTAAATTTTAGCAAACGTATTCATTATGTAATGTATCCATTTTTAATGAGCAATTCACAATTATATGACGCCGCACGAGAGCGGGTTGGACGCTGGTCATTTTGTAAGCCGTCGCCGTTACAGAATAAATTAGAGAAACACTATAAGTATTAAGAAAACGGCGATGGATGGCAAACCGACCCGTGCTGTGTGTGATTATTGTTGTGTGCATTGTGCCTAATTCTCAAACAGAAACTAATATCTATTAATACACTATCAGCCTGTGATTGTTTCCACATTTTGATAATGAAAATATATTCAATTAAAAATATATTCATTCGTTTTGAGTATTCAAAACTAAGAAGGTTATTTGGCAACTAAGGAAACTCTTGATCTCTTGAGCTCAGAGACACGATCGATCTCCTTCAAAGAGGGTTCATTATTTCTGCGTTCGCATCGGCATGGTTATAGTATATTTTTACAACTTTATTTCGGGGTGAAGCAGGGATACGAGCTAATGTTAAGTTATAAAATTATCATGGCATGCACTTTTGGTTCAATTAGTAAAAAAAAGTAACCTTTACCAGCGGGCACCTGTTATACTAGACCCAAAGATTATCTCGGCTGGTATATCATAAATATTCGAGCTTAATGGTGACCTGATGATTCACCTTTACAGACACACTCTATTTCACTTTGTTTTTGTGTATATAATTTCAAACTATAAAATATTTGATAATAACAGTTTCGAGTTAGGAACTTTGTTTGTCTACTTGAAGCATGATTTGTTTTGCAATTAGGTATACTTCACTAAAGTAGTTACTAAAACATTTCGTATTGCAAAATATTTTGTCAATTTTAGATCTAAATTATTTTGTTGTAGATTTTGAAAATTTATTTAGAGGACTCAATCAAACTGATGGTCTCGGTGGGGTAGAGGTTGTGATGAGTATGGAAGAACTGCCGCAAGGAGGTGCTCTGGGCGTTGGCACCATATACTCAGGGAATAATGCGACCGGCATGCCCCAACCGGTTTCAGGCGTAGCCACTGCCACGGCGCCTCCCGCCGCTGCTGCGACGGCTACCCTGGTCGGTTCGGCTGCAGGCGCAGCGCCTGCCCATTTCGGGCAGACATTTCCTCCCGAAGAAGGAGGTCAGTTCACTTTTAATACCTTTAACGTTTTCCTATTATATATTTTTTTATAATTTCTTTGTGTAAATGTTTTATATAAAAATCACATTTTCAGTTTTCGTACCCTTGCCATGGGGCCCACCAAACGCTGATTTACTGCAGAATATTGTACAAACAATGATTCGTCAAAGTTTACCGGAGGGCATGACTGTACAATTTCCTGGAACAGGCGCTCAACTTCATCACGTACCTGGGGATACCGTGACTTTCACACCTCTGCACCAGTTCTTGCAGACGCATCCACATGCCCATATTCAGCAAGTTGTTCAAGCTCAGTACAACCCCCAGGCTGCACAGCAAGCAGCACAGGCCCAACAACCGACACAGGCCCAACAGGTCCTACAGACCCAACAACCGGGGCAGGCTCAGCAGGCTCATCAACCGGTACAGGTCCAACAGGCCCAACAACCGGGACACGTCCATCTGGGACACATCCAAACGGGGCACGGCCCGTCGGGACACGCTCAACCAGGACACCCCCTACGGATCCCATACCCCCTACAGCTGATCCCTCATACTGGTCAAATTGTTCAGAGCCCTCCAGATCAACATAATCGAAATGCACAGCAACGTAAGTAAAGCTTTGCGTAGTATTTCGGCTTTCAGTTTTGTATAAGTATTCATAGTATCTAACTAATAAGAAATAATTTGTTGCAGCTCAATTGCATTTTCGACGTGCTACTGCGACACGCACACAGGCAGTGCCTCTTGTGAATTGTATTTACGACAGATTCTTACAGTGCGAGAGCACGCACGCTCGCCGCCGTATACTCCGACGCAGGTATGTATTTTATTATTACTTTTATTTTGTACTGGAGTCTATACGATTCTGATCAATATTGACAATTATTTTTCAAATTAATGCCTTCAGGAATTTGACACATTATTTTAATATTGTAAGTGTAATGTCTATAATGGTTTTAACGAAATTATTTATCTTAATATGTATTTAATACATGAAGCACTGAAAAATAAACAGAATTTACTGAATAAATTAATGAAAATAATAGGAATCAGATATTAAATGTATACCTAAATTCCGTTTATTGAGTCATGGCGTTTTATTTAAAGACGATCGATAGATCTCTATAGTTTTAATTGTAAACTTTTATGCGATACTTTTTGCCCTTTTAGGCACGTCTTTGATATTTGTAGATGAATAGACATTATTCCATTTATAGGGAACAACATCAACAACAAGTTGCCGCTCAGGAACGTCTAAGGAATGAAAGGATCGCAGCTCTGAACATTGAAACCTTGAGAGATCGGAACATAAATCTTACTGAAGTAAATAGCTTGTTGAACCACTTTAATAAACAATCCCACTTGCTATTAACGCCTTTCTGTGTTATCTTTGAAAGATTGTTGTTCGCGGTGTGTGCTATGCATAGATGATTTATTCGGTGTTTCTAATAATAAATTTTATAAACAGGTGATGGGATGTTAAAGTTTCCGACTGTTTATCTATTAGGCTTCACGATGAAGTGTGCCGTACCTATACCTGCTTCATGTTACTTTAATGAGATAACGATACCTATTGAAATTGAACATCAGGCATATATCTTGGACCTGGAATGTACTCAAAATGTAAGCAGTACGCGTTTTTGAGTGTTTATTGCAAATAGCACGGCTTGCGCGACGGTGGATGAACTCAAACACACAACACAGGCATATATTATATCAGAGAAGACCGCGCGCTAGTTCTTTATTCTTGTTTAGGTCCAAGATATGTGGCCTGAGTTAATAACACCACAATTAACTTTCTGTTGTCTTTACTCGTGAGTGAGAAACGAACTAGTAAGGTATGATGCTTGTTTCATAGCCTGAGTGCTTTTTCTTGCAGAATAACATCAGTTCAATGGTTCATTTGCTTCGAAGCCCTCCATCTCAAGAGGCTTGGTTAAATGCTCTATTTGTGACAATTGTAAGTATGTAACTTAATCATTTTTATTATTATCGACTAAATGCTATGAGGGGCTTAGGTAAAGGAATGATCTCGGTGGTCTGTCCGTCGCGTTGTTTTGAATGGAATTACAAAATCCAATATTTCCCAAGCGCTATTTTACATTGCGTTTGAGAGAAGTTGAGATGGGTGCAATACCTCGCTGATCAGTCTATAATATGTTTGAAGCCGGAGCCCAGAGTTTGTCATGAAAGCGAAAACTGTCGTTTGAGCAAAGCTCGTCTATAGGTGAGGTTGGCTGGAGTCCTGTAGATCTTTGTGGCCGGACCACAAGTCACTCTTTAGGTAATCCCTCTTAATTACTTGAATTCCGGTCGCATCCGAAGTTTTCGCCTCGGAGTCCGAGGTCTGCTTCTTCCAGTCTAACTGCGGTTCCGGTTGAACTTCGATATTTTAACGATTGCCATAGATGTTCGTATGACAATCAGAACCGACGCCTTAACGTGCTCTCTGAGACACGACCAAACCATTGCAAGTAACCATATTCATACAAATAAATATCTACTCTGAGCGGGAATCGAACCTGCGCGTCTTTCGTAGCATTAGTAGTATCACCAAGCCATAGAGGCTGGCGGACCACAAATCATTATCTTCATATATATTGTTTCAGGCACGTCATTTCTATCTAGCGGACCCAATGCAATCCGTTCCTGGGGAGCCACAATTGGTTCCTAACGAGTTCTCGGCTCTGCGCACGTTACTCCGTAGCTACATTCACAATTTGATTGCCCGATCTGGTGATCGTGATGGGGAAAACTCTTTTATGATCTGCTCTGACTTCTTAGTCAATCAACAGGCAGACTTCGTTAACAACATGGTATGATATTACTGTTAAGTAACCTAACTTCACATTTTTTGGGATTCACACTCTCATTCACTCTTCGTTTATTGTATTGTAGCGCTGTCGCCCTCGACCAATCGGTCGGGGTCTCCTGGGGTGACCTACCCGAACGTGCTGTCTAGTCTTGTCCTTTATTTAGCAGGTGTACCGACTGGCAGGTGAGGTTGGCCTTTGGGCCCAAAGGTGTTTATAGGGTCCTATTCATGCATTTAATTGCGAATAGTATAATAAGAGTGCAAGCAACCACTACAGCAATTAGTTGTTGTTATTATTATATTAAAATAAATAAATATGATTTCTCAGAATAATATAACTCCAGTACGTGAAGATGTGGATATTTTGGCGTCACTTCGGGGACTCATCCGTTCACGGATGCCGGCCGTGGTCGCGGTCGTTATGTGCGACGTTTCTGGAGAAGTATTCGCCGCAAGGTTCTACGGAGTGTTCGCACGTCTTTTTGCGGATTCCTGTGCTTTGATTAGCCATTGCTTGGAAGAGGGCCTCGATGGCTTTCGCCTTGTATACCGCGAGTACATGGTAAGATTTTATTTACAATCGTAGCTGTTATTGTATTAAATTATCTTATCAGTGAGTACAGAGGGCATTCGGCAAGCAGATAGAAGCTGGTATCCTCGTCATTCATGTAGTCTAAGTATTTAGAATCGGTTTTCACGCCTATCAGTGTCATGGGCCTGTTCATAGTGTTCATTTGTCAGTCATGATAGTAAATATTGTAAATTGACAAGTCAACTAATTTATTTTGATTATACATACTTACATTGAAACTTCATTGTTAATAATATATTTACAGGATCATATTGTGAAGAACTTCGATCCAACATACCATCAGTTATTTTTAACTCTTGCTACAGCAAATTTTAATGGTATGGTCAACAATTTGAGCAACCGTAACATTCGACAGTATGTTGTGCGAAATGAGGGAGTCGTTGATCTGGTAAGTGTTGTAAGCCTTACTTTAACATATCACTTCTACCACTCTATCTAATAAGACAAGGCGCTAGAGGTAAATTAGTATGCAAAATATGAGGACCGTATTCCACCATTTGATTAGAATGAGAGTAAGTTAATTGTAGAGATGATGCGTATGGAGCCATACCAACGGGATGTTGCACCACAAGCTACAACGATCACTTGCCATGCGGTGGAATCGTATACTTGTTTACCAATTTAGTAGTAAACTTTAATAGTTAAAATTGGAAACACACCTAAATATAGAGAATTGAATGTCACTTGAAATTTTAGGAATCAGATCTGGAAGAACCATCGCCAATGGAAGTATCTCCGGCACCAGTGGTTCGCGAGGAACCTATGCAGCTGAGTCCACCACCAACACCAGCAGTATGCGAAGTACAAGCACAGGCAGAAACACCTGCACCGGAGGCTGTTGTTGAACCGGTACCGGTATCAGTGACGTCACAAGCTTCGACGTCATCAGCATCTCCTGCGCCTGTGACTCCCGCGCAGACCGTCACCACTGCTTCGACTCAATCACCATCGTCGCCACAAATGCGAACATATGCTAGGTAAATTTACAAATCAAATGATTCATTCTCTCTGTCCATTCGTTTATTTTCTTTTTGACAGTTTGAGAAAACTCGAATATAGTGACGCCCTCGCACGTTATTGATTCGATTCGAAATAATTATCGATATTATTTTAGAACAACTATCAATGGATTATGTGTGCAGACTTATTTTTAAAATTAATTATTCGATTATCAGGAATTTTTAAAATTAAATATAAAATAAATAATAAATCTATAAGTAGATACTATTCATATATATAAATAATATAATGTTAACACCATCGCATACATATTTACAACTCAAGACAGCTGTTAAAAATAAAATAAATAAATTTACAAATCATCGATTTGAAGGCAATCGATCGATTTATCTTATATCCAGACCTGTTTAGCAGTTTGTATATGTTTGTTATGCACAGGACACTTCACTAAGTGGGCGTTATCCGTCAATAACCGTAATTTATATGCATAAGCCGCCAAAAAGAAAATAAACGAATGGACAGAGTATAATAATATTACAGAGTATAGTAATGTGCTGCGAACAAGCTTGTGGGAAGCCAGCTGATTCCATTTTATTAATATACATCAAAAATATACTAAACGCATCTTTAATTTAGTTTTTACGGTACGTAGCTTTGCTTGCTTCACTAATAAATTTTATTAACACAAAAAGCTTGTAATCCGGCCAATGTAGACATAAATTTACTAGTAGGTTTGTATTAATTCCCAATAGGCTGAAAATTGGTAGAGGTATTAGGTAAAGTACACATTTTTAAAAAGCCATTACACTGACATAGCATTTTTCTTAAAATACTGATATAATTTCAATTAAACGCAGGATTCAAGTACAAATTATTTTTTTATCAGTAGTAAATAATATTTTTATGGTTTTATAGTTACCAATATGCTATCTTCGTTAATTATAATTGCTATCTTCGTTAATTAAAATTTGTGTGCACATAAAAAAATGACTACTATATTTTAGAATTTATATGATATAGGTATTTATATTATTTATATTTAGGAAAGGCGGTTGCCACAACTTAGAGTAACAGCAATCAGGACCTCGATTCTACTAATTATTACCCTTTTCTCAAACCATTGATATTATAAAAATTGCCCATAAGTTTCGGTTTTATTGTTATAAACTTAAAGTACAAAAATAAATGCATAAAAGTTCGTTACATCGTTGTTTCACTCTACAAGAACCATTCAATTTTAGACATTAACATAAAAGTTCGTTACATCGTTTCATTCACTCTGCAAGAACCATTCAATTTTAGACTTTAACATAAAAGTTCGTTACATCGTTTCATTCACTCTGCAAGAACCATTCAATTTTAGACTTTAACATAAAAGTTCGTTAAACCGATTTCATTCACTCTGCAAGAACCATTTAATTTTAGGCTGTAACATAAAAGTTTGTTACGTCGTTTCATTCACTCTGCAAGACCAATTCAATTTTACACTTCAACATAAAAGTTCGTTACATCGTTTCATTCACTCTGCAAGAACCATTTAATTTTAGACTGTAACATAAAAGTTCGTTGCATCGCTTCATTCTCTCTGCAAGAACCATTTAATTTTATACTTTAACATAAAAGCTCGTTACATCGGTTTCATTCACTCTGCAAGAACCATTTAATTTTAGACTGTAACGTAAAAGTTCGTTGCATCGTTTCATTCACTCTGCAAGAACCATTTAATTTTAGACGTTACCTGCATTGCAGTAAAGTCTAAAACTGCCGTTTAATTTATATATATATTATTCAATAATTGACAATTAGTAGAATCAGAGTTCAGCTTGATGATAATAATCACTAGAAATGTCTCGTTTGACCGGATTATTTAAATGGAATAGTATCAGGTCACGGGTCTATATCACACTATAATGCAATATTTATATATAAGTTAACTTGCGAACGAACAGTCTTGATCATTAACTAAGATTCATGATCAAAACTGTTCGGCTCATCAAGAGACGTCTAATAATAAAGGCAGGTAAACAACGATTTCGTTACTTTTCTTGCAAATATATGTTATTGCTAATACTTCATATTTTCTAATGGGAATGATCCAAAACATATGCTTGTCAGTTCAAATTTAGCTTATCTTTTTTTTTATTCATGACACGTCAATTTGACTCCACTTTACTTTTTCGTATCTAGTTTTCATTACGTTTTAATTTGAATATGGTTTGTAATATTTATTTAAAATTTATATTTCTACTGCTGATTTTAAATAGCATTGCAATAATAACCCATAAATCAGCTATACATGTTAATAGTTTGCATGATTGTATGAATGTTTACACATAAAAACAATTTGACGTTATGTATTTCACCAGGATTAATAAAGAGAAGAGCGAACCGTCGACGCCCACTCACAATGGTAACAGGGACGAAAATCTGGGACTGGTAAGTTTTATTTTAATCATTTACAATTCAACTTGTGTTAATAAATTGTTCACTACTAAAACTTATCAAATAAATAGAAGTAGAGTACCTTCTCTTAATGCAGTTTCTCATAATTTCGAACCTAAAATAGCAGACATTGAAGTTTCATACATTTTATTGTACCTTTTATCAGCTAGCAGACACTAAGAGCACCGTAATTTCAAGGTTAAAAAAAGATAGAGCATAAAGCTCAGGGTCTGAACAATCCCGGGTATGATCAATGATAGCGGATTCAGCGCTGCAACCGCCGATTATTTATATTTTCTGTGAAATTCTGCTTTCTAACCTCCACTCACTGGCACTTTCGAAGTTCTGTAGTGATTCTAAGTGGTCTGACTTTTTACCTGGACGAATGCGAGTGATACGTAACTTGCTCGCCGAAACACTGCCGCTTGTATGTATTTTATGCCTATGTCGATCATATTAGATATAGGCGAGTCAAAGATATAAACTAATTAGCGGTTAGTACAGGTTACGTTGATTATAATAACTGATTTAGCTCCAGCGTTATAGACCAAATACTTGTTTACATAATTCTCTGTAGTTCAGCACCTATTGCAGCCGGTTCATTTCTGCACTTCTATAGTGCTGGCGTAGACTGTCGCAAGTAGGTGACCAAGTCTATATTAAATAAATCTCTAAGGACCTTTGCGTGTTGGACTCATGTCTACATGTAAGCATCCTAATTGATCGGGTGTCTTCCTCAGAAATAGGAGGGTGACCGAACTAAGAGTGACAAAAATAATGTACCTAAATTTCTAAATTGTTGATAAAAAATGTATTTCAAAATAGCTCGTAACCCATAATAACCAAAAAGTATTCAAAATCTCATAGACTCTTTCACACCTCAATTTGTTCTGAAGAAAATTATTACACACGTATCTTACTTTATGCATAAACTTTTGCAGTGGTTGTATTAATATGTATCATTTATATACGTGTTATTATGAATGAGCTAGTTTGGTGTATTGCTTGAATACTAGTGCTTAGTGATATTTTCTTATACATTGCTCAACGATGCAGGTGCCTCCTTTGATGATTGTTCAACATTGGGGCGAGGAATGGGTACCGGTGTTCACTCACGACCAAGAGGCTCAGCGGTCCGAGCCTCAGGAACCGTATAGCGATGCATATTTGTCTGGTATGCCGTCACGGAAGCGACGTTGTGTTCGCCAAGCGCGTCCTCCAACTACACTAGATGGATTCATGAATGGTAATATATCTACAGTATTTCATTTTAGTTTATACTTCTAGAAAAACTAAACAAAATAGACTAACTAATCAGTCTTAACAAAACGAACTTAATCCAGGTATGTAAGGCGTATGTAATACGACCTTTGTAATGGACAAATAACAGGCGCGATTATGTTATATCTCTTATTCTAGCTTTGTTATCATTATACGAGATCTGCAGGCCTACCATAAACTCTAAAAATAGGCAAATCATTGAACGACTGCTATGCCAACTTCTTAATTTTTATGAGATACATTGCCAATTGATAGCCATTAATTTTTTTACATGTTTTAAGAGTTCATAGTAGGGGCCCTGGCGATGCTTTTCATACCTTTAAACGCAACACAGATTATTTTGACACCAGCTATCGGCGGTTCTAAATAGTAAATTTTTGGTGCTATAAAGATATAGTTTATTGTTGCTTCGATTATAACGCAAATAATTCACAGAGAGCATTCGTGAAGCAGCGGATCACGACATGGCAAGCGCAGTGGATAATAGTGGAATACGCAATGCTTTCCGAGAACATATGCGCAGCATTGCTCGCACAAGGGCATCGAGTTCTGAGGATTATGATCCCCTACGATACACATCAGCTGCCAGGTTCCTCAACTCAACCAGGTAATGTATTGATATCAGAAATGCTCCGAATAGGCTTTGCGAGGCGTGTTTCCAACACCAGGGTAAGTATTCCAGAGCTAAGCATAGAGATGGGCGAGTTGCATAAATTGGAAGGGAAGAAAGTAGAAAGGAAGAAAAACATCAAAATAGTAGCTGCTCTACGTCGTGTCAGAAACAAATTTAAGGCGTCAGTTATTTGTATCTACTCATAATATAACGCAGCTTTTCTTCGCTTCAACTTTTTAAAAGTTGTGTGACTAATGAAGCAATACTCGCGATTGAAACGAAAATATTTATTGGGTTTCTTAATAGGTATGTATTATCCACGCGACAACCCCTCTGTCATAAATAAATTTAGCGATGCTGTGTTATTTAAAATATACAAATACCGCGAATAGCGACTGTTTAAAAAACAACTATTTTAACAGAATTATTAATAATGCGAAATGTTTTAACAGGTAAATATAATTATGAGTACTTAACCAAAATTGTAGATATTGCCGGAAACAAGATTTTGTGTTTGTCTGCGCCCATCTCTAGCGAAGCATAAAAAGATGTGATATTAAACCAAATATTCTTCATTACTGGTTTTGATCAACCACATAGAACAGTCTATGTTTGAGATATAACCTGTGACAGAATAAACGCAAACTCTCATATTAAAATATTAAATTATACAACTAAAACAATAATATCTATAATTTAATCTACTCCTAGTTAAGTACTTACGTATTCAAAAAAGAATGGGTCAAATTTGATCCAGTAGTCTTTGTCTATTTGTAACAAGACTTACAAAGCCTGTAAGATCCTCACAACAACCATCTATTTTAACGGTAATATTTTAGACAAATATTATCCTTCCGTTTTCAAATATTATGGAAATCAATTCTGACCAAACTGCAATTTGGCAACTATTGAGTTTGTTCTGTTACAAGTCGTGGAAATAAATGCAAAACACTGCTTTGTCCCATTTGTGTTCCATATTAGATAATGTAATATAGAAAATCTAATACCACACCTCTTTCTGTAACCTTTTTCCACGTATTGAATATTTTTATTATGGTGTTCCAAAACTTCTGCGGAATGAAAAATTTGTGTACTCAGTCATTAGTCATGTAATACGTTAAAGCTGGGTAAGTTATACAATCTGTAGATACCTACTTGGACTGTTCTTGTTTGCTTTATTTACATGAAATAATTTTAAAATATCTAATAGTCTCGTTAATACGGAGCCCAAACCACTAGCCCAAATTAATTTGAGATTTTTTTGGCAATTTAAGGGTTTAGCCCCCTTAAATTGTAAAGTGTGACTAATCCGTTTTATGGAAGACCATGGTTTTCAAAGTAAGAAGAGCTAAATTCTACAATACAATATTTGTCTACTCATGCAAAATTATAAATTTCGCCACTGTAGGGGTTAACTAACTTTCCATAAAAACCAAGGTTTCCATTCACATTAGAAACTTATTTCAATTTATAGTAGGTTAAAGGAAATTAATTTGCAAATATTATGTTATATTTCTATACAACTAAGATTTATTTGTTTGTTTGTTTGTAACGAATAGGCTCTGAAACTGCTAGACCGATTTCAATAATTCTTTCACCACTTAAAAGCTTTAATATCTAGGAGCTACATAGGCTATATCTCATCATGCTACCATACAAGGGAGCGGAGTAATAATCATGAATAAGTAGTAGTAAAATCGACAGCAGGGAAAGTAGTATAGAGAGGCAAGTAGAGAATCGAGTAGAGTCGTACAACGCGATAATCGACATCCACGCGGGCGGAGCCGCGGGCAACAGCTAGTGTTTTAATATTCGTGCGAGGCCAGAACCCGAGCTATTATGAAGTACTATCGGGATAATAATTACCATCTGTTTTAGTATTTAGCAGCTATTATTTTCGTTATTACCTTATCCTACTTTTATACTTATTGCAGGTCTACAGCATAAGTCAAGATGTGTGTCAGAATGTCTATTCTTTTATTATGTTACAAGTACCTTTTCTAGTATGTATTGTATAAGTAAAGGTACATGTAAAATGAATGAAGTAAGGAGGGCCGATTCATCGGTAAATACCGAAGATAAAAATATCCACTGGACGAATCCAAACATTTTTCAGCCTTGACTAAACGAGACCAAATCGGATAAACAAACTGTGAAGCGTAAAGCATATTTATATATTGGTTAAGAAATAATTTACTATCTTTAGAACTGCTGTTTTTAACATAGTATCAAATACTTTCGAATAAATTTCCAATTTGTTTTCTTAAGATACCCAGACTCCTATTATAATTTATGTGTTTACAGTTTACATTCTAATGTTTTTAATATTAACCGTGAGCAAAGCCAGTTTGTGTCTTTAAGAGCTTCAGGGCCATCAGTGGGCCGTTTAACCTACCAACCCTGAGAGTAAAGACTCGAGATTGATAGGTTCAAGGGCAGTGGTTTCCGTCAATACCGTATGCCCATTGAAAGAAGGAGAAGCCTTAGGTGGACTCTGGACTCCGAAGTGACGGCTCTGAGATGCAACCGGGTTCATATTAGCAATGTTTGTTTAATACTGCTGAGGCATATTTTTATATTTCGTAATAAACCGCTTCATAATATTTATGT
Source organism: Pelosia muscerda (assembly GCA_963691645.1). Lineage (NCBI taxonomy): Eukaryota > Metazoa > Arthropoda > Insecta > Lepidoptera > Erebidae > Pelosia > Pelosia muscerda. The sequence continues at coordinate 11,443,152 of OY829098.1, read as the reverse complement.
CTCTGGTTTCAGATCGACGATACCGCAACCACAGGAAAACGGCACCAACAAGAAGGAAGATTAAAGCTTCCAATAAGACCGGCTTCCTAACAGTAAGCCTTGCTTCATAGTTATATTACCATGTTCTTAAACACATACACAATTCGAGATCTAAGTTGAAGAGTTTACATCTATTTCAATTAAGTTATTATATTGAATTGAATTTTGCTGATTCTTGTTATGACATGTTCTGATTGTTATTGGCAATTTAAGTAAGAAATTTTAACCGTAAATTGTTATAAAAATAAATGTCACGTAGTTAAGTCATATATTATCATGTATTTGAATAGTTAAAATTATGCCCTAAATGTTTGCCTAATAATGTCTGCTCCGCTTCATGTGTAGTATAGGAAACCTATTTAAATTCTTGTATCTCTGTAGCATGTAATAATTTTTATAATAAAGGCTCATTTTGAGAGCCTTTGAAACAGGTTTATTATGAGTCATTTGCATAATTAGGTTTTGACGATATAACGCAAATGTATAATAGCTGTTATATAAAAGTATCTACATAGTGCCCAATCTTTCTGTATATTCCTTGAACCGATCATTATACATGAGTTGGTACTGTTTTATTATTTGCCCAATGGTGTATGATAAGGGGGCGAACTATGAGTAGCCCCCTCTACACCTCACCTGATTGCCATATCGTTTCGTCGCGAGAACTGGCCTACCTTCATAGTTATCTACATTCATTATAAATTCTTTAACCCATTCAATGTATAAGTATTTTATAAAAGGAACTATCCTATCCTACGTTTAGCTTTTAAACCTTTGTATGTACGTTTTATCGTTTAGCACAACCCACACTGCGGTTTTCTATGTCCGATTCCGCCACTGCGGTTTTCTTTTTTATTTTCAATCGTGAGCTTATGCTATGTAATTTCAAGGCTACTGACAGAATATAAGGATCCACACAATATGCCACATCGAGCAGTGTGTTAGGTATTCGTATATCATATGCGACGATTATTATTAAGCTACGTTGCCGAATGAGCTAAAATACTGACAAATACAGAAGTCACATTATCAGTATTTTTACAATTTATTTCTGTGCAAGACAACTCAGTCGGGTAGGCAGATATACTATACTATAGTTACGCAATGTTACCTATTTGGTCTGATTTCTAAGCTCATATTAAACTTCTTGTGATCGTGTAGATGTACAAGAATTATATAAATATAAATATATATATATAAATATAATCTACTTTTCGATGGGATATAATGTTGTACTATACTACCTACTTAATACACCGTAGCCAACGCAAATTATATGAATTGCAACTAACTCGTGTATTTCGATCTATATTTGATTTTTATGATGAAGTAATTGTATTACCAATATATACCTATAATTATATTACATAATAAATAAGCGTACCGAATTATGGTGATTACTGTAGATGTTGTGGGAATAAATAATATTATATAAATAGTTTTTCAATTGTATACCTAACTTATATTTGTAAGAGGTAGAATATGACGGTATCTCCCGTCCTAATTGAGCATTCCGACTAGGGAAGTACCTCCGCCCTACAGTATACCGTGGCTAATACGGTAATAACCTTGTTTTGTGATTCCGGTGAGTAGGGTAGGTATCCAGAGCACACTGAATAGGTTGTGTGTTGTCAGTGGAATGGCCGAAAAACCCTTCTTTGTCTTCTGCACTGACAGCACAAAGACCTCCCCAAACAAATGCACTCCTTAGGGTGGCTAGCTGCAGGCTAGAGACCTGTTTTGTTTTATTTATTGACATATTGAGGGACTCTGTGGCGTGGCGGTAGTGAACACGACTGCTATGCAGGAAGCGCGGGTTCGATCCCCGCTTAGTGCAGATATTTCAATGCATGAATATAACTATTTGCACTGGTCTGGTCGTGCCTTGGAGAGCACGTTAAGCCGTCGGTCCCGGTTGCCATACGAACGTCTGTGGCAGTCGTTACAGGTAGTTGGAGCTCTCAAAAGTCCGACTAGCATAACTACAGAACTTCGATATCTCCAATTTGGTTGTGAAGATCCGATGGCAGTCGCTTCACGAAAAATATCGAAGTTCAGCCGCATCTTAGTTAGACTAGAAAGCCGACCCCAACTGAGTTTGGAATAGGCTCAAAGATGATGATGATTGAGGGACTATTTAGGTAACGTCAGTTGGTGCAAATGTGATTCACGAGACCATTCATAATTTACACTGCGGCGGAATGGAAGCGAAAGAAATTGTAAGTACAAAGCATAATGAACTTTATGTCAAGTGTATAATATACATACTTTTACGAGTCAAAAAAGGTCGCGCGTCTTCCGCGGAGCCGTCGTGTGTTCTCATGACTTCTGCTAACTAAGATCATATCGCAATTGTCATGAAGTTCATTATGCTTTGTAACTAGCTACAATTTTTTTCACTTCCATTTCTCTGCCGTGTAAGTTGAGCCTTAGCTCGGTAACGTCAGTTGGTGCATTTTGAATCGTGTGACCACACACATACACACACGCACGCACGCTTACACAAACACTAACACTAACTGTTGCTTAGCATCATGCCCTGCCATGCCGCCCTCCCGACCTGTGGTCCAACTGCATGGACTCCTCTACGATCCTTATCTTCCAGTCTAGACCATTGCCCCACTGGTGCTGCCTCTAGTGGAGTTTTAAAAATCTGTGAGAAACACACGCCGAGCCTGTGCCAATGAGTAACTTAGACTGAATACAAGTTTGGGTGGGTAACTGAGTAGGTAGTTCACAATAGAACTGATAGATGGAGCAATTAGTTCAAAGATATTTAAATGTAAATTCCATTTAGCTTTGCGGAGCTGTTTTGCATGTTAAGAACCAGTTTTTCACTTTTATGTTTTTGATGTTCAAGTAGTTTCTCACATTTCATAGGTTATAAAAATAGCACTTCAACAAAAATAAAATCACTTAGACACAAATAGATTATTTGGTTCAATTAAAATGGTCTCAAAGTTTTAGGTACCTAGGTATTATAGGTTTGGACAACTGCACTGAAGACGAAATGAATTTTGATTTAATAATGAAGGGTTTCGATATGTCGATGGCTGTTCCACGATGATGCGTGGGCGCATTCGGTCGTGTGATGAAATGATCGATAAGGACACAATTTGCAGTCCATCAAGAACCAAGCGGTTCGGCGACTCTTGTATGTCGCACCATTAAGTCCTGGAATGCTCTGCCAGCACACGTGTTTTCTTCATCCTACAGTCTAGGGTCCTTCAAGCGGGGCGACAACTGTCGAGGCCATCAGGGTGGGGACTTACCATCAGGCTTGGTGTACCTAGTCAATCTGACGACTTATGCATAAAAATTTTTTTATTGGTTTTTACGATTGTAATCGAAATCGAATTTCGGCAACAGTCAGTTCGGCCGAAACCGACACCGAAACTTTCTTACAATCAAAGATAACGTTATTAAAATCAGTTACTCGCGCCACAAAATAGAGGATTGCATTAGATATTTTCACAACTCCCTCAATCATCATCGTGCGTTAATCCCTGTCACTGTGTGTCACCTCGGAGTCCGGGGTCCGCATTTTTCCAATTTAACCTCTTTGGAGCTGAACCTCGATATTTTCCGTGAAACGATTGCCATCTGGCCTCCACAACCTATAGATGCCTACAGGCGATGATAACGAAGAATTGCAGCTAGATCAGTTCTTGAACTTTTTAGGACTTCAACTACTCGTAACGACTAAACTGTCATAGACGTTTGTATGACAAACAGCACCGACGGCTTATTTTATGCTCTCCGAAGCACGACCAGGCCAGTGCAATTCATGCATACAAATATTTGCAATCAGCGGGGATGGAACCCGCGCCTCCTGCGTAGCAGTCGCGTGCACCATCTACCGCGTACCGTACCGGTCATAGATTAATATATACATACTAGGTACCGGTACGAATATTTTAGTGCGTGGCCTTGACTGAGTGACGGAGGCCTGGCCATAGACAACTTCCTCGGGTATCAAATGGAAGGAGTCTCAGTATTTAAAAAAACCTAGGTACTCAAAAATACTGGCACATGGACGAGGCAAAATGACTGAAGACTGACAGATTGAAGCTTAACGCGCCGACTATCATCGTACGAGATCGAGAACTCTAGAACCCATTTTTGGTTTCGGTCATAGTTTCGACAGATTTGCCGCCAACACCGAAACTCGTTTATTTCTGAAACCGATAGGTCGCACACATAAGTGTATTTCTCATTTAATTTTTTTTACAGTAGCCATGGTAGGTTAATATGGTAAACATGAGCATTCCTGGTAATGAGCATTCTTGCGAATGTTGCATTACAGAAAAATAAACGAAAGTGCTTTAGTAGGTAGGTATCTACTTATTCTATCAAGCGAGCTGTCAGGCGAGTATTCTGGGGCAATGATGGTAAATAGGTAGGTAACTTGCATCGTCTTGGGTTCGCTAGAAACATCATAAACATGTTTGTAGGAATGTTTAGCTCTATACCTAGACTCGTTTCGTTGTTCAGTTCACTCAATTTAAAAACAGCGAATGCTTGGTATTCTGTTGTCTATCAGCACAAGTGGAGTCTATCAGCACCTTTATACGAATTCCACTCATCCTGAGCGTGGTAGAGATAGATAGATAGGTACTTACTTACTGCTTAATTTGCCGTCATATGGTATGTAAATACAATTCTCATTTTACGATCCGCAACATCGTAAAAAGGTACTTAGGTAGATGCAATATCCAGCTTAAATAAAAAACTATATAATGCACTTACGCATGACGTAGGTACAGCATGACGGTACGCTTCGGTTGTGCAGAACAGTAGGTAGGTATTATATTTGATTCAGTGTACTGTTATTTTATCCTCTAAGAACGTTCTCTCTATTACACATCATCGGTCTGACAGTGTTGACTTTGATACTTTGAATGATCAATCATCATCATCATCACAGAGTTACTTAGCTCGCTTAGATCCAAAGCAATTTTAAAGCATGGAGCTCTCTCTGCTACCCTTTCCATTGATTTGGTTTACCTCAGGTTTTTGTGGACGTGGCAGCCTTCTGACCCCTCAACCTTAAGTAAAAGGCATGTACTAGAGTGTGTATGTGAATAATAAAACGTCCATTTCCAAACAGCGCAAATCAATAGTGAACCAGCTAGACAAACGCAGCAATGGAGGCCCGTGCGCAGACCTATAGTTCTACCTATATACCCCTATTATATACCTACCGTACTTGTACATCCTTATACAATTGAAATAAAAATAGTTTTAATTTTATTTCAGTATAATACTTGTAATTATAAGAATATAATTATAATAAATCAAAATCAAAAATTTAAATAAAATATATACCTACCTATATGGAATTTAAATAAAATATATACTAATTCAGAGATAAAACAATGTCATCAACATGACGATAGTTTCCTCAGAAATCTTATAGAACATTGACATTGTGTTCTATTAGTTTCCTTTGACCCTGACGCCGACGGCAGGTAAGCATTTTTCCAATTATTCGTCACATTTACACTCTATGTAACTTTCAAGTTCGAATAACTCTGTTAATCGAAACAGTCGACACCGGTGGGTCGTGAAGGATCGATCCCACTCTATAGATGGGTACCTATCGGATGGAATGTGTTGATTCTCGTACAGTTGGATTTGTCATTTAATTGGGTACCTACTTGACTATCAAGGGAAGTTGCTTTTATTCAAAGTTAAATGAAAATTGTATGAAAGAAAAATAAAGACGTCACATCAAATAAATTTAAATAATTCACTTTATGTAGGTGCAGGATGTATCTTTGACTTTTATTACCAACTCTACTAGTATATTATATAGTATTGATATTCGTATTACCTAAGTGCGAACTTGGTCGGTATACAGTATGATCTGTCAAAATAAAACCTTCCTACGTGTTCGTATTGTTATTCGTATTGGTGTTTTAGCACCTCTTGAACGTGGTCTAACTCTTGCTGTAGGTGCTCAGGGTCACACTACATAGGCCAAACTAAGCGTACCGTTGCGGAGAGAGTCAAAGAACATAATTATCGCAGCTGTGAAAAACCGCCAGTTTAACAAATCGGCAGTTGCAGAACACCTCGAATCGGGCAATCGTTCGCCTTAGTTCCATTGCTCAGTTCCATGATGGTACTACTGCGAATTTTTTTTCGCATTAGTACCATTTATTATGTCCTATTGAAGTAATGGAACTACTGCGAATACTCAAATTAGATTTCTCAATTGTACCAATAAGTCAATTATCTAAGGAATGGTAAAAAGAAGTATTCAACAACTAATTAATTATTTAGACCACCGTTACGGACATTAATATTGTCGCATACACTTACGGTTATTTAACAATAATAATGTTCCCGTCATTTCCATTGGCCCAAACCAAAACTGTGACATGGGAGTCGAAGTAAACCAATAACGCAACACAATAATATATATGACATAAATATTGTAAATAGATATTTACACATACAGGATACAAATAATAAAATAGGAAAATAAATGTGCTCCCAGTAATAATAATGGGTAAGTACCTATATGTTTAAGCGTGTCATTAATAATTTTTGGTAGGTAGGTACATACTTATCAATTGTCCCTGCCTTATTAGCAGTGTCAATTCCGTACGCATACTTGTGACATTTGTTAGCTTTTTTTTACAAGTACCCTTTAAAATGTGAAGATAGGTATTATGCATTAGTTTAAAGTTGAATAAAGCCAAGTTTTCGTTGGTTAATTCGTCTTTATTATGTATCAATTTATTCAACTTTAATTTTGTCAAACAATGTCTACAGAAAAATCAACTTCCGGTATGATCCGGTTATCGCACTACTTACGTCCTGAACGTTTTGATGTGGAGCCTGCTACAGTTAGGTCAGACCTGAAATGGACTCACTGGCGGTACTCTTTTGAAAACTTTTTGTCTGTAGAGGCTGCTTCCGCTACTGAAATTATTAAATATAGAATTCTCGTAAATCATATCTCGCCAACTATATTTAATCTTATACGAGAATGTGTCGAGTATAGCGATGCTATCAAAATACTAAACGATGCTTACGAGAAGAGGAGAAATATTACTTTAGCTCGCCATCAGTTAACCTCTAGAAAACAGCAGACAGGAGAATCTATTGCTGAATATTCAAGAGCTCTCACAATACTCGCTTATGACTGTCATTTTAAAGCGGTTACTGCCGAAGAACACCAAAATGAAACTATTCGTGCAACTCTCATTGCGGGACTTAACTCTAAAAGAATTAGAGAAAGATTACTAGAGAAAAGTACAATGACGTTAGAAGAAACTCTGAATTTAGCAATTTCCCTTGAATGCGCTGAAAACACTTCCCGTATTATAGAATCTAACGCGAACCCCGCTGCTGTTAATGTCGTTACTGAAGCAGTAAGTCAAGAAAAGCCACAATTACCAAATTTGTCCGCCGCAAACTATCAAAACAATCGCCGTAGATGCTTCTTTTGTGGTGGAAATGTTCATCAACGGATAAAATGCCCAGCGTTTAAAGCTGACTGTCAAAATTGTTCAAAACGAGGACATTTTGCAAAAGTTTGTCGCTCCAGCCAACAGAACGCAAGTGCTGTTAACTCAGATGATTATCAAGATCCTCAAATGTCAGCAATCTCAGCGGCTTCTCCTTCAAGCCTGCGTAATTAAAGAATAATCAAATCTATTAAAGGAGAGAGATAACAAAAGAATAGTTTATTTAGCCATAAATTTGCCATTTCTTCCGCACCATTTGATTGGTGAAGGCTGGGACTATATTCAAAACCAAATGAATGATGATGACAAGTCCATTCAAATATTTAAAAAATATTTCAAAAACTATTGGATGAAGGACGAGTTTACCAAAATGTGGTGTCTGTTTGGAGAGCAACACAGAACGAATAATGTAGTTGAAGGTTGGCATCATGCCCTTAATACTAATGTCAACAAGAATGAGGTACAGCTATTACAAATTCTTCATATTTTGCGCGAAGAGTCATCATTGGCTGCTTTTCGTATAAATCGTTTGCAAAAATTTGGTAAACATTCACAACCGAATCGTCACAGAACGTACGTAGCGACGGACATACGCATAATGAATGCTCAAATGGAGATTACAATGGGGCAAATTGGTGTAGGCCACTTTCTTGACATGCTGCGATAAGTTTTATCGTAACGTGTCAAGAAAACTTCTTTTTATCTATTTATACGTCTGTGTAATTCTTACACGATTCCCATCGACACTGCATCAATTTTTAGCTTCTTTTATAGATTTTTTTTACTAAAATAAAAGTTTCGGCTCCAACTTAGACAAAAAATCTGTTCATCTAGTGACAGCGGAGTGGACTTAAAATCAAAATAATGTTATAAAACTTTTTTGTTACGATTACAAATTATGTGGTTGCATATATTATGATTGGTTATATTATCACAAGAATAGTGTACGTATTTTGTGTTTATATGATCATAATTATTATGTTGTTACTTTTTGCAGTTGTTCAAGACTAATGCAACTGTTTCAAATAATAAAACAATTACCTACAAGTGCTATTTTTATTTGTCAATAATTTCTACATGCCTATACCTACTATTTCCTAAGGGTGGTTCTGATTTCTACCCAAATTTAAAATTATGCACGTAATACTATAAAATATTATGTTAAATAACCGTAAGTGTAGGTATGCCATAATATTAATATCCGTAACGGTGGTAATTAATTAATAATCAATGTGTGGAGGTATTTTTGAAGTTGAATACTTCTTTTTACCATTCCATCGATAACTGACATAATGGTACAATTGAGAAATCTAATTTGAGTATTCGCAGTAGTTCCATTACTTCAATAGGACATAATAAATGGTACTAATGCGAAAAAAAATTCGCAGTAGTACCATCATGGAACTGAGCAATGGAACTAAGGCGAACGATACCCTACCTGAATTGTACGTCAGAAGTAAACGAAAATTTTGAATGAAAATCATTACTTATTCATGATAGTGTTATAGTAAATTCCACTAAGTAGTATTCGTGTACACTACCTATATTTTTCAATCTTAAAATCGACATTTCTCAATGTTCGTTAACACCTAGTTAGGTATTTGGCAATGTTTATCAGAGGGTGTATGAAATAAAACGCTAAAATACATTTTCATATTTATTTATTACTACATGAGCCACGTATACATAATAGAACATAAAGCGTGTTCCTCACGCATTAAAACATAAAGCGTGTTCCTCACGCTGTAGAACATAAAGCGTGTTCCTCACGCACTATAACATAAAGCGTGTTCCTCACGCATTAGAACATAAAGCGTGTTCCTCACGCATTAGAACATAAAGCGTGTTCCTCACGCTGTAGAACATAAAGCGTGTTCCTCACGCACTATAACATAAAGCGTGTTCCTCACGCACCATAACATAAAGCGTGTTCTTCACGCATTAGAACATAAAGCGTGGTCTTCACGCATTTGAATAAAAAGCGCGTTCTTCACGCAATACGAAATTATATTTTAGACTTAATCAAAGTACCTAATAATATCATAATACCGAGGTACGTTCTATGTATGCGCATGATTCTAAAGGCGTTGTTAAAACGACTATCAGTCCTGTACAACCTGTTTGTGATCCGAGACTACCGATTCTAAATAAGTCGCCACACTCCTAAACAATCATGCTCTGTAGAACAGACATAAGTATAGTATGAAGCGCAATACAGTAAAGTTTATTAATACATATAACTTACCTAAACAGACAATCTATTACGGTCAAGAGAAATGAGTACATTGCTCAAAATATTCTTTGCGCGGCTCACAACTGAATGAAACATTTAACATTTATATAATCGAAACATTTATACTGTGAGTAATATTATGTATGTAACATTTGAATACTTTCTATTATTTGGAATTGTTTGGGTTGATTATTCAATCTACAGACATTGTAATACATGCATACATTTATATCATTAGTTAAAATTTAAACTCCAGTAATGATTACATTAAGTTCAACATCCAAATTAGTAGGCGTATTATCTTTATATTATATAATATATATTATATATTTGAAAATATGTTTTATATATGAGTGGATCTTTTATAAAGATTAACAACAGTATAGTTATATGAAAATAGAAAGAATTCCAGAAAATAGAACGATGCGTGATATGTTAGAAAAGTTTAGAGACCATTATCAAGTCGGAAATATAAGTTCTTTGAAAATGGAAAACGAGACTAAGGCAACGTGTTTCGTATAAGTACAATAGGAATAGAAGAAGACGTCAAAATCTGTAACTAGTTATTCTTTTATAAAATTCAAACAGGTAAGCTCAATGTCGAGTATAAAGTGTATGTCTATCCACCTTAAATTTAGTGAAGAATAATTCGCATCGAGCGAAGAGTACGAACGATTCTACAAAAGTATTGTCAAATATTTTAATTTTCTTAGAAAGAGACAGTCAAGGTCTATAGAAGTTCGAGATCACAAGGTAGCACAATACTTGATTAACATGCTAAGTGATAAATATATCGTACCATGTACATTTTATAGATTTTATCTAGCTTGATGAATCACATCCGATACAATCAATATGTTTTCATAATGATGTGAATTTAATATTTTCTCAGGGAATACATAAAATTTATCACATATTCTAATAATGAGCAATCGTCACAATCCTTAAAAGGATCGATCATTTTGATTTGTCAGGAAGCTGAGGTGCTCGGGGTCTTATGGATGCAACCGGATATTTAATTAGGTAAATGTGGGCGTATAAAACACGCATCGCAGAAAATATGTCAGTAGTACTGAGCTGGGCTCTGTACTCTACGGTATTCAATCTTTTTCTTAAATTAAATCACAAAAAGTGTTCAGGTATGCATTAATTTAGTTTAACCTTTACGAAATTAATGACACTGATCATCGAATACTGATAGCAAAACTCATGATAGGTGGGCAACTAAAACTGACCATGCAGTCATTTATCTATGTGTAGTCTTGATAAAACGCATTATTAGATTTTATGGATCACGATTGGTTCTTTTAAAATTAATTCATTAAATCAATGATGTGTGAATGATGATGAATTCGTCCAACGCGGTACTCTCTATCGATAAATAAACGCAGCTTTATCAAGCGTGTAAGATCAATGTTTATTGCAATTTAGGATCGTGATTTGTACTCATACGCAAGAATACTTTACTTGAAATGCATGATAACTCTTATAAATATTTGTAAAATAAATAAGTGGCAATAGATTTAACCGAGCACTCCCTTAGAACAAATTGTAATCTCTCCGACTCGGTTTCAAAGACGAACTTGTCTCTTATTCCCGTTAACATATATATATATATATGTACTTTATTATGTGTGTAAATATATACTAATACATATTTTAATTAAAATATCGATAGAAAGACAAACATCTTCGAGAATAGAGTATCATGTTTACGACATCAATATTATTAAAACTAGAATTATATAATATTACAGTCATATTAATATAATGTAGCTATGTCATCATTCTTATACAAGCTATATATCAAGCTATATAGCTTACGACTACATCTCACTTTTGGACATACTTAACTTAAATAATTATAATGTCTACCCATACTTCCCACTTCCGGCGTACATTATACTCATTCAGATGTCACTTTCATGCTTGTTATATAATATTTTAGGTTTAGTTTTTCATTTTAATTTTTATTCAATAATTTCAAGATTCCTAAATGTTGCTGGTGCGTGTCTGTGTTTGTACTGTGAATTGTATTTTATGCATTTAAAATCAAATTAAATTACCAATTTTAGCAATGAAGTAAATATCAGGTATGTATAGGTAACTGTTTTACCTTAATACCTGCCTACTCTGTTCTGCCAAAATAGAGAAGGCAGAACATTGATATTCAGAGTCTTGAAGTCGGTATAGATCTATAGATAAATATTAAGTGCTGTTTAAAATAATTCCAAACATGTCGATATTTTAGATGGCTTGTTATTATATTACTAAAATAACAAAACATGTATTGATCTCATTTACGGTACGTTAAAGATGGCAGTTCTATAGTTGTACATACCTACCAGTGTTTCTAGTTATATTTTAGTTTGGTATCGGCTAAGAATTTTCAATAAGTCTTAACGTTTAGCAAGCACTTGAAATCGAACTATTATGATAGTTACAAGTATTTCACATGTTTTTGTTTAGGTGCTAAGAAATGAAGATGATATAGCTAAAATAAATAGTGACAAATGATTAACATGCTGTAGCTAATATTCTGCTTGTTTATTGATTTAAAATCGGATATTCACCTCGCGGTTTATGATCGTGATAGTTTATGACAATTTATATGATAAAAATGCATTATTATTAATTACCTTGGTCTCATGACCAACTCGCCTAAAGCTTTCAGTTGTAACTACTTAGATATACTTTCTCTTCATATAATATAATATAATTTGACTTTAACGCTAGCTAAGGAGTTCAATTATATAGGTAACCCTGATTCCTTCTATACTTCATAGTACGACTCACGCCCTCTTATTTAGGTTTTTCGATAGTCATATCTCAGCGCCAAATTAAAATTCATAGCGACACTATAAAAAAACAGTAATTACCAGAATAATAAAATAGTCGTCAAAATTAGTAGTAGTTGTAGTTGTAGTAGTATTTGTTGAACTTAGAAAGTGTAATTCTATTTAAACAAGTGAATAAATGGTGCACAGAGAAGCAATACTGTTTTAATAAGGAGTGCAATCAATTGTGCGATGTGGTACAGTATAGTTTGGTTATCATATCGTGACCAGTAGCGTGTGTTATCTGTGTGTAATCTGACTTCGAATACAACTAGGCAAACGGTAACAGTCGATTTACCAACAGACAATAAGTTACTCGTACAACGGAGAGAGCAGCGCAGCACAGTAGAATCTCTTTTGAAATAAATCAGGTAGACTAGACACTATATACTATTCAATTCTGAGTTATCTGACGCAAGTTTGGTGTCTCGTAACACTAGTGCAATGGTAACTCGAATCTAAGTTATTGTGGTAAAAATTACAGTTGCATTCAAAATCGAAAACAAATTATGCGATTCATTCAAATATTTGAACAATAGTTAGCCCTGTTGATTGCCAGTCAGCATGCATTTTGAAAGGTAAGCTAGAAAAATAATTGAAACTGGAACGAAATTAAGGCAGAATTCGTCTGGTATAATATGATAGTTTTACTGTTATCTTCTAACAGATACCGTATTTCTGCTTGGTTTGAATTTTGTTCGAAATTGAAATTATTTAAAGTGTGAGAAACTTAAGGATCAGTTCTGATCAGGCTGTGCAGCGCGCGGGTGGGCGCGGGCGGCGCGTGGCTTGCGATGTCGACGTGCGGCGAGGATGATGTGATGTGCGCGTGCGCATGCGCGCGAGATATACACGAAGTGCCGTAAGCGCCAACCCACTCTCGGTCTACGCTACGCGGCTCTAATGTTAATCAAATTCTTTACTCTTTACGTCCGGATATCAGCTGGTACTGGAAGCAACCATAATAAAAAAAAAACTGATTAAAAACAAAGCGCGTGCAAGGTAAAAGGTTGCAGCCGGGACTACGCGACGCCACCGCTACCGGTTGCGCGGTCTCCGCCCGCCCGCTACTACTACAACAGAACTACTACGACTGAGCTACGCCGGTGCACGTTGCTTCCTCGGCCTCGGGCATAGCATAGTACTTACTTGACAACGAACATTCCGAAGGATAGACAGGTACCTCACAAGTACTTGTATTTATAAACCAGAAAAGCCAAATTAACATAACTAATAAAGAAAGCTGCGAGAGGATATAGTCAGCTCAATATAATTATTGACTCTTAAATTAAATACGGTAAATCCTGCCTGCTGCCATCATAAAATATGATTCAGTTCAAATTTATATCTGTGTACAATATTTTTTGTTATTACAAAAATTATTACTTTAATTATTTTAATTACTTTGCACAAATTATTTGAAATTATTTTTAGTGCATAACATACACACTGATTTTACCGACATGTTGGTAATTATTTAACCGCATCTAAATTTGTAAGTTCTATGTATGGTTTTGATGAAATGAAATAATATTTATAACCAGGGCAACTTAATAATATGAAGTGAACATAAAACTTATTGATATAGGTATGTAGTTAATCACAGTCCAGTGTGTCTTCCTAAATATAATTAACAGTCATACAGTTAACAGTCATTGTATTTGACCCCAGTCCGATTCGTCTTACTTAAATATACATAAGTCGGTCCAGAATCGCTGTGAAACTTTATTTTGTGAGCGTCACATTGACTGGACTTTATTTTATTTTGGCATTAGAATTGGACCGCTGTTCAGTGGTGATTTTCTTAATGTGTAGTAAGTGTACCTACATAAAGATGTTAAAAAATTAATAATATTAAAGGTTGTTTCCCTTGGGTTTTTCCTCAATATACAGTGCTTGTTCTGAAGAGTTAAGAATGTCACGTTTATTTTTTAAAACAACAGTAACAAGATGTGAGAAGAGACTACTATCATCGTGTGTCTGGCTCACAATATATATTTTTACTAATAAAATATATTTTGGCACATTGTTGCCTTACGTTAATTGTCAACGATTCGTCAAATACCATTTTAGGAGATAAATAACGTTCAATGACAGGAATAGTTACTTTTACTTTATAATAGTAAATACCTAATAATTACAACAATACCATATCACAGCACCATTATACAACATTTTGCTGTACATACCTTTTGATTGGTAACATTTTAGTGTTACCTACTTTTATTGTTTTTTAAATTGCCCTAAATTTTATTACAACTGGACATGTCAACAATTTTTCTTGACGAAAAAGTGATATGTCCACAATATGCCGATTAAAGCTTATACAGATTTGTCCACAACATATCTTTGCTGATATTCTTCAATATACGAGTATGTATTCAACAGTCTCGATCTAAGAATTTGAAATTCTTATATTATTTCAATTCAAAGTTTCAATTTCTTAGGTCTCCAAAATCTAGCTCAACCAACCTTGACAGACGGCATAGAAAAACAAACAGATTTATACTTCTAAGAGAGTATTGGAAAATAAATCTAATATTGTAAGAGACAAAATAAAACATCCACATAGTGATTATAAAACTACTAAACATCGAGGGACTACCTGAAGATCGCTTATATCAAAACATCCTATAGAAGCGACCTGTCTTGGGAAACACCGACCGGGATATCTGCGCCCGATAGTGGGTTCAATTATGGGTGGCACATTTATAGAGTGCTTTACTACTACGATTGGTTTCTTGAGTAATAATAGTGACTGGCCAGTATACGGTCCACTTGCTGTAAGCGTTTAACGTGTAAGGGGGGGAATGTTTAGCGAGGGGCATTTCCGGACAGACATGGCGGTATTATGCAGAGCATTGTAACCGGCGGCGGTGGCGCCCTGCAGAGTGCTCCATTGCGACGTAGGCTTCGGTGGATGCAAATTGCTAGAACCGACCGCAGGCAGGTGTCTTACCAATCCACTGCTCAGTTGCTGCACTATTCCTTGCGAGCCTTGCGAGCTCGCCACCGACGGGCGTCGAGAGCGGATCGACTGCATCGATGAAGTCAGCAGGAACGGAACGCTCGATGATGTATTAGGCATCGAGCCACCCTATACACAATGTTATGTTAATTTTATATTGAAATTACACATACAAAATCTGGTAATAGCGAAAAGTAAAAAAAGAAGTAAATGAATAATTCGTGTAAGGGTGGATTACTTAATAAAAGAATGAATATTAGAGAAACTGGTGGGTACGTTAATAATAATTTAAGTACAATCTTTCATGAATTAAAAAGAAAATATAAATTGCATAGTTCGAAAGTACACACAAAATGCTCACTTCGAAACTCTCAATTGCTAATAGAGCCGAGGTGTGCTCTCATGTGTGTAATGTTGTTATTCAAAGTTTAACTCTTAAAATACTTACTACTTAATAATAGCATGCCTTTCAGTTTTACGTGGTTCTTAATATATAAATTATACTAGCATTTTAAGCGGTGTTGGGTTGGTGAAATTGTTTGTGATTAAGTTATACTTATACTACTCTACTTTCAGAATATGTTCGGAAATGTTGCTATTTCATTATATCAACATACATGTCAATGAATTATTGCAAAGTAAATTAATCTTCACCAAAATTGAGGAAATGGTTAAACATACTGAGTAGACTTTATTTAACCGATTAATGTTTTAGTTTAATCAATATATCAATTCACGATGGTGTGTAGTATAGGGTTCGTATTTTGATATTAAGTATAGGTAGGTATCTCTTTGTTCTGACACATGGAAAGCAATATTAACCATAGATAGTAAGTACAAAATCGGAGCATGATTGTGTTATTTTTAAACATATTGCCAGCAGTATTTCTAGCAGCGCTGATTGTTTTTTATTTCGATATACTATTCATTTTTCATGACTTTTATTTGGGTATTTGTTCTCCTGTAGATTTTTCCAGAATAAGTATTATGCAATGAATTTTGTCAACACTGCGAATATATATATACCCATCTATATGACATAACAAGGTATTTTTATTGGTCAATATTTGTAAAACATAAATCTAAAAGAAGTATATCACCACCTCATTTCAAGGGAAGTTGGTATGTAATTTTTACATTACCATTTAGAACTTATCATTTGTTATTGTTGATTGATTACAATCTTTTCCAAACCAATTTTGTTTTATTTTGGAGTCCTATAATATCATATACAATAAATATTGTACACGACTGTACAAAACCTCCATACAATATTTTTATCGTGCGAGACGACGACAACAAAAGTAGGTTAAATTAAAAGGTGCCAACCCGCCCGAATCGGGCGACATTTTTCGTGCGAGATGACGAATTACCCAACTAATTTACTGGCATGGTTATAGAATTTCTTGGAAAATATGAAATTGGTGTGGTTGGAACTGACTAAATTGTGGTGTATCTTTCGATTTTGGAAGCTGTTAATTGAAAGAAGTTAAAAAAATGTAATATGTGTGTCGTAAAATTTGAAAGGGAAGATATAGCTAAGATACAAGTTATAAGACAATGTATTCATCAGTAAATTAATAGCAACATTTCCTTCTACATTAATTGATAATGTTCAGTTTCAAAGTTATGATCGTACTGCACAATCTGTAACGACGAGCAGTAGAGAGAAACCATACTCACGATCATGCTCCGTGCAAGCTGCGCAGAAGAACAAATAGCAACAGTAAATGAGACAGCGTATACATCATAATACGTACGGCTTAGTCCTGATGCGAACGAAGATATGCTCACCTGCCTTACAATTTTTCTCTTACACACAACATTCAAGATCTACATTCATGTAACAGCCGATTTCTACATTTTATAAACTTATAAAAATATTCTTTGTAGCCAATTGAATTAGTAATTACGAAATTATATTTTATGCATATTGATATTGCCTAATTATATTTTTGGTTTATATGAGTTAATTTGGAATAAGGTGAGATCGCCTTGTCCGCGGGGCCGCAGTCGAACATCGAACGAACATGAATGGGTATGACATTTACCATAGACAGTAGGAGCTATTCCCTCAGCAGAGCATATGACACATAGCCGCGGGTGAGGCGTACATGCATCGCGACTATCACAAAACAATACCTTTAACAGACATGCACCACTTCATTTTTTCTTGAAGTTTATTTGGGCGGAGTCTCGCAGGAGAAGTAATAGCATTAATGCGATGCGATGATGGACTAATGAACATATAGTTGTACATGATGTAAACGCGAACCAGGTTCGTGCAGATGTGATGGTGATATGTGAACGATCAGAGATTATCTCTCCCAGACGGTGTAGGTAGAAGACAACCGCAGGAGAGAACAGATTACACCAATGTTATAAGCTGTTCAAACTTGACATTCAACAATAGAGGGATTGGGGGTTCACGCAACCGCAGGCGTACGTGGTACGATGTGCACATCACTTACGACGCATTGCGACGTCGACGGCACAGACAGGCTCGAGCCTGATCCTCCTGCTCGGCCCCTGTACTGGTGGCCCTGCCAAAATAACCACTATCACTACTACCATTAGTGATACGCCGTCTGCTTTCTAACAGAGGATCCAATACTGCCCAACCTATACTGGAGTTCTAATATCTTTAAAATATAACAGATTCTATTAGATTTATTTGTGTCAAAGTAAGCGTGCAAGTGGTTTGCAGGCGGATTTAATTTGACTTACGGTTGGCGGCGATAGGTTTACAGCTGAACTTCGGCGCTCCTGCGGACCGATGCTGGAGTGGCGACGTGTCGGGAGACCTGACCCTGACGTTCCACCAGGAGTCCCTCCTGGCGATGAGGCGCAAGACGGCGCGATGCGAATCTTTGGCGTCATCAAAGTATTGTCCGACAAACGGCGAGTCGGGAATGAAGTTATAACGCGAAGGAAGTTGTTATCGTTGTTGTTTGAGCTGTTGAACCACCACGAGCCGATCCCAGAGCCTGCGTAGTATTTTATTGTTTTAGAATAATATTTTGTTGAAGCGAGTATTGCAGACTATACTTACGTATAAATATCTTATTATATACTTACACTTACCCTTCAAACCACCAACACTACCGGTAGGGGGTGGTCCAGAGATCGAATTTTTACGAGCCATGTCTTCAGCGCTAGAAGTTTTGCGACGTTCCACGCGTAGATTTGGTATATTAAATGGCGGGGCGTTCATATTGTCTGTGCTCATCTGATGACGCAGCGAACGACGCTCAGGACTCGACATACTTTGACCGTCCATTTTCAGCTTAGTTGTCTGATTGTGTTCAATGTTCTCCAACATTTCATATAGGATCTAGTGAAACGTAATAAATATTGGTTTAAAGAGGTTCAATTAGTGAAGTGCTATCAACAAATTTATTATATAATGATAATAATATAAAAATGATAATAATGATTTATATACCTGCATTAAGTTAGTGAACTGATCAACATTTAGAGCTGGATTGACAGTTTGCGGAGCGAGCGAAGGAATCATTTTAGTTGCCATAACGTTGGAGGTCAAACCAAATTTCTTTTCCGTGAGCATCGATTTGTAAAGTCCTGCAATAGGTACGTGCAATTATCTCCACTATGGTCGAATTACTAAATATAACAATGCTTTGCATAGTTCAATTCGCTTCCAAAGTCGCCTTATTGACAAATAATTCGCAAACACGCACAGCGCTATGCTAAATATAAAAAAATGTTTGAAAATGCCCTGTAAACTTGAAACAAAGTGAAAAACAATTCATTAGCATTATTTAAATATAGAATAAATGTACTCACTAACGACTCGGTTGATTATGTCGGGGTCGCTGAGACGCATAGCTAGCAAAGTAGGAATAACCTGTTCCAAAATATGATTCCTCTCCAGTCTCATAAGTATCTTCTCATAGAACCCAAGAATTAGACTGATGACCTTCACATCACTTTGGTTTTTCTCCAGTAAATGCTTCACTTTAACTAGAATCATGCCGTGGAGTAGTTTGTCCTCTATGTAATCGGACACATTTTGCATTGCTATTAGAGATGCCACTTCTATTTCCGACTGTCGAAAAATTGCAAACGTTAATACGACTACGTAAAATAATGTGTATACGACAACGAGTATGTCATGTATGTACGAGAGCTGGTTGGTATTTTGGTATTTGGGTTGAGACATAATGAAATATACTGATATACGAGAAGTGTTCGACAAATTTCCAGCCTATCTCAAATACCTACGTGCCTAAAAATCCCTACCAGCTTTCGGACTATTTAATTAAATTTATAGATCTGAATCAAAAAATGTTCAAAAACTTGAGCTGCTCAGCTGGTTCCAAATAGTTACAAACATGGAAATTTCACTTACTGTGTTCTTAAAATTATTATGTTACTAATAGTATAAAAACGTTACTTGTGACTCTATCACGCTCACACAGCTGAACGTATCTTGCTGAAATTTATAGAACATAGACAGATTATAATATCTGGAATAACATTACTACTTTTTATTCTTCGAAAAAATTTCCATGGAATGAACCTAATATTAGATTCTAGTTAGGGATAATTTTACTCAAATAATAAGTTATGAGTGCTGAGCCCATAAGGCGGTATTTTAGATGAAATAATTAGTTGAGAAATGTTATTTGAAAAAAAAAAAGACTTTTCTTATGTATTTTGATTGTCCGCCACTGTATAAAATCACAGTCGAATACTGAACTGAATAAAAATGGGTTAGGTTACACCCCGGTTACACGTAATTAGTAAATTAAGTAGCAGTTCTTAACACAACATTAAATTACATTCACGACGTTCACAACACAACATTACATTAACAACAAATAAATTGCATCTATATCCTAATAGATAGAGATGTAATCTAAATGTGATACATGTATTCGAAATACAGATACAAGATACAAAACTACTATAATCTTGAATATTATCTGCGTGTAATAAGGCAAAAACAACAACCAATAAACGAATTTTACAATAATAAACTAGCACGCAAGCAAGACAGGCGAGGGAAAAGAAATTACTTATTTCAAAATGGTGGTATGACCTCAATAGTCCATAAAATTTATGCATAGACAAGAATTGTGGCTCTGCGAGACAGTGAGAAAGCTCTTTAAAAATCACCCTGAAATATATCGCCAGGTGATAGAAGGCCAGACCAAAAAGTAGTGGCATGCTTATATGATACACTTGCTCATATAAAGAGCACTTTTAAGAGACGGCATCACCGGCAATGGTGGTCAGGACTTGCTGGGTATTAGTGGGTATATTTTTTCTCAGTAATAAAACTGATGGTGCATCACCATGTGGTTATAGCCCGTCTACTCTGACAAAACAGCGTCGTCGTGGTCACAACTACTTGGACGTCACGCGAAAAGAGTAGTAGTTGATATGGCATTAAATAAAAACTATCTTCAGCCACCTGTTTATCAGTAGCACTTAATAGTATTTCAACATATAAGGAATGAGGATAATATGCCAGAAAAGTTAAAATGTTTGTACAACACTCAGAAAAATGTAACACTTTATACCGAGTTCTACTCATCGAAGAAATGTTAGTGAGCTGTTTTAGCTGCTGATTTTATTAAGATTAACTTAAACAGTATAACTTTTTACATCATATAAACAAATTAACATTTCACAAGCGGTAAACATTGCAGGCAGAAATAGAGCTACTAAAATATCATTTTACAATCAACTTAATTGTCAAAAAGATTCAATTTACGATAGATAGACAAGTGTATTTAGTAAGTTGTAATTCTCTACCTAATAGTATCTTGTATCTAATATCTCGTAAAAGTATACTTTATCAAGTTTTCCATACCCTTCCTACTTGATTCTGAGGTGTATTTTTATCCAAAGCACGGTATAATGTTGACATAACCTCATGTGTCGAATCCTTTGGACATTTCTTTAGGAAAACATGCAGATTTTCCAAGATAATCACGTAAGCTGGGAAACCCTTTGTGGAGTTAAGCAGGGTCCTGGAATTGAGAAGCATTTCCCTATAATGCGACTAAGGTATCTGTCCTAGACTAGAATATACTTAGCCTAAAATAGTGGGCCCTGGGAAGACTTTAGGATTTCCTGGGCACAAAAGTTAGTCGTGATTAAAATCTTACGGGGGATGTTTTGTTGGGGTGAAGTATGAACTAACTCTGTGTTAGTTTGGAAACTAGTTTTCAGATGTGTTGCAGTAATTTTGAAGTATCATATAACGTGTTTCTTATACTAGACATACAGATAGATGATATGATATTAAGACGTTTATTTTTGTTGAATTTTTCTGTCTATTTTTTCTGAAGAACCTCTAACACTAGTTTTAAGGTATCAATAATATAATGTAAATCTTGTATTAAACAGAACAACAATGATTCTATGTATAAACGTAGATCCTAAGTCACCCCAAACTGAAAGTCTACGTCAAGACTCGTATGCTAATAGGTACCTATATGTAAGTGATCTGGTTTCAGCTGAGATTGGCTTGCGTCCCTTTTCTTGCCGGAGCCCCACATCTTGGACATTATATTCAAAAGTATGATATACTTACCAACGTACCTCGATGGAAGTCGGTTGCTATTAATATTCCAAAATAGTGTAAAAATTTTATGATTAGAAAAGAATAAGCCTTACAAACTTCTTCCATATCTGCTAGACATATTTTATTAAATGTACTAAAATATAACAATGATAACATAAAATTACTTGAGCGTTGCTAACTATTTCGTAGTAAAACATACTACAAGTTTTATAGCTCCTATCATTATTATTGTAATATTTAAATTCTTTTACAGACACTTTATAATATTGTCTTACTTCAGTATTATTTGAGATTTCTGAAGATTCCGTTTATCTCTTTCCTTTTTGTGTCCTTTTTGTGTGCTGTCATCTCCCCTTAAGGGGCGACGACAGCACACAAAAAGGACGTATCTAACATTTTTCAAAAAATATGTTGTTGGAATGAGGAAAAAAACGATTTTGCTGGTATTTTGAATATTTTCTATCTCATTTACTTTCGGATTTAGCAGAGTGAATAAGGCATTTACTCCATTGTTATTTATAGTTTACTAAGATGGAAGGACGTAAAATTGTAAATCGAAGTAAACTTAATGGAACGTATGTAAGTAGAGTTTAGGGGTATAATTATTAGTACCTACCACGTATTATGAATTTAGACAGAACACAATTTGGGTCAAAAATCGCACATTCACAGAATTTAAATAATCGCAATAACTAATTCTCAGATTTTCCCATTTTCTACTTTAAATATCTTTTCTTCGTTTTTACTTTTTTGTAGATACGTCTTTTATTATCAGAGACAGTGTTCGTGTCCTTTAATTTACAACAGCAACTACGTAATAAAACAGTCATTCACAGTATAATTAAAATTCAAGTTCATCAATTCTGTAATATGCAATTGTGGTAAACCTTTTTTGTAATATGATTGTGTAAAAATATGTATAATGTACAAATGTGTACAAAAACGAATGGGGGAATCACACACATAATTATCATAATTGTGATAATATATCGAAGGGGTTAGAGTGACTTCAAGGTTAAGTATAAGTATTCACTTCAGTTACTCACTGTAAACTCGGCATAATGTACATCGCAAATTCCTCTGGTGTTGATTCATTGGCAAGCCAAATGACAGATGGTAGGGCATGGACTATCATTTCCATTGAACGCAGTTCCAGGTTTATGTGATACCACACTGTTTGCCATCGCAGTTTCTGAAAAATATTATACTTCATTAGCCACAAATAACAAGTTGCATATTTCCAGTACCTAATATGTATTCTGTAAACAAAAAGCAGTAGGTATTTTAAACATATATTGAGGCAGGTATGCTGTACATATTAAAAATAAATATTTTTCCGATAATTAGATTAAAAAACCATTTATTTATCCGTCTTGAGAACGGCAGGATGAATTTCGATAAATCTTAGAAAAATATGGCCTTTATAAGTAAACTTAAAAATATAGTACGAAGTCACATTTATATCGATTAAAATCATATTCACATAAAAAAACACCAGCAAGTTGGCAAATATGTATTGTTGTAGTGTAGGGAGAAATTAGAGGGTCAATAATAATGTATCGCATTTACAATAAATCCGATCTGCACAATTCTGTCAATATATTATATATCAATTGATACATTATCCGCGATCCGATCCTATACTGACACCAGATTACGATATTTTCTGACTGTCTTATTGCGCTCATAGTTGGGTGGAAAGTATGGTTCCAATTGTCAAAAATACAAAACATTTTGCCATATAAAACTGCAATTTTAAAAATATTGTTTTCTTAATCCTCTAATTCCTAATATGGTGAAAGAACCAACAGATTTAATGATGTAGTTAGCAATAACAATTTATTAAGTCAACTACGAGTAAACTTGGCCTTCCTTATTGCATTGTGAGCAAACTTTGGGGAGTAGTAGATTTACGCTATCTACTGCCTACCTAGTCTTTAGGGATTACAATTTACCCGAACTTGGAATTATACTGGACTATAAATTAATTATTTAATGAGAGGCACACTGTACCTACTCTTGACATATAAATGTACTATGTATATATATTCTTTTAACAATCTGGGGTAATACATTATAAAGGGTAAATACGTGCGATATTCCTTATTTTTAACACGCTTTTATTAGATTCGTATGTAAATAATTTCGTGATTTCTGAATGCCAACTTGATAACATTAGGTACATTAATCTGAAATTTTACGAACTACGCACAACTTTTTATAAAAATAATTTAGGGGAAAAAAGCTATTATAAAATATAAAACAAGTTTCAATAAAACATCAAAAGATAATTAATAAAAATGGTTATAACTGATTTTACTATCAAGCCCCTAACTTTTATGTTCGGAGCCGGTGGGTTTGGGTAATATATCTCTCGTACCCCGGTTGACCATTCGGAGTATCAAATTTCTTACGTTTTTAACCGACTTCCAAAAAAGAGGCGGTTCTCAATTCGATTGGTATTTTTTTAATATATTATGTACACCGATTACTCGGTGATGATCCCGATGATCATCTACGTGATTCTTTTCTAACATTAACTCTCAAAAAATAACAATTACGCTTTATAATATAGTCTGGTTTTCTATGAAAGCGTTCCTTGATTCACAATTTCACGAGTACCTCTGTACAAAAGGGTTGGCTCCGTTAAGCATATAAACTTCACTCCTTATATATATCAAAGCATAAATTTACTCGTTTTTAGTTATTCACATATTAAAGACGTTTAAGATAAGACGTTTAATGAAGAAGACGCATGAAGCCACAAAGAATAATATAAATACTACAAACAAAATTTTAAGATATCAGGCATCAATTCGTATAGAAAGAATCGGTATATTTAATTTAACGGTATTCTATTCAAGTATGATTGGTCCTAAGGATTCGTCTTTAATTTCTCATTCATTTCTTCTTTTGATAATTTTATTTTTGATATTAGATACAGTATTTTTGTATTCTTTCAAATCTTATTATGAGTATTACATTGAATAACAGGAGTATAATTACGGATTCGGATTATTTTTTTTTAAACAAAAAAAAACAGAACGGAAGGCGTAAAGTTTGGTATGTTATTGCATTTAATTTATTTATACTTAAATGGCTCACAAACACAGTGACAAAATTCAATGTATACCTATACTGACATAAGTGCAAATAATTTGTAATTGGCACGTGTATACTACATACCTACTACTTTATATGTGTAGTGTGTAGTACCTACATAAGGTTTTCAAAATATTTCCATATCGTCGAGACTATAGGCTACGTGTTCTAGCCTTGATTTTATATAGTATTTATGAGTATATTTATGAGTATGGAAATTTACTTGATTATGTTTTTGTTTGCGATTTAACCACTAACTAGTTGAAGTGGCAACTGATTTAATAAAATACGCGAATGACACAAGTTTATATATAGAAAAGTAAATAATCGATAAAACAAACATTTCTCAGAAAATTTGGTAAATTGCTATACTCCTTAGTATAGCAAAACAAGACGACATTTTTCATAGGACATGTCAATATGACTTCACCTCGTCTGATTGGAAGGTGATAGTAAAGTTTAAATTGACTTATTACATCGGGTGTTTTAACAGGTGAATTCGTATCATGAATCTACTTATGTTGACGAGAAATCTCAAATTGGCTACATTTGTCAGATGCGCGCGCTTTTTCAATGCTAGTTAAGCTGGTTTGCAGTATTCCCGACGATATGGTAATTAAAAGGACGCGTAATTAAAAAAGGGTATTTGTTTTGCGTCCATATTTCATAAAATATGAAATTATATGTTACGGGCAACTTGATTAAGGCCAGGTTGCAGTAGTTTTTAACATTTTCAAACGTCTGGATATCAAGTAATATAGCAAATTGCGCTAAATAAAAAGCATATTCATAAAATAGACTATACCTTCTAGGGTCCTGTGAAAACAGAAACACGATTCATGATAATTGCCTCGATAGAAATTAGCGTCAAACATGGGTCTAAAACGCTCCAAATCGATATTTCAAACACGTTTTACACTAAGATGCCATCATCAAATAATGCCGAGATTGATATCATTATAAAGAGCATAAAAATATCTAGCGACTGGTAAAATTATATTTTATCAAACAATTATTATTTTTTTCAAAAACTCATAAAACCTCAAAATCTTTGCATTTGAGCACTCGCAGCGGTCAGTCAGTTGAGTCAGTACCCGCCGAGGCGTGTTCAAGGTAGGACGTGTGCTGTTTGTTTCTGCGAGCTTCCCCCTCCCCCGCACGTTATTACGTATAATCGGTTTCGCTGAAAAAATGGGTATAACTCGGTTCATTAAAGGAAGAATTCTAAAATGGCGCAGCTTATCACTTTCTCTCGCTCGCACAATTGTGCTGTCAATTTAATTTATTTTTTAATTTATGTTTATTTTTTTTTTTCTTTTGTGCCACTATACAAAAAATGTACAGTAGGTATATACAAATTTGAATTTGGTGTACAATAACTAGTCTATATCTATGGCTCTAAAAATGTTGGTAGGCTTTTATTGATGACTGCTCTAGTCTTCTTAGCCTAAATTACAAGTGGGTTCACGTCAGCAGTTGGTCAGAGTTATTATTTTTTATTAAATAGATTGCCTTAGTCACTAGGCTACCGCAGCTGAGTATAATTACCTATACATATTTTATGTTACAGTGCTGCAATGAGAAGACGAAAAGCCGCTGGTGTTGAACAGCCCGTAGACGTTTCTAATTCTCGTTTGCAAATTGCCACGTAACTATCAGTACTTTTACTAAAATCTGTGACATATTTGAATAATATAAAACTTGTAAAAAAAATTATCTCATAAACCTGATGAAACTTACAGCAGACAGGAATCGTATTGAACGATCAACGATTTTACAAAGAGATTCAAGTAAATAGCTCGAACTAAGAAAAAAAATAACAACAGCTTCAAACTTCGGTCCCATTTGTAAACGAAAAGTTACAATAGATAGTGCATCATTAGTAAAAAATAATCCTATATAAAAAAATCTAAACCAAGTGGTTTCAGTAGCTCACGGCATCGAAAACGAGAAACATTCCATACAGCAAATGGAACAACAGAAAAACATAAAATAGATCAGTGTGGACTTTTTATTGACCGCAAATACCCTTTTATTGGAGCCACTCCAGATGGTCTTGTTGGAAATGATTGCGTCTTTGATTGCGTCAAAAAATGGTTTAGAAAAATCTCTAGAAAATAATAAAGTACAACTTAACAATTTACCATAAATAAAAATAGTAATTGGTTTTACCAAATTCAAGGTCAGTTGCATGTGACGGGGCGCAAAATGTGTATTTTTGGTTTATTATTCTCAAACAGAACCAGTGTATATAGAATATATAGAGAGAGATGACCAGTTCTGGACCGATAAAATGGAACAACGAATAATTCAGTTTCATATGAAGAGTCTGCTGCCGGAGTTAGTAGATCCAAGGCATATCCGTGGTATGCCTATTAGAAGCATTGTCTTGAAGGAAGAGAAAGAAAATAAAGAAAACCATGTTCCTTCGATCACTACACATCAACATCAATCCAATCTAGTTGAGGCTGGCTCTAGTGCTACAAATAGAGAGTATAATATCATATTTCAAAATTTTTGAATTGTGCGTTTTCATCATCACCATCCTCATAGACACTTATTTTCCTGACTGCATCCAAGGCCAAGGTGAACTCGGAGCTCATGGTCCGCCTTCCGGCTCTTCCTCTTCCACTTCACACGATCTTGGGCGTCTCCCTAAACCTAAACCCTAAAATGCTAGTCAAGTTGAAAGAAATTTGACTTGATTTTAGGATTGCATGTGACGGCGTGCATTTTCTACTAACTATCTATCTACTAACAGATCAGTAGGCAGCACAAAATGTCTTTTTTACCCGACTGCGCGACGCAAAGAAGTGGTAATGTGTTTATTTATGTTTCACTTTTCAATAGGCTTTGTTTTTTGAAGACGCTTTTATTTTTTCTGTATGTTCATATGTTCCAATGAAATGGAAATACAAAGATATGTATGTTAAATTTAAGTGATTTTTTTTTCTCTACCTATACAATGAAAAACTACAACATTATGTGCCCGAATCTAACCTACTGCTTTTACGATATACGTACCGTGGCGTAGTGGCACTCTAGCTTGGTGACGTCACAGGTACGAGTACTCTAAAATAGCACTACAATCTCCCGCACGCGACTTCATGTATGTTTTTTTTATATTATAAAAAAAAAAAATATTTAAAACATTGTTGCTACACAGTATATACCTACACATATAAGTGAAAAAGGTGCCTACACATAGCCTATAGTGAGTATTCCGATGAACTCTTACAATCAATCCCACCCTCCCTTTATCCAGAACAACATGTTTTTTATATCACTTATGTGGCAGACAAGCATACGGCCCACCTGATGCGAAGAGGGTCACGGTGGCCTATGACCTATATGTTCAGGTCTTAGGTGTCACCCTTTGTCAGCTTTTGGACTCCATTCCAGTTTCTTAGTTTTTCTAACAAACGCGAGTCTCAAGTTTTCGCGTACCGGGTTATACTATAGGATTGCGCGCGCCTGCGCGCCGCCCCCCGCGCTGCCCGCTCGTTGCGTCGATTACACTCGATTCGGCTGCGGGGACTGAGGTACTGAGGCGACGTAAAATACCTACTTGTCTCACTGCAACCTCGCCTTAACCGGATAGTATACGGGGTAGATGAGTAATTACCAAGCGCGTCGGTAAAATTGATAAATTTATGACTTTGGTCACCCTATATTATTATTAACGTTTGATGGCTCTTTGTCCATGTAAAAATCATGGTTTGTGATAGCTTTTAGTATTCATTTACGTTTATCATTGTACCTACGTCAAATTAAAGAATTTATTTTTTATATCTAACTATAATAAACCATAAAAATGAATCACAAACATGTACAAAACATTGTAAGTTCATGTGTCTGAAAGTTCCTAGTAAAATGTATTATGATATTCACATTATTAGTTTTTGCACAAATCAGGTTTTGCTAACAGAGGGATGGCACATACAGCTTGAAAATTATTGCTTATGTTTGGTTTAGAATCACAGCTTCGGATGCACTTTACTTACGATAGACTGGAACCATCTTTTAACAAACTTGCTTTTAAAAGAAGATAATTATTTTTATTGGTCCCATATCATATTATTGTACCTTAGATTGACGTAATCTGTAAGGCAATACTACACACTATGAGGGGTTATGACGACCGTGACTCAGCAATGTTACATTTTAAGGAATAAATATATTCATTTTAAACTAAGATATCCAAAAGTTGTAGTAGTAAAACTTTTTATATTGATTTCTTCAAGTATATACCCTGAAATATATATTTGGTATATGTATAATATATTTGTAGCTTCCGTTTTTTCAATAAAGTGACGAGTAGAAAGTAAATGAATATTGTACATACTTACAATTTGCGCCACTCATATCGGATGTAAGTCTATAAACTCAAATAGACTTAGTAATTTATGTAACAAACCAAGTAAATTAACTAAAATAATAATCGCACAGCTTTCCAAAACTTCTGGGTTACATCAAAAGTTCGAAATTAGATTTACTTGCGACATCCAAATGGATATTACAAGTAAATCTAAGTTCGAACTTTTCCTTGTCATGTTCTTTTAGCACCTTCGTACTATTTTCCGGAAAATAATTATATCGTCGGTTTAAACGCAAAATGGGTGCAAATAACTTCAACTTTTCATAGAAAAAATTCAAACACTCTTCAGCAGAGTAATTTGGCTTTCAATTATCATAGTCGTTTATGGCCTTTGAGCTTTCAATCGTCCAATTATAGTCTAAGAAATTTCGTAAAGGTGTCAGTCACGAGATTCACTTAACTATAATGCGTAATTATAGTATAGGCATTAAACGCTGAGCAATATCTTACCTTCCCGTTTTATCTTAATAAAATTAATACTTTCTCCTTCCTTTCTTTTCTTTTCTTACCTTAGGAATGAAGGGCAGAGTCTCCATTAGCTGACCGTGATAGAATGTCTGCTTAGTTTTTGCATCTTTTATGGTGTTTGAGTCCAAGAATTGCAGAACTGATATTATTGATTCATTTGGGCCCCTACACAAATAGTAAGATTACCTTAGTAGAGTAGTGTTGTATTTTATAAGTGCGGTGCGGTAGAATCTATAATAAAGTTTGTTACAACAAAAGTGACGGCAGTATTGCGTCTAGGTTTTTTCAACATGGGTCGGCCATGGCATGCTTTAAGCACTACGTTACTCGGTAGTGATCAAGAGAAGTGAAGAGAGAAGGAGCTATAGTCGGATTTTTAATTATACGAAGCTACCCGACGTTTACTGGGTTGCAAGTTTTTGATGAAATAAAAATAGTGTAGTGACAAGGTGAATGATTATAATAGGTCTTTACATACGAAATTAGGTTTCATACAAATTCATAAGTTCGTTATTCCTGTAATTTAATAGCTATTTACATTATTTATATTTTGTTTGAAAGTTGATTTCAAGATTTTACAACATAATTGTGTTTTTTTATGCCGCTTGATAAATTAATTTTGATCTTCAGAAACTAGTACTTTCTAAATGCTATACATTTTGATGATAAGTTTCGTATTACTTTTTTACAGCAGTCTTTTTCAAAAATGTAATCAATGTTGCTGTTTGCTTGATGTTGTCTCATACACAATAAAATCATAAAATATGGATTTGTCATTTCTAAAAAACTGATTGTAAGTACATAATATATACTACAGATCAATATCAGAGCATTTTAATACAACTTTATTGTAAAATAGAAATAGTTCTTTTTGTATAGTAAGAAAAGATTAACGAACCCTCATCATTCATTTCATACGAGTGAACGGGAACTGAATGAATCAGTTGCGTCACTATTACTGAATATAGCAACATTATTTGACGAAGTGACATTAGCTGCTGTCAACCGATATTGTCTAATTAAAAATCCGACTATAATATACCCAATATAGCTTCATCCCTTTCGTTTCGGATCGCTCTATACTTTTATTCAACCGCCATTCTATACATTTTAAATCTTTTACTAGTTCAATTAAAATTTTACTTGTTTCATGTGTGTAAGTACATACGATAGCATACAATACCGAAAATTGTATCGAATATTAATAAATCCAATTATATTTTGCCCCACATAGTAAAAATTTAAAATGTTGGCGTACAGTAACTATGCAAACCTTTAACTATGCGACGGTTTATGTTTTGTCATAAATGAAGAAACAACAATGGTGGTTATAAATTCTTGCTGTAAACACAAGTACCAACAGCCATATTCACATAGTTCCCCAGATATTTTCTCAATTAATTATTTACGGAATTTGTAGAGAATACGTTCAATAACTACAATTGGCTATTTTATTTACTTTACATTAATAACTGTTTGAAACTAATATAAATTATTGGGCTATTAAAACTTTGAGTTTGAGTTATAATTAGCAAAAGCTATTTAATATAAAGGCAAATATTAAAGGTCTACACTATGAAAATGGCTTCTATTTTTCATTATAAATATTATATTATTCTTACTTGAAATATTTTATTAGAGGCAGAAGGAGAGATGTAGGTCGTAGATGACAATCCTTGTTCAACAGCCTCTGCACAGCTTCCTGCAGGGCTTGAGGAATGCGGTCCATCATCATATTTAATTGCTGGTCCAGCTGTGAAATTAATAGATATTTAAAAAAAAACCTTCTTCACTTAGAAGTTTTAGCCCGTAACGGAACGCTGTGGAAATATCGGAATTCAATGTAAGAAGAGCCACATATAACACCTAGTTATAGAAATATATTGCGTGACGTAGTCCACGTATCTTAATACAAGAGAAAATAATCGCAGAACATTGTTTGTTATGTCTATTATCCAGTTACTTTCACGGACGAAACCTCTGATAGACTTCAGTTTTTGTTCGCTAGACAAAACAATCTCAAATAACAATGATCGCCTTCAGCTTATAAACATCTTGAATGTCAGTAGCTACATTGTCATGATATTGAACAGAAAATAAAACAACAGTGTATCCACGCGTTACTCCTACTTAGAAATATGATACTTATTGTGTTGAGAGCCTTTAACATCCTTACAAATATAAATCAATTAACTACATTAAGTCCGTTACTCATTAAGTAACGGGTAAGAAATGTATAGCTTGTCTAAATAAATGACTTGTCCCGTCCTTTTCACTTTATCTGTGTAGAAAATGTCGATATAGTCTTGTGAACTATGATATTATATGTATGTATAATAATAATAATATATATTATGTTGTATGGAACAAGATGTCAACTCGCTCGCGCGTTCTTCAATAGCCGTCCACAAATTATCGACGGTCAAGTAATACACAAAATAAATACTATAATTGATTATTCAGTCATCATTTAAAAATCTGGTTTGTGCATAACATAACACAACATAACATAAACTCACGCCTATATGCTCGAAGGGGTATTCAGAGGTGCTAGCTAGCACCTACATTTCGCCAGTTTATGTTTAAGTCCCAATGTAATAGGAGCCTCTTGCCATTAACCGGGCACTTATTATAAACCTACGATAAATACACACATAACTTCGAAAAACTTCAAAAACCATTGGTGTGTGCCATGGTAAAACCTGGGATCTAACCCGAGACCTCGTCTGTCAGTCCATTACCCATACCACTAGGCTACCACGTTATTTTATTATGTATGTTTGTATGTATGTTTGTTATGTATGTATGTAGGTTTATTCATATTCACGCCTTTTTCCCTTCGGAGTGGCAGAGGCCACAACCATCTATCTGCGTTCAGTCATTCTTTACTTTAAGCCGTTTGTGATATAGTGTATATAACCGGCATAGTTTGGAGTGCTATAAAACCAATGAATTCAAGTTTGTACGGAAACCTCGGTGCGCGAGTCTGATTCGCACTTGACCGGTTTTTTATTTATTTATATCTAGTTTATTGTTAATTACAATATTGATAATGCGGAAATTAAGTACTAAGTTATTTTGGCAAAAATAGCGTAATTTTTGCCTGAATATCTTTGAAATTATGATTAACTACTTAATCAACAAATCCAAGAAAAATCGTCGAAAGTTTACCTCTAAAGTGACGTGGTGAAGCGCGTCATTTGTATTTGGACCAAGCATACTGAAGTACACGAATAGTTACCTACCTAATCCTGTGACCGCAGTACAAATGGTATTTCAGATGTTTACTAATTAATCTGTCTTACCAACATCAAGAATAGATCGATTCACTATAAATCAAACCACGGAAAATGTGTTATAAAGGTTTCGTGCCTCCGAACTACGTAAATGAAATGTAGTTAATTCCAGCTCGTCAGTCACTGAACGTGGGTATTTATGTAAAATAAATAAGCAATCAGTGGAGTGCTTAAAATGTAAATTGTAACGTCAGAATAAAGGCGGCCGTCAGTTTAGATTAAAATGTATACACATATTTAAATATGAAATATAAATATTTGATCATTTTCGCCCGTGGCTCCCTCATTATGATATTCTGATTAAGTTCCTACAACTCATAGTATTAGGAATTTATATTGTCACATTATCACGAATTGATGTGGCCTTTCGTGACATAATTTTTTTTTTGAAGTCTTTAGCCAGATTAATATTTAATCGTTAATATATTATGTTCTAGATCATAGGAGTTTTTCTAAGCTAGAATAAATCCTATCATCAATACCTTATTGTTACTTCCGGTACATTTAAGGGCAAGGTCCATCTACTCTTTTTCCTACTTTTGGTTTAATTTGAACAATTTATATTGGAGCAACTGTAGCTAGCTTTCCAACCTCAACAAAAAGCCTACAGGTGTTATGACTTGAGGTTGGCTTGGGTGCCGGAGATTTAGGCGGAGTCTCAAAACACCGCGGAATAAATTATCTATATTAAGTACATAGACAAAATGTGTTACTTACATTATCAATTTGCTTCATGTATAATATAGGATTGTTGCAGGCCTGGATCAGGGACTTCCCGTTGTTGAATACGGCGCAGATCACCAAGCCGAGTGAGAACATGTCCGACAATATACCAGCGTGTCCACTGGATTGCATCTCAGGGGCTAAAACAAAAATAAATGATTAGTTCTATAATAATACTATCCACAAATGGCTCATGGCTGCATAATAACTAAGTAGGTTAGCATAAGGCAAGATAACGCCATGACCAAGTGAATTCAGTCAGGACAACGGGAACCGATGGTGAAACTGTATCTCGAGATACAGTGGGGCACTGTATTAGGCCAACCCATTTTAGATATGTCGCAGAGGCGCCCGTAAAACCAATATTCCGTATTAGTTTTTTCACTAACATGGATATGACTTTGTGTTACCTCGCTAACTCAGTCGCTAATCTAGACTCCCGCACGACAACCACTGCGGTTTGATAAGTATCAAATTTTGTTATTATAACATTTCCAAGCGGTCAAAACGCGCATTTTACCCGATATCTTTGAATAAAAATTTTTTAATAGTAGTTAATTATTTATAATAAAAATTTACATTTTTATGTTTAATATACTGGTCTATTATGAATTATTTCATTACATTGATGAAAAAGGTGACCTTTTTTAATTCTGCGTCTCTGAGGCCTATTATTTTCTTTTTAGGGTTAAGAATGGCCACAGTTCTTTAGAATCTTCACTGAGTTACTTGGTACCGAGCCCCTTAATGGTATGACTAATGATTAATATTGCTTAATTGCACACACACAGAACAATACGTACAAAATATTCCATCAAGAATCAAGCGGTTTGGCGAGTCTTTCATCTGCCGCCCCAATAAGTCTTGGAATTCCTTGACGCACGAGTTTCCGTCTTCCTACAGCCCCGGGACTTTAAGCGGGGCGTGAAAAAGCATCTGATGAGGCCGTCTAGCTGAGCGCCACCTCAGGCGAGGCGAAGTCAAATTGACGTGACATAAATGCAAAAATAAAATTTGGTTCAGCTGACACCGTCACAAATAATTAGAATCATGAATGCTCCATATAATACCACTGCAACACCGTAGATGGTTTACAGGTGGTAAAATATAGAATCATGTTATTTATCACGAGACATTACCGTTAATTGCTAGGAAAATCAAAGTCGATTATACTAACTTTAAAGATACCTGCTACACAAAGAATGTACCTGTACAAAGGAATACCATAGCCAGACTTGTACACTTCGAATATTAATTAAATTGTATAAAACGGTGCTGAACTTATTGTAGTATATAATTTAAGATTTTAGTACAGAATTTGAAACTATTGTTTAAGTACTTTGTAGAATTGCTCCAGTTTCATTTAACGTCGTTTTAATTTATTATTTGTTTTCGTCTAATAATACGAATTGATGTTTATTTGTTCGTATTTTGTTTAGTAATCCTCGCTTCTCTCTAACTAGGAAACTTCGATATATTACGTGAAGCAACTACCATCAAACATTTATAGCATTTATAGAAGTTCTGTAGTTAGATAGCTGTGGTCGTTCAACTATTTAGAACTTCAAGACATTTACACACATCATTACAGAGTGCGATTCGATTCACTCGCACAAGATTAAGTCTTGAACAACTTTGTCACAACGACAACTTCGACCCGTACAACTTAACAATTCTGATTCCGCGCAACGCCGCCATTCACATATTTAACACAGTAATAACACCCATAGAACTCAGCAACGCAATTAGCGCAATAAATTTAACATAACGCGTCCAAATTTTCCTCATGTTCCAACACATTTCTATCTAACTTTTTAACTCGCATTACCTGCATTGCACACACTGTTGTGCCCGCTTTCCCCCTACACCTGTCCAATTGCCGATCTGAATGAAGTGACGGAAAGTGCGGTTAGTGTCGCCGACTTTTGGACCGGGCTTATCTAACTTAATTTCTAATTGTTGTCACTGACACGAAAAACTCGCATGACCCATAACAACACACAAAGTAGACCCAAAGAAAAATAATAAATATTATAAGACATTCTAAACAGTGCTAGACCCAATGTAAGTATAGCTTAACTAGCTTGTGTTATGTGATCTAGAATGCGGATAAACATACATAGTTAGTATTCTTTTTGTAAATATATGTACATATTGTACAGCATATACCTTATTATGTCTTCTTCGGTTTCACACGGGTGCAATTTTCCTGTTCCTCAAAAGCTTATTTTGAATAAATTATACAAATAAACGACCCGTAAAAAATGTCTAAATGGCAGTGGCATGTTTTAAGGTTCAGCCCGCGTAATCCATGTAAATTTATTTTTTGTTGACAAAATTCAGTTTTTTTTTCTACTTGAATAAAAATTCTATTAGGTTTATGTGTATATAATGAAGGTAGAGTGTTCGATTGTTATGATGGAGAGCGTGGTCTTGATTCTTGTTTAGTGCACATATTTATTAGCGAATATGTCTATTTGAATTGGTTAAGAAGTATTTTAGGCTGGCCATAGCTATTTATTATACTACCTACTACCCAATTCAGTGCATAAAGGAATAAAAGAAAAAAATCAAAGCTTAAATATGTTATCTATTCGAATCAATTTAGATTGTAATAAGCCAATGCCAAGACGGGGCTTGAACCTGCGACCAGTCCCTTTTAGCGGTGTGCTCTGACCAACTTTGCTACCAGGCCAGGTCTAGAGCATTCGAAATTCCCTTTACTTTCATTAAATTTATTGGGCGAAGTACTCAAAATAAAATTGTTGATTTTCGGTAGATGGCTTGAACATCGACCCCTTACACATGAAGGGAAATTCGGAATGCTTTAGACAAGGCTTAGTAGGACAGTTGGTCATAGCACGGGTTAAGACACATCGGGGTATTAATTTTTTCCAATCTAACATAACATAGGGACATAAGTTATCTCCTTTGACGCCATGCTAGCTATTGGGGAGAAACACCTTTGTCCCCGTCAATTCGACATAAGCGGTGGAGAGAGATATTTGTCTCGCGCCCGTGTTAGGCTTGCAGGGCAACAGAAGCGATAACTCCTTCTTCATTTTGTTGGAGGAGTTGCTGTGTCGAATGATCGCTGGTTCTGCCGAAGTTTATAAGAGAAGTAAAACTTGAGAGGAAACACTTTTCGAACCCCCTCCAAAATCCCCTCTCAATGGAAACATGAATTCAAATAAACATGTACTCGTATAAAAAGAAGTATGCTATATTGAAACCCGGAGTTTATTGGATTAAAAAAGGAATGTACAAAGCTACAAAACATTTTTTTTAAGTATCGATACCCATACTACAAACAAACTAATAAAATCACACGCTACTATCAAAAGGAATATCCTTCAGTGGAAAACGTACAACATGTCTAGTTAGAATTCTTGATACCCGCTCTGTAAAATCAATCATCCGTAGTAACATCTCTCTTAAAATAGAACAACCCAAGTTCGGATCTCACGAATCAGATAATCCTTCACTTGTTACCTTTTATGTTATCTATTTATCCAATAATGTATGTCATGTAAAAAGGCAACTTGTTACAAAATAATATATACCTAGCACATGATAACAAGTGGAATTATGTGGCTCTCTGCATACACTGCGTTGGGCAAAAGGCGTGGCAGTACATGATGATGACATCTGTTGCGTGGTGGTAGTAAATACGACTGCTACGTAGGAGACGCGCGTTCGAATCTCGGTCCCGGCAAATATTTATGTACATCATATTTTGCATTGGTCTGGGTGTTGCTATGCTTATCATCGGTTCAGGTTAAGTTGTGTAGGTTGTCCTAGAATATTTCTTTCGCCAGTTGGCTGGGAAAACATTACGAGAATTTATGTGTCGACTTCATCCTAGTGCCAGCTTAAAGCTTCGGATGCCACTGGCATTAAGCCAGTGGCATCCGAAGCTTTCCTTCTCGAGTCTGTAGTCCGCTTTTACCAGTCTAACTGCAGGTTTGACTGAACTTCGATATTTTCCGTGAAGCGACTGCAGATAGTGTTATCGAGGCATTGTAGTTAGGCCAGTTGTTAGACGTTTTACGGTTTCCACTACCCGTAACCACTGCTATAGATATTCGTATGAAAATGAACCGACACATTAACGTGCTCTCCGAGACACGACCCGCGCCCCCTGTGTAATGATCGCTACCACCGCCAAGCACACACAAAATTCACCAATTATCGATGACCCATCCTGGTCACTCAGAATCATACCTAGCAGAAAAATCCTATACCTAATCAGATTGCAACGTAACGGAAGTTAGAAATTTACTGTCAAGTTACATCGTTATTGGATGAATCTTAAGGTAACCACTCACGTCGCAATAAGTTCAGACTTGCACAAATATATTGTAAAGAGTATTCAAAGATACTTGTGCAAATTTCATTAACGTGTATTTACGTGAACGAAAATATACAGATTTTATACATAAGGATCAGCACAGACAAAGCGTCAAATTGCTCCAGTAGTTTAAGCGGTCGTAAACGCGACTGCTACGCAAGAGGTGAGGATTCGATTCCTGCTTAGTGCACATATTCGTATGCACGACTCTGACTATTTGCATTAGTCGTTTCATAGAATCGAATTTCAGCAGCATTTTAGACTAGAAAGCCGACCCCAACTGAATTGGAAAAACAGAATGACCCTTAAACTTATATTATTGAGACAAAGCATGTTTGAGCAATCATGTGCGTGATTAAGGTCGCTCAAATGAAATAAGGTTGATGTTTAATTACAAAAAAAACTTCTTGAGCAGTTTGCCGCATGTCTATGCCGACCCTTACACTTAGGAAAAATCTTTAACAATAATATACTCACTGTTAAATATCAGCTGTTGCAACAGCTGTTGCATAACTTTAGTGCAAATAAATTAAGATCCTTTTATGTATTTTTCTACAGAATACACGTTATCAATTGAATGCAGTATTTTATGTTAAGTATAACGATGCGAGTGAAAAAGAGTGTTTACGAATATTTTAAGCAAAAAATAACGAAAATATTTTTTTTCTTGGACTCTGCGTAAAATATTCTATTATCACTGGATAGTGGTGAATATCTAATGTATGATATCAGGGCAGTAAAATTATCAACAAATTGGATGAGATGAATTGAGTAAGAGACAAGAAACAAATTGTTTTTCACAGAAAACCTTGCTTTATATGCCTAATTCTATCTATGTCCATTTAAAAGCCAACTTTACCAGAGTTGCAAAATATGACTGTGATAGCAGTGGCGCCCAGTCTATAAAGAAATATAGACACTGCATACGCTGTCCAAATTAGATTATTTTATGTACTTTACTTGGTAGTTCAAGGAATGCAGTCCCATGATTGTAGGCTCTGTAGCGGTCCTGAAGATGCCTCATGTAGAGGCGAAAAACGTGTCGAGGTTTGTTCTTCGCACTTGCGGATTTTACACATAAGAAATCATATATTCTCGGGTAAGAAGTTGTCTTACTTGGGTGCGGTTTGGCCTTCTTTTCTATGATTATTAGTAATATTTTACTATTGCTATCGTTGAAATTGTTGAACCGCGGGTGAGTAATGGGTATTTTTTTTAAATGTCTACCTATTACTATCTACTTCTCTAATAACCTTGTGCAACGTCTCTGATACTCGTAGTTAGCCAAGAGTTTTAGCAGGTAATCAATTTGTTCATAGTCAGCTAGTACGTATCCAAAGTGGCAACATAAATAATGTTCGTCCACGCAGTTTATATGTATTGTGGTAGTTACTATTATATGGTGCAGCGGTAGAGTGTTTGACTGTTACGTCGAATGCCATAGGTTCGATTCCCAACACCACTCTCTCCGCTACACTAATCAGCTAAAATAAATTGCTTGTATCAGGAGTGGGTCAGTACTTTAGTCAGTAGGTAATAATGATCAGAATTCGAACCCGAGATCGTTTAGAGGACTCTGGAATACTAAGATACCGATGTAAAAGTGACAGGCGTATTACAGGATCAGCAAGTGGAAAGATTTTGTTTTTACCGATCCCAATGAAAAGAGGTGTGATTTTGTAAAATTCTAAATACAAAATTAAATATTAAAAATGTAAAAGTTTATAATATGTTAACGTCTAACGTCTGAAAAGTTCTGGCTGAAGCTTGATTCAGGTATAGTATCGGATCTGGAATTGTACATCCCAGGAAATAGAGAAAATTGAATGAGATCAATTTTCCAGGGCGACGAAGCCGTGGGCATCATCTATATGTATTAAAAGCAAATATTTTGGTTCTGTTCACTGAATTTTCTCTATTCCTGATATCCCTAATAAATAACAGATAATATAGTTGAATAATTTTCGAGTCACATTTGAACCAATGGACACGTCCAATGTAATCCGGGCAACATTATTTGGGTCAGACAACATGAAGAGACAAATCAAATGTATTTGCTACACTATTGTTCCATTTTCCAGTTCCATTTTCGAATTGGATTCTAGAGTAATTTGAACTATGGTATTTATTAATTAGCTATTTGGTAACTAACAATACATTTGGGCAATATGTTCAACACAACATAAACATAAACTCACGCCTATATCCCTGAACGGGTAGGCAGAGGTTCTAGCTAGTAATAGTTAGCGAGTCTATTGCCATTAACCGGGCACTTGTAAACCTGCGATAAATACACACATAACTTTGAAAAGTCATTGGTGTGTGCCATGGTAAAACCTGGGATCGAACTCGAGACCTCGTCTCAGCAGTCCATTACCCACACCACTAGGCTACCGTGGTATATATGTTCAACTGTATAAATATTTTAAATATGCTTATTAACATTTCTATCGCGGAACTCAAATTTTAAACACTTTGCATTTTGCATTGTAATGTGGTCCAATTAAACAGGGTGTACTTTTAAGACGGTTCAGTAAGGAAGAAGGAGTATTTTAACCGTCATAGTTCCTTAAAGTAAAACGTTTTTAGGCGGAGGAACTACAGTTTTGGATACAAATATCACTTGGTCTAAAAAGTATTTTGATTACAATAAGAAGCAGAACTGTTTGACAATAAATAAAATATGAGTTGATTTTTCGGTTTTCAAATGTATGGCAAACGTTTCTGGCGAATATTTTTAGTACTCATAGTTCAAATGATCGTTTAGACTTGTTTGATCCTCTCGAGAAATAGAATCGATTGGGACAAACATTTTGATATGTAAGCATTTTTAACTATACAAGTTCTTAAAAGTCTATAACCTAAAAAATTCATAGTGCTATAACCTAACAATTTATTCTAGAATGTTATAACGTAACAAGGCTTAAAAGCTGCTAGACAGGTGGGGTATTGTGTGTGCGGTGGGGCCCTATTATTATGTCAGAAATATCGTTCACATCACTGATATTATTACCTCTTTGTTATAAGGACGTGTAATATTCCTATAATAAATTTGTAGTAACATTATAACCTGAACGAAACTACCTTATATATTCGTTGCATATAAAAATAAGTAGATAGTAATAATTTTATTGATTATTTTAGTTTTAATAATTTCGTAGCGATATTCTAATGATAAACGAGCTACATCGTAGACGTTCTACGGTGGCGTAGCGTATAGCAATCGTTTGTGACTTGTGTCTTGTTCTTGTGTCAAGCGCTACAAGGAATATCAAGGAATGAGAGTAATTAAGATAATGTTTTCATTTCACTTTCGCAGGAATGTTGATCGATACCAATCATTACTTTTAATTAATTGTGACTATTTAAATTGTATGATACATTGGATTTATGCATATAATAGAGAGAACGTAGTGAGAGCGGCTACACACAACCCTAAATCAGAGGCGATATCGGTTGCAGTGGGCTGCTACTAACTCTACACATGGCCCTGCTAGATGCCTGCAACCGACCGTGCAACAGACTGCTCATTGATGCAAGATGCCGCTGACACCTTCTAAACAGCAATAAATAGTAATTGTCTTGGCACTTACTACGGTGATACCTAACCAGAGACGAAAAAGGAAGTCTTGAGTTAAGAGCTGGTTGATAAAACGTTAAGAGACACTTAGAAGCAGCTGTTTTTAGAAACTTGATAAGAATAGATAATGAGTGTTTTGAAGTCAGCTAGCGTTGTCTCTTTGCCGATATCCTAATTAAAAACTTGCAAAAGCATTTTTAATGCCTCCCGCCTTAAGTCACGGTTGAAATAGTCTAATTATTTTAGCCTAGAAATATGGAACATATGTATTTGAAGAGATTTTCTCTTTTGTACATGCTTCTTGGTCCTTTTTTTCGCCATGTTTACGCGGATAAAAATCTATAGTGTAAGCACGTCGTATCGCCGAAACCGGCCGATTTCACTACACAAAGAAATGTAACTATACAATACAGTATGAGATACTGTTTGGCCTGTTTTAACCATCTAACACTAGGTATCCTGATTTCTGAGTATCTTTACTATGAAAGTAAAGTAAGATTAAAATAATATTACATTTAAGAGGTTATGAGATGAAGAGGAGGGCTCTTGGCTAATACAACAAGCGTATTGCATCAAACTAACATCTTGAATAATTTATAATGAACTCACACTTCAAAAATACCGAAATTGTTTCACCAATAAAATAGGAGTAGGGACGGCAGTACGAGTGTGATCTACGGTGACCACTTTCTATCAGGCGGGGGGTGGGCTTGTTTACCACCAAAAATAGAGCTGACTATTACTAACTGTACTCACCAATGAAGTCCAGATTGGGTTGAGACAATTTCGCTACTTTCATGGACCACGGCGGTGCGGGGAAGTAGTTGACAGGATTGATGTCATCCACGGGTTCTGAAAATAAAAATCAATTTAGAAGAAGTTGGGTAATTGTGGTGTTAAGGGATGTTTAGATGTAATTTGCAAGCCGCAGTTACGGAAATACTATAATATTAATAAATATAGATAGTATTACTGTGCCGCAGTCATCCAAGGACTAAAGGGACATATTATGTGTACCAGATTCATATTATATACATATTATTTCTATTTTTATAATCGTGAATACAGAGACACATATTCAAGTTTAAAAAGCCACAATTATTGTCAGATATATTTGTAGTTAAATATCTGTAATATTAATAACCATAACGGGTGACTACGGCTTTTTAAACTTGAGTATGTGTATCTCTGTACAATGATAATCGTGTATTATGGTATAGTATCGTATGATAGTATTGTCAACATGCTACAGAGGCATCTTACTAGAGTCTATCTATCGATTATCTTACAACTTCAGTAAAGTTGTTTAATCCATTGTTCAGTAAATCTTGTTTCATACTTTTTCAGCATCGTTATTGTCGTAGTTGGGTTTTAGTTTTTACTTTCTCTATATCTACGCCATAT
Organism: Pelosia muscerda; assembly: GCA_963691645.1. Classification (NCBI taxonomy): domain Eukaryota; kingdom Metazoa; phylum Arthropoda; class Insecta; order Lepidoptera; family Erebidae; genus Pelosia; species Pelosia muscerda. Next base: position 11,399,733 of record OY829098.1, on the reverse strand, counting down.
CTAGTATGTTGCATAAAATCGAAACCAATAACTAAACTTAGGTACTAAATATTACTATGGATAGAAACAATATTTTATAATAGTAATGTAGCACTAATAATAAGGAATTTGAAATGTGCAGAAAATAGTCCATTTTTTATTTTACTTAAAGCAGGCGGGATTCCAATCCTGAAAGAGCTAGGTAGCCTTTTTAATTCTGTCATACAGGATAACACCCAGGGCATGGAGCGGAAGTACGGCGGTACTGTTTTTCAAAAAAGGTGTCACCTTTTTTGAAGACTGTTGAAGTACTACAGGCCCATCTCACTCCTGAGTCATGTCTACAAGTTGTCCTTGAGACACAAATCATCTCGCGGGCAAGCTCAATGACTTCCAAGCAGAATAAGCTGGGTTTCGAAAAGGCTACAGCACCGTAGACCACATACATACAATTCGGCAGATTGTAGAAAAAACCCAAGAATGCTAGGCTATGTATGACGTTGGTGGACTACGAGAAAACCTTTGAATCCATCGAAACCTGGGCAATTCTAGATACCCTGCAGCGGTGCCGTGTCGATTGGCGATACATCGAAGTGCTGAAATGCTTATGTGACACTACCAGGATGTCCGTCCATCTCCAAGATCAAAACTGGAAGCCCATTAGCCTCCAGCGCGGAGTGAGGCAGGGGGATGTTATTTCACCCAAACTATTCACCAACGCATCGGACGACATCTTCGAGATTCTGGATTGGAGTGGGCAGGGTATAAACATAAGCGGTGAGCACTTCTCGCACCTTCGGTTCGCCTATGACATCGACAACCAGTCCTTGAGTGGAGACCGCGAGAAGGCAAACGGAATGTGGGACGCATTTGTTACAACAACATCATAATCATTTTTGACCCGGCAATTCGTATCAATGTGACTACAGTCGCATCCCACAATTTCCCACTCAGCTTTAGAGGCCCCTTCGTCTTGCAGGAAGCTATGCTTATACAATGTTATATTTCTTCTGCTGAGAAAAGTTGTCAGTTTCCTGAAGACGGTTACTGGGTCGGTAAGGGTTACACGGTTGTGAGTGACACTTCTTGTGTCGCAAGCGTTTACAGGCAATCGATAAACACTTACAATCAGGTGGGCTGGTCACCTATTTGATGTCGTAATAGGTTTACTTTCCTGTATCCTTTTCAATTTATTTAGGTATAGCGTATTCGAGTCCTTTGTCACTTATGATACAAATCCCACTAATATTAGAAATGTACGTGAAGATGTTTGGATGTGTGTTATCCAACTACGTCTAAACGAATCTAAGTAAAATTTAAAATTTAATCTCTAGAGATATGAAGCCATATATTATAATCTAAAAAAACAGTTAAGTTATAGGTAACTACTCCCAGATCAAGTCTCAAAGGTTGACGGAACAGGATAAACAACTGCTAGTATACGTATATATAATCAAGTGGGCTAACTCGTAGGAAACATGCACGAAATCGTTGCATATAAATATTATAAGGTAACAGTAAACTTTTTCGGTATGGTTTAGGTGGATATTCCATCGTTTTCATGTCTGATAATAAATTATTATGGTTGAAATTTGCACGGGCAAAAATGGTCGGTAGCCACTATTTTATTTTTTATAAAATTGATGCATAATTTTGTTTATAATATATAATGGTATTACTATTGTATTTATCAAAGAACAACTTTGTTATTCGTTCTAGGTTAACCTTGTATCGCGAGGATTTATATTTATATAGTTAGATATGGTTTTCACTAAGGAGTGTCCATTACAGTTTTACAGGGGGCAGCTTACTTTTTGACCTCAGGGTTCGTTCTTCTATTCCTTCTAACAGTTTGGTTAGTTTTGGATTTTATGGGACTAAATTTTATGTTCTTTATATAAAAAAGTTGTCGTTGGAATCCCTTAGTATAGCGAAGGCCTGCCCCAGATCCTCGTCCATCTGGCTGATGGTAGCTTACGTGGGCCTTCCATTAAATTTGTGGCTATAATAACTGTGCTAAATAACATACAAACTTTTTTTTAAATTATTTATTCACTATAGTTTGTTAACAAGGATATGAACTTTATCAAAGTAATAACATGCGCATTTCAGACACAAGCGACAGTTCAACCCTGGTTCCCAAGATAAGATTTAACTTGTATTATGGGTACCAGGGCCTTTACATAATGTTAACTTGTTATAGTGGAGCTAAGTCAGTGAATTACTAATACCTTAGTAAAACTTGAGGCAGGTCCATAATAATACCGTCCTCGGTATCAAGAATTTGAATTGAAATTGAAAGAAAATTCTCTTATAGACTGTAAGATAGTGACATAAATTTCCACGTCGTTTGTTATAGGATGGTAATTTCACAAGGGTATAATTAGGTCATGACAAAAAGGATTTGCACCCGCTTGGGCAGCTGGAACAAGCGCTTTGACCACCGTTACCTTTTCGCCATGAGGTAATTATACCCCCTCATCCTGTAACAAATGACCTGGAAATTTGTGTCATTACCTTATGGTCTATATATACGATACGATATTGCTGCTCGTATGTTGTTTTAATAAAGAATTAGGTGCTTGTATATTTAGTAGATCTCCCACTGACCACGTCCAGCGAATAGCGGCCGAGTTGGCTATTACGTAGGAAAGGATATTAAGGCTGGTTGTTTACGTGGGCCTGAACTACTTTCATCTATATACTAGGTATCTACTTAGTAACGTCTTTAAGTCAAGTGTTTTCCCAAGCACGTATTAGAATTAATGAAAGTGGTTCTAACGGGCTGCTATCATTTATTGTGATACTCTCGAAGTATATAAATAGTATGTCTGTTAGATATTTATTTAGTTTTATGGAAAGAAATGGATTTATAGCATTGATATTATATTTACGCTGACGTTACATCCTCAAGATTTAATATTTACTATGTAACATCAAATTATAAGATTCAAATTGGTTCTACATCCATCGACAGCAGCGCCATCCCGTGTAACTTTATCCTTTTTTATGAGCGGGGGTCGTGACATCTTGCATTTCATAAAAGTATAGCATATCATAACATAAACTCACGCATATATCCCCGAAGGGGTAGACAGAGGTGCTAGCATCCACATTTACCCAGTTTATGTTTAGGTCCCAATGTTGCGGTGGCGGTGGCGGTGGCGAGCCTATTGCAATTAACCGGGCGCTTATAAACCTGCGATAAATACACACATAACTTCGAAAAACATCGAAAAGTCGTTGGTGTGTGCCATGGTAAACCCTGGGATCGAACTCGAGACCTCATATCAACAGTCCATCACCCATACCACTATAATTTTAATTATTTGTTGTTTTTTTTGTTGAAAATGTTACTTTATCATATTAAGGATTAGGTGTGACTTTTTGATACGATATTCGACAAGAGTAATTGTAGCTCCTAATTGAGTTCCTTGAAAGACAAAGAAGAGATCTTAGGTCTGATTATGAATGAGGAGATTTCTAAACATTGGGGTTGACTAAAAAGTTGAAAGAAGCCACTTTAAAGAATACTTTAACCCCCGAGAACTTCACATTATCGACTGCGCAAAGTTTATTTAAAAAAATTCTATTATCATTCTTCTTAATTCTTAATTCTTTATTGCACACACAAAGTACAGAGATTATTTACATACATTTGCAAGAATCATGTACAAAGGCGAGCTTAACTCACAATGAGTTCTCTACCAGCAAACCTTTGAGTTTTAGAGGAGTATGTATCGTAATGAAGGCAGTCTGAAGTGTACATCATTCAGAAAGTGATAAAAACAACATCGGGATAAACAGCTCGAAAGAGCTCAGAACCAACACTTGGGTTGGGAATTGCCGGTCTCAGCAATCTGGATATGCCAGGAGTACCAAATCGGGTGGGCAGAAGCCGAGGTACACATCCAATCAAAGGTACTCGACACAGCATGGTCGGAAGCACCAGCTGCGAACCGAGTCCCGGAAAATGTACTACAGAACTTGAAGGAACCAATAGAGGTAAGGGTTCATACTGGTAGATTACGCCACTATATTAGCTCCTGGCAAGCCATAACCAGGGACCCTAGAGTCCTGAGCTATGTTAAAGCTTTAAAGATTACTTTTGAAGATTACTTTTTAAAATTTCGTTAGCAAACAGGTCGCTTAAACAATACAACGTATTTAAAAAAAATGGTGGTATTTATGTACCACATCAATATAAATATGTTCGATAGCAATATTCCGAATATTCTTGAGGTTTTAGTTAATGAATATCATTTAGGCGCAAATTATTCAACGCTCATCACCGGTCGTTCTGCACTTGCATTAATAATGTATAAGTCAAGACGACCGAATTATATGATTTATGAAAGGAGTGTTTACATAGGATCCTAATCTTGTATTAGATCACTTTTCAAATTATTACTCAAATGAGAAACAAACCTTGGCCTCTCTCCACAAAAAATTAGTAGTTTGCTCGTATTGTCAACTGTTACTGCACAATGTATGCAGACGCTATCGCTTATACATTTGTCTAGTTATTAGTATAAATGACCTAATCAAAACTTCAGTTCCAAACAGATCGGCGGCGCCTCATTTAATTATGTATAACACTTTTCTGTAATAGAGAGCGAATCTTTCCATCCAAAACATTGTCTGCGTATATTGAAGTTTCCAGGAGTTATAGGAGTTTACCACTAACTGATAAACTCATTCCACTACCAAGAAACCAATCTATAATGCTAGTGCCGATGGATTAAAAACGTGTTGACTGAAAGTGGTATTGATACAGAGGTTTTTACGGCTCATAACACCCGCCACGTCTCAATCTCTGCGGCTTGTCGTAAGAGGATTACAGTAGACATAATCAATCAAAAGAGCCGCAGGTTGATCAGGGAACTCTTTAATCTTCGTCATTTGATAATCATCCGATTACAGGGGACGAAGACAACGCATTGGCAGAGGCGATTTATAACTGTTAATTGGAGGTTTATTAAACAAGTGACTGTAAAATATAGTTTTAAGTATTAATTTACGTTATAGTATTACTAAGTGAGTGACTGACTGCGAGTGACGAGAAATCAACAGAACAGCAACTTACAAACATTAATTTGAGTTACTTATAATACAAAATGAGAAAAAAAAATAAGAAAAAAAAATTAGAAGGCTAATGCGATAGCTCCGCTCCCGCATTAGCCTTCTAACCTAACCTATCTAAGTCGGGGCGCGCAATATTCGACTAGGTACAGTTAAATTAGTAATTTCAACATTGCCAGACTAATTACTTAAATTGAAATAATCATTCCAATTTGGACTAGAATATCTGACATGCCCGTTAAAAAATAATCATTATAATACCTACATAATATTACATAATGGTCACATTATGCAGATAAATATATTGTTATTTGCCTACTCTATAAGTATGTACGCAATAAATGTTAATATGATTTCATTCTATCGTGTTCTCTTAGTTAAAACCCTTACCATTCTCGTTTGAATGAAAGTGCTAAACATCTACATAGTTAATATTATATCTAAGGATGTAACGTCGTTAGTATAATTGATAGTTAAACGAACTAACTTGTAAGTGAAGTTCAACCATAATTATACGAGACGTTACATCCGAAGAGATTTAAAGTCCCTCCCGAGCCCATAAACTAAAGCCCATCAAACAATTCATCAAACGAGAGTAGTGTCTCCAAAATAAATAAAGTTACACAGAGATGGCGCAATTATGTTTTCTTTAATTTCTTCTTGTTATTCTTCTTCTCCTTCCTGTTGATAAACGGTTAGAAATTGTTCAAATAAAGATGAATCAGTTGTCTCTTCATCAAAATCACATAAATCTTCCTCTCTTGTATTTAATTGGACATTTTAGCAAGAGACACCTTGGCAATTGGTACACGCTGGAGAACACTGCAACCCTACTTTTTAACAGCCACATTTGGCACTACAACCTTTCTTGCAATTGCAAAAAATAGTCTTAAGAAGTTTTTCTGGAACAGGGGGCAGTAAAGTTCGAATCGGTTCCAAATTATTATTTATCAATTTCCAACCCCAGTCTTCAGGGTTCAGTTCATTGCCTTGCCATGTCTGAACTTGATAGAATACTCGAAACAAATGTTGAGTAGCAGATGCCGATGTTGGAGGAAGACAAGATAGCTGTACTTGCTTTTTGATTCGTGTATTTTTTACTAATGTCAAATATCTGTACGTATCTATGCAATCAATTTTTTTTGAAGCTCCATAAACCGCAAGAAGAAACCGAATTCCTTTAGTAATTAGTATTTGAGGTGAAGAACTAATTTCTGTAAATACTTTTGCGCAGTCAATCAAAAAAAAATTGATTGCATAGATACGTACAGATATTTAACATTAGTAAAAAATACACGAAACAAAAAGCAAGTACAGCTATCTTGTCTTCCTCCAACATCGGCATCTGCTACTCAACATTTGTTTCGAGTATTCTATCAAGTTCAGACATGGCAAGGCAATGAACTGAACCCTGAAAACTGGGGTTGGAAATTGATAAATAATACTTTGGAACCGATTCGAACTTTACTGCCCCCTGCTCCAGAAAAACTTCTTAACACTATTTTTTGCAATTGCAAGAAAGGTTGTAGTGCCAAATGTGGCTGTAAAAAAGTAAGGTTGCAGTGTTCTCCAGCGTGTACCAATTGCCAAGGTGTCTCTTGCTAAAATGTTCAATTAAATACAAGAGAGGAAGATTTATGTGATTTTGATGAAGAGACAACTGATTCATCTTCATTTGAACAATTTCTAACCGTTTATCAACAGGAAGGAGAAGAAGAATAACAAGAAGAAATCGAAGAGAACATGATTGTTGAAGTTGAATATGAAGAGTAAGAGTCAGATTAAAGTAATGAAAAAAAGTTAGAACGACAGTTAAACTCAGTAACCCATATCAATAATCTTCATACTATTAAATAATTATTGTTCCTGAAAATAACGTCATAAAGGTTCGTGGAATAGGCCTACCGGGGATACCACGTTAAAAAAAACGCACCGAGTACACTACCTCACAGGTGGTGTGGAAATGTGTCCATATTATGTAGAACGTGATTCTTACAAGCGCAATATCTGGGAAATAGTGGGTCTTAGAGAAAATTCAAAGGGATCATTTTTATAGAAAATTTTAAGATCTACAACTTTCTCGAAGGTACTTTTTCGATAAAACTTACCGTTTTCGAGAAAAATCCAAAAGACCCAAAATTTTGACCTTGGGCCCCGAATAAGTCTCTAAGCTCACATGGGATTGATGGGGACTTTTGACACTTTATTCCTTGTGGTAAACCTAAGGTCTCTACGAAAATTTGGCTCTGTCGGAATTTTCTTTATTTGATCACTATTTTTATGTCTAAAATGACCGGACTATTAACCATCAATTATAAATGGAAAAACATTGTGAAGTTTACTCAATCAAGATTTAACAAAAAGAAACAACAGAGGACGAAACAGTTAACAATTTGGATGAGAATTTACACAAATAAAGAGAATTTACTGGAATATAATAATATTATAGTTCTTAAAAATCAATAGCAGATGCAATTCAGTACATTGAACATTTTTAAAAACAAAAATTGAGTGCAACATTATCGATATTGTAGCCGAAAATGTTTATTTTTATTTTAGTCTGTATGTATCGTAAGATCAAATCATTTCGTTTTATAAGAAAAACGTTGGTACAAGGGTTGAACGACAAAAAAGATCATCACGCTACGTAATATGTAACAATCTTAGAATGTCACAGTTTACCAGTGTTCCACATATAAATATTAATTCAAATATACATTATCCAACATAGACCATCAAATAATTGTACTTACAGCGTGCGTTCATTTATGCCATTAATTTTTATTTAAATGGATTTGTATATTCATATTTGTGGTATGTAGGTGCACCCATAAATATTTGAAAAACACATTAACTCATAATATATCTATGTAGAATAATATTAAAACATTGAATCTTAATTTAAAACACCCTTAATTATGTAAATTAACTAAAGAACCAATAAAATAATAAGAAAATAACAATATTTTATCATAATATACTTAAATAGGCAGTTGTAGTAGATCAACGGTATGCGTGGCTCACTTAGTGCCTACCCGCACAGGCCCAGTGAACAATAATTTAATTGAATTTCTATGCAAAACCATGATATGGGATAGCTGCTAGATTAATGACGTTAAAATTTTTAATAGCGGACTGCTAATCTGCATTCATTTTATACCTATTTATGAAGCTATTCAAGATTTTTCATTTTTTTCTACAAAGACAATGTCTAATGAGATAATTATATGGGTAACGTAATGAAAGTCTAAAACATTTAGTATGCTTAATATTTCAAATCGAAGTAGATCGAATGCTATTTTTTTTCGTGCGCAAAATTCCATCGGATACCACCTCCACCGGAGCCGGTGAAAGTGCTTATGTCGGACTCGAACCGGCTAAAACGCACGCCGTCTTCGGTTGCCGAAGGTAAGATTGTAGATAACATATCCCTCGCACCTCGACCCAGGGCCACTACAGGGCCCCTTCGGGTGTGAGTACCACGTTGTCCCCATCTAGCCCCCGGATATGGGGAGGGGTGCATCACACCACCCCCGCGGCCTGCTTCTTCTAGAATGACAGGCGGCTTATATTATTAGATGATATCCACAGCGTCTCAAGAGACGTTGACCAATAAAACCTTTCTTCTTCTTCTGTCTTTTGCAACGCTTTGATCAATGGGTCTCAGTACGCCGTCAGGATGCCGTCGAAGTATAATACTTATTCACTTTTGAATTTTTGCGTTGCATGATATATGGTAAGTCAAACCCGGGTATTAACGCGATCGTATGGTCTATACTTAATCTACTACACATTTGATGATGATGATGATTATATAGGTACTATTCGACAACCTCCGTGGCATGGCGGTAGTGAACACGACTGCTACGTAGGAGGCGTGTGCTCAATTCCTGCTCAGTACGAATATTTGTGTGCATGACTAAAATAAAATGAATTTGCATTGGCCTGGATGTTTCTATGAATAATATGTATATATTTACAAAAATAAAGTATCTAAGTACGTTTGTCCGCATTTTAGAACCCATAACACAAGCTAGTTAAACTATGCTTACCATGGGTGTAAGTCATGTTATGTAGATTGTGATAGAATATTTATTATTATTCCTCTTTATTCATACCTATAAATTACATTTCTAAATACATATACAAAAACATATCTTTAAAAATATAAAAAATATGTAGTAGTAGGCCACCGGTATCGGGTACAGGGACCAAGCTACCGGTGGTAAACTATTATTATATTATATCTTGTTTCTTATGAAAGTTGAATCAGTACTCAACTCGTGGTGCTGTCATCGAAGCGACAATCACCTTGATGGGTTTAGCTTATATGTATGCTACAGATAGTAGACTCCACAAAATTTCAAATTCTTTTCAGGGTAATTGTATACGCTTTTTTAATAAGCTCCCCTATGAAATTAGAGATTTGCCCATCAATAAGTTTAAAAATTTAGTAAAAATAAGTTATGTCAAAAAGCTTACTATAAAATCCAGGATTATTTGGATGATAAACAAGCCTGGAAATGAGCTGTTCACTCCACTTGCTACTCAGCTACTTGTCTACTCTTCTGTAGCCTGTTTAACGACAGTGATAAATCATACAATTGGCCACGACGAACCTAAACTTACGGAAGTAATATAATGATCCGTAAATGAAGCATTATTTTTTGATGTTTCGTCACACCCGAAGTTTCGTATGTGCATTTCTCATACTTTAAATTCGGCGAGTAAAGTTTCGAATTATCAGAAGCCTTCAATGCCTTCGAAGCCGGGAGAAGAGGTATTGAAGTTTACATATGACTCAGAGTATCAAATAATATCTGAAATCTCTTTGAGCAAGCCTCAAAAACTCTCATCTCTTAAATAACCCCCCGGAGGTTAATTTGCAAAAATATTTGAGAGCTTTTCTTTACTTTTCAAGTAGCGGGAAAAACAGAAAACAATTTTCAAAGTGTAGGCTCATATATTGGTGGTCTTTAGGGGCTAATTTTCAGGAAAGATTGTGTATACTTATATACATCCTTCGTTTTTCGTCAGTCTCGTACGAGTGAGTGAAACTTTATGTAAAGATATGTAACTTTTCAACGAAAGAGGTAACCATTTTACATAAAGTTTCACTCCCTAATTAATCCCCTTAGACGTAGTATTTAGAAGTATTTATGTGCTTTCTTATTGTTCAACTTCTTTAACGACTTTTTTTAGATTCGATAGTTTGGTTCTACAATATTGACCGAGTGATTAAAGCCAAAGTGTTCAAGTCTAGAGGGCGCATTACCTAACTCATATGGCACACGTGTTCTTTGATGAGACTACTATTGTCGAGAGGGTTTTTGTTAAGAGTAAAATAGGGGCAGAGGGGGAACGCGGGGAGGAAAGAAAAAATGGTTTCTCAGAAGGTTTTCTGTGAACAGAACTACTAGCTGGTATAATAGTTTTTATCGAGTTTATATTTCTAAATAGATAGATAGGTAGTTTGTATATATGTTAACCTACATGTGTGTATATAACTAGTTGTAAACGGTATGCTTTAATGATAGGGTTTCAGGTTCAGCTGTACGTTTAAGTTAATTGGTTGGTTAATTAACTGGTCGTGACTGATCCAATCATTTTAGAATGTAATACAGCCTTGATACGACATGTATCCTCGAATGGGTATTGACGAAATTATACCAGTTATATTTTTATTGATTCTGAAATAATTCTCACTGAGAGTAAAAGCTTTTATAACCGTATCCATAACGCTTTAAATTTATACCCTTCTTATCTTGTACAAAAATACCATTGTTACTATCGTGACAATTTCACTAAGCTTATTAGGAAAATATTTATATCAAAAAAGCTTCATTAGGGAAATATTCTTAACTGCTCAGAAATTCCTAAGATTAATTTAAATAATTCGGCTTAGGGACTTGGCTTGCGATTTGAATGTAAATTCACTTTGAATTGGAATAAAACAGTGGTTCAAGATATTTAGAGACGATAAAAGTATTTTTTGGAATATTGTAATATTTTATATGTATGTGGTGGCTGTTGCGGTAAGCCACAACCAATCATAGCGCACGAGACACTTTTGCTGAGCAAATGTTAAGTATGAGAATGTACCATTTCCTTTTATTCAGTTCTTTACTACTTGCCATATAATCTTCTTTATTTTTTTACCCATTTTCTTCAAAACTTTGTGTTCTTCTTAAATTGTTAATAATATGAAATCAGTTGAGAATATTGTCGTCAAAGTCAATCATAAATCATCATCATTAGGAATTGGCTGACATCTACATGTTAAAATTAAATCTCCGTTTCTTTTTACTACTCCTACTACTACTAACTTGACAATGTATGCCAATTCCATTTATCTATTTTTGGTTTTCTTATTCATAGTGTTTGAATAATTTACTAGAGTTATTAAAAATAAAATTAAAGAAATTGTACAGTAAATTGGAATTGCTTAGTAAATTCAACGACTCTCACTATCCTTCGCAGGTGGAGCTGCAGGCAACCACTAGATGTTCATTGATAAAAATGTGGCATAAATAGTAAATCATAATTGTATAATAACAATAAAAATATTAATATAGGAACTCCTAAGTGAAATGTAATACTTAAAATCAATCATCAAACTTAATCCGTACGGTGTTCTAGTAAGTAATTACATGAAAATAGAATATTCTACTAATGAGTTGCACAATACCAAACGCAGCTTTTTATTTAAAAGAGCCAATCTTCTAGTACTGTACCATACTCTACTTGTTTAGTCGAATATTTTATTTTATTTTATTTTATTTTATTTTATTCTTTCAGAAAAACTTACAGCTAGAACACAATTTAGGTACAATTGTAATATAAAATGGCCAATTACAAGTTTTCGCATTTGGTAATTATATTATATACAAGACGGTAGATATCATTGAAATAGTTAGGTACGGTATATTACATACTAGGTATATTACATACTAGCTATATTACCGATTATTAGAATATAGAAAAGGACACACATAATATGGTATGTTTGGTCGCGATAACCAACATTCACGCGGGCGGAGCCGCGGGCAACAGCTAGTATTACATATATGAAATGTCACATTTATACAAAATGTAAAAGAAAAGCACAAGTTCATTATTTTGATGTTCGTACTACACCCTGTCAAAAAATGTTTTACTCAATTTGACTTTAAGTTGATGAGTGCTCGTGAAAAATAGATCTAGGTCGTACTCATGGCATAGTGCATTGTACGCTCGACACACCCTTATTAGGTAGGAATTTTGTCTGTAGGTGCAGGTTGTTATAGGCACATATAGTAGCCTTGGTTTCCTCAGACGCACAGATGACCCGCACAATCCAATTTTGCTTAACAATTCAGAACAGTCAATAGAGTGATCTACCAGTTTGAACAGAAGAGTCAAATCAGCTATATTTCTACGTTCATATAATGGGAGAATGTGAAATTGCCTACATCTGCTCAAATAATCGGGTAAATAGGTACATGACCTGAATTGGACATAACGTAAAAATTTTCTTTGGATTGCTTCCAGTCTATCAATGTAAACATCATAGACAGGACTCCATACCTGCGAGCAATATTCAAGGTGACTGCGAACAAAAGCACAATAAAGTATTTTAATTGTTTTAATATTCCTGAAGTCAACCGAGATTCTACAAATAAATCCTAAAGCTTTAGCGGCCTTTTTGATAATACTTTCGACGTGGTCATCGAATATTAATTTCGAGTCAAAAACTACACCCAAATCCCTAATGACGTTTACTCTCGTTAGAGGGGTGTTGGCCAGGGTATAGTTGAAATAAATAGGGCTCGGTTTACGCGTGAAGGTACACAGGTAACATTTAGGAATATTCAGGTCCAATTTGTTAATTATGCAGTAATTATAAAAGTGGTTAAGGTCAGTTTGTAAATTATAAGCATCTTCTAGATTTCGAATTTGTGACATAATCTTCATGTCATCTGCAAATAAGAGAATTTTAGAGTAGCTGAAGCATGAAGATATGTCATTAACAAAAATATTAAATAATAAAGGTCCCAGCAAAGAGCCTTGCGGAATTCCCGAGGGGATACTCCTGGCCCGAGAAGAATACCCATTAAGGACCACTGTTTGACACCTGTTCTCGACATAAGATGAAAACCACCTGTATAGATTACCTCGAATCCCGATCCTTCGAATTTTGCGGAGTAGCAACGTATGATCCAGGCGGTCGAAGCACTTGCTAAAATCGGTATAAACAGTATCTACCTGACTGGGTTCTGACATTGACTCTGTCAAGAAGTCACTACATAGTAGAAGGTTGGTAGTACATGAACGCCCTTTCATGAACCCGTGTTGTTGTTCACTAATATGAGGTCTTAGAGAAGCGTAAAGCTGCGTGTGCACAACTTTCTCCAACATTTTAGCAAACAAGCACAGTTTGGATATGGGCCTATAATTCTCGACAGAGTCTCGCGGGCCCTTCTTATAAATTGGTGTTATAAATGCGGTCTTCCAGATCTCTGGCACCGAACCCTCGCTTAAGGATCGCTTAAATAAAATTGTGAGTGGGGTGGCAAGGCTTTTGGCGCAACTTGATATAAGCACAGGTGGTATATCGTCAGGACCCGCAGATTTATTTAAATTAATTCCCTTGAGTAATTTAAGGACATCTTCCTCGCGTACTTCAATAGATGCTAAGTCAGTCAACGTTTCACTATTATTCTCAGTTTGTTCAGAGCACGATACAGGAGGGCGTTGATCAACCGGATGTCCCAAAAAATTAGCGTGAAAGTAGTCGCTAAACATATCGCAAACGTCACGGCCGTCAGTGGCAGAACGCCGACCGTACCTTAATTGCGAAGGGTAGGTATTAGTTTGCCTTTTTGACTTCACATACGACCAAAAAGCCTGAGGTGATTTAGTTATACCTTCCTCTATTTTAGTAATATACTGATTATGCATCTCAGCTTCCACCTCCTTGGCACGTTGACGGAGAAGAATAAAAGAATTGTAGTCCGATGTATTCCCGTACCTTTTATATTTTTTATGGAATTTAGCTTTTTCGCGCAATATCTTAATAAGGGGTTTCTTATACCATAAAGGGTATTTAGTGGAAGGGGTAGAAGTTTTTGATGGGATAAGGCTTGATCTAAGTTCCTTAATCACACCATAAAAAAAGAGAGTAGCATCCTCAACCGTTCCCTTGCTTAGTTCCTGGTCCCAGGAAACACGATCAAGTGCACTATTATAAGAGTCGTAATCACCCGCATGGTATAGATACTTTGTGTGTGGTTGAATAGGTAAGGTGGGCGGCTCATCAAGGTCCACCGATACACAGATAGCTACATGATGAGAGTTTTGTGCTACTAATTGGTCCGTGCAAGACGAGACCGAGATATGATAGTTCGATAATATTAAATCTAGTATCCTGTTGTTAGAATTTACATAACTATTATATTGCAGTAAATTGCATACACTCAAAGTATCAAAAAAGTTCTCTTGAATTTGGCCGACAATGTTGGTGGGCATGAGTGAACCACCCTCATCTTTAGGCAACCAAATTATATGGGGTAAATTAAAGTCACCAAGTATTAAATATTTATCCGCGGCGTGTGCTTGAACCACGTCTAAAAGATTATTATGGAAGTTAGTTAGTTGAACTGCTGCTGAATTACCTTGACCCTCAGTGCATATATAAACTACACATATATGCAATTTGTATAGAACACTCGGCCGTCTCTTACGTAATGTGAGTGTTATCCACAAATCCTCGGCGGAGGAAACCCAATCACTGCGTACCTCGGCCACAAGTTCCCGTCGCACCGCGATCAGAACACCCCCACCGTATATTTGGTCCGTGGCAGCGTAGTTTCTATCCCGCCGCCAAACAAGGTAGCGGTTATCAAAAAGTTCACTACTCTCGATATTTGCTGGGAGCCAAGTCTCAGTCAAACAAACTATATCATAAGCATTCAAGCACAGATTTCTATAAAATAAAAGTGTCTTTGTTCGCAGGCCCTGAACATTCTGATAGTAGACACTAATAGCCATTGCAAATATATAAGGTAGTTAGCAAAAAAGTGACCACAAGGTAAAAGTAATACGAACATCTTATAGAAACAAATAACAAATAGTCAATAATATAGAAGTTGGGTGCTGGTGTGTAAGCCAGACAAAATGCGAACTTAGTGCAATGCGCGCAAAGATTAGATTTTAACGAGTAGCGACATGCATTAAGCGATAAGCCAGTAGGAGAACAAAGGATGCGGTATGCGCACAAAAAATAAGTGCCTGCGTATCTCAACCTTTTTCCATTAGTAATAAAATATTGGGAGATATAACAATGAGTAAAGTTATTTAGCGTAAATATTTTCGTAAATCCTGCTCCGATCGTATGTGGTAAGTTGGCGACGTAGCATTCTTCTTTATCAGTATTTTGCATCCGACGACCCAGACGTAAGAAAAACCCAATTCCTTCGCAAGTGATTTAGTCTTATTGAGCAGCAACTTGTTCTCCAACGTCAGGTGGTCATTGATGTAGATGGTACTATCCCCTACCAAGCCCAATCTGCTAGTGTTAAGCGATTGCTTAAACTTTCTGGCTGATGCGATAAAGTTATTTTTTAGGTAATTGTTATGAATGGAGCAGATGATGTGTTTAGTCTGATCCCTGCTTCGCATTGGCACTCGAGCAATATAGTTTATTTGGTCCCTTGGTATGGTGCACCCGATTGTGTTTCCGATCTTAGTTATTATCTCGTAAAGATCTTCCGAGTTATTAGCAGGAACACCCTTGATCTCGATGTTGTTAAGCCTTGCTCGCTGCTCGCTCTCTCGTCTAAATTCTTCTAACTTGGTACATCGATCCCGTAGTACAGAAACCTCATCTTGAGTTTTCTTTAACTCAGTGACTTCGTGCTCCATATCGACAATTTTGCCCGAGAGGGATTCTACCGCGTTGTCCATAAATTCAACCGCTGCCTTTAAGCCTGAAAATTCTGACCTCATCGCCTTGAGTTCCACCAGTTCGAGTTGTATGGCCTTGACGTTCTCTATCAAAGTCGGCAGGTCATCCATACGTGCTGAGAGTCTTTTCAGTTCCTCGAGCACGAGCTGCATATCACCCGCCCCGACATTTAGCTTAGTGCGCGGACTAGAGGCAGCAATAGTTTTACACTTGCTGCATTTCCATGTCAACTTGCGGTCGCCCAGCTTCCTCCAACCAGCCTCTGAGATCCCAGCGCAAGGATAGTCGAACTCCCCCATACAAACAGAACACTTGGCACCATCTCGAGATTCTACACCACACCCCGTGCACGTAAACATTTTAAGTAAAGCGTATGCAACTTTGCCGCAGAAAACTTTGAGAACCACAAGCCACACTGCTGTTAGACTCGTAAAGTAAACGCAAGCGAGTAGGTACGTGTGAGCAATACACTGTCTACCGACTGACTGACGATATACTGACGATATATCACAAATTAGTCAAGTATTCTTTTACAAAACAAATGACTGGAGTAAAATCTACTCTTAAGTGTAGGAATTTACTTTAGGTGCCTACTTAAAGGCCCTAAGCTATCCCTCATCCGATTAGGAGAGTTTGAAATTTGTTTCGTACTTCACCAAGCACTTGTGGAAGTAGGTTACTGCCTACTTTTCTGAAGAGTCTGGTGTAAATTTCTTTTCTTGTTTAACTTTAATTGCGTCATCACAAACATAAAGAATAGGGCAAAACACTACGTATTTATATTAGTCTATAGTAAACCAGAGTAGTAGATATTAAAACAGAGATAGCATGGGCTACCAATTGTTACACATTTTCCTTAAGGCACAAGGAAGATTCTAATGAAAAGAAACAATCGTTAATAAAATCACTTAAGTTGTGTCAAAAGAGCGAATGAAAAGCTATCCCCAGCTGTCAAACATTTGACGTCAGCCAAAATAAAACAAGTAGCATTATTTTTAGTTTGCCTTCTACGCATGTTCAAAATAAGGGATGAAGAGAATTTGAGTTCACTTGAAATAGGTACATTTTGTTTTATTAGTTTTTTATTAGACTGCAGTTTTAAACTCTTGACTTTTATTATTAATATCTAACTCAAAAATAACAATACATATCTGTACAATTTTTTTGTCATAACTGTTATGTATTATAATACTGACTTCGTTCACAGTTTATTCCTTTCATTGTTTTCATTTCAAACAACCCGCAATGAGATGAGAATGAGATCCTTTTGATCTATAACATAAAGCTGCCACAGAATAAGTAGCAGTGTCCCCGAGACCACGAATACGGAATATAAAGATAAGAGAAATTTGTTTCTTTGTGATATTTGTATATGTGTACTTAGTGGTGGTGTAATTGAATACTAATAACACGAGGCTTACTCAAAAGTTCAATGGAGTCCAAGTCGATCTCTCTTGGGTTTGGGGATCATCTGGTAGTCGTTCCCGGAAAAGCGAATACACCAATTAAGAGTAAACTTTGGACTCGACTGGGAGATCACTAGGGAATAAAAAACTGAAAAAAGAGATAAGAAGATGATGATGATGATCCATTAAATGATCATGTTGGTGGTCAATATTAGAATAGGAATAAAGAACTTTTTTAGATTTGAAGTAAAATATATTAATAATGTTCCAAATTATATATAAAGAACTATTCTTTAAGCCTTAGAATATTAAGCCTTATAATACGAGTAAATTCACTATACCAGTAAGCCAAAGGTTAGTCAAAGGAAAATAATCTAAGTACAAAATGATACTATCAAAGCATACCATTACATTCTCTCACTAAGATATCAGGCACAATCCTAAATACAGGCACATGTGTGTGTGTGTGTGTGCGTGTGTGCGCACGTGTGTGTGTGAGTGTGTGTGTGTGTGTGTGTGTGTGATATTGATATTACAAATTGCTTTATTGACCTCCTCTTGACCTGTTGCAATAATAAACCACTGCAGTATTTTGTAAAGTTTTATGAAAAGGAAAAATGCCTGGTTAGGGCAGTTAAGGCTCTGCTGTGATGAATTGGTCAACTGATTCATTCATATAATGAATTTAATGAAATGCTATATATACATTTCCCAATTGAAATCTAGCATACTTTCTCCGAATTTAATGTGAATTGATAAATAAATCTAACTTATAATAACAAATATTAAAACATTCTTTTTCAGGCGTTTTGTTAAGCAAATTCAAAGTGTATAAATAATATTTAATTTATATAAGACCCGTACTCCAAAATTATACTAAACCCTGAATCTCGATTTTTAATTAGAGCTGTGGACAGACCGTAGGTATAGGTATTATCGAGACGATAGTTAAGTCTAACGTCATTAATTAAGACCATACGTGAAATCCATCGTCAAACTCGTTAAGACTTTTGAGCACATACTCCCCTCACCGGCAGACCTGGTACGCTTGGTGATTGGCATATAAGGATGAGGGATAAGGCACTTCGATAAAAAACCGAATTTCGCTCGGTTCTTTGTCTTCACCTTAGTATTACTTTAGATTGCATGATGACTCGCTAGTTCTGTATCCGATTATCTTATTCCTTTAGTCTGAAGCCAATCTATAAACTGTGGATGATGTTGCAGTAAGAATTTTCAATATTTAGTGCTAAAACTTACCAGAGTATTCAATTCCGAAGAGCTTCCAGGAGCCTCTCTTGGTGATCATGATCACTTGCGGGCAAACGTTGCGATGTGCCAGATGATAGGTGTAATGCAAAATGCCGAGAGCTTCAACGATCTGCACAACAAAAAAAAATACATTGGTTCAGGCGGGAGCATAATTAGGTGTCGTGGCGTGTCGTAACACGCTAGGAGAATACTGACCGACGATATAATCCGACTTACAAATATGTCCCTAACTGCACTAAATTATGTAACAAATATACTTCTCATGATAGGCCATCAACACCTAAATAATGTTTCACACACACACACACACAAACACACACACACACACACACACACGCACACACACACACACACACACACACACACACACACAAACACACACACATACACACACCATTGTGGTCCCTTCACTGTGAATGTACCTAATAGAGTAGGATAGAATAGAGAAGGCTATGTACGCTTTAAACCTATTCTATATATTGAAGTCAACACTCTCAATTCTCTATGTGGTAATATATATACATATTACGTCGTTAGTCGGTTTCATTCGGACACAACTCTCGAACTTTATTAGTTAGTAAATGGGTTCGAACATCGGTATCTAACATACATTTATGAAATTTTCAATAATATGTTGTTACAATATATTGATAGTATGCGAGTTAAGTACGCCCCAGTTAAGCTCATTGATCCCTTTAAAATAAATGAAACTTGTGCGCGATTATTAACTAACTTTTCCTATAAATTTAAAGCGGAAGAAGTTATCAACCCGGGGGCTGAAGTTCCGACTCGGATGATGAGGAGGATGATGACGAGTCTCATTATAGGGGGAATATTTTGACCAATTGGGCTCAATGGTCAAAATATTACTATATTCCCTCCATAATGAGATGTAGCTACCTGAACACATACTAGTTTATAAAAGCTGCTGTTGCTAGCTGGCTGAATATAATTGAAATTGATCGATCCGTTCCGAGGACTACAACTACGAGCACATTATTTATTTTGAACATCAAATGATTTCACAGAATATCGTATTTTTTAATTTTACAAAGAGTTAATATTTCAGCAAAAGTCAACAATAAAACCTGCCACCACATTGAATTATATTAACATTAATGTATGTACGTACGTACGTCCATTATATTTGGAATTCTGTGTAAAATAAATATTTCACGGAAAGTTCGGCTTACATTTTGTTTTGATTTAAATATCTCTGATCATACATACCAGCTATATTTTAGATGAAATTTGTAAAGTGTCCCCTAATTTTTTTAGAAAGTAGCGTCGCGTCGTTAGCTTATTGTTTAGTGTATAGTCCTGGGTTAAAATTCAGGCCATTACACGATGCGAACCGACTCCGAAAATAAGCAATTCAGCTTCTTAGTTAGGAGATATAGGGGTAATACTAGCAATAAGAGTACTAATATTCCATTTAAAAAAAAATAACTAAATAAGTTTTATTTATTTAAATTAATTATTATTCAGAATTCGATAACGAGTTTACAGAGCCGTTGTTGTCCGAGATAATCCCTCCCGAAATTGGATCACTTCGCCTACGCGCCTGTGAGATCTACATACGTAAATAGTAATAGCTGTGAATGAGCGGTATATTTACGATTTGGGATCCATTTGTGTGCAACCAAAAGCCCCGAAGCCAGCTGCCACAAGTAAGATATATTTAGTTTGCTTGTTACAATACAATATAAGGGTAATGACTGCGACTTAATACTAATTTTACATAATCGTAGTTTTAGTAGTACCTAGGGTAGACTGCAGCCACTCTCATAAATGCTGTAGCTATAAGCTACAACAGATTAAAATAAATGAACCCTGGGCTCAGAAATGAAGCTTTGAATGCAATCGGGACTAACGCTAAGATCATGATGATGATGTCACTTCAGGATACGTTTGCGATGATGATGATTATCTTGATGTACCCCGTGGTAACAATACTCTCTAGAAGCGAAGCCGCCCGCCGACCGCAGCAGCAGAAACAGCGTATCGTGATAATATATAGTGAATGTGTCTCAATGATGCCGTTTATCCGTATCAAATTTAGTGGATGGTCCTGGGTTAAATAATGCATAACTCATTATCCTACCGCACATATTGTGCAAAGAAATGATATAATGGCAGTTCCGCAAACCTTTCATTAAAACAATATTATAGCACTTAAGGCTACTTGACGGTATGCCGTATTCGCTGCTGCGTCTTTAGTTGTCATATACGTTCGACCACGGAATCATATCTATATTCGTTTCAGCACTGTAATAATTGTGGATTATTTTGTTATACCTACTGTATTATGCGAACAAATAAATAATGACTATCACTGTCGCATTTCAATCACAGTGATTAGTATGTAAAATATTTAAAACGATAATAATGAATTCTTTTTTTATATGACTCAGAGTACAAGGTCGCATAAAAAGGTTTTATGAGGATATATCTCTTTGAATTAGCTCGTAAAACCTTTACTGACATTAACCACGTACATTTGGAATTATTTAGGTATATTACATTTTGAATTAGCGTATGTTTCTTCATTATGTTAGTTTTTACGTTAAAATACTGAATGAACATTTCATATCTGTTTTCTATTCCGTTCCATTCCATTGCTATTAGAAGTTAATCGTTCAGCATCCGAAACACACATTAGTGTCCATGATTGCTCTAATATTTAGACATTACGCTGGCAGACGTGGATGACGGTAGAAGAATGTTTTGTGTTTATTGTGGTAGTACCTAGTCTATGTAAGGTGTGGACGGAAACGCTAAAGAACGACGGTTTAATACATACTCTGGCGAAGACCGCGTACTTGGCGTTGAACTTTTGACAGAACGCACATCTGTCTACGACAGACTGTAAGGTGATGATCGAACACATGCACTGACAAAAACACTCGACTACATGCTGACTACTATTGCAATATTATGGCATTCGTTATAACTACGTGTGACAAATGGCGTGAAGATGCTTAGTTGTTACAAAATATTGGTTGGGCGGCAAGTTCTGTAAAACTATGGTTTGATACTTTTTATGCGGCTGGGATCGGTGCCTTTAGATAAACTGTGATTAGCTTTGGAAAAATAGATGAAGCACATCAAGAACTCGTTACCTACATACTACAATGAAACTTTCTGAATTTTTATATCATATTACAATTTAAATAGTAATTATATATTTGAGCCGTTTGGTGTCGAAACGCTGGGTCCGTGGGGTCCAAGTGCACGCGCGCTATTCAAAGAAATAGCAAAGCGACTTTTCGACGCTTCCCGTGACCATAGGGCTGGCCTTTACCTCGCTCAAAGAATTGGCATCGCCATTCAGCGTGGTAATGCCGCCAGCCTTCTGGGCACAGTTCCGGTAGAGATCGATGGGGAGGAATATTTTGATGCCTAAAGTTGCAGTCTCTCTACCTTATGTATTTTATTACTGTATTTATATTATAATTAGTATAGGTGTGAAACATTTTGTGTATAGTTATTAATATTCTGTATATACAGAAGAAGAAAGCACCAACAGTTTTAACTTATATAAGTTAAAACTGTTGGTGCTTATAGAATATTTGAGAATTTTATCTCTTATTAAGAATAACAATGCAGAGTAATGAAAACATCATTCTGAATTCCAGAATTTTAACTGCATTATTTGGGTTGCCGAGCCATTTTACATTGTTCAGCCCATATAAGAGAGTAAATTAAGAGCATGAATATTAATTGAATAAGCACAATATAACAGTACATTAGAACAGAATTCTCAACATATTTCGGAACAATCATGAAACATTATTATCCTAGTAAAGCAATTTATAATATAAAAAATATACCACTGTGTGCACTGTGTGAGATCATAATAAGTTTGTTAGGTGTTTACTGAGCTAGGCTAGAAGTACAAGCTAGGTTATAAAATGTCCGCCTTTGCCGAGATCCGGTAGGAGAGGCAGGCTCGAGAAGTACTGACTTGATGTCGTAGATGGTGAGACGAGTGCCAGTTGTCTCACTGGCAACCGTGGCTAAACCGGAATATGGACACAGGTTTCCGAAGGGAAGGTTTTCGAAAACCTCCGTGGTGTGGCGGTAGTGCACGCGACTGCTACGCACGGGGCGCGGGCTCGGTCCTCGCTCAGTGCCAAAAGTTGTATGCATGAATATGGCTGCTTGCACTGGTCGGGTCGTGCCTCGGAGAGCACGTTAGGCCGTCGGTCCTGGTTGCCATACAAACACCTATGGCATTCGTTACGGGTAGTTGGAGCCCTCAAAAGTCCAACCAGTCTTACTTGGAACTTCGATATCGCTATTGGTCATTGGACCATTGGTTGTGGAGGTCAGATGGCAGTCGCTTCAGTTCGAAATATCGAAGATCAGTCGCATCACAGTTAGACTGGAAAGCCGACCCCAACTGAGTTGGGAAAAGGGTTCAGAGAATGATGAAACTATAGGACTGAAAATTATTCTGCTAACAAAGTACTATTTGTATGATTTCGTATGATTTGTAAAAACTTCGCCTGATTAATATTAAAGATAATATCAATCAGACCGAAGTTTTATAATATATGATGAAAAGCTTCGAGAAAAAGTAAGTAGCGCCCACGTTTTCTCCTGTAAGAAAACTCTACCTGAAAAAAAAATGTATTTGTATTCACGAACCAATAAATATTATTTCTAACAATAAATAACGTGAAAAACCACCTTTACGGTGACACAATAATACAATCTCAACAATAATCTGATAAGTTCACAAAATTGGCTATTTATTGAGATCTATTGGCAAAATTACTTTAGGACAATGTCCTTAGATGTAAAATTACTTCCTAATGACATGCTTATTACGACGATACAACAAAGGAAAATAAATCATTTATTGTTTCTTTGAGAAGATTACATTCCATTGTTTTGTTTTGTCAACACCACGGGACGGAAGGGAGGTTGACATTGTTGACAAGATACACGAATCAATTTGTCTCTAGAACATTATTGTTGAATCTTTTATTTAAATTGAGATATAATTTTTTTCTTGCCCTTTTGGTCTGGTAGAATAAGCAAGCTGAGGTAACAGTGGGTTGGCCACATTTGTAGATTGACCGATGGCCATTGGAGCAAACCAGTCCTTGAGTGGAGACAGGAGAAGGTAAATGGAATGGAGGACACCTACTAACTCAATGAACCAACGACCTAAAAAGGCGGCGGCGTCAAGCTGGATGCAGGGGGCGGATGGTCGGAGGATTGGGAACAATGGCGCACACTGGGAGAAGCCTATGTCCAGATGATGGACCACAATAGACTAGTTGATTGATTGATCTGGATGTTTCTGTGTATAATTAGGCATAACCGACAGTCTAGATAGGCTAGTTTATAAATAAATTGGTGCCGGTTTTCGAGAACCCATATCACTAGGTTATACTCAGTTTTTTCCGTTCTCATCATCATTCTCTGAACCTTTTCCCAACTCAGTTGGGGTCGAGTTTCCAGTATAACTGTGGCTATGGCATGCGGCTGAACTTCAATATTTTCCGTGAAGCGACTGCCATCTGACCTCTACAACCAATGGTCCAATGACCAATGGCGATACCGAAGTTCCAATTCAGCTTATTTCTGTTCTGTTGCTAAAAAAAAATTTCAAAGTGGTTTCTGAAAACAAATTGAATGATTTTACTCTTCAATATTTTGACATTTTATTTCATTGTGGCATCCGAGGTATTTCTTTGATTTAGCTTATACCGTTTTTATAGGAACGACCAATACAAACATCGGCATATCAGTAATATGCGCTATCGGGGTTAGGACAACGGTAGTTAAGTGATCAAAATGTAGGTGATATTTTAGTGATATTTTATTCTGTTATATCGACAACTATGTGAATACCATTTACTCATTATGTAACAAAATTAGTTACCCAAATTTTTATTTGTCTCGGAAATTATTAATTAACTTTATAATATAACGATTGTGATTGATTGTGAATATAAAACATAAATTGCGAACGACTACGTTGTTACATAGGTTATAATATATATGCTATTTAGCTTAGTTACAGTGCAAACAATCTCGTTTTTCGTTGTCACTCAAAGTATCGTCAATTGTATAATAGTGTCCCTTCTTCACTACATACTCGTAGTATAAAACAAAGTCACGTTCTCTGTCCCTATTTTTCAAGTCCTTATGTCCCTTTGTATGCTTAAATCTTTTAAACTAGCCAATGGATTTTGATGCGGTTTTTTAGTAGATAGAGTAATTGAAGAGGAAGGTTTATATGTATATAACATCATGCTACAAACAACTGGTCCGGAGCAGAATTGAAAAATATTGCAAAAACAGAGTAATGCAGACGAAGTTGCGTGGGTCAGCTAGTATAATTTATTCCTCACCAACAACTTCGAATTTGGTCAGGGATGTATTCATAATATTTGCGGAAATATTATTGTAAAGTGGTTTACTGAGCCCCGCAAAGGACTTATGGACCCTTATAAGATAACAAAAGTATTCTTATATCATAAAAATAACAAACAAAGATAAGCTGCATTGACGCACAAGAGCAACTTTATAAAGAAGTCTCAGAAACTACTCACACGGTATTGAATAGGTACACAATAAAGTTATTAGGAAGACAATAGCTACTCTATACAATAAATATAACTTTTATAGCTAAGCCTTTGAAAGGTTCAGATGTTATAATAATACGGTACACACAAGCATATATATTATATATAATATATTATTGGTAGGAAATGTATGACAAAACCCCGCTAACCCTGCGTACCCATCTCAAATATCTTAAATGTTTTACATTTTCGATTGCTATTTAGGAATTGCATATATTTCCTAGAAATTGTGTACAATGACGAATGATCGGTGGTATAATTAGTAGGCAGGATGGGTATTTAAATATTGGCGACGGGATTTTTCAATAAGCTGTCTGTAAGTAAAACTGTACCTATGCAGAGAAAGTTTCAATACTTAAGTCAAAAGAAGACTCAATCTGCGAATACTTCCTTTGAAGTTTTTCAGTGGTACTTTCTAGCAATTTTTTTTTAGATTAAGATCTGCATTGTATTTTTTGATATATCAACCCGTATTTTCAAGTTATCGTGTTTATTGGTTATAGTTCCTCTTTTGGGAGTTCATATCTCAAAATAATGCTTAAACATTTTCTTCATACTACGTATTCTTGTTATTTCGTAAAACTAACAATATTTTAAATGAGAAGTTTGTGTAGGTGTGATGTTAAGATATTTTGATGTTTATAACTCATCCACGCTTAAAGATAAATGTAGTAAGTATAGGCATGATGTGACGAGTACCGTGTGACAATTGTTCCTGTCTCAAATCATTTAAAACAACAATCCATTTTGGAATACAATAAAAGTAAGGCGTAGATACTACGCATTAGGTATGTGTGTGAGCACTAATACTGAGAACATTATTTGTTCGTAGATTTTTTCCTTTTCTAGGTCCCATTGTCTCTAACAAGTTAAATAAAACATAATATATCAAGTATACTCATTAAATAAAACTGAAGCTAAGGAAACAATTTATCAGTGGCTTGGTAAACTGACATATGACGAAACGGAAAACACACATACACACACACACACACACACACACACACACACACACAAACACACGTGCCTGTATTTAGGATAGTGCCTGATATCTTAGTGATGTGATAATGTAAAATGAATGAATTATTAGGAGTTGGAAGGCTCTGTATGCTGAAATACAGGTAATAAACCTAACTCAGCTACAGACGCGAAATTATTATTATTAATTATTATTCTTATATTATTTCATGTGATTTTAAGCTTCATTCGAATCTTACTCGAATTTGAATCAAATTATCTATTTGCATGACATTTCTCTTATAATTTTTAATTATTTCAAATTGTAATATATTTTTTTTAATAAAAACTTCCTAATAAAAGTAAAGCAATAAAGATAGGTGTAAGTAAAGAAATCTTTTTATCGTTGGAATAGATTTTTATGAGTTACGAGAATAGAAACAGATATTGACGAGTGGAGTGGGGGGCAATAGTTAGAACAAAAATAATTTAAAATAAAAGGTTCTTGCTGGCTTTACCTAGTTCATGCCGACTTGCGTATTTTACATGTACTATGTGTATATTACTTTATTTACTTACTTATGTGTATTGGCTTTGTGACTAAGATGGGTATAATATTTGAGTTGAGTCTACCCCACTAACTTCACAAGGGACCAAAGTTCAAAACTTTCCAGACTCGTAAAAAGGCAGGTTACGTAACAATGTCGTAGTAAGAGATTTACAATTCTATTACATATCATCATCGTTTTCTGAGCCTATTCCCAACTTAGTTTTAGGCTTTCTAGTCTTACTAAGATGCGGCTGAACTTCGTTATTTTCCATGAAGCGACTGCCATCGGACTTCCACAGCCGAAATGACGTTATAGAAGTACTATAATTAGGCTAGTTGGACTTTGAGGACTCCAACTACTCGTAACGACTACCATAGATGTTCGTATGACCACCGGGACCGACAGCTTAACGTGCTTTCTGAGGCACGACCAGTGCGAATAGCCATATTAATGCAAAAATATTTGCACTGAGCGGGGATCGAACCCGCGCCTCCTGCGTAGCAGTTGCTTTCACTACCAGCACGCCACAGAGGTTATCATTTCTATTACATATGATATTTTTAAATATCTTATTTCAAAGTCTAAATTATTTAACTCAATTAATAACAACCATGAAGAATTGAAGTAAGTGGAGTTGTTGCGAAGGCAATTAGGCCATGAGCCTTTAATTGAGCCGAAAATGTTGGGGTGCCGTCAGAAAGGGGCGGAGTCTAGTCTCTGACGTTACTCAACAGGTCTAGTATCATGTCAATGAGCTGGGATGTGTTTCACAAGAATATTTTTGCATGGAAAAGTCATTTTAACCATCTTCCACGATGAAGTGCATGGTGATAGGTTGGAAAAATAGTTCTGGAAAACAATCAAAACTACTAGTGGTGTATCATTTCATCTGTAAGTTCATTATATTTTTATTATCATTCTTAAAAAAAATCTGCACAGAATCATCTAGGGGACAGTAGATTTAAGTAACCTTGTTTTACAAGTATCATAGTTGTTAATAATTCAATGCATTATGTGAAAATTTCACAAGTACCTTTACGCCTGAGTTCATTAGCGAATCCAAAAAAAAATTATTCTGTTGATTGATGGCACTTGGTGGTCAGAGCTCATAAGTGCTTTAGCACATCAAGGCTCAAAATGGTTTAGCGTGCGGCCGGCGCGCTTATATGTGTGTGTAATGTTACTATGCAATACGAGGCGACGCTGGCTTGTCTTAAAAGAAAAAGGTCACAAGTAGCGTTAGAATGTTGACGCTATAGTTGCGTAGGATTGCTACTGCACTTTTGAGTTCTACTGTACCTAACCGGTTTCACCTTGCGGCATTCTCAAAGGTTTACGTTGACAGATAGGACCTTAACTGTGATAGTGTACAGTCGAGAAGTACAAGTGTTATCAATAATGTTCGATTCCCGCTTAGTGCAAATATTTGGATGCATGAATATGAATATTTGCATTGTTCTGGGTGTTTCTATGTATAATATGTATGTATTTACAAAAAAAATATCTAAGTATATTTTTTCGCATTCTAGAACCCACAACACAAGCTAGTTACACTATGTTTACCATGGGTCTAGGTGGCGTTATGTAGATTGTCCTAGAATATTTATTTATTTATTTTATTTAATGTATAAGAATTCGAAAAATGTAGTCAGATTGTCATTGTCTCTTTGCTTTAGTCTAATATCAGCAATTCACGAGTGCGAATATCGACATACTCGGCGACGGAAAATGCGAATGCCTAATATATTGAGCTAGCCGATAAGGATTCAATGAAATTGAAATTCTTATGTGGGGTAATTTAGTTTACGTAATATTTAATAACATCTACGGTCGTATGTATCTTGATATTTTTTTATTAAATAAGTTGGTTGGTACTTTATATCAAATATCTGAAGATGTATGAAGGTCAATGGCGTAGCGCGCAATCACTAGTAGGTAAGTCGTCAGTAGGGTAGTTCATCATCGATTGCTGTTGAGGTTTTACACCCACTGACAATACGGCAGTCAGATTTATTCCTGGTAAATTAAACCGCAATAAATAGATAAAAAATTACCTTAAAAATTTTTAATGTATTTTTTCATATAATTATTGCTGTTAGGTAGGTAGGCCGCGATATTAGAGCATTTGGAAAATTGGCTATGGCCCCACTGTCTATAGGTGCTGGCAGTCAGTGCACTTTGTGCTTTCATCGAAGGCAGACTCCACGCTGACCGGCGTTTAAAATAGTTTGACGAGTAGTATTGTGTATTTTACATTACAGTTTATTTTGCTGTATGCAATACCTTTTCACGCTTTGTTTTCTTTCCATCTTTTTTCTGTAAACTATTAGGTACTTCGCATATAACTGCACCATCTACTCTTCTATTGTAAAAAATTGACGACAACTATAGCTGCGATTACTACAAAATGTCGACTCAAGTCTGCCAAAAAGAACCAAGGAGAACACTACCGTGAATCTCTCACGCTTAGCCAAAAAATATATGTATGTAAAAATCCTAGTAATATTGTTATAGGTTTATAAAAGTGAAAGTTTGGGAAGATGTTGGGATGTTTCGATTAAAACTCCATACGAGGGAAGCCATGGATATCAGCTAGTTGATAATAAGTAATTATTGATAACTAGCTGTTGCCAGCGGCTCCGCCCGTGTGGACTTCTAACCCCGTTCCCGCTGCTGGGACTTCTGATCCCGTTCCCGCTGCTCCATAAAAACCTTCCGTAAAGCTTAAGGTAAAAATAAAAAAAGACTCCAATCGATCCAGCCGTCTTCGAGTTATGCGCTTACTAACATATTTCGTGATTCATTTTAATATATTATATAGAAGTGATTGCAATTGACAATATAGTGTTAAAAAGAGTAATATATCAGAAAGGTATTATGTATCACAGAATGCAACGTTTTAACCGAGCAAGACTTGCTTTTTGTGTTCCAGTTAAAATTTATCTGTATTTTGTGTAAATATTTTTTCATAAGTCAATCAATTTTAACTGCTCCTCGTGGGAGCGTATGGATAACGGTTAAAAGATCACAAAATTTCCCCAGGAAGAGCATGAAAATAGATTAAAACACAGTGGGAAATCCAAACGTGAATGATACGTTTCTTTTTTAATTTTTAATCTATTTGAAATATGTTAGTCGTGAATCTACATACAATTAGAAAATCCTATCAATATTAACTATAATTGTTAAACTATGTGAAGATTTACGAATGGTATGGATGTTTGCGCCTGTTTTACGCGAAAACGGCTAGATGAATGTAGGAGTAATTGTGATAGATACTGGATTAGATTTCTATGGGTCAAGGCAAAATAACATTTTAAACTACGTATCTGACTAAGTTATATTTTATTTTTTTGACTAAGAAATTTTCTCGTTTTAAAAATAGAACAAGTGAAAATGTAACTCCACGTAGCTAAAAAGGTAGGAGTTTCCGAGTGTTTATGTTTAAAAATAAATAATGCTGATGTGTTAAATTATTTAACACCATTGAGATATACACAAGTTACACACTCATCAGTCAGATTCCGTTCAAGTTGTCATCAGTGAAATTATTTAAAATGAGGCTTTTCTCATCTTAATAGGCGTCGGCTTCCAGTCAGGGTTAGCTTATTATGGCTTTTACATCCTAGTTTCAGTTTGCACCTTCTTATTTAGATTTGGTTGAAACTACTTTTATGACAGTGACTGCCGTATGATCTTTGGGGTTGGGTTCCAATATGAGTAACATCGTAGTAGGTTAGTAAAGCTACGTATATAATAAAACGTGACCATTACATTAAATCTAAAGTATATTAAAAACATATTATTGATGTATTCCATTCAATATGAACTCGTCTGCAAATTTATGATTGTTAAGCAACTTATCTTGTTAACTATATCTACCGAACCGTCAAATAGTCCTATATTTATCGACACATCGGAGCTAAAGATTTGCTGGTGGAACAGAGAGAGGGAGAACGAGAGAGAGAGTTTCTGCAACGAAACTAAAAGGTTCGAAAGGGCGCCATGTAAGCTGGATAAACCAGGCTCTCCTCAAGGAGAAAGGTGGGCGTTGGGCTAATGAATTAAAATGGTTCGCAAACGCTGAGGGTGGATCATCCGGCCGGCTTACAATGTCCCCATTTTGAAATAATATATACAATATCCATAATATCTACCGAAACTGGTAGCTTAAATACGACGCGCACACTAAACTGCGGAATGAACTCAGACACAACAGACAGTGTTTTTATAAGCGACTACAATATGGGGCTCATCAAGAAAGACATTGGAAGGTTTCAACATGGTTGGTGGAACAAGTGAGACGCTCTTAATGTTGTAAACGTCCATTAGGCCACGGTGACCACATTCCATTAGTGGGCCGTGTGCTATATATGCTATGTCATATATGCTTCTAAATGGTATCTACGAGTATAAAAAAGAGAGATTTTCCTTATTGTTCATTCCAATTCTTCGTCTCCTTCTTTTTTAATCTTTAGATATAAATTGATGTTTTGATGCCACCATGTTTTGGACTGTGCCCTTGCTTACCATCAAGCGAGGTGTAGTCAATTTGACAACCTAAACATGTTTGGAAAATTATACTTCTAACTTCGAAACTTTGAACTTCCTAATTAGGTACTATAATCTAATCTAGTCCAATCTAAACTTTATCTTCATATTTCTTATTTAAAATTACCGAATAATTTACATCAGGGATTTTGTTATGTTTCAATTAAGCTTAGTATAAATGGTATAGATTAACTAAGAGATTATCCCCGGTCTGTTTATCTAATTTCATCAGGACGTATGTACGCTCATATTAAGGGTCGATTAATATTTATTGTAATTACGTGAATCTTATTAGGCCAATGAGTGAGATACAGTCGGAAGCTGTATCACATCGGTAGTGTTATTGCCAGAATTTGTACCCCGGACCTCTAGATAGTAAAACCACATTCTTAACCTAGTGGTTGAAAAGCTCTCTCTCAAACCTTACTTCATTGAGAGCAAGGTTGAATCTTTATGCTGTACAAATTCATAACTAACTCATTATTCCAATGATAAGCCGACATAGTAATAAAAGCTTTTTAAAAAACACCTAAAGCTTATTCTAAAAATGATTTGTCATTTTGAAATAATATTTTCAAGAATGTGATGAAACAATAGATTTGAAGTACCTCATTTATTCATCCGTCAGTATTGGTCTACTAAGATACCATCAACCGTCCATCAAGGCTTTAATAAATGAGTGCTTTTCTTATATTAGCTTTAAATCTTTAACGATAATAAAATAAAATACAATAACAATATTATATTCAGACGTAAAAATCGTTCATGATTTTTTTAGTGTTCAGCAACTTTTGAGGGCGACTGTATGTTGAGAATATGTATACGTTAGGTATACGTTAACCTAATGCTTATCTAATCTTATAAATTATTCTCATTCGAATTATCCGTCCTAAAAGCTTACCTACGCAGTTAATGAGTGCTTTTCTTATTATGATTATCAACTGTATAATAATACCCTTTGAAGACAAAAGATGCTACGAGTACCTACATTATAGGTTTTATTACATTGTAAAGAAATGAGAAAAAGTTTGTTACGAGATAATTTTCAAGGAAAAACAATATAATCGGAGTTAACAACTTATCGAAAGTTTAATAAAGTCGAGGGAGTCATGATAGACAATTTAAAATGTGTTCATCAGAACTGATGGGTCTGCATGAAGTACAATTATAGCGACGAACCTTTTAAAAGTTTGAAAGAGGCTTTGCTAAAGTATTATTTAAAATCTGAAAAAAAAATACTTAAACAGTCAATTCCTATTGTGGAGACAATGTTATTAACGAACACTTTACTGAACAGAAATTCAACGCTGTTTTTATCATATAAACTGTTACCAGTGCAGTGTGACTTTCAGAGTGAAATAATGTTCCCATTCCCGTGACCCACAAGAACCTGTTTGTGATATAAAACTAAGTGTATCCTAGGGTACGTATTTAAATACCTAAAATTATAATACCTAAAGTTAAATAACCTATGTTCAAAATACCTAAAATCTACGGTTTAAAGTACTTAAACCACTAATACCTACTTAGGTATTAGGTACTTACTTCATACCTAAATTTGAAATACCTATTGGACTAATTAACTAATGTTTAAAATGCCTAAAGTTAAAACAACAAAGGTTGATACTAACATTTAATATACCAAATGGTAAAAATACCGAAAAATAATGCACCACACGCATCAAAATATGTGGGTAGAAAATATAAAAAATTAATATATATGTGTGTTTACAATGAATGAGTTCGAAGTACCTACAAGTTTTCTGACGTTTCGCTCACTCGGCTCGCTCTATATTTTTAATGTTCTAACCTAACCTAGCCCACAGATTGGAAATTCTAACATACTTTCAATTAGGTGACCTGTGAGTACCTACTACATAATTAGATATTTAGATTTAAGGTATTCTAAACGTAGGTTTAATTTCACATTCAAATAATTAACCATTTTAAACTTTCGGTATTTTAAATTTAGGTCAACCCACCATTAGTTTTAGATTTTTTTAGTATTTAGATATTTTAGAACTTTAGGTATAATAATTTTAGGTATTCAAATGGGTACCCGTATCCTATCATCTATTCCAAAATTCAATCTGTTTTTGCGTGAAATAATAACAAACGTCCATCCGTTCCATCGATTCTTACAAATTTATAATATTAGTTTGAATAAATAACTTCTTATCTGTACTTCATTGTAAAATTTGACTTAAATACGTCTAGAAATAAGTTGTTTTGTTTGAACGTCAGTTCTGTAGACTTCAATTTCAACTTTCTAATATCTTCATTCTCTGAGCCTATTCCCAACTCAGCTGGAGTCGGGTTTCTAGTTTTCTACTTCGAAACTTTACGTGAAGCGACTGTCATCGGACTTCCAAAACCAAATCGGCGATATCGAAGTTATGTATAATAATAAAATTATACTTATGCCAATCGGTCTTTTGAGGGCTCCAACTACCATTACTACCCGTAAAGACTGCTCGTAGCGTAGATGTTCATTTGGCAATCGGGACCGATGGCTAATCATGTTTTCCGAGGCACGACCAGACCAGTGCAAATAAACATATTCAAGCCTACAAATATTTATACTGAGCGGGGATCGAACCCGCGCCTGTTGCGTAGTCGCGTTCACTACCGCGACGTCACGCCACAGAGGCTTTCTAACAAGTATTACCATTATTTCGGTACTCAAAAAATTCGCTGTAGTTATAGCTCCTCACTTTTTCATAACTTTAAATCACTTTCCGGAGTGCTGGGCATTTCCAAGAGATTCCGGGTAGACCACTCCATCCCATGGCCATTTACATTCATCAAATGAGCGACACTAGGTACTATATATACTAGCGGATATTACAAGTTAAGTCTAATTTACTTGTTCCAGTAAATCGGGTGCTAATTAGGTAATATAATAAATAGGGTATAGGGATGCAATATCGGCTAATTAGTAGTACCACTCATTTTACAAATGGCGAATGACGATTTTAAGCCAATTCTACCAGCGTGATACGTCTTTTACACCAGGTACAAGTTTGTGCTCACCTTCTGTGTAAGTACAAGTACGGATGCGTATTAATCATTTGTATTTTAACATTATACCTAGAACTTGTCAGTTGATTTTAATTTTACAAATAAATATTATATTAATAAGTAGGCACTGATTATCAATATTTGAATCACAAATATAATACTCGTTCTATAATACATGTTCGTGGAATAATAATAACTGATCAATGATCATTTTAATTATTGTGGTTGGATAGTTTAGTTAAACTGCAGTGTGGCCATGGTATAACGGTTAGTGGTTCACTTACACAATAGGTATGGGCGCGGTATAGCATAAAGCAGGTTGTGGTTGAGAATCGATTCGTTGATTGACTTATGTAAATTTGATATACCTACAGAAACGTTTCAGATCACATTCTTAAAATTAATCAATTTCTAACGTATCATTATTTGTAATAATTATTTAATTTATTTAATTTTGGAGATTATGATAAGTAATATTTATTATTATGATTGTGAGAGCATTTATTTTATAAATAGAATCAAATAATAATATTTAGCGAGCTCTGTGGCATGGCAGAAGTGAACGCGAGTGCTGCGCTGGGGGCGCAGGTTCTATACCCGCTCAGTGCAAATATTGGTGTGTGCCCCCCCTAAATATTTGCATTGGTCTGGATTTTGCTATGTATAATGTGTATGCATTTACAAAAAAATGTGTCCAAGCATGTTTATCCACATTCTAGAACCCATAACACAAGTCAGTTAAACTATGTTTCCCGCCGGACCACCAGTACCATTAGACTGTACCATTGATGGTACAAATGGTACTGAAGTATCCCACTAGTACCATTGATGGTACAAATGATACCAAAATATGTAGGTGGCGTTGAGTAGATTGTCCTAGAATATCTATTTATATTGTTTATTTATCAATAACATTGCTAAAGGCTGCAGGTTAGAACAATTCATGAACGTTTAATTAATTGCGTTACATACAGTCTTCAGTCATCTACACTCACCTGAAGTATTCCCCATCGTAGCTCAATATCTAGGAAGTGGTACTCCTTAGAGAACGGCTGGCGAGGGGTGGGCGCCAACAGCTGCTGTGCCTGCGCGGCCGGGGGCCCCAACGATATAGGACGCGGCATCACGGGAGGTGGGCCCCCTGGCACCATGTTCGATTCCTGTGAAATTATTATATATAAATGCCAAGTGCAATTTTTAACATAAATTTCAATTTACTAATTCTTCCTCTTCGGATGTTTTATTTATGACTGTACTTTATCTACGTTAGCGAGTCGACTTGGCGCGGAATTTGGCGAGTTTTTTTTTAGCGAGTTGACGAATGACTCGATGCAAATGGATGCATTCGAAGCGTTTACAATATCTTTTGATTTGACTGCATACCAACACCGAGAGGCAAACCAGCACCAGAGTCTACGCCGACAATCAATAGGTGTGCGCGCTTACCGGTGGTTTGAGCACCAATATATTTATGACTGTGAATAAATAAAAAGTCTTCGATTTATTTAGAAGTAAACGGCAGTAAATCGGGTGAATTTTCAAGAGTTCTGGCAATGACGTCAAGAAAAATGATTGCCAATAATTTTTTTATTACATTTTAAATTATATTTTAATTCAAAGGGAGCCTATTAGATTTGAAGAATCCCTTAATTTGATATTGCTTGTATTGGTGCTCAGAATTTCAATTCGACTGTAATTGATTACCTACGAATCAAATATTCGTTGGACAAATTAAACTCGACATTCATGTATAGTACTTCTCTCTTTTACTCTCAAGATCCATACCATG
The DNA here is from genome assembly GCA_963691645.1 of Pelosia muscerda. Classification (NCBI taxonomy): domain Eukaryota; kingdom Metazoa; phylum Arthropoda; class Insecta; order Lepidoptera; family Erebidae; genus Pelosia; species Pelosia muscerda. Next base: position 11,363,575 of record OY829098.1, on the reverse strand, counting down.
TTTTGTACTCTTCACACAATTCAATTCGTTTTTAATTAAATTGTATAAATTGTAACTTAGATTATATAGGTACAAATAAAAGTCGAAACTTTGTAAGCATCACTATTATTTTTATTACAGCTTTTACGAGTAGGTTACTAAGGTCAGTAAAAGTACTATGACATATATATGTGTATCTTTAAAGTTAATCATGCCAGATTGAATTTCAAAACAATGTTAATAAGAATAAGTAAAGCCTCACTGTTATTTATTTTCCATTACGGTATAATAAAATATCCTCTGTGCCCCGCGTATTGTGCTTTTCAAATAATATAGTCCACAAGGTCTTTGATGCGTGTGGATTCTGGTTTTCACTTTCACGTGAGTGTTGTTACGAAAGTAAATCGGATCTTGGATGGAGGTAAACAATTTTATGAAGAATAAGTAGTTCCATTTTATTACAACGTAGTTCTAAATATACTGAAATCGTAATGTGTGGTATTATGGAACATTTAGTACCTATGCAGTTGTCAATTTTAGATTCAGTATTCTCTATTTAGTTACACATCTTTTACCCATTGGGGAAAAATAACAAACAAATAACAAACTTGACACCTTTTAACTTTTTTTACATTTTCGTCAATAATGATAAAGTAGTATCAGAAAGTATAACAACCTGTATGATATGACGTGATAGTAGAGCATTTAATGCTATTCAAGTTTAAACATTTACGAGTATTAATTTCGAAATTATGATGGAGCATAGAATAGTATTTATGCACCTATATACATATTTATAATTATATCTATCTATCTATCATCATCATCATTTCAGCCATATATAAATAAATGAAATGATATATAAATGAAAGAAACATTCCTTTATTTTTGAAAAGATTCAAAACTGCATTCAATGATTTTCAAAAATTCGCTTACCGCTCACGGTAATCGAACCGACTAAAATCTGTAAAAGTTGCACCTGTACTTTTATTGCATTGATCGTTAAGGTCAATTATACCAAAGGATGATATCTCTCAAACAAACTTCATAAATTAAATAAAAGAAAAACAATGAAATCTTAAATTATTTACAAAAAATGGTAAATTAACTAATTAATGCTCGAAATGGGCTAAATTTTTTTTGGATAGAAACATTTAGATCAAAATCGAAGTTGTTCTGCTGAAGAGTTTGCCGTCGCTTTTTAAAACTACCTGAATTCTTTAAAGCTCGTATTATTCTTTTCAGTAGACACAAACCGAGTTGGTGCCTGTCGGTCTTGATATCTCTCTATACCACCAATAGTAATTGGTAATTTTAATGGATAAAAGACGTCAGTGATACCAATTGTTATTATTAATTAATAACTTACCTAAGTAAACAGATGGATCTTTGAGTACAAGTGCTTTAACTTGACCCATAGAACAATATTATTCCAAAATTATCTATATACTAGCTGTTGCCCGCTGCTCCATTCCAAGCATTTTCATATTTGTTCACCTTTTAAACCTTGTCTGGACTTCCACGAATAATTCAAGACCAAAATTAGCCAAATCGGTCCAGCCGTACTCGAGTTTTAGCGAGACTAACGAACAGCAATTCATTTTTATATATATAGATATATATCTACGAGTATATATCTCTATATACAAAATATCTATAGGTTGTACAAGCTTTTTACTCTATTGCTAATTAAATTATTTCTATCCATACCCGCTATACCACCGTTTCCTTATTTTTGAAGAAAAATATTTATCCCTAAAAGACGTAGCCCTTATCGATATTTCAATTTATTTTCCTTTACCTCCGAGTTGACGTAACTAAGTCATAAAGAGAACCGACGCGGGGCGCAAGGCGCCCATTCGTGGCCTAAAACATATTCATTCTGTTCCTTTAACAAAGGAATTCAAATGCAAAATAACTCTTTTTGATATATATGTATTATTTTTTTCCTTTTACCGATATATTATTTTTCCTTGTCCATATAAAAACAGAGGCGCCGTATTTCCATTTCGGCAAACACCGACGCTAGACCAATATCTTAACAATGTCTGAAGTTCTTTATCAGCTGTATAAGTACAGCAATGTTAATATAATGGAACTAGGCGTTACATGTCGGAAATCCATTAGGTACAAGAAAATTTATTGGGGGAGGGAGGGGAACCAAAGTAAGTAAAAGGCTTCTTACACGAGAAGATAGCGAGTCGCTCTGTGCTGGTCCTGATCCTGAATATGCCTCGTCAACAGGCGAATCACGTGTCGAGGTCTGTTCTTCGCAATTGCGGTATATTGCACATACGGGTAAGAAGTCTTTTACTTTTTAGCTTGCCATTACAGTTTGGCATTCCTGTCTATGACAATTAGTGATAATATATTTAGTTACTGCCATCCCAAAAACCACGTGGGTGGGTAGAAGGCTCCCCTCTCTGCCCTATATATTCTTCTTCTTCTTTTACTTTTTGTCATAATTTTCTCATTTTTCATCGTTAAATACCAAAATTACTTGTAGTTTCAAAATGAAGACGAAAGACTGAAATATTATATTAAAACAAACACTATCGAGCTTTTTAAGCTACTCTATTTTATACCAAGCATATTGTGATTATCTTAGTATCAAAAGACGAAACTCTTAGTACTAAAATATATCCACTTATATATTTTAGTACTAAGTGTTTCGTCTTTTGATATTAAGATAATAAAAATAAATTTACTTACTTTGTCATCGCTTACAACGCAAGAATGTTTCGTACCAGAAGTCAATGGCGATGTACGAGTATAAGACTTAATAAGTGAAGAATTTCATTTCATATAACACGAGACGACGACGAGGAATCTTAGGTATATTATTCTTTGATGTTAAACAAAAGCAGCTTATCTTGTTTAAATATATTAAAATCAGTATTAAAAGATAGTAAGACAGGTGTTGAAGAATTTTCTTTCGGAATTTTCTTTTAATTAAAAGTTAGGCTTTGTTTCAAATGACAATTTACATCAAAACAGCAATAAATCAGCACATTACTATAAAAACATCTATAAAACATTTGTTACAAAAATGTTACATCCCCGCTAAGATATTCGGGTGATATTTTTGCTACTATAACATGATTCGCGCAGTTGGAAGCCATGATGGTTTCGTTCACTTCTAAACTCAAATATAGAAAGCCGTTCAAGTTTTAATCTGACTCGCGCACTGAGGATTCCGTATAATCCTGAACTGAGGGACAATCTTCATTTTGTTATTGGGATAACTGTTATAGAAAGTCATAAATTGATATAAGTCATGGCCAGTTTACAATGCGACTTATACAGTGCGACAAGAACTGATAAAGGAGTTTGCCTACCAACTGGGCTCACCATATCTTCTGAAGGAGTGATGGTTATAAGCGAGTCTTAACTGAAAAAAACCTCAAATTGGTAGAAGACAGAACACACACTGGTCAGTTAAATTAATGATCTAACATAAATAGACCTGAGGAAAATAATACTATAATAGACTAAAGTGAATCAATTTTCAATTGATCCACTTTAGTTTCTAATCACATGTCTCTCGAAATGTTTGCAAAATTGCAATTTTTAGAATTTTCCTTTTCATTAATTCTGCTGTAAGACCTTACTTTTCGCCTATGATAATAATGATTCTAGCGCAACGGATAGTATGTATTCTATAGGTTCTAGATTCTAATAAATTATCTAAATAATCCTACTTAAACAGCAATATTTGATTTGATTGTAATGACTAAGTTTGACTTTTACACAGCTTGCATAATTTATATTAAACTAGCCTATGTCCGCGGCTCCGCCCGCGTGACTCTCGGTTATCGCGACCTAAGCGCTATGTGTGTAACTAAAATTCTATATTATCAATCATAATCTGGTTTTACTTAACCGATTGCAATCAAACAAATGTAAGATTTTAAGCTGGACCAAAACCCTTCAAAAATAAAAATCGTTCAGTAGTTTTTGCGTCCATCGCGGGCAAACATAAACTTTTTACAATTAGGATTATATACCATGTGTAGTACGTATATATTAACCATGTGTAACTGAAAAAAGATAGTGACAGACAGATAGACAACGGAGCTCTCCTATATTTTTCCCATTATGGCACGGAACCCTAAAAAAAGGTAACTGAACAAACCAAAAGGGGTTTATTTTGTTATTCAGAATACGTAATTGACTAAAAGGTGACGGCATGATATTCATGTAGGTACATGTATGCTTTCAAAATGAATAACTTATTTTTACATACATTTTTTGAAGACAGATTTTTGAGTCATAAAGTAAACGGACGACATAACAAAAGAGTAAAGAAAGCCATCGCAATATACTGTATATTGCGATGGCTTTCTTTATTTTCTCTATCGAATCGAATTTTCTCTATTTGTGATGTTCATAAGATGAAGATAATAATAAAAACTGATTGTCAAGGACCACGATCAACATCTCAAGAGGCAATAGGGCTTGATGTAGAAGGCAATACTCCTTGACATGACACGTATTATTGGGTGATTCCTTTGTCTCGAACCCCAACTACCGGTGTCTTAGTCCCTGTACCCGATTACGAATTTCACCCGACTGAGCAAACTATTACTATTTATTTAGTATTTCAATAGTTGCGATTGTAGCTTAACTCTATTCCAGTTGTTCATAATTACAAGAAATTTATTAAATCTCATATTATGAACATTGTACTGCACTAATACATATTTCAATTAAAGTAGTTAGTAGGATTAGTAGTAGGTAGTAATTACTACTAATACTTATGTACATATAACATGACATTATAATGTTTGTGAGAAGAAAAAAAATAATAAAAAGGAAGAAGTATTTAATGAAATTTTGAAGCATTCACTATGCTAACGTATTTAACTTAGAAATAAATACAAGAAAATGGAAAAACCCCAAAAATTGAATGGAAAATGGAAATTCTATTGTCATGTCACTAGGCTCGGATAGGTTATTATGTGAAAATTTTGGCATGTGACAATCGTTTTAACGACCTTCCCCGATGAAGTGCATGGATAAGTTACAAAAATCGTTCAGGAAAGCAATCAAAACACACAGGTGGCGTATCATTTCATCAGTACTCCGCATTTTTTTATATTCATTTTTAGAAAAAAATTGTCTTAACAGAATCATCTAGCGGACAGTAGATGTGAGTAATCTAGTCATATTATATCATAGTTGTTAATAACTTAATTTCATCACAATTATTTCACCTGATTTCATTAGTGAATTCCATAACCTTTTCCACCAAATTAAAGTAGATAGGACCTACTCAGTGTAATAAATAAATAGAGATGGGTATGTAACTCATTTTGCTTATTGTTGAACTCAGTCTGTATGAAATATATTTTTTTCTAGTTATTTCTTTTATTTTATAATATAACGCATGCTAGTTATCCGTAATTGGCAAATGTATGAGCCTATTTACTTGTTAAATATCTTTTATATATTAATTTGTAATGCATTTCCTGTGGATAAACGTATTAAATAAATAAATAAATAAATAACCTTTATTTTATTTATAAATAGCATATTTAACTGAAATTTAAAATTCCAGATAAATTCATTTGGGCCATCCATCGGTATACGGCCATTTCAATTAAGAGATTTTATTAGGAACATGGATTATTTTAGACTTCTTTGTAGTGCTTAGTGACGAGTAGTCAAATTACAACGAAAATTGCATGTAAAAGTTTACGTCAGATTTCAGTATGTTCTGCTAGATGGATTTCTAAAAAGTGGGAGGGGTTTAGAGAAAGGGAAAGACGCGCCGGGGACGAGGTATGATTTGATCCCTCGCGTGTCCAATTTATGTGAGGTAAATCTTTTTGTACAGACTATGTTCACTCGATTGACATCGTTACGGAGTGGCACAATCTTTTTAATCATCTGTCAGCATTTCACAAAAAGATATAAGTGTATATATTTTATCATAATTACTCATAAACTCACGCCTGTATCCCCGAAGGGGTAGGCAGAGGTGCTAGCACCCACATTTCGCCAGTTTATGTTTAGGTCCCAATGTAATCGGTGGCGAGCCTATTGCCATTAACCGGGCACTTATAAACCTGCGATAAATACACACATAACTTCGAAAAGCATCGAAGTCATTGGTGTCACCTCGCCTCAGCAGTCCATTACCCATACCACTAGGCTACCGCGGTACTTTTATCATAATTATTTTTCCTATATGCGAACTTCACGAAACTCATTGAGATAAACACACAAACTTTAATTGAAATCGGGCTATTTGCAAGAGTTATATGAGAAAGTTAATGAGAATTCAGTTTATTTCCAAATTTTCTACACATATTACGTTCCATGTAGACAAACAACAAAGTACCTACTCCTCGAGTATTGACAAAATAATAACGTAAAAATTACCCTGATGCTATCTGGATTTTTAAGTTAATGTTCGGGTGTATTTCAACACTATATTGATTAAAGCGGAAATAGCGTGATCCTCGAATTTCACCTAAACCGCCGATAAATCCCAGTAAGCCAAAGTGATTGGTAAATTTTCATTAACTTCACTTTATAACGACAAAAGCTGATTCAACGTTGCTACTAACCGTGACAAACAGTATCTTTTAAAATGTAAACAGATTAAAACAAATTGCATATTTGAGGAAAATTACACGTTACATTCCTGAGAAGACCATTAATTGTAGTGGGACTAGGGGGAATGATAGTGTATTTGATAAGAAATTTCATCAGATGTTACAAAGTTCTATCATAGACACTTTTTCTTTAGGTAAGCGAAGTTGCATCCGAAACGTATATCTTGGAGTCCAGGGTCCACTCTCTCATTCGTCCATGATTTGAGTAACTAACTTATACAAGAGAGACTATAATATACTGTCTTACCCATGTACTTACCTGCAAATGACGTTAACTCGGGATCTGAACCGAACCAACGATAAAAAGGTGAGTAAATGAAATTTTCAGACGGGAACTACTTACTACTTTGATTTATTAGCCTGTCAGACCATCAATGGGGCAACCATTGGATGGTGTGATGCAGGAGATTGCCACCGTGTGGTAAGGCCGTCCATTGTATTTACCCACATAATATATCAAATATATATCAAAGCTGTATATATCAAACTCTTGTTGCTTTTGTTGCCCAATAAGGATTAAGTAATAGCCAAGCGATTAATTACTTTGGTTGTAAAATTCTAGGAATTGAATGAATAGTGCAGCGTGTGCCGTGCAGATATAACTGTAAATTTAATTTAAAAAACGAACCGTAGATTTTTTGTTGAAATATTGAAATGGTACCTATTTTATTATTTTATTGAAAAGCTATTCAGTCGAAATTCGAGTGTAAATGAAAATGCAAATGTAGTTTAATTTTTTTGTGATATACTCGTTAGCGTTAGGTACATATTATAATTATCATCATTCTCATCATTCCTTAAACGTTTTGCCGTCTCAGTTGGGGTCGGTTTTCCAGTTTAACTGGGATGCGCCTAAACTTCGATATTTTCCGTGAAGCGACTGCCATCTGACCTCCACAACCGGACAAACAAACAGACATCTTCTTAGAGACCTCCACAAGCAATGATCCAATGACCAATAATTATAATGCAATAATTCTCGTATTATAATTAAATGTTTTAATATTAAAACTTCCATTAATCCGTATATAGAGTTTAGTCTCCCATTTAGCTGCTTACTGACTTTGTCGAGTTTACTTAAATTACAGTGATATTACATTTTCCGCATGTTAAACAATGTTACGAAATAATTTAAACAGGATGCCGCGTTCGTTAAATTAGCCTTTCCTTTCTATTTCAAAACAGATTGAGTTGTATTTATTACATTTAGTCATCATCATTTGAGCGTCAATCCTGGTAGCGTATAAACTGCATTATTGAGACAGAGGTCTCGTTACCCCATTCTCCATTCCATGGTTTGGTCTGACGTAGATTTTACGGGACTTCCCAAACTTGACACGTGCCAGCGCCAGTACCTCGTCTTTCACTCAGCAGGCTTAATAAAAGCTTTGGATGCAACTGACATCATTACTAAGGTGCTCCATACATACATTATTATATACAATGTATAAATAATAGTATATATAAATAATAAGTCGCAGTAGCTTAGTGGTATGGGTAATGGAGACGAGGTCTGCCGAGACGAGGTCTCGGTTTCGATCCCAGGTTTCACCATGGCGCACATCAATGACTTTTCGATGTTTTTCGAAGTTATGTATGTATTTATAGCAGGTTTATAAGTGCCCGGTTAATGGCAATAGGCTCGCCACCTATTACATTGGGACCTAAACATAAATGGCCGAAATGTGGGTGCTAGCACCTCTGCCTACCCCTTCGGGGATATAGGCATGAGTTTATGTTATGTTCTGTTTATAAATAATAGTCTTGGACGACTTTTTTCCTTCCTATGTGATTCAAACTTGAGTTACACTCATTGATATAACACATACAGTAAAAGCCATTACACTGAGTAAACATAGGTAAGTTGATAATGACATCGATAGTATGTTTTCGCCTGACTGGATCATCAGATAATTAATGTATAACCGTTGGATAAATACGGAATGCGATAATTCGTTGATATTATATTTTCGACTACGATAATAATTATTATTACTGTTTTGCTTTAAAGACTGTCTGCTGATTCTGCGCTGCCTATTTATGACCTAGGCATATGTTTGTGTCAATACAAACGCAATTGGGCAATATGACGAATACCTATCACATCAAAATATTCTAAACTAGCTGTTGCCCGCGGTTCCGCCCGCGTGGATGTCGATTATCGCGTTGTACGACTCTACTCGATTCACTACTTGCCTCTCTATACTACTTTTCCTTGCTGTCATGACAACGGAAATTGTTAGCGCTATTGTTTAAATCGGCCCAGTACTTTTTGAGCCTATTCATTACAAACATACAAACATACAAAAATAGGTACAAATCTTTCCTCTTTATAATATTAGTATAGATAATACTCACATGCCATGCCAGTATGTTGTGCAAAGACCCGATGATCGGCTCAGAAGCAAATGCCATTGTGTAGTGACCTTCTTCGATGGGGTGAATGATGTGCAGCATCTTAGGGCTGTTGATCTTTTCCAGCATTCCGATGGAATACCGCAGCCTTTCAAGCATGCTCTCCTTGCGTTTGGCTCGGTATAGTTTGTCGACAATGCGTTTATCCATGATGAAAACAGCGCACTCCTGTGTACAAGAGAAAAACACCGTTAAAATAATAAAACTACTGGAGTGAATTTTGATAAATATTTAAATAAAAAAACATTCAAGGTTCATATTTCTTTCGAAATTTACATCCATTGGGCACCGTTATCAACAGTAGATACAATCGTGTTTTGAATTAAATCTGTAATTCAGTAATTTTAGAGTAATTAATTTAGGTGTAGCGTTATGTGCCACCTACGTCAGGTGATAATGCTTAACCTATAAAGTATATCGTAAGGTAAATTAAATTATAAGTACCTAGTTATATTATGTTTCTAAGTATGCATTTATAAAAACAATTAACCAGGTATGTTTATCCGCATTCTAACCCTCATAACACAATCTAGTTAAGTATTATTTCAATATTTATTATTAATATTATTTATTAAAGTTCGCAATACTAATTTCGTTGATATACTTAATCTGAGTTTCCATCAAATGAAAAGGAAATTACACATAACGACCAAAACAAATCGAATAAATCCAATATTAAAAATCCAAAATATAACCATCAAATGCTTATATAAAGTGAATGCAATTAGATCAAACTAAACTAGATTATCAATTATCAGGTTCAAAGAGAGATAAAAATTGTACTGAAAAGTTTAATCCCCGTTCTAACTTGAAGTACAAATTCATGAATTTATGATTGGGTTTAATTTTTGAGGCGACCATTGTATTTTTTTCCGCCGCAAGAAAGATGTCTCTCGGAGACCGGTACGAGGACGTACTCGGAAGCAGAGTTAGCATTGAAATAATAATGTATATGAATAAATCTTCTTATAAAAGGCCGTAACCATTAGTGGCCAGAGTCAAATTGAAGTAATTTAATATGAGAGCGATGCTTCCACGTCATTAAAACAAGCTTCTCTGAGTTTTAAGGCACACAGGGTGTATAGATGGGTTATCAAACAGATAGATATCGTATCTTGTATATCACTACTACAACATTTTCTATTCAAGTACGACCTGTATGAATACTGTACCGTACCTACGTGAGTTGTAACTAACTTGCGTTAATAGAAGCTGAACCCGGTCATTCATAATACAAGTGTAATCTTACTTTGGTTGGTTGAGATATAACCCAAGAGACATTTGTTACAGTTTTGTGTGTTTTGAACGACCACCAAGATCTTCGAGGCTCCAGTGTAAGAGTCAATAAGGGGGTCAGTCGGCAGTCGCACGCATAAAAAATTAAGAAGCTAACAAAAAAAAACAGAAGTAAGGAATATAATGGCTATGATGATGATGACACCAGTGACAAGTTTACGTTTTCTTTGTTATTTAAGTATACCTACAGGGTGTAAGGGAAACGCTCGCGAAGCCGAAGACCCCTGGGAGTAATCCTGGTACACTACATTGACATAAAAAGTACGGCTTTTTATACCTTTCAACTAGCGTTATTTATTTTCCATTATGTTAGCAAAGCTAATAAGGGAACAATAATTTCATAAAAACACATCAACTCACATTATGTCACCCTTTGTTTTTTTTTGTAATGATATTTTTTTTTATTAAATTCTCGTTTTATTTACTTTTACTGATGCGATAGCTAGATCAAATGTCAAATCGTAATTTATTATGCCAATATGTAGTGTACCGGGAGATCTGACATGCGTATTCGGCTACGGGAGCGTTACCCTAACATCATATGTGTATAGGCTAAAAAGACGCGTACTGCAAAATTTTAAATGTGACAAAGAATTATTTTTGCAATACCTGTTTCGATTACTTTTTTACAATGGTACTACATTATACTAAAAATGTTTATAGTTTTTATAGCTCTATTTTTTTACAGCCCGGGTTCGATCCACGTTCAGTGCAAAAAGTTGTATGCAGTCGTTACGGGTAGTTGGAGCACTCAAAAGTTCAACCAGTTTAACTTGGAACTTCGATATCGCCAGAAGTCATTGGACCAGTGGTTGTGGAGGTCAGATGCCAGTCGTTTCACGGAAAATATCGAAGTTCAGCCGCATCATAGTTATACTGGAAAGCCGACTCCAACTAAGTTGGGAAAAGGTTCAGAGAATGAGAATGAGTGATAAGTTAATAGTTTTTATGTTTATAAAATAAAATAAAAAAAAAACAAAAAATAATAAAAAAAAATTATACTTTGGTTGCAGAATAAAATAGTATCTTTGATGCCTGTTGTTAGAGGCGGCGGCAATGGCCGTGAAGTGGTGTGAGGCTGCAAACGAGCTACTGGTACGAGAAATGCCGATCAACCAACCTAGCCGTAATTCCGATTGTGAATTTCAGTAGTTGAAGGAGATTTCAATTTGAAAATAAAAAGCTACTATATCACAAAGGAAATAGTAACAGAGTTAAGACATGTATTAACTAATGGATTCTTTTCTTCGAGTAATTGGAATGTGTACATACATATATATAATAACGTTAGGTTGAATACGTTTCACAAACTCTAAAAGTTCAGCTACGTACTCGTACGACCACTAAGTTTCGACCCGCTGTCAGTTATGAGGTCTCGTACGACCCGTTTATAAATCTTCAAGTGGAAGAGCTAAAAAGGCGTTTGCGCACAAAAGTGAATTGAGTATGTTATGAGGGTGGCTAACCATTCTTAATATTTCAAGGTTAAGCAATACTAGTCAGATCAGGATATGAGCCTTTTGACACAATATAGGTACATATCAATTTTGCATTCCAGTCCTTCCTGTACAACAGACGGCAGTCGCTTCCGTCAAACCTAATTAAAGTCAAATGAAGATAAAGATTACGACATCACATCTCGGGTTTTTAAGGAATTAAAGCTTTGGGTCTAATGCTGTGATGATGATAACCTGTATTATTTAAGTAATTGCCACGCAAAAACATATTTAATGCGGATTACACTAGAGCTATATATCTTGTACAATATATACATATTGTTAATCACACTTGTACTTCTCCACGATATTTATTAATGAACATGAGCGGTTTCGCCTTGTGGCATTCTCAAAGATTCAAGAGATTGCCTGTTTAGACTACACCCGGTAGAGTTGTTTCGGTTCGAAGATGAACTTTGAACTGATAGCCCTGGTGGGAGTGAGTTTTCCAAATGTTGAAAGAACGTGTTCCAAATTGAAATACTGTAAAGTCATACCGTTATTTCAAGGTTAGCAGCGCCTTAGACCCGTCTAATTTCCGACCAATCTCCGCGTCGATCACGTAAAATCTCTGGGATATTAATTTTAGATCAGTTGCTGACCCATTTTAATAAACATAAATTATTCAACATAAATCAGTTTAGTTTTGGTAAACGATGCTTAGTTACCATATCATTATAAAGTTATTAAAGTGCATTAACTAAGTATCCTCGACGACTTTTTCAAGGATTTTCATTGTATATGTTAAGAAGGTAAATATGTCTCAAAACCTTTATGGAATAAAGGCTCACGGATCTATGGTGAACATTTTTACGTCAGTTTTTAAACCACTGTTATTATAGTATCGGTAATAATATTTATTTCTACTTCATTATTGTCTGATCATTGTTTCTGGTTGCACTCGTGGTTTAATTCATCGTCTCTTTGTAGTACGGTTATTGTAGGAGCGACTGTCATCTAAACTATCAACCCCGAAATGAAAAACTGGACCACAACCTCATCGGTCAGTCAGCAGTTCGGTGGCGCAAAGCGCGGTTCCCCACACCCGGGGGCTAGACGAGGACACTGTGGTCCTGTGGGGAGATAGCCCCGGGTGTGTCGCGGTGCGAGGCCTACAATCAGTGGTATTTAGGCTTCACCTCACCAATAAGCTCTAGAGAAAGAAGCTCTACACAATTAAAAAAATTAAATTAAAACTATACCAACTTGCAAGTGAGGTAGAGTTAACCTTAATGTTGTTAGGGTATTTCCCTCTACGGATAATAATTACTTTCTATTTGTATATGTATTGGCAAGATCCTAGCACAAACCCAAGACTCGAGATTAGTAGTAGGATTAGGTAAATGAATGAGGTGCAAAACGCAATGTCTCAATACCTGACCAGTAAGTACATCATGTATTGTGAGATTCTCTCTGGAGCCTTGAGCATCATTTACTGGCTGGTATCTATATACAATGCTAGTAGCAGTGGCCAGACGTCCTTATTGCCCGATTCCTACCGGCTTTCCGATCGCATGGTGCGTGATGAACTAATTTGAGGTAAGATATTTTGTACCAGCTTCCTTTTAACAATTTTCACCTTTTGTGCATGTCAATGGTCTCACTATAATGGACACCCAAGATCGTGTGCAGTGAAGGAGGAAGAGCAGGAAGTCATACCGTGAGCTCCAAATTCACCTTGACCTCGGATGTCATCAGACAAACACGTTTATATGATGATGATGATGATGATGATGATGATGACAAATATTCGGACAGAGTGGGAATCGAATCTGCGCGTCCATCGTAGCAGCCGCATTTACTATAGCCACGCCACAGATACCGTCAAATGATCCTATTTAGTTCAATTAGTAATAAAATCCACTCTGCACTACACATGCACAATACTTTATAAAGCAACCATTTTAAAGAATATTTCGTAAACAAAACTGTACAGGCGTTGACAAAGATCACTTTCATTTCCAACTACGAGTAGCTTGAAATAATCCGACCTTTTAGATAAATTAAGTAAAGATCTGTAAGCTCTCACGACGATTCTTTCCACTTGTGGTAATTAATTCTTTGTGAACTCAAATGAGTAGTTTGTGGTTGGTCAGGCAGTAAATAAAACATGTGACTAACACATTACGAGACTTCACTCTAATTGTTAACTTTAATTAATGTTGTGATTATTTTTTGCTTTTAATTTTGTTTCGTTCCATTTAACGAATATTGAAGAACATGGATAGAAAGGGTGTTTAATTCATAATAATAACCCAACATGATACCTGAGGCTACACAAGGCAACAGGTTACTCCGTTTCACCGCCCGTCTTTCTTATTAACAGAAGACACAGAGAAGATACAACAAAGTAACATTTTTGAATAGCTTCAGGGCGTTACGACTTAAGTATTAGATATTAATTTGTAAAATAATGGCTTCTACACGTTCCTTAGAAAGGTCTTGATTACAGACAGAATGATGCACTATGAAGTATACCAGCTTGCCATGCTTCTTTTTTAATAGAGGTACAAAACCCTAAAAAGCCCTATATACCTAAGCTACGCTGTAAGTCTGCGCACCGCTAAAATAGTGTATGTAAGTACGAATTAATTATACTTATGTGTTACCACTAAATGCCTTTTCATGCGGGTGAAAAAGTTTTAAGCCATATTAACTAATATTTTCAACGACGTTTCTCTTCTACGAAATAAGTTTCACAGAGCCAGCTGTTACTGACATTAACTGCGGTACGTAACATAAAGTTAAGGGCTTAGAGCTGGAGTAGTTTAAAGCTCACGAATTCACAACAATGAAATAGTTCACATACGATGGCCAATTTAAAAGTAATTTGTAGGACTTCATAACTGAGAAAAGTAACACAAAACACAAACTGGAATAAAATATCACACTGCTATTGATTTACATCATACTGCTAATATTCATATAAAGGTGATGACACTTGATATGAATTGAAAACAATACTACCCTCTAAAGACGGGAAAACCACGAGACTAACCTTCCGTGACGAGACGCGGTGCGATTCTGGTCGTTATATGCCCATTTAACCGTCATTTCGGGTGATATATCCATGGGGATTCCTACACGTCAAGAAAAGGTTTATGTGTAATAAAATGGCGTTTATGTATAAGTCTGGCAGATTGTGACCCTGTTTATTAGACTTACGTAATATTTTGAGTTGGTTTTGCGGTTTTATAAGTACCTCTTTTTCTTTGCACTTGGTCATCCAACGAATTCTATTCACAAAACATCAACGTCTTCAAATTATATATTCAAATCATTGAACTAATTGATCCCAGATGCATTTAGTTACTTAAATGTTCTCAATGTATGTAAGTTCGTTCATTATATCCAATAAGGATGAATCGAGGAAATGTTTTAGTGCTTTCATTATTAACGAACTCTGTAGAAAGTAAATCAAATTCCGACCAAAATAGAAATCTATCGAGCCGCTTTAGTTGAGTAAGGTGGGGACAGGCAGTTGTTGGGAGGGTTCTTTTGTTTAGTTGTTCTTATGTTTATTAAGCAGTTTTAAACTAGAGTACCTAGAGGTATTGCAACTGTTTTGTCACATGGATTATACTTTACTATATTCTACGACTTTCAATTTTGGTTGAGGAGGTGGAGCTTCTGTTTGATTTAGAAGAGTGTAGTTCTGAAAACGATCGTTGTGTACAGTGCAAGCATTACATTTATTCTATCTTATTAAATTTGAAATTCTCAATTACTATGTTCTATTCCTTTTTATTTTTTCACTGAAGGATACCCCCTGCCGAAGTCAGGAACCGACCAAAACCGCACGGCCGTCTTGGGCCATTAGCTGCTGAGGGTGAGGTAGCCCCTGGTATATCCCTCACGCCCAATAAATCATATTTACATTTTTATATTCAATTTCTTATTGTTCCATCTTGTTAAAGGCAAAAGCTCTAAAAGTATTGTTGTGCAGGAAAAAATTACTGAACAGCATTAATATTGTATATGAATCAATTGCAAACAAAACTGTCTACGAACAATGAGATCGTGGATCTTGTTGATAGAAATAAAAGCAATCAGGTAGGTATGGTAAATAGTAGAAAATGATTTTAAGTGTGTATAATTTCTATTATATATATTATATTTATAGTGTGTATTATATAAGTATTGTGGTATCATTGAAAAAGTTTAATGGGCTATTTCATTAGCCCGTTCTAGAATCCTAATGAATTATATGATGTGTACCTAGGCATTAAACACCCACATTTCGCCAACTGTGATTTGTCGTCTCACGTGATTAGGAGCGAAACTTTTGACGCCAATCGGGCACTTTGTAAAAAAATGGTATGCCGAAAAATAAATCCCTAACCGAAAATGTTTCAGCTAAATAAATTGGAAAAAAAATTTGACCCTATTCCTTGCTATGCGGTGTACGTCACAAGGAAATTAATTAAGTGCTTAGCCACATCAGACAATACACCTTTTTTGTTTATTTTCCTTGCGCAAAATCCCCACGGATACCGCCTCCTACAAAGGTGGAAGTGATTATGTCGGACTTGAATCGACTAAAATGTACGCTGTCTATGTGTCTTTGATTACCGGAGGTGGGATTATACAAGACATATCCTTTGCACCCCGTCAGGCCCGGAGACATCCATGAGATGACCCCCTTACCCTAATGTGGGAACCATGGTGTTCTCATCTAGACCCTGGGCTTTAATATGGGGAGGCGCACTTTGCGCCGCCACCTTGACCTGCTTCTGTGCTTCTTATTGAATTACACCTAAGACTTCAATTTGCAAGATTGCGTTCGCCGTTCTAATTTTCAATATTACTTTTCTGCATTGAAACGCAGCGTGTAATTTTCTTTAATCTATGAATATGTGTAGCTGGAAGGCTGTATGTCTCTGAGCAAAATGGACTAACGACCTGGATGAACGAAATGTAGCTGAGGCAGACTGGGTGGCAAGGTGGACGATCGGATGCTTTTGGCATATAACTTGAGATGCCTATGACCAACAGTGGACAGTAATAGATTACGTGTCGTCTTCGAGCCTAATGGTAAATAAATGCGAATCTCAAGGTACTTTCTGCCCGACAGTGTTATTAATACATTCATGATCAACACCATTTTGCTCGCTGTTTGACGTTGAGCTTTCTTATGAGGCCCGTAGTGAGGGTCCACGACTCCGCGCCATATGTCATTACTAGCAATACACACTGACTAAAGATTTTCGTCTTTAGACACTGATGTACCCACATATTAATACATAAAAGTTCAGTTTTGTTTTAATCATGTTATATATCGACATTACTAATGAATTCACTAAACTATGGGATCTAATCTAATAAAATGATAACGTGTAATGTAACATTAATCTAAGCCTTAATTAACCTTAACTAAGGTTAACACAATTGCAGAGGGTAATAATTGCATAGGCTGCAGCACAGATCGTGACGGCACTAATAACCATAGGGCGCGTCTGTCTTTGAGTACATCACCAACTGTACGAATCGTTACCGTCCACGGAAATATAAAAGCCTCTCAATTCCCTGTTGCATCGTACGTATCGTCTATGTCGTGCATAATATAAAACCGCAGGGAAATTATATGAAAAATGACATCCATTTGACAACCATTATAACTAAGTAGCTACTCTTAGAAAACCTTGTAGAAACTGGTATCACAATATCTAATAACGTGCAGGAGTCTGCATTAATCAAAATAGCGAAAGATATTATACAACCACCACCATACTATACCAGTATCGTATTAAGCGGCAAGATGTTGTTTCTGCCTCCTCAAATGGGAATAAGCGTGACTACGGAGGACAGAAACTCTCTATGAGCATGACCTTATGCGTGCATGTAAATGTGCCTCGATTTTTATGTACACTAATTGCGAGGAAGAGTCGGAAATAATATTTTTAATAGTAACAAATTCTGGATTCATATATTTTCAGTACCTCCTAGCAAGATGAACTGATGACCTGAACAAGACAACTGAGGTAGACCGGATATGGGTGTAACCGCGATAAAATAAATATTTGGTTGAATTGTCTTTCAATAGTGCAATCCTGCCTTACTCGTCAATCATAGCTACGATTTATGGTTGCAGGAAACAATGACTTAGTTTGATGATTTTACGTTTTCAACGAGTTAGTTATATAGATATTTTCCTGCCTGCCCGGGCCTGCCACCCTGTTCGGGCATACACTGACAGTTAAGTACTTGTATTTTTTAAACTACCGCTTTGGCGAGGCATATTGTAGGTATATCTTGATGTTAATAACTAAACATCGTTTTTGAAACTATAGCAAAATATTCTATGTCATTAAACTAGTTGTTACGAAATTGAAATAAAATTATTTTTAACATAATATCTGATGGAGACAATTGTTTTGTATTAGGTAATATTTTTTTTCCGTCATCATGCGAAAAATTCATCTCAATGTGTAATATTGGCGGATGTTTAGTGTCGTCTTAACTATGACCCAGCATGTTTCCCTGGTTCATGGTTCATGAATATTTTTCTGAGCATACAATGGGGTTGGTAGAGCGCAAATTCCCTACCAATGCCACCTCCGCCTAAACCGGTAGAGGTGATTATTTCGGACTCGAATCGATAGCGTGCATTTTAGGTCTTTTATTGAGGGAGGTGAGATAATACAAGCATATCTCTCACACCCTGGCAGACGCGGAGATATTTCTTTTGTGATGACCCCCTTTACCTAATGTGGCAACCATGTTGTTCTTTTCTAGCCTACGGGTATGGGGAGACGGGTTTTGCGCTGCTGCCGCGACCTGCTTCTGCTAGGGTTCATCTCGGGCAGGCCCGGAGTCTTTTAATAAATGTGGACTATCAATGCCAACGTTGTTACCAAAACAATAACAAAAATGTAAAATCGGATCTAAAAACTTTAGACGTAAGTGTTTTTTATAAAATCTAGTATTCGTTTAGCCGGTTACTACCATGGTTACGGATTCCATTTACTTAGGCAAGGGGAATTTAATAAAGTTGTTATATTTATTCATCTACTACAAAGCGATTTGCTAAACAATTAAACTAGAAACAACACTACTAATAGCTATCAGTGAATAAATGGATCATTATTCCGCTCACTCAACTGTATATAATAGCATTTCATTAGCGTACGTAACTGGAGAACGATTAAAAGAATTACCATTACCTATCTATATTTTAATAAAATTTAGAAATTGTTATATTGCTAGTATTCGGCAATGTAATTTTATTGCTCTTGAAATTGATGAAGCGTCGTATATGATTAATAATAAAGTTATTTATTTAATTAAATGTCAGACTTTCATCACACAATTTAATCTCTGCTTTCTTCATCATCATTGCGTTAGTTCCGGTCGCATCAGTCTGAGGTCTGCTTAATGACCGGTCAACATACCGACGTCAAAACTCGTGAAGCAGATCTTGCGGGTTATATGCGTCTGGTATTTTCCTCTGGCCCATAATATGGCACGTGGCACGAAAGCGCTAATTTTATTCCCATTTGACACAGGAGTCGGACGAAGGTCCTGAACGTTATTTCTTCTGTACTTTCATTCTTCAAATCTTGGTTTGGAACATTTCAGCTTAGCTGCGGTCT
Source organism: Pelosia muscerda (assembly GCA_963691645.1). Lineage (NCBI taxonomy): Eukaryota > Metazoa > Arthropoda > Insecta > Lepidoptera > Erebidae > Pelosia > Pelosia muscerda. Next base: position 11,344,174 of record OY829098.1, on the reverse strand, counting down.
TAAGTGTCTCGGTAGGGGATAGTAGGCAGCAAATGAGTCCGTAAAAAAATAAAAATAGTTCCGATAATTAACATAAAACCAAAAGTCTAAGTTGCATTGTTTTCATTCCAAACAAAGAGTAACCACTCATATGTTTACAATTTCTGTTGAACAAGGTGACCTTCTATTCGTATAAAATGTACTAAATCTAATAACCATTTATTAAATTCTTTTCGTATTGCCATCCAGGCAACGTCAAGCAATCTATTAAATTCTTCATAGGAATGCAATTATTTACACCCAATAGAGACCTCAGGTATGGCACACATTCAAAATGAGGTGGGAATCATATGGGTACTTACGACACCGAAAAAATATAGGATGCCGGTAGGTAATCAATTAAACTTGACAACTAAATTATAGTAATACTAACAGTACACTCTACGAAGAACACAGTAGTAGGTATAAAGTAAAAGTTTGCAAATAGCACATTTGTAACTTATCAATCGACACTACAAACACTTGAAACAAAAGGCATCTTCAGTGCCTGTCGATCACTACCTGATCGTTAATCGCTGTAAACGACGTGCTAGGGCACGCGGCAGCGGCAGCATTCACTGAACTCTCATTCAGCTTTTAATCAGCTACTATAGTGCAACTCTAAAGAAAGTTCTACATAATATTCTGTCTATGGTTATATATACGACAGATCATTTATGTAGAATCTGTAAAAGTCTTCAGAAACTCGGCTATTATCATGTGTGGTATTTTCAGAAATACCTGGTATTTCATTTAAACTTAGGTACGGATCAATACGAGAGCTCATTTTCATGGAAATACACATAGTAATTGCTTAGGATAACTTGAATGAAAAATACTTACAATGTTTATTTGCCGTGAAATGACTGCCATCAAACATCAGACTGTGTGTAGGTATGTGTATGTGTGTGTGTGTGTGTGTGTGGTGTGTGTGGTGTGTGTGTGTGTGTGTGTGTGTGTGTGTGGTGTGTGTGGTGTGTGTGTGTGTGTGTGTGTGTGTGTGTGTGTGTGTGTGTGTGTGTGTGTGTGTGTGTGTGTGTGTGTGTGTGTGTGTGTGTATGTGTGTGTGTGTGTGTGGGTACATGTGTATGTCTGTGGTATCGTAGCTCCCGAACGGATGAAAAGTTTTTGATGTAGTTTTTTTGTGTGCCGCAACAAAATGGCGAACTACACGTTTCTGCACAAGTCCCTCAATATGGATGTCAAATGAAAGGGCTTGACTAGTAGAATACGATAGGCCGAAATCAACAAATAGTAAGGTACCTTCTCAATTTACTAGTCCCACATAAAATGAAAGGTCATTTTATACCCATAATGACGGAAGCCCTTGCTTCACATGGAAATGAATTTGAACAGTATAAAATAAATGTTAAATTAAACATTTATAAAACGACACAAAAAGTACTTGCAAATTTTCTACTTTTTGAAGGTATTTTTGGTGTCGGGGTCTTTTTATAATATTAGTACAAATAGAACTATTCAGTAATAATAAATTGAGATATTAAACGGACTGGGATTCCTTTCTATAAATCAACTGTAGACATATAAGTAAAAGTTTCAATTATAAAAACATAGATCTATTATAAATATATAGACCGAGAAATACTCAAATCTCTCATCCTCAAATTTTGGGACAGGTCGATCGAAGTGAGTGAGGCAAGGGGCGTGGTGATGCCTTTGTCGAGATGACGCGGTGCCCGGGCTTACGCTTTCGCCAACTATGAGACGAAAACTCATTTATTGCTTCAAAACTTTATAATATATAATGCCTATATCATTTTATAACGTTCCGAAATATGCTTGGAATTTTTTTAGCAGTTCCAATATCTAATTGGAATTTGAAGTATGTATATGATTATATTATATTAAGTTCAACAAATGACTGCACCTCGTTAGAGGGAAAAACCTAGCAGAAGAACCGTCGTAGGTTTGTTACAGATGTTGATGATACGAAATAGTTACTCAACATCAAAAACTCGGGATTGTAAGAAGAAATCTGTATGTGCGGGCGAATTTTAACAAACAATATCATAACGCGGATTTTACGGACATCTAAGAAAAACCATTCAATTTGTTGTATTAGATTTGACAGCAGTTAGCATCGAGTAGCTTATTTCAGTACTCATGGTTATTGCGAGCGATAATAAAGAGAGAGTATGTCATGTTACGATCGCAGGATTGCAAGAGTGGGAAAGGCGTCGGTCGAAGCGGGTGTAAGTGTCACAGACACTTGTAGCGCCCGCCACCATGCCGTTACTACGCTTGTCCTTGAATGAACCGCTGATTAATACACCCTGTACTAAGCTATCCGAAATTTCCTCAATCATGTTATAAATTTATGATTTTCAGAATCACATAACAAGGGTCTAGTCTATTGTTTGTCACTTTGTTATGGGCTGTAGACCAATGTATGTGGGGAGAGCAGCCCCATCCCTTCATCTATCAGCCTTCTATGACACCACAGGAAGACTTAGGTTTACCCCATTCTACTCCACAGGTAACCGACATGATAATTCTTTATACATTGACTTAACTACATTTGGTACATAGTAGATGCAAAAGTCGAGTTGTGCTTACTAGTAACTTTAGCTTTTGTTACACAAAAGCTAAAGTTACCAGTTACCAGCAAGCACAAAAGTATATTTAATTTGAACCAAAGATTGAATAAAAGCAAGCACAGTGAGTTGTAAGTAATTGAATAAGTTCCTTAGGATAGGATTACTTACACTTCGATGAAATCGAAACTCCGTAGGAATATACGAGTATAGATAGATATGGATTTATGTATATATTATATAGCAACAGGCGCAAAGGTTATCACATTAAATTTCACACTGGATTAAATTGGTCCATATACTTGAGTTGGCGTGAAGCTAATACCTGTTTCGGCAAAAAATAAAAATATAATTTCGTACGAAAGGTGTAAATAACGTCTTACTTTATGTTCGAAAAAATATTTTATTTTTCCAACGGTACTACAAAATAGGTAATATATTTTTTTACATTTTTCAATTGGGTGCCCTAATATTTAACTGTTTTCATGCTATGTGCATGTTTTATATATAATGTATTCTAATCTAATCATTTTGGTTGTTTACCGTCCATTATTTATAAGAAAAAGGATCAAAAGTATATCAGTTCCCTTTAACAACATTCTCATAATAATACGATAAAAGCAGTAATAATGCCCTTTTCCCTCGAAGGCAGGCAGAAACTATCTAATTATTCTTAAAAGCTTCTGGCCTTACAGTCATGAGCTATTTCCTTATTTTCATAATACCTTACATACAGGCACTTTCGTTTGTTGTATATCTTAAGTATATGGATCGATAAAACGGTGATCATTCAAAATTTAACTTTTTATGTAGGTCACGTTAATATGACTTCGCCTTGCATTAGGCTAGCAATAAACCTGAAAGTGAAATCTCAGGAGTGGTGATTATTATGCAATGATTAATAAAGCTACCTCCTCAGACACCTACACTTCAAACCTCACCACCCGCGTAGAGGACCCGGGGTTGTGGAAGACGTTCATTAGTAACTACAGAATTTCAAGTTTATTATTATCACATGTCACTGAGATCAATCAAATTTCAATGTAACTACGCATTCAAAAAGGTAAGCTATTTTGTATACTATGATGCATTCTATAATGTCAATAAATATATAATATTATATAATACATGAAGATGGATTGTACCTGCGAAAGTCGATTTTTAACGAAATGATTGTTATTATATCCATCCTATCGCAAACAAAGGTACCGATCAAAGCCTAACTTCAGTGCACAGGTGCTTCATACGTCCAAATATAATCTCATAGAAACCGCTTATGTCACTCCTGTGAACACAGAGTGAGTATGTGCAAATAATTTAATATAAACGACAAGTCAAGTGTGGTAGCATTTTGCTACTGAAGTTATCATGAGTGCTTTTATTAAACATTAAGTACATATCGTACCGACAACGTTTAATGTGTATCTAAAGTATCTAAGAGGTTTGAGTTTCGTAGTTTATTATAATGCAAACAAACTTTTTGCTGTATCGTGTACAGTGGTTTACCACCACCTCTTAAAAGTAATATCATTTCAATCTCATCCTACTTTCATAGTGTGATTCAGACTCAAACCGTTCCGCGTTGTCCGATATTTGTGTACTCTTGTAAGACAACAGTAAATTCTAACAAAATAAAGAAAATAAATGTATCTATTACAGTCAGATATACTGTTTGATCCAAAGAACATAATAAAAATATTATTTGATCCTCGTTTATTATTTTCCTGCCATTTCGGTTTCAAAATGAAACGTTGCAGCATTCGATGAAATACTAAATACTTTTTCACGTGAAGGCTTTAACAGACTCCTGACACTTATAGGCGTGTATCCCGACCCGAAATGCACTTAGTGCATGAACGATGAGGACGAACTTCACCTGCTCGCCAGGTGCCCCATGTACTTAATGATAAAATAGAAAATATTAATTATTCATTATTACTCTTATGCTCAAAATAACCTATCTAAATAACGATAAGAAAACCTTTCCAATACCTTTGTATCGCTATCTCCATTAGTTTTATTGTTAATTGTTTGTTTCATTCAAGTCTCTTACATAGGAATAAAGATCGTCGGAGGGCTATTAACAACTGCAAGGTAAAAGAATAGATTCTTCAACAAAGAATACTATTTACCTCGTACCTCGACGAATCTGAACTTAATGCTATTTTAGTCTTACGTCTCAGCAATCCTTTCGAAGTTTTAATTTTATTAATGGAGGCATTCGTTTGTTTGAAGTTGGCAAAGAACTAAGTTGACTACTCTATTTGTATAAAATCACTAATGAAGTTTGCAATCATGGTTGAATTCTAAAAATAATATGAAGTGTTTAAAAATATATTAGAACTTGACCACAACTGATTTAGGGAAAAATCGGATGATGATAATACGTAGATATATAAGTATTTATCTAATTGCTTATTCGGTACGAGTGATGCCTGATATCCACTGACAAAAAGATTGGGTGACTTGAGATAGAATTTATAAAATTTTGCTAGGGATAAAGGGGATGTGGCCTGAGGCACATCAACAGTATTAGCTATCTGCGAGCCCACCATAATCTCCTACATCAGTAGGTATTGTTTTCGCCTTGAGTCACTGTAAGAAAGGAACAAGAATACACAATCTCTATCTATGTGTATTATCATTAACTGGCTCATCAATTATGACTAAATTAATAATGAAACTTAATTGTACAGTATGATTTGAAAGCCTATATATAGTTCGCAACTACACAGAGTACCACGTAGTAAATTAATCATCGTTACAATGACTTGTAAGTACCGAAGGAGTGATTAAAGCCACAAAGAAACTGGCTTCTGATGCTACTAATTGTAAACCATTCTCAAGCCACAGATAATACAAAACCTACCCTTGAATTTTAGGTTCTACTGGAGTGCTGTTAGTCTTAAATTAAAAGGCATCTTGCAGAGTGAATGAAACAATGTAATGAGCTTTGATTAATTTAATTTTGAACTTTACGATTATGAGAGTAAAGTCGAAAATTCAATGGTAATTTAAGTAATCTATAAGGCTGACAATGGTCAACAATTAGTAGAATCGGGTAAGAATTTGAAACTTGCACTCATCATCATCATCCGTGCGTTAATCCGGATCGCATCGCAAGCTGTCACCTCGGAGTTCGGGGTCCTCCCTCGGGGTCAACTCAATATTTTTCGTGAAGCGATTGCCATCTGGCCTCCACAACCTACAGGTAAGTATGGGCGATATCGAAGAATTGCAGCCAGAGTAGTTGTTGAATATTTTAGGGCTCCAAACTATGTGGATGTTCGTATACGCTCACTACCGCCACAGAGGCTGTTGAAAATTTCGTTAACTATTATATATTTAAAATCAAATTATGGTGGATGTGGTCCAAACCATGGAAAACACGTGTCATTGGTGTGCCTATTTACGCAACGAAGGATAAATCTGACAATATGAACCTTTTTATAAGAATACATCTAAACTTTTTCGTAAATATTCAAGCTTGTCCGATCCATAGTATGAAACATGGCGTTTAAACTTTTTTATCTAGGTATAGTAAAATAATCGCTAATTTGTACGATGAAAAAAAAGGTAATGGCAGTATCGTCGCCACTAGGTACCTACCCTAAAACTGGTTAAGTATGTTTTCGTTTTGTATTACGTACGTATGTAACGTACGTAAAGTAGTTAGTAGTAACTTATACTACTTACTACAAAGCAATTATTTACTAGTAATGCACGGTATTATTAACGGCTGCATGTGAGATTTTGGCGATTTCGGTAGGTACTGAAACTATCGAGTCGCATTTCTATAAGTTTTTTTTCTGTGGTCCAAACGATGATAAATTCAGTATGTATGAATTAACTGTTAATGTTCAACAAAAAATATTGATCAACTATTAAATAATGTTTTATAGTGCAAAATTCGTTAGGTACTTAGAAATAATAAACCGAAAAAAGTGGGTAGGTATACAAGATGAATAATAAAGTTTGTTACAATCAGAGCGATATTAATCGAAACTTAGTTGAAAATTCAAAAACATAAATACGAAACTGAAATAAAGGAAGTTCTCAATATCAAATATAGCCTACATAATACAATCATTTAGAACTTTTATTACTTCACCACCGTTCAAAACTCGTTAAGACCGTTGTAAAGAAACGGCGAGGCAGGCCTGAAACTGCTTCAATCGATACTTATTCATTCGGTCTTCAAGAACAACCAACTGCGAACAGTTTTTATAACAATAAAAGCCTATTTAGTTTTATATATTCTGTAAGTGTATGAGCATGTTCTTAAAATTCAGTGTTACCTAACTTCCAAATTATTGGACAGATTGTGTTTAAATAAGGTGTCGTAAGACTTGTCTCAAGAACCCAAGTTTCCTTTGTTTATAAACAGGTATTAAATTTCGGCAAGATTAAAACTTTTTAAATTACTCTATTACAAGGAAATTGAATCATCTACCGGTTGTCACATTCAAAATATTGTGGAATAATTAAATATGAAAATTTGTACTATTACTAGCTGTTGTAATGTTGGTTTTCTCGTTTATATCGTATCCGATTCTACTCAACTAATTGTGATCAAACTTCCGTATGTTATTTAGTCTGATAAAGATCTTTCTAATAAAAATACACCATAATTAGTTTAGAAATTTATGTTTCAATCGTACAGATTAAATAGACAAGAGTGAAAAAAAAATGATTGGGTTCAGAATGTTATATTTAGAGCGTTTGATGATGAGTGACCCCTTTTTCATCGTACGCAGAGTCCCAACGGATAACTCCCCAAGCCGGAACCGGAGAGAGTGGTTATGTCGGACTCGAACCGACTAAAAAGATGGCCCCCTTTCCCTTGTTTGGGCAGTCGCACTTTGCGCCACCGCCTCCGATTTCGCCTCTCCAGTGAGCTCTGGCTACCCTACTCACCGCTGGAAACACAACACAAGGTTATTATAACCCGCGGTATTCTGTAGGGTGGAGGTACTTCCCCAGCCGGACTGCTCAATTAGGACAAGAGATATCGTCATGTCACCTCCACCATGCTTTTAATAGGGAGACAACCGGCTCCACCTGTCACCCCCGGGTCCGCGCTCTTGGAGGGCGGAGGTCGTTTTGTGACCTCCGTCCACTCATTGCGGACTGTGCGGGCCCGAATTCTCCTCCGGATCCGCTCCGCAGTCTCTTTTTCGAACGTTTACTTGCTCGCAGAATGAGGCGGTGGGAGCTGACGATGATGAATGACCCTAGTATTTTTCTAAATATCTGTAATATACATACATATTACTGTGCCTATGTTTCTAGTATAGATTTCGTATTATCTTTAACAGTGAACCAATTTATTCAAATATTTATGTATAGTTAAAAGCTTCACAGTAATGAATATTTAACTTGTGATGTACATTTAACATGAATGTATTCTGTTTTGATTATGAGTTATTACAGATTTAACGCTATTTTGCTCTTGTTGTAATATTAAAATTTCTCTATTACGATTCTATTCCTCTGGGGCGATATATAAAATATTCTTTGAACACAAAATATAGGATCTTCTTTATTTTAAAAGTACATGTTTATTTTATTGGTCAACAAAAGAAAATTGTAAACTTCACCGTATTCTTGTAAAAGTTGTTTATAAGACTCTTTATTGAGTCAAATATCGGCAACCGCCGAGTCCCACCTTGTAGCGAACCCAAGTTATCAAACTTTAGAATTACTTAACAAACTTATTAAAATATTTAATTACAACTTTAAGTTCTCCTGGAAATTATAATAATATTAATTTAGGGATTCTTATAATTGTTTTCTTATGACTTCCTGTTTTGTGTATGGACGCTTAGACAGGCGTTAATAGACACAAGTTTCTGAGTAATATTGACAAAGCCACGTAAGTTAAACATGTTAAAAGTAACATGTTGTATATTTTCTAATCGTATCTAAGCATGTTAAAAGATGCAGGCATTGGTTGACTACACTCGATGGGAATTAAAACCAATAGGTAATAGACTTTTAATTAACCTGATTAAAGGTCACATTGTAATCAGAGAGGATTAACATTGTAAGTGTAATAAAGTAGCAAAGAGATATTCGAACGGGATTGAGCATATTGCAAAGAAAGAATCACTGCCCACAAGAATTGAGGAATCGGGGCTCAGCAAAAAATAAAATAAAAAGTGGGTACCACGAACCCTCAAGCAATACTATCGATATGCCATTATAATCCTCATTCTAGCAGTAGCTTTGGAGCCCGGGGTTTTTCGCCAGGAAGCTGTCTATTATTTAATCAAAATATTATTGTTGTTATTTGGAAATATAAAGTTACAAGTGATATACAGTATTGATAATTCATACGTTTATTCCACACATTTTTGTTACGACTGTAACATTTAATTCGAGTCCTAGTATAAATGTGACAATGTTGTGGTTAAATATTTAGGTATTGTGGTTATGCAGGGAGGTCTTATAATCGACGGGTCCCGGGTTTAAATACTGACTCAATTATACTACTGACGTGCACCACCACCTCATAACACAAAATAAACTAGTTTGACCTGAGGGATCAAAGGGAATATTATAAATTTTGGGTACTATTAACTTATTATTTATTAATTTATTGTATTTATAATATATGAGGGATTGTTGGAGCTTCCAGCTTCATTATGTCAAAGCCTTGTGCTTCCTCAATAATGCTCTTTAATCTATGGTGGGATTATATGTAATTAAATAGTGTACGGAGCAACTATTGCAGATTTATGTACTTAATAATAGGTATATAATCACTATTCACTTAATACAATATAGATTATTGATATAGGAAGATGTGAACTTATTCCACTTTCTAATATCCATGAAATTTTTTTACGCTTCTTCTACTTCGGTAATCTATAGGTGTAGTAATTATATAAAAGAAAATCTAATTTTCTTTTAGTAGCACTACTTAAACTCTATAACGGCTGTACTGATTTTGGTGGTTATTATAATGTTGAGTTTATTTTTCCCTGGGTTACCAAAAAAATGGGATTCACGTAAAAACTATGGCCATTTATTTTGTTCGCGTATAATCACAACAAAATGAACCTAGCAATGGAAGGGGCAACAGAATTGCTTGGGCCATGAAATTTTATATAAATAAATAAATAGTTTAGGACAATCTACACAACGTCACCTAGACCCATGGTAAGCATAGCTTAACTAGCTTGTAACGAGTTCTAGAATGCGGATAAACATACATAGATACATATTTTTTTGTAAATACATACTTATTATACACAGAAAATGGGACCAACATCATAAATGGCAGGATGGTGTGATCTACGTGACCGAAAGTTTACGGGATTTAAAATACTCGTAGAAATTTGAATAAAAGGTGGCGGAATAAATAGTCTTAAATAGTGCTATATCTGATTTAATTGTAGTACCTACTTCGATATCGTTAATAATTTGAGGAGGTCAGTTATGGTAGTCGTTTTACAGAAAATATTGAAGTTCAGCTGTGACGCAATTATACTGAATAAAGCGGGTTTCGGACTCCGAAACAACAGCTCCGGGTGCGACTAAAATTAACGCAAGGACCACGATGATAATATTTAGTTTGAGTATATCGTAGAGAAAACTCATTCCTAGAAACTTATTTTGTCCTTCCTATATTTCTCTGTGATTTCGTAATAGACTTATTGGAAACGATTCATTATAATTAACCTTTTAAAACGGATTTGCTTCTAATTTCATTAAGGAGCTATTCCCAGAAATCTGCCTATATGGTTACCCTGGAATGAATATTGTTAATTACAACCAACTTGATATTGAAATACCTCAAATTTATACTGATATGAAGTACATTTTACATTATCAGGTAATATCCACTCTGTACCCAACCGGGAGTTAACAAATATGTATAATAAATTTACAACCCTCTATGTGTACTTAACTTTTATTAAAATTTTGTAAGTACATTCCAAAATACCTACTAGCGACCAAACGAATAAAGCAAAAATAGACCAATCAATATAACTTAAATATTAGAACTAGTATTAAGGTGGTTTTACCAAAGAGACTATATTGTTCTAAAGCAGTATTCTTCATTATTCCAGTCATAGCACGTCCATTGCTGAACATATGCCTTTGTATCGACCTCCAATTCTACCAGTTGGAGGCGGTCTGCATCCAACACGTACCCGCAACATTGACTATATCGTCCGTCCATCTCGCGGCGGCCGTCCTACGTCTCGTCCACCAATACGTGATGTCGAGAACCTTTCCGCTCCAACGGCCATCTGCTCTTCTTACAGTATTGTAAGCGCCCTTATTAATAATAATCGGTGTTGGTACGGTTTGAAATTATTGTTCAAGATCAACACTGAGAGGTTAGCTGGCTTTAGGGTAAAGTTTCGTTCATAAATAAAACAGTGATTAGCTTACAGGTGAGGTTGATTTGAGGACCCTTTATTTAACTTGAAATTATTGTTTTCCCATTTTATAAACACCTTAGCACTGCGACTTCTATCCGTCAAGGCCATCTGCTTATAACTTAATTGTTATTGTAAGTATAAATAATCAAAGATATTGATCGAGTAAAATCGAGGCTGCAGAAAGAAACATACCTATTTTAAATCTAACGCAAAAAAACGCTGACCATAGATACTCGTAGTTATTTGATACCTTTTTTGTGGGCTGAGTATTCACTTCTTCCAATCAAAATCGATTCAAATGTTACGTATTCAGATAAGTGCACCTGGCACCGATGAAAATGGCATAATAGCTAGTACGACAGCCTTACATTTTATAACGTTGGTATCGATTTTCATTATACTGTTTAATGCTGGATAGCATGTGGAATGTTATCTTCAAGTACACTTCACGTCATAATTCCATCATTCAGTTGCCGAGTGCTGCAGGGACCGAATACAAAGATTGGTGAAATGTGGGTGTTAATTCACCTCTGCTTATCTCAGAGGGTAACAAGCGAGATAATATTATGTATGTATATAAAGTATATAATGTGAATTGAATATGCTATAGAAAATATAAAATATTAGATGTTTATTGATAGCTTTATTATAACGCCATTATAATATGCATTGAGACGTAACCATCTGGGGGGAGTTCTAACTATAACACGGATAAGGAAAATTACCTTCAATACACGTAATAACAGGAAAAGAATATCGCATTTTTGTCCTCAATAAGATGGACGTAGTAAAGCTGTACAACAGAAATGAAACAACTCTTATTAAATAAGCCCGATACAAGTAGGTACTCGCGAGTCAAACTTGTTAAGATGACGAATTACTTTTGCCCAAATCTAATACGAATAAGAAGGTACCTATATCAGAATCAATAGTTGTTTGCTCGTATTTTATACGTTGCCGGCTCGTTCATCGATTTTGACAAAACTTTAGAATAAAAAAAGTGTGTGTGTGTACTTTTGTACGCACGTAATAAGTTAGAGGCTTTGGCGTAAAAAGGTCACTAATAATAGAGATATGTTTACTTTTAACAAAAAACTTCTAACTTTTCTTGAAGTCGTTGCCAAGCCAATCGGTAAAACGCAGTTATGTACATCCATAATTACAGTCTTGCTACGTCACCAATGAAATGTATATGTGTGTGCGGAGTCTTGTGTTACAAACTGCAAGGTAGTTTAACCGTGCAGACAGGCACGGGTTGACGTCATTGCTAACCGTCTCGACCGATGTTCTTCCTTGGCACCGACTTTAAGAAAAGTATTACGTGTATTTTCATCCTTAATCTATATGTATAATTAACTTTTCTTTTTTACTTTTCTGAGCATTGTTGTTCTAGAAGTCGGTTAAACTTTTTTGTTACCTATATGTAAACTTATTTTTGTCTTTTCAGTGAACGGAACACTGTTTGCCGAAAGCGAATTCAGATGAGCCCATCAACCGCATCATTCCTATGAGACAAATTAAATATTATTGAAAGGTATTTTGATTATTTTTAATAACTTAAATACGAACTTACAATAAAAAACTTGAAAGCACTGAAAACTAGAAGACCATACGATGACAGTCCTTGAATGTTGCATAAATGCTGCATATGTCTGCTTTTATTACCAATTAGATAGCTGGTGATGGGATCCCTAGGAAATCCCCAAACTTTGTAGAATTTGTTATAATAATCACATACTTGTTTCTTGCGGTTATCATCAGTTGTTCGTCTGTTGTCAACTCCTCAACGATTAACCCAGGCCTTTTATAGTTTCTGTGCGTAAAGGAGTCGAACTAATGGTGAGTATATAGATAGTAATAATGTGGTATTGTTATACTAATGGTGAGTGTTTTGTGGTTTACATGTACATTTCAAGGCTCGCCAGTCAGCCGTGTTGCGGTCCTCGACGATACCCTCACTCCCACCTCAACATTTCTATTTTTATCCGACACCCCTCGTTTGCTGGTAGTAAGCGCCTAAGGATTAATAGATATAAAAAAATATCTTAACATAGTCAATATTCAACTTACCTATACCTATATTGCGTCTAATATTGTCGTGATTTTATGATTTGAAGTTCAAATTGTTTATTTGTTAAGTATGGTACAAAAGTGATGTTTACATTACTATAGAAATGTGTATGTGAAAACTTAGAATATTTTATTGTAGTTTCGGAGCAACAGATTGTATTGTGTTTGAATTCTTTTTATACAATATTGCTTGTTCTGTTCTGTTGTTGTGTTTGGTACTAACATAAATCACTACATAGTATAAAATAAAGTCGCGTTTTCTGTCCCTATTTTTCTTGTCCCTTTGTATGCTTAAATCTTTAGAACTACGCAACGGATTTTGATGCGGTTTGTTTCAATAGATAGAATGGTTAAAGAGGAAGGTTTATATGCATATAACATCATGCTACGACTAACAGGTGCGGAGCAGGAATGAAAAATGTTGCAAAAACGAGGTGACGCAGAAGAAGTCGCGCGGGACAGCTAGTTATAAATAAAATAAATTTTATTAGAGACAAACAATTTAGTAAATCGGACAAGAATAGATCCTTTCCGCAGCGGCTAATTAATAAATAAAAGTAAAATTCAACGTCGACGTTAATCAAGCAACACCGGAATAACTTTTAGATCCATTATGACTCTAATGGCTTTCCAAAGTAATTACTTTTATTTTTACTTAAAATACTAATGAAATAATGCTAACAGTTTATCTAAACGTACCAGCATTGAGTTCGGCAGATGTTTTGACCCCTCGGGCAAGGAAAAAGGGTGTAAATGGATGACATTTTTCGAAGAACGGAATTAGAAGCTGAGGATTAGCCCCGAATAAATGTAAACGTGACTCTTTAAAAGTTTATAAATATATTTTTTTCCAATGACAAAGTTCGAAATAAGATATACAGAGCGTTAATAGACTTTTGCAAGTCATCAGGAATACGAATCTACATATCAATGGAAAAGTAATAGTACAGGATGGCAATTTCGATGTAGACTAGCAGCAGGAAATGTTTTCCTTGATCTGTGAGATGAGCACTCAAACTTATTATTATATTTAACTTTTTGTAATACTTTAAGATAGTTACACTAGAAAAAACATGCGAAGTGGTTTTTTTTTTCACAGCGCTGTTTATACTTTGGGTTCTAGAATGGAGATGATCATGGCGTAACTTAGTTATCACATATTACAAAACATATTATGTATTATCTCTATGAGCGGATCAGAAGTCAGGTACATGACCAGTTAACCTAACATTCAGATGGAAAAAATTGAAGTAAAAATGTTATTTTAGGCGCTCCGTATCCATGTCTAGACACCAATAAAGGAAAGCAAATACTCACATATCCACGTCTGACTAAAGTGTCCCTCTGTAAGTAAATACGGATATCTCTACCGTAATCTATGTTAACCTCTTTGACATTATAATAGAATATAGTCGTAGCGCTATAAGTCTTTTGTACAACTAGGTAGCCTTTTGGCATTCCGAAAATAGAATATTAACCTTTTTTAACTTCATTGTATGGTCGGTAATAGTAAGTAACGGAGATATATCAAATCATTGAGTACTGACATTTTCATAGAAAGAAATAACCAATTTTAGTTTCGAAATATTCTTACAGAGGCAGCGATGTAATCTGAATTTAAACGATAGGAAGTAAAGCAGATACCGTGACTCTAACCATCCATGCAGGCATCTTCTTGGCATTGAGCTCGGCCAAGTTTTCAAAGCGCCGTGAAAATCACTCAGACATTCGAATGCAAACAGATGCGGGAGCTAACAGTGATAATTTCTTTACTCACAAGCGATTTAGCTAATGAAAATAGTAGAATTACTTCGTGTTCCAGAATCTCTTATGGGAAAAATCACACGTAAACCTAGAGTCACTGCGTTGCTAAAATATGGAGAAGGCTCTTTGCTTCTTGATCTTTTGGCTACGTAAATATTGACAGCAAACATCCGCCCTAACAAACACACACACCCCGACTTTGCACAAACTTTCCTCAATAACATGGCCAGGGTAGAGCAATAAGTACATAGGTCATGACGTCAGGGTGGCATTTGTATCTCCATGGGAAAAGTATTATTGACTATACGGTCTTAAGCTATTATTGAGGTTAACTATGCAGACTATTATTGTAAGTGGAGTCTATTCAGGCTGCCATGGTAATAATAATAAGAAGATGAATGTTTACGCAGCATTGCGAGTCGAAGCACGATGCTTGTTTTCTTCTGTGAATGTGTAGCATGGCGTGGGTTGTTCTTACATACTTTCCTGAATACAGAAAACAGAAAACAAACCCGGTTTTTATCCGGTGCAATGAGAAATGAGATGCATCGGGATTTTGCACAACTCAGTTATTTGCCATCGTACATCCCTTTCTTGCTAAGTATGATACAGAACTGTAAATTATAAAATGAAATTGAATAAAAAGTGTTCATGACCCACTTGCAAGAGTATCAGCATGACCAAATTGGTTTCAAATAGTGCATTCATTGCAAACGTATAAAATAACTTAAAACTTCATCGATAATAATTAAATAATCTATACATTAAGTCAATACAATATTTTACATATTTTAATACTTTTCGAATAACCCAACTCTGATCGCTTCCAGTGCAAAGGTGTCCATCACACTTGCCACGATTCCACGCTGGATTACGATGGCCAGCCTCTGTACCAGGAACGATCTTCAACGGTGGCCGACGGTGAGTGGATGGTACGACTAAGGTAGCTGACAGCTACAGTGCTGACACAGGTTGCGTCCCATAACAGGCAATTGCCGTTCTTCCAGGGCACCAAAGTCAGCCCGTCCGGTCTCTTCATCAGGGTTCGTTCGCCGATACAAGAGCCCTGCGGATTATATCACCAGAACCTTCCAATGCATCGTCGACAACTCAAAACGTGGTGGCCATCTGCTTTCACCATGGAAGAGGAGGTGCATATGTGGGGTTCACACACCATATATTAGATTGTATATTAGAATTATTTCATGAAACATGCTACAATGAACTCTTCGACAAAGACCTAATTATGTGGGCGCAGGCATCAAGGTTCATGAAATATGGTACTTATTTAGGTTTGCATTTTATTTTTAAAATAAATGTAAGTTAATCCTCGGATTACCGTATATCTCTTTGGCAAAGTGGGTTGGAAGATTTTGTTATGAAAGGGCTGCTATATATTTTTATTACAGAATATATTTTATGGTTTAACTCTAAAGCTAACTTTTCACTTTGGGATTTACATCTTTATTTAGTTATATTACTTTTTGTATCGCTTAATGTAAATTTCTATCGCTTTCTATACCTTTAACTGAAATAAATTAAATAGAGATATAGTTACAATTATATCTATAGTTGTAACAATATTACATAGGTTTATAATATACATGGGATACCTATAATATAATATTTCACATAGTGAAAAGTTAACTGTAATGCACCTACAGTCACTCTGCCAAATAAATTAAACCTGGAACGAATGACATTTTACCACCTTGGTAATATTTAATTTTGTAAAAATGTGAACGAACATAAACGAAGCGAAGAAACTAGAAATAAAAGGAAGCAAATATTATATTTTCCTGTATTTCTAACTAATTTCACTTTAGTTAGCAATGCTTCAAAGAAACTACTAATTAAACGTAATGTCTATAGGTTTTGAACTCGTAGTACCATAATGAATTAAAACTGACGAAACCAAAATGCGAGTCATTTCTCTTTTGTGTGTTATTTCTTCCGTTGGAGTATTAGATTGGTTATGTTCAAGATACCTAACCGTGTAATTATTGAAAAGAAAATACCAATACCGAAACAAGCTCCAATGCAATTACGAGATTCTATTTTGAGCCACTTAACAATTTCAAAATGACCATTGCAATTGCTTTGACCACCTTTGGCGCAAGGTTACTCAGTGGTCGGTTGTGGTATCAAACATAGAGATTTCATTACCACGGCTATTGACTGAAACCGTGACTATAAACAGGTAAGAATAATGATAATATGTGTATCCTCGTTAACTTACTTTGATTTGAACTTTTTGTAGTACGCACTTAAGGTTAACTTATAAGAGTGCCAAAATTACAAAAAAAATCATTTTCCAGTCAGTTCTAAAACGTAAGTGTAACTACAGAAAGTGATTTTCAGGAAGATTGTTTACAAGGTTGGTAGTAGGTAGGTATTATACTCAGAAAAAGAAAAGGTCATTTAACGGACAAAGCGCCGGTGCAAAATGGGGCCATCTGCTGATTGATGGACCAGACAGAGATAAATGATAAGCACAAGACGAAACTACACAAACGACGGAGTAACCACGATGCGCTTCGAGGAGTTTCGGAGGTAAAAACGTATTTAAAAGCATGAGGAGACGTATTACTCAGACAGTTTTCCAACTCACTAGGAGCTATATCAGTAAATTAATAAGGTCGGAAGGTACCCGGCAGAAACCCACTCAATGGTGATCATACATTTTCATCATTAGTATTAATTCCAGTTGTATACGAGATCTTTCTTCAGAGCGTGAGGCCTGCTTACTCCGACTTTGATTTACGTAATATGGATTTAACTGTAACTACCCAAATTCTGGAGGTAAAGCTTGTACTTGAGCCTCGGTTGTCACTCAACGGGTGTACTAATACCAAGTGAGGTTGTTGCCTTACAATAGTCTGTGATAAGTTAATAAATAAAAATGCGTGATAAATCATTAAAGGCTTTTCATGAACTAACACTGACAAAGTATTTTAAACAATAACGAAGCCACCAGGGGTCGTATAACATTGAACTTTAAAATATCAGATAAAACGATACCTGCACTGTCGGTGTTATTTACACTTTCATTGTTTCCAAACCAGCTAAATAACGCTGACGTATTTAATTGACAGCCTGTATTGTTTTACACAAACTGGAGGCTTTCAAAATCATTGATTTGTTTGGAATATGTGTAGGTGGATCTTAAAGGAACTTCAGATCTTGACAGCGTAAAGGTTATCTTTTTATGTTTTTGTATAGAAAAATTTCAATTTTCTGATGTACTGATCAACTTGAATTACTCACACCTTTATATTTTGAGAAGTCTAGGTCATCCACGTATCAGGTAATTTATATATGTAATTCTGTTCATCCGCGTAAAAGGTATTTTGCGTTTCTGGAACTGTGCGTCGGAAGGCTTGTATCAGATTTACTTATTCACAAATAAAAATCAAAACTTCAAATACGGAGAAGAATTCGATAACATTAGAAGATCAAAAGAAGAAGCACATCGAGTACACAAGTTCCTGGCCATCTATCTACATGATGATGAATAATAATGATTATTAAAAGTAAATAACATAGAATTTCGTGTTGTAGGATAGTCAACCCCTGCAGTGATGTCAGTCGTACTTGTTCCAATTTTAGAAGTGTCTTTGTGGAATTTACATTCGCTATGATTCAACAAACAATGTTAGTTAGCCAACGCTTAAGAGGGATTGGTAAACAGATTTTTATACGGTGTTTTAGCTGAGATCAAAACACACAAAACAAACATCACCACCATAATTTAACTGCAAATGGTGTATCTTGTACTGCGAAACTATCTTAATGATAAAGTAAACGTTAATAGAGCTCAGTCTCAGTCCAGTAACATATTACACTGTGCACGAGTGTGGACACGATACAATAGGTACATTTAATTTATAGTAATTTATATATATAAACAGTTAGTTCGGTGCGTTCATTTTTATCGACCTGCGTGGAATATTTTGCGAACTTTTCTTTCTATTTATTTCTATACCTAATCTAGATTCTATCTTCATGTGAGAGCTGGATTCGAGGCTTTGATTTGAAATCAGCTCTCGAAGATAAATATAGTTTTATAGAATAAAAAATTGAATCCAGAGCCTCAAATTCATTGCCAGTTTGGAGCATGGAGTTCGTTCTCTCACACCGCGTTTCTATGATTTGTTTGTATTAGCTTTTAAAGAGCCATTGCCTTCGGATTCCCCAATCCCAAAGTTATGAAAAAAGTAACCAAAGTAAGTGATTTCAACATCCATTCAGAATAGTAGGTAAGTACATTGAAAGTGTAAAACACGTTATGCTTTAATTAAACAATGAAGTATTTATACAATAATTCTGCTTGGTATCACAATTGCTAATTGAAACCGGCGAAGAAAGGAACTGTCCGTTCATTCAATCGAATTATCCACTTGAAGCACATTACAAAGAAAATAAACGCAAGACAATACCTCACTACCGTACTTTTTAAACAGTTAAATTTACTTCATTAAATGGTTCAAGAGCTTTTGAGATGAAGTATAAAAGTAAAATAATTGTAGCACTTAATCACTGAGGCTGCTAACATGGCATGTTTTGGCAGTTGATAATTTTTATCCCATCGTGCATTCACTAAAAATATTTAAATGTGTTCTTTTAATTTGGAAATGTTTCATTAAGTTTTGACATGTATTTTTTTTATTATGCAAATAAACAGTTTAAATATTTGGAAATATCACCAATAAAGACTGAATGAATGTTTCTAATTCTACTATTTTCAAAGTAAGAAGCAGCCTATTTTTGACATATAGCTTTTCTAGTCTAAGCCCTTTATTTCGTGCACATCGGCTCATCGAAGCCGGTGGTAGTGGTTATGTCCGACTCGGACGCGTCCCATCTCTCTCGCGCACAGAAGCAAATTATATTGACAAAGAAATACATGAAACAATTGATGTTTTTTTTCTGATTTTGCACATGTAACGGGAATGTGTAGGGGGCGTTATTTAAATTTAGATAAACTATACCTGCTTATGTCATACATAAAGGTGTTTGAGGTAAAGTTCATTAAATTTTTATGGGTATTTGAGCAAGTACCTTAGTGGTTAAGCTTCACAATTGACACCAGACAAATGTTATTATCAATAATTTTTTGATTTAGGTATTATTTAGCTGGGTCGAAATGTAAAGAAAGTGGCATGTTTTAATTTAGGTAATAAAATTAACTGCACCTCAATAATAGAAATTACGTTAGATATTAATATCTCCACGATAATGACCGAAAGTAAGTTCCCTGTTGTACCTACATAATACTTAACATATTAACATCATATAAATGATGCAGTTTCATTTCACTCTTGTTTTGTTTGCGTAGATGAAGTTAAATCTGTGACTATACAAAAGATCAACAGTTATGTTTCACAAAATTATGGAATATGGCATTAGTTGAGCTCCGGGGAAAGTTAAACAATGTTGGAACCCGCATTAAAGTTATTGAATAGTAAATTTAAATACTATTAGAAATTTAATAACACCACATTGTTTTCAATTTACCTTTTTTTAGGACATAACTATATAGACAAATTTGAAAGGACGAATTTTGCCCGAAAATCGAGACTTTCCTTAATTCAACAAAGAGCTACTAAACTGATGTAAGTTGAAGTGGAAGAAGAAAAAAAGCTGATGAAATTTAATTGTAAAATACCTAAATCTACACTTATCCTTATGCTGAATCCATGGATAATATCAATGGCTGAAAATGAAAAGTATCACGAGTATTTGCTACTTATGTAATATTTTTATATAATCTCGTTTATCAGTTTACTAGAGGAAGAGACCAACCATATAAGGGGTAATATGATGCGCGCTTGTCCCTATCTGGGGCTTCCCCATCTTTCTGTGGATACCGTAGTCCCACACTCGAGAGGGCCTTCGCTGGCCCAGGGCCAGCCGGGGCGTGCGGTTCATGCCAGAGGCTACCTCGCCCTCGGCAACTAATGGGCCTAGACGGCCGTGCGGTTTTGGTCGGGTCCAACCCGATATAATGCCTTTCTAAACCTGCACTCACACTAAGTTTAGGTATAAATTATAATCTGCCCAATTTTCTGAAAGTCCCGTATGTGTAGGTACCGACATAATATACAATATAATTATATTACCTAAATTCTCTCTAATTTGACTGAGGTACGGTATCTTACGTCCTAATTGAGCAATCTAACTGGGGAGGCACCTCCGCCCTACAGAATACCGCGGCTGATAATAACTTTGTGTTGTGTTACGGCGGTGAGTAGGGTAGCCAGACCTAACTGGAGAGATTTTGTGCTGTCAGTGAGAATACTGAGAAACCTTGACACACTCTTCTACATCGGCGACAAGGCTGTCCATTTATGTTTATGTCCGCAGTGTAAATGTTTATTTTATTGTGTACAATAAAGAGTTATCTATTTATCTATCTATCTTTTAGTCTTCTCCCCTCTACGCTTCCCCTTTCTTCCTCTTCACTATATATGGTCGGCAACACGAATGTGGCACCCCTGGTATTACAAACGTCCATAGGCCACGGTAACCACTTTCAGGTGGACCGCGTGCTTGTTATAAAAAGTGGTATAAAAGTATTGATGACCGCTTAAATATTTCATAGTAAATGAGTTCAATTGTTACTCAGTAATATGTACGTATATGCTCGAATATATGATGTTGGCTTAAATGTTCTTAGGTATATGTTAATATATTTATGTATTTACAACAATGAAAATTTTTCTAAGTATGTTGGGAGAGGCCTATGTCTAGCAGTGGACTGCAATATGCTAATTTAGGAAATTTCGGGTGCCGAAAAATTTCGATATCGCATTGTTACCTACATGACAATTAGAATAAGAGTAGGAAACCCATTCTGACATGTATTAGATACAACATCACGATAAAAAGATACAGCAGTTAAATTCTGAATTATATATGGTCAAACAAAATTAGGATACATGTAATTCCCATGGTATGTCTCTTTGAAGTGAAAACTTTTTGCTGTTTACTTTTTTCTTTTTTCACAGCAGGTCAGCACTGCCGTAAAACCTACCTAAATTATTTTATTCATTAATCAGCTAGTACTAATAAACGCCTTACATAATTCACCGCCCTTTTAATACGCTTAATATACCTAAGGGAAATATTTTTATAACCCGTGTTTTCATTTTGTTGGTTTAATACAAAGTCAAAATTATTATTGCTTTTTTTGTAACCTCTTAGACGTTGGTTGAAATAAAATATGATATTCATTTATTTTGACGACCTCTGTGGCGGAGCGGCAGCATATTAAAATCCAACACACGGGTTGGTCACGAAAATGATTCCCACTCAATGTAAATATATTTGTACCTACGCATAAATATGTCTATTAACCTGTCCATATGTCTAATATTTGATTTGTTAACATAATAATGATTGATTTGATTTGATACGTATTTACAAAAAATACTTTATCGGTCTGCATTATATAACCAATTTTATAATACACATATTGTAATTGTTAGTTGTATCCAGGCGATTATTCTGTAACTATTACAGATGTCAAAAAACTTTAAACTGATATCGAAAGTACGTTATCCAATTGAGTAAAATGGCATCAATAACTTTTTGAAAATCAAACGAGAGGTATTTTCATTTTGACATTAAACACTCCCATACATCTAGTATGAGATTAGTAGAAAGGTTTTAGTGTCCTTATTTTGTAGCGATTGTGTGGGTTTGTAGTGTTAGCGCCGTAAAAGTCGTTGATGTTGCGTGCCGGTTGTGCCGCGTTGCTGCCACGACGAGACTCATTTTTCTTTTTTTTTTATCTATGGCACGTCAATTTGACTTCCCCTCGCCTGATGTTAAGCTGAAGGCAAAGTCTCATGAAAGAGGGTCACCATTGCAAACCCGTTCAGTGCTACAATGGTGGCGCTCAGCCTTTTTTTTTTTTTTTTTTTTATCGTGCGCAAAATCCCCACGGATACTACCTCCACCAAAACCGATGGAGGTGATTATGTCGGACTCGAACCGACCAAAACGCACGCCGTCCATGGGTCCTCGATTGCCGGAGGTGAGATTATACAAGACATATCTCTCGCACCCCGGCAGACCCGGGGACATCTCTGTTGAGATGACCCTCTTCCCCTAATGTGGGGACCATAGTGTCCCCATCTAGCCCCTGGGTATGGGGTGGCATTTGCGCCATCGCCGTGGCCTGCTTCTGCTAGGGTGACCGGCGGCTCCACCCGTAACCCCCAGGCTCGCGCTCATGGGGGACGGAGGTCATTTTGCGACCTCCGACGTCCGAGTCGCCTCCGCTCATCGCGGGCAGTGCGGGCCCGGAGTCTTCTCCGAACCCGCTCCGCCTCCTCCTTTTCGAGCATTACTTGCTCGCAGAAGGAGGCGGTGGCTGCCCAAGCACTCGCGCATCGTACCATCACCGTGAGCAAGGTGGCGAGCGAGACAACTCCCACCCCTAGGGCTGTTGCTAGGACCCGCCTTGGCGTCTCCCACGCCGGGCACTCGGTCAGCGTGTGCAGCCCCGAGTCCTCGCTCGCATCACAGTGATGGCAGTCGGACGTTGGCTCCTTCTGGATCCGACGCAGGTAATCCCCGAAGCACCCGTGCCCGGTGATCACCTGCGTCAGCCGGTACGAGAGGCTACCGTGTGGCCTCTCTAGCCAGTCCCCCATGATGGGTCTTACCGCCGTTACTACAGCGTGCCCTGCGCGTGATTGCCCAAGTCGTCGTTCCCACTCGACTACCATGTCCCCGTGGAGCTGGGACTTGACAGCCCGGAGCTCACTAGGCTCGGGTTCATGTCCCCGCTCCCGCGCCTCCTTTCGATACCGATATAGCACCGAAAGGGCTCTTGCATCCAGGATCCATGGTATCGATCCGGCGAGGAGACTCGCTGAGTCGAAGGATATCGTACGGTACCCCCTGATGACCCTGATGGCCATCGTGCGCTGCGGGGCGTGCAGTTTCTGCGCGTGTCTGGCCTTCAGGGTCTCCGCTCATACTGGGCACCCATATAGGGCCATGGACCGTACGATTTCCGCGTAGAGTCTCCTACAGGAGTCATCCGGCCCCCTCATGTTGGGCAGCAGCCGTGCCAGGGCATTAGCTGTGCTCTTCAATTTGGGGGCCAAACTTCGGAGGTGTTCCCCGAAGTCCCACCGGCCGTCCAACACGAGCCCCAGATACTTCATCTGGGGCTTGATGCCGATGGGGATGTCTCCTACTCTAAGGCTGGATCCCTCTGGTGGCACGCGCCGAGGCCCATAAAAGAACATGGCCTCGGTTTTATGTAGAGCCACCTCGAGACCCAACCGCCGGATCCGTTCCACGACTTGGGCAGCCGCGGTCGTGGCCTTCAAGGCCGCTTCGCGATGTGTAACACCGTTCGCCGTCACTAACGTGTCGTCTGCATAACACGTGACGGCGGCACCGTCACCGAGCTCACCGCGAAGCGCCCAGTCGTATCCGATGTTCCACAGGAGCGGCCCCAAGACCGATCCCTGCGGAACACCGCACGACATTTCTCGCCGACCGAGACCGGTCGCAGTTGGGTAGATGACAGCTCTTGGTGGCGCTCAGCCTGACGGCCTCATCAGATGCTTTTTCACGCCCCGCTTAAAGGACCCGAGACTGTAGGAAGAAGGAAACACATGCGCCGGCAAGGAATTCCAGGACTTAATTCTATTCCATAATTACTCAAATTTTGCCGTAGCCATGATGATGAAAAAATTGAAATGCGATGTAAACGTAACTCTAATAATTGTAATCAATAAATAAATGACTACTTTTGGAATATGAATTCCACGTTTATATAATAAAAATAATTTGAAATCAGAATTCTTAGCCAAACAAAAATTGTTTTGAGTTGAAATAACCGGTACTACACAACTGCAACTACATAGGTAGACATATTATTTCATGATTTATTGTCTTAGATCCCTACAAATCCAATATTACTCCACTCAATAAAATTACACTTCAGAACTAATATATTAGTTCTTCATTAAAAGTTCAAAAGAAGGATGAATGAACAATTTCCTTCACAACTTAGTCGTGACCTTGAAAGTTGTATAACCACTCCCACGAGTTAGCCAAAGTTAATTTTAACGTTGGAATAAACTCCTTGTAAGAACAATGATAGATATAAGCGCTACACACAAAAATGAATAATTCTCATTAGTTCGTAATTAGTTGCATGGAACTAGTGAGAGTCTAAGTTCCACAGTGGCATTACTAGCACAGAATAATCATGTGCAATACATTAATGAAAAAAGTTAGAGAGTACGATTAATGATAGTATTGAGACAAATTTCGATGTACCAATGTGACTCTAATCAACAACAGTCTTTACAATATACATTTACTATCTACCCACGCTTATACGATATATGGTAGATAATAAATATTTCTGTGATTATTAATTTATTAAGAAAACTACATAATTCTAAATTCATAAGTAATTATGTTAAGTAACATATTTAAATTATTCCTACGTTAATCGGATTACTGTTATTCGTTACTCGGTGAGAGAGAATTAGACTGTTCCTAATTATCATTGTTACGAGTATTTAGCATTTGTGAATATATTACAAGAAGGGAAAAGTAAATGTGGTAAAAGGTTAAACGTACCGAGATGGCATTGTTTGCAAAATAATCAGCTTTCCTTTGAATTTGATGTTTAACCATTAAATACAATAAGGAGCTTACTCTTCAGGCAAAATATACAAATTTAATAGTAAGTCTCAATAAACAAATTCAAATAACACGTGTGGTTTCTAAACATATTAATGTTATAAGAGGACCCTTCCTGACCGGTAAGTATATTATTGTGAAGTAATTTCGTGAGAGATATTCTAGGCAACACGTGTTTTTGAATAAGTCTTCACAATAGATGTTTGTGAAATATTTAGTATTTGTTGTTTAAAATTTTATTTACACTAGGCATACATTTATGAGCAGGTATACTTTGAATATTGATAAAATCTAAAAAAAAGCAAATATTTGGAGCCTTATCCTGATCCCAACTGGTACTTCATAATCATTTCATGGTGCTGAAAACTACTAACAACGTTGAAATGGGAGTTTAAAGCAATTGGTTTTTTTTTGAATAATGTATGATGTTACAATCATTTTTGAATAATGTTTTTTGATAGAACTGTGTCAAATAATTATCATCGCAATTAGTATGCTATCCGTTCAAATGGATTTAGATAAGAAATGCAAGGGACTGGTCGTGGGTTCCAGTCCCGTGTGAACATTCACTTTTTTCAATCTAAATCTACCAGTAACTTCGATGACTAACCCGATACAGTGATGCGAGTGTAAGAATCTCGAAAGTCACTGAAATTAAAAGACTAGATAGATTATCCAGCTGGTAAAGCCTAGACAACTCAATCCTACTGTGTGTTTGTAAAACAAAGCATAATATTTGATGTTCAGGTACTTCTACTACCTTATACCTACTTGGTAGAAAAACAAGAATACAGTGTATTTTCTAAATTAAAATTCATTGAATATGAACAATATATCATGATACAGGATTTGAGGTGATTGAGTGGCTTATTAATCATTTTTTATAACGTTCCTGATATTTTTAGGCAATTTTATTCCTAAAGTAGCGACTTTATCTTAGGAATGGAATCTTGACAATGCCTACTTAACATTATAATATTATTACGTACAGTGGTTAGAGGGTTACTTGTTTTTACAAAGATATAATATATTAATACCCTATACCTCTATGTATAAACAATAATAACTAAGTATTACTAAGTATACAACTACATTTATATCTATTTTTTCAAGAAATACCTGTTATGAAAGAAGGCTCACCTTAACTAGTTGGATTAGTTCTACAATATTGAACACATGCATATAAATATTTGCAGTGAGTGAGCGGGAAACTAATCTGCAGCTTCCAACGAGCCGTCATACACACTACCGGCACGCGTAGCCTATGGGCGTTTGTAATACTAGGGGCGGGCGTCACACTCATGTTGCCGACCTTGTAAAAACCTTTTGTTTTGAAGTCCCCATATTGGATTCTCTGGGGTAAAACACTGCAGAGAATTCATTCCATTTAACAGTTTCACTAAAATATTTACACCTTGCCAATGTATTATAAAATATAATTGGTAATTAGCTAATGTATATTAACGACAAGTGAATCAAATAGATTATAGTACATTACGGTATAAGTGTGTAATGTTGGTGATTACCGCTGAGGTGAGACACGAGCCGTAAATGAGGGTCTTAAGAGTACCAAGGATAGTAATCATGAAAACACACGAGTACCATACGACCTTTTTCAACACACTATCATAAACTATCGCTTTAATCTGTTTATGTTGTGTAGAATGTCCTAGAATATATTTATTTATTTTTTTATGTGTTATTTCTGCACCCACTTCTTAGGCAACTAGCTATCATGGTGGACGCCTCTTTTCCATCAAATCTCTGTGTAAATGCAGTGACATAATAAGTAAGAACTATTACTTAATTGGGTGTAAAAGTAATATTTAATACATTTATTCTCATATAGTATCTAGCAGATACCATACTGCACCTTTGTTTATTGTTGCACAATTAATTACATGAATAATTCATAATGGCAACTGATGGTGTTACATTGTATTCCCGGCTCCGGAACGCATACCATTACAATACATGTGCAGTGACGTCACTGTTGCGCGTCGGTAATATTGATTGGTTTACATTATATTCCTTTTTTGCAGTAAGTACTCAGTTTATGTAACTTTTAAACTATCGCGGCATTTACTCAGTTTACTCGGTACACGGTACAGTTACTAGGTACTCAGTTTACTAATTTTCTAATTTAAAATATAATTCGAAAGGCTGTTAGTGATAGATCCCATTATAAATTTTCTTAATTTGAGATGCCATAGGTACAGGATAATGGATATATATAACGAATGCGTTTCATAGTTGAAAAAGGAAAATAAATGGTATACGCAAGTTCTATGGTGGTGCCGCTAGAAAGAATATTTAATTAAATAATAAATAAGTGTAGTTTAGTTAGAGCACTCAGCCAAATTGCACTTGAGCAAAAAGCACTGGGGTACCACATGTCATAAAATTAATTTTATTAAAGATGTTAGAAAATAAATTGCGTTAATTATAAAAATAACACATTGAATTCAGCATATTTATAAGCATGTCATTTTACAATTCGACATATTGAGGCGACCACTTTGTTTTGCTATGCAATTGTATCGTTTCGTTACTACCGTCACTAAATCTTAATTATGACTTATTACAATAGACATGAATTGACTTTACTTCACTCTTTTTGTAGCAAATGTTGTTGCAGTTGTTTCCTGTGTTAGCGTTATAACTTTCAATTTGTCTATCGTAAGTTGTGTCGCGCTCTTGTTTTAGGTCATGTCAATTTGACTTCACCCCGTCTGATGGTAAGCTTAACGCAAAGTCTCAGGAAAGAGGGTCACTAATTTCAGCAATAATTATGGGACTATGTTGTAGTCTGTAGGCCACTCATAAGCTATCAACCAAAGAGTCGCTTCATAACTATGTGTCTGTGGGCAAAGTACCTGCACAAACTGAATGGGTTTGCTGGAGCTTTTGCTTGTTGAGTTGATTTGAACTTTAGTTCAGGTTTTAAATGTAAAATTTACTTCAACTGTAACTAATAACTCTCGGTCGAGTTCACTTACTCACGACTAACATTTCGGTGCGGTTATCGTATTTAACTCGAGTGGCAGGTTTTAAATGAAACCTAGTCAAGTTAGAGCGGTTTGTTGAATGTAATACAATAAAATTGAGTCTCACTAAGTTACAAGGGGCTTTTTGGTTCGATAAATGTGTGGTTAAAAGAGTAAATTTAATATTTATTAGGTTCACAAATATGTATATTTAATTTCAGGAATCTGTTAGTCTACCACGGCACACTATCCCATGTATTAATAAATACTAATTCTTAAATACTAAATAAAACCCTTATTTAGACCAGGTTGGACACTGGATTTTGCTGACGTTAGTGAAGTAAAACCCAGGATGGAGTAAAAGAGTTTCTCGTCAAAATAATAGCCTAATTCCTTGATATTTATTCATACATACTTACGAAAAACGTTTTGAAAGAATTATTGTTACAAATTACTACAGTAAAACAGCCCAGAGAAGTATTTAAAAGAGAAGAAATAAGTCTGTTGTAAAAGTTCTCACTTAAGTTTCAGAATATAATTGTGTACAATTATGTCTTCAAATTATGAAGATTAGGGAAAAGTTTCTGACTAGAATACAGAGATGTACGTACCTATATAACAATAGAGAAAAGAAGTCGGGCACCAATACAACATATGGTTACGAACTTCTTTATAATAAGTTTCATTGAACCGTTTTCATTTAGTCGAGCACATTGGCTATTTAAATGGAATACATAATATACATAATATGCCGACGCCTATTTCCCTCCAGGGAAGGGAGATGCGAATTAACACTCATATTTCACCAATCATTATATTTGGTCCCTCGTACCAGTGTGAGCCTATTGCCGTATTTTGAGCACTATTGTTACTATTGTTGTCTCGAACCATTCATCTGAGGCTGCCTGATGTATCCCTCAGACGCCTTGTACGACACCGGTAGTTTAGATAATATAGAGTTACGAGTATGTGCAAGAAATGCTGTATTGTTTCATATGGAAGTCTAAAAAAAATAATAGGTAGGTACTTAAGAGAATTACTCCAAATAAAGGGGATGTACTTAAGTATTCATGAAGTAATGACTAAGATATTACAATAAAAAGAATTATTTCTTTTGGTAAATATGGAACAGTTGATAACCTCACATACCTACTTAGTTAAAACTGAAGTATGTCGTGAAGTATTATAAAGACCGCCAATTTAACCGATGTACGATAGATAAAACGCTTGACAAAACCGTAGCAAGCGGTTCTTATTAGTAATATCATAATAATATGTATATATATATTTTAACCTAAGTCGTATTTTAACATAATTCAAAAATTTTATACGGTGAGAAGAAATTCTAATAACAACGGCTTGCTACGGTTTTGTCGAGCGTACATAATGTATATATTTTTAACTTAAAGCATACAATAAGTAATAAAGTAAACAGTTTATGAATTCAGTTGAATACTTCAAGTGCATAATTAATTTATGAAAGGAATATTTGAACGGTTTTCTTATTCTGTATTGCTTTAGAGTACCGCCTTAATCTAGAGAGTGACACAATCTAAGATTAAAGCCTATATCTATTAACAGACGACGCTATCCTGTAAGTTTTAATTAGTTTGATGTAATCGAGTTATGATATTGTGATGGTCAGCTATTACAATTTATTATTCACTTATTCGATTTCCAAGAAATGCACATTATGTTAGTTAAGTTTTCGCAAATATTATGCATTGAATAGGTTCCTTAAACGTAATTGTTTGTTGTAATTTAATTATTTTTAGTTTTATGTCTATATAGTACTTAAAATGTTACAGGTGTATTAATATGTGGTAAATCATAATATTATACATTGCGTAACTGTTTAGCTATAAGAAAACGCGAGTAAATTCGTTAAAATATTTATAATAGGTATATTAAAACACTTAACTGCAATGATATTACGAATAATAAATATTTAGAAATTACATGTTGACCTTCATTATTATTATTAATTCATCAATTTAACTGTTCGCTGCCTGACAGTAGATACCCACAGTGAAATCAACGTTCCTATAAAATGATGAAAACGGGATACGGCTGTCATCAAAATAAATATTGTTTTATTGTATCTCAAAGGCAATTTATCATTATTTGCCATTATTTAATGGAAAGTGGTATCCTCCTTCAATTCATGGATTTGTTACTTTCAGTCGTGGTCATAATTCCAGAGCTGTTTATTGAATGATCGTCCCTGTCTTGATAGTTCTGACCTGATAAAGTTATACTTAGAGGAACATAGTGTGCGAGTCACATACGTATCTTTACACGGAACATACGGGTGACATGAAACGTTTTTTTATTATAAATTATATTATTATTATATACATTATTATTCAATTGTATCCAGTCACTTGGAATGATGTAATGATGTGACATTGCCGATATATTATAGGAAAGTTGGATTTACTTAACAGACTATATGATCTAACAGACTATATGATATTATTTAACAGACTATATGATCATGCCTCCTCCACCGGGCTTCGGTTGGAGGATTAGACTCAAGAAGTGCTGGCTTGACAACCATGGATGTTGGAAGACTATGCGTAGTGAATTATTAAAATTCGGTAAACGTACCTCGGATTGAGAGGTGAAAGTCTCGGATGCGACGTGGAGCCTTACCACAACCTCTTAAAAGTAATATTATTTCTATCATATTTTACATCCGTAGTGTAAATTCTAACAAATTAAAAAACGAATGTATCCCCTGCAGCAAGAGAAACTGCTTGACCCATTTTAACGATATAACACTGTACACTGTGTATTCTGTGTATTCTGACGGATGCTGACGGTTCGTATATCGTTATTGAAGAAAAATAATATTAGTTTTAATAGGTCTGGTGTTGGTAAGGCCGTTGTCGCGCTGTTGGAATGAGAGTATCATGGCGTAAAGACACTAACCTACAATATATGGTACATATTTTAAAAATAGGCTGAAATTAAGAAATTAAGAAACTAAGTACAATACACGAACCTTGAAATCATTACACTCTTTATTAGGCGCCATATAAAATAAAGTGACATGAAAGTGACGTAATGATAAGTATGAACTGTCGTTCTCCTATGGCTACTTGATGTGTTGTAAAATATCATAACAATGTCATGTAACCTTGAACCATGTCATCTTGACTGCGAACTCAATAAAATATTAGGTACTTATGGATTTACTGGATACGCCCTAATGTAATAAGTCAATAAATCAAACGTGAAATTCAATACTATTTAAGTCTGTAGTATGATTGATCCGAAATATGTCGGGACCTTCAACATATCAATTCGTAAATAAGGTTCCATTACGTTTCCGTAACCTTAGAACTTTATTTATTGCTCTGAAAATAACTTGAAATGATCCTTCTTTGGTGCTTGTATCGTAACTCATATTCGGTCTTCGTTTAATTTCAATATCGATGAAACAAGAGAAAAGCTCTTTGGAAAATTCAAAGAGCCTACGCATTTTTCTTTATATATTTTAAATTTGTTTGATGTTCTATAAAAGGGTTTACTATTTAAGACTACGAAATTTCTGAATAACCGCAGAACCTTAACTTTTGTACAATCTTCGTGTAAATTGTTAGATATGGGTTGTATTTTATTCAAACGTTAACTTATTTTTCAGCCATTCAAATGAGATCAAATCAAAATCTCTTTTAAAAGTAGCCAATTCGTTATAACTTTTATACAAACACTCGTACCGCATACGTGATTATACAGCTATTGTTGCAATGTATTTTGTAAAATTTTCTAACAATATGTCTAAGCATCTTTAGAAACAAACAAACAATCTAAATTTTGACAATACGTAACAAATAAACGAACACAATAGAAAAGTATAAGCTCTTAAAAAATTTCTTACACTTACAAATATTTTCCCCAACTTTGACTGTTATAAAAGTAATAAGAACATCTATAAATAAACCTCTTGCACAGTTATAATGGAGATTTTGAATAACAAACATTTATTTCACTAACTTGTAAGGCTTATCAAAAACACCTACTTCTGGGTATAGCTTTTATGAAATTTATTGACGTTGGTTCCACCAGAAAAGTTCATAATTTTTACAAAGCAAGACGACAGCTTCATATCTGAGGCTTAAAATATATTTACAGACAGTTAATGTTTTAATATCCTTCTCCTTATAACATCTACCTCTTTTAGGATGAATTAAATATTGAAGACAATCTAGAAATTACAAAATTTATAGCACAGTAATGGTTGCCCACCGACGATAGTCACGATTTCACCTTCGTGTCTGTCTAGCTTATGGTCTCACTTGACGAGGTCGCTACAAGCCAACAAACAGAGAGAAATTCGATGTAAGTGGTCCCCAAGTCTAAAATATTAACTAATACCTAATAATAAGCTCGCCGCTTGTTAAACCTTGCTGTTATACCTTAGGACATATGCACAGTCAGCAATGTACAATGTATAGTTTAAATATTGTACTGGAAATA
Source organism: Pelosia muscerda (assembly GCA_963691645.1). Classification (NCBI taxonomy): domain Eukaryota; kingdom Metazoa; phylum Arthropoda; class Insecta; order Lepidoptera; family Erebidae; genus Pelosia; species Pelosia muscerda. The sequence goes on along the minus strand of OY829098.1, from coordinate 11,311,216 downwards.
TTAGATCTTTATCTATGAAATTATATATTAGAAATTTATCTATGATACGGATGAAAAAAATTCAAACGATTTTTTTCAAGCATTTTTTATTTGTATTAATCGAAGTAATCACTCATGCAATCGATGCATCTTTTCCAACGCAGCGGCAGTTTATTAAATACTCTTCTTAAAGAAATCAACTGGATGAGCAGCAACTAATTCTTCAAGGGCATTTTGTACTGCCTTTTGGGTATTGAATTTCTTTCCCGCTAAAAAGTTATCCAAATTCTGGATGCCATACATCGGATGATGGAGAGCTTCCAACCCCAGTTCTTGCAACTTGGAGATCGTCTGCCGTGCAGTATGAGGTCGCGCGATGTCGTGCAGGAGCAGCGGAGACGAGCGATTTCTGGTTCCAACCTCCATCCATCTCCAGATGTGCCAGCTTCTCCATCATTGTATTCAGTTCTTCACAGTACACATTGAGCATTATGTGGTAAAAAGCTGTGATGAATCATACTGGCGCTAGTTCACCAAACATTGACCATCACTTTTCTAGGGGTAAGTTTTCGTTTAGGGCATTGTGTTGAACCAGGATTCAACCAACTTTCTGAACACTTGTGGTTATCAAACAGAATCCATATTTCATCGCAAGAAATGCGTTTCAAAATTGCTTCATTTGTGTGTCTGTTGAGTAATGCGAGGCACGTCTCGACGCGTACTTCGCGCTGGCGAACGCGTTTTGTTCCATTTGTCAAGTTTTTTACCTAACCAATTTGACGCAAATTGACCAATATTGTTTCGACGCTAACATCGAAAGCTGCTGCTAATTCAGCCGTAGATTGTGTATCATTGGCTTCCACAATCGCTTTTAATTCGTCATTGTTGAACGACGTCTTCGGACGACTGCGATGTTCATTTCTCATGTCGAAATTTTCAGAACGAAAGCAAACAAACCAATTACAGGCAGTGCGTTGGTTTGTAGTGTTAGCTGCGTAAACGACCTTAATGTTGCGTGCCGATTCTGCCACGTTGCTGCCACGACGATACTCATATTCCATACCTAATTACTCGAATTTTTAACGCATCCATTATGAAGAAAAAGATTAAAAAGCAATGAAAACGTAACGCTTATCAATAAACAAATGACTATTTCGGAAAATGAATTCCATGTTTTTAAAATAAAATTAATTTGAAATTAGAATTATTACCAAACAAAAATAATTTAGATTTGAAATGGCCAGTACTGCAGAACGACAATTACATAGGTAAATACCTATTATAATGAAATGATAGTACCGACCGGTATCAGTGCCGCGAGTTCCATTGTTTATTTTTTCATCTCAAAAGCCCTAGTTACCTAACGAAGTTTCGTTATAGGTACATCGCAAAAAGTAATCTTCGACAGTAGACTGGTTACGTTTCACTAGGTAAATGTTCTGAATAAATTCTGTTTAACAAAGATTTAAGATAAATAAGATGCCCTGAATCTTATTTGATAAAGAAATTCAATCCAGTGAGAACTTCGTATTTTGACTATTTCCACTTGGTTTAAGGTTACTATTACATACATAATATATTCGATAAGAGCAACGCAACGTATACAGGTACTTGTACTTCAATAATACATTTCAGCTTGAAAGGAAAGATGAAGCCGTGGCAGTATCGTAAATAGTTAAAGACCTCAATCTCAAGGGTGGAACTTACAGAAGATACTGCATATACCGTGAGTACATCTCGTGGAAGCTTAAACCACTTGGGGCCTGTTACTATCTCTTCATAATACTTGTGTAACATTCAGGGCTATTTTGACTTTCTAATTACAAGCTGTTGTCAGAGGGTTCATTTGTATGAACTACTATCGCGGTCCTTAAATCCAGGAACACCTATTTCATTGATAAAAAGCCTATAAATATGCTATTACAACAATAAACTATAATTTAAAGAATGGTTTCCGTAAACGTACAACATTATTCGTTCTAGCATTTTATTGGGAATCAGAGTACCTACTCGAAATAAGACAGATATGTAAATGTCCTGTGTTTTAAATTACGTAAAAAATAAGTACAAACCTGAGCATCAACTCACCAAGAATCGTATACGCATACTGTGACAAGTAGTTGAGGAACAGTGTATAACAGATCAAGAACGTGCTATAAAGATTCATATGTTGGGAGTAGGTAAGTACCTACTAGACTAGAACCTACGCTATATCATGTAGCAAATCCTTGGTGGTATATTGATAATCCCCTTACGGATTTGACGTTACAAACAAAAATGATCCGATATTCCCAGAATTGTACGTTTCAAAGGCAATAGTCTAAAGGAATTAGATGTACTTAATGAGACTTACGTAAGTTAACCGCTTTATTAAGCCAAATAAAGGAGCTAAATACTAATCGGATGTTATGTGCATGAGGATTAAATAAAATGTATTTTATTGAGGCTCTTTTGGAAATGTAATATATGCAGAATCGCGAAGAAGCGCGTGAAGTTATCAACGTTTTTGAGGGGGAATAAAACCATTGTAGGGCTTCTTTTGCGTTATTGGACCTATAAGTGGTTCAAAAGTTCATATGGATGTAAGGTATCTCAATTAACATTGTCTAGAATCAGAATCATTTACGTATTTCTTTATCACATCTCAACTAGCACAATGACGTTAAGGCTTAGTTGCACGAACTATCTGTCATGGTCATCGTCAAAGTTACGGTCACCGTCAAATTTAACAGTTTGATATTAATGGTTTGGTTAACTCTATGGTTAGTACACAGAACAGAAAACTAGTAGAAGTGCAACGCGGTAGCTGCAGTAGCGGAACCGATGTCGCCAAACTCACACACATAACCGTTAATAATACCGTGCTCTACTAGCAAATAATTGTTTTTTTTTTTTGCCTACCCTTTCCGGGATATAGGCGTGAGTTTATGTTATGTTTTAATACATTAAAATTTTAAATAATTTAAATAAAAAACATGGTTATTCGTTTTACAAATACCTTTCGAATTTAGAATTTCGAAATTGGACCTTCATATTTTAAAGAACTTTCTAAAGGACGGCCAAGGAATAGAGTGCAGATTATGTAGTTGGAAAGTTCATCGCGGCACAATTCTTTTTAAAATCTATGGTTGGCACTGTTTATAGAAAAAATAAAAAATATATATTAAAAAGTTACTTTGTCTCACGCAGCCGGCAAAATCGCATTTTGCACACCGTTGTTACGCAGCAAAACTTACTTGTTTGAGCTGCCGTAGTGAAAAAAGTATTTATGGCATTTCATACTTTGAATTGAAAAAGCTTGAATATTTACGAAAAAGTTTAGACGTATTCTTATCTAAAACGTTCATATTATCGAATTTATCCTTCGTAGCATAAATACACTAACCAATGACACGCGTGCACCGACTACATGCCGCTTCCACTTATTTTTGTTTTCCATGATTTTGTAGCTCTGTTTTTGACAAAATTTGACGTTTGAGCGTGGCTGGTCATAGTTACAACCAAGGCTATGACGTTTTATACCTGACCGTACCGGTCAACCAGCTTTGTCACGGTCAAAGTAAGATCGTGCAACTAAGGCTAAGACAATAAAATAAGAACGAATGTTCAGACCGGTCGAATGCAGCCCGCAATCAAGGGTGAGCCAGTTTGAGCCTATGTTTTCATATTGTGTAGATAATAGGTAAGAAAAAGTAGACAACAAGAAAAACTACAGGTACATCAAGAAATTACGACAAAATCGGAATCAATACTAGTTTCAGTACAGTTTTTTTATACCATATATAAAGTGGTATAAAAGAGTCGTGTCTCGGAGAGCACGTTAAGCCGTCGGTCCTCGTTGCCATACAAACTTCTATGGCAGTCGTTACGGGTAGTTGGAGCCCTCAAAAGTCCAAATAGTGTAACTTGGAACTTCGATATCGCCATTGGTTGTGGAGGTCAGATAGAAATATCGAAGTTCAGCCGCATCACAGTTCGATTAGAAAGCCGACCCCAACTGAGTTGGGAAAAGGTTCAGATAATGGTGATATAATATATTTTACCAGCGTTGTAAAATCTCTCGGTCGCTTGTTTAAGTTACGTAAAAAAATTTGACTTGAGTTAGATTACGTTCAGTTATTGATCAACCAAAAAAAATATGAGATGGCTATATAATAATGATATATATCGCGGAAACTGTTCAGGATGATTAGGTAACAAATATACTTTCATTTAAATTTTCGTAGTTATAATAGTCCATTAGCAAACAGATACAAAGATAAATTAGTTTGTGGTCCAAAATTTTTTAGCTATAATTAACAAAACTACAAAAATATACAGAGGTATGAAAAATGTACTCATCCAACTTTATGCCTGTATTATGAACCATTAATTCGATTTACGATCCTGTAACGACAAGAGCAACCACATAAATATTATATTGAAAACATTCCGTTACAATAAGGACATAATAGATACTTAGGTAAAGTTATATTAGTTACTTTGGGACCAAAACGTGGAGAAATATAGACGTAAATAAACTTCTACCTTACCATTTTGACACATATCCACGGACAAGGACAACCCAATTGTAGAGCAAGTGTGAAAATATAAAATATAACGGACTATTCCTAATATTTTGACTAGGTGGTCAAAATATTAGGAATAATTTACTGTTCTTTTCATCGTTCGTTTTAATCGTTCATCTGATTAATTTACTGTTTTTTGATGAATCACTAGAAAAATGCTGACTTGGCGTAACCTTGCAACAATTCACTTTATATTTAAAAAAAAAATGTTTTTGTAAATAACTTAAATTTATATCAACTCTTATATAACCCTTGAAAAACTTTTAATAATACATACATACATAATGCTGACGCCGAATTGCTGAAAGGGTAGGCAGAGGTGTATCAAACACTCACATTTCGCCAACTATGATTTTCGGTCCCACATAACAGTGGGCGAGTCTATTGCCGCCAATCGGGCACTTTGTAACAAAAACAGGTTGCTTAAATAAGTTTCTAATTGAAATGGTGCTGCTAAATAAATAATAATAATAATGTATCATATATTATGTATATTTTATAAATTATGATATATTTCAGCACACATTTCGTAGTTAAAGCAGATCTGTATCAGTTAAATAGAAAAACTGCATTTTCTCTACTGCTTTCTAGCTAAAGAAAAAAAAAATTGTTGGACATTGAAGCGTTACAGCGTGGAGTAACCAACATGATCTGCTTCATCAAGCACATTGTGTTTGCTACTTTAGGTACGCTGTAATGCTCGAATAGATGTGAGTGAAACGCGGGAATGTGATAGACTACCTACCATTTTGTCTAATAGCTGCGTGATCACCTACCTTAAGATTGATTTAACTAGTATTGCTAAACCGTGTAACGTGTGAACCAACTCGGCTACCACTTACCACGCTCCTACCTACTTCAAAATAAACCTGAATAAACTATGAACTTGTTTTAAATAATAAATTATCTTGATTAGATGTTGAACACAAGTATAACTTGTTGCACCACTTAATTTTTCTTGGTTTAAAATCACTGAAGCTTTGTAAAGTGTTCGAACAAAATTGTTTGACAATAAAAGCAAAGACTATCATCTCTGTTCTTTTGTAGACTTTTCACTATAAAATTCACCAACCTTTGTGTAACGTTGTTGTCTGGCGGCTCGTAGAAAAGACACTTGTAACGGTTTGCACTTGTACTTTGATCTATTATAGCTATTATTTTGTATACAATTATTTTGGTAGTTACTACCTATATATAGTTGTAGTAGTAAATAAAATAAAAAAACAATAGCTTTAGTAGTAAATAAAATAACTTTGGTCTCGCAGGATTACTCTTGTTCCTTCTCTCTATGGTATAAAACTTTAACAAAAAAAATTGAAAGACCCCCGAAATACATCGAAAACTAAAATATAAATAAATTCAAGTGCTGTCGTGTCGAGTGACCCCTAACTGGGAAAGCATTGTCACATATTTTTGGATCGACTATGGTTTTTCAATTTTTTAAATATATTTTAAATTGGCCTTTCATTTGATACCCATATCGACAGACTACTGGAATAAAAAGGTAATTCGCCATTTGGTGGTGGCGGCAATCTTTTGCTATTTAACATACTCTTGGGCGGTGAATGACCATAATTAAGGGGATGTCCCTTTTATCACAGACGCATTAAACATAATACACATTAATGAATTCAATAAATATTTAAATGCTCTAAAGCTTATCAATATTAGAGTTGTTTGAACGGGTGCCAGGACAGATGGTGATACCACAAAGGTGAGAGCTGTCTCATCTACAACACGGCACCGAAAATTTGTGACTCAACACATTCATTCACTGACAGAGTTTTTTTTCATGTCAGTAAATTTATAAAATATACTGTAACACTTAAAAATATTATGCTGCAAAATTTACTAAGTGAAGTATTTTATTTTCATTTTAAAATCATCATCAATCTCTGATGGTTTCCCAACGCTGTTGGGCTCGGTTTTCTATCTAAGATGCAGCTGACCTTCGAATTTTTTTGTGAGGTGACTGCCATATGACCCTTACAACCATTTAGCTATAATGAAGCTCTATGCTTAGACTAGTCGTACTCTTAAGGGCTGAGAACGAAGTTCGTATGATAACCGGGATTGAAGTTTTATCGTGACCCGGACCTGGGATCGATTGCCAATGCAATAATGCAAATATTTGTATTCATGTATACAAATAATTGTTTTTTTGGTCGTACATATTTATATACTACCTTTATTGCAATATTAACTCAAATCATACTTACTACTAAACGAAAACACGCTACTCTTTTTATGGTAGAAGTAACTATATTTACAGCACCTTTTTAAACCGTTCAAAATAGCGATTACTTTGCTATAGATAAAAAGTATTTATGGCGTTTCATACTTTGAATTGAACAAGCTTGAATATTCACTAAAAAGTTCGGAAATACCTATTCTTGTCAAAAACGTTCATACTATCGAATTAGCCTTCGTAGCGTAAATACGCCAACCAATGACACGCGTGCACCCACTACATATCACTTTCACTTATTATTGTTTTCCATGATCATTTTTGATAGAATTTGACGTTTGAGCGTTACAGCGAGTTACAGTTAGCGTCAAGTAATGACGTCATTTTAACTATTGTCAAATGGTGCAAGCTGTTTTATACCTGACCGGTACTTCAACTGCACTGTTAATGTTAAAGTATGATCGTGACACCCAGCCTTCATATGCTGTAAATTAGGTACTTTTTTAACAAAGCTTCATAATAACGAACAAAGAATATCCAAGCATGCTTTGTGGTTAAATTGAATCTTGCATATGAATTTCACAATGAAACGAAATTGCTTTTTATAATTAGACTGGTTACACTAACATTTTGAGCAAAAAAAATTCGACTTTACTATGATAGACTAACAATTTAGTCAGTGCTGAAACGTCCACTGTGCTAGATGTCCAAGACTTCAATGTGAAATCAAACCTCTTCCTGCAACTCGGTATAGATACTAAATTTAAAAAAAAGTGATTCAAATATTGTTAAACTTGTGTTACATTAGGAATGTGTCCAGTTATTTTTTCTGCACAATTTGGAGCATTTAGTTATTACCGACAGCATCACTGCCTACCGAGTCCAGTTATGTGTCCGAAAATTTCTTCCAAAACGGTTCAGCTGTTTAGAAGTCAGTTGACAGACAATGTACAGAAGAGTTTTATTAAAATATATAAATATCATAACTGACCTTTTTATCACTCTTCCTCATTGCTTCGAAGACCCGCCATATAAGACTAGGGCCAGCGTTGCAGTGCTCTTTGCCTATGTCGAAGTACTCCAGAATGGGGTTCTTCTCATTTGCGGCGCTGGAAACGCCGCTTTTGAGCTTCGACATTATCCCCGCCATGCTAGACGTTATCGTCTCGAATCTGGAGCCATTAGAATCGGATGTAGAAGCCCCTGAAACAAACAAAATACTATATTTAGTCGTTGCTTCGATATAAAATACTAGTACTATTGAGGAATAAGGTCAACGGGGTATATGGGACCACACATAGGTTTTTCACATCACTTACAATATACACATAACGGTCATGACTATGTCTTTGGTGTTCCTCTTGGAGTTGGAAGGTGAGACGGCAGTGTGTTAAATTACTGTAAATGCCCTAGTTTAAAAACGTATGTATTTAAATAGAAAATGTGACACTGTTCTACATATTATCTTTCCACCATTACCTGTGTGATGATGGTAGAAAAATATTACCTACCACCGATCTCATCCGAAGGGCATAAGGCGAGAAACGGAAAAATACGCTAACAATATCACTGTGAGAGAAGAAACACTCTATAAAAAGCCCTGGTCAGCGTGGAAATAATGGGCAAACCTTCCAACATTGGGAGAGGCCTAAGTTCAACAGTGGACAGCGACGGCTGATAGATTTACTTTCCATAATAGCAATACAACCAGTTGCTTTTTGCTTTCTCTCAAACGCAATAACTTTCGCTTTTTCACTTTGAAAGTATGCTGTCATTTTATTATCCCCAATATATTTCCTATTGCTGTCTTCATAACAACTAAATATTGATACGGGTTTAAATACCTGCTAGTGCATTTTTGCCTCTCGTTTGCGATATTAGATAGCAGTCGCTCCAATAAAACCATATAAGGCAATCCAAATGGCGGTAAAAGAGTAAGTAAATACCTTGGGTCAGCTACATATATGCTGATCAACGTATGAATCTCTAGAGTATCCTTACATTGTAAAGAAGAACGAAGAGTAAGAGAGCACGAAGTAAGGAGGAGATGAGGAGGTGACTAGATTTTTTCCCATCTTAGCGGTGAGCTGGTGGCATCCGAAGCTTCTACTTCTTGACCCAGGATCCGCTTTCCTCATTTTATTTACTTTTATTTGGTTTATTCCCAGGCTATCGCGGCTGCAATGGGATTTCAGGTTTTTGTAATATATTTTGTTTACGAATACTTATGTTCTGGTGTATAAAAAATACTGATAATAATTACACTCTACAATATTCTACTGTACCAGCTTCTGTGGTGTGACGGTAGTGAACGCGACTGGTAAGCAAGAGGCACAAATTTGATTCCGCCTCTGTGCAAATATTTGTATGCTATTTGTGTTGGTCTGAGTATTTTCAAGGCTCGGAGAATATGTTAAGCCGTCGCCGTTCATATGTATCTACAGATCTTTTGATTTATTGGTTGTGGTCGATCGAAGTTCAGCTACAACAGCAGATGGTGAACCGAAATTCAAAAACAATATAGCTACACTGGAATGCGGTCAACTGAGTTGGGAAAAGGCTAAGAGAATGATAAAAATCTACGGTACCACAGGTTATGTATTTGAATCAAAATTGAAAATTATTAATTAGGTACACCTACATTATTCCTTCCGGTTCTAACCTACAAAAATAGCCAATAACGAATACATAAAAACAACAAGTTTTGCCGTATTATATAGCAATTTCCTCATAAATAAAAGCTTTTTTGTTATTCATCTTGGCCTCTGTCAAGCTGGATAGAGGCTAGAAAACCGTTATCTGACCCTTTTTACTATATGACAAGTTATTCAAAACACATTTTACTCGATACTGTCAGGATTATTTCTTGATAGTTTCTTGCCTATTTTGCTTAAAGGAAATATATTATACAGATATACGAGTAGTAAGATGGGGTCTCAAGAGATTTTACACCGACATCCTATCTGGCTACATAATATATATATCTACACACCCTGTTGCTGTATATTAGGAACAATAAAATAAAATGGATAAAAAAATAATGCACTATTCGTATAAAGTTCGATGAATTGTTGTTAACTTGTTTCGCTAGTAATAATGGAGTTAATGAAAAAGAATTTAGCTAAATCTTAGTTGAAGTATCCTGCCCTAATCCATTGTTGGATACATACCGCGGTTAATTATAAGATAGGAATTATTTTAAGTTTCCGGCGGTGAGTAGGGTAGCCATAACTCACTGGAGACTTTTTGTGCTGTCAAAGGGGGGATCGATTTGTTTCCTGCACTAGCCGCACAGAAACACTCTTAACCTTTCCCCCCTTCCTCACTTCACCCCATTACCTCTTCAAAAAGGGCATTAGAAGGTTTCCATTGGGACGGTCATTAGTGTGACGCCCCTGGTTTTGCAAATGTCCGTAGGCCACGGTAACCACTTTCCATCGTGTGGGCCATGTGCTTATCTACCTCCTAAGTGGTGTAAAAAGCCTCTCCCAATGTAGGTTCAGAAGCTATACTTCTGAACCTCCGTCTTCCACATCCAGTTTATCCTAGCCACCTTTTTCAGGTTATCAGACCAGCACCGCTCCATTTACAGCTAGAAGCTGTCTTCACTCGAGAGCTTGTTTGCTCCAACGGCCATGTTCAGACCTTCGACAAATTCAGTTTGCTTATTCCGCGAGCTCCCAAGTACCCGTAACTTTAGCTTCGTGAATGTACGAGTATGTTAGCAACGGGCGCGGCGGCGGCAGCGTTCACTTTTAATTTATTCATATAACAACCCTCGTCTTCGGCTTCACCGGAGGCGCGTAATAAGTGAATTCCAATAAATTGCAAGAAAATCTTTCCATAGTGAAATTCCCTCCCTTACTGGTTACATTGTACAAAAAGGATTTATTAAATGGTTTAGCAATCAGATATCTCATACTACAAGTGTCCTTAGTTCCGCCTTCGTCCAGAAATAATTTCGTCAAAACTTTGATTTCTGTGACACTACGCGTCGCGAAAAATATTCAATGGCTAAAACCTACCTCTGGGTGTTTATTTTATTTCTCATGTTTTCATCTAAATATGTTGAAAATTTACAAAATACACACAACTATTATTTTTGTTACCACTTTACAAAAAGTGAACTTTATTTCGTCGCTTAGTAACCGCACGCCGTATTTTTAGGTATATAGGTTGGCAGAAACAATAGTATCACTTTATATAAATATTTAAAATCTTTTCTTTGCTATTTTTACACTGTATACCTTGGCTTTTTCGAGATATAACCTCCGTCCGTCCGTAAAGACACCTCTAGGTCGCCCACAGCCTTCAAAAAGGTCACTCGGTTTATAATTAGAAAATATGTCTGTGAACCCGTATAACTATAATTTTGTGTGCTTGTATAAACTAAGTGGTCAAAACTAAACTAACAAAATATCCGATTTCAATAATAAAATTAGAGTACGTGCCCGTTAAAGATATTGTCCAAATGCCTTTAGGCGAGGTTCATCTTACAGCGGCATATAAATCTGTCTTTCATACTAACTCGAACATTTATTATTTTATTCTGGTATTATTTTACGTGTTCTCTTTTGTTATCATTGCGCATAATATTATACTAGGTACATTGTTTCTACATTACCTATGCCGCTCTGAATTAGTTTTTATATTCACAATATTATGTCTGACGACAAATTGTATAAATGTTTGGAACTCAATTATAACAAAATCGCTGAACGATTTTAAGTAAATATTGACACAGACATTCATTATTATTAGAAATAGCAATATAATAGCAATACGAGCATGTTCCGAAATACGAGCAAACCAGCCGTTTATAATTCCTTTAATAGTAAAAGTAGAGCATCCCAATAATATTTATATTTTCATGAACCAGAATAGGATCATATAAGTATGATTCCCATATTTTGATGTATTGAACTCGGCACATGCCGATTCCCATGTAAATAATCAAAGATGGTTAACAGATATTACACGAGCTTATCAAATAGCAAGCGGAAGCAGACTCACTCGTCAACCTAAATACCTTTGCTTCTGATTACATAAGCAACAACACAGATTTCCATCCATTTTGAAGCAAGGAATACCTATTCATACATGAAGCAAATACTTTGGTATATTATGTTCTTGAAGAAATTACACAGATGAAGGAGTATTGACACAGTTTGTACCACTTAGGTGAAAGACTTATTTGCTAAGTTTTGAATTTTATTAATTAAAGAGTCTTCTTATAACAAGAAACTCCTGGTTGTAATTAAGCACTTATGCATTTAAATTTAGTATGCCAAGTCCAATAGATATAATATTGTGTTGAGTTAAATCTTTCATAAGATATTGCCGCATTGAATTCCAATTTATTACTACGGAAAAGACGCAAGCCCTGTGATCTTTAAACAATCAAACAAAGTGAAGTGTGCTTTTAATATAGTGAAGCGAATTCATAAAGATGTCTGCATTTTTATAGTGAAAATTACAGCTAATGCAGTGCTGGTAATAAGTTTAACGACAGTAAAAAAGTTTACCTACCTAAATACCTACTGATCATGTCGTTTTATTGTCATGCGGCATCCGGTAGACATCAATCGGACGTGACTTATTAAATTGTCTACGAATACTCTACAATGCGCCTGAAGACGCTTTCATTTCAAAAATTACCTGCCTCAGCTTAATTTATCATTCTAATCATGAATCCTAAGTTAAATCTACCAGCAAATCGCTGGCGGTCTCATAAGACATCTTATTAGATAACCGGCTTTATATATTTAATTAAGTTGTATTAATATCATCTAAGTGTAGGATGTATAACAGCAGTCTGATGAAATACGCGCATTACGTGACTTGACCAAGAAAATCTTAATATATTTTTTACTCCACGGCTCTGTTGTATTGACATGTTTGGCATACAAAGGTATTCTGAACCCTCCATCGGTGGCTTCTATATTATAAAGATTTGGGTTCCCACTAACCATGTTGTATAATTGATTGCGGATCATTACATCTCTCTCCTCTATCTTTCTCTATCTGAGGTACTCCTCTTCTATTATTAAGAGACCTAATTTAGATGGGAACCTCAGAATACAGAATAAAATTGTATTATGTAGAGTTTTATTCTGTATTCTGAGATTGGATATATGAGCACAACGTGCAGAAACCTTCGAAGTAATACCTACTATTCAACCTACCTACCTACCTACTAGCAGCAGTCCACACTAATACGAAAAAATCTTGTAAAGTAAATGTTGGAATATTGTATGTAATTTTTTTTATTGACCTGTGGGGTAAGTGGTCAAATCTACTGATTTATTATTAACTGTTGGAACAGACGGTGCCTGCTTTTAACACAAATTATTTTACAATAGTAGAGGGTGACTCATCAACTCATTAGATAGGCTCCCTCAGGGATCATCATAGCCTTGAAATCCATATAGGTGATTCAGGTCAACATCGGGTCGGTAGTTAAGGCATTTCGATCGGTGCGCGCGTTGGTCACTTTATCACAGGTTAGACGATTGAGGTTCAACAATTTCATAAAATTTCAATTATATTTACAGTATTTTATAATATCACTACTTCGTTGGCAGTTAATACAACTTCTTTATTATTTTTAACAAATTGTTACCAGCCACAGAAATAAATATTATTTTTGTTCAGATAATACTATCTTAATCTCTATGTGAATTCCACCTAAACGTTATTGTGATACTTATCAAAAATAAATAATATTACAAACATTGCCTTCTAAGTTTATCCAAAGCTTATGGCCCCGCCACCGCCTGCATGGAATATTGGACCCAGTCTTGCAGCACACGTGAGTTTGTTTCAAACCATAGGTCAATCAAGATTTTGGTTTTTTATTTTTATCTTTGTTAAAATATATTTTTTTCACGAAATTGGGTAAACACTTACCTTTTCATGTTCTTAAGACACTGTATTTTTTTTGATTTAAAATATTTACTTTTTACCTTATCTTAACTTAAAATAAAAATAACACCATAATTTTCAATCGAAAATTCTCGCGTCAAAATATCAGCTTTTTAATTAAAGTTGGGGAGGATTTTGTTTATTGAAATCTCTTCTTTCTGATAATGTAAAAAAATATTTACATCACATCGGTAAATGTTCTCGGGTTTTTGAGTTGCTTAGGGATCATTTTAGCCCATCAAAAGGTAATTCATAAAGAAGTGGGGAAGGGGCTCCGCGGGTCTAGGTCTTTCTACCTGTTATTTCCCAGGCCGTAAAAACCATTACCCAGTATTCGAGATACAGATCAGTAAACAACATCGTTCATAAAAATAGACGTGCAAGCAGAGTTAATTCAATAAAACTGTGACAAATTTACTTTAAAACACACTTTTGGAATCTACATAGCAAGGTAAATACTTAATATATTTTGATTTGTGTCAATTAAAATATGGTTTAAATTGAATCTCAATTAATAATAACAGTACAATCATTCAAATGTTAACAATAAAATATCAAACTTTACTTTTATAGAAGGAAGAGAAAACGAATGACGATTCGCTCGAATTAGGATAAATTGCAAAAAAATGTAGAATACCGGTTTGCATTTTTCAAGTATCGTTCTCAATTCGGTATAGTCATTACCGTCATTGTTGAATGTTGAAAACTTTATAACGAGAACACCAGTCCAACAAAATAATTGTGACGTCATATTTTTAGAAGGATTTAGTAGTATCTGTAGTTATTTTTGTGAGTGTGAGAAAAAACTTAAAAATATATAGCAACTTTCATTTTTTATCTATTTAATTTGATATTCGCAAATATATGTGAGATATTAGCAGAATATTTATAATACCCCGTATCGTAAAGTTTGCTAGTAACAGCATCTTGCTCACAGTATTCAGTTTATACACCAGCTGTGTTACTTCGTTATAAAAAAGAATAGCATGAGTTTTAATGTCTTGTTCTCTTCTCGTAGATTTTACTTATTCAGTCGTGAACATGTTACTAAAGTTATTAAGATTTGTTTTTGTAACGTAAGTGCATATTTATTTATTTTTAATTTGTCTTTTTCGTTCACTCAAATAAATAATTATAAAACGCCTCCAAATATCACAGTGAATGTATCTTAATAGTATTTATATTAAAAACTAATGGCCTGGCTTTAAACCACGCGCTTAATCCGAAGAGCTGCTGTCCTACTTTGTGCTATTTTTGAATAATAATCTCTCCAGCAAATCAGCTACCCTCATACTCGAAGTAATAGGATTGAACGTTGTATCGTAAATTGAATAGTAGAGAGAGAAATGAATAGAGGGAAGGGAGGGTATTTAGAATATCATTTTGTTTTGAGCTTATAACTTCTTTTTATGTAAGATTAGTACGAAGAACCTTCATTAAATTGGATAAATATTTTTATCTAGAACAAGGTTTGTTTGAAAAGCTACATTTTTTTATAATGTTTATTATATTATTATTAAGTATCTGGAAGTCATCAATGTTTATTGGTAACCTTCTAATTACCAATAAAACATCAAGTTTCAAATTTTTTTTACATTTATTTTATTAGTAGATAATTAAAATATTAATGTGTTCTTGCGTATTACGTCGTTCCGTGTAATATCAACACCCCGATGTTAGTAATGGATTCAGAATTGAAAACAACAATTAGTACTACAAACTAATTCGTTACAAAAAACGAACCAATTGTGAATTGTTCCGAAAAAGTTGAAACAGCGACGTTGTGCAGTTGTACCTACCGACATTTTTTAGGTTTTGATTTTTGTGCCGAGTTTTTTCATTAAATTTTCCAGGTAGGAAGTTCTCGGTGGTAACACAGTGTCGCAATTCTAATTACAAGTTGCTGCAGAAATATTGTTTTTCCTTAGATTCGTCTAATACATGACCAGTGAGGGACAGGCAGTGTGGTTCAACAGCTCTATTGAGCTACAAACATGTACGATGGATTCTGATTCAACTATTTCAGAAGTTAGATTATTACTCCGTCTAAAGGCCCTTGGTTCGGCGTATACAGATAAGGTAATCAGATAAAAATAATAAACCTGCTTATTTATTTTCGATAGGCTTGCATTAGGTATACCACTGTCTCAACTGTTGACAATACCCAGAACTACAGGGTACAAACTGATAGTTATAATTTTTATAAGAAATGTTGGAATATAAAAATAATTTGGTATTTATTTTCTATCACACCCATAGTCTGTCCGTTTTACCCAAACTTAGCAGAAAACCATTCGTTTACTGTCCTGTTCTCTCTGAGAAGAAGCTCCAAATGAATAATTTTTGTATGGTATACTTTTTATAAAAAATATAAATTACAAAAGATAATGTTCAAAAATAAACTTTCCATTCATTTTTGTTAAAAAAAACATCAACCAATCTTTTTCGGCTACGTTATACGACCACAAATTTGGACCCTATTTCACTTCGTGAACAACGGAAAAATATATCACCTCTATATCAGAGTATGTACAATTATAACAATGGAAAATGGGTAGGACTCTGGTGTGGGACGCTACTTGTGTTGACACCATTGCTCCTACCCATGCAGAGACTCTTAAACGGCGCAAATACTCCAATCTCATTGGAAACTACGAATTTGTGCCGTTTGAAGTCGAAACATGGGGTCCGAGCGCCCGCAATCTCTTCAAAGAGATTGCGAAGCGTACTTTATTTTTTACTGGGCTGACCTCTTTGTAGGACAGAGAATAGGCATTACCATACAACGTGGCAATGCTGCCAGTCTTCTGGGAACCTTACCACAAGAGGCATGCGAAGCGAAGGAATTCCACGACGCTTTTTAATTTAAGTTTTTTTTTGTTGTTTTCTTTTTCATTTTAGTTTAATTTTATTTCAATAATTAGTTTATTATAAGTTAATAATATAATGACACAAATTATGTTGATTAAAAGTTGATTATCTAATGAATTAAAACAATTGGAAACATGAAAACAGGTAACCGGTTAACCAACTTGCCTGAGATCGAACACGTGTTGTGATGGAACATAATTTTTACGAAACCATTTGCATCCTGTGGAACTTGGCACCACCCATCAAATAAATGGCCAGCGTCCATCAGAAAACCAATTTTGTTACTAACGAGAATATAACTCTCCGAACAGCGAGCTGACAAAAAAACATAGTGTAAAGATATCATATGGTATACACGCATATATCACTGGTGCCCGTGAAGTTCGGAATATAACATTGTATTTTCCTATTCAAATCTGGATTCCAAATGCGTTTTTGTTTCTGTCGATCTACCAATAATTTATAGACTAGGGTCGATAGTTTTGAAAACGGTAAAAAGTAAAAATAAATCATAGTAGAATGAAACCTGTTATGATAGGATGAGAATACAACAAAAATTAAAGGAAAAATAAATTACGGGCAGTCTGAGGTCGGGAAGTGGATGGGAGTGCGTTTTTAAGGGTAAAAAACGGTGTATCTCGATTTCCAGCAAAACGGAATTTCTTATCCTATTCTCCTATTTTCTCATCCTATTGTAACAGGTTTCATCCTACCATGATTTATTTTTGTTTCAAAAGCTATCGCCCCTAGTCTATTAGGCAGAGGAAGGCATTTAAACTACTTCTATTTTTCTGTCTTCTGTCTTAAACAAAGAAAAAAAATCAGGAAAAATCCTTATGGTGCAAATTAGGGATGGCTGAAAAAACATTGTGGGGAAAAAGAAAATAGAAATTAGAATATATAATTAAAAAATCATAAGAAATTGGTAACTATTTTCCCACAATGCCTATTATAATATTTGAAAAAAAAAATTACGTAGGAAATGGGTAACTATGTTCTCACAACGCCTTGTATAAAGTAGGTATCGTTCGGAAAAAATAATCTTGAAGGAAACAGGTAAATATTTTCTATCATTTTGCCTCTTCAAAAAGAGCCTACGCGCGCGTACTCTCTCAGCCGTGTAACATTGAGCATATAAATAAGAACGGAAAAGGAAATGAACGTCGGTGAAACCTGTCACAATCATTAGTAATAGATATATAAGCAGTTAAGTTAAAAGGTTTATTATAGATACGCGCCAATGCCTTCAATGATAAAATCGTTAGAAAAATGTGAAATCGTCCATGATACCGAAACAGCACACTAATACGACGGGGCCGTGCAATGATCGACCGCAGCACAGTCAGTCAAAATAATATAATATACATTTCAAAGTTATTTATGCTTGATTGTGGCCCTGCCGTATCCCACTCGAGCCTTGCCCGGGGCCGAAATGTCAGTGTAAGTATTTTCTTTCGCCATGTAGTAAATAGAACGTGTACACTGGACATCCGGAGGGCAACCTTTGTGAATGAGTAGCAATGCTCTGTATATACTGTGTTATACACCATGTATTCATACTACACTGGACTTTTTTATGTAATATCCCTGCGGGTTGTGATACAAGGTTGCGACCTTCATATTAAGTTTTCGCATTTCAGTTTTATGACAATCCTTAAATATTTCCATGAGGTTGCATTGGCTTTGACGTGCAACTTCATGAAAAGACATTACGTAAACATTTCGTAATCTAAACATCCGAATTCAAAAAACGAGGCTGTTTTCAGCATGGCTTCGTTTTTTAACTCTATAACAAACGTCACGTATACTGGAGTATGAGCGATTTAAAAATAAAAATTGAAAAATAATTACAACAGTACATTTATTTCAAATATTATCATGTTGGCCAGTTTATAAGATATTTTTAACTTACTGTATTAATGATAAAATAATTACCAAAATAGGTCCCAATGTAATAAACTCGCCACCTATTACATTGGGACCTAAACATAAACTGGCGAAAGGTGGGTCCTAGCACCTCTCGCCTATATCACCTTCGGGGATATAGGCGTGAGTTTATGTTGTTGTTGTTTAATTACCAAAAATAGATTCAAAATTTTCAGTATGCATGTATTTATGTTTGAATAACGGAAGTCATCCCTGAATGGACTGTAACAAGGACACTACACTGTGTTCAATGTGCTATTCAATTGAGTGTTCCGCATGTATCGGGTTTTGATTTGAATTTGAATGAAGCAAGTTTTGAATTTATTCTTAGCTGGACCGTGGCTGTAAACAAGTTCGTTCTTTTTGCGCAAGTCAATGTTGCCAGCTGACGCGCAACATAACACGCGACTTATTGTTTGTTAGACGATTGATCATGCATGGATGATACAATAGCCCCGATTATATGCGTCTTTGTTTAGCAACATTGTGCAACAATGTTTCACAAGATGGTGTCAATGTAATTTAGTGGATACTAGGCTTTACGAACCTATTTATAAACCACAAAGGGATTGAACTCAAGATCATTAAGATCAAATACAAGTTACCTATTAATAGATAGTTTGATGTATGGAGCGAGCGCGTATTAACGTAATGGCTGTATATGTAATGTAAGTGTATATCCCAGTCATCATTTCCTTTCATCGAGAACTTCAACAATAATGAATTGGATATTGGCACCGATGAAGGCAGTGTTGCCTATAGATGTTTTGTAATATATTAGATTTGTAAATGGTTTGAGAAGATATTTTTGTTCATTTATCATTTATCATTACTGTTCATAAGATCTGTAGGTGGACCAATTTATTGAAAAGTTCAAAAGTCAGTCGAAAAAATGTCACAGATGCTTGTGTGGCAAACATGACCGTTGGCTTAATGTGTTCTCCAAGGCCTAGTGAGGTCTCAATGTGTGAGGACTGGTTGCCCCTCCTGAGATTGACTAGGTTTATTTATTTATTTATTTATTTAAACTTTTTGCACAAATACATAATAATGTACAAAGGCGGACTTAATGCCATTGGCATTTTCTACCAGTCAACCTTAGGGTGATGCAGAGATTTCTCAAGGTAGGTGCTTGAAGAATTGATGTGAGAAACCAGTATGGTATAAATAATAGACATACAAACTATAAATATAATGATGTACTTAAATAAGTAAATAATAGTATACCTATAGCTACATAAATATAAATATATATATATACTTACACAAATATTCTATTCTGAATGCACATACATACACATACATACACATACATATATGTACATATATATATATATATATATATATATATATATATATATATATATATATATATATATATATACAAGTATATAAATATATATGTGGAAAAGTGCTATGAGTACAATTCCGCCTATGGTTCGTTATATAGCTGGCGTACTCTGTTTTTGAATGTAGCTCGATTTGGTGACATCCTGATCTCTAAAGGAAGCGCATTCCAAAGAAGAATGGATTGCACAGCGAAAGAAGAGTGCACAAGACTTGAAGTGTGAGTGGGACAGTGAAGGAGAAGATTGTTAGTTGAGCGCAGATTTTTATCGTGATTTGAACCAAGTATGTGAAGACGAGATTTTAAGTAGGCCGGAGCGTTGGGAGAATTTAACAATGTATAGATCCAGGTGACAGCCCGTAGACTGCGTCGCCGACGTATGGGCAGCCAACCTAGCTCTGTACGACAAGCCGAAACATGGTCGTACTTCTTAAGATTGTAGACGAATCGAATGCAATTATTGAGTAGTCGGTCAAGTTTATTGAGCAGATCTGCATTCAGGTCGAAATAGCACACATCACCATAGTCAAGGATAGGGAAGATTAAGGTCTGCATAAGCGTTGTCTTAGTGTCAGAAGGAAGAAAGTTTTTAAGGCGGTAAAGAGTCCTAAGCGTTCCTGTCACCCTCTGGCAAACGCTTGTAGCTTGAACCCTCCAACTCAAGGTTGAGTCTATATGTAAGCCCAGGTTCTTAACGCTAAGTGTGACAGGAATGATTTTCCCATCAAAGATAATCGATGGTATAGCCACATCCTTCAACCTTCTCATCATATGACTACTACCTATTATAATGCTCTGGCATTTGTCGGGATTGACGGCCAAACCAAACCTGTCACACCAGTTACGTATTAAGCCCAAGTCTGCATTAACCCTATCAATAGCTTCTGAGATACTATCTACAGTGGCTTGACTATACAACTGCAGGTCATCGGCATACAAGTGATACGTACTTTGAAGATCGGGGGTAATGAAATTAATAAATATGGAGAAAAGAAGAGGAGAAAGTATACCGCCTTGAGGGACCCCAGAGTCAAGATTGCACCAGCTCGATGACATTTCATCGACACAAACTGACTGCTGGCGTCCCTGAAGATAAGAAGAGAACCAATCCAAGTCGTCAGATGAGATTTTAATATGCGCAAGGATTGCCAAAAGTATATCATGGTTGACACAATTAAATGCATTGGAGAAATCTACTAAGACCATCACAGTAACCTTAGTCTGCTCTATACCATCCCTGATATCACCTGTTACCTTAAGGAGTGCAGAGGTTGTGCTGTGTCCTGGCCTGAAACCTGATTGCAGAGGACTTAGGATGTCATTGCGATGTATAAATTTAGACAACTGACTATGTGCACATGCCTCCAGCACTTTGGATAGGAAGGGTAAGATTGAGATCGGCCGAAAGTGATTTGGAAGGGAGGGATTAGAAATTTTAGGAAGGGGACGGACGAGTGCTTTCTGCCACGACCTAGGAAATTGACCAGAATCTAGGGAAAAGTTAATGATATGTGTGATAGCTGGAAGAAGATGGTCCAGGATAGAGGTGATCATCTGTCGACTAATATTGTCGTAGCCCACTGCCTTTGATTTGATTGACAATACAATTCTTTTGATCTCATCCGACGTGACTGGAGAAAACTGAAAGGGTGTGTAACTGGGAGTGGTCAGTCCGGCTATGAAGTCTACCGTTTGACGCTTGGTTAGGCCATCAATTGCTAGAGTGGTTGAGAAATGACGATTAATGACATCTAACTCAATCGTCTTGGGTAGCTCCAGCTGCCTTGGTCTACCGATTCCCAGTGTTCCAAGAAATTTCCAGACATCAGCTGGTGATGAGCCAGTTATGTTATCGTAGATGTGTCGGCGTTTAGCATTACGTATCACTTGGTTGCACCGATTCCTTGCAGTTTTGTATGAATCCCAATTTACATCCGAACGACTTTTTTTAAATTTCAGAAATGCCCGATCCCTCCGTTTCATGGCCATTCGGACTTCGTGCCGGACTGAATTAAATCAATAAAATAGGTTTAACCTTGCAAATAGCAAAGCTACGAGCCACTTAACAATCCAACACATAAGCATCATAGAATTACATAGATAATATTACTTGATCGACTATGAGTGCAAGTATAACAACACACATCAAAGATATTTAATTAATCGATGCTTGTGTATCGAAAATGTATTGAAGGCTAACCACGTCAAGATGGAAGAGAAGACATCGGCTTATAATTGTATTATATTCATATTAAGAGGATATCCCCGCTACGACGCGCGGGCTCGATAAGCAATTACAAATATATTGCTGTGTTTATCGACACGTGGGATGTGATTATTATAACAGGATGTCTAAAATGATGTACAGTATTGGGTCGTATATTTTTTTATTTCGAAGACAAGTAAATACTATATTAGGACATTTCCAATAGCAGTTTGAGCGTTTGTCTCGTCACTTTTAACTTGAAGTTTACACTTCAACAGTTGTATACATAGCGTATATCTATCAGATTTATTTTTTAATATTTTATTCTATTTACCTGACATTTCGTTATTTTTTATATTTTAGTCGGTTCAAGTCCGACATCATCGCTTCCGCGACCCAGTACTGCCTTGATATTCATAGGGAAATCAACACGAAAAAAGGCACATACGCGTGATATTTAATCTCTCCAAAATCGTGATAATAGGAAAATGCGGGTAGTGAATCTCTACAATTCGTCCCTTTGAAACTCTAATAGGGTAAGTCCGAGTCGACGAACAGGCATTATTTGCATTTCAGACGTAGGTACCTATGAGAAATAAAATATTTGTGTAAGAGCAAGGGCGACCCATAATGATCAACAAAAGGTTTGCCCGAAGTACTTGTCCTACTCAGACTGTTTGATACGGAAATCCAACCGCATCTCGAGTTAGTATCGAGTTAAATATTTAATTTAACTTCTACGCCCTTTAGATAGAGATTGTATTTAACACTAGCAATTAAAGGAATTGCGCTAAACAGTTCAGCAAAGACTGTCATTAGTAGTAATCGCGATTGGAAACGAAATGACAACCTTTATAAACACAAGTGTAAGTTTTTTATGAAAATGTATGAAATAAAAATGACCTCATTAACATGTTTTGGACTTGGTCGCGGCACAGGCCGAGTCTCCGACTCCCGACGCTAGGGAACGTCGAGTCTCATAAGAGGGAGGTCGAATCCACACTTCGGAAGGCCAAGTCCCGACGGTATATGACACGAATAAAGGCGGAGCTTGAGGCCCTATATATAAAAAGCTAATGGTGAAGCAGCCGAAGATCACCGGACACGATCGTGGCTGCTAACGACACAGCCGGAGCAGACGGTGAGATACCGATCTCACCGTGGCTAAAGACTATTTGCACCGGCAAATAGTCTTTAGCCACTCGGGCCGGTCTTCCCGTTGATGGCATTCCCGCAATCAAAGGGAACCTACGTCTGAATCAAATATGATATCAACGTAGTATCTTGGTGTGACAGTATATACCACATTATTCTAGAAGTGTGTTCTTTTGGAAACAAGAATGTATACATCGGCAATATATATTTTATTATTATTTTATCTCTACTGCGTAATTTTCGGGACTATGCAGTCCCGGGTCTTTGGAAGGCGTGCGTAGGGTCGAAGCCAAGACGTGCAGGCCCTTAATAAGAGAATTAAATATTATGCTAGGGATACACACATGGCGGAAACCATACCCGTGCGAAGCTTAAAATTTAAAAAAAAAACACGTTTATTGTTTACCAAATTCAGAGTAATTACCAGTAAATTTATCAATCTTATAATATTTTTCGCCACTTACAATACAAACAGATTATCAAACGGAAAATAGGTTTTTATAAAATAGACGGCAATGGTCAATATGTACGAAGCTTTATTTCGTTTACAGCAGATTACATCTGCGGTTCATAAAATTAGGTTGCGTGGGAATAACCTGACTTTGACCTACAGAGCACAGAGAATTCAGTTCAATAGAATTATAGCCAATATACGTATTGCCCACAATGAATGACTCTATACCGATACTTTTAAACTATTTATGCCACTTATATGGCAGACAAGTACACGGATGAAAAGTAAATACCGTGGCCTATAAACATTTGCAACCCTAGGTGCGTCACACTCCTGCGGCCGATCCTATAGAAACGTTGTAATGTTTTTCTTGAAGAAACTCATATTATAATCGTTTAGAAAAAACACTAACAACGAGAAATAGAGGAGTGGGAGAGCAGACCCCCGAATTCCTAAGTGCGAGCTTTCAAAACAATCAAGATCGACACTCGACTGAATTAAATCAATAAAATTGGTGTAACGTAGTCCATTCAAAACAGTGCTATATAAAGAAGTTTGCAAGACACAATATCTTCACACCAGAGAGAACAAACAGATGGTACCTACTTGTTTGTGGGAACCCTTTTTAAAAAATCTTCATTAGTCGTGTTTGCGCTAACAAAATAAAAGGCAGCGAAATGTTCGTCATAAAAAATATTTTCATCGGTACTACGTTATTTTACTACAACCTTTCAAGGGGCGACAGAACTTTAATCAACTTCAGTGAAACAGTAATAAAATTGTATGTACGCATAATAACAAACCAGTGTTGTTTTAACCCGTGTCTGCTAATGACTACTTAAGTCCGAGTACTCGATATTTTACCACCACCATGCCCCATGCAAAGTAGACCACACTCATATTTTGGTCAATACCTAATTATACTCAAAGGAATTTTATAATAGAATATAGGCTTCTAGTAAGTCAGTCTACTTGTGCAACTTGTAAATAAACTTTAATTACACCCATAGACAATGCTCAAAATTTAGAATGTAACTATTTTCTCCAAACAATATAAGATCTATAAGTAAGTAGGTATATAATAGTAGGTATTTATGATTACCTTATAAAACGCAAATTTGCTCGACATTATTTTAAATGAATTTTTGATATGATAGAACTAGTTAATAATATAGTCCGGTAAAGTATACCACAATTATTAATGAAACGAAATGAATAAATATGCGGATAGTAGCAAGAGTTTGTTGGTAATGCAGGAAAATTATGTGATTGAAAATCAATGCAGTTAAGGCGAGTTCACAGTGTAGAATTTGTCAAATTTAAGAACATGTTTATAGAATAGAGTAGTTAGAAATGTCTGTAAAAATAACAACTAGACAACCTAATGTGTACATAGGGTTTAGAGCAACCGTAGATATCACATAATGTGTACCCAAAGTTCTATTACATTTACGTATATGTTAAGAATTGCGCGGTTTTCACCCAATTACTTGCACAAGTGCAAATCATTTTTAGATATTTTTAAACATAAGATAAGTCCCTAACCTAGAACTCATAGCTTCAGCAAAGCACCACGTCGCCGGAGAAGCGGTAACAAATAAAATAGTCATAGGCATTAAAAATACCGTAAAGTTAGCGAATGACGTAGTAAACGACCTTTTAGATAAAATGAACACAGAAGACTTTACACGTGTATTTGAGATTTATGGCTGTACGCTATACCTAGTTGCAATTTATCCATACTGTCTGATGGATACATGAATGATGGACACTCCCGAAAACGAAGACAGGGAATACTACTGACCACTTTTGGGCTACTTTTTAAAGCATACACCACTGATTTTTCGAAGTTATGTGTGTATTTATCGGAGGTTTATAAGTGGTTAATGCCAATAGGCTAGCCGCCTATTATAGGTATTCGGAGCTGGACATAAACTGGCAAAAAGTGGGTGCTAGCACCTCTGCCTCCCCCTTCGGAAAAATAAGCGTGAGTTTATGTTAAAAAAAAAATATTTAAAAAAAAATCTCTACCAATTAGGCCCAATGTAAACGTACAGATACCATTGCGTCATACTTCAAATTTTTTATTTATGAAACTATTTCCTTAAATAAATTAGGAATGACGGCGACGAAAAATTCTGGAAGTAATTCCTGCACCTCGCATCGAATGCGCAACAGGTTTGAGCCCCTGTTGAATGTTGTCACTTGTTGCGATATGGATTCAACAGTAAAAGTGGCGAAAGGAAGATTGAATGCTATATGTATGCCTGAGTACCTTGAATGCTACATTTTGTCCCATATTCAAGCTGAATTTAAAGCAGTTGGTTCGATAAGGTAACTTTTTATACATTATTTCTTTGTAATTCTAGAATGATTTAAAACTTACTTTGAAGTGGAAAACAGCTAACACAAAAAGTGTATGATAAAGAAATATAGTCAAAGTTAAGTTGAGCATTCACCACTTCGTTGAAGTCACAAAAAATTGGTGTTAGCCGAACTAACACATTATCAGACTTTGTCCTTCAAATTAAGCTACGTAACTACTTTCGAGCAATTTCAATTTTGTATGCTGAGCTTTGGACGTAAGGCCTACGCTACTTTTTTCGAGTAATTTGAATTTTGTGTGCTAAATCTTTTTAACACAACGGTTTTAGCGTTCATGTCAATGTGGCAAAAAAGAGAAAAGAGAAGTGTTACTGCCTGTGTACACAGGCTGCATACAGTTTTAACCAATTATATTATCTGTATTAATTTACTGTTTACCATTTTGCAACTACCTTTTTGGCAATTGCCACTATTAAATTTACTACCACAATTATTATGTTAATTGAACGAACGAGCGAAGCGAGAGAGTTTACGTTTCTTTAAAGTGAACGATTTTGCTTTTGTGTTTCTTTTCTTTGAGTGATATTTACGAAACTTAGCACACCTGTTCTTTGATTAAAACACAACTTCGATCGACAGTTTTTTTTTCAGACAATTGCTAAGGCTAGTGTATATTTGATTAACATCCGTCGTAATATTTATTTATGAATTCATAATACATATTTCTATGGAAAAGCCTCGCTTGACATTATGCTTGGTATTCGGCTAACGTTACTTGTACCTAATTATAATTATTATAATAATAATAAGTATTCTAGGACAATCTACACAACGCCACCTAGACCCATGGTAAGCATAGCTCAACTAGCTTATGTTATAGGTTCTAGAATGTGGAAACACCCAGAGCAATGCAACTAATATTCATATTCATGCACACAAATATTTGCACTGAGTACGAATCGAACCCGCGCCTCCTGCGGTAGCAGTCGCGTTCACTACCGCCACGCCGCGGAGGTTGTCCTAATCCATGAAGCAAATACAAAACGGTCTCGTCTTTCTCCTTTGGAATTTAAAGTGAAAATGATTCTAAATCAGTATCTACTTTGTACGTTTAATTAGTTTTGGTTACTTAGTTCATCATTTTTATTCAGAATTTTTAGTTTTTAGGTTTAGTTTAATAGGTATAATAGTACCGTAACGGTTACCGATTACGTTGCAATTTTGGTTTGAAATCTATACATAAATTATGTAATTGATATATTTTTTTATTGTATTTATGAAGAAGTCTAGAGAGAAAGAGCATCAATTTATTGTTGATATTTTGAATGTCTATTTTATGTAAATAGTAAGGGAGTTGAGTATGCTAAACTTATAATTGTTTGAACGCTGTAAAATCCTATTAGAATTACTTAGATGAAAGCAAGGTTGCAAAGGAAGCGTAATTTACATAACGTAATAAGCACATACATGTACCTACCACCATTTTATTTAAAGTTTTTATTACTTTGGCAATATTAAGGTATCCTCTCTTATAATTATCTGAGAACCTTGAGTAACTTAAAAAAATCCCTTCCAGGGCTCCTCTACCTAAATATGTAAAATGAATTATAAACTTAAAGAGGTAATACGTAGAAATAAATTATATATTTACGTTTCGGCAACAGTAAGTTGATGTAAATCCGTTACTTACAATATACCTGTAGGTATAATATAATTATGTAAGTAAGCACCGATCCTCTTGCGGAGAGCTTATATCAAAGCTTACATAATATCCTATTTATCTAATCAAACATTTGCGGATTAACTCGGTGTATTCGTCTTCGTCTAATACTTAGATATATCTATCATATATCTAATGCTAAGTTATATAATAATAGGTCTTTACCTATGTAATTGGGCCGTTCTGCAGTACTGACCATTTCAAATTCAAATAAAATTTATTTTAAAAACATGGATTTCATTTTCCAAACGTAGTCACTTGTTTATTGATTAGTGTTACGTTTTCATCGCATTTCAATCTTTTCATCATCATGGATATGTTAAAAATTCGAGTAGGTATTTATGGAATATAAGTGTCGTCGTGGCAGCAACGCGACACAAGCGGCACTTAACAATAACGACGTTTACGGAGCTAACACTACAAACCAACGCACCGCCTGTTACTGGTTAGCTCGACCTGAAAAATAAATATCGCGGTCGTCCGAAGACTTCGGTCGGCAATGATGAATTAAAGTGATGGTGTGATTCATCACAGCTTTTTACCAAACAAGGTGAGCATTATGTGTACCTACTGTGAAGAACTGAACACAATGATGAAGAAGCTTTTTTGTTTTTCCCGTGCGTAAAATTCCCACGGATACCACCCCCACCAAAAATCGGACTCGAACCGACCAAAACGCACGCCGTCCATGAGTCTTTCATTGCCGGTGGTGAGATTATACAAGACATATCTCTCGCACCCCGGCAGACCCGAATAATGGAGAAGCTGGCACATCTCCAACCTCATTCGTTAACGCTCGTCACCGCAGCTCCTGCACGATATTGCGCGACCTCATACTGCACAGCAGACGGTCTACAAGTTGCAAGAACTGGGGTTGGGAGCTCTCCGTCATCCGTCATACCCATCAGACCTTGCGCCTACAGACTACTACTTTTTCCAGAATTTGGATAACTTCTTGGCGGGCAAGAAATTTAATATCCGAGAGACAGTACCTCCCGTCCAGCTGATTTCTTAAGAAGGGCATCAATCAACTGCCGCTGCAAAGATGCATTGATTGCATGGGTGATTACTTCGATTGTTGCAAATAAAGAATTTATATTTTTTTTCATACATAACGGCAATTTCATAGGTAAAGACCTAATATATATATATATATATATATATATATATATATATATATATATATATATATATATATATATATATATATATATATATATATATATATATATATATATATACTTGGTTGGTCGTCTGTTGTCGCGTGTGGGTACCGACATAGACATTCCCTATTTCAAGGAAGCCCATGAGACCTGGACTGGGCTGTACCCGGAATCTGTTCCACCTGCAAGACCGGGTGAGCAGAGAGGTTGGGATAGCTTGTCCGGGGCGCACATCCTCGCCCGTCTGCGGAGCGGGGCTTCAGAGGTCGAGTCGGCGCGCCTTAACGCCGCCTGTGAGTCGGAGTCAGGTGCCTGGCTGCATGTCCTACCATCCCCTAACTTGGGCACGCTGCTTGACGATGACTCCCTCAGGGTGGCTGTCGGTCTCCGACTTGGCTGCGCCGTGTGTGAACCCCACACCTGTGTCTGTGGTGTGGGGGTGGAAGCGACCGGCCTGCACGGACTTAGTTGCATCCGAAGTGCCGGGCGAAGACCCCGACACCATGCCTTAAATGAGATCTTAAGGAGGGCGCTTATCTCCGCGGGAATCCCCTGCGTTCTGGAGCCCCCTGGCCTGTCGCGTACCGACGGGAAGCGGCCGGACGGACTTACACTTGTACCGTGGAAGAGGGGTCGCTCTCTAATCTGGGACGCCACGTGCGTGTGTACCTTTGCGTCGTGCCACATCGCGGCTACTCAGAGGGCGGCCGGTGCTGGAGCCGAGTCCGCGGCCCAGCTCAAGCACGATAAGTACGCCGCCTTAGAAGCCGCGGGTTACGACTTCGTCCCGTTCGCGGTGGAGACAGCGGGTCCATGGGGCGCCGAAGCCAAGAAGTTTGTGGCCGACTTGGGGTGCCGATTGCGGAGGGAGGGGCGGGATCTGAAGTCGGGCCAATATCTCATCCAAAATATCTCCCTGGCCATCCAACGGGGAAACGCCGCCAGCATTATGGGCACATTTTGTCGAGGGGAGTAAAACTTGACATGATCCACCAGATCAAAAGAAAATGTCATGTTATATAGTGCTATAATAAATGCCTATAATGTAACAATAATATAATTAATGTAATAGTAATATAATTAATGTAATAATTAAATTCAATATTGTATTAGTCATTAATTTAATCTCATATAACATATTTATCTTGGAATAATAAAAAAGGTATAATTAATTTATATTTATATATATATATATATATATATATATATATATATATAATATTCTCTAATCATATAATCTCCGTATGGAATTGTATTTTTAACTCTTATTAAAAGCATAATCTCCTTGATATTTATCCTTTAGTACAAATCTATAAAATTATTCTTACATATTAAGTTTATGAAATACTATAATTCTTGACAACGAACCGCGATCAAAGTAATATAAGATTTTAAGTATAACCAATACAATAGCATCAAAATCCGTTCAGTAAGATTTGCTATTTCGCTGTTTTTCAGTATTTCGACGACCTCCGTGCCGTGGCGGTAGTGAACGCGACTTCTACGTAGGAGGCGCGGGTTCGATTCCCGCTCAGTGCAAATATTTGTATGCTTGAATGTGAATATTTGCATTGGTCTGGGTTTTTCTATGTATAATATGTATGTATTATCAAAAAAAATGTATCTATGTATGTTTATCCGCATTCTAGAACCCGTAACACAAACTAGTTAAACTATGCTTACCATGGGTCTAGGTGACGTTGTGTAAATTGTCCTAGAATATTTATTTATTTATTATTATTATTTATTTTATTTTTTAATATGTCTAATATACAGATTTGACTAGATTATATTTATATAATAATATTTATATAGATAGATGCGATCTAGATAGTAAATAGTAAATATAACTGAGTATTCCGTGACATAAACTAAAACCATTTAATAAATCAAACCAAATAGTAGATGTAGATTTTCATCAAAATATAAGCAACATTATAAAACAAATAGACGTAAACGGTATAATTTTGCTCTCCAAGTTTCATTTATTTCAATTGAATCATGTACTACGCATTGACTATTATTGGTCTGTCACTCAAAATGGAGATTTTTGCTAGGCAGTTTTTTGCTGATCAATGTTTTTGGCATTTGGTTCCATCAAAAGTGTCATTTAAATATGCCGAAAACAGATCTGAAGACAGCATCTAAGACTTCGTTTCGACTTGAACCATAAAAAAAACTGAAGAAACTAACATGATAATAACATGGTTAAATGCTACGTCTTTCGATTGTGTTTCACGTGGGTCCAAGTTTCGGATGTTTCATGGTAGCCGCCCAGAGTATCCCAAATGCTCGCGGCTCTTTTTGTTTATAAACAATCGCGCTCGTCCATGATGAAGAAACTTGTGACTTTTGTGTCAACGCAAACACTGAGGGTGAGTGAGTGGCATTTTCCTCACCGGCTCTCGTCGCCCGTTCAGTTGGAACGAGTCGCAAACAGTTTTGCCCTTCTGAATTATGATATGTCTTATTATATCTTGAGCAAAATTTCCACCACCTATGTCAAAGCTGGTAGAGGAGATTATGTCGGACTCGAACTGACTAAAACGCACGTCGTCTATAGGTTTTTTGATTGCCAGATAGATATATAACAAGACATATATCTCGCACCCTGGTAGTCCAGGGGGCATCTCATTGAGATGACCCTCTTTCCCTTATGTGGAAAAACACACAATATAGAGTATACACAACTAATGTAAAGTCAAACGGTAAAACATAATAAATTTCAAATTAAGAGATAAAGGCACGATTTCTCCAGTTCTTAATTTCCTTACACTTTTTTCTCGTCTCGAGTAACGCTTGTTTCAAGTTTCATGGGCACTCTCGCTCCACGAACTCTCGACCCCAAAACCTGCTCAGTACATTTTGAATGTAATACAATGCAAAATATTTTTCAAGTAGTTGAAAGCATAAATAAGTCAGACCATGTAGTGATTTAAATTACCCGAGAGGAAAACCTCACATCCGGTTGTTATGCGGTAACTAAGTGGAATATGCAGTTTGAATTCCAACTTGTATTTACTCTGTGCAAACTAAGACGACTACATCTCATACATTGCTTTCGGAATGTTGGCCAGTAAGCTAGTCACCATATTAACATGTGATACAGGAAGTAGGGTACTAATAAGGAAAACTTTTATAAAAATAAGTACAATCGAAAATTTTAACTTCATAACAGATTCTGTTCTATCTACTACACCAAATATATTATTATTTGGGCATAAGTCGCTATAAGTAGGTAGATTGTCGCTGCCTTTGAAACAGTAGAAGGAGGCACTTTAAAACTTAGCGTTGACTCTACAAAACGCTTATCCGCATAGGCGCTATTTTAATGGTAGCAGAGCTATGAGTGGCAGTCATATCAATTTGAAAATGATTTCAAGAAAACGAACAAACATTTAAGGTACTTACATAAGAAATATTTTTCTTAAATAATACCCATTGTTACAGTAATCTAAATTCGTAGTTAAGTAAGTTATTTATGTATTGTGAAATGTTTCAGCTCCCTTGGTTGTGAGTGTTTATCATTTTTGCTGCTTTGCATAAGTGTCAGTTCTTATTCATATGCATATTAATATGAATAATAACTGTCACTTCCATAAAGCATTTCACTTAGCGGCAGGTCAGAGCCTGAATATTTTAAAAGCCAGTCGACGCACCTACACGTTATTCATTTTAGGATATTTATTCATCTCATCGCACATGACACATCAAATTAATGTTAAATCCACTCTAAATAAATTGTAAGTCATGCTGTGCTGCCGTTTTATGACTAAAAGACGGTTAGTGACATCTGTTCATATTTCACATTTTAATGGCATCATATATGTGAAAACTTTTTTTATGAACGGTTACTCTATCATTAACCAAATTGAAAATGGTTTTGTTTAACTGTGGTTATGTAAAAAATGAACTTTACAGTACTTGACGACGGTTAAGTAGTTTAACTCTTTCCAGCCGGTTATTTTTTTTATGCCCCCTCAATTTGATTTCACCTCGCCTGATGTTAAGCTGAAGGCAAAGTCTCATGAAAGAGGGTCACCATTGAAAACACTTTCAGTGCTACAGTGGTGGCGCTCATCTTGACGGCCTCATCAGATGCTTTTTCACGCCCCGCTTAAAGGACCCGGGACTGTAGGAAGAAGGAAACACGTGCGCCGGCAAAGAAGGTGCGCCGGAAGGACTTAATTTGCGGCAGAGAAAAGACTCACCGAACCGCTTGGTTCTTGATGGAATATTCTGCACCGTATGCGGGTGACATCTAAGCCCTGCACGTATTGTCATGTATAGGAAAGGGGAGGGTGGGATTAAGTGGAAGAGCTCATCATAACATTCACCATGGTAGAAAGCTTATTATAAAATCCAAGATTATTTGGATGATAAACAAGCCTGGAAATGAGCTGTTTACTCCACTTGCTACTCAGCTAAATTTTGTATCTAGACTAAGTAAACTATTGTAAATAGACCAAAAAAAAAAAAAAAGCCCGCTGAGTTTCTTGCCAGAGTCTTCTCAGGTCGGGGCCGCGTTTCGAACCGGTGGTCCATTTGCATTTGATAAAATATTGTTGATATTGACGTTTTGTAAGTGCCGTTTGCTGGTCTATGCAGAATAAATGATTTTTTATTTTGATTTTGATTTTAGAGACGGTAAAATACTGTCAGGGACGCAACATCTCTACGCATCTGCAAAGGTTCGAGGGTATTTGTGACCTCAGGACTACCAATAATGCGGATCACGCGTCGCTGCAACCTATCGAGAGCATCTAATAAGTACTTTACGGAGCCACCCCAGAGATGCGAGCAGTATTCCACGCAGGAACGAATTTGTGTCTTGTAAAGAAGACACCGCTGCTCCGGCGTGAAAAAACGTCTCACTCTGTTCAGGACTCGAGATTACGCGAAGCTGTTTTGATGATGCTCTCGATATAGTTCTTGTTGTTCAGTTTGCAGCGAACATCCATACCGAGTATATTGAGGTTATCCTGTAATCGCAGTGGTGTGCTCTGAAGAGTGGGAAAAGAAAGGACTAATATAGTAGTCGAGTAATAAAGAAGTAAAGGTTAACTTGAATACTTGAAAGTTCTAAATTTAAAAGATGTTAAATAGCTAAAACTAATTTATAGTTATGTAATTGTTACTTCCGAAGTATTGTTCAAAATCATTACGAAAGTAACCATAACTATAAAGCGGTTAAAATACTTTAACCGCCACTTAGTACTGTACTGTGGAGAGAATCGTTCAGACTTACTAGATAAGATGGGAAAATATGGGTTTTTACTAAATAAATATCAATATTAAATATCTAAATTCCGATATAATATAACAACTAGTTTAATATCAATAAAAAATGAGCATTTGCTTTTGTCACTTAACCGTGTTTCAGTGATAGGACGACAGTGTGGTGTTGTGCAACATAACTCCGCCTTTGGTTATTAATTTTTAAGGATAGTTTTTACAAGTTCCACTGTCAAGTTGTCAGATGATACTAGTGAGAGAGCGTTGTCCGTACATAGTAATAAATTAAATAATAAAACATTGAAGACAATAAAAGTAGCGCAGTTCTGGGTATATTCAGAATTTCCGATACTTAGAGTAAGACCTAGTTCAGCTATAGCATAGATTTCTGGTTCTGACCGTATTACTATATTATAAAAGATAGGAGGATTTTATTTTCATTTTCAATGGTTATTTTAGAACTTCTTGTGAAGGAGCTACTGAGGATTTTTCTTTATGTCGTCCCTTGAAAAGTAGAAAACAGACTGACTGCCACGCCCTGCTTAGTTTGGGTAGAACATTTATTTATTATTTATAAAAGTTAATGGATTCTATAGCAGTTTTCACAGCGTTTAAGGCACGTGGGGCTGACTATATTCGTAAATACAACTTAATTATGTCTGTGACCTTAATATTATGTATTAGCTTATAGGATCAATTTGATTGAAGATAAAAATCCTTTTAGCTCTTGTAAAAAATTGGGTTCCACGTATATGTGTTACCGTAATGGTAGCAACGTTTTATGATTCTGCCGAAGAAGTAGTTTCCTTAATCGATTTAGCTTTACGATAGCTTTCAACTTACAATTCAACCTAAGTACGAGTACATAGCAACCAAATTTCCAAAATACCCCTGAATAACCATTCTCACTTCTTCATTCTAATTAAAATATAAATGTTCACAAATGTTTATATTTAAGCGCCATTCTCACAAAGCGTGGGTGCAGGTTGGGCGCGAAGTGATTTGTCATCCATCACTGTTTTCTATATAAAATATTTTTTTTACCTTATTCTGTAAACAGCGATGGATGGGAAGCCGACCCGCGCCCAAACAGCACCCGCGCTATAAGTGAATCGTGTTTTAAAGTATGTACCTAATGAATTGATAGTAAAGTTTGATATCCAAAGTTGAAGTTGCGGCTGTTTTGGACCGTTAACTGAAAGGCCGTATCATTTTTCACAATCAGCTGATAGTTCAGCTCGGTCAGCTCAGCTCAACTCAGG
The DNA here is from genome assembly GCA_963691645.1 of Pelosia muscerda. Classification (NCBI taxonomy): domain Eukaryota; kingdom Metazoa; phylum Arthropoda; class Insecta; order Lepidoptera; family Erebidae; genus Pelosia; species Pelosia muscerda. The sequence goes on along the minus strand of OY829098.1, from coordinate 11,275,892 downwards.
TCAGCTAAGCTCAGCTCAATTCAACTCAACTAAACTCAATACAATTCAACCCGCGACTAGCCACTTTCAGGGGGTTCAAGTTCCGTCTGAGCTTTCACTTTTTTCAATCTTAGACAATGTGTTTAGATTTTTTGATTGGCAGACAGCAGCCAAGTGGTTATCGTGAATATTGGTAGTTTGCAAAACTAGATGCTTCACACTTGTGGTGCCGACACTGAAGAGGAGATGGAGGACGGGTCAAGATAAAAAAAATGTCTGCGCTGTCAGTGCAGTAAAGCAGGACTTTCATCCCATTTCATAGCAGTGTAAACTTAGCCCTCAGTCTTCCCACTGACAACACAAAACCTCTACAGTGAGTTCTGGCATACGCTGCTCACCGCCCGAAATACAACAAATAGCGTTTTTTTTTAATTACAATTATTTACTTATTTTCGAAGATTCAGCATATCATACAATCAGTATATAGATATATAAGGAAATAGCTACAATGCATAGTATTAGGCCGAGTAAAAGCCGAAGAACATACCCCGGGCTCTGTGACTGTGATAAAATTTAAAAGCTTACTGCCTTCCCCAGAGGTAAAATGGAGTGTTAACCTAAATGTGCATCTCTTCTTCTTAGCGATGAGTCTATCTCGTCCTGTCTAATTAAATGAGACGGCTGCGGTGTGTCCTCTTACGTCCGTCAATCATATATGGCATTGCAGCTGAATATATTGCGGCTCAAAGATTTTAATAGCGTTCCATATATTATACTCTAGTACAATAACAAGGCAAAGGTAGATAATAAATCAGCTGACTTCAATCAAATATTAGAGCATTTTTTTAGTATGTTACATTTTAATCAATTTTGTAAATGAATGCCCAAGACTGTTTAAAGTCCCGTCTTGGGCATTCACTTTTTCCAATCTAAATGTAAATCAGCTGACGAAGCTCGATGAAACAATTAGAAACAGGCCATATTGCATTTTCACTACTTTTTAAATGTTTTGGAAGAAGACTGCACGACTGATAAAAAGAACAAAAAAGAAACGCTTTCAACTGGTAATTTACTAGAAGTGTTCAACGTTATTTAAAACCTGAAACAAAAAACAAATGAACCTCAGCCCGTCGATCCGACACCTCCGCCCGCCGTACGCAGTCGTTTTAATGACGGTTAATAATTTTACTATACAAACATGATATATCAACTGGTAAAATTAATTAACGTAAATGTTTATCGTGAGACTTTAACAGAAATTTGAAATTGCCATGATTATTATTAATTTTATTATATAATATATTATTAATATTATAATCATTTTAATCTAATATATAAAAATGAATCGCGAAATGTGTTGGTAAGCGCATAACTCGAAGACGGCTGGACCAATTCCAGTAATTCTTTTTTTTATTTGTTCCTTGAGTTCTACGGAAGGTTTTTATGGAGCAGCGGGAACGGGATCAGAAGTCCGAGCAGCGGGAATGGGATCAGAAGTCCACGCGGGCGGAGCCGCGGGCAACAGCTAGTAATATATATAATTAAATATTTTAATAATCAGCATATTTTATGCATAATAAATTTAATATGAATGATCATCATAATTCAAAATTTAATGTTTTATGCTCAGTCTAGAAGTTACGGGTGGTTTATTTCAAATAACAAAAGAAATAAGAGCCTAGAAATTTGAACATAAAAAAGTATAATGAAGGAACAATGAGTGTCATTCAAATACCTGAGTACGCGTTATATTAGTCTGTGAATAATGATGGGCTCGCCTATTTGAATTTCAACAATTCAACATTAATAAATAATTATATTATGAAAACCAATAAAACCACTCCTTAATTTTCATTTTGATTCTTTTTAAATGCAAGCATCTTTTCTATTTATAAAAATGACAATATTCATTTTTTTAAAATATATTTTAATAGACATTAATATTAGTGCAAAATACCCACATACAAAATTACAAAACGCAAGATTTCGCTCATATCCTCTAAAATAATAAAAAACGAACTATATTAATTTGCGTTAGTTTGAATAAGTCGACGGTCAGATGAAGTACGAAATGGTTGTCATCGCACAGCCTCAAGAATCTTTCAGTGCGAAATGATGAGGTTGAAATAAAATGGCGGGTGTAGGATGGGCCCGGGATTACGACCGCTTAACGAAAAGTAAAAGTGAGCGTATCTCTCGCTCGATATCGCTCTACCTGTTGCGGCGCCGCGCCCGCCTTATACCGAACCGCGATCAAACTTTTACGCGCCCTGCGTTCACGGTCTGATGACAAGGGGCACCTATTTTCAAAAATCCAAAAAAACTCACCCGTTGTTCTTGACTGCGGGGCCTCGGCTCCGACACCGGAGTAGCTTTTAACAACTTTTGTGATAGTTGGAAACAGTTTGAAGCTTGTTTTCAACGAGCGGGTTGAAAGTAATAGCGCGACGAGAGCGCTATTCGCGTGCACAAAGTTCTACTTTGAGCGTCTACACTCAAAGCCGTACCGTGCCACAATGAGCTCAGCGGCTTGCGCTCCGACGGCGTTTCCACCCCCCCCCCCCCCACATCCTCGCCGCGCCCTCTTCGCTGCGTCCGCTACCACCTTTACCTTTTCCCCAATGACACCCTAATTCACTTATGTGCCGAAAACATAAAAATATTTGTGGCTTGTTAAAATTAAATACAGCAATGTCTCAACCAGAAAATTTCGCCACATTTAGCACTATTAATTTTGCACTGTTGCAATTCCAAATACTAAATAGCTAAAAAATGTAATGAAGTAGCTCTACACATATTTATTCATATTTTCAAAATCTGTTTCGAAAATGTAATCTTTACGTTAATATGAGCTAAAACTTGGGTTCCCAACTCTAGAAAGGACGAAACTGGGAGATTTTTAAGAAATCCAGTATATTACTAGATATATCAGCGATATCTCGGCAGCTACATGTCTCAATGACATTTTGCAATAGAGATCTGAAAACCTGGTTGAGTTCAATGCCAGGAAAACGCAGGTATGTATGTGCGTTTACAACAACAGCTTCTTCTTTCCTTCTCCTTCCCACTATTCAGAGCACGCCACTGCCATTGCAGGATAACCTCAATATAGTCGGTATGGATGTTCGCTGCAAACTGTATAGTCATTGCAAAACATTGTGTGCAAATATTTAGCAATAGATACAGACTGCTACAACTTATGTGCTACATACAATATTATTGTACGTAGCACATAAGTTGTAGCAGGTACACAACCCTGGTGGCGTAGCACTAAGGTATCCGACTGCTACATCGCCGTAGCTAGCTAGACAGATTCCCGCTCAGTACAAAACATTTTTTGTGTATCTATATTATGTACCTATATTATGTATGTTTTTAAAAAATAAAAGGTTCCTAAATAATTAAAGGTATATTTAACACAAGCTATTTAACACAAGCATTAACACAAGCTATTTAAGCTCAGCTTACTATGGGTCTAGATAGTGTTGTGTACACAAATTAAAATACTTTTTAAAGACCTGCGAAATAATACAAACATTTTTTAAACTCTGCAACGTTATTCACATTTATTTTGGGGGAGATATGTAGTAACAATGTTAGCGTTGCTGCACATCGTCTTTCAATCCTAACTGCAATTGATTTCCTTACAGCCCTGGACATTTTCACTCCCTATATTAATTTACCTGTTTAAAAGTCATCGTAATATTGCAAAGGTTTGTTTACGGATACAATATTTTATGGGTAAATGTGCGTAGATATATGGAGCAAAGCCCTCGAGGTACCAACACTACCCGCTGATAAACGTCGAGGCTGTGTTAGCGGGCGCTCCTGTTAAACTCAAGATTATTCATATGAGGGCTTAGTGGTAAAATAGTAGACCTTTTGACTGAAAAGTCGCGGGTGTTTCTCCCTTAGTACATTCTAAAAGTAAGAGGGTATTAACTTAAATATGCTTCCTGAAGTACATAAACTTTAAGTTGCTTTTTAAGTAGGGACACGCGTGAACAATAGGTAATGGAGTTGGTTCAAATTTAGAGCGTTTTATGTAGCAAAAGTTAAATATCAAACCATCAAGTCACTATTACGTCCGCGTCGTTAGGACACTTTGCATAACGAAAATAACATATTTGCAATTCAATTAATGTTAACGTACGGACAAGTTGACACCTTATAAAGACACAAGGGTGTTTTACACTTGGTTTGCGTTTTGATAAAGGTTATTGATATTTCAATATTTAAGAGGTGATAACAATCTGTAATGATTGCAACTATTAAAATATAGCTTTCACGCTGCTAAATAGTAAAAAAAAAGTTATGATGGAAGACAGATATAATTTATGTGAGATAATAATGAAAATCCCCAGAGAGGTAGGCAGAGTTATTAACACCCACATTTCACCAACTGTCCACAAGTTTTGTTTCCATTTAAATATATAATACACATATCATTGCGACATCTCAGAAGCATCAGGGCAACGAAAAATCGCTATGAGAATGATGATGTTACTAGTGAAAATTATTCCATAGCCCCGAGAGTTACGGAACAGAGAAATAATAATAATAATAATAATAAGAAAAACAAATTAAGTATTTAGACTTGGCCCATGAGATTGTCGACATGTCGACATGTGGGAGGTGGACTCAGCTAGTCGTCATTGTACCGATAGTCGTTTCGGTCCACGGACTCATCGCCAAAAGCCTCGACCAACACCTTAAGAGGCTCTCGTTAGACAGCTGGCTCAAGGGCTTGATACAGAAGGCAGTTTTCCTAGGCACGGCACGGATAGTGAGGAAGTTCCTCTCACTGGAGCCCTAACCACACCGGTAGCTTGGTCCCTATACCCGACATCGATGGGCTACAATTTTTTATATTTCTAAATATATTTCATTATTTTTGATGTATTTAAAATATATTTGATATGTATTAAAATGTAATAAAGAGAAATAATAAAATTTTATTCACTATAGTTTGTTTACAAGGATATGAACCTTATCAAAGTAATAACATAAGCATTTCAGACACTGCCTCTTGTGTCAACTCTGGTACCCAAGTTAAGATTAACCTTGCATTAAGGGTACCAGGGCCTTTCAAAATGTCAACACGTTATGGTGACATTATGTAAAGGCAATATAAAATTATACACTGTACGTGTTTGCAATGGTGACCCTCTTTTATGAGTCTTTGCTTTCAGCTTAACATCAGGCGAGCTGAAGTCAAATTGACGTGCCAACAATAAAAAAAAATATGGCACTCAAACTTTCAATATGAATTACTTTTAAAAAAAAATACATGTCGTATTATGTGATAAAAACATTATGACTAAAACCTAAAATGAGAGATATGCAAAATGTATTAAATGAGGGAAAGACGATTATAATTTATTTTTGGTTGTAAGTGATTTGAAGGGTTTAGGCAGCCTCTACGTGATATAAGACACATTAAGATTTATTCATAATTCAATACTTCAGTGAAGAATATTTATTGACTCGTAGCAGAAGGAGGAATGGGTGCGTTTGGAGATTCATTGAAATCTTTGAAGCGCAAACCAAACTCACCTGAAAGTCGGAATACACCTGTTGCTTGATGGATGAGGATATAGCTTTCCTCCTAGGGGTTGGGAAGTTAGACGATATTCGCTTCCACAAAAGTCTAACGACCTGAAGGTTCGGATGCAACCGGCGCCAATGAGATAATAATTATGGAATGTTAAATGAACAAAAACTTGGGAAGCATTTCTCTCAACATAGACACATTCAAAATCTATTTGACGATGATAAAAGAATTTACTACTTCAGTTCTGAAACGTTATACAAAGGCGTTTGTGGACAATTAATTTAACACTGAACAGCGCTATCCCATATTCAATTTTCGTTAAACGTATCTAACGGCAACGAAAGCTTATAGCTTATATCTTGTAAAACCTATGATACAAGCAAAGTGTATTAATGTTATTTGTAGTCTTAAATATACATAAATAAAATTTTATAATCTGTACTTTAAATATGTGTATCTATACATACTTAAAAAATAAATAAAGATAGGTCTCATTTCTCTTTAATTATTATTAGAATTATTTTTCCACGTTATTTATTAATAAACTTATAAATAATATTTTTAAATATATACTAAAATATGTCGATTTCAAAATAAATAATAAATAGTAGCCCATCGCTTTCGGGCATAGGAATAATTATATATTACAGATGTACCCTGTCTGTATCACATTTATTTAACTTTTCAAGTTCCTTTCACTATCAATATGCGCCCAGTGTGGTATCTCCTTCTGACTATTCTTGTTTGGCATATTGAAAACTACCCCGAAAAGAAACCCTAGAACAGAACCTCGTAGATTTTTATATATTATATATATTTAGGTCTTCAATAACCCCGCCTGTTGGTGAACTTGTGTGCGGTCTAGAGAATAGAGGCCCCCGTTATAGGTGTTTTCCCCAGAATGGCGAGGCCCTCGAATTTATGAGAAGGAGACTTGATCTGCTCAGCCGTCTTCGTTAAATGAAAGGGCTGTGAATGAAGTCATAAAAAAGCTGATTCGTTATGACCTCCGATACTCGACTACATGCAAGATTCAGAATGCGATCGAGCAAAACAAGGGACCGAAAAAGTTATGTAATGTTTAATAAATATGATATACTGAGATAGATTAACTTCGAAGGGCCACATGCAATTATGTCCAAGAATACGTCTACCTTGGGCAGATTATTACGCTTGGAAGAAACAACTTCGAGAAAGAACTCGGCAGAAGGAATCAGCTAGGTTGGACAGCATTTGGCAAAGTTCCGTCGGGTCTTCTTCTCACGCCTACCGCAATGCCTTAAAACGAAGGTTTTCGGTCAGTGCGTCCTGCCAGTTATGACCTACAGTGCCAATATGTAGATACTGACGGTGGGGTTAGTCCACAAATGAAAGTCACGTAACAGGCTATGCAGCGAGCTATGCTTGAAGATTTTTGAAGGATAAATTCGCCATTAGATCATCCGACAAAGAACTAGGCTCATGATATAAGTAAGCTGAAGGGGCAGTGCGCTACCACACCTGTGGAAGGACCAGATGGAGACGTTAGAGCAAACGAATCCTACAGTATAGACTGCGAAAAAGTTAACGGAAGTCGGTAACCCCCCTCCCCCCCCCCCCTTATGGCCTGACGACCTGAAGAGTGACTGGGATGGACTGGATGCGGAAGGCGGAGGATCGGGAGTAATGGCGCATACGCTATAATACATTTAATAAAAAATAAACTTCACGTCGGTGGTCAACTAGGTAGTTCAACACCGACGTGAAGTTTATTTTTTTGCTAGTCAGGTGACTAGTGCAAAGTCGTTGATGAACCGATTAGCAAGTCTCTATTTTCATTGAATCAAAACGTAAACTACTATCAGATTTATAATGAATCCTACAGAAAAGTATCAAGTTGTACTCTTTTGAAGTGCACACTTATTATATTCAACCGTAAACTTAGGTACCGCTCCACTCTCATGTTATCAAAATCATTTTTATATTTGGTCGCAGAAAGCTGCTTTTTCTTATCTAACTCTGGTCCTAAAGGGAAATGATACGCATTCCCATGTTATGGGAATGCGTGACGTCCCCCTTTCGTTCTCGTATCATCACCACTCCTTTGCTCCACTAGTGGGGCCATGAGGATCATAAGGACCTTATGTCTACACTCGCGTATCTTTGTGGGGACACAAGGATTCTCGAACTCTAATGTCTCCACTTAGGTTCATTCTTCCTTCTTAAGTACTGAACACTTATAATAGTTCAACGGCTGTAATTACAATTCTATTATTCTACATTATTTTATCAGTCCTACATAAATAGTTGAGTTATGCTTTCAGACCAGGAAAATAAATAAGTTGCATTTATTTTTTGTTATCTTTTATTTAAAAATTAGTTGAGTCTGAGTTTAAAAATTAGATCGGAGGAGGATGCTGGTTTCGCAGACGGGTGTGGATCACTCCACCGCCGCGGCCGTACCAATATACTGTGGAAAGTGTCGTTTATGATGGTTCAAACAGACCTACACGCCCCGTGGAATGATTATATGTGGTTATCGGCCATGTATCGTAAATCTACAGAATAACGTACCGTGGGAGGTCTCCTTTTTTAATACATATTTGAATGACCGCACCCCGTCTGATACTAAGCTTGGATACGGCCCAGACAATAGTGGTTGCCAATAAAAATGTTTTCTCTAGAATGGCGGTCCCTACTTTGAAGACCTCGACAGATGGTTTTTCACGCCCCGCTTAAAGGATTGGGGACTGTACAATAGGAGAAAGGTAATAAAAAATAGAATTAAGGAAATATGAAAGCAATTTTTTTATAAAAAGCTATAAATTAAACAGCGTGCGTACAATTATGTTCCCACAGTGTATTTATGTGTGTGTAGTATTTAGTGATAGTAATTACCAGTATTTTTTTTATAAAAAACACTTATAGCTATTGCAATGAAATTAGGATATAATATAACTATTATAATTGCAACAAATATACTTTTTGACCTTTATGTATCAATGTACATAAATCTCAAATCGTCGGTCCCTGGTGGAGAGAAGTATCGTATTTTAGTGCTCGGCTGAGGCGGCTACTGAACCGCCTGAGTCTTCAAAGCATAGCTAACAAATATTTGTATGCATGAATATGTACACAAAGCTTAATTCTAAAATCGTCACAAATTGAATTAATACCACTGAATCGTTAACTGACAATGAGCGAGTCTTATTTAAACGGCTTAACTCGATAGTTTGTTCCGGAACTCGAACGGAAGTCGCAATGTCATTGGCTCGAGTGGAGGCGCTTCAGTTATTTATCTATAAAGGACCAACCATTTATTCAACAAGAGTATAATAATAAATCATTAAATACCACATCATTAAGTGAATATTGACAGGTCGTCATTATAGAAATATTTTAAGCATTTTACGTGCGACGCAACGCACGCAAAAGTGCGTGAAGATATAGCAACGATAATATTTAATTTCTAAATAAAATACCTGTCATAAAAGTATTTACTTTTTACAATATGTATAAGTACGTACTTACACATCTGTGTGGAATCTCGTCTGCCGCTTCCATAATGACCTGGGTGGGTGCTCGCCTTTCACAAAAAAGATTTCATTCAGAATAAATATTAGGCCGGCGTCTTATTTATCGATAGATATTATATTTTTTGTAAGTATATGTGAACGAGCACATGAGGTCTATTTTCACAGTATGATAAATCAGATCAGAAGGTATTTCGAAAATCATCGAAGATTATAGTTCTTCTTCTGTCGTATCAACGGCATTTTTAAGTTGCCATCGTGGTAATTGGTTTCACGGCAGCGTCGCTACTCACAGAGAGGGCCCGAGCATAAATTTCGCTCTGCAGGAAGGCTAGATTATAGTTTAGCACTCTAGACTTCGACACTAATTTCTTATTTAAAACTAGCTGTTAACCGCAGCTACGCCGCCGGGTGGATATTGATTATTGCGTTGTAAACTTAAGCGCTCTATTCGACTCTACTCGTTTCTCTACTCACCAGTTTCATTTTCCCCGATTGTGCCATTACCCATTCCTCCACTTCCCCATTTTCCTCATTTCTCAACCCTCACTCCCTGACTTCCCCGTTCGACCACTTCCCGGTTCCCCAATTCGCCATTTATCTGGTTTTCAAAGGTGAGATAGTAAAAGATAGCCCTGGGTTGCCCTGATGCGAGCGATATAACCACCTCTGACGGCCGATGGAGGTGGAATCCACAAGGATTTTCACACGAAAAATGGTAGGCCTGAAAGTTACACAGGTGATGAACATCATCAGTCCGAACGGTAAAAGTTGTCAGGTGCGCTTGGAGTTTATATCCCACTAGCCAATTAATTAACTTTCTAAGGAATCAGTACAGATGTGTACCTTACCACAAACTGCCCTGCCCTCATTAATATTATTATTAATTACATTTACCTTTTTTAATTGCGTTAACGATAATTAACCTTTATTGTGACCAGAATATAGTGACTGCCAGAGCAGGAACGACGACGCGCAGTAGTAGTGTAGTAGCGGCAGTAGGACCCATCATGGGGGACTGAATAATGAGGCCACACGGTAGCCTCTGCTTTGGGCATTACCTACGTTGGATCCAGGAGTCAACGTCCAAGTGCCATCACTGTGATGCGAGCGAGGACTCGGGGCTGCACACACTGACCGAGTGGCCGGTGTGGCAGACGCCGAGACGTGTCCTAGTGGCAGCCCTAGGGGTGCGAGTTGTCTCGCTCGCCACCTTGCTCACGGCGATGGTACGATTCGCGAGTGCTAGGGCAGCCGTCGCCTCCTTCTGCGAGCAAGTTATGCTCGAAAAGGAAGAGGCGGAGCGGGTCAGGAGAAGAGTCCGGGCCTGCACTGCCTGCGATGAGCGGAGGAGACTCGGAGGTCGCAGAATGACCTCCGTCTCCCATAAGTGCGGCCTGGGGGTAATGGGTGAAGCCGCCTGTCGCCCTAGCAGGAGCAGGCCACAGCGATGGTGCAAAGTGCCACCCCATACCCAGGGGCTAGATGGGGACACCATTGTCCCCAAATTAGGGAAAGAGGGTCATCCCGAGGATATGTCCCAGGGTCTGCCGGGGTGCGAGAAATATGTCTTGTATAATCTCACCTCCGGCAATCAAGGATCCATGGATGGCGTGCGTTTTGGTCAGTTCGAGTCCGACATAATCACCTCCACCGGTTTTGGTGGAGGTGGAATCCGTGGAGATTTTGCGCACGATAAAAAAAAGAAAAGGGCTAGATGTGGGCGTCAACTATTCCGGTAACCCACCTAGAATTCAAGTCATGCGTTCGCAGCCGATGGCAAGCTATTCCAGGAATAAATAAAAGCTCATGTATTATTTCAAATTGAAATCTATCCTTTTACAAATTTCATCCGTTACGTTACGTGTACTGAAAATTTTGAAAAGCAAGGAATTAGTATGCTGACTGTTCAAATCAAATTTAGATACGAAAAAGTGAATGCTTCGACGGGATTCGAACGTACATTTCACCGTTAAACATCCACATATCTGCAGAATCTGTAATAATTGTAATATTCAAATAGGATTCTTTTCTTACATGCATTACATTACATTGCGAAGGAGATATGTAAAATGACATTTCTATTTGAGTATGAGTATTTGTAACAATAATCCTCAGAAATGGTTTGACCAATGCTTAAGAATACGACAACGCGGATCGCATGAATTCTGTTCGTCGGAATGTGCGAATGAATTTCAAATAAGTGTCCTAATGGACATTCACGAGACTATATTGAAATATATTCGTGCAAACTTTTTGTTCGGGCTATGATCGCGTAATTTTAAACTATGAGGACAGTGCCTTATACAATTTTATGTATATTTGTTATGATTTGCCATTGAGAGATAAATCTATACCTACTATTATATAATTGTAAAAAGTTTATGTTTGTCCGCGATGGACGCAAGAACTACTGAACGGATTTCGATGCGGTTTTTTGTTGTTTGAAGGGGTTTGGTCCAACTTAAAATCTTACGTTTGTTTGATTGCAATCGGGTAACTATAACCAGAGTTTTAATTAGTAATATAGAATTTAAGATGCACAGATAGCGCTAACATTGCGCTAACCGACAGCCACGCAGGCGGAGCCGCGGGCATAGGCTAGTATTATATAATGCTCAAATTTCCATTTTTACCATCAGCCCTAATTTTTACATTGTAGTACAGCGTCGACGAGCATCATTCATTGCTATATGCAGAGGATAGCATCATGCATGGACGTTAATTGTTGATAATCTGTGGCTTAGCAGGCCCTCATTGAAGAACTAAAAAAAGAACCACTTGTCATCGAGGTCGACTGTGCCCTAGACCACAGTTCCCAATGGAGACTTGGTCGAGTTCAATGTCGAGAATCCGGAAATAAAGCTGGATTCATTTACTATGAAATGGATTTATTTAATTCCTTTTAAAACAATCAAAGCTGTCAATAACTGATATCGGATTTCAAAACCTTAATAATATTTTTTTAGTTATTAAGTAGTCTTTGACTAAATATTTTGACCAATTTTGGAATGATATTGATTTACACAACCATTTTGGCGAATTACTGAAACAGTTTAGTATATAATGCTATCACATTTTTTCCCACTTAGGACACCAGGTAGCGATGAACGAGTAAACGGCAGGTCTCTCTGGAAGGCAGTAGCCGAGACTCTCTAGTAAAGATGGCGTCTTTACAACCGTGTGCTGGAAGTCGTTGAAGTTGATTACGCCATCGAGGTCAGCATCCATCCGCTTTAGCATTATGTCAACAAGTTCCTAAAATCAGAAAATACAAACTTTTTTAAACACAACTGGATCTGGGTCAACTTCAGTACACCTGTTATATAACGGAAAAGACTCTGGTGCAAAGTTTCTTCCCAGAGTTGGGAGGTCAGACGGCTGTACACTCACAAGTTTGTTTCTAAACTCTTACACGCCAATGATGTTGCAAAGAAGCACTATGAATTTTAATGCCTCTAAGGAAAAAATACCCTTAAGTATGATGAGAATTACAAACTGACAATTTAATGCTTAGTAAAAAACATCTTGAAATGTGTTGTCACAAATTGTTGCAAGTCTAGACTACTTTTGAAAGCTACGTAGTAACATTACTACACACATGAATTTTGCGTAAGTCCTTTTCGCGGTGCAGTCGCTATCTACGCCGTAGCTCTTCGCTACGGTATATCTCGTAGCCAGTTTCGTAGCTAGTTTTAAACTGTTTTTACTGTAATAGACTTCCAACACCATTTTACTGTTTAAAAATATACAGAGTATAATAGTTATTTGTGCAACAAGTGAGCAAAATTGATTTTTCACGGCGAGTGAGGGATTCTAAGATTGAATCACGAGCGTAGCGCGTGATTCTAATGTAGAATCCTGAGCGTGGTGAGGGATTCAAATGGACGAGATGCGAATAATTTTACTCTCATGTGGCACACATTACTTTTCACTTCAGCAGCGAGAACACATAATAAATATTACTTAGAAGAAAACACAATGAACAGGAATATACAGATATTACGTCTATGTCCACCTATTATTAATAAAAATAATGTTGAACATTTTAAAAGTTAAAGGTGCAATTACTTATTGCAGTTCTGCAAATTTAAAGTTAAAAGTGTATAGTGAAATTTTATTCTCACTATTTTTAAGGTGCATTCAGAAACTGCATGCATTTTATTTTTCAATAATAAATCATTATAAACACTTAGGTATGCATTACTTATTTTCGTATACAATAAACATACCTACATATATTAAATAATTTAAACAAAAAACATGGTTAGTTTTACAAATATCTTTCAAATTTAGAATTTCGAAATTGGACCTTCAAATTACTTGTGTTTGTCACTCGCTCTTTCTTAAGGACGGCCAAGAGACAGAGTTCAGTCTATGTAGTTCGAAAGTTTTTCGCGGAACAATTATTTTTAGATCCATGGTTGGCACTCTTTATTGAAAAATTTAAAAAAATAATTAAAAGCTACTTTGTCTCACGGAGTGGGCAAAATCGCATTAAAAATAATTTAAATTAAAAATAAGTCGGGTTTTCCTTCCTGACGCTATAACTCCAGAACGCACGAACTGATTTTCACGGTTTTGCATTCGTTGGAAAGGTCTCCGGCTCCGTGAGGTTTATAGCAAAGAAAATTCAGGAAAAATTTCAACAGGAAAGCGGGAAAATCATTTTTCACATCTGGTGGCGAAACGGAGTTCGCCGGGTTTGCTAGTATTCAATTAATATTATATTCAATACTTTGAATATTTTATCTCTCTTCTCTTAAAAGCTCAAGCCATGTAAATCTTCTAAATTTTTCGTTGCCTGATGCAATATTCAAAATTTCTTTAATATACTCATTTCTCGTTTTGTCCATTCTCGTCATAATTCTTAACAATCTTATATACTTGTCTTTCATCCGTCGCTTTAAGGCAGTACCCTACTGTGCATTTTTACAACACGTCCATAATTGAACGACCGTCATACCACCAACAGCAAATTATGGGATTAGCTGCTTAAATAACTTTATAATCCCATTTGCAAACTTATATTTGCAGTTGGTGGTACGAAAGCCATTTAATTATGACCAGTTTTAAAAGTTCATGATACGGGCCCAGACATGACAATCTAAACAAATAAAAGTAGAATCAAAACGGGCGTAAACATAGATAAATTTACGAAACCAAAAAAAAGATAGGGTGGATCTCAATGACGATGCCGCAGGATTGAATTTTAATTCCGTTAAAGTTCAGTTGATAATTATATTGAATCACAGCGTCCCATTTGCGGTAAGAACCTTTGGCGGTCCCGCCCGCATTCTGTTGGGACCACTGAATAGATTGGATTTCTAGAGCTTGTTTACCTCTCTGAAAGCAGTTTGTTCTGTAAAAGCGTTGTAACTGAGTTATTTGAAATATACAAATATACAGCGTGTTTTTATTTCATCCATTCGGGGTATCGGTGTTTTTCAAGGACTATTAACTCATTTTGTACAAAATAATTTTAGCATACGCGTCCTAAAAAAACTAAATTGGCATCATTATCAAAATAGATGTATTTTCATTTCAGGATAATTTGATTTTAGCCAGGGCGTGAGGGATATGCCAGAGGTTACCTCACCCTTGGCAACTGATGGCCCAAAACAGCCGTGCGGTTTTGGTCGGTTTGAGTCTGACATCGAGTTTTGTCGGTTTGAGTCTGGCGGGGCGCATCAGTGGGAATTTCCGCACAGCAAAAAAAAGGTATTTTTAATTTTATTGAATATATCAAAACAGTGGCAGTTATGACTACACACCTATAGTTCAATGCACACAAAGTCTTTCTGTCTGTCTGTCTTTACAATTATCTTCAATTATGATTTATATAAAAATATCACCCTCTTCAGGTAGATTTACGAACATTAACTCATTTGTCAATTGTGCTTCTGTTAGTAAAAACACGCCGGAGCAGTATTGGATCGGGTCTTTAATAGGTGCCCAAATTCCGAAAACCGCAGAACATCGCTTAGGCGTTCACACGCCAGTTTCAAGCGAGCTGCGGTAACACGCCGAGTGAATTGATCCGTGAGTGGCCGTTTTATTTCTCTAATAGAGAATTAATTTATTTTAATACGTGCGCAACCTATAAGGGAGTCATTTATCGTGTTCCTTGACATATCATCACTACATAGTATAAAATAAAGTCGCGTTCTCTGTCCCTATTTTTCTTGTCCCTTTGTATGCTTAAATTATGCGCAGACGAAGTTGCGCGGGTCAGCTAGTCTGTTATATTGACGATCACGTTCACCATAGATTGATCATACACCCAATTATTTATATTCTATTTATACATTATTTTACATTATGAGCTAAAAGCTTAAATAAATATTTAAATAGCAAATAAAATTATGGTCCAGCCCATCTAATGTTAAATGGTTACCATTTTTTACAAACAGAGAGCTTATATAAGCGTTGCAATCTGAAAAAAAGGAAGGTGAAAGATGAAGTAAGGGAGGCAATCCGATAATCTCATGAAACTGTACAAAATGCGTCTATACGGAGTCAACAAAAACTTTGGGAAGTCGGTATAAATAATATATTATTAGCTTATTCTAAGAGGCGCGATTATAATGATGAGAAGCCAAGTAACCAGGCGCGGTCCTTGGCAAATTGTAAATACATTTCTATTTAAATACAGGGCGCGTTTACGTCATCACGCCAAATGGTGAGAAACTGGAAATGAAGTCTTAAAAATGAAAGACACAGTCAAAGCTAAAAAATTGGTACTCAATTGGACGGCTTTGATGTGAATGGAAATTACATAGAACAATTAGATAAAAGAAACTCATAGGACTATTGTGTGAAGTCACCTAAAATAATACTAAATTAGTACCATTTTGGTCACACTCGTGCAAAGCGTGCGGCTAAAACAAGGAGTACGAGTGGTTATTACTTAATACTTTAGGCGGCTTCATTACAATTTTATACATAAAATTTTATGATCACTTATTTCAAACACTTTTTATATGTTTACTCACTATTCCGCAACCGGTTCCAGCGAACCCTTGCACCCTTTATGTTTCCTAGCACCCAAACGAATTAAGACTAACTGATTGCTGCCCATCTTGCTAGGCTACTAAGCATGTCCGCGTCACATAAATATCAAAATTAATTACACATAATTATAACGAAGGAACTTCGCTTGCAAAAATTTAAGTTTCCACAATTACGAGCATATTGTAACGTATGTTGGAAGATCTTAGATGTGTATTTGCACAATCCTACGCTTGCGCAGTTATACTTGAACGTATATGGTTACTATCAAACCTATTAGCGAGTCCTTAAGTGTCAGATGCAATTGTAGCCTAAAAACTTACTGAAGTTTTACATAACTATTATTACCTATAAATAATCAGTTATATAAAAATGAATACCTAATTGGCCAGAATTTTTTAAGGTATACAATTTAGCGATTCGTTTCATCTTTTTACGGCTTCTAATATTTCACAGAACGTTCTTAAAAAAGAACAGTTATTACACAGAAATTCACCAAATTTTCAGAATAATTAACGAATATTTCAGTATTTCTCTTTAACGGGCCTACGTATGGTCTATTAACGATATCACTTCGAGTTTTACAGGTTTAAAAATAACGTACAACGAAGACATGTATTGACACTACAGTAAAAATGTCGAAAATATTTTTTCGGGGAATAGCAAATGATATTAGTCGCGGGACATACAAGAAGTGTCGTACGCGGGTGACGTAAAGGCGCGGCGAGGTGCGTGCCGTCCCTTTCATATTTCATACATTACAAGTGCACCCGTGCTCCATACTCCACCCACACCGTGTGAAGTGCACCCCATCGGTCTTTATATTTACTTCTTTCGCTTCACCTGCGAGATGGTCGCACACGTCTCGCGTCCATTTAGCCGGCAACCAACAGTCGCTGCCTTTCGATGTTTTAACAGCACAAACATCTATAATTGACTTAAAATGCAACAGGAATAGACGAATATGCATTCATGTGTTACATTCATTTGTTTTGCTCATTTTCTGCTGTGTACACTGTATATTCTAATGTATTCATTATCTATTGTACATTTTCTACACTTTATAATATACTATACCTATTTTATAAACTATACTCATATGAAGAAAGTGTGTGCCTGGGTTGCACGATCGTACTTTAACAGTAACAGTGCAGTTAAAGTACCGGTCAGGTATAAAACACGTTGCAACAAGAATATCCCATTTTTACACGATGTTTAAACATCGATTCTCGAGCGTTGAGTAATTATTATTTTGAAAGTACCTTCAAGGTACAGCTTTTTCCTCATTCCAATTTTATTGTACTTAAAGAAGATGAGTGCGATACATGAAATCTTTTCTTCACTATTGATTCATTCTCATTAAAATGTATTTAAAAAGTCGATAGCATTTATAAAAACGTCCATCAATTAGTATCCAAAAATTCACTAAATATCAATAGGTACGGCATAATGATGTAAACCTACTAGTTTTTAGCGAGATGCAAAGTGAGGTTACCAAGGTAGAGACCGTCAAATTAAGATAGTCAACATTTATTTTGTAATGTGAGCCGTTTCGGCCGTATCTTAAAGAAATCACTCTAGACACCCAACGGATTGTACATATTGACATACTCACTGAATATTGAAAAATAGTAGAGCGCCAGTTCATACGATACTTAACATACATGGCCTCCTTATACATCAATGTTTTCCTATATCACTTTTTAATACTTCCAGTGCGCACCCTATTTGGCCAAGGACGCGACTTATTCGATTGGTTAACGTTCCTCTAGCGTGAAATATTTTGTGACACCATTACTTCCACATGATGCTTTCGTCACACGTAAGTCCGGGCAACAGTTCTACTTCACACTTCACTGGGCTAAGGATTTTTATACAACTAGGTGTAACCCGCGACTACGTCCTATCAAGGGTTAAATTATTGGGGTTTACACTGAAAATCAGTACTGAGCTGATTAATATCCACATCATGTACATGAAATATGTACATTGTGTCCGCAATTATGGGTGGACACCACGGTCGACACCATAATTGCGGATACAATGTAGGTATGTAGGTACATATTGTAGCGTTACCTACCTATCCTAACACCCCCCCCCTCTATTTGCACCACTCCCCCCTTTCTTTGTTTTCCTTTACTTCCTACTTTTACCCTAGAACGATATATAAATTACCTATTCCTATTATAATATAAAACCTAAATAATATATAACCTAAATAATTTATAATTTAAATAGTATATAACCCAAATAATATATAACATAAATAATATATAACCCAAATAATATATAACCTAATAATATATAATCTAAACAATATATATTCCAAATAATATATAACCTAATTAATTTATATATATCCTAAATAATATATAACCTAATATATATATATATAACCCAATTAATATATAACCTAAATAATATATATCCTAAATAATATATAATCTAATATATATAATCTAAATAATATATAACCTAGTATATATATATATATATATATATATGTATAACCTAACATAACCAAGGCTTCTATCTAATTTCACCTACTACGGTACCTACTTGTGTCCGAACTCTAAATGATATGAACCTATCTAGAATCTATCTTAGTACTACACTATCGCTATTATAACGGTATTAACTACTAGAATTGGCCAGTGATTCGTCTAGTAGCTTTATTAGGAACCCTTATCATGTTCCATAGTAATCCTAGTTCTATAAGGTGCGGAATGTGAAATCTACTATCAATCTCCTAAGTTTACCCCTGACAACTGTGATATATTATAACCTAAAGAACTCAATTGAATAATAATTAAATTAAATTCATTTGTTTACTATTATGAATATGCGTCATCCTATCTAGTCACACCTGATGGTAAGTAATTATTTTGAGGTATTAAATTAAGTTGGACCTACTTAAATGACTGAACTATGAAAGGAACCTTACTTTTTTATTCTTAAGAATAATAATATCACACAAACGAATTCCACCTGATGGCAAGCGATTACCCTAAGGTGTAAAGCTAAGTTGTATTTATTCAATAATTAAATTGTGAAACCTAGTTGTACCTAAATATGTATTATACGTAATATTCTAACAATGCCCACCTGATGGTAAGTGATTATTTTTATATTATGAAATTAATTATTCCTATTCAATAATCAGATTGTGATACCTAGTTGTACCTAAATATGTATTATAAGTAATATTCTAACAATGGCCACCTGATGGTAAGTGATTATTTTTATATTATGAAATTAATTATTCCTATTCAATAATCAGATTGTGATACCTAGTTGTACCTAAATATGTATTATAAGTAATATTCTAACAATGCCCACTTGATGGTAAGTGGTTATTTTTATATTATGAAGTTAAGTTATACCTATTCAAAGATTAAGTTGTGGAAGGTTATATGTTCCTAAGTATGAATTGTACCTAATATCCTAACAGTGCCTACCTGATGGTAAGTGGTTATTTTTAACCCCCCCTTGGTTTTGATGAAAGGCCCCTCTCTCGCCTGTCATAGTGAAACCCAGCCTGTATACTGGTTCCTCCTGTGTCTTTATATAGGTATTGAAAGACCGTACAGGTTCTTCCGCCTATACCGAAGACACCTCGGTATCTAATCTTTGCCCCAAATCCTTATTAGGATAAACTATTAGAATAGTATAATTGCTCCTAATAGTGCTATAAGTATTTTACTTCAGATGATATTTGTCTCTCATGGACTCAATCAATAGGTACTTATGTGCCAACTTTATATAATCTAATAAATGCAATAATACTTTTATCAAGTCAGTTATAGGTTGTCTCGTAAGGACTTTATAATAATGCTATGCATCTATGATATTTGTCTCTTATGGACTCAATCAATAGGTACTTATGTGCCAGCTATTTACAATCTAATAAATGCAATAATACTTTTATCAAGTCAGTTATAGGTTGTCTCGTAAGGACTTTATAACAATGCTATGCATCTATGATACAAGTACATATAGTATTAACGCCTACATTTCATTTATGAAACAGCGCTGAAGTTGTACAAAGCTCAAATATTAATTCACTTTTTACTTTGCGAAATCTAATGTGCTATCAACCAGCTCACTTTAAAATATTCCATATAAGTATTAGGTTCTCGTCATGTAGAGGACATTCTCTCTGTTCACATTGTTACGAACCACTGCACTCATCCCATATCCAGGGACCTGGCAAAAGAGATAGTTCTCTCGGCTAAACAATTTTCGAGCAGTTCCATAGTTGGAAGGGTCTCATCTACCGTGAGGGCTCAAGCACTTAGCCTGGTTAGTTATGATCACAGACAGTAATGTTCCTACGTTCAATGTGTGCTAAGCTTGATTCTAATTGAGTGGATCATAGCAAATTAAACAAACATCAAACTCCAGAATGCATCTAAAAGCACTCACAGATAATTCTATTGTTATATTAAATTTTACTTAACTTTGTACACAATAACACTCATCTCACAAATAATCACTGATTTTATTCACTTGCTTTATTAGTTAACACTGTTTCACTGCGTTATTACTGAATTTCGTCTAAACAACACGGTGATAATATCACATTTAGTTCCTTCAAGATGGTACCTACTTACTTACTACTCATAACGCTATACCTATTATGTGTAGTTCACAACATAGAAATTATTATTAGGAATTTACAACACCCTACACATTAAATGCTTCGTCGTAAAGAACTCCTGACAGTAACACTATACCTACTTTGTTTCCCTACAACGCTGAACTAATAAATTAATCATCTACAATTCCCTACACATCCTAATGAGTACCTGCCTAACCTAGCTATAGACAATTTCCCTGTGTGAACAACCCATTCCCGATATTCTAATCGTGTGGTGTGTAATGTACCCTAATTCTAGCTGCGAGGGAGCGCGAGGTCGTTAAGCTCGACTCTGTGCTACCTAGAACGGGTGTGCGGACCAATTCTCAAACGACTGACGTCAAGGGATCTTGAGAATTGACCCTAGCGAGAGGAATAAATTTGTGTTTATATACATAAATACATAAGACGAGGCTGTCAAAGACACCCCGGGAGCTGATTCGGTCCCACTTGCATAGGGTAAAACCAAATTGCCGTCCGCTCCAGATACCGGCTGCCTAGCTCTTAGAGGATACGGACTTAGTTAACACCGCCAGGTTTCCATCCGTAACTAGCACATCGCTAGATTTTGCTACCTATACGGGACTCCTAGCTATCAACCTATGGCCACAGCCTTCCTAGCCCTACGTCTAACTACTTCCCAACTAACGACACCCTAACAATCGATAAATTACGTTAATCCCTTCAACAATCCACAAAATAAATTTAATAAATAATATTTTACGTATTAAAACTCTATTTCCCAATAAATATGTAAAATTTACGTTCATCCCTTCAACAACCCACAAAATAAATTTAATCATTAATATTTTACGTATTTAAACTCTATTTTCCAATATATATGTAAAATTACCCCAAAGTATTTCAACAAACCGCGTGGAATTCTCAAAATGGCGTCCCGACTTTATAAAATTAATAGATTGAATGCAAATTATAAAGCCCATAATCAATAACACTTAAAACAGAAGAAACAAAACAATTTACAAGAAATTCCCATTACTATTACTAGAATTAAACCCCAATAAAGATCTTATTTCACCATGTAATAAATAGCGTCTCACCAGTCTAAAGTCTTTCTATGATGTCTCTATGTCTAGTTCCCCAGCGCTCCAGAAGTCAAGTGAAGATCCCCAGTGGCGCTTATTTCTTCCCAATTCTTTTGCTGACCACTTCACCCCTTTCAAATCCGGATGTTAATTACCCTATTACTTACATTATATTAGTTATTAAAAGTTTCAACGTAATATTATACCAATTGACTTATTTTAATGTTTTCAAACAAATGTTAATGCTTTTCTAAATAAATACTATCATTAATATCTCACAGCGAACTGTTCTTAGATAATTAATACTTTTAAACTATCAAATCCTTACGTGTACAACTTCACTCCATTGAATCCCAAATGTTGATTATTCATTACTTATATTATAACAATTATCAAATTTCAACGTCATATCGTACCAATCGACTTATTTAAATGTTTTCAAACAAATATCAATATTTTCTAATCAAATATTAATATTAATATCCCACAACGAACCATTCTCAGATAATTAGTATAATAAATCCTTGCATAATCCTTGACTAGCTTCCGGCCACGCCCACAAGTTGCCAGGACAATTTCAATACTATTATTTTATTTTATTTTTTTATCCTTCGCTCAATTGAAGCAATATTTTGAACGATCTATTTATCCAGATTGTTACTAATTCCCCTCATATATTTTTTTCTTAATGTAATTTCAATTTAAAACCATAGAATATTTGGTCATTTCAAATTAATCAAACAAAACGCATCTATATCACGAAATGATAAATTATTGTCAATTCCCGAACGTGATTTTTTTTCACGCGGCTACATCGTCTATGTTTTGATGTACCCAGTATTCATATAACAACTTTTATTAGTTTAATTATCAAACAAATAGTCTCTATCACTACTGGAATAATGAATAATCTAATCTAAATATTAAAACATATTTCCAATTAAAATCACATCTATATGACAATTCTCCAACCAACGTACACCCGACTACCAATCAAGCCATTGTTTACGTTTGAACAATCGTTGAAACTTATCAAACCTCCTGGTCTTGTGTATTTTATTACAGCATACAGTATACACACAGATAATACACACAATAAAGAATTAACGAATAATCCGAACATAAGGAATACAACTGTATGACTTTCAAACTTTCAACTCAACTTAAACTCAAATCCCATCTGGTAAGCTAATATAATTAAGTACATAAGTATTTATTTATTGTTATGTTTCTTTATTATTGTATTTTATTTGCTTTCAGGATGGACAAGACGATAACGTATAACGTATATCGCACATTCACACCTTGTTCAACCGGTAAACATAACCTATGCATCAGTGAAACAACAATTTTGGACAAATGAATATATATATACATATACATGTCCAATGCAGACTCAGAAACCAGTACAATTCCAATATAAGTTTACACCCATCATTAATTCGTTATAAGGTACAATTTTATCAATATCTCATTCTAGATCATTGTTTATTGTCATATAGTTTGTTTTAATATAATAATGTATGATCAAAATAAGTTATTATACTCAAATTGTCAGTGAGGATATAATTTTATATCCATATTTAATCATTGTAAGTATTTCAATAATTTAATGAAATAAATATTTAAATTTTAATTTCTATTTATTTCAACGCCATCTAACGGATTTTGATATACACTATTTGCTACTTTAATTCACCACCTTGAAATTCAATACAGGACTATTGACCTAATTAGATACTTCCCCTACTCACATACTAGGTGGCGCTCTATTAAAGATTTTAATTTGTTTATTAAATGTAATGGAATTTGTTCCGTTACATCCCGACCCCCTGAATCTTCACGCAGAGTATAATGCTAAGCTATAGACCGTAGTGAAGATTCACACTAACTTGAGATTATAACTAGCCTCCCTCTTCCCATATGCGAAACAAAACTTAGCCAGTTCCAGTTATGATTCATCTTCTGCACATAATATGTGGTGTGTAATTTTCAATCAACGTCCAAATTAAATCCCTAATCAACATCGAAATAAGGCTTGATGGTTGCATCTCTGTACAACATTATCCCTGCGTCGGATTATGACAAGTTTCAGTGGGAGAAGTCTGGTTGTGAGTCAAACTCCAATGCTGTCATTTGAAAGTAATGTCCTGAGATGGAACCAACCTTACGTTCTTACTACAGTTCATTACAATCTTCCCCTAAAACGAGTCATTCCAATGACTGACAAACATAATGAGTACATACGACTTCACCCCACCTGATTCAATTCGACCAGCTATTCAAATTGAAGTTGGTGTATGTAAAGTGTGCTTAGTTATAGCCTAACCTGTTTAGTTGCGAATTCATGAAGGCCCTTTCAATGGTACGCTTGTTTTCTAACCTAACTTCTAAGCTTTACCTTCATGAACCCGATTTGTGATGCGTGCACATAAATGAAGCATAACCTGCCCTCTCAATAATACATCTGTTCAATTGTATTATAGATAAATAATGCTAATTGGGATGGTCCACCATACTGATTTTAGCTTCATTCATCTCATCATTCTTCACCGAAACTTCATACATCCCTTATCGTACTATTCCAAAGTTTTTTTTTTTTTCCCAGATATTCTACCAGAACCTTCCTAGCATGGTCATTCAATACCAACCAATCAGCATTATAAAATTGTTGGGGTGACTAAATCCTTTAATTAGAATAAAATTTCATTCCCTACTCTATTTCCCTCAGACTAACCCCCCTTGACATCTATGGAAAGTAAATAAATAATTTTTTTTTTTTTGGTAAAGCCTCCCTGCTCCCCTCAATCTGACAGAAAAAGTAGGTCGTTACAATCTTTTTCAAGTGAGATTATTAACTTAACTTTATCTTTATTTTGAATAATGAAAATAAATGAATGCAATTCCTTTCTTTATTTGGCACCCACCCAATCTATCAGATGGGTTTCACCCCTTTTCCACCAAATAAAATATTTATTTTCCATAAAAGTCCAATTCCAAACAAAATTCTTACAATGCCAAAATCAATTTAAACATTTCTCCTCACTGAATAAAAAAATAAGAAAATTTCTTACAGTAACAAAATCAATTTAACCATTTCTACTCAACTAAACAAAAATTATGAAAAATTATATCTATGTATGTAATACAACTCCCACGTAATATATGTACTTGTTTCAATTAAACAATATTTCCATCTGACAATACCTCATGTCAACAATTAAATTTTGCTTAAACACTTCCTCTATAGTTTTCTTGCTTTTTTTTTTCAAAACAAGTTTTTACTAAAAATCTTATTAATATTAATTAATATAATATTATACTCAACAACGTTTTATTTGTCATTTAAAATAGCTGAATATTTGTTTTTTTTTCTCGAATAAAATTTAAAATCGTGCCCTAGTATTTTTCTCACTTTCATTCATTATATTTATCTTTATACCTAAAACATTTACTTTTACATTTAACAATGACTATGTTTATCTTTGCTATAACTTTATTGATTTCACAAAGTATTAATAAAACCTTTCGAAAGAAACTGAATTAACATATTTTCTACCTTGACTAATCACTAGTTCCCCGATCCAGCCTCCTCCACTAGGATTATACATAATACTTAGATAAATGTATAGCATTATATTTTCCCCGTATTTTATTAGTATGTGGATCCATTAAAAATATATACATTACGAAATGGACTCTCTGCTACAACATAAGGCCCTTCATAATATTGGTTCAAATTTCTTTGTTAATTTAAGCACAGTATTAGATTTATTTAGTCTCCTAATCTTTACTAAATCACCTATTTGGTATTCTATTATTCTTTGACTACTATTAAATTTTCCCTCCGTCGGTTTGCTGCAATTTTTAAATTCTCCCTAGCCTGCTCTCTTAAACAAATCTATTATTTGCCTATCAATAAATAATTCTTTCGGTTTTAAATCTCTATAGCCTAACCCCTCTGTAATTCTACGTGCCATTTTTAAATATTTTCTAAAATCCTAAAACAATAATATTCATTTTAAATTCAATTATCTAATCACATTTTCATCAAATATTAATATTAATAATAAATGGCAAGTTTAATGAATTATTTTAAGGATAGAATTAATCTTAAGGATAGTAAAATGCTATTTCTTATTCTCTTTCCCCCCCCGCACACCAGGGATCGTAGTTGTGCTTAACTATTATACTTAAATAAATTATTGTACTTAATAATTACCTTACGACCCCCCTTCCTTTATAATATAATAGGTATATGTATTTGTAACTAAATTCGTACTCGAGTATATTTTTTTTTTTTTTATTATTATTCTTTTTATTATTATTCTAATCTAACGACCCCCACTCCATTATAATATAGTAGATATTATGTATTTGTGACTAAATTCGTACTCGAGTATATATTTTTTTTATTATTATTATTATTATTTTTATTATTATTCTAATCTAACGACCCCCACTCCATTATAATATAGTAGATATTATGTATTTGTGACTAAATTCGTACTCGAGTATATATTTTTTTTATTATTATTATTATTCTTTTTATTATTATTCTAATCTAACGACCCCCATTCCATTATAATTCTTAGTACTCAAATAGCTAAGTTAAATTTAAAGATTCCTAACCAAAATCACATTCCCACCTTTTACCTATTTATTATACGGCAACAAATTGTACGGTATATATGTAAATATATACCGTCTATCAAATTATTATTACTAATATAATACCCTTATATATTATATTTTTTCTAAATAAATAATAATATTTTTTATTATCTACCTAATAATATCTAATCTTAGTTCTTTTATGTATATAATTTACACTAACCAATTTATGAATTAATTACTTTATATTAATTTTATTTTTATTTACTAAATATAACTTGAAATTATTATTACTATACTATATAATTCATTATAGCTAAATTATTATAACAACGCATAACATCCTATACCTAATCATTAAAAGAGATACGGCATCTCATTTTCTCCGTCGACTGTACCTATTACATGATTTTACCTTCCTAACTCAACATAAATAAAATTAATTTAAACCTAAGGTTAGTTCGAATCCTGGTCACGGCACCAAATTGTAGCGTTACCTACCTATCCTAACACCCCCCCCCTCTATTTGCACCACTCCCCCCTTTCTTTGTTTTCCTTTACTTCCTACTTTTACCCTAGAACGATATATAAATTACCTATTCCTATTATAATATAAAACCTAAATAATATATAACCTAAATAATTTATAATTTAAATAGTATATAACCCAAATAATATATAACATAAATAATATATAACCCAAATAATATATAACCTAATAATATATAATCTAAACAATATATATTCCAAATAATATATAACCTAATTAATTTATATATATCCTAAATAATATATAACCTAATATATATATATATAACCCAATTAATATATAACCTAAATAATATATATCCTAAATAATATATAATCTAATATATATAATCTAAATAATATATAACCTAGTATATATATATATATATATATATATATGTATAACCTAACATAACCTAGGCTTCTATCTAATTTCACCTACTACGGTACCTACTTGTGTCCGAACTCTAAATGATATGAACCTATCTAGAATCTATCTTAGTACTACACTATCGCTATTATAACGGTATTAACTACTAGAATTGGCCAGTGATTCGTCTAGTAGCTTTATTAGGAACCCTTATCATGTTCCATAGTAATCCTAGTTCTATAAGGTGCGGAATGTGAAATCTACTATCAATCTCCTAAGTTTACCCCTGACAACTGTGATATATTATAACCTAAAGAACTCAATTGAATAATAATTAAATTAAATTCATTTGTTTACTATTATGAATATGCGTCATCCTATCTAGTCACACCTGATGGTAAGTAATTATTTTGAGGTATTAAATTAAGTTGGACCTACTTAAATGACTGAACTATGAAAGGAACCTTACTTTTTTATTCTTAAGAATAATAATATCACACAAACGAATTCCACCTGATGGCAAGCGATTACCCTAAGGTGTAAAGCTAAGTTGTATTTATTCAATAATTAAATTGTGAAACCTAGTTGTACCTAAATATGTATTATACGTAATATTCTAACAATGCCCACCTGATGGTAAGTGATTATTTTTATATTATGAAATTAATTATTCCTATTCAATAATCAGATTGTGATACCTAGTTGTACCTAAATATGTATTATAAGTAATATTCTAACAATGGCCACCTGATGGTAAGTGATTATTTTTATATGATGAAATTAATTATTCCTATTCAATAATCAGATTGTGATACCTAGTTGTACCTAAATATGTATTATAAGTAATATTCTAACAATGCCCACTTGATGGTAAGTGGTTATTTTTATATTATGAAGTTAAGTTATACCTATTCAAAGATTAAGTTGTGGAAGGTTATATGTTCCTAAGTATGAATTGTACCTAATATCCTAACAGTGCCTACCTGATGGTAAGTGGTTATTTTTAACCCCCCCTTGGTTTTGATGAAAGGCCCCTCTCTCGCCTGTCATAGTGAAACCCAGCCTGTATACTGGTTCCTCCTGTGTCTTTATATAGGTATTGAAAGACCGTACAGGTTCTTCCGCCTATACCGAAGACACCTCGGTATCTAATCTTTGCCCCAAATCCTTATTAGGATAAACTATTAGAATAGTATAATTGCTCCTAATAGTGCTATAAGTATTTTACTTCAGATGATATTTGTCTCTCATGGACTCAATCAATAGGTACTTATGTGCCAACTTTATATAATCTAATAAATGCAATAATACTTTTATCAAGTCAGTTATAGGTTGTCTCGTAAGGACTTTATAATAATGCTATGCATCTATGATATTTGTCTCTTATGGACTCAATCAATAGGTACTTATGTGCCAGCTATTTACAATCTAATAAATGCAATAATACTTTTATCAAGTCAGTTATAGGTTGTCTCGTAAGGACTTTATAACAATGCTATGCATCTATGATACAAGTACATATAGTATTAACGCCTACATTTCATTTATGAAACAGCGCTGAAGTTGTACAAAGCTCAAATATTAATTCACTTTTTACTTTGCGAAATCTAATGTGCTATCAACCAGCTCACTTTAAAATATTCCATATAAGTATTAGGTTCTCGTCATGTAGAGGACATTCTCTCTGTTCACATTGTTACGAACCACTGCACTCATCCCATATCCAGGGACCTGGCAAAAGAGATAGTTCTCTCGGCTAAACAATTTTCGAGCAGTTCCATAGTTGGAAGGGTCTCATCTACCGTGAGGGCTCAAGCACTTAGCCTGGTTAGTTATGATCACAGACAGTAATGTTCCTACGTTCAATGTGTGCTAAGCTTGATTCTAATTGAGTGGATCATAGCAAATTAAACAAACATCAAACTCCAGAATGCATCTAAAAGCACTCACAGATAATTCTATTGTTATATTAAATTTTACTTAACTTTGTACACAATAACACTCATCTCACAAATAATCACTGATTTTATTCACTTGCTTTATTAGTTAACACTGTTTCACTGCGTTATTACTGAATTTCGTCTAAACAACACGGTGATAATATCACATTTAGTTCCTTCAAGATGGTACCTACTTACTTACTACTCATAACGCTATACCTATTATGTGTAGTTCACAACATAGAAATTATTATTAGGAATTTACAACACCCTACACATTAAATGCTTCGTCGTAAAGAACTCCTGACAGTAACACTATACCTACTTTGTTTCCCTACAACGCTGAACTAATAAATTAATCATCTACAATTCCCTACACATCCTAATGAGTACCTGCCTAACCTAGCTATAGACAATTTCCCTGTGTGAACAACCCATTCCCGATATTCTAATCGTGTGGTGTGTAATGTACCCTAATTCTAGCTGCGAGGGAGCGCGAGGTCGTTAAGCTCGACTCTGTGCTACCTAGAACGGGTGTGCGGACCAATTCTCAAACGACTGACGTCAAGGGATCTTGAGAATTGACCCTAGCGAGAGGAATAAATTTGTGTTTATATACATAAATACATAAGACGAGGCTGTCAAAGACACCCCGGGAGCTGATTCGGTCCCACTTGCATAGGGTAAAACCAAATTGCCGTCCGCTCCAGATACCGGCTGCCTAGCTCTTAGAGGATACGGACTTAGTTAACACCGCCAGGTTTCCATCCGTAACTAGCACATCGCTAGATTTTGCTACCTATACGGGACTCCTAGCTATCAACCTATGGCCACAGCCTTCCTAGCCCTACGTCTAACTACTTCCCAACTAACGACACCCTAACAATCGATAAATTACGTTAATCCCTTCAACAATCCACAAAATAAATTTAATAAATAATATTTTACGTATTAAAACTCTATTTCCCAATAAATATGTAAAATTTACGTTCATCCCTTCAACAACCCACAAAATAAATTTAATCATTAATATTTTACGTATTTAAACTCTATTTTCCAATATATATGTAAAATTACCCCAAAGTATTTCAACAAACCGCGTGGAATTCTCAAAATGGCGTCCCGACTTTATAAAATTAATAGATTGAATGCAAATTATAAAGCCCATAATCAATAACACTTAAAACAGAAGAAACAAAACAATTTACAAGAAATTCCCATTACTATTACTAGAATTAAACCCCAATAAAGATCTTATTTCACCATGTAATAAATAGCGTCTCACCAGTCTAAAGTCTTTCTATGATGTCTCTATGTCTAGTTCCCCAGCGCTCCAGAAGTCAAGTGAAGATCCCCAGTGGCGCTTATTTCTTCCCAATTCTTTTGCTGACCACTTCACCCCTTTCAAATCCGGATGTTAATTACCCTATTACTTACATTATATTAGTTATTAAAAGTTTCAACGTAATATTATACCAATTGACTTATTTTAATGTTTTCAAACAAATGTTAATGCTTTTCTAAATAAATACTATCATTAATATCTCACAGCGAACTGTTCTTAGATAATTAATACTTTTAAACTATCAAATCCTTACGTGTACAACTTCACTCCATTGAATCCCAAATGTTGATTATTCATTACTTATATTATAACAATTATCAAATTTCAACGTCATATCGTACCAATCGACTTATTTAAATGTTTTCAAACAAATATCAATATTTTCTAATCAAATATTAATATTAATATCCCACAACGAACCATTCTCAGATAATTAGTATAATAAATCCTTGCATAATCCTTGACTAGCTTCCGGCCACGCCCACAAGTTGCCAGGACAATTTCAATACTATTATTTTATTTTATTTTTTTATCCTTCGCTCAATTGAAGCAATATTTTGAACGATCTATTTATCCAGATTGTTACTAATTCCCCTCATATATTTTTTTCTTAATGTAATTTCAATTTAAAACCATAGAATATTTGGTCATTTCAAATTAATCAAACAAAACGCATCTATATCACGAAATGATAAATTATTGTCAATTCCCGAACGTGATTTTTTTTCACGCGGCTACATCGTCTATGTTTTGATGTACCCAGTATTCATATAACAACTTTTATTAGTTTAATTATCAAACAAATAGTCTCTATCACTACTGGAATAATGAATAATCTAATCTAAATATTAAAACATATTTCCAATTAAAATCACATCTATATGACAATTCTCCAACCAACGTACACCCGACTACCAATCAAGCCATTGTTTACGTTTGAACAATCGTTGAAACTTATCAAACCTCCTGGTCTTGTGTATTTTATTACAGCATACAGTATACACACAGATAATACACACAATAAAGAATTAACGAATAATCCGAACATAAGGAATACAACTGTATGACTTTCAAACTTTCAACTCAACTTAAACTCAAATCCCATCTGGTAAGCTAATATAATTAAGTACATAAGTATTTATTTATTGTTATGTTTCTTTATTATTGTATTTTATTTGCTTTCAGGATGGACAAGACGATAACGTATAACGTATATCGCACATTCACACCTTGTTCAACCGGTAAACATAACCTATGCATCAGTGAAACAACAATTTTGGACAAATGAATATATATATACATATACATGTCCAATGCAGACTCAGAAACCAGTACAATTCCAATATAAGTTTACACCCATCATTAATTCGTTATAAGGTACAATTTTATCAATATCTAATTCTAGATCATTGTTTATTGTCATATAGTTTGTTTTAATATAATAATGTATGATCAAAATAAGTTATTATACTCAAATTGTCAGTGAGGATATAATTTTATATCCATATTTAATCATTGTAAGTATTTCAATAATTTAATGAAATAAATATTTAAATTTTAATTTCTATTTATTTCAACGCCATCTAACGGATTTTGATATACACTATTTGCTACTTTAATTCACCACCTTGAAATTCAATACAGGACTATTGACCTAATTAGATACTTCCCCTACTCACATACTAGGTGGCGCTCTATTAAAGATTTTAATTTGTTTATTAAATGTAATGGAATTTGTTCCGTTACAATATTTTACAACTTGAGGACTTTTTATTTAGTTTAAATTATCTGCAATATTACATTATGTTTTGCCACGTACAACGTGACACGCCACCTTGGAAATGTCATTAATGATTTGTTTTATGCATTATTATATCAGTCTACTATTCTGATGTCAATGTGTATTGTGTATAATATTTTAATCCGCAATAACGGATAATTATATACTGGTGAACTGCTTCTGAGCGAATCTAATAATGGATTTTCCTTCTTTCAAATTTGAAAAGTAGACGGAGTACGTGTATCATTTTATGACTATTTACGCAAAAGAGTTCAAATAATACAATATAAACCTTATTGTAGGAAATGATAGTTTTAAATTACTTTCATAGAATACACTGACATACGTCTGAACTTATTCGTATTAATATTCAAGATTGTTGTTGTTGGTATAACGTTTACAACGTCCTAAATACTTTTTATCTATGGCAAAATAATCTTTACTTTGGCCGCATAAAGTGTGTTACCGTTTGGCAATACATGTGAGTTAGGGTACTTTGATATTAAAGATATTATATATGTTCAAAACGCAATGCAACGTATAAAGGTTCTATGTGTGAGTTTGGGGACAGAATCTGTCGTATCTTATTTATACTAGTTTTCTTGTTGTGTGATTTTTGTTTCTGGTTGCTCTCTGAGGCAACCGGCTCGTGATCGCTAATCGACTACTGCAACTCACTGATCCATTAATATCGAAGGCCCTGGTGGTAACGGAAGTATCGTCAAAATGAAACTTCTCTAGTTTAGCGGCTATTGCCGCACCACTCTTAATTCGAACGGAAAATGTCTTTACCAGTCAAAAATCTACCGAAATAAACGTCAGCTTGTATCCCCACCCACAGCAAAGATGCGAATGACCTGCATTCGGCTACTAAAATGCGCCGGTCAATGTCTTTCTAAACGGCGAATAGAATAAAAAATAACTATTTCCCTAAGGGTCAGGTTGAGGACGTGCTTAGTCCCCACGACCCAAAGCTCATAACAAATATACAAACACAATAATGTTTCAATGTCATCGTAAATAATATGAATAGCTCTCTTGCTCATATCATTTTAAATTGATAGTATTAAGAAATATAGTCTAGCCTATTATATACTATGTAGTATATATATATAATATATACTACTACATATATACTACTTCTCGATTTACTATTATATACTACCGACGACGCTTTTAGCGATGTATCTATTTACAGTCAAGTTCTAAATACAATGTTTTGGTAAATTATTATGAATACATATTTCTCACCTTTTCAGTGAAGCTTTGAAATCAACAAATGACGTTCCATGTATCTTTTGGCGAGTGTGACACATTGCTTGGGGAGAAATTTGAACGTAACAAAGTCTCGACCTTGTTAAGTTCTTATCATATCTCGATACCTATACGTTACATTTATTACCCGGTTTTTGATTTGGCACGTTGAGAATAAAAAGAATCCTGCCCCTCTAGACAAGCGATAACACATTTGTTGAATAAAATAGAATACAATGATGAATGTATGTTATTGACTTACGTCGACGGCTCTCAATGCTGTAATGAACGTCAAAATATGTGTCGGTCTCAAATATTCATAATTGTATTCTAAAAACGACAACCAACGAATTGACTCTTGTCTAGATCAATAATAATAATTAGTTCAGGCTGTCCGTTTTGAGTTGGAACTATTTGAGGGGTAAATGGGCGTTGCTCCCGTAAAAGGCAACGTAACTATAGGATACTGTACAAGACGTTAACTGGTAGTGTTCGTGCAGCACGTAATTAATTTCCTTGCGATTTACACTGCATAGCAAGGAATCGGGTCGAAAAGTGTTTTTCCAAATTAATTTAGCTGTAACATTATCGGTTAGGAATTTCTTTTCGGCATACCCATTTTTCTTTTACAAAGTGTCCGATAGGCGGCAATCGGCTTGCCTCGTATTACATACGACCGAAAATCATAGTTGGTGAAATGTGGGTTTTTAATATACCTCTGCCTACCCCCTCGGGGAATATGGGCGTATGTATGTATGTATAGAAAAATAGATTCACGGGTTTCAAAGTTTAAGCTTTGAAAGAAATTAAGTATTTGACCACACACAAATAAGTATTAAAAAAAAATAGTATTAAATACTAAGCTTAACAGTGCTTAACTGGAATCTCGCCTGCGACTGCGGGGCGCACGGGCGGGGAGGCAGGGCGAAAACGAGGACTGCGTAAGGTGCGGGCGGCGGGTGCTTGTACGTACCTGATCTACGTACTCATCCGGCCTCACCGCCCATGCACCCCGCAGACGAGGACTTAGTTATACGATTAAGCCATAGTTCACTATATAACTTAAGTCACATAACATAATTATGTAGGTAATCTAATGACAGTATAACTGAACTCGTAGCGAAATTAATTTTGAGCAAGATCCCTCGAGTTTTACTATTTAATTGAAAGACAATTTGTAACTATATAATTATATTCGTCTTTGAGACAGGTATGTCGTATTTGTTACCTCTGACGTAATTAACATTGTTATCTACCTGATTTATAGTTAGTAGTAAGAAATCAGAAACCACTTATGTCTACTTTGTATTTTACCTAAGTGTTTCAATCAATCAATTAGCCCATCGCAACCCACTGTTGGACATACATAGGCCTCTCGCAATGATGGGAGGCTATGGGCATTCCACGCTGCTGCTAGCCAGACTGCTTGGCGTTAGTACAGGGTGTATTTCGCGTTCTCCTTCTCTCACAGTGATATCGTCCTCGTATTTTTCCATTTGTCTCCTCTTACGACACCCTTTGTTTGAGATGAAGTAGTGATTTTAAATATTTTAATCTGATAACGATATTACCAGTATTCCTATTAACCTCTCTAGGAGTTGGTGCACGTCAGCAGTGTGTTAGCTAGTATTCGAACATAGGTCCCCTTAATCGCTTGGCCTAACCCTTAAGCACAAAGCTACAAACACTTTTATAATTAGTCATGTCATTATAATTAGTTAAAAAAATCATGGTTTGTAAAGCGAACTTAAAACGGCACTCTCGCAACTTCGGAATGGCTCCGCAAAGTACCTACTAGATGCTCTCGACAGGTTGCAACGATGTGCGGTCTTCCTTACAGGGAATCCTGAGGTCACGAACACCCTCGAGCCTTTGCAGATACCTAGAGACGTTGCGTCCAAGGCGGTATTTTACCGCCTCTACCTTGGTGAATATTCTGATGAGTTCTTCCAATTTATCCCACCCTCTCCTTTCCTACACAGGATAACACAAGCAGAGCTTAAATATCACCCAAATACGGTGCAGAAAATTATATCAAGCGGTTCGGCGAGTCTTTCTTTTGCCGCACCATTAAGTATTGGAATGCCTTCCCAGCTCACGTGTTTCCTTCTTCCTACGGTGCCGGGTCCTTTAAGCAGGGCGTAACAAAGCATCTGATGAGGCCGTGAGGTGAGTGCCACCATTGGTACACTGTACGTGTTTGTAATGGTGACCTTCTTTCCTCAGACTTTGCCTTCGGCTCACCATCGGACAAGGTGAAGTCAAATTGATGTGTCCTAGATAAAAAGCAAATCGACGTCCCCGAGGAATAAACCGGTAATCGCAAAAATCAAATTTTACAGGAGAAAAGATTTAGTGTTTTTCGGCTCTAACTTTTCTATAAAAGACAATTAGGATAACATTTTAATACACCGGGAAAGCTAATTTTTGCCCAAATAGATCACAGTTAGCCTTGTAACTATTGACTAAACACAGAATTAGATATTCACCAAAGTTCAAATTACCGAAAATAATTTCTAACAGTTTTTAGGGTTTTGATATATTACCACCATGAACTATCAATAATATTCCAGCAACGTCTACTTACCGAATTATTCTTGTAATATAAAAATATTTTCTTAAAAATCATAGACATAACACTTCTTTACGGAGTTCTCCAACAATGTATATGTTCAATAGTAAATAAATGTAATGTTCAGTTACCGACTTATTACGGTAAACTTTTTAATAACCTTATAATGGTAAGTTATAGAAACTGGAATATTATAGATCTTTCGGGTAATTATATTTTAATGTAATCGTTGTAACCAGATTTCGTAAATAAATTTGTTATCGGTATCTCTAAGGGAAAATTAAAGAAAATTCATAAAATTTAAAAAATATTGTTTAAAATGGGCAAAATGTCCATAATGAGATCACAATTGTAATATAAAAAATATAAAAAAATAAAAACATCAAACGCAGTACTCAATCACTAAGTTCATTGTTATCATCATTATTATCTTGTTCTCTCTACGCTCCGACCTAAAGCTTCCCATATACAGTACCCCGAGAGCTTTCAACTCGAACTTTCGAATCGTTTCTCTTGCCTAGAAGAATTCAGTAAAGTGGACGAGATAAATAACAGGTTGGTTGAAGCATTCAGTGCGCTCCAAATTCTTCAGGCCCCGTCGAAGAGATAGACCACAGAAGCTCACCGATCACACCCTTAAACTCATGGCCGAACGACGCTCTGTGAGGCTGCAGTCTACCAATGACGCTGAAGCACATCGGCAGCTCAATAAACGTATCCAGCAGTCTTTGCGACACGACATCCGTGCCTTTAATACTCAGTGTATTAAGGAAACGATTGAGCGAAATAAAGGCTCCAAAGTGTTCGCAAAAGACTTGTCTATTGGGCAGAGCTAGTTGACAAAGCTGAAGAGGAAGGACGGCAGTGTCGCGTCGACTAAGGCAGATGTTTTGAGGGAAATCGAGGGGTTTTATGGACAGCTTTATACCTCAGTCACCAAGCCTGCTACTGATACGGTTAAAGACCCAAAAACCAAGCTAACCCGACACTACACCGATGATATTCCGGACATCAGCCTGTACGAGTTTAGGGTGGCCCTCAAGCAGCTTAAAAATAACAAGGCACCAGGAGAAGACGGAATCACTTCGGAACTTCTGAAAGCGGGTGGAACACCGATACTCAAAGTCCTTCAGAAGCTCTTCAATTCCGTCTTATTCGAAGGTACTACGCCACAAGCATGGAACAGAAGCGTGGTGATCTTGTTCCTCAAGAAAGGTGACAAAGGCTCTCTTAAGAACTACAGACCCATCTCGCTTCTGAGTCATGTTTATAAGCTGTTTTTGAGTGTTATCACGAATCGTCTCGAACACAGGTTTGATGACTTTCAGTCGCCCGAACAAGCCGGTTTCCGAAAAGGTTATAGTACCGCAGACCACATTCATACGCTGCGGCAAGTCATACAGAAGACTCAGGAGTATAACTAGCCACTATGTTTAGCGTTTGTGTACTACGAGAAAGCCTTTGATTCGATCGAGACATGGACAGTGCTACAATCTCTCCAGCGGTGTCATATAGACTACCGGTTCATCAAAGTGCTGAAGTGTTTGTATAAAAATGCCACCATGTCAGTCCAAGAACAAGATCAGAGCACAGTGGCGATACTGTTGCAGAGGGGAGTGAGACAAGGAGATGTAATATCCCCGAAGCTCTTCACCAATGCAATGGAGGATGCCTTTATGCTACTGGAATGGAAAGGTCTTGGTATTAATATTTATGGCGAATACATCACTCACCTTCGTTTTGCCGACGATATCGTGCTCATGGCAGGATCGCTGGAGAATCTTAACACAATGCTCGACGACTTCAGCCGAGTCTCTCAACAGGTGGGCCTCAAGATGAATATGGACAAGACCCAGGTTATGGCGAATGCTCATATTCTCAAATCAAATCAAAACATCCACATTTCTTGAAGAAAATAAATATTTAATAGTCTGTGTGCGATTATTTTTTCGTTGTAGAGTCATTCGTTTGATGTTTTCTGTTTTAGTATGTTTAGCAAAGTATATCTATTGCAGTTTTCGATCAGCTAGTTTATAAAATTTATCAAATATAATTATCTTGCCTATCTGAAGAGGTAAATTGGCTACCACAGTTCAATTTACAATTCCCAACAGGTCCTATAGACTTTTGTGGATATTTTAGTAATTTATTTTTCTTGCTAGACCATAGACCTTCATTAGTTTTACGTTTTCTGGTGTATTCATTTTCATTTAGGGAAGTGGAAGGTACCTCCAAATAATTTGGTTCAACTCTATTGAATGTTATATTAATTCAGTTCTAACACCAGGTTGCTCATTTTAACAACTATTTAATTCAGTTCCAATATCAGGTTGCTTATTTTGACAACTATTGGTCAATGTGGTACCTATAATAAGTGTTATTAATTACGGGGGAGCTTTCAGGTTCCAATGTTTCCTCGAAATGCGAAGCAGTTAACGCCAATACCTATATCACGATCCCAAATGATTACTGTAACTGAGTATTACCGAAAATGTCAATCTCATAAATCACGAGAATAAACCTGTAATCGGTTTAACCAGTAATTAATAGAAAATATTTTGCAGTAATATTACTTTACCGAAATGTAGCCACACAAATGAATTTGTAATAATGTATTATGATATTCTTCTAGTACATCAAAATTAACACTTTTTCCGAAGAACAAAGGTGTCATAGGGTAAATAGTTGGATATTATCGCTAGAAAAATTTGAAAAAAATTACATAGGTGCATTCCGACCCATAGATACCGAAAATGCAATAACAGTAATAACCCAGTAATAGTACAATACAGGTTTATTCCTCGGGGGCGTCGAAATCATTACGCGTCAAAAATTACACTGCCTAGTTCGTCATCTATATTTTATATGGTTATAAGTGCCATAAATAGTGAAGATCCTTCATATAACTTATACCTAATGTGGTCGTGCTAAGCCACATAATAACATGAAATTTTAAGATAAACTTTTAGCAAAAGTGAGCTTGCGTCTCATGAGATTTATAATTAGAAATAATCACCTAAATATAGAGTGAGGGATTTTCAGAGGGCGATATATGCATAACAGTGTTATAGTATAGTATGAATCAAATAAATACGGAATATTTTCATTTCATTCATACTAGCGATGATTGTGTGAACGTACCTACTTTGATTTTATGTGAACGGGTTACGTTCTTACGACTGCACTGATTGGAAACGCCACCGTTGAGTACTTTGCATCTGATTTCAAACTATTTCTTCACTTAACCACCAATCTTAGTAGCATTTAGAACTCGTAATTTGTAGTCCGGGATTTTTTTATGCAAGTGAATACCGCTTGACTTTTCAATCCCGACAGGTAAACTGTTTGCAGAAGAGGTTGGTTTGTTTGGTATAGTCTCATTATAATATAGCCATATAATCTCACTCATTGATTATTTTAAATTTAAATATCATAAATAAGTAGGTCAAAGTAAATTTCGACACAAAGACGACGGCTAAGCGAAAAGCGTTCGAGAATCCACAATAGCTTTGAGGTATCGATTGTATGTAACACGAAGTACCTCTCGGCAGTTATGGAAATCGAAGCGCGCCGCGAAGTAATAACACAATCATAGAGTACTCACCCATCAATCGAATTGCAATAGAACATTTTCTATGTAATACACAAGTAGTTTGGAAACCAGAATAATGTTGTATTATAGTTCGGGTGGTTTGAAGATGAGATGGGAATGAATTTTAATTTTATAATTTGGAACAAAACGTAGCAAATTAGTGATACACACGTATACATACATATGATCACGCCTATTTTCCTTCGGGGTACGCAGATGTGAATTATCATCCATATTTCACCAACCATTGTATTCGGCCCCATGTAATAGAGGGTGAGCCGAGCCTATTGTCATATTCCGGGCACTATTTTTGACTCGAGCCATGCATCTGAGGCTAACTGAGTAGGTTAGTAAGTGATGAATTTTAATGCCTATCTGGCCCTAAAACTATACCAAACATTTGGGGACCAGAATGGCCGTGTAACTTAGAAAAACAGAAGTAAATGCTCTCAAATAAAGTAGTACGTATAAACTTACCATATGCCTTCTAAATTACTGTTCAATTAAGGCTTAATTTCTTGTGAATGTTATGTACATGTATGTTATATGTATCGGATACCTTACCAGCTACTCAATTTATTGTGAAGTTTGTAATACATATGATGACGTTGTACTTATGAATAAATAAATAAATAAAAATTAAGTAACAGTCCCAATATTTATTCTAGAAAGAATATTAATAACCAAAATTCTTAGTAGGTAAGTATTCTCGTCAACCCTACCAGTTTATTTAAATGATTTGTGTAAGGCGATTGTTTAAGCGAAAACTTCTGTAGGCGAATTATGCAGTTTTCATAAATTTTAAAAAAGGTTTCGAACTAGAAATGACTTGTCGGCAGTAAAAAGATATAAAATATATTAATAGTCAATATGGCCAGAAGTAGAACCAGAGGTGAGCGATAATAAAATGCAACTACTTTCGAAAGGCACATTTCCTTACATTATGTTACATTTCATGAGTAGAGAAATTGGTTTTTAAGCGCCGGCACGGATCCAAGTTTGTAAAAATATGTATGTCACAACTACTTTCTAACACCTGAAAATTGGTTTGCAAGTAAACTAGTTGTAAATTAATTGTTCTAGTACCTATAGTCATTGTCAAAAATTTTGCAACCGGGAGCGTCACCATCCATTCAACTTATCTTTCGCTAGCGCCTAGCACCATCGCCATATGTAGTACGCAATGTTATTAGCTACGCAATAATTAAATATCCAACACATCAAATGCATTTCCAAAGTGGTACTCGACAAATACAATTTCGATAATTCAATGACACCTCTTAGAAGAGAAATCTTTTTTTATTGTTGAACTCTTTTTGTAACGAAAATACTTTTTACTTAATATACAAATTGATTTCACTTTAGATCGACAATGCCGCAGTGCCACAATTTTTTTCAATAGGTATATTATTTACCGAACTAATATTCTCTTCAACTTTTTTTTTATTTCTTATTATACAACACAATTCATACAACCATTAGTGCTTGGGTTTATAAAACTGTGTGTGTCTACAAGATCGTGTAAGTCACTACTTATTACATTTTACAACTAGTTATCTACGTTACAACACTATTTTACAATTTTTGACAGTAAAAATTTTCTAATCTTTCTTTTAAATATATTTTTTCTGGTTCCATCTTAGGTCTTCCCACAAACTATTTAGTAAGTACGGTATTCTATCTCCAAAATAATTATATACTTATATTATATACTCTTGGTACTTCAAATGTGCCAATATTTAGGTTGACTAGACTATGTTCCTGAGTACTTGTGTTATTTATAGATAATACATATTTATGTTTCACACTTAATGCAAGTATTTTACAATCTAGAATAGTCCAGTTTTAGAGGTCACTAGCAGTTTCAGAAAATGAGTCTGCAGCGCCTCTAAGCTAACTTGTTTATGTTAGATGTTGTTCCACATCGGTATTCCAGTGGCCAGGATTCGAACCCGCTATATCCTAAAGACCACCGTCGTAAAATCTTTACAACTAAAATATATTCGTAATATTGAGTAATGACAAGGTTTACAAACCGGTATCATATTACTCCACAGCCAGAGCATTTGCAGAACATGAACTCTTATTAGGGATAACGAGGACTTGTTTACAAAGATCAGTAAAATAGACACCGAAATCATATCAACCACCGAAGTTACAATATGATATGCGTTAATGCGTGATAAGTATGTGTAAAAAATCATCAAATAAAATAAAATACCCTCATT
The DNA here is from genome assembly GCA_963691645.1 of Pelosia muscerda. NCBI lineage: Eukaryota > Metazoa > Arthropoda > Insecta > Lepidoptera > Erebidae > Pelosia > Pelosia muscerda. The sequence goes on along the minus strand of OY829098.1, from coordinate 11,233,928 downwards.
TAACAGCACTTGAGATTAGAGTTGCCTAAATATTGATATATCCGCTATCGATAGGTGACCTTGAAAATTAGTAACAATATCGATAGTGCTATAGATACTATCGATATTATCAATTCTATCGATAGTATCGACAGTACAAATAAATTAATACTATTGATTGGAAGCAATAGTATCGATACGATCGAGACAATTACACCACAATACTATCAATAGTATCGACAACATCAATATTTTTTATGTAATACTATTGATATTATCGATGTTATCGATAGTGTTGTTGTAATAAAACAACGATACTATCAATAGTATTACACAATTGATAGTTTAATAAACGTCGATACTATCGTCTCCCAATTATAGGATAATGTAGCAAGTAATGTTAAACCATTATTATACTAATTACTTGATGTTAATAATCGGGTGACTGGTAGGTGGCTAGCTGATTGGTTTTGATGATGGGTAAGTTACACATTCTTTTGGATTTAGCTTTATTTATATAGTAAAAATACTACCGCAGTTTATTAAACTATCGATAGTGTAGGCTATCAATACTATTGATATTATCGATAGCATTATACCTAAATAATATGCGCGTCTTCAATAGTATCGATAGATAAAAACTGTAAATTATTTTTGTCTGCCAGTTTATTTCGAATCAAGATTACTTCGAAACAAATTAAACTGACCCGTGGCTCTGGACCGCAGACGTGGTAAATAACTCCCAATGAGTCAAATCACTTTCCCTACTTAGAATTTTGCAAAGCACATTGCGCAGTATTGCAAGTATTTATGAGAATAATAAGTACCGTATTGTAAAGACTGCACTTTACTTAAATTTTAATAGATCTTACATACGTGTGACGCTTATTATATAAACATATCAACGTCAATGAATCAATAAATATCCAATGAATGTGAAATCCCTACTGCGCGAGGTGCAACTGCCGTTCCATATAAATTTAAATTGGAAAAGTCAACGAAGGTCTTGATATTGCTACTTTTTATTAAAGCAAGGCCGCGATCAGTCGATACAAGGTCACTTAATTTTAGATTGTATAGTACAATCGCAAAATCAGAGCTAAATTCATACTTAGACTAGTACACAAACAATCTTAACACGCTCAAGGTTACATCAGTCTAAACCAGAATTGAATCCTTGTATCCGCCTCAAATTACATTGTATAATTGCTTACCAATTTCCAGGTACTGCCCGCAAATTCCCAATACGGTCTTATAGATGCGTTGGAAGCTCAGCTATAAGCTTATCTATATATAGCATTACTATTTGAATTTATCAATCCTTGTAGTCGAGTTCGAGACTCGTTTCAATGCAATTATGCAAATGCAGGCATACCTGTACGAGTTACGCTCGACATACTTGCGAAACCATGTAAATGCACGCATCATCCTTTTTGTTAACTTCAAAGTTATAATTATTTTGCAATGAATTTCAGTTCGCATTCGGTCATCAAGCATTCCGTGCGTTCTCATCTATCATTCATTATTTTAGACCCTTTTTTATATAATATATCAATTTGATCTATCTAAAGAGTATTACCATTTCCCATCATCTTATTAAGTATATGAGTAATTAATTACCCGTACAATACCAACCACATGACTACATACGGTAGGTACCGATAACAAACTTCCTATCAATCCTAATAAGGCATCACATAATATTCTATGCTGTCACTACGGCATACCAAACAAATAGAATACATATTTTTGTAGGCAGCCCCCGTGGCGTGGCGGTAGTGCACACGACTGCTACGCACGGGGCGCGGGTTCGCTCAGTGCAAAAAAGTTGTATGCATGAATATGTCTGCTTGCACTGGTCTGGTCGTGCCTCGGAGAGCACGTTAAGCCGTCGGTCCCGGTTACCATACAAACATCTTTAGCAGTCGTTACGGGTAGTTGGAGCCCTCAAAAGTACAACCAGTCTAACTTGGAACTTCGATATCGCCATTGGTCACTATACCATTGGTTGTGGCGGTCATATGGCAGTCGCTTCACGGAAAATATCGAAGTTCAGATGCATCATAGTTAGACTGGAAAGCCGACCCCAACTGAGATGGGAAAAGGTTCAGTGAATGATGATGATATATTTTTGTAGAAATCTTTACTTTTATACTTTAGTCCCGAATATTTTAACTAACTTCTAAAATGAAGGAGATTATAAATATCAATAATCGTCCCTATTGTATTATCGGACCTGTCCAACGAAAGCGTCCACAGAAGCGAAGGATTCCTACAAACCGATTAACTTGTTCTGTAAAGGAAAGCCGTGGTAAAGATGCTAAAGTTTATACAAAACGAAGATATTTTAGACCGACTTCCCTTTTGTAATATTTCTACCTTCACCACTACTAACTGTCCACTGCATGTTTTGTAAATCTATTTAAACACTAAAGTAAATTTTCAAAGAACGTAATTAGTTTTTGTGTTTGCCATGGATATGCTTGAAAACTTCGCATCAATGAAGATTAATTTCACGCGTGTTTTTAAATGGCCTGAGGAAATAGGTATGGACGTGAGTTGCTTTTGTAGACCTAAAATGTGTTCATTTGCGTATTCGCGCGTTTTGTTTGAGTGGATGGAAAACGCGCTCTAAAAGCGTTTTCGGGCTGTCTTTTGAGGATATCAAAAGCGGTCGACTAGCTCAAATCTACCATGCTACATTTCCGCGAGGGCTGAGTTTTGTTTCCTTCGCGACTTTGGTCCAAGATCTGTGCCAACTTATCATGAAACATATTTCATGATAAGATCCAACACAAAATTGTAACAGTTGGGTGTATATCGGCAAAGGTCAACGATCACACTGCTGTAAAATTAATTTTCTATTTATCGAATTAAGCCGTCTGATTTAAGTCTAACTACACAATAACAGCGTCCTGCCATAGCTGTTCGTACACGAACCGGGACCTGCGGCTGAATGTCTCTCTAAGGCACAGAGCGGTCTCAATGTATTGAGAATTGTCAACTATTCTGTGACTTTTGTAGTGTTTTTTAACGTTACAATCTACTCGGCTACAACTTAGTCCCTCTTATACATAACGGCACTTTTATAATAATCAAATAAAATCTGAAAAAGATAAATATAAAAAACAAAGGTTGAATCAAACCGAGATCCAATTGCAAAAGCTTGTTACGATTTCAAGTTCATGGCTACTATTCTAACTAAGCTGGGAATTGTTGGCGTAAACCTGAAACCAATTAGATAGGGAACAAAGCAAGCAGAACAAGTTCAACAACAGAATGAATACATACACAATACAAGTGAATTATTACTTTTATGTCTCGATCAATACATGAATAAAACCACGACCACTCTAATTTTTATTATGTACTTAAGTAATTAGGGTAAGGGACCAGTGATCCCTTAAAGAGAATCTGAATTTTGAAAATTACTACTATCAAATCCGGGTACTGTTCCAAAATAATGTCTCTCTTTGATATTCAACATAATATAAATAAGTTTGAAATCAAATTAATTTTATGTCATATGAATTTAGTTAATAGGATAATTGTCATTTGATGCAAAAAATGTCCTAAACTCACCAATAAATGATCACCAAGTCCAGTAAACAGTAAATGATCATTCAAATATCAGTGTATGAACTGTTGTTCATACACATAGATAGGTATAAAAAAATCTAGCTAATTTATTTAAATACATTAGCGAATACTTAGACGATTTTAAGCCGAAATGGCCAAAGAGTGATCTATTGAGTTCGATAATTGGTTTCAAATATTGCAAATAGTTTCAAAGAGTCAAGTGGCCCAAAATTGCATATTGCGCGTATAGAGCGCAAATTAAGCATATTTTGGGTGCACTCGTATTACCTCGTCCCCGCCAAAACAGGCCGTAATTCATCTTAAGTTAAGTTAAGTTCTCTGTATGTGAAATAAAATGTGTCTTTATCGATGCGTAGTTTTAATTTTTTTACAAATTAACATATAAACATACAAGGCAAAATTTACGTTTTTTATGTAGATTTACAAAGCATGCAGTAGACAGGATAGATAATATCCCTGATACCTAATGGAGACGATTGACAATTAGACAGAAATAAAATTATGCAAATGGCATTTATAGATTGGATTGTATATTTTCTAGAAAAAAAACCACAAAGTAATTGTCATTGATTGCATCACAATTCTAAGAAATTTTGTGCTTACAAAACTAGTAGGTGTACAAAATAATAAAGGAAAGGTTTCAATCTATTGCAAGTTTGAATAGTAAAATCACTCTTTGAACTTCATTTCTGCGAATTATATTTATTAAAACCAGTGGGGCAAACTCTGTTTATTTCTACTTAAAATTCTGAATATTATTTAGGTATACTAACTATCGCAGCTTAGGCTAAATTTTGCTATAGCGTCGATTATATTCATATCAGCGTTGTGTTTGTAATCTCGTGTTAAATATATACATACAGTCTTCGATAAATAATTTATCAAGTCATGAATATGCATTAAGTTTTCATGGACATTCGTTCATGCTGAAACATAATATGCTATATATATAATATAAGTAGCGAATGGTTGTCATCAAAATATTTCATATTTTCATTGCGATGAAATGAGATGGTGTGGTTTTTACAAGCGACTACAATATGGTGTTCATTTATTTATTTATATATTTAAAATACAATTGAAAATATGGGTTGTAGACAATTGTTATATATACCTAATGATGACGTTTCGGACAGTCATGCAATTTAACATAAATTTTTAAATTCTACCATCAATAATGTCGTAATCAATCTACACAGTATGTCATAAATATTGTTGAATTTACTTGTACATAGTCAATTTAAACTATGATGTCAATATTACATAATAAGCATGGTCAATAAATAATACATAATATAGAAGCGCGAATTGTCAGTGAATCAAAATGTCTTCTTAATACCTATTAATTAAAATTTAATATACAGTTTCAATAGTTGATATTTATAATAAAGTCATAATTTCATACTGAGCAGTTCACAATGTCAGTCATATTCTTACATATAGGAGCTACCGTTCACAATCTATGCTCACCGAACACATCATAACTAAGGCACCCTATATTGCCGCAATGAACCACTGTCAAGAAGTTTTCTAACGTGTAGTAGCATTTGTTTACTAACAGGTAATCAGTCAGTAATCAGTAATCAATTTTATTTCGTTCAACATAGGTCATGCAATTGTTTTTTTTAATTTTTTTAATTCTGGAGTAGTCGATCAAGAAGGATATCAGAAAGTTTTTACAGAGTTGGCATTACAATTGTGTGGCCTCTGGTGTCCCACTCGCCAATGCTCACGGTAACAATTTTTCATCAGATGAGCTGTAAGTTTATCTGCCACCTAAGTGGTATATGTATAAAATCATGAATACACCTCTCTGTACTCTATTTCTCGCGCACAAGGCCTGCTTAGACTTGATTAAATATTCATGAATTCCGCAATATACAATTGTATAATTGTAAATACTACATTTTATGATACATGATGATATGATACATGATACATTTTATGAAAACTTTTTAGAGCTCAATAACGTTATTGAACGTTATCAACACGTTTAAATGAAGTCCAAATATTTACAAGCAGTGAAAGCCGGGCTTTATTATTCCACTACAGCAATAAATAAAAAGAAATATCAATTAGTTTGTAAAACTGTTACTAGCTCGTATATAACGATAATGAGATACACCATCGAGCTAAACATCCTTTCTTCTCCGTAATAAACATTTTGCGATTAGATTGGTATTGGTAGCTCAACTAAACATAATTGCACACGCTTGAGTTGCTATTAGGTGAACATTAACCCTAGAATACTAATATAAATTTACCACTGCTTAATACTAATGATCGCTTGGCAGGCTACTTTTTAAATAAGACCAATTTATTATATTAGTTGTTTAAAATTTTTTAATAAAAATTATAATAATTAACAGGTGAAACTATACCCTTTCCAAAACCAAACTCTAAAGTCTTCTTCAAAATCAGCATTAGTCATAAATTATAACCTTAAACTTACAGTTATGAACATTTTTTCTTATAACATAACAGTCTTTGAACAGACTGGTAAAAAAAAGAAACTTTTGTATTTCTGCTTTTTTGGCATCAATATTATTATTCAATAAATAAACTTTATAAGACACTAAATCAAACTTATGGTAACATCACAGTTTTGTCTACAAACTAATTTGAAGTCAGCCTTTCATTTTTGGTCACAGGATGATGACCAATCATTAGTTTTTATTGCATTTAGCGCAGTAATAAACACTCATTCGTTGTTTTTTTAGCAAGACAAAAGCTACACAACATACTTCTTTTGCCTTTGTTTATTCCTGGTTCAATCACAGTTTCTACCATGTTGTTTAGGGCCCGGAAAAATGTGCTACGCTATCGTCCGTGTAGTAAGGATCGACTTCTAGGTAGTCCTCAGTTTCGCTGTCAGAGTTCTCATTTAGTAAGGACTCGGCTATTTGTTCATCGTCGTTGAGATCCATCTAAAAAGAAAGTAATCATTTGCCAAATTATAACATGGCTACATGCTAAAAAACGCAAAACTACAAGTAACAAAAAAATAAATAACTTACCATTAATACTAAGGATCGCCTCCCAGGCGACGCAGTAGCTTATATTTTGAAAAAGAAGAGTCCGCGCCAGGGCCCGCGGTCGCTGACGTCTGCGGCGCGGTGTATACCGAATTGGCACGAAAGCACAATACGCCTCGCGGGCGCGTTTTTGAAATAACCGGAAAAAACTGACCGCGTGCGGCCTGTCAGGCGATGTTTAGTATTCTAGGGTTAAGGAAGCTGTCATTCAAGAATGAGACAGGACCATAAATGTTTCTTGTTAAGTTGAGGCGTTACGGACTTAGGATGGTTTTCACATGCGTTCATGCAAAAAAGGAGTAAACTATATAAATGTAGTAAAACTGCCACTCAAGAATGCGGTCATCCTATAAAGGTTCAACAGTAGTATGTTTGTACCATATAAGTACTTATCGATAATTCGATGTAATAAAAAAAATCAGCCTCCGTGGCGTGGCGGTAGTGCATGCGACTGGTACGCACGGGGTGCGGGTTCGATCCCCGCTCAGTGCAAAAAGTTGTATGCATGAATATGGCTGTTTACACTGGTCTGGTCGTGCCTCGGACAGCACGTTAAGCCGTCGGTCCCGGTTGCCATAAAAACATCTATGGCAGTCGTTACGGTTAGTTGGAGCCCTCAAAAGTCCAACCAGTGTAACTTGGAACTTCGATATCGCCATTGGTCATTGCAACATTGGTTGTGGAGGTCATATGACAGTCGCTTAACGGAAATTATCAAAGTTCAGCCGCATCACAGTTAAACTGGAAAGCCGATCCCAACTAAGTTGGGAAAAGGTTCAGAGAATGATGAAAATATTTTCACTTTTCCATTAACGTCCTAAACCGCGAACTGTAGAGTAGGTAAGTATTTACAGAAATATCTATATTGCCGCAATGAACCACTGTCAAGAAGTTTTCTAACGTGTAGTAGCATTTGTTTACTAACAGGTAATCAGTCAGTAATCAGTAATCAATTTTATTTCGTTCAACATAGGTCATGCAATTGTTTTTTTTAATTTTTTTAATTCTGGAGTAGTCGATCAAGAAGGATATCAGAAAGTTTTTACAGAGTTGGCATTACAATTGTGTGGCCTCTGGTGTCCCACTCGCCAATGCTCACGGTAACAATTTTTCATCAGATGAGCTGTAAGTTTATCTGCCACCTAAGTGGTATATGTATAAAATCATGAATACACCTCTCTGTACTCTATTTCTCGCGCACAAGGCCTGCTTAGACTTGATTAAATATTCATGAATTCCGCAATATACAATTGTATAATTGTAAATACTACATTTGTTAAACTCTACCTGTATTAACATATCATATAGTTTCGAGTATTTCAAGGGATTTTGTGCCTTACTGGTTGGGTAAACAAAGGCCAACCGTTAAGCATACATGTAACAAAGGATTAGTGAAATACCCGCATACCCGGTGGTACATTGTCTTAGGATTGGGCATTCATTGTTATTCTCCGACCTGTATACTCATAAAATACCAAATTACATTACAGTTTATTGTTGTAAGATTGCATGGTCACCAACAAATTTAACTTAAATAGATAGACAGGGACATCTACCATCTATAAAATTGACGAGGATTCGCACGCCCTTGATAAAATATTGTTGTTGAATTGAATGTAGTCTCACTGAAAAATAGATATCATTAACAACTATCTTCTGTTGTAACTTCAGATATATTCCTGATTTTAATATCTTCACACGTAGTCCTTTAAACTTAATCATGCGCTGATTTGACGAGCAATTTTTGAGGTCTTAAAAGTCATTTATTTACATTAGATCTCCATAAATATTATTGCAGTCATTAAAACAATATAATATAATGTATTTTAGAATGAATATTCTTTATTCTTTACCTAGTAATTAGTAAACCTGATTTACAGAATTAGGAAATCAAACAGCAGGCCTGCAAGCCGGTGCAGGCTCGCAGGCCCACGCCTTTTTTCCTCTAGGATTGAACCACCGAGTGCGTACACATAAGTTGTGTAACCATTACACTGCAAGCGGAATGGACTCACAACAGATTCCGTTTAAATACCATTAAATTTTCAAAGCAAAATGATACATTTTATGAAAACTTTTTAGAGCTCAATAACGTTATTGAACGTTATCAACACGTTTAAATGAAGTCCAAATATTTACAAGCAGTGAAAGCCGGGCTTTATTATTCCATACAATACTACAGCAATAAATAAAAAGAAATATCAATTAGTTTGTAAAACTGTTACTAGCTCGTATATAACGATAATGAGATACACCATCGAGCTAAACATCCTTTCTTCTCCGTAATAAACATTTTGCGATTAGATTGGTATTGGTAGCTCAACTAAACATAATTGCACACGCTTGAGTTGCTATTAGGTGAACATTAACCCTAGAATACTAATATAAATTTACCACTGCTTAATACTAATGATCGCTTGGCAGGCTACTTTTTAAATAAGACCAATTTATTATATTAGTTGTTTAAAATTTTTTAATAAAAATTATAATAATTAACAGGTGAAACTATACCCTTTCCAAAACCAAACTCTAAAGTCTTCTTCAAAATCAGCATTAGTCATAAATTATAACCTTAAACTTACAGTTATGAACATTTTTTCTTATAACATAACAGTCTTTGAACAGACTGGTAAAAAAAAGAAACTTTTGTATTTCTGCTTTTTTGGCATCAATATTATTATTCAATAAATAAACTTTATAAGACACTAAATCAAACTTATGGTAACATCACAGTTTTGTCTACAAACTAATTTGAAGTCAGCCTTTCATTTTTGGTCACAGGATGATGACCAATCATTAGTTTTTATTGCATTTAGCGCAGTAATAAACACTCATTCGTTGTTTTTTTAGCAAGACAAAAGCTACACAACATACTTCTTTTGCCTTTGTTTATTCCTGGTTCAATCACAGTTTCTACCATGTTGTTTAGGGCCCGGAAAAATGTGCTACGCTATCGTCCGTGTAGTAAGGATCGACTTCTAGGTAGTCCTCAGTTTCGCTGTCAGAGTTCTCATTTAGTAAGGACTCGGCTATTTGTTCATCGTCGTTGAGATCCATCTAAAAAGAAAGTAATCATTTGCCAAATTATAACATGGCTACATGCTAAAAAACGCAAAACTACAAGTAACAAAAAAATAAATAACTTACCATTAATACTAAGGATCGCCTCCCAGGCGACGCAGTAGCTTATATTTTGAAAAAGAAGAGTCCGCGCCAGGGCCCGCGGTCGCTGACGTCTGCGGCGCGGTGTATACCGAATTGGCACGAAAGCACAATACGCCTCGCGGGCGCGTTTTTGAAATAACCGGAAAAAACTGACCGCGTGCGGCCTGTCAGGCGATGTTTAGTATTCTAGGGTTAAGGAAGCTGTCATTCAAGAATGAGACAGGACCATAAATGTTTCTTGTTAAGTTGAGGCGTTACGGACTTAGGATGGTTTTCACATGCGTTCATGCAAAAAAGGAGTAAACTATATAAATGTAGTAAAACTGCCACTCAAGAATGCGGTCATCCTATAAAGGTTCAACAGTAGTATGTTTGTACCATATAAGTACTTATCGATAATTCGATGTAATAAAAAAAATCAGCCTCCGTGGCGTGGCGGTAGTGCATGCGACTGGTACGCACGGGGTGCGGGTTCGATCCCCGCTCAGTGCAAAAAGTTGTATGCATGAATATGGCTGTTTACACTGGTCTGGTCGTGCCTCGGACAGCACGTTAAGCCGTCGGTCCCGGTTGCCATAAAAACATCTATGGCAGTCGTTACGGTTAGTTGGAGCCCTCAAAAGTCCAACCAGTGTAACTTGGAACTTCGATATCGCCATTGGTCATTGCAACATTGGTTGTGGAGGTCATATGACAGTCGCTTAACGGAAATTATCAAAGTTCAGCCGCATCACAGTTAAACTGGAAAGCCGATCCCAACTAAGTTGGGAAAAGGTTCAGAGAATGATGAAAATATTTTCACTTTTCCATTAACGTCCTAAACCGCGAACTGTAGAGTAGGTAAGTATTTACAGAAATATCTATATTGCCGCAATGAACCACTGTCAAGAAGTTTTCTAACGTGTAGTAGCATTTGTTTACTAACAGGTAATCAGTCAGTAATCAGTAATCAATTTTATTTCGTTCAACATAGGTCATGCAATTGTTTTTTTTAATTTTTTTAATTCTGGAGTAGTCGATCAAGAAGGATATCAGAAAGTTTTTACAGAGTTGGCATTACAATTGTGTGGCCTCTGGTGTCCCACTCGCCAATGCTCACGGTAACAATTTTTCATCAGATGAGCTGTAAGTTTATCTGCCACCTAAGTGGTATATGTATAAAATCATGAATACACCTCTCTGTACTCTATTTCTCGCGCACAAGGCCTGCTTAGACTTGATTAAATATTCATGAATTCCGCAATATACAATTGTATAATTGTAAATACTACATTTGTTAAACTCTACCTGTATTAACATATCATATAGTTTCGAGTATTTCAAGGGATTTTGTGCCTTACTGGTTGGGTAAACAAAGGCCAACCGTTAAGCATACATGTAACAAAGGATTAGTGAAATACCCGCATACCCGGTGGTACATTGTCTTAGGATTGGGCATTCATTGTTATTCTCCGACCTGTATACTCATAAAATACCAAATTACATTACAGTTTATTGTTGTAAGATTGCATGGTCACCAACAAATTTAACTTAAATAGATAGACAGGGACATCTACCATCTATAAAATTGACGAGGATTCGCACGCCCTTGATAAAATATTGTTGTTGAATTGAATGTAGTCTCACTGAAAAATAGATATCATTAACAACTATCTTCTGTTGTAACTTCAGATATATTCCTGATTTTAATATCTTCACACGTAGTCCTTTAAACTTAATCATGCGCTGATTTGACGAGCAATTTTTGAGGTCTTAAAAGTCATTTATTTACATTAGATCTCCATAAATATTATTGCAGTCATTAAAACAATATAATATAATGTATTTTAGAATGAATATTCTTTATTCTTTACCTAGTAATTAGTAAACCTGATTTACAGAATTAGGAAATCAAACAGCAGGCCTGCAAGCCGGTGCAGGCTCGCAGGCCCACGCCTTTTTTCCTCTAGGATTGAACCACCGAGTGCGTACACATAAGTTGTGTAACCATTACACTGCAAGCGGAATGGACTCACAACAGATTCCGTTTAAATACCATTAAATTTTCAAAGCAAAATGATACATTTTATGAAAACTTTTTAGAGCTCAATAACGTTATTGAACGTTATCAACACGTTTAAATGAAGTCCAAATATTTACAAGCAGTGAAAGCCGGGCTTTATTATTCCATACAATACTACAGCAATAAATAAAAAGAAATATCAATTAGTTTGTAAAACTGTTACTAGCTCGTATATAACGATAATGAGATACACCATCGAGCTAAACATCCTTTCTTCTCCGTAATAAACATTTTGCGATTAGATTGGTATTGGTAGCTCAACTAAACATAATTGCACACGCTTGAGTTGCTATTAGGTGAACATTAAGGAAGCTGTCATTCAAGAATGAGACAGGACCATAAATGTTTCTTGTTAAGTTGAGGCGTTACGGACTTAGGATGGTTTTCACATGCGTTCATGCAAAAAAGGAGTAAACTATATAAATGTAGTAAAACTGCCACTCAAGAATGCGGTCATCCTATAAAGGTTCAACAGTAGTATGTTTGTACCATATAAGTACTTATCGATAATTCGATGTAATAAAAAAAATCAGCCTCCGTGGCGTGGCGGTAGTGCATGCGACTGGTACGCACGGGGTGCGGGTTCGATCCCCGCTCAGTGCAAAAAGTTGTATGCATGAATATGGCTGTTTACACTGGTCTGGTCGTGCCTCGGACAGCACGTTAAGCCGTCGGTCCCGGTTGCCATAAAAACATCTATGGCAGTCGTTACGGTTAGTTGGAGCCCTCAAAAGTCCAACCAGTGTAACTTGGAACTTCGATATCGCCATTGGTCATTGCAACATTGGTTGTGGAGGTCATATGACAGTCGCTTAACGGAAATTATCAAAGTTCAGCCGCATCACAGTTAAACTGGAAAGCCGATCCCAACTAAGTTGGGAAAAGGTTCAGAGAATGATGAAAATATTTTCACTTTTCCATTAACGTCCTAAACCGCGAACTGTAGAGTAGGTAAGTATTTACAGAAATATCTAAATGCGGAGTTTGAATATGTCAAACAGTTGCGTGAGTCGCTCCTCAGTCATGGTTGGAGACAAACAAAGGTCTCTAAAACAGACTTTATTAATATCATTTTATTGGTCAAAACACACAAGTACTGGCATTCATCAAAGGGCACATAGCTAAGGTTCAGGCGTATAATGAAAAAATACTAAGTCTCAATGAAATCTGTTGTTTAAGTAGTGTAACAAAGGACGTATCTTTACTTGAGATTTGATGAACCCATAATGAAAATTACAGGTATTTATGATGTAAAATATCCTACCAATTTTATTGGGGATACAAACGAGGTTCTAGCGCAGACATTCTTTTCGGAGTTGGGAAATTTGAAATTTAATTTAAATATGGTGCCTATTTCTATCAAATTTTTATTTTATTACCCAGCCCAATTAATTTAATGAAATTTTGAACCGTCAAATATGCTGTCTACACAGTGTTTGGAAGGCAGAATATGAACATATTTAGGATAAAAAAGTTATGATTTGGTATTTTTTGTTATCATTTTTTCGTCGTATATCTCGTTTTTCATAATTTATTTATATATATACATTGTGCTAGTACAGATAAAGCTAGTTTTTAATAACACAGACGGCTTCTGTGATGTGGCGATAGTGAACGCGACGGCTGCGATTGTTTTGATTCCCGCTCAGTGCAAATATTTATATACACGAATAGGTATGTCTATTTGCATTGACCTGCCTGTTTCTATGTGTAGGTATAAAGTGTATCATCTGACAAAAGTATCTAAGTATGTATATTCTCATTTTAGAACACATAATGCACTTATGAACCCTATGCTTACCGTGAATTTAGTTGGCGTATTAGATAATTTATTATTATACGTATTCATCGTCGTCAGTCGTATATTCAGGCCTGTACCTGTATCCTTAGCACGAAATACTATCGAATTTTAATGTAAAGGTAACGACAGAACGGAGCATTGCGATTGGCGGGCTACACACGCCCACAGGTTCACAACAGGCAGACTGTCAATCACAATGCTCCGTTCTCTCGAAACCTTTACATTATAAATTCGATAGGAGTTCTTGCTAATGCTACTGAATATACGACTGATATAGACTGATATAGATGAATATAAATGACGAATCATGTTACAGGAATAAGCACAAGTTGAACCCAAAACGTGCTCAAAATACGCTCAATACGCGCAGTTCACGTTTTCTGACTGTCTTTTGATGATAGCACTAGGTGCACTGTGGTGGACGAACTCAAATCTACCTCCTCGTTTCTCTAGTGACTTAGGTCCAAGATCTGTGCCGATAGGTTTGTTTAAAGTTAGGCTATAAAAAGTGTGGCTCTGGCAATTATTGTCAGTTACTATGAATGTTAACTAAAGTCTTGGCAACTAGGAAGAGAAAGTTTTTTGGAATTATTGGAACACGGGGAATTAAAGTGATGTCCCTTGTCAGTTCTGTTTACTTAGTGATCATTAAAATGTTAAATATTTCTCCTCAAATCAATACTGTGCAGTGTATTTGCATAACGTAGATAGAAAAATATTCTTGTTTACTTCTACTATGGCACTACGCACATTCAAAATAACAGAACAAGTAATTTAACAGAACTAACTTGTATTACAGGTTCTAGAATACGGATAACATAAATACTTAGATAACATGACATAACATAAACTCACGCCTATATCCCCGAAGGGGTAGGTAGAGGTGCTAGCACCCACATTTCACCTGTTTATGTTTAGGTCCCAATGTAATAGGTGGCGAGCCTATTGCCATTAACCGGGTACTTATAAACCTGCGATAAGTACACACATAACTTCGAAAAGCATCGAAAAGTCATAGGTGTGTGCCAAGGTAAAACCTGGCATCAAACCCGAGACCTCGTCTCAGCAGTCCATTGCCCATACTACAAGGCTACATCAGCTTTAAAGATATATATATATTTGCATTTCTTTTGTACACCTTTGTTTAATTTGTAAAACATTACAATGTAATTTGGTGACTGGAAAAGTTTTATTGCTTGGCCCTTTTTTACCATGCTTTACCTGTTGCATTGGAAACGTACATTAAATGTAAATGTAAACTCTGAATATATATTGTAAAATACTGTGGCATGACGCGAGCGACGACGCCATGAGTCAGTTATTTCGTGTGTGACACTATAGTCTCGTTATTTTGTTGCAATTTGTTGACTTTATTGAATTCAATATTCAAAATTCAAATTTATTTATTTAAACAAGTTTCTGCCATATGCAGAATACGCAGAAATTTAAACGCTACATGAAAACCGAACACACTTGGTCTTGGTGTCATCACATATAGTGCATATCTTCGGAAATGGATATGGATAATTTGCAACAATCTTTGCCTAATTCTGTTGAATTTTCTATTCGATTCTTAGCCAGAACACGAAATAGTCAAACTTTGATATTTTCCATTAAACTACTGAAACCTGACCTTCACAACCACAACAGTTGTCACCTCCTTAAATATCTAACTGTCCTTGACGTTCGTATAGCAACCGGTATCGACGGCTTCACATGCTCTCCGAGCCAAGGATTTTACGACCAGCGATACGGTACATAGTAGACGATGTTTTCAAATTAATTTTCTCATTTTGAATATTTTATCAATATCCGATCCATTACTGTACCTACTCGCTGAAGATCTGCAATGTCATATATTCCGTTTGTTATTTACCACTCTTGACGATAGCGAGTGATTATATAAATTAGTGAAGATGCTAAGTAGTTTTAAAGTTTTAATGAAATAATGTAGCCATTTCGGTTCATCGCTGAATTTTAATTCGCATGTTACAGTGTACAGCACTTGTTAGTGTACAGTGCTGTGTATATTATCATTCTAAACATAAGGTTATAAATCATGAGATGTTCCAAAAAGCAAGTTCTCCGATACCAGCGAGATACAAAAAAGGAAAATGAATAATTCAATTTCTCGCTGTTTCGTTTTAAAAGCACGCGGGTGGGTATATTTGCGAATTTACATTTTATTCTCAATCAAAAGCATTGTGATTCTTTTTTTTTTTGTTTATTCGGATCTTAATTAGGATGTTTACTTTCCGTCGAACGTTAATATTCGAATAAAATATTTTTGGACTTATTTATGAATACATTTTTTTCTAATTTCTTATTTTCTAGTTCTATCATTAAAGTATTTCTTCTTCTTCTTCGTTTCAATACAATAAAATAAAAGTTAGATGCGCCCAGCCCAAAACTTGGCGACACCAACTGCACCTTCTGTTACTTCATTCAGGTCAGCGACCGTGCAGGTGTGAGGGTAAAGCGGGTACGACAGGAGGTGGTCCATCGACTGCAGTGGTGCTCCACATTCACAGCCAACACTCCCCGCATTTAGGTAACTCCATTTTACCAGGTTCGCTTTACAGTAGCCGACCTGAGACCTCAACCTATTTAGGGACTTCCAGGTGGACCATTTCAGTTTATGCCCGAGCGATAGACTCTCAGCGGGCTGGATGTTGTCTAGAGGGGGTGCATTTTCCGCGAGCCACCTCTGGCGCCGAACGCTATCAGTTTCGCCCACCACAGCTGCAGTACACCGCACAAAGCTTTTTCCGCTTTTAAGGCGGGAGCTGGGTATGGTGTGTTGGAAGAGTGGATGCCGTGCGTCTATCTCCTGTTTTTTCTTCTCAACCTCACACGCAACATGCCGTCGCACGCTTGGTGGAGCAATACCGGCGAGTGGGTAAAGTCTGTTCAGGGGAGTTGGCTTAAGGCAGCCCGTTATAATACGGCATGTGTCATTCAAGGCAGTATCAACTTCCTTCGCGTGCGCGGAGCGGTGCCACACTGGGCACGCGAACTCGCCCGCTGAGAAGGAAAGTGCAAGGCCAGTTGTACGGACAACATGTGGGGTTGCCCCCAGGACGTGGATGTTAATCTTTGCACCAAGTTATTTCTACTCGCCACTTTTTGTTTGGTGTTGAGGCAATGGGCTTTAAAAGTACGGTCGAGAGTAACGCCGATTAAAGTACTTAAGTGGGTCGATAGCTTCAGTTGCGTGGCGGTAGTGAAAACGATTGCTAAGCAGGAGGCGCGGGTTCGATTCCGCTCAGTGCAAACATTTATGCATGAATTTGGCTATTTGGTTGATGTGGTCAGTTACTCACTACTACTAGTCAGAGAGCACGTCATTTCGTCTGTCCCGGTTGGCATACGAGCATCTATCAGTCGTTACGGGTAGTTGGGGCCCAAAAAATCCGATAACATGACGTCTAACTGCAGTTCTTCGATATCGTCTATGGCCAAAGGTTGTGGAGGTCAGATGGCAGTCGCTTCACGGAAAATATTCGTGCTATTTTGGATGGTTTCGGATTGGAGAAATATAATGTTATTTTAGTATGTTATAAGAATGAAATGTTTAACAGTTAAAAACCCCTCGATATAAAAATTACTTAAGTACCTCGTAAAAGTAAAAAATCTATAGTTTATAAATTTATATCCTTTCATTTGATACCCATAGTGATAAACCTAAATTATGCGATCCGCATATATAAATACGTTAAACTTATAACACCCCTTCGTTTTTACGTCGGGGGTTAATTTATGTACTTACCTAATTCATCGTTATCGCTAAGAATATAAGTAGCTTTTGCATTAAAATAGAAGAAAATTTAGTTCTAAAGTTACATGTTACAGTTTCTTCTTGTACCTACTCCGGTGTCGTCTCATTAGATACAGACACAGTTGCTACTTCCAGTAAAGAGTTACTAAACACAAACAAACTAGATCTTGGAATTTCGTTCGCTTACCTACGACTACCAACTTGAATTTGCATTAACTTTTTAATTAGATGATATCCGCAGGGCTATCTATACCTATGCCAGGGCCCTGGGCACACAATAATTTGGGGGCCTTTTTGGAAAGTTCAGTCGATTACAGGAGGGATTCATTTATGAATATCTCTCTAGAATATATCTCTCAATCAAATTCAATTCATTTACACCTATTCACACACACGCTTTTATGTTGGGAGACCTCATTGCAAACTTTATTTTTCAAAGAGACTCCATGCATAGCTAGAGTTTTAATTTGTGAACTAATCCAAGTTTTGACACCGCAGGACATAACTAGCAAGACGCGGGATACAAGGGACAGGAGAGAACCCGACGTAATTTACCAAATGCTACTCTATCTAGCTGAGTTCTTTTGGCAAGTACCATTTACGTTACCTGTATTGTAAAAGCAGCATTGGACACCTATACAATAACATTAGGTATTTATCAAAGGAGTTACACTGTAATCGGTAAATGGATCCCTTATTTATATTGTCTTAATTGGTGTGAAACCTTTCGTACTACAAACACTTCCAACTGTAAATAACAGTTTATCGATCGAAATACTTCGGTCACCTTCTAATAAATTATTACAATCCTAATTGGTGCATACACGTTAGACATGAATTAAATATATATGAATGATGCAACACAGCTAGAGCGCGGACACAGTGATAATTATAGTTGTCGCAACTAGGTAAGTCTGCCTTTTTTTCATACGTACGGACAATATCCCTACATATATCCCCACGGACGGTATAAAGTTGGTGGAGGTGATTATGTCGGACTCGAACAGACCACAACGCACGAGGCCTATGGGTCTTTGATTACCGTAGGTAAGATTATACTAGACATATCTCTTGCAGCCCCGCAGACCCGGCGACATCTCCTTGAATTATGGGGAGGCGCACTTCTCTAGCCAGTCCCCCCATAATGCCCTGCCCCTGCTCGAGCTTACCCAAGTCGTCGGCCCGGACCTCATCAGGCTCGAGCTCGGGTCTCCACTCCCGCGCCTCCTTTCGATACCGATATTCTGCTCGTGTCTGGCCTTCAGGGTCTCCGCCCATATTGGGCACTCATATAGGGCCATGGATCGCACGATTCCCGCGTAGAGTCTCCTGCAAGAGTCATCCGGCCCCCTCATGTTGGACATCAGCCGCGCCAGAGCGTTAGCTGTCCCCTTCAAGTAGGGGGCCAGCCTTCGGAGATGTTGCCCGAAATCCCACCGGTCGTCTAACACGAGCCCAAGTATTTCATCTGGGGCTTGATGCCGATGCGAATGTCTCCCACTGTGAAGCTGGATCCTTCTGGTAGCTAGTGCCATGAAAGTAGATGGCCTCGGTTTTATCTGGAGTCACCTCGAGACCGAACCATCGCGTTCGTAGCCTTCAAGGCCGTTTCGCGATGTATAGCACCGCACGCCGTCACTGATATGTCATCTGCATAACACGGTGACGGTGGCAGCTGAACGCGAAGCGTCCAGTCGTATCCGATGTTCCACAGGAGCGCCCCAAGACCGATTCTGCAGAACACCGCACGACATCTCTCGCCAACTGAACTAAATCAGCTGTAATTCGTACCGCAACCGTTCTCTGCAAGGCGCGCAGAAAAATCAGACGCGCGGCCGAGGCGCGGCACGGAGCCAACACGGTGTACCGTGACACATCCTTAGCGAGTAAAACTAGCAATAGAAGCGAAATGGCGAGCAATGGAAAGCGAGTGCTATAGTTTTAGTCGCTAAGCTTTAAGAGAGTGTGCGAGTACGACGGGCGATTACTCACGCCACTCGCTCGCTATAGAAAAATGACTGCCAATTGGCCTTCTGACCGCCAAGCGTGCATCGTTGAACTAAATTTAATTATTTATAGGACGTGGAACAAGTTCCCACTGAAAATGTAATGGAACAGTTAGCGATCAATTTATAGGTATACTAATCACAAAATAAAAGGCCCGTTTTGGCATTTGCCTTCATGACGTAACTAGTGATGTAACAAAACGACTCGGTACTCGATACTCATGATGAATCGAATCCAGTTTGCATGGAGATTTTATCGATTTGAATATGTATGTAAAGTACATTGTATTAAAGTTTTGATTAGAAAAATTAGCTGAATCTTTGATATCATATTTATTCTAAAATGATGCAATATTATGAAAGGTCAATTTGCTTTTATTTAATATTTTTGTTACAATAACATTCACTCAATCACAAAAACAACAAGAACATCAAGAACAACAAGAATCTGGTGGTAGAAATTTGATGGCATGAATTTTTCCAAAATTTCGTCCGGGAGGGATACACCATGCACATATGCAGGCAACGCCTCATAGTAATCCAACCTCGTTTGTATTGCGTTCAGGGGTCACCAAGTGCATAGCTGGGCAGAGGTGGTGGTAGTTGCAGCACAAATGGGACCAGTGGGGACGGCGCGATGCGACAAACAAGGAGACCCGTAGAAACGGTGGTGCTTTGGCTGTATAAGTCAAATCTATGTGTGCCCTTACCGGAGCCTCGGCAGTATTCGAATTCGAATATCTAAGTCAGAAATAATCCAAAAACATAGCCAAGTCAGGAAATATTATCAACAAAACAAACATAACGGGCGCACAGTCAACTTCACAAGATGGCGAACACACGCGTATGCCTCTGGTCAGAGACAAGTCATTCTATAGAAATCTATGCGGCCATTATTTACTGCTTTAAGTTCCAAGCTCATAATTTTGAGTAAAAGATAACTACACAGTGCAGTTTAATAATTAATTTTGGTCTAAACACTGGTTTAAATAAATAAAAATCAGGCTTGAAAATCATATCTTACTCGATATCTTTCTCCTTAACTAATTATTAATAGTCTGTGGACAACGTAATAAAAATCGTTATGGACAGCCCTAAGCTGAGTGGGCGGTACCTGTGAATGAAAAATGTAATTACCTTTATAACATTTCCATTGGTAAAAAATTGAGAACTTCATGGGCGCGAACTGTCAAAACGGGCCTTTTATTTTGTGACAACTATAGGTATATGCATCTCTTTTGTTTATATGGAATGTTAGATCTATTGTACGTTTCTTGAACGGGAAAATAACCGATACGTACTTTTTTTTCCGCCAGTGGTGGGATAAGTTAAAAAGACTTAGTTATGTCAGTTAGCGCAGAAAATAACATTTAAAAAATCAAATTGAGTATCGAAATCCATCATCGGGTTTACCTTCAAACGCCCACGTTTAACAGAACGCTGAAGCTGGTAATGGAAAAGGATGATAACTATATTGCATTTGAATATTGAAATATTATATGGAAGTTATTTTTACGTTTATACACACGGACTAAGAGTTTTCATTAATTTCTATAACATATAACAATATTTAGTTGTTGTTAATTTAAGTTGTTATTTTTCATAGAGTGATTCAATATAGTAAGGATCCTGTATAACACATTCATAGCATTGTCCTTACACTTACTTACTTACAGAATACATTTATAAAATAACTTGTATATTTAAACGTAAATAAATGCCTTGACTCAAAATTGTGACTGAATTATATTATTATTGTTGTAATATAAAAAAAAAGTTTTGTTAATGTAATTAATTAGAATTTAATAATGATTGACAATCTTTCTATTGGTGTAAACTGCCTGTGAATCGCGTTTAAAGGGTATCGCGGGCCTAGCATCGGTACAACTTAGCAAATAATTGAGTATGTTGTCTGTTTAGATGCTGGCGACACAGAGTTATAGTATCTACCACTGAGCTGCAACTTATAAAAGTCGAAGGATACTGATGTGAAAGAAATGTACAATAGGAAATTGAATGGCAGGTTAGAAAATAATCGGAGAGCCAATAATGCATATTCCAAAACAAAGCACACCTCTTCCGTTAAAAATAGAGATTACTTTGCTATAGATAAAAATATACGATGTTTCATTCCTTGAATCGAACAAGTTTGAATATTTCAAAAAGAATTCAGTCTTTATCAGTATCTAAGAAAGCTATTTAAAACTTTGAGCGCTCACAAAAAGACTTATATAGCCGAATTTGTGCACTTGTGTGTAAATACGCATAAGAATGACAAACGTACTTTTCCTACTTCACACTACCACTTGTTTATTATTTTCCGAAGATGAAACTGTGAAATTGATAAGGGTACTATTTCTGTACTTGCAGTGCCATGTGCAGTAAGTCTCAATCATAGGATCAATCATATTGTGAGCTCGGAAAAGTATATCGTATCACACCGTTAATTATGTGATGATTAAATACTGAAGCTGAAGGGACCGGTAGATGGACGACAAGTCCGCTGGGCACCCTACTTTTCAGTCAGGGGATGACCAGTGCCTTCGTTCTCCACAATTACAGAATTACTAGCCACTTGTAAAACAAATGATAGAACAGGAGACGAATGGGCACGAGGAGTAGTCGAATGGTCACAAGTTCCAAACTTTAGGAGACAAAGCGGGCTCGCGGCCAATGTGCTGTATGAAATTTCATTTCTGTTAACTAAACCTTACGTTGTTTTAAGTCAAGCACTGTGGCACAAATTATACAAGATTTCACATTTTCGATTAAATTTCAATTTACATACTTATTATTAAAGTCATAACTAATTCCAGGAAACGGTAGGTAGGAATTCAATGTTGCGAAAATGGCAATATCAATCGAGCCAATTCTTGTTTAGATTTAAGCTGCCCCGAGAAATGGCAGCTCTGTGCGATATAGCTACACTAAAGTGGGTACATACATACATATATATAAACTCACGCCTATATCCCCGAAGGGGTAGGTAGAGGTGCTAGCACCCACATTTCGCCAGTTAATGTTAAGGTTCCAATGTAATAGGTGGCGAGCCTATTGCCATTAACCGAGCACTTATAACCCTGCGATAAATACACACATAACTTCGAAAAACATCGAAAATATATTTAAATATTCTAGGATTTAACATAGATATATTCCCATAGATTACCTACGGCGTCCCTCGCATGAGAAACTAATTTTCAATCGGTTCAATACTTTCAAAGCTGTGCCTTATAAACATTTATGGTATCATTATCATTGTATGATTTTAGATTGACATGGTCATTTACATAATTATTCACTGTTAAATCGATCGGGATATTTACCATATTTGTTATTTCTTCGCGTAACTTATATATTATATATTAAGTAAATTAACAAACATGGTAAATATCCCGATCGATTTAACAGTGAATTATTATCATTATAACTGTGTAGGTATAATATACTAACTGTAAAATTATAACAAAAAAATAACCGCTAGGAAAATTAATGAAACTACTCTGTCTTCAGTATACTCGTAGATACTATGGTTACAATAGAGTACATTAGAGTAATACTAAACATCAAGTAGTTCCTGTCAAGGAGGCCCAAGACGATTTGTAAAGGTAAAAATGTAAAAGGCTCAAAGAAACATAGGTACTTACAAAGTTATGTATTGGGATGGCATAAGCCTGTCAGAAATATACAGGGCTTATAATATAACTTTGTAACAATTTAAGTTCGCCAGCTTTATTCTACATGGATTTTATAAAACGAAAGTAACATTTATTCCTTTTCTGGGAAAACAATTTTAATGGCGATCCACAATCCGATGTTTTAATGGTGAATAACTGGCATTGTTGTTTTTATATACATCTGTGCTTTTTATGCTTTGTGTTAACTTTATTTAACAATCTGAATTGCATATAATTTATATAACGTTTCAGGAAAATGGAAGGTTAAAAATGACGTCAGACCATAAAGTTATTATTAATAGCGTAAATAGAACACCAGTCCCCTCATTATCTAGCGGCGGTAAGACCCATCATGGGGGACTGGTTAGAGAGGCCACACGGTGGCCTCTCGTACCGGATGACGCAGGTGATCACCGGTGCTTCGGGCATTACCTGCGTTGGATCTGGAAGGAGCCAACGTCCGAAGTACTCGGGGCTGCACACGCTGACCGAGTGTCCGTCGTGGGAGACGCCTAGGCGGGTCCTAGTGGCAGCCCTAGGAATGGTAACTGTCTCGCTTGCCGCCTTGCTCACAGTGATGGTACGATGCGGGCTGCCGCTGCCTACTTCTGCGAGCCAGTAATGATGGAGAAGAATGCCCCGGAGCTGGTCTGAAGAAGGCTAGAATGACCTCCGTCCTCTATGAGTGATCTGGGGGTGACGGGTGGTGCTGACTCTCACCCTAGCAGAAGCAGGCTTCGACGGCAGTGCAAAGTGCATCTTCCCACATCCGTGGGCTAGATGGGGACACAATGGTTCACATCATTAGGGTAAGGGAGACATCTTAAAAGAGATGTCTGGGGTCTGCTGGGGTGCGAGAGATGCATATAAGGTCACCTCCCGCAATCAAAAATCCATAGACGGCGTGCGTTTTGGTCGGTTCGAGTCCGACATAATTACCTCCAATCTGGTGGCTGGGGATATTGCGCACGATAAAAAAGTCCCCTCATTATCGCTTTATCGAATTTCAAATTTTGAATGTATTAAATATGCACTTTTCACTCGTATGGCAGCCGGCTAGGTTGATAAAAAATGTTTCACAGTTCACATACTCTTTCACTTTCTCACACCTAGGTTGTACATCCCTCTTAGTATTAAACGGGCATTGACCACAGCCGGTGTAACCTGATCGAAACATCAGGTAAAGCTAAAGATATGTATGTACCTACCTACACCATGATCGCATTAATTCCTGTTATAATTATTATATATAATTGAACGCCAAAGTTAGAAATGAAAATTATCTGCATACTCAGACTCACAACAAACATTATTATAATATATTCCTCATACAATGACATTAATTTGATTTAACGTAGATAGGACATAACGGTACCGGAACCCCTGTGCGAATCGAGCTATTCAACTGGGGAAGTGCCTCCGTCCCACAGGTACCGCTGCTAAAAAATAACCTTGAGTAGTGTTGTGGTAGTGTTTCTGGCGAGTGAGTAGGGTAGCCAAAACTCACTGAAGGTTTTGTGTTATCAGTGGAGAGACCAAGAAACTTTGCTTGATCTTCTGCACTAGTACAGACACTCTCTTAACCTTCACCCTTCACCCTCCCTCTTCACCCTTCTCCCCTCTACATGGTCGGCATCACGAGTTTGACGCCTCTGGTGTTGCAAAGTCAGTATGCCACGGTCACCACATTTCATCAGATGGGCTGAATTGAACATTGCGTGAGACCACTTATCACAGACAAAAAACGATGAATTGCTACAATCGAAACATCAATAAATAGATAGACCATGAATTTACTAATACTAGTTCGGGACAAAAAAAAACAAAAAGTCGAATAATAGGTACTTCAAATAATTCAGGCAAGTCAAGTTTTTTTTACCAATGTGCCATTTGGGATTCTAATCAATATTCCAATTATTCCAGTTAATGCAACCACTGCTAAACTGATTAGGTACGCGAGGCAAAGGCTTTTGAAACAGATGTGTAATCGTATAAATATGTAAAACAAATTAAATTTATCAATTATTATGAAATAGTATTTACACGTAGTTCGTAGAATAACCAAGCTGAAGTGGCAGTGTACTAGCCACATCTGCCGAAGGACAGATGGCCGCTGTAGCAAACGAGTCTTTAAATGGAGACTGCGAGAAGGAATACGAAAGATGGGACGCCTCTTAGCCAGATGGACTGTCGACCTAAAAAAGGGGGCTGGAACAGACTGGAGGACCAGGAGCAGTGATGCAGATTAAGAGAGCAGTGATGAAATGGTACCCAAACTTTAACAAAAACATTAATATATAATTATAACGAGTATAACTTTAAGCTAAAAAAATATTTACCCTGAAGTAAAGGAACATTTTAAATGAAAAAAGTAAAAGATCTACTCTATTATATGTTATATTGCGAACCATCGGATTACAAACATCTACTTTCCTCTTTGAAACGTTGAATGAAAAATGTGATTTTACCATACAGACTGAACAGTTGCATCATATCTGCTTGAAAATGCGAAAGCTTAAAGCTCAAAGCAATCTGATCAAACACTAATCTCGCAACGTCCTTCCTTCCATTGGATTCCAAAGCCCGTATTATAGAATAGTACTCAGTTCTGAATCTGGATTTATCGGAGAACAGTGGTACATAGACAATCTGTCAAATCCGTCTATACCACTGTCCTCAGATTTGATTGATTGAATTAATGAATTGCATAACCATGTGGATCTTACATTCAATTTAGTTATATACAGAGTAAATAACAAGTGTATGAATTAATATTACCTGTTTAACTACACAGCTCAGTTTACAATAGATCATTATGGGACAAGTGTGTAATATTGGTCGCCGCCGCGAGGTGAGTGACGGTCTTAAGATAGCCGAGGACTGTAATCACCAAGACACACAACATGTATCATACGACATTCTTCAATAAACTTGTGAAGATAATACTAAAATAACTAAGTATAATTTCAACAGTGTAAACGAGCTGTGAACTTGTTTTCGCAATAGCGGGAAAAAAATTGTTATTCTATGCGCGCGTATCTAACAATGACGATCGGCAATAGTGTAAAAGAGGGAGGCTTTTTATTTTGGTTTATCGCAGATAGCGTTTAGCCACGTACAATATCCAATAAAAACAGAAAAAAAACAAAAGTAATGGTTCAATGTGAAGTTTTGTTTATTAAACACGCCCCAGTTCAAATTATGAATTTACATATGAAGTTGCATTATAAGAGATAGTCATGGCATATTAATTTATTTTGTATTGAATTTTAACCTGGTGTGACCACGAGTCCGGGGTCTCTTTTTAGGTACAAAGCTACTCAATCGATAATTGAAAACTCAGTCATTTGTGCCTAATTGCAGTGAAGTTATAGAGTGTGTTAAAATATTATTACGATGCCTCAGGCATAAATAAATAGGTATATTTTTCATATTACCTACTATAAAATATTATTCATTCATTAGCCTCTATGGCTGTTAGCCTCAAGGCTCTAGAGTCTAGACAGTTTTCTATTTTGTGTAGATAATTATATTTTTATGATAAAAGTTAGTTTTTTACATCAACTTGTTAAAACAATGATTCAATACAAAATAATTCTACATAAATATTCCTATACTTTCCTATTCCTTTAATCTAAATTTATAATGACATTATTCAAAAAACTACTTAATATTTATTTATTAATTTTCCAAATAAAAGTTTCACGAAAATGTTACCAGCTTTTTTTTATACCACTTAGGTGGCAGACAAGCACACGGCCCGCCTGATGGGAAGCGGTCACTGTGGCCTATGGATGTTGGCAACACCAGAGGCGTCACACACGTGCTGCCTACCCTGTAGAAACCTTCTAATGCCCTTCTTGAAGTGCGGTTTGTCGATAATATCAATAGTGTATTAGTAGCTTAAATGGCAAATAAACTGTTCGATTTTACTTAAACACGCCTTTAGGCAGAGGTGAATTAACACCCACATTTCACCCATTATTGTATCCGGTCTCACGAAATAAAAGGCGGGGCCTACTACCGTATTCGGGAGCCTATTGTTGACCAAGTTATGCATCTGAAGCTGAGTCATTTGTTTTCCCCAACGACAGATACCCCTGCCGAAGTCAGTGAGGGTGGTTATTTCGGGCTCGAACCGACTAAGACGGTTGGTGACGGAAAAAAGACGGCGATCTTGGGCCATCAGATACCGAGTGTGCCTTTGGCACGCCCCAGCTGATCCAGACCAGTAAAGGCCCTCTCGGGTGTGGGACCACGGTGTTCACATCTTTCCCCAGATAGTGAGGAACGTGCTTCGCGCTGCTGCCGCGGCCTCCTCCTGCTAAAATGACAGACGTAGCCTGCCCGAGTAATATAGTCTAGTAATATAATCTGCCTGAGTCGCCTCCGCTTGTCGCGTGCTGTGCGGGCACGGAGTCTCCTACGGACCCACTCCGTCGTCTCCTTCTCGATTATTACTTGCTTGCAGAAAGAGGCAGCAGCAGCCTACACGCTTGCGAATCTCACCATCGCCATGAGCAAGGCGGTGAGCTAGAGAACTCCCACCCCTAAGGCCGCCACGATGACCCACATTGCCCTTTCCCACGTCGGGCATTCGGTGATCGTGTGCAACCCTGAGTCCTCACTCGCATCACAATGATGGCATACGGGCACTGCGTTAGTCGGAACACGTGGCCCCCATTAAAACTCTCTAACCAGTGCTCCATGATGGATTTGAGTCTGAGTCTGGACTCTATTTTTCTGTCTGCTGTTAAACAATGTTGACCCAAATTGTACTCTGTCGGGCATTCATATAATTATTTTGTTTTTAAACGTTTTGTCTGCTTGTTGGAGGGTTCCATTTAGTAATTAATATTTTACCTCTTTGTAGATTGATTGATCTGTATTTTCGGCACCCAACTTCAGTACAGATGATAATATAATTTTAATAAATAAAACCGTTTCACTTATAACATTGTTCATTTTGTACAATATATAAATATCACAAAATGAAAATATGGCAACAATGGATTCGACCCAAGGCTTGCACTTGTCACAGAAGTTCTCTAACTAAATCACGATGGTTATCATTTGCTCCTGAAGCGGGAGTCACCATCCAAGGTGGCGACCAATTTCTGAGATCACACACATGTAAAAGACTAGACACGTAAATATTCTTACTAGTAACTTCATATTGTTCTACCAAGATCTTTGTGACTTAACCTGGTGTCATCTGCTAGCAACCTGATACACCTGTGTTGTGTAGTGGACGAAGCAAGCGGAGACTTTCCTCTCGGTAGTTGCGGTAAATTCATATACATCACCAAATTATGGAGGAACAAAAGGAACAGAAGAGCGGAGGCAGGTTTAAAAATGCATCTATTATCATATATTCAAAAGACGCATTAGTTCACTTACCATATTTATGATATTTGCCTGCTAAGATACGAATGGAACGGGTAGGATATTTTCATCTACGCGATACACCACTCAGAGCCATCTATTCTAATTGAGGATAAAACAGGGTCGGTGAGCATTCTTGCCGACTTTCGCGCAATTTTCTAAGAGTCGCATTTATATCAAAGATGACGCCTGTAGTCTCTTTTTATATAAAACCACTTTTTAGAATATAGATAGTATCTAGGTACATACATTCTAATGAAAATTGCATTTTTTATTTTATAAAGAAAGTTGTTTAATTTTTTGTTGCATTGGTTTTTCAATCGATATTGTCAGGCCAGTATGACCTTTGGTCTCCGTAGGTATCTATACATAAATATAAGTTTAAAAATAAGATTATTGATATTAACTGGTTACTCAAATAATACTGTACTCAAGTATCTAACAAACAAAACTGGTGAAATGTGGGTGCTAGCATCTCTGCCTACCCCTTCGGGGACATAGGCGTGCGTTTATGATATGTGATGTTGTCAAATAATACCTAAAATATAACAATAATACATATACCTACTGCCTGGGACTCGGTTCTTGTACGGGAATACATTCGTAAAAAATGTTATAGGTAACCCGATTACAGCGCCATCTAAAATGCGAACATTTATTAGCATCTTTGAAATGGGAATATCGTGTCAAACTTTCAGTTCAGAGCTCTTGAATCGAGCACAATCTAAGCAATAGGCATGGTAATTCATATTACCATGAAATAGGTAAGAGCTATATGAATAGACTATAAGTTTAGTATAATTGTTGGTGTTACTACTACTGTTTGATTTCGTGAAACCTGTTTTGATGACATTTAGTATAGAGATGGACCAAAGCTTGGGAAAGAATATAGCTATGTTCAGTCACCATAACCGACATCACAGCAGAACCGCTATACCTACCTACCAGATTTGCTATCCTCAAACGCATTTATGATAATTGCGTCGCATCCGAAATTCATTTAATTTCATAATTGCGTCGATACTGTTATCAAATCACGTACATACTCATAGATCACGTCGATACAACAATGCAGTCAGTCAAACAATGGATTTAATCGTATTAGTTGTGAATAATGTGGGCTTTAATTGGATTTCAGTAGAACTATGCGTGATGAGAGTTTAATTATCATTCAGTTCAAGTTCATTTATTATCTTTGCAATAACAGATACCAACCACCGATCACCGTCTTATCCCATTTAGAATACTGTAATCTTTTTATTGGATTTTTTGACGTGACAACGTCTTATAAATTGGCTTGCCGGGTGACACTTCAAGAAACTGCGTTACGCTCCGCTCACGTTATGCGCTCACAATGAGAGCGAGTGAGAGGCACGCGTCCCTTCCACTCGGGCATGGTTAGCCCGCCTAAGAGCGAGAGAGACAGACATACCACTCAAAGTCGTTGTCACGTAAAACTTTCGCCCGTATACCGACTTTACAGGCAACCAATTTTTTTTGTAACTGCCTTTGCATTGATTGCATTTTTCTTCCAAAAACCTTGTTATATCAACTTAAGTGATAAGTTATAATTAAGGTTAATTGATAAGAAATTATTAAGTTAATACACGGTGATTTTATAGTGGTTTTGGAAAAAGAATATCTTGTTTCACACACAGTTTCGGAAGCAAAATCGACTGGAAGTTTTAATTTTGAAAAGAAAAAAAAAATACTTTTTGTATGGCAATAATGTGCAGGTGAACAGAAAAATGTATAGGAAGAGTAAAAAAAAATTTTTTTTTCGCCAAATTAGGACTTCCTTACGATTTTACTATCGAAATTGTGGCCAAAATCTTTTTTTCCAAAACCACTATAAAATCAACCGGTATAACAAGGTTCTTAGGTTCTTAGGTTTTGGTTGTTTGGTTTAGTTTGCCTCTGGTGTTGCTAACGTCCATAGGCCACGGTGACCGCTTCCCATCAGGTGGGCCGTGTGCTTGTCTGCCACCTAAGACTAAAATTTAAGGTAAGCTATTTTTGCATGTATTTAGATTTACGTACCATTGTAATGGGTACTATTATAAAAATTCCCATCGACCCCGAGAGTGTAAAAAGATATTAAAGGTCAAAGGCATTTTTTATTTGGCATTTTTTGCATTTGTTTTTGCTACGGTGAGAGCTTATCGAAATGTTAAAGATTTTATACGTAGTAAAATTTACATAGAAGATTAACGTTTAGAAGTTGTCGCCAGTTGTGGCGTATTCAACAAAGTATGCACACACTTTCGCACTACCTATTTAATGTTTAAATAAATTATTACTTTTATT
This sequence comes from Pelosia muscerda, assembly GCA_963691645.1. Taxonomy (NCBI): domain Eukaryota; kingdom Metazoa; phylum Arthropoda; class Insecta; order Lepidoptera; family Erebidae; genus Pelosia; species Pelosia muscerda. The sequence continues at coordinate 11,203,133 of OY829098.1, read as the reverse complement.
ATTCTCTTTATTTGAGTTAAACACATAATATAAATACCTAACCTTTGATAGATGAATTATATGTCGTCGTTTAGTTCCGTCTAGGCCCGTCCATCCAAAGTAAAAATGCAACCCTACAGGAGGTGTTCCTATAGGGTTGCATTCCAGGAACCTTACAATATTTATTCATTCATCTGCCTGTCCGTCTGTAGTTATTTTTTTAAAACCTTTTTCTGGGGAAAGTGTAGAATTTATTCCACAAAGAAATGGAGTTTCTAGCAGTTTTAATCACTGTGTTTCCTTTCCTTATACCATTTGATGGCAGACAACTCGACAGGTTGAACTTGCGTGGGATGAAGTTTGTTTTAATACTATACAATCGTCACTTCGGCATGCTTTTATGATGTCAGTCAAATATCCACGCGTAATGAATACATTTTCTTTTTATTAATTGACCAATTCGCTCAGCGTGCTATGGAAAGAGCTAATGCTCAATAAGGGTAGAATGCGGAAAGAAGAAGTTTGGCTGAGAACTAAAGTTATAGACAACGAATAAACAAGCTAAAATGACAGTGGCTGGTCATATCTGTCGTAGGACCGATAACCATTCGGGTAGACAAGTCCTTGAGTGGAGACCACGAACCAGCACACGTACTGTAGGGTGTCCTGCGACAAGATGGAGCGACGATATACGCAGAGTAGCTGGCGGGGAATGGTGGAGGACGGCTAAAGACGGGGTTAACCCGGTTTGACGTGTCACGGGAGAGGCCTATGTTCAGCTGTGGATGTGATGATGAATTCATCTATACCTAAAATATAGCTGACAATGATCGTAATTACGCAGGAGGAGCGGGTTCAATCACCACTCAGTGCAAATATTTGTACACATGAATATGGCTATTTACACTGGTATGGTCGTGCCTCGGCGAGCACTTTACGGTAGTCATACAAATACCTATATTACGGGCAGTTGGAGCCCTAAAAAGTTCAACTACTGGCTTAGCTGCATTTATTCGATATCACCTATACCTGTAGGTTGTGGAGGTGAGATGGCAATCGCTTCACAGAAAATATCAGAGTTCACCCGCAATGCAGTTAGATTTGAATTTGGACAACTTCAGATTCGACCGGAATTAACGCACGTATGATGATGATGATGAATAACCATATATAGCGGATATGCTAATGGTTTTGAGTACTATGAGATCCTGTAAGTACATTGTATATGTGTCGTTATGCTAAAGACAATAAACCTATTCTGATGAAAGCTTCTCCCGTTCCGATAGTTTTACAGGCTCAGCCACATCTTAGACTACAAAACCGACCCCAGCCAAGGAAAAGGTTCAGAGAATAAAGATGAGTTTGTTTCAGTATTTAATAGAAATTATGTACAAAACAACTAATATTTCTTAGTCCCACACGAGGACCCGCAAAAGTTCAGTATTACAATCGCGCCATCAATATAACTATATACATAATTATGGTGTCAAAGTTAAATTGAATTTGTTTAATAGCTGAATTAACTTAAATTCAATTATTGCAAATGAAGAATGCTTAACACATCATCTACCAAACAACACCTGTCAAAGCTTCACACTACAGAAATGCGCATGTTACGCTGGTCAGCGGGTGTCACACTGCTGGACAAAGTCCGCAATGTCCACATCAGAGGAAGCTATAAAATTGCCCCGATTACAGACAAGGTTAAAGAACGACGCCTACGATGGTATGGACATGTGCTCCGCCGTCCTGAGGACCATATGGTACGAATAGCCCTAAACCTACCGACGACGAAGCGACGCCGCGGAAGGCCTCCCGCCACTTGGTTGATGACAGTGCAGGGGGACCTGAAGGAATCCGACATGCACGCCGAAGCAGCGAAGGATAGGGAGAGATGGAGAAGGCAGACAAGGAGAGCTGACCCCAGATAATGGGAAGAAGGCTAAGGAAAAGAAGAAGAATGCTTAACACGTTGCTAGGCCGCAATTGTTAGTTGGACATTAAAATACTAATGAACGAAGTCCGCGATAGTCGGAATGCGAACATAGGTTTTACAAATATATACCTAAAATGAAGTGTCTGGTCCGTTAAAATAACAGCTTTTCAGGGAATTCTTATGAATATACACATTATGCGTAGGAATTGTAATAAATAAACAATTTTTTACTTTTTTTGTTTCTCCTACTTACTATTCAAGTTAGTTAATCTGGGGTGGTGACTTCGACCGGTTTCGGCCATGGCGATAACTTCGACTCCTAGTCGGCTCGGCGCTGATGCGCTCGAAGACGGCTAACATAGCCGATTTTCGCGGTGAACTCTCGTGCACACTGATGGCACGTGAGAACACCACCTACATAATCGTACAGAATGACAGCGCGTGGGCGGACTTTCAGCTAATCGCGTTTAGCGTCGAGGTCTACCTTTCGCTGTTCCTCGAAATCGCTTACTCGTCTTTGCACCAGCCTGCGCCATTCTGGACGTTGTGCTGTCAAACTATGAAACGGATGGAGCTATTTCACGGAATTTTCTCTTGCGGATAGTTAATGTTCTTAGTCTCTAAGGAGTAAATTAGGATAAATTAATTTTAAACAAAATTACTGTTCCACATTAAAATTGTATAATAGTATACACGGCATATATGTTTAATTTTATATCCCTGCGGAATACTGACCCACTTCAGCTGATGCGATTGAACTGATTGACATGACGAAAATATCGACAAATTTACGAGCACCAGTAAACAACACACAAATTAAATGATTAGGAAAAATCGATCTAGTTTGGTATAAACATACACACAGTAAACATAAAGTATACTTAAATAAATAGGTAAAAATACATACTTTAATAATATAGAATACATAACATATACATATAATCACATACATAAATACATATACCTATATATGGAAAGATATTGTAAAGAGTTCTATTCTACCTATGGTTCGTTGTACAGTAGACGTACTCGGTTTGGAAGCGCATTCCAAAGGAGAATGGATTGTACAGAGAAAGAAGAGTGAACAAGACTTGAAGTGTGAGTGGGACAGTGAAGGAGAAGATTGTTAGAGGAGCGTAGATTTTTACGTGGTTTGCACCGAGTAAGTGGAGATGAGATTTTAAATAGGCTGAGACGTTAGGATAGTTTAATAGAGTGTAAATAAAGGTGACAGCTCGTAGACTGCGTCGCCGACGTTTAGGTAGCCGTCCCAGCTCTGAGCGACAAGCTGAAACGTGGTCGTACTTCCTAAGATTGTAGATGAATCGAATGCAATTGCAATTGAGAAGTCGATCAAGTTTATTGAGCAGATCTGCATTCGGGTCGAAATAGCATATATCATCATAGTCAAGGATAGGAAAAATTAAAGTCTGCATAAGCATTGCCTTAGTTTTAGGTGTAAGAAAGTTTTTAAACCGGTAAAGAGCCCTTAGTGTGCCAGTCACTCTCTGGCAGACGTTATTGACCTGAACCCGCCAACTCAAGGTTGAGTCTAGATGTAAGCCCAAGTTCTTAACATTAAGTCTATCTATTGTCTTTGATGAGGAAAGATTTTATCATCAAAGACAATAGATGGCATGACCACGTCCTTCAACCTTCTCATCATGTAACTACTGCCTATTATGATGCCCTGGCATTTATCCAGGTTGACGGCCAGTCCAAACCTGCCACACCAACTACGTATAAAGTCCAAGTCTGCGTTTACTCTATCGATGGCCTCTGAAATGTTATCCATAGGGGCTTGGCTATACAGCTGCAGATCATCAGCATACAGGTGATACGTACATTGAAGATCGGTTGTTATGAAGTTAATAAATATGTAGAACAGAAGAGGAGAGAGTATACCGCCTTGAGGGACTCTAGAGTCACGATTGCACCAGCTTGATGTCATCTCATCGGCACAAATCGACTGTTGGCGTCCCTGAAGATATAAAGAGAACTAATCTAGGTCATCGGATGAGATTTTAATTTGGGCAAGTATTGACAAAAGTATATCGTCGTTGACATAGTTAAATGCGTTAGAAAAATCTACTAAAACCATCACAGTGGCCTTAGTCTTCTCTATATTGTCCCTGATGACACCCGTTACTTTGAGGAGGCATAGGTAGTGCTATTTCCTGGCCGGAATCCTGATTGCGGAGGACTCAGTATGTTATTGCAAAGTATAAAATTAGACAACTGTCTATGCACACATGCCTCCAGCACTTTGGATAGAAAGGGTAGGATCGAGATCGGACGAAAGTGGCTTGGAAGGGAGGGATTAGGGATTTTGGAAAGCGGGCGGACAAATGCCTTCCGCCACAACGTGGGGAATTGACCAGAATCAAGAGAAAAATTAATTATATGTGTGATAGCCGGAAGAAGATGGTCCAGGATAGAAGTAATCATTCTCCGACTGATATTGTCGCAGCCCACTGCCTTGGACTTGATGGACAAGATTACATCCGACGTGACAGGAGAAAACTGAAAGGGCGTATAATTGGGAGTGGGCAGTCCGGCTATGAGGTCTACCGTTTGACGCTTGGTTAGACCGTCAATAGCGAAAGAGGTGGAGAAATGATGATTAATGGCATCTAATCTTTCTAGCTCAATTGTCTTGGGTAGCTCCAACTGCCTTGATTTACCAATTCCCATCGTCCCTAGAGATTTCCAAACATCAGCTGGTGATGAACAAGTTATGGTCGAAGATATGTTGGCGTATAGCGTTCCGTATTACCTGATTACACCGGTTCCTGGCAGTCTTGTAAAGTCCCCAATTAATATCCGAACGCACTTCTTTAAATTTCAGAAAAACCCTGTCTCTGCGTTTCATGGCAGTTCTGACCTCGTTTGTGAGTCATGGTGCCGGGGGATGCTTTATTTTCACACTTCTAACAGGGGCATGTATGTCGAAGAGGCTATTTACAGTTTTATTGAAAAACAGAACTTTAACGTCGATCGTGGTTGCCTCTCCCAAAGGCACCCAATTGATCTCAGTAGCATCAGTACATAATTTGTTGTCGTCCATGTGCCCAAAACAATGCATATGCAGCGCTTTAGGTTTGTGTTTGGGAGGTTTAAGTACATAAGAAACATAAATTAGATCGTGATGTGAAAAAGCCAGCGGTAAAAGCTGACCGTGAAAGCAAACAAGACTAGGAGAAGACGTAATAATTAAGTCTCAATGTTCAGACAAGAGATCAACCATATCTAGTACCTTAGTTTTACCTTAGTTTTCTGACGGTCAAATAGATGATGATGTCAACCTGATAATTCCTAAAAACAAACTAGAACTTTCTTTCTTATGAGCTCTTCCAATTAGTTCCACCCTCTACTTTGCTACAAAGGACAACACGTGCTTGGCTTAGTAGATGTAACATGCATGAGGTTCAGAATATTCCGTCAAGAACCAAGCTGTTGGGAATTCCTTACCAGCTGACAGTTTCCTTCTTCCTACAGTCGCGGATCATTTAAACACGGCGTGAAAAATCATCTGATGAGGCCGAGCATCACTATTGTTACACAGAACAGGTTTGCAAAAGTGACCCTCTTTCCTGAAACTTTGCCTTCAGTTACCATCAGACGAAGTAAAAAATGACGTGTCCTTGATAACAAATTTTACATTATCATGAACTGTTTATGATAAAGTAACGTAATAACATTTTAGTAAGTACTTAAGAACATAAAGTAAGAACATTTTACATGGTTATGATGTCATTTCTATGTGGTACGAGTACATTATCCCAATAAGATACCGTTAAGCACATCAATTAAACACAACTCCCTAGAACTGTTATGCCGACCATCTTTTAATTCTTTTAAGTGTCAATGTACAACGTTTTTCCCCATTATATTGGCCATTAGCTTAGCAGTGATCCATTAACTACAGTTCGATTCGTTGCAATGATATAAATAGACGAGGGTAGGTATTGGGTAGGTATTCTTGTGAGAATTGGCAGAATACAGTAGGAATTGGTTATTTTTAATGTTTATTTTTATTTTATTTTAAAATTATCCTACTACTGTAGAATTTAGTAAATTCCTACGTTTATACATTTTATAAAACCTTACTTCATTTATGAGGATCTTCGAATGTTTGTTACTCAGTCTGTTATAAACGATCGATCGGATTCTCACCAACCATTTTCAAATTACCCATTCCGTCACACCTTTCAACTCGATAACCAAATAAAACACGTTTGCGAGTTACACCAAACTTTTTACCCAATACAGTAGATAGCGAAAATTTATTCCAATTCAATAAATTTTCAAAGAAATATTAAAGTTTTAGCTTCAGATTTCATTGAAAAACTTGTCGAAGACGAAACAAAACGATTTGGTTGTTATTGTTGACTGGCTGTTACCACGGCTTCATCTGCGCTCACTCAAATACGGGTCTCAATAACATAAGTTATTTTTTATATTTTTTGTTTTACTTTTTGGACTTTGTTCGGTGCATATGCACTCGTTATTAGGTACCTATGTAAGTCAACCCTAAAATATGACCACACCTTTCTGCAACACGCTGTATATTACGAATACAAAAATTACCTTGACAGCTTCCTCAACATCGTCATCTCGGGAAGCCTTGGCTAAACTTTTCTTCATGAGTTGATACATCGTCTCTCGCCTAAGATAACCTTCACCCAGTAAGTCGTAACACTGCAATAAAGTACCTACATCAAGACATAAGGTTATACATTGTAGGCTGCCATAGATTGTGCTTTCATTATGTAAGGGTCTAATATTTAATCTTTGTTTGCTTTGAAATCTTACTTAATAATATAAAAATAAAAGTTTAGGACTTCGTTGAAATGTTTGCTACTTAATCACGCTCCAAGGGGTGAACGTATTATGCTGAAATTTGATTCAGGCATGGGCGTGTATTCCAAAAGTCCAAAAAGGCATACTCCTCTTCTCTCCGAGCTGTTTGACCTCCCAACCCTGTGAGTGTGAGTGCCCGTCAATCAATTCAAAAAGCATAAATATTTTTTTCCTGAACAGCACTAATAAAACATCAATATAAATAATATATTATAAGTTAGTGAGCCACCACTCCGGTTCGAAACGCGGCCCCGGCATGTGAAGACTCCGGCAAGAAACTCTCTTTTTCTTTCGTTTTATCTAGATACGGTTGCTATAGTTGCACTTGAGAGAACAACTCAGGCTTGTTTCAGCTCAGTCAGAATTGTATAGTAGCCTTTTTTGGCATAACTTTCTTTTTAATTACATTTTTAAACTTATTTATAGACAAATCTCTAATTTAATTAGAGAGCGTATAGGCTTATAGGTGTGGTTAGTTTGAGCTCATTGAACTGAGTGAAGCCCAAAAACAGCCACTGTAGACAAGCAGTCTATAATAAAGGAAATTGCCTGAGCAAACTTACAGTGAATGCGTATATAATACGCTCGTCTAGAGAACCTCGTAGATACAGCGAAAGTGCTTTTGCGAATGTAGCCATAGTGACGTACGGGGAAGTACCTCGGTCCAAGGCTACCATTACTCGCTCCATCATATATGCGTCTGTCATACCAAGGCCGTTGTGTAAAACGTCTCTGAAGTGACTTCTGTAAAATATAACAACTTCGAATTATATAGGAGAATATGTAACTCTTTACGTAATATCTACTTTTAAAAGAAACTAGCAACAGAGGGATTTTTAGTTATTATTGATCCTGTTTTGCTGACACATGCACTTCACGAGATAAATAAAACAAAAAAGCTATAGAATTCCTTAAAATAGTTTTACGCGTATTTCACGTTAACTTTTGATAATAATAACATAATTATTATAATTATGTGCCATAAACCAAATCAATCTTTAACTCCAGATTATTCCAAACATTCCTCACCACAAGACACATGCTTTTGCATAAATGATACTCGTCGTAATTAATCGTTTGACTGCGTAAACTCTCAGCGTGGAGTGTACACAATGTGCAATCAACTATCAAATGTGTTTGCTAACCACCGTGTTGTTTTACAACTGTTCAGTCCACACTAATTCATAGTGAATTAGTGTGGACCGAATAGTTGTAAGACAATACTACGTAACTGAGACTGATTTTTTATTGGCTGCCTACATTTTACTCGAGTACACTCGATACTACAGGCTTCATTTTGTGGGTCTGAATACAAAGATTGGTGAATTAAATTAATTATTAATAATTAAAGTAAACATTATAATGCCTACTCCTTCTTCCCCAAATCGCTTCTCCAACGATTTGTCAATACCATTTTTCTGTTATCGGCATGATGTGTTGCTTTGGTGAGGGGGCATAATTATTATTACTTAAGTTTGTAATTTATTCATTTTGGATGTGGTAATGTCTAAAATACATTTATTTTATTGACGTGACAACGTCTTATAAATTGGCTTGCCGGGTGACACTTCAAGAAACTGCGTTACGCTCCGCTCACGTTATGCGCTCACAATGAGAGCGAGTGAGAGGCACGCGTCCCTTCCACTCGGGCATGGTTAGCCCGCCTAAGAGCGAGAGAGACAGACATAAAAAGTGAAAGGCACGCGTCCCTTCCACTCGACGAATGAATATTCACATTAAAATTATTTTACCACTCAAAGTCGTTGTCACGTAAAACTTTCGCCCGTATACCGACTTTACAGGCAACCAATTTTTTTATTTTGTTTTATTATTTGTTTAGACACTTAAAAAATATGTTTACAATGCACTTGTAGTGACGCAGAATTCAATAAAATAAACTAGGCCAACAAGGAGGAAAAGTAGGTAAGCGGAATCAATTGGCTTATAGCAGTTCTCTGCTGGACAGTGGCCTCTCCCAATGGTGGGAGTCTTTACCGTCTTTGGCCTACTGTTTTTACGCTGACCAGATGGGTTGGTACAGGGCTTTATTTTGAGTTATCCTTCTCTTGCAGTGATATCGTTTGCGTTTTCCTAATGTCGCCTCTTACAACACATTTCGGAGTTAAGTGATAAGTATTCTTTCTCCATTCCAGCAATTTAGTTCAGCTGAAGGTGTCAATGAGAATACTAGTAATTTTGATTACTAGTAGTCATCAAAAGAGATTACAATATATTGTGCATCTTTTAGTATAGACAATTATAACTTAATCGCATATTAAAACTGTTTATCATGGTTATAAACCTATTAGGTAATCTACATAAAAACTGTGCCTACATTTATATTTATACTGCATGTGTATAAACATTACGAGTTATCCGTTTATATTGTAATACAATAAACATATCAACGGGAATCCTTTTAGCTAAATATTTATAGTTTCATACAAAAATTTGCATACTATAGATTATTTTTTTTACTTCTCCTAAAATATACTTATACATTTAAGTAAATTATCAATTCTGCGAAAGATCTCGAAGCTCTCAAGGACACGGTATGTTACAAGAATGAGTTGTAGTATACAATTACGTAGTAAGTGTGCAACAGGTGGGTCGTTTTAATTGTTTATTAATAAGGTGATTCGCAATGTTCGCACAGCATGAGGAACTGCAAGTGAATAAGCAATGGAATGGAAGTACGTTCTTATAATCTTGCTCATATGTGTAAAGTCCAACACTTCTATTGTAGGATTTTCACAATAACTACCTGATAGGCAAATATTGAATAGGTATTTTTTGCAAAAATCGTAATAATAAATAGTAATAAGTTTCGCACGAACTAGGGATCCGTATGGATGTTTAGTCTAGTATTTTATATTAGGTAGGTATAGCTAGCTACAAAGATAGTGGTGTAGAGAAATAAATAAAGAAGTCCATATACTTACTATCAAATAGATAAGCCTAAAATTACTTAGCTTCTAAAGTTAATATTTAAAAATAAATCAGTAACCTTGATATTAAATCGGACGCCGCCGGTTTTTCGTCTCGCTTCTGAATCTTAAAGAATATAACCATAATCTCTGGAAGCAAAGTTAATTAAGAGACAATTATTTTCGTTCTTCTGAATTGTTGCTTTGTTTTCATTAATTTAGAGGTATTTTATAATTAAAGTTGCTAATTGAAATCAGTGAAACGAACTTGTATCCACTTCGGGACTGTTACACTATGTTGTAGAGGCGCAGATTTTCCACCCATGTATACCTATTCAAACCACGATACCTTAGGATTTATAGGTATTTGAAAATGTGAGATATATTTTTTTTATTCAAAACGGCACACTACATACGTAGATTCTATAAAACATATTGCATGCTTTACTTTATACGATTTTCAAAATTAAAACTGAAATCAATAAGAGATCGGTTGCTTATTCGTCATAGAACACCTTAATATAACACAAAAAATACATCAATTTGTAACACTCTCTGTGTGATAGGGTAGTGAGACACCCAAGGGGGCGTTCGATGGCCTTGGGTCAGCCGCGGCGTGAAGGAGATGCCAGAAGCAACAAATGGGTCGAGAAGTGGAGTCCTACATAATCACCGCCGCTGGCTTAAGTTGTATGCATGAATATGGCTGTTCGCACTGGTCTGGTCGTGCCTCGGAGAGCACGTTAAGCCGTCGGTCCCGGTTGCCATACAAACATCTATGGCAGTCGTTACGCGTAGTTGGAGCCCTCAAAAGTCCAACCAGTCTAACTTGGAACTTCGATATCGCCATTGGTCATTGGACCATTGGTTGTGGAGGTAATATGGCAATCGCTTCACAGAAAATGTAAAAGTTCAGCCACATCACAGTTAGACTGTAAAGCCGATCCCAGCTGAGTTGGGTAAAGGTTCAGAGAATGATGATGCTGGCTTAAGCGCGGGGTATCTGTGGGGCTTTCTGCACGGGAAAAAAGGGTAGTGAGACACAAAAGAATCATGTTGCTCTCTATGGGCAAACTGCAGAATTCTGAAGGCGTAAACATAGTTGTGTACAAAGTGGAATAAACAAAAGGTCTGACTACGTCAGAATCTTAGCAAGTACTAACGTATCCTACTAATATTACGGGTAAAATGTGATAATGAAGATATATACTTTACTGGTGGTAGAAATTTGATGCCACAAATTTGTCACAAATTTCGACCGGGTTGGTACCACCGTGCACATATGCGCAAAACCCTTCATAGTAATCCAATCTCGGTTGGATTGCGTTCAGGGATCAGCAAGTGCATAGCCGGGCAGAGGTGATGGTGGTCGCAGTACTAGTGGGACCAGTGGGTCTTGGCGTAGTCTAGTGAGAGTGGCGCGGGGCGATCCGCCGACCAGGGAGACCCGTAGAAACGGTGGTGCCGCTGGCCGCCCGCGGTATAGTACAGGGGCCCAACCGGGGCTAACCACCCCGGGAGGCTGCCTCACCAGGCCGCGCATAATCTCGATATGGTTCGTCGTGCCGGTTGGTGACCGGACGTGGGACTCCGGCGACCATATTCGGGGGGGTACGGGGGCCCTTCCGATCGGCGCGTCGGCTCTCGCCACTCCTCACATTCATAGACAAAACCAATCTCCCGCGCTTTGTCACGCGGTACTGTAACGACCATCATCTCTTTTCACGCCTCCTCTTACCCCCTCCATGGCAGTGCAAAATAGAGAATATGGCAACACAGCGGCTCTTCGTTTTCCCACAAATTCGCTATTTGAGGTGGAGTCCACGAACATCTGTGGGCTCCATGCAAACCTCAACGCCGTCCACCAACATCTAGAGACGGCGAAACCAGCCATGCTTTTTCTCACGGAGACACAAATATACCGCCCTGATGACACGACCTACCTGCTCTATCCCGGCTATGTTTTAGAGGAAAATTTCCGTGCCAAAGCCGGGGTATGTGTGTTTGTTAGGGCGGATGTTTGTTGTCGCCGTTTGCGCTGCCTTGAGGACCCATCCTTTTCTGTCCTGTGGGTACACGTAGACCATGGCTGTACTAGTCAAATCTATGTGTGCCTTTACCGTTCCCATACTGGAGATGCCGAGACAACTCGACTCTTCGAATATCTGAGTCAGGCGGCAGATGATGCGCAGGAGCGGTTTCCGAACGCAGAATTGGTATTTTTGGGGGACTTTAACGCCCACCACGAGATCTGGTTGGGCTCCTCCAAAACAGACCATGCGGGAAGAGCCGCCCACGCGTTCGCTCTGGCTCACGGCCTGACCCAACTGGTACACGAGGCCACCAGAATACCAAGAGGGTCAGCCCAAGCACCCTCTTTGCTAGACCTTCAGCTGACGAGCCACCCAGACCAGTACAATGTTTCGGTGCATGCTGCCTTAGGCAACTCCGACCATTGTCTGGTCTGTTCCAAGGTGCCTATGATAGCGCCCCCACGACCAGTGCAGGGAAATCGGCGTCTCTGGCACTACTCGTCAGCGGACTGGGATGGACTGCGAGACTATTTTGCGTCCATCCCGTGGGTTGAGCGCTGCTTTGAAGGTAAGGACCCATCGGATAGTGCAACTGCTGTCGTCGGTGAGATCAGTCTGGGTATGGAGTACTATATCCCATACACTGATGTCACCGGTGCCCGTGGAGTGCGCCCATGGTTCGGGCGCGAATGCGCAGAGGCTGTTCGCCAAAAACAGTCTGCGTATCGTGCTTGGGTAAGGGCGCGGGCTACGCACGATTCCAACCTAGGGTACTTCAAGGCAGCGTACAACAAAGCCACTAGGGTCTGCAAGAGGGCTTACGTCAGAGCGGATGCCCAGCGCATAGCACGGGTTGGTCAAGAACTGGTGGCGCATCCCACGGGCAGCCGTGGCTACTGGCGACTGGCCAAAGCCGTGCAAGCCAACTTCTGCCAGCCTTCGCTGCCCCCCCTGCGTAACCCTGATGGATCCCTGGCCCATGAGCCGCAAGAGAAAGCAAATTTGCTGGTTAATCTCTTTGCGGCCAACTCCCGAATCGACGACTGTGGTATGCAGCCTCCGACACTACCCAACAGTGGCCACGCAATGCCTGATATTCGTATCAGGCAACGCGATGTCCGAGCAGTGCTGCAGTCACTCGATGTCCGGAAAGCCAGTGGTCCGGATGGTATACCAGCGGTGGTTCTTCAAAAATGTGCAGCGGAGTTGTCTCCAATGCTCACGCGGCTGTACCGACTTTCCTACATTTCGGGTACAGTGCCGACGGCGTGGAAAGAGGCGAATGTACAGCCGATTCCCAAGAAGGGAGATCGCTCAGACCCAGCCAAATATCGGCCCATAGCCGTCACCTCAGTGCTGTGCAAGGTCTTCGAGCACCTTATCAACACACAGCTCATGCGCCACCTAGAGGATCACTCCCTAATTAATGACCGACAATATGGTTTTAGGCCGAAACGGTCAACGGGTGATCTTCTGGCGTATGTTACCCATCTTTGGGGTGAGGCTATGGACAAGCATGGTGAGTCACTGGCTATTAGCCTAGACATCGCCAAAGCGTTCGATAGAGTCTGGCACAAATCGCTTCTTTCCAAACTACCAGCCTTCGGTCTGCCTCTTAGACTGTGCAATTGGGTTGCTAGCTTCCTGCAGGGGCGCCGTATTCGCGTTCTCTGTGATGGACGAGCATCGGAGTTCCTGCAGGTAAATGCTGGTGTGCCGCAGGGGTCCGTCTTATCACCCACTCTCTTTCTTCTGCATATCAATGACATGCTGTCCACCGGCAGCATCCACTGCTATGCAGACGATAGCACTGTACACGGGAGCTACCACGGACATTCTGCGGCCAAGCAGTCCGATATAGCGGAAAAGAGGCGACTTCTTGTCACTGGGCTTGACCGGATCCTCAATCACGTTTCCCAATGGGGATCTGAGAACCTGGTCGAGTTCAATGCCAAGAAGACGCAGGCATGCGCGTTTTCAGCAAAGACATCTCCTTTCCTTCCTCCTCCCACTCTTCAGAGCACACCACTGCCATTACAGGATAACCTCAATATACTCGGTATGGACGTGCGCTGCAAACTGAACAACAAGAACTATATCGAGAGCATCATCAAAACAGCTTCGCGTAAACTCGGAGTCCTGAACAGAGTGAGACGTTTTTTCACGCCGGAGCAGCGGTGTCTTCTTTATAAGACACAAATTCGCTCCTGCGTGGAATATTGCTCGCATCTCTGGGATGGCTCCGCAAAGTACTTATTAGATGCTCTCGACAGGTTGCAGCGACGTGCGGTCCGCATTATTGGGAGTCCTGAGGTCACAGAGTCCCTCGAGCCTTTGCAGATGCGTAGAGATGTTGCGTCCTTGGCAGTATTTTACCGTCTCTACCATGGTGAATGTTCTGATGAGCTCTTCCAACTAATCCCACCCTCCCCTTTCCTACACAGGACAACGCGTGCAGGGCTTAGGTGTCACTCGCATACGGTACAGAATATTCCATCAAGAACCAAGCGGTTCGGTGAGTCTTTTCTCTGCCGTACCATTAAGTCCTGGAATTCCTTGCCGGCGCACGTGTTTCCTTCTTCCTACAGTCCCGGGTCCTTTAAGCGGGGCGTGAAAAAGCGTCTGATGAGGCCGTCAAGCTGAGCGCCACCATTGTAGCACTGAACGTGTTTGCAATGGTGACCCTCTTTCATGGGACTTTGCCTTCAGCTTAACATCAGGCGAGGTGAAGTCAAATTGACGTGCCATAGATAAAAAAAAAAAAAAAAAAAAAAATGGAAGATTTTTGGATATCCGCTGAACGATATGGATGACTGAAATTTGGTACTGGAATAAATTGTAATTTGGAATAACACAGACCATCCCATCTTGGGAATAGGTGGTGGGAATCGGAGTCAAATTTCAGTTGAGTTTAGCCGCGGCTATCAGTTAGTATGTGATAGTAGTTAGTAATATATTTTACTCACGTTCTAACTCGTCAAACGTAAAATGCGTTTGTTTTTGTAATTCCATCCACATCATGCCATGCTTTTTTCGGAAGCGGATCTCTTCCATAGGATCTAAAGCTGAGTCTAGAGAGGCAGACATTTTTACTGCTTATGTTGAAATGTATGGTAGGTAATTAAATATTATATTTATACTATGTATTTTGTAAATTTATTAGGTTATAAAATTATTGATAACATACTCTGACACCTGTCAAAACATTGTTATAGATAATCCAAACTGCCATAAACGAAAGCATAAAAAATTTAAAAAGGTTTCTGATAAAGAGTTCTTCTTCTGTCGAATTTTAGAGTTACCATCGTGGTGTATTAATTGGTTTCACGGTAGCGCCCCTACTTACGGAGAGGGCCTGAGCATAGGTTTCGTTTTTCGGGAAGGCTTACTACGTCCCCCTCCTAAAAAGAATTTAGAATAGCAATATCTAAGCCAAATGTTTGCCCCATAAACCCAAAGAACTTCACCTACCTATATTTTTTATACCACTTAAGTGGCAAGTACGCCGCCCACCTGATGGAAAGTGGTTACCGTGGCCTATGGACGTTTGCAGCACAAGAGGCGACACATTCGTGCTGCTGACCCTATAGAGAAGAAGAGGAAAAGGGGAGGGGCATAGGGGAGAAAGCTAAGATAGTCTCTGTGCTGTGCTAACAAAGAAGGGTTTCTTGGTCTTCCTACTGACAACACAAAATCACTCTAGTAAGCTCTGGTTACCCTACTCACCACCGGAAACACAACGCAAAGTTATTATTAGCTGCGGTATTCTGTAGGGCGAAGGTATAATCCCAATCGGGCTGTTCAATTAGCAATTAGGGACGGGAAATACCTCTGTCCTACCTTTGTCATCTAGCCTACCTATATAAAAACTTCTATACAGAATATATATTATTCATAATGCCATTCATACTACTAGCTTGAATAACACAATCCTGTTATCCGTAGAATGGCAATCTGAAACGACCGAAGATTTAAATGGTCTAGAAAGAAAACTCATAAATTCTATTCACAATAGATCGTTGGCGCACTTGCAGATTTGAATGCATTTCTACCATTACAGACTATATCTTGACTTTCATTTCCATGAATGATCCAGTGACCTTAAAGATTTTTTGACATTAATAGTCAAAATTACCAATACACATAAAAATTATAAGTAGCAACAAGCAGACCAATTCAAAAATACAATATTATTCATGCATCCAAATATTTGTATTGAACAAGAATCGAATACCGCGCCCCCGCGTAGCAGTCGACCTCTGTGGCGAAGCGATAGATGCCACAGTTGACGTCAACATTTCATGTCTATTCGAATTCATATTTAATTTTATAAGACGTTTATTACTAGAGACTAGCAAAATTGCGGCTATTCTGCTGCAGAAGCCATTTTAAGAAAAGAAGAAGAAGAAGAATTCATATATCATAATTTTTTAAATCTGTCTGATATATAATAATAATAAACATACTATACATGGCTCACACTCATTTCCCTTCGGGGTAGGTAGCGGTGAGCTAACATCCACATTTCACCAGTTATTCGGTCCGACGTAATAGAGTGTGAGCCTTTTACCGTATTCCGTGTACTATTGTTCTAAGGCTGAGTCTGGGCTCTATACAATAGGTTCTCTATAATAGGTTCGCCCCCTATTACGTGGGACCGAAAATCATAGTGTGCGGAATGTAGGTGTTTATTACACCTCTACCTACCCCTTCGTGGTTTACGAGCGTATTTATGTATGTATAATTTTACTTAAGGTAACTTGCAGACTCATTCGTAACGCGTCATCGACTACCCGCACGGGCCATGGGAATGACACGTAAGAATTTGCTAAGTTTATTATGTTCGACCATGCAAGACTTTTTTAACTTATTCATTCCTTATATATTATAAGGAATAAATAAGTTTAGTCAACAGCATTCTCATGACGATGATAGAACCTAGGGAAACTTCTACATAACAAAAATATTTCCCCGTCATCCTCATACTCACACCTGCAAGCAGTTCCTATAAAACATATTATAACGTATCACTATTTTCAACTCATAACATTTCACTGGTATGTTTGGTGCCGCACCGTTTGTTACCAAAATGAATGATAATATTGTACAAGTATTTAGTCTCAATCGATTTCTATCTTGGTTTGAAGGATAAAGCCGTTTTATGGATAAATAATTTTAGAAGTAGATACAAAATGACTAACATTTTGTGAACTGACGTTGAAATCCTCGCCCTCCGTTTTCTATATAGGACAATATCCGCAGAGTTCACATGCCACCGTCATACGGTGTAAACAATTCCATTATGAACTAAGCAGTTTCGCGACTTTTCTCTTTGTCACACCATAAAATCTTGAAATTTCTTACCAGCATACATGTTTTTTTTTCTCCCACAGTACCGGTTTCATTAGGTGGGGTTTGAAAAGCAGTTGATAAATCCGTCAAGTTGAGGGCCTGTTACATTATTGGTGCTTGTACTTAATGATGACCCCCTTATCTGATACATTACCATTTAGCTTACGATCAGGATAGAATCGCGATTTTTTTTATCTCTGATGTATGAGAACCCCAACAAAACTTGTGTAATGGGAATACGAAACGCACATTGATGATCTTAGATAACGAATCAACCAAACCCCATTCGTCACCCACAGAATCTGGCACCATAGAAAGCTACCTTTAGATGTACGCAACATGTCTTGAAGCCTTCAAGAAATAAACGAGCGCCCACATGATATTAGGCATACATGAATAAATAAGAGTTTACTCCGATCAATGAATAGTGTGTTCTTACGTGTTAATAAATCTTTCTAATGATATTGCGTCTTATATGGCGACATTCCATGATTTTGTACCCAATTTCTTTTCGGATGCAAGATTAATCAACCCTTGAATTCGCAGAGCTATTTTATGTATCATATTAAATGTGTGTGTACTTTTTGGCATGGACGCTATTTCCTCACAACAACGACATTCGGGGTATTTCATATTTGAACCATATTCTGCGAGAAAATTAAAGCCTGCTATAATATATCATTCTATCTATATCTATCTATCTATCGATACCATTATATAATTGTGAAAAGTTTATATTTGTCCGCGATGGACGCAAAATCTTCTGAACGGATTTCGATGCGGCTTCTTTTGTTTGAAGGGGTTTGGTCCAACTTAAAATCTTACGTTTGTTTAATTGCAATCGATCGAAGTAGAACCAGAGTTATGATTAGTAATATAGAATTTAAGTTGCACAGATGCCGCTTAGGTCACCGTAACCGACAGCCACGTGGGCGGAGCCATAGGCTAGTGGTAATATATGCCATTAGTGAATTGTGCACCAAACTCTACGACTACAGTGTAATATGTCCAATTAGATCCTTCATACAACTCAAACTCATCTCGAGTTGTAAGTTAAAGATGCAAAAGTTTCGCACATACATTTGTACTAGGCTAGTAGGTAGTAGGCATACATAGTAACTAGGCAACCGGTGTCGTGAGTTTCCGTTAGTTCGAAACGCGACACCCAACATGTGAAACTGGAGTTCTCCACAACTCGAGTTTGACGTTTCAACAATCAGCTACTCGTAGCAAAAAGTAACAGTAAGATGGTAGATTTCGTTGATTTGTGTATTTTTATCTTCTGAACAACAAAACATCGAGACAACGACTCATAGTTACAAAAAAACGGTACAGTTTAACTTAATGGCGGAGTACAGGCGCTTAAAACATCGACCTAAATAAAAACCTTGTCGTACGTAATAGTATAACTTTATATCGGAAGCCCTAAAATTGTAACTCTTTTCTGAATTACCTTATTAGTTACGCCCGAACCAAATAGAGTTAAAGATTTACAATTTAGTTACGTGTAAGTAGGTATTCATCACTTCAATTAATCAATTCGAATCAATTGCAGTCCAGTCCCAATGTTCGCTTACTTGTTTCCATGCTGGCCAGACATGTTAGTAAAGAGTTTTATTTTCAGTTTTCCTTCTCTCGCATTGAAGGTTTCAGTCAGCTCAACGAACTCCTCTGCTTGACCCTATAACAGGCGTAACTATGTATTGGTATGTACAACGCGTATGCATAAATATAACAGAAGTTCATTCCAAATACCGAAAACTGTAAGGGTGGCCTTGAATGCAAACAGGAAAATACGTCTCGTCATCATTTAAAAATGTGAATGTTCAGACAGGACCTGAGAAATCTCTTCTCTTGGAAGTCTCTTACAGGAAGAATGCTCTAACCACCGAGCAACCAGACAACGTCTATAGCATTTGAAATTTACTTTTACACTTTTGTTGGAGTCATGTACAGGTCAATCCTACCAACTATCGGAAATTTTCATAATTTAAATCTAATAAATTTTGAAAAGTAAGCATGCTTCATTCTGTCTGTGTCTTATTTGGTCAAATATTTGGTGCGTAAATAGCTAATTTACGTAAGTGCTGTACCCTTTTTCACCCTCTTTGGTTCATATTACATGATATTACATAATCCTTACAATCAAAGAACCAATCAAGAATCAATTTCATTTATTCAGTTTAGGCACATAAAGAGCACTTATGAATGTCAAAGTTTTAAATAATTATGTACCTACATTTGTCAAAAATATTATAATTCATAATAAATTAGGATACTTAGTAAATAAATCATTAGAAAATGATTCTTTCGCTGGTTCGGTAGTTAAATCTCCTGAGAAGAGACCAGCAAGAAACTCAGATAGATTATCGTTATTTTTTTTAATATTTAGTTGTTTATTTATAATAACTGGGTGCAAGAGCAAGAGATTATTATGACCACGCATTTTTATCATCAAGATATTCGTCTACTTTATAATAGCTTTTTTTAATTAAAAATCTTTTTAATTCTATTTTAAACTTATCAAGTGGCAGGTCAGCCAAATCCTGAGGAATTTTATTATATATTTTTATACATTTGCCCACAAACGAATTACTGACTTTATGAAGCCTTAGTTTCGGTATCGCCAGTTTATTTTTATTTCGCGTATTCAAGTTGTGAAAGTCTGATTTTTTTTGGAAGAGGTCTAGGTTCTTCCTTACATATAAGGCGTTGTCGTAAATATATTGTGAGGCAACTGTTAAAATATTAATTTCTTTAAACAGTTCTTTCAGCGAGTCACGGGGTCCGAGGCAATAGATTGCTCGTATAGCTCGTTTCTGTAATATAAATATAGTTGCAATATCGGCAGCTGAGCCCCACAGCAGCAGACCATATGACATAACGCTATGAAAGTAACTGAAATAAACTAATCGTGCCGTTTTCTCGTCAGTTAGTGACCTTATCTTTCTAACCGCATAGGCAGCTGAGCTAAGTCTTCCTGCTAAGGCTGTGATATGAGAACCCCATTGTAGTTTATTATCTAGTGTGATGCCAAGAAAAACTGTGGTATTGACTATTTCCACAGTTTCATTATTCATTATAATGTTTGAGTCTATATGTCTTACATTTGGCATCGTAAATTTTACACATTTTGTTTTTTTGGCATTAAGTAGCAGGTTATTACTCGTGAACCAATGCAATATTACAGAAAGGGTATTATTCACATCGTCAAGTATTACTTTTTGTCTGTCAGTTTTAAAAATTAATGAAGTGTCATCGGCAAATAATACTATTTCACAAAGATTTTCAATGAAGTATGGAAGGTCGTTTACATATATCAGGAACAAAAGGGGTCCTAATATCGAGCCTTGGGGTACTCCCATGACTAGCGGGGCGCCAGAAGAATCGGTGCCATTAACGTTTACTTTTGTACTCTGCCAGTGAGGTAAGACCTAAGTAAGCTAAGTGAGCTATTCGAGACACCATAATAATCTAACTTTAATAACAAGGTCTCATGATCAACACAATCGAAAGCCTTTGATAAGTCACAAAAAATACCAATGGCATCCTGCTTCTCCTCACATGCATCAAATATATGTTTAACTAGTGCGACTCCTGCATCTGTTGTATTTTTGCCTTTAGTAAAACCAAACTGTTTTTTATGAAGTAAATCATTGGCTGCAAAATGTGAAAGCAGTTGATTAAATATTATTTTTTCAAAAATTTTACTTAGCGCTGGTAATATAGAGATGGGACGAAAATTGGATGGGTCACTTTTGTCCCCTGATTTGAATAACGGAATGATTTTACTGTACTTCATAAGATTTGGAAATTGTTTTTCATCTATACATTTATTGAATATGAATGCAAGGTAGGGCGCAATAGTGGGCATTATTGAATTTATTATATTGGTTGAAATGCCCCAGAGATCTTCAGTCTTTTTTATATTTAATTGTTTAAATGTTTTAAGTATTGTTTCAGTGTCTATATACTGAAAATTAAAGATTACATTACATTTAGGAACACAAGATTTAAGAAGGGAATCGGCTACGTTTTGCGACGAATTTAATTCACTCGTAGTAGTAATTGCAATATTTGTGAAAAAAGATTCAAAAGCATGGGCCACTGCAGAATCAGTGGTAATGTATTGATCATCTATTTTTAAGTCGAAGGATCGATCACGTGACCTTGTTTTACAGGTTTCTTTGTTAATGACATTCCATGTTGCCTTAATTTTATTATCAGATTTTTCTATTGTAGCCCGTATATGATTAGATTTGGCGATTAAACATACTTTCTTGAATAATTTCGAGTATATTTTAATATTTTCAATTACCTGTGGCTCACTAGTAGATGCTTTTATATCATATAATTCATATAATTTCTTCCTACTTTTGTATATTCCAGGTGTAGCCCAATCACTAAATTTAATTTTAAATTGATTTACATATATTGTTTTTTTGGTGAAAATATTGTTAAATTCACTTTTGATTACTCCGAACAAATCTCTGTAGAGATCATTCGGATGATCGTTATTATTCATCTCTAGAAGAGGTATTTTATCTTTAATGTTTCCTTTAAAATGTTTTAATCGATATGTCGTGATTGGTCTACATACAATATTTGTTGTTAATGGAATATGTTGGTGCTCAAATCTAGCTAGCTGACCTGTATGATCTGATTTAATGAAATTTATTATAGATTTCTCGTTTACATCACCGTCAGAAAAAATGTTATCTAAGCAGGTATGTGTATGTGGCTGTTTTGCGAGTTGGTTCTCTAAAGAGATTTTGTAAGTTAAAAGATTTAAAGAGATTAAGGAACCTTAACGCGTTCTGGGAGTTTTCCAAGATATTAATGTTAAAATCGCCACATACAACTACCATCTTTTTACACTTACATACCTTTTTTAAGGTTTCTTCCATAATAGATTCAAACTGGTGGTAATCGCCAGAAGGAGATCTGTAGACGCTAATAATAATAAATTGCTCAAGCTCTGCACATGCTAACTCAATATTTCGCTCACTTGAGAGTGCTACTATGTCTTTTCTTTCTTTGGATTTTATTTTTTCATTAATTAAAATGAGTGACCCACCTCTAATAGCAGAATCTCTAGTAAACGAACTAACAACTCTGTAATTATCAATACTAATTAACATTTCGTGTTTTTTTAGCCAGTGTTCAGTTACACAAAGTACATGAATATTTCTTTCATTTAAAAATAATTCCAGTTGTAACTCTTTGCCTGAAAAGCCTTCAATATTCTGGTGAACAATATTCATGAACACAGACTTCCCCTTAGTTTTTGAATCTAATTTGCAAGAGATTTCCTCTATTGTCCTAGAATTAAATTTAAATTGTTGTCATTATTAATTGGAACATATTCCAAGGTTTCAAGACACTTATTGTCATATTTCTGCCCAATAAAAGCAGTTTGGCTAGCCAAGTTCTTGGCTGAATATTTCCGTATATATTTCCGCCTTAGCTTTTTGTGTTAAGTTATGTAGCTGAGCTAAATAATATTAAGTAGTTTTTTTGTATAAAATAAGTTCAACATAGCAATTCGTAGGTACTTTGGAACCAGAGATCTATTCTTCTACTCTTTCTCTTGGTATGGCTTTTATGAGAGCGACTGTCATCTTACCTCGCAACTACCTATTAACTACTATCGGTGTGTGCGAAATCATATACTCTAATTGTAATTAATTTACGAACGTTACCACAAGAGGCATTCGGTGCGGAGAAATTTCACGACGCATTTTAATTTAAGTCTAAATCTTTGACTTTTTTTTAATTATTATAATTACCATTTGAGGTTTACTAATCATATTATATAAAAATAAGTATTCATTTACAGTTTACAATTATCATTATAAATACCTTATGCTACAAACAGAATATACCTACAACTATATACAAAATAATATTGTAAATTAACTTCACTTTTATTTATATTTGGCCAATACGTTTACTAATCATTTTTGAATCATACGATATAAATTATACACACATACCTACATATCTACATATTATGCACGCCTATTTCCCATACGGAGTAGGCAGAGGTGAATTAACACCCACATTTCACCATTGTATTCGGTCCCACGTAATAGGGGTGAATCCATTCCGCAGAACTATTGTAGGGCAGTATTTTTTTAAATTTCTCCTGCTTTGCTTTTATGAAAAAGACAACGCCCGCGCTAGGGAACAAGCACTGTATCGTGGGGGACTTTAGAAACATACAACTAACGGACATAAGATACACCCAGACTCAGAACAACTATTTGTAGATCACACAACTTTTGTCCGGTGTGGGGATCGAACCCATAACCCATTCTCTTTCTTCTGCATATAATGACATGCTGTCCACCGGCAGCATCCATTGCTATGCAGACGATAGCACTGTACACGGGAGTTACTACGGACATCCCGCGGCCAAGCAGTCTGATATAGCGGAAAAAAGGCAGCTTCTTGTCACTGGGCTTGACCCATCCCAATGGGGATCAGAGAACCTGGTCGAATTCAATGCCAAGAAGGCGCAGGCATGTGCGTTTACAGCAAAGACATTTTCCTTCCTTCCCCTTCCCACTCTTCAGAACACGCCACTGCCACTGCAGGACAGCCTCAGTATCCTCGGCATGGATGTTCACTGCAAACTAAACAACAAAAACTATATCGCGAGCATCATCAAGACAGCATCGCATAAACTCGGAGTTCTGAACAGAGTGAGACGTTTTATCACGCCGGAACAGAGGTGTCTTCTTTATAAGACACATATTCGCTCCTGCGTGGAATACTGCTCGCATCTCTGGGATGGCTCCGCAAAGTACTTAATAGATGCTCTCGACAGGTTCCAGTGACGCGCGATCCGCATTATTGGGAGTCCTGAGGTCACAAATACACTCGAACCTTTGCAGATGCGTAGAGATGTTGCGTCCCTAGCAGCATTTTACCGTCTCTACCATGGTGAATGTTCTGATGAGCTCTTCCAATTAATCCCACCCTCTCCTTTCCTACACAGGACAACACGTGCAGGGCTTAGATGTCACCCGCATACGGTGCAGAATATTCCATCAAGAACCAAGCGGTCCGGTGAGTCTTTCCTCTGCCGCACCATTAAGTCTTGGAATTCCTTACCGGCGCACGTGTTTCCTTCTTCCTACATTCTACTTCCTACATCCTACATACTATTCCTACAGTCCCGGGTCCTTTAAGCGGGGCGTGAAAAAGCATCTGATGAGACCGTCAAGCTGAGCGCCAACATTGTAGCACTCTACGTGTTTGCAATGGTGACCCTCTTTCATGAGACTTTGCCTTCAGCTTAACATCAGGCGAAGTGAAGTCAAATTGATGTGTCATATATAAAATTCCCTGTGCACAGCCGGCGCATACTACGCCCACTGAGCCACGGAGGCAGTCAAACATATATTATATCCTAATGTTAAACAGCCTAATCCCTTAATCGCCTTATAACGGCACTGCATGGAAAGTGATGAGGTCTCCCATATTCTACTCTGCTATAATAACAAATAACAAAATCAACTCCCACCAGATACAGAGGCACAACAGTAACGATTTGAATAAGAAAAGACGAATAATTTTAGGCAAGTTTAAGGAAATGGGAAAGAAGAATATTGCGGAAATAGGCGGCAATATTCAGGCAATATCTCATAGAATTGACTAAGAAGTTCTATCGTTGCTATAAATCTTTATGTGCGTCTACTTTTAGCTTAAAGATAGACGCTGACTTAATCAGCAGTAAAATAATAGCTGGCTATTATTGTACGGTGACATTAGTTTTTGTTCTTTTTTTTACTGTCCTATATCTCGGTATCGGTAAGTATATATCGCTCTTAAGCTTCTCTTTAACCTTATTGATGTTCTAGCGCTTTTATTTTCACTCTCAAAACGCGAGCTAACTCTACTAAGATAATATGATATGACATTCGTGCATAATATTACCGCTGGCGTCACGTTTGTACCGTCCAGAAATACTCTGTGATTGAATAAATTATTAAGAGATGTTGTTTTAAAACCATAAGTATCGTAGCTGACCTACTTTTTCTATAGAATAGAAACACATTTTTTGGACATGCCAGCTTCTCTGATATTCGTTTTAGGAGCCGTTCCGGTCTTGCCCAGCATCCAGACATAATTCATACTTTAGTTTATAAGAATAAGAATTGCCATATAACGTGGTAATGTTGCCAGTGTTCTGGAAACATTCATTCATTCATACAGATGCTTCAACGGACGTTTCATGGAATGGAGATTGAAAGTCAGCAAATGTAAAGTGGGACGCACCATGCTTTTACTGACTTGCGATCAAATGCAAGCAAGTACAAGTTCATTTATGCGCGTTCTAAGTTAATAAGAAATATTATAAATTATCTAACACTATCTAGACTCGTTAAACAGTGTTAAGTAATGTTCCCTACAAAAATAACATTACACATTATTTGTAATTTGTTCATAATAATATTCAGTACCCGTCACTTTTTATATAATTGGCGTTTGGACCTTAATTATTTTCGAAACAATTGATCTGAACAAATTTGAAGGATAAGCAATACTTTCGCCTGCCAATCAATCACGGTCAAAACTCTATACAAAATAAACATTCTATATTTAGAAAGTATAAATTAGTATTGATAAAGGTACCTATACTACAGAATGTATTGAAGTTTAAATTACTTTTAAAGTGAAAATGTAAAGTGTAAATTAGTGTAAAACAATTTCCATCAGGTAAGCCGTGTACTTGTCTGCTACCTTAATGGTATAAAAAAACTTCGAGTTAAGGGACGTCCTCGGTACTGATATCCGCATAGCAATGGGTGGTATCATCAGACAGTATGGTAGTGATAGGCAGCAGAAAAAAGGCCGGAAACAACACGGAGCCCCTGCGGGACTACACGAAGCCTTGCGGGAGCCCAGCGTTTATGTCCACTTGGTCCGATCTACTGCCATCAAGGACGGCTTAGATGCTTCTGTTGGATTAAAAACTGGCAATCCGTTAGCCGTACCTATCCCTCTTGGAGTTCGTAAGATGACAGGTTCGCTAGCAGACTTCTGTGCCAGAACCGATCGTAGGCCTTCCCTTTTCAAGATTGACCACCGGTACCTCGCCCTGAGTCTCGATGTGTCATGCCTGTGACGATTTGTGAGATAGGTACCTAGTTACCGATTACCGGTTGAACGACTGTTGGGGAAGCTTAAGTATTGGTAGCTCAATAAATCCCTTTTCCTTCATAGTATCTCAGGAACTGTGTTTGATAACACGCTCCATTACCATCGAGAGGTTTTAGTTTATTTATTTTTTATCCATTGTGAGGTGGGGGTGATCGGTCATAGTGATAGACCTGTAATGGGATGTGTTTGTTCTGTTGCTTATCTTACGAAAGCATAAAGAGTCGTCTACTGAACTTTAGTTCCGGTGGGACCACCCGTAATGTGACTTGTGGCATGGTGATACCGCATCAAAGGATAACAGGTGGTAATTCGCATCATTCATATTCGAGTTTGAGGCAAGGAGTTGCCCTAAAAGACCAGCTTTCTCCTTGGCGCCATGGGCTAGACTATCGTTAGGTTTTTGTTGCTGTTTCCTTCGTCAACTTGGCATGCAACCATAATGGAGACTCAGGATACCGTTGCGTCCTACCTTCATTATCGCATTCTACCTGCATCATGTTTTATGTTAGAAAATATCCACAACTATTCAGAAGTATTTATATAACCAAAGAAATCCAACTGAACTGGTCATTAGGAAATATAACATATATAAAAAATCGAACAACATGTGTGTAAATATACACAATAAAAAAACCACAGCTATAACGAGAACTACCGCCATATCTCTTCATTTAATTAGATTTTTTACTTTTGTTTTTGCCAGTTACATAACATAATAATTGCTATTCGTGTTATAATTCTCTGGGTATGCTTTTATTCTAAACTATAAACTTCACTATATTCCTTTATTATGAAATATCATTCACACTCTACATAAGTTGTTAGGAATAAAAATCACTATTAAGTTGTTTTTTGATGACATCTCCTAAACAAATTTGCAGAAACGTTGCACTTCAGTGTTACAAATTCACTGAGCCTGGGGGTGACTGTCACTCTAGCAGAAACAGGCCGCGGCGGCGGCGCAAAGTGCGTCTTCCCATACCCGGGGGCTGGATGGGGACACTGTGGACTCGACACCCGACGGGGGTCATCTCGAAGAGAAGGCCCCGGGTCTGCCAGGGTGCGAGGGATATGTTGGCTACTACCTCACCTCCGGCAACTGAAGACCCAAAGACGGCGTGCGTTTTAGTCGGTTCCAATCCGACATGACCTACCCAACCGGCTCCGGTGGGGATTTATCGATAAAAAAAAGTGTTGTAAATTTATTAAAGAGATGGTCCCGGATCTGCCGGGGTGATAGGGATTTGTTGGCTACTATCTCACTACTGGCAACTACGGATTTAATCTGTTCGAGTCCGACATAAGCTCCCCAACTTGTAAAGAGTGCAACAGACGACAGCTTGGCATTTGTCTATTCACATGCCTGAATGTAGTTCCATGCTGCGAGCTGCTACTCAATCAATCAATTAACCTTATGTAATGGAACACAAAGCTAGAATAGGCCTCTTCCAATGTGTACCTTTTTTCAGGTCGGCAGTCTATTGGACTAAGGCTTCTGCTATCACAAGAAAGAAATCATAAATGGCTAAGCCAAATTACGTGCTATGCGACGTAACCAGTTCAGCATACCTTACCTACTACACTACACGTACTGTGCAGTGATCGCAGGTGATTTTAGCTGGTGGTATCCGTGGGGATTTTGCGCACGATAAAAAAAAAAAAAAAAATGTGATTTTAGCTATAAACTCTCTGAACACTTTGTGATCTTCCAATGATGTTTATAATGAATACCGTCATTTAAATAAATAAATATCATTGAAATAATTCAGGCCGCCTTGGCCCTAATTACTATTTTATAGAGTCATTTAAATATTTGATGGATTGAATGAGATAAATGATTACTTTTTGAAATCCAATAGAAATAGGTAATGATTTTCCACCAATTCCTATAGTATGAATAAAAATTCATTTTAAACTCAATGACTAGGCAAATACATTAAATTATGCACTTTTTACCAATTTAAAAAATATTGATCAAAAAGGACACACTGCACCCTCGCACAGCTAAATAAAAGATAAAAAACCACATGATAGAAATTCGAGAAATTGCGATAAAAAATAACGAAGAATGAATAAATGGTAAAACTGGGAACAATGCGCAGTCTCCAGTCTAATAAACGTGGGTGTCACGATCTCGGCCGTCTCTCCTCAGTCTACTCTTAACCGCCCTCGCGAGCCGTGTTTGCCCGCCCAAGCGAACGCTTTCCACGACGCGCGTGAAACTTTACGTTTTTAAAATCGAATCTCGCAAAATAAAATAACACAAAGTGAGTTCAAGGTGACAGAAGACACGATAAGTTTAATTTTAATGTTATAAATATATTGACAGTATAATGTGAAGTGTTATTAAGTTATAAGAATAGTTAACAGCTTTTGAACCCGAAAACTTTCGTAAGTTCTTTAAGATTTTTAATTTAGTTATTAATAACGTTTCTTACGCTTTCAAATATTTGAAAGTATTTGTTTATTTAGATAATATCCACGCACATAGATATAATCGTAATTTCAGTTGTCTAATATAAAGCCGGGTGCTTCAATAACGATTGAATATAAACAGATGGTAATAAAAGTAGTCGTAAGACTAGAGAAAAATATAACAGCTATAAAACAGTGCAATTTCCAATACCAACAACTCATCTAACTTGCATAATTTGACATTCACTCACGCATTTTTCACTTCGTTTATTTAAATGCTTTAAGCTCTGTAACTATCATAATTTCGAAAAATTTGAAAATATATTAGTTTATTATGTGAAATAAGAGACTATGTTTAATATTCTTAAGGTCGCTAACAATTTTAAATACAGAATTAATCGCTTTTACTAATACCTTTCAAATTACCACACAACATATGGATACTTTCTAGCTGTTACTAGTAACTTTATTCACAAGGACCATCAAGGAAAGGTGATTTGTATCACAACCTAAAAGCTTTATCCTGATTAAAGACTAATGTCATGTATATTTAAAAAAACCTACTACCTTTTTAGTACGAAGAATTACTGTAGTTAGCTCATTCTTGGATGTCATATGCTATTGCGAATGTGTAGACATAACAAACAATCCTATTTTACATCATTAAATATCCTATCTCAACGTTATTATTCGGATGAAGCTCTCAGTCAGCTCTCAATCTGATTCCCGGTTATAATCCCGGTTTAATGATACAAAAAAATACTAAACTATAGTTCTAAGTTCTAAGCCTTCCTTTGTACGATCGATCTAAGTATAGAAAGACTAGGATACGACTTTGTTTTATACTCATTAGGCCTCATAATCTGGTAATCCTGGCCCGTTATCCATTGAAAAAATATATCCAACTAATATTTTTTAAATTTTTGTTATACTTTACTGTCAAAATAGCTGATTGACTGATCCTCAGATAGCTTAGACGTGTAAACAGGCAGGCAGAACATGGCAACGCGTTGTTAATACATCGGCGACGTCTCGCTAAAGAGGAGAGTGCTTTTGTACCTCAACAACACATGAAGTGTTGCTAACGTTGTCGGCTTAGGCTAGTTTGGGTTGACGGGTGAAGCCGCCTATCACCCTAGCAGAAGTAGACCGCGGCGGCGCAAAATGCGCTACTATCTCGCCACCCGCAAAGACAGCGTGCGTTTTAGTCGGTCCGAGTCCGACATAACCTCTTTCACGGGGTCCGGTGGAATTGGTATTCGTTCCAGTGCAATTGGCTTTGCGCACGAAAAATAAAGGTTAGGCTAGTTGGGCGTAGGGGACACTGTAGCAGCGGCGGTAAGACCCATCATAGGGGACTGGCTAGAGAGGCCACACGGTAGCCTCTCGTACCGGCTGACGCAGGTGATCACCGGGCACGGGTGCTTCGGGGATCACCTGCGTCGGATCCAGAAGGAGCCAACGTCCGAGTGCCATCACTGTGATGCGAGCGAGGACTCGGGGCTGCGCACGCTGACCGAGTACCCGGCGTGGCAGACGCCGAGGCGGGTCCTAGTGGCAGCCCTAGAAGTGGGTCCTAGTGGCAGCCCTAGAAGTGGGTCCTAGTGGCAGCCCTAGAAGTGGGTGATGTGTCACTCGCCACCTTGCTCACGGCGATGGTACGATGCGCGAGCGCTTGGGCAGCCGCTGCCTCATTCTGCGAGCAAGTAATGCTGAGGAAAAGGAGGAGGTGGAGCGGGTCGGGAGAAGGCTCCGGGCCCGCGCTATCGCACTGCCCGCGATAAGTGGAGTCGACTCGGATGTTGGAGGTCGCAGAATGACCTCCGTCCTCCATGAGCGCGGGCCTGGGTGTCATGGGTGGAGCCGCCTATCACTCTAGCAGAAGCAGGCCACGGCGACGGTGCAAAGTGCCACCTCATACCATCTCATCAAAGGGGTCATCTCAAAAGAGATGTCCCCGGGTCTGCCGGGGTGTGAGAGATGTCTTGTATAATCTCACCTCCGGCAATCAAGGACCCATGGACGGCGTGCGTTTTAGTCGGTTCGAGTTCAACATAATCACCTCCACCGGTTTGGCGGAGGATTTTGATTCGTGGGGATTTTGCGCCCGATAAAAACAAAAAAAGGCTAGTTGGGCGCGGGCCGGGTACCACAATAATACGTACAGGATTGAAAAACACATTGTGGTTCCAGTTAGTATGAGTCCAACATATCTTACCGTTAGTTCCGGCGAGGTTCACTTCGCACCATCCATATAAAAATATTATCCTCATCAGAAAAAGAAAAACCTTGAATGACCATGGAGGACATTATGATATCATTAGGTATAATCATCGCAGAGTTGGTCTAGTTGGTATCAGCTTATACCTACTTTGGAGCCCAGATGCTGTTCTAATCATAATCATTAATATTACTAGCGTGAATAGAACTACAGACTCCGACTCAGTCCGAATTTGAAATGTTAATGCCAGTGTGACCTATCTTTTAGTATGGAAACGTTACTGCAAAATAAATATCTGTCAAAGTTGATAATGGCTTATAAAAACGTTTCACGGTTAATAATATACTCTGTCACTTCTTCTCACCTAGGTTTTGTGTAAAGATTTATGTCCTCTACGGGTAACTTTATTGTTCTAAAACGTTTTTACCTACTGCCGTGTGAAACCTGCGCCAGAGTGTTGGCCGTTAGTCCACAGTTAAGGCAGGCTTGGTCCACGCAGACCTGAGTGAACTCCACGTATACCGTCCTCTTCTCCCCATCGCCCTTGTATATTGGATATTTTGTATTCTAGTTTCCGTTCGGAATACCTACATAAAATTTTCCACCGTCCACGATGTTTTAACGCGACCGTTCGTAGTACAAAAAAGGCAACAGCTATTCACTTGAAAAACATTTTTCATTATTTTTTTCAATACCTTTTTTCAATAAAAAGCTATTAAGCAAAATGAAAGTAAACGACGTATTTAATACGATAATACAATGTTGCCTTCTTCTCATTAGAAGAGCCGATTACCAAGTGTAAACAAGTTAAGTTGTAGTAGGAATTTTCCTTAAGGTTTTCTCATTTTAAATCTGCATACACTCACAAAGCATAACTGAATAGGTTGGAACATTTCAGGATTGACGAATCAAATCAAAATATATTTATACCATAAAGTTATCCTCTTTAACCATATGGTCACAAAAATCTCTTATGAACGTCCAGATTTAGCACTAAGTTTGACGTCATATAAATATTAATACCTACCTTTCCATTCGGTCCCACGTAATAGAAAGGTTATGGCAATATCAAGTGTCAGTAAGATTCTTTTGTCTTTTAGCCTAGACGCTAGCTACTAAGAGTAAGTAACATCCTACGCCTTGTCCGGGAATATAATCGGCTGACTAAATTATGATTTTCTCTCATTTATTTGTCTTCAATAAATACCTATATCTTTGGAAGTCACATGACATGCGCATACCTATTCAAGCATAATTAATCAGAATTTACATACTTCAAGAAAAAGTAAATCACTCATCTCATCATTCTCTAAACCTTATTCCCAATTCAGTTTGGGTCGGCTTTCTAGTCTAGCTAAGACGCGGCTGAACTTCTATATTTTTCGTGAAGCGACTTTTTTTTTTATCGTGCGCAAAATCCCCACGGATAGCACCTCCACCAAAACCGATGGAGGTGATAATGTCGGACTCGAACCGACCAAAATGCACGCCGTCCATGAATCCTTGATTGCCGGAGGTGAGATTATACAAGACATATCTCTCGCACCCCGGCAGACCCGGGGACATCTCTGTTGAGATGACCCTCTTTCCCCAATGTGGGGACCATGGTGTCCCCATCTAGCCCCTGGGTATGGAGTGGCATTTTGCGCCATCACCGTGGCCTGCTTCTGCTAGGGTGACCGGCGGCTCCACCCGTCACCCCCAGGCCTGCGCTCATAGGGGACGGAGGTCATTCTGTGACCTCCGACGTCCGAGTCGACTCCGCTCGTCGCGGGCAATGCGGGCCCGGAGTCTTCTCCGGGCCGCTCCGCCTCCTCCTTTTCGAGCATTACTTGCTCGCAGAAGGAGGTGGCGGCTGCCCAAGCACTCGCGCATCGTACCATCACCGTGAGCAAGGTGGTGAGCGAGATAACTCCCACCCCTAGGGCTGTCACTAGGACCCGCCTTGGCATCTCCCACGCCGGGCACTCGTTCAGCGTGTGCAGCCCTGAGTCCTCGCTCGCATCACAGTGATGGCACTCGGACGTTGCCGCGTTGGCTCCTTCTGGATCCGACGCAGGTAATCCCCGAAGCACTTGGATCACCTGCGTCAGCCGGTGTGGCCTCTCTAGCCCCGTGAAGCGACTGCCATCGGTTACTCCGTAACCAAATTGGCGATATCGAAGTTCTGAAGTTAGGCTAGTCGGACTTTTGAGGGCTCCAACTACCCATATTGACTGCCATAGACTGATGTTCGTATGGCAACCGGGACCGACGGCTTAACGTGCTCTTCGAGGCACGACACTATATGAATCACTATACGTACAACATTGACTACAAGACTATGTTGATGAGATTTGTAGGTATGAGGCAGTCTAACAAATTTTGTGTTCTTTATATCCTGTTATTTTATGAGTGACAACGAAATTTTTTGCATTATTCTTTTTTTAATAAGATAAATCGAAGAATAGCAAACTGTTATCGAAATATACACTCTAATGCGTAAACCTTTGTGCTTTCCAAACTGTACCAAATTATATTAAGTTTTCGATTGAATGCTTCTGTATATTTCTTAACACGATTAAAACTCCTACTCACCAAATATTGTGATTTGGTGAAAATTGACCTGTGACAGAATTATGACGCATACAGACGGCTATTTTTGGAACAATAGATACTTCGAAAACACGTCTACAATGGCGCTTAAATGTTAATTTGTATGATTAATTTTTCACAAAAGTACGTGGGGTACAAAAGTTCCTGGACAATAAGAAAAAAAATTATACGAAGTGATGTCATTATTCAACGACTAGTCTTAAAAGCTACTGGACAATAGATCTACTTATTAATGTATCCTAATGTTTAGGATACTACTTCTATGACTTTACTTATATTCTTATATAGAAACAAGACATCGATAGTTTATTTTATGAAACACTATCAATGTTACTTTGGTTAAACACTTGGGCTGGATTATATATCTTAAGGTGTCCAGGAACTTTTGACTGAACAGTGATTCACTGTACCTACATTAAATTTCAAATCTATATAATCTATTACGAGGCACATAGGAGCATGCAATAAAACTTAGTACAGTATTTCTAACAATAGCTTGGAATGCATCCAGTGAACTTGCTCACAACATCTCATCATTTGCACTCGTTGCGGAGTTGTGTCAAGGGTATTATTATTATGTTATAAGGTGTAACTAAGTACTATTATATCGAGGAGGTATAAGTGTAGCTAGGTAGGTTCAGCTAGTGTGTAAAATATGAATGCAATCGGAATTGGGTCACAGAATCAGATTACATGAACTGCTTAACAACAAGTTATTACCTAATAATTTGCGGCCATTACCTCAAGCTGCTCCCACAATGATGTAACATCAATAATTTCGGATTGACAACCTTCTTCTCTTCTAGCAAGTTAAGAATGCATACAAACTTCCTCGTTTTTTTATTTCAAACGTGTACATTCACAGACCGCACTCAAAGAAATAAAATCAAGCTCCCAGAGCGTTACAGATAAATTTTCTGCACGTTGCCCGTACCTGGGCTTTCGTGTATAAATTTAGTGGAGTTTGCGCTGTTTCTCACCTCTGTTCTTCTTCGGCGGTCTACAGTCGTGACGGTTAATTATTTATTGTAATAACATATGTTTGGAGTTTGAAAATAGTATACGTAATTATTTCAAGGGAACATACTGTAGCAAACAAATAAAATGTATGTACATTTTATTGTTGCGTTATCCGCCATCTTTTCTTTTTTAATCCTACGTAGGTGGCAGACAAGCACACGGCCCACCTGATGGAAAGCGGCCACCGTGGCCTATGAACGTGTGCAACACTAAGGGTGTCACACACGCGCGGCCCACCCTGAAGGGAAAGGGGGAGAGCTGGTAAGGGGTGGGGAGCCTAGGAAGGGGAAGGGAAGGAGGGGTATAGTGAGCTCTGACTACCCTACTTATTGATGGTTATTATGACCGCGGTCTTCTATAGGGCGGAGGTACTTCCCCAGTTGGACAGCTCATTTCGGACGGGAGATACCGTCGTGTCCTACCTCCGTTAAATCTATTATTCATCTTAATAGAGGGGTGATTTTTTGTGTGCTGAATAAATCGTTTACATATTTTTAATATTACAAAACATAAACATAAACTCACACCTATATTCTCGAAGTTGTAGGCAGAGGTGCTAGCATAGTTAACCGCGGTAGCCTAGTGGTATGGGTAATGGACTGCTGAGACGAGGTATCGAGTTCGGTCCCAGGTTTACTATGGCACACACCAATGATTTTTCGATGCTTTTCGAAGTTATGTGTGTATTTATCGCCGGTTTATAAGTGCCCGGTTAATGGCAATAGGCTCGCCATTTATTTGTCTTCAATCAATACCTATATCTTTGGAAGTCACATGACATGCGCATACCTAAGCATAATTAATTAGAATTTACATACTTCCAGAATGTTTAACAGCTCAAACATTGGGACCTAAATATAAGTTAGTTTTGCCATAACTCCAAGGTATTACTTACGTCACTAATTATTCATTTGATTAATATCCATACGCTTCCCTGGGAGAAGCTCATGTTCAGAAAAATTATAATTGGGCAGGTCCGTTTCATTGTAAAAATAGAAAAGCGGATATAACCTTTAGGCTTCGCTAAACATTTCATTGTTTCAAAGTATATTTCGGAAAAAAAGCTTTCATCTACCAACAAAATATTTATTGAGCTATCATTATATTAGTTTATTCATCATAACCCTTCTCTAAAGGAGAACAAATGATATAACGATCAAAATAATAAATTTTGCAAACATATTCCACATTAGTACTTCATAGAACGAATATCTGTCATATTATAAGGATGGAATATTATAACATAAATAATTCCCATAACACAATAATTTGATCTGTACCAATAATGTTTGAACAAGTGGCCACTAATTAGGACGAATATCATACTATATTGATAGTTTAGGATAATATCACGGAATATATTTTTAGCTTTTCCTTAATTTAATGACATGTTTATGAAATTGGATATCATTTAAGCAATTATGAGGGTATTGAATGTTGTTTCTATTTCTGTTTATTTCAAGCTACATGTTTGAACTAATGATATTATTTTGCTAGGTTAAAGTTGGAGAGTCACAATTTTTTTAGTAAAACTAAACTAGCGAAGTATCGTAGAACTCTTTTAACTCTAATTTCGGGTCAGAGGAAGGCTTATACTTAAGAATGGAAATTTCAAGGGTTCATGATGAGGGTAATCTCACTTAAAGTTACTGACTAGACCCGTAATAGAAAATCAACATCGAGTCGATATAGCATCTAATCTCTTATATTTTGAAAAGGAAACTCTCCCGTAGAACTTTTTTCAAAATCATACCACAAAATAGCTGATATATTAAAATTCTGAAATATATTTTTTTTAATCATACCTACCTACTTATCGTAGACTATCATGGTATAATAACTATACGTACGTAAGCATAGCGAATACGGTATTATCAATATTTAACACCAATGCAATTCGTATGAATTTATGAAGAGCTTCACAATTCAGTTCCAAAAACGTACATATGCAAACACGTTAGTTTGTTTCCATTCGCTGTACATTACGTATTTTAGTGCCAAGTCAACAATTACACACAAATCGAGATGGAGGACACGTACTGAAGCGGTGGAATTTTTTGCGAGTACAACGTGTTGAGAGAATTGAGCACTTAGCGAACGTGCGTTAGTTACCATACGTAACTATTGGCTATCGTCGCCGTTTATTTTATAGTCGCAATATGATAAAATCTATCAAAACCTACGTAAATAAATGGATCGTGTTTAGCCTTAAACGCGACGAAAAAAAGACAACTGCATGTAGTGGAGATGCGAATGTTAAAATAGATGTGTAGCGTCACGAGAATAGATTGAAAAATAAATGCGAAAACTTGAATAGGTTTGAAAGTTGCTCAATTGAAAATTTGAGTTTGGTTAGATTCAATGAATTGATGAATTTAGTGAGAATGGATAGCGTGAAATAGGATTTGCTAAAGGTAGATACTGAGGAGATTATATTTAACAGGAGATGGAGGAGAATGTTGAGCTAATCGCAAATAGTTAGGACGAAGATAGATAGACGATGGTAAAATCAATACTCACATGTAAACATACGGTTACACTTTTCTACGATCATATTTTTTTAAATCGGAAAGCTTACCACCGAGAATCAATCGTCATCATTTAAAATTGTACTTATTGAGGTCTAGATTCTACCAGATAAGATTTTTTTCCCAAATGGTTGCGACTCTCGTGTTATCTCTACACTGTACTCGTATGAATTGGAATTTATCACTTTATCGCATGACAAAATTAGCAATTGAATAAAAAAATCTAAGTAAAAATATTGTTTGTATATGCGTGTGCATAATATGTGCCCCGCATTATTAAGTAATATACACACAGTATCTTCATCAGTACTTTTTTAAATTATTTTTTATTAAGGGTTTCTATCCATAAAGGATATGTCAATCCCATCGTAACTTACACGAACAACAATTATGAGTAAAATGTATTTTGTGGTTATTTCACTTGAATGTGTGGTTAGCCTAAAACTTTTGTTACAAAATAGTAAAAACTTAAAGTAACAATTTTTTTTCAAATAAAGTTCTATATATTTTATTTCTATACCAAACGATACGTTTCTATTTTACTGACAGCACTGTGAGATTGCATTAAGGGGCGGTCATACTTCAAATTGAAACGATGATTTCATTCACAGATATGTTCGAATGGTGCTATCTATTCACTGGGGGGGGTGCTTTACGAACGTACCATTCATGTAAAAGAGCATAAACTATATGAATACGAGTCATCTAGTTTGAAATTTAATGTTTTAAAAGGGAAAACATTTATTTAATTGGTTGTTTTTCTTTGATTTATGCGGATATCAACAATTTAACATATTAATTATATTATTCGGCAACACTACAACTTTAATACCGTTCTATAACTACATCATCAATCTCTGAACCTTTTCCCAATTCAGTTGACGGTTTTCCAGTCTAAATGTGAGGCTGATCTTCGATATTTTTTGTGAAGCGGATGCCCGATGTCTGACCTCCACAACCAATGCTCCAGTGACCAATGGCGATATCAAAGTTCCAAGTTAGACTGGTTGTACTTTTGAGGGGTTCAACTACCCATAACGACTGCCATATAATATGTTCGTATGGCAACCGGGGCCGATGGCTCAACGTACTCTCCAAGGCACGACCAGACCAATGCAAACAGCCATATTCATGCGTACAACTTTTTGCACTGAACGGGGATCAAACCTGCGCCCCGTGCGTAACAGTCGCATGCACTACCGCCACGCGACGGAGGCTGTCACCGAGTTCAATAAGTACAATAGAACTTATAAAACGTAACAATAATAATTATGATTTTGATAGTCATAGATTATTTCTAATGTTGATCGATGGCACTTAGTGAATCTCACTCATCGTCATCATCATCATCCTAGCGTTAGTCCCGGTCGCATCCGAAGCTTTCACCGCATAGTCCGGGGTCCGCTTTTGGCATTGGTGAAACTTATTGTTATACATTATTAATAACATACTTGTACTTCTCAACTGTATTTTTTGTACCTAACCGTTTCCGCCTTGCGTCATTCTCAAAGTGATAGTTATGAGCATTCCAAGTCCTAAACATTACACTGATTTAACAATTTTTCATGTGTGGGTAGTACTAAAATTAAGTATACCAGCACGAACGTTTTCTGCAGATTTGAAGAAATAGTGCATTAGTTCTGGGGAAAAAGTCTGTGCCCCGGTTGGGTTTAAATGCAACGGGGAAGTACAAGTGTATCATCAATAATGTATAATTTAATAGTCATCATCTAATTTTGACACCGACGTAAAATAACTGACTGTTAAAAATATTTTAACAGGAGCCCAATCATGTACTTCTGTAATATTTTAACCTGTACTGATCTACAGGTACTAATTATTTAAGAGTAATCACTTATAATTACCACATTGATATAATAATAAAGTAAGAGACACCAATCAAAGTACATAAAAGCAAGCTTGTTGGTGAGTAAATAAACCTGAGTGTCATTTTCAGTGCTGATCCTGTTAACATTATAAAGTTTCTGATGAAGTTTGTTACTCAATCATGCTTTAACGACTGAACTGATCTTGGTGCCATTTGGTACAGAGATCGATTGTAGCTTGAAATAACTGAATACATAAATTACTTTTCTCGGAACAAATTACTCATGGTTTGCGGGTACGGTATTAAAATCCCATACGGACTAAGGTGCGGACATCAGCACATTTTTTAGAAATCAAAAATTGCAGTTGCCTTGTGACACGAAAATAATGACAAAAAATGTAAAAAATATACTGCTAATTACGAATTCGTAGAACCAAAGTCTACTTTATTTATAAATATTTTTTCCTGTTTTTATGAGTTTTATTTATAATTGACTTGACGATCCCACGTTGTTAGACGTTCGACGGCTATACCCAGGGGCGGATTATCCTAAAGACAAAGTAGGCGTGTACCCTAGAGGCGCGAGGGCCCAAAAGGTCGCGTGGGTGCGATTAAAAATAAATGTCTTACAGCATAAAATTACTTTTGTCAGTAATTACCTAAACCCTTACTTGAATTGTTATTTTTCGGTACAATCTCAACTTGTTACAATTTATAACAAAAGATTTTATTTTTACTAGCGGATAGAACTTGTTAAAACTTACGCCTTCAAATAACATTGTCGATATTATGATCTCTGATTGAAGTTGCTAAGATTCGACTACAATGTTCGTCGCGTTGAGCGCTAATTTACGTCCTCCATGGGCGCCACACAAACCTAAATTCGGAGGTGCCTAGTTCCTCCTGAGGGCAAATGGATGGGCACACTTCGCCCTCGATGGAAGTTCAGTAAGCGCTCAACAAGGAAAACGAAGTCACACCCTAAGGAACCTAGTAATCGCGAAGCATCTCAAGCACAAGATCAGAGTGGGGCCGGACCTGGCGGAGGGTCAATTTGGCTTACGTAAAAGGCTCGGTGATGATGTTGGGGGTGTCAGACATCGCCGACTCGTTCAACACCGTGCTCTCGAGTTGAATTATGAAGGCGGTCGTATATCATGAAGTGCCACTTTACCTTCATCGCACAGTCGGGGCATACTTAACGGAGAGAACCGTTATTTCCCTATCGTGACCAACCTCAGAAATCGGTCCTGGGGTAATTCCTGTGGATAATTGGATACGACTTAACGTTTTGGGGTGAACTCAACTCAACGGTTTCCCAAGACATAAATTGAACAGTACCCATCGGCATCAAGCCCCAGATGAAATACCTAAGGCTCGTGCTCGACGGCCACTGTTTGTAGAGGATTTCCGAATGCTGTCCCTCCACATTGAGGAGCACAGTTAACCCTCAGGTGCGGCTGCTGCCAAACGCGAGGGTACCGGATGACTCCTGTAGGAGATTCGTGCAGTCCATGACCCTATATGGGTGTCTAATGTGGGCGGAGACCCTGAAGGTCCGATGAGTGCCGAAGCTGAATGCTCCGCAGCGGACGATTGCCAGCAGTGCGATCAGAGGGCCCGGGTTAGCCGGAGTGCGAGGGATATTTTTTTTTTATAGTGCGACAAATCCCCACGGATACCCCCACCAGAACTAAAATGCACGCCGTCTTTGGGTCCTTAGTTGCCGGAGGTGAGATATACCTAAGGTTATTTTTAATATAAGGGCGCTGATGAGATATTTGCCTAAGGTGTTCTTAACATTTAATCGTTCTATGGCTACACCAGAGACCGCATGTCCGATTTCCATTCAGAATGAAAAAATATTACCTAAGTGTGAATCGAATTCTAAAGGAGTAATCATTAACAATGCAAAAAAGTATATGACATATGAACGTAGAATACTTTATTCATAGTAAGTAAAAATCGTTAAGATCTTTAAATAATCTATAACTCCTGAGATTGTAAAACATACGCAAAGAAAACAGTTTCACGTAGTGTATCCGTTCGACCTGCAGTGAGCAGTAGACATAGGTAAATGTCTGAAACATCTTTACTAAGAACGGTCAAGTACAGTCAGAGCTCAGAAGTGCAGTAGCACATCAAGGCTCAAAATGGTTTACCGTGCGACCGTCGCGCGTAGTTTTTACTTGTGTGCGAAATGCATATTATAGCGAAGAAGAGTACAACAATATATATAAAATGCCTACTAGACAAAGATAGAAGATAGACTAATCATAATAATACCTAATATGTCCGTTTTCATAACTGTGTTATTCTTTAAACCTGCTGTGAGTCATTAGATACTAATACAGTAATTTAACAGCCATAGTGAGTCAACGGATAGCTAAGTGGCTAATGCATGACACTATCGGAACGGAATGATTAGAGATGTTAGTGGTTCGATTCCAACTGATAATAATTTTTTATATTTAAGTATGTCAAATATTTAATTTTGAATAATTATAAATTATTTTTGCATGAAGTTGGCATTAATTGTTATTTATGTGATTAAAATTATCGGGTTATGAAAATAAATGATACAAAATGTTTGATAAGTAACTAAATATATTTCATCTTTACTATCTACCTGCCTACTCAATGTAAATTTTATTGAGGTTTATAGCTTAAGTATTCGTTTTCGCAAGGAAAAGAGGATTGAAACTTAACCTCAATCTTACAATCTTAAACTGACTTGTCCTATAGCCAGCACGTCCCCTTTTCACCAAATTCACAAAAACTACTTCTTCTTACTTAACTGGGTTATTGAATTTATTTTTTGTAATACATAGAAAGATCATTAAGTAGGTATAGTTTACTTACTTGTAAGTTATGTAACCAAAGTATTATTTTTTACAGTTTTGATATTTAGAACAACAAGACTAGTAGTACTTTTTTACAAACATCCAATTAAGTATAATTAGTATTGTAGAATTTCGATATCGCCAATTTGGTTGTGGAGGTCCGATGGCAGTCGCTTCACAGAAAATATTGAAGCTCAGCCGCATCTTAGTTAGACTAGAATGCCGACCCCAACTGAGTTGGGAATAGGCTTAGAGAGAATGATAGTAGGCGGGCAAAATATGAATAATTACTTAATAATAGTTTTTGTGCTAATAATTATTAATATTTTGTAATGACCTCCATTGTTCTCAATACCGCAGAGTAGACGTCGGCGCATGGACCCCACAACATTCTGATAAATATCTGTCCTACGTAAATTGTCACATATTTGCATGCAATGTTGCTTTAATAATTTAGGACTTTATAAATCTTTTTACCATAACCGCATATATTTTCTAACGGGTTTGAATCATGGGATCGTGCTGGCCAAGAAATAACGTTGACCTCTGCATGTTCTCTAAGCCATTCGCGATCTATGACGAAAAGCACTACGCACTGTAACATTATATTATCTAAAAAGTCCACATAACTTCTGCTGTTCCGTGTTCCGTTAAAAACTGTTTTATTGCTGGCGTCCGGTGATGCAGGCATGGAGTACGCGGCGAGCAGTCCTCAATGATGTTTCAAACTCATTGGCAAATCGTCGTGTTGGTATGAAACCATTGGTTTCATACTCTGCTACCATATAGCACCGCTGGTCGTGGTTAATCAGCG
This sequence comes from Pelosia muscerda, assembly GCA_963691645.1. Taxonomy (NCBI): domain Eukaryota; kingdom Metazoa; phylum Arthropoda; class Insecta; order Lepidoptera; family Erebidae; genus Pelosia; species Pelosia muscerda. The sequence continues at coordinate 11,160,608 of OY829098.1, read as the reverse complement.
GTGGCCTTCTACTTCTTCAAACCTTCCGGTCTTCTCGTCCTCAAACCTCTTATCCCAGCGGCTCACAGTACTTCTCTAAAAAGAACGTTTTTACATTAATGTAAGCAAATAGATAGAATAGATTTTAATGAAACTTTACAGTAATATAGCTTATATACCACAGAATAACACATAGGCTATGTTTGGTCGCGATAATCGATATCCACGCGAGCGTTGTCGCGGACGACAGCTAGTATAATTTAAAAATAAAATGGTATATTATTATACTTACGGATATGCCAGTTTCATTTGCTATTTCACTTATATTTAATCCATTCATATATAAAGCCACAATATTAGCATTGACTTCCATTCTTATATAACTTGTAGGTATGTTAAAATTAATATTGAATCGATTCACGACAATAACAAGCACAAAACAAGCAACTAAAAACCAACAACGTCATTTTATTTTCTCTAAGTCAGTAATTATTCCATTTTATTTCAAATCTACCTTCATACTTTTTACATTTTATGTTGATCTTTGCTAAAGTTTAACTAATAATAAATTCTACTTTAGAATCATATTTTATTCATCAACCTGTTGTTAATTTATAAATAAAACACAAAAAGTGTTTTGATTGATCTTAGGATTTGAACCAACAACCTTACATATTAGTAATCCTTATGCCAGAACCATTCGGCCACGGCCTACTTAGATGTTTGTAGCGAAATAATGTATAATATTCCTACAGAAGAACAATTTACATGTGTGCGTGAATTGTCTTAAAAGAAAAAGGTAACAAGTAGCGTTAGAATGTTGACGCTATAGTTGCGTAGGATTGCTACTGCACTTTTGAGTTCTACTGTACAAGTCAGATTCGCGCATCAAAGGTTCCGTTTAAACTTGAAAATATTGTTTTCAGCATAGCAAACTATGCTAATTATTTATATAATAAAAGGTTTAATGTAAAACTGGATGCATGAGTATATGTATACTTTTTTTTTATCGTGCGCAATATCATGACGGATACCACCTCCACCAAAACCGATGGAGGTGATTATGTCGGACTCGAACCGACCAAAACTCACGCCTTCCATGGGTCCTTGATTGCTGGAGGTGAGATTATACAAGACATATCTCTCGCACCCGGTGGACCCGGGGACATCTCTGTTGAGATGACCCTCTTCCCCTAATGTGGCGACCATGGTGTCCCCATCTAACCCCTGGGTATGGGGTGGCATTTTGCGCCATCGCCGTGGCCTGCTTCTGCTAGGGTGACTGATGGCTCCACCCGTCACCCCTCAGGCCCGCGCTCATGGCGGACGGAGGTCATTCTGCGACCTCCGACGTCCGAGTCGCCCGATGAGCGCATCGCGGGCAGTGCGGGCCCGGAGCGGTACTTGCTCGCAGAAGGAGGCGGCGGCTGCCCAAGCACTCGCGCATCGTACCATCGTCGGTATATGTATACTTTCTTTGTATGCTCGAAACGTACAATTATACTAGATATTATAATTTTACGTTTTAAGGGTAAGTATTGGGACAACGTGGTTTCCATTTTCTATATGCACTGCTATCAGTTCATATAGAAATGGAAACCAAAGTTATGGTGTTAATTACATACATACATAATGCTCACGCCTGTAATCCCCGAATGGGTAGGCTGAAGTGTATTAAACACCCACATTTCGCCAACTATGATTTTCGGTCCCACGTAAAGCGGGGCGAGCCTATTGCCGCCAATCGGTCACTTTGTGAAAAGAAATGGTCAAAAATGACTTCATAACCGAAAAAGTGGCAGTTAAATAAATTTGAACAAAAATTTGACTCGATGCCTTGCTATACGATGTAAATCGTAAGAGAATTAATTACGCGCTTAGCCGCACAAGCACTTTAGCGGTTATAGTGTCGCATTAATTTACTTTACACACATACACATGTGCAACTTTTGACGTAGTAGTTTGAATTTTTCACAGCTTCAAGATGTTGCCGATCTAAATATGTGGTATTGAATTTCAACTGGATACCTATACGCATTCCTGAGCAAAAGGTCTTGACAGATAAACAGGCAGACAGACAGACAGACGGACGGACAACGATGTGATCCAATAAAGAGTTCCGTCTTTTTACTCTTATTACACGGACCCTTAAAATTCAACAAGGCGAAGGTCCGCACATGCGCACTGCCAAGTAAGAATAAAAAAAGCTACAGCAAAAAGGACTCATCAACCTGTTATCTTTGACTTGATGTAATTTATTTATTATATGTTAATTAAGGAACTTCGGTTGACTTCAATACTCGTACTTCCCGATAGCACTTTTACACCAGCTGATATACGCGACTACAACACATTCATTAAAATATTTTTTTTATATTCTACTCAACTGATTGTCATACAATGTATGGCATACGACTTTCAGCAAAGTCTAATCAAGACATTTTTAATACAAAAAAACTGCATCAAAACACGTTTCTTTTCGCTGAGTAGACTTTAGCAAATATATAATTTATACATTAAAAATCGTTAGTTTAACATAACCCAATTTTTTTTACAAATATTTGATCTATGTATAGATACGAGTTGTGGGCTACCTATAACATGTATACAAATATTTATACATATTTACAGTTATTTATTATGTGTACAGTTAGTATTTACATATTATCTCATTAATGTTAAATGTATGTACATTTATTCGTAATAATTATATATTATATATTTACATCCATTGTACACGTAACTTTCTTATAAATTATATATATACATAGTACTAACAAATTTAAGGAATACTATCGACTACAATACACATCTACACAAAACATTAAAACATGTTGAGACGGTTGGCGATGTAGTTGTAAATTGGAAATACGCCGCCCGGTCCTATTACGTTCGTTCAGTGGCGGTAGGCGGGGAATCTTTACGAATTCATACGAGACACTCTTAGTTCGGCGTTCGTTGTAATTGACCCGCAATTATAATAAAAGAATGAAGTACTTTTGTCTAATATTGTAAAATCTATAGTTTTACGAAATAATGTTCTATCTTTCTGTCTTCCTATTTCTGTGCTACCTAAGTGTTACGTATAAACTCTTCTGTGCTGTGCTGTTTAAACTTTCTCCTTCTGAACTTTATTATTTTCTGTGTATGTACTTACTGTGTGTGTGACCTCAATATATGGACCGATTGTAATAGTGAGAAGACTTTTATTTTTGGTCACCGAACTACTTACCACGGAACATTACCACATTACAACCACAACTAATTTACAACTTTATAATAATATAATAGATATTCAGGTTTTAGACCCACTACTACTTCTGCGTAGTCCATAGGATTCAAGTAGTCACAGTCTACTCAAGTATTGATATATTATGACGACATCCGTGGCGTAGTGGTAGTGAACGCGACTGGTACGCAGGGTTCGATTCTCGCTCAGTGCAAATATTTGTGTGCTTTAATATGAATTTCTACATTGGTCTGGATGTTTCTATATACATATATCTATGTATGTTTATCCGCATTCTATAACCCGTAACATATACTAGTTAAACTATGCTTACCATGGGTCTAGGTGACGTTGTGTAGATTGTCCTAGAATATTTATTTATTGATTTTTCAAATTATCTAATATGAGAATAGACATGTACCGATGTTATGTTGATGCATTTGGTTTACATTGACTGACTATAGATTGAGAACGAACCGCAGCTTAGAGTGATTGATCGTTGTGTATAATCCAGATGTACATTTATTTAACAATAACATAAAACTTGTGGGTCATCACACCAATCGGTCAGTTTCAAAGCTCTATACAAATCAAAAAATGTAGTAGATTGTGTAAAATTCATAAAATCTGTATAATTATTTCGTTTCGTTATAATTTTGTATAAATATATTATCTGGACAGAATGTGTTTAGCGAAATATTTGCAATTTATTTATCGCGTGAAAAATTCACACAGATACCCTCCCTCAAATGGTTATATTACATTATATCGATATAATGTAACAAAACCGACTAAAACACACGCCGTCTTTGGGTCGTTAGTTGCAGGAGGTGAGATAGTAGCCAACATATTCCTCGCACCCCGACAGACCCGTGGCTCTCGAGATGGCTCCCTTTGGTTGTGGAATCTACTACGTCGTACTTTTGCTAGGGTCACTGGCGATTCCACCCGTCTTCAATCACAAATATTTGACTGTAAATGTTTCAACAATCTTCATTGGGTTATATGTAGTGCAATTGAGTACTACATAATATGAGTATACGTCAAAGTTTATCAACTAACATTACATCATGTACACCATAGGCTAGGTCACCATTAGTTTCGCTAGGGATCCGTTTAAAAAACTGAAATGACCATCATGGTCCGCGAAGCGAATGAAATTAACCGAACAAGCGAAGCAAGCGAGAGTCTCCGTTTCAACTAGGTGCCCGAATTTACTTTCGTTCGTAAGTCTGCCTGAAGTTTTTAGTTTTTTTTCTACCAATGATGTCCTCGAAATCTCTCTGGCACGTTTTGAATGGATTTTATTGCAGAGTATATATATATATATATACAGCTAGACTGCGATAGGCTTATTCATTGATCAATGTGTATAATAGTGCATGGGCTTGTTTGTTAAATCTTTTTACGTAAGTAGATCCATGTTTCAAGTATTTAGTCACTAATTAAAAAAAATCTTCTTCTCTCGGATTTTACGTATTTATCTTTGTGCTACTATGGTAGTACCTAAATGTATCAAGAACCAAGCGGCTCGGTGACTCTTTGCCGCACTGTTAAGTCTTGGTATTCCTTTACATCATATATATTATACAGTCCCGGGTAGTCCCCCTTAAGCGGGGGGCCAAAAAGCATCTGAAGACGCCGTCATGCTGAGTGCCACCATTGTAACATCGTACGTGTATGTAATGGTGACCCTCTTTCCCGAGATTTTCCCTTCAACATGTCATCATGCGAGGGGTAAATCGCGTGACGTGTCCTAAAAAATATCTCATAAAATTTCATTCCGTAACTAGGACATCTTGACACTTAACGTGGGCCGAAGTACCAACAACAACTTTACCCAGAATTCAACGTATTAAAACAAATATTATTATCTAAGTATTCTGGGATTAAGTCACATACGATTATGGAGATTGGGGTAATGGGGTGTATATCAGACAGGCAGTGAACACGCAAATGATATAAAATGTGAACACTAAAATGGTGTGATGAAAAATTAATATTCCATTCTTAGTTTTGCTTGTTACGTATGTTCCGAACGTACATAACAATATTAAATTCATAGTGGTAAACATGTATTGTTCAGATGCGTTCTTACCCAAAAATAAATGACACCAAATTAGTTCATTATTAAATAAACTATAAAACTTAACACCTGGCCAATAAAACTATCATTGCAAGTACACCGCGTTGTATTTATTATAAACCTTAGTTCACCACTGCCAACCTCTGGGATGAATCACTCGCTTAAACCAATGAAGTGTGAGTAAATAACTAGACGCTAATGGTGAGAAGTCTGTATCAAAAGATTGTCAGCTTCCTTTTAAGAATACAGTAATCGCTTGGGACCCATAACATTTGTGTCTGTGGTGCTTTATCTCTTTTATGGGTAATTTGTCTTTATTGTCTCCCGTTTGATGACAAGAGAAATGTATTTCATATATTTCTAACACCTTCTATTATCTTCCGACTCATTTTAATGTGGATTCCAAGGCAGTTTAACTTCGCTTAGGACTTTCCGAGTGTCATTGGATTCTTGGTGTATTCCTGGAGCACTATTGTAGATGATTCCGAAATATATAACCATGAATAAGAATTCATTCATGGTTATATACCTAATCATGGTAGAGAAAATCTGCGATGACTACAAGATCTAGCTAGGAAGACAATGGTGAATGTTTTATTTTTATATCGCCTACCTGATGAAAAGTGGCTCGGAGGATTATGGACGTTTGCAGCTCAGGGGCGTCACACTCGTGCTGCTGACCCTATAGAAACCTTCTAAAGGCCTTATCGAAGAGGGCGAAGGCTCTGCTTTTCTGACAGCACAAAAACTATCCGGTGGTGCTGACATCCTACTTAATTTTGTATGTGTTTGAGTCACGGTATACTTCTTCAAAACGGTGTGCTCATTAATAACTGATTTCATCCTTACTAACTCATATTATTACTTTTCATAATTTATAAAAAATAATTTATGTCTAGAAATATTTTGTCGCGGTATCAAACGCGACTACAAAGACGTTTATGGCGTAATGAAGTAGCCTGAGTAGACTACTACGAGTATACTATTATGTATTCTGTGCTATTACAAGAGCACATCGAGCGCCATTTCCTTCCTTTATTATTTCTGTGTAGTTTCAAAGCGTATCTCGATTGTTTCCTACAGATCTCACATTCCATAAGACCGACTCGACTCTGTATTGTATTTTTGAAAACGTCTTTTCCAATAGTTTATAATACCGACTCATTTTATAGTCATTCTTGAGAGAAAGATTTGGGCATCAATCGTCTAGGAATAAATATTAATTTTTAATATAAAACTATACATAGGGTAAAAGCCGGATAGTTGCGCCACTTTTCAACAAAGCTATATAATTAAGAAATATGTGCTTAATAAGAATATTGCAAGGTGTATATCAAATTATTGGTCTTTGAGCTACTATAGAAGCCTATTGTTAAGAACATAGTTATTATAGGTTTTGAGTAAAACCTGGTTTATTTGACCTCTCAAAGAGAGGATAGTTGCCCACTCTAGCGGATAGTTGCCTAACGTAAATAATACTTGAGAGGATACTTGCCTCATGCGGGGATAGACGCCTCACAATGACTTTTGATGAAAAACAAATTCATATCGATTTACTCAACCAGTCTTTATTGTTTATTGCAATCTTTTATTAAGTTCTAATCAACGTTATACAAAATATAACAAAAAAGCCAAAAATTGTATCCCGTGGTATCCCGTACATTCGCGATATTTAGTTGATTCCTTTTTTTATCCAACTCTTGGAATGCAAGACCAAAACTTTCCTCTGTCCAGCTTATGTGACGCCACGTCCACGCCGGCTTTACGCTGATACTTACGAGGCATTTTGCTCACCTAAAAAGTTAATTAATTATTAATTTTATTTTATTAACGGGTAGAATGAACTCTGGGGTTACGTACGTTCATAGGCCACGGCAACCTCTTTCCATTAGGTGCATATCTGCCACTTTAAGTGGTATAAAAATAAAAATAATAAATAATCTGAAAAAAGTACTGACACGGGTGGGCCTAGAACACACGACCTAAATACTTATTGTATTCCAGCTAAGTTATAGCCACAATGAATAAAAACACACAAATAGAACATATTTGCTATTGTTCGTGAAAGAATTTATAGTTGCGAATAGTTGCCCCCAGAGCAACTATCCGCACAAGTTTCTAGGGCAACTATCCTTTTTGATACGGATACTTGCCCTTTTCATTTGCGAAATAAATAATAATTATATTACAAAAATATGTAATAAACTTTGCAATGTAAAGCCTAATGCACGCAAAGAAATAAAAGGTTGATTGAAACCACAATTAGTAATAAAAATATTCAACAGAAATAACTTACCAATATAAGTTCGACACCTGTCGAAGATTCACCGCGGAAGATTTCCGCTTGCACGAGTGAAACGCTTGCGTCTATGGTGACGGTTAACGTGGCCCTGAGGTCTATGGGAGGTGTATTTACAACTATAGTAAAACGCTAATGCCACTTACATCTGTAACATAGTGTATTCGAAACCGTGGCAAGTATCCCACTGGCGCAACTATCCGACTTTTACCCTAATTTCGTTCATTCGTAATATTAATCCCGTACATAATAAGATATTTATTCTTTTTTCAAATGTTCCTTTGAAAAAGTATTCCCTCAAGAACTATGAATTATTATCAGTCAGTATTAAAAATACAAAAATCAATTATGCTCAATCAATTACTATATAACGACGTCCCCGAGGTACTATAACTGGGTTATTACTGTTATTGCATTTTCGGTATCTATGGGTCGGAATGCACCTATTTAATTTTTTTCAAATTTTTCTAGCGATAATATCCAACTATTTACCCTATGACACCTTTGTTCTTCGGAAAAGTGTTAATTTTTATGTACGAGAAGAATATCATAATACATTGTTACAAATTCATTTGTGTGGCTACATTTCGGTAAAGTAATATTACTGCAAAATATTATCTATTAATTACTGGTTATAGCGAATACAGGTTTATTCTCGTGATTTATGAGATTGACATTTTCGGTAATACTCAGTTACAGTAATCATTTGGGATCGTGATATAGGTATTGGCGTTAACTGCTTCGCATTTCGAGGAAAAATTGCAACCTGAAAGCTCCCCCGTAATTAATAACACTTATTATAGGTACCACACTGACCAATAGTTGTCGAAATAAGCAACCTGATATTGGAACTGAATTAAATTGTTGTTAAAATGAGCAACCTGATTTTAGAACTGAATTAATACAACATTCAATAGAGTTGAACCAAATAATTTGGAGGTACCTTCCACTTCCCTAAATGAAAATGAATACACCAGAAAACGTAAAACTAATGAAGGTCTATGGTCTAATCGGACCATCTGTCCAAGGTAGACGTACTTGTCTACAACTTCAAAGGTCCTCCTGGGGAGGGCCTTAGAATATGAGCATTCGCCATAACCTGGGTCTTGTCCATATTCATCTTGAGGCCCACCTGTTGAGAGACTCGGTTGAGGTCGTCGAGCATTGTGTTAAGATCCTCCAGCGATCCTGCCATGAGCACAATATCGTCGGCAAAACGAAGGTGAGTGATGTATTCGCCATTAATATTAATGCCAAGACCTTTCCATTCCAGTAGCTTAAAGGCATCCTCCATTGCATTGGTGAAGACCTTCGGGGATATTACATGTCCTTGTCTCACTCCCCTCTGCAACAGTATTGCCGCTGTGCTCTGATCTTGTACTTTGACTGACATGGTGGCGTTTTTATACAAACACTTCAGCACTTTGATGTACCGGTAGTCTATATGACACCGCTGGAGAGATTGCAGCACTGCCCATCTCTCGATCGAATCAAAGACTTTCTCGTGGTCCACAAACGCTAAACATAGTGGCAAGTTATACTCCTGAGTCTTCTGATGACTTGTCACAGCGTATGAATGTGGTCTACGGTACTATAACCTTTTCGGAAACCGGCTTGTTCGGGCGACTGAAACTCATCAAACCTGTGTTCGAGACGATTCGTGATAACCCTCGAAAACAGCTTATAAACATGGCTCAGAAGCGAGATGGGTCTGTAGTTCTTAAGAGAGGCTTTGTCACCTTTCTTGAAGAACAAGATCATCACGCTTCTGTTCCATGCTTCCGGCGTAGTACCTTCGAATAAAACGGAGTTGAAGAGCTTCTGAAGGACTTTAAGTATCGGTATTCCACCCGCTTTCAGAAGTTCCGAAGTGATTCCGTCTTCTCCTGGTGCCTTGTTATTTTTAAGCTGCTTGAGGGCCACCCTAATCTCGTACAGACTGATGTACGTTTATTGAGCTGCCGATATGCTTCAGCGTCATTGGTAGACTGCAACCTCATAGAGCGTCGTTCGGCCATGAGTTTAAGGGTGTGATCGGTGAGCACAGAAGCTCACCGATCACACCGGTCTATCTCTTCGACGGGGCCTGAAGAATTTGAAGCGCACTGAATGGAGAGCTTCAACCAACCTGTTATTTATCTCGTCCACTGTACTGCATTCTTCTAGGCAAGAGAAGCGATTCGAAAGTTCGAGTTGAAAGCTCTTGGGGTACTGTATATGGGAAGCTCTAGGTCGGAGCGTAGAGAGAACAAGATAATAATGATGATAACAATGAACTTAGTGATTGAGTACTGCGTTTGATGTTTTTATTTTTTCATATTTTTTATATTACAATTGTGATCTCATTATGGACATTTTGCCCATTTTAAACAATATTTTTTAAATTTTATGAATTTTCTTTAATTTTCCCTTAGAGATACCGATAACAAATTTATTTACGAAATCTGTTTACAACGATTACATTAAAATATAACTACCCGAAAGATCTATAATATTCCAGTTTCTATAATTTACCATTATAAGGTTATTAAAATGTTTACCGTAATAAGTCGGTAACTGAACATTACATTTATATACTAATGAACATGTACATCGTTGGAGAACTCCGTAAAGTAGTGTTATGGCTATGATTTTAAGAAATTATTTTTATATTACAAGAATAATTCGGTAAGTAGACGTTGCTGGAATATTATTGATAGTTCATGGTGGTAATATATCAATACCCTAAAAACTGTTAGAAATGATTTTCGGTAATTTTAACTTTTGTTAATATCTAATTCTGTGTTTAATCAATAGTTATCAGGCTAACTGTGATCTATTTGGGCAAAAATTAGCTTTCCCGGCGTATTAAAATGTTATCATAATTATCTTTTATAGAAAAATTAGAACCGAAAAACACTAAATCTTTTCTCCTGTAAAATTTGATTTTTGCGATTACCGGTTTATTCCTCGGGGACGTCGAATTAAGGACTTCGAACTACATCAAGAATATTTGAATCGAAACAGAAAATACTTTAATTTCATAAGTTTTGGAAAAGGAGACTCAGTTAATAATTAATTCATTTGTCAAAGCATTTGTCATTGGCACCTTCTGGTAAAACAATATTACTTTCGGATGTGTGGCTTATTGGACGACAAAGCAATTTTAAATCCTTAACTTTAACGGATACAAAATGTGGTAGTCACCGATATTTTATGTACTTACTGGGTAAAAACGCAAAGTTTGTTAATTTACTTAGTTTGTTATTTCTTATCAGAACTAGAGATTTCGTAATCATGATAGATACTTTCATATGTCCTGGAATGCCTTTGACGTAAACCTGACAGTAATTGATTTTGATTCTGCATGAAGAAAGGACACTAGATAGCGTGTTTTCATCTTGTAAATACATCTTATTTCTGTAAATAATGATAGGCTCACGTTTGGCCTTCTACTTGCTGTGATCTACAATGGAACCCACATGCCCAAAAATAATCAATTCATTATTCTGAGACTCGAAAGTGCCCTGGATTATAGCTTTTGGAAACATAAACCAAGTATTTGTTCCATTTAAATCCACTTTGCTGTTAGATACACTTTGTAAAGACACACTATCGTTTAGTGCAGATAAATAAAATTCCATTCACATATTTAAAAAATAAATAATATATATAAGGTAGTTCCACATATTTATACATTTTTCGTGCGTTTATTTGGACAGTGTGACAAATCAAATAGATTACTAGGATAGTTCAATGCTTTACTGTAAATTAGTGTTAGAAAACGAATTTTCAAATCCCTGTTCGAGTATCGCCTGATCTGAATTAAATCAATGTCCAAAATCAACAATCATTAGGCAGTTCAAGGTCACTAATCTCATTTCCGGGTTTATGGGTTTGGGTTCGTGTCTCAAGGTAGCGTGCTGAGGCTACTAGTGTTCTTATTGCTTAATTAACCAATTATTATGAATGAATACGAGGAAATGTAAAAATAAAGCTGACATTGATATATATTACTGAAAGTAATGTGGGGCTCGATGTTATTCTTATTACCCCTGAGCACTTTCATACCAAGTCGTTACATTGCGATAAGAGACATCGATGATTCTTTCCATTTCTTTTGTTTTTACTGAGCCGGCGTGCAATCCAAATAATGTACTTTTACTAAAATGCCTGATTTTGGATTCATGGCGGGAAGAAGAGTTTCTATTCTTCTATTCTTCTAAGGACGTAGTTCTCTACGTCCTTCCATTATATAGAGCGTTCTATTTATAGTAAAGCATCCACAGCTCGAGATTTCTCTGTTAGTTCTATGTACAAAGCTGACTTAATCGAACTTATAGTTCTTCTTTCTGGTGTGCTATGTCTAAAGCCGAGTACTGTACTATATTTTAATAATACGTCAACAGCAAATCATTGCGAGTCCTATACTATATTTTAATAATACGTCAACAGCAAATCATTCAAACCTGCATATAGTTGCTGTTTAACTGAATATCAAGAAATATGTAAATAAGAAAATATTTGTGTAAAACAAGAGATTCAGAATGATTCACAGACATTGAAAATGTAAAGAAAGCGTATTAAAAAGATTGTTGTTACATTATAATTCAAAGTATTATAATTACAGTATTATTATTATTATAACACATTAACTACTGACCTCCTATTTCAAAATAAATTTTTAAGTCCTATCTGCTGGTTCGATATATTATTATATACTTTTGTCCCTTCAGATAACTACACTGAAAAACGCCAGAAACCTTCATAAAGGATCTTTTTGGGATCAATAAATATTACTATTTCTTGATTTTAACCTCATTAATGTGAAAGTTACAAATTACCAAATTACTGAAGTTACGACGGAGTTCGATTGAGCAATCTGAACCTAGGGGAACATACCTATCTCTTTCTGCAGAATAGTCTATCGAAAGATATCTTTATTTCAATAGTTCCTTTTTTCGTCATCATGGCTACGTCAAAAATTCGAATAACTATGAAATATGAGTATCGTCGTGGCTACGGAGCTAACACTACAATCCAACGCACCGCCTATTATTGGTTTACTCCGTTCGTTCCGCTATGAACCTCGCGGTCGTCCGAAGACTTTGGTCGGCAATGACTAATTAAAGGCGTTTGTGAAAGCCGATGAATTTGGATAACTTCTTGGCGGGAATGAAATTCAATTCCTGAGAGGCAGTACAAAATGCTTTAGTGCCTCCCGTCCAGATGATTTCTTTAAGAAGGACATCAATAAACTGCCGCTGCGTTGGCAAATATGCATTGATTGTATGGGTGATTACTTCGATTAATAAAAAAAATGATTTTTCTTAATTTTTTTTTTAACTTCACGTCAATTTCATACGTAAATACTTAATATTATAATATTGTTACTGAACTACTACCGAATGTGCCTCCGGAACAAAAACATGTAAAAAATAGGTAATATACTAATTCAATTTGCTTTTTTCCATTTTAAAATAACGTCTGTTTGAATTGTACCAATAAATCCGCTTAAACTGTGATTCTATTTAATAAACTTATAATATTAAAAACATACCGCAATCCTAAAAACATCGAACGAATAAAAGAAAGAAAAAGTAAATTATAAATATTATGGTTATGTACCTCAAAAGGAAGATAGGAGGTTCATAGAATCACTCGTCATCGACGTGTTTGGTTGTTCAAGTTGCTTTAAACATTTATCACCTCGGGACATATTAAAAAATCTTTTAGCTTCAATTTGACAAATAATTTAATACATCTTTCAGAATCAGAACATAACTACTTTGAATTTATTACACTATTTATTTATTAACATTATAGCGTTGACTTTTTGTCATTCATATTAATAATAAAAAAATGTGTAATCGCAAGTAGTAGTCGCAAAGTTTATTGATTACAAACAAACTAATCTTTCGACCTTATTATTATTAGTGTAAATAACGTATAGCAATACCTATACATTATATTCCATCGTTAAGTTGCTTATTTATTCTCTGTTTCCAGTAAATTAATTAGGGTTCTTTGTAGGTACCTTTTGAGTCACAGAACCTTAAAAATAAACCCTGAAAACAGTTTGTCTATAGTGATCAAAATGATCCGCAAATGATGACATCATAAAGATAAATAATTTTATCTAAATCTCTTGTTTCAGATATATATTATGCCAGCATTGAAGGAAAATTCCACCGAGGGTCCCAGAAGCAAAACAGATTATGAAAATGATCCTAAATTTAAGTGGTTCTTGGAACTACGAAGGAACTGTTTCTTGAGAAATAGTAGTAACAGCGGCGTCCTTGAGGAGCAGTACAAGGGTAAGTTATTAATACACGAATAAAACTATTTGAAGTGCTTTAAATAGCCATATTGGAATTTCTGCTGTCATCGTTGAAAGGAGAACTACTGCATGCATGTATTTTCACTTCGTTTCTTTACCTATTCAAAAGTTATTGGAAATATACAGAAATTTCGTAACAAAACTTCTATGTACTTCTCAATAAACAAGCTTTTTTAAACGTTTGAAAATAATTTAAATTACTTATGACACCTTGTTACGTTTGAAATAAGTAGACTTCTTAGATCACTCTATTGTTATTATTCGTCATCATTACTGTCTTTATTCTTATTACTGTTTAATGGAATGTTTTTTTAAAGTGTAACAATAAAATTGCTTCATTTTTAACTCAAGATACAGAATTGTAATATGCTGACCTGTTAGCTTTGTTCTACAATTCACAATCTATGTATACTTGTGATTACAATTGAGTGTTCAGTAAAACAGAAAACTAATTGTTTACAAATATGTGAAAATTTACTTGAAAAAGGGTAATGTTTGTTAAATACTTATAATCATGTGACTATTCCACAAATTTGTATGTTTTCTGTAATATTCAAATTGTAACTTGTATTCTTTATTGAACAGTAACTTGCAGAATTGCAAGATTTTAAATATAATTCTAATTTATGAGTCGTAGCATTAATTAGCTAAGGCCCTGGGCCCCACATATTCAAAATATCTGCCGATCTCAATCAGGAACTGTGAAATACTCAAATATTTTCCTAGATAGCTGTAGAACATCTACATAGAAGCCACATTAATATGTGACAGTACAGACGTTTTCTGCATTAATATGTAAACATTTATTCAACAGCACTTTATGGTATATTTAGTTGTAGAATTTTCTTCTTCTTTTAAATGAATTGTTCCATTGTTCACCGATGATTTTGCCAATGTCAATTCTGAAAATATTGCTCGGGATTACAATGAGAGATTCATGATTGCGTCACCGACAACAAGGTAGAGTAAGAGTAATTAATGTAATTTTGTTCAAAACAAATAAAAAAAATGATAAATTGGTAGCGGCTTCTTTTGTTTGTTTACTGAAAACAAGTGGGTGATCAATATATATATACCACACAGTCAGGTCATAAGTATTGTCACACAGTAAAAACTTTTCTTTTAGAATGCTGGCCACAAAAAAGTTCATTGAATTAGAATTTCCAATAGTTCATGAAAATAAAAATGTATACTTGTTAGAATTTTACTCATTTTTAAATATGGAGTGGACGCTTAAAGAAGACAGTGTTGCGTTGCATCGTTGCGGTTAAGCGCCAATTCAAAATTTTTGACATACTAAAAAATTTGAATACTACCAAAAGATTCGTTTATCGTACCATGAAATGATACAATGAAGACTCTAGTGTAGATGACAAGTCAAGAAGTGGTCGCCCTCGGAGGGGAAGGACTCCAGCAGTGATAAAAGAAATTCCAAACGTAAGCAGAAAATGTTGGTCCTTCAGCTGGGGTTAAGCGGTGAAACGGGTGTTAAATGAAGACTTAGGGCTTCGGGCATATCGAAGAAAAACAGGACATCGTTTGAATGCTCGTCTAATGGACCTGAGACTGAAGAGATGCCGCGCTTTGTTGAAGCGGTACACGGGAAAAAATATCAGGCATTTCTTTTTTCGGATGAAAAATTTTTTACCGTAGAAGAGAGCTACAACAAACAAAATGATAAGCTGCACACACAGTAGTGAAGAAGCAAGCAACCGTATTACACGTCTTCAACGAGGTCATTTTCCATCCTCGCTCATGGTATGGTTGGGAGTTTCTTATTGGGGCTTAACAGAGGTACATTTTTGTGAGAAAGGTGTAAACGGAATGCATTTGTGTATTAAAATACAGTCCTGATGAACCTTGTAGAACCTGTTGCTCATACCATGTTCAATAACAGGCACTGGGTATTCCAACAAGATTCGGCGTCAACTCATAGAGCGAAGAGCACTCAAGACTGGCTGGCGGCGCGTGAAATCGACTTCATCCGGCACGAAGATTGGCCCTCCTCCAGTCCAGATTTGAGTCCGTTAGATTACAAGATATGGCAACACTTGGAGGAAAAGGCGTGCTCAAAGCCTCATCCCAATTTGGAGTCACTCAAGACATTCTTGATTAAGGCAGCCACCGATATTGACATGGACCTTGTTCGTGCTGCGTTAGACGACTGGCCGCGCAGATTGAAGGTTCTGATCTGTATTCTAATCACAGAGGTAATTTTGAATAAACTCTCGGGTTAATTTAATTATTTCATTCATTAATGTTAGTACACAATATAGGGTAAGGAAGAAAGGATGATTAGGTAGGTACATAAAACTGGTCTATAATTTAATCTTATTCATAGAAATAAATTTCATAAAGATTTTACATATGGGATAGAATTCGTTGTAGAATTGTGACGTTTATTAAACAACAGTTGTCATGAAACTTCACTAATCGGTCAATTATCTGCATAATTGCAAAGCAGAAATGTCTATTTAATTATGCCCAAGTCTGCAATCCCTTTCCGCACAAAACTAAATCCACAATATGCGCCGTAGCTTTCGATCCCCCGCCTTCCTCTTACAGATATGGCCAGTCTGTTGCCACTTCAGTTTATTTACTCTGCGAGGTGTTTGCCATTCGACTTCGGTAATTAGCACCGACGCAGTACAAAAGGACGTCCAATATTTAATAACAAGGTAATTACCGCCCTTGACGAACGATATCGTATATTTAATTCAGAGGTTTATATAGAAAATTTGACGTGTAGAAAAGATGTTTCGTGATATCATGTCGTCAAAAGTTACTTTATGTCCTCACATTTTTTGGAAAAACAGAAAACAGTATAGCTAAAAAATGTTGCGTCAGATTGCGACATCCTTTTTACATACTTTTAACAACGGGAATATATCTTGAGCTTATATAATATATATTTAAGTAATAGCAGAGACGTTTAGTAACCAGACAGTTACTATATTTTGCAAGCTACTTTGACCGTTAAAATATATGACGTAATGTAAAAAAGATATATACAGGTTTTCAAATCATAATGAAGAAATTGTTACTCAACAGACGACGGCGTTCGGTGCCCGCGGACGCTAGATGTATTCGCGTGTTGGGACGAAACTCCTTCGTCCACAACCGCCGTTCAACCATGCCCCGGTTTCGTAGTTGGGTTTGACCCAAAACGATTTGCATATAAAAAGTAAGTAGTAGTAATAACTCTGTTTAATGGATATAGTCTAAGTATTAACCCGCGTCAGATCCAAAAATGGACTGAGACTTAATCCTTGTCGTTGCGTCATAAAATAGTCTCTGCACAAATTAATTGCCCTCAGCAAATACCAGGTATTAGCTGCTGACGTTTTAAATTAGTCTTAGAAATCCTTCTTGGCCCATATAGACTCCACTTCTTCCATAAATAGGATGTATTCTTGAGATAGGGCAGTGAGAAGACCTTAACCATTGTAGTTACAGCAAAACGTTCTTAGGAGACTCTCCCTTTGAGATATTCAGTACTGCATTCAAGATTTTAGAAAAATGGTAGTCAACAAGAAAAATGCTAAAAGTTCAAATATTTTATTATTGTGTCAAAAGGATCTATTTAATGTGCGTATCAAAAGACTATATTAGACTATTTCAGATTTCAGTGCTATAAATGATATAAGTTGCCAAAAGCGAACAAAAAAATACACTCTGCATGTATGTCGATTAAGATTCAGTTTAAGGGCCCAGATTGCCCAGACGCAACATCGATTTCGCGCGACCGCAGCGCTACTGTTTACTGAAACAACCGACCGGGGCGGGTGAATGACCCAGAGAGAGCCACCTTTTTGTATTCTACTTACCTAAAATTCCAACTATGTATTTATTTGTAATTTTTCTACCACAGTTTATTCTTATTTCGTAAAATATTCATTCAATAACATAATTGCAAATTCAGTAGCAAGTACGGTCGAAATAACATCGAGCCTTTCCTCGCTACTGTTTATCTATACGCAAGGATATGTGCCTATTGGATAAACTCAAATAATTACTTACTATTTGTTTACGATCACCTTGATATCTTAAAAATCTCCTAGGGTTTTACAAAAAAATATCAATAAATGAAACACAAGTATAAAAATGATTCATATAATTTAAAAGTAGGTAAACAATAACAAATATGAGTCGCCAAGCGTGCTAGGGTTGTGCAAAAATTTGTAAAACAAGTTTATAAATTATTAATATACAAATTAAAAGTAAGTAAACAATAACAAAATATGAGTTCAAAATTCTAATGTTTAAAGTTGTTTAAATAAATTACTGAATAAATTCTGATTTCTGCTAATTTGATTATAAAATCAATTGCTATTGCAAAACCTATCAGAATGAAAATGTTACCAGATGCCCGATTCACGTAATAAAAACCGTAGCGTGGTGACTTCAAAATGTCACTTTGTTTTTTTGCAAACAAACCCTTTTAACCGACTTAAAAAAAGAGGAAGATTCTCAATTCGCTGTATTTTTAAACCGATTTTGATGATTCTTTACACCAGGTAACTCTTCAAAATTGTATAAGAATTGTACAGTAATTGATTTATGACAATCCAAGACTAGATAAGTAAGTGCGTTTAAAACAGAAAACCATAAGGCGATTTCTAAGTTAAAACAACTTTTGGATGCACGTGAATCGACCGGCTGGGTAGTTAAGTTACCTCAGTCTATTTCAAAATCCTTAGGCGTCCTTCTCTTTCAAAACACGTAAAGTTCTTTCTTTCCTCTCTTTCGTAGCCTCTATGATACTGGAACTGGGCGCGTCACGAATTCGCTTCGTGACTGCCGAGGATCAACTAATTCTGAAAGTAGTCAATCGTAATAAAACCAAACTAATTTCATCTCCATTTTCTCCTTCCAAAATTTGACACTGACACTGCTTACTCTGCTTCTTCCTTGACAGCTTCTGCCATGGATTGTGCTCCTGTCTTTTCCCATCAATCGCAAACCGTATTATAAATTTCATTATATAATGAAGGTGACATAATTGGTAGGGCAGTTAATGTTTTTAACTGAAAGTAGCTCCCACCAGATGATATGATACCAGATACAATTTGATGATTCACTTCCATGCTATCTTCTTCCTTTCAACCAAACACACAGTAAATTTCATATTACACATACTAATTACACATACATTTCATGATGAGTTTTGAGTCCCGACCAACTTTTACTTCACCTATTATACTGAGGATACAATCCATTGGACCGCGGTCCCCTATGGCCTGAACAGCTTTAAAAAAAAAGAAATATCTGCTACTCTACGCCCAACTTCCACTTCAACCACCTTTCCTTCTTGACGGTTTTCAATTACTAGTTCCTGTAAAGAAAGATAATGGCTTGATTGTTTTTTTATAAAAAATAATAAATAAAGAATGGGCCAAATTTCTTCAAACATAGCTAAGAAGTCCCTTAGAATACATCTTTGAAACACATAGATCAAAAACATAAACGTTTTATATAAAATGTAAAATCGGTTTAGGATAATAATTTTACGGGATAACATTATAATATTATTCTCCATCGCTTGTTCCATGCTCTTGCTTGACCCTAACGTGACATAATGTGACACTTTTTCGTGCATGTTGCCTTTGTTCATCGATTTATAAGACGTTATCACGTCAAAAAATAAATAAATCTGACTACATATATTATAAATTTCCTTTACGCTACGGTAACGCGGTGTTGGTTTTTTATGACGTCACCTACTCTATGTCACTCGGGCTTAGAAGACAATTCTAATGATTCTAAAATCATCAAAATCGGTTAAATAAATATTATTTATTATACCTACATACATATGGGATATATATTATACTACATAAATATGGGATTTTAACGAGAATTTTCTTTTGAGAAAGCAATTGAGAACTATTTAGGTACTAATGTGTTTGTCACCCAATGAAAATAATAAATATTGCAAGAAAAAAATCTATAGGTACTGAGATTTTGTCTTCGCCCATCACTAACTAGGTAGTTCGTTTGTGTCTCCCAATGAAAATAATAAATATTGCAAGAAAAAAATCTATAGGTACTGAGATTTTGTCTTCGCCCATCACTAACTAGGTAGTTCGTTTGTGTCTCCCAATGAAAATAATAAATATTGCAAGAAAAAAATCTATAGGTACTGAGATTTTGTCTTCGCCCATCACTAACTAGGTAGTTCGTTTGTGTCTCCCAATGAAAATAATAAATATTGCAAGAAAAAATCTATAGGTACTGAGATTTTGTCTTCGCCCATCACTAACTAGGTAGTTCGTTTGTGTCTCCCAATGAAAATAATAAATATTGCAAGAAAAAAATCTATAGGTACTGAGATTTTGTCTTCGCCCATCACTAACTAGGTAGTTCGTTTGTGTCTCCCAATGAAAATAATAAATATTGCAAGAAAAAATCTATAGGTACTGAGATTTTGTCTTCGCCCATCACTAACTAGGTAGTTCGTTTGTGTCTCCCAATGAAAATAATAAATATTGCAAGAAAAAATCTATAGGTACTGAGATTTTGTCTTCGCCCATCACTAACTAGGTAGTTCGTTTGTGTCTCCCAATGAAAATAATAAATATTGCAAGAAAAAAATCTATAGGTACTGAGATTTTGTCTTCGCCCATCACTAACTAGGTAGTTCGTTAGTGTCTCCCAATGAAAATAATAAATATTGCAAGAAAAAAATCTATAGGTACTGAGATTTTGTCTTCGCCCATCACTAACTAGGTAGTTCGTTTGTGTCTCCCAATGAAAATAATAAATATTGCAAGAAAAAAATCTATAGGTACTGAGATTTTGTCTTCGCCCATCACTAACTAGGTAGTTTGTTTGTTTATGTAACAAGTCTAATTACGTATAACAACTTACCTCTATACAGCGCCTAGCAGTGTTGCTCGGAGTCTCGGCCTGAAGGTTTTCTTTATTTTCAATACTGGAAATATTAATCATCAATAGTATCCACTTTTATTTATTTTGTAATTTTTGTACAACCCTAAACCAGACTCTAGGCGCGTCGCGCCGCGCGCGTCTTTGACGGCAGCGAAGTATGTACGCCCATGCTATTTCAGATAGGAAACATACCTACTTCCACAATCTGATATTTAGACAATATGATGAACATGAAAACGAATATTTAATTATATTATGTAATAAAATTAATTATTATGAGAATATTCCTATAGAAATCGACTTTATTACTTATAATACAAACCAATATTTACATGCAACAACAACAACAAATGCGAATATATTATTATTAGTATTAGTACTTAGACATGATAAAGCACTCAAATAAAACTAGAATTTTTAAATGACACTTTCACACAAATCTCGTAATTTTTTTCCTCGGTATTTATACCTACTTTACAAGGTTCATAAAATAACCTCCTCAACAAACTACGTACCTATCTAAATAATTTTGTATTTTTTACGATTTATATCTAGTTCCATCATGGTTTTCTTCCAGACATTCATTATATCGGTACTTCCTACTTACTAAAAGTGAATTAGTTATAAAAATGTTATACTTACAGTTTTTCACAAAAAACACAAATTCACAACACGTAATATTGCTGGCGCATCCGACACGCGTGGTGTCACCTTGAACCATAAAAACGTACTGCCGATCAGTAGCGATGCGGGTTACTAAATCATAATATCGGGATGCGCGTGATTTTTCATACATTTTTCTATGGAGAATTTACGTAGAACATATCTAGATTTTAGGGCTTTAAAAGAGGAAGTCTTTGTTTGTAAAGGTACAAAAAAAAGTACATAGGTTTAAGTATTGGTTTCTTCAGTGTTCAAAAAGTGTTTCTTTTTATCAATTTGTGTTGATTTATTGGGTAATATTTGAAGAATACGAAGGCATGTTTTTGCATTTTTGTCAAATTTTGTGCGTTTGTTGACGTTTATTATATAGCAATTATTAGGTTTTAAGGATTTAATATAAGACTAACATATATTTTGGTCTTTGATTGTAATATATACAAATTATCATTGATATCAATCATATCTAAATAAGTTAAATATGAAATATCGTAACACTCTTTTCGGTGATTTTCACGATCTGGGCCCTTAAGTACCTGAATGGTAGCATCTATAATCCGTATTTTTTTTATATTTACACAAAGCTAGGCAAGCTTAAGCAAAATTATTCTGTATTTTCAATGTGACATGAAATCGTCAGCTTTGTACCCTAGCTTACCATCAGGCTAAGTGAAGATAATTAAGTACCATAGTACAAAAAATCTAGCCTTTTTTATATTTTCCGCACGAAATTCATCGGACACCACCTCCACTAAAGTCGGTTATATCGAACTCGAATCGACTAAAACGCACGCTTTAATTGCTGAAAAAAAAATGGACTACCTGAATTTTTTTAAGACAAAGAAAATCATTGACATCAAGCATGTTTTTAGGGCATACAAACGTAAACTATGCCATGAAAAAGAAATAGCGTCTAAGATACAGATTCGGCCTAATTGAGGTGCTGGCTGTGAAAAACTGTCAGCGCTTCAAGGTTAATTAATACTGTAGGTACACATTCTTGTTAGAGCAAATCAATACCGGACAGACACAGCGGTTGATTGGCCTAGACAACCTCTGTGTCGAGGCGGTAGTGAACGCGCGGTAGTGAGAAGGCGCGGGTTCGATTCCAGCTCAGTGCAAATGTGCATGAATATATTTGCACTGGTTAGGCCTGTTGCTATGTATAATGTGTATGCTTATCCATATTAGAAGCTAGTCAAACTATGCTTACCATGGGTCTAGGTGACTTTGAGTAGTCTTAACCTGTCCAATATTAAGCGCACCAAGAAAGAGAAAACGAGCAAAACCAGTCGTGTCAAAACAGTCTAAATACAGTCTAAATTAAAATATCGTTAAAAATTTAGTAGAAGCACCAATTTACTAGTACAAATACTACGATCACTTACTAATTTATTTACTAACTAACTATTGCCAGCGGTTCCGCTCGCTTTAGATTCTGATTTTATCTCCACAACCCCTATGGTACCTTCAGTTGGGATAAAAATATGCCTATCCTAATATTTTTTTTCTCGTACCAAATGTAGAGCTGTTTGAACATGATTGAGTAACTTGCACCTAAATATATCATATCTTCTCAATCATTAACATTCATATTTCAATATTGGTAGGATTTACTTAACAATACAAGAAGAAGAAAAGAAGGTTTCCACAGGATAGGCAGCACGTGTGTGGCGCCTCTGGTGTTGTAAACGTCCATAGGCCACGGTGACCGCTTCCCATCAGGCGGGCCGTGTGCTTGTCTGCCACCTAAGTGGTAAAAAAAAAACAATAACGCGAACAGACCCCTTTGAGCACATATCAACACTATCATTGTAAGTCACCAGTCACATCATTGGTAGCGGATGACTATGAATCTCAAGCGCTGTAGAAAGATTAAACGTAATCGTATCTACTACATGAGAATAAACAAGGATATCAGAAGAGGATACCAAATATCCGGAAGGTATTTTAAGTAATTAATGCAGAGATAAATATAGCGAAGCGTGTTCTGCTAAATTAAAACTTAACTGAAAGTTTTCTTTGTATTGGCTATAGTCAACATAGCCTAGACTTGTTGTTCCTCTTTTCTGCCAGTGCTTACATATAATAAAATATTCGTTTATTCCACTGTATAATCTTTATCTTACTGGATGGAAAACCAGTTCCAAAGTGAATTAAAGGTGAGAATGTTCTGGAAATAAATAACTACTTGAAACTCGAGATCGGTCATTTATGGGTCATTTGTCTAATTATCTCGTAGCGACTTGTTAACAAAAGAGATATACCATGTGGACAGATATAGTGCATCCTTATTGTTATTTTGATTTTAGAGTTAGTTCTTGAAAAAAGATATAATTTAGATAACATTATCAATTTATATACAGAATTTAATAACTATATACAAAATATTTACATATCTATATTAATTATTATTATTATTTAGATATAATGTAGAATGTTTAGAAATCTCTTTCAAGCCTCCTTTATATTTTTTTATTCACGGAACGGTAGACTCTAATCTGTTACTTCGCTGGACTGTAGCCGTAACCAGAGACGGTAGTGCTTGCTTTCTTTTCTTTTACAATGGCATTTGTTCAAGTATCTTAATTATTAATTTAGATTAAAATTAATCTCAACATTTACTTGTAGAATCATCTTCATAATGTCGCCTGCAGAAATCAGACTTGAATTCTACTACTAATTTCAATATATTTATATTAATAGAATAATCTCAGTAACTATATCTTCAGTAGCAATTAAGAAAGTAACACACTTTGAAATATTTCAAATCTCACTAGATTTGGATCACTATCCAGTCTTAGTCCACCAATTTGGTAGATATGTTTATAATTTTTTGATATTATCTACCTGATAATCCAATGTAAACCTAAATCTCATTAGAAATGACGAGGTCCTTCAAATTTAATCAGTCAAAAAATAACGACTGATTTATCCATTGCCGTTAGTTGTGAACATAGGCTTTAATTTTTTTTCTAAGTAAGTAAGTTTAATTTCTTTTCTCTAAGTTCATATTCAAATGTGCTCTATAGGTCGTTTTTAGTTAATAATAATATAATACAGAGAGAACCAAATACACACATACAAAATATAATATAACCACTAGTCATAAACACTACAGCATTTGTTTATTAGGAGCATTGTTCATCTTTCTTGTAAGTGTGCACTGTGTCTGTGCACATGACTACCAACCCGCCACACACTTCTATTCATTGATTTAATGCACTATAAAACTTCTTTAATTACCTTCAAAACGTAAACTACGAAGTTTACGATGAGTGTAGTTTATTTGTATATTTGAGCATAACTTCGTAATCAAACTTCCGCGGTGATTTTCATTATAATATATGCTTAGTCAAGTACCAGTCATTTGACATATGGTACTTCTTACTGATAATTTTCTCACTTAAACAGCTGGCGTGGTTGTAGTGAACGCGCCTGCTACGCTGGAGGCGCGGCTACGATTCCCACTCAATGCAAATATTTATGTGCATGAGTATGAATATCTGCGTTGGTCTGGATGTTTCTATATTTAATGTGAATGTATTTACAAAAAAAAATGTATCTAAGTATGTTTATTCGCATTCTAGAACCTATAATACAAGCTAGTTAAGCTATGCGTAATATGAGTCTTATACGAGTAGTTTATATAGTTACCGTCAAATTTAATATTTGTCTAATTGCTCATATTTTATGCGCTGCCGTAGTAATAATTTATCTTACTGCAATAAAACTATGTTAACTTATTTGAACCAAGTAGATAAGTCTACGAAATAACATATGCTCTAACCTGAACATCCAACTATATTCTTTGGTTCTATGTGATCGGTCCTATATAGGTATAGGACCGATCACATAGAACCAAAGAATATTATACCAGGAGTACGATATTTTCCGTCGTGTACAGAGATTTTTTTAGTTACCTTATACCGCAGCGACAAGAATAGACTCATTGTTTTCCTGTCAGTGTGTGATGTTGTAGGAAATTATTTTCTTACATGGTCAACCTCGATGTCTGTTACTTGTCGATGATATCAAATTAATACAATATCTGATCTGAAAAAGAAAGTCAGGCTACCTTGTAGGTTTGATCGTGAACTTATATTTATAACATAAAACAAAACATGTTACACGTGTATATTTAACGCGCGTAAAAATATTAAATATGAAGATCTTAACAAAACGATCATAAAATCTCCAGAGGAAAGAATTATTAGACGCTATTATATCCAACATTTATAGCGTAGCGTTATAGTAACTAAGGATCCTGAGACGGCCTGCGATTTAGTTGGTTCGAGTCCGACCTAAGCAACATAAAAATACCTACGATTTTCTTTCCTACGATTACCTTAACATGTATATAAGGTTGTATACCTACCTATGTGTCTTCTTGGTCGTGTGTTTTCCGCTTTTCTATTTAATGGTCAACTCTATTAAATTGCAATACTGAAAAAGATATAAATGTTGAAGTTATGTTACTGGATCTAGAACCATGGTTCAAAATCACTTTGTATTACGCAATCTGCACAATTAAATAGCGATTAAACTCACCAGCCATTGCAAAAGTCGGAAGACTTAGAACCTAGTTTATAAACTTGAGATAAGTGTTTTTATTTTGGAGCGCTTGTAGAGTAATGTAACGTTGGAACTAGTCTTAAATGAAGTAGTTACTTAAGTAATGAAATGATCCCGAGATAATAATACTTCTCACTGACGTCTATGACTTGACTTATCGCCGCTTCGATAAGTAGTTTAAGCCTTCCATGAGCTCAGGTGTTCGCTGACGACGTTTTAAGGAGCGAATCGTGATTTGCTGTAATCAAAACAAAAGCGGTATTGATACTGACCTCTAAATGTTCAAGGAATATCAATAAACTGCTTATGACGGAAGTAGAACGCGATTATATCTCCCGTCAATTGAGCAGTCTGACAGAGGACGTACCTCCGTGTTACAGAATACAGCGGCTAATAATAACTTTGTGTTGTATTCCCGGCGGCGGTCCGTAAGGTACGCAGAACTCACTAGAGAGTTTTTATGCTATCAGTGGGAAGGTCACTTTGTCTCCTGCATTGGCGGCACAGAAGCACACTTCACTTTCGCTCCCCTCCGCTACCACCTCTTCAAGAAGAAGATTACATGATTTCTATAGAGTCGGAAGCACGATTGTGACAGCCCTGATATGACAAACGTATATAGGCCACGGTAACCACCAAGTGGTACATTAAACTGCTAATTATCACTATTTGTGCAATTTGCTATTATACATAAACTCATATGTGTTTAATAGGAAATAAGAAAAGGAAGGAATACATATTCATGAAAAACTTTAGCATTGAGCTACGAGTAACTA
This sequence comes from Pelosia muscerda, assembly GCA_963691645.1. Lineage (NCBI taxonomy): Eukaryota > Metazoa > Arthropoda > Insecta > Lepidoptera > Erebidae > Pelosia > Pelosia muscerda. Next base: position 11,133,794 of record OY829098.1, on the reverse strand, counting down.
CATTGTGGATGACTAGACATAAAAAATGTTAACATAACATAACATAACATAAACTCACGCCTATATCCCCGAAGGGGTAGGCAGAGGTACTAGCACCCACATTTCGCCAGTTTATGTTTAGGTCCCAATGTAATAGGTGGCGAGCCTATTGCCATTAACCGGGCACTTATAAACCTGCGATAAATACACACATAACTTCGAAAAGCATCGAAAAGTCATTGGTGTGTGCCATGGTAGCCTGGGATCGAACCCGAGACCTCGTCTCAGCAGTCCATTACCCATACCACTAGGCTACCGCGGTACTATTTGTTGCGGTACTATGAAAAATGTTTTGATTTCAATTTACTTTACTTATATATAATACGTACATAATTCTATGTAAATGTAACTTGAACAGTTACCTACTAATAACAAATTCAAATAACAAAATGTTCACACTAGATAATCTCCCCTTGAAATATGAAATATCCTATGTAGATTATTTCCAGCGACCAACGTGTTACGTAGAGTGGACCGCGATTCTTTTAATTAAATAATTGAAAGCTTTAGCATTTGCATTTTCATTAACTATGACATGACCACAACACATGAAGCTCGTTATAGCTAATCCTCACAATGAAGATTGCTGGTTGGACATATGATTTTAAAATGTTCAAATATTCAAGAAAAGAACGAATTCTAAGCTAATATAGGGCTAAGTGAAACTAATACCAATACCTGATATGAGGGGATACGTCCAAGAACTGTTTGAGATTGAGTTGATACCTAAATGGTATTCAGTTTTATAAAACTATTGTCAAATAGAAAATAAAATGGCGTGAAAATAGATCATCATCATCCTTGCGTTAATACCAATCACATCGGAGCCTCAGCGGAGGCCTCGGACTCCGAGTTTCGCTTTTTCCAGTGTACCTATGACGTGGCCGAACTTCCATATTTTCAGTGAAACGACTGCCATTTGACCTATACAACCGATTGGCGATATCGAAGAACTACAGTTAAACCACGTGGCGTGAAAATAGACGAATCACCAAACACATACTTAAGCAGTCGTTCAGACATAACGAAGCGCATGGCATCAGACTCACTCCCTATTTAACAGGCCCCAACATACGAGTACAGTAGAGAAAGGTAGGCGTGTTAATATACATCAACCTACCTCTTTATTGTGCCGTTGTTACCTTGACGACGGACCTTGTGTGAGGAGATGTGCACTGGGGTCCAAAAGGCGAATAAGGAAACTGGTGTGAAACACACCAACCAATAAAGCGAAATTACTAGTGGAGACCTAATTCATCTAGTTACCATAATTGTGATAAACGAGTGTATAGCAGAGCGACGACGTATGAGTCGGATACTGTGGGTTCAATCCCAGGTTTCACCATGGCACACACCAATAACTTAATAACAAAGTTATTTGTGTATTTATGCCCGGTTAATGGCAATAGGCTCGCCACCTATTACATTGAGACCTAAACATAAACTGTCGAAATGTGGGTGATAGCACCTTTGCGTACCCCTTCGGGGATATAGGTGTGAGTTTATGTATATAATTTATTTATTGTTAACTAAAATGAAACTATAGGTATCTTTCCTTATTTAACGTCCATTAACGATCAAAATATACTTTTTATTCATCAATCATCATCAATCAATCATCAATCAGCCTATCGCAGTCCACTGCTGGACATAGGCCTCTCCTAATGTGCGCCACTGCTCCCTATCCTCTGCCTTCCGCATCCAGTCTGTCCCAGCCGCCTTTTTCAGGTCATCAGTCCATCTGGCTAGGGGGCGTCCTACCTTCCGTTTGCCTTCTCGCGGTCTCCACTCGAGGACTCGTTTGCTCCAGCGACCATCGGTCCTCCGGCAGATGTGGCCAGCCCACTGCCACTTCAGCTTGGTTATTATTAAGAAAAAAAAATTATAAATTTTGAAATTACCTATACGTGTAAATGCAACGCATACCAAGTTAAATACGATATTCTCTTTGTGCCACATACATATGTGCTTAACGTCACACGAATTTATCGATTTTGTACAGAGCGTTTTAGAGCGCCTCGAAAAATTTAATTCAAATTCATTTCAATTGAATTCAAATAATCACATATCTTTAAAACGATATGTCATAAGAATATTTCAATTTGGTAGTTATATAATAAAGTAATAATTTATGGAGACTAATAAAAATAGTAAACATTACACCTTCTGTCTCAAAACTTTCATATTATAAGGTTTTTTTATCCGCAGATGTACGGAGAACGGTACTTGGTACATAAATCCAGTCACCAACAAGGAGTACACCAACTACACATCCTGCGTAGACATCGAGGACTTGGATGTAAGTCACATACTAACGATTATAGTTGTTGCAGTCACGAATGCGCACAGCGTTTAGTCAGCGTGTGCATACATGACAAGTAGTACAATAATTAGCAGCGATAAATAGTGTCGGAAAATCTCGCGTACAAACACTACAAGTACAGGAATACTACAAGAATAGTATACTACTTAGTGGAAGTATAGATACTTAACAATACTATAAGTATACCGCAATTATTTAACTGCTAATTGACAGGTAGTAAAATAGTTACATTTCTGTACGTATTTGCACAGAAGACTATACACCGCGTAATATTATTTGGTGTACGTAGGTACCTGTATGACAATCATTTAGTCTACTTAACTTCTTAAACCCTTCATTACAAATTATAAAGGTGCTATAAAAGTTGAAAAGGTAATATGTACTCATCTAAATATCAAACTTTAATTGTTACGCGTATTAATTTTGGTAAAGTACACATTATAGCTTACAACCACCCCATAAGCATAATCCTCCAATTGCAAAGCCTGACACGTTTCCGGTCTAGATTCGGAAGGGCTCCATGGTGTACGTACTTGTAATTGTACGAATCTCTAATCACTATCTTTTTTTAGATATTTACCAATATTTTTAGATATTTACCTATAGTTAGTGTACAAATCAGAAGCTAAAATTAAAATTTTTGTTGAGAACTCTTGCCTATAAGTTACAATACTTAAGTTAAAAAAACGTGTCATATCAAATAAAATCTTTGTATGTCTTATTGTTTTATCTTGTTACAGTTTCGAACTATAGTAAATATCATGTACGTAGTGGGATACTCCATCTCGGCGGTTGCATTGGTGCTCGCGCTTATGATTTTCCTCTATTTTCGGTAAGAATTTTCATTTAATACATCTATCTACCTATTATATCTACTATCTATTCATTTACGACTGCTTCTGTGTGTGCGGGTCGATTCATTGACGATATTAAAAAAAAAACAATATACTCTATCACTTAATAAGCGATAGGAAAACTGAAAAAAAAAATTGTCTGTCTCTTTGTATGGAATGTACGCATCATGTCGCAACGACTCAAGAGATTGAACAAAACTTGGAACGTTAAGAGCTCCTTATGCAAAATATTATAAGATTTTTTATTGCAAAAATAACCAAACACTAGTTGCGGCTTCTTTGTAGCCTTGTGCTTGAATGACCTCCTTTAATTATGTATTTTGTCATGCCTAAACAAAACGATAGGTACCAGCAAACCTACTTTCTATACTTTGTAAAATGTAGCTTGGATCCTGTGACAGCTGTCAGTGAAATCACGCACATGAGGTCTTGAGTTCTTTCACGTCCCTTCAAAATTCAATCAGTACCTACCTACCTATATAATTTATAAAACAGTAGAATAGTAACCAAAAACTGAGTAGATGGCGTAAGCATTGAGATCGCCAAGACATACAAAAAAAAGTCTTGAGTTTTCTGACTAGCGGACTGAATTTCGACAGTACAATACTTCGATCTAATAGTCAATGTAGTAGCTGTCAATGCCATACTGTATGGTGTAATTAATGATGGGCGATGAATCATCGTGACCACATACTATAAACTATCCATATTTTAAATAAATCTTAATTTAAAATTGAAATTAATATAAGAAAAAAATATAATGTAATCTTATTGCATAGGTAGTTTAATATCATAACAATATTTATACAGGGTGTACGTGGAACTCATGGTACAAAACATATTGGTATGAAAAAAAATTACGGCAAAGCTATTTTTTTTATTCTCATTACGATTAAATGCACATAAGTATACAAATAAATTAACCTAGTTACATATACAACATGCATCAATAACAGTTGGTAGTATCGATATTATCATCTGAATTTTTTTATATACGGACATCTCTAGTCACATGACCCAAGCTACATTTTACAAAGTATAATACATGAGTCGGTTGCTTCGTCGAGTACGGAATTATTTTAATATATTGAATATATTCTTTAGACTTACAGTGCTATGGCTGAAAATGAAATAACAAAATTGATCAATAATAAAAATATAGGGATAATTAAACTTATTTAACAAATTTAATAAATATAATAAACAAAAAACAAACACATATTTTATTATTTTTTAACAAATCGGACAATTTAAGAAATGCTCCTAGAAAAAATTACAGTTAATAAAAAACAACTTACTAAAATCTTCATAGAACATTGCGGTTCTTCACAATCTAAAGTAATATTTTTTGTAATTATATTACCAGCCAAAGCACTGTGGGTGGACAGGGAAATTAAAATTCCCCTTGCACTCATTAGTGGGTGAAGCCGGTGGGTGTTTGGGTCGGGCGCCAATTTTATGAACTTATATAAATCAAATTCGTTTCTAATCAAGCAGTTCCTAATAAATATTTATAGTTTGATAAACATATATCACTATATTATTTGGAAACTTTCCATCACCTACTATTCTCTGTTCAATAGGACTGGCCATGTGCTAGGTTGAAAGCACAAAAGTAACTAACTAAGGAAGCCTGTACAGTATTATAACTACAATTTCTCAAAAGAAAACTTCATTGACTAATACCTGTATTGTTTTCTAATAGGACCCTTCATTGCACTCGAATTCGGATTCATATGCATCTCTTCAGCGCGTTTGCTGTAAACAACATTCTATGGATCACGTGGTACCGCGCTGTTATCGAAAATGTCACCGTGGTGCAGGAGAATGGGGTGAGTAACACAAATTACCTATAACATGTTTGACGAGTGTATATCTAAACCGTGTTAAGTGGAAATATCATCGGATTATATTTGAAAAGTAAGACTAATTCGTAAAATATTATAAAGTACTTATACGGTTCTTACTCTCGGTTTTTATGGAGGATTATTTGTTGGTGCTTACAACAAAATCAAATGCTTCAATTTAATCGTGGTTTCATGGTTCACGTTTTCAAAAAATAAAAAACTTGGGAACTTTTATACTGCTTCTTTGTACTACTACTCTCTGTCTGCAACATTTTCCATGCAGCGTAATGTTGTTTAACACAGAGGCTTGTTGCTGTTTTTAACAAGATTTTTATCGATTCATCAGATTCGTTGAGAGCAGGCTTTTTTTTAATTCCTAAGTTTATGCATAATATGTAGGATTGATAGCATTTAAATACAATAAAGATTCTATTAAAAACTGACGTACTTGCCATTATATTCTAATATATTTATAATCATGGACGTATACCTACGGACGAACCACAAAAATTTCAGCAAGTACCTACGTCTGTAGTAGTCACTGATTGCATAGCAATGTTATTTATGTAGAATAAAACTTTTCTGTCAAAAAATGTAACCTAATATTTTGATATAAAAATTGGTTGCCTGTAAAGTCGGTATACGGGCGAAAGTTTTACGTGACAACGACTTTGAGTGGTAAAATAATTTTAATGTGAATATTCATTCGTATAGTAGGAAGAAGGATGAACATGTCTGTCTCTCTCGCTCTTAGGCGGGCTAACCATGCCCGAGTGGAAGGGACGCGTGCCTCTCACTCGCTCTCATTGTGAGCGCATAACGTGAGCGGAGCGTAACGCAGTTTCTTGAAGTGTCACCCGGCAAGCCAATTTATAAGACGTTGTCACGTCAAAATATGAAACACCTTAATAAATATACGGCCATAGAAAGTAATCCCCTGATTTTTCCTTTACCGTACCGTACCATAGTGATCCGGTTATAGAGGGATTTAATACCCAGTACTGTGTTCAGATTGTACTTTCTTAGTGACTTCTGTCAACAATTACTGCTGCGTATAGGTTTGGTGATAATTTGTGTTTTGTGTATGGACAGTTCCGATGGTAATATTATTTATTTTTACTTTTTGAAGATTTTTGTGTCGGGGGTTTTTAATTTTTTTATTCAATATAGTATTAATACCGACATGAAAGTAGCTCCACAAGGCAACAATTAACAAGCTATCTTTTTACAGGAATGGTGCCAGTGGCTGCATATTATCAATCATTACTTCATGGTGGCGACCTACTTTTGGATGTTCTGTGAAGGTCTCCACCTGCATATCGCCCTCGTAGTTGTAAGTAGTCTGTATTCCTACACTAAAATTTCCTCTTATACCTACAACTGAGCTTAATGTTAGTTAATTATCGACAAGTATTTTACTCGGTCGTATCTTAGCTTCAGTGATATTTTCAAATGTCTTTCTCCTCTCTTCTCTGATCTTCCATAAGTTGTCAATCACTGTTACCTACATACCAGAGTTTTGCCATAAATTAAGCAAATTATTAGATGCTGTCGATAGGTTGCAGCGACGTGCGGTCCGCATTATTGGGAGTCCTGAGGTCACAAATTCCCTCGAGCCTTTGCAGATGCGTAGAGATGTTGCGTCCCTGGCAGTATTTTACCGTCTCTACCATGGTGAATGTTCTGATGAGCTCTTCCAATTAATCCCACCCTCCCCTTTCCTACACAGGACAACGCGTGCAGGGCTTAGGTGTCACTCGCATACGGTACCGAATATTCCATCAAGAACCAAGCGGTTCGGTGAGTCTTTTCTCTGCCGTACCATTAAGTCCTGGAATTCCTTGCCGGCGCACGTGTTTCCTTCTTCCTACAGTCCCGGGTCCTTTAAGCGGGGCGTGAAAAAGCATCTGATGAAGCCGTCAAGCTGAGCGCCACCATTGTAGCACTGAACGGGTTTGCAATGGTGACCCTCTTTCATGAGACTTTGCCTTCAGCTTAACATCAGGCGAGGTGAAGTCAAATTGACGTGCCATAGATAAAAAAAAACAGTAAAAACATTTGTGAGTGGAAATAAAATAAGTACCTGGGTATATTTGCAGCATAGTATTGGTCCACTTGTATTAAACAGATAAAATATTTTAAGTACTTTTTACGTAACATATTTTGACTTTTAATACAAAATCGGCCACCGTATGTGTGCGACCGGATCGCAGAGGGCTCATTTATTAAACAATTTTCACCAAACTTGGCACACGTTTTTTTTTTCATCTAAAACACAACTTGTGCTAGATTGGAAATTGTGGTGGAAAGAAGGAATTTTCTGTCACGGTTCTTATGAGCGGATCTTGATGATTTTTGACTAAAACATCTAGGACGTGATTTCTCGCAGGTTGTTGTGAAAGAAAAAGAAGTGCTCACCAGAACTGTTCACAGACATCAATAATTAAATTTATTATAACTTCAAATATATTATATTTAAGAATACGTAGGTATCAATTATTTTAATAATTACCGAGTATCTTTATATTCATTTACTCTGAGGATTACAATTTCGAAACTTCACAAAAATTCTCTCTCAATATTTCCCCCGCTCGCGCAATAATGTCTAAAATATCCTTGCATTGCATACACACACATTATTATCTCGTTTCATAGTTAAATACATTGTACCTACATAAAACTGGTTGTGTATTCTATCAACTTATCTTAATATCAAACTTATGACTGATTAAGAACAGTTAGGCGAAATCAATTGTACTACGTGGAAGCAATGTACTTTACTTGAAGAGCATTATTTTGAGTAGGTAGCATTGTTTGAAGAAAACTATTTGATGATTGACGATCTTACTTTTCTTAAATCAACTGAAATATGATAAATACTATTTCAGATTTTTTTATGGGTTACATTTAAGTGTAAGTATTGCGAAATAAATAGAAGTATATCCATACATAATATTAAGATAAATAAAGTGATATGTGTAATACACAAGTCGAGGCAGATGTTAATATATCAACTGTAGCATAAAAGTTATCCGTGGAAAAATAGACTTTATTATAAGATGTGGTACGATCGAAATTCTCTTAGACGATTGGTCCTGGGTGATTTAACAGAGCTGCGAGACATTTTATATCCACCGGACTCCAAGCAGTACCAGTAAATCTAGCCTGACTTGTGTGGTTATAAGATATTTTATTAAAATGTCGCAGAAGCAAGTTATCCAGCGATAAATTTATTACTCGTTGAAAAAGGTTAGGCTTTCTCACCTTCTTTATTCCATGATATTATGGCCTGCAGGTATCCTCAAGATGTACTGGAATGCTTTTGCAAACAATGTTTGGAGTGTGAGAAGTTCGGCAAATAATAATAATTTCTAAATCTGATTTAAACTGAATCATACTGAACATAATATCAGTTTAAAATAAATTGCGTGTAACTTTCTTTCGTAAAACGTTAATAATATAAAAAATGTACTTTAAAACCAATGCAACTAAAAAGTGAATGATGTTTTTTAACTCCATCAAAAAGCGAATATTTCAATTAGGCAATTTGATACATTGAATGAGAAAGGTACTAACAGAATATTTAATTTTATTACATTTAGGTACTTATCCTTACTAATAAAACCATGTATCGACTTTAAATTTTACTCCTAAGAGGTTGAAATAACAACTTCGTCACTTTTGAAGCAATAAGTAAATATCTATCATCATTATCATGTATGCATACCGCTCTCCACGACATCAAGCCAAGGACTACTTGGGTCTGCCCTCCCCCCTCCCCCCTCCCCCCTCCCCTCTCCCCTTGCCATTACCAGGCATTTGTTTTCCACGTCGTCTGGAGGTTCCCGTAACACGTGACTGCACCAACAAAGGCGACTCTCTTGCACGAACTAGGTACCTATATGAAGTATATTAGAGCTGATGAAAGCCTCCACATACGCTACTGTGCCTAGGTGTTATTGTTTCTTCGAAACAGGTCAAAAATATGTTCCTGTTATTTGTAGAAAATTTAGTATAATATAAATATAATAATAGTTAACAAGTTTCGAGGATCATAATTTGGTTCAAGTGATTGTATGTTTAAATAAGGTTTAGTTAGATATATGAACGTGTGACTTCGTCATCTGCCTTTACTTCAGAGAAACCTATTCCCTAGATAAAAGTCGGGTTCAGCTCACGTTGGAGCACTTATATATGATAAAAATAAATTAGAACATTTAGCATTAATTACATTATATCGCATTGTTGACATGAGTAGGATACAGGATCGAGAAATAGCACATGCTTGCAACTTGTTCGTGTGTCACTTCACGCTGCGGTGGTACTAAACACACAACACGCTGTTATTTGGATTCTGATCAAAACTAACATGAACACAAATGGAGTGTTGTATAAAACTTTCGGCATTGTGCTATTTAGGAATATTTACGAGTGTTATGAATTCACGATGTTAATGGAAGCGTTGCGCAGGTGTTCCTCACGGACGAGATAGCCATGCGGTGGTTCGTAGCACTCGGCTGGGTCGTCTCGCTGGTCATCACGACGGTTTACGCCACGACCAGATACTACACCCCCGGAGCTACAGAAAGGTAATCTTTTATAATAATTTTATCGTCATACTTTTCATACTTGACTAACATTTTATATTATCTACGCCTTCCGCTACTTCATGGGCAGGTCCGATGAAGCGAAGGTAGGAAATTTACTTCAGTCTACAAAGCGCAAGCTTGAGATGTAACCGGGAATAGCACTCACATGAGCAGAAAAGACGATACATACTAACTTCATTTGCCACTAACTAGACTTAGCAGCCAAACTAACAAAATACTGAAGATCATAACTAAATAACTCAGTACAGTCATTAATAAACTTCTGCGAATCAATTACAAACTTATTTCTCGTTACCAGCTCGGGTAAATGCCGCCATTACTCTGAACAATGTGTTAGATAATTATGTTAAATCTATATACATACAATACTTATGTCCTAATAATGTATTACGCACAACATTTTGTAACTACGAGCGTGATTAAAACGCTGGCGAGCGGGTGCTAAGTATGAGACGCGAAGGGCTGCCAGTCGACCGAATAAACGACTACATCGGATAAAACTGCGGAACAACACTAGTAATTTATAAAATTACTGCTGTATCCTTGTATTTATTATTTGTACGGGTAGTATTAGTGGTAATCTCGTTAACATCCTCGACCAAATGTGTTCGATTCTCATACGAGTATATGTAAAAGTAATAATGCTCACGGCATGTAGCACTAGCATTGGGTGATGAGTTTACTTTACATGCATTATTTGCACATCTGTGAATTTGCTATACTGGAATAATGTGTTAATATTATTCACTCGCTCGCGAGACTTGAGTATTTTAATTAAAGAAAATTGCATATATATTAGCGATTATTAGACGATGTAGGTGTATAATTAATTACGAGTATTACTGAGTAGGTACGTTGTATTCAAGCCATATAACGGCAGGTTCTACACTGTAGGTCGTTCAAGGAATTGAATATTAAGATGCAATTACCGTCGTGCAGATACTAATTCCAATAACCAGCATTTATGCAACGAGGGCTTCAAGTAATTTGTTACTTGGGTTTTTAAGACAAATCTAACGAACACCTTAACTGTCACATTTCATCCAACTGACATTTGAGGTATATTAGAGAATCACGAAAATATGACATTAAATATTCAATATTTTTACTAATAAATATATTTAACCTTATACTTTTTTTTAACGAATATGTATGGGGAAAGTGTGGCGAATTTCGTTTATGAAATTTGTGATTTTCAGTCAGGTTTGTGGGAAATCCAGATGGAATGGTCATTGGCAACGCTGCTCACAAAACGACGACCAACCTATAGCCACTTGTCTAGGGGGACAGATCTACCGCATTTTCCAATATTTGATAAGAATAATAAAAACTTTGCTGTCAAAATAATGTTTCCAAAGTCTCATAATTCATCCGCGGTGAAATTTGGCAGTGCGGATTAGGTCTACATTAAATATTTTAATGATATCACAATTTATTAAATCATCCTAATATCATTTTAGGTGTTGGATTGATTATAGCGACACAATTTGGATAATTGCCGTTCCTGTTGGATTTTCTTTGCTAATATCTTTCGGTAAGTACGTTTTATAAGTACCTACTAATATAGTAGGTCATTGTGTCATTTGTTCATGTTATTCGAGTGATCTTGCGATTTTTCCTAATTTATTTTCTTGAATAAAGCCATTGATATACAAAAAACCCAAGTCACGGTGTCAAAACTGTCAGAACAAAATGAGCGCTAAGTTGGAAATTGAGCGCTCATTTCAAATAGTCTCGCATCACTCGTGTTCATACACGCACTTTGTACACTGCTTTGTAAAAAGAGCTTCAAGTCATGTTCATAAAGTTAAATTTGGAAAAAAAAATATTATGACATAACTATAACGACTTAAGTGTGATTGCGGACAGATTCGAATGCTACTATTGTTTTAGACTCTGTATCTAAGTTGGGCTGTTTTTTTGTATATCAATGAATAAAGCAGAGTTTTACAGATTTCCTTCTGTACCCGCCTCATGTCCAGCTTATCATTATTCTGAGTGATATAGAGTTTCAAACGTAGTCGTAACATTAGAAGACGGTGGATTAACAATCGGTTAATATCGGAGAGAACTAACGTAAAATTCGACCATCTTAAATGTATGGGCTTTTTCGAACGCGCATAGTTATGAAACAGCTTGTCACTCAGAATAAAGACCGTGTAGGTACTTATGATATTAATACTGAATTCATTGCCTCATGAGTAACTCATATTCAGACCTCACACCACATTCTACGGTATCATAGTAATTATTCACTCTGTTCCCGTTTCCACCTTGTTAGTATAAATATTGACATTGAAAAACACATTTCATTACAAATATCTTAGTAGCTATTTATTTGCTATTACTTTTATACCTAAACTGTACCTATTCGAGAAGAAAACTGGTAGCTGGTTTTCGACGTATCTTGCTATCATACGTTAGACTTACAATTTGATACCTTTGTCGAGTAGTTAACATTTGTGTGTAAATGATATGAAGTTACGGTTTTAACTACTCTATAAGCATGCGCCGTGCGATAGAAAGAACACGTCGCATTAGCCGAAATCTCAAATTGGACTCTTCTGCCTGACTGACATACTTATCAGATGAATTGCCGAGTGCAGTACCTAATTTAGATATAAAAATAACTTGAAACGGTCTTCACAGCAATTTAGACGAATAACTCGTACCTATAAATTGCGATGAAGACCGTTAAATTAGTATCATTTCGAACTTCTGTAAACACTGTAAACCCCGACAAAAATCAGTAATTAAGTAAAAATACACGAACTTTAATAAAAGTTCAACGTGATTCAGTAGACAATTAAAAACCGGTGCCTGCCCGTGGTTCACCTATTTTGTCCACCTGGTGAACCACGGGCAAACATATTTTTCCGTGGTCCACCTGATAATCGCGTAAATTATTTTTATTGAAATATATTGCCTATTGTCCACCTCTTTTCATTGGCTAGATTAAATCTATACAATATTGATTCCGACAAATTAGAAAGTACACCGAATGCCATTTTTTTTTATTCAGTAATTGAAATAATTTACTTGAATTAAAATGATGATTACTTAAAACTAAAATTGCTCTCAACGACTACGTTGTCGTAATCAATTTCGCATTGGAAAAACTATTTTCCAATGCGAAATTGATTGGAATATCACCATTTAGTAACTGTTAATTGTATCCCCATAATATCATCGTCGTTATCTATATATATTTTTCTTCTCTTCGATGTTGTCTTGAACTTGATGTTTCTAGTTTTGTTAAACCTTTTAATAGATTTATTAATGTTGCATTTCTTTTATTTACTTCTTTATTCAATTTCGAATGATAAGACTCTGCAGTATTATTGGTGCGGTGTCTTTCACCAAATACGCACAAAATTTCATTGAATTTATCAGTTAGCCAAAATCTTTCAACGTAGGTACTTTAAGAAGAGTAACATTTTTTTGCTATCACTACTTTCATATTTAACATACTCCAATCCTTCTTTGATGCTTTTATGGGGTATCAAAGGTAGAGCAGCAATTAATGCAGCGATCCGCTTTTCTCATTTCGATTTTAAGCCTAAATTTTTGGCTAAGATTCAATTACAGTGAAGCACGTCAACGAAAGACCAAAAAGATTGTGTGCTCAAAGGTGGACCACGATTAAATAATAATTTCCTATGGTTCACCTTAGTTCACCTGGTGGACCACGGAAGAATATGTTTGCCCGTGGTCCACCAGGTGGACAAAATAGGTGAACCACGGGTAAGCTCCTGTTTCAATTTGCATTCATAAGTCTTATTGAAGGTATAATGTACAGAATTATAAATTCCGTGCTATCTCAGAACAGAATTCCTATGCGTAGGCATAAACATAATCGTATTTATCGCAAAGGTACCTAGTATAAATGGATTGTTCTGTTTATTCATAACACTGTGTTGAGCTACAGTGATCTATGTAAATATTTATCTGCAGTATTCCTGATAAATGTGGTGCGAGTGCTCGTGACAAAGCTCCACCCGCCTCCGAACCAACAATCATGTGCAGCAGCTAAAAAGGCGGTCCGTGCTACTCTTGTATTGGTAAGTACGCTGTACGCAGTGATTTTTTGTTATAATGAGTTAGATCATAGATGTAAAATAATAAATGACAGAAGTCATACTTTATTCTTGTTTACACTCACTGAATACAAGTGCATGTTCTGTTGCATTCGTGTTGGCCTTGCAAGTAATCTCGCTTAGAGAGACTGATTGAAGCGCCAGTGTCACTTCCTTGAAAAAATCAAGTCGTACGCTGTTATATGTATAGTATTAATAAAGTTAAAAAATTGTTTGTTCCTTTGTACACTCTAAATCTTTGCGTTTACCCATGCGGTTACAAAAATATTTAGATGGTAAATAATACCTATACTTTAAATACCGCATGATAACTAAGTTTTAACGCTCATGTTATGTCAGAGAAAGAAGAATGGGGCTATGTAGGGTGTATACCTCCTTAACCCTTCACCGCCTGGACCAACACCTAAAGCACGTTCTGGTAAGACAAATCGTTGTGAAGAAAGTTTGCAAGCTAATTAACATCAAACTAATACTTAGCCGCCGTGATAAGAGATCAGAAAACGCAGGCGTGCGGCCACCTGAATACAATCGAGTACGCCTGGTCAAACCCTGGGACACGGCTAGTGTTAAATATATCTAACAAAGCTTACATACATCCAGGCACGGTCAACTACCAATTTGGTAATGATATTTTGAAAATTTATTTTTGATAGACAATATGCTTTGCGTCATCAATTGAAATTAGTTCTTACCTATGTCCTAACTATAAATATGTTACTTTATGTATGTTATGTTATGTATAAATAGGTACTATTTATCAAGAAACTATAACAAGAAAGGTAAGGTAGACAGATAGGTTATGTTCATTAAATTAAATTTTAAAATGTATCACCCATAGGCCATAAATCGTCTAAAGGACTACGTTACTGAACATTAACTTACATAACTACGTTACGTTATGTATGTAAGTCAGTGTTCACAGTAAATTATTATATGTAATTTTTGCTATGCGTTATTCGCTCGGCGTTACAAAATTGGAAACATTTAGAATTACAACTGTTTTATTTATTGCTAATTAATTGTATTATTTATTAAATTAAGCACTGCAAGCAAAGCGAAAGAATGCGAATGTTTATATCTTATTATAACATTGTCAAGTCATATTAAGAACTAGGTTGGGTTATAGATTTTTGGAGCCCTACAACCCCCGCATACCTGAATCCTATAGTTTAGTATCCGATATAACTGTCAGTGAAATACCGTTCAAATCGGCCCAATCCATTCGAAGGTCAACAACATAAAAAAAGAATTGTACAAACTATATATATACAAATATGCACTACATAATATTAAAAGAAACTTTAGAAATTCACTGACTATTTTCCATTAAGCTAACGCCTCTGGTCAGAAGTCCACCGCGTCGAGACATCAGCAATCAGAGATACTTCGTCCTTAGATGCTTCGAGATAATACATTATCACTAAATATTTAATAACCTTAATTATCCCATAACTTCTTAGATCAAGTTTGAAGAAATAGTTTGTAAGAAATATAGCGAATTGAAGATGAATTATTGATTATGAATTTCTTTTTTCATAACTTTTTCTTTAAGAAAAAGTGACATTTTTAGGCTTATGGTAACGGCGACTGTACCAACTAAATACAAATTTTGTTTTATTTTATTTTCTCTTCGACAGATTCCTCTGTTTGGGCTACACTTTGTTTTGATACCTCTGCGGCCATTGCCTGAATCACCATGGGAAAAAGTGTACCAAGTAGGATCAGCGATTCTGACGAGCTTACAGGTGAGGCTTTTGTGAGATATACTATATGTGTTAAAAATGAATTACCTCGTTCCGTCGAAGTAGTGTTTGTTGTTCTTAGCACGTGTCTATGGACTGGACTATATATAGCGTGTGTATTCCCACTACACCACATGGACACCGCTGCCTAAATATATTTCAAAAGAAAAGTGTTTACGTTGACGTACGGACGTAGACTTAAGTTTATGTACCTACACAATGTTTTCTAAATACGTATGCATTTAAGAGGTGTAGGTATAGGTACATGATGATCAAAGAGATATATAAGCAAATCTTACTGGTTGTAGGTAAGCTTTTAAAATGACGCGAGTTTTACTTAACAAGTATTCAAAATAATATTGTCCGTAAGTAAAACAATATTATAGTCTCTTCCGTCGAAAGATACCCTTTTGTAGGGTTTATTGTTTATTGCAGGGTTTGTTGTTATATACATTATAAAAACACTCTGCACTTGGGACTTACTAATTAAAACAAGCGCGAGCGTATCTTTAGGGAACAGCTCGAGTCACGGGCAATAATAATGGTTAAATTAATTCTGAAAATGTGCAGTTATTAACCTATTGTTCAATAGAGGACGCGTAGAGGTCAGGCAAGTTAGAAGAAGTTTACACTGCACATTTATTTTAATTCATTTATTCACAATTCAAGACATTGTAGCAAAGTTATCTATATCTAAAATCTTCCACTTCAATATGCGCCTACCTCGTACTAGCTCTGCACCGCCCTATGGTAGACTGGTAGAGAATGCCTATGGCATTAAGTCCGCCTATGTACAACGTGCATAAAGTTTAAATAAATAAATAAATAAATAGTTTCGTAGTCAAAAGAATGGTTGTAATAGAACTTTGTTGTATTTTTCTGATAAACACAGCACGTACCTGATGTATCACATACGTAGATCGATCTATATTTTAATATATGTCGTCAACTATACGAAGAAAGCAACATTATAATTACAAAATCTCTCACCTACCACTTGAATGATAACAAAAGTATGTACATTCGTCATTACAAATAGTTGACTTCATTGAGAATTAAGGAAGTACTTACCTAACTCTTATCTGATCTTATTTAATGATATCCAAATACGTAGTATATATAATAACTATAATATTATAGTGTAGCGTTTCCTACCCAACCTAACACCCCCCCCCCCCCCCCCCAATTGTACCACTCCCCTTTTTTGTGTTTTTTATTCTTTATACTTTTACCCTAGAACGATATATAAATTACCTATTCCTATTATAATATAAACCCTAAATAATATATATATCCTAATAATATATAATCTAAATAGTATATAACCCAAATAATATATAACCTAAACAATATATAACCTAAATAATATATAACCCAAATAATATATAACCTAAATAATATATAACCCAAATAATATATAACCTAAATAATATATAACCCAAATAATATATAACCTAATTAATATATAACCTAAATAAAATATAATCTAAATAATATATAATCTAAATAATATATAATCTAAATAATATATAATCTAAATAATATATAACCTAATTAATATATAACCTAATATATATATTTAACCCAAATAATATATATCCTAAATAATATATAACCTAATTAATATATATATATGTAAATAATATATATAACCTAATATTATATATATAACCTAACATAACCTAGGCTTCTATCCAATTTCACCTACTACTGTACCTACTTGTGTCTGAGACACTAAATGATATGAACCTATCTAGAATCTATCTTAGTAGATACTACACTATCACTATTATAACGTTACTAACTACTAGAATTGGCCAGTGATTCGTCTAGTAGCTTTATTAGGAACCCTTATCATGTTCCATAGTAATCCTAGTTCTATAAGGTGCGGAATGTGAAATCTACTATCAATCTCCTAAACTTACCCCTGGCAAACTGTGATATATTAGAACCTAAAGAACTCAATTGAATAATAATTAAATTAAATTCATTCGTTTACTATTATGAAAATGCGTCACCCTATCTAGTCACACCTGATGGTAAGTAATTATTTTGAGTTATTATATTAAGTCGGACCTACTTAAATGACTGAACTATGAAAGAAACCTTACTTTTATTCCTAAGAATAATAATATCACACAAACGAATCCCACCTGATGGTAAGCGAATACCCTAAGGTGTAAAGTTAAGTTGTATTTATTCAATAATTAAATTGTGAAACCTAGTTGTACCTAAATATGTATTATACGTTATATTCTAACAATGCCCACCTGATGGTAAGTGATTATTTTTATATTATGAAATTAATTATTCCTATTCAATAATTAGATTGTGATACCTAATTGTGCCTAAATATGTATTATAAGTAATATTCTAACAATGCCCACCTGATGGAAAGTGATTATTTTATATTATTAAGTTTATTATTCCTATTCAATAATCAAGTTGTGGAAGGTTATATGTTCCTAAGTATGAATTGTACCTAATATCCTAACAGTGCCTACCTGATGGTAAGTGGTTATTTTTAACCCCCCCTTGGTTTTGATGAAAGGCCCCTCTCTCGCCTGTCATAGTGAAACCCAGCCTGTATACTGGTTCCTCCTGTGTCTTTATATAGGTATTGAAAGACCGTACAGGTTCTTCCGCCTATACCGAAGACACCTCGGTAACTAACTTTGCCCCAAATCCTTATTAGGATAAACTATTAGAATTGTATATTTACTCCTAATAGTGCTATAAGTATTTTACTTCTGATGATATTTGTCTCTTATGGACTCAATCAATAGGTACTTATGTGCCAGATTTATATAATCTAATAAATGGTAATAATACTTTTATCAAGTCAGTTATAAGTTGTCTCGTAAGGACTTTATAATAATGTTATGCATCTATGATACAAGTGCATGTACATAGTATTAACGCCTACATTTCATTTATGAAACAGCGTGTTAAGTTGTACAAAGCTCAAATATTAATTCACTTTATACTTTGCGAAGTCTAATGTGCTATCAACCAGCTCACTGTAAAATATTCGATACAAGTATTAGGTTCTCGTCATGTAGAGGTCATTCTCTCTGTTCACATTGTTACGAACCACTGCACTCATCCCATATCCAGGGACCTGGCAAAAGAGATAGTTCTCTCGGCTAAACAATTTTCGAGCAGTTCCATAGTTGGAAGGGTCTCATCTACCGTGAGGGCTCAAGCACTTAGCCTGGTTAGTTATGATCACAGACAGTAACGTTTCTACGTTCAATGTGTGCGAAGCTTGATTCTAATTGAGTGGATCATAGCAAATTAACCAAACATCAACTCAAGAATGCATCTAAAAGCACTCACAGATAATCCTATTGTTATATTAAGTTTTACTTAACTTTGTACACAATAACACTTATCTCACAAATAATCACTGATTTTATTTACTTGCTTTATTAGTTAACACTGTTTCACTGCGTTATTACTGAATTTCGTCTAAACACCACGGTGATAATATCACATTTAGTTCCTTCAAGATGGTACCTACTTACTTACCACTCATAACGCTATACCTATTATGTGTAGTTCTCAACATAGAAATTATTATTAGGAATTTACAACATCCTACACATTAAATGCTTCACAACCCACAAAATAAATTTAATCATTAATATTTTACGTATTAAAACTCTATTTCCCAATAAATATGTAAAAATTACGTTAACCCCTTCAACAACCCACAAAATAAATTTAATCATTAATATTTTACGTATTAAAACTCTATTTCCCAATAAATATGTAAAATTACCCCAAAGTATTTCAACAAACCGCGTAGAATTTCCAACATGGCGTTACGACTTTATAAAATTAATAGATTGAATGCAAATTATAAAGCCCATAATTAATAACACTTATAACAGAAGAAACAAAACAATTTACAAGAAATTCCCATTACTATAACTAGAATTAAACCCCAATAAAGATCTTATTTCACCATGTAATAAATAGCGTCTCACCACCAGTCTAATCTCTCTCTATCATCCAGTCCCCAGCGCTCCAGAAGTCCAGTGAAGATCCCAAGTGGCGCTCTTTTTTCCCAATTCTTTGTTGATGACAACTTCACCCCTTTCAAATCCGGATGTTAATTACCCTATTACTTACATTATATTAGTTATTAAAAGTTTCAACGTAATATTATACCAATTGACTTATTTTAATGTTTTTCAATCAAATGTTAATGCTTTTCTAAATAAATACTAATATTAATATCTCTCAGCGAACTGTTCTTAGATAATTAATACTTTTAAACTATCAAATCCTTATGTGTACAATTTCACTCCATTGAATCCCGAATGTTGACTATTCATTACTTATATTATAACAATTATCAAGTTTCAACGTCATATCGTACCAATCGACTTATTTAAATGTTTTCAAACAAATATCAATATTTTCTAATCAAATATTAATATTAATATCCCACAACGAACCATTCTCAGATAATTAGTATAATAGATCCTTGCATAATCCTTGACTAGCTTCCGGCCACGCCCACAAGTTGCCAGGACAATTTCAATATTATTATTTTATTTTATTTTTTTATCCTTCGCTCAATTGAAGCAATGTTTTGAACGATCTATTTATCCAGATTGTTACTAATTCCCCTCATATATTTTTTCTTAATGTAATTTCAATTTAAAACCATAGAATATTTGGTCATTTCAAATTAATCAAACAAAACGCATCTATATCACGAAATGATAAATTATTGTCAATTCCCGAACATGATTTTTTTTCACGCGGCTACATCGTCTATGTTTTGCTGCACCCAGTATTCATATAACAACTTTTATTAGTTTAATTATCAAACAAATAGTCTCGATCACTACTGGAATAATGAATAATCTAATCTAAATATTAAACATATTTCCAATTAAAATCACATCTATATGACAATTCTCCAACCAACATACACCCGACTACCAATCAAGCCATTGTTTACGTTTGAACAATCGTTGAAACTTATCAAACCTCCTGGTCTTGTGTATTTTTATTACAGCATACAGCATACACACAGATTTCAATAAAGAATTAACGAATAATCCGAACATAAGGAATACAACTGTATGACTTTCAAACTTTCAACTCGACTTAAACTCAAATCCCATCTGGTAAGCTAATATAATTAAGTACATAAGTATTTATTTATTGTTATGTTTCTTTATTATTGTATTTTATTTGCTTTCAGGATGGACAAGACGATAACGTATAACGTATATCGCACATTCACACCTTGTTCAACCGGTAAACATAACCTATGAATCAGTGAAATAACAATTTTGGAATATATTGAACATATTACATGGGACAAATGAATATATATATACATAATATACATGTCCAATGCAGACTCAGAAACCAGTACAATTCCAATATAACTTTACACCCATCATTAATTCGTTATAAGGTACAATTTTATCAATATCTAATTCTAGATCATTGTTTATTGTCATATAGTTTGTTTTAATATAATAATGTATGATCAAAATAAGTTATTATACTCAAATTATCAGTGAAGATATAATTTTATATCCATGTAAGTATTTTATTGTAAGTATTTCAATAATAAATTAAACATTTAAATTTTAATTTCTCCTATTTATTTCAACGCCATCTAACGGATTTTGATATACACTATCTGCTACTTTATTTCACCACCTCGTAATTCAATACAGGACTATTGACCTAATTAGATACTTCCCCTACTCACATACTAGGTGGCGCTCTATTAAAGATTTTAATTTGTTTATTAAATGTAATGGAATTTGTTCCGTTACATCCCGACCCCCTGAATCTTCATGCAGAGTATAATGCTAAGCTATAGACCGTAGTGAAGATTCACACTAACTTAAGATTATAACTAGCCTCCCTCTTCCCATATGCGAAACAAAACTTAGCCAGTTCCAGTTATGATTCATCTTCTGCACATTATATGTGGTGTGTAATTTTTCAACCAACGTCCAAATTAAATCCCTAATCAACATCGAAATCAAGCTTGATGGTTGCATCTCCGTACAACATTATCCCTGCGTCGGATTATGACAAGTTTCAGTGGGAGAAGTCTGGTTGTGAGTCAAACTCCAATGCTGTCATTTGAAAGTAATGTCCTGAGATGGAACCAACCTTACGTTCTTACTACAGTTCATTACAATCTTCCCCTAAAACGAGTCATTCCAATGACTGACAAACATAATGAGTACATACGACTTCACCCCACCTGATTCAATTCGACCAGCCATTCAAATTGAAGTTGGTGTATGTAAAGTGTGCTTAGTTATAGCCTATTCTGTTTAGTTGCGAATTCATGAAGGCCCTTTCAATGGTACGCTTGTTTTCTAACCTAACTTCTAAGCTTTACCTTCATGAACCCGATTTGTGATGCGTGCACATAAATGAAGCATAACCTGCCCTCTCAATAATACATCTGTTCAATTGTATTATAGATAAATAATGCTAATTGGGATGGTCCACCATACTGATTTTAGCTTCATTCATCTCATCATTCTTCACCGAAACTTCATACATCCCTTATCGTACTATTCCAAAGTTTTTTTTTTTTCCAGATATTCTACCAGAACCTTCCTAGCATGGTCATTCAATACCAACCAATCAGCATTATAAAATTGTTGGGGTGACTAAATCCTTTAATTAGAATAAAATTTCATTCCCTACTCTATTTCCCTCAGACTAACCCCCCTTGACATCTATGGAAAGTAAATAAATAATTATTTTTTTTTTTTGGTAAAGCCTCCCTGCTCCCCTCCATCTGACAGAAAAAGTAGGTCGTTACAATCTTTTTTCAAGTGTGAGATTATTAATTTAACTTTATCTTTATTTTGAATAATGAAAATAAATGAATGCAAATCCTTTCTTTATTTGGCACCCACCCAATCTATCAGATGGGCTTCACCCCTTTTCCACCAAATAAAATATTTATTTTCCATAAATGTCCAATTCCAAACAAAATTTCTTACAATGCCAAAATCAATTTAAATATTTCCCCTCACTGAATAAAAATTAAGAAAAAATTTCTTACGGTGACAAAATCAATTTAACCATTTCTTCTCAACTAAACAAAATTATGTCCTCACTGAATAAAATTTAAGGAAAAATTTCTTACAGTAACAAAATCAATTTAACCATTTCTCCTCAACTAAACAAAAATTATATCCTCACTGAATAAAATTTAAGGAAAAATTTCTTACAGTACAAAATCAATTTAACCATTTCTTCTCAACTAAACAAAAATTATGAAAAAAATTCTCACAGTGTATGTAATACAACTCCCATGTAATATATG
Source organism: Pelosia muscerda (assembly GCA_963691645.1). Lineage (NCBI taxonomy): Eukaryota > Metazoa > Arthropoda > Insecta > Lepidoptera > Erebidae > Pelosia > Pelosia muscerda. The sequence continues at coordinate 11,110,946 of OY829098.1, read as the reverse complement.
TACTTGTTTTAATCAAACAATACTTTTATCTGACAATATCTCATGTCAACAATTAAATTTTGCTTAAATATTTTCAAAACAAAACAAGTTTCACTAAAAATCTTATTAATTTTAATTAATATAATGTCGTACTCAACAACGTTTTATTTGTCATTTAAAATAGCTGAATATTTGTTTTTTTTTTTTTTCTTCAAATAAAATTTAAAATCGTGGCCTAGTATTTTTTTTTTCACTTTCATTCATTATATTCATCTTTATACCTAAAACATTTACTTTTACATTTAACAATGACTATGTTTGTCTATGCTATAACTTTATTGATTTTACAAAAGTATTAATAAAATCTTTCGAAAGAAACTGAATGAACATATTTTCTACCTTGACTAATCACTAGTTCCCCGATCCAGCCTCCTCCACTAGGATTATACATAATACTTAGATAAATGTATAGCATTATATTTTCCCCGTATTTTATTAGTATGTGGATCCATTAAAATGTATACATTACGAAAAGGACTCTCTGCTACAACATAAGGCCCTTCATATATTATATTGGTTCAAATTTCTTTGTTAATTTTAGCGCAGCATTAGATTTATTTAGTCTCCTAATCTTCACTAAATCACCTACGTCCCTAGTAACTGTAGGACAAATGGCCCTACTTTATTTAAGTTATTAATTTTAGTCATTTGACAAACCCTACAAACTAACAAATCATTTGACATTTCAAGTCATACCCTTCCAATAAAATCTTTCTTTAACATATTTCAATATTTTATAACTACCTTGATGACCCATCTCTAAATGTACTTGTTTAATTACGACTTAGTAAATTTAATAAGCTCTGTCTTTGTTCTACCTACAGGATAACCCCTGTTTCAATCCCCGATAAGTCTACTCCTTCTGGTCTAGCCGATCTTAACATTAGCTCCTGAACCTCTTGAAAACTCCTCCCATTATTTCGTTCTACAAATGGTATCAGTGATCTTTGTCCCGCCTGATATAAAACTAAACCTCTCTCCACCTTCCCTGCATTCAGTGTTACCTCACAATTTTTCAGCCAATCAAATCCTAATATAACTGGATTCACTAACCCTGGCACTACTATGAACGGAGTCGATTGTTGGTATTCGCCTACTTGCAATGGCAGTAACGTTATTCGTTTAATCACTCCGCTCTTATGACCTACAGCTGTCCTAATACTAAAAGGTTTAATTGGTAACCACGGAACCTCACGCTTTACATTAACCTTTAACTCATTCCAAAATTCCTCCGATATACTAGTTATATCACAACCTGTATCCACTAGAGCTATTACTTCAACGTCACATATCTTTACTACAATCTCAGAAGTATAATTTTTTTCTATCTCTCGCACAGAGTCCTCTTCAAAAACTGCTCCCGATGTAGCTGACCTACCTAAACCTTCCTGTCTTGATCCTGATTAACTGTAGGCCTAGGCCATTTCTTATATCCTTGTCTAAATTCCCTCGGCTTCTTTTCAAACTCCTTTCCCTTATCTAATAAATTCCGTTCTGAAATCTTCCCCTGCTGCTCTATATCGTCCATTGCCCTCAAATACTCAGCTGTTTCTATAATAGTTTCCAGTTTAGAAGTGTACCACCCCTGTTGTACAAACTTCGGTAACTGTCGTATGATGTCCCCAACCAATTGTTTTTCTGGTATCTTGAAGGTGAGCATTTGAGCTTTCCCTGATAAGCTTAAAAAATGTCCTAACATTGTTGGCGATTTCTGTCTATCCCAAACACCGTTGACTATAGTCCTGCGCAGTTCATTTTGCCTACTTTCTCCCCAAAATGTAGTTAGGAAGTCTTCTCGAAAGTCTTGTAGAGTACTCCATCTGACATTATAGATCCTTGCCCATTCTCTGGCCTCTCCTATCAAGCAGTCTTGTAACAATCCTAAACGATCCTCATCTTGTCCTATCTTCTTCAAATAAATCTCTAAGTCTTCTAGAAAGGTGACAGGGTGTATGTTCATGTCTCCACCAAACTTTGGTTTTTCTATACTGACATTTTTGATATAATAATTAACATTTTTGAGTGTATCGTCTCGATTTGTACTATGGCTATCTTCTACTAGTCCTCTACCCAACTCCTCTCTTGATCGGCCCCGTGCTTCTACAGTGATACTTTGACTTTCATTTACACTATGTGTATCCCCCGGATTGAATTTATTATTAGCCTCGGCTTCTTTATCCCTTAGTTGAGTCCTCAAAGTATCAACTTTTGTAGATAAAATTTCCATGGCTTTATTTAATCTCCAAAACATTGCACCAGATGTTGTCGCACCAACATTCCCGTTTTTATTTATTGGTCTCCTCCTATTAGTTTTAATAGATTTTCTTGGAATAGATGTGGTGGCCTCCTGTTCGTCCGGCTCCAATTCCACATTCCCAGTTCTATCCGCTTCATTTTCCGATGAACGATCCTTATTATATCGTACTGGCGGCCGCGTGGCCCGTCTTGGTTTTACCATACTTATTTTTTTAAAAAAAATTCTAAAATCCTAAAATAATAATATTAATTTTAAATTCAATTATCTAATCACATTCTCATCAATTATTGATACTAATAATAAATGGCAAGTTTAATGAATTATTTTAAGGATAGAATTAATCTTAAGGATAGTAAAATGCTATTTCTCATTCTCTTGCCCCCCACACAATTATTGTACTTAATAATTACTTTACGACCCCCCTTCCTTTATAATATAATAGGTATATGTATTTGTAACTAAATTCGTATTCGAGCTTATTTTTTTATTATTATTATTATTTTCTTTTTATTATTATTCTAATTTAACGACCCCCACTCCATTATAATATAGTAGATATTATGTATTTGTGTCTAAATTCGTACTCGAGTATATATTTTTTTTTATTATTATTCTAATTTAACGACCCCCACTCCATTATAATATAGTAGATATTATGTATTTGTGTCTAAATTCGTACTCGAGTATATTTTTTTATTATTATTATTCCTTTTACTATTATTCAAATCTAACGACCCCCATTCCATTATAATTCTGAGTACTCAAATAACTAAGTTAAATTTAAAGATTCCTAACCAAAATCACATTCCCACCTTTTACCTATTTATTATACGGCAACAAATTGTACGGTATATATGTAAATATATACCGTCTATCAAATTATTATCACTAATATAATACCCTTATATATTATATTTTTTTCTAAATAAATAATAATATTTTTTATTATCTACCTAATAATATCTAATCTTAGTTCTTTTATGTATATAATTTACACTAACCAATTTATGAATTAATTACTTTATATTCATAATTTATTTATATTGATTTTATTTTTATTTACTAAATATAACTTGAAATTATTATTACTATACTATATAATTCATTATATCTAAATTATTATAACGCATAACATCCTATACCTAATCATTAAAAGAGATACGGCATCTCATTTACTCTGTCGACTGTACCTATTACATGATTTTACCTTCCTAACTCAACATGAATAAAATAATTTAAACCTAAGGTTAGTTCGAATCCTGGTCACGGCAAACCATATTGTAGCGTTTCCTACCCAACCTAACACCCCCCCCCCCCCCCCAATTGTACCACTCCCCTTTTTTGTGTTTTTTATTCTTTATACTTTTACCCTAGAACGATATATAAATTACCTATTCCTATTATAATATAAACCCTAAATAATATATATATCCTAATAATATATAATCTAAATAGTATATAACCCAAATAATATATAACCTAAACAATATATAACCTAAATAATATATAACCCAAATAATATATAACCTAAATAATATATAACCCAAATAATATATAACCTAAATAATATATAACCCAAATAATATATAACCTAATTAATATATAACCTAAATAAAATATAATCTAAATAATATATAATCTAAATAATATATAATCTAAATAATATATAATCTAAATAATATATAACCTAATTAATATATAACCTAATATATATATTTAACCCAAATAATATATATCCTAAATAATATATAACCTAATTAATATATATATATGTAAATAATATATATAACCTAATATTATATATATAACCTAACATAACCTAGGCTTCTATCCAATTTCACCTACTACTGTACCTACTTGTGTCTGAGACACTAAATGATATGAACCTATCTAGAATCTATCTTAGTAGATACTACACTATCACTATTATAACGTTACTAACTACTAGAATTGGCCAGTGATTCGTCTAGTAGCTTTATTAGGAACCCTTATCATGTTCCATAGTAATCCTAGTTCTATAAGGTGCGGAATGTGAAATCTACTATCAATCTCCTAAACTTACCCCTGGCAAACTGTGATATATTAGAACCTAAAGAACTCAATTGAATAATAATTAAATTAAATTCATTCGTTTACTATTATGAAAATGCGTCACCCTATCTAGTCACACCTGATGGTAAGTAATTATTTTGAGTTATTATATTAAGTCGGACCTACTTAAATGACTGAACTATGAAAGAAACCTTACTTTTATTCCTAAGAATAATAATATCACACAAACGAATCCCACCTGATGGTAAGCGAATACCCTAAGGTGTAAAGTTAAGTTGTATTTATTCAATAATTAAATTGTGAAACCTAGTTGTACCTAAATATGTATTATACGTTATATTCTAACAATGCCCACCTGATGGTAAGTGATTATTTTTATATTATGAAATTAATTATTCCTATTCAATAATTAGATTGTGATACCTAATTGTGCCTAAATATGTATTATAAGTAATATTCTAACAATGCCCACCTGATGGAAAGTGATTATTTTATATTATTAAGTTTATTATTCCTATTCAATAATCAAGTTGTGGAAGGTTATATGTTCCTAAGTATGAATTGTACCTAATATCCTAACAGTGCCTACCTGATGGTAAGTGGTTATTTTTAACCCCCCCTTGGTTTTGATGAAAGGCCCCTCTCTCGCCTGTCATAGTGAAACCCAGCCTGTATACTGGTTCCTCCTGTGTCTTTATATAGGTATTGAAAGACCGTACAGGTTCTTCCGCCTATACCGAAGACACCTCGGTAACTAACTTTGCCCCAAATCCTTATTAGGATAAACTATTAGAATTGTATATTTACTCCTAATAGTGCTATAAGTATTTTACTTCTGATGATATTTGTCTCTTATGGACTCAATCAATAGGTACTTATGTGCCAGATTTATATAATCTAATAAATGGTAATAATACTTTTATCAAGTCAGTTATAAGTTGTCTCGTAAGGACTTTATAATAATGTTATGCATCTATGATACAAGTGCATATACATAGTATTAACGCCTACATTTCATTTATGAAACAGCGTGTTAAGTTGTACAAAGCTCAAATATTAATTCACTTTATACTTTGCGAAGTCTAATGTGCTATCAACCAGCTCACTGTAAAATATTCGATACAAGTATTAGGTTCTCGTCATGTAGAGGTCATTCTCTCTGTTCACATTGTTACGAACCACTGCACTCATCCCATATCCAGGGACCTGGCAAAAGAGATAGTTCTCTCGGCTAAACAATTTTCGAGCAGTTCCATAGTTGGAAGGGTCTCATCTACCGTGAGGGCTCAAGCACTTAGCCTGGTTAGTTATGATCACAGACAGTAACGTTTCTACGTTCAATGTGTGCGAAGCTTGATTCTAATTGAGTGGATCATAGCAAATTAACCAAACATCAACTCAAGAATGCATCTAAAAGCACTCACAGATAATCCTATTGTTATATTAAGTTTTACTTAACTTTGTACACAATAACACTTATCTCACAAATAATCACTGATTTTATTTACTTGCTTTATTAGTTAACACTGTTTCACTGCGTTATTACTGAATTTCGTCTAAACACCACGGTGATAATATCACATTTAGTTCCTTCAAGATGGTACCTACTTACTTACCACTCATAACGCTATACCTATTATGTGTAGTTCTCAACATAGAAATTATTATTAGGAATTTACAACATCCTACACATTAAATGCTTCACAACCCACAAAATAAATTTAATCATTAATATTTTACGTATTAAAACTCTATTTCCCAATAAATATGTAAAAATTACGTTAACCCCTTCAACAACCCACAAAATAAATTTAATCATTAATATTTTACGTATTAAAACTCTATTTCCCAATAAATATGTAAAATTACCCCAAAGTATTTCAACAAACCGCGTAGAATTTCCAACATGGCGTTACGACTTTATAAAATTAATAGATTGAATGCAAATTATAAAGCCCATAATTAATAACACTTATAACAGAAGAAACAAAACAATTTACAAGAAATTCCCATTACTATAACTAGAATTAAACCCCAATAAAGATCTTATTTCACCATGTAATAAATAGCGTCTCACCACCAGTCTAATCTCTCTCTATCATCCAGTCCCCAGCGCTCCAGAAGTCCAGTGAAGATCCCAAGTGGCGCTCTTTTTTCCCAATTCTTTGTTGATGACAACTTCACCCCTTTCAAATCCGGATGTTAATTACCCTATTACTTACATTATATTAGTTATTAAAAGTTTCAACGTAATATTATACCAATTGACTTATTTTAATGTTTTTCAATCAAATGTTAATGCTTTTCTAAATAAATACTAATATTAATATCTCTCAGCGAACTGTTCTTAGATAATTAATACTTTTAAACTATCAAATCCTTATGTGTACAATTTCACTCCATTGAATCCCGAATGTTGACTATTCATTACTTATATTATAACAATTATCAAGTTTCAACGTCATATCGTACCAATCGACTTATTTAAATGTTTTCAAACAAATATCAATATTTTCTAATCAAATATTAATATTAATATCCCACAACGAACCATTCTCAGATAATTAGTATAATAGATCCTTGCATAATCCTTGACTAGCTTCCGGCCACGCCCACAAGTTGCCAGGACAATTTCAATATTATTATTTTATTTTATTTTTTTATCCTTCGCTCAATTGAAGCAATGTTTTGAACGATCTATTTATCCAGATTGTTACTAATTCCCCTCATATATTTTTTCTTAATGTAATTTCAATTTAAAACCATAGAATATTTGGTCATTTCAAATTAATCAAACAAAACGCATCTATATCACGAAATGATAAATTATTGTCAATTCCCGAACATGATTTTTTTTCACGCGGCTACATCGTCTATGTTTTGCTGCACCCAGTATTCATATAACAACTTTTATTAGTTTAATTATCAAACAAATAGTCTCGATCACTACTGGAATAATGAATAATCTAATCTAAATATTAAACATATTTCCAATTAAAATCACATCTATATGACAATTCTCCAACCAACATACACCCGACTACCAATCAAGCCATTGTTTACGTTTGAACAATCGTTGAAACTTATCAAACCTCCTGGTCTTGTGTATTTTTATTACAGCATACAGCATACACACAGATTTCAATAAAGAATTAACGAATAATCCGAACATAAGGAATACAACTGTATGACTTTCAAACTTTCAACTCGACTTAAACTCAAATCCCATCTGGTAAGCTAATATAATTAAGTACATAAGTATTTATTTATTGTTATGTTTCTTTATTATTGTATTTTATTTGCTTTCAGGATGGACAAGACGATAACGTATAACGTATATCGCACATTCACACCTTGTTCAACCGGTAAACATAACCTATGAATCAGTGAAATAACAATTTTGGAATATATTGAACATATTACATGGGACAAATGAATATATATATACATATACATGTCCAATGCAGACTCAGAAACCAGTACAATTCCAATATAACTTTACACCCATCATTAATTCGTTATAAGGTACAATTTTATCAATATCTAATTCTAGATCATTGTTTATTGTCATATAGTTTGTTTTAATATAATAATGTATGATCAAAATAAGTTATTATACTCAAATTATCAGTGAAGATATAATTTTATATCCATGTAAGTATTTTATTGTAAGTATTTCAATAATAAATTAAACATTTAAATTTTAATTTCTCCTATTTATTTCAACGCCATCTAACGGATTTTGATATACACTATCTGCTACTTTATTTCACCACCTCGTAATTCAATACAGGACTATTGACCTAATTAGATACTTCCCCTACTCACATACTAGGTGGCGCTCTATTAAAGATTTTAATTTGTTTATTAAATGTAATGGAATTTGTTCCGTTACAATAGCAGGTATAATATTAAATTGACATATAATGAGTATATGAATCCTTTCCCATAAAATTATAGTCTGGAAGATGGAGTAGCTACGACTTGATTGAACTTAATGGATAATAAATATACTATATCTCAGTATTGAGTACTTAAATTTCGAATATGTACCTACCTACAGACTTAAATTTTGTCACCAATCATATCACTACTAAAACTCATAAGTAAGATGCTAATCGTACTGAAGATATAGCGTGCAAGCAGTTATATTTCAAAGCGTATAACGAGCCTGAATACACATTAAATACAATCATTGAGTCTCAAAGGGTAGCAAATCAACATGAAGTATACATATATTTAATATTAGCAACTTACGTAAAAGGCCCTTATTTGTAACAACAGTAGGTATGTTAATAAATTCAAAAGCACCATTCATTGCGCAATATGTAGAGAAATTTAGATAATCTTAATCTCTTCTGTTAGGAGCACACTGAAGTCGTCAAATTCGAGGTTTTATGTATATTTCTAGGACATTGTGGTTCCTCGGCAGATAATACAACGTGCTGTCTAAGTCGGTACGAGTCCGACATATCCACCTCAGTGTAGTAAGGGCCATGAAAAAGAAAAAAAACTATTGCCGTCAAGTGTCAAGTCAGATCAATTCCAGTCGGTCTGATACACGTATTATTTTTATTTATGTATCAATACTGACTACATTATGTCAATAAAGCTCAGGTTAATTTGTAATTTAGGTAGTAAGGTTACTCTCAGGTATGTGAAGAACAGAAAGTCGGGAAATATTCAAAGTTCGTACTAAGATAATTGAAAATATATTAATACCTTTCTTTCTTTTTGAGGTACAATGAAACAGGATTATTATATTTGCGCTAAACCAGCTGTACTTTATAGGTCGTAATTTTTCAAATGAATAAACCGGCATCACGGCGCGCGCGTGAATGCTTCGCATTGTATCTACAATTTCCAAATAGTACCTTTTAACTGATAGTTTTTATCAAATTATAAAATCATGTAAAATACAGTCAAATGATGGCTTCAAAGACAAGTATAGAACCGATGAGACGGCTACTCAGCAAGATTTTTCCTAAAACACAAAGACAATGAAAACTATTGTAAGTGAAAAACTACAATGAAAAATATGTATTGATGGGCAATAGTTTATAACTGAGTATTATAACTGAGTACCTAATAGTTACGTTACAAACGATATGTGCATAAAAAGTAAAATTATAGTAAAAACTAAAAAGTACAACATTATGAGTTCTAGTGCAATATGATAAGTGGCACGTGATCACCTACCGGTATCATTGTTACAATAATATATATTATAAACAATAATCCCTGGTGTACATATATACCTATATATATGTATTATGTACCCAAATAAATATGTAAAGCGTGAATTACGAAGAAGAGCTTAGGTCGTATACCTCTAACGCGCTTCTAGCTCGTCTTTTCTTACAATTCCTGCCTAAAACTCATAGCTCGCATAAGACTACATAAAAAAGATTGTTCGAATAAAAAATTATAATTTATATGGAGAAAAGATTAATGACTTGTTTCCTGTATTTATGAATAGGTTATTAAGTAGGTACTATTCGTACAGTTATTTGTATAAGTACTTAAATAAACGTAAACAATCTAACAGTGTCTTTTTAATATATTTTGTTAAAACTCAGTATAAAAACCATTATCTGCTCAGTAACGCATTTCGAAGACTGAAAACCTCTTTCGAACCACTAGTTAGTCAGTTAGTCTGGTTTATTTGTTTAACTTGTGTTTTTATGTAAATCTGCCCCAAGATTGTTTACTTTTATTTCAGTACCTAAACAAATGGAGTATAGGTACTTACCGGAACTGCATGGTAAAAGAAATTAGTACCTATCGTAACACTAAATATTATAAGTTGATACCTCCCCAACAAATGACTCAACTTGTGCGCAGGTAGACCATGTGTAGTCTTCGTGGTGCAAGACATATTATGAATAGTGGGCTTCAAAAGTTTCTAGACACCTTAAGATTCATAATCCTTTGAGAGTCTAAGTCTCATGTAATCGCGTTAAGCGTTAATAAAATAGATAAGGAAATTCATGTCAGTAGTTACCTAAAAGTCTTTACATTAATAAGTAGATATATTATCCAGAAGGTTCTAAGATTAGTAGTTGTATAGTGGCATCACTTCATACAATTTTAGTTTCAAACTGTCTAGGAACTTTTGTAGGCCACTGCATATGTGTGTGTTTCATGTGTATTGAAAATCAATAAAAATAAAGGTAATTTTATATTAACCAAAATTATTTGAACAGGGTTTATGTGTGGCAACACTGTTTTGCTTCACCAACAATGAAGTGATAACTGCAATCAAGGCGACCATATCACGACACCGCAGAATTAACGAAGCTCTTGCTTTGACTGGTAGTGGTAACACTTTTCCTCTAACTGGGTCGGTTTAAAACTATTTATTATTACTGAATGGCGTGTGTTTTCGCAATGTATCATCTACTTCTAATATTACTAAAATCACATAGATCACATGCATGCACGAAACAATTGGTATCAAAATTTTTTGTTGATAGTAAAAATAAAAGCAATTGGTAATCAATTATTTGTAATTCATTAATTCTCATCACTCATGAATTTACGACTGCAGCTGTCGCCATTGCCGTTCTACTTACTCTTACACGGTTTATAAGAACAACACAGATAATAATATCATTAATTAAAACGCATGGCTTAAACTTTATATGCATGACATTAATGCCTTCGTTTTCGTCTCTTATAATGTACTAACAATATAAAATATTATACCTTGTTCTTCTAAGAATATGCTTACTTTATAATTTTCAGGATTTACCGCCGCTGAAACTTTAATGAACACAAAGGACCACGTAGTATAACTTCAAGTATAGTTAAATAAATGATCTTGATATATAATATAATCGACACTCAATTATATGAGACAAGTTAACTCAAATATAATAAAATTATTTTGTAATCAGATATGTGTATTTTAATGACCTGCCTATAAATCTTTAACACTGCAGAGAGTAGAGAGAGACATGACGTTCTCATGAACGCTTTAGTCACAAGTATATCGTAGGTACATTAGACACTATCAAGATACTTGTAGACATCAAGAACATTGAATTTTACCTCCAAACTATTTAAAACGTCTAAATTCTGTCAACCTGAAATATACAGTTATTTTTTCGTATGCTGTTATTTTTCGATTGGTGTGTGTAATACAGTCCAAATATATTTATATCTGAAAAATGCCAAGATATATATCTAACTAAATTATTTTTACAATACACGCACATTATAATAAATAATTGACTATAATACATTGGTAGATATTCGTATAAATAAATGTAGGTATTTACATGAAATTTATATCATCCTAGCTAACAATATGTGTACTTGCGATTGACAAAGTAGTAAGTATATGTATACGTATATAATACTATTGTATTATTATTGGTAAATATAAAACCTATGACCTCTTTTACTGATCACAAGTCTTCAGCTCTTAGCGAAGTAGTAAACCAAAGGCGCGTTACGGGTAATCAGATCCTGACTCACCATCCACATCCATACAGACTCACTCTGTACCAGATACAAAATTAACTTGAGTTTTTAATCCTTCTTGTGTACTATGTACTATGAGGATAAAGTTGTACTGGATTTCATCCATATATTAATTTAATAATTTCTTTGTTCCAAAACATGAACAAGTGAGTATTAAGCCAATGATCAGAAAAAATATTTGTATCTGTCAATGATTATCTCAATTTTTAATCCAATTTAATAACATTAAATATTTTCAACAGTCTTCCATGCCTCTATCTAAGATTATGCCCATTTCAACAAGAATAGCGAAGGTGATGAATATAGCGTAGAGTGTCATCAACACCAGACCGAGTCTTTTTCTTAAAGTAAATTTGCCGATAAATAAGGTGATCCATAAGCAACAAACTGCTACGAGCAATGATCCCACGACGAAGTCAATACCAGCGGAGTTGATGAGTACAGACGTCTCATCCGCACCTTGAATTTCTAGGGTAGCTGTTTTGATAAGCCAAGGAATTCCCAAGGCAAACAAAATTGCCAGGGAGTTAGCACCAAGTGCATTTGATACGCCGATACCTCCTTCACCTAAAACAACGTAAGTTCAAATATAGTATCAGATTACAGATTATATAGGTATATATCTTTATACCCATATGAAACTTTCGCAGATCAAGCTTATTATTTAAATAACATCGTAAATGTATAATATCAATATTTCACATAATAACATCCATCTATTAAACATTGTATTAAACAAATTGTATTGCTGAAATCCAAACATTTCAACACCAATATATTTCTTGCAATCAGCAGGGAAATGCAATCAGCGCTAAGCAATACAGATAAACAATTTATTGAGATTCGCAAGGCAACTAAATAAACTATGCAGAGCAATTTCAACATCAAACAATAAAAAAATGTTTTATATATCATAAACTAAGTAAAAATATTACGCATATTAGGTTAAACTCTACTTGTTCCTTCTGTACGTACCTCGTCTTGACATAATGAAGATAGAGCAGGCCTCCGGCAGACATCCACCGAACGCCAGAAATGTCATCCCCATAACTGACTCTGGGATGAAAAGTGTGTGTCCTAGAAAAATAAAGGAAATTACAAAACGTTGCAACACTAACGGCTGGAGATTAAACTTTTATGATTGGAAATTATAACGCAGGAATAAAGGGATGTTGCTACTTTAGATACCCTTATAACTACTAAATTCGGTTTAGGATCACAACTTAGCAGAACCACCCAACATCGACCAACATTACCTCGTTGCACCGTGCCCAGTTGTTGATGCTTAGTGCTGGTCGGGTACTCAAAATGACCCATTCATTTCTAAATACACTTGGTCAAATATGTCTTAAATAACGAAAATTTATTGAGTACAAGACATGCAATATAATTTTATCCTAATTACGATTAGCGAGCATAATGATCAACCATAATGAATAAATAATTGTTAATACGTACCTATAACAGTCATACTCCATGTCACAAAGTAAGAGTTCACTCCAATCCAAATGATGCACATTATAAAGGCGAGAGGATACAGTCTTCTGAATCTGATAGGCGATGGAATAGTTACTCCCAGTATTATTTTCAAAGGCCAAGTATAAATCCACCATATTCTATATGCCCTGGATTTCTCTCTAGGAAATCTGAAGAGACTCTTCTTCTTCTTAACTGCCTCAGGAGGATCTGTGTGGTAAGAATAAATTATTAGTCCCTTGACGATAAAGACAGGAAGTTGTTCAATTTATTGAATTTAAGACTTTTACCGTCATTTGCAACTTCGCTTTTCTCTGAATTTGCAACAACTACAGTGTCTGTAAATCCTTTGTTATCGATCCCCTCTTCGATCGACTTCACATTAATGTCAACTTCTTTGACATCTGTAACTAAAAATTAAAAAGAACTATGAAAAATTTGATGCAAAAATTATATTTCAATGCAAAATATTATTGCGTTTATACGTACTTTCAGCAGTATTATTTTTACGCAGTCTATCTATGCATCTATCGAAGAGAGCAAACATTCTCACACTATTGAACATAATAACGAAGTACAGAATATAAAGGATGCCCAAGGTCATTGCTTCGTACCAATCTATCTGGCTGTCCCATACGAATATTACCAGAACAGCCACATTACACATATAGATGATCACATCTCTGGTGACGGCACGTCTGTCTATTTTGATAGGCTGGAATAAAAAAGAGTGACTAATGTTAATTACTTAATTAACTGGTACCAAAAGATACATTTAACAGGAGATTATAGGTACCACAATAGCAGCTAAACCTCCAATAGCGGCTACTCCAAGGGCGTTAAAAATAGCTGACCCGACAATAGTACCAATTCCCATGTCAGATGCCGTTAGAAAAGTTGATATTACATTGACGAAGAACTCTGGACACGAAGTAGCGACTGCCATAAATGTAGCCGCTGCCACATTCTGAAAATAAAGCACATATTGTAATATAGAAAAATATCTATTTATTTACTATGGGTGGGGTAGACTGGCAGTAGACCTTCGGATCCAACCCTTTAAAATATTAATATAATACAAACAAATGACAGGAGCCTATCACGGTAATAATGGTCTATAATATGGGTAGATATTAGGAGTGTACAAAGTGCAAGTGTGTATTTAAATTTAATTTTATTATTTTATAAATTTTATCAGGAGTAATTAACAAAAGTAATGGGTGCGTTTACTGCTTACTACTGCACAAAATACACTCTAAGAAAGATTAATATAATGGGTGACGCAGGAAAGCAAGACAACGAATGGATCATCTCCGGAAGGGCTGCCTAAAGCCAGAGGATTACATGCAACTACAATTAAAACAAATAACCACCTTAATTAGGTAGATGATTCGTCCTCAAACGCAGGGGACAGGTTGGAGTCGATACAAAAGCGCCGACAAAATACAAGTGAGTAAATGCAATAACATAAGATTATAATAGTATTACATTTACATCTCATGCAATCAACAAGTTACAATCAGCATTATTTCACGGCGATTAAATTTTTAATCGATTACAATTGTTTCCATTTATGTGAAGATAAAAACATTTCTTGCATATTCCAAATTGTACATAGAGTGCGATAGTATCCTGAAAACCGGTTGGTAGACCCTCACTCTTCTTCCTGTCCTTAGGAAGACGAGTGAGGATTGGTTAATATCGGCTTGGTTCGATTTTGTAGAGTTCAACTGACAGTTTGAACCATTTTAAACTGTCAGTCTGGATGTCAATGTTCTAAGATATTTTGCTAACGATGGTAAATGTGTAGCATCTATAGGACGTGAGAGGTGATGACAACGTATGGGTATGTCGATGAAGGCAACTTACTGTACTTCTACAACAGTATAAACGCATTACATTACAACGCCATTATTTGGTAGATATTCACAATGCATAAATAAATAATTTATCAAATGGTAATCAGTGCTGTAGCTTCATTATCGCGTAATTACACAAATCTTATGACTTGTAGTGATACAATAAAGAATGTGTTTGAAGTGTTCCGATTTTACCATTAACGAGCCAAGGATGGATAGTTGATTAAAAGTAATGTGAATAAAATAACGATTAATAAGAAAGTTACCTGAGGAATTTTTAAGTCTTCACAAATCAGTTCTACGCATGGAATGAAGTAGTCATTACACACCACCGTCAGAAGTGTGAACGCGTATATGCCGAAGAGTAAGTATAGTAGAAAAGCGCCATTTCTCAGCTGATTGTCTGTAAACATCAAAATTGACGATAATAATTTAAAGAACCATGCTTTTTCAAGAAACAATTACGTTATAGCTGAAAAGTATCACTATTCTACACTTTACGATTTAAGGTCACTTTGTGAAATTCATATAATACTACAAATTCTATGAATGTGCCGGTCTCGTTATCACCATCACAACGGCTTTTAGTCCCAACAGTCCACTGCACTATCTAGAAATTTTTATACCTAGGTACTCACAAAACTAATACCTGCCATGACTGTCACCAGTTTTTAGAATGAATATTAATACAAATTTTTAATCCCATTATGTATTATTACGTTGATTGACATTGGTATACTATGTTATATGAGTAAAATTAACTGCGATTCGTCTATCGACCTGTTCGATATAATAGTCGAGTTGCGTGTTTGATTGCAATGCACGTGAAATGTCACAAAGCACCATGTCTCGGTCATATGCTCGACACTAAGTCTACAGCGTACTATGATCAAGCATGTCATATTGTGCTACACTCATCATTGTGTAAATGACTATTAAGGTGAAGTTCCACACTACCATTTAAAAAATATCAAAACACGAAGACCTACTCAGAAATAACTCGTCGAAGGTGAGATACTACAGGTAAGTAAGTTAGTAAGGTAGTAAGTAAGGTAGCTAAGTTTCGGTTCTGTACAACTCACCGTACACGAGAGATATCCCATTGCAGTTACCGAAAATAGTCTTGTTTCCACTTTTATCGGTGACGCGAGTTCGTATTCATGAGCGTAAGTAATCATGAAAAGGTTCAAACAGTATTTAATGAAGTTCTCACTTGGAATATAAAAGACAGCCACAGAGGCTGCCACGCAGGACGCGACTGCTACGCAAGAGGCACTGATTCAATCACCGCTCAGTGCAAATGTCTGTATGTATGAATATGGCTATTTGCACTGATCTGGCCGTGCCTCGGAGAGCACGTTAAGCCGTCGGATCCGAAATATCTATCGCAGTCGTTACGGGTAGTTGGAACCCTAAAAAGTTCAACAACTTGTCTAGCTGCAATTCTTCTATATTTTCTATACCTATAGATTGTGGAGACCAGATGGCAATCACTTCACGGAAAATATCGCGGTTCAGCCGCAACGCAGTTAGACTGGAAAAATAGCTTCTAATGCGACAGGGATAAGCGCACGGAAGATGCTGATAATGATTTGTAATAAAGAAGGGAGGGGCTCAATCAAGATAATTATGACAGTATTATACAAATATATGTACAAGCTAATGAATAAGTAATCCACGAAATCAGAAACGAATAAAATCATTCTAGTTAATATTTTACTAACAAATAAATAAATGCACTAATAAGTATTGCATACATAGAACGGATAAATAAAATATCCTCGTCTTAATAAAACTAAGTATTACTGGGTGCCTAAATTGATGTAATATATTTAGTTGAACAAAACTAGACTAGCAATAATAAATTAGGTACTACTTGTATAGGGTACTATGTTATAAAAAATATAACTTAAAAGATATACCAACTCGTTTTAGTTGGTTTATACGGAGGTAGGACATGACGATATCTCCCGTCCTAACTGATCAGTCCGACTGGGACAGTACCTCCGCCCTACAGAATACTGCGGCTAATAATAACCTTATGTTGTGTTTCCGGCGGTGAGTAGGGTAGCCAGAGCTCACTGAAGAGGTTTAGTGTTGTCAGTGGGGAGACCGAGAAACCCTTCTTTGCCTTCTACGCTGACAGCATAGAGATACTTTCTTAACTTTCTCTCCTCCCCCCCTTTCCCTTCCCCCCCCCCCTCTTGTTTCATTGGTCGGCAGCACGAATGTGACGCCCCTGGTGTTGCAAACGTCCATAGGCCACGGTAACCACTTCATGCGGGCCGCGTGCTTGTCTGCCACCTAAGTGGTATAAACAGGAACTATTAACTAAGTGGGAGTGCAAATTTATTCAAAACTGAGATTTAGGGGATAGCTGCATCATGATGATATGATGAAAATTCACATTACTGTTACTAATTTTCAGCAAAAGCAAGAAAATAAACACATGAATGTCTTATTACTACCGGAGGAGTCAAATAAAAACAACCTTTGGGATGTTTTATGTAACACGTACCATCAAACAATCCATCAGGGAAACTGCCCAGGGAGTCCCGCGCCAGACATTGAATTTCACGCATTACGCCATCCACTATTTCGACACGAGTCCGGAGCCATGGAGTCCAGTGCCAAACCTCTTGTTCTTCATCCAGCTTCTTCATTAGGTCATCGTGCATCAATACTATTTCACCATTTCTCATAATTGAGTGAATCTGGATAGCTTGAGTGTCATCTGGATAAAGTTAAGAAAAGTTTTCGTTTTAGTCTCAGTAATTTCATAGAAATCTACAAAAATATTATTATAAAAGTTGATTATTTAGTGATTAAAAAATTCAATAAAAATGTGCATAAAATGCAATGCATATTTTTGATGAATATTTACAAATTTTTATCTTTTTGTTGTATTTGCCTCAATGATTACACATATAATTAACTATGTATAATGATTTTATGATATTCTTTCTACATCGTAAAGTTTCTTAGCAATTTCGTATGTGGTTAGGTTGTATAACGATATCATAACAACTGGCTATACTCACTGAAATCTTCCAGCGCTGTTGAGGGCGGGCAGTACAGAGTAAGTAATATCGTCCCCAGGACGACACCTTCTCGCATGAGTAGCATGGCTGTAAAACTGCGAACAAACAGAACTCTGAGTGGCTGACTAAAACCTAAATAAAACTGCTTTACAATTTATTACAAAATATAATTATATTTATCAACAAATTTGACATAAATTTACTGACAAATATAATTAAACTGTAATAAATGTAAATATATAATAAAGACAATACACCAACGGCCGAGTATACAATTTCATTTGTTTATCTATTATGATAAGAAAATATTTCATTTTTATTACTGTGATATTGTGACCCAAATTATATAGGTACAGACTTTAACACAAATAGGAAATAGACATATTTGACTCAATTTTAATTTTTATCTTTCATATATTTAATTACTGAAGCTAAAGCGAACATGCACAACGGGTCCCTTATTCGGATCGATCTATCGCAACATAAACACGTGTGTTCGTTTTAGCGATACATTTCAGTTGGATCATTTACACCATATCATATTCTATTTTCACCACTGGAAATTGCCTGAGTGCTCACGTAACGAAAGTGATTAAAAATCGTCCCCCAATTAATTGCCTATGTACGCTTGTAATATGAGAAATGTTAATCGCACATAGCCACTTATCGAGGAAGAAAATATAGAATGTGCATAGGAAGGTGCTGAGGCCTCCTACTGTCTCTAAAGTAGAATGGAATATTAGTAATAAGAAATCAAACCAAGTTCAATACCCAATAAATAACACAACATTCACTTTTTATAATTTATAGCACTTTGTTTCCGCAACAATAAAACAGTAAGTATAATATAACTTAAACTGATATATATATATATTGTACACAAGTCGATAACCTATTTACTGTTCTGCTTTTATCTTAGGCGCTAATAGAAAAATTGCTACACAATATAATGATAAAATAAACAAACACTAAGTAAAACCTTCGATTGTGTACTCACTTTAGATCGACTGACTTCTTAAGAGCTTGAGTTGGTAATATTAATTTTTAATTTATCATTACTACTAATTAAATAGTTTTAGTGCGATAGCTGCCAGTCTGCAATCTAGAAGGAGCTCAATACACTGGAAGAAAGATATCAATGCCAGGGGTTTTTAAGTAGATAATCTTATATGATAAGCGACTCTTCGCACTGATTAGTAGATTCCAATTATAATGTACGCATTGTCAATGATAGACGAGCGATGCTTGTTTATCAACAATACAATCTTTGATTTATATTAATCTAACGTTCATTTCAAAAAAATATAGAGATGTTATATAATTCTGTAGTACCTAAATAGCGATGGTTATTTGGCCGTACCGGTCGAACCAGGTCTAAAGAGTACTTATAAACAAGTGAACTGAATTACCTGTGTTCGTTCTTTTATTAATAGACCTTAATAAACCATTTACAGGGACATATTAGTAATCATTAATTTCATTATTAAAAAGTAAATATCAAATATCCAAATGGTCACGCACCATTTTTTTCTCATAAGTACTATTGTGTCGATTATTTCCAATTAAAAAGTAAACAACGAACTGTACTATATTATTATCATAAACATACTTACGAATGGTTTACTTCAGGATATCTTCTATCTAAAATAATCTTCTTAGATAAATGTAATCAACTTCATTTATTATCAAAAGCATATTAATAAATCCCACAAATTAAACAGAAGATGCACATTTTTGCGAGTAAATTGAATCACTGAAGGGATAAATGCAACATAAATAAGAAAAGGTAAATACGATGAAAATCAAGATAAAGATGTGAAACTGTAAACACACTCGTCGCATAAAGCTAACAGTAAAATAAGTACACCTATTGTAAATTACCCTTATCTATAATTAAATAATAATTATGACGATACACTTTCACTGATCCTACATCCTATGGTATTAGCATAACTGACCAAACCGCATCAACACACAGTTAGAACATATTTATTGATACAGGTTTACAGTCCGTGATTGTTTTCTGAGATTGATAAGCACTTGTGTGATATGAACAAACGCTATGATTGCTATTTCTTGGCATTGTTCAAAATCCCAATAAGTGATACTTGGAGTATGAGTATTCACTTGAATATTGGTTACTAGTAAACCAAGGAATTAAAAATAAATGAAATAAACATAACATATATTTAAGATATGTATAATATTACCTATATAAATGAAGGCAAAACTGACCATCTAACTTGAGCACCACAGTACAATGAATTATAAAAACTGACTGCCCAACTTAATTGACTGAAAAAAATACATTAACAATATCTAAGGTAAATAATTACTTTGGTATACGTGCCTAAAAATATTTAACAAACGAGTTACGTGAACAGCTGCGTAGAGGTGTAAGGTTCAAGTGCCACTTAAAAAAAGGACGCATGAAACATTACCTGCCGTTGTGTCCCTAGGTTATATGGATGCGTGTATAGGCAAAATAGGTATGTGATGTTTGTGTGTACATGTGTGCAAGAATATACCCATGCAAAAACTGTTGTTTATGTTCAATAAGTATTGAGGTTTTGTAAGTTACACTGTTATAATAACAAGAAGCAACTTTCCTTTGCTGCATCATTAGGTCTTGGAAATACTCACCAGCTCACGTGTTTCCTTCTTCCTTCCTGAGTTCTATGAGCGGGGCGTAAAAAACATCTAATGAGGCCGTCAAGCTGAGCGCCACCATTGTAACACTGTAGGTGTTTGTAATGGTGACCCTTTTTGCTGAGACATTGTCTTCAGCTTATCATCAAGCGAGATGAAGTCAAATTGACGTGTGCTAGATAAAAAACAACTTAAACAATTTTTACACATAATTATGACTAAACGGGGCCTGATCATGAAATTATAAATAAATGTTGGTATATTGACCCCGACGTTTCGGACGTGATGTAAAGACCTCTCGAGACTATGGGCGTAGCGTCACGTCCCAAATGTCGGGGCACAGATTAATAAATAGTTAATACGTAAGTCGGGGTAAGTATACCAAAATATTAACTTATAGTTTCACGATCAGATCGCGTTCTATTACAAAGATCTTTGTGTTAATTTTTTACATATTTTGAGTTCGTATCTTTTAATCATATCATAAGCTTATAAGAATGGTGATCCATCAATCTTTTATAGTAAATTGTGTACGTACTTATCAAACTTCAATAGAGACGGATATTTATAGCTATATACGTCCTATCGTTAACACACATTGCTAAATGGGACACAGTCGCGCTCAGAAATATCTGACGATTAATTCATATCAAATTAATTTATTTGCATGAATATGGTACAAAACGTGTTTATATATGTTATATTTCTACGTACCCTACCACATGCGACGTGCAATATATTATTTATATGATACCTACAGGTACTAGTGTGACATACAATAATTGACATAAAATTTTATTGGAAGCAATATTTAATAGTACGAGAGCCCACGACCAAAATTTTTGTCTCATTGCAATACGGCCAAAACCGCATCAAATCGATAGATACGATTATTCTGAACCCGAAAATATCAATATCAGACATTTTCCGCGTAGCGTTTGATCTGACCGAATTTTCAAAATTGTCAAAGAATTTTACCGAACTGCATCATAGCAATATGTCTGATTTGCAGACTGTAGTTGAATGATAGTTCTGAGATACCGGAAACATATTTTTCAGACGTTAGTGGTGTAGCGCAAACCCGTAAAATCACTTAAAAAAATTAAAAATGAGACAAAAGAAATGTCTCATAGCAATACGTCTGAAAATCTTTTTTATTAGTAAATTTTGTTTATTTGATACGAACAAAACAATTTTCAGACGGAAATGTGAACGCAATAAATTTGTGGACCGTTTTGAATATGTTAACAAATTTTACCGATCGGTATCATAGCAATATGTCTGAAAATTGTTGGACATGATAAAATAAGTTGTCCACATGTGCAAAAAATTTATATCAGACAAATTAAGTGTAGCACCTTCTCTATCAGACAACTTTGCGATACTCAGATATCATTTAAAAATCGTATTGAGGCATCTTGAATTTTCTGTTACAAACCAATGAATACGTTGCGACCCTGAATTTATTAGATGATAATTAACAAAGAATTTACCCGAAATCGTAACATTGAACTTGAAGAACTGAAATAAATCGCACAAAAGGAAACTGGGATGAAGTTGAAAAAAAAACGGTTTATTCAAAGTTACAAAATATTCTCGTATTCAATCGCTGTCGGATTCGGAATCGTCGTTGAAACGTTAAACGTTATTTTCGTTTTTGGGAGTATATGCTACACTTAAAGTGTCTGAAAACAGGTTTTTGGTAATCATGGCAGCAATACGAAAAGTTGAAAAAAAAAATTATCCGTATTGCTATGATACAGGTCGGCTAAATTTGTTGACATTTTCAAAAATGCGCTCAGGCTATATGCTACGCGCAAAATGTCTGAAAACAAACTTTTTCGTAATACAATTATAAAATCTATGTACATTTTCACTATCAGACGTATTGCTATAATACCGACTGTCTTTTTTTTTGACACAGCAGAAATGGCCTCCCACGCAGTTGCTACACTTTCGACCGTTACTACACACCTAGTCGGGTTCAGAATCATACAATCTAACGATTTTATAGGGTTTTTGCCGTATTGCTATGAGACATGGTTTTGGTCGTGGGCTCTCGGGCTATAACTTTTGTCTGTTAAGCGATATTCAATGTTAAATATCCAATTCAATATAAAGGGCCAAATGGAAACCCATTTGGTACATTTCTTAGGATTTTGAAATGTAACCACTATGAAATCAACTGCAATCAAATGACATGATTAATAGCAAATTAGCAATTTAAAACACTAACAGTGCTGAAATTAGCTAAGATGATAAAAGTCTCTATTTCATTTCTTCATAAAACTGACTAATAATAATATGATTTATAATATTATAGATGTTTTTTCTGTGTGGAAATCCCAATGGATACCGCACTCCCCTCCCCCCCCCCACTCCCCCACCATTCCAAAACAGCGAGGGTGGTTATGTCGGACTCGAACCGACCAAAACTGCACGGCCCACTTCGGCCATCATTATAGATTGAAAGATTGAGGACACACCACTTCATCACCTTCGGCTAGAACACTTGTATGAATTCTTATCTGTGGCTCGCTCGAGTTGTACAAGGTAAGGGACCCGTCTATAGCAATACGGAAGTTTAGAAATTATTCTAGTGCGTGCAAGCACTTCTACAATAGCGTGATAACATATAGCTAATCTTATGACTTGACTCTTGGTTTTATGAGAAAATATATTTGGGGAGGTATACGCACTACTCATCCACGGTTTAAGTATCCCAACGATAGTACCTAATAATAATATATTACTAATTATCATAGAAAGAAATACCTACTAACCCCTCAGAGCAAGTACAAATACTTCTTACCCGAGGAGATTATCATTTCGCATGTGCCTATTCTGCAAGTGCAAAAAGATCATGATGTCAATCGAAAAATATTATATCGTATGTGTATATTGTTTGGTAAAAATATTATGTTGCATATATTTTCCTCATTGCGATTTAATTATATGTCTAGAATGTAATTATTTATGTAGATATAGATTAGATTATAGTTTATTAGTCACCGCGTAAACTGTCCTACTCTTTATAGTGACTCTTTACTTGCTTCAATAATAATTGAACAATTACTGATATTGTTCTTCTCAAGTGCTTTCAGCGTCGTCTGGCTATCGCTGCGGATATGAGAGGGTAAGGCTATACGGATATCCGAATGGATATTCAGGCACACGTCAAACACGAACGAAAGGCGCTGCAATTTGGCAATTTGAAATTGCTTCTATTTTTATAGGTAGGTTATAAGCCTAACGAATCGTCATTCGTCGTTGTTAAGATTCGGTTCCGAGATAAATAGTACGAATTACTGGAATTTTCCGACAGCAACTTCAGATGTATGTTGTGAGGTTTTCTCTAATAAATTACCTTACATGGACACAGAGGAGGAAGAAATTATAACATAGAAGAACACTTCAATAACATAATATTAATATATTTTATTAAAAAATAATTACATTTCAAACATTTAGGTACTAAAATAAATGTACAGTGTATGTAACTGTACAGGTATAACTTGTACTTGTAAGCCTAGTTCAATAGGTGTACGCATAGTGAAAGAGTCGATTTGTGAACAGAGGTGCGGTCCATAGATCAAAAAAGCACATATATGCATTATATGCAGTCTAATATCGACCATACTCAACATAAGCGTTATTAAACTTTTGAGTAACTTTGTGATGGTCGGCCCGATCAAACCAACTATCGTTTTTCAGAATATCTTGCACTTTTACTTCAGCGTGTACTTTTTTATCACTTAAACTGTCCTTATAAGAAGTGTACGCTACCCGAAATGTGAAGAATATTATAAAATCAAATCCAGATATCAGTGTGAAACCCAGCATTAGACTTAGTAGACCACCGAATGCAGCTGTGAAGAATAAATAAAATAATTAAATCTGTTGGATACCTTGCCTGTTTCACGGTAAATGTCCATCACACCACACAGGAATAATGAGTAAATGCCTACTTACATAATATATTTTGCCAATTCAAGTAAACATCACGCCTGTATTTAGTGGATACCAAATCATTGAAGAAAACGTTCAATAGGGAGTGGTTTAATAAAGTGGCATTATTGCTGAAACATACAGGACATTACTCAAACATTAGAAGATGATGTTGAATTTCTGTTTTCTACATAGGGACATACGTACATACATATGTTCACGCCCGTAAACCTCGAAGGGATAGGCAGAGGTGTATTAAACACCCACATTTCGCCAACTAGGATTTTCGGTCTCACGTAATAAAGGGCGTGCCTATAGCCGCCAATCTCTTTTCCTCAATTGCAGTTTCATTACAGTAAATATGTAGGTACCTAAGTTTAAAAAACTGCGATAACTTACAAGGGGAGACCGTCTATGTAGACATTGTCAACAAGTTTACTCAAGGCCACTTCCAAAGGATAGTCATAATGTTCGCATTGTGGCAAACATTTGACATAGTTATTGCCTCTGTCACTGATATTGTGGCTGATATAATCTTGTTCCACTGAAATAAAGGATTGCACTCTGTACATTTAATTCTATGCAATATTGACTTTTGCGCACATGTGCCACCTCAAAATTCTGATAAGTAATCAATCTTTCACTAAAACTTCACTAGAACTCGCTAAACAGTTTTACTTTTATCTTTTTTATAAATGCTGTAATGCACAATCATGCAGACAGACAACGTTGTAACAAAAAAATATACAGGCAGTACATAAAATACGTCAGTTACTACTTAAAAAAATGAGATGTGTGGTCGCTGCCAATTGGAAGGAGACAGGAATTAATACTTTACAATAAAAAGTGAAATCTGAATGAAATGCTTTCATTCATTGTTTACTTACAAGTGACTACAGTACTTTGGATGCATTCCATATCCTTGAAATTGCAGTTCCG
This sequence comes from Pelosia muscerda, assembly GCA_963691645.1. Taxonomy (NCBI): domain Eukaryota; kingdom Metazoa; phylum Arthropoda; class Insecta; order Lepidoptera; family Erebidae; genus Pelosia; species Pelosia muscerda. The sequence goes on along the minus strand of OY829098.1, from coordinate 11,085,198 downwards.
ATAATTATCTGAAAATGTGGTTTTTACATAAAAATAGATAAAATTTAATTTTAATAATTTCTCCGGATCGTACCTGGTGCAAAGGCATTGCAATTCAGCGCGGCAATGCGGCCAGTGTTCTCGGCTCCTTTGCACCAAACACGACCCGATGCGGGTTTTTTACAATGACAAAAGGTTGGCTGGCTAATTGACTTCTATGTGAAATATAAATAAAATTTATGTATAGAAGATTAAGTAGCAAATAGACATAGAGCTAAATTAAAAAATATGAACATCTATTTTGTTATGTACCTACAATCAGGTAAAAATTATGGGTCCATATTGACTCACCTAAAGTTCTTTATCCGAAATTGTTCTTCCTAACCATTTGTAATCCGAATGATCACTCCTCCTAAAATTTTTCATCCTAAAGTTTTTATTCATACTATTTGTAGAGTGCTACCGTCGATGTTCATAACACTCATGTTTCCGAAAATTGTTTTCAATAAAATCGTTAACATACAATATTAAAGCTCCTACTGTTTTTTATCCCTAAACATAATTACCATAATTTGTCACTCATACTTAGAAAGAAACATTTATCTACCAAATGTAATAAAAATATATGTCGGTAGAATTATATTTTATTTATGGTTTTAATTTTTTTTGGTTATTTGTTGTTACATACTTATTACTATTAATTAGAAAACTGTTTAGAATGATTAAAGGTTGTTTCACTGATTTTTTGGCTTAAATAAAAATACGACTGATTTACGGTTATGTTTATGACCTTTTTCGTTTTCGATTCGTTTCTGGCACTTCGCCGGCCGCTACCGCGGCACGCTCGCTTCGCTCGCTCGGCTCGTGCGTTGTATGGTCACAATTCTAACCTAACCTAAACCAAGAACTATAAATATGACCGATTCGTTTCTGGAACTTGGCTGAATGACCGCAGCGACATTGTACGTGTAAATAACTAAAACTGTAAAAGTTACGCAAAATTAATGTAAATACTACTGATTATTATTAATAAAAATAAATCTAAACAAAAAAGGTTTGACTTTCAATAATAGTGTAAAAGATGGTTATGTTGACAAAATATAGGAAAAGAAATAATAGTATGATATATGTTTATTGCTACCGACATTATGAAGTTGAATGATTCGGAATTAAAACATTAGAGACAGAGTAGTTAGGAATTGTGATTGTTATGATGAAAAATGTTAGGAAGAACATTTTCGGAGTTCCAATTTTCGGAGTTGAAAATTTAGGTGAACTTTGGCGCACCCAAAAATTATAGTATGGGATTCATTGATTCGGTTTGACACATAATTGACGTTGTAGTTTATAGTTTTGTAAAATATTATATTTTGAGGATCCTACTTAGGAAGTACTTAAAGAAATATAAAATAATTAATATTATAGATAGAATTAATATAGAAATAAAAGATTAAATCCAGTATTCATACCTACCATCAGAAGGTAAAAAAAGAGGAACACAGCCACATTTCTTCTTATACATTTCTATTTTCCTATGTGCCATGCAGTTATGGAACGAGTATTCACGAAAGTAATCAATTTTAACCTGTAAAAGAAAAATTGTGTGATATTTATCACTTTACAAGATCTTAAGGAACAGTACGTAATCGACGATGGTCGAAGGCTATCTCGTAGTTTACAAAAGCCATACATAGCAGCTAATTTTAACATGCAGATTTGCAAGATTTTTTGTACAATTTGCCCAACAGTATGGATGTGGTCTTCGGTGCTGGAGCCTTTCCGAAACCCGGCTTGTTCCGAAGGTTGCAATTTGTCGAGTTTATTCGCGAGACGATTTATGACGATACTTCAGAACAACTTGTTACTCAGAAGTGAAATTGGTTAGTAGTTCTCCAGCAAGGTCTTTTGTCACCTTTTTTGAAGAGCAGCACTCCCTTTTCATGACCTAGGTTCATGGCCCTGCTGGAGGACGAAATTAAAGAGGCTAGCTCTTTTGGGATCGGCATCCCACCTGCATTAAGGAGGTCGGTAGTGATTCCCTCATCGCCACAAGGGCACCTGCTGTTTCTCAGCTGCTAGAGGTCTGCCGCTACCTCACACGGCTCGTCATCGGTGATTATAGCAATCACTAATATTTTTTGTTATACTTGGCCAAGCAAAGGTAACGTCGATTTGGATTTTTTTCCTTTAACTAAAACTGAATCGATCCAAAAAGACTCTAGTCGAGGAGAAACGACGACATACATGAATGTCTATGTCACCACGCTGAGGCTGCAGGTTACTAATCAGACTAGGTTAGAAACTGAATGATATTGAAATGGTTTAAAGTTAAACGTCTGATAGTGTATTACAGTGTGTGTATTCATCTACTCGATTTAAAATTGGAAAACGTGAATGTCGCGACGTAGGACCAAGTGTTTTTCCATACCTATTTGACTTTTTGCATTTCATAGCCGCGGTAGCCTAGTGGTATGGGTATTGGATCACCATGGCACACCCCAATGACTTTTCGATGCTTTTCAAAGATATGTGTGTATTTATCGCAGGTTTATACGTACCTGGTTAATTTCAATAGGCTCACCACACCACCTATTACATTGGGACCTAAACATAAACTGGCGAAATGTGGGTGCTAGCACCTATGCCTACCCCTTCGGGGATATAGGCGTGAGTTTATGTTATGTCATGTTATGTATTTTATATATATCTATAAGCTATCCAAAGACTCAACACTTATAGAATTATACAGTCAAGTTATAATCGCGATAGTTGTAATCGTTAGCATGTCAAGCCCGCTTAGCTTCAGACGGTACCATGTCACTCCCGCAAAAACCAAGACAAGCCAAACAACAAATAAAGAGAAAAAGAACCAACTGGGACGAATATTTCAGCTAAGACGATGTATATTCTTTTATGCACCCACCTCCAAAAAGACTCTAATTTAAGGCATACAAATATAATATATATTCTTACCCTTTTCTATAGTATTTTATAAAATTAAGTTTCATTCCACGCTACACATTTGGTATACCTATTGATCAGTGATCATAAGACGATTTAAAATGTAAAATACTGACCCATTTTATCAAGAATGTCTTACGATAGAGGACAGCATTTTTAACGCCGCGCCGCGTCATCACAGGAATTCGTACGGAAGTGTTAATATTTGGTCACTAAATATGAGTAGTACCATTTTTTAATCAAATTTATAGAAAACTATATACTATACAGATTTAGTGGCCGTGTTGGTTCCCGGTGGAGTAGAATAGGAAACCCCATCTGTACCTTGTGTGCCGCATAAGGCGACTAATGGGGCAGTTCTTAATTCGAGAGTAACATACAGCAGATGACAAAGTATTCACTTTACGAAAGTAGACTGGCCTCCTATTACATGGGACCGCAAATCATAGCGCACACCACTTCAGGGATTTATAGGCTTGGATGTATGTATATATACAGGATACGATAGCATCAGGACTTCTCTAGCCACAATATTGCTGCCCAGTACACTTTTTTACCGGATGTAGGTATCGTCATAATTCCTATCATTCTAAACCTTTAGACTTTCCTGAAGGCTTAATGTCTCTGCACCTATTAATCGCAGTTAAGTCGTTTATGATAATGACATGTACGAAACACAGGCTGTTACTTAAAGTAGCTACTATGTGAGATAGTGCTACGTCTGTGGTTCGACTCACGGGTCAAATTTATCGTAAACTTCGTTATAATAATCTATTTTAATATTTCACTACTTATGCTGGGTTTATTTCGTGGTAGCGCTATTATCTCTTATCAGAGTTGTATAAAAACCGTGTAGGTATATCTAATAAAAAGCTCAAAATAAATCAGCTTCTATCACATAAAACTGGATTTAATAACGATAACAAATATATGACGCTACACTCCAAAATAAATTCTCCATATCATCCTGTAAAGCCTACGCTAGAGCCTCGTCTGTTGTGTTAGGTGCACCGACTTGTAAGTAGACTGGCTCAGAGCTCGAGGATCTTGGTAGGATCCTGTACGCCTGCATGTACTAGCCTATATAGGGTGCTAGGGGAACACTTCTGAAAACGAAAACAGGGGATACTACTACTAATCAGTTTAACAAAATTAGGCTACTTTTTTGGGTTGCAATACTTTTTTTTGGTTGGTACCATGATTTTTAAACCCTTTAAATAGCAATATTGCGTGAATTATTAAATAAGTATTCCAAAGATTTTATTTATACCATTTAGGTGTCAGACAAGCACACGGAACACCTTATGGCAAGTAGGCCTATAAACATGTGCAGCATCTGGAGCTTAACACTCGCGCTGCTGGCTGTGAAGGAATGTTATTATGCCATTCTTGAAGAACTCCATATTGTAGTGGTTTATTGGAGTATGGTACATATTCCTTACAACAAAAAAAATGTTGCAGGAAATTCATACCCTATCATAGACAATAAAAATATAAAACAGTTAAGTACCCAATTCACTAGTGAGTAAGATATTTATAACCAATGTATATATTATTGACCGATAAAGTAAATAAAAGAATGAATTGATACTGATTCTATGGATGTAAATAACTATTAGTCACTTTCTTAAGTAGGTTAGCCAAATAATGTTTACAATTTAAACTATGTTTATTACCTATATTTAGCATGTCTTTATCACCCCAATCCATTTGTAATGATTGGGCGATTAGGAGTATGTTACCAAAGCTAGTCAGGTAATCTGACGGTATACCTAAATCACCTATGCAAGCTAGGTGAATTAAGTCTACTTAATAGTATACCTAATTACCCTGGGTGAATTAGCCTAAGTGAATTAAGTCTACGGACCCGAAATTTTTCCCATTGCCCATAACTGAATTGATTGATCTTTGTTACTCAAATAAGTCACAACGTGCTGAAGGGATCTGGGTGAAATTTGCTACAGAAATTGACTGTCATCTGGTATAGGCTCCGGTGTCATCGTAGTCAGTCATTGTGTACAAAACATATCTAGATACTTAATGAGAATCGATTATAGCTCAGCACATAAATGAGAAAGGCTCTGCCTCAATCCGCCATTTTTTCACAAAAGTTACACAACTAGTACGAGTAATTCATAATTGAAATGAAAGACGGACGTAGAATAAAATTTTTAACTGACATTAAACAAAGATAATATTCGAGTTTTAATATATTTTTGTTTATTCTACTTCATCATAGCGTTAATGCCGGTATTATCCCAAGCTTTCTTCTCGGAGTTCGTAATCCGCTTTTCTAATCCGTTCGGCACAACTTCGATTCTTTCCTTAAAGCGACTATCATCTGACCACCATAACTAAAAGGAGATATCGAAGTAACGCAGTGAGACCAACAACTGTCATAATTTTGATATATATGTTTTTTCAATTCCAAAAATGACCTACATACACGAGTATAAAATAGAAATAATAGACCATAACAAACAATTACCAATCATCTATAGCATTTTTGTACTTGTTTTTTTTAGATAGGCTCAGAGTTATCTATTAAACGTAACAATCTAATCTTTCTAAGTAGTTCTGTATTTTCAACGGAACCAACCGTGATAATAGCGGGGGCACTACCCTCGAAATTATCACCGTACAATGTTAATTCTCAGGGAAAGACCCGTGAAATGTAAGGGATACGTGGTAATGGATCACGTTGTAAGTGTCAACCCTTACGACGTGAAACCAGCACAACACTGCCAAGGATAGTCCATATATTATTAGCCCTTTTGTACATTTGGCAAGTAAAAGTGACTAGAGTTACACTCTGAAGTTTCTGCGTTTAAACAACTAATCGCCCCTCTCAAAAAGCATCAACAAGATGGCGGATTCCGCGTTGGTGAATTTGGAGTTGACGAAATCTTTTTGAATCTTTTTTCTAGTTGTCAGAGCCCTTGATTAAAAAAATGGAAATCGATTATTTTTACACGAAGCATTGCATTGGCATTACCTTCCAATGCTGCCGTCTGACCTCCCAACCCCGACAGAAAAGCCTGCATCGGGCCCCGATGAATCTTTAATGAGTAGGTTTGCCTAATTAGAGGTAAAGTTGGTTTGCGCCTAAACTTCTTGACGTCCTTACAAATTATATTATACAAGTACTCAATCTTACCTCATCGCTGTAGTAGCACTGTCTTTCTTCGGGAGTAAATGCCTTGATGCCAGGAGTAGCGTAAGTCCTCTCAGGTGATAGACCTATCAGAACTTCGGTGGACGGAACTACTATGCGAACCGGTGAGTCTAGATCCGGAACATTATATGCACTTTCGATTATTACCTGCGGTTAATAAAATATTTCAATGAATATTTTAGACAATCTAGCCTCCCAACATTGGGAGAGGTCTATGTCGAGCAGTAGAATGTGTATGTGATGTAGCTGATTGATTGATGATGCTCTTTCTGGATCTGCTCCTCAGAATCGATAGAGTCGTTCTATCTATATTAATGGTTTTGTTACCTAACCTAATGACACAGTACGATAGATATCAGTTAAAGTACATCGAATGCATGTGGGTTGTCATTACATTATGATGAATCGCATGTGATAGGTATCTCTTAGAAATAAGATCTATTTTTTAATCTCATTGAACACTGTTATCACTTCAGGTCTGCACTACTGGTGACTTGATATATTTCTTTACCTTGCACACTAGCCCTTTGAAATTATAAAATTAAGACAATCGCACACCTCATTGCAATTTTATTTTCCAACGAAAGTACAACGAAATGGTCTTTGGGCGGTTAGACTTTGGTCGGTACTAAATAGATTTCAACCCAACCACATTTTAACACTTTTCTTTATTGAACACTAGAATTCACAATGAGGGAACTGCAGAACCGGTCACAAGCAAGGTGACTCCATTGGTAATAAACCGAAGAATAAGCACTTTAAAAGTACTTAACAAAAAGAAAGAGAGGAAACTTTATTTACATGCTGACCCAGCTAGACCATAAAATCCGCCTTTATGTATTGTAAAATAAAAACAAGACATTAATAACGACCACAACTCCGAGAAATTACATTAGGGAAATCAAATCTCCATAAACATCACTGGTGCTTGAAAGGATAAAAAAATATAAAACAGAATCATATTATCAAATTAAACAACATGATTGAATTATAATAATTTGTTTCATATCTTTAAAGATTGAATTTGAACATTGAATTTCGAACATCATTTTACCAACGATATTGGAGTTTGTAGTTAATGTTGGACATTATGTTCTAACACATCAAAGTTCACTTATCATGCATTCAAAAATCCCGGACTTATAAATATCTCGTCGGTTCGAGTCCGACATAATTACATCCACCGACTATGGTGGTACCCGTGGGTATTTAGCGCACGATTAAATAAAAAAGTGCATAGTTTTTTAATTGGACATCCCATTTAAATTTAGGCAAAGGCTCACGTAACATTAACAAATTGCGTAAATAGAAATGCCTTATCTTGTATTAATTCCAGATAGGATCTTAAAGATATTGTTTTCATTGAGATTGTATTTGATTACTTTTATCGTAACTCATTATATTCTCATATCGCTATAAAACTATCTATTCCCTTATTATTCACCTTCATGGATATTGCATAGTTCGACAATAAACAGCATTCTGTTGAAACATTTACTAAATACCATATAATATTTTTTTTTTACATGATTGTGTACTTATGACCTCATTCATGCTCAGAAAGTTAGCAAGAAGTTCTCAAGCCCTATGTTGGCCCCAGCCTTGCGATTCTCTTGAAAACAAGGCTTCCAGTGTTTTAAGAATTTTCCCTACTTCAATGTTCTAGTTTTCTTTCTTTTTGCATACCTACATTAGTACTTATATACGATTGTTCGTATTTCTCAGAAGTTTGTAAAGTTATTGTTCTAATGATACCTAATAACCCGAAAGTTATCGCTACTGACAATTGGGAAAATAGATAAACTTGCCTCGTTTTGTAAAGTGCCGCCTTGTCGTGGTTTTGTAGAATAAAAGGCAATAGTATATGTATTTTGACGTTTATGATAGACCTCAGCGCATATAAATTGAACATTATATTCTATTCCACGCTGCGAAAGGACGACTGTATGGAATGTGATAACTACACTTACCACAACTCCTTGTGAAGCAACAGTTGCACTGTAATAATCCTCGGTGTTCGTGTATAAGAGAACTGTCAATGCCGTCTGGTAGCCACACGACGCCACACGACGAGGTGTCTCCCTTTCATTCCCTCTGCGGATTAATTTTTATTTATGTAAAATATTTGCCTCGGACACAATTTGGATACTACTTCTTTATGACGATAATGAAGTAATTGTAAAATGAAAGAAGGGAGTTTTCTTTTCAAATCGATTTAGATTAGAAAAAAATTAACTGGCGACCAGTCGCTTTCTTTCTGTATTTTTAGGGGAGTGTTCTACCTAACTGAATTATCAAGCCCAAATATGTTTATTGTAAAATTAGTGTGATCTTTAGGTGTTAATCGCTATCACATAACAATGTTTTAAAACATACATACACAGATTTTTTAGTGTAATCTTCTAAGGATCATATTTGTATTATGTGAGTTTCTTTATTCTAAAATCATTTTTAAAGACCTGAATATATATGTATATATATATATATATATGTATAGGATATATATATACATGTATAGGATACATGTATAGGGACAGGTATATATATATGTATAGGATATCGTTAAATGCCCTACATTAGTATTGCGGAATCAACCTTCTTTCCTCCACCGAACTTATTAAGAAAAAACATGTAAGATCAGCTATTTTTCTAAATAGTTTTTTTTAAACTTTAATGAAATTTTACAGCAATAGGTCAATATAATTCAATTAGTGTTTAGATTTTTTAAATATATATTTCTTTTAGATTTACATACATAATAATATTTTTTTTAATATAACTACGTTTTGATAAAGAAAATACCTAATAATTATCGTAAACTGCGTAAGAAGAAGAGAAGGAAATTCCAATGAGTTATAATGTAACGCTATTGCTCGGCAATTTCGACCAATAGAGTTCCGACTCGGAAAGTATTTTGACGTCATTTACTTATACTAATTTAGTCAGAATGCCCAAGCCATAGATGTTGTGAATAATAATTGTCCTATTGCACTTTTTAATTGAAGTAAAATACACAACTGTTAAAGATTACAGCCCTTCAGCAGCTATTTACGACACCATGTAGTTGTTCGTTGTTTCGTATAATTAGTAAAATGAATGCCTTCGCCTTACAAGGAAATACTCAGAATTTCAAACAGATTTAAGAAAAGTTTCGATACGACCATAAATGTGTACATATTGCCCAAGTTTATCTTGATTACATGGTAATTACGACGTCCAATGTACGTCTATTTTTGACTTACCTACATTTTTAAGCGGATGATAACTTCTGCAATCTAATTTAAAACGATCACCTGACTACAGCTGTTATTCGATATTCAATAATAAAATACTGATATTGAAACTAGATAATAAACCACACTTTATCTAGAAGGGATTAAATTCGACATTTATAAAATCAGTAGCAGCCAATTATATTGTACACAAAAAGAGGCAGATATGTATAGCGAAGGCTATGTGAGGACGCGAAAACGTCCCAAGTTGGGCGTTTCATGTCCGGTGACTCAACAAAATGTTTGAAGTCGATAGCTACAGCGAAGAGAAATGTCATAGCTATCATAACAATAATAGCGATCTCACGTGCTTTTCATATCTTTTTATTATTCATTGCTGCAACGGGTATGCAATAATATCGGTTTGTATGTCGCAGCCAGCTGATTACATCAAAGCCACTTAGAAGCCAGGAGCGTTCATTAAAGCCGACATCCAGACAAATGGCTAAGCTAATAGGCCCGATAGACAGATTATAGAGTCAGCCCATTGAGGGTGGGTTCCTAATGTTTACTGTCGAGAATTTTGATAGAGGGTCTATCGAGGTTTTAATACTCCCGGATAAATTAAATCAGGTATATACGATGCCAAGTTGATTCTTCTTTGATTCTTTGAATACTCCCGGATAAATTAAATCAGGTATATGCGATGCCAAGTTCAAACAGTCATTCAAAGTTTCGGGTGGGTTTAAAATTTGAGAGATGGGGCGGGGGATGTTAAAAAAACATTACAACAAAAATGTAAAAATGTCCGTTGTGTAATTATTATTAGGTTATGTGAGAAATAAATTTATTAATTTTTTACCGTTAACTCAATTAGTTTTGATATTTTCAAGTTTCTATGTCAATATTGAAGTAACGAAATGAGCAATTAACAATAACATGGCGAGCATTTCAAGGATTTACCAGATGCCGTTATAAAAAGAAATCGTCCTGTAACATATTTCCGCAGGTTAATTCAAAGAGTTCATTGGAACAGTCGCCATGCTAGAGGTGAGGTAATGAAATATTGCCAAAGTAACAATAAGACTTCAAGTGTGTGCTCAGCATACCAGCTACTACGGCAACGGTTACATAACGTCATTTTTATGATTCTCTCGATGTAGTTTTTGTTATTCACATTACTTTGTGAATAACAAAAACTACATCGAATTGCTACTCAACATCCATATCCCTACTCTTTTGAATACATAACTAGCACTGCCAAATAATATTCATACAGAAAAATTGTTATCCAAGTTTGAGTCTTGTTTCACAATGTTTGCACTGTCCAGCGTGCTGGCCTGACTGTATTTTATCAAAGCAAGCTGTTCTGATAGGATGCAGCGGGGAAAACAATGCACTTCTCTAAGCATAGAGCGATGATCTCTATGACGAACTCGACGTAGAGCACAATCTAAAACGTTTAGTGAATTGCACTGTAGTAATGCAATGTTCTTAACATACAGCTTCGAGGTCAACCATAAAATCGACATAAAACACAGCCTGGACGACGTAGAACACTGCCTGGAACTGATGCTTAGTGAGAGCTTGCGCTGTAGTTCTAGGCTGTACCCTACAACGAGTTTATGTTAGAGCTCGAAACTGAATGCTTAGAACATTGCATTACAGCACAGGTACTTCCATTATGATTACTTGGATATGTCATTGTATTCAAGACTCATGAAGTCCGTTCAAATAAGTTCAATCTAAAGAGGATGGGTAATACGCAGAAATTTGTGTAAAAGACTTTGTGATAAGGATTATTACAGTATCGTTGACAATTATCAAGCAGATTTTTATCAACTAATTATTTATTTAATGTTTATAGCTTGATGGATGATAGCTTCTAGTTCGATACCTACTATGTTCATACGTCACTCGCTAGACGCTTTTTCGTCAGTTAACAGTTGTACCGGCTTTTAAGTAAGGTTGGCTCTTGGTGGAGTCACGATGAACAGTAGCGGGTAAAGGGTAGAAACAAAGTTATAACATTCATCATCATCCGTGCGTTAATACCGTTCGCACCCGAGACTGTCCACCTCGGAGTCAGAGTCTTTTTCCAGTCGAACTGCGTTGCGGCTGAACCTCCACATTCATGTATACAAATTTTTGCACCAAGCGGCGATCGAAACCGCGTCTCCTGCGTAGCAGTCGTGTTCAGTACAAAATTTTGGGGTGATCTGAAAATCCATTGAGCTGTAGTAACATATACAATAGATCAATGTAAAAAATGATACTATGAGTACCAGTACAATTTATAAACATTCATAAATTATGCCTAGTACCTAGTTACATTTACAAAACTAAAAATGAAAACAGAACAGTCTGTTTGCATTATTGCCTGATAAAATTCAGTCACCGAGCTTGTTGGAGCCGACGATAGTAGTTTCTGTACTAAAATAACGCCTTTTTATGTTATGTAGGGTATTGATAATTCCTTCCCGCTAAATAGTAAGGAGCTTTAAGTAAAGTCTACAGAATGAAGGTGACCATCATAGATGAGCAGTGAACTAACGATACTAAAATGGTGATCGTTAATTAAACGGTTGCAATAGATACTTTTTCACCCCGTACTTTTAGTACCATTTGATAAAGAATTCTTGGAAGACGCTACACGTGTGTTAATAAAGGCGAGCCACATTTCATTTCAACAACAACTGCATACCATTAAATTTATTGTGCTGCCAGAAGAGCATGGAACGTAATCACACAGTATCACATTAAGAACTTAGATAGGCTGTATAGCTTGCTCATAATTATCTATTGGATGTGAATATCGTATCTCAGATACTATTGATATAACTTACGTCAACATGTATTGTGCGCGCTTAATAGGTACCTACTCAATAACCCCCTATCATTAAAAATAATCTCAAATCTGACATGTGATAACTTTATAAATTATTATGTACTTAGTCATTAAGAAACTACACAGAGAGCTACGAAAAAAATAATCTCACGGTGAAGGAGAGAACGATTCCTATTGGTACGTGTACCTTTACATTATGTGTAATCTTTTTATAGACATTACTAACGTATAAATGGAAGAACTTCAATATTTCTATTAAAATATTAATAGATATTTTTGAAATGTTTATGTTTTAACTGTCGGTTCAATCTGCACGTCAGCATTTGAAAATACATGCGTCACTGCTTAGTGAAAGACGAGACACTGAATTTTTCATATCAGCCTAAATACACATTAAAAATACTATATGAAACGAGTTGTCGACAGAATAGCACCTTGGTTATGTATATATAGTGTAGACTCACAACTAAAGGAATATTGTGACAATTTTGTATAATAAAATATTTATAAATACTGTTAGGTGTGTCATGCAGTCGTGCTCAATTAACTAAGTAGGTACCTACTTTAGGAACAACATATTATGATATTTTGTCGATACAAAATTGCCATAAAGTCACTTCAGTAGCGACCACCATTACATACTCGTATTATATGCCATAGGCTTCCTCTGCACAGTCGTTATCAGTGCACTGTAATATGTATCCAATTTGAGGTATTATTTGTAATACCCACATCTCTGTTTTATGTATATTTCCCTTACATCCGGCTTTAATATGACCCAAAGTTGTGACAACCACTTGGTAATTTTCAAAGGAATTAACAGATACCTAAGTGTACCAGGAAAAAAATACCTAAAAAGATACAACGTCAACGCTTAACCTTCTAAAATACAGTTCCCGAATATTTTAAGTGTTATATCTGTTTGTACACTGTCTATCTGTGTATGTGCCTGTAGCTCAAGGTCTCTAGAACGGCTCGATGGATTTGAATAAAACTTATAGGGTACTTTTATCTTGTGTTTATAATATTTTATAGCTGGAGTCTGATTTGAATTATAATTCACAATACATTTCCATCAACGGGGAAGTTAATGTGATACGGCTTGACCTTACCTTCATACCGGTTCCTGAACAAACAGGGGTGACGAACAACTGTTTTTATTACGTGTTTATTTGAATAGGCCCCGGATAGGTTAGTTTCACAATTGGACAATGCGATGCTTCAATTTTGTTGTAGATTTTTTAACAAAACAACAAATACTATCGAAAAAGGGCTGTAGTTACTAGTCTATATCACTAAATATATTCGTCACTTTTTTAAATAGGTCTCATCAATTTAACTTCACCTCGCCTGATAGTGTACTAAGGCCAAAGTGTCAGGAAAAAAAGGGTCACCATGACAGACACCCACTATAGTGACAATCAGCTTCACTGCCTCTTCGGTTACAAACCAGGGAGGGACTAGGGTAGGCAGAAAGAAACACGTTAGCTGGTAACGAATTTCAGTAGGTGCTTAATGATGTGCAGCAAAGAAAAGAATCATCATGATGGAATATTCTAGAGGTATGCGGGTGATATATGAGGCCTGCACATGTTGTTCTGTGTAGGAAAAAGAGGGTGGGCTTAATTGGACCAATAGCCATGGTAGAGTAGGTAAAATATCGCCAAGGGTGCAACAAATCTACGCATCTGGAAAGGCTCGAGGGTGTTGGTGACCTCTGGGACATTGCATTAAAACTGACGTGACGGACGCCAGTACAAATTACCGCTGGACAACCTTAAGTCAAACGAAACACAATAAGTATTTCAACGCCACTATTCCTTAAACTGCTTTTTAACTAGAGTAAGAATACGTCACTGTGTCATAATAATATATATAATATCAGTATAAATGTTTATATTTTCTCTTTCCTTGACCTAAACCGATACCGAAATGCATGTAAGTGAATATCCGTTTTATCTACATATACATGGCGTTGGTTGCTTTGATCGATATTTTCGACGTGATACAGTATCATAAGGTCACAAAATATAACCAATGTCACGCCAATATCACGAACACAGTATTGATAACGGCAATAATAGGAATGTTGGCACGGTCGTCCGATGCTTCGCAATAACGCTTAACACTTTCGTTTTTACTGTAAAAATATTCATTGCTAAATAATATATTGCTTAAATAAACTGAAACTATAACCTTTCAATTGGTAGAGTAGGCTAAAATATAAAACAATCAAATTAATTACAAATATTTATCTTTTTTAGATTCTTTTTACTAAATTTCAAATTACTTTCATTAGAGCTTATCTTATCTTATCTTATGTTATTGGGGTGCGTGCTCTGGAGCTTTCACTGACACTTCGACCCTATTGGATCCGTTGTGTCGACCGCATCCTGGCTCCGGGATAGCCCTCTTTCTCTCTCTCTTCATTAGAGCTACTTTCATACAGGTGTATGTAAACGCAACGCTTGTGCTCCATCCATTTGCACTACGCGCAACAGGTCGGTGACATCACCTGAATAAATCCTTTTTGAAGACTATTTATCGCAATAATATTTCACTTTGACAGTTCATTACATAGGAAAAAGTGAATGCTTCAACGGTACTGTAACCCGCGATCTTCCCTTTTACAGGAGGAATGCTCCACCCACGAAAACAATTAGGCTTTAAAAAATTCATTACATCCCTATACTAACGCCTGTAAGCTTATTGTTACTTACTGCAGACCGAGGCTTAAAAGGCCATGGGCCCACGCCGACTTTGCCCGTCTCGTGGCTTTTGGCTCCCGTAACTCGAAAATCATTCGTAAAATTTCCAAATATTGTATGGGAATCTTGCGTATTTGTTAACATTATTGGAAGTAGCATGATGTTATATAGACTATAACATTCCTCGATAAAATATACTTATCTACTATATAACACAAAATTGCAACAGCATTTTTCTTTAAACGACCTCTTTAATCAATGGGCTCTCCTCATTTTCAACCCTATTTCTTCTTTAGAAAATCATCGCACTGAGGTAAAGATAGATAAGTTGAATTGAAGTGTCCCCAGACAGCCCGTTAATCTAATCTCCCACACTGGAATAGACGTTCGCGGCATAATATGTAAATCACGCATGAGGTTTATCAACAAATAAAAACCAGCACCTAATCTTATATTATACCAATACGCTGTTTTACTTACAACCTCTAACAGGTGCGCAGTGCTGTGCGATTAACCGCACGTGATTGGTATCTGTTGATGCCGCATTGTCCGCCACGAACGATGAGTTATCATACTTTGATTACTTGCCAACCATACACTAGTTGCGTTACTCCCAACTGACGTCGATTTTGCTACTGCAAAATTTTCTTTTTCGAACATGCAGTAAAATGCATATTTTTCGAACATGCAAATATTGTCATAATTTTCAAATAAAGAACACGCGAAAAAAAAAACAAACAAAGCGGTTAACGAAAATCTAAAATCCTTCGCAATAGCATTTTATTTTAATTTGGAACAGTATATGACCTGCGTCAGCCAATGCGAAAAGCAACTGTGTGGACTCTCTAATCATTCTCCAGGACAGTGTCACCACCGCAATGCCACTGCTAGAGGGGTGAAAATAATATTGATGATACCTACAGGTGGCTACTAACGGCTTGGCCTCCATTTCAGGAAACTCGTAAACCCGATACACTTGTTGATTAGTTGATATTCAGTCCACGCAGGGCAAATATTTATATTGTATCCTTTATAGGTACATCAGTCGAGAAAGATTTACCGTCTAGCTACCGAAACTAAAGAGATCGTTGTTTCATATAGCTAAGTATTAGGTCGAGAATAATCAAGTGAAACTGCGAATAATACTAAATATTATTTTGCCCGTATTCAATGTGTACGGTATTCCGTATCCTGTGTACTTGTGCATTTGATAGTGCCAGTACTATAAACGTAATTTATGGCATCTGTAATAAATGTTATTTATGTCGCTCTTCGGGGCTCACCTTTACTCTTTACCTACGTTTTATAATAATGACTTGGCGAAGTCTACCCCACATCTAACGACATATCGTTATTATCCAGATGATCGTTCAATGAAAAGTTCTTCTGTCTTATATAATTAGAATACAGTATGATTTAAAATTTCGAGGAACGCCTAACTAGATTGCATCCAAAGTCTACACTTTGGAGCACACGATGCGCGCCCTTACTTCATCTCTTGATTTGACTTTTACTAATGCGACTGCCGTCTTCTGCATCGTTGAAACCCCGAAAAAGGTCAGCATAAAAACTTCGCCTTTTAACGGGCAGGACGGCTTACAGTCGAGATTAACTTAGACGCTGAAGCCCTATGTACCTTGAGGAATTTCTTGGGTTAACAGTTGATAAACAAATGAACTGCAAAATACATGCAATATAGGAAAAAAAACCAACACATTTGTTAACAGTGCAAGACACACATTTTCTTGTTGACATACATTAGAGTAGACGTTGTAGGTACTAATATAAATTATCACGGTTTGTCTGCACCACTGTTATGATACGAAACCATTATCGGAGATAATTTGGCTAAATTAGCATTTAAAGAACCAAAGAGATTTATAGCCATTAAATCCGCGTACTTACTATTTATAAAATACAGATAATTGCAATATTTCAAAAACGTCTGCTGTGATAGTGCAGACACAAGGCAGACACCATTGATATTACACGTAGTGTTACGTACTCGTAACAATATTGGTAGTTGTCAATGGTAGACACGTTTGTCATAGCATCTGTGTACGTGTCCACGTCCGTGATAAAGTGGAAAACCGGTGTCACAATGCGTAGTTTTGAAAAGCCGACGTGAGAGCTAAACACAATTGCAATAAACGAGTAATTGCAATAAAGAGCGTTATCTGATTCTGAATAGTCTTCTTTATCAATAATGTAGCTGATTGCTGAAAGATTGAAAGAAGCTACACAATACATCCTTCGCTCAACATTATTCTTTTTTTATAACACTTAGTTGGCAGACGAGCACATCACACGGAAAGTGGTTACCGATGGTCTATTGACGTTTGCAATACTAGGGACACTACACTCGTGCTGTCGACCCTGTAGAAACCTTTTAAAGCCCTTCTTTATGAGGTAGCGAGGGTGATAGGTGAACGTTAAGAGAGCCTCTGTGCCACCAGTGCAGTAGACAAATTTCCACGGACGGCACAAAAGTGCTCCTGTTAGTTCTGACTACCCTACTCATCGCCGGGCACACAACTCATGGTTATTATTTGCCGCGGTGTTCTGTAGGGCGCAGGGTGGATTTATAAGTAGATACATTGGTCGGTACAGTTGAAACAAAGTAGCTAAACATTTTTTATAAAGTAAAATATCCAACGTGAAATATACGAGTATTATATATTACGAGTTGGGTATTTTTTCCGTGCCCGAAATCCCCACGAATACCAATCTAACCGGAACCTGTGAGAGAGGTTATGTCGGACTCGAACCGACTAAAACGCACGCGGTCTTGTATGAGAAGGTGAGATAGTAGCCAACATGACCTCGCGCCCCGGTAGACGCGAGGCCCTCTCTTTCGAGATGACCCCTTCGGGTGTAGGGACCACGGTATCCCCGTCTAGCCCCCAGGTATGGAGTGGCGCACTTCGCGCCAGCTTCTGCTAAGGTGACAGGCGGCTACACCTGTCACACACAGGCCCACGCTCATGGGGGACGGAGGTCATTCTGCGGCCTCCGTTCTACGGGTAGAGTGCGAACACGTGCGTTCGGTTCACACTTATACTGAGTAGGTACCGAAGTGTTATTATTGCAGCTTTTTCTTTTTTTATTTGATATATTTATGCTGTCAGATATTATGTTTATGTTTATTATAAATCCAATATGTTAGGTATATGTTTAACAAACGGTTTATTTCATAGACTCGAGGATACTTTGATAATACAATGCTCTGAGAACTTATACGAAATCAATTATCTGTCCAAACACGAGTAGGTATGTATCATATCGCATCATATAACATTGAGTGACATAATAAAGAGACATTAAACTTCAAAGAGATTCCTCGAATCCCGTTTTCAGTAAAATCGAGCCTTATAGAATGAATGTTTTAACTCCAATGAGGTAAACAAGGACAAGGACGTGGCACACAAAATTCGGTTCGTTTGATTTCAATCATCATTCTCTGAACCTTTTCCCAACTCAGTTGGGGTCGGCTTTCCAGTCTATAGTAGTAGTAGTATAGTCTCTAACTTCGATATTTAACGTGAAGCGACTGCCATCTGACCTCCACAACCAATGATCCAATGACCAATGGCGATATCGAAGTTCCAAGTTAGACTGGTTGGACTTTTGAGGGCTCCAACTACCCGTAACGACTGCCATAAATGTTTGTACGGCAACCGGGACCGACGGCTTAACGTGCTCTCCGAGGCACGACCAGACCAGTGCAAACAGCCATATTCATGCATACAGCTTTTGCACTGAGCGGGGATCGAACCCGCGCACCGTGCGTAGCAGTCGCGTGCACTACCGCTACGCCACGGAGGCTGTCGGTTTGATTTCAAAAAAGGCCTAATAGTGGTCATATATTACTCACTTTTTTTCGTCAATGGCGAAATAATTGAAAGCACAGCACACACTCAGTAACGTGAAAATTTGGCTAAAGAGCTCGTCGCACCGATAAATGGCATTCTTCCACATGCACCTCTGTACCAACTGCGCACATGAAGCCGACGGTGATAGCTAGAAGAGAAATTATACGGGAAAGAATGATTTGAAAATCCTTCGAAGAGCACCCTCCCGCCACTGATATATTCAAATAGTTTGAAAATAACCTCTTAAAAAATAACGTCTTATCAACCCGCAACCTTATGAATTACTTTGTGATCTAAATATTTTTTGGAATTAGTAAGTAGCTAGTTACCTACTTAATTTTCTAAACCGTTAAAAGTTTAGAAACGTATGATTTTCATCTTGAGTAAGCTTCATCAAGTATTAGACAAGAGATAACTGTTAGTTTATAATCTAATTTCATACAGCACTTGCCTGTATGAAATTAGGTTTTAATTGTACAAAAGTACAAACTAAATATTTTAAAGTAGTTAGCATTACTACTGAATGGTGCAAGAATGCGTGTTTCTATAGTAGGTATTCAGTTTTATTGTAGTTTAAAGTTAGTATGGAGTTATAAGAAAAAGCAGAAAAATACGGTATCCCTGTAAGGGAAGGAAAACTTGAAATAAAACCCTGCACCCTTACTTATGGTTAAAACCTCGTTAAACATTCAAAGTATCAAGTTATTCGATATTTTCCGTGAAGCGACAGCCATCGGACCTCTATAACCAAATTAACAGCACTACAATCCAACAAAATATTAATGATACCGAACAGCACTACAATCGGTATCATTGATTATTCGTTGGACATTAGTTAATTTGAACAATAGTCCATATTGTCATGTTAACTGGACAATTGACCATTGTCCAGCCACTGACAGTACACATCATTCACGGGTCTGCTACAATTATACATATTTTACATTAAAGTTATTATGCATTCCGGTTCTCCTTGACTTTTTGATACATGTACGACGTGGAATAAATGGAAAAGATTAAAAGAATTTCAGAAATTCACGTTCAACTAAACTCTCAGTCCATTCAGCTCACGAGCTTAGGAATCAACTTATTAAAAATTAAAACACTTACCTTTTGGAATAAAGAGCGTACAGTTATATTATTCAAGTCCAATATATCTTGTAGTTGATGTAACTGTTCCGTCTCCGTAGTGTTGGCCTTGAATGCCGAATGCAACAGAGGGATAAGACGAAATGTATCGAAAACAAAATCAGCGCTCACATTCGCAGGCAGTCTCCTAGAATAACAATATGTACTTATGCTTTAATTGCTGTTACAATGTTTTATGAATTCTATTACGCTTTGAATTTACGAACACAAATTCAAATACTTTTTCAACTGCAAAGTAGAGAGTGAACTCTTCGGTACATCAACAAAATCTTATAGTTTAGGTAGGTACTAAAGAATCGCAACAATGAAACATAACGTAAATAGTTAGTAGTAAAAGAGAAAATGAAGTGCAACAAGGTTGGTTTTGAAAATCCTCTGAAGGTTGCTTGCACACGAAGACAAGAAATATTACGAAGATTAGGTAGAATTATTACGACGAGTAGGGAAAGAATGTGAACATTTCGAAGCCGAAAATTTGGTAACCATTTCAGTTGCGTTCTGACAGTTATTTAGAGACCGAGAAGGAAACGAACACATAACTTTTGCAGCGACTTCATCTTATTCTAAAGTAAGATGGTAGTCTGGGAGAGGAAAGAGAAGAGATTGATCGAGAAAGATTCTTGTCTCAAATGGAAGAAAATTCTGAAGACGCATAATAGAGTGGAACGTAGCAAAAACTCACTTGTTTAAGTAGTACAGTTTGCTTTAAAATATTCATATAAAGATGTGATGATTTATATGTTAAGTATAGAAAGATGGCAGGCACAGAATTGACACACTTTTAAAATTCTAAGACATACAGTTTGTTTGAATATTGTTTGTTAGAATGTGATAGTTCTTGTAAAGCTTTTATGTAATTTTAAGATTGAATATTATCAAATTTTTTTTTCATAATATTTATAAAGTATTAGCATGAGGAGTTCACTTGTCTGTTTCTGATAAATACCCTCTATGAAATTAGATAAGAAATTATTGATATGCCTATCTTCTACCCTCAACTTCGTTGATAGAATACCTACTCAAGAATGAAGAACAACAGATAGAAGGTGTGAAACATGCATTATGTTGAACCTCTTCTGATCAATGATAATAAGGTCGTTAACAAAAGGAACTGGTCAGCCCCAATAGATGAGATTCTGTTCTATAATGAAAACTTACAAGCTATTCGCCAAATCCTTAGCTGCCTTTCTAGAGACAATGTTGAGGTCGCATATGGTAATAGCCGGAAATGGAACATCCCAAATTGCACCTTGGGTACTTTCTATAACCTAAAATTTCACGTGAGGTGCTTAATGGGGTTAAAACAAATGGATGGATATATTTAAATCATTAATAAACACAGTGTTATAAGGGTGTAACCACATTAATCGACGCGGAATCGGCTTAAGCCGAGTGCGTATCACCACACTACTCGGCTTATCGCCGATTAGTTGTTGCGACGGCTGTTAACATGCGATCGACAGTCGATTTCTACGAACGGCCGTCACGACGGCTGTTCAGTTACGTTCGGCAGTCGACTCCTCCGAATGGCTGTCACGGCCTCTGTTCAATTACGTTCGGTAGTCGACACCTCCAAACAGCCGTCGCGACGGATGTTCGCAAGCGTTCGGCAGTCGACAGTCGTGATCGTGTGAGACCCCGAAAATATCAACAAATGCTTTCATCGCAGATTTAAGTTTAACTCTGAGCTGTACGGACGTTCTAGCCTTTCATTTGGAGATGAAGGCACGCGAGCGAATTCATTAGTCTGCTACCCAACGCCGATCGGCCGTCTTCGGCGCCATTCGGCTACCGTCGTAGATGAAGGCATGCGAACGGTTGATTCAACTGCCGTTCAACGCCGTTCGACCGTCTCCAGTGCTGTTCGGCGGCAGGCGGAAACGTTCCGCTGGATTCAGCGCCGTACGGATGCGATCAGCTAATCGACAAACGGTTCGATTCGCCGTCGGCCGATGCCGCGTCGCGTCGGCCGAGCCGAGCCGATGCGAAAGCTATTAGTAACACTCTTATTCCGTCGGCATAAAGACTTTTTTAACCGGCTTCAGCCGATTCCGCGTCGATTAATGTGGTTACACCCTTAGAATGAACAGGCCGTCAAATAAAAAAGCCCTCTTCGGTCGGGCTGTATCATTTGATTGAGTTCAAGAATTGAGACATTGAAATATTATATTATTCGGCGACTAATAGGAACAGGTACAGAACTAATGAAAAATGGCATGTAAAGAATATAATTTCCAAAAGTAAACTAGAAAAAAATTTACAAAGCAGTTTGGCATTGGCCAAGCTACTTTGTAAGTTTGGCCAAAGTAATCTAGGTATATGGGTCAAACTACGGAGCAGAAATTTAATTGAAAAAGCCAGGCGCACTCCTTTCTCCGAGTGACGGTACGTTTTACTAGACGACTGCCGCGGCAAGGGTTGCGATCCTACATTTAAAACACATTTTCTGGTAATACTTAGGTATTCTCTAATAAAAGTATAAGAATTGATATACTTACAGTTACTATAGGGTTTTTTGCATACCACATATACGCAGTGACTACGAAGTATGTTGCAATCAAAATGCTTACCAACACAGAAAGCGCCCAGCAAAACCTGAATCAAAAATATAATAAATATGGAAAGAAAGACATCTTAATTCATTAGGTTATTTATAAATCATGAAGCTAACTCTGTGATCGAATCCTATGCTTCTACGTCAATAGATTTAATTAATAAGTAGATATTGCTTGATGTTGCTTATCAATATTACTAATTTATTAAATCTCGGAAGCTTTTTTACATCTCAGGCGAGAGAGAGTAAACAAGTTTACGATTTGAGCAACCGACACGGTTGGAGCGGTTGCAAAGCTTACCTACTCGAATAATAAAATCTCTAATTGTAATAAAAATAGTTATTTACCAAACCAATGTTAGATATTATTCTAAAATAACTATATTTTATGGTGAGCAGGAGAGTGCCCATACCTAACTCTATTTCAGACGAACATGTAACGAATTTATTTCACTATCACTATCACTACATAGTATAAAATAAAGTCGCGTTCTCTGTCCCTATTTTTCTTGTCCCTTTGTATGCTTAAATCTTTAGAACTACGCAACGGATTTTGATGTAATAGAATGGTTAAAGAGGAAGGTTTATATGTATATAACATCATGCTACGACTAACAGGTGTGGAGCAGGAATAAAAAATGTTGCAAAAACGGGGTGACGCAGACGAAGTCGCGCGGGTCAGCTAGTCAATAATAAAATAAATACTCGTACCTAACAGTAGTTTCGTAAATACACAAACCTCTCTTTTTTATTGAAACCCTCCATCACAATATACTTGTATCCATGCAAATCGGTTCTTTTACAAAATTCAACCCACTTGTTCAGCCAAAACTGTTTCTTCGAAGGAGGCTTGTGTTTTATAGGTAATTTCAATTTTGACATTTTTTCTGAACTAGTTCGTACCATATCCATATTTTCATGCAGCGATTTTCGTGTCGCTAGTAACCGTTCACTATGAAAAAATACATGTGATTGATCAGCAACACACGAGCTTGTAATTATAACCCTAGATCGGTCACAGATACGATATTTATAAATATTTAAGTGCCTTCGTACCTGCCTATTAACCACATACTCGTTGAGACTGGCGATTATAATTACAGATAACCAACTCAAAGGTGATGACAATAATATGTGTCCATTTTTTATATAAATATCAATAAGTATCTGACTATAATAAGCGGCACAAATTTTGGGTTTATTCATAAAAATATACTTTACCCTCATCACAGTTACCTACCGGGTCCCATCGTGAGAAACTATTAGGTACAGTGAGTTAGGTACACCTGGGAATAAAATTGAAAAGGAAATCTTATAACCAAATATAAGAAGGCATATACGACGCTCAGTTGAATTGATTCGCATCATATAGGTAGGTACTATTAGTTTCGTACGCAAAATCCCCACTGATAACACTCTCACCAAAGAGGGTGGGAGTGGTTAGGTCGGACTCGATCCAACTAAAACGCACGCCATCTTTGGATCTGCGATTTCTGGAGGTGAAATAGTGAGCAACATATTTCTAGTACCCCGGTCGGACCGGGACCATATCTATCGAAATGGCCTCCTTCGGGTGTGGGGATCACGGTGTCCCCATCTAGCCCCTGTGTATGGGGAGGTGCGCAATGCGTGCCGTAGTGGTGGCCTGCTTCTGCTTGGGTGACGTGTGGCTTCTCACGTCATCCTCAGGACGGAGATCATTCTGCGAGCTATCACTGTCGCTAAAGTTTTAAAACAAAGAAAGAATTTATTTATTCATGAACATGGTAGAATACAGATTTTAAAATTTTAGGTCGTCTACTTATTCAAGAGACAAATATATTATAAAGTCGCAGGCAACCCTATAAGCAGCCCTCAATATGGCTACTAACGATAACATCGATTAGAATAGGTAAATTAACCTTTGTCGGTCCGCCGTTCGTTTTTAAATATTCACTGATTATATTATTTAACATGGTGACAGAATCGGGTTATAAGTATAATCTAACTAACAAATAATCCCTTTTGATCGAGTTACCTTAAACGCGAGATGCCAATGAAGGTGTTTTGCCTAAAATAAGATTTGACTAAAAAGCTGTTTGCCTTAGGTGAGAAATGCCAATGAAGCTGCATGTCTGAAATGTAAAGTCGACTAAGAAGCACAAGGCAAACAGCTTTTTAGGCAAAACACCTTCATTGGCATCTC
Organism: Pelosia muscerda; assembly: GCA_963691645.1. Classification (NCBI taxonomy): domain Eukaryota; kingdom Metazoa; phylum Arthropoda; class Insecta; order Lepidoptera; family Erebidae; genus Pelosia; species Pelosia muscerda. The sequence goes on along the minus strand of OY829098.1, from coordinate 11,060,555 downwards.
GCGTTTAAGGTAACTCCATCAAAAGGGCTGCAGAAGTACTGCAGATGTACTGCATAAGTACTGCAGAAGTACTGCAGAAGTACTGCAGAAGTACTGTAGAGGTACAGTTGCTGTATTCTATTTTCTTTGCCGCACCATTTTAGTATTGTTGTTTACTGTCACACCACTCACCTCGTTGCCATAGCGAAGTAAAAGGTTGTACATATTGGTATCTTATTTTGAGAGTACGGTCAGCCTTTCCTCCGCCGCACCATTAAGTCTTGGAATTTCATACCAGCTCACGTGTTTCCTTCTTCCTACAGTCTCGGGTCCTATAAGCGGGGCGTGAGAAATGCATCTGATAAAGCCGTGAAGCTGAGCGCTACCATTGTACCGCTACGTGTTTGTAATGGTGACCCCCATTCCTGAGACTTTGTCTTCAGCGTACCATCAGACGGGGTGATGAATTTTGATGTATTTTATATATATTTTTTGGGCATGTCAATTAAGTCAAATTGACGTGCCTACCCAAAACAAATAAGAAAAGAGTATGAGAATGGAAACTATGGGCTTACCACCACTGAGCTGTACCAGTCCAATAGTATATAAAGAAAAATAGAGCATAATTGGAAAGTGGTCGAGAGCGGTCGTTACTCGCCCAAATATCACTTAATGTGAAAGTGAATGGCAAATACTTCTTATGTCACTTACTCACGCCTGTAAATCCCCGAAGGCAGAGGTGACATATTATGAGGAATTTTGTTTTGAACAAAATTATGCGTTTTGTAACAATGAAAAAGCCAGTATTTTACAACATTTAAATTATATTTTTCATATAAAACATTCAAAAAACTGTACAGTAAGTAAAATGTAAATAAAAAATTTTGACATGCTACAAAAAGTAGCTCTGTATTTTATCGTATCGAAAGAAAAATAACAATATAATGTACCTAAAGGGTAAATACCTCACGTATTTTTTGAGGTCGTAGACCTTCCTTTTTTCCACCTTACTTCTTCAATATAACTATAGTATACAACACTAACAAATAAATTTTCCAAGCGCTCAGGTACATAACTATACTTAAATATTTAATATTTAATTTTATAATTGACAACTTATCTAGGACAGGAGTCGGTTTGCGAGCGCTTAGAACGTTTATCAAATGAATACAATTTAAAAATAAGTGTACTCACAAAACATCTCAACTGTTGTTATACAAAATGTACTTATTATTGCGATGACCCATAAATTATAACTGATATACGGGGTATTTAAAAGACAGACCAAATTCTAACCGTAGGGGAAACTGGGGACACTTGATCCCTATGGGAGACAAGGTACACCAATATTTTTGGAATTACTAAGTGTATTAGAGTATTTTTAGTCTGGCAACACTAAGTAAACATTATTACCCTTAGTGTTACCACATTAAAAATACTCTAATACGCTTGGTAATTCCAAAAATATTGGTGTACCTTGTCTCCCATAGGGATCAAGTGTCCCCAGTTTCCCTTACCTATCTGAGTGAGAGCATTTCAGGTATGCTCCACTTATCCAGGCGCTTCCGACCCTTCATTTTTACAAAGTAACTAGTTGTAAACTTGTAGGAGATTTGTTAACACCGAATTTATACTGTATTGAGACTGTCAAACAACTGTCACAAGTATATAACACATTTGACTTTACACTGAAGTCTGTGACATGTTTTAAATGTTAGTGAAAATGAGGATTAATAGGACAGGTATAGGGTTTGCAGTCTAGTAATCTCGTAAGAGACGTTTGGGAGGTTTGCTCCACGTCGACCTGTTGGCACATCCTGACTGCTCAATTCAATCTCCGCAGTTACAGACGCACCCGAAGAAGTTCTTGGTGCAGTCTTGCAATGATTAAAAATTATCAAAGGGCGGCTAGGAAATATTTTAGGCATCTGTAGTCACAGTAGTAGCTTGGAAGCAGATTCCTATTAATGCCATCGGACCCATAACTCTTTGTGACCGTTACCACTTCATGGATCGACTATCACGATTGCTGGAAGCATTATATTTGAGATAACCATTGTAAAAGCTATCCATTTTCAAGCTAAATAAAGCGGATCGATTGCCCAACAGTTAACATATTCGGCTGGGAAGACCATTTCAATTGGCCTTATTTGAATATTTGCTTAATAGGGTGACCTTGAGTTTAAAAGGAAGACAGTGTTTCACCCTAAACTGACGTCCTCCAACAAAAAATCTACAATTATAAATGTTTTTTTCTGTTTTATAATACGTTGAGCATTTAATATCTATCATTATATATATTTGGTAATCTATAATTGGTTGAAAATACTTACAAAATATATATTCATTGAGTAATAATGCTATTATAATATGCGCTAACTTTGATTAATTAAGTATAACTCAAAAATCTTAACATCTTAAGGTAAGTACCAACCGGCGTTACGAGGTGTTATTACATACGGTGGCGATTAGTATACACCTTTACATATTTTGAAGCTGTGTACTAATATATTCGAAGTTGAACATGTTCAATTATGCCCCGTATCGCAGGTCAGTACTTGGCTTTTGACTTGGTGAATCGGTAAGACTGATGAGTGTTCCAATAAGATCAGTTTCATCTAGCGTTCTCTCCATCGCACATCGGACTTACATGAACTCTCACTCTTCTTCCCGACTTACCAAACCAAAAACCGGGTACTGTACATAGGTACTATAAGTTCTACTGTAAATTCTACATTTTATAATACAGATCACCCCTAAATTAGTTAAGTAGATACTGTGTATTTACAATACTTGAAAATTAACACATTACGTAAATAGTCAGCAGATTCTAAAAGTATGAAATTAAACCTTATTTCTTCATTTAAAATGGACTTATAAACTATTACACACGGTGACTATATACAAACTCTATAGAGGCATTGATGGCTACCACAACGCGGCATAAAAAATTGTACTATGGTACAGTCAACAAAAAAGATACGGTACCACATTTGCATATAAAATTATATGAAAAAGTGATACCGTAACTCCTTTGTCGACTGTACATCCCATGACATGCATTCATTGACAGTTAATTGAATCATGAGTTTGCTCACACATAATGCGTGCAATATTTACTCGTCGCATTGTGCGATGTAGTTTGATAGCGTAGTGTGTCTATACATATAGTTGTATATAATCAAAGATTTTTCTTATATGTATTGTATTATTTCTACAACAATCTTTTTAATTATAAAATGCAAATACCAAATGGTAGGTATAATGTATAACATATTATAAAATGTGACAATATTCATACTCATATCAATCACCTTATACTGTACTAACAGGCATACAATTATTGGAATTGCCGGGTGGAAGACTTCTGTATTAGTATATGTGTAGTGGGACAATGCGAGTTGTACCATCAGTGGTACAGCTAGCATTGGTGGTCCAGTGAGGTGATATGATAACATATATAATTATATACACGACTCAACAACTAATCACAGTTGAATACCTATAGAAATTTCTCGTTAAAGTGCTTGTCATAAATGACACTCATGTTAAATTTGTATTTCTAAATATCATCCATATATCACTACTTAAATGCAGAAGTACCTGAATAGGTATGTTTCTTACGTCTTAGGTATATAAGACTTAACAGATTTGTGTGAAATTTGGAATGCACATAATTTATTACACCACATAAACAATTCGTCACCTAAAAATATACAGGGAAAGATAAAATTCAGTCTTAGTCGTCAGTATACAAGTAACAACCAAACAAACACAAAGACAATTTAGTAAATTTGACTAAATATAACATTTGAGGAAAATCATAAACGCTATATTCAATAAAATGTATGGTATTGAAATTGTTTATTGACAAACTTTAAAGCGTTTTGTCCGTGTCCGTAGGTCTGGGGCTCTAGCCAAAATGCATTCGTTCCGAATCTACATTCGTCATCGCTCTGAAAATGTATGGGAGTGACATTTGCTGTCGGAATCGGATCACATGACATTCGACAACAAATGTGACCCCATACATTTTCAGAGCGATGACGAATGTAGATTCGGAACGAATGCATTTTGGCTAGAGCCCCTGTCTGTAATTATCAACAACTAGAGTTAGCTAAAAACTAAAATTCGAAAGTATGGCAATATTTTTATTTGATCTGTTATATACATATTATACATATAGATATTTACCATAAAATATGAATTAACATTACGTTCCTTACAGATGTAATACTTTTAAACTGTTTTTTACTATTTTAAGTACAAATATGTCACTTTCGCCATTAAAATATAATTGGAATCAAATTTATTCTCATTAAAATTACTTAATGAGTCACAAACTATCAATACTTGAGACGGTTTACATTATAATGAAAACCAACTGATATACTAAGCTTAAAATTTAAGATTCATATAGAGTACATAAAAATAATAATAGGTATTTAGTCACACAATATTTACCTTACAAAAATATGATAATTTTGGCAAAATTTATTGCTTATGCAATTTTGACAAAATTTTATTTTATCTCTACACTTTTTCAGTTTATTATCACTGTCTACAGTATTAAAAGTGACGCAGCTACCGGGACGGCAAACTGGACGATACGGATCCGAGAGAAATTACGATTTATTTAGTACGATACACTTTTTCTGTCTTGCAGCAAATGGCGAATTTGATGGAGGGACGAAATGGCGGCAGGTCGAAGGCACTATATGTGATACCCAATTTCCCCTCTAGTTCAAGGGGAAAATCTATAAATCCATGCCGTATTGTATGGATCGTAATGTTTGACCTTAAAGCGAGGTAGGAAAGTAAGCAATGCGCAAATGCGACGAGAATAGATAGAATAAGGAATGAGTATGTCAGAGGAAGTGAACGACTGTCGTGGTATAAACATGCTGTGAGAAGAGATGATAGTAATGTTGTTAAAAACTGTCCAAAGTATGAGAGGTCTTTAGGAGCAGACGTTGGCCTAAGAAAAGATGGATGGAGTGTGTGAAAGAAAATATGACATCTGACAGGAACGTGTGGAGTAGATTTACATATTGAACCGGCCCCAATTAATTGGGACGAGGGCCGGGAGATGATGACGACTCTTTTCTGTTATTATTCTGCGTGGTTACATAAAAATAACCACGATGGCCTCCGCTCCGCTCAGCTGATTCATAGAAATTCAATTTCAAAACCAATTCAAAACCATATCGTCCAGTTTACACTCTTTTTAGCCACTAGTCTAAAAGTCAGGACCTTTGCATGCTTCACTGAAACTATATTATAACCCTGTTGTGGTCAGAGCAGGGCAGCCAGCTTGTTTTTGCACTTAGTGGACCTCACGGGGAAACCATTTTGATTCTAATTTTTTACAAATAATGGGTTTTTTTGCAAACATTTGCCAATTAGGTAGTCCACATACAGCCGAAAATTAATCAAATAGTAAACCCGCAAATAAATTCAGATCTGTGAAACCATTTGGAAGGACACATATAAGACGGAACGCAAGCAATACAACCTGTGTGTTCCTATTACTCTAAAAGAAAATATCGTCGGGAATTCAACTCGCGCATCGAGCACCGGTCGTGGACATCTATTTCACAAGAAGTCCAAACGTCACAACTATGTTATTTTAACGAGCATTTCTCCCATTTTCAAACTGAAAGCGTTAAAGTATGTGTTTTATAGTCTAGTAGCGTTTATTTTATGTATCTAATTGTTGCTCATTTGATAGTAGTGACATTTACGCGGTTTGGTTTCCGTTCAAGTTTTAGTCACTGTCTAGTCCCAGCAGCACATAATTCCTTAAGACACCATGTATTGACACAAGTTTATAGAAAAATAACTAATCAATATTTAATAGAACATCCCTTAGTGTTCTAGATCTGTTGGAATTAAAAACAACATCTGTTTAAATGTTTTCACTTGGAGTGATTGAAAGCTAACAGTGAAGTTCCAATGGGTAATTTTAGCAGATATTTAACAGGTGAAATTGTATCATGAATCTACGTCATCTGGCGTCATTTGTCAGTGATACGGACTCGTCCAATACTAGTTAAGCGGTTTTGCAGTAACCCCAATCATATGCATAAGCTGGTCAGAGTCAACTTTCATCGATACTATTCCTGAGTAAACTCAAATTCGCGACCATACACGATAGAACTTCAAGACAAAAGCAAAAGAAAACAACACAGCATAACTTGTCGTTTCGCTTTAATAATTCGGAACTAGATCTTTTATATCTGTAAAATTCTTGACAAAATGCGGCCAGTTTTTTATGATATCGTATAGCTTATCCCCAGGGCTAAGTGTGGAAGCCAACTGTCTGTGAGCAAATAGTTTATAATTTTTATCGAGTTTACCAGTAGCTACTCCTCTCTTGAGCAGCTTTTTACAAGCGTCCAACTGTTCTTTAGGAGGCGGATCATTATTGAAGGTGCCGACGAAACTGATACCGATACTGTATTTATTGTAACCCAACGTGTGGGCGCCAACGTAATCCCACCCGCGGCCATAGTACGCGGAACCGTCACCCGCCACCAGAAAATTGTAGCCGATGTCACTCCAATTTCTTGACTCGATGTGAAACATCTGTATTAGGCGCACGCGAAGAACGCATTCACTCTGCAATTTGAAATATTCATTTAAGAAACAACTCATATAAATTATTATCAATCAATTAATCAATGAACTGACTATTAACCAGTGAGAACAATACGAAAAATAAAAATAGCGTTCGTCAATGCTGTTAAGCAGGAGAACAAAAGATAGTTAATAGTGTTAACAACGGGGCACTGACCAATAGGAATAACCCTAAACAAAAATACGAAGCAGTTTACGCTTACGTTTAAGTACCTACATTAAGTAGACGCATAACTCATCCCATTATCACCACAGTTTAAGTCGCTGTTACATCCAAAGCATGAACTTTGGAGTCACGAGTCCACTCTACCTCTCGCTTGAAATGAGTTTATTTCGGCTGTTGTAGCGCAACTGCCGGCTGAGCCTTGAACTTCAAATATGCCTACGGCAGTAGATATACCGACTAGCAGATGAGATTGACTTGGACTCTAAAGATCGTGGTGGAGCCCCTCTACACCCAAGAAATATTATATAATAAATAAAAAATAAATAATTTATCAAATGAAATTCCAATATACCAGAAAATTCGATGTGTACCAACCTGAGTATTACAACTCTCTGTAGCAGTATGAGATATGATCACCCATGGCACAGGCTGTACTATTCTGTCAATCTTTTCCTGTACTGGTTGAGCAAGCCAATCGGTTCTGCTAACGATCCTCAAATGATCCGGTGCAATTATCAATGGATCAGCTGCAAATGATAAGCAACGTTCAAAATAGATACTGGCTGGGGACAAGACTGTTAAGTGAAATTATTTTAAGGTGTCAAAAGGTATAAGTTCTACGGAAACTTGTATGTAATAATCAGTTATGACCTCACAAATATAATATAACTTAAAGTGGCCTATTAAAAAACGATAAATTAAGAACGAATGAATAGGAATGATTTTCATGCAGTTGTCTAAAGAAATCATCTCATCAACGTTTACAGCCCGATTCGCAAGGCAAACTGAGATAAGAATCTGACAATAAAAATTCATGGTCACCATTTTTTAGTTTAATTTATTAAAACATAAACACTCACTAAGAGTCTTTGAGAGTGTTTATGTTTTATTATTATATTATGATCACAGCTTGATAGCTACTGCCTGTCCTGGTAAGACGAACCCACAAGAGCCCGGGTACGTTCTGAGTAGCTGATATGTACGTTTTTTTTAAATATTTAAATGCATTATGATATAATATTATCATAAACAGACCAATGCAAACAGATAAACCAATAATGAATCAGATTGATGAACCGGAATACTTTTAAAAAAAATGTTGTACACTTGTAAATTGAATGTAAGGCGCTTCTTACATCAGGCAACTCAAATGTAACTTGAGTTGCTAGATATCGACATATACATTTATTTTTTATGGCGACCCGTTATCTACCGGCTAGCTAGAATACTATATCGTGATGATTTGCATTAGTTTGAATCCGAAACGGGAAACCCGACATACAAAACTGTAGTTGCTCACAACTTGTGTTTCGCGTCTTAAAAACCAATCAGTTGCTTTCAAATAGTATCGGTCAGATGGCGTTGAAATTGAATTGAGAAAACTGCAGTTGCGTAATGAACGAGCCTCGGCAACTCCATTTGGTTTTATGGAACCGCAACTGCAGGTGACGAAACTCCTATTTCGTCTGGGTTACCTAATATAAGGCTGGCCTAAGTCGGATAATTCGGAAAATTCAATATAGATACCCAATTTATACTAAGATTACCTGTCACATTCCGCCTGAAATAGGGATCATAATTATCCTCAATACCTTCGGAATTTCTTCTTTTCTTATTATCACCAGAACCATCCAAAGTTAGTAATGTATAAAACATCAGTAGAAATGTTAATGGTACCAACAATATTGTAAATATTATAAAATTTAAATTTTCATATGTCAACCCCACCACCTTTGTGTAGTCTGAAATGGTAACAAGTATAACTTATAATGGTGTAATACATAAATGATTTTGCAGGGTGCATACATAAAAATATTGTTAGAAACATGGTTTTATGATTGAATCATTAGGTGAGAAGTAACATATTCTGCCTCTCGAGGTATGCTAGTGGAGGTAGGTACCTAAGTTGAATCATGGCGGCATAGTTGGAAGCAGAAAGGCGAACGCATTTCATTCATTACCTACAATAAACATAAGTTCTGTTATTTTAAGAGTTTATTCGTAATAACCTATATTTAAACTTCAATGTAGAACTTTAAGAACGCTGGCCTAAGGGCACCTAGAAAATCAGCATCACCACCACCAATTAATCTTGTCGACCGTGATCCCGAAGGAGATGGACGGAATTACGAGTGTGTAGATGTATAGCTCCAATATTTCACTCTTGATCGTTTGTTTATTTATATATTTGTTTTCTAGCTTCATGCACAGCATTGTACAAAGGCGGACTTTAATGCCAAGGGCGTTATCTGACAGTCAACCTTAGGGTGATGCAGAGATACATTGAGGTAAGTGCAGGTAGAAGAATGAACTATAAATTAAGTATAGCGATCATACTCATTTTGGACGCAATAATATAATACTAATATATATAATATTTATTTACTGTCAAAAATTACTGCCAAAAGCCGTAGACACGTACGAGAATATAAAGTTAAATCTTTATGCTTTGATATTGAAACGAGAAATTGAACAAAATAGCTGATTTCGGCGCTAACGATAAACCTTAAATATAGACGGCACTGGGTATACATGTCAGGGCCAAAGAAAACTATATCGTGAGTGAGGGTTACCATCGTCCTCGATCTCGAAAGTACCGTGCGTTTTTACAGTTAAATCGGTTGCCATAAATAATCTCGCCAAACGTAAAAGTGATATTTGTTTTCGTAACCCGTTATGACCGACAAATTGTTTTGACGGTATTCCTGTTTTCCCACTAGTAGTTAAGTCAAATACTAGCAAATAAAATATAATTTAAGTCATGGAAAACAAATGGTACGAGCAATTCATTGAAATAAATAAATTTGGAGTATCTGTTACGTTAAAATAAAAGGTTTTTAATGAATGCGTATGGATGTGGCGGGTGTTTCAAGAGGTTTGGTTTTTGAAATTGGTACCACAGATTCTAGTGAATGTTAATTTCACAGTTGGCAGTATATTTGTGTTCGTACGCTTTGTTATTTCACAATTTAAAGAAGCTACTTCAGAACAACGCTTGCAAATTGCAGAAGTAGTTATTGCTGCCTGCTGTAGAGCATGAACTACTACAAAGTTCGCTGTTACTGCAGAAGACAAAAAAGGATTTCTCACTGACACCACAAAACCTCTCGAGTGAGCACCGACTACCCAACTCACCTTCGGGAACACAACACAAGGTTATTATTAGCCGCGGTATTCTGTAGAGCGGAGGTACTTTCCCAGTCGGACTGCACATTAGGACGGGGGGATATCCCCGGACGGTATACATTCGTCTTTTTCTCTATCTGTATAGTGTCATCACTGCACTGCGCCTTTAGCACGAATTACTATCGTAATCGTAATGTAAAGGTTTCGAGAGAATGGAGCATTACGATAGGCGGTCTGCCCACTATGAACATGTGCGTACGTGAATCCCGCCAATTACAATGCCCCGTTTTCTCGATACCTTTACATTACGAATTCTATAGTTTTTCGTGCCAAGGACACAGATGGCCTATTTTGACGGGATATTTACGGGTTGTGAGGTTGAAAATTTGTATGGCCAGTCAGAAAGAAATATGAAATTAGCTTTAGGTTTGCTCTGCTTTTGATTGAAAATACACCATAAAGATAACTAAACATATTACTAGCTATTGCCCATGGCTCTGCCCGCGTGGATGTCCGTTGTCGCTTAAAAACCGTTACATCTTTAGGTACAGTCAAATCTTATTTATAGTCAAGTAGTTTAAGAGGAGTTTACCATAACGCTATATTTTAAAAAATGAAGAATATTTCAGCAAAAAATAATGATTTATGAGAATGTCCCACAACCAAATTGTGAAAAATCTATAAACAGAATACAAAATAATCAATCTAACTATTCTAACAATTAAATAAAGCAAAATTGGATTACAAAACAACAGGTAGATACCAAGTAGTAGTGAATTTTAACCATACTTAGTTATATTAATTCGCCATTATTTGGCAGCTGCAATAATTGAATCACTGTATGAATAATCATGATAATTAAGTAGGTATATATAAAGTTTAAATAAAATTAGCATTTTCTTAGTATCCTATTTTTATTTAAATTAGTATTTAAATAAAAATAGTTATTAAGTAGAAATAAAATTATTAACTAATTACCAAAAGGTAAATATAACAATCGCAAAATGTATTTTAGCAGTTAGCACGGCAATCTTAACCCTACCCTATAAACAGATAAGAATGTGTCATATCATATGTGATGGCCTGTAATTCCCCTGGCGTTATATTTCGTTGAACTGAGCATGCTATAAACACAAAATGAAGCAATTTTCAGCACACACAACTTACTTGGTTTATTAGATGAGTCCTCTTCAGTAAAGTTAGTTATTGATGAATCTTCTTGGTTTCTATGGCTCAGTATAATAGATAATATGGCAACTATACCCCCAAGAATTATTATGCATATAGCTGAAAATGTAATTTTATGCCATTTCTGGATATGAAATGTTTTTATAGCTGTAAATGCAATTAAGTAGAATATTTAGTTTAGAATAGAAATAGAAAAGTAATGTTGCTAGTGCTGTGTCAAATTTATAAAATTAACCGCGGTAGCCTATTGGTATGGGTAGTGGACTGCTGAGACGAGGTCTTGGGTTCGATCCCAGGTTATACCATGGCACACTCTAAGGACTATCTTATGTTAATTTTCTTAGTGAAACAGACCAATTTTGAAAACAAATAAGAAAAACAGAGTTAGTTGGAATAGGGGATGATATATTAAATCAGTATTATATTTATTTTCCTTCTTATGATTTTCTACAAAGTTTAAGTCTTACTTGAACTTATAATATGTTAGCCCAAACCCAAAAGAACCAATAAGCATTGCCAGGAATCCCCTTAATATTATGGATGTGTTTACTCTCTTATGAACAAATGAAAAATCAGAGTAGGGGATTTACCAAGCGCTACTCACTTGACAGACTTGTTATGCCAGTATACTTGCTTGTTATTTCAGTGCAATAGGCCCTCTAAATTTCATATGTAATAAGTAATGTTTGTTTTATCATTGACTTTCACAATAGTTAAATAGTTTTAAATGATTTCTAATGCAGAGAAATCAACAATTCAATAAATGTGTATGTGAAATTCTCTTATCATCTTCGAAACATTTCTTTCTGCTCATGAAGCAGTAAAGATACCAGTACTGATTAAAATTGAATGTACTAATGTGTGAATGTTTATTTCCTCATTTTTGCTGATGAAGGAGGGGGCTGATGAATTTGTAAGAAAATTGCCACTATCCCTAATGGTCATTATCCCCAATGCTTATGTACACATGGCTTATAAAAACATAAATGGTTTTGCGCTGAATAAATCTTGGGATGGGAAAGTATGAACACCTCATTGATCTCGATCAGGGTCTTGAGTCTCATTTAAAATGTAATTCAACATCAATATGAACTGGGTCGCCACATCAATATGAAGCCGCGGTAGCCTAGTGGTATGGGTAATGGACTGCTGAGACGAGGTCTCGAGTTCGATCCCAGGTTTACCATGGCACACACCAATGACTTTTCGATGCTTTTCGAAGTTATGTGTGTAATTATCGCAGGTTAAAAGTGCCTCGGAGAGCACGTTAAGCCGTCGGTCCCGGTTGCCATACAAACATCTATGGCAGTCGTTACGGGTAGTTGGAACCCTCAAAAGTCCAACCAGCCTAACTTGGAACTACGATATCGCCATTGGTCATTAGACCATTGGTTGTGGAGGTCAGATGGCAGTCGCTTCACGGAAAATATCAAAGTTCAGCCGCATCACAGTTAGACTGGAAAGCTGACCCCAACTGAGTTGGGAAAAAAGGTTCAGGGAATGATGAATGATGATGAACTGGGTCATGGCCTAATTTGCTTGGGAAGAAAAGAGTTAAGTGAATAACTTCAAATGTAGAATAGCAGTACAATATTGAGTTTCTAGAACCTTTAACAACTTACAAGAATCATGTTTAGAATCCCGATTGTTCTGGGTTTTTGGTGCATCTTCATCCTCACTTTTTGTGTACACAGGATTATCAAGTCCAGAACCACTGTGTATAACCTGTTTGATTGTAACAGGTCCATTGAAGTATGTATTGTTTCCAATGATTACATTTTCAGAATTTGTTACAGCCACACTGCCAACCACAGATGGTGCACTGCTAGGTTTCACTAAACTTGACGGAATTTTAGGCGCCAGATCAATCGTCCTTGAACCCTTAGAAACTACTATTTTGTCATCATCATCACTATCACCTTTGTCTTCAATAATCTGAAAATCATCTAGCTCGCCTTCAATCTTTATGCCAAGACTTTTATCACCTACCAGGCTGCCTTCTGTTTTCTGTGCCATTTTTATACAGCAAATTCCACTTCACATTTCACATCCTTGTCAGCAATATTATTACTTTATTATTGGGTACTAACTTTGATGATTGTTGAAGATTCATAATTCCAGTTCAACTCTGTTTATCAAGTGGGCACATTTAAGATGATATAAAGTAATCATAATGCTCTAATAGAATCAGATACTCATAATAGTGTTTTAATTATACTGTATTTCAATCTCTAATTTGTGACATCTGGCAAAATAAAAATGAAATTTGAAGTTTGTTGAAGTTGAACTCAAAGACCTGAAAACATAGAGTAGAGAAGAGACCTAGAATTGGCTGTACGAAGTAGAATCGTTGTTTGTTTCTAACAGTTGAATTGGATTGGACTAGACTAGGATTAGGTGGGACAAAGTCACCTACGACATTTTTTTCAAAGGACAACTTTTTTGCCTTTGAAAATAGTAAAAAGTAAAAGTGAATTATAGTGGAATGAAACTTAAAACATAAATTGCGATCTGAAGTCCAGGGGTGCTCTCCCTACCGATCTCAGATCGTTCTTCCATTTATTTACCTACCCATTATTTTTGTCATAACATTGTCTTCTCTTCCCTTTGTATTACTATAATGCAACGTTGTCCCAAAAGGTATCCCCAGTTTACTGACTTCAACAATAATTAATAAACTATCGACATTAAAATATTATATTGAGGTGCATCTCTACAACGTGCTCCACCCGGCTCCACCCGTAGTTGTTGTCATAGTTGTCATTCATTTGTCAATACCGTCATTACTTACGTTTACGTTTCGTGTTTATGTTACACAGTGTAAACGTTATTATTTATCAGTTAAATCTAAAACCTTCTGAAAACTTTAAAAATACATAAGATAAAATAAAGAAAATGTATACGATTCATGAAGGTGAAATTGTATTTAAAGAAAAATATGGATCCGAACCGCAAAGTAGGCTCTACGTGAAACCTCCAGGTGATTGAAATTGAAAGAATAACACAGCTGTTGGAACTATTTTTTCTACGTCCATGGGTTGAACAAATAGGACAATTTAGTTAGAGTTTGGTAAGTATGTAGTACATAAATATACTTACTGATGACTGATTTTTATTTTTGCAGAACAAGATGTTCTAGTAGTACTTGAAGAAGATTTGGTAGGGAACGTGACTAATTTCTTAAAGAAGATATTTCTGCCTCAAGGCTACCCTGATAGTGTGTCCAAAGATTATATGACGTACCAAGTCTGGGACACAGCTCAGGCCTTTTGCAGCACTATTACTGGTAAATATGATTATACCTTTACTGCATAGATCTGTGAAGATGTAATTACCTGGCTGTCTTATTTGCTTAGAGTATTCTGATAACTATAACAAAAAACTAGTATTATATTAGTTAGGTACTGTTTTGTTGCTATAAGCTGAACCACAAATCTGTGAATGATGTAGTGTATCTGCTGCTACTGTATGTTTACTTGTAATTGCATGTAATGTATTTGTGTGAAAAATGTATACATCAAAGTTAGAAATATGTACACTGGCTCAAGAAAGTATAGAAAGAAGGGGATAATAAGGGGAGATAACAGATATATGTATATTTTTCAATGTAATCACATTATTGAGTAATCTAAGGATATTCCTAGCAAGTGTGACAAGCATACAAGCCTGTGACAAGGTCCTCACTCCCTCTGACTCTAACTTTTTTTATTTAATGGGTGCCACTTTTCGAGCTCTCACTAACTGTACTGTTTTATAGAACAAGCATTAGGCCAACTCTGTGCTACATAGAATATTATCTTAATTACATAACAGTAATAACACAAAATATACTTTGAGATGTTAAAAAGAGAGACCAATGACTTTTCTGTAAAACAATCTGTGACAATGTTTTTTTGTTTTGATTTATATGTCTTGTTGCAGGCACTTTGGCAACACAAGAAGTCTTGCGTGGTGTAGGAGTTGGAGACACAAGTGCCACACCATTGGCAGCTACAATTACATGGGTCCTTAAAGATGGCTGTGGGCATCTAGGAAGAATTGCCTTTGCCTATTCACATGGGTAAATAAAAAAAAATTAGTTCATGCATTTTTATAAAAGTACCTTACATTCACACACAAAGCATTAATAGAACTAAATTTCAATAAGTATCTTATGTACCAGCCAATTCTCCTTTGTCTAGATTGACTTGAAATTATAATGAGTTACATTAGCAAGGAAACATAACATTTAAGTACATTATAATGTGGATAGATGTTTATTTGCAGAAGTTACCTGGATGCATACAGTAAAAAATGGAGACTTTATGCAGATACATTGAATGATGCTGCAATGTGCATAGAAGTAGCCTTACCAATGTTTAAGAGATTCACCACATTGACATTGTGTCTTACCACTGTGATGAAATCAATAGTTGGAGTTGCAGGTAATATTGTTGTCACTTGTTGTAAGAATGGGCATTAGGGATCACTGCCTACTAAAATAGCAGCTGTTGGCATTTGTGATTCAAAATTTTATCTTTATTATTTATACCACTTAGGTGTCAGACAAGCATACGACCCATCTGATGGAATGGTTACCATGGTCAATGGATGTTTACAACGGGTCTAGTCCGTCTAGTTCATAATATTGGCTGTCACTACATTGATGGTCACTGTATCGAAATGTCTATCGACGGGCAAATGTATCGACAGTACCCCAAATCGATGATAAACTACATCGACAGTACCCAAAATAGTTGTTACGCGACATCGTTAGTACACTAAAACGACAGTATACTACGACGAGCAAATGTATCGACAGTAAACCAAATCGATAGTATGCTGCATCGACTACCCGATCCGAGTCAGATTTAAAATTAAACAGTATTTTTAGAAGTTTTTAATAGCAATTTGTTAAATCTGTAAATTGCCAGGCATAGCTCTTTGAGTAGGAGTTCACATTAAATGAATCTTGAACTGTCTTTGGTAGATGTTTTAATATTCAAAATGAATTTATTTATCATCTGACTATCAACTTGTAAGTTATGATCAGCTGGGTCAGTAATAGGTGAGGCATATCATAAGTATGGTCATTATCATCAAGAGGAATATATTTGCCATACAGGAGGTGCTACTAGGGCAGCAATGACACAACATCATGCAATACGAGGGAATTTGGCAGATGTTTCCGCAAAAGATTCAGCTCAAGAAACAGCTGTCAACCTCATTGGTTCCATTGTGGCACTTTTCATCATTACAGTTTTTGGGTAATCCTCGAACTTTTAAATTCTAATATTATGTCAAGTACAGGCAACAACAAAAGTAGTACGAATTGGAATTTATTGATCCCATTTCAAAAAATATACTAGCTTTATACCTCCTATGTAAAAAATGGTATAATCAAATGAAAAAAATGGTAAATAATAATGTAAAAAGGTTTCATTGGTGGTAAAGCTACTGGTAGAATAGCTCACTCAGATTGTAATAAAATTGTTATTTCAGGAACTCTATGATAATTTTCGGTACAATGATTATACTACACATCATTTTCAATTATTTCGCTGTGCGTGCGGTATGCTTGAGAACATTGAATGAACCAAGATTTTTACAAGTCATTGACGCATATTTGAAAGAGGAAGTTCTGTTATCGCCTTGTGAAATCAATAAGAATGAACCAATCGTGTTTTATCAAATGGGATCAAATATTTTAGGTAAAATAATTTCATAACATAATATATGTTCTTAAGTGTACCTACTTATTTTGATCATGACAGAGATACTAAGGCGTTACCTTTGAAGCCCAAGGCTACCTTTCATGTTAGTTGGTGCACCTGCTAAACAACGAACAAAGCTCTGGCTTTACTCTTGGGGTTGGGAGATCGGAGGCCTAGACAAAATGCATTCGCTCGAAAGCTACGTTTGCCATCGCTTTGAAAATGTATGGGAGTGACATTTGTTGTCGGAATGTCATGTGATCTGATTCCGACAACAAATGTCATTCCCATACATTTTCAGAGCTATGGCGAAGGTAGCTTCGGAGCGAATGCATTTTGTCTAGGCCCTCTGATAGCAATCGCTACCGGTATTTCGACATACCAATAATAAACAATAAAGGAATGCCAGGCTCCAAAGACTTCATATTTTGGATACATCCTAGAAACCGCTATGGTGATTGATGGCTGCTTTTTTAACCACCTAAGTGGCAGCCAAGCCCATGGCCCACCTGATGGAAAGTAGCCTAACACCAGGGACGTCATACTCATGCCGTATAAGCCATATTACCCGTTGTAAATACAAATATAGTTTCTTTATGTTTTCGGCTGGTATTCAAAAAAAAAAATTGTTCATTTCAGATTTAAAACTTTGCGGATTTAAAATTAAAACTGGTGTATCTATGAAAACGTTGATGGAACAGAATATGAAAGCATTATATGTGAAAAAAATCAATGAAGTCTATCAAAACCGAGAATATGTTTTATTTCCTGATGTAGCTAGAAGGAAAATGTATGTGGTGCTCAGAGAAACAGCGACCATATCTGACACTTTATGTGCTTACTTTCATGCTGTTTTACTTGCGATTGTAATATGTGCTATTAACGATTTCCCTTTGGTATGTTCTAAACACTTTTCACTTATCATATTTAAGGAGGCCACACACCATAGCCGCTTTTGCTGCGCACACTGCAAATTGCAAAGTAAAATGTAACTGTCTAGAAGCTTTGTTGCTTTGGCTTGTTGCATCCCTTAAGCATACATACATAAATACATATGCTCGCACCCGTAATCTCCGAAGGTGTAGGCAGAGGTGTGTTAAACACCCACATTTCGCCAGCTATGATTTTCGGTCCCTCGTAATAGGGGGCGAGCCTATTGCCGCCAATCGGGCACTTTGTAAAAAAATGGATGTGCCGAAAACAAATTCCTAACTGAAAATGTTACTGCTAAATAAAGGAAAGAAAATTGACCCAATTCCATGCTATGCTATGTAAATCGTAAGGAAGTTAATTACGTGCTTAGCCGAACAAGCACTACCAATTAACGTCTTGGAGAGTATCAGACGAGGCCAGCATTTGCTGCGCACACTGCAAATTGCAAAGAAAAATATAATTGTCAATAAGCTTAGATGCTTTGAGTCGTTGCCTCCCTTAAGCTGTTTTGCATAATGTGTGTTTGTGTATGTGTGCATTCATCTCATCTTGGCAAGCTTTAATTTTTAATCAGTAGATAGTTTTCTCAGAAGAGGACAGCCTCCGTGGCGGGCACGGGTTCGATCCCCGCTCAGTGCAAAAAGTTTTATGCATGCATATGGTTATTTGCACTGGTCTAGTCGTGCCTCAGAGAGCACGTTAAGCCGTCGGTCCCGGCTGCCATACAAACATCTATGGCAGTCGTTACGGGTAGATGGAGCCCTCAAAATTCCAACCAGTCTAACTTGGAACTTCGATATTGCCATTGGTCATTGGACCATTGGTTGTGGAGATCAGACGGCAGTCGCTTCACGGAAAATATCGAAGTTCAGCCGCATCACAGTTCGACTGCAAAGCCGACCCCAACTGGGTTGGGAAAAGGTTCAGAGAATGATGAGTTTTCTCAGAAGGGGTCGGTCGAACCGATGCGTTGTCCTTTTGCTAAACCTATTCGGCCAGCTCTTACGTTTTAGTTTCATTTTAATCTATATCCGAATAAAATATAATGTGACCTTGTTAAAAAGTAATTAAATCTATACTAATATTATAAAGCTGAAGAGTTTGTTTGTTTGTTTGTTTGAACGCGCTAATCTCAGGGACTACTAATTGGAATTGGAAAATTCTTTTAGTGTTGGATAGTCCATTTCTTGAGGAAGGCTATAGGCTATATAACATCACGCTACGACCAACAGGTGCTTAGCAGCGAGGGTGAAACCGCGGGGAACAGCTAGTGTACGATAAAGTAAAGCAAATTTGATTGATAATTTTGAGGAACGATAAGTTTAAATCCTTCACAGGCAGTTTACAAAGCTCAGAACAAGATGAAGCCCTTCGCAGAAGTTTGTCACGCTGTGCAGCAAGCAGAATGGAGTCGGGATGCGTCACGTCATACGAACAGCCTACTTTCTCAAACCCCTTCCATTGAACTGCTGTCATACATAGACAAAATTGCCAATCAAGAATGGCTTCGGATCCAGCCAGGAATGTTAGCTATTGGTAAATATTGCGTAATAATATTTATTTTGAGAAGTTTCCGGTATTAAATGTAGATAACTAAAGATTTTAATAACTTAATAAGCTGGATGTCCACGTTGTAAATAGAATTCTGCACAACATAATATTTTGCACAGTTGCAGTAGGTATTAGGTATGTAGGAGCCGTATTCATTTAATTAAATAAGTGGATGGTTAAATATTACTTTCTTTTCATTTCGTCTAAATATCCTTCTTCTGACCTATATAATCAGCCATTGACTCGATGAAGAAGAATAAATTCAAATGAATATCTTTTTAGTCTGTTGATTTTTCCAAATATTTATTTGAAGGAAGTATGTAATGGTGGGCTGTTGCATCTACCTACTACGGAAGGAAATAGACGAGAGCGAATTTGAAATGGAGGTTGTGAGGGATCAGGATGGGCCTTCCATTCTGACCCCCTCATGCAGCAAACAAAGTGTAAACTTATAAACTACCTACTTAATTTTAACAGAACACCTACATATAAGTAATGTAATATAATCATTTGAACTAAGTACATTTTCTGCTTGTTGACTCAAACAAATTTCTTTACAGGCTGGGACCTCAGTAAACATCTTATAGTAGTTGATGAATGGAGAATATGTACTGCAAGAATCGTAACTAAAGCAATATCTGTGGACGAAACTGCCAACGCGCTCCTAGTACCGTCGTCCAGAGTAATAACTTTCAACGAGTCAAGAGTCCCAAGAAAGAGCCCTGATGATGGAGACAAAGAGATCTACACCATTGAACCAGAGAACACACAGAAACCTGTAAACAGCTCGCAGGCGCCGAATGTACCTCAAGACAAAGATAAATCGAGCACCAAAAATAAATAATGTAGATAATGTACATATTAATTTTATTTTCACTCCAGCCATCGATCCTCTAGGCGGTAGATAAGTACTATGTACTAGTAGTGAAGTACTCTAAAGCTTGATTCACAATTAGCGCTGGAGCGGGTTAGGCGCGGATCGTTTTGCTATTCATCGTTTTCTAAATATAGTATTTTTTTAATGACAAAATGACCCTCACCAACCCGCACCCGCGCTATGTGTATAGCGCTTAAGGTAATACATGACGACAGAAATGTCGACACTAATGTTTAAAGCAAAGCACATTTTTTCACATAAATCTGTAACAAGTGTAGCGGTAGTACCGCAGAAAAAATCCTTTAAAACGGTATAAAGACTGCTCAAAATTATCTTTAAAATGGAGTACAATTCAGTACAATTATTTACATTATTCTCCATCTTAAAATTAACAAAAATACCGAAAATTTATATTGGTCGTGCCAGGAAGATACTACCTAGCACGACCACGACCTATATAGCGAAAATATGTAGGTACAAATTTTAAACCCATAAGTACAGTTAAGTACACTATTTTTCATGAATATGTACCACATTAAAATTAAGGTAGTAACGCAGACACGATGTTTAGAACAATGCCTATATCGTGTATACTTACCATGGACGATAATTGCTTCTTTTGATTTAACTGATACGGGTTTTATGGGGGTGATTGATATCTGACTTTCCAACCCTGATAAGGAAGCGTATGCTAGAGCCTCATATGTTAATCACCAGGTAGCCCTGCGTGCGGGCAAGGTTAGTCTGGGCGGGGCCAACACATCGCTGTCATCTCTTGATGTTTGAGTTCTCTCCAACTGTCTTTATACTGCGATAACTATCGTTGCCGTAATACACTACAGATTGTTCGCTGTACAATACGATACCAGACGTGAACGAATATTTGAAGACATACTTGATCAACAGGAACAGGGTCTTTCTCATGGTTAATATTACTTCTGATAGTGCAGAAATCAACTCCGATACCTCCCCATCGAGCGACGGGGCGATTATGTCGGACCATGATAAAAACTAGGCACCCGTCGACGAGCGTATCATATTTCGTAAGAACCACTCACATAGATGCGGCGTATAGCACACGGCAGGTAGGTAACGCCGAGCCTACGGAATGTGGAAGGAATGTTTTTTTTTCCTACCTGAACTAAAAAAAAAGGATAACTGAGGGTCGGTTCATTTTTTCCTTACTATTTGTGAAATAAATTCGGTTTTTAATACGATAGAGAAGCAGTAGTATTTTTTTTATTTAAAGAACTTACCGAGGTAAAAACGTCATACAAAAATTTAAGTCGAAGGTATAATAGCGGAGTAACATCAAGTGGTGATTTCGGACCAAATAAAACGCATACTTTCTACACCATACATCTTTTTATTTTAGTATTGTCAAATTATTGGATCGATTCGTGAGGATAATGACACGCACGGTCAATATCCATTATTATTTGTCCTAACATTCCTGATGTTCAAATAATTTGCGCTACAGAGTACAGCTAGCTACTGTATCGAAGTTATATAAGTGCTACGTAAATGGTATATCTATAAATCTTTCATGCATCTAAATTACATTCGTGAATACTTTGGTACATTGAAATTAAATATGTAAGACTAAATCTGATTTAGAAATGAAGAATAAAAGCATAGCAACCCAAAAAGTAGCTCAGTATGTATCTTTAGCCAGTAACCAGTTCTCACCCCAAGTACCTAAGAAACCAACCACACGTTTGTAAACGTTATAGTGCCCATCCTCGAAACTAAGTACAATGAATAGATTTAAGAGATTTAATGTAAATGACACATAAATATAACGACAGTATGAATATTGCATTGACCTAAAACAGTATGCACGGCATACCGAATATTCGCTATGATAATCTACGTAAAATGATTCAGGTAACTAACAAACTGTTTCCATTTGTTTAAGTTATAATTAGCATAAACGTGAATTACTCAGTTGAGGCACACCACACAACTCAATTCCACGGTTCACCAATGATTCCTCTAAGTTTAAGAGATGCCAACAAATTATTATATCAAATATGATATGACTACGAAAACATAGTCAAATCACGGTAAGTACACAATTAAAATATAAATTACTAAAAATTAATAGTAAACAAAACAACAAGTACAGGACACTGTAGTAATGTTTGCGCCAGTCCTAAGTATGTAAATATAAGGACGACCTTACAATATTTGCGTTACATAACTTGTGAACTAACAATAAAAATCCCACTAAGGAGTATTTGCCAACTCATTCTTGAGATCGATTATTTTATGCAGGTCACCGCTGACTGGCAATATTATAATTAGGCATCCTAAAACAGTGCATAACAATGCATTAACATAATATAAATAATGATAAAAAAATTTCGACATCGTACAAATAAAACTTTCAAAATATCACTTCTAAATTGGTGTCGTGTGAATTAAACTGTTGGTAGATTCCGCTTAGATGACATGTGAAATTTTGTAGCTACTAAAAGCACATGTACCATCTAGTCATCTAACGGATTGCGTTAATAGTTCAACATAGTAATTATTTGCCGAATTGTTTTATTAGTGCTTCAGTGCTGAGAGACTTGGGTCGTTCGATGGGGAAGCCGAGCGCTCGGGACCAGATGAGTTGGGCGAGCACGCCGAGGGCACGAGATACGCCAAACATCACCGTGTAGTAATTCATCTCCTTAAGTCCGTAATACTGCAAACAGAAAAACTCTTATGAAATATTTCTTTTGAAAGCTCCCAGTACACATATCTCTCATCTCAGGCGGAGTTACAGTGCAGGATACTCTAACTCTGTCTTACCTCTCCTGTTTATGAGTTCTGAGCAACAGTAAGCCCTGACCATGATTTGTATTATTATTGTTTTAATTGTATTATTACACTTCCAATTCAAAAATGCTATATCATAATAAGCTCATTTATATATAGCTGGCAGTTTAAAATACGTCTACTTATTCCTTGCAATTTTAGGCGTGGGTATAAGTCAATGGTATCTACCTGTAGAAGGACGCCAGAATGAGAGTCCACGTTCGGCCAGGGGTTCTTGACCTTGCCGAGTTCAGTCAGGATTGGGGGCACGACTTTGTAAACAGCTGCGACCAGTTTGAACAACGGGTCGTTTGGTAAATGCTTCAGAGCGAATTCACGCTGGCAAGTGTACCTAAAAAGCGAGAACATGTTAAAAATAACATTTTGGAATGTGTGCCTTATATTCATCATAATATATTTATGTTAGTTGACTGACAATTAACACCAATGGCCTCGATGCTACGCGACTTGGTCACTTAACTGAATGAATACATTCACGAGATGTCCCTTAGTTAAAAAAACTACGTAATAGTCGCTGGCAGAGCTTATATTAATTTATTTTATACTAATGTCAAACTATTAATCACAAGGTCCTTACAATCTGGTCTACTAATATTAGTTTAAAAAAAACTCACGAAAAGCGACATTATATAATACACTTTGCGAGGGACATCGAATTAACTACCACTAGATCTAATTACTGTATTTTAAAACATCACTTTACAAAATTCCACATAATTAGATTTCACATAAAGTGAATTCGGGAAAAGTGAGGATAGAAATCTGTTATCCTGATGGTGAGTATAGTTATAGATATAACAGGTGTTTACCTAGGATCAGTCTTCCTGAGCACAGCATGGCCATAACCGGGCACAACCTGGCCTGACTTAAGAGTTTTCCAGATGAACTCCTTCAATCCCTCTTCGGTGAAGTTATCGCCAACCTGTTTGCGGAGTTTCTCCAACCACACCAGGACCTAGTTCAATATAGATATAACAAATTTATTTCATGATACTTCATATATTTTGGTAACTAAGGGATGTGCTGTTGAAAATAATGGCAGAGTCCTAGTCAATGCAATTAGAATATTTTCCTTTGTACGAACGCACGAACTGTGTATTTATAGTATTTTAAAGTAACCTCATTTGAACTACAAATTGCAGTTATTGACTTTTCCATAAAAATTAAAATAACAAGAAAAAAAGGCGAATAGAAACCAACGGATGAAAAGACATAATATATGTTTATCGGAAATTTGAAATAAATTCTTCGACTTCATTTCAAGTAGGTAGCTATGATGATTCAGCACATTACTATGTATTAAATATTGCCAAAATTAACCTGAAAATTTAACTGTTCACCTGATTTTTCCCGGTGCTGATTCTTTACATTTTGAAATAAGAATTCGGTACTTACCTCCTGGTTGGCAAGACCGTGAAGTGGTCCAGCGAGACCGTTGAGACCAGCGGCGAAAGACAAGTAGGGATCGCTGAGAGCGGAACCCACCAGGTGTGTAGTGTGAGCGGACACGTTACCACCCTCATGGTCACTGTACAACAAGAAACATACCATTGGTGAGAAAATATTTCACGGAATAACTGGAGGACACGACATGACTTAATTTCAAAAGTAATCGACATATATTTGTAAAAGGAATATATTTAAATAAGCGTTTCCGGGACACGTATGAGGAGGTTTGTTTTAAGTATTTTGTCATAAGTGCAGACTAATATTGTGCCTGAGACTTTTATTTATATGCTTTACCGAAGAAAGGTGGACAAAAACAAACGAGTAATGGCTGTCGTGGTGTCGACGTATCCCACTGGTCATTTTCCCCCTGACGATGACGTCAACGTTTCATTGAAATTGTTAAGTTAAGCTAGATTTTAAAATTTGCTCAATGAAATTCAATGCGCAAAATATGATCATTTTCTTCATCGCAGAGTCAACTCCCCTTTTTGCTTTGGTTGAGTTTTACGGGAATGACTGCCGTGTGTTCCCCCAACCCCGAGAGGAAAGCCTGCACCAGCAAGTATACCGGTGAGTAGATGAGTTTGGTTTAGTTTCCAAAGACGTTTGAAGATCCCATACATTCAAGCGAATTCATTGACGAATATGTAGTAGTTTTAAACGCGTTGTATTCACAAGTTAAACCCAGCCTTAGTCATTGTTCGCCTTAATTCGCTTGATTTATAGCCGACGTCACGTGTTATTAGTCTGTAGGTACCTACGTGTAACAGTGTGAAGCAGTAAATTTACGTCATACAATTCAATAACCTACATCTCCAAATAGAAGCGAATCGCACAACAGCCGTATAGAGCATGTTTCAGTGATCTCATAGCAAATAAATATAGTTGAAACATTACATATTCATATTAAAAGATGTATGGCGGACATAACATATAATATACCTACACGTAAACGTAGGTACATACCACTTGATAACAGTTGCTACATCGCTAAGCCTGTACCGATAACATGACTTGTATATTTATGTTGAAAATAAGAATTTTACGACTGCTAAACGTCAGATTGTTGAATTTGTTTTGTGTACAGAAATAAGGTACAAGAGCTATGAAATTCACTTCGTTTCATTGTATGTATTTATTCTTAAAAATTGTGTATCAGTCACGAAATATAAATAAACTCAAGAAAGACTGCACTATGCTGTACTAATGTTCAACTTAATTTGTAACGCGATTGGCTACTACTAACCGACAACGGCGACGGACGTTTACTTCCAAGCTTGATCTATTGAATTTTATAATTAAACATGTTTTGTATTATGTGGTTGGTCATAATAATATATTTAGGAGTTTGACGACACTGTTACCTAAGTGGTAACCAAGTTGGTTGGCACTTAGCACATTGTAAGGTTAAGCAAAACCAGCCAGGTCAGACTTAGTACGGGTTAACAGTGTTAACACGACCTTTGAGACTTCTACGCTCGGCAAGTTGAAAACCTTGCTATGGATCTTGTGGAGGTCAGATAACAGTCGCTTCACGGAAAATATCGAAGTTCAACTGTTTCGTAATTAGACTGTGAGCGGACCCCAACAAGTCAAAGGGATCAACGGATGAAGAGTTTCCATACACGGTAGTGTCGATTTTAAAATTGCATGATCAGAACGATCAGTGCCGTTCTCTGTTATACAACACCCAATAACATATTTGTTGTGTGTATTGTGTCTCATTCCTACAGTAAACAGGAAATTATTGAAACTAACAGTGATACGCTGTGCAGTGTAACACGAGGGTACACACACATAAAAAACATAATGTGGCATTATCTCTTGTTGCTAATCATTAATATGCAAGCTATGGGTAACGAGTGAATATCGGATATTACGTAACACAACTCAAGGGCAGTCTACAACGCATGTGACTTAAACATTTAACTTCGTTCAAACAAATTATGCTCATTAGAAGCGTAATAATTACTGAAACCTGTCATCATTATGGAGTCTTCTTCATCAAAGCGATAACATCAATAGTATACGCTTTGGAACCCGAGGTCCGATCTCTTACTTTTTAATCCATAATTTGGTTTAGTTAGCTTTTACAGGAACTTCAACTGACCTATCAAACCCGATTGGAACGTCAAAGACCAAAATGACACGCCACACAACGCCAAGATAAATAATAATGATGACAGGATAGACGACATAAATTATAGGTGGAAAAGGTCCTCTGTGGAGTACCTTGGGCAACAAAACTAGTTATGGAATTTGTCTGAGATCTTTGTAGCTAATGTTTTGCCAACATGGAATTGGTCACTTAGAATGGATCGGCCGACGGCACGCGGCGGTACGACTCGGTTACTCCCTAGCCTTTTTACACTTAACGTTCGAAGAGTTACTTTAACGGTCACGGTCAGGGAAAGGAAGTAAACCAACATCAGCGCGAGAGACATATCATAGTCTTTTTTTTATACCACTTGGGTGGCAGACGAGCACGCGGCCTACCTGGTGGAAAGTGGTTACCGAGGCCTATGAACGTTTGCAACACCAGGGACGTCATATTTGTGCTGCCGACAATATAGAAAAAGGTGAGAAGGGGAAGGGGGGAGGGGAGAAGGGGAAGGGGGATGGGAGAAGGTTTTAAGAGTCTCTGGGCTGTCAGTACACAAGACAAAGAAGGGTTTCTCGGTCTTCTCACTGACAACACAAAACCTGTCCAATGACTTCTGGCTACCCTACGCGCCGCCGGAAAAACAACATGAGGTTATTATTAGCCACAGTATTATTTAGGGTGGAGGTACTTTCCCTGTCGGACTGCTCAATTAGGACGGGAGATACCGTCATGTCCTACCTCCGTGTCTTATGTAATTTTACACCTACTGGCAGCTTTAGACCCTTAACGGCACGTGGTTTAAGTCGATTAAGTCTGATATAACCGCCCCTACCAGTTCATCATTATCATCATAGCGTTAGTCCCGGTCGCATCCAAAGCCTTCGCCTCGGAGCCGGGCGTCCGCTTTCCGGCTTTTTCTCTTCCACTTCGCTCGGTCTTGCGCATCCATGGTGGTGAGCTCATTGGCTCGCATGACATCCTCCACGACGCCACTCCCCTACCGGGACCCGATGGAGGCAGCATAGCATTCGTTACCCACGTACTGGTGGTCGCCGTTCAACATGGCCGTAACAGCGAAGGCGACTCTCCTGCATTTTGTCTGCAATGGCACGGACATGGAGGTTGCCCCGGATGCGAGAGTTTCTCACGCAATCCTTACGCGTAATACCACACATCCAACTCAGCATATTCATCTCCGCGACATGCAGTTCCTGCTTGTGTAGCTCTAGCAGAGGCCATGCTTCGCAACCGTGTAGGAGGCCAGGTCTAATGATGGTTTTGTAGACCTGCCC
The DNA here is from genome assembly GCA_963691645.1 of Pelosia muscerda. Classification (NCBI taxonomy): domain Eukaryota; kingdom Metazoa; phylum Arthropoda; class Insecta; order Lepidoptera; family Erebidae; genus Pelosia; species Pelosia muscerda. The sequence goes on along the minus strand of OY829098.1, from coordinate 11,032,729 downwards.
CTTACCTACCTACCTGACCGGCATATTGGGATCGCAGATAACACCAGTGTCCTCGCGCCACTTGGCTCCGTGACATCGTAGTCGATATCACCAGTCCCGTGAAGCACCGATCCCAGGTACCTAAGCTGGTCCGTGCGTTCGACCAAGTCATCACCTATACGGACAGGTGTAGGATCGGTGGTGTTAAATGCCAGATACTCAGTTTTCGCCGCTTTTGGCTTCAGGCCGCCGTTCTCAAGCGCCTCCCATGTTTTCACACGTCTCGCCAATCTGCCCCTATCGGAATCCACCAGGGCGATGACATCAGCATACATAACCGCCCCCACCAGTTCTACCGATTTATGTACGTAAAATAAGGTAACTCAACCTATAGCCTCATTCTCTGGGCATACTTATTGCCTGTTCATTGTTATAATACTTATACTTAAACAGGGTGGAAATAATGTATGATCCTTAATGGAATAATTTCAATTTTGCTGATTTACAGATTCTTAAAGGCTTACCTGACAGGCAAGCAAACACTCGCTTTTTATTGTACTAATTGAGAGATCGAGTGATAAGGATAAATTCTCGTCAATAAATTATTCTGTCTTACAAACAAAAACGTCCATGAATTCCATTATTAATCTAATTTTATCATCAACTCGAATAACACGAAGGACACGTAGATAGGCACGATATATTGCAGTATTTTCCAGGATATTGAATTGCCTAAATTAAGACCTCTTTTTCACGAATATAAACCGATTCAGTATGCCTCAAAATCTCGTATCTCTGTTAAAATTTTTGGAAAGTTCACAAAACACGTCGGAATATATTCGTATATCTATTCACTGCAGAGGTGCTCTGTATTTTTGTTGCTCGAAAAATAAACGTATTAATACAGTCGTTCGTGAAAAAATGATCTTATCTAGATATTATAATGATTCTAAGAATATTATAATACGTCATGTTCTAATACAGTAATTAATAAAGAATAATAAACCTTTTAAAAGTTAGGTTTCATAGACGTTTTATATGGACAATAGACGATGTATCAGAACCAACGATGCTATTGATTTTTGATTAACAATGAGTGTTTACTATATCGTCTTTGTTGGTTCGATTCCCCATTAAAGGAAGCTATACAAACTTATCATAATCACTCAATGGTCAATCAGTGAAGTTGGAGAAGTGTTGTGTGTTAATTAAATGTTGACTCTTGCTAATACTATGTCCTTTTATTCTCGTTAGAGTCTGTTATGCGTGTACAGCGTAGTAGTTATATATTATGCACATAACAGTAGGTTATGAACCTATATTGCTTATCATAGTGGCACGGTCAATATCAAAGAGCATATAATGTCGGGTTATTATATACCTAACTGAGTAGCATATTTAGTTTAATATTGAAGGTTTGTTTAAGATGTGTATAGGATATTAATAGGAGTCACCCTGTTAAAAAGATATTCATTCCATTTAATAAGCGTATAAAGACATTGTGGTATCAAATGTTATAGGTATTCGCTTATTGCAATAACAAACAAAAACATTCGCTAGGCTCGCTTTATACAAATATACAGACACGTATATAGCATTCACACATTAGTCAAATTAGGAATACACAGTACGGACAAGATCAGGAGGTAGGATGAATAGTAACGGTCCAAAGTTTCACTAAGTTAAGTCGCGCTTCACTAGATTTAATAACTGAAACACACTCTGTAACCACTTCTTCTTTTTTGTACATGTACATACCGAGTGGAAGAAATTGTTAAAAGGGCTCAAGGAATCTAGATGTGTTTTGGACAACTTTAAACTTTCGGAGAAAGATGATAAGGAATATAGGTTGGTGTCCTTAGGACAACTTTAAATATCGGAGAAAAACGGAAAGGAATATAGATGTCATTTGGGCTACTTTAAACTTCGGAGAAAGACGATAAGGAATATAGATGTCCTTTGGACAACTTTTAACTTCGGAGAAAAACGACTTCACGAGTGAACGGTATTGTGGTAATGTCACGTGAACTTGATGATTGTTTATAACTTATAACAATGTCGCCTGTGAATGAATATAGCCTTCGCTTGTTGATATGCAAATTTAATGTATTTGAGAATTTTAGTCACACAATCACAGTCAGTGAGAAAAATTGTATTTAAAAACCAATGGACAAAATATTAAATAAGTGACCATATTTTGAAGCTAATTTGTAATTTTATTATATGTAAGAAACAAAATAACGGGCAGTGAAACAATGGAAATTACTTATTCTACTATGAATTCAAATGACGAATAGGGTCGCGCTGGTAACAACATCAAGCATATTTGAAAATGTTTGTGCCTACTGTAGGAAGAAAATACAAATAGACTCTCATTAGGATCAATCCATTGAAAGAGCTAGAAAGTTGCGAGTCCTGCAGAAGTGTGGGGTCTCACGGCGGCGTGCAGCATGCAAATGACTATCCAATATTTCTCCCGTAGACAAGATTCAAAATGGTTTATAATATTTGCCTTAATTAGTTTGTAACTCTACAAAACGCGACTGCGTAATCATTTAACACTCCAGTTCTTTGGGGAAGACTTAATTCGAAGCAATCAAAAAGAATTAAAACTGAATATAATTTTCATAGTACCTGAATAATACGTTCGAAATTGAAAGTAATACACAAGAAAAGAAAAAATACGTCGGATTTCTACAGCATATCTTATGATTTGGAACATCTACACTTTGCACTTTCCACTTCTTGAGATAAATCAGGATCATATACCGCGAAGGTAAACGTCCTAACGACATGACGCATAACTATTGTTCCGTCTCTCCTCCCTTATGCATGAGTATGACTCCTATTATGCCAAGATTTATTACGAGATACTTTTTCGAATGTAATTTTAAATTCCGTGCATATTTAGGATGATGCATTTATTTTGAATTTATCACTATCCAAAATGTTTGTGAAGTAGAAGTAAATTATTGCATGCATTATTTGTGCATAAGGCCATCAACAAAAGTAAGACAATAATATTATATAATAATGATTAATAGAAATGAAGGAAATTAATAGTAATTTTAGTACAGAGTCACTGGCATCAGTATTGTCAATTTTAGGTTGTACATTCTAAAAGTGACATACACAGTGTGTGTGCGTGTGCATGTGTGTGTGTGTTCGTGTGCGTGCGTGTGTGTGTGTGTGTGCGTGTGTGTGTTTAGTGTATATAAAACAACCAATAGTGTGTGATCGTGTGTGATTAAGTAAACTAGTAAAAGTAACACCAACCTGTGAATGGTGAGGTACAAGCGCATCAACTCAATGAACTGAGCATTATCGAAGCCGAGCATGCTGCAATAATTGGCAGACCAATCCTTATTGTCATCAATAGCACCAATGCCTTTACCGTCGCGATATACATTGCGGTAGATAGTGGCGGCGATTACGGGCAGTTTGGCAATCAAGTTCATTGAGTCCTCGTATACGTACTGTTGAAAAAATCTATTGTCAATTTATGTATCAATTTAAACTAATAAAAAATGCAAAGAAATAAAAAAAATAAAAGATCGTGAAAGACGGATATAATATTTGATACTCAACATTGTCAACGTCACGACACACAATTGACAGTAATTTATTTTGAACTGTCGTTATGTAAGAATACTCCATAATACATTGTTGTATACTTAGATATGAGAAATAATAAGTTCTAGTAGCTTACCTCCCAATACTTAGATTTGTGTACACCTTCGGTGTAAGCCTTCACGAATGTGGATTCGCTGTTAAGAGCTGTGACGGCAGCCGAGAACTGTGACATCGGGTGAAGTTTATTTGGCATATTGTTCAACATGGTGACGACGTGTGCTGGCAGTTCAGCCCTGGATTACCAATATAACATTATTAATAAAAATATTCAAATTTATTCTTAGCATATACATTTTTGTAATTCGGATATATCGCAAAACTAATAAGAAAATAGAGAAAGAAGCGCGAGGCTACAAAGGCTATCAATTTTAAAAACTCTTGCTATGAAAAAAGAAGATGCAACTATGCAGCAAATATAAATACAATCCTGAAGATGACAACATACCTTTCTGCCCATTCTCGGGACAGTGCAGTTGTTTGCGCCTCGGTAGGGACGTCTCCGGTGACTAGAAGCCAGAACAGACCTTCGGGAATTGGTTCTTCGCCACCCTTAGCTTTGGGCAACTTTTTCTGACATTCGGGGATGGACAAGCCACGGAAACGAATACCTTCATCAGGATCCAATACGGAAGTCTCGCAAATCAAGCCTTTGATACCACGCATACCACCGTACATCTAATGGAAAGAAATTTAAAATTATGGCACCTAATGACAAATTAACGCTAGAAAATGTTAATTATACAGAAAAAGCGTGAAGTGAGTAGACGACACTATACCCGATACAGGCTGACTTTGTGACGCTAGCATTTCACTTGCGCATCTATAATCGCCTCTTGCACGCGTCTCTCCAGTCTAGCCTACTAGAGACCGTATTAACGAGGCGGAAGAGGTGCCTACCTCCGCCATGTCTTTACTATCCTTTCTACTACTACTATCCTTTCCCTACATTTTATTTGAAAACGTTCTGAACCGCTAGCGTGTGCCATCTCGTACTTTTACTAATACTTATTCAAATCGAAAAGTGAGTACGAAGTCTTTTAGCAATTCAGATGATTTTATGTGATTATTAAGAACTGCTGTCGTGTTGCTCATTTGCGAGCTGCCACTTGAGACACGACATATAAATTGAAATGCAAACGTAAGTATATTACCAACCAAAGGGGTCTCGCGCTGAGTCAGAGCACAGTACAATACAGTTTATTGACCTTTAAGGTTGTCACATCAATTAAGTTTGTAAAAGAAATACGGCAAGCTAGGTAGAATTTCAAATACGCCTAAAGTACTTTATAATATGTAAGTTTGCTAAATAGTAAATCTTTATGTAATCAGTTAGGAAGAAGAAGAAACTGACCCTATAAAGGGTTAAGTATCACTAATAACAAACAAGTTTTACAGCGTGTGCACGGAGCAAACATTCGCTTTTAACTATTGCAAACAAATTAGTTTTCTTACCATATTAACGGTAGTCTCCCCAACTTTTGTTTCACCATGTTTCTGACGGAACTCCTTAACCTTCTGTTGTTCCTTGGGGATTTTTTCTTGAAGAATGGTCTTGAGGTTGGTCGATTCTGCGTTCAGGCTTCTGACGAGGACCGATGCTGGTGCACATAGTTTCTATAACACAGAAATTAATGCATGATAAAAACCTATTGGACAATATAAGCATGTACCCATTGGTGCATGCCTAAATTTTCAAAACGCAATTTTCAAACGTACGTACCTATACGTACGTTTGAAAATTGGTTAATATTGTTCAAGTATGAAGACTACAAATGGTATTTTAAAACTACATCAAATGTACCATTTATTTCATTCTCCCTAGACAAGCAAGTAGGCAGTATGATTTGTTTACAAATAATTTGATCAGGGCAATCATAGCGGGTGATAGCAATTCAATCAATTAGGCATCGCTGGGTCAGCGCACGCCAGAGTTTAATATGATTGACATTGTAACAAGGCAATCGTTTACAATGAATAATGTGTTTCTCTTTTATTGCTTGTATGGATTTTGTGTAGTAATAAGGATAATTTAAATTTCGTTTGGTTATGCAGTGAGTGTATAAGTGACGCGGTATACACACTATACACTTTACCGCAGTGTCCGTAATCCATCACAAAGTCTACTGCTTATCAAGGATACAACGCATGCGCGCTGAGGTCACTGTAAACAAGGAATAAGGATACGGACGATTAATAAAGAACTCTTATATTCCGAGAAGAGACCGACAAGTGCTTTATTTATACATAATAAGGAAAATATATAGCAAGAAAACCAAGGTCCTCTGTATAGTACGAATTACAAATACAAGGTTGTAAGTAGGTAAGTAATGTGAGAAAATAGCCGTTAAACAAACATTGTTACCAATGATGCACAGATTCTCATTACAAGAGTTATACATTTAACTAAAAAAATAGAAGGAATTTGCTACATTAGATTGCTACAATTCTATCTTGACCTGTTAGACTCCTGGATAATTATGGAACAGTAATAATAAAGACGTAAATATCTTAAATATGCAGTGAAAGACGCTCAAAAATTCTGTTAAACACCGAACAAAACGAAGTTTGTAGTTAGTGAGTCATTAGTGTTATTACACTCATTACTTGATTGGCTAAGCAATTAAACCAGGTTCTAACCTATCAAAAGTCAACACAACGTTCACGCGCTGCTTTAAAAACCAAATTTGATTATCTAGTACAGAACAAAAATATTCTACGAGAATAAATAGGTAAATAATAAATGAGTTAGAACAGGTGGATGATGTCATACAACCGATAAATGGAAATTAGATACAAGAAATCGTGTGGTAAGACCTTGAGAAGTTGATTCAATACAACTTAAAAAATTATAACAATTAGGTACTATTAAAATAAACTGTATTCGTGGTCAATAGTAAGGAGATTACATCTAATTATTAACTGTCTCACTACCATACCATGAATGCCCAAGACCGTGCGAAGGGGCGAAGTAAAAGCTCTGGAGTCCTTTCAATAGAAGGATGATGATAATTATGACGTTTATTCCCAGGAGTTCCTTTGTCAGTTTCTTAGAAGAGATTACATAGATGTTTTCGTTCGTGAAGGTCCTTCAAAGAAACTGGAGAAACTGCTGAGACTGCATAATTTCCTTTACTTCTGTGTGACCCGCACCCGCGCTGTGTGATTCGCGCTTTTGGGTTCCATCGATTCTAAATTTATTTTTTTAATCCTCGACGTAAAAACGACAGGGTGTGTGCGTGTATGTTAAATAGCTTTGAAACGGATGAAGGGCACATACCCGCTTGTGTGAACACTCTTGACATACATGAACAGTGGGCTCTAAAAGTTCCAGGACACCATAGTCCTTAGTCCACCTAATTCTAATTTAACGGAAAGTAACACATAAGAAAATAAGTTACTTCTAGGCTACAGACAGTTAATAATTAGGTGTGTGTGTGTGTGTGTGTGCGCGTGTGTGTGCGCGTGTGTGTGTGTGCGCGTGTGTGTGCGCGTGTGTGTGTGTGCGCGTGTGTGTATGTGTTTTGGTGTGTGTGTGTGTGTGTGTGTGTTTTGCTGTGTGCGTGTGCGTGCGTGCGTGCGTGCGTGCGTGCGTGCGTGTGTGTGTGTGTGTGTGTGTGTGTGTGTGTGTGTGTGTGTGTGTGTGTGTGTGTGTGTGTGTGTGTGTGTCTGTGGCATTCTTGCCACTGAACGTATGAACCGATTTCGATGTACATCGATATAAGTTGGCCACCGCCACAAAATATACTACCATTTTTGGTCTTTTATATATATTACATCTTATACATATCTATTATCTTATCTATCTTAAACATCATGAAAGGGCTTGACAAATGAAAGTAATAGAATACGATACACTATGACAAATTACCATCAGAATATGATGATGACGGACAAACAAACTATTTACAATTATATAATAGTATAGATTATATTATAGATGACGTGACATCTTGTCACTATGGCTACAAATACTCGTCACGTCTTCATCACTTTTCGTCGTAATAAATTAAAAGTTTAGGTAGCCACTGTCACTGGGTCCTCATTACTAACATAAAATATTTAGTGACTACTAAAATATCCTAGATGGCGTTATGTGTATCAATTTATTACACCACTTGTATAAAATTCTTAATAAACAAGAATCGGATACTATAAATGTTATTTTCTAATCAAACTAAAATCATTGTAGCATAAAAACATAAAATAATGAACTTTTATATATAATTTCGATAAATTGTTAAAATAACAGCGCCGTGCACGTTTTTTCTCAGTACTAAATAGATACAGGTCCGTAATGACCGTAACATAATCCAATATTTTCGCTACTTGTGTTCCTAGATGGCGCTATTTAAAATAAATAAAATTTATGATTTTTGTAAATCAGGCAAAAAATCATTGCAATCCGCTTCCAAATTGAGAATTTTACAAAATAAATAACGGATTATAGACTAGTTCAGTTGAAAATCATCTAAAATGAGTTGGTCCTTTTCAAAACATTTAGATTACTGACTCGTGCGTAATAAAAAGCAATAGGTAAATTGATTGCTTGTTATACCTTTTCCTAAACAAGCTTTCGACACTCAAAGGAATCTAAAAGCTGACCTAAATTGATATCAAATGATTCATTTGAATGAATGATATTACCTAGTTTTATTAATCCAATTTTATCAAGTGAAATTCTCAATTATGTAAATTAAAGTAATACCTACGTACAATAAAATGCAGAATTATTATTTATATATATTTTTGAAAATTTATAAAGGGTAAGTAATGCTTCTGGCTCGTAATTTGTAATTCAGTAACCTGATATTACCTTATTAATTCTTATGTTGTATTGAAGACATTGAAATAAAACCACTTTTAACAGACACTATCGCGTTTATTTTTAATTTTTGGATGATGATTGTGAGGTAACAGCATCAATCAAATTATAAACATTACGTTAGGTAATAGATACCTACATATTACATTGTTGATACATTATTGATATGATACATTGTTTACAACAAATTTCTTAAATAAATACTATTTATTGTTTTTATTTTACGGTTCTTTAATTTGTAGTTAGTAGAGACCTAAACTTGCCTAGATGACATTATTATGTGGGTCTCATATTTAGAATTATAGACCCTTGCATACCCTCTCACAGGAGGAGGAGAGTGCACCCGTGTGCACAATAAAAGCTAAAAAGACCAAACACCTGCTGCAAATGACCCGGAGCAACCGCTCCGTTGGCAATACTTGTGGCGTCCCTGGCTGACTAAGATAAAAGGCAAAAAATGACCTCAAATTCGTAGGTACTCAGCATACTCAAAAACCCATTACACCATACCTATATTGCAATTTAGTTGGGACAGCGCGGCGGCCATATTTGATTCCAAAAATGACCTCAAATTCGTACTCCACATACTCAAAAACCCATTCCACCATACCCATATTGCAATTTAGTTAAGGCAGCGCGGCGGCCATATTAGATTTCTAAAAATGACGTCAAATTCGTACTCAGCATACTTAAAAACCCATTACACCATACCCATATTGCAATTTAGTTGGGACAGCGCGGCGGCCATATTGGATTCCAAAAAAGACCTCAAATTCGTACTCAGCATACTCAAAAACCCATTACACCATACCCATATTGCAATTTAGTTGGGACAGCGCGGCGGCCATATTGGATTCCAAAAATGACCTCAAATTCGTACTCAGCATACTCAAAAACCCATTACACCATACCCATATTGCAATTTAGTTGGGACAGCGCGGCGGCCATATTGGATTCCAAAAATGACCTCAAATTCGTACCTACTCAGCATACTCAAAAACCCATTACACCATACCCATATTGCAATTGAGTTGGGACAGCGCGGCGGCCAGCCATATTGGTTTTCCAAAAATGACATCACTCAACTCAACTGACCCAACACACTCAAGAATTCAAAGTCATAGCTGGCGAAAAGAGGATTTTGGGATTTTGCTTGTGCGAATATCCCCTGTGGAAATAACCGGATTGAGAATTTGAAAATGCGATCTATATTACGTCGCATTCACAGTCATAACATTATAAAATTTGTAACATTGTGTTTACGTATTCTCACATTGGACGAAATGCCGATTTGACTAATATCAGATTTGACCAATGTCCGTTCACCCCTACGGCCCCTACCCCATTGTAATTTATTAAGAATGACACTTCTTGATCTTGAAAATATAGAACACCACCATCTATTGGCTATGACTGCGTAACATATTTATGCTGAATCTCGGGCTATTTCATTGACATCTAGTGGCAAACAGTTATATTTAAATATAGCCCGAAAAATAGCCCGAGTTAAGGTGGTCGCATTTTCTTGTATGGGATGAGGTATCTGTACTTTAGTATTATGTTATCTGTGCCACTGTTCAGTAAATGCATAGGTATACAAGTTAATAGGTAGGTAAGTATCATGTTGATGCATGGAAAATTATGTTAATGTATGCCTATATTGTAAACGTCATTAACTCGAATAAATGACGACTCAGATAACGTAGGCAATTACAACATTTAATCAAATCGATGATTTTCTCATGTTTGTAGTGTTTCAAGAAGCAGGTGTTTGAGTCACGTAGTTACACCGGATTCCACTGGTGAAAATCAGTTCAAGAAAATTGGAATCTCACGTTTAATTCGAGAAAATTTATGAGAAAAGTGTGATATGATAACGTAGTTAACTCGCCTTGATCGCGGTTTTTACCATTAGCGGCAATGATGTTGATTGCTGTTGTCCTTGTCAAATTAATAAGTATATATTAGTAATGATACGTATTATAGTAGTAATGTATTATAGTAGTAATGATACGTATGTAATGTAATTATAATTAATGTCACGTGTTAAAATATAGTGGAGTGGTAAAACCATAAAATGCGATATCATACGCGTATCAACTTTCACAATCCTAGAAAATCCTCTAATAATGTATCTCGTGAAGATCTTTGTACCATTCGTTATCACAATAAGTGTGTGACAGACTATGATTTAGTCTGTAGCGTACAATTAAATGAATACCTACACAATCACTGTAATAAAACTACTCGCACGTCACAATGATTATTTGTTAACAAATTTCGGTCAATGTCTGAGTTGTAGGCAAAAACAGAAAGATTTACTTGAGTAAACTATGTTTATCTGTAAAAGGTAGATTATATCATTACATAATGTTGAATTATAGAATAGTTAATGAAAATAGGTCGACGAAGCAAGTGTGTTACGTTAACCATAGAAGCCATATCTAAATCGACCTTGCGTAGTTTGCGTGGCCAACTGTGCGTCATAACGTGTTTAACACTCGCAGGTTTTTAAAATACAATATTTTACTGCTGTTTCTTCTTCGTGATTTATTTGGAAACTTTGAAGCTATAATATTGTATCAAACAATACGTACATTCCTATTTCTGATTTAAACATATATGCACCCTAAAAAACGAAAAGTGCAATATATAATGGTGAGTATTTGGGCGCGTGCCCACTCCTGTTGTAGCGCTGACCTGTATGTTATCTTTAGAGTTAGGGCATAGCAGAGGACACGCATCTTGAATGTCATTGATTTCTGTTACATAGTGTACTGATAATGATATCATTAAACGCCGATAAGACGAGACTAGATTTCGCAATATGCAATTAACGCATATGTAAGGAATAATGCTTTAAAACAGAAGAGTAATTTTATTATTCAGTTGTCACACTTGTCACCTGACTAAAGTTGTGCTAGTGATTAAGTTGATTGCATAACTAGCCTGTACTGTACTGTAGGTACGACAAATAAAGAAGTCTGTGATAAGAAACGGAAATATCGTGCAGAAGCATCCACGTGATAAAGACGCGGATGCCTGCTCTCGACACAGCTAGCGACGTCAGTTTATCACGCTAACAAGCGCCACCGTGCGTGACACTGACACAGATTGAGAAAGGCCATTGCCATGGACGCACATCCCTTCTGCAATTCTCACATGACTTTATATTCCATAACCGATCAATCATCACATTATACAAAATATATCAGATTTGATAAGACTGATAACACAATACAATTTTCGAAAATATTATGTCCAGGATCAACTGAATATAGTATATGACAGACAAATAACATGAACAGTGGAAAGCAGGATATTATGTAACCAGTTTATACAATAAATAGGTTTTAGACAAATGAGAAAATTATTCATTTCACTACTATTAACATGAAATTGTATAAGGTTTATTGAAAAGCTTTTAGGGGTATGATCTTATTGTTGCCAATAACACGGATACTGAAATCTAATCTGTTATATTTTATCACTGACATAACAGATTATTCTTCACAATAATATATCAAAACTATGCAATAATAAACTTTAAGGAGGTACCTAATAAATATCCAGGGAATTTTAAAATGGATTACAAATTAGATTTACAGTGCCCTATTTTTATTAATTTGTTGGTTTTTGGAAATAAATCACTTTCCTAAATTAATTAATTTGTTTATTTTATAGCAAATGACCAATAACCTAGAAAAATAATATGCAGCATATTTATCATCTAATTGAACTAGCCAGAACTAGTAGTAAAGGAGAATCTTTTGAGAACCCTTCACATTCTTTTTAAATTTAGTGAAGTCTCGATGACTGATGACTGATGCAGGCCTGTATGCCTCTACTTCTCAGCATTATTACTGTATAATTTTATCACATCACCTCTTATCATGGTGAGAGAATGAGACTAGCAGTGAGTGTAACACAATAATCTGAATTTGAGGAAGATTCAAAAAGTGAACTAAGAACTACTAATAAATCAGTCACACGAATCATACGAATATATATGTATAGGCATGAATTATGGACCCAAAATGTGCTCAAAATGCTCTAAACATAGATTATATAAAAAAAATCCGCGCGCGTATTCCTCTCGATTCTCTCGCAACTTAAGTCCAAGATCCATGCCTGTAGGCAAATAGCTGATGATCGCGGTTTCAATCGCGTAGATGTCGGATATAGCGACCAGTAGTAGCCTTCGATTTGTTTGGTACACAAAAAATGAAATAAAATACGGTCTGGTCAAGCCATACTTGAAGAGTTTAGTTACAAACACCGAGACACGATAATTTCATATTATATTTTTATTAGATATGAAAATTAATATTTTTTATGTTTTTCCCAGCATGCTTGCGCCATTTATCTGATCTCAATCAGGGATGTTACGGAGCTTCGACTCCGGTTTCGTTAAGACGGAACTTCCGATTATTATTACACCTTCGGTTCCGACTTCGGCTCCGACACTTTTAAATCGGAGGTTTTAATCGGAGGTCGAAGCATAACAACCCGGCGGCGGGTGCCTGTGTCGACTGTTATGAACAGGTTCATACCTACTTGTCGCGCGGGGAATCCTCCCGACTCCCACTACTTTAATTAACTTTTTGAAAATTAATTAAAATTTATTTAAATTACACAAAAAATTGACTAAATAATGTTTTATTTGTACTTAAATAAAAATTCTCTCATGCCACCACTTCTGACCCTGCCTCCGACTCCGATTCCGACTCCGATTCCGATTCCGATAAAGCAAATTTAATAACTCCGACTCCGCTTCGGTTCCGATAAAACTACCTCCGTTACATCCCTGATCTCAATGATACTTTGTACTTGTGCACATGCTTGTGAAGCTTCACGTTCACAGCATAAAAATCGTAAAAAAAACTAGAGGCATTTCGAAGCACGCCGCGAATTATCAGCATTTTTTCAATTTAAAAATGTCTTTATAACATAATGTACATATAGGTTTAAATCTGAAGTATCTAGAACATTAATTTAAACCACTATTTAGATGCTTGTGAATATATAATTGTAAGAGTATGTATGCGAAGAAATAAATGGTATTTCCCGCGAGATTATCCTTGACTTCAGCGGGCGTCATTAATGTTATTATTACCGCGTTTATTAAGTGTAAACAGATTCCTTAATTGCAAGCAACTAAATTCAAAATAAGTACGTTTAATCCCAAAATAGTTTTTATTCATATTACATAACTTCTAGCTCAAAATGTGAGCATGAAGGTTATAAAACGACAAAAAAATAAACCACATAGAAGAAATTAAATCAACTAGACTTTTATCGATACTAAATAACTTCACAATTAATTTACCTGAGTATCAGCCAATCGTACCGCTGTAATCCTGAAAAGAGCCATTTTTCAAACCCGCCGAGCGCTAGTTACCGCACAACTACACACCTTGCTTGCGATCGATCGCATTTGCAAGTGGATAGAAATGAATGAACTATGAAGTAGGAGGCTTGGGCTGGTCGTGGCAGGGCCGCCTGACCTTTTTAGTTTAATTATTTTATTATAATGGCAACTCTAGAGGGTCACTTATTAGTTATTTATTAAATAAATTTTAGTCATATTTTAGTATTATGTGTAGGATTTGGAATGAATGAATGAGTAATTTATAAGTAGCTACGAAATTATTATCAAATTACGGCCAAAACCTGCGCTATGGAGCACACAGTCCACAGTTCTACGAACATATGACCCTTTTTTTATGACACGTCTCAGGAACGAGGGTCACCAAAACACGTAAAGTGTTACAATGGTGACACTCAGCTTGACGGCCTCATCAGATGCTTTTTCACGCCCCGCCTAAATGACCAGGGACTGTTAGAAGGAAACACGTGAGCTGGCAAAGAATTCCAAGACTTAATGGTGCGGCAGAGGAAAGACTCTCCGAACCGCTTGGTTCTTGACCGTATGCAGGTGACATCTAAGCCCTACACGTATTGTACTAGGTATGTAGAAAAGGGGAGGGTGGGATTAATTGGAAGAGCTCATCAGAGCATTCACCATGGTAGAGACGGTAAAATACTGCCAAGGATGCAACATCTCTGCGCATCTGCAGAGGCTCAAGAGTATTCGTGACCTCAGGACTCGCAATAATGCGGACCGCCCGTCGCTGCAACCTATCGAGAGCATCTAGTAAGTACTTTGCGGAGCCATCCCAGAGATGCGACCAATATTCCACGCAGGAGCGAATTTGTGTCTTGTAAAGAAGACACCGCTGCTCCGGCGTGAAGAAACGTCTCACTCAAACAGAGTGAGGACTCCGAGTTTACGCAATGCTGTCTTGATGATGCTCTCGATATAGTTTTGGCTGTTTAGTTTGCAGCGAATCCATACCTACCGAGGATACTGAGATTGTCCTGCAGTGGCGTGTTTTGAAGAGTGGGAAGGGGAAGGAAGGAAGATACCTTTGCTGTAAAACCCTAAATTACTTAGAAGGCTGAGACATAATAAAAATAACAGGAGACTTCAATACGAACGTAGCTGAAGGTTTTCAATATTATACTTTAGATGGGGACAAAGGAATAAAGTTATAACGGAGATGGTGATCTCTATCACTTTTCTCAACTACTTAAATCCTCAATATAAATGGTCATCTCTACGTCATTTACTCGAAAAATAATACTTAACGAAATTGACTTCATATTCTTCAATCAATGATACCAAAGTAGCCTGAGGAGTAACACAGGTACCACTACACCTTGAAAATTTTAACGTGGAATAGTCGGCGACTGCTTATGCAGCTGGCCAGCATACTTAATACCTATATCTAAGCCACACCGTAGTAACTTACAGCTCAGCCTTATCAAACAGAAGAGTACTAGTAGTAGAGTAGAGTAGTTAATATTTCATACGTTACACCCGGGTGGACCAAGAGAAACATTGTGAAAAAAATTACCACCATATCACATAAGTGGTGTTTTGGTGGACGGTTGGCGAATAGCCGTACGTATTTAACATCCGTCTGCATAGGCATCGAACTCTTTGAAGAACGCATGGACGACATTAAAATATATTGATTGCGTTGCGTTTGTGACAATTGTCAATGAGACGTCAAAGCAAGCATGGTTGCAAGGTTGTAACATATTATACTAACTAACAGGACTGAGCACTTAACTGGAAAAAACGAGCCGAGTGAGATGCATACAACGGAGGCTGTTCGTCCTCTTCTAATAGGGTGACCATGTATTTCAGTATACATAGGAACATTGTGAGACTATAATAGTCATGGAGTTTGACAATGTCGTTGGGCGTAATAAAACCAGTAAAAATCGTCATAAATTAAATGATTGAAATAACTTTTACCGAAAATTATAGTTGCATTCATAAGCATAGACAATATATTAGCAAGACATTTATGATCTTATTAGGGCGTTGGTGCACTGCAGGAATAAATGTCCGTGTGAAATTGCACCAAATTTATAATATTAGTACTTAAACATTAGTAAATTTTACATAATGACATTATAATGTATGTAAGGTTAGGTACACAGTTTGTTTGAATAATATATAATCACATGATTATATATTATTCAATTTACAATATATTCGTAATTTTAATAGAGCAAAAATGAAAAACATGTGCTTCAATAAAAACATATAGATAGGTACATGATGGTAGAATAATAAGAGAATATAGTGTAAATAGAAAATAGGTACATCCAGAATCTCAATCATAGTCACTAGACCAGCGTAAGGTCAAACTGGGTCATACGCCATGACACTTGTCCGAGATACCAGTTAATAATTATTAAAACTTCTAACTAGAATATTATTTCATCATTATTTTACCATTTTTGGTCTTATCGGGCAATATAACTTTATAATAAAATACTTTTTATAGCTATATACAGTTTAATTTAATATTAAATAAAAATTTTGTTCATAATATTTCTACAGATTGGCTGAATATTTATTACTATCAGAAATAATTTTGAGTGTGCTCAGTCCTGTTAGTATAATACGTCCACGGGGAGTGGTATTATTTGTAACACTAATATGTCAATTAGTATCAAAGGAAAATCGACGAATTTGGGAAGACCTATTTATCAAAGTATGGAATTAAGGACTTACTTGCAAACGATTGAAACAGAATCAAAAGTAAAAAAGTTAAGTCTGTACTTCACAACTTAAGAGTATGCAAAGAGACGCTTACTAGCTAGCTTACTAGGAAAAACTGTTTTGTAAGAGTATTGGCAGCCCTTGTCGTTGTCACTTGCCATCTAAATTAAGTTAGGGTTTTAAAGATGTGTAACCATGGCCGTAAAAAAATTATAAGAAAAATCACTTGCCATACAACAATGACAACCATTGCCAATATTGACTGTTGACATTGACAATGACATAAATTAATGAGGTTAAGAATCTAAATTTTGTTCTTTCTATTTAGGTATTTTAAATTAAATCTAATCTCCACTACAGACTACTTTACTGGGGTATAATGATAATGACTGAAACTATGACTCAATGATGAAAACGGATATTATAATTTTATCAAATTACTTGAGACTGGCATATACCTACTCAAAGAGTGAATCATATTGCAGAAAAAAAGCATAAAAATATAACTTTCACATAATAATATGTTCACAATAACTTTCTATTCTACCACAGAGTAAGTAACAATAGTACGCCTTTCTGCAATTTGTACTACTTGTGACTTGAAGCGAGCACAGCAAGTGACAGTAGGGCAGACAGACAAATTATTGGAAAAACAACTAAAGTTTAAACAAAAATAGTAGGTACAAAATATAAAATTAGATTAAATTTTTTTTTAACTTTTGTGACATTTGGTCCAAAGGTACCACTGCACATTCTTTTGATTGTTATTTCTGTGGATGGGCCAACCTCAAACCGCAACTTCAACTTAATCTAGATATCCCCAAAAAAAGATGAATGTATTGTGTGAAAGAAGATAGGGCAAAGAAGGGAGGCACTGAGGGAAATGACATCTGACAGGAATATGTAAAGGAAAATGACATGTTGCACCAACCCCAATTAATTTAGACTAGGACAGGGAGTTGACGATGAGGGGACTATTAAACAGGGGATGAAGAGGTCAAAACAACGAAAATGAGTCTAACGTAATAAATATGAATGGCCCCTAGTGTTTAGTGTAGTGTTACGATAAAAAATAAAAATAAATAAAATTACATCTTTTTTAGTCCCCTTCGCAATACCGGCGGGGTGTTTTAATCCAGCAGTAGTCCTTGCACGCCTCGTTTTCTGTACGTTAGTTTGGATGATTATATGGTGCGACATCACCTGCTTCGCCCATAGTGCATGTTTTATCATCGTAGCTAAAATCAATGGACAACATAACTCACATAGTAGATACTGATGAAAAAATTCAAATAAAAATTCATTGCGCGTAACTTAGGTATTCATAGGAGACATCAATCGTTACTGCTAAAGGCCTAGCAGTAGGTAGGTACCAATTCGCGCCTAAGGAAGTAAAGTTTCATAGGTGGGGTATGTTGGTCATTTATCAGGATGTATGGTTACCTAATAAGGCATTTCACTCGCAACCGGGCTAACTTTCGGCAATCGAAGGTTTTAAGATGACTCCGGTTGGGGAGGTTATGTCGGACTCGAACCGACTAAAACGCACGCCGTCTTTCGGTCCTTAGTTGCCAGAGATGAGATAGTAACCAACATATCCCTTGCACCCCGGCAGACCCCGGCCATCTCTATCGAGATAACCGCCTTCCGGTGTAGGGACCACGGTGTCCCAGAATAACCCCCGAATGTGGGGAGGAGCACTTTTGCGCCGCCACAGCGGCCTGCTTCTGCTAGGGGACAGGCGGCCACCCGTCACCACCATGCAGGCCCGCGCTCATGGAGGACGGAGGTCATTCTGCGACCTCCGACGCCCGAGTCGCCTTCGCTCATCTTCTGTCTTCTCCGAACCCATTTCACCGCCTCCTTCTCAAGCATTACTTGCTCACAGAAGGTGTCGGCGGCAGCCCAAGCACTCACGCATCGTACCATCGCCGCGCCGTGAGCAAGGTGGCGAGCGAGACAACTCCCACTCCAGGGCCGCCACTAGGACCCGCCGCGGCGTCTCCCACGCCGGCCGGGCACCCGGTCAGCGTGTGCAGCCCAAGTCCTCGCTCGCGTCACAGTGATGGCAATCGGACGTTGACTCCTTCTGGATCCGATGCACGTAATCCCCGAAGCACCCGTGTCCAGTGAACACCTGTGTCAACCGGTACGAAAGGCTGCCGTGTGGCCTCTCTAGGCTCTCCCCATGCCAGGCGGTCATACCTGTCACCCTAGTCCTGCGCATGGTGACCAGTCTACCCCTTACCTGCTCTCCACTGCGCCCTTTACTAGTCAGAGGGACACGTGGAATGGAAAGCCTCTGAGCTGAGTAGCCCTCTATAGGGCCGCTCCCGCTTCGGCCGGTATTTAGCGTAAACGGCAGCGTCTCCCCTACATAGGAGAGTAGGTACCTACCCTCTCAAGTTGAAAATATAATTATTTTAAATTATAAAGGCTCACAGGATGTATCAAAATAAGTATTAACGAATAATGCTATTACGTAGGACTAGTATCTAATCTGTGCTAATGCCAAGCATACCTACATTGTAAATTTAGTCTGCATTTTAATTTCTTTGTTCTTTTTTGTAGGCAGTACGCGGAAGTTTGCAAGGTTTTCGCACAATGACTTCCTACTTTTTTTACATCGCAATAAGATGCGTGGTACATGAATTAAAACACATATTGCACATGTGAAGATATTACGAGCGACATTTTTTACACGGTCCACCTTTTTTGATGTGTTTATACAAAAGCTTGACATGGATTTAGAACAGAAAAGACAGTATGGGAAAAGAAGTACCTATGAAAGTACAGTGAATGCAGTGGATATGCGTTCGTTGCGCTGTATATGTGGGGTGAGCCTAATTGATAAAAAGAGGAATACAGAGATTCGAGAAAGGCATGGCCTGATCGAAAATGTAACGAGGAATGAAAAGGATAGTTAGGGCTTAGGTGAATGGGCTGGCGAGTCTGGGTCGATCTCACGGTATACACACTGACCAAACTAATAAAGTTTTGAAAAGAGAGCAGATTAGAATGAAGTACTCATCACCGGCGGACTAGCATTAAAGGTTTAATGACAGTGGCGGGAGCTCGTAACCTATGTAACGACAACTTTGTTGATTTCATATTTTGGGGTGAAATTTTTTAAAATCAATCCTTCTAACTTGGCTTAGGTACAATTTTGGTCGTTAAAATACATACATTGTGCAGGTATTTACCGGCCAATATTTCAATTACGAAGGTTGCTCCAGCGTTCTGTTGACCGTGGTTTAGGTTGGTAAATACTAAATAGATACAATACCTACTGTAGGTACACGACTACAAAGGCAAGTATGTAGGTACGTAGCTGGACATCGCCTATCCCAATGTTGGGAGGCTTTTGCCTACAGTTTGCACGCTGATGGTCGAACGGGTTAGTACAGGGTTTTATTTCGAATTATCTTCTAGTATCTACCTACCTATTGGATGGAATTGATAGTCGTGTGAACAAATCTACAACTAAACAAAAAATAATATTATAACAATCGATGGTAGACTTACCAACCATTATAATAGTTTAAAATCGTTGTATTATAATATTGATGCACGAGTGATGCCTATAATAATTTAGGGCTTTCAATTGTAGGTAGGGTCTCAGTACAAAATATTATTTTTTAGTTTCATTAGTTTATTATAAAATAAAACGATGTAGGTAGGTTAAGTTGGCATGGATACTTATCAAAATGTATTATTTACTTACCAGACGAGATTTAACCAAAGAGGATGTAATCAATTAATCTTAATAAAACCCTTTTCGGTTTTCCCCAAAGGCATGTGTTTAAATTTCAGAATTGAAAGCGCGATTTGTCCTCAATCTTATGGGCGTACCGATGGGGAGGGCAGCCCCACATAGAAAATTTGTAGAAAAGGTATGACAAAGATAATCAAAGTGAAGTTTGCCGTTCAAAGTTTGCGAACCATTTTTCGATCACTTCTAGCCCTTTTAAGGCACCCTTAGATACTTATGACTCTATTTTGGACGAATAAGACGCTGGGGCGGGATCCATCCCCTTCGGTGCTATATCGATACCGAAAGGAGGCGCGGGAGCGGGGACCTGAACCCGAGCCTGATGAGATCCGGGCCGTGAAGTTCCAGCTCCACAGGGACATGGTAGCAGAGTGGGAGCAGCGACTTGTGGGACCACGCGCATTGCACGCCGTAATAACGGCGGTAAGACCCATCATGGGTGACTGACTAGAGAGCCCACACGGTAGCCTCTCGTACCGGCTGACTTAGGTGATCACCGGGGACGGGTGCTTTGGGAATTACCTGCATCGGATCCAACGTCCGAGTGCCATCCCTGCGATGCGAGCGAGGACTTAGGGCTGCACACGCTGACCGGGTGCCCGGCGTGGGAGACGCCGGAGCGGGTCCTAGTGGCGGCCCCTGCAGTGCGAGTTCTATCACTCGCTGCCTTGCTCACGGCAATGGATGGGTGTGCGAGCGCTTCGGCGGCTGCATGCCGTCACCTTTTGCGAGCAAGTAATGCTCGAAAGGAGAAGGTGGAGCGGGTCCGGAGAAGACTCTGATCCTGCACTGCCCGCTAAGAGCGGAGGTAACTGGACGTCGGAGGTCGCAGAATGACTTCCGTCCCCCATGAGCGTGGGTCTGGCGGTGATGGCTGGAGCCGCCTGTCACCCTAACAGAAGAAGGCCGCGACGGCAGCACGAAGTGCGCTACCCCATACCCGGGGGCTAGACGAGAACACCGTGGTCCCTACACCCGAAGGGGGTCATCTCGAAAGAGAGGGCTCCGGGTCCACCGGGGTTCGAGGGATATGTTCACTACTATCTCACCTCCGGCAACTAAAGACCAAAGACGGCGTGCGTTTTAGTCGGTTCGAGTCCGACGTAACCTCTCTCACCGGCTCCGGTGGGATTTGTATGCGTGGGAATGGGGATTTTGCTCACGAAAAGAAAAGAAAAGGCCGAATGTGGCTTTTCAAATTTGGCGCCGTTTTCTACGAAGTTATTACAATAATCGTCTTATCTGACATGTGTCAAGGGTCATAAGCATAAAAAGGTTTCCCTTTTGGGATTTTATGACAACAAAATATTTTAATATAATAATATTATATTATTTAAATATACCTAGGTACACTACAGAAAAAATGTACGTAGGTACGTATGTAATGTTAAAAAATTGTACTTATGTATGCATGCATTCTCTTTGAACATCCTAGGGATTGCTAGAAGTGTCAAAAGTATCGATACTTATATATCTATTTGTTTTATATATGTACCTAATGAGAAACTGCTGCTTATTTATCGCCATAGGTTTAATAATTTATCACTTGTGTAGTTTTGCAATCAAACTTTATACACATTATTGGTAAATAATGGTAAAAAATTGCTACGGATTAAATAATGACGGTGTGTAGTGCATTTCAGAATACAAATAAAAGTACTCAGTTTCCCTACTGAGGAAAAAAGAGGAAACCTGTGGACTAAAGTGCTGCGGAAAAAATTATGAATACCAAATTTGTCTAATAGAATATACCTATAGTGACTATTTGAAACCTGATTATTTTCCCTTCTTCAACTCTCTTTTTAATACGCCATTATCATGGATTAATACATGTTTACTGATAATTTCTCAAACGAAGTTATATAGATACCGTACATATTCTCAGTGCAAATATCTACGACAGTATTTTGACAACATTTCCTTTAATTGACAAGCATCAGCGAAGGTGATCATCTTAATTTAGTTTTGCCTGTGCCTCCCCATTGATTCAAATTATTGAAACAATTATGTACAAGTGACAAAAGGGGGAGTGGAAGAAAAATACGAGAACTCAGCCTGCCATTTTCTTCTATCCTTACCTACATACTTCCCATACTTCCTCCACTGTCATTAAGCTCTTCACGCAAGCCCGTTGCCGCGCCGGTTTGCAAGATGGCTCATGGAAAGATATTTATGTAAATATGTATGTATGTAGGTACTCGCTACCAGCGATTTAAAGCCGCCATAATCCACAGAAACCTGTAAATTTAAAATTTACCTACGTGCCAAATATCATGCAGGTCCATTCAGTACTTTTACGCAGAGTAACATACATCCATTCATTTATACATCCATCAAACTTTCAAATTTTTAAAATTGTATAGGTATATGCCTAATGGATTTAAATAGCTGTTCTGCTCTATTATGCCTAATAGAATGACTGCCACCATTTCAATGAATGGCGTCTTATATCACAGATTAAGTAACATACTACATAAGATCTCATATGAAAGGGATTTCATCTCTCAACGAATATACATGAAATGTAAATAAAAACTTTTAAATACATACTTAATCGATATATTTTTGATATCGATAGTATTCACCAATTTAATACATGTACATGACGTTTCGCTCGCTTACAGACAACACTACTTGTTATTGTTGCTTTCTTTGGTTATGCTATCCTGGTTATCTATTATTATTTTTGTTAACAAGGATAACACAAGTCACAGAATTATTAAAATTGATATGAATCACACATACAAATAATATTTTTATTTGCTTAAGAGTAATAAAATTTAACACTATTTCCTTATTAACCATGATGCGGTGTACGATATTTACGTTTTTGTTACTGTTTATTATCCAAATGGTGTTAGCTGAGAAGTTTTTTAGACTTGGCCGAAGTAAAAATGGGAATCTAGGAGCACCTGGTGGATCTGAGGAGGATGCCCTTCCACCCGCACATTGGTTTAAACAGAAATTAGACCATTCGAACCCTTCTGACTTAAGGATTTGGAAGCAGGTAGGAATTTTAATATCTATATTATTATATATAAAAATGAAACCCGTTTTCCGTTGTCACGACATAACATGAAAACGGCTAGACCGATTTGGCTGATTTTTTTTGTAGTTTTCTAATACTCTGTACAAGGTTCTTACGGAAAAAAATATAAAGAAAATCTCTCAGAAAGATTGAAAAATATACATTTAATTTTGCATCAAAGCTACGCTAAGGCGGCACGAAGTTCGCCGGGTCAGCTAGTTAATAATAAAAGTATAGGTATATTGGTACTATCCCATGATGCAATACAACTGCTTGAATTTTATCAGCATACTATGCACTTCTGTATGAGGTATGTGATGTTATTGATACCAATGTTCAAAAGAATCACTCTATCCTCTTAAGTGGAACCTTCTTTTAAACCTGGGGTATTTAGTGTGGTCGCTACCCTAAAGCTTTACCCTTAATTTAATATTTGCTACTGTTTAAGTTACTGCTTAATATATTAATAAGTAATTGTATTTCGATTTGTACAAAGTTTTTTAAAGGTGCCTACAGCCTGTTATCACCAGATTTATTTTATGTTTTACTGTTGATTATGTATTACTTTTGTTTTATGTTTCAATAAAGACAATTTATAAAAGAAAACAACCCTGAAGTATTGAAGAATCTCTCTTGAATAGAGGCCCCTATCTTCTGCAGAGTACATTAGCTTCTTAGTGGGGTGTAGTCAATTGATTGTTTGAATATAAAAAAGACAGAAGAACCTAGCTTCAAGTACCTTCATTACAATGATACATAAACTTACGGGGACGTGATCTTCGGTGTTACACTTTTCTAAGTCACGTATCACACTCGTTCCACCTAGCTTTGTTACCCAATCATAGTTGTAAAATTATATGTCTATTCACAGTAGTTCTTACTTTGGACTATCTATCTATCTATCTATACCTACTATTATATAATTGTAAAAAAATTATGTTTGTCCGCAATGGATGCAAAAAGTAGTGAACGGATTTCGATGCGGTTAGTTTGTTTGAAGAGGTTTACTCCAACTTCAAATCTAATGTTTGTTTTTTACAATTGGCTTAGTAGAACCAGAATCATGATTAGTAATATAGAATTTAATAATAATAATAATAATAATAATAACTTCTTTATTGCAGACCATTATAGTCCATATAGGGTTAGAAACATATAAACTTATCCTATTGTTAGTAAGTACACACAAAGATAAACAAAAAAGAAAAGAAAAGGTAAGCAAGTGGTGACAACACTAAGACACTGCCTGCGTCACAGTACGTGTGTCTGCACCCAGTGCCTCAGCATCGGACCATCCCACTTATCAGCTAATGCGCTCAGGATACTGTGGGAGCTCTCTCGTGTCCTACGGAGGATAGAAGCGCATCTCTTTCGGATGATGGCATTAAAACTATCAACCCTCGCCTCCGCGAACATCCCCGATGCACTACAATGGCGTGGTAGCCCCAACAATACCCTGAACGCATTGTTGTACTGAACACGCAGCGCGCTGAAAACCCTCTGCGTATAACCAACCCACAGACTGCAGGTGTAAAAAGACTGACAGTATGCTCGATATAAGGTTACTTTTGATTCTTTCGAACACCTTGCAAATCTGCGAGCCAGCATATTACATCGGACTGCCAGCGCCCTGCGCTCTCTCTCGATATCGAGATTGTCGTTTAGGTTATCAGTGACCCAGTGATTTATTTTTAACTTTTTTATCAGATATTTAAGTTGCACAGATGGCGCTTAGGTTGCGATAACCGACAGCCATGCGGGCAGAGTCGCGGGTATAGACTAGTTAAAGATATAAAACGAAGCAAATAAAAATACTAAGACTAATGTAAATTTAAAATCTGTTAGTCATAATAAATTAAAACTGATTTCACTTTTTGTTAATTATTTATAATTGTCAGAGATAGATGCCTACATTGTACTTTGATGACATATCAAGTATCTAAGGTGGGAGTGTAGCCACATAAGCTCAGCTCATCCACCTAGAAAATATACTAATCAAATTGATAATATATTGAAAAACTATCAGAAACTGAAAGGTTTTAGTGACAGTGTAGGCAGCTTGGGAAGTTGTTACCTCAGTTAGGAGCACTAGTTTATGTATACTTTAAAAAGTTGTTTCCATTAGGGTTACTTTTTGATATTTCCTTAGATGACAATGATGATGATACGGTCCATAGAAATAAAAGCGTATCAATGCCAGAATCTGCTCGTTTCTCATACGGTATATGGTATACAGCACCTTTGAAAAGCAGCAATGAATAAAACAATAAAGAAAACTATGATTTTCAAGTCATATTTCATGGTATATGGTATATGCTACTCCAGTTTGGGGTGGGCCACGATATCATACCTTCACAGTGATCAGCCGGCTATGCAGTCAGTTTAACCTGTAAATATTACAGATCACATACAAACTTAATAACCTACATCTTAGCTTGTTGTAGTGTTGCATTATTCTCTTGAAGAGATAATGACTGGCTCCAATATAAATATTTAATAAGAAGTAAGAACTATACTAACTTAGGCAGCTGTGGTATCATATAGGTCACAGGTTATCTTGGTTTGATACTTACGCTTTCTGCTATGTAAGTAGGTAGGTATATCGCTCATTTGCAAGAAGCACGACATAACTAAAAAAACGGTGAAATTGAGTTATTAATACACAAATAATCAGAAAATTATGTTCTATTTTCTGTAAAAACGACATAACTCTACGCTTTAATATGAGTGACTGAGAAAGGTTGTGTCACTCTGTCTCAGTCTCGTTCGACAGCTCTCTTTTATTCGACACCGGCTTATTTCAGTTACTACAAGTGTGTTGCGACGTGTGCACGTATAGGTTTTCAACGTAGACGACACATTTTGTTTTATGACGATCTTCTTGAAAAAGTAAGTAAATCTTATTTTAATAGCTTAAATGTTATAACGACACATGACGTTTTGTGACGACGTTTCTGTAAGAATATGGTTCAGTAATAGTAGTCATATTTCGCGTTATGTCGTTATTCTTGATAAAAAATAAAGACTTGTGAATAATTGTTTTGCTTAGTACGTTATTGACAATAATAAATTTAATATGCACCATTTCAAGAACGACACATTACTTTATAAGCTGTTTTTGTTGTAAAATTATGTTTACTTCTGTAATTGTTTTTTTCTTTAATTAATTTTATGTCGTTAATAATAATAAAAATTTTCATTTAGGATACGTATTAACTACGATGACCTCCAGAGCCAGGCAAATATTGGCCTTAGTCACCCCCAGTGACAACGAAGCACCAACTACGAGTACTTCATTAGATAAAAACAGTACACACTATTCTCTACATCTGTATTTTTCTTCAATGCTTTTTTACATTTTGTATGTATTTATGCTACTTATTTATTTTTACGTTCCCGTACAAGCAGTACAAGTTCTTCAAGTTGTTCATGTAGCTCCTCTGACAGTTCAACAAGGTCTTCATCATCTTCATTTAAAGAAGGTATTTTTTTTTATTATCTTAATTCGAAATTTTAACACAGTATTCTGGTTAATGGTTTTAGTGTTTAATACTATAGTTATTAATTTCATACTATTTGCACATACTTCTTTGCATTTCAGATAGTGATGACTCTGTGAAAGATCCCCTATATCAACCAGAAGAACTTGTTACACCGGTGTCACCAGCAATTGCAGATCAAAATATAAACATCGATTTCATTAAAAACATAGTAATAAAAAAGAAAAATCATGTCCACCCAGAGCTTAAACATGCATACAGTTAGCGTCCAGGGCTAAACAAGAAAAAAACAGATGCTTTGCTGAACTTAATAAACAAAAACGCTATACCAAGTTACTATTTATTTTTTTGATGATGATTTTTGAGATGCTTTTTATAATTTATTATAGGTTACCAAGATATAAATGTGATTTTTAAAATTCTTTTTAAGTTTATAACTAATACAAATGTGATTTTTATAATTCGTCTTATGTCTAGCGACCGCACCGGCTTCGCACGGGTGCAATGCTGATACTAAATACACTACAAACTGTGAACGTTGTTATAAATTATAGTTAGCAAACTAAAAAAACGCTTTTTAAATTGATTTAATTAAAAATATTAAAAATTAAACTGTATTTATGGGCACGCTGCGCCGCCATGGCCGCGGCAAATGCTACGTCCCGCAATTTTTAAATCTGTAATATCTTCGAAAATATTCATTTAAATCATATGATGTAAGGGCCATATAAATTTGTATTAAATCAACAGTCTATTTAAAGTATTTTATTGTATTAGGATGAGTGCTGTATTGGTTAAAATCGCTTTGAAAGTTAGCCACTATTTGTCGTAAAAAGTAAATGACAAAAAAAGGTTATTGTGGGAAATCCATAAGAGATAACATAATATACCATCGCAAACTTTTCAGTAGACCTTTTCAATGTGTATACTTAGTAAATTATTAGTAAATTATTTTGATAAATCTCGTAGGATTCAGCCTGCGTTTGCAATGTAAGCAATAAAAATGTAAATATTCACGACATCACTTTAGATACCTCTAAAATAACGGTATTTCTCCACTATGTAATGGATGTTATTATACATATAAACCTTTCTCTTGAACCAATCTAACTATTAAAAAAAATCCCATCAAAATCCGTTGCGTAGTTTTAAAGATTTAAGCGTACAAAGGGACATAGGGACAAGAAATATAGGGACAGAGATCGCGACTTTGTTTTATACTATGTAGTGATAGTGATAGTGAAGACTGATTCCGTGTCATTTTAGATGCTAATAATTGATTAGATTGGTTTATTAAGAGTTCATATTGATAGTTTGTTTTGATAAAAGTTAAGTATTGTTTAAGTAAAATGACTAATTTAGAACTAATAGTACTGTCATAACAAAAAAATATTAAACTTTTATTTTTTCTTAAACGACATTTTTTTATTTACATGCCCTCTAATTAAACAGTTTAGAAAATATTTACTATTAATAATGACACAATCGGAAGAGTATAAAATAATTTATACTATTTTATTAGAAATAATGTCACAAGTGATCCCAGATACCCTAAAAATGTGAATTATAACATATTCCTCACATGAAACTGATGTGTAAAAGTCATAAAATAAAGATGAATAGATGCTTGACACAATAAAATGCAGTTTAGTGATGTTTCCATTAATAGTTATTGTAAAAATGGAAATCAAATTTTAAAACCGCGTTTCCCAAAAGTTGTCGTTTTTTAGTTATGTCGTGCTTCTTGCAAAATGAGCGATATGTATTGTTTACAACAAAATACTAAGAGAAGAGATGATAGTAATATTGTAAAAAGGGTCCAAAGTATGAATGTATAGGCTTTAAAAGATGGAAGGATTCTGTGAAAGAAAGTATGGCAAGAAAGGGAATGACTGAGGAAATGATGTATGATAGGAATGTATGGAGGAGAATAACATGTTGCACGAACCCCAATTAATTGTGGCAGGGACATGAGGTGAGATATATTATTTACAAAATTCATTTACAATGTACAGTACTGGTAGCATGCTCTGTAGAATTTCATAATTTTTTTTACAATCCTTCATATTTCAGCGTTATTTCGTGAATGAGAGTTTTTATGACTTCAATAAACAAGGTCCCGTATTTCTTATGATTGGTGGTGAAGGCCCAGCTGACCCACGGTGGATGGTCAAGGGTGCTTGGATTGATTATGCGAAGAAGTTCAATGCTCTTTGTATCAATTTAGAACATCGCTATTATGGTGAAAGCCGGCCTACAGAGTAAATATTAATTATCTTTAATTTAAACATTATAATTATATCTAGTCTAAGAGGTTGCAGTGGTTTGCGTGGTTATAATATTTATTACTTATCCTATAAAACTAATTTATGTTATTTATTAATATTAATCAAGTTGAGTTCACATATTTATCCATTAAAAAATGTACCTTTCTATACCACCTACCTGTACCTATACCAGTGCGAATATTTTTGTGCATGAATATGTCTATTTGCATTGGTTTGGGTATTTCTATGTACGTACACCTCATATAAAATGTATGTAATTACGAATGAAAACGTATCCACCTTCTAAAACCTATTTCACAAGCTAGTTAAGCTATTCTTGTATTGGGTAGATAGCTCTGTGTAGAGTATTGTAGAATTTACTAAAAATATTCACTTACATTTTTGCAGTGATATGAGCGTAAAGAATTTGCAGTACTTATCATCATCTCAGGCTCTTGCTGATTTAGCGAATTTTATTAACGCTATGAATGACCAATATAAGCTTAAGAAGAGCACACGTTGGATAGCTTTTGGAGGATCATATCCTGGTTCACTAGCGGCTTGGTTGAGGCTCAAATATCCACATCTGGTTTACGCAGCAGTCTCTTCTAGTGGACCTCTTCTGGCAAAAGTTGATTTTATGGGTATGATTCATTTATTACATCAAGCTAGTAGATAATTATTTTTATACGTCAATTTGACTTCACCTTGCCTGAACCCCAAATCTGCTAATTGTCAACCATTGTCAAACCACTGAGATTTCAAAAAGTGCCATTAACGTTTTGATTGATATAAACTTAACACCAAAATTAAATGAAAAAAGAGTGAGAGAAAGAACACATTTACTTTTAAATTTAGGTTCATCCTCAGACATTACTACCGGAACGTGGTGCGCACTGTGCGGTATGAAAGGAACATCATCCCGCGTACGCTCAAGTTGTGGAATGAGCTCCCTGCTGTGATTTTTCGACGCCTCTATGGTGTTGCAAACGCCCACAGGCCACGGTGACTACTTTCCGTCAGGTGGGCCGTGTACTTGTGTGCCACCTACGTGAAATAAAAAATAGATTTTAACAGCTTGCCAGTTTTTTTTTTTATACTACGTAGGTGGCAGACAAGCACACGGCCCACCTGGTGGAAAGCGGCCACCGTGGCCTATGAACGTGTGCAACACTAAGGGTGTCACACACGCGCTGCCCACCCTGAAGGGAAAGGGGGAGAGCTGGAAAGGGGTGGGGAGGCTAGGAAGGGGAGAGGAAGGAGGGGTATAGTGAGGAGTAAAGTTTAAAATCCAATGGTATTTTTTGTGATCTCAGTGGTTGGAAAATGGTTGACAATTACTAAAATCCGAGACCCGATGGTAAGCAAAGGCAAAGTCTCAGGAAACGGAGTCATTATTACAGTCACCTACGATGTTACAATTTTGGCTCTTAGCTGGGATTGTAAAAAGAAGGAAACACGTGTGCGACAAAGATAAAATTCACTGAACCACTTGGTTATTAATGGAATATTCTGCACCATATATTATGCAGGTGCCATATGAATAATTATTTATTATGATATACACTGACGGACTCATAAACTGCATCAAAGTTCAGGTTTACTCTAAAAGGATTTTTTATAATAAGTATGCAAACTTTTTAGATTAAATTATATAAATATGGAAAGACTGGCTCTTAATCTTAAAAAAAAATTAAATTTAAAAATAGAACTGCAGTAAAACAAATGAATATAGCCGGGAAAAGAAAATTTACTTGTAGTATCAGATTTGCGTGTTATTTATAGCAAAGTTTTAAATTGATTCTCATTGATTTTTTTTGTTTTGTCAATTGAATTATTGTTACCAGCATAATTGTTGGGTTAGTTTTTTAACACATCGAGAGTTTTTGAACCATAATATGGATACTTCGTCCGAACAAGCGGCACAAATTGTAGCATTGGTGCGGGAGGGCTTGGATCAACGAACGATTGGTAGAAATTTAAATTTAAACCAGTCTACGGTTTCTAGAATATACAGAAGGTTTGTAGAGACAGGTTCTTACAGGAGGAGACGTGGTACAGGCAGAACTCGAGCAACCACAGGTCGTGATGACCGATTTATTGTTATAACTTCCCTGCGAAATCGTTTCCTCACGTCAGTTAACATCAAAACCGAGCTTAATGAAGTGCGTGGAGTAAACGTATGTGCACGAACAATAAGAAGAAGGTTAAAGGAAGCGGATATCACCCCTTTTAGACTAGCAAATGGTCCAAAGTTGTCTACAGCTCACAGACAAGCTCGCTTAAGATTTGCGCGTCATCACCTGAATTGGACAGAAGAGCAGTGGGCCTCTGTATTGTTCACGGACGAGTGTAGGACATGTTTAGGTATATGGTGCAGATGGTCGCAGAAGAGTCTATCGTCGACGTGGGGAGCGATATGCTCAAAGTTGCATTGAGGAGCGTGTTCCTTTTGGAGGCGGTTCATGTATGGTCTGGGGTGGCATATCGATGAACGGGCGAACAGAACTTGTGTTCATAGACATGGTCCGTCAAAACGGTAATAGAGGGGGTTTGACAGCACATCGCTACATAACAGAGATATTAGAAGATCACGTGGTGCCTTACATGGGATTCATAGGCGAAAATTTTACTTTAATGCAGGATAATGCCCGGCCGCATGCAGCTGCACAAGTTCAACATTATTGCGAAGAGGTTGGGATACGTACAATGAATTGGCCAGCACGCAGCCCGGATCTTAATCCCATCGAGCATGTTTGGGACAATTTAAAAAGAGCTGTATATGCGAGAAACCCTTCGCCCACGACAGTGGCAGCACTAAGAACAGCACTTTCAGAAGAATGGGACAATATTCCGCAAGATCTTTTAAAAACCCTTATAAAATCTATGCGGAACCGATTAGAATCCGTAATAAGGGCACATGGGGGTAATACACCTTATTAAAACACAAATAAACCCTTGCATAAAGTTTGTGTCTATTGTTAAAACCAATTTTTTAATTAAACCAATTTTTCTTAAATTTCTGTTTTTTCTTCAAAAAAAGTCTTAAGGTCCTTTCCAGTACATAAACTTAAACTTAAAGATATGACCCTACGCTGTTTTAAAGTTCACGAACCAATCTAGAGGTTTCAATTTAAATCTGTATAGAAAGTATGCATACTTGGTTAAAATATTTATTTCAAAGTCGTCTATTACTTTGATGCAGTTTATGAGTCCGTCAGTGTATATTATGTATCCATAAAAATAAATAAAATATTATATTCTAGAATACTATGGAGTAGTTGTCAACGCATTAAAGGAAAAGACTGGTGGAGAAGATTGTGCCCTCCAACTAAAAACCGCGCACAAACAAATAGTGTCAATGATGAAGAACCACCCAGATATTGTGGAGAAGGAATTTAGGTAATTTACATTTTCTTTTTTAGAATAATACCTTTATGTAGTGTTTAACGACCATTCTGGTTACTGCCTAGGCATCGTCGAAGAGTGAGAGAAAGTCTCGGTGTTTTATCAGGTGCACTTCGGATAGTGTTTCGCTGGAGTTGCACAATTTGATTCCTTCCAGCCCCTTCCACCCTGCTACATGGTAGACGTTCCACTTATAGGTACCGAACGATTCGTTGATACGTTCATCATGCATACGGCCAAAGAGTGGAATGTTCTGTCCGAATCTGTGTTACCGAATAGCTATAACTTAGTAGTTTTGAAGACTAGAATGAAAAGGTTCTAGGCAAGCGTGCTCCACCGTCGACCACATTATCACTTCCATCACCTGATCGCACAGGATCGCGTTTCGTATCGAACGTAAAAAAATATCATACTGTGATCCTCATTGCGTAGGTACTGTATCATGCTAATCATAATGTATTATTTGTTCGAAAACTTTTTTTGCACGAAATTAACTCAATATTATTTGCACGAGACAGGTGTCACCCGCAGCACACATAAGTGGACGCTGAAAAGCTTTTGTTACCAGTATGATTTTTTTTTCTTTTCAATGCAACGTTTGTTGAAATTAATAAGTGAATATCTTTTTGGTTACAGAGTTTGCAAGCCCTTTGCAGAAGCTTCCGCGGATGATATAAAGAATTTCTACAATTCAATTGCTGATGATTTCGCTGATTTAGTTCAATATAATGAGGATAATAGAATCAGTGCTGATAATAGATACAAGAATCTTACTATTAATACAGTAAGTTTGTCGTTAATACCTATATGTTAAAAATGTTAAAATGCGTAGCAATAAAGTTTAAATCTTAAAACCAAAGGTTTTAATAGACATAAGATTATACGTCTGAAATGTTACAGGAGATTTTGTAAAGTCGGCCCAATGATTTCGGTTTCTCCCACCGCTGGGCGGAGGGAGAAACAGAAATCATGTCTGTCTGGAAATTAATTTCCATTAATTTTATTATCGTATAATAAAAAGAGAAATATGCCCACGGTTGTCTCAGTAATAGTAGTTGTATGGTTCAATAAATTCGTTTAAATCTCACTTGCAGGTGTGCAGCATGCTGACAGCGGATGGATCAGTGCCGGCCTATAAGAAACTCGCCGCTTTCAATTCTATCACACTGGACAAAGCAAATCAAACCTGTTTGGACTACAGCTACAATAATATGATCAAAGATTTGAGGAACATGACTTGGGGTTCAGGAGGTAAGAGGATCTTTATAATTATTATTGCTTCATCCGCGGTGCTTACAATTCAAACAATAAACTGAGATGTCTAGAGCTTTACTAAGAGCCTTTGAGGTCAAGGCAATCTGATCTGCTAGCTGGTGCACGGTCTCGGGGTTGGAAGGATGTCACTCCCATAAGAGCCAAGGTTTGAAATACAATTATCTACAAACAAAGCACTAGCGCTTACCATTGTAATAATGATATTAATTTATCTTTTAGTTTATATAATAATTTAAATATTCTAAGCAAGGTTAAAACAGTCCCTGGAACGGGCACAGAAAACCATGCGGGTCAATCGGGTACGGAAAAAAATCCACGCAGGCTAAGTCGCGGCCATCGGCTGATATTGAAAAAATAACTATAATAATAAAAATTGCTGCATTCTTGCCATTTAATTTTTTATCACTAATTTCTTCGCAATTATTGATAACATTTCAGACATTTTTCATGTCATGTCTTTCCATAATTACTAAGTCATAAATTCTCGAGCAATAATTTTATTAAAATGTTTATTACATTTACCATTAAGTGCGATTCACACATAGCGTGAGCGGTTATTTTCCCATCCATCGCCGCCGTTAACAGAATAAAGTGAAAACATTACCTTATTAAGGCTCAATCAAAACGGCGATGGATGGCAAAAACACCCGCGCTCGACCCACACCCGCACTATGTGTGAATCTCGCTTTAATGTTACAAACATTTACTAGTTCATAAATAGTACATAGTTCTAATGCCAAATGACGTCGAGTATCGTGACACCATTTATCTTTCACTACATATTTATCTATACACGTGGTATCAAGTCATATGGCGCTTATGTTAAGATCCAGAATGAGAACGATAATAAAAAGTAACTCTCGGGCTCCAGTGTGCAAGCTTTGGAGCTTGGTAGGTTACGACTGCGTGCGGTTACTTATGTTGATATCGTGTGAATATGTGCGTGTGTATACACGTAGAAACGCACACATTCGCTCGGGTACTAAACAATATCCACAACCGCGCGCATTTGTAATTTGCTACAAACTGCAACACTGACATGAAGAGACATGAGAAATTTAAGTACCGTAAAACGGGGTGAATGGGAATCCAGGGGTGGATAGAAAGAAATTGGGCATTGGAATATTTTAAATAATTTCTTTTACAAAATTTTAACTATGCCCAATAACAGAGATTCGTGATTCTGTTATTACAATGAAGTCATAATTTTTAGCTGACCATTTTATTTCTATTCACCCCTCGATCTTCTATTCATCCCGTTTTACCCGGTAAGTAAATAAAATAAAAGCTATTCAGCGGATATTATACCCCTCCACCAGTGCTAATCAAGATATTTGAAAGATATTTTATCATAGGTAATTTCATTCCACAGCTCGCCCGTGGATGTACCAAACTTGCACTGAATTCGGATTTTACCAGACCTCTTCGGGAGAAGTTGAAGTGTTTGGTAATCAGTTCAATCTTGATTTTTTCATCCAACAATGCGAAGATGTTTTTGGAAAAAAGTAAGCTTCATTTTATTACACAACATTTTAAATCATCTCTGAATTTAGTTTTATCAGAATTATATTATATTATATTGAATTTTTTTTAATCCCCTTGAATTCTCCATAAGAGTCGATATAAAATATACCTCTACATTGCAAATTCAATTGTGATTTTTTTGTGAACAACTTATTTATAACGCATTTATAACAATCCAAAAAAGTTTAATCCTTTATTTAATGAATTTTGTCAAGCAGACACTGTATTATTATTATGTATAACGTTACCACTCTTCATGACGATTTTTCAACTATCAAAGAACAGTTTAAATACCTCTAATTAGCCAATTTTAACAATTAAAAACCTCTATAACGTAACCTACCAATATATATGACATAATACATACAGGTATTTTAATGTGTATATTTTTTGTTCAATTCCTCTTAAGTACCTATAGGTGCTATACAGGGTGGAATTTTGTAATGCCACCTGAAAGGAAAGTAATCTTAATACTGTAGATAGAAAATTTTACTCAAAGATAATAATTATTTATTAATAACATAATTAAATAGATGGATCTTTGAGTAAAAGTGCTTTAACTTGACCCATGGAACTATTAATTTAAGATTTCAATATTTTCCTTTCATTTAATTTATGAAGTTTGTTAGAGAGATTTCATCCTTATAACTGACTCTAACGATCTATGCAATAAAAGTACAGGGTGCAACTTTTACAGATTTTAGTCGGGTCGATTACCGGGTGCGGCAAGCGAATTTTTAAAAATCGTTGAATGCAGTTTTGTTTCTTTTCAAAAATGAAGGAATGTTTCCTTTGAGTAAAATTTTCTATATGCAGTATTAAGAGTACTTTCCCTTCAGGTGACATTACAAAATTCCACCCTGTATAATTTAAAAACATGGTTTGGTACTTCTAGATACAATGAAGCATTTATAGAATCAGCTGCGGACTGGACTAACAACTATTACGGGGCCCTGGATATAGCTGTAAGCCGCGTCGTGTTCGTCCACGGCTCAGTCGACCCTTGGCATGCCCTTGGAATCACCAAAACTCAAGATAATAGTGCCCCTGCTATATTCATTAAAGGTACCTATTTTATTAATTATTTCTTGCCGTATGAGCATAGAGCAAAATACTCCCCAAAAAAACGCATCTCTGTTCTATTCTATCACTTTTTCACACCTAGGTATTGTGTAACGATACTTATGTCACTCGCATAATTTGTTCCTCTAAGGGTAACTACTAACTTTACGTTTTAACATAACATAATCAAAGCACGCGTTACAAGTCCGGTTCTAATTTGTGACGCACCGTACAGGAGTCTGGACTTATTCACGACTAAAATAGTCGTAAGTAAGTCGACTCCTGTAAGGTAGATTTCACTAGACAGTTTGCGGAACTACTCATTGGTATCTACACAGAATGGCGGTGTATTATCTTAAGTGGTTCGCGGTATGTTATATTATTTCAGTGCGAAAGAACTAAACGGTTTGCGTTTTGTCGCGTCGGATGCGAGCAGAGTGCAAGTGACAAAAAGCATCACCATATAACACACATAATGAATAATCACTTTTGTACTTGCGAGTACATTTCCGCATTTTTATCTCAGTAAAAGTATTACAGTGAAACATTGTCTTTCAGGTACTGCTCATTGTGCCAACATGTACCCTCCAAGTGAGCTGGACTCTAGTGAACTGGTTCGAGCCCGTCTTGAGATTCAAGAGTATCTGGCTGAATGGATTGAACAACCATAGTGACTATTTTTGCTCAATAAAACTAGAATTCATTCATATCTACCAAAGAAGGGCCCAAATGAAACCTTTCCAACGGTTTATTGATAATATTTTTGTACATGTTCATTAGTAAGGATATAGCTTTCAAAATCATATACCGTCTTTTATTTAAAATTTGACTGCATTTCCTCAAATTATATCGACATATTTCATTGTCTTCTTTTCTCATTCCCCCTTTGACTTGCTCCGGCGGTTTCATACTATCAAGATTTTTGGCAATATTTTACACATGTTTTAGATACTTATACCTGATCGAAAATGTATTTTGGTAGGAGCACTTTTTTTATTAAAAGGCTTTGTAGCTTTGCGACCACTTAGCCGCAAGCAAGGAAGGAGCACTTATTTAGGAATAAAACTAATATATTCTGTTATGAACAGTACTTTAATAGGAACTGCTTTTATAATACTAATATTTAACAAGACACATTTTGAAAATTATTTAAGAATAAAATTCATTGTTGTTGTGTCTAAATGAAACAAACAAATAATTACTTATAGTAATTTAACAGTACATAGTTTCTTCTTTGAATTTAGAAAGAATTAACAGTTTAATAGTTATATAGACACGTATTTTATATTTTTTTGCCCGACAAACCCAAAAGAGGGTTCTGATTTTGACGGTCTATGTATGTATGTAGATTTATCTTTTCCTTGAGCTCCCTCATAGCTCCTCAACTGCCATAGGTACACAATTATCAGTGTACAGAGATACACTACACATATTCGAGCTTAAAAAGCCGTAGTCGCCGTAAACACCCCTACATTAGTACCATGATATGTAGCGAATCTTATGACGACAATGAAAAATTTCCACTGAATCTGTTTGGTAGTTGCATGATGCCAGCAGATATACCAGCAGATAATCAGACAAAACTTAGAAAAATTACACATTTTTGGCTACCGTATCGCTTACACTCAGTCTATAATGTACACTATTTAGTTTTACACCAATGTAATGAAATTGACAATTAAAATGCTAACTATTCATAAGTGGAACGGTCGATTTACCAGGAAACGTGACCGAACCCACGACTAGTCACGTACAGTGAGAATACTCTTACCGCTAAGGCAGCATTGTGATTTTCTCCGGCACAACCATCTTGGGGCGATAGTGGGAGCCATCTACCCTTAGATTACGTAGCTTACCGTAGTAATAGTTTTACATCATTACGATTTCATTACATTACCCTATTACAATACAGTGATAAAATGCGTAGTATCAAAAATAAGTTAGTTTACTTACGTTCTTATTTTCATACTATCAATACAAATATTTAAATGATACGGCTAGAAGTGAGTACATGAGCTAATTAATTCGAGCATATTATTCGAGTTTCTTTTATTGTTATCATTGGGACGGATGTCTATGACCATGACACTACATATACATATAACAATAGCTGTATTCATCAATATTCTATAACTTAAGAAAATATATTTAATCTCACTATAATATAACAGTACGGTTTGTATTTACGGAAACGCTCCGGATGATGAAGGTCCCTCGTAGTGCTTCTGGTACACTAAATATTGCCCTAAAATTAAGATTTGGTACCCTTTTATTTTCATCTAACTCT
Source organism: Pelosia muscerda (assembly GCA_963691645.1). NCBI lineage: Eukaryota > Metazoa > Arthropoda > Insecta > Lepidoptera > Erebidae > Pelosia > Pelosia muscerda. Next base: position 10,994,089 of record OY829098.1, on the reverse strand, counting down.
CATCATTCACTCTCCATATTGTTAGTATAGTAAAGCTGAATGTAATAATAATTTCAAATAAGAACATCAATACAAAAAAACAAGTTGATGCAACAAGCAACACCAAGTTGATGTTTTTAAACGGTATAAAAAGAACAAAAAATACTTCAACAAATCGTAATTTTCTTCATTCTAATTTACCCGGAATACTACAGCATCGGGAACGTTTCCCTAACATTCATTATAACACTAACATTATCACAACAAGTAAGTCCAAATCGGGTACCTCGCCTACAGAGAGCTAAGCATTGTACATCATCTATAGGTTAGCTACCCGCCAATCACAGGCCATTGCCCTGCATCTCTGATATAAAGCTAAATTAGCATGCTGGATCATTCTTTCATTATTTTCATCCTAAGATAAATGGGCTAAAACGATTTTATTGCTCTCTAGTTATGTTTCCCTGTGATGATAATTACTTTTGTAATATCTATATTATACTTCCATGTATGCATATGTACGTAATCATAATACATAATATGTAATGTAAATGCACAATATTCATACATAAACGGTTTATATTAAAAAACAAAATAAGTACAACTAGCCAACCAGTCCAGACTTTGGGAAACAAATACGTAAGCAAAAATCCTATTAACGCAATTGCAGCGCCACCTACCAAGGTCCATTTCTTGTAATAAAAATAGGAGAATTTACAGATTTTTTTATGTGTTAGAAATGGGTGCCTAGCCTTACAGATGATACCTAAATTGATTGCATAATAATACTGACTTCTACAGATTAGAAAATCTGTAAATTCAGTTATTGTTAGAGCCTATCATTTGTTCTTTTTTTAAGTTAGTTAAATTTCTTTGGAATTTTATTTTATTTTTCACTGTTTAGTGAACGGTTGAAAATTAAATATTTCTAGCTACGAAAATGAAGGACTTCTACATAATCGTCCAGTCCTTATTTTGCCCTTTACTAGCATCGTTGGGTTAGGTTGCTATTTTCAGCTCAAAGATGACATCCAGACGTAAATATTCAAATTAGATGTAAAGGCACCAGAAACAGTTTTATTGCCATTCTTAGGATCAGACTCTGACTCCCTGGAAGTCCAATAAAAAAAGATGACCAAATAATATAATTATTATTCTGTATTATATATACAGAAGACATAGAGAACCTCTTCCTTTTTGAAGTCAGTTAAAAAGAGACCAACTACCGAAGAAGTACCGACGAACCGACAAGAATCTACCGACTACTATTCGAGTTCCGTGACTATATAAGCATATACATGGATGCCGTAGCCTGATTCCTAATATAACATGTGTTTGTATACTATGTATGTATGTATTATAATATTTATAAGGTAATGGTATTGATGCGTGATGATATCATTCATCTGCGAAATATGTATATATTAAGTATATAATTTCATGTCATACATCTCTACATACATAATTATATAACAAATCTAGTGTACAATATAGACCTTTGATATCGCCAATTTGGTTGTGGAGGTCCGATGGCAGTCGCTTTACGGAAAATATCGAAGTTCAGCCACATCTTAGACTAGAAAGCCGACCCCAACTGTGTTGTAAATAGGCTCAGAGAATGATGATCTTGTATAAAATAATGTCACAGCTAGTAATAAATATACAAAGGAGAACTTTTCTCCACGCCATATCTGGCTTTTTGGTAGTTTATACTTTTAATGTAGAACTGCTAATATTTCTATATAATGTTACTGTTACTCTTATTATAAATATTCGATGGATGTAGCTACCTTATTGAAAGGTACGGCACAACGGATATAATTGACATTTATACATACTGCTACTCAAAAAAGTTAATTAGCTAAGGCAACTTTGATTACTAAATGCATCTAGTTATTGTTATGAAGACGATATTTGGTCTTCTTCCTTGTCATGATATGGTTCGATGGGGCGGCCTTTCAGCATGCGGTCCATTGTACTGAAATAAAAAACATATAAGTTCATGGAGTTTGAACAATCGTATAATAAATAAAGTTTGTTTTGCACTATTTATTTTAATTAGATTCTGTTTCATTAATTTTGAGGATGATATATAATATGTAATTGACTAAATTTCTTTTTAACTATTTATATATTTTTTCAATTATTTCAAATCTATCTATATATATTATTATATAATTGTAAAAAGTTTATGTTTGTCTGCGATGAACGCAAAAACTCCTGAACGGATTTCGATGTTGTTTTTTTTGTTTGAAGGGGTTTGGTCCAATTTAAAATCTTACGTTAGTTTGATTGCAATGAGTTATGATTATATAGTAATATAGAATTTACGTTGCAATGATGGCGCTTAGGTCGCGATAACCGACAATATATTAAATAACACATCAAAATTGTTTACCTTTAGTTAAGTACGTATCCAAATGGAGTAATATTTTCTACATGGGCTTTGTTATGCAAATCAATGTATTGGGTGTGGTTTTATAGAACTTTGGTACTTACAATGAAGCCAGAAAGACGATCAACTGTGTAGCTATCGTCAGGTAGAAGAAGGCGTTGAGGAAATTTGTGTCGATTGTTGCTATATACAGCTGAGAATAGACGATGGACGCAAACATCCCCACCGCATTCTCCATGACCGACAAGAAAGCATAGGCTACACCTGTACAGATGAATATCAATTTTAAAGATGATAACTTACAAATGGATGTCATAGGAAGGAAGGAGCTCATTCACCACGTTAGTTCTTTTCTATTTCCAATTAGAGTATATTATTTAATTTTTGTTTTTTTTTATACTACGTAGGTGGCAGACAAGCACACGGCCCACCTGATGGAAAGCGGCCACCGTGGCCTATGAACGTGTGCAACACTAAGGGTGTCACACACGCGCTGCCCACCCTGAAGGGAAAGGGGGAGAGCTGGGAAGCGGTGGGGAGGGAAGGGAAAAATAACAAAATATGCTAAAGTCCATCTTAAGATATCCCACTTAAGAATAAAAGGTTCATTGACCGTGTTCGTTTTTTGAACTATCTAGTCATTTACTTGGTTTTACTATTTCTAATTAGAACATAATTAAGTACTATTTTAAAAATATTCAAATATGTTGAAAACGCCTAAAGTCCATCTTAAGGTATCCCACTTTAGACTGAAACGTGCTCATTTCATACTATGCCCGGTTGGTAAATATAAATACTTTAATTATTAATATTGTTTAAAGAAAAGTTGGGTATACCTTCCCTGATATATCTTGGACCCAAAATAGGCTCTGTATGAGAAGTACGCGTTTTTTTGGAGAATAGCACGGGGTGCTGGCCGAGTTCAAATCCACCAATTATATCAAAACAATTCGCGCGATCAGTGCGTCGTATCTCTCGCAATATGGGTCCAAGATATGTAGTGGGAGTTATAACCGAATACAAACCTCTTTCAGCTGCAGGTAGAATTTTGGAGGTCATAGAGCGAATAAGCGGCGCAACCACAGGGCCGAAAGCCGCTGCCGTGGCCCCGACGTACATTAATTTCTCAGTGTGCGCATGCGCATACATCAAGTGACCGCAGATGTGGGCCGTCGCCCCTATCATCACTATCACCTGTGAAAAAGAAATAATAATAAATATTCTAGGACAATCAATACACAACGTCACCTAGACCCATGGTAAGCATAGTTTAACTAGCTTGTGTTACGGGTTCTAGAATGCGGATAAACATACATAGATACATTTTTTTATGTAAATACATACATATTATACATAGAAACACCCAGACCAATGCACATATTCATATTCAAGCACACAAATATTTGCACTGAGCGGGAATTGAACCCGCGCCTCCTGCGTAGCAGTCGCGTTCACTACCGCTACGCCACGGAGGTCGTCAAATAGAAATAGATTGCGTAAACCAAATAGCCACCAATTAAAAGGAAGCAATAGTGAAAAGAGATATGAACATTATTAGGGGATCCTTTATAAGCGTTGCTTTTCGAAGTCATATTAAATTCGGTGGGTTTAACCACTTGAACTCATTTAAAACTATAATTTCTACAAACCATACAATATACCTACCCTACCGATATTGCATGGACTTAGCTTGCGACTAACTGTAAAATGACGAGCTTAAAACATACTTGATAGTACCTATAGGTACAGATTTTATCATTGTAGTTTATCCAAAATAATTATATTCCATTCCAGTCTCTCGCATATTTGTTGTCTCTGCCTACCTCAATGGGAAAAGTATGACTTTAAATATGTCCCTATAATCTCGACTTTGTGACAAAGAATATCTATATAAAAATTTGTATTTATTACCTATATTTATTTTATATGCAGTTCCTTACCGTGTCTCTCCACCTAAACACTTTAGACATAAGTGGAATACCGAATAGCATAGCTAGTACATAGAATGTACTCAAATATGACCTAAAATTGCTGAAGTCTGTTGTGTCCCATTGAAACACTCGTGAGGTGTACATATACAGGATCGGGCGTTCATCTGAAAAAAAAAACACTTCGTTTTGATAAACATTATTGATAACACGACACTTGTTCTTTTCCATGATATTTATTATTCCTAACCTAACCGGTTTCGCCTCGCGGCATTCTCAAAGGTTTACATTGACTGTTACCATAACTGTCAATAATGTATAACAATAAGTTCCACCAAGTGCCATCAATCAACATATTACAAAATAACTTTGTTCTGAATTTATATTCTTTTGAGATTTTTAACTTCGTAATTCTTAGTTTCACGATATTTGGTGAAACAGAGTACATATAGGGCGGATATTTGGTCAATCCTCGGGTCATATCGTTAGCAGCCTCTCCATGGTGGGGCGGAGGAGACTTTGTATGTCGACTATCTTCGACTAATGGAAAGTATTTAATTCGAAATATAATTATTGACATCGATAACCATTATATTGAATCACTGCAATGATGGCATGAAAATCTGTCACGAGATCAAATAATTTCATTGCAATCATTGGCCTCAAGGCGACTCGAGAGATAATTGCGGATACAGTGCCGTACCTATTGTACTAAATCAAGGTCAGTTAATTTACATTTATTTTATTTAAACATAATCAGTTAATCATACAATATGTATGATTAACTGATTATGTTTACACATATGATTATACATACTCTCTTTTTTTTAAAAAAATGTGCGTCCAAACCTGTACCCGGTGCGAAAGTACCCATTATGCTTGTTGTATTGCCTCTTTGGTTCTTTATTTATTCATCATCTCCCTGCTCTTGCCCCGATTATTTGGGGTTCGGCATTCCTGTCAGTTGTCATTTCCTCGGTGACTTCCTTCTTTGCCATATCTTCTTTCACACAATCCGATCTTTTTTAGAGCGACCTCTGTTCCTAAAGCCTTCTACATTCATACTTCGGACCTTTTTTACAACCTTGATTTAATATTGGGTACGTTTACACAAACGTAATTATGCTAGACTCATCGTATTTTTATTGATACGAAATCATAACATAACAGACCAATAGAATATCGGCAACAGCATCAGATTTAGATATAGGTACATACAATATTTGCTCTCTTCTTGAACTCACCTCTTTGAAATGTATAAAACGCCATAGAGATGAGCAAAAACCACAGAAATAAAGTTCTGTTGTGTGGTCTTTTCTTCGTTAAAGTTGTTACAGTTTGTTCAATATTATTCACATCGAAGAAGTCTCTTATTGGATTTTTCACTCCTGCTTCTTTCAAACTTTTTTGTTCAGGCCGCGTGTGCCATTCGAGAAATATCACAGTGTATAGCGTGGCTATCGCCATAAGGCACGAGTTAATTGTGAACATGGCCGTAAATGACCTGTTGACCACTTTATTCCAAAGCAAATTTCCTGTAAATAAATAAATAATGAATACATATTCTACGACATTTTACACTACGCTATCTGGGGATAATTTTTTTTAGCTTCTGTTTAGGATATTCAATGTGGAGAAAAAAAAATACTTACACTTTTTTGTTAATAAATACAATTTGAGAATACACAGAAATAGCCAGACCAATACAAATATACCAATTCCTGCACACAAATATTTGCACTAAGTGGGAATCGAATCCAATTGATCGCTCTACACAGAGATCGTGTAAAATAATAGTGGATATGTTCGTAATGCAGTTTGTAGCAGGATGTGTTCATTGTTCGCGAAACGATCAGTGGGTTAAGCTACGGAGGCTTGGATGCCATTTGGATGGGTGACCATTTAATAGTATTTCATCTCATCTCAGTGCATCCATGCTTCGGAGGACAAGTCCCGGCGGTCAATAATCTTTAACACAAAAAGGAGGCACATATGAGTGACCGGGACAACTCTGTCTGAGGATGGCCATTAACATTAATTATTAAGTACCATAATACAGTTTTGTCTATACTGTGCTACACCTCAGGTTGGAAGGCCAGACGGTAGTCGCTTCCAATATAACCGTAAAAAATAAGCCGTGTTGTGATGTGATTATTCAAACGGACCCCGAACGCCGGACTTCAGATGCGACCGGGATTAGTTTACCTAAGACCTACCACTAATCATACTAAAATGATAAATGGATGAATAAACGCCGAGCCAAAGTCGGCAGTTTTGCAATGCAACCATGTCAGCAAAAATCTATTATCATGAAGCAGTGCCTAGGTAACAATCACGTTTTCGCTAGGCACTAGAAAATAATTCAAACAAATAGCGTCTTTTGCCGCCATATAATAAAGCGCAATTTAGCTCGCGCGACTATCTGATATCTAGCACGGGGAGTACTGTTGGATATTTATTCATGACAGTTTTATTTTCTGCTTACATTACAATACCATTCATTGACTTATCAACCGACGATTGTAAATATTAATCGAATTATATTCGCCATGACCATGAGCTTGACGCTCACTCGTGACTAGGTGTAGGTAGGTAAAAACTAATTGTAAAGTAGGTAATGTTTTCTTTATAACTGACCCACTTCAGTTTTTTTTTAAAATTAATTATAAACATAAATTGATAAAATGCAACGTCCAAGAACACATTTGAATTGATTTGAACTCGACGTTTAGGATTCTGTAATTTTGAGCCATCACTTTTTGAAGACAAAATGTTCTTGCTTACATTGACACCTCGCCTGTAAGCAAGCTGAATGAAAGCCTCACATGCTTGTTCACACCTCGAAGGAGTAGAACTAAGGACCCGATATTGTAGGAAGAAGGAATTTAAAGGAATCTATGGTGCAGCAAAGAAAGAAATCAACGTACCGCTTGGTTCTTGTTTACATCTTTTGCGGGTGATATTTAAGCCACAGGGCTTAAATACCTACCTATAGAGGTATGTTTGTTGTCCCGTATACAAAGGAGAGTGCGAGACTAATTTGAAGAGCACAACGGAATTTTAAAATCACCGTGGCGACAACGAACACAACCAAAGGCGCAATATCTGGACGCATTTGCAAAAACTCGACTGTGTTGGTTACTTCAGGATTCCCAATAATGCGAACCGCACGTCGCTGCAAGCTGTCGAGAGAATCTAGTAAGTAGGTACTGTGAGGAGTCATCCCAGAGATGAGAACAGTATCTCAAGCAGGAACGTATCGATTCTTAAATGTTGTAAGTAGTAGAATATGTCATTGGCTTACCTATAGCTACTCCTGAAGGCATGGTGCTCAAATAAACTACATCTAATATACCGACTCGTAACGTCCTGTTTTTCAGCGATGAGACATCGGCAATATACGCAAAACATCCGGCAAATATCGCCAGATCAGCCCCTGTCAGCGCGCTGGGAAATGCAGCTGTATAAATCACATATTCTAAGGGCCAAGCTGAAATTAACAAAATATGATAGATAAGTGGCAGGATAAAATTGTCTATAGCCCAGTTACCCGACTCCTGGTAAGGAAGCCTTTGAATAGCCTCAGCTTACTTTAGCTGGACTCCGATATTTCTAACTGTTAACCTATTGTCAAAACACTGCGATTACAAAAAATGCCATAGAATTTTAAAGTTAATTGCTATGCTTTAAAAGTGAAAGATTAAGTGGTATCGTTTAGAGTGATTGAAACGAAATAATGATATCTTTTTCATTAGGTACATTTTGACCTTAAGATAAATCCGAAAAATCAATAGTAGTTTTTGTAATCTTAGTGGCTTGATAATGGTTCATAATTAATAGAATCGAGGTGCTGTCTGAATTTCGAAAGCTCTCAGTTAAACGATTTATCAATATACCTACCCAGTTGTGTATGCATGATAAATACTATAATATGAGATAATAATTTAAACATCAAAAGTGTCTACTCAGATAAGCTAAAGTGAGTGTAAAAGGCGCCGCTTCTGGTATTCCTTAAAATCATGGCCAAGATTGGAACACTAAATGGTCACACAGAGGACTGAATTAACATTCTACAGGCATGTAGTTGAAAAATAAACCGCGTACATTTAAACATGGACTTTGGTCTCTTTAATTTGGCCATGCCTTGAAACACGTTTTTTATATCTGCTGGTTCTTTTCACGCGTGATCTCTGTTTACAGACACGTCAACGAGTCTTACATAATCATAAGTAGGTACCTATTGTTCCAAATTGAATGAATATCAGTTGTCCATCATCTTTTATCAGTACTTGAAGTTGAGTGGCCAATTATACCTATGTTTCCGCTTGAAAGTAAATACCTAATAAACGATATTATGTAGTTATTGTATAAAAGTGTGCACTGAGTTTTAGTGCCCGGGTAAGCGTCTATGGCGCTAATATTCATGCTACTAATATGCATCCGTATCACGCCTTTTCTTTGAAGTTTTTAAGAGTACTTAATTCAGTATAATTTACGCTAGTGGACTTACTACAGATTGAGCAATCGACAATGTATCTAGTTTTTCAATATTCTGATTATCAAAACAATCACTACAATGCCTATTCTTTTTGTTAACTATGAATAGTATAATATTACTAGCACATATTAAATTTGCAACATCATTTTTAATTGCTTAATGCTGCATAACATTTCCAAATAGTTTATTTTTTTTTCTTTTTTCTTCTTTCTGTCGTGGCGATAGCTTATCAAATTGGTATTAAGATTATCAGTATTACTTACTCTTCATAGTATTAATTGTAATCATGATGGAAAAATACAATTTTCCGAGTAGTCCACCGAGTAGTATAACTTTGCGACCACGTTTATCGCTGTACGAGCCCAGGAAAAAAGCAAGTAACAAAGGAACAATATGCGTTGCGACGCCGTTCCATTGGTGGAATTTTGACACAGTTATCTGTAAGCAGAGTATTTTTCAAGTAAAAACAATCCTTCATTCTAATCCTTCATCATCAGTGTTGTGTCTCGACTGCATCCAAGACCTTCACCTCGGCCCAGAGCACTCTCGGTTCGCCAAGTGAAACTCACTAGCTAGTTAGCGCAATTGCTCTGCAACGGAAGAGACTAATGTGCACCATATACCTACCTATGTTCTTGGGGTACAGATACAGTCACACAAGGAGACAATATAAAATAATAAGAGACTGGGAAATAATGTGAAAATGTTCCGTCATGAACGTATTACCAAAATATTAAAAAAAAGTAAAAATTAAAACCCAACTACGACAAAACAGAATCAATTAAACAATGTTACACATAGCCTGCCAAAATCATAACCCTCCTTTGGCTTTGCCGTAGTTGGATGAAAATGACCAAGGAAAGCACATACACACCTGTACTTCACTATTAATTTCTTTGTGGTTACTTATGTTGTAACATATTTCTTCACTATAGCCATGGTTGACTCTGCATGCTTGGAATACATAGAATGTTTGTTCTATGACATTGGTCACCATATAAGCCATCATGTAAAAAAACATCGGCGGTTCCACTGTTATGTATCTGTACCATGGCTGCTTCTTTTCAAACTGAAAAATTACTCGTATCAGCATACTGTACGATGGGGAAACATTTTTAGGAGAATTATAAGACAAGATATTTTTAACCAAAATGCAGTCAGTGACAAATAGTGTCAGTAAAAAAAAGTTTTTTTATGCTACTTAGGTGGCGGACTAGCATGCAGGCCACCTGATGGAAAGTGGTTACCGTGGTCTATGGACGTTTGCAACACCAGAGGAGGCGTCACATTCGTGCTACCGACCATACACCATATACCATGTATAGAGTAGAGGGTGGAAGGGTTTTCCGATCTTCCCACTGATTACACAAAATCTCTCCAGTGAGCTCTGGCTACCCTACTCACCGCCGGAAACACAATATAGTATTATTATTAGCCGCGGTATTCTGTAGGACAGAGGTACTTCCCCAGTCAACTCAACTAGACTGCTCAATTAGGACGGGAGATACTGTCATGTCCTACCTCCGTCAAGCTGTCATTATGCTGTGGAATTCACAGATTCATCGAGCCACATGCAGCCTGATGAATCTACCATAGGCAGGCCACCTTCCACCACTTTCTGCCATCTTCATGCACAAATCATCTGTATGCACAACACACTGCAGTAAGGTGGGAGGCTGCAGCATTCTGAAAGTGTTATTATACTGTACATGCAGGGTGTTGGTTGTTTTTTGGGTATAGCTGGACCAAATGCTGCTGGCGTAGAATAAGCCTTGAAGTCGATTGTTTTTTATTTCTCTGATTCTCCTTTACCAATACCTCAATACAGACAAGAATGCCAAGAAATATATTTTTGGATTCTTTATAATTTATTTCAAATAAGACAAGAGTATTTTCAAGAAGGTGTAATGTTCAGACACAACTAATTTCCAATTTTATAATATGTTTTATAATAGTACATATAGATGCTATTTATAGAAATAGACATATACCTATTGACAACCTTGATAGTGAGTTGTGTTTGAATAATGTAATGATCAAGAGGTCAGCAGATAAATAGATAACTCAACAAATATTTTGATTTAGTTTCAATAGAGGTTCCACCACACATACTGTATACATGTGTTACTTATATTATGAAAAGTGTTTATTTCACAATAAAATACCGAAAGAAGTTTCCACTTTACTAAGGTGTCACAATACACGTGAATTGTCACAATTTCTCAAATTGGTACTACATTGGCTAATATAATTTAAAAACTATATTGTTGTATCATGATGATGGGTCGGGACATTACAACTGTTCACACATTTTTTTATGGAAACTGCAGATTATGAAAAGAAAACAATTTTTTTATAATCTTCTCTTTTTTATGTATGATTTTCTGCTTTGTGTGTGCATAAAGAATTGAGAATTAAGAAAAATCTTTTTCTATGTATGATCTCTACTTTGTGTGTGCAATCAAGAATTAAATATTAAGAAGAATCTATCTTTATTCTATGTGAGACTAAATAAGAAAAAAAATTTATACAGTAGAAAAACAAATAACAGACAGCACAGAATGATGGCCGTCTATCAGCTCCAGTTATATGTTAAAAAATCTTTATACTGAACTACGATCATAATATTGATATACAACTGGTACACATATTACAAACAACTGTTACACTAGTACACTTACATATAACAGGTATTAACTCATAGTTATGTATGGTAATGAATGTTTAATGTGGCAGTACAAACCAGACAATAATTTGTTGACTGGAAATGAGAAGACTGACAGTGAGAGAAAATGCCCATGGTATTAAGTTTTATTATGTATTTGAGCAAAAAGTTTAAACAAATGATTAAGAAATTATATACTGGTAGTGATCTTGATGGGCTAAGGGAGGGACAGCAAAATAAGGGAATATGGCAGTATGGTAGAAGATGTACTAAACAAGATCAGAGAGGATGGATTAAAGAAGATTGAAGAAGTGGATTTATGTGGAGAGTCTGAATGTGCAATTTTGTAAAGGACAACCTAAGTATTACCAATCAGATTGAGGATGTTTTATAAATAGGCCCATAATATTAAGCATGACTGAACCTAATTTTATTACTAAATTATGTCTGTGTCTACCCTAGTGGGGAAGTGGTGTAACTATATACATGTATACATACAGAACTTGCTGAACTTGCTACAGAAGGCTGGTAAAAATGTTTTGGGTGAACATATTTTAATGAATTAATAAAGGGGAGAATTTAACAAATAACTGTTGTAAATATCTTATTTATGTTATACAAGGCCCTATAAATCCTATTTCATTTATAAATTTACAGATGTGGCAATGTATGATTTTACTTCCATTATGTTTGGACTTACTAAACAAAATTACCGTAGGAAATAAGATTTTAAATTCGTTAGGCAATAAATATCTAAGAAAACGTTATTTCGCTGCTAGGATTTTCTTACTACCATCCAGCATGTGCCTTGCTACTGAGCAAATTCGCTAGTTAAAAAACAAAAACACTCACCATGCCAGTGTTATCCTCATTTATTTTAGCAGACATGATTGTTTAAGTTTATCTGTAATATATGATAGGTATAACAGTAACCATGAATTTTTAACTCCACTTAATTTGTGTTCATTATACAGGTACAATTCAGAAATAAACTTGCCGGCTACCAGTTACCTCACAAATTATAAATTCTAACAGACAGCCCACGCACTGAAACAGTGTTCTGTGCTGTAAACACAGCTGGCTACTGACAAGTGACAAGTGACAAAACAATAGAGATGAGACGTATTTACGTTACCAGGTTTTAATACCAGGGTTTCGCTTCAAAGTACGGCGCCCTGGTACGAGCAAACAATACTTGCAAGTATGAAAGTATGTGCTATAGTCGGATGCCCTAAGAACTGGAAACAGTGCACCTAAAAATACTTGCATAGGAAAACGATCTGTAAGTCAATGTGAATAATAAACACAATCTAATTTGTAAATGAAAAATACTTTTAACTTCAAAGTATTTTTTTATTTATACGATTTTGATATGATTTTTATTACAATGACCCTGGAATACGGTTCAAATTTCTATGCAAGTATTTTCAAGTATTAACGCCGCCGGCGCCACCGCCGCGGCTGAATACTTTCCTCACGTTCACAAAGCAGCATAGGGTTTGCATAGGAAGGAAAACGAACTGTAGGTACTCCAATGCGAATAAGAAACACAATCTAATTTTTTGAATGAAAAATACTTTGAACATCAAAAAGTATTTTTTTAGTTATACGATTATGACACAATTTTTATTACAACGACATGGAATAGGGCTCAAATTCCTATGCAAGTATTTTCAAATATGGACTGCCGCCGCCCTCACGGCTGGACACTTTGCTCGCGTTCGCCAACTTCGCCATAGTTTTGAATACTTTCAAGTATTTTAAAACCTGGTTTTTGACCCTGGTATTTTTATGTACTCGTACTTAGAAGCCCTGGTATGGGATTTTGCAAGTATATCACATCTCTACAAAACAAGCAGGCAGGCTGACAGCTGACACATGGCTGATAGGCAATTGACAAAATTGACAGATTTGACAGTAGAAAACTGATTGACAGTGACTTGACTTGACATAAGTTCGCACAGATACGACAATAGATTTCGAAAATAAACGCCGATCATAGATTATTATAATAGTAGAGACAGAGACCCCGATGCAGCGGGAGACACAATAAATCACCGTCACGTCCGTCACGGCAAAGATTTTGATTTAAACTTGTCTTCGGCCATTGTGTTGCAAGGTAGAGCCAGACGAGGCAATCAGATACCATAAGAGAGGCCCAAAGTTTGTCTCAAAATAAAACAACAAATGATATTATATTTTTATATGAATGATATTTTATTTGTTAATTTATATTCATACAGTACATTTACTCTTTTACTCCAATTACATACAACACTGTAACCGTGATATTCCGAATAAGACGTGCCCTCCATAATAAAATATAATTCAACTACATGATAACACATTGCTTGCATCGGGTTAAAGACTTAAAGCAATTTATTCATTAGGTATTACGTATCAAAAAATTCCTACGTCATAATTTTTCGTTTTCAAAAGATCATCGTCACCATTAATCATCCGAGGCTTTGGGCCCGCACTAAACACGGACGAAAGATATTGTGACACAAAGTATTGCATTTAGCCACGGAGTCTTGAAATCACTTCGGTTTTCTAACGGTACGTTATAAGCGGAACCGAAATGACACGTATCGTCTTCGGATTTGATTTCTGTGCCAAGTACACTGTGAGCTAAGACGAGCGAGCGAGGGTCGTTTCACTTGCCCGCGGCCATTTCCTTCATTCTGTTGAGCGCGGAACCAGCTTGGAACCACTTGATCTGTTGTTCGTTAAATGAATGATTCAACTTGATGCTATCTACTTTGCCATTTGCGTGTTTCAGTTCACATATCAGTGGCTGAAAGTATTAAAAACACAAGTTTTTTTAAGAACCTAAGGAAGAATAATATACCTACATGAATGCGGACCTTGGATCCTAAAATGCAATATTTGGATGCAACCAGGATTAACGTTGTGACGATTATTGCTGGTTTTTATATGTTTAAAACAATATTTATTTGTGATTTAAATTGTACTTTTAGCTGATGTGTGCATCGTCATCATCGTCAATGTCAGAGCTATTTCCCAGGTACCTACATCCAAGGTTTACACTTAAGATTCTGGAGTCACGACAGAGCCTTGTTTGTTGTTTTGTAGGGTGCTAGTAGAGTCGGGCTCTTTACTCTATTGAGGAGTTCCTTGTGTTAGTAATTTCGTTGCGAGTACGTTAGGATGAGTTATGAGTCCTTTTTCGGTAGTATTTGGGTTTGAACAAATCAAATCTGTACATACCTTGCCAGGTGTAAAATTAGTAAGTCCGATGAGTGAGACTTTGTCTGTGGGCTGTACTTTGTCGTAGTCGGAAGCATCAGCGAACGTCAACGGTAACATTCCTTGTTTCTTTAAGTTTGTCTCGTGGATTCTGAGAGAAATTGAAAATAATATAGCGTAAGTATTACTGGATGAGAGTAATACAATACAGTACAGTGCATTTGCTGCTGATTGATGGGTGTTGATCTGGTGCACGTTTTCCTTTCAGAGGTGGAGAGTCAGAAAACTTAATTGTCTTTTTAGTATCTGATCTTCACATCGTGGGGACCTATCAGATTCAGACAGCGTCGCGTCGTGGGGACCCCACATTTAGCTGCATGGACCCTCCTACTATAGAAGTCGAGCCCTCGTCCCTATCATAATATCTACTTTACTAGTGGTATAGACTGAGGCACATACCTTGAACCTCAGTCACGAGAGAAACGCGCGACGTCAGTGTATTTAGGTGTTAGCTTCGAAAGGCACTTAAAAAGTGTGTGCTGTTCGTATATACCACATTATGGGTCCAAGATATGTATGCTTCGAGGTATAGCCTCGTCACAGTCATTACTAGTGGTAAAGCACGAAAAACTACAGAGTTCTTAATGTAAACGTATCGGGAGAGCGGAGCATGAAGATAGTTAACTTGCCTGCTGTGCACCTGTGTGTAAGTGAAAGCGTTACAAATTCAATAGTTTTTTGTGCTCGGAGCACCGCAGACACACATACTGACGCACCTGGCGAAGGACTTGACGATGATGGCTCGGCCGCCCAGGTGACGCGGTTCGAGCGCGGCGTGCTCGCGCGACGAGCCCTCGCCGTAGTTCTCGTCGCCGACCACGCACCACTGCACGCCGCCCGCCTTGTACGCGCGAGCCGTCGCCGGGACCGGCCCGTACTTGCCGGTCAACTGGTTCTTCACTTTGTTCAGTTCGCCGTTCTCCGCGTTGGTCGCGCTGAAAACCGATATAAATTATACTCAGAGGAAGATGATTGGCTTGGATTTTGAAAATCTTGTTGGGACCTCAATAACAACCTCAGAATGTTATGGAATTGGACGAATGAAAATAATGTTAGATAACTTACGTAATGAACATATTGTTGGAGATGTTGTCCAGGTGCCCTCTGTACTTGAGCCAGGGTCCAGCGGCGGAGATGTGGTCAGTGGTACACTTGCCCTTGACCTTGATGAGGATGGTCATGTCCTTCAGGTCTTTGCCGTCCCACTTGTCGAACGGCTCCAGGAGTTGCAAACGTTCAGAGGAGGGGGACACGTCTACCCGTACACCTGTGTGACAACAAATGTGTCCAATTATAT
This sequence comes from Pelosia muscerda, assembly GCA_963691645.1. Taxonomy (NCBI): domain Eukaryota; kingdom Metazoa; phylum Arthropoda; class Insecta; order Lepidoptera; family Erebidae; genus Pelosia; species Pelosia muscerda. The sequence goes on along the minus strand of OY829098.1, from coordinate 10,978,057 downwards.
TTAAGTTTCATATACATATTACTTTCATATCGTTTATATACAGGCTGAATTTCTTAAGTGAGTGTGGATGGCAAAAACAGTAACTATGAGGACGCTAAGGAGTCTGGGATCTAATATCGATGGAAACTAAAATTGGATCATTGCATTTAGGGTCGGTACCTACTATCCCTCCAGGTAGAGTAAAAAAATGTCGCTCTGGATATTACCTTACTATCCGAGATAACGTACCAGTAACTATTAATATCAATAAAACTGGCACTGGATACCCATATACCTATTATTTGAAAACTAATAAACTACGGGCATTTATTATTATGTGTCTGCCAAGGATTCCTGACCGCTAGAGCAAACTAGTCCTTGAGTGGAGACCGCGAGACACCAGAAGAACCGATGACCGAAAAAAGGCGGCTGAGCCTGAGACAGACTGGGTGCGGAGGGCGGAGGTTAATTTGCCCGGGATGTACCTACATATACCTCAAGCTCAAGTCTTGTGTTTGGGCTAGTAAATAGAATCTTACTATCTCTCCTATTATAACTACTCAATCAGGGACTGTAAAGTGGTCGTGTTTTTATATTGAAGATAATATATTAAAAAAACAAACTGGGGTTATGTTATATTAATGATACTGAATACGAAAATACTTTATTGAGATTCTGGTCTATTTGTCAGTTTGACCACGATGGATGCTTTTTGTTAGAACGGGCTTGATTACACTTAAAATCTTTTGTTTGATATTACCAAAATTTACGGTAATCCACATACACGTAGAAGGAGCCGCGAGCATAGGCTAGCAATATTATATAGTACCTAATGTGAATATTAATATGTTTGTTACTCAATCAGGGACTGAAATTTGGTACAGTTACATTTTTATCCTAAGTATAAGTTCCATTGAACTGCAGGAACGAGATCGAAATGTCCCGAAGGTGAATTCGCGTGCATCAGTGCATCAGCTTGTAATGATAATAAACTTACGGCTGCCGTCAGCAGGTGGGTGCTGGTAAGTGTCCTGGCCAGGGTCAAAACCCTTGGAGGGAAGTTCGTCAGCAAACGGGTCGGACAGCTTGAACTTCTTACCATCCTTACCGGTGAGCTCATCCTTGAGAGGGTTGAAGTCCAGACGACCTAAGAATGAAATTAATGCATGGCAACCTTGTACAGATCATATTAAAATCCTGAAGTTCATAAGTCATTTCAAAATTCCTTTCGAATTTGAACTTTCTTTCGAAATTGAAAAAAAGAATGAAACATTTGAAACTTCCAGGCCGCCCGAAAGAAAAAAACTTATATGGCTAAATGATACGAAAGCTATAAAAGTCCCATGAAGTCACTTCCGTTGTTTTGCGGTAACGTTTATGCTTAACTGAAAGTGCCACACACCGGTTTTCGGATCCCATTTTGGGATGCATGTGTTCCATGAACCCATTACCCGCAACGTCGGTCTGCAAATGCGCATGTTTTATCGTAGAACAACGATCATAATGGGCGATATGGGTACATCGTAAATCCATACTGTACATACTCCAGGGGGGCCGCCGGTTAGTCGGCGAGCGAAGAATATGCCAGTGGCAAACTCACCTTCAGCAATAAAAGATTCAAGACGGCGTGCGTTTTAGTCGGTTAGACTCCGACCTAAGGAAATATATTACCAGCGAGTGACAGAGCGGTGGTGATTTCGGGGCTGGAGACGAAGCAATGAGTGGCGGGGTTCGCGTCGTTACGGCCAGTGAAGTTTCTGTTGTATGACGTCACGATGGTGTTCTTTTCGCCTTTCTTCACGTCCCTACGGTCCCACTGGCCGATACAGGGGCCGCATGCATTGGCGAGTACCTTTGAGGAGGTTCTGTATTAGTATATTGGCATAGTCGTAATGATGATTGGGAATAACGCTAAGATGATTATAATGTATCACTGTCAGCTTTCAGAGCTGAACCGCTGGTCTCACCCCCAAAGTAGGGTTGCCCGAGAGGAAAGCTGCGCCAGCGCAGAACTTCGTCCATAAATCAGTAAGTGAGGTTGATCACAGGTGAAGTTGGCTTCGGCTTAACGTAACAACTTTGACCTAACTTCGACTACCAAATATTTTTCTAGCACATAATTTTGTATACAAAATTATCGTGTCACAGTGTCGGTCAGCAAACTCCTCCGAAACGGGTAGACTGATTCTCATCAAAATTTTTCTGCATGTAGGTATTAGGGTCGGGGTCTGAGAATCGGTTGTAAACTATTTTTTAAACCCCAAGTTATAAAGGGCACATGCCACGGGCCAAGCCAGGGCGGTACTGCAGGTTTATTGACATAATTATGTAACTCACGGTGCTACCAAAGTCGCGAAGTAACTTTGCGATGCCGTCACGTTCGATGGTGGCGCGAATCTGTTCGGAGCCGGGGGTCACGTTGAATGGAATCTTGGATTTAACACCATGCGCTAGCGCCTGGGAAATTATTAATTACTTTTATAACTGTTTAGTAATCTCTATAAATAAATTGCCACAAGTCGTCCTTAATTACGTGTGGAAATCTCACCGGGCCTAGCGATGTAGCGTATAGACGATACACCGCGGAATCGCAGAGACTAAAACCGCACGATGTTACATCATGGAACTTCAGGTATACCCAATGAAGGAAGTTCACAGAACCCCAACAGCGATCTGCCTATCATCCATGCAGCCTCACCATCCAAAGTTGGCACTTGGACGATAAGCAGCCAGGGCAGCATTCCAGTGCGGGTAGTTCAGCCTCCCTTCCTCCCCCATCTTTCCCCGAAGGTAGCTCTCAGCCCTTAGCCCAAGCTCGTGAAGGAAGGAGATCGTTACGGCGGGAGGGTATGGGAAACCATACACTTATACCGCATCTTCAGCAATGATGAGTTCTTCACAAAACGTAACGGCAGAATCCCGCGCTCTCTTGATACGTACAAAACCATGGTATCAAGCGAGTTCCTTCCCGCATAATGGGTTGCAGCTATATAGCTGTCACGAGGTCTTAGCGCACAGGACTATTTTAATACGCTTTTATTAGTTTCACTTGTATGGCTGCTTGTTTGCTTGTAACCGACTCGCGCGAACTACGCATGCGTGCATTTCCAGACTTACCATTAGACTCAGCGTATACGAGAGAGGAAGAGCAATAGTTTTTTATTGCTAGGTTATTTCTATTTAAACCTACTTTATAAGGCATTTGGATGGTTTGCGAAAATATTTGGATGTCTGGATGTTTGTCGCTCTAACGGCTGAACGAATCTGGTTGAAATTTGGTAAAGGGATAGATGGTTTTATATCCCAGAAAAGGTTTCTATGGGTTGAGGGAACGTGATCAAAATTGCACGCGGGCAGCAATCAATTGATTATTAATAACCTCTTTGACGATGCTGGCGCAGCGCCCCATATCTTCGTACGAAGAGTTTGTGCATGATCCGATGAGACCAACTTTGATGTCCATGGGCCATTTGTTCTTCTTGGCAGCTTCACCCAGTTTGGAGATCGGACTCGCAAGGTCAGGGGTGAAAGGACCGTTGACATGAGGCTCCAGTGTAGACAGATCTATTTCGATTAGCTGATAACAATGTAGGTATATAACAATAATAATATGAATATATACAAAATAGCATACTTACTTATTTTTCTGTCATAACAATATAATATGGTATTTTATCACATACAAGGCGGTATTTTTTATATGACCACCACTACCAAGGTGGTATTTTATTTATACCACCACCACCAGGACAGTATTTTAGTTATACCACCACCACCAGGGCAGTATTTTATTTATATGTGATACCATATCAAATCAAATATAATCACATTATTCAAATTTTCTTACTCCAATTAACTATTCAATTGACTATTAATAATTTATTCAATTGACTATTTTTTTACCAATGATGTTAACCGTAATGTAATGATGTAACTAAGTACCGGCAAAATTCGTGCACAAACGTTAGTAAGTACGTGCATGTGCACTGACTGGCCTTCCATAAGGACTGACCAACCAATGACGTTTGCCTTAAAACCCATAATTAGTTTAATATAATCTATGATTGGTGACTAGGCCCTTCTCAGCTTATGCTTCTCACGTTTAAGTATCACGTATGAGTACATTATCACGAAGTTTGCCGGTCACTATAATTCTGGTTACGATCTCTTAAGGAAAAATGATATGCTTTATTACTTGGTCATAGGGTGCTCCAGCGTCGGGGGTAAGCAGGTTTTTGTAATTATTGGCAAACGCCGCAATATCGCCGCGCTTAGTCGCCTTCAGGTATGTCTCCATACGTGAATTATAGGGGAACACCTATTCACACAAATCGTACTTTAAATACAATAAAATATGAGGTGATTGTCTGACATAATATATTAAACACTAAATGTCCGTGCGTACTTCGTGCCGCCATATTTCTTTTCGCTCACGTGGAATTAAAATCCCATTCCCGATGCACTCTCCATTCATTTTTATTGACGCGTGTATTTCTGATACCGCTTCAGCTACTCCTTCTATTTTTGCTTACAACCACAAAACAAAAAGAATTATCTAATTTGGTGCAATTGTTCGGCAGTTACATACATTGCGTTGGGGAGTTTTATTTTAAGTTATATAGATGTGAGGTCATCGACGATATAACGAAGCACGCCTTTATTGGTCTAGTGAAAGTACTAAACAAAGTCCGCTTGTCACCCAAAGTACTTACACTGGTGGTAGCACCAATTTCAGCACCCATGTTGCAGATTGTAGCCATGCCAGTACAGGAGATGGAGTCCACGCCTGGGCCGTGGTACTCAATGATGGCCCCGGTACCTCCCTTCACAGTTAGGATGCCGGCTACCTTGAGAATAACGTCCTTGGGGCTAGTCCATCCCTTCATCTTACCTACGAAGTTAAGATTTTATTGGCAAACAAATATGTTACTAAGCATGCCATATCTCACCGCTCTGTATCAACTCTCCGTGTGACAAAACCACTCCTAAACAATACTTGCAGGACTAAACCTATTCTTAGATTAGGCAATTTAAAAGTGACTCGAGATAGTCTCATTAGGTACATTAGCAAGAATGGCCTCATGTGTGCACCAACTGCACCAGCGGTTAAAAAAAAGAGAAATAGAACGATTTTCGCTCCCACGTGGTCCCCACTTTATTTATACAATGCTATCAGTTGAAAACCATCTGTCCAGGGCGTCAAAGTAGAGACCGCCATTCTAGAGACAAAATCTGAAATAGTACCCCAATATTCTTTGAACCACAGCCCAGCTTACCATGCAATCAATTTGAGTATTTAAATATATAACAATATATTATATAATATAGATTGATTGACAATGAGACATTTTGGAAGGCCGAGTTTATACGGGAATATGGGGTTCCATCAACTTTGGGGCTAGGGCACACGTCAATCTTACTTGGAAGCATGCAGAAATTTTACTATCTTGTATTTTCTTGTATTTTTATTTTGCAAAAATGTTAAACCGACTTCAAGAAACAAAAAAGACGAAAAAATAATTAAAGTTACAGAATTATTGACCAGTTAGTTGACCTAACACATGTAGCAAAATAATGACACTCACCAGTAAGTTTGACACCGATGACCTTTGGGCATTTCAATTCCCAAGGAATGTCGGCCATGACATCAACTGCATCAGCACCACCAACACCTAAATAAATATAAAAACCCTTTACTATATTTGAAATAGTACTCTACATACTTTGAACCTTCAAAATATGAAAGTAGCCCCAGGAGAAAATAGATGGAACGCGAGTGTACACAAAACCTTGGATGTGGAAACCATGTTGTCCCCATGTCCATAGCACCCTATATATACGAACTACCGAGAAACGAAAGAGACGCCCAAGAGACATCATGCTATTGCAACCAAGCCTGTCGGTATTCTGGGTCTCTTCTTACTCAATGCTCGCCTTTTCTGCATAATTCACGGCTAAGAGGTGACATTCATTTCATAGACCACTTACCAATACAGAGGCCACCGAGACCACCACCGTTTGGTGTGTGCGAGTCAGTACCGATCATAAGCAGACCAGGGAAGCCATAGTTCTCCAGAATAATCTGATGGATGATACCGGAGCCAGGTTTCCAGAAACCGACGCCGTACTTAGCACCAGCGGTCTCCAAGAACTTGTATACTTCTTTGTTCAAGTCCTAAGAGTTGAATATAGATTTTAACTTTGGCTATCTACACAATAAATCCATTTTCACAAACTTTTGCGGGCAACGTCACTTTCTGTAACTTCCAGGTTTACCAATTTGCCCTGCCTGCTCAGATCCAGCCTTCATCAGATGATGTCAGCTTTGGCACAAGTTCACACTTGTAACTGTGCTATCCTGAGGCCCTTGTTTTGGATCTGAGATCCGACGAAGTATTATAAGTTTTTCTATTTTCTACTCAAATTATCGGCGGTGCCTACCAACAAGAGTGATTTTTACTTAGTCGAAACGGTCGCTAATTTTACGTTTAAAAATAATACAGCAACAAGCAAGAGTGTGGCGCCTCTGTTGTGATGTTGCACACGTCCATAGGTCACGGTAACCGCTTTCCATTGGGTGGACCGCGTACTTGTCCATCACTTATGTGGTATAAAAAGCACGTTAATATGTCGTAATTATCATCTTACTTTAGCTCTTGCCAAATCCTTCTCACCGCCAACCTGGGCCTCAATCAAGTGATCGCAGTGGATTGTAGAGGGCACAGCAACACGTGGGAGACCGGAAGAAATGAATTGCAACATGGCCATCTGAGCAGTAGCATCTTGCATAGCTACTCTGTCAGGGCGCAGGCGAAGGTAGCTTGTGCCACGTTGCAGTTCCTGTAGGAATATGCACAGACTTATAAAACTTATTCTAGTTTTATAATGGTTGTATGACGGTCTCATCAGATGCTTTTTCACGTCCCACTTAAAGGACCCGTGACTGTAGGAAAAAGGAAACCCGTGAGCTGATAAAGGATTCCTAGATTTAATGGTGCGCCAAAGGAAAGAATTATTGAACCGTTTGGTTCTAGGTGGAATATTCTACATCGTATGCGGATGACATCTAAACACTGCACTTGTTGTACTGTGTAGGAAAGGAGAGGATGGGTAGACCAAAGGCCTAAGCTTGAAGTTAAGCAATTTTGTCAGACTCTAGAGCTCTCAAAAGATTTGGCGGTGTCAAGACTAATTGCCAGTGACTCTCCATGCTTGTCTATAGCCTCATCTCTTACCCCCAAGAAGGGTAAAATACGTCAGAGAATCCGTTGATCATTTCGGCCTGAAACCATATTGCCGGTCATTAATTGAGGAGAGATCCTCTAAGTGGCGCATGAGCTGTGTGTTAATGAGGTGCTCAAATATCTTGCGCAGGACTGTGGTGAAACACAAGGTAAAGATATGTTAAAATTATGGTAATTGAAAATAGCCTTATTGCTAATTAGGATTATCTACCTGATAGATACGTCATTCGTAGCTAATGCCATATAATATTGGATTATGTAATGTAGAGATATTGAAATGGATATTGAAATGGTGATAATAAATTTGCCGGTTCTGTTAGTCAGCCCGGGCGTGAGGGATATGCCGTTCGATTTTGGTCGGTTCGAGTCCGACATAACCACTCTCGGCGACTCCGGCGGGCGGTACCTACCCCTTGGGATTTCCACACGGGGAAAAGAAGTATCTCTAAGTGAAAAATAATATATACTTAGATCATATCTTGAACTGTTAGCCACCAAAGTCAATAGAAATTTAAGTATTATGTAAAATCTGACCTGCTCTTTCGGGTTATCCAAATGTGAGTACAGCACTTTTTCAGACAAGGTCATTTCACGACCTAACCTACCCTTCACAATTTTTAAATTTTGGGTTAACTTCTCGTACGGAAGTGGGGCCTTGTCGAATTTCGACATGGGGACCTAAAACACAGAAATACAATTCTTATACTACACACAGTGCAAGCAAAGCTTTCAGATACACTGATTACATTACAACTCCTTATAAAAGCACAGTTTGGCAGTTCCTGCATACCTGAGCCGCCGTGGAGTGTGGGGACACGCTGAAACATCTTTGATGGATCTCCAAAAGCACTACCTGTGTCCTGCTACTCTGAAAACGAAGCCTCATGTGAATAATGTCTATCACTCTATTTAGTTAAGTCTTTAACTAAAGGTAAACAATCTTAATATGACTTTTACACAGATAAAAGCCGTACCTAGCCTAGTTATGTCGGATTTAATTGCTCAGTCAACAAGCTTATCGTAGTCTACTGCTGGACATACACCTCTCCCAATGTGCACTATTTCTTTATTGATAGACATATTGAAGGCTTCGTGTGAATGAAGTCATAAAATACAAGGAAAATATTAACTATTATGAGTTTGGTTGAATTTGGATATGATCACTTTTCAACCCCCGACGTAAAAGCGACGAGGTGTTATTATGTTTCCCGTGTGTGTGCGTGCGTGCGTGTGTTTGCGTGCGTGCGTGTATATGCGCGCGTGAGTGCGTGCGTGCGTGCGTGTGGGCGTGCGTGCGTGCGTGAGTGCGTGCTTGTGTGTGTATGTATGAGTGTGTCTGCTGTGGCATTGTAGAAGCCGAACGGATGTACCGATTTCAATTTAGTTTTTTTGAGCTAAGGGCTTGACTAGCCGATACATTATGACAAATTTCAAATCCAAGATGGCCGTCACCAACAAATTGCGAATGGCCTTTTAAATTTACTAATCCGTCAAAATGGGTATCAAATGAAAGGACTTGATAAGGAAATCCATTTGAAAAGTATAAATTAAAAATTTAAGAACCCCAATACAAAAATACTACCAGGAAGTAAAAAATAAATAATACATGCGTGGTCGTGTCGGGGGACCTTGAATCGTGTCAAAACATGTTGGAGTGCTTCACCAATTACAGGTCCCCCGACACGACAACGCATGTATTACTTATTTATTTTTTACTTTTTGGAGGTATTTTTGTGTCTGGGTTCTTAAATTTTATCATGTGCATTTCAAATACAAGATCACTAGCCACACGGGAACGGAACACGGGAACGGCAGAACATTTTGTCAGTCTAGTAGTGCCCAAGTTTAAAGTCTGCCCAGTTTCCTCAGTGGATGTGTGGCCATGAAACAACCTTTCCACTTATAAAAATATTTGGAATAATCGAAGACACAATCTTACCAGTGCACATTTGGAACATTACCTACTTGATAATTTGCTTGCAGTTACAAAAATAATACAAATCAATAGGTAATCTATTACAGTGTTATTGTATGCTGAATTTGAAATAAATAGTTAAATATTTTTAATCTTCGTACAATTTTTTATTACCTAACAGTAAAGTTTCGTGCATAGTCCAAACATATAAAAAGGCCGGAAAGCGGACTCCTAGGTGGAGGCTTCGGATGCGACCGGGACTAGCGTAACGATGATGATGATGATGATGACAGATAATTGACCCGATAGAGTTTATTTACCTTGCAATGCAATGCAAAATTTACTCGTTGGCGACGATATACAGTAAACAATCTTAATTTTACTTGGGAGATTTTAGTATAAACATAAGCCCTCGAACGTGGTATATAATATGAACTTACCTGACCATGTAAAACTCTCATACAGTGTGCCATGTTTGCAGGACTCCTCACAAAATCGATTATAGTAATTTAATGATAACAATAAATTTAGATTACGGAAACATGGATTTAGAATTTCAAGGAAGTCCTAATATATTAATCCAACTTGTGGTAAAGAAATTACACTTACCACAACAAAACAACAAAATAACCACTGACAATATACAAATATTTTGATTTGAACTGTCAGATATCAGTATGACACTTTTGGCATTTGAAAGATTCTTTATTCAAGTAGGAATCAAGAATTTTCGTTCTTTAACATTACTTTGCATAATAGCTATATAGTAAATAATAATAACTTTTTACTTTTACACGCACACATACATATTTGAGTTCACGTCGCCTAATGGTAAGCTGAAGTCAAAGTCTCAGGAAAGAGGGTCACCATTCCAAACACGTACAGTATACTTATACAAATATATTTCACTTAACAAGAATTTCTTTTTGGAATACCTAATTGATATAACAAAAGCACACGGACACACGGACACACGGATACACGGACCACATGATAGAAAGCGGTCATTGTGGCCTGTCGTCACTGGGCGTTACACACGTGCTGCCTACCCTGTAGAAACCTTCTAATTTTTCTAGTTCTTGAAGAACCTTCTCCTAGTTCTTGAAGAACCCCGTATTGTAGTCGCTTGGGAAAACCATGGCAGGGAGTTCATTCCACCGCTTGAGCGTCCACGGAACGAAGCTCCTTTCATACCGCACAGTGCGCACCATTTCCGGTCGTAAGGTCCCTGCCTATAGCGAGTGGTGCGATATAGGCATCATGTCGAACAATTCTTCTGAACACAAATCATCGTACAGACGGTAAAACACAAACAGTGAGGCAAAGTCCCACCTGAGGTTGAAAGGTTCCACACCGACTGAAAGTATATAAAGTATTGTCGACGAATCTCAGCGCCCGTCTATGTACCAAGTCGAAGGGATCTAGCTGGTATGCAGGCGCACCCGTCAAAAAAGGTAACAGCAATAGGTACTGCATGTTAGTGTTTTTACCCGACTACTGCCGGTTTTTTCAACGTTTTATCTCATCCAATTACCTAATAATACCTACATATTCTATCTATAACATAAATAAGCGCTACCTATATCAGCATAGTTGTTATCACTACATACTTATTATAAAATAAAGTCGCTTTCTCTGTCCCTATATCCCTATGTATGCTTAAATCTTGAAAACTACGCAACGGATTTTGATGCAGTTTTTTTAATAGATAGAGTGATTGAAGAGGAAGGATTATAATATGTATGCTACAACTAACTGGTGCGGAGCAGAAGTGAAAAATGTTGCAAAAACGAGGTGACGAAGACAAAGTTGCGCGGGTCAGCTAGTAAGTTATACTCGTAAGCATAGTTTATCTAGCTTATAGCATAAGTTCTATTACTATAGTAAACGTTTACGTAACTATTTTTATCCCCATCTAAGGCGTAGAGCGTCAAGATCATAAAGTTATTCGGACCAGACAGTCATAAAATAAATGTTTGAGACACCTACTAATATTTTGCTTGTACTTATGACACTCTTTTATAAAAACATAGGAACGCGCAGACCAATGCAAATAATACATAATACCTACTCATGGAGAGATATTAAATGATATTTCCACTGTGCGGGTTACGAACCCGCACCCGCACCCGCTACGTAGCAATCGAATTGACTATCTCGAATGCACAGACTAGTCGTTGCTGGATTCTAGGGGGTACTGTTCATCTCCTAATATTAGGTAGACTTGTTTGGCACGCCACATAATATTATTCTTCTTCTTCCTAAGATGACTTCTTCGGCAAGCGCTTTCGCCTCAATTTCGCAATGGCGAGACGCCAATGTCAAGGTTTTCAAGAAAATCTTCCAGAGCCACGTTAGCCACGCCAGTAAATGCTTCCGTGTATCCACCCCCCACGAGATCAGGTAGTCGATCAGGACGTGTGGTTGGATTTTAGGGGGCCCACATAATATTGATGCTGGCGTAATTTCATTGACCATTTTATTTCTATTCACCCTTGGATCCCTATTCACCCCGTTATACCGGTACCTATTTTATTTACTAAGAATAGGCTACATCTTATGGTGGCACAGCACTATTTGTCGGTAGTGTAATAGGTATTAAAAATACCTTTTACACCACCAGTGCTACTGCAGCTCTATGGTAGTGTAATGGGTATTAAAAAATACCCTTGACACCACCGGTGGTGCAAGACGGTGGTGTCAAGGGTCCAAAAGGTTCTCAGTCAACGACCGGCGTCTTACGCTGGCTGTGCCTTTTGGTTATTTGTCACTGTCTGTCATGGTCAAAGTGACAACTGTACTGAAATATCGTGAATCGAATGTAGAACATTATACTTATATATGACTGAATATTGTAATGATTTGATACTTACATTAATATGAAAGGAAAGGATCCCTAGCAAATCCAATAATCCGAAGAGGCAATTGGTACCCAATACAATTTGTAAATTTGCAAGTACCTACGCAATAGCTATTAGGTATCTACTCACTATGGTACAGAGTCTTCTGAATACGTATTGTCTGGTTTCAAAACATTGCTGCTTCTGCCTATCTCTGAAAGTTGGAACAATTCTCACAGCACTTGGAGGACTCCTGCCTAGTTTATTACTATTATATTTTTACGGAATTGGCCAATCATTTCTAGAACAATATGGAGTTGGCCCAGTTGTAGCAGATGTAGTACTACACGTGTATGCCATTCTTGGTATTTTATTGTTTGCCTCACACATAATGCTTTTCGTCGCCACTATGACTTATAACGAAAAATTAATTTTGTTATACTTGTGGTTTGCTGTTGTATATTTCGTGGTAGATTCTTTGGCTATTGTGATACTAGGGTTTTCAGCGTTTTTAAATAATTCTATCACTTTTGGTACGGTTCTGTTTGTACTCGATACGATTTACTGGACTCTGTTGTATTACTATGTATTCCCGATAGTAAATGGTTTTCGAACGAATATACACACAATAGTTATATATCTTGCGTAAATTACAATATGAATACCCCTTAGTATTGTGGTACACTGGAATAGGTAGAGTCCATAATGTGCTCACCTACAAGTTTAGTGCATGTCACATTTAGCGCAATTTTATTAAAAACACCGTTATATATTTTGTTGGTTTCTCTTATCTTTAGTTTTAGAACCACAAGCCTCAACCGACGACGCGCGATGAGGGCTGTGTATAACGTGTGTTTTTTCGCAGTCAGCATTCATTAAGTAAGTACTCCGCACGCATCATCGGTTGAATTGTCGCTTCTTCCTATATAATGAAAATGAGTCGCTGAAATGTGCGTAAAAATATTATAAGTACGCGCATAACATCCGAACGAATGCTCACAAATCTCTCATAGATTCTTGGAACGAGATTTGACTCCAAACACTATAAATCTACTCTCATAGTCCAACTAGTTTTTAGTGACAGGACGGGACTCTTTTATTATTTCACTTATTAGGTCTTTTATTTTAAAATCAACATAATTCAAGGTTCAGTATTTATCCTTTTATTAATTAATTACATCGAAGTATACATTAGTATACGCGACAAAATGGAATGTATATCATCTGAAGATGAAGACGGGAAGAGTAGATGTTCAAGTGTTTCTCGATTAGCAGCACAGCAGACACTGGGCAGAAGCATCATGAGTCTGCCGAAGCGCGAGGAGTCTTTTGTACTGCAATGTTTTTGCAATAGCAGGAGAAACTGCTCTTGTAACATATCAATGTGCGGCGATGTCTCACCATCCGTGGAATCTGTACCAAAAAATAAGTACAAAAATAAAAAGGGGACCGAAGATACCTGGGAAAATGCAACAGCGAGCCTTCTGCGAAGCACATTTAACTAAGCAATTCAGTTTGTGTAGCGCTTTAGAGGGAGAGTGATGGAACTGTATCCATATCCATATAGATATACACTCCATCTATAACTTCATCCATATTCATACTAATTTTATAAATGCGAAAGAAACTGTGTCTATCTGTCTGTCTGTATGTTACGCCATCGTGCATGCATTTGAGGGGAAAGGGAGGGATAGGGTGTGAGGACAAAGAAAGAAGAGGGGTAGAAGAGGAGAGGAGATAGAGAAAAGGGGAGACGAGGGAAAGAGTAAAAGGGAAACAGGGGAAAGGGGTAAATGGAGAAATGGGATTATGAGGAGAGGAGGATGAAGTTGAGGAGTAGGAGGGGGAAGTACCACTCAACTTCCCACTCCTACTTCTAAACTTCATCCTCCTCGAAAGAAGAAGGAGGAGGAGGAAGGAAGGGGTAAAGGGAGTATAATAGAGAGGGTGAGGACAAAGGAAAGTGGAATGGGCAGGCAGTGAGGAGCGTCATCCCTCTCCCTCTGAACCGCAAGCTCATTGCACGATCGCTTATGCGTATCGTGGTAGACTCAAGGTCACAAGAAATGGGCATAATATAATTATAAAATACTTAAAATACGCCAATTAAAAAGATTTTTTATCAGTGTGTACACAGTAATAGTACATTAGGACACCAACATGACTGCAAACTTACCATTACGAAATAAAAGTGTAGATCGTAACCAATCCAATTCAGATTTATCAAGCTTGCATTGTGCCAGTCTCTTTAAGAGCCAAGATAGTTTTTGTAATTCCTCCCTATCGTGTAATCGCTTCGAAGATATGATTGGGAGCCTTTGATCTGTAACATAACATAAAAAATAACTTACAAAATGTAATATTTACTTTCGACCAACCCTCTATTTCTTTCGTGTGGAAATCCCCACGAATGCCCCACCGGCCACCGGGTATGAGTTGTGCTTTTTTCTAAGTCGAACCCACTAATTCCACAACGTCTTATCTCTTAATTATCCCAGGGCATTACCCAATATAAGGGATTTTTATCGCTCTCCGGCTAAGGTTATAACATGGACCGTCAACAGTTTTGATATCGCCCCTTGCCTGTTCTTCACTGTGCTCTCTGCTAGTCAAGGAGACAAGTGCAAAGCCTCCGAACATTCTACAGGGTAAATTCCGACTTGGCTGGAAGTGGTCTCCCTTTAAGGGCTGTCATCTCTATCGCCCGTGCCCGTGGAGGCGCACATTGGACCTACAGTATAGGCACGTCGTTGTCGTTGGGAAGGAGATTTAAATTCCAACTTTCCAACCGAGACCTATGCGTCGGTTTTGTTGAGCGACTAACTGTGTCCTTACAGAGTAGTAAGTAGTCAAAAGATATAGTTTGTATTTTTATACAGATTGATATAACTAGTATTTTAAAAATTATCAAGCTTTCATTGCGTTGCGCAACAAATAGACTCTACATAACCGCAGCAAATTCGATTTTATATGTATTTGTTTTACCCGCACTTACCTTCATCGAAATGAAAAGAATATTCTGCTGCCGTCAAAATAAACAGTTCCTTCCAATTATTGTGCAATAAAGAAATTTGTTCTGTGGGACTCATGTGCACAAATGAACCAACACCATGCAACCACTTTATAGATGCCACTAATACTTTTGCTGCTGGGTCGCAGAGACCTTCGTCCACTTTCCAATTATTGTAACAATATTTTTTGATTTTCGTTGCAATTTGTGTAATGTCATCATAACTATGACTAGGCGTTTCTATAACTTGAGCACTGTTTTGCTTTTGCTTATAACAATCCATGTACGTAGAAACGTCTTGATCTGCAGGTCGATAATGCCTTTCCGATAGTTTTAACTTAAGAGGCTCGAGGTAAGTGGGAGATTTCGATCCGCCGCTTCTTAAATCTGCGAACCAAAAACCAATGCCTCTATTTTTTAGGAATTAAAAATAGACCCAGATTCTATTTCTAATCTTTAAAAAAAAAACCTAGTATTCGCTGTGCTGTGTCAAATATAATATTATAAATGAATGAATTGTCGCCAGAAGGTACGCTAAGCATACGCACAGTGCGGCTTATTCTAATTTAATCTAATTTGTAGTTTCATGTACACTCATGAATTGAAGTGAACCTGTATGCTTACCTTCTATATTAGTGTCGTGAACATTACTGTCAGCCTTGCAAGCTTCTTCGGAACTGGAGACCTCATCTTCTTTCAATTTATCTGATACTTGTGACTCTGACTTTTCTATTTGCAAAAGAATAAAATAAATGTTTAGTTTCACAATTAACACACAAAAGTACAGCGGCAAAAATGTACTTACTCTCTGTATCTGATGGTGCTGGAGTTGTCGAAATAAATGGAGGGTATAAAATGTTTGTTGGAAGATATCCGGCGTGAGGTACAGGGTAATGTAAGGAAGCTGAAAACAGCGGAATCTTGAAAGGATTGAGTGGACCGAGCGAGCCAATGTGAGTGCCGAGCATAGGGTTCAGTTGCGAAACGTCGCTAGATATCGTTTCCGACAGCCGGGAAGAGGGAAAATCTTGAAACGACGATCTATCAATAAACGAGTTGTGTGCACTCGATTCGGGAAGAGCGGATACCAAGCCATTGTAACTATGAAGAGGTGGGAAGGCGGACAAGGCTAAGGGGGTTGGACTGGGCATAAAAGACTGTTGTCGTGTGAAGTTGTACCCGAGTTTCTGTAGGGCTAAATGGTGTTGGACAGTGACAGACGGTCGCGGTGCGCGTTCGTGTTGAACTGCTGAAAAAGTTACATCATATTTTTAATAAGTGAGAAGCT
This sequence comes from Pelosia muscerda, assembly GCA_963691645.1. Lineage (NCBI taxonomy): Eukaryota > Metazoa > Arthropoda > Insecta > Lepidoptera > Erebidae > Pelosia > Pelosia muscerda. The sequence continues at coordinate 10,961,781 of OY829098.1, read as the reverse complement.
GACTATAATAAAAAGCATTGATACCTAAGTTGCTTACTTTAGCTGGATACTTTGAGGCCCTATTGTCATTGTCTAATGCCCTCTTACGCCAGTACGCTGTGCCCAGTAGGTACCTACCTTTTTTTCTGCGAGCTAAGCTCTGTAGGAGGCGGTAAACTACGTGCTAACTAAAAAAGTAATTTTATTCTCTGGTAAAAATTTAGCAAGTCTAATAAACTACATTCATGAAGAGAAAAGTTATTTCTAATTCATCTTAAGAAACAAATGATGAAATAAAATAAAATCACTAGGAGCTCTTAGTCTATATGCAAAGATAAACAGCTCAGACAGACCTGATTGTAAAATAACAAGTGGTAGACAAACAAATGGCGCGTTACTGTCAGTACATTAGGGGAGGACCGCTTAATTGAGGTGTCGGCCTCGGCGATGTCGGGTGCGAAGTGGCAAACGATCAGTTGCGGGGTGCAATTAATTCATTATTATGTAAATAAATATCTGTGTGAAAGACGCCTGCCGGTGACATTTGCTCCAATATATTGTTTACTTTTTACCGTAACCGATAAAAGCGGTGCGGTACCCGGTTCCTTGAGTGCACAGTGTTGTGTTGATTCTGATTCACTGGATATGATTTTATCTATTATAAATAAGCATTAATGCATAGGAAGGCAAGGAACATTAAACCTTTATATTAATTTTAATAACTGATAGTAACAATTTTTTATGATAATTTATTCTGTGACAATTAAAGATTAAATCGCTATAAAGGATACAAAATTTTACTACCCAATTACGCCAGTAGGGATAATGTTTTACGCATGCATATGAATATTTTTTATTCCCTTCTATTGGCTTAATGCCTGAACTCATTTCGAAAAATGGTCTCAAATGAAAGACATTCTTCTGTCAAGTGTTACAGGGTACCTACATAACATTTTTTAATGTAGTTAAAAATGTGTTCTCAAAAGGAAGGAAATTAGAAATAGATTACAAATGTGTATGTCTAACTAAAAAGTATTAAATGAAATTATTTTATCTTAATCTTTTCAAAACAATTTAGTTCAGTGTTATGTGTTCTGTAGACTTTTGTTCTGTGGCGCCTACAGAGGAGAGACATAAAAATTTATATTATATATGAATATATCATATAAGTACCTATGAAGTAGGTACATATTTACGTTTTCTTATGTCGTGCTTTCGCCTTTTTTTTAATATACCTTCTTAATCATACAAATAATCACTTTTTAAGATATTTTACAAGTTCTTAACCTGATTGTGTTTTAGTGTCACATCAACGGTGACGCGATCTCTTCATTTTTATACCCTGTCCTTTTAATCGATAGGCGATATTTCGTGTTATTGACTCCGTGTGAACGTCAACCTGTTCAAGACATGAAAGGGAACGCCTCGCCTGTTGGAGCCCCCGCATTTTTTCTCGCTCACCACTTACTGACACTTGTCTACCGCAAATACTCGAGATGTTTCCTAATGGAAAAGACATGCTTTATAGGAGCCACCCTGTATAAATACTTTATTGAGACAAGTGCTCGACCCTGTTCACTATTGCTTACCTACCACTACATTTACGAATTTATTATTACGATAAAAATTGCGATGTTCAGATTTTGTAGGTACCTAAGTCACGTTACCAAAACGATACCCAGTCCTGTATCTTAAATTATAACTAGACCTGAGAACAGATGTTATTGTGAGAGCCGATTCACTACTGAGGGTTGTTCTAGAACACGGGCCAATGTCAGGGTACCTTCCTAGGCATCTACTAGGTGTAGATATAACCCTACACTACCTTGATATTTACTGTTAAACACTTTAACCACTATCACTTTAAAACAGAAGTTATATTTTACTAATATCTATAAAATTGTATACAAGTTCAACCGAAGTTCTACCTAATTATTTAAATCAAATCAAATTAAATGCATTTCATTGCGATTTATGGGTACACAGTGCTTTCATTTTATGCGTCAGATTCACCATATTTCAGCCAATTAGACATGCATTGATCTCATATTTGTTTAATATTGTAGGGAATTATCAGGATTGAAATAAAATGCAGCGAGTATGTGTTAATGCGTTGAGCTTAGAAGTGACAGTGAACTTTAATTTATAAAGAATAAGTACAGTGACGAAGTTCATATCACGTAATTAACGATATGTAGTTAATTGCTAATATAAAAGTAGCAGGAGTTCTGAACATGCCCCCGGGCGTTGAAAGTCGTGCTTTCAACCAGACTCCGAAGCCGTTGAGACAGGTAATGGGCATATCTTGTTGAAGGATCTTCGGATGACTCCACTAGTGGTTCTGATGTCAGCTACCCTGACAATCCCGTCAGATCCTGGATGTACACCAACAACTCTCCCCAATCTCCACTTTAGAGGTGGAAGGTTCTCCTCCTTAATAACTACCAAGGAATCCAGTTTCAGCCCGTCCTTACAAGAACGCCACTTAGTACGTTGCTGCAACTCTGCTACGTACTCCTTGCTCCATCTCTGCCAAAAATGCTGGCGAAGCTGTTCAATCCGTTGGTAGCGAGACAGATGAGTAGTGGGATGGTCTTCATAACTGTCCTGTGGTAATGCTGTGAGTGGTCGACCAACAAGAAAATGACCTGGTGTCAGCGGGGTGTAGTCTGCAGGATCTGATGACAGCGGTGTTAGTGGGCGCGAATTTAATATCGCCTCGATCTGGACTAAAGTGGTGTATAACTGTTCATACGTTAAACTACAATTGCCCATCACTCGCTGTAAATGGTATTTAGCAGACTTGACGCCCGCCTCCCAGAGACCACCGAAATGAGGACTATACGCGGGAATAAAATGAAAGTTAATTCCATCGCTGGCCATGTTTTCACTAAGTGAACTATTATTTAATTTTAAAAATTTTGAAAGTTCGTTATATGCACCAACGAATGAGGTACCGTTATCGGAGTAAATATTACTAGGTTTTCCCCTGCGAGCGATAAATCTGTTCAAGGCTAATAGATATGTGTGGCTAGTTAAGTCGCCCACGAGCTCCAGATGAACAGCCTTTGTGGTAAAACAAATAAAAATGGCAATGTACACCTTTACGAGTCTACATCCGCGACCCTGGCGACTAGCGCACATAATAGGGCCGGCATAATCAACGCCTGTACTCTCAAATGGATAACCCCCTGGTAGAAGACGTTGGCGTGGCAAGTTACCCATCAACGGAGCAACTACCTTACCCTTCATGCGATTGCACAGAACGCATTTACGATAGCAGGCCTTAGCTAAGTTACGACCTCCTATAGGCCAATAGGATTCTCTAATTGACGCTAATAATTGTTGAGGACCTGCGTGCATTAACCTTTTGTGCTCGAAATTAAATAATAATTTTGTTAAATGATGATTGGACTGTAGTAAAATAGGGTGCCGCTTATTATATGAAAAATCAGAATTGTCGAGACGTCCTCCGACACGTATTAAATTATTATCATCTAAATAAACATTAAATTTTAATAAGGCGCTCTTTTTTGGTAAACCTTGTTTATTTAAAAGGAGTTTATGCTCCGGAAAGGATTCCAGCTGACTGTGATAAACTAATACGTTTAAAGCTTGCCTTAATTCGTCACCTGATAATAATTTATTAGAGGGTGATTCTCCTTGACATAACTTAATGAACCTAATAACATAAGCCATTGACCGTAAAAGACGTGAATAATTAGAAAATCGCTGGAACTCGATAAAATAATCCTTATCTTTACCGAGGACAGCGTTCAATGACACATTATAGTTATCACAAAATAAAAGGCCCGTTTTGACAGTTCGCGCCCATGAAGTTCTCAGTTGTTTACCAATCAAAATGTAATGAAGGTTATTACATTTTTCATAGACAGGTACCGCCCACTCGGCTTAGTGCTGTGCATAACGATTTTTATTACGTTGTCCACAGACTATTAATAATCAATTAAGGAAAAAAATATCGAGTAAGATAAGCCCGATTTTTATTTATTTAAACTAGTGTTTAGACCGAAATTAATTACTGAACTTCACTGTGTAACTAGTGATCATTTACTGAAAATTATAAGCTTGGAGCTTAAAGCAGTAAATAATGGCAGCATAGATTTTTATAGAATGACGTGTCTCTGACCAAGAGGCATACGCGTGTGTTCGCCCGTCTTGTTGACTGTGCGCTCGTTACGTTTGGTTTTGTTGATTTTTGGACTATTTTTGACTTAGATATTCGAGTTGTCTCGGCACACTCACAACTCGACTCTTCGAATATCTACCGAATTCGAATACTGCCAATGCTCTAGTAAAGGCACACATAGATTTGACTTGTACACTGGGCACCACCGTTTCTACTATGAAGGCTTTTCCGCATATGTGCATGGTGGTCATCCACCCGGTCAAAATTTTTGACAAATTCGTGCCATCAAATTTCTACAACCAGATTCTTGTTGATCTTGATATTTCTGTTGTTTTTGTGATTGAGTGAATGTTATTATAACAAAAATATGAAATAAAAGCAAATTGACCTTTCATAATATATCATTTTATAATACCTACAATATCAAAGATTAAGCTAATTTTCTAATCAGAACTTTAAACCAATGTACTTTATATAGGTACATATTCAAATCGATCAAATCCCCATGCAAACTGGATTCGATTAATCGCGAGTATCGAGTACCGAGTCGTTTTGTTACATCACTAGTTATGCCAAGTAGGCATATGCCAAAACGGGCCTTTTATTTTGTGATTAGTATAGGTCGAATCTCGGGAAGTGAATCTAATTTCGAGAATTTGAAATGAGAAGGCCACAGAGACGAGCCTAGCTGGAGAAAATCAGGACCCGACCACCACAGATCTAAATCCTGCAGATTGCTAATGTCCACACCACGAGATATAAGGTCTGCTGGATTTTTGTCCGTTGGGACGTGCCTCCAGGTACAGTGACCTGCCTGATCTAAAATTTCAGCAACGCGATTGCGTACGAATGGCTGAAGTTTAGAAGGCAACATCTGTAACCACCCTAAAACAATGGTCGAGTCTGTCCAACAAAGGACGCGATTAAATTTCAACCTAAGCGACCTTAACACCTTCTCGCACAGACGAGCCCCCACCACCGCGCCACACAGCTCCAACCTCGGGATTGTTGTGGGTTTAATGGGTGCAACTCGACTTTTGGCCATCAGTAACCTAACTACACATTCCCCATTATCATTGATGCTGCGTATATAAGCACACGCACCATATGCGCGCTCAGACGCATCGGTGAATATATGAAGTTCTACCTCCTTATATGCATGACAAACAATAATTCGTGGAATACGAAAATCGTTTAAAAGTGGTAGAGCTTTGACAGTGGCTTGCCATTGTGAACTGACTTCAGAAGTTAACGGTTCATCCCATGATAGTTTATCCAACCACATTTTTTGTAAACTCATTTTCATAGTGATAACAAAGGGATCTAAAAGCCCTAATGGATCAAAAATCCTTGCAATCACAGACAGTAAATCACGCTTGGTGTTACCAGGGCAAGATTTTAATGTGGTGTCCAGAGAATAAACCAGTTCATCAGAAGTGGCATGCCAACCGAGACCTAGCAACTTGGTAGGCTCGCTTGAACCTATGTTTAAGTCAAGCGAAGATTGAGCTACATCTGACAATAGTTGAGGTTCGTTTGATTTCCACTTGCGAAGAGGCATGTGAGCTGACGCAAGTACCTTGGTGACTTCCTCACGAATGAACCTCACCTCATCCAAGTCGTCCCCACCAGAGAGTAGGTCATCAGCGTAAAAATCATGTTTTATGACGTCTGCGATCCTATCATTTTTACAGTCGAGGCCTAATTGATGTAAACACCGAAAAGCTAAGAACGGTGCACTAGCCGTTCCATACGTGACAGTGTTTAGCATAAAATGCCGCAGATTGTCAGACGACACGTTGCGCCAGATAATCTGTTGCAGATGCCTGTCAGACGGATGGACGACTATCTGTCGGTACATCTTCTCGACATCCGCAGATATGACATATTTATACTGTCTAAACCGAAGAAGAATCGACAGCAAATCGTCTTGAATGGTGGGACCTACCATCTGTAAATCATTAGACGAAACACCAGATGAAGTGGGAGAACTCGCGTTAAAAACAACTCGGAGTTTGGTAGTACTACTGCCTTCACGCAATACCCCGTGATGAGGTATAAAATAACCAAATGGACTTGAGTTATTTACAGTGAATTCAGTCATATGCCCTAACCACTCATATTCACACATGAAATCCTTATACATCTTACCGAAATCCGGTTTAGCCTTTAACCGACGTTCTAATGAGTGTAAACAATGAGTTGCCCTATTAATCGAGTCACCTAGAAGAGATGGACTTTGCTTAAGCGGGATACGAACACAGAAGCGGCCATCCTGCAATCGTGTCGTATTGTTTACATAATGCTCCTCACACAGCCTCTCTTCTGGCGAATAAGGTGCAGACTTGCTATCAACCTCTTCTAGCTGCCAGAAACGAGCTAAATCAGACCTAAGTTGATCGATATTATCGTTATTATATGAATCAATCTTAGTAAAATTACACCTAATATGACTAGAAATTAATGTAGCATAATTATAGCTGATAGGACCTGAGACTATCCAGCCTAACCTGGTTTCACAAAGTATGGGCTTACCTTTACCCAGCTTAATACTTTGTGATTCTAAAATGTCCCAGAAAACGTCAGCACCGATCAAGACATCAATGTCAGCGGGTTTGTAGAATGTCGGGTCAGCTAAACATATATTAGACGGAATATTTAAAGCAGATATATTTATTTCATGACATGGCACATTATTTGTTATTGACGGTAAAATAAAACAATGCATGTCGGTCGTAAAAGAATTGTTTAATGATGTTATACGAACTCGACATGTTTTACCTACGTGGGAAATCACGTTATTTATGCCTAATATCGACCTATCTACTTGTCTAGCCTCCAAACATAACCGTTTACATAAGCGCTCGGTCACAAAGGACGAGGTGCTCCCGCTATCGAGTACTGCACGAACAACATGCTCACTCCCAGAAATATCTCGCATTTTAATTAACGCAGTCGACAATAACACATCGCTGTTAACGCTGCCACAAGGAAATGTGACGTTAGCCGACAACGCGACATTGTTCGGCTCACCAGTGGCGGACGTCGAAGGCGATCGTGCCGACTGGTTATCACCCGAGTTATTGTTTGTACTATTAACACTAGTATTCGTAATATTGTTTAAATCTGCTACATGAATAAGCGTATTATGTCTGCGCTTACACTGTTTGCAACCCGGCCGTTTACAATGGTTTGCGAAGTGTCCCGAACGAAAACAGTTAAAACACACTTTATAACTTGGTAGCAATTTCATACGGGCTTCATTAGACAAGGCGAGAAACTGTGCACAGCTGCTTAAATTATGGTTACCCTTGCATTTAGGACAAATCGTTGCACTCGCTTCAGTTTCGGATTGATTCTTAGACTGAACCGCAACCATAGACTTTAGCTTAGGTCCTGATTTATTACTAATGTGAGACTGATTATGACGAGATAACTCTAATGTCTCAACTAAATCAGCGCGGTTGCGCATGAATTGCAGGAATGTGTCGAACGTAATATTACTATCCTTGTCTACGCGACCCTTGCACTCCTCCCACTCACGGAACGTTTTGCTATCTAATTTGCGCGTAACAATATAAACTAAAAGAGTGTCCCAGTGCTTCACGGGCTCGCCTAACGATTCTAACGCGCGCAGGTTTTTATTCATCTGGTCAATTAAACCCTTTAGCGTCTCAGAAGACTCCTTAGTGATTGATTCAATGTTAAAAATAGCTGATACATGATTGTGAATTAATAACTTTTTATTGTCGAAGCGTTCGCACAATAAGTTCCACGCCACAGGGTAATTAGTGGCCGAAAATTCAATTGCCTGTATTACTACAGCGGCGGATCCTTCAAGAGACGTTCGTAGGTAATGGAATTTGTTGATCACGTCAATGTCATCATTAGTATGAATGAGACTCGTATAGGTGTCGCGAAACTCAAGCCAACCATTATATGACCCGTTAAACTTCGGTAGCTGGATTGTGGGCAGTTTAACCGGCCTAAAGGTACTAGTACGAGTACTTTTGGTACCATGAACAGATTCATCCTCTTTATTAAAGTCCCCAATCAAGTTCTGAGCCCTCGACAAAGATTTAAAATAAAGTGACTCAAAATCGGAACGTTCATTGAACTGAGCTTTAATATCCTCGACAATGCACTCAAGCTGTAACTGTACCTCATCATATTGCTGATATAACAATTCAACTTTACCTACACGCAGCTGCAGCTCCGTGATATTATGATTTGTTAGTGCTTTTCCGTCCAACGCGTCAAGGTAATTATTAAAAAGAGTTAATCGGCCCTTGAAGCTGCCTCGCTTCTTTATTAAGTCCTTTTCCTCGGTCATGCTGGGAGTTGGACGACGAAAGTCTGGAATTTACAAGTAAAGAGGTTAACAATTAATAGTTTTGTGCTTGCTTAGGCACCTACACGATATAACTATGCACCTGCTATTGTAATTAATACACAAATTCTTAAAATATAACGTTCTTTTATTTATATTACGAATACCTACAAGTTAACAACAACGCGTTATATTTTTTACACAACTCAACTGTAGAATAAAGATAATAATTATCACAAGTATTACACAATTAATAAATCAGTGAATAATTGCACTATATAGCAAATAATTCGCTTTTAATAATAATTAACACCCACAAATGTAAGTTGTACTTTAACTATATGCATACTAAACTAACGTGAATAGTTAACAGCTTTCAATTCTAATTAAATAAAATAATGTAATATTATGTTAACATCCATATTACCATACTTTAAGAAAGTATAATGTTATTTAATTAAATCTACAACTGTAAGAGAAAAAACTAATCACAATGCAATGTACGGTAGGTAGGTACGTTACGAAACGAAATTAATTACACTGATTAGAAATACTGATATAACATAGGTAATATTAATAACACTAACCTGTTAAATCCTTAATTGAGTTTTAAAATACTACCTGATCGAGTGATGGGTAAATATATTAATTAAATAAAACTTAACACCACAGCTTTGATGTACTTGTTTTACAACCCGCACCACCGACTTATATCTGGATTGCAGTTTAATTATCTTCTTGATGATTCCGCTAATTAACGACGATAATTAATTATAATGCAGATTCTTGCTGATTATTCAATCCGGCTCGTAATGGACCAATATGTAGGGAATTATCAGGATTGAAATAAAATGCAGCGAGTATGTGTTAATGCGTTGAGCTTAGAAGTGACAGTGAACTTTAATTTATAAAGAATAAGTACAGTGACGAAGTTCATATCACGTAATTAACGATATGTAGTTAATTGCTAATATAAAAGTAGCAGGAGTTCTGAACAAATATGCCAATAAAAATGGGAATTTAATAATTAATTAAGTACATACCTAATTATCAGAATTAGGAGAAGTATTAATTTAATATACGTTGTCAAAATTTTTAGATGTCCGTGTTTCGCATAAAAAAATCATTTTCATGCAAAATACATTAATTAGTCAATTACAATTACAAAAACCTTATCTAATAACAATATAATACATTCATAAAATTAATACATTAAATATTCATTATTTTGATTCATCTCATATGGTTCATCCACTACGTTCGCTGTCGGCTATGTAGGCACAGTCAGTAGGTACTAGACACATCTTCACAAGCAAAGTAGATAAGTACTAAAAGATCGGCGTTAATTTTGTTTTCGATCTAATACTGGCTGTCCGTTAATGCGAAATTATGTGAAATTTTTTTTCTTCTTGACAAAAATAATTTATGACGTGAGGGTAAACAAACAGAAAAGGGTGAACAGGTAGGATAGCCTGGTTATGAACGACCTAAATGGGTAGGTATAATATACCGTACACGTACATACCTAAGTGTCGATCAAACCGAGAACGTTGGAATATATAGGTCAAGAGACCCGTTCAATTTTGTGACATTATTATATAATTCGGTTAGAAAAATTAAATAACTGCTAATGAGTACAGAAAACCGCAGAAAACGTTATTCACTGCGATTAAGATCTGCGTTTAAATTTGAATAATTTACTTTTGCTTCGAAATGCACTATTTACGCAGTATTCTCAAGAAGGTCTTAACGCCTTAGGCTAGTTAGTATAGCCTTTAGGCTATAGGAAGAACGAAAGTAGGTATGTATGTACACCTGCTAACCTAACCTAGCAGGTAGGGCGCGGAGACGATATCTCCCGTCTTAATTGAGCAGCGCGACTGAGAATGTACCGCCGTCCTACAGAATACCGCGGCTAATAATAACCTTGCGATGTGTTTCTGGCGGTGTGCAGGGTAGCCAGAGATTACTGGAAAAGTTTTGTGCAATCAGTGGGAAGAGCAATTTGCACACCTCTTCCAGAAGAGCATTAGATAGTTTCTATATTATGGTCGGTAGCATGTGTGACGCTACTGGTTTTGCAAACGTCTACAGGTCACGGTAATCACTTTCCATCAGGGTGACCGTGTGCTTGTCTGACACCTAAACGGTTAAAAATTACAACAAGTTACAACTTACCATCTTTTTTCATATTGACGCGAAGACACTTGGAAAAACGACAGGCTTGACATTGGTTTCGCCTTGTAACATCGACGACGCACCTTCCATTTTCTTTACAAACGTAATCCAAATTACTGTACACAGAAAAAGAAGAGTATAGTAATGCCTAAGAAGAGTAAGATCTTAATAGGCACCTACTTACAAAAGCAAAAGCTCAGGTACATCGCTGGTAATCAAATATCTATTGGCGAACGTCGATGAAAGGTATTTTGGTCGTTTTCGACTTTGTTCCTCGTCGACAATTTGTGAATTCCGCCTTTACTAATACAATTTTTGTACCTACACAGTTCTAAACGGAACTGTATTATGTTCTATGTAAGTAATGTAGTAAATATACTTAGGTTCTAATCTATGTTAGAATTGTAAATTACCTACAGTTCTAAGCGTCGCGTCGTCGTATCACTAAGTAGCTTAGTGATTATGGTTTCGGGTAAGTATCTGATCATTGTAACTATCGACGGGCGTGCTGTTATCGTGATTAGTACTTACATGTTAGTAACCTAAGTATATTGGATAATATTACATTTCATATACCGGTACCTAAATAACAGTACCGTACCTATTGTTGTGTTGAAATGTAACCTTCAAAATAAATTACCCTACCTCGATCGAAATCTATTTATAAAAATGAATGAAGTACCGTCGAATACTCCTTTTGAAGAATCCCCGACAGCCGTCGCATGATGCCACTCCATAATGTTTTCCAGAGGCTTTGTCTCCGCACACGCGACACGAAGTCTCCGGCTTGCCACCGATAGCCTCCATGCCACTACAGAATCAATCAATATTTCAACAGAGGTCATAATAACGTTATGGCCGGCGTAATGGTAATGATCAGGCAGTGGACATCGCCGACGGAATTTGTTTGGAGTTGTTACAATACATGTCATTTCTATACGCTCGCATCGATTGTTCGGCATACTTACCTAAGTATTTATTCATAATGAATTCTATAGGTGACATGCAGTACAAACAATTTTATGGTGACAATAGTATCTAGTAATTTCAATGCAAAATACTTAGTAGATAGTAACTATGAATATCACATGAATGTAACCGTGTTAGTTATCTATACTTATAATAAAACTGTAGAGAGGTCAATTCTGTACATTGAATATATTTACAAAATAATTATTGGGGGATGATTGGTGATCGATACTAATGCAAAAAATGCAATCAGAATTTTTTTTGTCTTTCTGTCTGTCTGTCTGTCCGTATGTGCACGCATGGATCAAAAACTACTGGAGGGATTTTGATCAAACTTGGTACGATTATAGTTCATAGTTCTGAGCAACATATAGGCTACTTTTTATACAAGCTGATACCCGTGGCTTTGCCTGCGCTTCGTTTATAGGTTGTTTTTGGTCATATCTCCGGTTCTACTTAACCAATTACAACCAAATATACTGCGAATTTTGAGTCTAAGCAAGACCTTTCTAATAAAAAAAACCGCATCAAAATCCGTTCAGTAGTTTTTGCGATCAAGGCGTGCAAATATTACAGTAAAAAATTGCGTTCAACTCAAACAGCGTTATACCATTACTATAATGAAATTCCAACATTTATCAATAGATGGCGCTCCTCAAGTGACGTCATTTTACAACACTCGGTGTTAAGATTCTCCGTAAGATAGTCACTACCTGCAGTTGTAATAGGTGCCGTATGCGATCTAATGATTAATGCGAATTTATTAGTTGCACCCTCCGTGGCGTGGCGGTAGTGCATGCTAATGCTACGCACGGGGCGCGGGTTCGATCCCCAGTGCAAAAAGTGATAATCATGAATATGGCTGTTTGCACTGGTCTGTTCGTGCCTCGGAGAGCACGTTAAGCCGTCGGTCCCGGTTGCCATACAAACTAGAGATGTGATATACTTGCAAAATCCCATACCAGGGCTTCTAAGTACGAGTACATAAAAATACCAGGGTCGAAAACCAGGTTTTAAAATACTTGAAAGTATTCAAAACTATGGCGAAGTTGGCGAACGCGAGCAAGTGTCCAGCCGTGAGGGTGGCGGCCGTCCATATTTGAAAATACTTGCATAGGAATTTGAGCCCTATTCCATGTCGTTGTAATAAAAATTGTGTCATAATCGTATAACTAAAAAAATACTTTTTGATGTTCAACGTATTTTTCATTCAAAAATTAGATTGTGTTTCTTATTCGCATTGGAGTAGAGATCGTTTTCCTTCATATTCTATCCTGCTTGCGAACGTGAGGAAAGTATTCAGCCGCGGCGGCGGCGCCGGCGGCGTTAATATTTGAAAATACTTGCATAGAAATTTGAACCGTATTCCAGGGTCATCGTATTAAAAATCATGTCAAAATCGTATAAATAAAAAAATACTTTGAGGTTAAAAGTATTTTTCATTTACAAATCAGATTGTGTTTCTTATTCACATTGACTTACAGATCGTTTTCCTATGCAAGTATTTTTATGTGTACTGTTTCCAGTTCTTAGCGCATCCGACTAATAGCACATACTTTCATACTTGCAAGTATTGTTTGTTCGTACCAGGGCGCCGTACTTTGAAGCGAAACCCTGGTATTAAAACCTGGTAACGTAAATACGTCTCATCTCTAATACAAACATCTATGACAGTCGTTACGGGTAGTTGGAGCCCTCAAAAGTCCAACCAGTCTAACTTCGAACTTCGATATCGCCATTGGTTGTGGAGGTCAGATGGCAGCCGCATCACAGTTAGACTGGAAAGCCGACCCCAACTGAGTTGGGAAAAAGGTTCAGGGAATGATGATGATATTAGTTGCACCCTTACTAAACTGCAGATTATTCTGAGCATTGGTTGTTTATGTTGTTTTTAATAGTTTCTTTTATTTCATATCTTAATATAATAATTTAATTTTTTTTATTAAATGCTTTGCTTCTCTTGCTTAGCAGTTAACGCAATTAACACTACAGAATACACACATCAAAAAAAGTTTGCGATCACTTTGAAAAACTGAAATCTTTTTTGTTACTGTAGATTATATTATGATTTATTCTTCTTTTTAGATTCTTTATTTCTAAATAAAGAATTAGAACACAAAACAATGACACCGTTTAATTGTTTTTTCTTACAAAAAGGCTTTCAGTCCTAGCTTACGCTCATTCAGAAATCTGATTCAAGATGTTTTTCGCGTAAAGTTGTGATTGAAAAAATGCCAAGAGGATTATCAGAGGTTTTACGAGCTAAAATAGTAACTTTGAGGGAAGAAGGTTACACCACGAGAGTAATAGCACGCAGACTTGCTATATCCCAATCCTGTGTCGTGGCTCCGTTGCAGAGGTACCACGGAATGGAGAATTTAGCTGACCGACCCCGCAGCGGTCGCCCAACTGTTTTGACAGCTGCCCAAAAGCGCTATTGCGTGATCCCACAATCAACGCCACTAAAATAAAAGCAGAAGTCAGGGCCGCCTCTAGGCTTGAAGTTAGCACGCAGACCGTTCGCAATTGCTTGCACCAGGCTGGATTACGAGCACGGAGGTCACGGCGAGCTCCGCTCAATTCCCGGCAACGTCAACAACGAAGATTGCAGTGGGCTAGACTTCGGCAAAATGAAGAAGGTGAGTAAGAAAACATTTGGCAAAACTGACTCTTCGTTGACGAATCCCGAATCTCCACTCATCCGACGTGTCCGTGTCTGGAGAAGACCAGGCGACCGTGAAAGACAAAGAACTGCCACTGGAACAGTTCAGCAAGGCGGAAAATCGGTGTCTTTTTGGGGTGGCATTATGATTGGAGCTAGAATGCCTTTGATCCCGTATCGGGGCTTCATGACAGCAGACATGTACAAAGCAGTTGCTATTGATGATATAGTCAAACCATTCCGAGTAAACCATGGGCACCAATTTGTACTGGTCGATGATAATGCGCCCGCACATCGAGCTCAACGAGTCAATGCTGCTCTTCAAGAATACGATATCACACGATTAGACTGGCCTGCCGGCTCGCCCGACTTAAACCCAATAGAGCACGCGTGGGATGCTCTTAAACGAGCTGTATGGAACAGTGAGCCACATCCCCAGACAGTTCCAGAGCTCAGGGAAGCCGCTATTGAAGAATGGGATATGTTACCCCAGGAAATGCTGGATAACATGATCCTCAGCATGCCCAGGATGATTTCCGCATGTGTTCGAGCCGGGGGAGGCGTTACTTTATATTGAATTTACACCTTTTAATAATAAATTGTAGTTTAAGTTTAATTAAACAGTCTTTTTCTTTCTATGAAATTTCTATCACAATTGCATTATGATAAATGGCTCAATTTTTTAAATAAATAATAAAAAATAGTTTTATATTTTAATTTCAAACAAGGTACAGGCATACAACATAATTTTTTCTTGATAAAGTTAAATTTAAAGAATTCTAGGAGCTTATGCCATTGATCGCAAACTTTTTTTTATGTGTGTAGAATAGGAATACAGAGAGATCCGGAAGTATCCGTTTGCCTTGCTTTCAAATCGTGCTTTTCAGCGCGATCATTCATCGTAAATCACTAATTATAAATAATTGTATTTCCATTCCATACTAATAGTACTTTTACTTTACTTACTTATTTACTTCCAATCCAAATAAATACCTACCTAAATAACAAGCTTCTGATAAATACTACAATAACATAATTTTTTCGACTGCTTACGAAACGTACTTTTTAGCTCGACATCGCATCATTCATTCATAGATCATTAATTATTCTTTTAATCCATACTTACTCACTTTCTTCTTTATATATATATATATATATAACAGGCTTATATATATTAACATGCCACCTAAAAAAAGAACTTCTTTATCCCAAAATTCAAGAAACTCTAAAAGAATGAGATATTATGCGCGTTCTCAAGAATCGACAGAGGAAAGAGCTGAACATGAACTGCCTAACCTTGTTACTCAAAACAAAAATTTCAATTAGAATAAGTAAATGTTTGTAAATAGACCAAAAACAGCCCGCTTAATTTCTTACCGGAGTCTTCTCAGAACAGGGCCACGTTTCAAACTGTAATTGGTAATGCTAATTTGCTAAACATAAATTTTATATTTTTTTTACGTTTTCTAAGTGTCGCTTTAATGGTCAATACAAAACAGGTAAATGATTTTGACTTTTATTTAATTACTGCTAAAATTGTACACAAATCTATGTAGGAATAATATATTTTACAGTAATGTTTGCTATAAAAATAAGCTGTAGATCGTTTTCGACCTGAAGCGATGACACGCGCGATCCGACTTCCACGCGGGCGGAGCCGCGGGCAACAGCTAGTTTCATAATAATTGAATATCGAACGTGCCTCACTACCGTAAGCCAAAATTGACAACATGCTAAGTAAAATGTTACGTTTAATAATTGTACTTTACACTTTATTATTCCTAAATCTGACACAAACTAAATCATATATGTAGTTGCCTACGCCACAAATGAAATTATCACCAACTACCTACTTGCCCTTTTTTCCCGTGCGAGGGTGGTATGTCGGTCTCGAACCGACCAAAACCGCACGGCCGTCTCGCGCATATCCTTCCCACTCCAGGACCCAGGGCCATCACGTCCTCCTCAGATATGGAACTACGGTGTTTCCGTAGGGCTCCCCCTGTCACCCCCAGATTGGCACTCATGGAGGACGAATATCAATCTGCGATCTCCAACGCTAGAATCGCCTCCGCTTGTTGAGGGAGTCTCCTCCCAACCCACTCTGCCGCCTAATTCTCGAGCTGTACTTGCTTGCTGAAGGAGACGGCGGCGGCAACCCAAGCGTTCAATATGAATGTCCTAGGTACAAGTTATTAGCTATGCCGTGTTCTGTGGCACGAGTTATTTTTGTTATATTTTCAAAATTAATAGATAGTATATGTTAATGCCGTTAAAAATGGTATTGTAACCATTTTTAACATGAATTACGTTTCATTACAATAAGTTAATCAAATTGTCGGCAAATTTGTGTATGCACCCTTGTAAGGATATTGTTGAGTTTGAAAGAATATTGCCCCGTCATCGGCGGCAGGCATTAATAATCGATAGATTATTCAAATAGGCGGGCCCCGGTGCGACATCACACGATAAAGCATAAAAGATAACTTTTGAGATGTCAGGGTGGATAAATGGGATTTTGATATAAGTTTTATCAGATTAGCATATCATCAGACCGCAGTATGTGGAGAGGAACGTTAAATTTAAGTATTAGTCACAAAATTTATTTTGTTTTTTTATGAATTAAGACAGTGTAAGATTAGGTTCGCTAACATTGATGATTAGATTAGGTAAATGTAGTACGAGTTTAATAATAATGATGTGTAGCGGCGGAGAAAGAATTAATTAAAACCCATTTCATCTGGAGTTCGTTAGTCGCCTCTTACGAGTGTCGTAACGGAAAAAATACGCAGAATACGCAAAACTCGAAATAAAGCCCTGTACCAAAGCCTCAGGCCAGCTGGAAGCAGTAGGCGGTAGACTACGATCGATTAGTTGATTGAAAATGCGACAAACAATTTATATAATTTTGTTTTCCCAACTAACTTGTGATTTGCTTTGCAGTCAACTACGAAGCTACTAAAATTCGATATTTTCCCTGAACCGATTGCATCTGACTTCCACCACCTACTGGTAATATTGAAGTTTTGTCTTTAAACCAGTTGTTAAACAACTGTCACTCTAGCCGCCTGTCTCCTTAGCACGCACAACGGGTATTCTATAGCTCTGGTCAAGCCGGCGCAAGAGGTATGCCAGATTCTACCTCATTCTCCGCAACTGATGGCCCGAGACGGCGCGCGGTGCGGTGTTAGTAATCGGTTCGAGTCCTGCATACCTACCCACCGCCGCTGGCTTCACAGACCAAGGGAACAGAGTTACAGATCTGTTACTATTTCGAGCCCCAGAGGGATATTACGGTTGCGTTGCGATTCTTATTTTTTGTGCGCAAGATTACACGGATCGGGATATCCCGCCCGCCGGCCATGCGGGGCGCAGAGCTCTGTCTTACAATATATTTATTCTTATGGAGTACATAATAGATTGTTACCATTTCAAAAGACATTATGAACCACGCCACCTACCACCATAAACCACCTCCCTTTTGGGTCAGCGATTGAACGACCTATAGGCAGAACGCCGACATATTTCCGTAATTACGGGGTGACGCACACCGACCTGTCACAATTATACCGTATGTGCGGGTTGCGGTTGCGGGTAAAATGACAGGGGTTACAACTCGATAATTGCATACGAATTGTAAATGCTATCTACCTAAAGACATGTTATGGTTGGATTTCCCCTTACAAATTATTCTTATTCAATCGGTTAACTTTTGGCTTTCGAATGTAACAAAGGTTAGATGCCAATCCGTGCTAATTATTTTGGTAATTTAAATTGAATTCTACTAATAAAAATACGTTTAACTAAACAAGGTTCTTGCGTTTTACTCAAATCAAATTCATTGAGCAAAATGTGGTAACGCATTTTAGTGTTAGATGCACAAAAGTCATAAAATTCAGTTAGATACACCATTTAAAACTCGAAAACGGCTGTACCGATATTGGTATTTTTCATATTGTTGGATTTATTTTTGCCTGGAATTTGGAATGAACAGACAAAGCTAGATAAGGGACAAGTAGAGCATGTCTACCTCTTACCTTATCATTAATATTGTACCTACCTATTTGTACGTATAAATTTTTAATATATTGGCATACATAGTTACATAAAAGTATTTATATCTCGCTGCAAGACAGTGCAAATCAAATCAAAAAGTACCCTTTTGAAATTTAATTTTAAAACAAATCGATGGAAATAGCGTACCATACGTTTATTCAATTATTGAGGTTCACTTACGCAGGGGTGGACAGTCAATCGACAATTGTGAAGTAGTAGGTACAAACAAAAACATATTGTACGTATTATTAAACGATGTAATTATCGGCGCCCCTTGTCAACGATATGCGTGCCACGGCGGCGGCGATGGCCGGTGGCTTTGTTGACTTTATTTTTAAATGCAGATTATTCAGATTTTTTCTTATACCACTTAGGTGGCACACAAGCACACGGCCCACCTGATGGAAGGGGTCACCGTGGCCCATGGACGTTTGCAACACCAGAGGCGTCACACACGTTCTGCCCACCCTGTAGAAATTGTAGGTGTACTAGCCCTACCAATACCTTTGAAGCCCAAGCCAACCTCCCCTACTAGTTGGTGCTACTTTTGAACACTACTCGAGTTTGGAAGGTCAAACGATAGTGGTTCCTTGGGAAGCCGATATACCTGGCACCAGGCTCCATTAAATATTTTATTTTATAGGAAAGAAAGGTCAAACTTAAAAATTGCCGTAGCTTAAACGCAAAATGACCTAAAATAGAATTATCATCGAAGTGGAAGAGAGAAAGGCGGAAAGCGGACCCCCGACTCCGAATGAATGCTTCGGAGATGACGGGGACTAACGCATGGACGATAATGTTAAAGATTTCTAAAATAGAATCATCAAGATTACGTTTAAACGGGATATATGCCACTTACAAAACTAAAACAGCGTACTATCATCGTTCCATGAGTTACATCATTATCACTACATAGTATAAAACAAAGTCGCGTTCTCTGTCCCTATATCCCTATGTCCTTATGTCCCTTTGTATGCTGAAATCTATAAAACAACGCAACGGATTGTGATGCGGTTTTTTTTAATAGTTAGAGTGATTGAAGGGGAAGGTTTATATGTATATAATCATGCTACAACTGACTGGTGAGGCAGCAGAAGTAAAAATTATTTAAAAATGGGGTGACACAGACGAATTTGCGCGGGTCAGCTAGTAATTTATATATTTCACCATAGACTTATTTTGAGGTTTCCGTGCGAAAAAAAAGGTATACAATGCACCAAATTAAACTAATCATAGAGCACTTGCCCCCAATTTGGAGTTTGGAGTCCGAGTCGATACACCTATGCTAGCCGACAGTCATAGCAAACATACGAATTATTTTATTCTTCAGTGACTAGACAAGGATACTGCGTACCGCACCCAAATCAGATAAACTAGATACTTCACTACACATTCTAAGTATTGTTAGGTAAGCAATCTGAAATGTCACGCCAGTTATTTCTAAAGACCACTAACTAGTTTAATTACCAAAGAAACTTCATAGTCCGGTCATTTTAGACAATTGAATTGATTGCAATTGATTGCATAGATACGTACAGATATTTAACATTTGTAAAAAATACACGAAACAAAAAGCAAGTACAGCTATCTTGTCTTCCTCCAACATCGGCATCTGCTACTCAACATTTGTTTCGAGTATACTATCAAGTTCAGACATGGCAAGGCAATGAACTGAACCCTGAAGACTAGGGTTGGAAATTGATAAATGTTCTCCAGCGTGTACCAATTGCCAAGGTGTCTCTTGCTCAAATCATCATTCCCTGAACCTTTTTCCCAACTCAGTTGGGGTCGGCTTTCCAGTCTAACTGTGATGCGGCTGAACTTCGATATTTTCCGTGAAGCGACTGCCATCTGACCTCCACAACCAATGGTCTAATGACCAATGGCGATATCGAAGTTCCAAGTTAGGCTGGTTGGATTTTTGAGGGCTCCAACTACCCGTAACGACTGCCATAGATGTTAGTATGGCAACCGGGACCGACGGCTTAACGTGCTCTCCGAGGCACTTATAAACCTGCGATAAATACACACATAACTTCGAAAAGCATCGAAAAGTCATTGGTGTGTGCCATGGTAAACCTGGGATCGAACTCGAGACCTCGTCTTAGCAGTCCATTACCCATACCACTAGGCTACCGCGGCTTGACTCTCTTGCTCAAATATTCAATTAAATACAAGAGAGGAAGATTTATTTTTAAAAAAGTTAGAACGACAGTTAAACTCAGTAACCCATATCAATAATCTTCATACTCTTAAATAATTAATTATTGTTCCTGAAAATAACGTCATAAAGGTTCGTGGAATAGGCCTACCGAGGATACCACGTTAAAAAAAATGCACCGAGTACACTACCTCACAGGTGGTGTGAAAATGTGTGCAAATTATGTAGAACGTGATTCTTACAAGCGCTATATCTGGGAAATAGTGGGTCTTAGAGAAAAAATCAAAGGGACCATTTTTATAGAGAATTTTAAGATCTACAACTTTCAGAGACTTTCTTTCGAGAAAAATCCAAAAAACCTAAAACTTTGACCTTGGGCCCCGAATAAGTCCCTAAGCTCACATGGGACTGATGGGGACTTTTGACACTTTATTCCTTGTGGTAAACCTAAGGTCTCTACGAAAATTTGGCTCTGTCGGAATTTACTTTATTTGATCACTATTTTTATGTCTAAAATGACCGGACTATCAGGGGCTAATACGAAACGTTGACACCTACCTATACGCAATAATACAAATAGGTATCCCACCATACAAAATAATTAAACTGTGCCTCGGAGAGCACTTTAAGCCGTGCCGCGTCGGTCCCGGTTGTCACAGACAATCAAGTATGGCAGTCGTTACAAGGGAAATAGATGAAATGGCCCATACAGATGACAGGCTGATCACCCTTCCGGTTAACAGCATCCCCACTGGAAGTAGTAACGTTAATAAAATCTAAAAATACTCGCTAAGTTCTGAAATTACTCTTTGATTGCTTGTTCCCGTATTTGTCTTAAGGTATTTATGTCGATTGAAGTATATAGTGTATTGCTATATAAGTGAGATACCAACCAACAGTGGCATGCTACATATATGTTCGAGCTAGTATGCCACATCAGTACCATATTATGTATAAATATTAAGTAGTAGTAGTATTTACGCTATGTCACTATAGTTATTTTGTGGTATTAAAGTTTGTCCTCTACAGTGCCGTGCTACGTGAGCAGTGCCCTGCTACGAGGAAAGTTCCATGCTACGGATGCTACGGGGAACGGAGCACTTGACTCTAGAGGAGACTATTTCCGGACTATACTTTGTCTAATATAGGATGATAATTTTGACAGTTCTAAGTAGGGAACCCCATACAGTGTAATCGTAAATGAATATATTCGATGTTCGATTATCGTTTCCATAGAATATGTAATCGATCGTTACCAAAACTTGAAATCATTTATTTTTTATTATTGTGGGTAATTAGGGAAATATAATGTTATAAATATTTGTGTAATTAAGATGATACTGCAGCGAAGAGGTGCACCGCATCATTACCTAACCACACTGTACCTACAGCAAATATAGAAGGATAATTTGCTAGAGTTACAGATATTTATGGTATAATATTTATGTTTTGTATTAAACTAAGCTATTTATATTACAAAAAATTAAGTAGATAAGTACTTAATCATTTTAATAAATTAACATAAGTTCGATTTATTCGATTCGTTTGTCTATAGTCAATTATGCTGTAGTCTTGCAAGGCTCTTCACTACGACAAGGGGGCGGTACTTGTCTATGAATTATGATAATTGTAGTAGTATAAATTTATAAATAAAAAATACGTTACTTCATAGACTTGAACTGTCAAAATTATCATCCTAAATTAGACAGAGTATAGTACCGTCTGCCAGGTTCGATGGTACTGTTAATAAAATTGGAAAATAATCGTGTTTGTAGGTACGTTAGAGGTATTAAATAATAAGGTTTGTAATATTGGGTTTGTTGTATTCATTAACAAAACTGAACACAATAATTTTAGTAATTTTGTCTGTTCGTTCGCGATGGATTCAAAAACTACTGAATGGATTGCCATCTAGTTTTTTTATAAGAAAGGTCTTGGATATACTTAAAATCTCCGATTCAATGTGTTCATTTGATCTCTATTGGTTGAGTAGAAGCAGAGATATGCCCCTCTACTGATCTACACCTACTACTATAAAAGTGAAGAGTTTGTTTGTTTGTTTGGTTAAACTCGCTAATTTTAGACAAGAACTACTAGTTTTGAGTTATTAGCCGTAACAGCTTTCATCGCGTAATCTGACGGCAATAAAAAGTTTTTATTGCCGTCGGATTACACGATTAAAGACGTTTTGTGATGAATAGTCCGCTTATCGAGGAATGTTTGTAGACTATATTTATCATCGCTCTAGATACTATTCAAGCTAGAGATGCAGTACCTACCCAAATGTCAAAAAATCCGGTAGATCCCTGAGTCGGCACGTAAGTAGGTACTTTATAAAAATGCATTTTTATAAACATATGAACAATAACAATATTTAACGTTAGTGAAATAATGTTTTACTCCAATAAATAGAAAATAAAGTAAGTTTGATACAACAAAGATATTAGTACCAATAAAGTATTACTAAATCAAATCAAATCAAATTGAGAGAGTTTTCAAAATCGGGGTATTATTAGTTTCAGGGTTTTATCGATTATATTATCAATTATAAACAAATATTTCCTTTTTAAATTATGTATCAGCCTCCGTGGTGTGGCGGTAGTGCATGCGACTGCTACGCCGGGGCGCGGCCGCGCGGGTTCGATCCCCGCTCAGTGCAAAAAGTTGTATGCATGAATAGCAAGTGCACTGGTCTGGTCGTGCCTCGGAGAGCACGTTGAGCCGTCGGTCCCGGTAAAGTCTTACCAGTATAACTTGGAACTTCGATATCGCCATTGGTCGTTGGACCATTGGTTGTGGAGGTCAGATGTCATTCGCTTCACGGAAAATATCGAAGTTCAGCCGCATCACAGTTAGACTGGAAAGTCGACCCCAACTGAGTTGGGAAAAGGTTCAGAAAATAATGAAAATGATTAAATTATGTATCAAATACTAGCAAACCCGACGAACTCCGTTTCGCCATGTGAAAAATGATTTTCCCACTCTTCTGTTGAAATTTTTCCCGAATTTTCTTTGCAATAAGCTTCACGGAGCCCGAGACCTTTCCATTCGTTGGAAAGGTCTCGGGCTTCCAAAACCGTGGAAATCGGTTCGTGCGTTCTAGAGTTATAGCGTCAGGAAGGAAAACCCGACTTATTTTTATATAGTAGATGACAATATTTTTTCTCAAATGGTAGGTACTTTCACCAAGCGTTCCCACTGGGGGTAAAAGTGTAATGTTAAGAAATGTATATTCACTTGACCCACTAAATTCAATCTACTAAAATTATAATTGTTTACTTTCCTGGTGCAATAGTCCCCCGTAAGGTTGAATGCGAAAGGTTTTATTAAATAAAATAAAAAATAACCGATTGCCTACTTTTCTTTTTCCTCGTAATCGCTCTTTTAACCAGGGCTTGTTTACCGGTTAATGTATCAAACCGGTTTCAGTGTAAGTACATAAGAGCGTTTCATTTAGGTTTGACTCTACCTTAACCGATAAAAAACCATTTTGGTTTGAACTCAATTTACCGGTTTTGATTTCGCTCTTACCGACAACATCGATGCACCATTCACATTCAATTCGCGCGGACTACATGTGTTATCCACTAGTACAAAATTTCAATTTTCAAGCGTAGGGCTAAAGTGCTTCCATATTTTAAAGGAGTGGTGAAGGTCACTAAAGTGTAGTGCGAGCGTCGTCGGTCGCGTGGACTGTATGCGCAGTCCATTTTCTATTTAATACAATTTTTTTAAATAAAATTTATTTATTTTAATTATCAAAATATTATAAAAGAACAGTTTTTCTAATCAAATATTCTATTGATAAATGATATTGGTAAAAATTCTATTGATAATGGCATGTATTAACTCCCTATAATTTTAATTATATATAATACTAGCTGTTGCCCGCGGCTTCGCCCGCGTGGTTTATTTTTTGACAATTACCTACTCATTTTTGATTCATTATTATTATTAGCCCACATAGTTATTTAATTATTATATTGCATATTTTATAACCACCTTCGGTTCGCCGACGATATCGTCATAGTTGCGGAGTCGCTGGAGCAGCTGGGCGAAATGCTGCACGGCCTAAACGAATCCTCTCGACGCGTCGGCCTTGGTGTAAACTTGAACAAAACCAAGGTTATGTTCAATGAACACGTTATACCGAGACCGATTGCCGTCGAAGGGGCCACACTCGAAGTTGTTCAACAATATATCTACCTGGGGCAAACCATACAACTTGGTAGAAACAACTTCGAGAAAGATCTAGCCAGAAGGATCCAATTGGGCTGGGCAGCGTTTGGCAAATTGCGTCGGGTCTTCTCCTCCCCCTACAACAATGCCTAAAAACAAGAGTCTTCGACCAGTGCGTTCTGCCTATTATGACTTACGGTGCCGAAACGTGGACATTGACGGTGGGGTTAGTCCACAAATTGAAAGCCGCTCAGCGGGCCATGGAGCGAGCTATGCTTGGAGTCTCTTTGAAGGATAAAGTTCGCAATGGGGTCATCCGACAAAGAACTAAAGTTACAGACATAGCTGGCAGAATAACCAAGCTGAAGTGGCAGTGGGCTGGCCACATCTGCCGGAGGACCGATGGTCGCTGGAGCAAACGAGTCCTCGAGTGGAGACCGCGAGAAGGTAGGACGCCCCCTAGCCAGATGGACTGATGACCTGAAAAAGGCGGCTAGGACAGACTGGATGCATTAGAAGAGGCCTATGTCCAGCAGTGGACTGCGATAGGCTGATTGATTGATATTTTATAATGAACAAAACTAAATCACAACTTCTGTGTCTTAATTATGAAATAAAAATAAGACTCCCAATAATGCAGATCGCATGTCGCTGCAACTTGTCGAGAGCATCTAATAAGTACTTTGCGGAGCCATCCCAGAGATGCGAGCAGTATTCCACGCAGGAGCGAATTTGTGTCTTGTAATGAAGACACCGCTGCTTCGGCGTGAAAAAACGTCTCACTCTGTTCAGGACTCCGAGTTTACGAGAAGCTGTTTTGATGATGCTCTCGATATAGTTCATCAGTTTGCAGCGAACATCCATACCGAGTATATTGAGGTTATCCTGAAATGGCAGTGGCGTGCTCTGAAGAGTGCGATGAGGAAGGAAAGTAGAGAGCCAGCATTTACCTGCAGGAACTCCGAAGCTCATCCATCACAAGGAACGCGAATGCGGCGCCCCTGCAAGAAGCTAGCAACCCAATTGCACAGTCTTGGAGGCAGACCGAAGGTTGGTAGTTGGCTAAGAAGCGATTTGTACCAGACTGTATGGAAAGCTTTAGCGATGTCCAGGCTAATAGCCAGTGACTAACCATGCTTGTCCATAGCCTCACCCCAAAGATAGGTTATATACCGCAGAAGATCACCCGTTGACCGTTTCGGCCTAAAACCTTATTGCCGGTCAGTGATCCTCTAGGTGACGCATGAGCTGTGTGTTGATGAGGTGCTCAAAAACTTTACACAGCACTTAGGTGACGGCTATGGGTCGATAGTTGGCTGGGTCTGAGCGATCTCCCTTCTTGGGAATCGGCTGTATATTCGCCTCTTTCCACGCCGTCGGCACTACTGTACCCGAAATGTGGGAGAGTTAGTACAGCCGCGTGAGCATTGTAGACAACTCCGCTGCACATTTTTGAAGAACCACCGCTGGTATACCATCCGAACCACTGGTTTTCCGGACATCGAGTGACTGCAGTACTGCACGGACGTCGCGTTGCCTGATACGGATATCAGGCATTGCGTGGTCACTGTTGGGTGGTCGGTGGCTGCATACCACAGTCCTCAATTCGGGAGTTGGTCGTAAATAGATTAACCAGATAAATTGTTTTCTCTTGCGGCTCATGGGCCAGGGATCCATCAGGGTTGTGCAGGGGGACGGAGGAGGGGCGGGGGCAGGGTAGCTGGGCTGCCGGGCTGGTAGAATTTAGCTTGCACGGCTCTGGCCAGTACCCAGTAGCCACGGCTGCCCGTGGGATGCACCACTAGTTCTTGACCAACCTGTGCTATGCGCTGGGTATTTTGCAGACCCTTTGCTTTGTTGTACGCTGCCTTAAGTACCCTATGTTGGAATCGTTGTGCCTTACCTTACCCAAGCGCGAAACGCAGACTGTTTATGATAAACAGCCTCTGCTCACGCCCGAATCAAGGGTGCACTCCGCGGGCACCGGTGACATCAGTGTATGGGATATAGTACTCCATACCCAAAACTGATCTCACGGACGACAGCAGTTGCACTATCCAATGGGTCTTTACCTACAAAACAGCGCTCAACCCAAAGGATAGACGCAAAATAGTCACGCAGTCCATCCCAGTCCGCTGACGAGTAGTACCAGAGACGCCGATTTCCCTGCACTGGTCGTGGGGTGCTATTAAAAGCCCCTTGGAACCCCCAAAAATACCTACTCAGCGTTCGGAAACCGCTCCTTCGCCTCATCTGCCGCCTGACTCAGACATTCAAAGAATAGTGTGGTCTCGGCATCTCCGGTATGGCAACGGTAACGGCACACATAGATTTGTCTCGTACAGCTATGGTCTACGTGTACCCACGGGACAGAAAAGGATGGGTCCTCAAGGCAGCGCAAACGACGACAACAAACATCCGCCCTAACAAACACGCACTCCCCGGTTTTGGCACGAAAATTTTCCTTTGGAACATGGCCGGGGTAGAGCAGGCAGGTGTCGTCATGCGGCATATTTGTGTCTCCGTCAGAAAGAGCGTGGCTGGTTTCGCCGTCTCTAGTTGTTGGTGGACGGCGTTGAAGTTTGCATGGAGCCCACAGATGTTAGTAGACTCCACCTCAAAAAGCGAGCTAGTGGGAGAATAAAGAGCCGCTGTGTTGCCATAATCTCTGATATGTACTGCCATGGTAGGGGGTAAGAGAAGGCGTGAAAAAAGAGGTGATTGTCGTGGCAGCACCGCGTGACAAAGCGCAGGAGATTGGTTTTATCTGTGGTTGTGAGGCATGGCGAGAGCCGACGCGCCGAACGGAAGGTGCCTCCCCTCCTGAATATATGGTCGGCGGGTTCCCACATCCGGTCACCAACCTGTACGACGAACCATTTTAGTATTATGCGCGGCCTGGTGAGGCAGTCTCCCAGGGTGGTTAGCCCCAGTTGAGCCTCTGTACCTACTATGCCGCGAGCGGTCCGCGACACCAGTTTCTACGGGTCTCCTGCTCGGCGGGTCACCCCGCACCATCCCCACCAAACTACGCCAATACCCACTGGTCCCACTAATGCTGCGACTACCACCACCTCTGCCCGGCTATGTACTTGCTGACTCCTGAACGCAATCCAACCGAGGTTGCTACCCACCCGGTCAAAATTTATGACAAATTTATTCCATCAAATTTCTACCACCAGTAGTTATAACGTATTTTACGCCGCATCCTTCGATTAGACATTTCTTTCGTTCAAGTAATCAAAATAAATAACTATATATTTTGTTCTTTCTCTTATGACCCATTCTTTACTTGAAAACCCTAAAATAATTAGGAGCAAAGCTGCGAAATTACCAATAACTTAGCCCACTTTAAGTTAGCAATCGTTTAAATAAATGCATCACTCTCTGAACAATTACAATTTACAAGCAAGTTGTGACGTGCTTAGTTCAAGCGATGCCGACGCGGGTAGGTACGTGTCGCTCTGGATTAAACCGGTTTATTAAGGTTTTAGTATGGTTCCCATTCTGGTTTCGCTCTGAATGAAACCTTTACTAAAAACAGGTTTAACCTTTATTAACCGGTATTTTCTAAACCGGTTTCAAGCCCTGCTTTTAACAAACATCACGTAAGTACCTATTCAAATACAAACAGGCATGATGTTAGTTATCAAGGATTTCTTTATAAATTATAGGAATCTAATCGATCTTATGGGCATTTAATCTATAACATTAAGGAATTAGTAAAGAAAACAGTTAACCAATCAGTTTTTTCTAACTTCTGAACAAAGATTATTTTTCCGACTAAGTACTTAAAGCGTCTAAAATACATAGGTAGGTAAAGATAACCATTATTCTTCTTCTTCTTCTTCTTCTTCTATTATTATTATTTAAATATATTTTTTGTTCTTTTTTTGTAGTGAAAACATATTTAGTGCAGTTTTTAAGGAAAATTTTGAGCGGAGATAAAAGTTGTAAGTAGATCCAAGGCTGCATTAAGTTAGGGTAACAATAGATAGAACATAAACAACCCATTCTTAAGTATGGGTATCGGATACCGAAAGACAATGAAAAATTTAATCGATATTGAATTCTATACGGCCTGTACGTATTTAAAATAGTGAAAATTCATATGTGACACCACCTTAAGTGAAAACATTTTAAATCTCTTTGTACACTTTTTTATGAAGAAAATACGAGTACTTACTTTTTACTTTTTATGTAGACTGCGGCAGTGCGATTACTTTTTTTAAATATAGGGTTATTATCTAGCATTAAAGGTTTTTCGGATTCAGGGAATCGCCCACCTCTACTGCAAAAATCCCGCCGGACGGCTGTTTTCACTTTCAAACCGCGCGCTTTTGAGATTCTTAGCTCAGTTTACTACAAATTCCAAAGAAAACTTTTTTACTTTTGTAATAAGTAACTTTTGCGTTAAACATTAGCTATAATTTGCGATTCGATGTACAATATTGGTATTGAAAGCTATAATGGATTTGTCAGCATCTGTCAAGAGATCTGCGAAAAGATTTTAATTAATTAAAATAGTACCTACCCATAAACTCATTCTCCATTAATATATTATATAGTTACCTACCTAGGTTTGTCTATGTAAAATATTCCAATATTTCCGTTAGCCTTTACAACTAACTATTAAGTTGGAACTGGTTCTTTGTGATGTTATTATTTTATTCACATAAACACAGAAATGTATTAAAAATTACTCACGGTCATATAAATAGGTCATGTAGACTGCTTAAAAGAAATAGCAATATAGTAAAAAAAAATATAGTAAATACCTAATAAATAACGGCTAATCCCTTTGTTGTTCATATCATCATATCGTCGGGGGTAGGTACTGCAAATCAACCCCGCATTGAACTAACATTTCGAGTCGTCGCGTATTTGACAAACGTAGTCATTTCGAGATTTCCGATTTGCTTTGTCCCTACTACCAAAATATGAGCCGACATCTACTTGCCTATAGAACACATAGATAATAATTCATCGCTTTCAATTTAAAAATGGAAGAAGTATGTAGGTATTTAAAATAGAAAAGTTCCGACATTTTGTCATCCTGGAAAATTTGGTGTCATGCAGATAGGTACGAGGCCACGATAACAGTAACCCCTACGACATGTAAAACAATTTTTTATGAATATCTAAAGACTTTATTGTCTTCTCGATTCTTTAATTTAGTGTTTGCAACCTTACACATTGTTTGTCCGTCTGACTGTACCTAAGTGGGTACTGTTCGCAGCAAGTCTGTAGGCAAACACCGGCAACACTTGCCTGCGCTGCGGGGTCATGTCATAGGGATACGCTGTTCGCCCAAGGAAGCAGGTCAGAGGGAAAATAGTTTAGAACAACGCCTTTTTTATAATTATAAGTAAGTATAAATAACTATGCGAACCTGAATCTATCTACTTTATGTCTACAGTCACTGCTGAAAAGAAATTACCTTTCACATAACATGTTTTATCTAACCACAATGAGAAATATTTAGTAAGCTCGGGCCACACTTCGAGAAACGTCAATGCCTATCATCGTGATAAATATTGCGTTAATTATTAAAGCTACAGCAAACGGCAATGTGAATGCCGTTGTTAAATTATGTGACTACACCTATGTTAAACGTCCATCGCGATAATTAGTGGCATTCCTCGTTAGTGTGGCCCGAGCATAGAAAGCCAACTGAGTTGGGAATAGGCTCATGATCATGAGAATGATGAAAATGATGAATGTGAAATATTTAAATAATTTCAAAGGAAGAAAATATAAAATACTATTTCAGTCACGTAAGTACGAATATTGGTAAGATGCCATAATAAAAAAATACTCACATATTGATGATATCCTCAGCTTAGGTGATGAAGTTCAGCAATCAACCGATATCACTCGATTATAACATGATTCTAACGTTGCAGATAAGGGTGGCAACTGCGGAGAGGGAGGGTGCCTATGCATGGGCGGAGCAAGCTTTCAACCCCTAACTCTAAACACATTGATTGGACGAAATACTGAGGGCGTGTCATTGATTCTCTTCTTAATTATTTATGTTTGAATAGATACCGTTACATCATTCTAAGTATTTGTTGTTATTTGCAGCACACTCGATCCATAACAAATGGTATTGGGAATTTCAGCTAAGGTAACGGTGGGTAACTTCAAATTAAAAAAAATAATGGATCGGAATTGAATCGCCGAGTTCTCTGTTATCAAGCCGAGTTGATTCTATCGCGAACTAAAGCTTTTTCACATTTGATCTCTCATATTTTAAAGTATTGTACTATTCCTACAATATACACATAAAGAAAAATCCTTTCTTGCCCGTGTTACTACCAGTTCTACTACCAGTAGTAATACTGTTAATAAATAATGTTATATAAATAATGTCCGGACAGTTATGACACTTATTGAAAGTATTTGAGAGAGATAGTATTAAGTTTTGAATTTACAACCAAAAACCTGAAAATGGGACTGCCGCATGCCGTCGGCAAATGTGATCAAAGGTCCTTTCAGCCAAATAGCCTTATTTTTTCTCTCTTTGCAGTTGAAATCACTGGATTTGCATGACAGGTTTAATGATAGGAGAGGAAGCTAGGGAAGTCTGTAAGGATAGAAGCTGAAGGACAGAGCAGCGGGCTGTTGACGCTGCCTACCTCGGAAGAAAAAAGGCGAGAACCTAAATGCCTTTGTGTGAGACATAGAGTCAGTAAATGGATGGTACGACGCCAGCCAGTCAGATAAACTGATGATTTAATAAGGTTGCTGATTAAATTGGATCCGGAATGAAGGAGGAGGGTATCATCTCACTGTTGACTAGCATTTAAGGGCCTGCGGTACTCTTTATCGGTACAGTAGGTACATAGGCACTTTTTGAGATGCTATGTACCTACCTACTACCTAAGACAATCATCTTACAAGAAATCGGTAGGAAACCCATTACATGGTTACGTAAATCTGTAATAGGTCAGCGTGTATCGATTATATTTAAACTTTAAACTAATATCAGGATCTCTTGTTAACCGTTAGTAACTCAGCGCCACATTAACGGACAACTTCAATCGATCAACCTGCGTTTGTTCGAATACACCAGCACAATTATTAGCATATAGGCAGGAGTTGCGGACTCAAATTGTGCTCAAAATGCGCTTAATAAGCGCCGCGTGTGTTACGCTGTGTTATAAAGATAGCAGGGAGTGCAATGCAACGGTGGTGGACATCATAGATCATATCTGAACAGACTATGGGTTGGGTGGTCGCAATGTACCTAGGTGAAAGATCCGTGCCGATGTCTATACCTACCTATATGAGCTTCTGGTGCTTTTATGTTTCAAAGTGCATTTAGAAACGGGTTAAAGTAGGAAGCATGTAGGTACGTCTCGCGTTGGTTAAAGTCTAGACGCATTCAACTAATGTTTTAAAGTTAACAGGAATCAAGTTAGTTATTTCAAGTATAAAAGTTGGTCGTTTTAATTTCAAGAGTTTATCATTTCAAGTTTAAAAAATAGTCATGAAAGTTTAAAAGTTAGTCATTTTAAAGTACATATATCTACATGCTAACGAAAAGAAAGCTTTTCATAAAATTTCTTTTTAAATAGTAACTCTGGGAATTGTGAATGGAAGCTATGGAGTTTCATTCTTTGATACCTACTGTTCACGAGGTGTACGTGTTCGTAAGTTTCCAATAATAAGAGAAGGTGGCACTTTACAGAAATATTTGCAAATATATTTTCGAGATGCCAAGTATACACTCTACCAATACTATACTCTACTCCACCTACAGAGTATCAAAATACTTACTGCTCTTGAAAGTTCTCCCCGGACCACCATACACGTTCATTATGGGAGCGACTGCCATTTGAAGCCCGACAGGAAATGTAGAGTAGGTTTGTAGATGGCGTTGGCTTCAACAATGGCCTTGGTAGTACTCTATAGAAGTATACATACATTAGTCTTAGGCCGACATTCCATGGTAGCATAGCTTCTGAGAAGCGTAAATGTCACAGGGTCCCTCACAAATGAAAGAAAATGTACGTATCCTATACTCCTCGTAGACACTTTTTAGTACAATGAGCTGTACACGCAATGCATCGTATCCATAGGTACTTATACGAGACTAAAACCTCCAGTAAGCCCCACTCTTAACTAATAATAACCGACGAAATAATAATCTTTTCCTTCATTTGAAGCCGATTAAAGAGAAAGGTATTTGAGGTAAATTAATGAGACGACACAATTAAATCGGAACCTATTTATTCCTCGTTCCATTTTTATAAAACAGAATGAATTAATTTAAATTTTAGTTATTACACAAAAGTGCATTAATGCATTACATAAATTAAAATGTTTATATTTCATATAACAAATAGTTAATTTAACGTTAGTAAACAAGTAAGTACAAATTGAACATTGAACAGAGAACTAAATTTAATGAAAGTAACAAGTACTTTGAAGATAACATTGGCTATTGAATTAAGACAGAAAAATATGAGTGTTCAACCATATAGTAGTGCGGGCACATACGGCGTTTGACCTTACAATACCTCCTCCCTCGGTAACTCAAAAGTATTACAATACCAGGACCCAGATTCTACTAATATTCATCCATTGTTAAGCCACTGAAATTACAAATAATGTCTTTGAATTATTATTAGACATTATTGGTAAAGACTTAGTGTCAAAGAAAAAGAGTACATCACATTGTTTAATTCGCTCTACACGGCGCCATTTTATTTTAGACTTTTCAATGGCATTTTTTGTAATCTCAGTGGCTTGACAATGTGTTAGTAGTTAGTAGAATCAGGGCCAGGTCGTTTGGGTTGGCACGTCAGGAGTCCGATTTGCTGTATTGTAGAGCGTTCTCTGATAGTTTGATTATAAAGGTCATTGTCTCTGTTAAACAGAGAGAACGCTGTATAAAACGGCGCAATGCATAGTCATCAATATTATTAGCATAAATAGATCCGCAGATACATTACCGCTTTACCGAATTTAAAATGTCAGTACATATATTTATTTCTGTTAAAGTTAATAATGGTTTACAAAAACGTTTCACGGTTCGTATATTCGGTCACTTTCTCACACCTAGGTTTTATGTAACTTTATGACGTAATGTATCTTAGCCAGACTCTGTCTCATCTTTCCAATGTTCCTACCCAAACGCCAAATACTGTAAGTACCAAGTTTACCGGTCCGAGGCCTAGCACTAGTGTGATGCCAGAGTGACGTCATAGTGATGAATAGTGAGCCGCTAATGCGTTATTCAATACAAATTGTTCAACACATATTTTTCTGAGATACAATTAATAACTCAGCGTTGGGCACATACCGATGTTATAGCTCTTGCAGAATACAAGTTCGGATATTAATTTCATCAAATGTATATGAAAATACGGTCAAAGAAAAAAAAAATTTGGATGTCAAAAGTCTCACAAACTTCAATTGTTTAAATGAGAAGTGTGTTTTGTATTATGTACAAATATGTTATGGCATTCTTCATCTCAACACTAAATAATAATTAATAACAAATGTCTGTACTGGAGAGGACGTAGTAAGCCTTCCCGAAGGGCGAAACCTATGCTCGGGCGTTCTCCGTGAGTAGCGGCGCTGCCGTGAAACAAATTACTACACCACGATGGCAACTCCAAAAAGTCATAAATTCGACAGAAGAATAAGAATTACTAATCGAATAACCCATCTTTATCGCAGGTGCAAAAGTGTCCAACACACTTGCCGCGTTTGCACGCTGAAATATGATTGCCAGCCGCTCTATCTATTTAGGTGACGAGAACTACAGTACTGTACATTATCTTTTTGTCTAGCATGTTTGGAAGAAGAGTGGGAGTCCGACTCAAGTAGGTACCAATGCTTTGATTTGGTTAAGTATTCTCCCTATCGTGCAATTGACAGTTTTTTACTTATATAGAGCAATTACAGCTGTACGGATGTTTCAGTTCTCATCACTCTAAAAAGGTATGAAGCTGTAGGACATGCGATGTTCGATAGAGGGAACGCCTTACATATCGAAACAAGTTTTACATTTAGTTACCCGAACTTTCACATTTCTTCTGGATACGTTTAATCAGATTTAGGGTTAAAAATTTACTAAGACAATTACTTTTCGTTACAATACTACGATAATCAGTTGACGACTGCAAGAACTATCACATCTAAGCTCAAGGTAGTCTGCTGTATATATAACCACGCTTTGTTTATCAACGATTTTTCAATAGCTGTATAACAGTGTTACATCTCTAATAAGGTAAATTTAACAATTTATTAACATAAATACAATTGAAATAACTATAAAAATCTTTTCGTAATGTGTGCACATATATTACACAGACAAAATGATTATTATTAATATATAAATACTTTTATATGTCATCGTATAAGACATCAGGGCATTGACATAGGTTATAATCGTAAGCCGAGCCCAGCGTGAACCAAAGTCGAAGCCTGACAATTATGCGTATTAGTATAGTTACATATTGATACAATATTATAATGCAGGGGTACATTTCGTCAAGTGCAAGTGTACTTGTACATATCAGTGGCGAAGGGCAGTATAGCAAGCCTCATTCCATGGTTACCTTTTAAAGCTAGATCTCACCAGTCGTAATTCGTTCTACTGAACTTCTCGTTCTACTAAAGTTTTCGCATATTTCTCAATAAAAATAATCGAGTTAAATGTAATACCGCAGTTTACTTGAACTGTAAGTTACTATCTTTAATTGATTTGTAAGGTCCATTCAACTAAAACTGGATTCAAAATTTATATTAGGATCATACTATTGGAGAAATCGGCTTTTGAATCTTCGCTACTGGTAATTACATCATGCATTGTGTACAATGTGGCGCATACGACAAGATCAATTCAAAAGAACTGGTTGAATTATAATGAAGGTAGAACACAGGTGAACAACAAACACTTATTTTATTAATCAAAGTGGTGTTACGTTTAAACGCTTTGTTTAAAATTGTTTCTATTGCAATCCACCCGAATATTCTAAATGTACTAAATACATTACCATTGCTTCATGAAACAAAAGTATTTGAATAGCTGTATATTATGGTACGTATTAAACAAGATATTGATATTACCTTCATATACTACACATGTGTAATAGCTATACAATTTGCATACAATAAGCCCAGTCGAAGTAAAATTCATTTTAATCAAGTTTGATTATGATAATTATTCTTTAAAAATGGCAAATAAACCAAGTTATCAAAAAGTTAAGTATCCTGGCAAAAATTTAGGAGAACCACAATTGTAAGAAATGTAGCTACTTTGTAATTAGATTTTTTTATGTGAAATTAAAAATAAACGACATTAATTCAGTAAACAGAAATTCACATTCAATTTCAATTGAATGTGAATGCCAATCAAATCTAAATTTAGACTGACATTCATCTCCGTCAATGAATTTTGAAAGAAAATTGTTACTAAGATTTTTTCCAAATGAAATCCTAATTCGATTGGGTTAAATTTGATGTTATTTTTGTGCAGTAATCATACAATGCTAATGTTGAGCATTAAAAAAAGCGAGGGGTACAACTTACAAACACTTACCCAGCTTTTACATACATACAAACTCATTTCAACTTTAAATTGCAGATCTGTTATAGCAAGACATGAAATTATTTTCACACAGTTATAAAGCATTTAGCTATAATATTCGTAGGTCCAAACTTATTATTCAAATACATTTGTACTAACACTCTGTGCTTAATATATACACAGTTTCACAAACAAGGACGTCGTCGCCAAATTTTTTCGATGAATAATTTGATTGATATTGAAAAACTGGTCTAGAGTAGTATTTTAAATACAGCCGAATTTCTACCAGTTACCCATAATACAATTTACAATCGGGTCTAGATAGCGACGCGTAGTGGTCCTAGAAATATTATAATTATTATAAAAAGTGCTCAAGAATAAAATTGCCTACATTAAAAAATAAGCGTCACAGCCTGGATACATTACCAACATTAACAACTTGTTTTAATCGGAATTAAGTTTTTTTTTCTATAGTTAAGTATATAAGGTTACAATAAAATTACAGCAACAGATTTCTTCTCCATTTTACAACATATTTATAACAAGGACGAGATAACTTTCGAGTGTCAACACTCATTTTAATGAATAGAAATAACGGAGTTATAATAATAACAACACAGAAAAAGCCGATGCACGTCCCTTATCTGAGGTAAGTACCAACCATCAATCGTAATCCACCACTTAATAGTAATAGGTCGGATACCGGTGTTGAATCCTAATATTGAATTGCATACGGTGAATATGCCACACACTGCTACACAGTTAGAGCTACAACTTAAATTAATTACAATTTAATTTGAAACTCTTGACTGCCTAGAGTAACTTTCATGTGGCATGTGGCTGAAAATGTCGCGTTAAGAAAATTAGATTATTGAACCTTAAACCCTGCGCCCATCGGCCAACCCTTACAATGCAACACTGTTCGAAACACATAATATGCGCGATGTTTTTAATAAAGGTTTGCATTTTGATTGGGTATTGGGTCTAAGGTTCAATATACATTTTATTAATGCGCGCCACAGTCGACGCGTATACGGAAGACTGTGAACGGATACGAGTAGACGAAAGCGTTTAACACGATGTTCTTTGGTGACAGGTCTATTATATTTCGTGGTAAATTTACCATTTTGAGTACAAACATTTGGTGGCAGAACTATTATTATAAGGACCAAAAATATATCCCTTTTTAAAAATAACGACGAAGGACGTGTTAGCCTTCTAACCTCATCTTTTCCTAAAGTTTGAAAAACCTCAGTTTTGCGACAGCAACAGACGTATCGTGCGCCGTCGTCACTGTTGGTACGAGTATAGTCGCCTAACCGCATTTGATCGGTATTTATTTTTACCCACACACTGCAACCTTTATACCTAACATGTTTAATTCGTCAATGTTGCTTACTTTTTAAACAATATGTAGATACTTATAATACTCTATTAAATATATTATCAAATATAAAATATTAATATTAATACCTAGGCAGGTAGGTATATCAAATTCATCAATTCATAAGGATATCTGCAGACATATTCTTGTTAATATGGCCGCATAGTTGTGTGTATGTACCCCTATGTTTAAATAAAATGTGCCAGGATCAAAGCAATTCTATTTCATTTGGATGGGTGCATGATAATGCTTTATAGATAGTTCGGGTATTACTACACTATTCAGTCGTCGCGTACTTAAACGCCGATATCAATATACGAGTAGTACAATACATCGTAGCTTCCAAGATATTATAACTGCTGTCAATTACAAACTGCCATAATTACTTTGCCTTTTTGAAGACCTAACTAAAGGGTAAACAGTTTGTATCTACATAAATTGCACACATTAAATTGAACATAATTTTATCGACGCAGTTGGAAAAGATATAACAAAAATAACCAATATTATTTTGTTCTTATAATGATGAAGTTCTTGAACAAGTATCGAGGAGACTTTGCCTATTCTGTACACATAAGAAGTTGATGTTTACCAATAAAAATAAAAGATATTTTGTCGATAAAATGCCGTCAAGTTATATCTAAGTACAGTCAACAAAAGAGATACGGTACCACATTTAAAATATAACATTATTATGTAAAAGTGGTACCGTGTCTCTTTTGTAGACTGTACATAATCTATGTTAATACAAGACTGTTAACCCTTAGGATGATTGCACATTATAGTTGTGACAAACAAATACACGCAAAATGCTAGACAGACAGCACGCATATCGCGACCGTCACTGTACCTCGATACCACTGATAGTGGACAAATACGGTCGGCCTAACATGTATTGTGTCATATATGCGTGTTTGTTACAATAATGATACGAAGCCCTTCACGGTATAGCAGCCTGTTACTCCGGGAGTTGAAACCGCTTAAACCACCATATGCCTTTCTACCCAAATATTTTCAACATCCTTACTGTACTAATAATTCGGTGAGTACCCATTACAACATTAAGATTCAGGTATGTGTAATATGCAAGATTTACTATAACTTTTGATTAAAAATAGCCTACCGAATATCCACAATTAAATTTGATTGGCAATGGACAATATTATTAATTTCCTAAAATAATTACCTAACCAATGAAGCAATAAAACCCTACACTTTACAGCTCTCGATATACACCATTTCTTAATTATCATCATTAGATAGTACATG
The DNA here is from genome assembly GCA_963691645.1 of Pelosia muscerda. Taxonomy (NCBI): domain Eukaryota; kingdom Metazoa; phylum Arthropoda; class Insecta; order Lepidoptera; family Erebidae; genus Pelosia; species Pelosia muscerda. The sequence goes on along the minus strand of OY829098.1, from coordinate 10,922,916 downwards.
TCTTTTATAAGTATTTTATTTTTATAGAATACATTTTTACTGTTATGCGTTGTGAATTATGAACCGTTTTATGTTATATATTATTTTAAAAGTGGCGTCTGCGTTCAAATTTAATCTATTCGTTAAGTCTGAATAGATAGAGAATTATTTTTTGATTTTGTTGTTACATGAAGTGTAATAAAGTCGTGCACAATGTACAATTTTGCTGAAGGTACACAATCGTGTACTATCGGCAAAACGACTTTACAAGATGTTAGAGTTGGAGAAACATGATAATTTTTAAATGACCGATAGAAACAGCCCTTTGAATATGCAGATGCTTCGAACCAGTTACACAAACCGTGGAAAAAAAATTAACAACTGAATTCAATTGTTTTATTACTTTTTGTAAACCCAAAATCGATCTGATTAAAAGGATGCACTGGACTTGAAGTACTGCAGAACGGGGAAGTGTCAATACAGATTCGTGATAATAAAGTGAGGTAATGTAAAGATTTGAACGCTTTCATTTTTCTTAGAACACTGTTTACATTTTATACTATTACAAAAATGTAAGCAGTGTACTAAGAAAAATGATGCTTCCCAACCAACCTATGAGCTTACACTATATACTGCTACATGATATTTTCATTTCGAAAGCGCTTACCTGATTACGAATAATGTACGAAAGCATTATTAACTACAAAATGCCCAGTATATATATGGTGTTCGAAGTATGTTGACACATCATAATATTAAACACCTACTTAAGCTTATTTTTAAGGTTACAGTATCTTAGTAGCAAAATAAATATTGAAATACATATAGTTTACTGCAGTAGATTATGATATAGATTGTTATTTATATAAAACATTACATTTACATGCTTTTACAAAAAACACTAACCAAGTAATATTTCTTTCGAATATGATACACTGACGGTCTCATAAACTGCATCAAAGTAATAGACGACTTTGAAATAAATATTTTAACCAAGTATGCATACTTTCTATACAGATTTAAATTGAAACCTCTAGATTGGTTCGTGAACTTTAAAACAGCGTAGGGTCATATCTTTAAGTTTAAGTTTATGTACTGGAAAGGACCTTAAGACTTTTTTTGAAGAAAAAACAGAAATTTAAGAAAAATTGGTTTAATTAAAAAATTGGTTTTAACAATAGACACAAACTTTATGCAAGGGTTTATTTGTGTTTTAATAAGGTGTATTACCCCCACGTGCCCTTATTACGGATTCTAATCGGTTCCGCATAGATTTTATAAGGGTTTTTAAAAGATCTTGCGGAATATTGTCCCATTCTTCTGAAAGTGCTGTTCTTAGTGCTGCCACTGTCGTGGGCGAAGGGTTTCTCGCATATACAGCTCTTTTTAAATTGTCCCAAACATGCTCGATGGGATTAAGATCCGGGCTGCGTGCTGGCCAATTCATTGTACGTATCCCAACCTCTTCGCAATAATGTTGAACTTGTGCAGCTGCATGCGGCCGGGCATTATCCTGCATTAAAGTAAAATTTTCGCCTATGAATCCCATGTAAGGCACCACGTGATCTTCTAATATCTCTGTTATGTAGCGATGTGCTGTCAAACCCCCTCTATTACCGTTTTGACGGACCATGTCTATGAACACAAGTTCTGTTCGCCCGTTCATCGATATGCCACCCCAGACCATACATGAACCGCCTCCAAAAGGAACACGCTCCTCAATGCAACTTTGAGCATATCGCTCCCCACGTCGACGATAGACTCTTCTGCGACCATCTGCACCATATAAACATGTCCTACACTCGTCCGTGAACAATACAGAGGCCCACTGCTCTTCTGTCCAATTCAGGTGATGACGCGCAAATCTTAAGCGAGCTTGTCTGTGAGCTGTAGACAACTTTGGACCATTTGCTGGTCTAAAAGGGGTGATATCCGCTTCCTTTAACCTTCTTCTTATTGTTCGTGCACACACGTTTACTCCACGCACTTCATTAAGCTCGGTTTTGATGTTAACTGACGTGAGGAAACGATTTCGCAGGGAAGTTATAACAATAAATCGGTCATCACGACCTGTGGTTGCTCGAGTTCTGCCTGTACCACGTCTCCTCCTGTAAGAACCTGTCTCTACAAACCTTCTGTATATTCTAGAAACCGTAGACTGGTTTAAATTTAAATTTCTACCAATCGTTCGTTGTTCCAAGCCCTCCCGCACCAATGCTACAATTTGTGCCGCTTGTTCGGACGAAGTATCCATATTATGGTTCAAAAACTCTCGATGTGTTAAAAAACTAACCCAACAATTATGCTGGTAACAATAATTCAATTGACAAAACAAAAAAAATCAATGAGAATCAATTTAAAACTTTGCTATAAATAACACGCAAATCTGATACTACAAGTAAATTTTCTTTTCCCGGCTATATTCATTTGTTTTACTGCAGTTCTATTTTTAAATTTAATTTTTTTTTAAGATTAAGAGCCAGTCTTTCCATATTTATATAATTTAATTTAAAAAGTTTGCATACTTATTATAAAAAATCCTTTTAGAGTAAACCTGAACTTTGATGCAGTTTATGAGTCCGTCAGTGTATTTAAAAAATGTACGTAGTTTCATATTGAATATTTTTTTAAAGTTAGACGCTACAGTTCACAGTCCATTTGCTTTTATTGTTTATAATTATAGTTCGGTTACATTTACGATAAGCAGAACTAGTCGAATAACATTATACATTGAGGATTATTTGTCGAGTAATTAAATAAGTCATTGGAGCATATATTTTCTAAACTATTTAGACCTATGTTATTATGCTAGGCTGGCAAGAATTCTATTTGTACTTATGTGCGTGTTATAAGCTCGTGCCACAATATTGTACACAAAACTAAGGGAGATTCGACGAGTGTGCAAGTCTGATATAATGATAACTGGAAGCTCTAAGCAACACGGCTCGATAAATACGAATCTTAGGATTTTACACACAGCCGTCGCTGTGATTCCAGTTTTATCTCAACATAGTGATTTAGCTTAGATTCCGACATCACGTCATGTGACACACGTCACGATAAACATTTTAGATTGAATGACGTATGTTGTACATATTCTGTGGTAACCAAGGATCGTATGTCAAAGACTGGTGGTTCGAACTAAGTAGACCTATTCCGAGATAATGACTTGCCATGACTAAATTGAAACGGATTCATTTATCTCATAACATTAATACAGAAAACATATAAAGAATACCTTTAATAGTAGAGAATACCTGTTTTATGATAGCCACACACGTTACAACATACTTGCGCAATTTTAAACTTGCACAAATAATGCTGAGGCTGTGCAGATTTGATTAAGGTGCAAATGCACCGGCCTATTTTATACGTTTTCGACATTGAGGGAAGAGAACGAGGTCAAATCACGAATACTCTATTGTGACACGTACTCACTATACTACATGTAAAGAATCACAGGCCAATAAGTAATTGTCGAGCTATAAACAAATAGAGAAAAGATATCGATTACTACAAAACAGGACGTTATAATATTTTGATATGTAATTAATAAGTATAGGCCTAGCGCTGTTTACATAGAACTGTGTACCAATGGTCTGTGGTAGTCGGAATACAATATAAACCCAATAGATGTTCAAGTAATTACATAAGAATGACAGTCACCTAATTCGTATTGAGGTATAAAGAGCTCAACTATACACCTAAAGCAAAGCATCGGAAGCCGTTAAACGGTTCGGCACCAGGCTGAGTGGATTTATCTTACGGGTAATTTATTATCATACTTATCACCATCATACCTGTTAGCGTACTATCACGTAATTCCTACTTTATCCCGAATACCAAGTAATTTAGAATAATGTACTAAGACTGAGAAATATAGTATGAAGCGACAACGTATTGTGGACTATTTGTGCAAGTTTTACATTATTTTATAATATTTTATATTACGGCAAAAGACAATCATTAAACACATAAACGATATAAGTATACGGTATTAGAGTACATAGTATATTTATTGGCTTATTTTTTTAACATTTAATTGGTGATATGTTTACTTTTGTTTTTTTTTACCTTAATTAATTAGTAGACACAATATGTCTAGTATTTACAAGACATGTAAGTTATTTGACAGCTATTATGAATTGATAAAAGGGAACCTATTAGGACGTAAATATTTTGTAACTGCACTGTAACATGTCATCATTCAAAACATTAAGTTGTTATTAATTACGAGTATAGTAGGTATTTACAGAATATATATTATCATCTTTGGTGACATCATAAATTAAGACTAAACGAACGAATAAAATCCATGTTATTTATAAGCATTGATCTTAAACATACTGTAATAAACATGTAATGATAATAAAGTTAACGTACAAAATATTGGTGAATACACGGGTCTCAGGTATAAACTTATTCAATAGATTGCAATATTTCATGTTAAGATTAAACAAATACCATAAAGGTAAATAATAAAACATTTGACCCATGGGACGTGTTCTTAGCTATAATATCGGTGGGGTACCGGCCTCCTTCTCGTGATGCAATTGGGGTAGCGGAAGTGCCAACGACTTAATTGTTTTCCTAAGAAAACATTTTGTTGTTTCTGGCACACATTTTGAGTCCTTTCATCTCGGCACGTTGTCTCATTGATTAACGGTGGATACTGTAGTGGAACGGCGCAGTGTCTTCTGACGATGGCTGATTCCAAACAATAATTGGACTGCGTTGAGGAAGGGGCTTGGGAGGTAGGGTCTTCTGTTTAACTAGGAAGTGCCGGCCACGGTTCGTCACAAATCATTACGCGACCAGCCCGTAATACTGATAGGCATGCCGCGGCAGAAAATATGGGCATTCGAGCTTGAAGGAAGGCAGATATGATCAAACACGAACACTGGCACAAAAGAAATCCACTGTACGTGGTATGAGGAGCGAGTCTCTGAAAGATATATGTGAGTTAAGCCGAAAGTGGGTGGCAGCTAACTCATCAATTTGTTAAATTAAATGATCAAAGAAGATAGCGCGCTGATAATACATTTCTTATAGACTAAGTGTCTGTAACTAGAAACGATTGTAATCATCGTTTCAATGAATTATTCATCCTGCCGTTCATTCGCGTCAAACAAACAAATTAAAGTAAACCGGACAATACAAATATGATTAAGAGACGCGTTAAGAAAACCACCACGAGAACAGCATGCAAGTATTATGATAGTTCTTAAAGAACTTGTCGTGCCATGGGGATAAATATGTCAGAAGATAGCTATGGCAGATTATGAATATACCATGACGACGGACTCATAGTCACTTACACGAAGAAAATAATCTCTAATAGACCACCCAATAATAGGTAATAAATTACTAATTTATAATTAAATTGGTGTTGTTATTTTATATTAAATATTAATTTTATAATTACTTAGATGAGAATTAATTATTGCTGTATAGATAAATAAATCACGAAGAGGTTTTAACCTAACTTGAATAGAAGCTTACGAATAAATACAATTTAATGACTAATGATGATATTTCCTAATGTTATATAAGTGTGTGTATGTGTGATACCTAATCCACTTTTGTGATTGTATGACTAAATATCCGCTAGAAGCTCAGAGTAGTAATGTGTTGCACTCAGATAGTCCACGAGTCTCCGAGGCAGAGGTAGATTACTGATGAGGTCGCGACGCACGTACTTTAATATCACAAACCTGGAAACAACATTAGCATAAACAATCACATAGTCACAAAAATTCACAGGCAACAAAACTGTGAAATATGATGTTTCGATGTACAGTCAGAGCTCATAAGTGCATTAGCACATCAAGGCTCAAAATGGTTTAGCGTGCGGCCGGCGCGCTTATATGTGTGTGTAATGTTACTATGCAATACGAGGCGACGCTGGCTTGTCTTAAAAGAAAAAGGTCACAAGTAGCGTTAGAATGTTGACGCTATAGTTGCGTAGGATTGCTACTGCACTTTTGAGTTCTACTGTACATACAATACCTACATATGAAGGTATGTATTTAGAAGAAAAGATCATATTTGTTTCGTTGTTTAGCTTAAGTCTGAGCTGTGCAGTATGTGCTAGAATATTAATCTCATTATAACGTTTTTTACCAATTTAGCTCACGACTCACGAGCAACCATAGAGCCAGTTCTAATATCAAACAGACTAAGGATGGTGCATCTCGACCGAGATAGTAAAGGTTAATTTGATAACCCTCGTCAGATATAGGCTAGGATGAAATTAAATTGTGCTGATTAACTAATATTGTTTAGACGCTTTTAAGGAAAATATACCGAATAAAATAAATTACTTGACTTGCCCTTGAGTAGATCAGTCTTATACAGACTAACCAATCAGATTTTGAGTTTTACTTCTAAAGTAATATCAATCGGTAGCCGTCCAGTTATCATGCAATTAGCTACATCAGGGATTTATAAATGCCAGAGAAGATTGTACGATATAGGTAAACTCAAAGTCATAAATGCGAGGTTTCAACAAAGTTATGCCCCAATACCGTTTAATGAGATCATATAGGGCCTAAGAATTAACATAAGTATTTTATTCAGCCTTCAACCCCAGAAAGGACCATTTTCTACTCATAGTGGCTTGAGCGCGTGTAAAATACGCCACGCCACCCTCTCGGGACAATAAAGAATTTAAGGTTTATTAACTAACATTCCAATAAATTACTGACCATCATTGAATGTTACATCTTGAACAAAATATATATAGCAATGAATGGAGTGGGACTTACACATACCTGCACATGTGTTGGAGACTTTGTACTCTCTTAAACCTTGATACGGGGTACAGTAATTGAACGCGCACGGGACCCAGCACCGGCCTCAAATTCAAAAAGAACAAATATCGGCCGCTTCGAGAAGTTTCCACAGCGTTTTCAATGAATTCTACTATTGTCTGTGCCTTAAACATAGTGCATCCACCAAAGCAGAAATTACCTGAAAATAAAGTATTTATAACGTGAATAACAAGCCCTGTAAAGTAAATGTACATAGGAGGGCATGTCTATCGAGATCTGGCTTCATTAGCGTAGTGTCCGTGCGTTATCTACATCTTTTAGATATCAGGGGTCCTCGCCAAAATGCATTCGTTCCGAATCTACTTTCGTCATAGCTCTGAAAATGTATGGGAGTGACATTTGTTGCCGGAATCGGATCACATGACATTCGACAAAAAAATGTCACTCCCATATATTTTAAGAGCGATGACGAATGTAGATTCGGAACGAATGCATTTTGGCTAGGCGCACAGATCATTGAACGCAATAGATTACAAATATCGGGTGAAAACAACTCACGGTACAGAAAAAAGCCAAATTAATATTTACAGACGCAAGAAGCTTTGTGAGTTCATCTTACAATCGAGGGGTCTCCGGTTTCGAACCCTGGCATTAGAACCCACCGTGAACTCACGCCTAAGACAATCTATTCAGCACTACATTTGGATAGCGGAAATGCTATTAATTTCGGTCACTAATATTCTTTAAAAAATGTACATACCCTGATCGTGTTCAATCCTCACATGTCTAAGACCATTTAGTTTAAAAGTTAAAGTAAAAATATAATGGTCATCGCTGCTGTCACGAACTATAAATGAGCCATCTGGTTCATTGGACAAGATCTTTTCAGCAGCTTCGACCGATATTGGGCCCCAGTACCATCCATACTAAAAAAGAAATCAATTTGAACATAAATTTAACTAGGCATTTCAGATATTAATTATTATCTGTTACACTATAAAAAAGTTTCGCTTACGTCTTTAACTTTTTGTATAGAACTGGCAAAATCCATAATTGTTTCATCATCATTGCCGGCTCTGCGAATAGTTTGATGGACGTTCGGTGATTGCGGTAGCGGGGGCAGCGCTCGACGCACGGCCGCTGGAGGAGATTCCTCTTTGTTTGAATTAACAGTCTCCACGTCAGAGGCATTTCCCAACCCCGAGTGACGTCGCCACCGGAATAGGTTACAAAAACTCTGCTTCAAATTTATCGATAATATTCTTACAGGTGACATCTTCGTTTTTTGGTTCTGATTGCTAATGGCTCTCTTAACCACCTTGTCGTTTTTATCCACTTCGATCACATCCTTAGGAATATTCTCTTTATGCTTCTTATTTTTAGCATTCATTCCGAATGAGTTTTTATTTGATTTTTTATGATTATTATTTGTTTCCACTGTTTTAGAATTTTCATTACTCTCCTTTAAAAATACATTTGCAGAGGTCGAATCTTTGTTAGTATGTTTTGCATGAATGCCAACACTAGTAACAATAGAATTATTTTTCTTAATAATGGTTGATCTACATTCTGAGTCACTTGAACTGGAATACAATGTATGTAAATATTTCCTCATTTCGCGTAAAGTTAAATGTAATGAGTCAGTATCCGAGTCACTGGTACTTTTCTTACATGAAGAACTTGGCAAGCTGTGTCTTTTAGTTTTCACATCTTTAGATCTATTTGTTTCCTTCAGCTTTTGGTTTTTATCAGCTTTATCAATAGGAATAAAATTATTGACAGGAGTAGGCTGCGACACAGTTTTGTTACGTTTCTTGGCGGTACGTGGCATCTTTTTTCCTTTGTTCCTATTGTTAACATGATTAGGTCTGACCATATCAATGGGCACAGCATAAATATCGCTATCGAATGGAACATTGTACATATCCGTAATGTCGGATGTTTTAGCAGTTAACGTGTCGTGTGAGATGGCCTGCGTGATAAAACTAGAATCATCAACTTGGAATTGACTCACCAGTGAGTTGTGACTACTTGACAATCGTGAAGATAATGAGTTACGAGAAGAAGGTCGATTCACGCGGCAAGGACTCAAGTGTAATAGTCTCGGGCTAGCGAATCTATGATTTAGACATTGACGCCGTTCGTACAATGACTCTGGTTTTAATTTTCTGGGGTACATTGGCGACATATTATGTCTGGCCTTTGTTGGTATGTCTAAGTTTGATGAATTAGATTTGATATTTTCATCATTAGTAAGACCGATCATCGGAGGTACACACACTGCTATGCATTTGTCTACATCATTAGGAGCAGGGATATCCTGAAAATAATATGATACGATTTATAGTACAATATATCGAAATCAAAATCGTTCCGAGCTGTCTGTTCGCTATGATTTTCTAAGTTGTCCAACATACATATTATTTTGTTTCTGTTCTCTGTGTAATAGATAGATTAATTTCGGCTGAAGATTAATATCACTATCTTGATACTGTTTTTAAACTTGCTAATTTATGACGATAATTATCCAACAATATAAATTCACCCAACACATCAACAAGGTCTCCAACCTGTTTAGACGAAACGTATTTATCCTTCTCAAATTAAATACATTAGTTACCTAAGCATTTCATTTTCATAATAATTGCTTATTACACCATGTTGGAGGGGACGTAGTAAGCCTTCCTGAAGAGTGAAACCTTTGCCTTTCTGTGAGTAGTGGCCCTGCCGTGAAACAAATTACTACACCGCGACGGCAACTCAAAAATGCCGTCGATTCGACAGAAGAACACCATGTTATTGAATATTTTCGAATATTAGCGCTACAGAGGTCCGCACCGGGTTCACATTAGTTTTCGTCTCAAGAATTATTTTTTTCAATCTTATTCCCATGCGATGTTGTATTTTATGAAGAGTATAAGTCTTAACGATATTCTCTGGCGTGGCGGCAGTGAACGCGACGCCTAGGCAGGGGGTGCGGTTTCGATCCCCACGAGGTGCAAATATTTGTTAGCATGAATATGGCTATTTACATTTCCCTGGTCGTGCTTGGGAGAGCACGTTAAGCCATTGGTCCCGGTTGACGTACGAACATCTATGGCAGACGTCACGGGTAGTTGCGAGCCCTAAATAGTTCAACAACTGATCTAAGTACAATACTTCGATATCGCCAAGGGGTTGTGGAAGTCTGGTGACAGCCTGTTTACGGAAAATATCGAAGTTCAGCCAAATGCAGTATGACGAGTAAAAGCGGACCCCAGAATCCGAGGTGAAAACTTCGAATGCAACTGGGATGAATAAGTAAGTCTCATTGCTTACCTGAAATTCAGGAGGTGGTTTTATTGTAGTAACAATAACCTTCGCTGGACCTTTTTTCAAAGTGTTAAAGAAATCACCACACATGCGTTCAGATGTTTCCGTTGATTCACAAAGCGACAATGATTTTTCATCGAAGTCACTTTCTTGTAACTGTACAACAATTAATGGTTCACAGTAAGGATCTAATATTTTTAGTTTGTTTATGTAAGTAATGCTATAATCAATACATTAAGAATTTAGAAGAAAGTAATATTACAACTTGTAATTTTCTTATTATGTTTTTGCGCTCATAATATTAATACACTTTATTGTATTAACACATTAAACACTAAATTCAACAATTTGCTAAGCGAATAACCACAATTGAGCAAATACATTTATGAAGTTATAAAACACACCATTAGCATTTGACACCATTAAAACTCATGAACACATAGGCCAGTATAACAGCAATACGCATTCTTTTGGCAATATGGGACATCAGATACCGCCCCGCCTCACTCCACCTATACCTGGTGGGAACCAGAGTTGTGACATATTTGAAATACTTGTATTTAAAATACAAATACAAAATACAAAATACGTATTTTGGATTTTGTACTTAAGTACTTTTTTAAAAAAGTATTTTGTATTTTATTTGAAATACTATTCGAGACGTATTTTGTATTTGTGAAATGGTTTGTAAAATACAAAATACTTTTTTATTCTTAGCTTCATTTTTCTAAAGCATTCCGCGATTCAGTAAAAACAAAAAATGGCCACCAGTGGCGCAGCAACTTTGAAAGTCTATGCGCAAAATGACAGATGAAATGAAATGCACATAAAACCTGACCAATAATATATAAGGGACCCCTTTTGACAATTCTCAAAGTCACTGTTACGTTTTGCTGAACAAATTGTATTTAAACAATATGCCGTGTAGGCAATGAGACGTTATTTTAACGATTCGTATTTAAGTGATTATGAATGTACCTATATACGACAAATTGAACGTGTTTGCAATGGTGACCCTCTTTCATGAGACTTTGCCTTAACTTCAGCTTAACATCGGGCGAGGTGAAGTCAAATTGACGTGACATAAAAAAAATACATAAATAGAAAAATATATTTATAAAAAACCGGTACGATTATGCGTCCACACAGACGCAACATGTCAGATGCTCTTTTTGAAGAGCTTGTGATTTTAAAATCTTTAATAAAGAAAATTACCATAAAGTATTTTATTTCAATAAAGTATTTTGAAAATACATATTTTGTATTTAGTATTTAAATACAAAAGGCAAAAGTATTTTGTATCTTGCATTTGAAATACTATATTAAAAAAGTATTTGCATTTTGTATTTAAATACTTTTCGAAAAGTATTTTGTACATCTCTGGTGGGAACCAACTACAACATATGCCATCTTTGAGTCTCCAGTTGCCAGAGGTAAGATAACGACATATTTCTGGCTCTCACACTTCATTACTTTCTTTTCAGAGTTGAAGGATCAGATGTCAGTCGCTGCTATAAAAGCCATATCAGCGTTATCAGCCAATTCACTAGGACGAGAAGTAAGGCATCTCAAGGTCCCGCGATAAAATCCCCGAATGCATGGAGAACGACGCTAAGCTGATGTGAGCATTATATGAGCATTCATATCTCTTATAGATTATTATTTGTGAGGTCCATAATACTATTTAGGTTTGCAACAAATATTCGCAGCAAGGCAACAGATTTATACAAAAGCTCCAGTTGCAAGGCGCCTATATATACAGGTGCACTTAAGACTAATCAACTAAACTGCATTTCCAACTGCATCATCATTTTTCAAAATGTTCATTAAAATAAACTATATACCGCGGTAGCCTAGTGGTATGGGTGGTGGACTGCTGAGACGAGGTCTCGGGTTCGATCCCAGGTTTACCATGGCACACACCAATGACTACGATGCTTTTCGAAGTTATGTGTGTATTTATCGCAGGTTTAGAAGTGCCCGGTTGATGGCAATAGGCTCGCCCCCTATTACATTGGGACCTAAATATACACTGGCGAAATGTGGGTGCTAGCACCTCTGCCTACCCCTTCGGGGATATAGGCGTGATAATATAAAAAAAAGAAAAAAAAAAAAAAAACTATATTCCATAAGATTGTTCTACTCAACCAAAAGTAAATCTCAGTCAATCTCTAGATTGTCACTCTTTATAAAAACCGATATTAAACAAATAAACTGGTGCACATTGAGAGAGGCAGATGTCCAGCAGTGGATTGCAATAGGCTAATTGATTGATTGAAACCAATAAATTCGTTTACTACTACTAAAACTACTAAATTAGATTATAGTAATTAGTTTGGTTGTCAGTGTATCTAATATTGGCTTCAGTTCATTTTGACCAAGTTTATTTATAGAGCCAAGTGTTTGACCAGAGACAGTAATTATTCAAAGCACACATTTCAAAGTGCTTACCTCATCTAATTTAGTTAGGTATGCAGTATCCATTTTTTACTATTTAATTTATTATAAACTATAAATTCTTTGATAACTGTAATTCTAAAACTTTGACATTCAAAAGTGCTCTTTATGTGCCTAAATTGAACAAACAAAATTGATTCTTTGATTCTCCTTTGATACTCAGTCAGTATATATCAGTACATATAAAACTATAAACATATAAATATCTGGCTTGTTAATGGGGATGCCCATTCTCCACATCACGGCATAGTTTTTGCATGAGGGTCCATCTAGGTAAAACAAGTATTTTAAATTTATTTATGTAACTTTGGCTAAAACTGAATACCGGGCTGGGAGTTCAGTTTGGTTTTGATCCCTGTAACGGTCGTCCACTAGAAACATGCTACAGCTAGGGGCCATTCTTTCTTCAGTAATTGGACTTAAATCAAAGATGTACGCACAGCATGGACATAATCACAGTTCACTATTAAATATTTGCAATAGAAATTTCAATAGAAATCTAACCATCACTTGTCAGCTGTTTTTATGTCATTTGTTTAATATGGGCTTTTGAGAAAAATCACTAAAAATTGCTTTGCTTTAGTTAAGTACCAAATCAAATGGTGTATAGATAAATTGAATATAACATTAACTCTAAGCAAGATGATAAGACAACATAATTTTTTCAAGGCAAAAAAAAAACTGCAGTTGGTACTACCCTAAAATATTAACAGTATATACAGTACTATTATGAAATTAGGCAAATAAACAGGCGCAAAATGATAAATTGTAAGATGCTAATTATAAAACTGATAAGAATTCGCAATATCACAACTAAGCAAGCAACTTGATAATTTGTGTACTCTATGATACCATTCACAATGCAGTATTCACATGCTTTCATTGACATTTTTTATATTTATGCCGAGGTACATTGTTATATATACATAGTATTTATGTACTATAAAATATAAATAAACCTTCACAACAAAATATGACAACAAGCAGGCATGTATTTCACACAAAATTTGTACATATATGTAAAATACTTGTGTATATATGTAAAAGTATCAAAGGATTATATATTGTAAAAAAAATAAGCTTTATTACTTGTTTTGACAATTTCGCAAGCAGTACAAAATGCCTATGAATAACTCACCTCAGATGCGACGTGATGCCATCCACTAGCAGAATCACTCGAAAATGATCCACTCGTAATTATAAGTCCACTATCTTCGCTTAATGGAGGTGCCTCAGAATGTGTTGAAAAAGGCGGTGACTCCATCACCCAGGCATTCGTTTGTTGTAAAATATTAACATGAACAAAACAACGTAAAATTCAATATTTTCATAAAAAATTACGGATTTCTTTCACACAGAGTAAGTTGCTAATAGACTCAAACCAACATTTTTAATCTTCCTGTTGTTTATGGTAGAATATGAATATAAAGAAAATTGCATTCCACGATTAAAAAAAAACATAATCTTTCGCTGGCTGGACTGTGGCATGGCGCGAAGGGTGGTGTATTCGTCACCACAGCACCGATTTTTTACTACCCATAATGACATTATGTTAAACAATATATTACGTAAAAGAATAGCCGCTCCCGATAAAGTCAAAAAAGAAAGAATAGGAGAGCGAATCTTGGTCTCCTAGACCTAAAAACGAAATAGAACTGGGGGCATACTACCCTTTTTAGTCCATTCATATTAGGTAGCAGGGACTGCAGAGAGCAGACTACATAATTAAATTAATTCACGAAAACTTATAAATGGACTTTAGAATCTTGAAGTCCTTTGTTGAAATGTTTACCTGTTTTGTTTGACTTAGTACAAATATTTAGCTAAGTACCTAAGTAAATAAGTCCTTATTTACTAAAAGTAAATGTATTTAAAATGGATTCGATCAAAGAGGCAGGAAAAGTGCTCTACCCTCTGACGAAGATTCTCGCATTTGATAGGACTCATTAATTATTTTATTATTCCTTTCACTATTCCTTTGGGCTTTCGGTGTTCCCATATTTCTATTAATTTCCTAATTTCACAGAAGATCCCACAGACATTTCTATGATGTATTTTCATACGGCAACACTACTAGATATTCTTTACCTGTGGTCTGATTTGAAGTTAGGGTTGGGCAAGTGATTAAAATCGTTAAAATATATCGAGTAATTATTTTTCGTAAGTATCGATACTACTATCAATTATAATTATTTAAAAAGTGCCTGTTTCATAAAAATCTACTGTTAACTTTAGGGTGTCGATTATTCGCGACGGTGTCCACACGCATCTTAAAATTTACTCTCGTCATTCTTTTTGCATAACGTGCGAAATAAAGTATATAGTAACTTCAAAAATGCATTCGTTAAGGGACTAGTAATCATTTCTTTAAATATATAGATATACCGGTGTTAGGGGAACACTCCCCAAACCGAAGACCCCTGGTAGTACTCATGGTACCCAACATTTTGGTATTCAAAAATATCATAGCTAAATCAAATTTTTGTTATTTTTTGCAGTGACTTTTTTATGAAATTCTCGTTTCATTTAGCTTTACTGATACGATGGAGAGTAAACAAAGAGAAAAAATATTAATATAAAAAATGTTGTGTATCAGGATTACTACGAGTAGCTTTCGGCTTTGGGATTGTGACTTCAAAATTGAAGTTCAGTCGCATCACAGTTAGACTGGAAAGCCGACCCCAACTGAGTTGAGAAAAAGTTCAGAGAATGATGATGATGCTTACAGGAACATTTTACCGTCGCAATACAATATCCAGTGACAGTATGTTAGGAAGGGCAGTGTATTCATCCTCACATACTGTAACTGGAAATAGTATGACGCCTCTGATGTTGAGTTGACATGTCCATGAGCTGCGTGCCTGTGGGTTTACCGTGTTTGTCTGCTATCTAATTATTATATGAAAAAATTGGTTGCCTGTAAAGTCGGTATACGGGCGAAAGTTTTACGTGACAACGACTTTGAGTGGTAAGGACGCGTGCCTTTCACTTTTTATGTCTGTCTCTCTCGCTCTTAGGCGGGCTAACCATGCCCGAGTGGAAGGGACGCGTGCCTCTCACTCGCTCTCATTGTGAGCGCATAACGTGAGCGGAGCGTAACGCAGTTTCTTGAAGTGTCACCCGGCAAGCCAATTTATAAGACGTTGTCACGTCAAAAAAACCTACACATACTACGAATCAGAGAGTGAGGTTCTTGCACCACTCTCTGTTTGGGAGCCACATTAGATGCGCGGGAGTAGAGTTTCAAATATAAAATGTACCATTTTCGAGCTTTTAATATCGATTCGTATTAAGTTAAGACATATCGATGATGCAATATATCTATTTTTTACCATCCCTACTTGAAGTAAAGTGAAGTGTAGTCTCCAAGTCTTCTGTCTTATTACTGTTTGCTGTACATTGCTGATACAAACTTAAAAACGCTATATTGTTATTTTCTTCTTTAGTGGAAAACGCAGAATTTGAGTGATGCCAGTCGTTCAGACCCGAAAAAGCTGCCGGTTCCAATATTAAACGTTTTATAATACTCTATTCATTTACTTATCATACCTTTGATAGAAAATCTTCCGTATAAAATTTTACAACACGTATGAAGCGCACCGGGTGTTTTCAGTGATATTGTGCAAATAATAATGCAATTTGAATATTAATAATTTGAATCCTACAGTATCCATTTTTGTGGTCCTAATGATATTCCCGGAGATGGCCGACTCTCAAGTCGCGAATATAGTAAATGATATATTGGTAAGTGATGAGATAATTAGCAGAAAAAGAGCAGTAGATTTTTGGTCATTAGAAATTCCTAATACAGGTATCGAGATTCAGGGGAAAAGACAACCTCACCTACAAGCTGGTACACCTGCTGATTTACAGACGAGATCTGGCGAAGGGTTTCCTTTCGAAAGGGGAATGTGGACGACAATCACCCCCCTAAAATCAAATTTTTATAGTAGAAGTAGGAGAGTCTACACCAAGCATCACAGTGCAAGCCTCAGATGCAAACAGGATTGACCATTATTAATGTTATAAATTTAGAAACCGCGATCGCAAATTTACTTGCCATGTAACTGGACTCAAAACTGAAATGTGGGTACAGTATACCTTTGTGTACCCCATCAGGTATGATAACATGCAATTTGATACCAATAAATAATGGTTATTGTGAATATGGGTCTTTTGGGAATATGGGTTTGTCTTAGAGCTCAGGCTAACTGGCGTACAAACTCTTATACTTGCTGATTGTCAAGTCAAAACATAAAAAAATTAAACAAATCTTCAATGAAACAATCATCACCTATTTTTCCAATTAGTAGGTTTTGGATTGCTGTTCAGAATGGAAACTGTTGAAATGTTGTAAATGGAAATAAATTGCAGGCTTATCATAATTTTTGAAATGTGCGAACTTCTTACCTTCTGTTACAGAAGACTAAGTTTTAAATTAACAAACAAGAAAGTAACATATTGTCTCTTTGTACATTTTAGCGGGTTGAAGCAGTTGAAGAGGCCTTCAGCTGCTTCCTCGTACATAAGCCAGATGAGGAGAATGAGAAATTGGCGACGTATCAAAAACAGCTTTGTGGGATTATGTCTTCTTTAAATGCAGAGCTACAAGAATCAGCAATACGCCAGTATTTGACTCCAACAGCTGTTTTAACTAATAGATATAAGATGAAACAATTGCTCACGCTTCTAGAAAATTTAGTGAATGCCAACATTCTTCAAGCTCGGTTTGTTCCTACACACATTACTAAATTAATTACATTGTTTTCCAATTGTCTTGATGCCCAAGAGAATTACACCTACTATTCGGAGCAACTGCTGAATTGAAGCTGAGATGCAGTCTGACAGGTGTGCTCATATCCAACCTAAGCAGGCAAAAACTCCTACACCTTCTCGGATTCAAATTGCTGGGTTGCATGATGGCTCATAAGACATTTCCTTCCAAGCCCAGCTCACCCAGAGCCATCTCTGGTTGCGGTCTGGTTTGGAACCCTTGGGTGTGTTCAGTGTCCCCAAGTGCCACTTTAACTAGTGTTATACAAATAAACCTAATTTTATTTGCAGAATGATATGTGATTGTATTTTGACTAATGAAAAACTACACTATGAAAATGCTGACTTTTGGATAGAGGGTTTTAACTTGATTCGAAGAATTATTGGTGGAGTGGATTATAAAGGTGTCAGAGAAATTATGAAGGTAAGGTTGCTTCAAAATTTTGGATTTACATAATATTCTGTTTTCTAATATATGTATGTACTTAGAGTTGCAGAGAAAAAGCACACTCTATCCCAGTTAAGTTGAATTCTAGCACAATGCCACAGCTAAAAGCCCTATATGGAGTTATAGAATACATATTTGATCGCAACGCTTCATTGTTACCCGCATACTTTATTGTCACTGAAATACAGAAGGATTATCCTGATAACAACCACTGGCCTCATTGGGTAAGAACATTAAATATTAAAAGTATCAATAGTTTATTTACATTTCCTACTTATAACCCTTTTTAATTCTTTGCAGCAATTGGCTAAGCTACTGACCAGTTTTGTGGAAAGTTTTAAACCATGTGCACAAATGGTTTCCATCATTGGACATTCTCAAATGCTACCCGTAGTAGAATTTTCTGGTTACGCTGATCATCTTGTTAACCCATGGAGACTAGACCCTACTACATTGAAGTTTTCACTTAAGGGCAATTTACCTTATGATGATGAACTTTTAAAACCACAAATAGCATTGCTGAGACATGTTTTGCAACAGCCATATAGTAGAGACATGATGTGCTCAATGCTTGGACTTCAAAAACAACATAAGCAGCGATGTATTGCTTTAGAAGATCAATTAGTGGAACTTATGATATTACCATTGGAGAGAAGTGAACAAGAAAATGAGGAAGATGAAATGTCATCGTCACACTGGTGCTGGCTACACTTGTCATCACAGGTTATTTATTTGATCCTCATTGGTTTTGCATCTTTTCCTAATATTGTCATGGGTCTGCATAATAAGTTAATTGGGCATGACATGAAAAAGGGTAGAGATCATCTAATGTGGGTGTTGTTGCAATTCATATCTGGAAGCATTCAGCGAAATCCTTCTGCCAATTTCCTACCAATAATAAAGTTACATGAATTGTTATATCCGGAAAAGGAACCCTTACCAGTTCCAGACTGCACAAAAGCACATAGCACACATCAAATGGCTGTTGTCTGCATTTGGATGCATTTATTGAAGAAAGCTGAGACTGAACATAAGACAATGACTATGCCATCAAATTTAAAAGTGCAACATGAGTATGTATTCCTTTGACAGCATTATATTTCTCATATCATACATTTATGTATTACTTCTGTATCTATTTATCGTTCTGTGTAATTATATTGCAGGTTTCTACAGCATTTGATGACATCAAACAATACACCAACCTTAATGGGCACAGATTTCCGCATTGCATTATTATGTAATGCTTATTCAACCAATCAAGAGTATTTTGCTAGACCAATGGGCATTATAATCGAGACATTATTTGGCAGTCAAAAAGCTTTATCCAATGGAAACCCTGGAACTCCATTACCTACTGTGCCGCTATCAATGTGTATTTTAGACAGTCTGACATTACACTGCAAAATGTCATTGATACATTCAATAGTAAGTCATGTTGCAAAATTGGCCCAAAATAAAAGTAACATTCCAGGCAACAATATGATGGCACCAGCTCTGGTGGAGACTTATAGCCGTTTGTTGGTCTATACTGAAATAGAATCGATGGGCATCAAAGGATTTATTCGTAAGTTTGAATAATCTATTATTAAAAATAATATTTTTTTCTTTTACAAATGATTAATTTTATTAAGGAAAATGCTTTGTGATTGTGTGTAATGCTCTGAGCTTTTTGCAAACATAGTGTAACTGTAAAATAATAGCATTTTTCATTTCTAGATCAGCTGTTACCAACAGTATTCAAATCCCATGCCTGGGGCATATTGCACAACTTATTGGACATGTTCTCATATCGCATCCATCATGTACAACCGCATTACAGAGTTACATTACTGTCAAATATACACTCATTAGCTGCCTACCCACAGGCTAATCAAACACAACTGCAATTGTGGTATGTATACATAAATCATATTATGTTACAGATATTTATTAATATACATTTTAATGTTCATGTTTTTAAGTTGAGACAGTGAGGTAAAGATGTTTAAAAGAGTTTTTTTCAATATAATTTAGGGAGCCGACCACCCAATGGAAAAGGGTACTGTGGCCTATGGACGTTTGCAACACCTAGGGCATCACACACGTGCTGCGGATCCTTTACTTCCCCAGTCGGACTGCTCACTTGGGACGGGGAATACATTCATGTCCTATTTCCTCCCTAGTCGCGATAACTAATATCCACTCATATGTAAATTTTGAATGAAATGAAGTAGTGTTAGTAATTACTGTATGTAAGAGTTGCATTTGAATTCAAAGTATGTCGCTCGTGACGTACTTGGAACCCCCGTGGCACACCTTCAACCCATATTAATATACTAGTAATCCATTAGTTTTCGAATAATATTAGGAATCTGACATTTATGATTACCATTGTGCTCTCTTGGGTAATAGCATAATGATGTTATGGCTGGCCTTCCTAAATAATCGTACTATATATAACGCAAAAATAATTCTTCAAATTGGGTCAACACACCAAATAAATAAACTCTCCAACTTTGTAATATTAGTACTTAGTAGTAGATAAACATAATGTGAGGCAATTTTTTTACAGTTTCGAAAGTACGGCGTTACGATTGATTACAAGTTTAGGCAGTTCTGGAGTGCAACTGCAAATGTCGAGAGTGGTATCCGAACCAAAGTCTCTGGTCTCTTCGGAAAGTGAGGAGTTAAACCGTGTTCTTGTACTCACTCTAGCGCGTGGAATCTACATGACTGGAGCTGGTATGTTTACTTTTCATTATAATTATCCAATACATAACAGTATTTATTAAAAATATACAAAGTTATGTAGCATTTATTACATAACTTCGTTATAACTTTCGTTAATAATCAACGAAAGTTTTTCTGTGCGCAAAATCCCTACGGATACCGATCTCACCGCAGCCGGTAAGAAAGGTTACATCGGACTCGAACCGACTAAAACGCATGCCATCTTTGGGTTTTTGGTTGCCGGAGGTGAGATAATAGCCAACATATACCCTGCACCCCGGCGGACTCAGGACCTTCTCTTTCGAGATGACCCCATTCGGGTGTATCGACCAAGGTGTTCCCGTCTAGACCCCGGATGGGGAGGCGCATTTTGCGCTGCCGCCGCGGCCTACTTCTGCTAGGGTCAAACCCGCGCTCATGGGGGACGGAGGTCATTCTGCGACCTCCGAAGTCCGAGTTGCCACCGCTCCTCGTGCGCTGTGCGGGTTCAGAGTCTTCTCCGAAACCAAATGGCTAAATATTGTGTACGAATATATTGGTATACCTCCCGTGATACCAAGTGACAATAGTAGTATTCCTCCTCATTATACTAATGAAATTAGGAAGATTACAATGAAGACCTGATAATATCCCGCTAGGGGTATCTTTTGATGATATCAAGATTAAAGACGAATTAGTACAAATTGCTAGTACCACTTTGACACAATTTAAACATTTTGTATACCAATAGGTAGTGATGGCGCAGCCGTGAAAGAACTACTCACTACAGTAATGACAAATACGCCGCATATGTGGTCACAACATACGTTGCAGTGCTTCCCTCCAGTGCTCGTTGAGTTTTTCGCCCAGGTAAATGTATTTGCTAAGCCTCTTATTATAAGACGTAATAGAGAACCAGGTTTAAGGGTATCGACTGAGGTCAGACCACAATTAGAAATATCAAGCCCCCTTCAAATTAAAGATAAAAAAAAAAGATAATAAAAAAATATATTCTCCGTTGGTTTGGTACTTAACTAAAAAATGTTGATGTGACATTTTACACAAACAAATATTAAACTAGTAAAGTACTACTTAAGCTAGTGGTTTGATGTTGGTTTAAAGTCGCGTTTTATTTTATAAACTGGGGTTTTAAACTAAAGTACTACGCGGTTAATATCGGCTATGTTCGTTAAACAGTAATGGAAATAAAAAATATTGCTATTAAGAAAACTCTTAACCAAACGGAGTATTTTTTATATTATTTATCCGCATACCAGAAACTATATGACAAGTCTTGCTAAGCTTAGTCTAGTTTAGATGGAGGTGTAGTTCGCTTACTATTCTGCATACATAGAATATTTATTTCAGAATCCAACCCCAAAAGAAAACAAACAAGTTCTAAAGAAGTCAGTTGAGGAGGAGTATCGCAAGTGGACGTCGATGGCCAACGACAACGATATTATATCGCACTTTTCTGTGCCAGGCACGCCGCTGTTCCTCTGCCTGCTGTGGAAAATGATCTTTGAGACTAACAGGATCAACCCGGTCGCATTCAAGTGGGTACATGTTTATGTGTTTCGTTATTAAATTGCTCGATAATGATGTCACCTGCCGTCTTCAATGAATTCATTCGTTCGGTTGAAATTCTAGATGTAAAATAATAGGTGTATTTTAAGCCCAAGTCAGGCCTGTCTGCTGTTTCCAGACGAAACTTTGGAACAGGCTGAGAGATTTTCTCCGAGGACAGTCGCTTCCGTAAATGCCAAAATAAGCTAAATAATGACAAGAATAAGCATGAGAAGGGACTTCACGTTCTAAAGTTTCGCTTGAGTACAGAAGAATGTTTATTATTATTAGGATAGCATTATTTTTCTCATTCCAGAATCCTCGAACGCATCGGTGCTCGCGCACTATCCGCACACCTGCGAAAATTCTGCGACTATCTTGTTTTCGAGGTTACCAACCCAGCCGGTGGACCGCACATTAACAAATGTGTAGATGCAATCAACGATATTATCTGGAAATACAATATCGTCACCATCGACCGGCTCGTCTTGTGTTTAGTGAGTATCCTATCCTACTTATATTATAAATGTTGATGATTGTGAACATGTTTCTTTCTCAATTGTCTTAAATATGACCCTGAAGGAGTTAGTAGCCTAGTATAATACATAGGTTACTTTTGTTCCTGGAATAAGTTCCCATGTGTTGTGGGTACGGGATTTGAATTACACGCAAGTGGAGCCGCGGGCAGCAGCTGTTATATCTTATTGAAAGGTTTTTGGAACTAAACCTAAACCTGCTAATTGATGAGCGAGGTCCTGGCACCGACCGGACAGGTCAGACGCCAATAAATGTTGTGTTGTTTAATAGCACAGGTTAACTTAGAGTTAGGTGCTGGGAAGACCTTGTACATCCTATTGTATTAGCAGCCAATGTATGTATCAATTTCCTTGTAGGTACTACGCCCCAACCCTGACGGTAATGAAAGCCAAGTGTGCCTTTACATTATACAGTTACTGCTCTTGAAAGGATCAGAATTGAGGAATAGGGCACAAGACTTCGTTAAAGAAAACTCTCCTGAGCATTGGAAACAAAGCAATTGGTATGTAGTGAAACTACTTTCTTCTTTGTACACAAACTAGACAAACCATTTAACTCAAAAATTGTGATATTATGGTTCCTCTGCTAAGCAGAAATAAAATTTTAATTTTAGGCCTGGAATGTCCGTTCCAACACCCGAACTAGCGCCGAACAAACAAAGCTATACTCAGTTTGATCACATATAAAACAAATACACTGACGGACTCATAAACTGCATCAAAGTAATAGACGACTTTGAAATAAATATTTTAACCAAGTATGCATACTTTTTATACAGATTTAAATTGAAACCTCTAGATTGGTTCGTGAACTTTAAAACAGCGTAGGGTCATATCTTTAAGTTTAAGTTTATGTACTGGAAAGGACCTTAAGACTTTTTTTGAAGAAAAAACAGAAATTTAAGAAAAATTGGTTTTAACAATAGACACAAACTTTATGCAAGGGTTTATTTGTGTTTTAATAAGGTGTATTACCCCCACGTGCCCTTATTACGGATTCTAATCGGTTCCGCATAGATTTTATAAGGGTTTTTAAAAGATCTTGCGGAATATTGTCCCATTCTTCTGAAAGTGCTGTTTTAGTGCTGCCACTGTCGTGGGCGAAGGGTTTCTCGCATATACAGCTCTTTTTAAATTGTCCCAAACATGCTCGATGGGATTAAGATCCGGGCTGCGTGCTGGCCAATTCATTGTACGTATCCCAACCTCTTCGCAATAATGTTGAACTTGTGCAGCTGCATGCGGCCGGGCATTATCCTGCATTAAAGTAAAATT
Source organism: Pelosia muscerda (assembly GCA_963691645.1). Taxonomy (NCBI): domain Eukaryota; kingdom Metazoa; phylum Arthropoda; class Insecta; order Lepidoptera; family Erebidae; genus Pelosia; species Pelosia muscerda. The sequence continues at coordinate 10,899,106 of OY829098.1, read as the reverse complement.
TTCGCCTATGAATCCCATGTAAGGCACCACGTGATCTTCTAATATCTCTGTTATGTAGCGATGTGCTGTCAAACCCCCTCTATTACCGTTTTGACGGACCATGTCTATGAACACAAGTTCTGTTCGCCCGTTCATCGATATGCCACCCCAGACCATACATGAACCGCCTCCAAAAGGAACACGGTCCTCAATGCAACTTTGAGCATATCGCTCCTCACGTCGACGATAGACTCTTCTGCGACCATCTGCACCATATAAACATGTCCTACACTCGTCCGTGAACAATACAGAGGCCCACTGCTCTTCTGTCCAATTCAGGTGATGACGCGCAAATCTTAAGCGAGCTTGTCTGTGAGCTGTAGACAACTTTGGACCATTTGCTGGTCTAAAAGGGGTGATATCCGCTTCCTTTAACCTTCTTCTTATTGTTCGTGCACACACGTTTACTCCACGCACTTCATTAAGCTCGGTTTTGATGTTAACTGACGTGAGGAAACGATTTCGCAGGGAAGTTATAACAATAAATCGGTCATCACGACCTGTGGTTGCTCGAGTTCTGCCTGTACCACGTCTCCTCCTGTAAGAACCTGTCTCTACAAACCTTCTGTATATTCTAGAAACCGTAGACTGGTTTAAATTTAAATTTCTACCAATCGTTCGTTGATCCAAGCCCTCCCGCACCAATGCTACAATTTGTGCCGCTTGTTCGGACGAAGTATCCATATCATGGTTCAAAAACTCTCGATGTGTTAAAAAACTAACCCAACAATTATGCTGGTAACAATAATTCAATTGACAAAACAAAAAAAATCAATGAGAATCAATTTAAAACTTTGCTATAAATAACACGCAAATCTGATACTACAAGTAAATTTTCTTTTCCCGGCTATATTCATTTGTTTTACTGCAGTTCTATTTTTAAATATTTTTTTTTTTAAGATTAAGAGCCAGTCTTTCCATATTTATATAATTTAATCTAAAAAGTTTGCATACTTATTATAAAAAATCCTTTTAGAGTAAACCTGAACTTTGATGCAGTTTATGAGTCCGTCAGTGTAGTTTCTAAACAGAAACATTTTTATAAACTGAGTTTTGACTTTAGAATTTTGACATCTGTCGGGCTTAGCGCGATTTTGTTATCTATGTGACAGCAAGGAATTGTGGCTCAGTGATAAGCATTTATTGTTGGTCAAGTACCCGCACCTAATGCTGCAGATATTTATGTGGTAATGGGATCGACGAGTGTCCGCGTTCTCCGAGACATGGATCTTTGGGGTCACAAATACCGCTCTCCAAAATGACCACTTTTTTGAAAATGACTACCTACTCAAATTGCCACGTTCTTGTAATAAATCATTAATTAATGTCGACTTTTCTAATGTCCATATGTATTGGTGACCCTCTTTCTTGAGACTTGACCTTCAGCTTACCATCAGGTTAGGTGAGGGCACAATATGAACGACAGACATTATGAAAAACGGACGTTACGGAATAAGGACATTATGGTATGGAGCGAAATTTGTGGGATGTAGGGGGCAGACTTTATAGGAAACGGAATATTTTTGTGTAAAATGTGGATGTGTAACTAGTCATTTTGGGAAGTGGTCATTGAGACCTTAAAGGCAGGGTCTCAATGTGTTAAGAATTCTTCTAAGATCGGACTGGTATTGCTTAACTTTGCAATGCCTCAATCTTTATATACCATACTTACTATTTTAAATATACCTTTGTAACCTATGCCTATAATGATTGAGATGTATTGTCTGTAGGTACGACAAACACCTCGCATTTCACAGAAAGTATCCAGAGAAGTTTGCGCCAGAAGAAGCAAGCAACGCCTACGGTGGCCCTATACCGGTCTATTTGAGTAATGTGTGCCTTCGATTCATTCCTGTATTAGACATTGTTGTGCACAGACACTTAGAAATACCTCAAGTTAGCAAAAATCTCGAACAACTTTTGGAACACCTTGGATACCTGTATAAATTCCACGGTAAATTATTTGGTTGAGCCATATATATCTATCATATGTATGTATTTTAAATAGACAATTTATTTAGTTATGTTTATCGGCATTCTAGAACCCATATTTAAATTTAACTGTGTCATTTAGAATCTAGACAACGCTATTAAACATCACAACTTTGCTACTATCGCACGATTTGAACTGAATCCATTCTTCGTACACAATTCTTTCCGTCACTGCTTTGATCACATTTTTAATACGTTTGATTTCGAATTCTAATTTTGGCAAACTAGATTTTGACTAGACTGCCAAAATTAGAATTCGAAATCAATTTATCATTACAGTTTTTGAGATAATTATTTACCATGTCTAATATCTTTATTTTCAATAACATTATCAATTTATATACAGAATTTAATAACTATATACAAAATTTACCATGTTGTATTATTTTCTGATCTTGTTGTATCTATCTACCAATCAATCAATTAGCTTATCGCAGTCCACTGCTGGACATAGTGTACTGTTTCCACGTTAACTAGACGGGTCGAATCTCTCACAGTGATATCGTCTGCGTATTTTTCCATTAGTCGCCTCCTACGACGCCCTTCGGATGACATGGGATAATGATTCTTTCTCCGTCACCAAATTTTGTATCTAGACTAAATAAATGATTGTGTATAGACCAAAAAAAGAGAGAAAAGCCCGCTGAGTTTCTTGCCGGAGTCTTCTCAGGTCGGGGCCGCGTTTCGAACCGGTGGTGGTCCATTTGCATTTGATAAAATGTTGTTGATATTGACGTTTTGTAAGTGCCGTCTACTGGCCTATGCAGAATAAATGACTTTTGATTTTGATTTTAATTTTGATACGGATGACCAGTATATGGTAAACATTCTAAAAACTGTAATAATAATGTATGTAACTGTGGTAGTTTATATTCACTGTTATTCGTATGAATTTGATGTACGGCTATTACAGATCGACCCGTGACATTTTTGTACAACACGCTACATTATTACGAAACGAAACTCCGTGACAAGCCATTGTTGAAGAGGAAGCTCGTGACTGCAGTGCTGGGCTCTTTGAAAGATGTGCGCCCAGCCGGATGGGCGACTACAGAGCCTTTCCAAACTTATCTGGCGGACACAGAAGCCGACGCTAGCTGGACACCAGATCTCAACTACTATATGAGTCTTGTTAACAGAATGGTAGACAGTATCCTTTTAAATGTAAATGAGAGCTCACTGGGGAGGTTTTGTGTTGTCAGCAGGAAGACCAAAGGCTTTTTACAGGGTAGGCAGCACGTGTGTGACGCCTCTGGTGTTGCAAACGTCCATAGGCCACGGTGACCGCTTCCTATCAGGTGGGCCGTGTGCTTGTCTGCCACACGTATATAAGTGGTATAAAAAAAATGAATATACGGATTTGTACGTGTCTATGGCGCTGACTAAGTGCTTTGGACTCAAACAATTTTTTTTTATATGGTACGCCTACTGAATGACAAATGAGGTTTTGGCATAAAATTGCAAATTCCAATTAGGTATTTATTTGTGAAAATGGATAGTAACAATAGGTGTTTAAATAAAATAATATTTTAAACAACAACATTCTGCTTCAAGGTTTGTAAATTTACGTGGTTAAAGTTCAGAGCCAAGGCAAGCCAATCGCGGAAGTGTGGACCCCGGGTCAATATTTCCTACCTGCTACCGATAAACTGATGTCCCGCGTAAACATAACATAACCTTATTGTAAATACTAATACCGCAGTGGAACGAATTCTTGTTCGTTACACACTGACCTAACACGCTCTATTCACCCTGATGCATGTACTGAAACTTTTAAGGTACTGAAACTTTGAGCAGTTCTCCTCGTAAAATATTGCACAATAGAACTTTTTCTTAGCAGCACAACAGCTATGACCGGCAACTCGCATTTCCCGAACACCGACTGGCGTTTCAACGAGTACCCAAATCCTGCCGCACACGCACTCTATGTAACCTGCGTTGAGCTAATGTCTCTACCGCTCGCACCCAACGTTGTTGGCAATAACCTACTTGATGTTGTTACCAAAGGATTTGTGGTTATACCTCCAACAAAAATTCAACTTTGGATCAATGCCATTGGCCTTATAATGGCAGGGTTACCTGATCCTTATTGGACTGTGCTGCACGATCGCATTTTGGAACTTATGGTCAACAATGAAATGACGGAATGGCCGTATCCATACACTCCGTTTCAGCTGTTTAACTTGGCTACGACCAGTGACGCCATGTTAGAGAACAAATACAGTTTCACCCTGGCCCTAGCGCATGCGGTGTGGTATCACGCCGGTGCTGGACAGATACTGCAGATTCCAGTGTACGTATTTCATATTTTTGATTGCTATTGAATACACTGCTTTATTTCTATGATTTTATTTCATCTGATGATTTTATTTACTAGTTAACTATAAAATAAGTACGTGTATGTGACTGTATTTGAGAATATTACACTAAAATATCTCTATAATAATTAATTAATTTATAATTAAGGTTAAGTACAGTGGGCCCCAAAAGTCCCTGGGCACCTTAATATTGAAAGCCCAAGTCTAAATTAACCAGAAGTAACATAGATTGTGTTAATTAAATAAACTAGATCGATGACTTTAGAAGAAAATAAGTAACCTTATGCAAGTAGTATCCTTAACTTAATTACATTCATAAGTAGATCTATTATAGTAGTTACGAAGTTGTGTAGTGGCATCACTTCATACAATTTTAGTTTCAAATTGTCCAGGAACTTGTGTACACTGCGCGCGTACATAGTATTAAATCCATCTAAATTCTACAGAATAACATCACTTACTGAAACATATTTGTTTTACAGGTTTATAAAAGAAAAGCTGTCTACAGAGATACACACAGAGATTCAACTGCTGTTCTTATGTCATTTGGTGGGCCCATTCCTGCAGCGGTTTAACTCTGATTTGTCACGCGTGGTTATGGATATAACTATTACTCTGTATGAGCTCCTGGCGCACATCGACAAGTCGCAGACACATTTGCAACACATCGATCCGATCTGTGATCTACTGTATCCTTTTCATATATTTAAAAGTAACTGTGTATAAAGCCTTGAGATTTATAAGCGAATATCTTATCTTCAAAAAATATTCGCCCAGGTGACAATTTAGTCTTTCGTTGTCTTAATATAAAAAGGCAATAAAGCGATCGTGTGTGAGGTCGGAGGGTAGACCCAAGAAGTACTGGCTTGACTGCATAGGAAATGACAAGCATGCCAGTGGCCTCACTAACATGGGTACCCAAGACCTCGCGAGGAATAAAAGCTGGACTGTGGACCCCGGGCACCCAGGTGGAAGATGATGAATATGATGATCTGTCTCATTAACATTTACGCGCGATTGCGTTTGTCTATATAGTAGGTATGTGCAAGTACTTGACAAAATAATTTTCTTAATTTTATATCCAGCTATCACATAAAATACATGTTCGTCGGCGACACAATGAAGACCGAAGTGGAGAATGTGATTCGTAAGCTACGCCCGGCTTTGCAGATGCGTTTGCGTTTCATTACGCATTTAAACTTGGAACAAATAAATACCGCCTAGCAGAACGACTACTACAGCTATACACCGTCTAGTTCGAGCTCTAGCTCGGAATAATGACGTTAGCTGTAGTACAACAACTGATGATTAAAAATGGTTCTGGGACTTACAGTGATATTAAGATATTACCTTTAACAATTATTACTTTTATGAAAGTTAACAGCAAAACACGGATTTACGATAAGAAGTAATAAGTTAAATTACTAATATAATAATTAATTAGCCAATTACCTCATAGTCAAAACCACTTGCGGTTGTGACATTATTGATAGGGAATGATGACTTTTTTAATTCTCGATAATCAGTCAGTCAATCATACAATGCAATGCTAAAGTGAAATATTCTTACAACAAATAGTTTTGAAGATTCAATGACTACAAAAGAAATTCAATTACTTGAACAGTAGGCAAATGCTCTATCCAAAAAGCATGACCTCATACCTTCTTAACACGTAAAAGAATATCACATTTATCTCGGTCTGAGTTACACATGTATGTTTCGTAATAGAATTTATTTGAAAGTTAATTAGGAATCTAAGTTATAAATTTAGACTCAATTTGATTGTTTATATATTAACCTACTTTGGGCACTGAAAGTTTTGAAAAGTCATTGTTTCAGTTTAGTTAGACTATATGTTATTTTACAACACATATTTTAACTCAAAGACTAAGAAATTAAATAGCATAGGGTAGAATTGCACGACGTTGTCATCATCCCTATTGAAGATCGATTTATAATAGTTAGTATATATATATTTGCTGAGTGAGTAATAATCAAGTTATCTACCTGAATTAGCAGTCCATTAGTAAATTTGTTAAGAAATGTGTATTTTCTTACTGTTTGTTGATATAGGACATAGGATATATTAAAGGCTATCTGACAGTTTGTAGCAATGACTTCTATGTATACTACTAGACAAACTATTTAAAAAAGTTGTGAGCATACAATATTGTGTGTGAATGCTACTTCATATGCATAGCAGATCCGCACTTGGCCGGGTTTCTTTGTCATATCATGTTCAGGACAGCTATTAAAAATTGCGCATAGTTGGTGTTTTATTATATTTGGGCTTTCGCTATGCCGAATATTTCATTCCAAACTGTCTGTCTTGTAGTATACAATGCATAAGTTACCAGGAATGTATATAATCTATCATTCTTTACTAATGTATAGAATGCCTAATGTATGAAATATCATTTACTTCATTCTTTTCCTTAACATACATAGCTATAAACTTACATAGCAATAAAAGAAAATAAGCATAAAGGCTAATGAGTCTTCTAACTATATCTATAGGTGGCAAGTCGTTGGTAGTTGATTTGTAGAATGGAATAGAATATAATATTGGATTAACACGTATTTTGACGTTTATGACATTTGTGACAAGTGTGGTCGAATGTCAATCCGATACATTGATCAATAGAATAGTCTAGTGACTATTCTATAGCCCATTCTACAAAACGATTGCTACTTGTCTAGAGCCCAAGGTTTGAAGGCGCCATTACCATTCTGCGCATTTGGACCTGATTAGATTAGAAGACTACATCACTGTAGTTCTCACGAACGGAGCGCACGTAGTAGTATTTTTATAACCATTCAGAAGCAAAAATTTCACAAAGCATTAATAAATATAGACCAAGATCTACTTATTTCATACATTGCGCATTTACAGTAAAACGGGGTGAATAGGCATGCAGTGGTGAATGGGAATAAAATGGTCAATGGAATATTTCAAAAAAATTCTTTTACTAGATTTCAAATACGCCTGTTATCACATATTTGATGATTACGTAATTACAATGAACTAGAGCAAAGATTATTTTGAAAAATATAACTAAAGAATTTCGATGACCATTTTATCCCTATTCACCTCTGGATCCCTATTCATCCTGTTTTATTGTAATGGACAATAGGTCACATTCCCTGTTTTCTCGTGGACCCACGAATATTTGTTCCACTAGTGGGACCACGAGGGAGAGTTATGTCTCGTAGAGACTACTTATTAATTCATAATTTCATACATAGGCCTGATCATGCCTGGCATTCTATACATTGCCTAGGCATGGTATAGAATTACACAGACCTAAATTATACACATTGCCGGTATCATTTATATATAGAAGTCATTGGTTTATAGTTACAGATAATTAATATGCCGGTAGCAAACACGACATATATGCTGATTTGCCTGCAGTTTTTGACGAAATAAAAATAAGCAATCTAGTATAGGAATTATTTAACTTATAATAACAAGTAAAGGAATAAGAGCTAGTGCTAACCGGTCGCGTATTTATTATTATATGAATGCATTTAATAATGTTATTATTAGTATAAGAAATATTAAAAATAAGATCAATTGAGTTAATGATTCAATATTATGTACCTACAATTTTTCACGTGTTTCAACATCATGGTCGCGATAATCTATATTTTATCTGTACAAAAGATGATCAAATTTTTTCATATTAACAATTATGAATAAGAAAGTTATATCCAATAAGCTGTTCCTGATTCGTTTATGTATAAATGGTACTATTGTAAGGAAAATACACAAATAAGTGAGATATAAAGCAATACCCATATTTGATAGCAAATAAATTAAAGGTATCTTATGGTATTCCTAAATATTTTGTGATGATATTCTAGTTGAGTGTTCAATAAGGAATAGTGGAAATTAAAAAATACCCAATCCAAATATGGAGAAATACATATTATAATATAATAAAAGATTTCAATCATAATAATTATTTTAAGAATACATATTTTAGTAAGTTCTTTAGCAAACTCAGGATTTGAAAGTCCTTACTAAAAAGCGCTTATACTTTGTCAAATATAGGATGATAATTTTGACAGGTCTAAGTAGGGTACCCCATACAGTACAATCGTAAATGAATCCATTCGATGTTCGATTATCGTTCCCGTAGAATATGGTATCGATGTTACATAAATAGTAAAACATTTATTTCTTATTATTTTATGTACGTAGGATATTATAATTTTATAAATATTTGTTTACTTAAGGTGACACTTCATTAGTGCGGCGCGGCATTACCTAATCGAACTTTACTGCAAATATAGATTGATAATTGCTACAGTTACTGCCATTTATAGTATAATATTTATGTTTTATATTATATCTAGTTAATTCTATTAACAACATTGTAGTAGATAAGTACTTAAACATAAAATTATTTTCATAAATTAATAGATTATGTTCGATTTATTCGATTCGTTTGACTGCAGTCAATTATGCTATATTCTTGCAAGGCACTACTCTACGATAAGTGGGCGGTACTTGTCTATGAATTACGATAATTTTAGAGGTATTAATTTGTTTATAAAAATACGTTACTTCATAGACGTGAACTGTCAAAATTATCATCCTATATTAGACAGAGTATAATAAAAACAACATTTTAGTTAAATATGGCCGTTTGACATGTGACTGATGCCAATAGGAAAAATATTTAATGACTATTTTGATTGACTAAGGCTTAGTTGCACGAACTATCTGTCATGGTCATGGTCAAAGTTACGGTCACCGTCAAATTTAACAGTTTGATAGTAATGGTTTGGTTAACTCTATGGTTAGTACACAGAACAGAAAAACTAGTAGAAGTGCGACGCGATAACTGCAGTAGCGGAACCGATGTCGCCAAACTCACACACATAACCGTTAATGATACCGTGCTCTACTAGTAAATAATTGTTTTTTTTTGCCTACCCTTTCCGGGATATAGGCGTGAGTTTATGTTATGTTATAATACATTAAAATATTAAATAATTTAAATAAAAAACATGGTTATTCGTTTTACAAATACCTTTCAAATTTAGAATTTCGAAATTGGACCTTCATATTTTAAAGAACTTTCTAAATGACGGCCAATGAATAGAGTGCAGATTATGTAGTTGGAAAGTTCATCGCGGAACAATTCTTTTTAAAATCTATGGTCGGCACTGTTTATGGAAAAAATAAAAAATATATATTAAAAAGTTACTTTGTCTCACGCAGTGGGCAAAATCGCATTTTGCACACTGTTGTTATACAGTAAAACTTACTTGTTTGAGCTGCCGTAGTGAAAAAAGTATTTATGGCATTTCATACTTTGAATTGAAAAAGCTTGAATATTTACGAAAAAGTTTAGACGTATTCTTATCAAAAACGTTCATATTATCGAATTTATCCTTCGTAGCATAAATACGCCAACCAATGACACGCGTGCACCGACTACATGCCGCTTCCACTTATTTTTGTTTTCCATGATTTTGTAGCTCTGTTTTTGACAGAATTTGACGTTTGAGCGTGGCTGGTTATAGTTACAACCAAGGCTAGGCAAGGCTTATACCTGACCATACCTGACCGGTACTTTGACCAGCTTTGTCACGGTCAAAGTAAGATCGTGCAACTAAGGCTAAGGGTTGATCACAGATCACAGGTTAAACATAACAAGGCTAGGCCTTTAGTGCCTAAGATTAGACTTTCTACCATTTGAAATATTTTACAATACGTCAAGCAATGTAAAACATAATCACGATCAAATTAACATGTATATTTTGAACTAAACAAGTTAAATAATAATTCTTTATCATATCTCGTAATAATTTGTGTAAGCTAATAAGTAATAATGATTTATCATCAGATGCAATGTAATGACAGTATTCATTTAATGAGAAATATTTTGAATTCATTGTAAATATTATGTAACGTTTACTTTTTATTTTTATTTAAATTGTTTGCATATTACTTGTTTTATTTATTCCAAATGATTCACTGTTATTAATGACTTTGCTACTTTTACTTAGTCGGTAAAACGTGCAATGTTCAACATGGTAAGTTAAACTTACACCCAGTTTCATAAATATCTGAAACTCACAGTTTTAGTCTATGGAATAGAACAATTAGTTTATATACTACCAAACTAATACTAATTGTTTTGACTGAGCCAAGTGGCAATCACTTGGCTCAGTCAAATGTCATGTATGTACCTACTACCGACGAGGTTATCCCTACCTACGTATATTTATAAAATAGACGGCATTCGCCTGCATGAACTCTGAAGCCTGGGCGTTAGTAACCTTACTAACGAGAAAGATGTAGCTAAACAGGTATACTTAATCGCGCTCCTTCTGATGCGCTGAATGGAACCCAAACCAATCGCTAAATCTAAAATCCAAAGCTAAATTGCTAATATGCGCATCGTGGTAGGCTCGCTGAGTTATAAAAATAACCATACGTGCCTTTTTACAATCATTCTTGCGCAAAATGCTAGGACTTGCGAGAACTCTAACTACTATGTGTAGGTAACTACTTGGAATAAAAATGTCTAACTAGTTACATTAATGTAACAAGGTAGAATAGACGAATTATTCGACATGTTTAAAAATTAAATACGCAAAGTACCTACCTACCTAATTTCTTAATTATACAATTTATTCTATTTTATTTGTTGATAATAATGATTCACTGTTATTAATGACTGCTACTTTTACTTAGTCGGTAAAACGTGCAATGTTCAACATGTCAAGTTAAACTTACACCCAGTTTCATAAATAATATCTAAAACTCACTGTTTTAGTCTATGGAATAGAACAATTAGTTTATATACAGGGTGTCCGCCGGGAAGGTATACTACTTTGTTTTGCCGCCATTTTGGTAAACGTTAGTCTTGACAGTTCATATTTGGCAGTCGTGAAGTAGACACTTGGCAAATTAATTATGGAAAAATATTCGATAAACCAACGTGTTTTAACCGTTAAAACATTTCATCAAAATCATCATCATCGATTACTGTGACGATGAGAAAGTTACGTGAATTTTTGGGAAAAACAACGTGCCAACAAAACGCACTATTTATCGTTTTGGGCAATGGAAAACCCTCAAATTAATCATCAGTCACCTTTACATCCATTAAAAGTGACAGTCTGGTGTGCAATTTGGTCAGGAGGAATCATTAGACCTTACTTCTTAGAAAATGATAACGGCGTAACGGTAACTGTGAATGGGGGATATCGTGATATGATTGAAAACTTTTTAACGCTACAATTAACATGCTTTGGGCTTGATTAACATGTGGTATCAACAAGACGGTGCCACATCGCATACAACCAAGATTACAATGGAATTACTGCGGGATCTCTTTCCACAACCAGTCATTACAAAAAATGGTGATGTTGATTGGCCTCCACGGTCGCCTGATTTGACCGCTCCAGACTTCTTTTTGTTGGGGATATCTGATAAGCAAGGCTTACGCAAACAAACCAGAGACGCTTGAGCATCTCAAACAAAATACTCGTGATGAAATTAATGAAATACCGCGTGAAATGTGTGAGAATGAATGAAAAATGTGCTCAAAAGGGCACGCATTTATGAGGCTAACAGAGGCGGACATTTAACTGATATTGTATTCCATACATAATTGCCGACATTAAATAAAATATTTATCAATATAAGATTCATTATCTTTCATTTAATCAAAAATTATAAACAAACAAAGTAGTATACCCTCCCGGCGGACACCCTGTACTACCAAACGAATAGTAGGTATTATTATCTAAAATAAATATTATGATTCCACCTATTTGTCTTTATATCCTACTATTCAGTATAATGAGAGGCCTAAGTACCCATCTCTATTACAATATGTGGTAGGTACAGTCGTCGTCCCGTCGTCTCTTCTTTTGAGCTCTTATATCATGGTTGTCAACAATGTGGAAACTTTACTAGTATCGAATTTATTGACTTATTGCTTGCGTCTTTTAATTGATTACCATAAGTGTCACTATCACTTTGACGCTGACTGTACAATATGTAATAGGTAAAGTACAACTTGCCCCATGCTATAACAGTAACCATAGATATAGTTTGGTTCTAGGTTTACGTACGTAGGTTGGCCTAGCATTAAAGGGCTTCGGACTCGCGGCCCCACTCCCCATCTCCACCAGTGGGACCACAAGGACTTTTAAGTACTGATGTCTCCACTGTAGTGGGTCAGTGGAGCTATACGGATTTCGTATGTTTTTAAGACCCTACGGGTTAGTGTCTCCCCTGATCAATCTACTGGGGAAGACTTCGTGACGTCTTCACGTGCCCCTTCTACCTACCTATCTACCTATATACAATAAGACAAATCAAGTTCTGCTATGATATTTACAATGGAATATCTAATTAATGCATTAACAAATGAAAATAATAATATGACATAGGACATATGCGCACAAGTAGGACGGTGGCGACTCACTGGTGAAAATTGCGTCAATGATGAACATACACAAATACCAATATTTGTGTACCTATATTTATATTTCCTAAGCTAGTAACTTTTTAAACTTATTTATTACCTATTCCTTTTTTATACTCATCAGGGTGTAGTGATGCCATACTGTACCTACGACTCTTCACTATCACTACATAGTATAAAATAAAGTCGCGTTTTATGTCCCTATTTTTCTTGTCCCTTTGTATGCTTAAATCTTTGGAACTACGCAACGGATTTTGATGCGGTTTGTTTCAATAGATAGAATGGTTAAAGAGGAAGGTTTATATGTATATAACATCATGCTACGACTAACAAGTGCGGAGCAGGAATGAAAAATGTTGCAAAAACGGGGTGACGCAGACGAAGTCGCGCGTGTCAGCTAGGGTCTATTATATGTATGTGTTAAGTAAAATAATCTGATTCACATTAATGGATAAATTATTATTGAAAGGCGTTCTCAGAAGTAAGTAAAACCGGGTGCACAGAACACTTATATCCGTATCCGATGACTGGCCGGGTGTTGTCATGAAGAAAGATTGTGTATTGCCTGTTTCTATTACGATAATTTGCAAATCTTGGTAGTGGTGAGAAATCAAGGAATAAAGTAACTGCAATGCAGCTCCATACGATTAGGTCAATTAAAAAACTGAACAGGAAAATTAATTAACTATTCATATATTTTGACACCTTGTGAGACAATAAAAATCATCGTTTGTGCAAAACAACGTTTGTTAAACAAGTTTTAATCCCTACTTAATTCTTAGGTACCTACTTCCGAATGAAAAGTTCCCTAGTAGGTATTTATTTAAGTAAGTATAGTGTTCCTAAAGACGCGCTAGATCGCGCAGTCGGCACTTTGGTAGGTACATCTAGAAGAGTCACATCTAATGTTCAAACAACCGCGGTTGCCTAGTAGTAATGGGTAATGGACTGTTGAGGCGAGGTCTCAGGTTCGATCCCAGGTTTTACCATGGCACACATCAAAGACATTTCGATGCTTTTCGAACCTATTCATCGCAGGTTTATAAGTGCCTGGTTAATGGCAATATGCTCGCTACTTATTACATTTGGACCTAAATATGAACTGGCGAAATGTGGGTGCTAGCACCTCTGCCTACCCCTTCGGGGATATAGGCGTGAGATATGTTATGTTATGTATACTTTGTCAGTTGACGACCAGCCTTGTCCACATCCAATCTCGAATCCAATACCGTGACCGCATATTGAAAATTAGTTATGTATTACTGAATAAAAAGATTATTTGCTACAATGTATTGTTAACTAAAATTATTTATGTATCGACTTTTTGAAGTTGCAATATTACAAAACATACATACAAACAAACTTTAGAAACAGCAATTCGGTCAGTTCTTTCTTGCCACAGACTAAATTACCCTCCATAATGGAAATTAAAAAGTACCAAAAAGCTGTAACAGCGCCATCTTTTGATGATTTTAAAAACCAACTGATTATACCTACCGGAAAACTGCTCTTTATTTAAAAATAGGTAAATTTAAAAAATACTTGAATGAAGATTTAATGTGTACGGATTTCATTGTTGGATAAAACAATTATTTTATATGGCAACACTGATGCCGGCTGCGCCTTGCGTTGCGAGCATTTTTGCCTGCCGCAGTCGGCACTCGGCACCGCCTTTGCCTGTTAGTAAGTCGTTAGTTCAACAGTGCTATCGCGTTTCTCGAACTTATAACAGTGAACTGAATACTGGTTGAATTCAAAAACAGTGCGTGAACGATTAATTAAGAAGCTCATTTTTCCATTTTAACTACCATGGCTACGGAAGTAATAAATAATGTGCCCGACAACACGGAGAAAGAAAAGGTAGCGAAAGAGGACGCGCCGGCAGACAATGGCCAAAGTAAAGACGAAAAACCGGCAGAGAAAACTGAAGAAAAGGTTGAAGAAAAGAAGGTCGAGCCAGCTCCACCTAAGATCACCGTACACAAAGCGAATTTCGAAAATGATGTCGTTTATCTGTACCAATTCTCGCGCACTCCTTTGTTGCCGTCAACTTCACCATACTGCTTGAAAGTTGAAACATGGCTTCGCCTAGCCGGCATCAAGTACGAGGTAAGTTTAGATTTCAAATAATATTATTTAATTTCCAATAATTTTGCTTGCGTATAATCGATGTTGTTTTCATTCATAACTTAACCAATCGTAAATGCGTGTATTCGCTATGCTGTTTTTATTTATCAAATTACCTATATTAAAATAGGTAAATACTTGCTCCGTCCTCTGAATTTGACTAAATTAGAGAAAACATCTGAATTAAAACTTGCATAGCGAATTGAGCTTTAGCGACTGTTATATGTTTTATTTTCTGCATGTGGTATTAAATCGACGGTACGGAAAAGTTTCGTCACAGGGCTTCTGGAATCGATGTAGTGAAAGCATGCTTGTTGGGATTTAATATCTTTTGTCTGTAATTGGCAGTCAATCTCCCAAAACTTGTATAAAAAAAATAAAAGAAAAATACTCATTCCTTTTCTGTTAATAATTAAAAATACCTATTGTGTATGTACATGTTAAATTAAAATACTACATAAACTCAATATTAAAAAATACATGATTTTGATAATTATGTATAATACCAAAATACATATTTTGGGAGATTATTAATCTATATAGATATTGAAATGTGTACATATAAATAATTGCATCACAATCACAATAATACTCACAATAATTACACATTTTAACCAATAAAATTAATCAGCAAGTTATTTCTGCTATAGTGCTAAACTTCTAACCATAGTACTAAAGTTGCATGGCACTAAATTGTTACTGGAAGATCTCAATATCATGACCAAAGTATTGTCATCTTAATGTTATTGATCACAATGCATGATGACTGTCAACTTATCATCTGATAAAGAAAAGATGAAACCATGCTACTTAATCTAAAGTGGTTAATCCACAGAGCTATATAATTCTGTTGCTTCTTTATATATATCTAAAGCTCTAACACTAAGTACTTAGAAAATCATAGATTAGTTCACTGTCACACTATTAATAACGGAAGGTTAAGCAGATGTCATTTGTTTTAAAAGAGAGTAATTTTTAAACTCAAACCACTTAGTGTGCTTGCTCCTCCTGCACTTTCATAAGTCACAGTTTTGGTGAAGCCTATGAGCTTTGTTAACTCTTGTTAAAATACCCCGGCTGTTTAGCTTCCTATTAAATTTATTATAGGAATAATTACATGACTTTTCACTACAATATGTTCATATAAACAACCTATATGAACTGGATTGTACAATACATTATGTAGGACTATGAAATTAGCTCCAAACCCTATAGTCTAAAATGTTAAAATATTAGAAGTAAAAATATATGATTGCAAAATTTTAAAACATGATTTTTGTTATGTAATACATGATTAGGAAGAACTACCTATGAAGTTTGGCACAGTTCACATTTTATAGAATATACTTATATAAAGTTAACAGTTGTAATTATTATATGCATTAGAAATACATTAAAACTATTTAAAAACTAGTACTTACATCATTCTTTATGGAAATACACATTGTGTCAAATTTATACAAATAAATAAAATTGGAGTGTCTGTTTGTAATATTAAAATAACTGCTTTCTACTACATGCATTATGAATGTATATGGTGGTACTACATGGTACTACATGCATTATGAATGTATACCAAAATATATATTTTAAAAAATTTTGTATGTCGACTAATCTCTGGAAATGCTGGACCAATTTGGACAGGTCTTTCACGGGTCTTATATAGTAAGGAGTAACTTAGGCTACTTTTATTTTAGATTTGTTTTTATAATTGCATACCACGTGGACGAAGTCACGGGCACAGCTAGTGTGTATTAAGATTAGAAAGTAAATTAGTACTACCTCGCTGCTTCACCAGCATAAGTACCACTATATACCTATATGTGGGTATAGTATGTAACATCTTAACATCACAACATCTATGTAGTCTGACGTATTTGTCTGAATATTTTATGGACGTTTACAACACTAGGGGGTCCCATTATTGCTGCCGACCATATAGAAAAGACGGGGAAGGGGAAGGGGAGAAGGTTAACAGAGTCTCTGTGCTGTCAGTGCAGAAGACAAAGAAGGGTTTCTCTGTCTTCTCACTGACAACACAAAACCTCTTCATTGAACTCCAGCTACCCTACACACCGCCGGAAACACAACACAAGATTTTTATTAACGCCGCGATATATTAACGTATGTGATAAAAAGAATCAAGAATTAGCCAGTAGTAAATAACACACAATGAGAATTTGTTGTTCCCATCAGATATTACATTCCTGAGTACCTAGGAATGTAATATCTGATGGCAATAACATACTTGTTGCCATCAGATATTACATTCCTAGGTAGCGACTTAGCTCTACAAATTTATTAATAACTAGCTGTGCCCGCGACTTCGTCCGCGTGGAATGTAATAAAAATGTATTTTTCTAAAATTAAAGTAGCCTAAGTAAGGAGTAACTTAGGCTTATTACATAAGTTATCTGCCAGTGAAAGACCCGTCCAAATCGATTTTGCCGTTCCAGAGATTAGCCGGAACAAACAGACAGCAGAAAAAAAAATTAAAAAGATATATTTTGGTATGTGTACCGTATTTACAATCATATGCATGTAGTAGAAAGCGGTTGTTTTAATATTACAAACAGACACTCTTTTATTTATTTGTATAGATATTTAGCTGGTGTTACGAAAGGTTCTTTTGGCGAGTAACTTAATAAAACTTATTTGTGATTTCAAATAAGTAATACATTAGTTCAGTCAGGGTACCTAATCAGATGTTCTGAACACGAAATCTAAAAATGTTCCTAAATAGTTACTTCTATAAATGGTAGCTATAGGGTATGTGAAGAGGAACAGATGTCCTTATTTGTGCAGATAACTAGGTATACATATAACTACACCACCTGCTTTAATAGATGACAATTGGTTAATAGCTAAATATCACTGTTAAAAGCGAACTAGAAATAGTGAAATGGCTGACAGTGGGTTATGAACAAAGGAATAACTGACGCACAACAAATACGAATACAACCCGTAAATATGAAAAGAACTAAGTCATCTCACATAAAGAAATGAAATCCCACGAAAAATATTTCATATAAGTAGGTTGCCAAGACTCACAAGCTCGTAACGCTTTCACTGTTCATAAGTAATCAGATCTCAGAAACAGAAAGACACAAGCTCCTAATCCCTAACTCTACAAGGTCTAACTATACATCATTCTCTGAACCCTTTTCCCAACTCAGTTGGGGTCGGCTTTCCTGTCCAACTGTGATGCGGTTGAACTTCTTAATTTTACGTGAAGCGACTGCCATATGACCTCCACAACCAAAGATCCAATGACCAATGGCGATATCGAAGTTCCAAGTTAGACTGGTCGGACTTTTGAAGGCTCCAACTAGCCGTAACGTCTGCCATAGATGTTAGTATGGCAACCGGGACCAACGGATTAACGTGCTCTCCGAGGCACGGCCAGACCAGTGCAAACAGTCATATTCATGTATACAACTTTTTGCACCGAGCGGGAATCGAACCCGCTCCCTGTGCGTAGCTGTCGCGTGCAGGTCTAGGTCTAACTATACATGTACTGCCTTATTTTGCAAGGCGAAGGCGGCGGATACGAACAGTAGCAGTTTAGCATTAAGCAAGGCGTTTGGACGTCGAAAATTTAAAACGATCTGAAGGCTCCATGAGCTCGGCCTGGCTCGTTGAATCTAGCTAGCCCTCGTCCTCGACAGAAACCGGGCCTTAGTCACGGTGAAACGTGTGTGATTTTAGAGCCCAACTATTGTCAGAGTCACTAATTTAATTAAATTGTTATCAAATACTTATTAATATTATTAATATTATCGCACTTGTAATCTTGAACTCACCAATAAGTGATTTGTTACTGTAGTGTAAAAGAAAAAGAACTGAGAAAAGAAACCAATAAAGTTAAAAAAATGATCTCACTTTCGATTACATTTGTTTGTCACGAAAGCCATGCTAGACGTGTTATTTAAGATAATCTTTGTTTAAACAAGTAAGTACAATGGTATTTTTGTTTACGGTTCTTTAGGTTAGTTTTTATGCAAAAACTACATCTAATATACTTCGTTTGTTCTACTTGCGCGTGATCAATAAAGTAAAACAATAAATGATTAGTAATTGTCGTTCGTTTTGAATTATGACTCATATTTGACAGAGGTTTAGCAGAGGAAATTATCATTAATATGTACCTACAAACCTAAACCGCATGCTCTATACTTGCAATTAGGTTTTGCTGCTGTTTTTTCCTCTTATTGTTTGAAAGTATCAACTTAAGGATGGTTCATAATGTAAAATGGAATCGTCTGTACCCTGTACTGGAGACTATTACTATAACTTGTGTTAGAACTACCGATTTATGACATACTAGCCATGTCAGAATTAATCTATTGATCAGTGAGTAATTTTACCACTAGGTACAGTGCACGGCATCTAACTTGGCAAGGTTTTTATAGTAGTTGGGGTAAGTTCGCGCATCGTACGCTTAGAGGCACAAGAAGTGCTTGTGATTATTCTATTCATTCACCAGAATGCTATCATTTATTTAGAATCGTGTCTGCTTTACCGCAAAAGAGACCCAAAAATCGTCTCAGAAGCGCTGACGGTTCTTGCCAAGTTACTTGCCGATTTCTGTAGCTTAGTGTTTAAGAATTCAACGATCGAGAGGTTCTGAGGTTCCGAATCCGTATGGTTGAGCGAGACGCTGATAATTGTCTGTTGTCCGTTAACGTTACCTAGTAAAAGTTTAACGCGTAATTATTAATACCTTATTATATGAACTCAAATTATGAATATAGCAGTTTTTCAATTAACACGCCAACCCTAATCTCTTATAACAATATCAATAATGACCGAGAGCTGGATGGTCACCGTATTTCGTACTATGATGGCGGTAAACAGTATACGAGTAAGCTATGTCTAGGTAGAGATCATGTAAATTTCCTATCCGCGTGGAATACTCATTCCGTTCCTATAACCGGTCGGAACTTATATCAGGGATAGCAATAACATAAGCCTATCTGTTATTCTTATTTCACACTAGAATAATATGTCCCTGTACCGAATATCAATCACATCCATTCAGCCATTCGAGGATTATAGAGTAACAAACATCCAAATCCCAATCTCTAAATGTCAAAATATCTTTACAAAACATTTTTGTAATATTTGTGGGAAGTATATAATAACGCGGCTCAGCCGAGATAACACAAACATCCCTGCTTTTACAATCGTATTTTCTTCCCTCGGGTAGTGAGCTGCAATTGTCCTGCTCCGCATGTAGTTATCTAATAAATCAACATTACTCTTATTGAATCCAATTTATTCAATATACATGCATAGCATAATCCTGCGAATATTCAAGGAACTGCATGCAATTGTTTGAATCAATCATGATTGAGATATCCAGACGCACGCCTTTAACGTCCAATTGCATTGGTACTTGACGAACATTTCTCTATGCATTCTTCGAAATTTGCCTAAACTTGTTACGATGATAATTTTCTGATAGGTCGATCAAGTGTTTGGCGATACATCTCATAGAATAAAACGAAAATAATCACTATATTTACTTAAAACTTCGTCTAATAAACTGCGTACCCTGTAGCGATTGCATTCGGGTAGTTTATTCAAATGTGATATAAATGGGCAAAGTTATCTCTTTCAAATCAGCCACCGAAAACCTTATAACGTGCCTTAAATTTATTTTTGACCAACGTGTGAATGGATCAGGAATTCACGAAACAAATGTAATTTATGTGAAGTTGACTCTCGTTCAAGTGGGAATAAGATTAGATAAGACGAGCTCAGCGACCACACGAAGGTCGATGACCTCGAGCTACGATGGGCATTAAATTAATAATTAGAGGATCCCAACGAGATAGTCTTCAGTTTCTTAGACAGATGACACACGTTTTGATTACTTCACATAAAGGAATATACAATATTATATAGTAAGATTTCAAAACATGTGGCTGTTCTTCCCATAACTTTCAAATAAATTAGTCCCGTTATAAAATATTAATATACAGTGCGTCCTACGGCAATGCCACATGAAGGGAAAGTACCTTAATTATTTTAGATGGGACATTTTACTGAAAGAAGACTTTATTTTAATATTAAAAGTCATTAGAAGTCACGAAAGTATTTTTATTGCTGTTGGTCCTCTGATTAGATAAATAAATAAATAAATAAATTTGAACTGCATTCATAGATGCCACGGCAATGAGACATGCAATGTATGTATGTATAATACCTATGTGGTATTGTTTGTGTAATACCTATACAAAAAGCGGTATTTGCTTCTTTACGGGATGTAAAATACGTATGAAGGTATAGATTCTTTGATGGCTTAAAAATTCATTTGGACCCACTAGGTGACGTTTCTGTCGGTTTTAAATTTTGTCTGTCTGTTCACAATTTTGAAGATTTGACGACCTCTTTGGGGCAACAATAGTACTTTCGACGACCAACAGGAGCACCTTGGTGTGGGTGTGTTATATGTAAAACATGTATATTTACTAAACAAAATCAGTATCCCGCATAATACAAACTAATTAAACTGTTCTTCCTTTGGGTCTAGATTATTATGATTATTTATAAACTGGTCATGGTTAAATAGTCGGGTGTCGAGCCGACTAACGCCTTAATTACATACTAAAATGAAAATCAAGTCTCATGACATCGTAAGCATGCCGGGCATTGGTTCAACCATTGGACATGGTCTCTCCCAATGTGCACTTCTATTGGCCTACTGTTACCTCGCTAGTTGGTATAGGGTTATGTTCCTAGTCTCTTTCTCTCGCAGTAGTAGTATGGTCTACGTAGATTTTCAGTTAGTTACCTCTTATGACCCCCTTCGGATGAGATGAGGTGGTGAGTATTCTTTCTCCGTCAGAACACAGTTAAGCACAGCATTAGCTCGTGTCTTATAAAACATTCATTATGTTCAAAGTAGTTAAGATAACACAAAGTAGGAAGATAGCCATACGACAAGTTATCTAAAACATTGTACTCTACAATTTTTTATGTTGATTCATTATAATTACTAAAAAACTTGATTGGCGAAATGGAGGTCTTTGCATCTTAAGACTTACTAAACATGTTACTAATTCATACTCCATACTAATATTATAAATGCGAAAGTAACTCTGTCTGTCTGACTGCATGTTACAATGTCACGCCTAAAGCACTGACCTATCTAGATGAGTCAAAAAAGGAGATGACCGATCGTCTTTTATGAAGATGACATTTAGTTGAGAGATGGATTTTAAAGCTTAGGAACGGATATAGGCTAGGAATATTGAGAAATAAGGAGTTAGAGGGGGAGGGAAATAAGGGATCTAAGTTTGTATGAGAGTTCCCGCGAAAACCGACATCCACGCGGGTGCGGTACTGTGACAACTTGCATCTGGTGACTCAATTCATCAATTAGTCCACTTAATAGAAACTCCATTGCACCGTGTAGAAATATTCTAAGCTAACACACACGACTTAAATGACTTAAAGTTCACATTACATTACAAAAGTAGTAACTAAAGTATTAATTGATATACTGTGATTGTTTTTGGAATGCGACATCTATGTCTCTCTCATCTGTTGCACATCTGCCGGGCTTCCCATGACCGCTTTTTTACTATACATTCATTAACATAAATTTTACGATTATCTTATTTGTTGCTTTAAACCGTAGTAATTATTGAATAAATATCCAAAGTAAGAATAGCATAACTAAGTGAAATGAAGAAATTTGTTGTTGGTGTGACATCCGCGTTGTAAAATTAATAAGCAAACCTTATTGGAAGTAGGTGCTGTTACACATTCGGAAACTTGAGCCTCATTGAGACCGATTTCATAAGAGGCTGTTTACTCTAAGTAGTCAGAGAAAGGTAACAGATCAAAGGTTACATGCGAGTGTAATCTGGTGGTGCTGCAAAAGGCCATAATTTGCGGCGAAGGTAATAATAAGCGGAAAAATAATTAGCTCATACCTATTTACTAAAACCGAGATTATAGTGAAATTACTAATTCCAGTAACATAACTGGATTTACACCGTTACATCGTTTAGATTGTATCAGATATCTAGTCTGCTAACAAACGCGTGCTTTCTGTGTTATAGTAGAATAGACAGTGTGGTTTAATAAGGTGTTTACTAGCCTATTGCTGTAAACCAATAAACCATTTTTCCTGACTTTAGTAGTAGTAACCCCAGCTGAAACATAAAAACAATAGTAATATAGGTACTTTTTTAATTTAAATATTGTTTTGAAATTATAATTACATTTAAAACGACGTGCGGGAATGAATATAGTGAATCTTGAAAATTGAATCTACAGACAGTGATGTGCTTTTATATTTTATTTACTTAGAATGTAGTGTGAGAACCTACTTAACCTCAGTCACGTACCTACTTAGTAGTAACTACTAAGTATGAGTACACTTATGTGAATTTAAATTATAATATTGTTAATGCCCAGTCATTATCTTTATATGAGACAAGTACAACAGTCTGTGGGCATACTTTCTACTAATTTTCTTCCGAATCTGGTAATAAACATACTCTTACATACAAGTACGAAGCATGCATTAGATTAGAATTTGGAAATATACCCATATAACATCAGTTTTTTTAACTGTGGTGAAAGTGTCATTTTCTAGATGATAATTTTCGGCGATAATTTTTTTCGGATTTAAACGGATCGGAGTTAAACTTGTAATACGTTATTTAGTCGATAATCGCCGATGCCATAATGAATCACCTAGCTGTATATTTACGAAATCGAGGATCCAAGGAGGTTAATGAAAAGAAATCACCCCTTTAGTGCGCAGTCTGTGACTTCTCCAAATAAATAAATCATAGGAACTTCTACTGTACCTAATCAGCTGGCAAGTCACCGATGACGAAAACTAACGATTATAAAAAAACAATCAGGCAGATTTTCTACATAATTATGCCGATTTTGTCCAAAATCATGTCGATTTTCTCCATAATCAGGCCGATTTTCTCCACATTCAGGTTGACCCCTTTAAATCAGTTCTTAGCATAAGTAATATGCCTAATACGTGTATAAATGGACCATTCCTGTGAACCCAGTGCGAGATTAGATTGTATTGATATACATTAAAATGATCATAGGCACAGTACTGGTATTATTCTTAAATCATTAAAATATTTTCTATAAGGTTTAACAGTTCATTCCTCAATAATTAAAGTTTTACAGTGTGGCAGTGGGCAGTAGTAGTCACATAGTAATAAAATGTCTAAACGCTTATTTCGTTACTTATAACTTTTTTACAATTATTTGAGAATCGTTGTAGATTACAATATTTATAGTTTTACTCAGTCATTTTGTTATTGTGTTTGGTGTTATTTCTATTTTCGACCAGCTTATAGTAGAAATTACAAAAGTTTGCAAAATCATTATCGTCAACAAGTAATAATGCATGCGTATTAATTGTGACCTGCCATCTTTAACGACTTGGAAAGGTTTAAAACAATGAGTAAATACAAGTTGAGACATTTCCGAAATATCACCGGTTTAGGGCTGTTATCGAACCGGAAATTCCACGATCATGACAAGCGATACTGCATGCCGATAGTGAGTACCTGGTTGTTTTTATCCTACCCAAAACCTACAATCTTGGGTAAATGTATCTACATTTTACTACATATTTTTAAAAATTAAGAGCGTTTCTCAATAATTTAGCGTTTCGCGTGCAATGCGGTGCTTGTACTTGCTACTGGTACTGTACAAACGCAAAAAAAACTAAACGCATCAAGTGATATTGATTTCGCTTGCTTTGTGAGACATCGACAACAATGCTTTTATTATTCCAACCGAGAGTCGTGTTTCGTGCAACGTATTTGGTGGTGGAATGCGGGTCGCGCGCTCGCTAGCCTTCCAAGCTACATTTGAACGACGGGCGACGCGACGGAAGTGCGCGTTGCGTTACTTAATGCTACATCGCAAGATTATAATTCGTATGCGACTCAGATAGACCTCTATATTAATAACCAGTACCTATATTATTGCAGTTGGACTATTAATTGTGGAATATTATCGCAATATCGTTGTTTTACGATTGTTAGCTTAGCTAAGATTTCTTATGGCATATGGCGGCTAAGGTCATACAGGAGATATGTAATATTTACTTCTACTAAACTTCTTCTTCTACTAAATGCTGCAGTGGCGCCACTGTGGTGTGCTAGCCGCCCCCCTACTAGTTTTCTTACAATTTCTAGAAATGCAGACACAGCGCCACTGTCACTTGACACACGCACAATATAGTTGTTTAAATATCCATATGACGAGCGTGTCTAATTTGTGCCTCTAATTTGAAACAAACACAACTGAACTTTATCGATAATCTTCAATAACGCCGAAAAGTTCGACCCTGTACAGCCCCGAAAGTGGCGGAACAGCGCCGAACACAGGGAGCACGGCAGATCACACCTCAACTCTGTACCTGTCAACGCGTTATATCGACTTTTCACAATCTAAATATTTATGTAATATGTACTGTGCGCGACTGATCGTAACAGAACTGTACTAGTGCGACTACAATGTTTAATATAACGCAAATGAATATGAATAACTGTAGGTTATCTACTTAAATTATTTACATTAGGACTTTATATTATTGATGTGACGACAAATAATTGCAAAAATCTAACATAATATAAATTGAAAGCTTTGAAAGAATTAATAGTACGCTATTAAGCTGAACTCAGCAGTTACTGTTATTTCTCTGATGATTTGTTTTATTTTCATTCTATAACAGGGTTTGGCAACACATTTGTGTGTTGCAATGTAATCGAGAAACCGCAGCAGCGGGTTGGCCACTGAGGTATGAAATCGTGCAGCTACGGTATGTCGGCTGCACTTTCTCAAGTTCCGGCCAACACTACTTGATTGAGACTAGCCAGTACCGTCACGTACTTGAAATTATAATTTTCTATTAGTTCTACTTTACAAGCTGCGTCTAGAAACCTATATATTATTAATAAATGCAGTTATAACTTCGGTCTTACCTGACTATTGCCCGCACGTAGAAGTATTAAGTTTTAAATTAGTTGTCAATTAATATGGACAAAATCATAGAAAGCCTTACCGACGTTTTATGAACGGCCTATGAAAGAGCTGAAAAACAACTAACAATATCGTTGAGGGAAACAGTCAAATAGTAGGCGTAGGCCACCCTTAACTTAATCATGTATATTTTGAAGACATCGACCGGTAAAAGTTATCATAAGTTGTAGTGGACAAGAAAAACCCCGATTCTGACGTAACCACTTTGACGCGCCCTTGACGAGGTAGGTACCGTTGGGATACTCGCAAGGTCTTTTGTTCCCAGTTCATAGTGAAGGAAAGTCATACTTAACAGTTGCTGTTAAGGATGACTGGCTGCAGATTCTAATTTGGTTAATTTTATCGTCTAAATGAATTCTGTTGTTTCCTTATCAATTTCATAAATGAGGCAAAACTACTTTCGAGGGTGCGACACCCAATCGACATTCTATAGGTGGATAGAGCTATAATTTTGAACTGAATCGATACGATACTGTCAGGCATTAATTTCTTACCGTATTGCTATTAAGATCCGAGCGATTTCACCTTTGTGATACACTTGATTCCCCTGAATAATGCTTCTAGAACAGTGATTTTTTTTTTCACAATCAAGATTGGCTGTGGTCCTACTCTTTTTATTCAGCACTTAACAAATAAGAAAAGATAATCCTCTTCATGCTAAAAATCACCTTCTTTTATCGTCATGTTTGGACGACTACCAGACGAATTTTAAAAGTTTTAACAGAAAACAAGAACGCAAAATCCTGATAAAGACACGTTATTAAAAAAAAGTGCAATGAATATGAGTGGGACAGTATTCAAGTATAATCAGAGTATTTGTCTGATTTCTTTTGACTGAATTAGTTGTAAGTATAATAATTGGTTGCAAGACAGATAAGTTAACCGGAGTTGTTTACTGAAGGTGACTGTTCTGAATGATTCCAGTGCAGTTAGAAGGTGGTTAAAGCCCTTATCGCATCTTGACACATCCTTCGCAGACGGAAATTACTTTTACCATGTAGTGCTAGCATCCCCCTTTTTTCAGTAGCCTATTTCTATTTCCAAGCTCTAAACCATCTCAAGTAAATGTCGATCATAATATCTGCAAATTGATGAACTCTCATATTAACCTTTACCCCATCCCTGCCTTTTTTTCGCAATAAAAAGTAAGCCCTTGTCCGTTCCCAGGCTCTAATCCATCTCTGTACCAAATTTTATCAAGATCCGTTCAGTGATTTAGGTGTGAAAGCGTAACATACAGGCAGACAAACAGATGAGTTACTTTCGCATTTAAAATATTAATATGGAAGTATGAATTTGTTAAAATAGTGAATAAATTAACACATATCTAATTTACATCAGTATTGTTTATCATAGTACACATATTCATACCTCGAAAACTAAAGTAGCAACAATGACTTGATCGTTCTACGAACTCTACTGTTTAAGTAATGACGATACATTGTGTGATGTTACCGTGTTTACCCTAAACTGATACTTAACAGTAACATCATTGTTAATACTAGCCGCACTTCAATGAATGTTATTCATTCCGCCTAGTATGAACTTTCAGATACTTAGAGAAAACACGTTAAACAACAGATAATACGCTTTGTTATTCTATGGAATATTTTATGACATGAGCACATACACCCCCATTGATGTATACGTCCGTCGACCGCTAGTGGACGACGAATACTTTATTACATTGGTATTTTAGTGTCAAACTGGGTATGCATGAACCGGATCTTTTAGTTTTAGAATCAGTAGAAGCTACAAAATCATTATATTAGAATTAAAATCTTTATAGGGATAACAAGCTTGTTACATATGATACGCCTTTGATTCGAAATTATAATGAACGGGAGTGGCTATAATCTATATAAGTCAGCCTAATTGAGCCTAAGCTGGCAAAAAATGACATTATTCGATGAGCCGGTGCCTAGACGCGGGGGTCGGCAACCGCAAGGGCTATGACCTGAATCGCAGGAGCGCCTGCGCGACCCCGCCCGACGGCGCACAGCGTGCCCGGCCGGCCATCGACCAACCCCGAGCCCCGCAGCTCCCCTTAGTCGGGGTGCGCCGTTCTATGCCGACAGGGTGCCCTATCTATACATTTCGTTATCTGGGAATCTTGTTACTAACAGAAAAACACCCACGTTGTCTTCCGTTCGCTCTTTCACAGTAATTATATTTATTCATAGATATAAATAAATCTATGAAGGCGGGAATGATAATAATCATGTTATACTGTAGATATTACACTATAATGAAGTTTTATTAATCCTCAAGAACAAAACCAAAGAAACTAATGGCTGTCGATTGAGTATGTGCCTAACTAGCCGGTCTTGCCGGGCTGCGCTATTGTCATACTTCGAAACACACATTTAAGCCATACATCTTCGCCATATAGGTCTTTCTCGATATCGGACAATTCCTTCAATCCTGAGATTAGCGCATTGAACCAAACAAACAAACAATCTCTGCTGCTTAATAATATTATAGTACAGATATATGAGAGATCTATATTTCAATAATAACTGCATCTCTAAAATAGATACTGATTAAGCTAGGTGTGTGTCAAGTATTGAGTGTAACAAGTAACAAATGGTACAAAATTTGTTTTGTAGTAAGAATACATTAGGTACCTCCCATTTTAATTGCATATGTTGAGTACAATGCACGGTGAGACCCACCCAATATAAAAATAGTTTACCTTAAGCAAAGTATTTATGACTTTATTCATCAGTGGGCATTCCATAGAGACATACACACTACACACTGCATACTATTGTCTCTATGTGATGCACGCCCACGATTGTTAAGTAAGCACTTTGAAATGTCTGCCTACTCTGCCTATAAACTATGTACACGCCACTGCTTCCCATGGAACTATCATAGTGAACGATGGGACTCCATAAAGCAGTAATTAATTAATTATACTCGGTCTATGGCATATAATGCTGCATTATTTCATTAAGGTGACAATGTCCTCTCCGTTCTGATATAGGCTGCTTTTAAAGTGTTATTGTACCTACATAAATAATATCCTATAGGTTGTAGGTGAACAGTAGTCATTGAGGTTACGGTATACTGGACCAGGCAGGCGTTTAACTATAATAATATGTGTATGATAATTATACGGCTGTAACCGGGGCTTACAAGAGCAATGTGTGGCGGGGAGAGCGGGGTGGGATGGCCGGCCGCTGAACCTCTCACAAGTCGAAATCAATACAGTTGCTCTCCCCGCACGCGGCTAGCTTGCGCTCGTCTGGAGCCCGTCGTCATGGATACGGTACGAGATAAACCCGGCCATTGGGACCCCGCCGCTCTCGCCCCGCGACACGCGTCCGTCCCGCGCCACGCGTCCGCCCCGCGCACCTCGATGCGCCCCGCATCACCGCACCGCCACCCTTCAACGGTCTTGATTTCAGGATTCCCGGGTCGACCCAGTCCCAATTTCAACCGCTCTTTCACTGTTGCTATGCGCAATAAAACGAACAACCTGTTGTTACCCCTTGTCATTGCTTTGTACTTGAGTAGTGTTGTAATTTTATAATTACCCATTTAAATAAGCAATTTTAACTAGATCGCGGCTATACCCGTGTGGGTCTTTTGGTCATATCTCCGATTCTACTCAACCAATAGCGATCAAACATACCTCAGATAATATATAAAAAAATAACAAGAGCTAACAGCTCTTGTTGTTTGAAGCAGGTCGTATAACATTATAAAATTCTACCTCAATTGATACAGAACTTTAAAAATGAACATAACTTTAATCTGTGTACATTATTGCCACGTGATTGTTTCTTTGATATTCAAGTAGCACCGCAGGTATCTTGTTAAATTAACCATTAGCCACTTCACTTATGCCACTTCAGTAACTATTTCGAGAGATGTTAGACTTATCAGAGTAGATGTTTAAGTTCTGTTCAAATTAGGTTTGACAAAGAATCACGTCTGGCTGGAGGGTGGTCCGTTCATTTTACATGCTATATACTCGTATGTATACAATCATCAAAAATCAAATCATGAATCATAAAGGCATTTGAAGCAATTTGCAGTAAAAATAAAAATGGAAGAATATAGAAAAAAAATATGCCAGACAGAAAAAGATGCCTATTGATTATGCCAGGGATTTTAACCTTACCAGATACTTGCAAATCGGTATCTATGCCATATAAAATGCCTTGTTCCATCTGACTGACTGATTTAACACCACAGAGCCTGAACAGCTAAAATAATTACCTACCTACAAACTTAAAATTTTGGCAGGGGATGCCTTTTATGGTGTAAGTATTCATCAAGTAAAGGTTTTTGGAAATTACATAACTAAAGTGCGTCATTTTTAAATTGTCTGCACATATTTTCGTACACCGGCCTCTGGGTAGCAATAAACGATGTGATGACTGTGTCAGCGTTTTTCAAGATTTCACTATTTCACTGATTGCTTCAAATATCTAGTGGGAATTGTTCAACAACTCACGGACTAATAAGCCGCATACAATCAAATGACTAGGCCGATCACAGAACAGAAAAAACTAGGGGAAATGCGACACGACAGTTTCAGTAGCGGAACCGATGCAATGGCGCCAAACTCACACATACAACCATTGATAATCCCGTGTATTACTAGCAAACAAACACACAACTATGCTGGCACCACCTTTTTTCAACCTTTCGAAATAGCGATTACCTTTCTACAGAAAAAAGTATTTGTGGCGTTTCATACTTTGGACCCAACAATTTTGAATATTTACGAAAAAGTTTCATATTGTCGAAATTATCCTTCTTTGCGTAAATAAGCACACCAATGATACGCGTGCACCGACTACGAAAGTTGATTCCTGTTTTTTGGCACATATGGCTCCAAAAAGTGAGGCTAGGTGCGGACAAAACAGTCCCAATCAATCCTGTTTAATTGAACAGGTTGTCCTTCAATACGACAAGTAGTTATGTTGTTAAACTACTTTGCGTATTGAAAGCTAGCCCGTTGAAGATGACTGACCAAGACCAACTAAGTGAAATTTATGTAGTTCAATTAGTCGACTGAAAAATTTGGTTGTGACATAGACATTGTAGAGTGACGAGTGGCACAGTGTAACGTAGGCAATGGCCGAGGGTCGTAGTGCGTGTATTTTACCTAACCTATATGTAGTTTAGTTAGTGTAAGAGTATCTTTCAGGGTCTACACCACTCTACTTCATATCTGTTCACTCGCTTGTCTCCGCTCTCCTTACATTGCACGTCTATACTCCACTTGTTTAGGTAGTTAAATAAACGTAACGTTTTGGTGTGTTTTTAATATTTTTAGTTAAAAAACTCAGTAAGAAAATACTTAATGTTTAGAAACGCACTATAAAAATTAAAAACCAGCATCGAACTATTTAGTCAGTTAGTTAGTCTAGTTTATTTGTTTAACGTGTTTTTGTAAAAAGTTGCCACAAGATTGTTTAAAATTGTTTAAGTACCTAAACAAATGGAGTATAGACACACACACACTATCGTGATCCTATCAAGGGGCCGCTAAGTTGCACTGCTATTTATTCTACTGGTTAAATGCATGTAACTTTTTAAACTATAACCGTCTTTAACATAGGTACTTTCTCATAGATTGTATGTGTACTTTTGATCGGTATCGGTATTCTTTGCATGACTTTTGCGGAAATATGTGGGGTAGGTACAATACAAATTGCACCCCAAGGATTTCGGTGATTGTATTGAATGTCGACGGGGGCCGCCCTGTTCTTATTAATTTATTATTATTAACTTGCCAGTTATGAATCATATCTTTCTTAATTTACACTTGACGAAATAATTTATTTTATTTTTCCTTTGTTTCAGAACGTGGACCACAAAGCTAAATACCGTTCCAAAAAGGGCCAGTTGCCGTTTGTGGAACTGAACGGCGAAGAGATAGCTGACAGCGCATTTATTATAAAAGAGCTCTCAGAAAAATATAACAAGGACCTTGATGCCGGTAAGAAATCACCTACTATGTTCGTGCAAACAAGTAGCAATCATGTTACAGCTTATTGTTACAATGGTATTATATTTCTAGGGAATGTAAGAATTCAGTTTGTTTTTTTTTGTCATTGTGTAAGTGATGATTATTAATATTTTGTTATAAAGTGACGCGTAATTAATAGCTATTGTCTGGTTAGGCATTTTCATGTTCTGTTACATTAGCTATAGCTAGCTTCGCATCCATACTAAAATGCCATATTATAAGTACAATTACTTTCAAATTAGGGCATATAAGCCCTATCTGGGTCTTGTTATCTTCGGGGTCCAGCCAGTTTCATCTGCGAGCTGACACATGTGCTGATTGACGGCGGTGGACTGGTGCAGGCTCCGGTTAGGGGTCAAACGACAGTCCCTCCCGGACTGGTACTTTAATTTAATAAGTTTTAAATGTAACATTGATATAAAAATGTGTCTTCCTGCTTGGTATTTCATAAATATGACCAGCTATGACAAGAACGTGGGTAGGGTGACAAATCATGAAATTCGGTGGACTGAATTGGACACTATTTATAGATGGCTTCTAATTAACTGCTTATTTATTACTTTAAAACACCAGGCACTATGTTCATATTACTGACGTCTCATTAATATGATCTGATCTAGTTAAAGCGGAGTCTTTATTGATGTTTCCCCGGATGCAGGCACAGCCGGAGGTAACCGGGCCAAGTCCTAGATTTCGACATAAACTGCGCATGTGCATTCAGGGTTTGTGTAAATGTAGAACCTCATTTATTTTAACCCATTTGTTACATCCAGCCCTGACTCTGGAGCAGAAGGTCGTGTCACATGCTATGATCTGCATGATCGAGAACCATCTATCGTGGGTGATCCTGTGGTGGCGTGCGAAGTATCCTGATAGTGTCATCAAGGGTTATCAAGTAAATCTGCAGAACGCCCTGAACACTCGCCTGCCGAACCCGATCCTCAACTTTTGTTACAAACTCACCGCTGCGCGTAAGGTAAGTGTTTACTGAACCTTTTCAGCTCCAAATTTTGAATTATACATATTTGTGATAAATTCTATTCAGTCCGTGTTACAATGGTTACGACACTTAACCTGCACTGATAAACAGTTGCTAACTGAAGGTTGTTGTTGATGTAAAGTTGTATGTTGAAATTTTTAGGGGATGAAGAAAGCAAAAGCTCACGGTATCGGCGTTCACAGTGAGGACGAGATTGTAGAACTTGGCAAAAATGATCTCCGCGTACTTTCAGATCTACTGTCGGATAGACCATTCTTTTTCGGAGATGAACCGACTGTTGTAAGTATTGTTTTAAAATAGATTTTAAGATATGACGTGAAACCACACGACCACAACTGAATGCCACCTCGAAAATTATTAGCTAGTTGATTTAACTTCAATTTCATCGTTAGATGTGATGAATGACTTGTCGCCTTGTATCAGGTACAGCTTCGCTGGTCTTGTCAGCCAGCACTTTCTAAACTCAACTATACTTTTATGGAACGAAAGTCATCACGTGTACCTTAGTCCTGACAGTGACCATAGGCCTCAAGCTTCTAGTAACTTCTCAATTGTGTGATTAATCTTGCACTTTGGAGTCAGGGGTTCGCTTGGACCATTGAACATCGCAACACCGAGAGATGAGATTGCTCCACGGAATCATTTGTTATTTAGCCGGTGAGGTTGGCTAGGTCTAAAAAATGGTGATATGGCCCTGTACACATGATTTGGATACAAATATATGAATATTACTTAAGTTAATGATAGTAATCGTTATAGTAATATTATATATAGTAGTAATATATATTATAGTAGTATTTATAGTAATAATATATATTTTTAGTAATAGTGAATTAGACACCGAAATGTTGTTTTACAGCTGGACGTGGTTGCTTTCGCAAACCTCGCACAAATCCACTTCATTGACAAAGAAGTGGCTCACCCGCTGCGAGATGCTATCAACGAGTCGTTCCCCAACCTGGTGGGGTTGGTGTCGCGCATTAAAGAGCGTGCGTTCCACGACTGGGACGACATCTGCTCAACCCTCGATCTTAACGCCCATCTCCCCAAGCCGGTCAAGGAGGTAAAGGAAACCAAAGAAGGCACTGGCCCTGCTGAGAAGCAACCACTTCCCGATGAGCCGGAAAAGGGCAAGGTATCTATCTACATATAATATTATCTTATATTAATATTGTAATTTTATAATTTTAAATTATTCATTGAGTTAATGAAATTATTTTACTTTGCTAGGTACATTTTTTGTAAAATTTAAAAAAATATTTCTGCAATGTCTTATTGCAAATATTATCGTTTTCAGGGAGACGAAAAGGAGAAGGAATTGGATAAAGAAAGCGACGAAAAGGGAAAGGAGCAGGAAACTGAAAAAGAAAAGTAAACGGTCACTTGATTGATATACGGCGCCCAAACTCATTGTACCGTACCTTTAAGTTTAAACAAGTTGAATTATACACTTTGAAGGTCAGTCTCGTAATAGATTCTGTATATTATAAGCGTGTAAATCCATTTGTCTTTCCCATTACTTTCAGTTGTGAACACTGATGTGTCTGTGTTCTATTGCGTTTAATTGATTTTCGCATTTTATATTAAAATAATATTATTATTCGAAAATGGCACGCCGTGTTTCACATTATTTTATGTAAGAGAATTATTATTTGTATGTTTATTAATTGTATGTGTAATATTCAAGGCACTATTTGTTTATAATGATCTATTATTTCGTTACTGAATTTTGTGAATTAATATAAATATGAAATAAGTAATTCCGTTTATATGCTACTGCTTAGACAATGAATGAATAAGATAGTGTATGTAATATTATTATATTCGTAACAGTCCACTTGCATCGCGTCATTTGTTATGTTATGTATGGAACTGCAGTTTGCAGTTTAGGAGTCACAAGCACTGTGAATATCTGGCGTGTTCTCGTTCATTTGATGGGAGAGAATAGGAGTAGTGCCAACTTTCTGTCATGTTTAGTGAACGCTCAAAGGCTAAGCCACCGCTCCGGCACCTTGTTACTGGCTGCACGCTACGTCACTTAGCCACTCTCTAGAGTCCTCAACTTACGACAGGGTTTCGCAACAGGGCTATGAATGATATATTTGAAATCCTCGTACTGAGGCACGTCCAATGCTCTCTCGTATGAAGCGTCGTATATTTTTATATGTTGAACGTTTTCACTAATCTCATTTTCCTCAAATATTTTGTCGTCGAATAACGCGAGGTATTTTGAAATGATTTATGCTACTTTATAAGCCTAGAATATAATTGATACCAAAAATTGGCTGATCTTTATTAGATGAATCGGAAGAAAAAACATAACTTGTCAAAAACACGGCTCTTTATTTGGATTGAAAGGGCCGATGTGTACGTTTAGACTGTTTTGAGATTCTTGTACTTTATTGGTTTATACA
This sequence comes from Pelosia muscerda, assembly GCA_963691645.1. NCBI lineage: Eukaryota > Metazoa > Arthropoda > Insecta > Lepidoptera > Erebidae > Pelosia > Pelosia muscerda. The sequence goes on along the minus strand of OY829098.1, from coordinate 10,863,719 downwards.
ATTAAAATTTTACAATTTACAAATTTTGATAATCGAAACGCCTGGAAGACTGTTTTTCACGTTATTAATAATTCATAGTCCATAAATTTTGTAATAAATTATATTAATTGTTAAGGTTTAGAAAGAAATGTACTCTCAAGACCCTAGTTAAATGTTTGTAATTGAGTTGTTTGTAACAGAGGTGCACTAGTACCTGTGTCTGTCGCACATACCATTGCCATTTCTTTTCACTTGTTTAGTTGTAATTGTGTCACTTAATTAAATCTTGATTTTCACTATCAGCTAATTCATTCCATATTTGTTTAGCACTCAAAGATTCTAACTGGATAATTAGATCCGAAATTTTAAGTAAAGGTTGGATTTTTGGATGGACTTATGACGTTAGCCACTGAAACAGGCTAAAGAATAAAATATATTTTTGGTAGTTTTTATTACAACTAAGTACATTCCAGTTTCACACATCATTTAGTGATTCAAATTTTAAAAGAAGTTGAAAGGATAAGTTTAATATTTGTAATATAATAATTTAATTAAAAGATTTCGCATTGTGGCTTGACAGTAGATTGTCGATTATAGGTGGATGTTAGATGACCGCACTTAGTTAACATACCTGTGCTTTAGTTCATTTTGACATCTTTGCATTGAAACATTCATAAATTAGAATTAATTAATCGTAACTCTATAGGTTTGAAATTGCTGCATATTATGATATCATATGAATGTTATGTAATGATAGTATAAAATACATGTAGTATAATATACACGTAGTCTAAGAAGTGGGTAAGCCGATGCGGTCGACGCTGGAGAGGTTAATCCGCGACTAGGTATAATAAAACCAATATAAAAGATAAATAAAACTAGAACAGAACATATGGGTTCGTGTATGATTTTAATTTGAATTTTGGGTAAAGGTTGACATATGTCCCGCCCACAACTGCTGACCATCACTGCCATTAGTCTCAGATTAAGGATTTAATAATAAGGAAATAAATAGTATAGGCAATTGAGTGTACTTCACCTATCGCGTGCGCATTTGAAGGAGTGACGAGTCACTTGCCTCGATTGTCGCACGCGCTCATACTCACATTCAAAATCCTAATACGTAGAATTTATTGTAAGTCTGAAGATGTATGTCCAACCATCCCGCACGAGAGCCTGTTTCAGTGTATTGCGGTATATCGACAGAGAGCTGCTCGCTGGTGACCAAACCCGCGAGAAGTGGCACTTAGATAAGGCACATTTGCTACTCATTAGGTGGGGTCATACTTTAGACCCCTGTCACTCATCATACATCAGTAGATTTAGGCATACATCACAGTAGGTTTTCATTTTGTTGTAATCATTCAATCTAGTGTAAAGTCGAGACAATAAAGAAAATGACGGGACATCACCGGGTGTTACGACAATGGTCAAGCCTGACATAAGACAAATTGGTAATTCGTCAAGTCCTCTTTTCGACAAATTATGAAATTTGCCACCACAGTCGAGTTGCAGTACACGAAATTACGAAAGACAGGCTATTGACGAATTTATAAGAGGTTTCTTTATTGTCTCTTAGGATATTTGGTATTTACCTAACGGATATTTTAACTGACATGACATTATATTCACTCAACTTGTATCGTTGTAAGTTATTAGCTATTATACAAAGTAACCGTAATTACTCTAAATGTTTAGATATAAGTACCTACTATTCCTTCTGACATATGTATGACACAGGATAATTAAAAGAACAGTCGTTTGTATTTACAGTTACTTTATCCTTATATATTTATAACTCTTTCACTTACATTAGTAATTGTGGTTTTCAATTATTGTGTCAATATTTAAACTTAAGTATATTAAAGTAGATAATAATGGTTCGCCATACATGTACCGAAATACTGAGCTTTCAGTGGACACCACGTTCTAAGGATCCCAAGTGTAATATTCTGATTAAATATATATCTACAATAAAATAAATACTGCAAAGTGACACGGTGTAATAACTTTTTGTTATGTCTTGTCACTGAGCAGGCGCTTACTTTATTTCTAAAGCCTAGAGTAAATTTCTCCTTACGAATCATCATTGTCTGAACCTTTTCCCAACTCAGTTGGGGTCAGCTTTCCAGTCTAACTGTGATGCGGCTGAACTTCGATATTTCCCGTGAAGCGACTGCCATCTGACCTCCACAACCAATGATCTAATGACCAATGGCGATATCGAAGTTCCTAGTTAGGCTGGTTGAACTTTTGAGGTCTCCAACTCTCGTAACGACTGCCATAGATGTTTGTATGGCAACAAACAAAGGAAAATTTAGCAAATTTCTCCTTACGAATTCGCTAATTATTTTTTAGATCACGTATTATTCGATGATAATAAAAAGGAATGGGCTGGAGTTTCCGTACAACGTAAGTATTTTTCTGACATGACCACTAGATAATGGTGATCAATTTTATGAACCTAAAATTCACCTGAAGTAGTACGCCTGTGTGAGAGGGACAACACGTCGGTATCACATGCAAAATCATTTTAACCCGATGAAGGTAAATAGTAAACCTTCTAGTTAGTGCGTAGAACTTGAACTATCAATATGTTATCACAGGAGGTCACAGGATAGTTTTGGGGGGCGCTCAATAGAAGATCTCAATTTGTTAGTGTACCACTTTGAAAAGTTGGTAACACTTCTTAGTTCTTTTTCGGCTAAAAAATAGTATGTAACGGGTGTGACGTCAGCCAAGCCAGCCATAGCCTATATTGACAGCCCACCAATTAGCCATAGCAGCGAGCCATCTTTGGGGGATTTGTCAATTAGCCATGCCATAGCCAATAGCCGCCAATGCCAGGCCGCCAATTTTACATTGTGGAGCATTGATAAATAAATAAGCTTCATGCATAATTAAAGTTTCATTTCATTGCCTTATTATAAGTATATAGGCAGTGGCAACGCTTCAAATGGGTTATAGGCAGTTATTTGTAGGGTTGCATTCTATAATGTTAAAGTGGTCTATATTATATTATATATATTATCTTATATTATATTATATTATATGTGGAAAGTGGTCTATACCACTTCATTAATATAACGTAATATTATTCATCGTGTAGGGGAAGCATCGAAACATTGCACAATGAAAACCAAATGATTAAGTAAGTTTAATGGAAGCTTACTCAATCCTTGGGTATTTTTGCGCAATATGATTAAAGGTATACCTACCTATGGTCCGCGCGCTAGTGCGCAGCGTATACCTATCGGCACAGATCTCGGACCAAAGTCGCGAGTGATACCGTGACCCTGGTGCGCGGATTTTTCGATATAATATGTGATTGGGGTGGATTTGAGCTCATCTACCACAGTTGCAGCCCGTGCTATCCTCAAAAGGTAGCCTAAAAACGTTTAAGCGCATTTTGAGCACATTTTGGATCCAAAACTTTGTTTTATTACCTATGCCTTACGAATCTGAACGACGATGCAACCACGCGAGTGGCCCCGTTACGCACGCCGCTGCGTGTTACGCGGTGGAGTGCCAATCGCCTACTGAAGTGTTGATATATCAATATTTTAAATTCAGAATACTGATATTATTTTGATCAGATTTATGGATATAAAATGTTATCAAGTAGGTATCAAAAATGATATATTTTTATTATTATTTAATCTAGTCACCTATCCTAGTATTTCACCCATGCTTGCGCCCTCTGTGGGATAGTACGGAAAGCAATTGAAGCTAAAAGTGTAGTTTGGTTTGTACCTATGTAGTTCCACTGCACAAAGTCCACAGGGCAACTATGCAGGCGCGCTCTCGTGCTTCAAGAGGGCGTTGTAAAGCAGTTACCAGAGTTTCCAATTTAACAACACCGAAACAATGCGACGCTTATGACCTACGCGGATGATTGTAGCGTATACTTAGTAAAATGTAAGTAAATGTAAAAAATAAAAATGCGATACAAAGATACCGCAAAAACGTATAAAATAAAAAATTCAAGCGTTGTCGTGTCAGGGGCCCTCTCACAGGTAAGGCACTACCACAAGTTTTCGGGACACACGCAGAATGACCCCCGTCCTCCATGAACGCGGGCCTGGGGATGACGGTTGGAGCCGCCTGTCATCCTAGCAGAAGCAGGTCGCGGCGGCGCCGGCGGCGCAAAGTAAGACCCCATATCCAGGAGCTGAATAGGAACACCATGGTTCCCAGATTTGAGAATGGGGGTCATCCCAAAGAGATGTCCCCGGGTCAGCCGGGTTGCGAGAGATTTTTTTTCTTTATTTTTTTTTTTATTTATGGCACATTAATTTGACTTCACCTCGCCTGATGTTAAGCTGAAGGCAAAGTCTCATGAAAGAGGGTCACCATTGCAAACACGTTCAGTGCTTCAATGGTGGCGCTCAGCTTGACGGCCTCATCAAATGCTTTTTCACGCCCCGCTTAAAGGACCCGGGCAAGGAATTCCAGGACTTAATGGAGCGGCAGAGAAAAGACTCACCGAAACGCTTGGTTCTTGATGGAATATTCTGTACCGTATGCGAATGACATCTAAGCCCTGCACGTGTTGTCCTGTGTAGGAAAGGGGAGTGTGGGATTAATTGGAAGAGCTCATCAGAACATTCACCATGGTAGAGACGGTAAAATACTGCCAGGGACGCAACATCTTGTCTTGCATAATCTCACTCCGGCTCTATGTTTAACAGCGCGGCGGGTGAATTTTCTTTTCATGTGTGGCACCGGTCAGCACATGCGGGGCAGGTGGATACCGCCTTGAACGATACCTGTCGCACGGCAAAACAAGAGACGGACCCCCGTCACTGCCTATATGGATATCAACCACCTAGAGACCGCTTGAAGAGTCAAAAGAGTTTCATCAAAAATACGAACGCCGCACACGAACCCCCTGCTGCGATGAGTCCCTTTGGAGAGAGGAACCACCCTTTGACTTCCTACCTCCCCAGGAGAAACTAGTCCCCGGCGGGCACATCTCTCCTGGCTGGTATGGCGATCTCTCAACCGTCTGCAGAATCTATGCAGGTAGGGAATGCGAGACCCGGGCTTAACCTCATGTGAGTGCAGTGCCCCCGTGCAGTCCATGACGCACTTAGTTTCGTGCCGCTTATGCCCTGCCTCCTGCACTAAAAATGACCTGAATGGAGCAATTGACGGTGCGGTCGACATGGCAAGATTTTACTCTGAAATAGTATAAGCATGAGTGGATCATTGACACAAAAGAAGAAGAACCTCCAGCAATCAAAGACCCATAGACGGCGTGCGTTTTAGCTGGTTTGAGTCCGACATAATCACCTTCACCGACTTTGGCGGAGGTGGTATCCGTGGGAATAAAAATAAAAAAGGTCCCCGACACAATAATGCTCGAATTATTTATTTATTACTTTTTAGAGGTATTTTTCTATTTTTTAATTGATCTCCTAGTCAAGTCCTTTCATTTGACATCCATATTGATGGACTGATACATTTTATGGCGGCGGTGATATTGGATCGATTTTCATGAAACATAGATATGAAACACTCCTGAACAATTCACCTATAAAATAAAAAAAAATCTTGTTCAAAATTGGTTCTTCTTACACTTTCAAGTTTTCAACTTACATCTTGTTATCTGGATTCATAGTTCATACATAATAGGAAGGACGCGATCAAAGCTAGCGTTGGGCTGAAGGGGTGGCAGGCGGACGCATCTACCGTCCCCATTCCCCCGGTCTTTATTTATTTTATTGCCTTTAGTTATTGCTTACCGTTATACCGCAGTAGCTCCGACACTTCAGTCTCAACAGTCTTCAGTTGACTGGTGAAGTACTCATAGTAGGTTAGGTACCTACTTACCAATGATACCCAACCTCCATTGGCCTCTATTTGTTTCACTCCGACTTTAAATCTTTAAAGATTCTGAATGAAAACAAAATACGGCTACAAAAAGACTTAGGTGCCTATTCTATTCAATTGTACCTACCCTAAGAACGATATACCTACCTACCTATTGTACAGTGGGCTCTCAAAGTTCTTGGACACCTTAAGATGTATAATCCTTTGACAGTCTAATTTAACCAAAAGGAACATAGAGAGCGTTAATAAAATAAACTAGATCGATGTTTGTTTTTTTATAAAAAAAAATTGGTTGCCTGTAAAGTCGGTATACGGGCGAAAGTTTTACGTGACAACGACTTTGAGAAGACATGAACCGGTGTGTATGCCTATCTCTCTCACTCTCTCTCTCTCGCTCTGTCTCTCTCGCTCGGGCAAGGGACGCGTGCCTCTCACTCGCTCTCATTGTGAGCGCATAACGTGAGCGGAGCGTAACGCAGTTTCTTGAAGTGTCACCCGGCAAGCCAATTTATAAGACGTTGTCACGTCAATATAAGTAAACTCACGCAAATAGTATCCTAAAGATAATTATATTAATAAGTAGATCTATTATACAGTAGCTTAAGAAACTAGTAGTTGTGAAGTGGCATCACTGTATACAATTTACTTTTTTTTTTATCTATGGCACGTCAATTTGAGTATATAATTTGAATATTCTGGAGTAAGTACCAACACAGTGCCTACGTAAGTAGGATTTTAAACATTTCCTCTACATTAATATAAAGGAACAAACGGAACCACGAATTCTCACTGTATAATATTAATGTCTATTATTGGCTTAGCTATACATTCCAGCAATATGAAAACAAAACATACATTAGGTACCTACTGTTCTTTTATATATTCGTTCTCGATTTGATTCGAATGCTAATAAGAATAATGTAAAGGCAGAACCACAATTCGTTATGCCGCGTCTACATTTACGTAACATTTTAGCGTGAACGTGACAGAAGTGCGTGTCAGTCGCGTATTCAGCTGCGTGATAGCTGAGCTTAAATGAAATCATCGATTGACTGGTGGCCGTGTCTCAACTCTAGTTTGTGGGACCATGTACCACAAGTCGTTACGTCCACACTCTACGTTTTGTCCTGATGTCACGCTGCTTCGCTATTCGGTCCGCTGTTCATGTCAAAAATCTGGACGAACCTTTAGGCATGTGTTATTCGTTTTACGTCTATATCTTATGTGCCCAAACATTTGGCATTATTTGTTTTTGCTATTCCCGTTTATGCAAGAATGTCCGTCTCTACCATGGTGAATGCTCTGATGAGCTCTACTAATTAATTCCACCCTCTCCTTTCCTAGCACAACACGTGCAGGGCTTAAATGTCACCCGCATACAGTACAGAATAATCCATCAAGAACCAAGCAGTTCGGTGAGACTTTCCTCTGCCGCACCATTAAGTCTTGGAATTCCTTACGAGCTCACGAGTTCCCTTCTTCCTACAGTTTCGGGTCCTTTAAGCGGGGCACGTGTTAGTAATGGTGACCTTTCTGAGACTGCCTGCAGCTTACCATCAGGCGGGTGAAGTCAAATTGACGTGTCCTAAATAAAAAAATTAAAAAGTAACGTGTGTTTAAACAAAGCTCTCTACACTACGTTATATGCTACAGACAATTACTAACAATTACATACCTACACACTAGGAATAAAGTATCTAAATTATTCGTATCTACGTCAAATTTTATTATTATATTTAGTAGAAAATTGTCGATTATAACCATACAAGGGGCATTATTCTATTGAGTGACATCGAGTTTTAAACGCAGTTTTAACATGAGAAGATGTGGATTACAATAAAATAGGGGTCAACTTAAATGTATCGGCTTTTATGAACGCGCGCCTGTAGTTATGTTACAAAACGGTTTGTCACTCAGAAGATTAAGGGGCCAAGGTACCTACTATACAATTTTTCATTTATTCTGTGACCTTCTTCGCAGCGCAAGGATTCTAGAATAAATACATAGGTAATCTAGTACATTTCTCAGCCCACTACCACATCTTCAGAAGTTCCTCAACACGTGAAGAGCACTGATAGAAACTTTCTAATGTCTTGGTAGGCATTAGAAGGTGTCGCGAAGCGCTTAGGGTTCGATGTGGTAACTTAAATCTGGCTTACCAAATGGGGAATAATGTAGGAAACGCTCGCGATTACAGCTGTTTCTGTCATGGTCTCATCAAGTTTACCTGTGGACAATAAAGGCATCTGTTATTCCATGAAGGAATAAGCTGAGTTATTATTACAAGACTCAATAAGTCCCAGTTGGACAAAATTTAGATCATTTATAATTAGCAATGTCCTAACTGACATTGATACAAAACATAGACAGGAGGAAATGATAAATACTACGCAATCAAACTAGTCCCAAATAAGTACATACCTCTTGACTGAGCTACATCATACACAGTGAATGATTATGGCACGTAGCTCCGAGTTGTTCAGTGCACGACTACTCTCGTGCACCTAGACTGCGTAGGACCGAAGTCTCAAAACATTAATGTTCAGCAACGTTTCAGGATACATATGAGGGTCCTGAACTGAAGCGGAACACATTCGTAATTTCAGCAACCTCCGGGACTGAGGCAAGGGTCCCGGATCGGAGCTGAACACGCTTCTCCTGTTTTTTACTTAATTTATAATAATATTTATACTCAGCCTTTTATCCAGCGTAGAGCGACGACAGTCTCCGACGTGCAGATAAATAGGTCACGTTCTAGTACGAACAATACGGTTCTCTGATTGACTTCGATACTTCTCATATTTCATTTCTCTTAGATATTTGGTTTACACAATGCAATAAATCTCATAAATGCAGACCAATTCTTCCTTTATTACTGAATGTCTATACTTGACATTTGTCAAATAAAATAGCATAAATTTGAAATCTGCTAAACGGCCAGCTATTTCAAACAACGAGTCTGAATGATAAAAAGTTTGTAATTCGTGAAGTAATCTTCACGACACTCCCAACAGAAGGGAAAAGCAGAATGAAAAGTCGTTTCCGGCATCTGCACATCGTGACTAGAAGTCACGAATGATAAAAAGTTTGTAATTCGTGAAGTAATCTTCACGACACTCCCAACAGAAGGGAAAAGCAGAATGAAAAGTCGTTTGCGGTATCTGCACATCGTGACTAGAAGTCGCGACACTCGCGGCGGAATGAGATGAAGTTTTCATTTCGTACCTACTCTTAATTTTTTTTTTTTTTTTTTTTTTTTTTTTTTGGTGAGCGCGAAAAAACATATTTTTATAACTTTTACAGAGTTTATAATCGGTCCCGTTTATTTTAAATACCAATTTAGCTTTACTATCACACATTAAATTAATTTGAAGATGTTCTAATCCGTTTATTTACTGGTTGTCACAAAACATTTTATTAGGTACTAAGATTGCAAAATAATTGTCAAGATATCATTCCATGAGTTAGGTCTTCAAATATAACTCGATCATTATCTATTGAAGTGTTCATACAATTTGCTGATTTAAAACATAAATTACGACGCATTTAAAATATTATCTGATTCCAAAACTAGTGGGTATTAAATCATTTTTTTTTTTTTACACGGTACTTTTGGTCAGAATTAATATATTTTTGAAAAGAAAAAAAAAATAATAATTTTTGGTTAAAACGTCAGAAAAACATTTTTAAAAAGAAATTTAAGTTTGTCAAATTTAATGTCAGAACAATAACACGAAATTCACATAAAGACAGAACAGAAACAGCTGTTTTACTCAAAATATTCGGAATGAATTTTAGCCTTAAACCAGTGTTAAGGTACAGCATCTCCACCATGTCGCGAAGCGCTTAGGGTTCGATGTGGTAACTTAAATCTGGCTTACCAAATGGGGAATAATGTAGGAAACGCTCGCGATTACAGCTGTTTCTGTCATGGTCTCATCAAGTTTACCTGTGGACAATAAAGGCATCTGTTATTCCATGAAGGAATAAGCTGAGTTATTATTACAAGACTCAATAAGTCCCAGTTGGACAAAATTTAGATCATTTATAATTAGCAATGTCCTAACTGACATTGATACAAAACATAGACAGGAGGAAATGATAAATACTACGCAATCAAACTAGTCCCAAATAAGTACATACCTCTTGACTGAGCTACATCATACACAGTGAATGATTATGGCACGTAGCTCCGAGTTGTTCAGTGCACGACTACTCTCGTGCACCTAGACTGCGTAGGACCGAAGTCTCAAAACATTAATGTTCAGCAACGTTTCAGGATACATATGAGGGTCCTGAACTGAAGCGGAACACATTCGTAATTTCAGCAACCTCCGGGACTGAGGCAAGGGTCCCGGATCGGAGCTGAACACGCTTCTCCTGTTTTTTACTTAATTTATAATAATATTTATACTCAGCCTTTTATCCAGCGTAGAGCGACGACAGTCTCCGACGTGCAGATAAATAGGTCACGTTCTAGTACGAACAATACGGTTCTCTGATTGACTTCGATACTTCTCATATTTCATTTCTCTTAGATATTTGGTTTACACAATGCAATAAATCTCATAAATGCAGACCAATTCTTCCTTTATTACTGAATGTCTATACTTGACATTTGTCAAATAAAATAGCATAAATTTGAAATCTGCTAAACGGCCAGCTATTTCAAACAACGAGTCTGAATGATAAAAAGTTTGTAATTCGTGAAGTAATCTTCACGACACTCCCAACAGAAGGGAAAAGCAGAATGAAAAGTCGTTTCCGGCATCTGCACATCGTGACTAGAAGTCACGAATGATAAAAAGTTTGTAATTCGTGAAGTAATCTTCACGACACTCCCAACAGAAGGGAAAAGCAGAATGAAAAGTCGTTTGCGGTATCTGCACATCGTGACTAGAAGTCGCGACAGAAGGTTTATATGGGCTTGTCGGCCCCCGGTGTGTTTAACGCCACTGGTGTTTCAAATGTTTATTGGTTATGGTAACTTACGTTTTCATCTCAATACCTAGATATATGCAAATATGTAGGTACGACATATTTATTATGTATGTATTCATAGTATAATATTCAAACGTTTGCACTCAGTAGAAATAGAACCTGCGACCTTTTAAGGTTTCTATTCCAGAATCTAGATAACGAAATAAGTCTGGAATCGAATCACATGAATTACTAAATCTCGAATATGTTAATCACCTAGAAAAGTTCTAATGTCACCGTGTTGTTAATTTTATTTATTTATTTATTTTATTTTATTTTTACGGAAAACTAACAGCCTATTGAAGTACATTTATTCATAGGTAAATAGTATATATTTATAGTAATAGTATGTGTTGTGAGAGTCGATTTATATACGGGCCTATCCACCAAAAAATTCATTAAGATAGGTCATTGATATACCTAATAATATACCCATTAGTTTACCTGGGGGCCTAGACAAAGTGCATTTCTATTGACTACATCGTCAATAAAAAGGTCGAAAATGTATTGGAGTGACATTAGCTGTCGGAATGTCATGTGATCCAAACTTTGTCTGGCAATCGAATATCGCTGTCAGTGCATCTAGCATGAACCACTATAGAATTCGTAATTTGAAAGTTTCGAGTCCTCGATACAATAGTTGCAAGGGAGTAATACGTTAGTTAGACGGTAGCACGAAGTCAATAATCCTAGCTCGCAAGTAACGCGATAACCTAAGGTAATTGAATAATTGCTATAATTGCTATTGAATTCGATACGAATACCTTCTCGTAAGTGGTTCGTGCTAGAGGCATAGAGCGGTGGCGGTTGTAACTGTGGATTCGCTTGGGAGCGAATGCAATTTGTCTAGACCCCCGGCACAGATTACCTAATAGCCCCCAGGCCTTTCACAATTCACAATGTGAGTACCTACCTAATGTATCTACAAAATAATGTAACAGATACCTACTAGTAACTACTCTACCGACATACTTCAACATGCGGCCTGCGGAAGCATCATATCATATCCGAAGTTTACTGCAACTGAATAACAACTATACCTACTACAACACAAATAAAGTCTAAATTAAATTAACACATCTTCTTCAATTTCATGTTCTTTGAATTTTGTAATTTTAGGAAGTTTGTTCTTACTTATTTGGGGATTTGGGCACAGTTGTACCTATTCATTAAAAAATAAATCTTTGACATATTATTTATTTATACATAATTATGTTGTACCTAGATATCTAGAGTTGTTAACTCAGCGTCGTTGTCATCAAAACACATGGCATCTTTCCTTTCACGAAAATTGCTTTTTTCGACCAGCAAATTGAATCTGGGGCTACAAAAACAATATCGTTAGGTACCTACCAATTTATTATCGTTGCACCATAAATAAATCAAACTTTTAAGCACGTACTTAAAAGTTAAGTAGGTAAGTTTATAACATGTTTCCGCTTACCAATTAAATTCGAAATACCTACTATTTTAAAAACGCACCTATTGTTTGAGTTCTAGCGGACCGCTACCGTTATTACCGAGTATTTCTGTTTGTGCATAATATTGGATATTTACCTCTTCCTTTGCGCATAGCATAAACCTTTACGTTCAAGAAGACTAATTGGAGTCCACGCTACCAAAGAAGTCCCACAGACGCAGCGCGGCTTAGTTGTCGTACCTATCATGTAATTTTAAATTCCGTGAAGCGATGCCATCTGATCAAATAAAAAAAATATGACTAAACAATTTATGACATGTGATGAAATCTTATATTATGACAACAGAGCGTGAGACAAAAAAATTATGCGTGTCAATATGGATGGACCCAAAACCACACCAAAATATCGAAGTAACTGTAGTTACCTAACGATTTTACCTATTGAAAATTTGTATTTAGTAAATATCTAATTTCCAATTAGCTAAATTAATGCTAGTGAATGCTTGTGTTAATAAACTAAGTAACGAGTTGAAACTGGGTAAAATTTACGTCGAGCGTTGAGTAGCTGATACCTAGCTGTATAGCAACGGTGTATCAAAGTGATCTTATTCGTAGACCCAAAAGAGGACCATGGCTTCATGTGATTTAGATGATGTTAAATATGATTAATATTTATATTAACACCCACAATTTGCCAACTATGGTTTGCTATTCTACGTAAAAAAGGACGAGCATATGGGGAATATAATATAACGCAGACCTGTGTCTCGAACCCATGTACTTAGTTAATTTCGTCGTTACATTTTTTAATCACATATTTATTTTGATAAAAGTAGAGTGCCTGCCTAATAAATAAGTAGCTAAACTACCGAAAACTACGAAAAGCCTAGGCAATACAAGACACCCGTCTAGCCTATTCTTCTTCAATGTCCTGTTGCAGTACACTACTGCATCTCGCAATGTGCACAACCGCTTCTGTTATTTATTAATTACATAATTTTTTATCTGTCTGTCAGCAACCTGCCCACTATGATTAATTTTTAACATGGTACAGGTTGCTTCGAATAACAAATACTAGCTGTATCGCGTTGTACGACTCTACTCGATTCTCTTATGGCCTCTCTATACTACTTCTCCCCTACTTTACTTTCCAGATGTTCCTTATTTCTTATTTCCCCAGTTTCCGTACATTTTCCGTTCGTAATTTTGAGTGTTCCGTTTTAGTATATACAGTAGTTTAGTATGTATTCAGTCAATTGTAAACAATATGAGACAGAATATTAATAACTATATACAAAACACACACACCTATACTAATTGTAAAATAAATACAGAAATAAAAAAGTAGAGAGAATGCAACTTTAGGCATCAAAATATTTCTCCTCATCGATCTGTACCGGAACCGTGCCCAGAAGGGTGGCGGCATTACCACGCTGAATGGCGATGCCAATTTTGATACGGTATTTTTTGCTACAAAGGGCTCTGACCTAGCCCTTTGTAACAAAAAATACCGTATCAAAACTTATAATCCTATGTTTGTTACATCGCTATCGGTTGAGTAGAACCGGAGTTGTGAACATGAATGAAAAATGATATTAAACGAAATATGAGCTAAAGGCGCTTTTTTATTCTATCTATAGGTACTAATATTATAAAAGTAAAAGTAACTCCGTCTATTAAGGTTTCACGCCTACTTTACTGAACCGATTTTGATGTTGCTACAAGGATAGATTAGACCTTAGGAAAAGACAATGGTATGTGTGTTCGCGATAACCGACAACCACGCGGGCAGAGAGAGATGCGGACGGATTATAATTATATTACAATTTAAGCCCCTCACGATATTCAAAATATTATTTACAGATTATTATAATATTGTATTATTTTCTTCATGAATAATAACACTTTTCGTTTAGCTCGCATACTCAGTCATCACTTTTGCCATCCTACTTAGTTAAATTAGATAGAATGTAATAAATGTTAAAAGATTATGTTAGAATTATTTCTTTTTCTCTTTTTTTATTGTTTTCTATTCTTTAGTCATTTTTGGAGACTTTTACAAACGTAGGTACTTGCCAGTCCCAACGTACGTTTTCTCATTCTTAATTTACTTGCAAAACGAAACATAGCTTACTTAAATAGACCATAAGCAGCATAAGAGCAATATTTCTAATATACGTTTTTTAAATATGTCAAATTATTTTAATAAATTAAATTTGAAGTGGTACCTCTGTACTGTTTCTGCAAAGTGTAGGTGAAAATATGTCCTCGGTGCAATGACAACTCTACAATTTCTGGAACACCTGAGTGATATCACCTGGGTGAATAAAGCGGAATATAGGTATCTTGAAACATAAATTAGGTACTTACAACAACCCTACAGTCAGTTGCAAGTTAGACTGGTGGCCCTTTCGTCTCGCCACTTTGGAAGCTTCATTATACTTTTTAATGGTTTCAGCAATTCAGCGCTCGTTAGAAATAATATTGTATTTGTATTTCTCCGTTTTGTGCAACGCTTAATAGTGAATTTCATATTTTGTGAACAACCCTCTATTTACTAGTGCAAGTACATACTTAGGTAGTTTGTAGAGATTGTAATAATGATATGGAATACTTATGAGTGAAAACGTACAAATTCGACGAAGTACAGTCACCCTGAAAAGTAATGATTCCAGGGTTTAAAAAATACTTTAATAAATATGTTAAACACTATTCTAAGGATAAACTGAATGTGAATGAACTTTGGCTACACTTAGAAACCTCTCTCTATATACGATTTTTAAAATTCAGATCAAATAGTACTTATTTAAATGAATTTTGAGGCAGTTATTTTCGGGTTGATCGAATAGTTTGTAGGATTTTCGGTAGATGGCTCCAACGTCGCCCACCAAGTAGAGAAGGAGAATTTCGTATGGTCTAGCAGCTCAAGTGATACAGAGCATTCTCCTTAAAAAAGACTGGTCGCGGTTTCAAGTCGTGTCTAGACATTCAATTTTTCCAATTTTAAATGTATTTATAAACATTTTTATTTTACGTATATATATTGCACAAATATTAAATTTAAAAATTCGTGCATTGCACTTGCACATAATATAATCCTAACGTGACTGTTAGTCATTGTTGTATCATTTGCTTGTATTAATCCGAGAGGAAGCTATAGACGTGCCATCAATTCTGTGAACTGAACTGCGCCACTATACCGTCTTGTTGAATCAGTATTATGCATTTGACAAGTTCTGATTGGTTTTCCTGATTGGTTACAAGTGCCTATAACAATAAAGGTAACTAGCAAAATAAAGTTATAATCTCAGATGAAAGAATAAAATCTTATAAATAAGATATATAAGATGTTATTATTTGGTCTAAGGGTATAATATAACCTCTACAGTGCCTATTCACCATAACTGAATATTGTTATTTAATTAATTTTTAATAATAATAAGTTTATTTGCTCAGTGCCTCGTAAAGTTAATAACACCCAAATATTATATCATCTAATTACGGTGTACTAACATGATACAATATTAAATAGTAGTGATTCAATAGGGTTTCTGTTTTTGCTCTTTTTTTCTAGGGCCCCACCAACCTCACTCACAGCCACCATGTGAAACCTTTTTTTGTATTATATTCGTATTTTTCTTGTCACATTACACCTCCTCACTTCGGTAGGTGGGGTTCGAAGGAGCGCCTTGATGATGGGTATCCCAAATCCTCTCCTAATTGGAGGACCAGTCTTCACTTTGTTAAACTGTTACTTAGTAGTAATTTTAACTTAGTATCTAGTTTTATTCAGTGCGAATTTCCCCGACCTACCTACTCAATAATTCCTTATTTAATTTTGATCCACTACCGTCATACCTCAATCAATCTTAATTCGTATCTCTATTACAAGCTGTGATGATCTATACAAGATTACATTCATATACTATTTGTTTTGGTACCCACCTCACAGTGGTAGGTACCAAATCAAACCTATATGCAAATAAATTTATCAAATTATGAATCCTTGTCACATTTTCCAATAAATTTCACACACTTCCTAGAATTACTCAAATGCTAAAATAGATCCACAAAGGCTGCATCCGGACCATCCTCTGTACGTAGATATTCTGCGAATTTCTGTGGGCTCTACGGTTATCCTGTTTCAGAACTAGGTATTAATTACCATCCACGCACACTGATTCAATCCCATACAAGCGGGAGGACAAGGGTATTAAAAAACTAATTTCATTACTTCAAATAACTGAATATGTCATCCGATTTCTATTTTGAAGACAAACAAATTTTAGCAGCACGAGTTTTACTTTTACATTGTGGTAAAATCGAAAAAAAATATTTTCATGTATGGGAAGTAACCTATAATTTTGTTATGAAAATATTTCGATTTTCGCCCATTTTCGGTCTGGATTTTTTATGACAATTTCTTATCATAATTTACCACAGTGCCCCTTTATGCCCTTTTTGCGATAACTAATAAATGGAATATTATTATTTTTAAAGGTTACTTCTTTAAACACGAAAATCTTTTGATATTGGGTCTGGACATTTTAGGATAGCATTTTATCATTATTTTCCACATTTTGCGCAAGAACACATTTTGCCCGTTATTTGTCCTTTTTGAGATATTAAACAAAATATTATTATCATTAAAGCTTACTTGATTGATGATTGATTTTGGCCCATTTTCGGTCTGGATTTTTTAAGACAGTATCTTATCATTTTTTGCCACATTTCCTCCATAGACATAATATAGTGCCCATTTCTTGTCCTTTTTGATATAAAATAGAATATAAACAAATACTAGTAGGTACATACAACTGCTAATTAACAACGATGTTGCGGCCCAGGCTTTTTTCGCGGGGTCGGTGGGTAGCAGTTGCTCCCGTAAAAGCAAAAGGGGCTTAGTCTACTTGAGCTACTCTGATGTATCAACGTCTACTTCAATTTCTCCCTAAAAAAGCTTTGAAGATCTGTCGAATCGGCCATAAAGAAGACGTTTTACTTGTCTAAAGAAATTATTATTTTCTAAGCAAGTTGTTCTTAAATCGGTTGCAAAAGATGTGGCAAAGTCTTGAAGGTTTTGCTTGAAAATTCTGAAGGGGTTTCAATAGTAGCAAATTTTATAGGTGGTCGAAATGTCAAAGTTACGTAGCTATTACGACTTAGAATACTATCTTATGAAGGATGACTTGATAATCTTTATAAGATTTAACTGTCAAGCCTCTAGCACAACCTCGATGTTAATCAGCAGGTGTACCAGTATTTTTTTTTAACTTCTTTATGACTACATAGTATAAAACAAAGTCGCGTTTTCTGTCCCTTTGTATGCTTAAATCTTTCAAACTACGCAACGGATTTTGATGTGTGTTTTTTTAATAGATAGAATAGTTAAAGAGAAAGGTTTATATGTATATAACATCGTGCTACAACCAACAAGTGCGGAGCAGGAATGAAAAATGTTGCAAAAACGGGGTGACGCAGACGAAGTTGCGCGGGTCAGCTAGTTTAATTAAATATCGAAAAAAGGTAAAAAAGGGCACTATTTGTCTTTGGACAAAATGTGGCAGATAATGATGCGATGCTGTTTTAAAAATCAAGATCGAATAGGGGCCAAAATCAAAAGATTTTTCTATTTAAAGAAGAGGTGATATTTTATTTAATATCCCGTAAGGGCAAAAAACTATGTGTCTTTGGACGAAATGTGGTGAATAATGATAAGATACTGTCATAAAAAATCCAGAGCGAAATTGGGACAAATTCTTAAGATTTTTGTATTTAATTGTTACTTCCCATACATTAAAATAAGGTTTCGATTTTATCACAATGTAAGTGTAGCTTTGAAATCTGTACTGCTAAAATTAGTTTGTCCTCAATATAAAAATCGGATGGCTTCTATATCGGATCGATTCTATATCCGACTGCTTGTATTGGATCTAATCACTGTGCGACGGCGACGATAAGAAGCTGCAATACGAGGAACTGACTGAATACCTGCTTACCGTAAATTTAACACCTATAATACCGGAATTATAAAGTACCTAATTAGTGACATCGGTATTGAATAAATTTGTACTTATATGTATACCTATTTGTAAAATCTCATAGAAAAATATTCATACAAATAAATAAATCGTGAGGTCCGTAAATAAATGCGATTTTATGGTGACGAGTTCATTTGCTAACAGAACTTTGACTGATGATGTAACCAAATATTCATAAGGCAAAATGCAACTTGAAGGTCTGAGAGAAGCGGTCCGGGAGGAGGTAGGCGCGCGGTGCGGCGCCGGCTTCGTGTCCCGCGCGGCACATCGCAGTTCGCACCATACGGATACGGCTACGGCATAGTCACTCGGCCGGCCGCCATCCTCTCGCCACGCTCGCTCCGCAGTCGGCGCTCGCACTTAGCCGCTCTCACATCAGAGTTAGCGGCCGACGACGCGACTTCTCAAATTACTTCAAAACTTAAATTTTCTTGTTCAAGTAAACTTTAAAGCTCACCATGAGATCTATATATTTTTTTAAGTTTTTATTACTGTTTAATTTTATAAATTTTGCTTTAACTAAAGTCTGTCCCACTAAATGCCAATGCCACCGAACTAAAGTCGCGTGCTTACACCAAGACCTGTTGATTGTCCCGAAAGCATCCGCCGACACACACAGCTTGTAAGTATTTTATTTACTTAGTATCGTCAAGTTTATAATATTTGTTCGGCACTCGATTTATTTATAACGCATTGTTACAATACCTTTATAAATAAGTATGAGATTCATAGCTTGGCCGCGAGCGGGCGAACGCGAAATGTTATTGTTGCGAAAGCATCTGTTTCAGCGTTGGATTATTTTAAAGCTGATACGATCCTAATTCATTATAATTTGCTTAGCGAGCCCTTGTTAGAATTGTTGAAAAGTAATTTAAAACGTATCGGCGGTCTCTATCTCATCTTATATATTAAATCTGGCGCTTTACCACAGACTACCAGTATTAATTAAAACTCTTAATTCGAATGATCCGGATTCTTAGGGTGTGTTTGGAAAACCTTTCACGATGTCTTTTCATTTGCTCATGGTTCACTTACACGTATTTCTGATAGAGGCAGAACCAAAATAGCTCGTGTCTATGTACATTTAGTTACCTAATGAAGTAGGTGCTGAATAAAACAGTTTGCTTTTTCAAGTAACATACGTACCTACCTACCTAATCAGTTCCACAGAACAGATAAAGTTAGTACTTGCAAAAAGGTCTTGTTGTTTTATGTGACTTTATAGCACGTAGGTTGATACCTACCAAACTGTTTATGATTAACACAGAGCAACTTCGGTATAACAAATCTGAAGGGAACAAGGAAATATTCATTATATCAGTAAGTACATCACACTTCAGACCAACTTCACCCAGTTGGTCTGAAATTTGTTATAAAGAGGTGAAAAATAAATAGTTTTTCAAATTTCTGTATGTATCGTCATATATTGGGAGCAACGTTATATAGAGGTTTACAGTTGTCAAAATTCGTTATAAAGAATGGGAACGTAATACATCATAAAGCTTTTAGATGGCAAAAGTCGATAAATACAAGTTTTTACACTTTTTTGGAATGTTGAATAGTCGTTATAAAGATAAAGATATATTACATAGATAGGTTTACTTTATATTTACTCTTAGGAACAATTCAAAGGATTCCATAATTTAAAAAAAGAAACGATAAATAGAGAAATATAAAACTCACTTTTAAACTTTCGTGTTGCATGATACTTTGTTAGTGAATCCGGGTATTAACGCGATGATAAAGGTAAAAACCATAAATTATTTTTGATTTGCTTGTCGTTTCAGCCAGGTTGCACTGGCTGTGGTCACAACCTAAATCAAAAATTCTTTATAATCATTGTTAAGCTTAAAATAATAATAAAATCTACCATTTATTAATTATAATGGCATATCATGAATTAACCACAGTGGATTGCTGTCTTTGTTAAACTTTACGTAATAATTTATATTTAAACCACCCATATTGTTACAACTAGGCGATGATTTTAGCGAGCAGATAACAAATTATAAAACACAAACTTGGTTTTTTTTTACCGTTCGTTAACTGTATGTAAGAATGTATTGTATAATGTTAGAATGATAACTAAGTACCGCCCTCCTTATCTTAATCTGTTATCAGACGAAGTTGGAAGCGGTTATTTTTAATCGTAAATGATGTTTGGTATACTTACAACGAATAAATTACTTCCCTTCAATAACTATAATTTGCATTAACTAGGCTGAGTAATATAGCTAAGTGTAATATTTGTTTTTAAAGATTCGTAGTCACCATAGAATCTTTGTGTCGGTAGCGCAGGTTAAAATAAAATAAGAAAAGATAAGTTGATTGTCGCAAATACAAGTTTATATTTGTTTTTACATGTTGGTCGTAAACTTAAGGTACGATAGCTGGCTCCCAAACTAATCTGAAGTCTTTTTTTTGGGAGTGATTAGGTTTTTTTCTGTGGTGAGTAGGGTAGCCAGAGCTCACTAGAGAGGTTTTGTGTTGTCCGTGGGAAAACCAAAGGCTTATCCTACATCTTTTGCGCTGACGACACAGAATGTCTCTGTTCTTACAGGGGTTGCGGCACGAGTGTTATTCCTCTGGTATTACACTCGCCCTTAGGCCACGGTAACCACTTACCATCAGGTGGGCCGAGTGCTTGTCTGCGACCTAAGTTGTATAAAAAAGAAAAAAAGAATCTAGTCAGCTATAATTAGTTAGGGTTTTGCATGAAGGATAAATATAAAGATCATCATTATCATCATAGCACTTACTTTGCGATTAATCCTACTCTTTGTCTAGATTTGGTATGAGTAGGTACCTTGGCTCTAGCAGGAGTCACTTTTTCCCTTTACAAAATTCGAGAGGAATACTTGCAGCAGTGTAGGATTGCACTACCTTTTACTGAGTCCAATAAAATTATAAACATCACAACTATTCAGAGATCCAACACACATAAAATAAATCAAGGGTCTAAACTGTGAACCAACCGAGGCACTTAACAATACACACGAAACATAAAAGGCATCAACTGTCAAAATTTCTAGTTTGGAGTCCCAGAGGCGCGTCGGCGGGCGGCGGTTAAAGCTCTACGCCAATGAATCAGTCAACACAGAACACAAGTAATTATATACCTATGAATAGACAGGACAGACAAATTAAATTATAATAAACTTTGCAACGTGCAGAGGGTGTGCCTTTGGCTTGAATATTACGTTTCAAGGTAGAATAATAATAATATACTTGGAGTTTTGAGACTAATTAGTTGCACACTTTGGTTAAGTAAATACGTCCATTAGCAAACAAGACTATTGTTATATTTAGTGTCACATTCTGAGACCATTTATACCAGATATTAATGTATTTGGACTGTTTAGATGATGTGACTCTGACTTCTGACTTCGGACTTTTAGGTACAAAAAGATACAGGTCTAATATAAACAGTAAATTTTCGACAAAGCAGATAAGCTTTTATGAACTAGGCATGAGCATCTCTAGTATAACTAACGTTCAACTTAGGGCTATTTATACTGTTGATTGATGGCACTTGGTGGAATTTGTTGTTACACATATTGAGAACTCCTCCTGGAGGATGCCGTAAGGCGAAACCGGTCAGGTCTATTAAACAATAAAAATACTGTGGAAAAGTACAAGTGAGTTCTCAATATGTGTTCAACTTAGGGGTTTACTGTTTACAGTAAGTACTCAACCTGAAATGACAAGAGCACCTAATTGTGTTGTGCCTACAGTCTACGCACTCAGTACTATATAAATTATACCTAACTACCGCAAATTAGACAATAACCGTACTATGTGCTAACTGCCCTAATGACATGTAGGTGTATGATTAATGCGGGAGAGCAATAATTACGATAATTCTATGCTAATTGGGATTGAATTGAAAACCTCGAATGATCCAAACGTAAACGTATAGACCGTTTCGGACCCACTGTACCACCGTCCATACCACTGGTGGTAGGGTGGGTTCAAAATAGAACGATTTCGAATGCTGGAACAAATAGAGATGTGACAAAATTCTATAAATGTAATTACAAGTTTAAAACTAGCTTTCAGAGTTGCTGCGTTGTCGTTGCCCCAGTTATGTTTGGGGAAAAGTGTACGGCGTTGCGTGAATGTAAACTTACACGGTATTAAAATATTCCGGGGTTTTGTGAATCTGTCCTTCTGCTACAGACGCAGTCTATCACGGTATTAGGGTATGTCAGTTCGGGACGCTTGGGACTTTTTTCATGTGCAGAAATACCCACGTATACCCTCCGACGCATTATTTTCTCGCAGAAGAAAGCAACATCAGCCCACGCGCTCGCGCATCGTAGCGGGAGGACTCCCACCTCTAAGACAGCCACGACGGCGACGACCCACCTTAGCGTTTCCTACGCGTCGCCGCCGGGCATTCGGTCATTGCATGGAACCGACACGAGAGGACCCCAAAAGGCCTCTCTAACTAGTCAGTTCTCCATTATGGGGCTTGAGTTTGGTGAAAATCGGTTAGTAAATGCGATCTATGCCCACCATGCGATCTACTCCGAGACAAAGCAAATGTATTCTCACGACGACGTCTCCTTTTCACAGAATCAATTAGTGTTAGCTCATTGAGAAAAGTAAGTAATTTGATGAAAGGAGGTACTTATTCGCTATTTTGTAATAAAGAAAACGAATATTGAAATTCGAAAATAAAAGCTATAAAGTGAAAAGCGTAATGAAATAGGTAATAAGAAGCACGACCCTTTGTTGCCCGGTATTATGAACCTTAGTTCAAGGAGAATGAGAGTCAATCGTAGGAACAAGTATGTTGAAATTAAATTTGTCATAAAGATACTGAAACGGTGTTCAGTTCGGTTCGTTTGTTTCTGTTCGGTCTCTTAACTTACAAGTAGTATAGTTTATACCTTGTGTAGCCCATTTAATTATATCAAATTACAAAATGTGAAAATGTTGAACAAATCAAAGAACTTTAATTTAGCGTGTAGTGTTAGGACTGATTGGTATACCAGTGTATGCCATTGGTGTGACCATGGTGTACCTAATGATATTTGGTCGAGCCTGCACTACTCAGCGAGAATATCCTAGGCTATCCTAGGTAACTACTACTTGACCATGATGAATAGTCTATACACAGTCGTACTCGTAATAGTATAGTAGGTACATATGAAATATTATTAGACACAAGCATACAAATATAAGAAGAATTGAAGTATGTACGTGCCAGTACAAGAGCTTAATCAGTTTAGTACAATAAACAATAATTGAAATCGCGTCTGCGCTAGAGTGTTTTGTTTTATTTTGTGTCTACATTTTTAACTGTCTGTAAAACAAATCTGTTTAGTTGCATCTGAACAGATCAGTATGTGTTGCTAGCCAGAACTGAGCTAAACTTTGCAGTTTTTACAGTACGTGCTGTGTTTCTATTTCAGTTGAGCAGTTATTTTTATCGGTTTCATTATATTATTTTATTCTTTCTGCCTCTCTAATCGAGAGCTTTTAGCACAGAACGAATATAGACCGTAGGATACAAGGTTTTCTAAGTAATTTCCAGGTCATTTGGAATAGGATGTCATTTATGCAAGTCTAAATTATACCAGCCGGGACACAGAGAGATATCTCGCCCCCTTGTTTATCATTCTCTGAACCTTTTCCCAACTCAGTTGGGGTCGGCTTTCCAGTCTAACTATGATGCGGCTGAACTTCGATATTTTCCGTGAAGCGACTGCCATCTGACCTCCACAACCAATGGTCCAATGACCAATGGCGATATGGAAGTTCCAAGTTAGACTAGTTGGACTTTTGAGGGCTCCAACTACCCGTAACGACTGCCATAGATGTTTGTATGGCAACCGGGACGGACGGCTTAACGTGCTCTCCGAGGAACTTGTATTCCTTGTAGAAAATAAACATTTGGGCGTGCAGAGACAAGGGGCCCAACGTATTTGCGGATTGACAACCACCATGACAAGTGACAAGCCTAGATAGTTATGTTTAAATAAATGTATTGATTGGAATAAAAATATTTCTGTATTGGATTGTCCCCTAAACATCAATTTTGGTAGGTAGTTCACTTGGAAAAAATCTGACGACAATAAAAATAACTGGATAGGCAAAACGAACTCTCTTTGATTTTCGGCTCACCTGCATTCCTATAAACCGGACGTGGACGCCAGTCCTATGTCGTTTTATCAAAGTTGAGAATTTTTCATTTCATTTTCGATTGCCGAACATTATTGATAGTCCTAACTCCTGAGGACTCTAAAACATGGGGGTTCTGCAGCTGCAGAGTTGTGGTTTTACTCAAACGATTGCGATCAAACAACCGTAACATTATAAATTTGACAGACAAACATACAAGGATTCTAAGTTTCGTTAATGTGGTATGGAATATGTTTTAATATATTAATTGAAATATGTTATATTTACATCAAATGAATATATTTTTAAAATATCTCCAATGTAGGAGACATAACCACTTTACAATTTTAATAATATATAAGTAGTAAGAGTAGGTAGAGAAGAGTCGATGGACGGGACATGAAGAGCAATAGAATCGTGTGGTTGTTATAGTCTAGTCATATATTTATTTCATAGGATTGATTTCTTATCGCAGGTACAGAATATATAAATTATACTACGTAGGTAAAAATGCGACACCAAATCGTTTTAATGTTGATTCAGCAATACGATGAAAACCACGTGCGATGCTCGTGGGTGCATCGACCCAAGGTTCCTAATTTTGCCAATACACACAAATGACGTAAGTCTTCACATTTTCAATTAAAGTCGACGCCAGAGAATTCGTAGTTCGAACCGAACTCACGTCCACTATCTCCATTATCAACCTCATGCTCCAGGCTATAACAAGACAGTGACAAGTGTCAACAGTTGAGTGGATAAGTTCAACATTTTCGGACCAAAGTACAGGTTATCTAATAGACAAAACTGACTAAATCAATCATGCTCCATTGAGCATGATTGATTTAGTCAGCTTTGTCTATATGAGTTTAGAGTTTAGATAGCATTCTATTTTTTCCAAGTTTTGGTAAAAAAAATTATATAGGAGATGTAAAAATACTTATACATAATATGATATACATTAATATCAGAGAGAGAGAGAGAGAGCTCTCAGAGAAAACATAAAATGGAAATTTTGCAACTTCAAGTAGACGTTACCTGTATTTACCTACGAAACAAAAACGATCATTGATATTTTACCGCTCGCGTTCCAACCAGTCACAGACGTGCGACAAAATTTTTCATGTCCCTTTGTCCACAATTAGATTGTTTTCTAACAAATGATAGCCAATACATAAGTTAGTTCAGAATTTACTTGTGTATTGGCTACAATACACAAATAAATTCTGAAGCTTTATAAGAACGTGCCCCAGTTCCTGGCCTCCCCTAACGGCTATACTTTGTGGTTTGACTGCACATCAAATTAAAAGTTTTAATTTCGACGACAAGAACAATTTTTACAAGGAGATTAAATTTATAGGTGTTATTGTGTAAGTTTGTATTACATATTTATGTACATATTTATGTACATATTTATGTACATATTTATGTAATACAAACTTACACAATAACAAAGTGCGAATCCTTACGTACCTACCTCTAATGAAATCGGCTTCTTAGAAACGTGGAAAAATGACAAACTACAGTGAACTGAGCGTGGAATGGCTATTAACAACCCTATAATAATTGAGTCGACTATTATCAAAGTTGGCAATCTGACTTTTTAACAAATGAAGAATCGAATACTTTAGTTATATTACAAGTTCACAATATTTATTTTACTATCTTCGTATGTCTATATGATTGGGATTATACCATTTGACCCTAATAATCTATTCTTAGTAGCTATATAATACCACTTTAATGGTGTAGAATGTCGACTTTGATACTTACTCTTTGAGAATGCCATATTTGGAACCAAGCAACGTTTAATGAAACCTTTAAAGCATAGTTTAATATAACGGCTGGGTGGATAAATTTGATTTAGTATTTTATATTTCAAAATATGGTGAGGTTGCAATTAACAAATCGGTAGATACTAGGAACTACCTACTTGTTTATATTTCTGTGCCTCCTGTGATAAGTGATACAAGTCTAAAATCAACATTTTACAGGAAGTGAAAAAGAAGGTTTAAAAAAATCTAGTTTCGGAACTAAGTAAGCTAGCATAAAATGTAGTACCTTATTTTGTTGGTAAAAACACTTACTTTTATCGTGCATATTTTTTTCTAAGGTAAATATTATATTTTTTAAAGAATTCATTAAAAACCTGCGAATTGTACCTTTTTTATTTTTAAAACGTTCAAAAATTACGTAATAAGAAATACAACTACAGTTAAATTATGTTGCACCTGTAAGTTCGTCTTGGTGAAAATTGATATACATCAAGTAAAACAATCGAATAACTAATCAGAATATGTCCCTAGCCCAATGTTGCTTAAACAAATCTTATTGATATTAACCTAAAGATTATATTTTTTTACTTTTCGTTCCCCTGAGTTCAAAATAAAACTGAATTGTATTAGTTTTCTAAAATATAGCTTTTTAAAAATATGTGATAAACGATACTTATCAAGTTATACCCCTCACTAAATACATATTATTTGTGAAAATAAATACAATATTCACAGCTCATGCGTCACCTAGAGGATCACTCCCTAATTAATGACCGACAATATGGTTTCAGGCCGAAACGGTCAATGGGTGATCTGGCGTATGTAACCCATCTTTGGGGTGAGGCTATGGACAAGCATGGTGAGTCACTGGCTATTAGCCTAGACATCGCCAAAGCGTTCGATAGAGTCTGGCACAAATCGCTTCTTTCCAAACTACCAGCCTTCGGTCTGCCTCTTAGACTGTGCAATTGGGTTGCTAGCTTCCTGCAGGGGCGCCGTATTCGCGTTCTCTGTGATGGACGAGCATCGGAGTTCCTGCAGGTAAATGCTGGTGTGCCGCAGGGGTCCGTCTTATCACCCACTCTCTTTCTTCTGCATATCAATGATTTTGCATATCACTGCTATGCAGACGATAGCACTGTACACGGGAGTTACCACGGACATTCTGCGGCCAAGCAGTCCGATATAGCGGAAAAGAGGCGACTTCTTGTCACTGGGCTTGACCGGATCCTCAATCATGTTTCCCAATGGGGATCTGAAAACCTGGTCGAGTTCAATGCCAAGAAGACGCAGGCATGCGCGTATTCAGCAAAGACATCTCCTTTCCTTCCTCCTCCCACTCTTCAGAGCACACCACTGCCATTACAGGATAACCTCAATATACTCGGTATGGACGTGCGCTGCAAACTGAACAACAAGAACTATATCGAGAGCATCATCAAAACAGCTTCGCATAAACTCGGAGTCCTGAACAGAGTGAGACGTTTTTTCACTCCGGAGCAGCGGTGTCTTCTTTATAAGACACAAATTCGCTCCTGCGTGGAATACTGCTCGCATCTCTGGGATGGCTCCGCAAAGTACTTATTAGATGCTCTCGACAGGTTGCAGCGACGTGCGGTCCGCGTTATTGGGAGTCTTGAGGTCACAAATTCCCTCTAGCCTTTGCAGATGCGTAGAGATGTTGCGTCCCTGGCAGTATTTTACCGTCTCTACCATGGTGAATGTTCTGATGAGCTCTTCCAATTAATCCCACCCTCCCCTTTCCTACACAGGACAACGCGTGCAGGGCTTAGGTGTCACTCGCATACGGTACAGAGTATTCCATCAAGAACCAAGCGTTTCGGTGAGTCTTTTCTCTGCCGTATCATTAAGTCCTGGAGTTCCTTGCCGGCGCACGTGTTTCCTTCTTCCTACAGTCCCGGGTCCTTTAAGCGGGGCGTGAAAAAGCATCTGATGAGGCCGTCAAGCTGAGCGCCACCATTGTAGCTCTGAACGGGTTTGCAATGGTGACCCTCTTTCATGAGACTTTGCCTTCAACTTAGCATCAGGCGAGGTGAAGTCAAATTGACGTGCCATAGATAAAAAAAAATAATAATATTAAATAATAAAACTTTACTTTGTATTTTAACCCTATACCCAATGAAATATATATTATATATTATAAACCCTCGCAATAAACAAAGTTTGCTGGATGCACCAGTTTATATTTATATTTATTTAGTTAAAACTTAAAAGAAAACGGAGATAAAATTTCGATGCTGTGACCAACCGTTATATCATTTTCATTTAATTGTGCTATTGTGCGATTAATGTTGAATTTAAAAAAATTGGTTTGTGGACTGTTTTGACCCAGAAGTCATTTTTGTATACAGTAATAACTAATGAAACCAATCATCATTCCCTGAACCTTTTTTCCCAACTCAGTTGGGGTCGGCTTTCCAGTCTAACTGTGATGCGGCTGAACTTCGATATTTTCCGTGAAGCGACTGCCATCTGACCTCCACAACCAATGGTCTAATGACCAATGGCGATATCGAAGTTCCAAGTTAGGCTGGTTGGACTTTTGAGGGCTCCAACTACCCGTAACGACTGCCATAGATGTTTGTATGGCAACCGGGACCGACGGCTTAACGTGCTCTCCGAGGCACTTATAAACCTGCGATAAATACACACATAACTTCGAAAAGCATCGAAAAGTCATTGGTGTGTGCCATGGTAACCTGGGATCGAACTCGAGACCTCGTCTCAGCAGTCCATTACCCATACCACTAGGCTACCGCGGCTTCTTATGAAACCAATATCCGCCCAAAAAACGACACTTAAAATTTTTTACCCCTAAGTCTATGAGAGCCGATTTTCGGTCCACCGTGCGCCACTCTCCTCATGTTCGCACTTGTATCAATTATTACATTTTGTGCTTCATATTTTTTTAAAGATTTGGTTCGATGTTTTCATATAAGTCAAATTGTATTCATTTATACATACAAATTGATTTGTGTAGATTAATTTAAGTCGATATGTATCAGTTATCACAAATAAGCCATATATTTAGAATCGGATTATTTGGTACTTGTCGAATTGTACCCAATGAATATTGAGAAAAAATTGTTCAAAATGATACTACTCTAAACATATCAATATTCACGTGATCAATCAAAAAAAAATTAATGTGAATATTAATATAATCGCACTTACACTACAAAGCACGAAAATAAATATGTGAAATGATTACATAAAGGGGTTACAACTTTAAATATATCTATATTCACAATTTATTTGTCAAAGTTCAAGTAGTTATATTCATTTGCACAAAATTATCTCCGAAACTAAAGCAGATACAAGAACGTGAGTTAGACCCAAAAAACCGTATTTTTTTTCTGATAAATAGTATGTAAAAATCACAAAAAGGGTACAACTAAATTTAAATCACTTATCACAGGAGGCACAGATTTGTTTAAGAGGCAAACGGTCTACTGTAGATTTATTTGTAGTGAGCATATGCACTTGGGGCAATATTCTGAAACTGTTTAACGCGTACCCACCTACGCGGAAACTGGCTGGAACATCTAACATTTTCTTGCATTTGACCTACGTTCCCTGCACTCACATCACATTTAACTAGTTCGAGAACTTTTCTCTTTCGACTCACTTAGTTGTTTCCGGTGCTTTAAAAAGCTTCGTTCTGTAATTTGTTCTGGCAGCATAAAACAGCACTACCGACATAATATACAATAAGAAAAGATGAATGGAAGAACAACAACATCGCAACCAATTTTCGCAGGTGCTGCTGCACTATTTGGAAATCCCTAACTTTTATAAGTTTCACGTGTCACTGAGTGTGGGCGTGTGTATGAGTGTGAGTGTGTGTGGCATCGTAGCTCCCAGACGCTATTGCTTCGGAGGAGGTAGGACACGACGGTATCTCCCGTCCGAAATGAGCTGTCCAACTGGGGAAGTACCTCCACCCTACAGAACACCGCGGTCTAAACCATCGTGTTGTGTTCCCGCCGGTAAGTAGGGTAGCCAGAGCTCACTGTACCCCTCCTTCCCCTCCCCTTCCTAGCCTCCCCATCCCTTCCCAACTCTCCCCCTTTCCCTTCAGGGTGGGCAGCGCGTGTGTGACACCCTTAGTGTTGCACACGTTCATAGGCCACTGTGGCCGCTTTCCATCAGGTGGGCCGTGTGCTTGTCTGCTCAATATTGGTGAGTCAATCAATATGGGTGTCAAATGAAAGGGCTTGACAAGGTATATAGCAGAATACGCTATAATATGATACATTCCAAATTCAAGATAGCTGCCATCACAAAATGGGGAAAATTTCCTTTTTATATTTTTGACCGCCTGGAAGAAGATCCCCTGATAACCCTGTAGGCCATCATCCGCTGTGGTTGTCCTTCAGGGTCTCTACCCAGATTATACCCCCATAGGGCCACACGATTCCCCCGTAGAGTCTCCTGCAACGGTCATCCGGCCCCATCCTTCAAGATCAAAGCTAAATTGTTAAGCTTTAATTAAAGTGAACTTTTAGGACTTAGTTTTTTTTTCAACCGCATATCATGTATGTTAGAATTGTCGAGGATTTAAGTAATTTTTTGAACAAAACTGCAAACGGGTAGGCTAGTACACGTATATTGCAAGAAAAAGTAATTAGACTATAAGCCTAATTTAGGCCGTTAGGCCATTCTTGGCACATTGAGACTTTATAACTTTTCGAGCTGTGGAGACCAGTTAGGTCGTTCAAGAAGTTTACCACCATCTATACTGTAAATAAAGATAGACTGTGTAGCTGTATAGATGACAACTAGTTCTATGGAGCATAACTGAGGAGTGCCGGCGCACCCAAGCTTTGTCGCATCTCCCACAATGAACTCAAAAATAGCATTGCCATTGACATGAATAAATTTATGTTTCGATTAAATCAGTTTGTTACATCATCGTTCGGCGCGGCTACTGTCATGAGCAGCACGTCCACATTTACGTAAGTTGTGAGTATGTTTTATGATTCTAGGTTATCAGTTTACGCGAAAACATGAAATTCTTTGAACTCCACGGTCATTGCAGTGGCAGATTGAGTGAGTCATATCGGAACCGGTTTTAGTAGCATTTGGCGTCCATAGCTTAGTTTAGGCCTTACGATCGAGAGGTCCCAGGTTCGAATCATGACCGCACTATCGCTGTACTACCACTACCACTCCGTACGCAGGCAATTTTGCTTAGCTGGGTGGTTCTGAGAGAATCCCTACTAGAAGTTTCGATTTGGAGTATTCTTTAAAAAATATCTCAATCTATGCTAAAACATTCATGCAAAGTGTAGGTGTAGGGTATAACCAAGAGAGATGATAATGAAAAGGTCAGTTACGGTTATAGTTAGTAGATAATAAAAATAGTAGTTCATAAAAATGTTGCATCATAAGATAATATACACAATATGTTACTTAGTTATTAGTTGGCATAATAACTATAATACGATAGTAATAATAATATGTAGTTGTATAGTTCATATCTTAATTTTTTACAATTGTAGTAGCTATATCCATTAATAATGTTGATATTAATGTGACCTACATTAAATATGTTATAAAAATAATTACATTGCTCTTATCAGAGCAAACTTTGACCGTCCTCAGAGTGCTTACAGTGCAGCAGTGCTTCGTAACTGTTATAGTGGTACAAGGTGACACTTTTCCAATAGAAGATGAAAAAGAATTCAAGATTTCTGTAGTAGGTACTGTCTGAAATTATTTCAGCCTCCTAATTTACCTTACGTAACGCATTATCCTAACGCAAAAGACGCGTGATCCTATTAGCCGACTTAGTTCACAGTCACAAACAGACACGTCAATTTTATTTAGCTATTTGTACAGATGTAGGTATGTTGTGTACAAACCTATATACAATATATATGACGTATCATATTGTAGTGAGTTTCCGTTCTTCTTCATGGAATATTGAATAGAAAATAGAACCCGTGATATATTTCATTTATAAACCTTTTTGTACTGCACTACACAATTTTTCCATGAAACCTTTACAAGTTATCTAGAAACAGCGTCAAAGGAAAATTTATATTTTTCTTTGACGCTGTTTCTAGATATATCGTAAAGTGCTAGTACCTACTGGTGCCATGTGCAGGTACAATACTTTTCCAATCTGTGAGAATGCCATAGTTTCTGGTGGAATCGTATTTCTACAAATTTAAAGGCATGTTTGGTCGATTAGCAGTCCCGTCAGACCGTTCTCAAAATGCTTTAAGTTTGATTGTGTGCCCTCCGGATGCAGTCAACAAAATAAGACGCAGTCGGGCTTATTACTTTCCACGACAATATCCGACTCATATCGTATTATTGAGCTCTTAGCTGAGTACCTATTGAGAAACTAAGCTTGATATTAAATTTATTTCCATGCCCCGAATAAGTAGGTATTCGCCAAATGAATTTTTGATTCCAAGGATATACCTACTTAAGTGCTTGTCCTCGGTTTTGTAAGTAATAATTATTTTTCTTGCTCATAATCCACACGGATCTCACCTCCACCGGAGTCGGTGAGAGTGATTATGTCGTCTTCGGGTCTTCGGTTGCCAGAGGTGAGATAGTAGGTAGGTAATATACCCCGAACCTTTGCAGATGCGTAGAGATGTTGCGTCCCTGACGGTATTTTACCGTCTCTACCATGGTGAATGTTCAGATGAGCTCTTTCAATTAATCCCACCCTCTTCTTTCCTACACAGAACAACACGAGCAGGGCTCAGATGCCACTGTCACGTCACGGTGCAGAATATTCCATCAAGAACCATGCGGTTCGGTTAGTCTTTCCTCTGCTGCACCATTAAGGCTTGGAATTCCTTACGCGCACACGTGTTTCCTTCTTCCTACAGTCTGATGAGGCCGTCAAGCAAAACGCCACTATTGTAGCATTGTACGTGTTTGCAATGGTGACCCTCTTTCACGAGACTTTACCTTCAGCTTAACATCAGGTGAGGTGAAGTCAATTGTAGTGCCATAAATAAAAATATACCCCTCGCACCCCGGCCATCCGCCGCGCCACTGCGACATGACCACCCTCGGGTTTGTAAGTAATAATGCGAAGTGTGTGGCGAATAAACCATTGTGTTTTATACTACCCCCACTCATTTTAGAAATGTAAAGGTTTTTGATTTCTATTTGATGTTTGTTGCTCAATCCAAGGGATAAAAATGGAAACTAGATTAATCTTTTCCTGGATTCTTAGATAGATGTTTTTCATCCCAGGGACAGGTCATGTGTACCTATGTTATTGTTAAAGGAAAGGAAAGTAAATTGTCTTACAGCCCACCTCAAATAATTTATAACACAACACGACATAACTACTACCTCTGTATCAGTAATCCTCAGAAAACGAAGCGGGGGGTCAATGAAAAATAGTTTGTGAATAATTTTCTTTTAGGCAACTCTATCGATCACTGTCCTTTTATTTCTATAGCCCCCCTACCTGGCCCGCTGCTGAAGAGCAGATTTTTTTTGTCGAATTCGATCCGACTAAACCTAAATGTCTGGGGGCTCAAATGCCAGGGTAGGAGGTGGTTCAATAAGGTTTTCCACTCGCACCTTGGCTGACCCTGGGCCGTTTCCGGTTTCGTGATGGCCTCCGAGAGTGTAGGTACCACGGTGTCTCAATACTGCCTCGGGCAAGGGAAGTTCCCATTTTCGCTCACAGTACATGTGTAATTACTGAAATTTAACCGATGTGCAGAACAATATAAATTCTTAAAAATAAATAGTGAAACATTCGGAGTTAACACCAGGTCCAACTAGTAGGCCCAGTGTTGGGGGGAAGGGGTTCCTATAAACCAATTCCTACTGGCTGGCTCTACAAAGGAAATACATATGAATTTCTCAAAATATCGTCCATTTGTTTATATAAGATATAGTTATTGCCCAATTCCCTCTTGTTTGTCTTAATAGAAAGTTGTTCGTGGAAATGGATTGTTTTCTCATCGCCATTTCCAATGATCGATCGTCTTGATGGATATTTTAAGATGGCCACCTACAGGTAGTAGTTCTACAGTTACCTATACTAGTGATTTATAAAGGTATACAAACGAAAAGTGAAATAAATCACCTAAAAATTAATTTCATTAGGTTTCATGATATTGATCTAGTCAAAATCTAAAAGTTAAAAATCATTATGTTTATACTATTGTACAGAATAATATATTTAATTATCATAAATATATTATAATTCATAAATAAGATAATTTATTTACATAAAAATGCTATTACAGTTGATACACGTCGTCAAATTCAATCAATTAACCCGCCCCTCACCGCACCAGGGGCAAAGGTGCCCATGACGCTAGCGGCATTTCCCCGCTGAATAGCCACTGCCAGCCTCTGCCCCAGGTACGAGGCGGAGCGAGAGTCACCAGTTTTGTCCCTCAACTTGCGCCCCAATTCGCGAACTAAATTCTTGGCGTCAACACCCCAACTGCCCATGGTCTCGACCGCTAAGGGCGCGAAAATGTACCCATCAGTCAAAGCCGCATATTTGTAGCGCTTTTATTTATTATAAATTACATAATATAAATATCTAAATACAATTATAACATTACGTCTACATTATCATGAAGTCAAAATGACAGTCCAATCAAGTCTAACCCATTACCTACCCCGCCCCTCATCGTACCTGGTGTAAAGGTGCCCATGACGCTGGCGGCATTGCCCCGTTGAATAGCTATGGTCAACCGTTGCGCCAGGTACCAGATAGATATACCTAGAGAGATATATTCAATTAAAAAAATACTCAAATTGTCCACCGTGTTCGAGTTATGCGTTTAGCAAAATATTTCGCTTTTATTTATATGGATTAGTTAATATGAAACGGCGCATTTTAGATAGAATATCTTGCCTTGCCTGAATGAAGTGTTATATTATTATTGTATATTGAGTATTTCCAATCTTTCATCGAGTTAACTTCATTGCGCGGGTACGCAGCGTTAATCATCAAAATCGAAAGTTCCAACGGTGCATAGTAACTATGCAACATAATTTGCAATTGGCTAGCTATCAATTAGCTATCAATCACCAGAATAAATTTGACTTCATAATGACTGTACCTAGCCTACCAATAAGTATAACCGGTCGGTGTCTTCTACGGGCATGGGTGACTGGTCACTGTCGTCTGCCTGCTTGTAACTCATGCAGAAAGATAGATAAAGAAATTAAAATATCGTCGTCATTAACATTTACTGAAAAGTAACAGTTTATGTAATATACATAAGTAGTTAAGTACCTACCTTATATTGTATAGACAGACTGCAGACTGTTGCTTCGTTAAGACGCTACAAGAATAGATATCAGTATCTATTATTAGTATTATTTTACGAATTCTACGAACAACAGATACTTACCTAGGTACTTATTTTATATTATTTTTATACAGTTGCTTTTCCAACAAATAATTTATTCCAGTTCCTGTAAACTTATGCAAGTAGTAGCTTAAACTTAATTACATTGATAAATACCCTTATTACCTAGTAGCTTCTAAGATTAGTACTTAGTTGTGATGTGGCATCACTTTAATGCAGTTTTAGTCTCAAACTGTGCAGGAACTTTTGTAGCCCACTGTACATTCTAGTTACGTTTCTGCATTTCTGGATGTCAAAAGAGATTTCATTGAAAACTACGATTCGTCTTATGTATGGTGTCTATAGATGTTACTTACCTTACTACCTTAGCTATCTAGCTACCTTAGCTAAGTTTTGGTGAAAAGAGGCCGCCGAAATTTCAATGCCTTGATCGTGATCAATTTTTATCTAAGAGGTTTTTTCAATACTACATAAATCATTCTTGACTATAATAATTGTCAATCTGCATAGTTCTTTTATCAGCTTCAATTGATACGTTGTTTGCAGTACTTAGGTACAATGGTCCTATAACTGCATAGTACCTACCGCGAAGATGCAATCAGCTTTGTGCTTGGATCAGAATCATTTATGCATTCAGCACAAATAGATAACAATAGATGGTATTACAATCCTTTTTTTGCAATGCTTATTCAGTTCATTTTGCATAATGTATATCTTGGGAATAAAATGTATTCAATATGTACCTAGTTACACATTTTTTGAGTAATTTTTGTGTATAGCACGGATTGTTCTCGTATAAAATGACTGATGAATTTGAGATCATTCAGCGTTGTAGCTGCCGCCGTAGCGCAGCCCCGTTTCCCCCACCCACAATATAGGTTCAAGATAATATGCACATATCTTAGGTTTACGCTTATCTTATACATTGAAAGTAGTTCTACATCGATTGAGGACAGATTTTGACACGATGTACAGTAAGTACAACCTGCTTCATGATTGAACTATGGATTCCGCAGCCTCGTGGCGGCAAGGCGTCTTGGATGTACCTAACACAATAAGTCAGGCTGTAACTAAAAAGTAACTGTCTTCTGAATAACATTCAACTTGTATTTTATTATCCGCACAGCAGACGGTTAACGATTCGTCAAAAATAGATTTAAGTGTTAGTTTTTACGATACAGGTATAATATAAATTAAGTATTTTGGATTTTACCATACATTATAATGGGTATTAGGATTTTACGTAAAGACACAATAGCGTTGTAATCCCACTTGTAATGCTTCTGTTTGACTGAAAGCACAGAAAGTCTCAAGTCTCAAATAACAACTTCGCATGTATACCATGAACTATAAGTACCTAGTTTAAATGTTAAATATTTAATATAGTTACACCTAAATGTTAATGGGTTGCGCTTTGACAGTTGACAGCTATATTGAGGGAAATTACCGTCACCAATGATTAAGCACTAAAACAAACTACTTAGTCTACATAGAAATCTTTGATGAGGATGATTTTATTTCAAATTCAAGGTTTATTATAGGCACGGCCGTAGTAGGTAGGTACAGACATTTATTCTGTGGCACAGTTTTCTGTTGTGATTTCATACGTTGTTTACGACTTGTATGTAAATCTACCTAACTACTTAGAACTTAAGTTATAAATAAGTTTTAATATTGTAATAAGCATAGTATTATTATTACCTCTTGTTTTATAATCAGTTATTTTATCTTGATAAAAACATGCGTGTACTTCGTGAATCGTGAAATTAAGTAGGTACTTACACTGTTATTGCCAGTGGACTTGACAGACACGGTAATCAAAGCCCCTCTAAAATCCAAACACACGGTCTGATCCATTACCTGA
This sequence comes from Pelosia muscerda, assembly GCA_963691645.1. Lineage (NCBI taxonomy): Eukaryota > Metazoa > Arthropoda > Insecta > Lepidoptera > Erebidae > Pelosia > Pelosia muscerda. The sequence goes on along the minus strand of OY829098.1, from coordinate 10,826,352 downwards.
TCTCGTGGGGGGTGAATACATGGAAACCAATTTACTAGCGTGGCCAACGTGGCTTTGGTAGAATTTCTTGAGAAAGTTGACTTTGGTGTTCCGCTATTATTAGGTACTAATTTTATATCAGATACATATACTTGTGAAATTATGGCGATTCTTCTACTGAAAAAGCATCGTCAGTACAAGTTAAAGTTGAAATTCAATTATATCGTGAATCTAAAACCATCTTCACACAAACTAAGTATAGCCGACAAAGCATATTTAAATAAAACACTATAATTTTTTTTTTTTTATATTTAGAAAACATAGAAAAGTCGATTGCAATTGTTAAAGTCCTACTTCCAGCGTCGGAGTTGCGCGACCAATGGAAACAGCACGGATATCAATCATCGAATATCTGTTAGTAGGAAACAGTGATTCATCACTACTTAGTACTTATAAAACCAAGTCACGTTCTCTGTCCCTATATCCCTATGTCCCTTTGTATGCTTAAATCTTTAAAACTACGCAACGGATTTTGATGCGGTTTTTTAATAGATAGAATGATTGAGGAGGAAGGTTTATATGTATAACATCATGCTACAACCAACTGGTGCGGATCAGAAGTGAAAAATGTTGCGAAAACTGGGTGACGCAGACGAAGTTGCGCGGGTCAGCAAGTTTTTATATAAATATCTCCTAGGTATTTACTAAATGTTGCCAAAAGAAAAAAATGAATCTGATGCACCCAATGAAGAACTTAACTCTAATAAGTCACTTGGAGCACAATTCAGATTGTAAAGAGGCACCGTTAGTATCTCGGAATAAATATATAATGGTAGTGAGATATTAAGCATGGGTTGCACGATCATATTTTAACATTAACAGTGCAGTTAAAGTACCGGTCAGGTATATAACAGGTTGCACCATTAGACAATTGTTAAAATCACGTCATAACTTGACGCTAACTGTAGCCGGCCACGCTCAAACGTCAAATTCTATGAAAAAGATAACTATAACAGAGCTACTAAATACACTCGTGCAACACATTTAGCCAAACCATTAGAATCAATGTTAATGTTACTGTTAAATTTGACGGAAACCTTAACTTTAACAGGTAGTTGGAGCAACTAAGCCTTAGTCTAGCTGTGCCATTAGCAACCATAGCAACTGAGCAGGATCTGTGATGCATTTGCACCAATTAGATATTCTAGCTTGCAATATCATAACTTAGTTATGGGTACGAAACAAAATGTTATTAAATACGAATTGAATTATATTCCTATTAATTTGATGGTTCTTCAGGTCCATTTATTGCTCTTTTGCCGCCTGAGCCGCCTCTACAGGAGCGCCAGAACTACTTTAGACAGATTGTGCATTTTAACTGTAACGTAACAGTCAATTTTACTAATTCATAATATTATAAAAGTGTAGTATGTTGAAATTTGTTACAGGGTATATAGTAGGTAGTCTGAAATATCACATTGGCTAAGCTTGAAAGGCCCTTTTATCTCTGGAATAGGTCTTCATTAGTTAAAGAGCCGTATCCAAAAGCTAGTATCATTCAAAATTAAAAAATAGATCACTAAACAGCACTTAGAAAACTTCAAAATTATGAAATAGGTATATCGTAAGTGGTTTGATTCGAAACGCGGCCTGAGAAGACTTCGGCATGAAACTCAGCGGTTTTTTATTCTACCTAACTAATATACCTTCTAATTACTACACACCGGTTGCCGTAATTTCGAAAATGCACAATAATTATGTTACAAAGCATGTCAAATTGTTCGTGAATATTCTACTACCCTTCCTTTACATAAACCCTTTTGAGGTTTTGAGATCTCACTATCGTCACCCTGGGTCATTTGCCCTTGTTTGAATTTGCTTCCGAATAACCATCGGAAGAGGTGTAATCAAATTGAGTTGACTTACATAATATAAAATACATTAAAATTATATTACATTTTATCTTTAAGTCTGCCTATTGTGTCACTTTGTAAAGTAGGTACTTTGTAGGAGTGTGTTAAAAACTAGTGATGTAGGTACACATATATACTTATACAAACATTTGGTCAAGCTGTATATACAATGTACATTGTAACTATTTATAAACTGTGTAACACCGGTGCATGGATTCACTCTATTCATAATTTATACCATATACACCCATCACTCATAATCTTCGTACACTGCACTGGTGTGTTTTGTTAACATTTGGACAGCTTAAGGCCGTACGTACAGGTACAACGCTTCTCTTTAAGGGATATAACCTGTTTGTATTATGCCCCCGTGCTATTCACTTGGTAGTAGGCTCAACTCATACTGGCGCAAATACGAGTACTACTTTACTGCGACAGTATGAGTTGAGCCTAAAAAAGATACTACTTTAATAAGTAAATTTAAAAGTCCATAGAAACAAAACATCTAAACAAAAAAATTCGGAGAATATTCTTCATTCATATTCAATTAATAAACTACAAAACTAATGTTTTTAAACATATATCTATGTAAATGTTGCACATATCTTCATCTACACTACTATTGCAATGAGGAAAGATTTGTTTTTTTGGTTGTTTGTTTGTACGAATAGGCTCCGAAACTACAGAACTCATTTTAATAATTCTTTCACCTATAAAAAGTTACAATATCTAGGAGTAACATAGACTATATATCATCACGCTACCAAGTAGCGGGTAATAATCATAAATCTCAATAGAGCCGGCAGATTTCTATACATTGGCACTAATATAACTAACTTTTCTGTTGTGATAACAGCCAGAAGAGGTAGTATACAGATTATTCAAAGGCAAGTAAAGAATCGCGTAAAGCCGCACAACGCGCTAATCGACATCGACGCGAGCGGAGCCGCGGGCAACAGCTAGTTGTGTATAAAGAATCTAAATAACAAACATTTATTCCTTACGCTAGTTTAAATCTTACTTATAAGTTGTCTACATATTTCACTTCTGCAAATATCTACCCTTTTTCAAATGGCACATGTACCTAGGTCTCGAGGGTGCGCATTCAAACATTTCAATTACCTAAACTCATCAGCTATGTTATTATTAGTATTGATAGATCGTTTTAGGTATTGAGAACCCGTTGAATAAATAATGTTGCAATTTTCGCATGTCTCCATAGCAGGAACTTAAGTGTTGCTGACGTGAGACGTCAAGCTGTTTATAGACGGTGACGATTTATGTAAAGATCACTATCGCACCCATTTAGATTCTTGCTTAGCTATTTCAGATATTTTTGTACTTTATACATTTTTTTTATTAAATTCACTAGTTATTGCCTGCGGTCCTGCTCATGTGGAATTTCGGTTTGAGTTGAGTTTCTATGAATTATGAGAACGGAATCGTCCGTTGTCCGAAGCAACAAATATTCAAACATCATTACAAACTTTCACATTTCTAATGTACTGTATTGTACTATAGTAGGATATAAGCTTGCTGAGCAACAATAATGATTATAGAGGAAGGAAGCAGATATTGTTTGGGTGGTAACTTATTTCAGTATTATTATGCCCGTAGATACCTACTTCACAGTCGGTGAATGATGGCGAGCGAATGTCTGGAGAAGTTCCGCTTGCTTATCTCATATCCACTCGTATACCTACATGCCTTAGGTTCGGTATTTTGTGCAAAGCCGCGAGCGGTGAGTGCTCTGTCCGAACGCTCAACTTACATCAGTGTCTCTACTATTAGTTTATACGGTCGTTCTCGAAAGCATTACCGTAAATCCCTCGCATGAAATTTGGTGCAGCACTGCTTTTGTTCTCAGAAGGAATTAGACTATATGCCATGAGCACAACAGATTTCGATATGTAAGAATCGTAGCGAAATCTGTTCGATAATTTGTTCTAATTCAGCTTCGGTCCTACAAAACTGCCGATTTATATTGCAGAAGTTGAAACACGCTGAAAAAAGTCTACCAAAATAGTTTCCTATTCTTGTTTCAGTAGATATGTAACTCCTTAGAGTGGATATTGAATTCAAATAATTTTTCAGTGTTAAATTGACGGGTTAAATTAGATTAGATAATGTCTGCTTTATACATTAGTCACGTTTCGAGCTCACAAACGAGTGGGAATACGCCAATCGAAGTATTTATAGATACATTTTCAATGTTTCAAGTGGCTATCTTACCGACCAGCATTTTGAGGGCAACAATTTGATGATTTCCATTTTTAACGACATACAAATATTTTAACATGAGGGTAGACAGTGCTAAGTAAGAAATAAAACAAAATAATATAGTAAACTAATAAGCTATAATCTATCGAGCTTGATAATGTGGAAGGAGGAGGATAGGGACTATAAGTGGTAGGTTTTACGTATATTGGATTGGAAGACGCGTACCCATATTAAGGCAAAAGGACTATGATGACGCTAGTGTCTCCGTTGACAACTCAATGCAACATAATATAATAATAATACATTAAAATACATAATAATACATACAAATACAATAATAATTACCAATTACTCGTAATACATTCGAAACATTTGTTTGACGAAAGCGAATAAATTTCAACAACTTATAGTTGAGTTTAATGTCCAAAAATAGATCTCTGTAAGATTCTTGGACATTTTTCTTTGCAATTTATCTTGAAGATTTTAATAGACTTAGGACTGTATAGGTTAAGTCAAGGTTAAGTGCTACTTATTCACGTGAAATTAGAGTTCTGACCAAGGTCATAGTGTAAATACTACTAATTAGTCTTTAAACATAACTATGCCAAGGTGCCATCAATGTCTTCTGATCATCTTCTGATCAGTGTTTACCATCTCTACAATGAGGAATGTAAGTTTCTACATTTATAACTTCTTTACCTAGATCAGTGAAACTTTATAGATGCCGCGCTTTATTCAACAAGTGTTTGTTCCATTTTTAAAGTCTCAAGGGTGACTGAGGGAGCCGTGTGCTTGGCCCGACCGCCTCCGAGTGTGGAGTGTAGGCTGTACGATTGTACTGCGTGTATACCTACATGAAAAATTAACCAGAATAAAGTCAGTAGTTGCCACACCGGGAAGTCAAACGAGGTGCTTGTCAAACGTTTTGTGATATTCTATTCGACCGGTCCTCTATATTCTTCTATTATATTAGTACTAGAAAATGACGTTAAAAATTGACGATTAGAGGAATTAATTCCGATGATATTGAAAATTGGTAAAGTTATACCCTAAGATTTCCAGACGAACATACTAACAGTTCTCTAAGATGGACACGAGCTTTATCTTATCAATAATACTATCTTTTTAGTCATTTCTAAATTAATTTCTTGTTAATTATGCCCAGCCAGTTTTACTGATCAATACTTTGATAAATAAATAAGGTCAAAGGTAGCAAAGCTTATTAATTCGTGCCGAAAACAATTCAGCTTATCTTGAGATATTATAATTAGCACTTGTTGGATATATTTTTGTTGTAGAAAAGATATTTATTAGTGAGCGCCCAGTTTGAGATTAACAAATATCGATTCACCGCCTTTATTGTATCAAGTCCAATCAGATCGTTCTGAACTCCCCCCCTCTCCTCCTATCGCAAAAGGATCACATTTACAGAGTACTCCATCGAGTACAGAAGTGGTTGGTAATCAATTGCCCTCTAAAATATGGGGTAGTAAACTAAAAGCGAGGAGTCGATGGAAATTAAATTAAAGCAACTTACGAACTCAGATCTTCCTGCGCCAGAACGCCGGATCGCGTTGAGATGTTAGGGTGATTTGACCGCGATTAGTTACTCAATCAATCGCCATCAAATAGCATCAAAATCTGTTCAGTCGTTTTCGTATCAATCGCGGACTTACAGACAACCTGACAAACAAATAAGAAAATATTCAGTTTCGATAGTATATTTTTTTTATTTTATTAAATTTTTCTAATGCATATTGATGTAGAAGTTAGACAGCCTCCGTGGCGTAGCGGTAGTGCACGCGACTGCTACGCACGAGCGCGGGTTCGATCCCCGCTCAGTGCAAAAAGTTGTATGCATGAATATGGCTGTTTGCACTGGTCTGGTCGTGCCTCGGAGAGCACGTTAAGACGTCGGTCCCGGTTGCCATACAAACATCTATGGCAATCGTTACGGGTAGTTGGAGCCCTCAAAAGTCCAACTAGTCTAACTTGGAACTTCGATATCGCCATTGGTCATTGGACCACTGGTTCAGATGGCAGTCGCTTCACGTAAAATATCGAAATTCAGCCGCATCACAGTTAGACTGGAAAGCCGACCCCAACTGAGTTAGGAAAAGGTTCAGAGAATGATGATGGTCGATGTACAAGTTAATTGTTTTTAGATACACATTACTTATATTTATTGAACTGACAGAACCATTTTACACTATCATAGAATAGATAAAAGTACCTACCTATTGAAGTGTCGTTGTTATAAATTATTAACTACTAGCTGTTGCCCGCGGCTCCGCCCGCGTGGAAGTCGGATCGCGCGTGTCATCGCTTTAGGTCGAAAACAATCTACAGCATATTTTAATAGCATATATTACTGTAAAAATATATTATACCTACATAGATTTGTGTACAATTTTAGCAGTAATGAAATAAAAGTCAAAATCATTTACCTGTTTTGTATTGACCATTAAAACGACACTTAAAAAACGTAAAAAAAATATAAAATTTATGTTTAGCAAATTAGCATTACCAATTACAGTTTGAAACGTGGCCCTGTTCTGAGAAGACTCCGCTAAGAAATTTAGCGGGCTGTTTTTTGGTCTATTTACAAACATTAACTTATTCTAATTGAAATTTTTGTTTTGAGTAACATGGTTAGACAGTTCATGTTCAGCTCTTTCCAGAAGAAAATGAGTAAGTTCTCGTATGGATTAAAAGAATAATTAATGATCTATGAATGAATGATGCGATGTCGAGCTAAAAGTACGTTTCGTAAGCAGTCGAAAAAATTATGTTATTGTAGTATTTATCAGAAGACTATTTTTGGTGCCCATGGTTTACTCGGAATGATTCTTCTCTTCCCAGCTCTCCCTCTTTCCCTTCAGGGTGGGCAGCGCGTGGGTGACACCCTTAGTGTTGCACACGTTCATAGGCCACGGTGGCCGCTTTCCATCAGGTGGGCCGTGTGCTTGTCTGCCACCTACGTAGTATAAAAAAAAAGTAATGGTTTGACGATATCATCAATAGCAACTGCTTTGTACATGTCTGCTGTCATGAAGCCCCAATACGGGATCAAAGGCGTTCTAGCTCTAATCATAATGCCACCCCAAAAAGACACCGATTTTCCGCCTTGCTGAACTGTTCCAGTGGCAGTTCTTTGTCTTTCACGGTCGCCTGGTCTTGTCCAGACACGGACACGTTGGTTATTTGGATGAGTGGAGATTCGGGATTCGTCAACGAAGAGTCAGTTTTGCCAAATGTTTTCTTCCTCACCTTCTTCATTTTGCCGAAGTCTAGCTCACTGCAATCTTCGTTGTTGACGTTGCCGGGAATTGAGCGGAGCTCGCCATGACCTCCGTGCTCGTAATCCAGCCTGGTGCAAGCAATTGCGAACAGTCTGCGTGCTAACTTCAAGCCCAGAGGCGGCCCTGACTTCTGCTTTTATTTTAATGGCGTTGATTGTGGGATCACGGGCTGCCAGCAATCTAATGTAGCGCTTTTGGGCAGCTGTCAAAACAGTTGGGCGACCGCTGCGGGGTCGGTCAGCTAAATTCTCCATTCCGTGGTACCTCTGCAACGGAGCCACGACACAGGATTGGGATATAGCATGTCTGCGTGCTATTAATCTCGTGGTGTATCCTTCTTCCCTCAAAGTTACTATTTTAGCTCGTAAAACCTCTGATAATCCTCTTGGCATTTTTTCAATCACAATTTTACGCGAAAAATATCTTGAATCGGTTATAATTCACTAAATCAGATTTCTGAATGAGCGTAAGCTAGGACTGAAAGCCTTTTCGTAAGAAAAAACAATTGAACGGTGTCATTGTTTTGTGTTCTAATTCTTTATTTTGAAATAAAGAATCTAAAAAGAAGAATAAATCATAATATAATCTACAGTAACAAAAAAGATTTCAGTTTTTCAAAGTGATCGCAAACTTTTTTTGATGTGTGTATTCGTAGTGTTAATAGCGGTAACTGCTAAGCAAGAGAAGCAAAGCATTTACATAAAAAAAAATATTATATTAAGATATGAAAGAAAAGAAACTATTAAAAACAACATCAACAACCAATGCTCAGAATAATATGCAGTTCAGTAAGGGTGCAACTAATATCATCATCATTCCCTGAACCTTTTTCCCAACTCAGTTGGGGTCGGCTTTCCAGTCTAGCTGATGCGGCTGAACTTCGATATTTTCCGTGAAGCGACTGCCATCTGACCTCCACAACCAATGGTCTAATGACCATTGGCGATATCGAAGTTCCAAGTTAGACTGGTTGGACTTTTGAGGGCTCCAAGCTAGAGATGAGACGTATTTACGTTACCAGGGTTTCGCTTCAAAGTACGGCGCCCTGGTACGAACAAACAATACTTGCAAGTATGAAAGTATGTGCTATTAGTCGGATGCGCTAAGAACTGGAAACAGTACACATAAAAATACTTGCATAGGAAAACGATCTGTAAGTCAATGGGAATAAGAAAGACAATCTAATTTGTAAATGAAAAATACTTTTAACCTCAAAGTATTTTTTTATTTATACGATTTCGACATGATTCGATTTTAAATACGATGACCCTGGAATACGGTTCAAATTTCTATGCAAGTATTTTCAAATATTAACGCCGCCGGCGCCGCCGCCGCGGCTGAATACTTTCCTCACGTTCGCAAGCAGGATAGAATAGGAAGGAAAACGATCTCTACTCCAATGCGAATAAGAAACACAATCTAATTTTTTGAATGAAAAATACGTTGAACATCAAAAAGTATTTTTTTAGTTATACGATTATGACACAATTTTTATTACAACGACATGGAATAGGGCTCAAATTCCTATGCAAGTATTTTCAAATATGGACGGCCGCCACCCTCACGGCTGGACACTTGCTCGCGTTCGCCAACTTCGCCATAGTTTTGAATACTTTCAAGTATTTTAAAACCTGGTTTTCGACCCTGGTATTTTTATGTACTCGTACTTAGAAGCCCTGGTATGGGATTTTGCAAGTATATCACATCTCTACTCCAAGCTCCAACTACCCGTAACGACTGCCATAGATGTTTGTATGGCAACCGGGACCGACGGGGAGCCGTGCGTAGCAGTCGAATGTACTACCTAATATATTCGCATTAATCATAAGATCGCATACGGCACCTATTACAACTGCAGGTAGTGACTATCTTACGGAGAATCTTAACACCGAGTGTTGTAAAATGACGTCACTTGAGGAGCGCCATCTATTGATAAATGTTAGAATTTCATTATAATAATGGTATAACGCTATTTGAGTTGGAACGCAATTTTTTACTGTAATATTTGCACGCCTTGGTCGCAAAAACTACTGAACGGATTTTGATGCGGTTTTTTTTATTACAAAGGTCTTGCTTAGACTCAAAATTTGCAGTGTATTTGGTTGTAATTGGTTAAGTAGAACCGGAGATATGACCAAAAACAACCTATAAACGAAGCGCAGGCAAAGCCACGGGTATCAGCTTGTATAAAAAGTAGCCTATATGTTGCTCAGAACTATGAACTATAATCGTACCAAGTTTGATCAAAATCCCTCCAGTAGTTTTTGATCCATGCGTGCACATACGGACAGACAGACAGACAGAAAGACAAAAAAAATTCTGATTGCATTTTTTGCATTAGTATCGATCACCAATCATCCCCCAATAATTATTTTGTAAATATATTCAATGTACAGAATTGACCTCTCTACAGTTTTATTATAAGTATAGATATATACTTATACAATTTGAAAAAAATTATTAAGTTGAACCAGAGATATAAGTTTTCAATCCAAACACCCCTTATGTATTGTGTATGTGTGGGGTTCACTACGCCAATTCGGACTGTATTTCAAAATTTTGAACGTCATACTTATAATTTCTTTGTCGAGGAAATGCACATAGTCCTTGAAGAAAATTCTTGGTCGATTATGGACAGTAAGTCTACTTTGTGTCGTCGCTCTACTCGGTCTCTTGTTGGCATCTTTGTCAACAATTTCAAAATTCACCAAGCAGGTAGGTTTCAGTCGTAAAAGTTTCAATTAACCTTATCAAAAGCACAGGATACTTTCCTGCGCTTTTGATAAGGTTATTTGAAACTTTTACGACTTTTCAAAGAAGCAAGTTCGATTTCTCAAGCTACTTTAACCAAGGTTCCGTATTTTCATTTATTTTTTTTCGGAACATGAGGTCTGTAGTCCCCCTAAAAGCCGACATAAATACTAAGTATATACATATTAACATTATTACTATTACATATTATCGCCAATTCGCAATGAATTTCGGTCTGGAATTCATTGCGAATTGGCGAAATACCACAATATCAGTTTGCCAAAAATTGTTTATTTCATGAAAAGAACCAGGTTTGTTGTTCGCCGCGGGGAATAACAATATACCGGATAATTTATAGATACTCTCAATCGGATCATGTTCATTTCATAATAAAATAAAAATATCACAACACCCACAAATATGTTACGTTTTTATATTTTAAAATGAAAAATACTCTTATTGAGATATTCATTTCAATATCGTTATAAAACTGCGCTTCATCCCATATTTTTTGAGCTTTCATTCATTATTCGATTCTTTTTATTTTAAAGTAAAATACGTGATGATATAGTACACGTTCGTATTGTTTTAATTGTAACGATATGCCTTTGAATTTTTTGCTGTAAAAAGAATAATAGTAACTGAAATTACTGCGACTATACTTCACGAGCATCGAATCTAAATTGTTCCCTCTACAGTTGGTTATGAGGGGTTCACGGTAGTAGTTCACGGCAGGATTGGAACCCGGGTTATCTTGATCGTTTATTCCTTTATGGTCCAGGTTAAGTCACATTCAAATGAAATTAATCATTATGATACAATTATTACAAAAATAATATATATATATACGTGTATATACTGAAATTGGTTTAAATAGCTGGTACTTGCATTTCCAGGATGATCTGATGATTTTATGAAGATTTTCCTTAGCAATTCAGTTTGGGAATGCCATCTATTCCAACATTAAATTGCTATGGAAAGCTTTTGAGTGACAGAAGAATCACAATTTATGTGGGATCACCTAGTGGACCCTTATACCAGATACCCAACCAGAGATATCATAATATTAAAATAGCTCAGTTCAGATAACATAGTTAAGTCACATAATTATCTCAATCATCACTCATAGTCACTCGAACGTTGCGGTAACAGGTTTCTATAAGAATCTAAGACGTAAAGGTAGGCACCTACTGTAATTTTCGAATGTTTTAGACGAGGCCTGATGAGTTGGTCAGAGCACTCCCTTGAAAGGGACTTATCGCGGGTTCCAGTACGTCTGGGCATTCACTTTCTGCAATCGTACACAGCATATTTAATGCTTCTAAATTTCATTAAATTGATAGATTACATGATAGATAGAATAAGTTTCCTATAATTTACATTATATAATTGCAGTGGAAGTGTTAACATAACACTATAATAAGAACATACATTTTAATTACTTTGATCTTATTTATATTTTCTAAGTTTTTTTATATGATTACCTCTAAAATAAATATCTACTTGTAAAATAAATAAAAATTAACCGCGTTCAAGTAAATCCAGACATTGTTTACAGGCGGCTTTACTACCTTCCAACTCCCTTAGATTAGGCTTGAATCGTGAGATAAGCAATATTGACACTCGTTAGTTAGAAACCAACCTCCTTTATCTATGACTAACCTAGGTGTTAATCCGGGCAATTTTTTTTCTTATACTGGCTGGCGGTGGTTACAAATATCTATTACAGTATTCTCGCTTATAATCTGATGCACTCGAGTAACTTGATCTCTTCTAGGGCACCACTAACACCACAACACATTTTCGATTTGGTTATCATAAGTGAACTGAGTGACTTAAAAGTTCAAAGGCCATCACCATTGTATCTATCATCAACAAATAGGTTTTGATTACTAACAATTCAAAAAGATTAAATAAAAAAGAGAATAAGGTATAAAGGTACACTAAGGCACGAACGAAAGATTCGATAATCTTGTCCTTTTTGTTTATGGTCGTATTAAAATACTTTTTACTAAAGTTCTTTTCTTCTTATAATCTAATAAAGAGCTTTTTAAGAACGAACAGGGGAACTTTTCCAACGTGCTAATCTGTGGATTAATTTTAATAAATGTTTTTGCATTAGATAGACTGTAGTCGGATGTGGTTATACGTCATTTAACATGACACTATGATCTTTAGGTGACGAGTATTGAAAAATAGAGGAAGAAATCAGGAGAGGGCGAGCGGTGTCGTATGGCGACTCGATGGGATACTCTGATAATGGGATCTTCTGACTATATAGTAACATGAACGCTTATAAATGCACTTAGGGTACTAGGGCACTTGATACAATACAGGTAATTATCATGACGTATTTACGCGCCTGAGATAGAGCGTCGTGGACCTACGACCTACGACCCCATGACCCGCGACCAAGGTTGTTTGAACATGTTTGTTATGATACCGAGAAGTCCCTAATCGCGTTGTCGTTGGACCCACGTTATACTTTACTGATACAGATAGCTACATAATACATAACTACATACATTCTCATACGTTGAAGTGTTCGGAATAGGCAGAGACAACAGCAGACAATAAGTAATTACTGAAAATAAATCCAACAGTACACTGTTGGATTAAGTCCATTCACTTTTGGGGTCCAGCCAACGTCATCTGCATGCGGTTCGGTACGCGTGCTGATTGACAGATAAGTTTTAAGCCTTCCTCTAGGTGTTAGTAGATGTTTTTTTATCAGCACCTTCTCTAACGAGGTGGACACCTATTCGTCACGGTTGGATTATGTCGCTAGTCTTTGTTATAACAATAACCCACTCAGGGTTCTGAATTATTTAACTTTCTATACTGTTCGCGCTGTTTTTTTTATCACTACAGTTCTCTCTTGTATTCCTCTCGCACTTTCATTGCATTCTCCTCATACTATGGAGATAAGGAGGGTAGGTGTGCTTTTTTATTTATTTTACATAACATAACATAAATTGACGCCTTTATCCCATTTACTTGCTGTTTTTGGTCAAGAATTATGGGAAGTTCTTAACTGCTATCTGTAATTTTGTCTCCTGTTCTAAATTATATCTTTCTCTTAAGTGCATGGGACAGTCCACGAGGAGGTGGACCACGATCTCGTCCACGCTCGGTTTACAGGGGTTAAGAGAACAGATGACAGTCGCTCCCATATTTGTCATATATGACAAACTAGCTGACCCGCGCAACTTCGTCTGCGTCACCCCGTTTTTGCAACATTTTCCATTCCTGCTCCGCACCTGTTTGTTGTAGCATGATGTTATATACATATAAACCTTCCTCTTTAACCATTCTATCTATTAAAATAAACCGCATCAAAATCCGTTGCCTAATTTTGAAGATTTAGCATACAAAGGGACAAGAAAAATAGGGACAGAGAACGCGACTTTATTTTATACTATGTAGTGATATAAGAGGAATTTGAGGAGTAATGGGACCCCGTGCTCCGAATGCTTATGAAAATCAAATCGAACGTTTGTTCGACAGGAGTGCACCTAATATATGGCTTATGGAAAGTAAAATTCGTTGTACATAATTGGTCTTTCTTTACATATGAAATTGCTGGAATTTTTTTTACAGAGTCATGAGTTCGTTATTCCTGTAATTTAATAGCTATTCACATTATTTATATTTTGTTCGAAAGTTAATTTCAAGATTTTACTACTCTGTATTAAATTTTGTTTTTATTGGCCGCTTGATAGATTAAATTCGATCTTCAAAAACATAACTTCCTTAATGTTATTCATTTGATGATAAATTTCGTATTACTTTTTAATGCTGACACTTTACAAAAATGTAATAAAAGTTGCTGTTTGCTCAATGTTGTCTCATTTATAAATTCACAAAAAATCATTAAATTTGGATTTGTCATACCTAAAAAAATACAATTATGTTAGTATTGAAAATGAGGTTTCCTTCAATTTCTTCAAACAAAACGACAGTTTCATTATGTAACGACCTAATATTTCAAGTAGGTATTATGTATTAAGTATGTATACACTTTACACAATATACCTACACATTAAATTTACTTCAAGTAGACTTTGTTGATGTTACGCGTAACTCGTCACCTAAATATATATGTACATATACTTATGAAACACTAAGATAATACGCAGGCACATCACTATATTATAATATACTACCCTACAGCGTTTGAGGTAAAGGAATGGAAGGAATGGTTGTTTATCTTACGTCACATAACAATTTGAAATTTCATGTATATTACAAACAGAAATGCCTCAGGTACTAGAGTACGTATTTATAATGGTTACTTGATCCATCATCACCATCTTAGCACTAGTCCAGAGCATCCTCTTACCTCAGAGTATGCGGTTTGAGTTAAGGATTTTACTCTGCCACCTTCGATTACATTTTTGGTAGCTTGTGATACATATAAGCCGTCAATGTCGTCGTATAAAACCTTTTACCATTTTATTATGTTTTAAAGAATATTAGCAAGAAATTACTAATATTCCTTCTGACCCCTCCAGCTAAGCTAAATTGCTTCTGTTATTCACATCGGTGGCACTGTAATACTATCCATATATGAATATTACTACCCTTATAGTAGTTATTATACTATGAATAGTATTACCGTGTCCGTGATGTGACGAGCCACCGACGTTTTCAATAATGATGTCCTCAAGATATGTTGTAAAATATATTGCTACGCAGTGGCTTCCATAAAAGCACAGATGAATAAATAGTTAAAGTCATACAAGCTGATGTAGGTATGTCTAATCAAGAGAAAGAGTTAGACATTGAAACCTAAACTGCAAAGTGCGAGCCTTATAATATGCAACTTGGATTAAAACTTGATGATGATTTTGTGACCAAAGCGAATATCAGTATTTTGTTATTATTGTTCTTGTTTTATTTATAACTAACTAAACCCGCGCAATTTCGTCTGCGTCACCCCGTTTTTGTAACATTTTTCACTGTTGTAGCATAATGTTATATACATATAAATCTTCCTCTTCAATCGCTCTACCTATTAAAAAAACCGCACCAAAATCCGTTGCGTAGTTTTAATGATTGAAACATACATCCCTATGTATTTAGTCACTCCCTATTAGGAATAATATAGGGACAGAGAAAGCGACTTTTTTTTATACTATGTAGTTATAGAACGAGAATGTAAATGTAGGTAATTGACTGCTTTGTGTGTAGACAACAAAGAAAGTATGCCACCACCCACGATTTTACTTTTGATGTATTTTAGTAGAACCTAATAAAATATACAGCGGGCTACAAAAGTTCCTGGATACCTTAAGATCTATGATTCTTTAACAGTCTTAAATTTAACCAAAGTAACATAGATAGCGTTTAATGAAATAAACTGTTGAGGTCTTGTTTCTTACTTATGCACTCGTACAGTGGGCTGCAAAACTTTCTGGACTCCTTAAGATCTATAATAATCCTTTGACATAGACCTAAGTCTAATTATAACAATTGTTGATTATATATAAATTCCATAATTAATGAAATCTATTAAACAATGTCAGATTATGGAGGTGTCAAATATGTTTTATTATTGTTTCTTTGTAAGAAATTACGTAAACTCATGCTAGTCTAGTCAACCTGACAGTTCCTGAATAGATGATGAGTAGATGGATGTAATTTTTATTTTATTAATGTAAACTTTTTATTTGTAACCTACAGGATAAAACGAGTAGTTCAGTGGTTCGTCCTGTGATAATTTCGGCCCATGGGACGAAACAATACTTTTCCATAATATAATAATTTTCATTCGTTGATTCGTCCCATCGATTTAATTTTAGAGATATCTAAGTTTTTAGTACGGTCGACAAGACAACTTTTTTGATATCACTTAGGTGGCAGACATGCACACGGCCCACCTGATGGAAAGTGGTTACCGTGGCCTATGTACGTGTGTAACACTAGAAAAATAAAAAAATATTAATTGTCAATACGAGTACAGTTTTTTAACAGTGTCCGTTGGCCCCACACTAGGCAAGCCCCTTTTGGACCGTTGACACCACCGTCTTGCACCACCGGTGGTGTCAAGGGTATTTTTTAATACCCATTACACCACCAAAGAGCTGCAGTAGCACTGGTGGTGTAAAAGGTATTTTTAATACCCATTACACTACCGACAAATAGTGCTGTGCCACCATAAGATGTAGCCTATCCTGTCCTGTGGGTACCTCTTACGATTACACAAGTTACATTTACTTGGTCGACATCATTACTCATAACATTATCTTATAATTTTTTACATACATGCGTGCGCGTGTGGCTGTATCGCTCGTTTATACTCAATAATAGATGTAAACATTATAGCGTACAATAATAGATGTAAACATTACAACACAAGACAAACAGAGAAGACTTATATCGCACTTTGAAATTGCGACACCAGTCTTTAAAATAATACTAATCTTATTACCCCTCTGCAATATTATTTTAAGCAGCATTTTCCTTGCTGACGTTACTTCATACACATTTTGTATAAAATGAAAGAAAAAAAATCAATAGGACGAATCACTGAAGGAAAACTCTTATTATTTTTAATTTCTGTGATTCGTCCTATTGGGCCGAACCCCTATAGGACCAAACACTGACTTACTCTGTTATTCTTGATAGTTATATGTTCTGATACCCATGACCCATATTATTATTGTTAGTTTTAGTACTTACTTTTAAGATTTGCTTGCCCTATTTCTATTTTCTATATTATATTAGCTAACTCTTAAAAGTGTGATAAAAATAGGATAAAAGTTTAAAAGAAATAATGTATACTTCGCCATGTGATAAATGATTTTCCCGCTTTTCTGTTGAATTTTTTCCTGAATTTTCTTTGCTATAAGCTTTACGGAGCCCGAGATCTTTCCAACGAATGCAAAACCGTGGAAATCGGTTCGTGCGTTCTGGAGGTATAGCGCCAGGAAGGAAAACTCGACTTATTTTTATATAGTAGATAACCAAGAGATAATGTTTGTGACCTATCTTATAGGTATGACTAGTTTGCTGTATTATATTAGTATAAGTTGGTTAATGAATAAATAAATAAATAGCCTAAACTTAATTACATTAATACATAGATCTTTTATACAGTAGCTTCTTAGAGTAGTAATTGTATAATGACATCACTTCATACATATTTGATGGTCCAGCAACTTTTGTAGCTCACTGTACATTCGCGCCGCTCTGTCTGAATCTCTGTCTACTTATAACTATTGTCAAACCATGTTTCTCACAAATAAAGATTCATTTTATTTCATTTATGTATGTATTCTTTGCAGAGATCTACGCTTCAACAAAATCGAAGAAATCGTTCCGGGTGAGCTGAGTCACCTCCACACGTTGCGTTCTCTACTCCTTAACGACAACCGCCTACAGAAACTTCACTCAGGGGCTTTTCACGGTCTTCGGCGTCTGAAGTATCTCTACCTGTACCGGAACCGCATCCAGCACATCGACCATGATACGTTTCAGCATCTTGTCCACTTGGAACAACTGTGAGTTTGAAATGTATATCCCGACACGATATTACACTTGCCAATATGCTTGTTGAAAGTCAAGGAACTCTGCCTCAGTGCGTAGACCTTTATAATAACGCAATATAATTTTATTGTAAGTCAATTTCATTTTATGAATGTGGATGACGAATTCTTTTCATAACATAACATAACATAAACTCACGCCTATATCTCCGAAGGGATAGGCAGAGGTGCTAGCACCCAGATTTCGCCAGTTTATGTTTTAGGTTCCAATGTAATAGGTGGCGAGCCTATTGCCATTAACCGGGCACTTATAAACCTGCGATAAATACACACATAACTTCGAAAAGCATCGTAAAGTTATTGGTGTGTGCCATGGTAAACCTGGGATCGAACCCGAGACCTCGTCTCAGCAGTCCATTACCCATACCACTAGGCTATCGCGGTACTTTTCAATATTTGAAATTACTTCCATTACGAAATTCTAATGTGTATTGGACAGCCTGGCGTGACAGTAGTGAATGCGACTGCCACGCAGTAGACGCGGCATCGATCCCAGCTCAGTGCAAATATTTGCTGTGCTATTTGCACTGGTATTGTCGTACCTCGGAGAGCATGTAAAGCCGTCGGCCCCGGTTGTCATACAAATATCTATGGCAGCTCCAGAGGTGGTAACTGCTGGTCAGAGACGGCGCTGCGGTTTTTGGTCCATTAATACCATAACCGCTCATGGTGGCTTCGGCAGTGGGAGAAACCGCGGTGATTTCCGCACGATTAAAAAAGTAAACGTATGCACTATTCTGTTATTCAGTGTGCTTAGTACCCGGTAGTGGGTAAGTATTAGATTACGCCAGAGTCCCGTCCCGAGTTCTAGCATGCGATAAGATAAAAGGCACTTGTAAAACTATTTACTCGATCTGGAATTGAAATTCCGACCTAAATTATTACAGCGTGGCCGTTGCCCCTAGGAAGTATTTAGTAACCGATTTAACACAATGTTGAAGTCAGCCGTACTAAACCGACCCCCTCAGTGTACTGCGATACTGCGAAGTAGTTGAACCCTAGCCCTGAAGTAAATACCACAAACAGATGATTGTATAACAAGCGGAATCTACAGTGGCTTAATTAACATGCTCTCCAAGACACCCATAATTGAGTAAGACGAGGCTCTAGATTAAGGCCTAGACAACGAAATATCTCAATATTTATTATAGTATAGATAAATAGTGGAGTAGAGCACTTGATGAAAACCTTTTTGCTAAAAGAAATATAAAATTACATAGAAATCGATTCCCGTTCTCGCGAGTTCGTCTTTGTAGCTATGTTACGTATGTACTTATATCCGAGTACTAATTTTTTACACGGATTTTTTTTTAATGATAGAAGTTACAAGTAACAATAAAATTATGCCTAATATTAGCTATTAGCCAGTGGAGATTACCTCTTTCAAACAGATGTTTTTTTTTTTAATATACTTATATGTACGGTATATTTCCTACATTTATAATATATACCTATGTATAGACTTAAATGATTTTATTAAAAAAAAAACTAATGTTTTCATATCACAAACAGACACTTTAACTATATTTATATAGAGTATAGATAATGGCATATCGTCGGGGATAGTGCAACTCCGCGTAACTTGCATTGGATAATTCCGCGTATCCGACAAATGTAGCCAAATTTAAGTTTCGCGGGCAAATTCCGCAACATCTTGATCGGCTTCCACCGCCTTGACACGAGTTCATTTTGACCAATCGAAAGCCAGGAATCGCCCAGTAACAACACTGCGTATCTTTCACGAGCTAGTGTCAGCACCGCGTAATTGATCTGGAGACACCGGCAACGAGTTTGTGGTTTAATTTTGCATGATGCATGATGCAAAATGATGCATGTGATCTATGTTGTTCGTATAGAGTAGGTAATATTAGTGAAGAAAAATATCAGCAACACTTGTCACGAGAAGATTTAGCTAGACAAGAAAAGACTTTAGACAAAGAAAGAGCGAAAAATGGAACACTTCATCTTATCACTGCTGACTTACAAACTGTGAAACTGTGTCCATTTTTGAAAGCTAGTGCACTTTATTTTAAAACAAAGCTTATGGTTCATAATTCCACAATTTACAATCTGGGCACTAATAATGTAAAGTGTTATTGGTTTGATGAGACAACTACGGATTTAACAGCATCAACTTACGCTTCTTTTTATATTGATTATTTAAAGAAAATGAGGGAGGGAAACACGTTCAGTGCTACAATGGTGGCGCTCAGCGTGACGGCCTCATCAGATGCTTTTTCACGCCACGCTTAAAGGACCCGGGACTGTAGGAAGAAGGAGACACGTGCGCCGGCAAGGAATTCCAGGACTTAATGGTACGGCAGAGAAAAGACTCACCGAACCGCTTGGTTCTTGATGGAATATTCTGTACCGTATGCGAGTGACACCTAAGCCCTGCACGCATTGTCCTGTGTAGGAAAGGGGAGGGTGGGATTAATTGGAAGAGCTCATCAGAACATTCACCATGGTAGAGACGGTAAAATACTGCCAAGGACGCAACATCTCTACGCATCTACAAAGGCTCGAGGGAATTTGTGACCTCAGGACTCCCAATAATGCGGACCGCACGTCGCTGCAACCTGTCGAGAGCATCTAATAAGTACTTTGCGGAGCCATCCCAGAGATGCGAGCAGTATTCCACGCAGGAGCGAATTTGTGTCTTATAAAGAAGACACCGCTGCTCCGGCGTGAAAAAACGTCTCACTCTGTTCAGGACTCCGAGTTTACGCGAAGCTGTTTTGATGATGCTCTCGATATAGTTCATGTTGTTCAGTTTGCAGCGCACGTCCATACCGAGTATATTGAGGTTGTCCTGTAATGGCAGTGGTGTGCTCTGAAGAGTGGGAGGAGGAAGGAAAGGAGATGTCTTTGCTGAAAACGCGCATGCCTGCGTCTTCTTGGCATTGAACTCGACCAGGTTCTCAGATCCCCATTGGGAAACGTGATTGAGGATCCGGTCAAGCCCAGTGACAAGAAGTCGCCTCTTTTCCGCTATATCGGACCACTTGGCCGCAGAATGTCCGTGGTAACTCCCGTGTACAGTGCTATCGTCTGCATAGCAGTGGATGCTGCCGGTGGACAGCATGTCATTGATATGCAGAAGAAAGAGAGTGGGTGATAAAACGGACCCCTGCGGCACACCAGCATTTACCTGCAGGAACTCGATGCTCGTCCATCACAGAGAACGCGAATACGGCGCCCCTGCAGGAAGCTAGCAACCCAATTGCACAGTCTCAGAGGCAGACCGAAGGCTGGTAGTTTGGAAAGAAGCGATTTGTGCCAGACTCTATCGAACGCTTTGGCGATGTCTAGGCTAATAGCCAGTGACTAACTGTGATGCGGCTGAACTTCGATATTTTCCGTGAAGCGACTGCCATCTGACCTCCACAACCAATGATCTAATGACCAATGGCGATATCGAAGTTCCAAGTTAGGCTGGTTGGACTTTTGAGGGCTCCAACTACCCGTAACGACTGCCATAGATGTTTGTATGGCAACCGGGACCGACGGCTTAACGTGCTCTCCGAGGCACTTATAAACCTGCGATAAATACACACATAACTTCGAAAAGCATCGAAAAGTCATTGGTGTGTGCCATGGTAAACCTGGGATCGAACTCGAGACCTCGTCTCAGCAGTCCATTACCCATACCACTAGGCTACCGCGGCTTTTTATTTATGATTGATTATCACAAATAATCAAGATTGGATTTTTCGTGTTGCTCGAAGTTAGGCGTTGAATATTATATAAAAAATCAGTCTTTTTATTTTTTTATAATTTGATTTTAATTATTATGTACAATCAAGTGCCTAATACTGTTAGCACTAAGACTGATCTTTTATATAATATTTTATTAATAAGTTTAGGATTTGTGATATTCCTAAGTATTCCAATTGAAATTACTAAGGCTGATATCGTCTGAATGAATATAAGATTTAATTAAACTAGTTTTGATACTTTAGTTCTATCAATGTTTATAAGAGCAATTCAAAGAGATTTTAGAGCAAAAGTTTATGTTAGTTTTGTTACATTCATATTATCTAACTCTTGTAAGAGTTACAGATTCTACATTAATTTAGAATAGTTTTATTTTCAACATTAAATAAATATTGTTGTTAAATAATAACATTTATTTAATTCATAACCGCGTACCTTCCTCTTAAGTTCCAATATTATAAGTTTATGGTCAAAGCAAATCCGCGTATTTGTCGTAGGGCCTTAATTATTTACATAAATTGATATATTATTCTAACAAGAGATAGAACACATTAATAATTACTTACTATGTAAAAATGAGCTTAAAATTCATTGAATTAATAAAGTTATTAAGTTTTAACCTTCCTCTGTAAAACTTGATCTATTGCAGATACGCGGCCTTTACATATGGTAGATTCGCGGATTTGCACTATCCCCGACGATATGTAGGTGCATGTTACCGATACCGTATGACTCTGTATGACCCAATATGTTCTAACTGTATTAGGACATGCAGTATCACATATCGAATAGTTCACCAGCGCTCCAAAATGTGTTTTGTCTACAAAGAAAGGGAATTGAGCTACTTCTAATGTAAATAACTAAGTAAGTTAGTCAGCAAGTAATACGATATTGGCAAACCTCAAAATTTGTGTCACAAGAACAAAATAGAATCTATCTTTTTTATATCGCATTTTGCGGTTATCGGTGCTTGGTTGTAACTTTGTCGAACAAACCCTTCGTTAATGCAAGCATGCGGATGTTATTTGGGAATTGATGTGCCACTCCTTGATAAGGGTCACTACGAGTTGTTGCTTAATTATAATGGTTGTCTTCGTGATTACTCGTTGGGAGAGTTCCCACACATTTCCCACGAAATGTTTATCTTGTGATGTGTGTAGGTTACTGGCGTTTAGGATACAATAATGTTAGTGATTATAACAATCCTTAGTCGTTTATAAATCCCACCTTGCGTAGCTTAATTTAAAACGGCAAGTAAAAAAAATAAACATTACCATACTTCGCTGCCTGGGCTATAGCTGGTGTGATGAATGATGATTAACTACAGACATCGATAGCTTTGAGATTTAGGTCCACAGCAACGCTCTGATCATAACATTTGTCAAATCCCAGAGGACGTTAGAATGTTAGAATACGCAATTAACTAGGAAGTAGGTAACTCGAAATCATGTTGAATAATTATATTACTAATTAATAAATCATACATTCTAATTAGTTACTATTATTCGAGTAATTAAAGCAATATCTAGTTGAATATTAGCAGATGTGATATATCTGTCAGAAATATCACATACCTACTTAAGAAAAGTAGGTAGGTAACTTATAATTGAACTTAATTTGGAAGTATGACTATTTAGTGGGGAATTCGCAATCATTCCATCAATCATGCTGATCCACTACAGTTAGAGAGAAAGAGATGGCTAAACATAAACTGGCGAAATGTGGGTGTTAGCACCTCTGCCTACCCCTTCGGGGATACAGGCGTGAGTTTATGTTATATGTTATGATATGTTATCTCACCTCCGGAAAACAAAACTCGTAGATGGCGTGCGCTTTAAGGCGGTTGGTGTCCGACATTATCACTGTCACAGGCGGGACATGTGGTACATGTGGGGGCTTTTCGCACGGAAAAGACCTGCTTCAAGATTTCAAGATGCTCCGACAGCTGTGAATACCCCAGGGACACACTATTAATCAAGTGGATCACTATCGCAAGGAGTGCCTAAATAACTGTGATTTTACAAGCATATCAACTAAATAAAATCAATCTCTCAAATTACAAAATAAAAATGTTGTACAAGTAGCTAAGTAGCTACGTAAAGCTGGGCTTAAAGTCGCATACAAATAGACTTTCTGAGTGACTGTGACAATTTAAAAAAATATATTTTCAGTCCAATGCTCAATAAATTGTTCTCAATTCAGAATGCTCATGGACGATAATTTATGCAATTTAAAAACTACTTTAATATGATTGATTTACGTCCCTAACTCAGATCTTGCAATAGTTGATCAAATTATTACAATTTAATATAGATAGAGACAACTGACGTACCTACACACCCAACATTTGTCGTAGCCAAAACCGCAAACAACATAAAGTAGATATTAATGATTAATGTTAATGACCACTCTACGACGCAGCATCAGTCGATGATAAGTCAGTCCTCCCTTGAATTTGGAGACAAGTCACTCGCTGCTAATTAGTGGTTTAGTATATACACATACATCCTACAGCACCTAGGCACAATATATTTATTGTATAGGTACTACATTGGCGTGTTCGTGTACCACCGTAGACGTAACAGTTCTTGGCACGTGCACCATCAGCGCATTCGACTTTTTACAAACTTTTTATTAACTTGTACTGTATGTAACTTGTTCGGGTGGACCGTGGAATCCTGCAACTCGTATTTGAAGCATCATGAAGAATATCTTCAACCGATTTTGATGAATGTTTGATGGCCTTGCTTAACAAAACAACCCTTTCTCTGTAAAGCTTGTAATCACTTTTATAAATTGTTTTTAAACACTATTCAACAATCGCCAATCATTCTGACACTCAAATAAATCACTCGTCAGTTTCGTCTAATTCAACGTCAAAACATACTATTGCCACACCAGTGGTGTCCTATTTACTTATTTGCTAACATAAAATTTTGAATAGGTACACTTTTTGTTTGGATGATAATGCATTAATATGGTACCATGGAGCTGGCTCGATGATGAAATAGGATGGTGCCCAATGCTCACAGGGACTCTTAAATCATCTATATATATATATCTGTATACTAAACAAAAACTACTGAACGGTATTCGATGCGGTTTTTTTTGTTTGGTTTGGTTCAACTTAAAATCTTACGTTTGTTTGATTGAAATCGGTTAAGATTTATGATATAGAATTAAAGTTGCACAGATGGCGATAGGTCGCGATACCGACAGCCACGCGGGCAGAGCCGCGTGTATATATAGGCCAGTATAAGATAACCTATCGAGTAAGAGCACGGTAATATTTATTACCGTGGTTTGAGTGAGCGCATTTTTTTACTCGTAACAAACTCTTAGGGTGTGAAGATGTAGACAATAGGTGATCGTGAAAATATTTGAACTAAACCAAGTTGACTAGTCGTGTTTGGATGCGTTTAGCTGGTTTTGGTATGCAATCAAAAGAAAAGCTTGTATTTAAATTTTTTTAATAATAATTTTATTATTAGCAAACCTATTTAATGTTTTTTATTGCTTCGGAACTCAAAATAAAACCTTTTTCTGTATTTTGAGTTTAGATAGAATAGATAGAATCAGAACCTTCCAGTTCATACCTGCCTAGTAGGTAGCACCAAGTTTCTATTGCAGGTAGGTATAATATGTGAAAGAAGACCAGTAAAGTCTTGTCGTAGAGTTCAAAAACTGCACTTATAAAAGTACATTTTCATCTTATTGCATGTGGTTTCTTCTTCACTTCTTTAATTAAAACTAGAGGTATAACTTATTTTCGAGCCTACTTTTACAAAGGAAAGTAGGTGTCTATGTATATTAAAAGTATCAATGCGATATTGTAAAGCACTAAGCTACAAAACACTTTATAATAGCTTAAGTACTGCAGTACAGTAACATACATATGTATGTCGGCAACATATCGAAATATTTTCACCCTTTAGAAATAATGAAATGACCACTACACAACACGCACTTAACATGTGACACGTATAATGCACAAACGTTAACCACACTTCCAGCTCTGTGACACTGCCATTCGTTGAATTCATGCAATGTACTCAATTAAATCACATGTGTTTCAGGTACTTACATATCAATGAAATTCACCTGATTGACTCACAAACGTTTTCGAATATGCCACGCCTGGAGAGATTGTGAGTATTTGCAATAAATGTGAATATTAATTTAAATATAAATAGCATTTTTATTGAATACACGGGAAATTTATTTCAGGTATTTACATAATAACCATATAAAGAGAATACCTTCAGGCGCTTTCTCCGGTATGCCTAAACTGCGGAAACTGCGTTTAGACAGCAACGCTTTGATCTGTGATTGTGCCTTGTTGTGGCTTGTGAAGATGATGGCCCAACATAATGATATGTACATCGACGCCACCTGTTACCAACCTCAGAAAGTTACCGGAATGCCGTTGTCCATAATGGAAGAGAATGATTTTCAATGTCGTAAGTATAACACTGGAAAACAGTATGTCTGTTGCATGAGATTTTGTACATGAATCTGAATAGTTTTTCCACGCTGATTTCAAAAATATATGCCGTTTTTATGTAGCAGCTCGAGTTTTGGAGTTACGAAGTGACAGGATTTTTCATTGAAAATGCACATAGCTTAAGTTTAAAAAAATTTTAAAAAAAATATTCTGAATAAAATTTCCTTTTTTTGGATTTTCTAGAGTGAGATGTATTATGAGTACTATTTTGAATGCTCCAACAATAATCTGCCATCATATGTTCATTCCAGTACCCCTGATACCTATCCTCTATAGTGCGAATATCCTGGTGTAAGCGCTTTCCTTGTTGTCCGCTTAGGTTACCTAGATTTTCGGGAAAATAGTCTAGATGGCTGTGAAGGTAGTGAAGCTTAATACTCATGTTGCATTCAAGCCGCTGGAAGTGTATCAGCAACTGTTCAACGTGCTGTATGTAGCCGTCAGACTTTCAAAATTCATGCAACAAAAAAAAAGTTTGATTTTGTTTTTCTGTGTAACCATTAACGATTCGCCGGATCATCTGTACCTACGATTGATGGCACAACTGGCATTGGTTTGTACTACCAGTAGGCAGTGATAGCACACTTGTACCTCTCCACGATGTTAAATTGATAAGTAACCTATTA
The DNA here is from genome assembly GCA_963691645.1 of Pelosia muscerda. Lineage (NCBI taxonomy): Eukaryota > Metazoa > Arthropoda > Insecta > Lepidoptera > Erebidae > Pelosia > Pelosia muscerda. Next base: position 10,799,790 of record OY829098.1, on the reverse strand, counting down.
AGGTAAGTGTAGCCTTGGTGAATTTTGGACAACATAATAAATACATAACTAAAATTTTACAGAATTGCCGAAAATCGATGAAGATCCGAAAGATATTAGTGTGAGTTTTGGCGAAGCAGCAAAGTTCACCTGTGTCGCCAGTGGTGAACCCATGCCTGAGATAGTCTGGCTAAGAGATTCTAATGAGATACCTATTGACGGTACGCGCTACGATTTAATGGACAATGGGACGTTAACGGTGTATGACACCAGCGAGTCTGACGGTGCATATTTCGAATGTATGGCTAGAAATACTATTGGCGAAGCACACTCCAAACCTGCTCGAATGACTATCCAAAAACAGCACGTAAATGGTAAACACTTGAATACAATAATGAAATATGATCCCAAATTGTATAACCATCAGATTGTTTAAATATTTAACATTTTGTTTCAGAGCCTCCCGTATTTACATTGTTGCCCCTCAAACAATCAGTAAAGTTAGCACAATCTTATACAAATTTCGATTGTAAAGCTGATGGGTATCCTAAGCCTCATATCTTTTGGTATTTTAATGGAGAACGTATTTTATTAAATGATCGTATTTCTATACATCGCAATGGCACTATTTCAATAGAGAATATTCAAGAGTCTGATGCTGGTTCGTATACTTGTCAAGCTGAAAACATCAACGGCAAAGTGACCGTGTCTGTGCCGCTCGAAGTAATGGGTAAGTTCAGAAATATAATGTAATGTTAGTGTTTAGCAATTATTGTTACTGTAATTTTTCACCTCATACTAGAAAATGACATACTCATCAATCTTTAGGTGAAAATTTTATGATGAGGATATAAGTACCGTAAAATTAGATGAATATAAATTAAAGGCTGAATAGAAAATGTTTGAATGAATGAAACCCATTTGGTCTGAAATATTCTGATGTATTTGATAACTGTATCAAATTATGTTTGCATTATATGAAGGTATAGTGAATTCATAATTACTGCGGTGAAACTATGAATCATTTCAATGTTATAAATATAGTGCAGCATCATATTCTATTGGGTATTCGAAGTTTAGCTAGAGAAAATAGGTACAGTCAGCAAAAGAGATATTTTCTACCACATGTTACTTCTATCGGTACCACACATTTACATACGAGATTATTTATTACGAAAAAGTGGTTCTGTATATCTTTTGTTGACTGTACCTAAGTAGTACAATTAAAACATTTCAATAATAATCTTATTTCTCTTCAACGCGTGCTACCGATTAAAGTAAAATAGCAAAATAATAATATAATAATAATAATCATTTATTTCAGGCAACATGAGAAAAGTTACAGTTGTTATAAACTTATTCTACGGCCCATAGATAAAATCCCTATCTAAGTCTGCTAAACATATTTAAAGCAAAAGCATTGGCTATTCGTGTTTTATCGTAAACGTTAAAATTTATCGTAGTAAAATGTTTCATATACAGTGGTTACAATTCATATCTTTAAATTAACAATTATAAAAAAATCTATGAAGTGTAATGTAAGTAGGCTAGTTGGTGCTTTATCGCAGTAACCTCCATGTCATAAAATAACCCGTCTGTTTAGGAGCTACCCGATTAGACAGATACACACACGCGTGCACGCGCGTACTCACGCACGCGTGCATGCACGCACACACGCTTGCATACACATATGCTTAGTAAGTAATGCACTTACCCACCAGGAATAGTAAGTTGTAGGGCAAAAGATACTCCTATGAAGAGTGAAGAAAATCTTTTCGGTAAACGTCTAAAACGTAATATGCCAAGCAAGAAAAAATCTAATTCTTTGAATATTTTTGTTTCTTAAGATATCTTGTGCGATGGATCGAATTTAATGTTAAACTATAATAATAATGATAATTATTTTTAACATCGATATATTTTGTTTTAGTTGCACCAGTTTTCGTCGTGAAGCCAAAAAACAGAACCGTTAAAGTAGGAGACAACGTAGACTTTACGTGTTTGGCAAAAGGCGTACCAAAACCAGTTATAAGCTGGTTTAGAGACACATTACCAATAACCGTGGAGGAAAATATACTTCTTAGCAGTGATAATCATAATTTAACCCTTAATTTAGTAACGTCTGATGATGAAGGTATATATCACTGCCGGGCAGAAAATACAGAGGGGTCTATCGAAGCGTCGGCTTTGTTAAAAATAGAGAGTTTTGAAATAATTAAGCCTCGTATTGTACTAAAGCCGGAAGATACTGATGCTTTTAAAGAAACTACAGTTCAACTACCATGTGAAGTTGAAAGTGAGCCTGCTGCTGCAATCGAATGGCGAAAAGATGGTTCATACTTGAACGACGACGACAAATATTCAATAACTATTATTGGAAGCTTAATTATCAATAATCTAACAATTAGAGACTCAGGAAGGTACGAATGTTCTATATTCAATGATTATGGTCGAGACACTGCCTCTGCCTTCTTAACAGTTAAGGATCGTATTCTACCCGGGGACGCATACGTCAATATTGCTTTAACTGAAGCCACTAGAGATATCGATCAAGCTATTGACAGAACTATGGAAGAAATATTCAATAACAATAATTCAAAAACAGATATAGGGGCACTTTACAGAATAACTAGATTTCCCAATGCTCCTGCAAGAGAAGTAGCGCGGGCAGCTGAAATTTACGAAAGGACTTTAGACAAAGTAAAAGAATTCTTAACAAATGGTCGTAAAATTACCTCTGCTGAGCCATTTAACTATCAAAACGTACTGTCAAATCAACATCTTGAGGTGATTGCACGGTTATCTGGGTGCGTTGCTCATAGAGAAAGAGATGACTGCTCAGATATGTGCTTCCATAGCAAGTATAGGAGCTTTGACGGCACTTGCAACAACTTTGCGAATCCGACATGGGGAACTTCGTTAAGTGGATTTAGAAGAATTCTATTTCCAATTTACGAAAACGGTTTTAGTGAACCTGTGGGTTGGAATAAAGATGTGAAGTACAACGGATTCGCATTACCTAGTGCGCGTCTTGTCTCTACTACTATTATTTCTACAAAAGACATATCTGCAGACATAGAGATAACTCACATGACAATGCAATGGGGTCAATGGTTGGATCACGATTTGGATCACAGTTTGCCATCTGTAAGCTCTCAGACCTGGGATGGCGTAGATTGTAAAAAAACATGCGCTTATGCTGCACCATGTTTCCCGATCGATGTGCCCCCAAATGACCCCCGTGTTACAAATCGACGATGCATAGATTTTGTACGAACAAGTGCTGTTTGTGGTTCTGGCGTGACATCCGTTCTATTTGGTCAACTACAGGCAAGGGAACAAATAAATCAACTGACTTCTTATATTGATGCGTCCCAAGTCTATGGTTTCGAAAAAGTTGTTGCTGAGGATTTAAGAGACTTAACGAATGAAAATGGATTACTCCGTGTAGGTGCTACTTTCGACGGTAGAAAACCATTACTACCTACAACTGGAGTCAACGGAATGGATTGTAGGCGTAATCTGGAAGAAAGTAATCGCAATTGCTTCGTTGCCGGCGATATTAGGGCTAATGAACAAGTTGGTTTAGCGGCAATGCATACAATTTGGATGAGGGAACATAATAGAGTTGCAGTTAGTTTGAAGGTTATAAATCCATTTTGGGATGGAGATCGTGTTTATCAAGAAGCTAGAAAAGTAATCGGCGCCGAAATGCAACTGATAACTTACCAGCATTGGTTACCTATAGTTCTCGGGCCGGAAGGTTATCAGCAACTTGGAGAGTATACTGAATATGATCCAAACTTAAACCCTTCAATTTCTAATGTTTTCGCTACTGCTGCTTTAAGATTTGGCCATTCTATGATTAACCCTATACTGCATCGTTACGATGAAAACTTCGAAACTATCCCTGAGGGTCATCTTATGCTTCGTCACGCTTTCTTCTCACCTTGGAGACTTACCGATGAAGGTGGTGTTGATCCTTTATTGAGAGGAATGTTTACTACACCGGCTAAACTGAAGACACCAACACAAAATTTGAACTCTGAATTAACTGAAAAGCTTTTCTATAGTGCACACGCTGTCGCATTGGACTTAGCCGCTATTAACATCCAACGTAGCCGTGATCATGCTATTCCACCTTATACAAAATGGCGCCAGTATTGCAACATGTCCGAAGTAAATGAGTTTGACGATTTAGCTGGCGAAATACCTGATGACAATGTGAGGCAAAAGCTGAAAGACCTATATGGGTCAGTGCACAATATTGACGTTTGGGTTGGGGGCATATTGGAAAATCAAGTAGAAGGTGGAAAGGTGGGCCCGTTATTCCGATGCTTGTTAGTAGAACAGTTTAAACGTCTACGCGACGGAGATCGATTTTGGTATGAGAATCCCTCTACATTCAAACCAGAACAACTGCGACAAATCAAGCAAACTAGTTTGGCTCGTGTTTTATGTGACAATGGCGATAAAATTGATACAATCGGAGAAAACGTATTTTTGCTGCCCGAAGTACAGGATGGACTTATTTCTTGCGATGATCTTCCTTCTATGGATTTGCGTTATTGGGCTGACTGCGAAGGTTGCAGTGACAATAATGTTCTTGACCGTACTAAGCGTAGTGCCCGTCGTGATCATGATTCATTAGAAGAACCCGTCGAAGAAGAACGACTTAGCAATCTGGAAGTGTCCCAGCAAAGTATAGAAAATACTTTAGCGTCACTGAAGAAGCGTATTGAATATCTAGAGCAAACATGCAAAACAGAATAACTTATTAACAATTTTTAATATTGTTTCGACAAATTTACATTGATTGAATATATATAATAAACTTTCGTAGAACAAAATAAAACCAATATAATATGAGTAGAGTTTTGAACTATTTACATTATATTTAATGTTTGTGTATTCGCTAAATGGTGTTTCGATGTAAGCTTTAAATCCTATCTATGTGGTCCAAATCATTAAGATTATTTTATCTATCTATTTATTAATATTAAATACCCACTACGTCAGTAACTTTAGTAGGTATTTTGTATTAGGTACGACTAAGGAATATTTCTTATTATGTTCTACAAGACTCAGTATTTATTCGATGTAGTAGCGCATTTAACTATTTCTAAATATCTCGATGTCATATATGTAACCGTTAAGTACTTGTAATATCGTTGTAATCTAGATAAATTAAGAAATAAATGTTACAATTAGTTAATAGGGTAATTTTTTGTTAGATATTACCTACCTACATAAGTATATATTTTTTATTTAAGCTATAATTACTTGCCTGGTTGCAATGTATTTCTTGAAACATTAATTTGTATAATAAGTTTACCTATACACATATACCTTATACTTATTGAATGTAAACTTATTTAAGTAAGTACATATTCATGTAACATTATTCATTATTTTTAGTGTCGCAACTTTTTATATTTATTTTATTAAAACATGAATTATATAAATATAGATTACCTACCTAACAGGATACGTACTTTAAGTATAGCCATTCGAATCACTACTATTTTATATGAATAATAGTTGCATTTTTGTTGAGGTTTTTGAAACCAAATGCAAGCAAGGCCAAAGTTATGTTTGAGAGGTATGAAGAAATGATTGAAGGAGCATATCAGCTTTAGGGCGAGCTGATTTCCACCTTAAGGTGTAAGTAGTAGCAAAAGTTGGATAATGAACATGAGATCACAGCAAAGTGTGTAAGTATATATGCAATAACATTAGTATTAAAAGTAAGAGACGGAAAAAAATCACGTAGTAAGTTGAGAAATGGAATTAAATCTTAATGGGATATTCATGCTGTGCGAGCGCCAAGAGTGCTGCGGAAATGAGGTACTGGGTTGGAACTTAGGGGCCCAGTGTCCTCATTTTTTCCAGAGCCACAAGTAGTGGACATGTGGGCTTGATATGACAAACTATAAGCGATCGCGGATGGCGCCGCGAAACACGATTGCGTCATAACTTATATCGGTAGCTTTTGATTTGGCATATCGGGAGGAAGGGTGAGAGTCCAGCTAAGGTCCACTTGTATTCGTTTTGTAGTTCTCTATTTCCTGACAGATTGATACCCTAATACGAATAGAGTATGGTTATTATGGAGTATGGTAAAGGTTACCTGGCATAGAACGCTTAAAGCGATAGGGCCGCGCATTGTAATTGTATTGCTTCCATAGTCTTATAGATTTTAATTATGCATTTTTACTTGGTGTACAATAAAGTGTATATTAAATAAATAAAAAAATAAAGAAGAATAGAGAAGTTAAGACTATTCGCTTTTTATAAAATCAGTTTTAACTACTTTTCACAGATATAAAGCTAGAGATAGCTATTAGTAAACATACGCTGTGTGATAGAGGGCGCTCTATAAGACCAAAGTAAGCCGATGTTATCCGGACTCTCCTTCTTACTTCTTCCTTACGCGCGGCGTGCCAAATTAAAAGTCTAGGGTAAAGCAAGTACCTAATTGGAGTATAATATATGTACGTATTAGGGAAATGTTAGTGAGTATGCATCAATCAAACTGTTCATCTTTCAATATTTGATGGAGGTGTGTTTTAGGTATCAGATGTATTCTTATATTATTTTCAATTCTATACTAGATTCACTGTGGGCAATTTATAGGGAGGGATTATAAATATATAATTTCTTAACGGGTAGTGATTCAATTTACCTAGCTATATAGTTATAAGCTTACTGTTGTCTATTAATCACACGTTTTAATCATTTAAGTATAAATTATATACGCGTATACGTAATGGATGAGAGCGAAGCCTAGGCCTAAGTATGTCAGAATGAATTTTGTCAACTTCTAAAATTAAACTAAGAAAGGGTAATTAGGTTGTTGTGTGTATCACAAGTATCAAAGCAGAGAAGGATTTGGCGAGATTGCTTATATTTATAAAAGAATATTATATCTATTACACTATGAATAAATGTTGTAACTGTTGTAATGAGAAATAAAGTGGCAAAAATAAATTTAGTTTCATTTTATTGGCATAACTACTGACTAGCATGAGATTTTATTATACAATTTATTTTACTACATAAATAACGTACTGTACCTAAGTAACTACTCAATACACACTTTTTACCATTACAATCTACAAATACGACAAGTTCAAACAACTACGTACTTATGTATTCATTTACCTATGAGTTTAGATAGTTTAGATATTCAATTGTTCAAATTGGAAAATTGACAATTAAATCTAATATAATAAATTCAATTGACAATTAAAAAAAAATGGTCAATCCTAGGGCACACAGTGAGTTAAGATTAAAAAGGTCTCAAATTACATTAACACACATTTCAGACGCAGCACTTAAGTATATTTCTCCTATGAACTCGGTAGATTTTGCAATAGACGAATGACATACATAGTAGATATTTGTTAGAACTCACCAATATTACAGTTTTTACTACCAGTAGATAACAATAAATATTTCTATCTGTGTAACAAATATATTCTGCTGGAGAACTGAGTATGTGGTATGCTATATAATATACATTCAGGGCTCGGGTGCAGGCTTCCTAACTGGGTTGGGAGGACATCGACCCTTACATATGATAATCCAAGTTAAATGTAGGAAAACATCATAAGTAGGATAATAGTTATCGGAATTTTGCTTCACTTTATCCAACCGGGCACAAAGCTAATATCATGGAGATGAGTCTGATGACAAAATTAGCTAAATGCTTCCACTAGTTTTAGACTCCTATGTACTTAGTGTGTCGGCCTGTCGCTAATAACACGTTCTTATCTATATTCCGCACCTGGACCTCTAAGAATGCAATCTTTTTTCCTGTTTTTAACGTAATTGCTTCAACTTCAATATTGTCACCTTCCCTTGCAGCAGTCAAGTAACTGAAATTAGAGAAAATTTATTATAAGAGACATAGACATAAACTTTAACAAGATACTACGCAGGTGGCAGACAAGCACACGGCCCACCTGATGGAGAGCGGCCACCGCGGCCTATGAACGTGTGCAACACTAAGAGTGTCACACATGTGCTGCCCACTATTACACTCTACACAGAATAAAATAATATGCTTAGATGGATAACATTGATCTCTACATTGGATATTCACTGCAATACTCCATGCAGAAGTTCGCAACAAGAAGTTAGTATAGATCAGTGCAACTCTGTAATAATGTTGCAGTTGGCTATTTCCACTCACTGACTTCCAATGACAGACATCAGAGATGTCATTGGAAGTCATTCTACTGAGTCAGAAATCACCCTGGAAGCCTCTTCTCTAGGCCTTTCCTCCTACATGTAGGTGATTAGATGACTGTGCTCTCTTTTCTTTAAATGTGTTCAGAATAATGACAATATTGGCATTTTTGGCAACCACAAGGACCATTATGCACTGTCAAAGCTCTCACATCCCTCAGCCACATGGCCTGGTGGTGACCATACTCTTGATAATGATTCTATACAATAATACAATACAATACAATATTCAGTCATTTTTAATATGAGCAGCACCAAATTAGTTACTATCATACAATCAAGTACTACCTTTTAATAAGAAATACATGTATCACTATGCATGACACATGCATATAAATTGCTTTCTTTACTCACTTTTTATAGGAGACTCATAAGAAGAGAACTTGTTGTAAAACTTTATAATAATAACATAATTAATACAACATTGAAACAATAAGAATTTAGAAGTAGTCAGTCAACTTGACATCAGATTGTTTGATCATTTTATATGTGAATGTAAATGATATATGATCATACATATATTATATTCTTTAATGGTATTAAATAGGTGTCCAACTGTGGAGTATTATACACTCTCATTAGCTTTCAGTGTTGACTGTACATATCTTTGACAAAAACTGTGGAAACTTGTATGAAATAATAATGTATAAAAGTTTATTATCATGAAAAGAAGGTACTATCAACATCAGTGAATATTAATATTGTACAAACAGTCACTAACCTTACACTTAGATCTATAGAGACTCCTCTTGTTTCAATGTGATCATTTGACGACAATGCATATGTAGATATGGCATCAACTAGATGTGCAATAAAGCCTCCATGCAGAGTGCCACGCTGGTTCAGGTGCTCTGGACCCACCTGGAACTGTGTCACCATCTTACCCTCACCGCAGCATATTACTTTCACCTGTAGTTAAAACAATTTCATCAGGTATTTACTGGGCAATTAATTTGAATAAGCACTTTAGGTATATGCATGACCACTTGATAGGTCTTTAATAAAATAGTTCACAGTTCATATACTCAGTCAATTTCTCATACTTAAGCTCTGTGTACAGATACTTACGTTACTCGCACTCTTTGTCTTAACCTACTATGTATTACTAGTAACTATATGCCTTAAATACTTAAAATCTGTGGTTATCTTAATAACCTCTATGTATATTTATTAGTATACTCTATGTATACTTATAGATGTACAGAGTTGTTGAGTGCCTCGTTGTAGCAGTGATAAAAACAAATCTGAATGCATATTCAGATTTGGTTGCATCACTGTTAAGTACAACTTGAAAATCTAAAAATTTAAAGATTACTATACCTTTCGAAGATTTTGATCGAAACCTTTCGTGGTAGCAACCGCTTTTGTAAAGAGTTCTGCAATTTTGGCACTTTTACTACACATTTTAGAGCAATGTTTTGTTGGTTGAACAGAAAATGTATGGGGACTACCTAAGATAAAATTACAGGGACCATGCGTATATTTCAACGAATTATATAGACAATATATTTATGAATACAGACTAGTGAAATTCTCTGTAAATTAAAACAGGTTCATAGTATTTATTTTAGAGGATGCGACGACGATCTGGTGGTGCATTATCAGCTGATCTATCTATCTGCCTTAGGCTTGTTGAAAAAATATCGATACATCGATATATCGATATTATTTTTTCAAAACATCGATATTTTTGAGCGATATTTAATTCTTCGATACATCGATGTATCGATATTAAATTCCAGGTATCGAAAAGGTATAAAAAACGATATTTATTATGATATAAAAGTCCTGAAAGAAAAGCTTTTCAACTAAAACTTTTAGGCAGCGTATGCTTTTATATAGAATGCCTGCTGTTGCACCGGCAGTGTTTGAAATAAATACATTTACGTCTGTATTTGCGAAAGGCTTCGCGGAAATTCTATTTCTAAATCGTTATAAAAACATTACCTTGAGCTTACTTCTAACCTAATCTATCCAAGCCAAATTACGCGGTGTGGTCACTACGCCTCAATTTGGATACATATAGATTAGAAGGCGAAGGTGGTAACGGAGCTCCTGCGTTAGCCTTCGTGGTTGTTTTTTTTGTAACCAACATTTATTTATATTAAAGCCCGCTGAGTTTCTTGCCGGAGTCTTCTCAGGCCGGGGCCGCAATTCGAACAGATGGTCCATTTGCTCACTGATTTATAAAATATTGTTGATATTGACAAATTTTGTAATGTCGTTTAATGGTCTATACAGAATAAATGTTTTTTGAATTTTGAATTTTGAATTATGTTTCTTGATAACATTTCATATTTCAATTACTGGCTGCGCAATGGGCATTCTATTAGGCAGGCTTAGACATTTATAGAAAACCGGTTTATACACATTGCCGGTAATATTTATGCATATAAAAATAAAATTAGTATTCAGAGTGCCATTATTCTCTGGCAAATCATAGCGATATATCGATATATCGATATTTTTTTATAAAAATATCAATATCGATATTGATATATTTTTTTTATATCGATACAATATATATCGATACTTTTTTGCATTTCCGACATCCCTAAATCTGCCTAAGAAGTCTGACATTGTATGACAGATGACAGCCACCAGTGTTGCAAACACAGCTTGGCCTAATATCGCCGTTTCTCATACATAAAATAGCATAATGCAGCCGAATTTCAATGGCTGGTAGCCTAAAGTAGCCCAAACGCCAAAATTTCAATATGGATAAATTAAAATACTTTCACGAAACTTCCTTACCTAAAGAAATAACATTGTAAAGTCAAAGTTGAAAATAAACAAATTAGTGATTGTGGCATTCACATACTTACTTACATAATATATGTTATAACAAGTTAAGTGACTAGATTACAACATCATGAAAAAGTAACGACTTAGATGATTCCGATTCGCCGTCTGTTTACCGTCTTTGCCCATTTTCATTTTTTGCAAGTACATAAAATGTAAAAATATACAGAATAACTAAGTACCTATAACTAACACAGTAATCGCACTATCTCAGTGCAAGCTGTAAAATTTCAAAGAAATGTCGGCATTTCCTTGGAGTGTCAGTCAGTACAATATCAATTTATACCTATATAAGGTACATACGCACACACACATTAAATTTGCGTAAAATATTGTATTTTATTCTTTAACGCATGCTCATACAAATTCGATTTGAACACCTCATCCCGGAAGTAGCCTAAAAGGTGACAAGTCGCCATTTAATTGCCTAAATGGCGAAAAGCGCATACGTTGGCAACACTGCTTCAGTCCCTGTAGTGAACGTGTATCCATGGCCGTAAAATAAATTAAAAAAACTGCTTCAATCCTATCACCTGTCACCACTGTCACACAGTTTCACTGCCAAATCCGGCACCCACCATGCCCATCGCATTGCATTAATCATAGAAAAATATATACATAGGTAAGTTTGGCCAGGAGGAAAAACCCGCATTGCATTAATGTATGGGCTATTCGGCAATCATGCTATACAGATTAAGAAAATATAATACTTTATAGCTGCTGCTACTGCATACACGTCGCTTCGCATACAAAAGGAAATCTAGAATATTTAAAATAATAATAATAATAATAGATGTGCGCCTCTCAGAATGGATGTAGGAATGGGGCTCGGGGTACTAAGGAGCTCCTCCTTATTGATATGACTATTAGCCAACAAGCTCGCCGCAACCGTAAAGATCTGGCGGCATGTTGGATAGATTATAAGAAGGCTTTCGATTCCGTGCCACATACGTGGCTTTTGAGGGTGCTGGAGTTGTATAAAGTTAATGCAACTCTATGCACCTTCTTAAGGTCATGTATGAGGCAATGGAGGACAGTTCTTTTCTATCCAGGATGCCGTCGGGCTTTGGGGAGTGGCGAGCCGATAACAATAGAGCGGGGCATTTTTCAGGGGGACAGTTTGAGTCCACTTTGGTTCTGCTTAGCGCTGAACCCACTTAGTACTTTACTAGTGAGTTCAGGGTTAGGTTATAGGTTACGAAGAGAGGGTCAGATGGTATCCCACCTGCTTTACATGGATGATTTAAAATTATTTGCCCACACTGGTCCTCAACTAATGGCTTTACTGAAGGTAACCGAAACCTTTAGTAATTCTATTAAGATGGGGTTTGGCGTGGACAAATGTGCAGTCTTCATTCATGTAAAGCGAGGACGGGTGGTGGAGTCAGAAGGTATACAACTTTCTGAGTCCACTTTCCTGAGATCACTCCTCGTAACTGAGACCTATAAGTACTTGGGTATGTCACAGGCGTTATGCATCAATGAGGCTGGCATGAAACAAATGTTACAGGAGCGTTTCTTTGGCCGCCTGAAAAAAGTACTTAACAGTCTTTTATCAGGTGGTAACAAGGTGCGTGCCTGTAATAGTTGGGTCATGCCACTCTTGGTGTACTCCTTTGGCATACTCAAGTGGACTCAAACTGAACTCGATGCCATTGACAGAAGAGTCCGGACTCAGTTGACTGCATTTCGAATGCATCATCCACGTTCATCTGTCATGAGATTGTACATCCCGCGAAAATGTGGGGGTCGAGGATTTTTAAATGCTAAGACCCTTCATAATCGCGAGGTGTGCAATCTCAGAGACTATTTTCTTAGATCCAACGTGGATATGCATCGAGATGTAGTCAACGTAGATACTGGGCTCACCCCGCTCGGCTTGGCCAAGCTGAACTGGCGCAGGCCTATAGTAGTTGGAGCTGACGACCGCAGGGAGATATGGCAGAGCAAGGAGTTACATGGTAGGTTTTATCGGGCCCTCCACAGGCCCGAAGTAGACCTACTGGCATCCGTATCCTGGCTACGTTTCAGTGACCTTTTTGGGGAAACTGAAGGTTTTGTCTGTGCAATTGCAGACGAAGTTATCAAGACGAATAATTACCGGAAGTATATCATGAGGGATGGCACAGTTGACATATGTCGAGCGTGCCACCAACCTGGTGAATCCCTCAGGCATATTACTTCCGGTTGTTCTCGTCTTGCTAACGGTGAGTACTTGCACAGACATAATCAAGTAGCCAGGATAATCCACCAACGGCTTGCTCTGAAATATAACCTTGTGGAAGTTGAGGTACCGTACTATAGATATGTTCCTGAGCCAGTTCTGGAAAATAGTCATATCACATTGTACTGGGATCGATCTATCATCACTGATAGGACTATTGTAGCCAACAAGCCTGACATTGTGGTGATAGACCGATCCGAGCGCCGAGCATTGATTGTTGATGTTACCATTCCTCATGACGAGAATCTCGTGAAAGCTGAGAAAGATAAACAGGTTAAGTACTTGGACTTAGCTCGCGAGATTGTCGACATGTGGAGTGTTGACTCAGCAATCATTGTACCGATAGTCGTGTCAGTCAATGGACTGATAGCGAAGAGCCTCGATCAACACCTAAAGAGGCTCGGGTTAGACGGTTGGGTCAAGAGCCAGATGCAGAAGGCTGTGCTACTAGATACGGCGCGCATCGTGAGGAGGTTCCTTTCTCTGGAGCCCTAACCACCGGTAGCTTGGTCCCTGTATCCGATACCGGTGGCACTCTGTTTTTTTATATTTTTAAATGTGTATATTGTTTTTTATTGTTATATGATATTTATATTTAAAAATGTAAAAAAATATGAAAAGAAAACGAATAAATAGAAATAATAATAGTAAACATATCATAACATAAACTCACTCCAATATCCCCGAAGGCGTAGGCAGAGGTGCTAGCACCCACATTTCGCCAGTTTATGTTTAGGTCCCAATGTAATGAGCCTATTGCCATTAACCGGGCACTTATAAACCTGCGATAAATACACACATAACTTCGTAAAGCATCGAAATGTCATTGGTGTGTGCCATGGGAAAACCTGGGTTCGAACCCGAGACCTCCTCTCAGCAATTCAACAGCTACAGCTAGTTATGCTTAACACTGATCTATCTGGCGGGTGTTGTGTAGATTGTCCTAGAATATATATTTGTTTATTTATATGATAATTTGTATGGTGTTGTGTGTGTGTGTGTGTGTGTGGCATCGTAGCTCCCGAAAAGCTGAACCGATTTCATCAAATCTCAAGAACCCACTGGCGACTTCGAACTTCTGTAGGTACCTATGAATAAGTAGATCAGTGTAGTAGGTACTTTTTAGGGGTTCAGCTACGCGTACATACTTAACGATAACGTACTGTCATAGACGTCCGTATAACAAACGGAAACAATTTGGTTAAAATGTAACAATTAATAAAATATTCCCGGTAAGTCAGCAACAATGAAATAAGAGCATTTATAAGTCCAACAACTTTGTATGTTACTTAACATAGATTACACAACACATAAAAACTTAAAATTAAAGTAATTCGGTCGTGTCCGGTTAGACCGTCTCGTCGCGTCGTTGGCGGCCGGTTTTGGCGCCGTGGGCATGCGCTCTAATATGAACCTAACATGCTCTATGCTCGCGTACTCTTGATAAGTCTTCCGGATACATAACTTACTTTTGTAAGAAGCTAACGAAACAACACAATATTAAGGTATGTGGGGTAACCCACTTATGTAACTAGTTCGTAACTAATTAAAATACAAACAAGGGTCTGTTTACAAGCGTTGAACTTGAATTCTATAGGTTGCAATGTTTTAGCATTTTGTTACAGTTTCGGTGCTGTTATGTTAGTTGAAACACGATCAAAGCACTTTAGATTTGTATTGACTAACTTGATTTATTTATTTATTGAATTTGTCTTTAATTAAACCCAGGCTATTGTTAATTAATGTACCTACCTATAAGCTAGTGCCATAATGAATGTATTAACTCTATAGATAGTTATACCTACCCACATATATAAAAGAAAGTCGAAAATCCTGTTAGTTATACCATTCATAACTCGAGAACGGTTGGAACGATTACCGATTAAAATTGGGGTTATTTGAACAACTTTAGGTTGTGTAAAAGTCAATATGGGCCAAGCAATGGGCCTTCTGCAAGAAGTGCAGCATGTCTACCAACTTGCAGAGTTGCTGGGGCTGCAAATATCTTTATGGGTGTGTATTGGGGCTACCGTAGGCTTGTGCGGTATGGGGCTCCATTAAATAGAAGGTAGTATGAAAAAGGTGCAGCGTAAATCGTGAACAGAAATACAATACATGGTGGAAATTTGAATAGTAGGTGCAGTGACAACAGGATCCGAAATCCAAGAGGGCGGCAAAGTAAAAGTAAGACGGTACGAACTTTGCCAAGTAAACTTGTTTTAAATAGAACAATATGTAGGTAGGTACGTATAGTTCTACTTAACTTGTATACCATACTGGCTGGCCAATTTCGCCCGTGGCCGTGGCATACATATAGGTACTTCCGAATCCCGTATCACTTCATCAAACCATATAATACCTAATATGCCACAGTATTTGAAATTTGAAAAGGTATTGTTTTATTACTCTAATCAAAATTGCCATGAGGTGTAAACAGTTGTATGCATGAATATGGCTGTTTGCACTGGTCTGGTCTTGCCTCGGAGAGCACGTTAAGCCGTCGGCCCCGGTTGCCATACAAATATCAATGGCAGTCGTTACGGGTAGTTGGAGCCCTCAAAAGTCCAACCAGTCCAACTTGGAACTTCGATATTGCCATTGGTGTCTCGTTAAATTTGCCTTGTGCCTCGCGTCTGATCTTACTTCCGTCAAAGCTAAATTGCTTGTGTTATGAGTGAATTCACGTCGATAATGTAGTGACCAAGATTCGAACTCGAGGCCTCTGAATCATAAGCCGACTTCTTAACTATATACTACCGACGTTTCATCCGCCACATTTGATTAATTGAAAGTTAATGGTACTTTTGTGTAGTACGGAGGTTCAAGCGTAACTCAAAAATATTTTATCTTAATACCTTAATATTGTAATAGTTTTTTGTACTTTTCTAGTCACGATTGATCTGTAGTTGACTGTACTTACACCACACTACACCTTTCTGCAATGCCCTCGTTATGTTACCAAGTGCATGAGATATTAATATAATATGGTTCACTTGGTTCACATGTTGTTGTGGACCGGTTTTTACATGAAGCGGGCAGTGTTTACATAACATATCCGTACGTAAACACATTCGAACTTCTTATTATTGAAAAAAACAGTCAAGTGCGAGTTATACTCACGCACTGAGGGTTTCGTGCACTGACCGGCAGTGTCATTACAAAACCTGATGATGATGATGATGAGTTAGTTGGTAATAGTAAAAAAAATACAGCATTGTAACGATGGACATATCTACTTGCTGGGGTCTTTTTATAACCGTTTCAAGTATTTTGACCATGGTAATTGATTCTTTAAAGACTTTAAAGTTTAAAGACTTAGTTTAATGGGTACTGACTTACACGCATAACGTAAATCTCTGTTTGTTCAATAACTTATCTAACGAGATATTGAAATTACGCACCCGAAAACACTGGTGGGCAAAAACGTTTATAGAAAATGACCATGGCTAAATGCCGCAGTAAAATAAATTGTAATACGGTGGCGAAACTATTAAGTCAAAATGAACTGATTATAGGCTGACCGTCGTTGATGGCCGTCAATGAATATGCCTAGGGTAGGTATAGGACTTATTCTTTAAGTATAGGCATAGGCACGAGTTATAGATCCAAATTATGCTTAAATTATGCTCTATACACGCAGTGGATTACGCGTTTTTGTCTTGTGAGGATTGCACCGAGTGTGATGGATGAGCTCAAATCTACCAATCACGTATACCGCGCGTCTGGGTCTCGTTTCTCTCGCGAATTAGGCCCACGGTCCGTGCCGATAGGTACAAACGGGTGACTGGTGAGACGACAAATATAGTTAGACAACGCAGTAATTCCGCAAATCTACAGAATCATGAACTTTACAGAAACACTGCGTTGTCCGTCTTGATTTACGTCTTGAGGTACGTACGTACGGTGTGGTACAGATCGGAACTCTAAAAACTTCCAAGTTACATTTCAGTCCGTAACATTAATTACATTTCACTTACACTTATAAATGACAGAGTTACATTTTCCTTCATAACCGTACCTACACACTGTTAACTGTTCGGACTATGAAAGTATGTACTTTCATTTGTGTTGCTGTATACATATGGTGTATTGTACTGTTGTGACACAGTGGTTAATAGGTAAGTCATACACACAATACAGACACAAGTAATTTACAACTTTATAAAAGCACTATGATATTAAATAGGTAGGTACACGCAGTTGTGTAGGTTCATTTCAAAAAATATTCGGCTCATTTAATTGTATAAGGAAGTTCGTCACTTCGCGGGCTCGTAGGTAAGCATAGAAGCAGATGGCGAGCTGTCGTCTCTGCCTATCCCGGCAGGAGAAGGACGTAAACATATTACATAAAGTAAGTAATATAAAGTGTAAATCCGTCATTATCTTCATTACAACCACAGCGTTAATACACGTTTCATCCAAAGCGTGCTCTTTGGTACCAGAGACCGCTCTATTCGAGCACTGAGAGGAAAACTTACGTTAGATCCTCGTCGCGTGTCGGTAGTATGGTACACCCTAAGAAAACAGAAGAAGAAGAAGAAGAATATTAAGCATATTTTAAGGGTATACCTATTGAAGGACGAGGCCCAAGTACTTTAAATCTGGGTATACTTTAAAACATCACCCTGCATAATAGCGTTTTGGATTGCGTTGTGTATGGCTTATGATCACGGATATTATTATCTGTGCTTATGATACATGACATGATGTATGTCCAATTTTTATTGAGCTGATACAACGATATGATGGTATATTGGCGATATGATAACGATATGATAGTAAATATCATTATGGTAAAAGTAAATCATCAAACAAGAGTTGCAGTTATGTTGTGCAGTGTTATCCAGGGTGTAAGGGTAACCCTCCCAAACCCGAAGACTCCTGTTAGTAGGTACTCCTGGTACACTAACTTATTAGCTTAAAAAGATTACGATTTGGTAATTGTTTATTTTTCATTCGCATTATTTACTCTCCATCGTATCAGTAAAGTGAAATGAAATGATAACGTCATAAATCAAACTCACTGCAAAAAAGAAACAAATGCCACCTTATTGCCATTTGCTGTCTTTTCATGAAATATTTTTTGTTGCATTTACCTTTACTCACACGACGATGGAGAGAGCATAGTGGCAATTAAACGATCGCGATAGATAAAAAAATAAAGAAGTTCCTAAGCGTATTTTTTATGGCAATATGTAGTGTACCAGGAGTTCTACCAAGGGCCTCTGGCTCCGGGAGTGTTTCCCTTACACCCAGTATAAAAGTAAAAGTAAACTTAAAAAACAAAATCACTCATGCAGTTGTGTATACCAAAAACGTTTAGTGGCCCCAATCGCCATAAGAGCGTTAGGGATATGTCTCAATCGATCAAAAAGTGTGCCATTACAGGTGCACGTCGCATCGAGTCAGTGTGTCACGGCTCGCGGCAACACACTTCGATTATATAAATCGTACATAATCGGTAGGTGACGCACTACGACATGTATGATATTATGATGTTACATTCCGTTCACCGAATTGCGTTATTAGGGCGAACCTTGTCACTAAGGTACAAAACACGGGCGCGCACGTGACTGACGACAAATGCGTCCCGCTCCGAATTAATTTGGTTTCGAACAACTTGAAAATTCGAGCGACGAATCTTCAAGACTATTTATGGTCAGTCGATTTCACCACATGTTTGGTATTATACCGGTTATACATTGTTCCTTATAGATGCTAGATTAGTTGCGTTGAAAGAAATATACGTAATACCTACCCTGAATCAGTAGGTACCTACTTCTTTTTTTTAATAAGGCTAAAAATCTCCACCGGTTGGGTAGGTTATGTCGGGCTCAAACGCACTAAAACGCACACCGTCTTTGAGTCTTTAGTTGCCGAGGGTGAGATAGTAGATAGTAGCAGAAAGAGCACTGGCGGCCCCAGCGTTCGCACATCGTACCATCGCCGTGAGCAATGTGGCGAGCGATAGAACCCGCACTCCTAGGGCCGCAACTAGGACCCGCCTCGAGGTCTCCCACGCCGGGCACTCGGTCTCGAACGTTGGCTCCTTCTATAACCCTGAGGCAGTACCTACTGCGAGAAGTTGCGACGGTAATGTCCTATAAGTTTCAGATATACTCGTAATATTTCAAGTACCTACACTAAGTGACGTTGACAGCCTCTATGACGTAGTAGTGAACGCGACTACTACGCAGGAGGCGCGGGTTCGATTCCCTCTCAATGAAAATGTTTATATAATATTTAAATGAATATTTGCATTGATCTGGGTGTTTCTATGTATAATTTTATGTACGTATTTACCCAAAAATAGCCGCGGTAGCCTAGTGGTATGGGTAATGGACTGCTGAGACGAGGTTTCGGGTTCGATTCCAAATTTACCATGGCACACATCAATGAATGGCTTTTCGATGCTTTTCAAAGTTATGTGTGTATTTATCGCAGGTTTATAAGTGCCCGGTTAATGGCAATAGGCTCGCCACCTATTACATTGGCCACATTGGGACCTAAAAACATAAACTGGCTAAATCTGCCTACCCCTTCGGGGATATAGGCGTGAGGTTATGTTTATGTTATGTATTTACCAAAAAAAGTAGGTATACATATAATAAGTATGTTTATCTGCTTTTTACAACCTATTATAACACAGGCTAGTTGAGTTATGCTTACCATGGGTATAGGTGACGTTGTGTAGATTGTGCTAAATTATATATTTAAGTTCCATACAGATGCAAACCGCCTCCAACCTTGGATTAGAGGCCAACACTGAAATACTGAAATGATGAAGATGATGATGAAATTCCATACATACACAATAAAATTGAATAAGTATATCTGGTACATGCATGGTAAGTGTCATGCATGTACCTATTCGATTTTATTGTGTAGCAAGTACATTCTAACTCTTCATTTCCTATTTTTGATAAGTGTGTTGGTCTTTCTGGGAACAAGTGATGTCTGACGTTTTGACCTCAGTCTATAGCATGCCGGAGCCTCATTCGTTGTTGGGCAGGCGCACAGGCTAATAGAACCCTGATTCTACTAATTTTATTGTTAACCCTTGTAACCATTCTTAAACCATTAAGATTTCAGTTACTGCCATTGAATTTTCGGCTTTATCAACATGAGCTTATAACTCAAAATTAATTGAAAAGAGTGGTTAACATTGTTTCGTTCACTTTATCTGATCCAATTTTGACGTGACAACGTCTTATAAATTGGCTTGCCGGGTGACACTTCAAGAAACTGCGTTACGCTCCGCTCACGTTATGCGCTCACAATGAGAGCGAGTGAGAGGCACGCGTCCCTTCCACTCGGGCATGGTTAGCCCGCCTAAGAGCGAGAGAGACAGACATACCACTCAAAGTCGTTGTCACGTAAAACTTTCGCCCGTATACCGACTTTACAGGCAACCAATTTTTTATTTTAGGATGAACTTCAACAGGATTGCCGTACCTAACGTCTAAAACTCAATGGCACTTATTGTAATCTCAGTCGTTTGCCAATGGTTCAGAATTAGTAGAATGGTGACCCAGATGAGGTTGTTTTAGGCCCTGAAGATCTTACTGGGATCACACAAAAACATCTAAGTGTATGGTACACCAAGATGTTTGTCAAGTGTCAAAAATAACATACTCAGTACCTAAGAGTTAGTACTTGGTACTTAATAAGTATTGTAATAAAATATATAAGAAGACTGTGATTGGCAGTCAATGACACGTAACTAAAACAACAATAACGGGCTACACACATGATTGTAATGTTGTTTGCGTTGAGCGGCGCAGGAGTTGCGTAACACATCGCTAAACGGTTGGAGTCGCATAGGTGGGTGGCTATGGCGGTAGGACACGACCGCTGAGAAAGCCATTCGACCTGTTTTGCTGGGAAACCTCTTCCGCGATTTCCGTGTTAATAGGGTGCCTACACACTGGTGTTAGTTCTTTGAATTCGATTGGAAATTGATAACCATGTCTTAGCCAAAAAGGAGAATAAAGGTATAGGATCCTACCAAGGTCTTTGAGGCGCAAGCGATGCCTCATCATCTATTACACAGTTATAACTCAGTTTTGGTTAGAATTGAACTCAATCTTTATGATTAGAGCTCATTTTTGTGATTAGATCTCATTCTTTGTGATAAAAAAAAACTCATAATGATATATCATAGAGGACCATAATTATGTACTTATTACCAATAGGAGGTAATGTATGATTCCGTTGCCGACCGCAGACCGCAGTAGCGATACAGCGCGTACCGAGAAATAGTTATGAATGTGAAAGTACCTATTGTTTATTGTTTTGATTCAACGCGGCTTCTCTTCTGCCGTTTCTTCGTAGCAAAGTTGAACGCGTAATGCACGACATGTCTTCCAACTGCACATATTGTCCATAGAAATAAAAGAACATCAGTACCGCAATCCGTTCACTTGTCTATATCTACACATTTTATTTTTTCCACATGCATTACTTGTTAAAACTTGATATGGGTAAACGGCCCCATTGGGAAGTCACAAGGAATGAAAACAATAAATATCATTATCATATTTAAGCCTATTTCACGTTGTATCTGCTGTTTTCCTCTGCACTTGTATGCGGTCGGTTACGGTATCACACCTTAAACCTTTACCTACGTATTTCTAATAATAAAAGTGTCAATTATACAAAATGAAAGGTGCAATAAGTCATAGGTCAAATGGACGACTTGTCATGTTCCCAGACGCTACGTATACGTACTGTATAGACGCCAGTACCTACACCTACTATCATTGTAGTACTTTTATTTATTCTGCGCTATTCCTTATTTTGTGGTTTAACGGATGCGTGCTTTGCGATATAACTTTTTTGTTCTTTTTTTTTCCTCTAACCCCTCCAACTAAGCTCAATGGCTTGTATTAGGAGTGGGTTCCGTTTCGGTAGTGTATTGGCCAGGATTCGTACCCTGGACCTCTCGATCGGAAAGCCGATGTGGAGGAACGGGATGTGATGTCTCTACAACACAAAGGGAGGATCCTCCGACGCTTACTTATTTAAAACAAAACTGTGTAAGTAAGTAGTGTAAGCTTGTGTCAAATCGATAAGCCTCATTAAGCATTTGACAAGGTAGATCATAAAGCTCTTTTGAACAAGATAGCCTATGATGGAATACGAGGAAACCTGCTAAGATGGTATGCCTCGTATAACAAACAGAAACAAAAGAATAGTTATTAATGGGTAGGGGTAAATTATAGATAAAATCGTCAATAAGGCTTTCCAACTCTAAGGCTTCGTAATGATGGCAACCATAGATTTAAAACGTCCAGAAACTTATTATTTGAAATCTGTGATTCGTCGTCTGATTCGAACTGATTCGTTTGGGACCTATAATACCAGAAGTACCTACAAAGACAAAATAGAAAAAGCATAACGCAAATTTCTCCGTGCCCTAGAACTTTAGAACTCACCGAACCTACTTATCAAATGAGCAATTGTTGCTGAAATATAAATTTCAAACCTTGAAAATGAGGTTAATGGCTTTATACGGTAATGACTGCTCTATACGATCTGTGTAGGGGTGCCTTTGACTGCAATTCACTAACCAACAGTATTTTCTATGTCGTGCCACGAACACTATTGTCAGAAGTAGTACTTTTGTTTTTTTTTTTATAATATCACGCCTATGTCCCCGAAGGGGTAGGCAGAGGTGCTAGCACCCACATTTCGCCAGTTCTTATTTAGGTCCCAATGTAATAGGTGGGGAGCCTATTGCCATTAACCGGGCACTTATAAACCTGAGATAAATACACACATAACTTCGAAAAGCATTGCAGTCATTGGTGTGTGCCATGGTAAACCTGAAATCGAACCCGAGACCTCGTCTCAGCAGTCCATTACCCATCATACCACTAGGCTACCGCGGTCTTACTTAGAAGTAGTACTATATTTATTAAATAAAATAAATGTAGAACTACTAGTAACACTGGTTTGAGCTCACCGATACGGCGACTAGACGTTTATAGTGAACAATTTGAGGACATCGACATGTTTGCATTGACGGCACACAAATTTAAAAAATGCATGGTATCTGTTTTTACACCTCATATATTGCCTACATCAAGCAACCTATGTACCTACACAAAAAGATTAAACATATCCAATGCTGTAGTAATGATAATATAATATAACATAATATATAAGAATTCATTATCATGAGCACGTAAGTAACGATTATTTGCCGTAATCTGTAGTTAAGTAAGTGATAGATGGCTAAGGAAAAGGAATAGAATATAATTATGCATGGTCTCTGCGGTGCGAGATTTCGCAGAGGCGGATGAACTGTGAACTCTGTGCCGTATCACAGATGAACTTCTTTCCACGGTGCAATCGTGAAAAGGCGGTTTAGCACCTTGCCATATAAGTAAGATCCTTCCTCAGAAAACTCAGAATACAGAATAGTCACTAGTTCCGAGTACAGACCAAACTCACTGTGAATATTTTTTCTTTGTTCTGTTCTTTTGTTAGTCCTTTCTGTTTGTTCTGTATTTTGATACATGTACAGTGCACTTGTGTACACATAGGTATGTATATACAAGTGCACTGCACTGCATCACTAGATCTGGAAAGTAAGTACCTACTATTATATTATTTGTTGTGTTGATTTTCGGCCTTGAGTACATCCAGATCTAGATACTTAGGTAGGTACGTACATGGACGAAGTCGCGGGTACGACTAGTAAATAGTAAATCTCGAAGGAATGCTTAGTAACTGTGTTGTAAGTGATGAGCATACAGCCAAAAATGACAGTCCATACACAGAAACACTGACCTAAAACACGATGATAATCAAGCGTTTTTCAGCAAGTCGTCTTTTAGCAATATGACGTTCTTTTACATATGAAATAAGTACTTTAATAGATAGGCAACCTAGGTATAGATGCATTGTGGTTGTGTGGGACTCTACTTAGTTAACCGGAGCCCAAGGTAGCCTCAAATGTTAGCTGGTACCTAAGCATCGGAGTCGTAGTTGTAGATAGGTAGGTATATAGCTCAATTATAAATCAAAGTCAGACCTTGGAATGGATTCCGTTTGAGAAAGTGTTCTTTCTCTCTCTCACATAATAGTCATACTAGGAGTCACATAATAGTTAGAATCGAATAGTGTGTATACTCTGTGAAATTTCCAATCAATCAATTAGCTTATCGCAATCCACTGCTCAACATAATGCCTCTCCTAATGTTGGGACGCTTTGGCCTACTATTTCCCACCGGACGCGACGGTTGGTCTATAAATAACTATTATTGGAATCTAAATAAAGATTTTTATTTCTTTCGCAGTGTTATTTATTAATTATCGAAGCGTATTTTTCCATGTGTCGCCTCTTACAACCTCGCCCCTAGCGGATGTGATGTGGAAAATGATTTAAAAAGACAGTCCCTTACACAGAAATACTGACCTAAAAATAGATGAGTTCAATTCAGGAATTATATTTTCGTATTAATATTCTTATCCCGAATTCGCCGAACGTCGTTATTTTCTCTGTGTCGTGGGTCACGGCCATGTCATACGCGGTATTCACACTGTCTCACAGTGTCACACGCTTCATTTCAACCAAACAGTTTTACGCCATTCTAATTATATCACAGATGGGTGAATTTCCCGGGACCAAAAATTGCGTGGCATCGATAAAATCGGTACTAAAAATCATAGTCATAATGCTCTAACATTTTTTCTGGGTAGGTGAAATATGACAAATGTGTATTAAATATATGACGACCTCCGTGGCGTGGCGGTAGTGAACGCGACTGCTACGCAGGAGGTGCGGGTTCGATGCCCACTCAATGCAAATATTTGTGTGCTTGAATATCTGCATTGGTCTGGGTGTTTCTATGTATAATATGTATGTATTTACAAAAAAAAGTATCTAAGTATGTTTATCTGCATTCTAGAACCCGTAACACAAGCTAGTTAAGCTATGCTCACCATGGGTCCAGGTGACTTTGTGTAGATTGTCCTAGAATATTAGAATATTTTGTACATACCTACACGGTGATTTTATAGTGGTTTCGGAAAAAGAATATTTTGTTTCACACACAGTTTCGGTAGCAAAATCGACTGATAGTTTTAAT
Source organism: Pelosia muscerda (assembly GCA_963691645.1). Lineage (NCBI taxonomy): Eukaryota > Metazoa > Arthropoda > Insecta > Lepidoptera > Erebidae > Pelosia > Pelosia muscerda. Next base: position 10,774,434 of record OY829098.1, on the reverse strand, counting down.
TTTGAAAGAAAAAACAAATTACTTTATGTATGGCAATAATGCACAGGTGAACAGAAAAATGTATGGCGGACGTGTAAAAAAAATATTTTTTTTTCGTCAAATTAGGACTTCCTTACGATTTTACTATCGAAATTGTGGCCAAAATCTTTTTTTCCGAAACCACTATAAAATCAACCGGTATATACTATTAAGTAGGATTATAGGTAAGTACCTCAAAAGAAAACTTAAACCTCGAAAGTTTTCATTAGCGTCATTGTCCACGCTTCACCTATTGTGTCGCGATACCTCATTGGGAAAAACCTATTGGTTATTTTTATTAAAAACTAGTTTTATTTCATACGTGATAAGTTCTAAATTCACGTTCGACAAGTTCACAACGATGTCCTTTGATTTGTCCGGTACCGTTGGTGACAGATTATTTCTTGCATACCGCCTGTTGTATTCCTTCGAGAACTTTCGCTCAAGGTTTACGTTGCACAGCTCGAAGGTACGCTCAGCTTGCAAAAACGTAATTCGGTCACACAAATCAAAATCGGTTTTATTTAGATTTTCACTACACTTTAGATGCAACGCATACAACTCCCTCTGAATACACTCCACTTCACTGTATTTATTGCGAATTAGTTGTCTCAGGAGGCGTACACTCGCGTTCGTTAGAATTCTCTGGGAAAATGCGATATCACTACGTGGTTTAATGCGTACACACGCAGGTAATAAGTTCCAATCGCGGCACTTAACAAGAAATGTCAACGATGTTTCCACTCGCGCCCGTTTTTTCCGTAAAAATTCTAGATGGCGGATTTGTTTGGCAATTTCCGACCCGTAGCGGTTTGCTATATTAACTTTTAAACTTTCGCGTTCCATGATTATGATAATAAATGTAACCGGGAATTTACCCGGTTACATTTATTATCATAATCATGGAACGCGAAAGTTTAAAAGTTATAAAGTTAGTACCGAATACCGAATAGAATTTAAATAAATGATCGAACTACTTTAATTATTATCGTTGTTTAATTGTACTCCTTTTGCGGATTTTTAACCTACGAAAAGATACGGAAATCTACAAATAGGAATTTTTCAAAAGGTATTGGATGGCCAAATGTTAAACTATAAGGAATAGCGAAAAATGCTCAAAGAAGTCACAAGCCTGATTTGATGAAACTGAAAATCTCATCATAAGCTTTTAGAATCAGTAATCCTAACTTACTGGGGAAAGGTAGAAGCTTACTGGGGACCTCACTGTGCCAAGGATTTGTGATCGTTGGGGGGCTACTGACTCGTATTCACGTGGGTGGCCGTTTCCTCGGCAACGAAATAACCCCTACAGAGGGGGCTGCCTGTTACATTGATGGCGTACAGGTGTTAGTTGAAGGGGTATTGGCCCGTTATTGTTCGCATAACAGTTCTTAGACTTATTCTGTCGAAGTTTAGGAGACGTCTCGTGAGCCGTTTGGATACCGATGGCAAGGCCTCTTTTGATTGCCTGCAGTCGGTAGATTGCGTCTATCTTTGGTTGTGTAGTTCCGCGTATCTCTCACGTGTCCAGCTGCGGAACTGTGAGAAAGGGATCGGTAGCAATAGTAGCGGGCCAGCAACGCTAATTTCGGAGCCCCTCCTTGCGAGTACGTCCGCGTTATTAATGGAATGAAATAGTTATGGAAACTGTAAGTAACTCGGTTCGCCAACAGTATGAGTACCTACCGAGAATCTACACGAAACTTGTTCAACGCGAGTAGTACAAAGTTTGAAAGTTTGACAGCTAATAAGTAGAACATAGTGTTCCTCCGCTAGATCAGTTTTAGGGCGTGTGACCATTCATTAGCTATTAAGACCCCTCCGTACTTTAGAAAGCACCGTCGGCGTCGCCGCGTCGGTTCCGGTAGCCGATAGTATAAGTAAGTAACAACTTGATACCGCCAGTGGAGATACGAAGGTCGTCACCGAAGATATCGATGTGTAGCCGCTTTATGGTAAGACTGAACTTTTATTCCCAGGCTCAGACGCTGAAGACGTCTGCTATCAACTAGGTACTTATGCATCTGGAGCGGCAAAAGTCGCTAGGTCTCGATCCTACAAAACTCGTATTGTGCAAATGTAATTAAGATTTGATGGTAAGTATTTCGCCGGAAGGAGAATTGTGTAAGAACCTACTTAAAACGTAAACAGGTACACGTGTTATACAATTTTTTTATAATTGATTCCGTATACATGATTAAGATCAGTGTTTTATAGCTGCTTATTATGACGTGGAAACTCTCGAGTAACCATGGACCAGAGTTTGGAAGATTATGTTACGATAATAATAGGTATACCTACTTAGAACAGTGGAAACAGAACGGCGTCTTCTTTGAGGCTTGTTCAAGTTGTTGGCTTCGGACAACTGTTGTTATTACGAATGATGACGTTTATGAGTATGACAGTCATATCTTCATATGTTATAAACGTCATAACACGTGTCAACCCCATACATTGAACTTTGTATTCTATACGTAGTAAAGCATATTCAGCGCATACTCTGCCTGTGTTTGCATTTCATTAAACTTACCAAATATTTTTTAGTTAGTTAAATCAGTAGTTAGCTAAGTTTAAACATAGGTACTTAAATATCTATCTACACTATTATATAATTGTAAAAAGTTTATGTATGTCCGCGATGGACGCAAAAAGTAGGTACTGAACGGATTTCTATGCAGATATTTTTTGTTTGAAGGGGTTTGGTCCAACTTAAAATATTACGTTTGTTTGATTGCAATCGGTTAAGTAGAACAAGAGTTATGATATTAGTAATTTAGAATTTAAATTGCACTGATGGCGCTTAGGTCGCGATAACCGACAGCCACGCGGGCGGAGCTGCGGGCATAGGCTAGTATTTAAATATGTAAGTTATTTAAGAGTAACCAAGCAACCAAGTATTTATATTAATCAAGTAAGTTAACACATTGTCGACCAGTCCTAATTATATTGGGACCACTGAGTGGGAATCGAATTCGCGAGCTCCGGCGTAACAGTCGAACTGTCTATCGCTATAGGTTGTGTGATTTAGTGATCTTAGGAAGTAGGAAGAATGCTTGTAATCCACAAATCCACAAATGCTACCGTTTCAATAAGGACAAAGTAGTTAATTATTCTGCTTCCATTGTTATCAATCAGTAACAATGGTAACAACCGATGGCGATGATTACCTTTGCCATCATTTTCTTAACTTCAACCGGAATTTAATTTTTCATCTGGGAGTTATGGTACTTAGTTAAAAACGTTGACTATAAGTACCTACCATAGACTGTAATAACAAATATTATTTAGATTCACCAATGTGCAATGTACACATTGCAGAATACCATAGACTATACCATAGACATTGCAGAATTTGAACTTTTGAAGACAAGTTAAAGCTTGTTCAAATTACGTCTGCAAGATGTTTCAGCTCCTTCTAGTTATACATTCATCAGAAAAAGTTAAAAAAAATATATTCTCTTGGTCCTCAATAAATCGGACAAGCACCCGGTCCACCTAATGGAAAGTGGTCACTGCGGTCTATAAAGGTTTGCAACACCAGGGCCAGGGGCGTAACACCTGCCTACCACCATGTAGAAACCTTGTAATGCCCTTCTTGAAGAACCCCATATTGTAGTCACTTGAGAAAACCACGGTAGGGAGTCCATTCCACATTCGTATTTACATTTTAGTTGTTTCGTCCTTTATAAAAAACATAACCGGCGTCTTTGTTAGGTGGTAGATATTGTAAATTGTCGTAAATCAATAAAAATGAAACGCCTTCTACAAAATATTATCTAGACCCAAAAGAAACATAGCTTAAATAGAGTTTATTATGAAATCTAGAATGCGGATTAACATAATTATAACACATAGCAACACCCTATATGAAATGAAATAATGTCTCAAATAGGCCATATTCATGCATACAAATATTTGCACTTAGCGTGAATCGAAGAACCAGCATCCCCTGTATAGCAGAGGTTCCATGGCAGTCGCTTCTCAAAAATATTGTTGTTCAGCCGCATCTTTGCTGGACTAGAAAGACACCAACCGAGTTAGGTAAAGGCTCCGACAATGATGATGAATGATTGAAGACACAAATGTTCTAGACTTAAGACTCACAGGAATATGAATATCTAAGGGCGTTTCCCACTTCATTTTTCTATTAGGAAAGAGAGCAAAAACAAAACTACCTCCACTTTATTTATAGACTTGTGTCCACCTAGAATAAGTCGGATTGATGTAGGTATGATTCTAACTATTCTCACTACTTCTGAGAAATAGAGAGCAAAAAGTAATATAAAGTGGTAAAAAGTACTTTTATTCTTAGAAAATAAGTAGTTTGCATTAAGTCACGTGTCATCAAACACCAATCTGACAGTGTGTTTGAAATTTCTAGGTACAATTGTAAGTACTTGTTTTTCTTTTCGGTTTTGTGTTTTCAGAAATAGTGACGTCACACAAGGCGCCATGACAGTTTGGGGCGTTGTCGACACAAATTTAAATACGCTTTTTAAATCTCAAAATAAACTACCTATGTAAATGATTGTTTTAAATCAAAATAATACCTACAATTTTGTGGTTCTATAGATATGAAGCTACATAATTAATCCATTTTTCTAATTTAGGACACAAGCCTATTTGATTAATAACATAAATATTGTCCATTTGTACCTATAATACATCATTACTTAACTAATTATAGAATAACGGCGCGACTTCGAGGCGCTTCCACACGTGACAAGTTCTCCCCCAGACGACTTTGAGGTATAACAAAGGTGGTGACGGTGCGGTGTACTGAAAATATCCTTTAGGAATTGTGATGTATTATTTTATTATAAAGGAACACCTTTAATCTTATAGAAATGAAGGTTCAATACGGCTCTTTATACTATTCTATTTAAGGTTATTTCAGTCACAAAGACTTGTGTTACACGTGGCATGTACCTACAGGATTTCCAACGTGTCGTCGGCATGACACCCACCTTCGACCTCTAGTGTCTCCTCAATGGAAAACTCCAGTGAACAGATATTTGTTGTTTGTGCAAATCAATATTTGTCATAAGTTATTTATAAAATTTAATAGAATTAGTGTAGAGATGTCTAAGTATGTACCTACAATAACTGAACAGAAGGAAAAATTATAGCTTGTTCTTTTTTCTTTTTAGACTTTTTATCTCTAGTAACCTGCACTTTGTGATGGTGGCCACCATTCTTTGAACGGTACTGTTTACCATCAGGTGAGGTGCAGTCAATATGAAAAAGAATAGATTCCTAAACCAACATGAAATCAAATTTTCACAGACAATTCAAGCGATTATCAAAATAAAAATGAATGTGAATGGATAATAGTTGTTAGGTTAGGTTTACGGAACAGAATTGCACAAAGGCATCCTTTTATCCTTGCATAGGTTCCAGTGGATCACGGGGTAGGAGATTTTCAGGCGGTAAAAGAAGGTTTAGATCTCTTAATACATTTTTAATTTTTACTCTTAGCCATCGTTGATTCAATGTGCTAGGGGATGTTGCTTTGATGTACCTACTTAAAATTATGAATTTTTCAAAGTATCCAAGTTGGTAGTATCCAATCCAAAGTTGGCGCTTTGGTGCCCGACGGCAAGTAAAAGTTAGTTCAAAATTTCACGAAATAAGTTTATAGTTCAAAAAAATGCTATTAAAGTTGTAAGCTGTTAATTCAACTTGTCCGAATGTGCTTTACCCATGTTATGTTATAGTATTAGTTATGTACTCAGGATGAAAGTAGTTGTACAGGTGTTTATTTCAAGTTTTCCTTCTCGTGCAGTAGGTAATATTGTCTTTTTATAGGACACGTTAATTTTACTTCACCTCGCTTGATGGTAAGCTGAAGGTGAAGACTCAGGAAGGAGGGACAACATTACAAACACGTACCTAGAGTGTTACAATAGCGGCCCTCAGCTTGACGGTCAAATCAGATGCTTTTTCACGCCCCGCTTGAAGGACCCCGGGTCCTCTTATCAGTTTATCCTACACTTCTATTACGTGTTCTCCGAGACATGGGAAGACCCAATGTACAGAGACATATTCAATAATATTCATGCATACAATTATTGGTAAGTACTGAGCGGTAATCGAACCCGCGCCGCCGAGGCGGTTCGATTCCTTGTTTGATTATTTTTTAATTTCAAGTTCATTAAACCTGTTTTTCCGACAATATCAAGGCAACGAACGAAAGTGAATCTTTTAAAACAGTGCATTCGTTTTTAATCATCGTCATTTTGAGATGGTTCATTGGATAGATCTGCATTTAGTTATTAACATGACTAGAAGAGAAAAGAGTGAATTTCCACATTATTTAGGTCTCTTCTATATAAGTATTGATGCGAAGGGCAAAAAGCTCCATATGTTATTTTGATCAGGTTGTCCAAACCTTGGCCATAAAGTAAGTGGTGCCTTGCATCCCCTAACATCAACTGGCGTGCTTACTCCAAATTGTGCAAATACCAATAATAGATGGCCAAACTCTGTCATTTCAAGTTCTGTCAAGTTCTGTCATTTTATTTTGCATGTCTCGCTGTGTCCTCTCTACCCATAAGCAGTGATATATTTACAATATTTATTACCACGATTTCTTTGTAATTTTGAAATTACTGAACTCTATAAATCATATTTGATTATTTTTAGTACGGCGCACTTTCTTCGCGTCCTGGAAATCGTGGAGGCGCGGGTGGGTAAGTGGGCTGTGTCGATGTGGGGTGGCCGGCGAAAGTGATCGACGCGCGCTCCCCACCGCTTCAGACGATGGGGTGCTCCCGCTCATATATAAGCTCATACTCAAGGTGAACTAATAGAGTTGTATCAGTTCCGGCGCCTGAGCTAGTGGACCGCCGCCGTTCCCCGCCTCAACATGCGAGGGATCTGGAGCCAACTGGTCAGTGTAGCTTTAAAACTTTTCATGTTAATTATAATTTCGTGTGTGTTTAGACGATAAGAAGTGAAGGTTAATATCAGTGCTCTAATAAAAATATACGAATTTACTTGAAAGAAAATGCCTTTTAAATTAGAAGCATTTAATTAAACTTATTATTCGATTTTTTACTACGATAATTTGCTCACTAAAATAAAATGTATAATACAACCGTGTGAGATTATAAGACAATATTCTAATTTAGTAATAAACTTTCGGTCTAACAAAAAGAAAATAAAATAATAAATAAAAATTCCATAAATTCCATAGCATCGATTATGTTCGTTAATTAAACTTATTATTCGATTTTTAACTACGATAATTTGCTCACTAAAATAAAATGTATAATACAACCGTGTGAGATTATAAGACAATATTCTAATTTTGTAATGAACTTTTGGTATAACAAAAAAATCCATAGCATCGATTAAAGATTACGAGTTTTCTTCACAATGTAAATACTTACAAGAGACCGCGGTAGCCTAGTGGTATAGACTGCTGGGACGAGGTCTCCAGTTCGATCCCAGGTTTTCCTATGGGACACACCAATGACTTTACGATGCTTTTCGAAGTTAATGTGTGTGTTTATCGCAGGTTTATAAGTGCCCGGTTAATGGCAATAGGCCCGCCACCTATTACATTGGGACCTAAACATAAACTGGCGAAATGTGGGCGCTAGCACCTCTGCCTACCCCTTCGGGGATATAGGCGTGAGTTTATGATATGTTATGTAGATACTAACTTTGCTCATGTGTTTACTAGTAACAGCTCAATATTGACAGACCAACAGATATCTTATATTTATCTTTCGCACTGTACTTACCTAATTAGTAATTACACACCACATTGGGGCCGTTAATTTGTTTGTCTAACATTTCACACCTTCGATGCAGATTGTTTAATTTGTTGCTTACTTGCCACCTTAGGCTCTACATTTATCGAGAGATGAAATTTTATTAAAAACTGCATTTAGAGTAATTACTTCGTGTCACATAGGTACTTACTAGATCAACGCAAAAATTCTTATAAATAATTGGAAAGTACAATTAAGATTCTACAATCGACTCTTTGTGAGACCTAATTGTTGAATTGATCATCATCGGATTCATCTCGATGCTCGGTATCACTGTTCGCGACAATAGCTATGCTTTTTACCGACGCTTCGAGATTTTTTTAACTTAGGGTAAATACTAGGTAGGTACTTCTCGCTATTGTTACTTTAGTACCTATACTTAATGAGCGGCAAATCTCTCTAGAACATTGTGTTGACAACGAACTCGATCAATTGCATAACATGTTCTTCCGCTTCGTCGCTAGGTAGAAGTCAAGTCACGATGCGTTATCTCTTTTGCAAAGGCATTAAAAAGTCCATTCACAATAAGTTAAAGCATACACATAATAATCGTTGAATTCTGGACGACACATTGTCCCAACTATTTAGGTAATCGGTAACATTGAACAATTTTGGACTAAATATCGTTGCTTGAAATGGTATGGCCTGAAACGAAAATAGAATTAATGCTCTTGACATTTACATCATCATCATAGAACTAATTGAACACATAACTGATAGTGAACTGTTAACAGCCGCGTCGCATTAATTCAGTTTTCATTTTACGTGATATCGTAATTCTAAAAGCGGATAATAAAGCTTTTAAGATAATATTTTAATCTTGTTATGACATTTCGATATAACAAAAATTCAACAGCATCGATTAAAGATTACGAGTTTTCTTCACAATGTAAATACGAAGGGACCACGGTAGCCTAGTTGTATGCGTAATGGGCTGCTGAGATGAGGTCTGGGGTTCGATCCCAGGTTTTACCATGGCACACACCAATGACTTGTCGATGCTTTTCGAAGTTATGTGTGTATTTATCGCTGGTTTATAAGTGCCCGGTTGATGGCAATATTACATTTGGACATAAACATAAACTGGCGAAATGTGGGTGCTAACACCTCTGCATACCCCCTCTGGGATATAGGCGTGAGTTTATGTTAAGTTATGAATTTACGGTCTCGAGTAAAATGTATAATATTGGATATCTTTCATTGGTCTTTCATATTTTCGTAGCATTTTATTGAGTACATAATATCGAAGTTTATTAGCAATTGGGACCGGATTCTGCAAGCTAAGGAGAAGCAGCAAGGAGGCGTCACCGATAGCTTATGCAACAGTTGTGTAATATCGACCTAATGTAGTATTGTATTATTATAGTGACCGTAAGTGTGAACGATGCTAATACATGCTGTACCAACTTTCACGAAAGTTAACCGTCCCTGCCGTATCCATATATTGCACGCGTTAAATTTATTTAAAATAACAAAATATTGGAAACGGTTGATGTCATTATTTTCAAGTTTCTAATTGATCACATACTTAAATATTATTTAAATTAGCGTTGCATAATAACTTAATATGCTACAAGACGGCGCCTAATAAGCTAGTTCAACTATTATGACATACTTAAATGTACCCAAAACATGGTTTTTATTTACGTAATCAATGAACTGAGATTTAGATAAATTGTTATTCACAGTGGTTCTTGTATACAGTTTTAATTTTCCACTTTGTATTTAGCTTTAGTGGTTTAAAGTTATAAAAACATTTCGTTCAATTTAATTTTCCAGCAATGACTGTCTTAGAAAGTATAGTGGACAAGCTAGTCAAACAGTTGCTTCCTAGATCTGTCGGACTTGAGAATTAGACAGAGCGTGTTTGAACAAACTCACTTCACTTAGAGCACTCGTCACGTTTACTTTCGTTTCGTGAATCACATGGACGTGGTTGCGTAACATGGATGGACCGGATTAATTTATGCAACACCATATAGGGATTCACTTTGTATTCCAATGTAATCTAAGTTCAATAGTTATGGTGACATAAACAATGAAAATTGCAACTATGTATGTGTGAACGGAAAACCATTGTCATTTATGTGGCGGTTTTTCTTTAGCATTGCGAAATATTGATATCTACTTATAAGATTTTTGTGTTTTCATTATTTATTTATAGCATAGCTGTGCCGTAAGCTTTGCGTATTATGATGCGTGTTCATTTAATAATAATAATGTATTTGCTTGTTACAGGTTACCCTAGCGGTAATCCTGCAAATAACTCTAGTCTCGGGAAAGGCACTCATACCATCAAATAAAGAAGGACAACAGTCAGTGGACGAAAAGACTCCGAAGGCTGAGCGACGTGACGGCTACGACTACTCCCCGCCGCCATATGATTTGGTTAATCCATTTCAAGAAAATGACTTGCATTCACAAGAAGACCATCACGACGCGATAGATCATGATCACCATGACCATCACGTCATCCACGACGATCATGATACAGAGGAACACCATGAAGAACATCACGAACACCATGAAGAACATCACGACCACCATGATCATCATGACCCAGGATACTGGAAGAAAAAACTTATTTGGAAATCAGGTTGGAAGAAAATTTGGAAGCCAGCTAAGAAACAAATATGGAAACCATCATGGAAAAAAATTTGGAAGCCCATATGGGTACCGACTAAAGTGCCTGTTTGGAAAGAAACCAAAGTTCCAGACTGGAAAAAGATTTACAAACCTGAATGGAAACCCATCAAAGTCCCCGCTTGGAAAGAAGTCAAAGTTCCTGATTGGAAAAAAATAACAGTACCAGTTTACAAAGATATCGTTGTGCCTGGTTGGAAAGAAATTAAAGTTCCAGCGTGGAAGAAACTGTGGAAACCAGAATGGGTTAAAGTTGGCATTCCTGGAGAAAAATATTTAGGAAAGGATCACGATGGGTGGGAATACACTTCTCATGACCTGTGGAAAAAGAAGTTAGTCTGGAAACCATACTGGAAGAAATATTGGAAGCCAGCTAAAAAGCAAATTTGGATTCCTGACAAGAAACTAGTTTGGAAAGACGAATGGAAACAAATCTGGAAAACAGAGAAGAAACAGATATGGGTCGATGATAAAAAATTAGTATGGAAAGAGGCTTGGCAACAAATCTGGAAGCCATCAAAGAAACTTATTTGGGTGCCAGACAAGAAATTGGAATGGAAAGAGGCTTGGAAACAAATTTGGATACCTGCATGGAAAGAGATTTGGGTCCCGGGAGTTAAGAAAATTTGGAGGCCAGTATGGATATCCGAATGGTTCCCTTCACCTGACCATCACGAGCACGTACACGAGTCTCACGGTTGGGACAGAGCCGACAATAAAACTGAAGAAAGCCAAAAAACATCAAATATTCAAGAAGCTCCCGAGCCTTTCACAGTACAGGTGAAAAAAGATACGCAGCAGTCATGGCAATTCCCCAAATAATTTATTACTTCTATTTACAAGTTAATTGAGACAAAGAAAATTTTAGTTGACAGATTTTTACTACAAAATCTTTTGAAGTCAGCAAAAGCGATATTTGCCATATAGATGAGACTGCAAAACAAGGTTCCAAGCATCTTGCCAGCAAAGGAATAATCACATCGTGTCTGCTACTCACTTAGGTAATAAATATTTGACTTATAATCCGATTTGCGATGCGAAAATTGTGAGTAAGCGATGCGATTGTTTCTGTGCTCATAATACGTTGAAGCTCCTTTAACCAGTTTCTTGAATGTATAAGAGATAGGCTCAAGATGATAATTATGGCAAGCTTTGAATGTTGTCGTTATAGTTACCATAATTATGTTCGAATGCGTGTAATGTGGACTGAGTGTGAGACGAATGCTATATAGCCAGAGAGGCATGTGTAGGTATGTCTGTACCCACTGATGTTGTGTTTTGTTGTTTATTAGCTAATTAGGTTTAATGACTCTATTGTTAAGTCCTTAGTATATAGTATTGCGAAACCAATGAAATAATCTATAAATAATCAATAAATAATCATATATTATAATCTTCAAATACTTACCATGTAGTTTGCTTTAATATCTCGGGAGCTTTTAGGACATTTTGTCGTGATTTTTGAGACCCTAGCCAACCTAAAACAAGTCGATATACAGGATATACACCTGGTAATTAATCAATGAGCCTCTGGTGTGGGCATTCCTCTGAGGTTCGGAAGATCAGAGTAGTGCATTTCATAAAGTCAGTCACTGCAAATTATAAATAAATGTACATATTTTACATTACTTACACAGTATTGTGTATGTAAAAATTAGTGGACTCATTCTAGATAAAATTTATCTTATTTGGGTGAGATGCAATTTTAGGTAAGTATGATATGTACTTTATTAAATAAAAGTACCTACACATAATAATACATTCATCTGATTTGGGTAAGGTATGCCTTTGCGTTAGGCCCGGTCTCATCCGAAGCTCATCGGTCATCGGTCATCCTGCAATATAACAGACACAGAGGCTGCCTCGGATGCGAGACCGCAGCGTATTCATCTCCATGACACGCAGCTCCTACTTGTGTCGCTCTAGCAAGCAAAGGTTTCTATAGAGTCAACAGTACGAGCGTGACGCAAACGTTAGTATTGCAAACTTCCATATGCCACGGTAATCACACCTGAGTATAAAAAGACGGGGAATTCTAGACTCCAAATATTAACATTGGTGGCAACCGAGACTATTGCATGATGATGCTGAACCTTGGTTGCTTCCAAAGCTCGTATATAGCAAGGACCCGTTCTTTTAATGAGAGGTACTAACCCTAGAAGGAAAACCCGAATCAGGCCCTCGTCGACGTTCCCACCAGGATGCACGGTTATGGCCACTGACTGAATATAACTCACGTAACTATATAACGACTGTAAAGTTAATGTAAAGTACGTTATGCTGAGTAAGTAGTAATACTTACTCAGCATACCGTACTATATAATTATGTCATATTATACTTTTTGATGAAATAAAATATATCTTATCTTATCATCATCATCATCATCTCAGCGTTAAACCCAGTTGCATTTGTAACTCGCACTACGGAGTTCTGTTTTGTATGGGTAATATAATTATACTTACTATTTTTAATTATTCTTACACTATTCTTGTAATATGAGGATAAAAATTAAAGTTCAGTTAATTTACCTATCCCTCTTCGTATCCGCATAACGATGCTCCATCCCTCTGTCCTATGCTTTGTAACATTATTTGAATGTTGCATAGCGGTTTAGGGCCACGGTCACTGATCACATCGTATAGTACCTATATTCAATCAACATGACGTTCACTAAAAATTTAATCTTTACACAAGATCTGACATGTACTGCATTAGTGAGTAGACGGCTACAGATCCACAGATTTTTACGTGAAGCTGCTATATAACTACCAGCTGCCATATCCACCATGGGGTGTGATAAGTGTCCCGATAAACTCTTTTTGACTGTCGCTACAATCAAAGGTCCTGCAAGGTCCTGTAAAGTCGACCATTGAAATCGTCAAGCGGCATATACACACCTGTATATGCCGCTTGACAATCTAAATGGGTCAGTAGGGAGAAGTCGAGTTTGACGACCTCCGTGGCGTGGCGGTAGTGAATGCGACTACTACGCAGGAGGTGCGGGTTCGATTCCCGCTCAGTGTAAATCTTTGTGTGCTAGAATATGAATATTTGCATTGGTCTGGGTGTTTCTATGTATAATATGTATGTATTTACAAAAAAAAAACATGTATGTTTACCCGCATTCCAGAAATCGTAACACAAGCTAGTTAAACTATGCATACCATGGGTCTAGGTGACGTTGCGTAGATTGTCCTAGAATATTTATTTATATTTATTTATTTAAGTCAGAAACTTTGAAAGACAGTGATATCTCCTCCTAAGAACCATGACTTCGACTTTAGATTTAATAATAAAGACAATCAAAAATTTTTCGAAACTCACGTGCATAACCACTGGAATCGAACCTAGTCAACATTATTTGTTTAATTGATCCTGAAAGAATAAGCAAATCTTGTGTAAACTTATTTATGGATTTTTCATTGAATTATTTACTTAAACGTTCCTAGTGACGTATGATTCGCACGACTAACAATAGCAATGAAATACTAACTTGTTGAATTTGGAACTACATATTAACATAACCTAACATTATTTACAGAGACTTAGACCTTAGGCTAAGAGTTCCATTATTTCAAATTTATCATTTATGTACCAAGGTGTACAAGACCTAAATAACAGACTAATTTCTGGCGTAGGTTTCCCTTTCGGTATTGAGAAGTCGATAGAAAGGGCTTACTGGAAAAGCCGATATTCCAATCAAAAGTTATAAGCCATAGGTTTCAAAGTGCAAGCATTGGACGTAACTGAGAACTCGCTATGAGGATATTGATGAAATCCCGGAAAGAAAACCGATTATGTAAGACACGTTATAAGGTATTCCTACACATAGAGCCGCGCGCGAAAAACAAGTCGCTCTACTGTCGCAGGTCCGCCTTGCTAATGCTTCAAGAAGGTTTAAGAAGCTTCACCGGTCGGTCCTCACGTTCTTAGACCCAACCGAACCATTTTATCGAGCGAAATCGTTATGGAACATTTTTATTTTTATTTGTAATTAGCTGACCAGGCAAACGTTGTTTTGCCTTATACAATTTTTCTAAGGGTGAACCACCCTTATCCCTTAGGGGTATGAAAAATAGACGTTGGCCGATTTTCAGACCTAATCAATATGCTCACAAAATTTCATGAGAATCGGTTAAAAGCCGTTTCGGAGAAGTACGGGAACGAACATTGTGATACGAGAATTTTATATATAAGATAAGTGGCTTTCAGTAAAGAAAATATGAAAAATACTCATATTAATTAATTAGTTCTATTCATACCCCCACGGAATAAGAAGCAATAAAAGTGTTGTGGGTTCCTGAACGACCTGTCAGGTTGACAGACGGTGCGCGGGAATATGGTGGACACTAGCACTACGCATGGGACTACGCATTAGACATTACCTGCTTTAAGTTTATGTTACTGTGCAAGTTGATTATAATATTATAACCTATACAATAAATACACAAAGAGACTATCATTCTAATTATTCTAAATACCAAATACTACATGGTGGCAGCGGCGGTGAAAAACTGTGAAAATAATATTAAGTGGGTAAGCAAATAATGGCCAACACCAGCATGCCGGGTGTAGTGATTACACCCGATCCTTACGATTTTGTCCCAGAAAACTGGGACAAGTGGAGGAAAAGATTTCAAAGATACATGGCGGTGAGTGGGGCGAATAATCGATCAGAGTCTGATCAAATTGATCTATTGTTATACTTAATGGGTGACAAAGCTGAGGAGGTGGCTTTGCAGTGCAATATAAGTAATAGCGCCACAATTGCGAGCGCTTTGGAAACCCTAGACGAACATTTTCACCCTAAAAGAAACCCAGTGTACGCCAGATTCAGATTTAACACCAGGAATCAGGAGGTGGGCGAAAGCGTAGACGAATTTATACGAAGCCTACATGTACTAGCAGATAATTGTGAGTATGGGTCTATGAAAGAAGAGATGATCAGAGATAGAATAGTGGTGGGTATGGCTAGTCGGCGAGGAAGAGAGAAAATTTTAATGAAGACAAATATAACCTTGAAAGAGGCAGTAGAGGCTGCGCAAACGGTAGAAGATTTTGAGAAAAAGGGGTCATTTTCCGGGGGTGTATCTGCTACTACAGATCTCAATAAAATTAAAAAAGAGAACCATTCTGCAACTGCAGGGCAATGTTGGTTCTGCGCTGGGCAGAGGCATATTTCAAGACAGACATGTCCAGCTTTGAAGGCTAAGTGTATGAAGTGCAATAAAATAGGCCATTTTGCTCGGTGTTGCAAAGCTGGGAGAATCAGGAACATACAAGATGAACAGATACAGGAAGAAAAGAAGGTGTGCATAATGACAAACAGCAAGTATAGGATAAAGATAGATGTGTATAGAAATGAGCAATATAAGTGTAATTTGATGTTTTTGATTGATACAGGAGCTGATATAGTGGCGTTACCACAAGAATTAGTAGCTAAATCACACAACTTGGAGCCATGCAAGGTTAGAATCAAAGGCCCAGACCATACAGATTTGAAGGTAAGGGGTATTTTACAACTCAGACTGAAATATAAGGACCGTCAGTATTGTGGTGATGTGTATGTGGTGCAAAATTTAAAGACTCCTATATTGGGGGTACCTGCAATAGAACAGATGAAAATTATACAGGTGTTTGGGGTGAATAGGTTATTAAATATTAGTACTGTGGATGTGGAAGCCGAGTTTCCTAGAATATATGATGAATTGGGGGTATTTAAAGAATCATTTGATATTAGACTAATAGATAAAAATAAAAGCTATATTCAGTGTACACCTAGGGTGGTACCCATACCATTGTTGACTAAAGTTAAGAGTGAGTTAGACCGTTTATGTAAACTAGGGGTAATATCTAAAGTAGAGGAGCCTACTCAATATGTGTCACCTATAGTGGTTGTACCAAAAAATGAAAACACTGTTAGAATCTGTGGGGACTACACAGAATTGAATAAAAATATCCTCAGACCAATTTTCCCAATTCCAAAGTTAGAAGTTACATTAGCACAATTGAAAGGGTCTAAATATTTTTCAAAAATTGATGCCACAGCAGGTTTTCATCAGATTCCATTAGGTAGTTCAGCACATTTAACAACTATAATTACACCCTATGGCAGGTATATGTATCATCGGTTACCATTTGGTTTAAATTGTGCCCCAGAGTACTTTTCTATGAAATTTTCACAATTGGTTGAGGACATTAGTGGTGTGGTTACCCATGTGGATGATATTTTGATTCATGCAGATAGCATAGAGGCTCATGATGATATTTTGAGGAAGGTATTGAGTCGTTTACAGGAGAAGGGTATTACAATCAACAAAAGTAAATGCAAATTCGGGGTAGAGGAAATAAAGTATTTGGGGCATGTCATAAATAGCAGAGGTATACAGTTAGATCAAAATAGAGTAGAAGCTATCAGTAATTTTGAATCTCCAAAAAATAAGAGACAGGTGATGCAATTTTTAGGTATGGTAAATTTTGTGGGGCGATATGTAAAAAACAAAACAGAAGTGTTATATCCTTTATACAATTTATTAAAAAATGATGTAGAATTTTTGTGGGGATGTGATCAGGTGGCGTCTTTTAAAAAAATAAAGGAAATGTTAAAAAATGCACCAATTTTAGCACATTTTGACCCAAACTATAAGATCATTGTTGCAGCGGATAGTAGTTCATATGGTTTAGGAGCCACTTTAATGCAGGAAAATCAAGAGAATAATAGAAATATAGTAGCATATGCAAGTAGAACTTTATCTGAAACAGAAAAAAGATATTCGCAAATAGAAAAAGAATGTTTAGCATTGTCGTGGGCTGTAGATAGATTTAAAGATTATATTTATGGTATTAAAGTAGTGTTAGAAACTGATCATAAGCCCCTGGTACAAATTTTGCAGACCAAACCTATAGATGAATTAACACCAAGGCTGATGTCATTTAGAATGAAGCTGACTAGGTTTAATTATGAAGTCCACTACATACCGGGAAAAAAATTACTAATACCGGATGCCTTATCGAGAAATCCAGTTTCTGAGTTCCAAAAAGAAGAAGAAATAAGCAAAGACAATTCAGAATTATTTGTTAATTTTACACTAAAAAACATTCCATTGAAAGATCTGCTTCTAGAAAAAATTAAAGATGAACAGAGTAAATGTAGCATTTGTCAGGGATTAATTCTTTATACACAGGGGAGTTGGCCTAAGCAATCAAATATTCCAGAAGATTTACAATGTTACTATCAGTACAGGTATGATTTATCTATGGGAGGTGGTTTGTTGCTGTATAAATCTCGTGTTGTTATACCAACAAATTTGCAATCAGAAATGTTGGAAAAAATACATGCAGGGCATTTGGGAATAAATAAATGTAGAAACAGAGCTAAACAATCAGTGTGGTGGTTAGGTTTAGCCATGCAAATAGAAAAATTAGTGCAGAACTGTCCAAAATGCATAGAAGTAAGAGTTAATCCAAAAGAAAACATTGTATTAGAAAAAACCCCTAGTAGAGCATGGCAAAAAGTAGGTATAGATTTATTTCATTACAATAGGGTCTGGTATATTGTTATAATTGATTATTATTCTAGATATATAGATATTAAAAAGCTAAATTCATTAACAGAGGATAGAGTAATTGATTATTGTAAAGAAATATTTTCAAAGTTTGGGATTCCGGAGATTGTGAGAACTGATGGAGGACCCCAATTTAAATCAGGATTTAGAGAGTTTGCTAGATTATACAATTTTCAACATATAACAAGCAGTCCTTACTATTCACAAAGTAATGGTTGTGCAGAATCAGCAGTAAAGATTGCAAAAAATTTATTGAAAAAAAATGAAGATGTCTTTTTAGCACTGTTAGTATATAGAAATACTCCATTGGACACAGGATTTAGCCCAGCTGAGCTTATTTTCAATAGGAAATTAAGGGACAACTTACCTAGGTTACCTCAGTTATTAAAAAAGTCAGTAAATTGTAATAGAGAATTTAAAAGAAAAGAAATGATAAAGAAAGAAAAAATTAGTACTTATTATAACAAACGACATAGGACTAGGGAATTAAAGAAATTAAAAATAGGAGAGAAGGTATGGATTAGTGATTTGAGAATATATGGAAGAGTATTAAAACAATCAGATGAGCCTAGATCATATATAGTGGAGACAGATAGAGGGTTGTTCAGAAGAAATAGATTTCATTTGGTACCATCACCACAACCTGAGATGCCTTTTTATAGTACCCCTTGCATCGCTCCAAGATCTTCAGAATTTATTAAGGCAAATGATAATAATGTAAATGTAGACTGTAATGTGAATGATAATAATATAAATGAAAATGTAGACTATAATGTAAATGATAATAATGTAAATGATAATGTAAATGAAAATGTAGCTTGTAATGCAAGTGAGAACAATGTAAATGAAAATGTTACTGATACCGATAGCTTAATTGTAAAGAGAGGTGTCCGTCATAGAGTTCCACCAAAATGGATGAATGACTACCTATGTATGCTGACTGATCGTAAAGGGGAGGATGTTGTGGGTTCCTGAACGACCTGTCAGGTTGACAGACGGTGCGCGGGAATATGGTGGACACTAGCACTACGCATGGGACTACGCATTAGACATTACCTGCTTTAAGTTTATGTTACTGTGCAAGTTGATTATAATATTATAACCTATACAATAAATACACAAAGAGACTATCATTCTAATTATTCTAAATACCAAATACTACAAAAAGATTGTATAAAAATGAGTCATTTTCCAATTACGCAATTACTAGTAAGTAGGTACTTACCTGCTTGATTCATGTTGGAAATGAATTATGAGCTTCACGTGGGTGGGTATATTATATCGATATTTCTCTAAATTAGCCTCTGAGAGAGTGTATTGAAAAGTTTATTTTGTTACAAAATACCTAATAAATAACCACCATTTCTGTTTTACAATTTGGCATGGATCTGGTTGGCTACTTATGCTATGGCGAAGGCGCCATGGGCATCATCACTATCAACTTACCTTCCGAGACGGAGATGTGAGTTTTACTTTTTTGTAATTGTATTTTTAGTGTACGATTTGTTAATTTCCCTACAGACTCTCCCACGGACCCGCCTGCTATGTCGTTATTGACATTGTATGGAATAATGACATCGGTGTGGCTTCTCAACAACAAGCACAGATTCATCTGGGAGTAGGTACCTTGTTAGGACTATCGATGTACCTATTTATGACTTATGACCTGTGGGTCTAGTAACTACATTATATTTCTTGTGAATAGGTTTTTAAGGCTCTTATTTCCCATTTTATAATTTTCGTCCGCGTACGTTTGAGTCGGTTCGAGTCCGACATAACCTTCCCAACCGGCTCCAGTGGGGAAGGTTGGGAATTTTTCGCACGATGAATAAAAAAAAGATGTTCTGAAGTGTTGGTATCTTTGTATATGTATTAGACAGGTTTACTTCTAATGTCATACAAAATAAACACATACTTACCTACTTAACACTTATTAGACGCAAGC
Organism: Pelosia muscerda; assembly: GCA_963691645.1. Classification (NCBI taxonomy): domain Eukaryota; kingdom Metazoa; phylum Arthropoda; class Insecta; order Lepidoptera; family Erebidae; genus Pelosia; species Pelosia muscerda. The sequence continues at coordinate 10,754,481 of OY829098.1, read as the reverse complement.
GATAAGATTTCAGCAGCATGTAAAGTTAATGAGTTGAGTTATTATTATTTGTAGGTAATATTGTAAATTGTACCACATTCCCCTTCAAGGATTTAAGACTGCATTTATTTGTACCTTAATTAGTTTGGTTGGTCAGTGAAACAAATAAGTGAGCAGGCATGTTGGGTTCATTTCGCGGAAAATACACTGATCAAATAGATGATTTATTGAAAAAATATCAAGTAAGGCACTCATAACCTGTGGGAATAAATAAAAAGTACATTGACAGTAGAGGAAGCTGTGGAGTCGTGTATTATTATATAAGGGACAGAGAACGCGACTTTGTTTTATACTATGTAGTGACTATGGAGCGACCGGGCGGCAAAATGTATGAATATAAAAACTGACTTTTATTCGGTGGGTTTTAAATCTCTTTGTGTGGATAGGTAAATATATTGTAGATAGATAGATAGATTGTGTATAGATATGTAATTAATTTTATTTTAATTCCTCACTGAAACCTTGCCACACAAGCCTACTGTTCCCTATATACTTTGCTTGCTATATTTAATTTAAATCCTTTTCAGGTAAAAACGCGTAAAAGTACCTATAGCATCACTATGGTAATTAACTTACGAATCTCGTTTTATCTGAAGTTCTCAACCAGCCATTGTTTTAATTTTGCACAATCATTTCTTACCTTCGCACTATTCATTCATGAATTATTATCTAACCTTACATAAAAGGCCAGATCGTTGATGGCTGTTAGATTAATCAAAAAGCGCATTATGTCATTAAATAAACAAAGCTACGTTTGTTTTCGAAGAAGTGAATTTCAGAATTTAACAATTTTTTGTTGAGACGTTAATTATTTAATATTCAGTAGTGTGCGAACGTTACAGCTCAAATGATAAGGTATCTAGCAGGTAATTACATTATACATCAGACTAAAGCTTCAAGGTCTGTACGTATAGTTACTTATCAAGTAATATAGGTATTATGGCTAATTCTGGTAGTCCTAGTATATTAGTTACTCTGTGGGTATTCCAGGTTAAACTTAGTTAGTTATATGCACAATAGGTAGGTAGTGTGAAGTTAACGTAGGTACTAACGTATTTTTTCATTTAAATCTTTTGAGCTTTCTCATACTACGTCTACAATAACTAAGAAAATCAATACACGCGTGTCAGTGCTCGGGATGAAGCACTGTATCTGATTTTACATAATTTGAATGCAAGCGGAATCAGCACTGTGATAATGATGATGATTGAAATATTATGTGATTCTAGTAAAATTGCATTAGAGTTATTTCTTTTTCAAGCCTTTATGAACGCACAAAACATAATAATATGCAATTGATTCTATTTGAAGTTGAAACTTTGAAAGTGACTATGTCTAAAGTGGTAATTATGTCTATTTAAAATATGGTGCCGATTTCACTCATTGAATCATAATTTTTGAATGCGCGTGCCGTATGAACTATGAAGTGTGTAAGAAACTACCTCTTCAATACCACAGGTAGGTACCTAACCACTTGACTTTATGAGCTCATGACACGCTACTCCACAGCATAATAATGTGATTGACAGATTATTGCCTCATAGGTCGTAATCGCAACTACTTACTGATCAGAAAGTGATATTAGGCAGGTGTACTTGTTGCATAAATTTGTAAGAAAGCCGCCTTTTGACGTCACATAAATGCGTGTTAATAAAATTATTAACGCAATATAGCGGCGAAACTAGCTTGATTATATTGAATTGGTTCTTCTAATGTTTCTTCTCACACCACTAGTTTTTTTGAACCCTCCTAGTTATGTCCACGTGAATGGGCTTTTTTTATTCTTTTTTTATTTAGACACGTCAATTTGACTTCACCCCGCCTGATGGTAAGCTGAAGGCAAAGTCTCAGGCAAATGGGTCACGATTACAAACACCTAAAGTGTTACAATGGTGACACTCAGCTTGACCACCTCATCAGATACTTTTTCACGCCACGCTTATATCCGAGTGATATTATTAAATTGTATTTCAGATAGTAAGGAAATGGGGAATCAAGTTCTTTTTCCTTTTTTTACTTTGTGTCCGGTACCTACTACATAAGTACCTATACAGTCACGTAGGATCAATTTTGTATTCTTCTTAAAATAGAAGTCGCATTTCGTTGATGTACCTATTTGGCGGTGGGTATCAAATCTAGTAAATATCTATTTTATTATTGTAGGTACAATGACCTATATTAATTTAACTACGTATGCACTACTGTATAAGCTGTTTACACCACTCTAGCCTATTTCGTCGTCTACAAATCGATGCATTGCTGCATTTCAGGTTCCAGTTTTCCTCTCAGGATTTAAAAAACACATAGCAGTCGATCTCGGGGAAGCTGCCATAACAAACAAAAACAATAAGCGGAGATGGAATAATAACGATAACTTCTACTTCTTAGGTACTAAGCAGGTAGTGTCATTCTAGAAGTACTATTACATTATTAAAGCCCTCGGCCATACCTACTTCCTACTTCCAGTAAGGACGCCGGCCGCCGCGGACTGGAATACCTACTCCCCTGCTGATAAATAGGATCGACCAAGGAATAAAAATACTTCAATGTTCTGTGGGATATACAATCACTTGTAACACGCACTAACTATTTATTAATCTGTGCTTGTAACAGAGTATCTAAGTATCTGCCGCTACAAACATTTTCATTGATCTTTCTAGCGAATGCTCTAGTTTATACAAAATTACTGCCCTGACGTAACAATGCTCGCCAGTATGCTCGAGAGAGTACTCGCTAAAACGCTCACGATTATTTTTACTGTTATTTTAACACTCGCAAGAATTCTCATTACATAGAAGTGAATGCACAAGTTTATTAGCGTCTTATCATCAAAATAGTTCATTATGTTTCTATGTATAATATTTATGTCATCATCACCATCATCATTTCAGCCACAGGACGTCCACTACTGAACATAGGCCTCCCCTATCGACCTCCAATCCGACCGGTTGGAGGCGGTCTGCATCCAATGCGTACCCGCGACTTGGACTACCGGTAATCGAAGCGTGGTACGGCCAACAACTGTGATGTGGACGGACATCGATTGTGGATAGGTACCAACGTGGTTCGGGCGAATGCCAAATAAGACAAACTACTTGTTACATGTATAACGTGATATACTTGATAGGAAACAGTGCGCACGGTGCGTTATAAAATGAATCTCATCCCGCGCACGCTCTGTGGAATGCACTCCCTGTTGTGGTTTTCCAAACGACTACAATATGGAGTTCTCCAAGAAGAGGTTTCTACAGGGTGGGAGGTGGTAGAAAGCACGAGTGTAACGCCCCTGGTGTTGCAAACGTCCATAGGCCACGGTGACCAACCAAACTAGACCAAAATCACGTGTGCTTTTCTGCCATCTTTGTGGTATAAAATGTTGTATGGAGAGAAAGTGTAACCAAACCACTAACTATTCTATACTTAAATGATTCTTGTTAACTATCGCTAAATGAACACTACTTATAAATACTTTTTTTATCACCGTAGGTACTTATAGATAGGTATTACCTCCTGCAACGTCACAAACTTTATCTCTTTATCTAAATTTGGTTTCTCTTTCAGTATAGATTTGGTCACGATTTCTAGTTTCAAACCCTAATTGTCTATGTTAGAGGTATGGCATGTACAATTAATGAAACGCTGATAAGTATGATGAGAATGTTTACTTTCAATCTTTTCGCTTATGGGTTTTTACGAGAGCGACTGAGAGCGTCTAACCGCCTGTAATAATTCTGAAAAGAAAGCTTGTGTTAGAGCCTATTCCGTCATCCAGTAGGTGTATCGGCAAACAGGTGAAGTTAGTGATTACCTAGTGGTTATTGGTGATGCTTAGGTACATCAAATCCACAGACTAGCCACACAGGTTTAATTGCTTGGATAGTGTTTTCTTTTTTCTTCACTACATAGTATAAAATAAAGTCGCGTTTTCTGTCCCTATTCTTGTCCCTTTGTATGATTATATCTTTAGAATTACGCAACTGATTTTGATGCGGTTTGTTTCAATAGATAGAATGGTTAAAGAGGAAGGTTTATATGTATATAACATCATGCTACGACTAACAGGTGCGGAGCAGGAATGAAAAATGTTGCAAAAACAGGGGTGACGCAGACGAAGTCGCGCGGGTCAGCTAGTTTCTAATAAGCAGCAAATACAATAAGTATTGTAGTTAAAAACAAAATAAAATCTGTCTACATTTCTATAGTTAATTCGTGGACAATTGTGTTGGTTGCATGGTTGATAAGTGTACTAGTTTTAAGATTACTTCGGATAAGATATTATCATGTAGGTAACTGTTTCCCTAATAAATAAACAAGCCGATTTTGTAGTCGTTCCCTTTTGGAAAGTTTAGGGTTTTAGATTTATCTTAAGTTGAAGTGCGATAAATTGTGTTTCTTTCGGGGGGCCTCCCTGGGGCAGGGGGCCCTGGGCACGAACCTCGAGTGCCCCTATGGTAGATGGCATTGCCTACAACCTTACAAAAAACATACAATACCTACATGTTAAATAAACGTAGGTATTATTATCAACATCTTAATACTTAAATAAATGTGTAACATACACTGCTTATGGAAAAAAGAAAGTATTCTCTCAGTAAGGTGCACGTAAAATTGCGCAGGCACTAACCTTTTTAGCAAGTGTAGTGTAGATATCTGCCTACTACCGACTGTTGTTTCGTAACATGTTTTATCTAAATGTATTAGATAACTGCATGAACTACTAAGAAATTTTTTTTTATAATACCACGCCTATATTCCCGAAGGGCTAGACAGAAGTGGACATTTCGCCAGTTTTTGTTTAGGTCCCAATGTAATAGGTTGCGAGCTTAACAAACAATTATTCAATTTTATTTATTATTATTTAAATAGGCATTTAACGCCCTCTCTGGAGCAATACAGAAACTAGCATCGGAGCAACTTACTACTACTACTCTACTACTATACTTTGGGTCGCCAACTTTAGTAAGGACTAACCTGGGAGATCTTGATAAAAACCCAGTTGTGTGGAGGGGGGGGGGGGGGGAGGGGGGTGGAGGGTTAGAAAAAAAATAATTTTTAATTAATATTTTTTTTAAATTAAATTTAGTAGCAGCATTTAGTAATTCGCGATTTTCGCAAAAACTATATTACTTAATGCTCATGGTGTTTTTTTCTTTGCTCCAAACCTAGTAAATAATACATTGCAGTAAATACAATAATATTATGTTTGTATTCAGTAATATGTAACTACTATTGTACTCATATTATATGCGATCACGGTGTACTGTTCATACCTGTGGAATCCAAGGAAAACATTTGATATACCTACATAATAATACTCCGTAAACCAAGGAACATATTTTCATAAATAAGGGAACACTGGATGTAGTGTCCACACTCTTCTTACCAAAAATGCTGGCTGCGCCATCTAGCGCCTCTCTAGGAATGCTATAAATACCTACTAGAAAACTGCTCATTCAAATCAAGCGCAGGCGGAAAAATGCTCAAATAGTCTTTAAGTGTTAAACTTAACTTAATTTATTACACTATGGACCACAGCACATAGCATAAAACAATAAGATACGATGCTTTAGAATCTAATTTACAACTAAAGATAGCTTTTTGTATACGTAACATTAAATTAAATATAAACACACATCAAAAACATCTATTCATGTGCCAAAAGACCGGTTAACATCATAAAAGTCGTAATATTTTTATACGTCATCATCGACGAGTTTTTTGGCGGGAACGCGGAAAGTGTCATATCGCTCGCGCTCCTGTGTTTCATTTTCTAATATTGGTGTAAATTCGAGTTTTTATGTGTAAAAATGGTGGAGTTTTAGACATAACGGCTTAGACAAAGCGCACAAGTGTACGAAAGTGGAATATTGTAGTGAATTGTGATTTTTCGTGTTGGTGTCAATACTCCCTTAGGAAAGCTTCTAGTAAAATCTCCACTACTTTACTGGGGCAACTATCATCCGTCATTGTCATCACCATCATAAAGAATCATTCTAACTAGATTAGTGAATAAAGTGTTATAAAATAAAATAAGACTTGACATAAAGGTCCTAGTTACCATGTCATAAAATCCCTTAAAAAAAAAAAATCATCATCGACGTCAACCATGATTTGTCTTTCTTGTCAAACAAATGTCAGTCAATAGTCAAAAACTGTCAAAAACTCAAAAATTATCGAGCAGCAGTCGAGCAAGTAGAATTAATGCTAAGTTAAGAATTAATTTAAATGTGTCTATGATTTTGTAAAAATTAAAGATTAATATCAATATTCGTGCGCCTTACTATAAAATAAGTATTTTTATAAGTAATATCAAGTTTTATTAGTATAATGCCACCGGTAAGTAACTAATTAGCATGTATAATTAGAATGAGTGGGCATATTTTCGTCTTATTCTTACAAATTTTGAATGATATCTGTAGTTTTCATTAATTGCCACATGACCTATATTTTTATCTTTTCAAATCTTGAAATCTTCATACAATTGAACCAAATGGGATGATTATGATAAGTCCTCGGATTGTTCTCTTACCAATACTAACAAATTTAGGTCAATTTTTTCTAAAAAAATATGTATGGTAAAAAATGATATTGGTCTTACTTAACTAAAACTCTAATTTCATTATTTTAAGTTGCCTAAATAGAGAACAATGTAAACAAATTACCCTTGCTTATAAAATTTCAAATCAATTCTAGTTGCATCTCATTCTCTTGCACCCCATACATTTGTACTATGGGAAGGGCTTTACTATATATGTCGACGATATGAGGGTCGGGAGGGGGTGGGGAGGGGGGAGGGGGGGGGTGTAGAACCTCCCCTATGAAGGAAAAATTGCGGACGCCCCCCCTTTTTGAGATACGAGTTTTTTTATATTCTAACCTAACTTCCGCATTTTCTCGTATTGACATCGATTTAAATATCGCAAAGGGGTACCGAATAAAGTAAAGGGGTTAAAAATATTGACTCACCTAAAGTTCATCATAAAATACGACTGATTTACGGTTATGTTTATGACCTTTTTCGTTTTCGATTCGTTTCTGGCACTTCGCCGGCCGCTACCGCGGCACGCTCGCTTCGCTCGCTCGGCTCGTGCGTTGTGTGGTCACAATTCTAACCTAACCTAAACCAAGAACTATAAATATGACCGATTCGTTTCTGGAACTTGGCTGAATGACCGCAGATTTACGTTTAGTTTCACTCAATAATAGGCGGTAAAAGTCGGTAAATTATTATAAGTATAAATTTAATAGCATTCAGTTCAATCAGCGAAATATACGTATTTAACATAATAATATGATGGATAATATAACTTAGTCAATAAATATACGTATTTATTTAATTATTTAAGGAAGTAAAACATTTTGGTGCGCTTACCTTTGATAAAACGAAACGTTTAATGATGAGACGAAATGTCAAAAGCATTGAAAGTATGTGTTCTGTTGTCAAAAGTGATAAAATATTGGTACATTTTTACGATTTTGATTATGGTTTTTCTCGTTAACGATTGATCTCCGTAACTTGAAACTTTATTGTGGAAGCTTCTATTAATAATAGCTTAGTGTAAAAAAACTATGGACTGTGAACTCGTGGACCTATATAAGAAAGCTTAGCCGTACTATGCATGACCAACTGTCACATCACTACTAGCATAATTTTACATAGAGCACTAGCAAACCTTGTGAACTCCGTTTCGCCATGTGAAAAATGATATTCCCGCTTTTCTGTTGAAATTTTTCCTGATTTTTCTCTGTGAAACCTCACGGAGCCCGAGACCTTTCCAACAAATGCAAAACTATGGAAATTGGTTCGTGCGTTCTGGAGTTATAGCATCAGGAAGGAAAACCGGACTTATTTTTATATAGTAAGATTTCTGAGCAAAACATGATTTAAAAAATCCAATAACCACTAGAATGTACGCCTTCAGTAGTTATATGAAGGAACCTAATTTTTTTTAACAGTAAAAACATCAGCTTCACTATGCTTTAAACATTAGTAAGTATTCGTAGGAGTTTGGAGGAATTATTGCTACAGATATTGTAATTATTACTTTCCTGTTTATTCATTGATAACTGCTGAGCTTAAGCTGCTGTTGTAAATTCACCTCTAAGGGGTAAAAGTGGGATGAATGGGATGAGGGTCTATCATTTTTGCAGAAGATATAAATCTTCTTATACCTGCTTCTGTTTGAAAATGTACTTACTTAGGTTTATTAGCATATTACATTTCGGGAATAATAGTTTATATGGGAATATGAGTTTTAAAGCTGATGATATATGTATTTTGAGCAGATTCTAGCATGATTGAGGTATATAATTTGACTCAGTGTGGGGGACTGTAATGGATTTGGTGATGTGACAACATAACACACAACACAATTTCCCTGCCACACTAGGACATGACACTAGTCATTTCATGTAATAGCTGTATTTACTGTACAAATTAGTGATTATTTATTTTATTTTTACTTTCAGCCACCTAAAGGAAAGGCGCCTACTAAGGGTGCTAAACAAATTTCAGTAGAAAATTCTGCAACAATTAACTTTTACCGAAACATGTCTCTTGGAGCCACTGGTTTCTATACTGCTGTGATTGTCTCCTTGTATCCAGACAGTTTAACGGCTTCCGTCATTGTAAGTCAATCTAATATGTAGCCATCATTGTAAAGTTTAGTGTTTCCTTCTTCCTAAAACCTCAGGTTTCAATCGAGGTGTATAAAAGCACCTGATGTTCCGTCAAGCTGAGGGCCACTGTTCTAACTTGTGTCGGTGATGGTGACCCTCTTGCCTGAGATTTTGCCTTCAACTTACAATCAGGCGGGACCAAAAATCTAGTTGTGTGTGAAGAAACTAAATAATGTTTCAAATAACATGTAAAATTAATTTGTTTCAGTTTCTAAATGCTCTAGTCCTATCAATATACATTGGGTGCTATCAAATAATGAGGTATATTAGCCGACCAACGTACTCAGACAACAGCCAGCTAATTGATCCTGGTCTTGATTTGAATATGGAAGGTGGAATGGGAGAGTAAGTAATGTTAATTATTTGCATTATTTGAAGTGTGCGGTTTGTTCATTGATGTGTGATTTATGTGATATAACACAACTTTGATCTTGTCTGCATTCTTTTTTTTTTCACTATTTTATTTTTGAGCACCAGTGTCGTATCTACCTCTTTTAATATAAAATAATATCAGCTGTGCGATTTTAAAAATAGCTCTTTGCATTTCGCAGATTATTGTAAAAGTATTGATTCGATTGCTATTACATTTTTTCTTTTCACTGCTCGACATTACCTCTCCCACATGCGCTATGCCTAAAACGTGATCCTCCACCAAATCATTGATTTATTATCATCCAAATCAAATATCTGTATAGGTCTAGAAATAGGACAGCATTGAAATACTAGGTATTTGCAAAACGTAAAAAAATCTATCAGATGAATATATTAAAGATAAAGTTCGTCTCATGTCCTTTGCTTGCTTTACAAATCCTCAGATGCATTGGGTCGATGTGTACCTATCTTTTGACAGTGCGGTGCCATCTTGTCAATGAGATATTACACAAAGTTCCCCTTCATCTAAATCAGTACTTATTTGTGAAAGAATTAGTTCAATACATACTTGTTATGTTTATTTGATTTCAGGCATGTGAAGGACATAGTGATACTATCTGCAATCACACATGCTCTTGCTGTAGTATCAAACTATTTTTGGCTTCTGTTGCTTCTTCTGCCGCTACGCGCCTTCTGGTTACTATGGACCAATGTACTGGGTCCTTGGTTCTTCCAAGAAGCTCCTCAAGATTCGGAACAAGATGATAAGAAAAGGAAAAAAATGGAAAGGAAAATGAAAAGATATCAACAGTAGATTAAGTAAAAGTTCCCAAGCCTATAATGCAAAAAAATAATCAGTAGAAATCTTAAAATAGGTAGTGAGAAAACGCACGTCCATGAAATAGGTTTTTTACAACACAAATGTTAAATTAAAATAATAATATGTTAGTGAGTGAACAATATGTATATGATTCCTATGACTATGATGATACGGTGGAAATAAATTTTATAATATTTAAGAATAGACTATGAATTTAAAAAGCACCCTTTTTACAATTGAATTCATAGTGTTTATAATTTTCGAGACTTCACGCGATATATTTTTGAACACTTACTTTTGCCGACGTTTCCGTTTACCTTTACGTTACGTTTGCCGAAAAAATATATCGCGCGAAGTCCCGAAAATTATAAACACTATGAGTAAACACCGCGGCAGTTTAAAAGTTACAATTGAATTGTACCAAATAGTGTGGGTTGTAACAACATCCGAGACCCATTTTTGACTTGCGGAATCCTCAGCCTTCACCTTATCGTAGTTAACAATAATACGTCTGACTCGGGGTGCCTTTGTGTCATTGTACAGTGTCCTAGGGACCTCACTTCTAGATTCTAGATCCCACAGATGTGTCCTTGCATGTGGTGTGGTAGTGGTTACCACTTATGATCCCTGTTGGCTAGCACCCGCAAGAGGGATTGCATGGTAGGTAATCATACATGGAAGACGACGACGTCGCTGGCCGTAGCCGTACAATCTCGCATACGCAGTCACACATCTTTGACCCTGTCTTCGCTCAGGTAGGAAAAAATTTACCAGTACCCATTATTGGCAGTATGGGGAAATTGCGTAGTTATGTGGGACACTCGTCACACTAAAAGCAAAACCACCTACTGTATGCCATACACCGCGACTTGTATTGAGGGTCAATAAAACTACGGACTCTTCGAGAGATCCCTGAAGCGCTGGCCCGCAAGCGTTGTGGGTCCGTTTTCTGGTTGGATGATGTCCAGGTACACCAGGACATATCGCCCCTATCAGCTTACTGCATGTCCCATCCATACTTTTGCACATTTAGGGCAGCATGAGCCTGCCTTGCCTGCCCTGCCCTGCACCGCAGCGCAGAAACACCGCAATTATTTTTCTCCCGCAGGTATTTATAAAAATTAACTATTATTTTAGGTAGGTTCTTCTTCTTCTTTTCTTAAAATGGCTTCTGCAGTAGAATAGCCGCAATTTCGCCAGTCTCTAGTAAATGTAAATGGTTTATAAAATTAATAGCGAGACGCCAATGTCAAGTTTCAAGTTCTAAAAAGTCTACCAGTGCCACGTTAGCCACGCCAGTAAATTTGTTTCCGTGTGTCCCCCCCACGAGATCAGGTATTCGATCAGGACGTGTGGTTGGATTTTAGAGGGCTTAGGTAGGTTAATATCTTCTACCTACTTGAGCACGCAAAGTAGTGATTCGTAAATATTGCTATGCGAAATATTAAAGGCGCGTCAAGAAGTTGCACCAGACTTAGAAGCTTGCTAGACTGCAAGATAATGACCCCCCAAGTCATTTGTTACAGGATGGCAAATGAAAGGAAAATAATGGTTATAGCGCAGGTACCAGCGCTTCACGAGAAACTGCACCTCCTTTTTTCCTTTTGTTGTGTCCTTTGGTTTGTGGAAAGTATAATATGAGTTAGTGACAAGTGACCGTAATCAAAGGTGGTGGCATACTTGAACTACTTATAATCGACACATCAACATATTCCAGTACAACCATTCATATAACTGTTCACCATTTCCCACATATCGTATCATGTACGTTAATCGTCCAACAAAAGAAATTACGCCATGCGGCGCGATTTTCGCGCACGTCCTTGGGCCGCGTTGTGCCAGCGCTATGACCATTATTTTTTTTTCGTAATGAATTATTAGACCCCTGTATAGTGTATAATCGCCATGCCATTCTATAACAAATCACTTGGAAATTTGTAAATATTTTGAGATCTATGAATTTTAAAACAATAGGTAGTGCGGTATATAGTATGAGTGAGAATAGTTACTTATTAATATATTTTTTTAGAATATTTATTATACATATTATTACTCGTATTTATAATCTCTACGAAACATACCATAGCGTTAATCCTGGTCGCATATGTAACCTCGGAGGCGGGCGGGGTCTGCTTTTTCCAGTCTACCTGCATCGCGGCTGAACTTCGATATTTTCTGTTTAGCTACTACCATCATTCTGGCCCATACAACCTATTGCGTGATATGGAAGTACTGCAGACTAGTTGTTGAACTTTTTAGGGCTCGGCTCCAACTACCCGTAACGACTGCCATAAATGCTCGTATGACAACCGGGATCGAAGACTTAACGTGCTCTACAAGACACGACTAGACCAGATACACAGGCATGCATATATTGCACTGAGCGGGAATCGAACTCCCGCCTCCTGTATAGTAGACGCGTTCATTAATGCCACTATCGCCAAGGCGCTACGAATGCTTTTCTTCATGAAAAATCGCTATTTATTATTTTTAATTCTTATTCATTTTTTGAATCAATATTTTCTTAGTGATAGTCTTTTTTTCCAAATAATATATTAGCTATTGTCGGATATCAGAAAAAGTAGGTACCTACGTAATCAAATACTCTTAGGACCTAGGCCCAAAAGTACTTGCGGTGCGGGTCCTTTTGCCGTCATCGCCGTTTTATTAATAGTTCTATTTTTTAAAACGACGGTGGATGAACAAATGAACCCCGCGCGACCCGCACCCGCGCTATGTGTGAATCGCGCTTTACTGTTGAAGTCTTTTTGTCATGTGTTTATTTTACGTCACGCTTCAGTAAACAGCTTATAAGTATCTACTTGTAGACTAGTATGCAGTACGTATACTTGCTAACAGACAGAGGAGACCTTGCGCGGCTTATTACAGGTAAGGAAGGATACGGATGTTCGTATTCATTGTACGTAATCAATCTGTAGCAATACCTACTTACTTTATGTTAGTACTTTGACAGGTACCTTACACAGTACATTCAAATTTCCTGATGCAACTGAAAATAATGAGAACCACCCACCGTTAACATATTTGACGATTATGTAAACCCGTAACGTATTAGATAGGTACTTGTGTTCATTGCGTATTCATGTGTAATTAAAATTCCATAATTGAAATGTAATCTTAAGCACATGTACATAGATCACTTACATTTGAAGTTGGGCGGTATGTAATAATGTGTAATACAGAGATAACCAGCGTTTTTGTAAATGGCGAATTCGTCATTGTACCTGTGGCATGATTGCATAGTAGGTACGTATCTATAATGATAGAAGGCGCGCGCGTTCTCCGCTCTGAAACATTATACGTTTGTGCGTCGTCGAGCAAGCCGCAGCAGTGGTTGGCTATTTTTCTACGCGCCGAAACGCTATAACGTAAGTTATTTGTTTGTAAAAATTTCGAATAACTAGTCTATTTACCAGCACATTGAAATTAATATAAATTACGACTTAAAATATTATATAACATATTTTGTAAATCAGAACTGATTTTGATTGACTGTTTACACTAACAACATTTACAGTAAATAAACACTAAAAGAACCCTCCCAGTTATACATTCAGGAATGGAATTTCATGAGGTATTTGTTTCTGTCTTACACATGCCTACTTATGCTCACGTCTACATTCCTTCAGCGTCCAGGGTGGTAGATAGAAACAACTATAATTTTATTTATTGTAACAACATTTAGATGTTATAATATGGATAAGTGAAACAGTTTCGGAGTGATCATAAAGTGATAACTTCAAAATCATAATTATACAAATTGTATTTTAGCAGTATTAACATGTATAGACATTTCTTTATGTTTTTGTTTTTATATATTCTATAATATACTTATTCTATAATATAATATATAGATACTTGCTAATATGTAGGTAAACAGAGCATCACATTATGTAAGTACTTACATATGACAAATTAGCATAATTTACAAGGTTAATAAGTAAATAAATTTATCAGTTTTCACTTTCTTTAGTTGATTTGCTTCAGCGAATATGTTCTATATTTCCACTATTTGTAACATTTTTTACAGATAAGTATACTGTGAGTTTAAACTAATTGTCAAAATAAACAAAATTAATAAACATTCACTACCGTAAAACGGGATGAATAGGAATCCAGGGGTGTGGAATGGTCAATGGAATATATTATATATTTTTTTTTTACAAAATTTTAACTAAGCTCATTGCCAGATATTTCATGATTCTTTAATTACAATGAACTAATCCAAATTTTCGCTTGAATGATGATAACTACAGAATTTAACTGACCATTTCATTTCTATTCACCCCTCGATCTCTATTCACCCCGTTTTACCCGGTACTGTCGTATTCTTGTTTGGCACAATATTATTCCAATAGATGAAGAAATTTATTTCTATAGAGATAGCTAATAATGCCCTCTTAAATTTTAATGCAGGTATTTACGTGTACTCAGTATAAATAATAGGTATGTTGTTCGTCATGGATTTTAGTTAAATGTAAGTAAGGTGCAATAGTCTTCTTTGTAAGTTTATTATAAATTTTGTAGACAGTTTTGAGGTAGGTAACCTCAATCACGACTCACGAATATTTTATAATTTTTTTAAGTTTGAAGTAGTGGTTTATACTTTTGAAATGTTATATGAGCCGCTATTTACGCACAAATATTAATGATATGTATCCAACAATAGCAACCCTTATTAGAGCGCGTAGCCTTCGTAGCTTTCGTAGACCCGCAAAGCCACCGTATGTGTCAATGCCCGCCACGTGCAACAACAATCCCTTCATTCGCACCTGTAGGTAGGTACTGTGATTAGAGTTTTCTTCCACGTAGATCCTTGCATTCTTGTTGTTGCCGTCAGGGTTACCAAAGTCTGAGTTATATGGCAGTCTGTGCTACTCAAAGGTCTCTACGAATAAAAATATTTTGGTCCCATATGATAATTATAACAATGTGCTCAGCTAATCAGAGGGAAACACGGAAAACCCGTTAAATTCAGAAGACACCTCCCACTGATGAAGCAGGAGAAAAATAGCCGCTTTTCTTGCTTAGGGTGCACCACGATACCACAGTATAATATTACTATTACTACTCTAATACTAGTCTACAAACTCAACAGATCGTGTCTTAGTTCATTCCTTTCATTCATTTAAGTAGGGTAGTACGACTAGTACGTTAGCGTGGTGGGTACTTTATTTGTAAAGAAACGCATGGGATTTTACCTGAACTCTATTATAGTCAACGACCTCTCTCATATTCCCATGTTGCTCTGCTGTATTTGGTTCTCTACGAAATACAATTACATACAAGTTTGTCAAAAGTTGTTTGTCAGATGTATTTTTCCTTGTAACATCTAAGTTGAGTCCTTGAGTATACTCGTTTGTTTTTTACTTAATAGCTGATGCCCGTGGTCTCGTTTACGCGCAATATTGAGCCCGTTCCCCGTTCCCGATACCGATCGCCCCTAATACGTTCTGTTCATGTAAAATAAAATTCTGCAAGCCTCATATTTACTTTATACAAATGGTACCAGGCTCACAGAAATACTTATTCCATTATATCTCAAGATCACGACCCGAAGGATCCTGTTACCGGGATGAATAGTAGAATAGCCTATTACACCTCATATTCTTCCTGGCTCTAATCTACCCCGTACTAAATTTTTACCAGATCCATTCTGCGATCGTGACTGAATTAGAAACATACCATTTTTTTTAATAATCTTTCACATATTTTATATTATTAGTTAGGATAGGAATTATAATTAGTACAATCGCCCTCAGAAGTGGCTGTATTGACATACCATTTAGCGCTAAAGTTTACAATTTGCGAGACTTTTCTTATAATAATATGTACTTAGGTGTTTATTAGGAGAACCCGTGTAATAGAAAACTATTTATAACATCATATTCTGGTTTTGACAGAAGTATGAAGTGACGAAACGCAATGCCGACGAATTCTGTATGTCAAGACCTTGAGCTTATATCTGACCGAAACTCGTTTCTACACTTTGGACTCTATTGAAGACATATTGGAAGGTTGAAGGACCACTTATGTGGTCGGTGATTATGTGTGCATATCTATTTACACTGTGGGTGTCTCTATGTGTTGTAGTATGTAAATAATTAAAAAAAAATGTAAACAATCACGTCCATCCGCATTCTAGAATTTGATAGGTACCTAATATTGATGAAGCATCAAAGATAGTTTTTCTATTTTACTTTTTTACACACACCTATGCTAGTTACCGTTCTTCTCTATTTTTTATTGCAAATCACACTTTATTCAAACATAAACCATTTTAGACACGGAAGTCTTGGCCAGCTATTGTCTTTTGTTCTCGGTATACCTACTTATATCTTAAAGGAGAATATGTTTTTTCTGGGCCCCACTAGATGCCAGCACTAGTTTGCTAGGCATCCTAATTGTCTAGTCTAGCACTCAAGGAGGCTAACTGTCATTTCTACCCCCTTACTTATAGTTTATTCTTTCTGTGTCTAAGTTTATTTACAATCAAAATACGTATTGATATTTCCTTCTCGGTAGGCAGGCAAATAAAGATACCGCTATAAAAACTTCTGTTCTATCATGGTTCTAACCAACCTTTACGCTATTCTTGTTCATCACACCATAACAACCACTTTGTCTCACGTATCTCATTGAAAATGTATGTACTTATATATAGTGGAAAATTAGTAACTTAGGTACTTAACAGGGTAATTGTCAATATAATTTAGAAAAGCTTAGTTGCGTTTTTCAAGTTTAGAGTTCATTGAAACTATGTATTGAGGGAAATAAAAATGAACATTCCAAAAGGTTTATCCAGGGTCCAGTATCAGTATCAACATATCAATCTTTAAAAAAAATAAAAATAAAAATAAAGAGGTCACTTTCTCCATGATAACGCTCTGTTTATTAAAACAATGAATACGTAGCAATATCGCTATAATTTACGTTTACGTGTCATTGGGCATTCACCTATAATTTACGTGTCCTTTTATTGAGCTAAACCTATTAGAAAGTAATTATGATTTTTGCTCATTCAAATGCAAATGTTGCAGTCAAACCTTATAACTAGTCAAAATAATTAACGGCATGATTCAGACCGGGTTTCATCGACTTATTACATTCAAATTGTCTTAGCTACTCATTGTCTTCACTTTAGTCAAACGTGAAAACTTAGTTAAGACAAACGAATAGTAACTGATAAAATCCAGGCTGCAGGAGCGTAAGCAAGATTTATTTATATTATTTTATTTATAGTATGGGTAAAACAAATCCTTTCTTCGAAGTTTCGTAGCGGTTGATTGATAAGATGGACAAAAAAATAGAATAAATGTATTTATATTCACTTTTAGACTTTTGTGTTGCATATTATCGCGTTATTACCTGGGGTTTGCTAGCAAAAATATTTTTAGATCTAAGTATCGTACGTAATTATACACATTACAAATACATTACAAGCAGACACTTTAGATTTTATTTATTTGTATAGATCACCGAAAATGTTTAGTCATTTTTGTTGGCCTTATTACTCACAATTGCATAATATATAATATATAAGTTACGTCACTCTTTTGCAAATGTATGTTGCGTTTTCAAAATTAGTGATGACATTCGTAATTTAAGTTCTAAATAAGAATAGCCCGCGGCTCTACACGCGATAAATACCGATTCCGTTTCCACGATCCACATTCTCCACTATTCCCGTGTGAAGACTAGACCCTCGTTGGGGTCCAACTACTGGGAACTCAGGATCGTTATTATATTACTGAAAAAGTGAAACGCTTTATTATTTATTTTAACATCTCATAACATTGGTGCGTTATTTCAGAATAATATTTAGTGTGATATACTTTTATTGCCAAAAAACGTCATTACGCATAACCCCGGCGATCTCGCTTTACGAATTGTTGGACATTGATAAGTCATACTTAGCAGAACACTTATAAAAGTGTACGAGTAGGTAAGTATAGGACGGAGAAGAATTGCAAAAGTTCAAAACAGGATGTTTTGTAATTAAGTATATCAACTAAAGTATATCCAGTATAATATAAATAATGAATAAATAGCAAACTAAATGCTTCAAAATTCCATTAAATTTAATATAAATTAGTTGATAATTTTAATCATTCTAAATGTAGACACAGGCAACTTTGATATTTTTTCATACACCTAGTTTGAATTCTACCTTTCTAATCTTACGACGTGAACGACAAACAAGAACTGGGTTAACTAATTGGGACGAATTCAGACTTAGCATTTACTTTATTTCGGGTCCGTACAGTATAAGCCGTATCGAAGAGCACAAGCCTTCAATATCTGGGTCTTGACTGGCTCTGGTCTTCGGGTGGTGGTTGTTATGTTATTATTAATAACTACAGTTGTAACTAGTGGTCGCCCGTAATAAAATAAAATATCTCAACATATTGTCTATTGTGTTGGGACTCCTTTGTCCGCACCTAGAAGTTTCAACATAATAAAGTTCTTAAATTTCATACTCCTTCCTCCCCGTAAGTTTTGAGGCACAGAGTCACCTATTAATTTGTCAATTTGATCAATATAATATATTTATATTGATCCATTGATAAATTAACTTTGTGACTTTGTGTGATTTTAATACCCCCTGACAATTGTTTTGTATCTCTTTTTAATTCGTCAGATGTGCAAATTTCAAATAGATACGATCCTAAGCTTAAACAATATATAAATAACATGCCGATGTGTGTATAAAAAATGACGTTTTTATACTCACATTTTCTTTTTGATAATTTATTTGCACAATTATTAAAAAAAGCACAGTTCTTCTGTATATACATTCAGCATTCTATCAATCTCATCCAATGCTGTCGGAAATTATACCGTTAGCCATAATATAATTGGGTCTATTTATGTTTATAGTTAAATTTTACATTACATATATGTTTCAATATAGGTATATTAATATTATTTTTATTCGCTTTTCTTTTTCCTCTTATCTTTTAATTTTCTTAATTGTATTACGTCGATTATGATAATAACATTATTTTTATGGTTCTATCACATAATATATTGCATTTAACAAGGTTGCATGTAAGAGATCGCTTCCAGCGATAAGGTCGGCCATTGAACGTAGGTACAATTATTTACATAATTAACCCTATCTCTATACTATACTTTTGGTGTACAATAAAGAGTTATCTATTTATCTATTTGTGATTTGTTGAGATTTATAGGTACATATGTGGAAGAGTTCGTTTGGTTGATCATAGTTACTGACGTAATACTGAAGGAATACAAGTTAAAGGGTGACTATGGTCAATGGATTTGATTTTCGATAATTTCTTTCACAACATTTCTAGTAGGTAGGTAGGTACTTTCCGAAATATTTGACTCCCCTTCACATTATTACAAATAATAGTTCACAGTATTTACCACTTAAAATATAATAACAAAATTTTCAGTGACGCGAAATGTTATTATCACTTTTCACTCCGTTTTACCATTAGTTATTTTAGACACTAATGTATATTTTTAGTAATATGTACCTAGGTAATAAATATACCTATTTAGTACAAGGTTAACCTAGTGTTTGTTTGTAACCATAACTTGAATTTTAATAAAGGGAAATCGTTATACTTAGATGAGTGCTTTGCATTAAGACAATAACATTTCTGACACTCTATTATTGCGAACCACACAATGAGAATGACGGAGGACGGACGGAGTTGTTTCAACTATGTGTTGATTACACTTAAACAATGTTCTTTTTCGCTGGTTGAGATGATTATATCACAGTCGAACGAACTCTAATTTATAGAATGTGGAACGGGATATGTATTCATCAGAAAATGACTGATAGGTACTACAACTAATAAATGTGTCCGTAACTTCGTGGAATTGGACTCGGGATTTTTGCGTAGTAAGACTAGTTACCGGCATGTATCTTGATCCCAAATACGTCACAAAATGTAATTCCAAAGTGCCAATACGCGTTTGCTGCTTGTCTTAATGTGTCTTTCAAATAAAATGGTAGATTGATAGGCACAGACTGAAATGCAGACAAAAATATTGTTCGAAAAGGATTTATATGTTCTAAATATACCTACTTAGTGCATAGATTGTTGATGACCTACCAAAAGTCATATTGGTATGTCCTAAAAACAAGCTTCAGAAAGTCAGAATCACTCATAGTCTCCTATTTCTAATTGAAATTGTTTTTTATTTTTTAGACTGTGAATGAGCAGCAGAATGCTGATATGTCCACTTCATGGTATTAGGGTATAGTTCAGTCTTTGTTAGTAGTTTGTATCATTTTTACTGTTTATCGTTCACCACAAGCCATTTATCCAGGCGACAGTTGAAAGTAGCTTGCGTTGCACTGACACCACCTCTTCAGGCAACTTGTTCCACTGTTGCATAACACTTGTGATTTTTAATTAGAATTAAATTTATTGAAAATGTTTTTCTAACTTTTTCAATTTTGATAATACCTCTTAAAATTTACATAACATAACATAAACTCACGCCTATATTCCCGAAGGGATAGGCAGAGGTGCTAGCACCCACATTTCGCCAGTTTATGTTTAGGTCCCAATGTAATAGGAGCCTATGGTCATTAACCGGGCACTTATAAACCTGCGATAAATACACACATAACATCGAAAAGTCATTGGTGTGTGCCATGGTAAAACCTGGGATCAAACCCGAGACCTCGTCTCAGCAGTCAATTACCCACCCCACCACTTATAGGCTACCGTGTTAATTTATAATATTTAACGTTTCCGAACTTTATTAGGTCCCTCCCCCCCTTTAATCAGCAAGTGTATCGATACACTTGCTGAGACTCTGGAGCAGGTTCTCCTCACGTAATTGGGGTCAGACAGCAGTTCCTACCATGAATGCAACGTCTAGTTAGATAAAGAGTATCCAGGAAAGCCAATCCGGGACACTGAAATTCAAGCAACGTATACAACCGGGCTAATACATGTTGATAAAGATGGCTATCCTACCAATACTTTAAAGTAATGACCGGAATATAATACGCGTTCAATGTCGTAGAAAGCCACTCAAATAATTGGTTTGATATTTGATCAAACAGAAGAACGCTCTGGCATCAGACCACGCAATTCACTTCGGTTATTATTTCGACAGATATGTGTAGTAACATTAAAGTTAGTGATCGTGAATAACATTTAATATGTTATGTATTCGTCATTCATTTATTTAAATCAATGGACATCATCTTCACGGGTTGGTCCTTTTTAATCCAAAATTTGTGCTTTTAAACTTGGAATCCGCTCCTCTTACAGTGTCGCTCTCTCTCTGATGTGACGTATTTGGCTTGTATGGAAGAGACTCCCACCCGAAAACGTGCCTGAATTTTGTTTCTGAAAAAACACGTAAACATCTCAATTTCAAACTGAAGATATGACCGGTTGCCTTGTGACCTCTACAACTTTCTGCTAGTTAATCAATAGACCTAGACGGGAATAGGATTCTATTCCCGTCTTTTGTAGTTAAGTTCTATTACGTGACTCAATTTAAAGGTCAGTTATTATGAATCTAATAAATCTTGTATACCTACTTACGGTATTATTGATTTAAATACATATAAGTAAATAAAATGAAGTTGGTTCTAAGCACGTGATAGCTTCGAAAAGAAAACTAGGATATCGTTGCATATATCATAAAGCAACAAAATAAAGATAACAATGTAGACACCATATAACATTTACATATTCCACACTATCTATTAACTACAAACTCGACAACTAAACACCTTATTATGTCTCGACAAAAATAGTGTCCCAAATTTTGCAATTAAGATTATACATTACGAAAATGCGTTTGTTGGTACTTACATAATGCAGAATGAGGTCTAGTACCGTGGGTCTGCAACATGAGTGAATCGACAAGGTCGGTTTCTAGTCGCATGGTTATATGGTTGCCTTTTGGTTCATAGCAAGCATCACGGCCGTCTCGGATTTTGATCACTATCAATTAAAGCTTGCAAAAGACTCAGTCAAATCAAATATACTATCGCAACACTTTTAATGTGCCGCTGTCTGTTTGCTGGTTATATAAAAGAACAGTGTTCATGTGAGCTCTGTGTAATTGTTAAATTATATGCAACTTAAAAATTTGAAGTAGACATAAAAGTGCCTAACATAATATGTGTACATGAAAATGTAAAGTTACGAATGTATAAATGAATGTTGGTTCCGCAGATTTATTATGAAGCAACAGCCGTTACCGACTTAGATAAACGATTTTGAAGGCATAATCTTGCGGAGCAATTAGGATTAACTAACAAAAAATAAAAAAAAATACCGACATGATTAATTTAGTAAATTATACTTAGATACTTCGTTGCTATCATATATTTCATTTATTGCAAATAACCCGTTCTTAACTAATCATATTGCTGGCCTGTTGCACGTAGGTATTAGGCAATGAAATTTTTTTTTATTAACTACATATTTGCTCAATTATAATACAATAAAAACAATGTGCGAAGTGGAGGAGGAACCGGGCGGACCCTGAGCTCTGAGCACACCTTCAACACGTCAACGTGAAGATGATGACAACAAAGCATTAAAAACTAACAATGATTACTAAAATATACTTACTCAAATAACATTTATTATACTATGGGGTGTTAATATGCTGGGAAACCTCCACGTGGAGCACCCTGGGCAACAGAAGCGGCTACTCCTTACCCTCTTATGGGCGAGCAGTTGCTATTTCTGGTGAATATTCTACGAAGATCGAAACTGTGTAAGATAAGAAAAACTCGAAACAAACCCCTTTGCCAAGCCGTCTGGCCAGCGTGGCTACTGTTGGTCAAAAACTTTCCATGAATTGGGAGCAGTGACGCATATTGGGAAATGCCTATGTCCAGCAGTGGACTGCAATAGGCTAATTGATTGATTGATAGTAATTAAACATAAACTACAATATTTTTACAATAAATAAGCAAATAAAAAGGCTTAAGGTAGGTAAATTAAGCCCCGTCCTAATTAAGCAGTCTGACTGGAGAACTACCTCCGCCCTATTGAACACCGCGGCTAATAATAACCTTGTGTTGTGTTTCCAGCGGTGGGTAGTGTAGCAAGAACTCACTGGAGAGGTTATGTGTTGTCAGTGGGAAGATCAAAAAACCCTTCTTTGTCTTCTGCACTGATAACACAGATACTTCTCTTAACCTTCTCTCCTCCCCCTTCCTTCTCCCCCTTTCTCTTCCCCCTCTTCTCTCATTGGTTGGCATCACGAATGGGACGCCCCTGGTGCAAACGTCCATAGGTTACTGTAACCACTTTCCACCAGGTGGGCCGCTTGCTTGTCTGACATCTAAATGCTTTAAAAAAATAGTAGCCAGTCAGTTGGTCAGGCCAGTCGCTTTTTTTTTCCGATTTGAATATATCTTGTTGTGCAATACTGCGATCGGGATGATTTTCATAAATCATTAGGTACGATTTTTGTATCATTTCAGATGACTCATGATCCTTCATAGGCTACCTACCCACATGACTTATTTAAGAACATTATACTAGGTATCTATGCTGATGCACAGTGCACACTATGTTCTTGAATATCGGACCCTAGAATCCGATCTGCGGGCGTCAGATGCGACTGGGTCTAACGCGAAAATGATGATGATGACCGTTTTTTGAGTAGATTGGATAACTATGTTACATTACAATCGCAGTGACTGCACAGTATCTGTTATGTGAATTGTTAACGTTTCCTTTGTTTTTGAAGAGTCATAAAACTACACCTATAGGAGAAAATTACTTATACTTAATCTAATGGTGCACCACACGAAAAATGTTGAACTGAAGTGTCGTTCCTTGCATTGCCATTTGTAATTCTATCAACCAATGTTTATTGATATTTGTCAGGTTTCTGTGTCTGACATTGGATCTTTTTTATCAATGATTAAATGATTATTATTTACCCGTGTCCTACCGTGTACCGTACCTTTCATTCTGTCACCTCTATGTTAATGAGACTTAACTAAAACAATAAAGTTATCCATAAAGGAACAAAGTGTGCGAGTGACATACGTATCTTTACACAGAACTTATGTATCAGAAGTGATAGAGTACATGAACTACTACCCGGGCCAGCCTGTGTGCGAGGGATGGGTATATAAGTTTGCTACTATCGCACCTCCGGCAATTAATACCCAAAGACGACGTGCGTTTTAATCGGTTCGAATCCAACACATAAAACTCTCTCACCCACTCCGGTGAGATTGAGATCCGTGGGGATTTCGCGCACGGAAAAAAATAAAAGAGCATATGAACCGTGAAACGGTTTTATAAAACACTAGCTGTTGCCAGCGGCTTCGCCCGCGTGGACGTCTGATCCCGTTCCGAGCATTTTCATATTTGTTTAGTTTTGAAACCTTGTCTGGACTTCCACGAATAATTCAAGACCAAAATTAGCCAAATCGGTCCAGCCGTTTTCATGTTATGTCGTGACAACGGAAAACGGGTTTCATTTATATATATATATATATATAGATTATCAACTTTTTTTTAAGGGATTTTATGACATGGTAACTAGGACCTTTATGTCAAGTCTTATTTTATTTTATAACACTTTATTCACTTATCTAGTTGGAACGATTGTTAATGATGATGGTTGACGATGATGGATGATAGTTGCCCCAGTATAGCGGTGGAGACTTTGCTAGAAGCTTTTCTAAGGGAGATTTTGACACCAACACGAAAAATCACAATTCACTACAATATTCCACTTTCCTACACTTGTGCGGTTTGTCTAAGCTGTTATGTTTAAAACTCCACCATTTTTACACATAATAACTCGAATTTACACCAAATATAGAAAATGCAACACGGGAGCGTTATGACACTTTTCGCGTTCCCGCCAAAACTCCATTATCAACTTTGACAAAAATAGATTTTATAGTGACGTCACTCAATATTTTTACAGTAAAAGTCACAAGGAACTGCCATTTTGAATTCGTTAACGCGATAATGAAGGAGGCTGTGAAGTGGGTCTAATATCAATGTCTATGGCTAAGAGGCGGCTTATCTGAATGACGTTGTACCTATAACGTCACTAGTTTAACATTGTAGGTGGCAATCGTTTTGTAGAATGTAAATATGTATATATACGTATGTATTAGTGAAATTTCGTACGTATATCTATTGTCGCCTTGAGGTAGGTAGAGACAACATCTTTCCAATTGTTACACGGGTAATTAAACTTTCAGCATCATAGTTAGTTTCAATTGTTTTGTTTTTAAATATTCGCAATAACTTCTGAATTTAAATACGTAATTTTATTGGTCTTATTACACTTCTACTATCATAATCGTTGCAAAATTAGAAAAAATCAATGTGTCGTATAGCCGAGATCGGTCATGAGCTTTGAATACTCACCTATAAAGATATAATGACTGTTGTAAATAATTAAAACTATACCTATTTAAGATAATTTTTATTATTACCGGTTATAGGTATTACGGTTAACGAAGAAACTATAATTGTGTCATAGAATATAGATATATTAGATTACCCTAAAACATGACGTACAATGACATTTTTTAATATAATATTGAATCTAATTTAAGTATTATATCATTCTTAACTGGCGTTATATGCGGAAAATGTATGTAAGTTTTATAAACCAAATATACCTAATAAGTAAAATAAATCGTAGTCTTAGCAGATATTCATATTTCCCGAACAGAAATTGTATTTTTTTGGCGCCAGAACTGTGTCAAAAACCTATACTGCTCAGTTAATATTATTAAATAAATTATGTAGATATTTAAGTAGTGTTGAACCACTGAATTAAATTAATTCTGTGAAGATACTTATATCATTAGTTAGTCTGCTCTCATTGGTTACGAGTCTTGAAATACTTGTTGTTATGAACACAAAACGAAATATTTGTTCTATAATTTAGTAAGATAGATTTTGTTTAACTAAGGTGATAATCAATTTCTCATCTATCTCGTAGAAACGATACTGGTTATGTAAAATATAATTTGTACTTAGTCTGAACGAATTTATAACTTACTTCATGAATAATAAATGATGACTAACATTATCTAATGACGTCGCGTGACGTCAATCGACATCTTGTGAGTCGACTAAAGGGATAAAAAGATAGTAGGTACAATTCTAGATTACAATCTACCTCCTGTACCAAATTTCCACGAAATCTGTTCGGTCTAATTGAGTAAATTTCTAGTCCAATAGTAAAGTTGAGAGGCAATGAGGAAAAATATAAAGGCTATTTCACTGTTGCAGTACGTCTAATAATAACAAAGATAAAAGGTTAAAAATATTCAAAGTTGAAGTGGGAAAACCTGTGGTGTGATTTGGTTATTGTGTTTATTTCAATTCGGTTAAAGTATATTTTTTCAGTGCATATTTCTTTTTATTTCACTATTATCCAATTATAGTTTTAATAACACATAAATTATTATTGAAAAATAGCAATTTTTCTTAGCAAAGAAGCCTCGAAATTCGTATGCGACCGACTTGATTAGGGTTTGGTAATGAAATAGTATTTATGTAGATGCATCTAAACTCATAAATGCTCATAAAACATACTACTGATACATATCTGTCAACTCATTCATTTAGATTCATTGATTTACATCCATAAAATACATATGTCCTTTCATACATAATAAATATAGTAATGAAGTTAAGGTCTTATTCACTATGGTAAATTCGAAAATAAATGAAATAGAAAAAATTTAAAATACGTTTTTCCTCATTCCGTCAATATATTCCTTACGGTCCTTGTCTCTATCCTCTCAGAGGCTGATTACTCCTCCGCACTTTCAATCGTTCTTTTTTCAATCATCACCTGTGTGCTAAGGTCCGTTCTCTTGTCTATAACTTCACATTCATATTTAAGCACTTTATTTACGAAATCGACAGTTTAAACTCTACGTCGGTACCGGTTCATTATCCAAACAGTAGGTACCGGTTCGTTTGTAAGGATCAGTAACTGATCTTGTTGGGCCCGAAGATGTCTGTGGGATTCATATACTCTATTTTTTTCATTAATATCTTTTCTAGCACACTGCTGAACTTTGATTTGGCACAATTTTGTATTCCAAATTGCCAGTCTCGTGTACCTATCGTATTTAATTCATCAATTAAATAAGTCATTGACTTTGTAACATTGCCTATTGTGTAATATAATATAATATTTACGGGAAATACGCGATCATAGTACAAGTATAGGTATATCAGGCAATCTATAGGTATACATATACCTATATAACATGATCGCATTAATTCCCGTTAAAAGGGGCCGACCGTTATAATATTGTATTTTTGTTGCTTAAGGCGTTGCAGAACATCTATTTGATTTGTTGCGATATACTAACTCTCATTCATTATTGCATATCACTGAACGCGAAAGTTACTGTTAGATATTTACTGAGATTTTTGAAAACATATAGGTATTCTACGTTCTCTATCTATCAGGTATTTTACCTTTGGAAATAGGTGTTATAATGGTTATAAAAGCGTGTTTTATTTCTCAATAATAGATAGTCGTTTTTTATTTTAGAGGATTCTTTTCCTTATTTTGAAGAAGGAACTACTTTGCTTCAGATGTGACACGTCTTCGCTTAAACGAGATTGACTGATATTTTGTAGGTAAATGTGTTTGGTTTAGGCTCTGAAGATTGTGGTTGTCCTTATACAACCATTATTACATTCAAATAAAATGTTATAAAAGAATAAGACTCAATAAATATGACTTCTGTATGTGTGACGAGAAGTCGTATAGATCCACATATTATTATACCTATAAATACTTAAATTGATCATTTTTCGACATTGAAAATTACTTTTTAAACTTATTCATTTGTATTTCATGTCAAATCACATACAAATTGGTAAAGTTTTGAATATAATTAACTGAATGTACTTACAAATAAAAATTTACATGTAGATTTTAATTATTTGCTCAAAAGACGCTCATTTTCATACGCTTACGTCTAACAGCATACCAGTAAGATGTTATACCCTAAATACGTGATAATGTATAGTATTGAAATACCATTAAATATTATTAGCTTCTCGGTTTTCCCATCACAACACAATATCTCTGCTGTAAGCTTTGACTACCCTACTCACCGCCGGAAACACAACAAGTTTTTCGAGCTATAAACATACATACATACATAACTTTTGGTCGAAGTTGACTTTGTGTAAGATGTAAGTTGTATTTATTTACATATAAAAGTATATACGTATAAAGTATTAATTAGTAAACATTTTTATTAAGTTAATGTGTGTGATCGAAAAAATTAATAAATTAACTTTTATTAGTATTTCATACAATAACAGCCAAAGGAAGCGGAACAAAATTTGGCACTACCCCGGGTAAAGATTTCTGTGGGTCACAGGACCGATATCAGTATTTCACGCAGGCGGAGTCACGGACAACAGCCAGTATATAATAACAGTATATAATGTTTCGTAAATTCAGTTCGTTGTTGTAGCATAACTGTACATTTGATAAAATCTGACAATGATATAGGAAGTCTTATAGACAGGAAATGAAGGTCAATGACATAATGATGCATACAATTACATTGCATGCAATGAACTAATACTTAGGTAGGTATATTTTTCAAGGTATATTAATCAACCATAATACCTATATTAAACATCATCATCCTTGCGTTAGTCCCGATTGCATCGGAAGTTTTTACCTAGAGTCCAGGGTCCGTAAAACTCCATATGAAGAAGAGCTTAATTAAGTTACACAAGTTACACAACCAAGGCAATTATTAACGTGTGTACTTACGCTTTTGGAGGCCACTGTATAAACATAGGACATAGATACAACCATGACTAACTTAGGTAGGAACTGTTATCTACTTAACCTGTGTCATATAATCATTATCATCGTCTCAGTGTGAGGTTGGCTTGGGGAACGTCATCTTAGTTAGTCCAACCACCGAGCAATTAATTATTACTAGACGTGAAACTGTCGTTATATCAGACGTCGATTAGCCAATGATTTACGAAATAATGGAAGGAAGTTTGTCTATTTTGTAAGTACCTCGAAAGTTGAATGGAACAAGTTATGTGAATAAGTCATGTAGAAAAAGTGACACAATCAAATCGAATATCCTATCCAGATTTCGGCCATAGATATCCTTATTAGGTTTGAAAGAACAACATTTAGGTACAGTCGGGCTTGAAAGTTGTTGAACAATAACAGGAGAAACTCAGTTTCGGCTCGGATTAATCTGATAAGCCCTCATAAATCAATTAATGCGATTAAGCAAAACCTCCTAACTTTAAAAAATGTACATTGTGAAAATAAAGTGTAAAGCTAAAGCTACGCTCGTACAGCCGAATCCATAAGTTATGGGTACTTTCAGACTTCGAAAATAAAAGATAATCGTGGTAACTTATAAGCATACATACTCGTAGCATCATTAAATTGTTTTGAGGATTTAAATTAATTATTATTTGACTATTTTGTCTCAAAAACATGTATTGAGTCAAAAGCACATTATTATAGGAACAACTTTGTGTACATTATTATAACAGTAGGTATAGAGAATAAATACTAGATTATCTGAATGTAATTCAAACCTTATTACCTTACTTTAGGTACCTATTACAAACTATGCAGGAATTAGCCGATTTAGTCGTAATATCGACATTAGTGAAACAGGTGCTTAGAAATCTGTTAAGTGCTCTAATTGTTGTCTAATTTTTTATATCACTTAGGTGGCAGACAAGCATCGCGGCTTAGGGACGTTTGCTACACCAAGGGCATCACACTATACACCATAAAAGAAAAAAAAGTTCGTCACACCCGTGCTGCCATGACAGTGCTGCAAATAGGATTTCATAACGTTTCATAATCTATCTCACCGGCTTCGGTGAGATTGGTATCCGTGGAGATTTTGCCCACTGAAAAAAAGGGTTTCATAACGGTTTCATTTACATCATGTACCTACCTATCATCCATATTTGAATAAGAATCGAGTTCTGTTTTACGGATGATGAAAAGTAGCATTTGTGTTATTCCAAGCTTTTCTACTCCTGAAACAAATGTTCAGCTGTTAGAGTGTGATTAAGTATCAAACATTCAAACATAAAAACATCCAAACGTCTTCACAAACTTTCACATATGTAATTTTAAAGTAGGATTAAATAGAATGGTAGCATTTGTAGCTCCAAAACCTTACAAAAAGTAATACACACAACTGCATAAACTCAATATATACATATTCATTATGTGTCTGGTTTTTATAAAACTACTTAGGAGTTTATTTTTTATCCATACTCATGTATTCCAAGTAAATTAGATTAGGAAATATTGTATCGTTATTCAACTTTTGTAGTTAACTGTACATGCCGATTACATAGTCGCTGTAGAAGTCGTGTGATCTAGGCAAGGCTACAGTCACACATCGTCATCCGCTATCAAGCGCTTATGCATTTCGTTAAATAAAGGTTACAAAAGTAACACCCTTCCGGATGCAGAGCACACGTCAAATTCCTTCTAAGGCATAAGGGTAGTAACGAAGCGCGTACAACAGTACAACTACAATCACTGATAGTGATCCAGGAACTGTGCTACCTATTTTATCGTGCGAATATGTCGTCCTTAGGTCTTTAGCTGCTGAAGGTGAGGTAGTAGTCAACATATCACTGGCACCCCGGCAGACCTCGTTCGATATGACCACCTTCGACGGAGCAACCTGAATAGTCTGCACTTTCACAAGTCACATATCTCTACTTTCTAGCGCAGAGTCGAAATACACTGCTACACACATAAATTACCTATCACCCTATTATATCCGACGTAGGCAGAACCAAGGGCACTAGCTAGTATTTTAAATCCTAGTATTTTACGATTGTAAAACTTGTTCAAACATCGAAAATTAATTCAAAATTCATCATCATTATATTTGCTATTTTAAATAGAGTAAAAAAATGGCGTAAGTACAATTTCAGTTTTGTACTATTATTGTGCTACATACACAATTTATTATTCTATGCGTAGATACATGAATAGTGATATTGTGTTTTGATACAAAGTTACGCCTCGGTACGAGGTCTCTACGAAAGAACAGGTTCAATATTTCACGGCGGTACAGCTGTGAGCAACGGCTAGTATGTTATATTACGTCGATATCTCAATATTTAACATTTACAAAACACCATGTCCGTGAACGTTTGGTAGGTCGAGAGGCCAATAAGGGAGTGATAGATGCGTCGATGAAGTCATCACTGCGCGGCAAATGATGTTATACCGCAGGGCTGCCCACGTAGGCTTTCACTAAAACTACCCACAGAGCTACACTGACCAGCGCCCTTATTCGGAAAGACCTAACGTAAAATGAAAACGCGCGTTTATTTTAGCTATCATCTATATATACTCGTAATATTGTTATGAAGAGGTAAAGTTTGTGAGGTTGTAGGGGGTAATCTCTGGAACTACTAAACCGATGTCGGAAACACATCAGAACAAGTGTTCTTTGATTTCATGTAACAGTTCAGATGTGCTTATTATGTATCGTGTAACATCAATTAATAATAATTAAAATAATTTGGATATAACTAATTCAAAGTAACTCTTCTTTTTAAATAAAATCGAAATATATTTGGCATGAACATACCAAAATTCTTTGATTATGTAGGTAGAAAGTGTTTTTAATTAGCCACATTTAGTATTCCTTTTTCGTCTTTAATAATTGTACCTAATTCGCGGTATTTAATAATTGTAACTTTTAATAATGTTTTGGAACTTTCCTATACCAATTTAGGCCAATCAATTAGAACAAATATATCTATATAAGTAACTATATTAAGTTACAATTGGTTTTAGCAAATATTGAAGTACTAAACCGTTAACTGTTTCTATTATTTGCAGAAGTCACCACAGACCAAGCAGTCGTCTGCTGGAGATAAGGGACACCCAACAGTGATGTAAGTACTTAGTGATAGAATGGTAGTATTTGGACCAAACATGTAGACTTTTGCACTATTGTGTATTTTGCAACTTTATGCATAAAATTCAATCTAAGTCTGTAATCTCCTAAAATGTATTAGATATTCAAAATATATTACTACATTGTTTCTAGATTAGGTACATAATATATTAGTAGGCCATCAATATGTTCACATAATGATGCATACCAATTCGCTACACCACGATTCCTTTTCTTACCATTATTCTATATCACATATGATAAGACTGATTTGTGCATTCTTAAGCATCGGCAGCATCATATGGTTAGCATTATATAAGTTTTCTTTCCTCTGAATGGCATCGTAACTGCTTTTTAACTTACTTTGTCTTACAGTAGTTAGTCATTATGCAGTTTTGATAATATACGGTAAAAGTAGGGAAAGTCGAAAATTACAATTAATCGATTGTCCATTGTTTCTGTCCTCCATCGGAAGTTGCCTTCATTGATATCATTATCTATCAGCAAATCTATCCTTTTGGCGGATCTAGAAAACTCTTTTAATGTATTTATTTTTCAAATGGTAAACATTACGTTTTTAATATTGGTATAATATTTAACTCACCGTTTATCTCCAAAAATATGTTTTACATATCACTACATAATATGTTGATATTGTAAACATATTTACGTATAATTCATCGCTCATCTACGTGTCGAGGCTCAGTTACATATGACATGACATGGATTTATCTATAGATGTGTTTTTACTTTGATATCGAATGTTTTTGTGAAGGATATCTAGCACGTCCTAATCGTGTATCATGTAAATAACATAGTTTCATTGCGTGCGTTATTAAGTATTCAACCGGCAATTAACTAAACTGTACTCGTTGTTCCAGGTAGGTACTCATGTATTGATCGTAATATCTTATTTTATTAAATAATAGCAGTTATTACATACATACATACATACATAAACTCACGCCTATTTCCCCAAAGGGGTAGGCAGAGGTGCTAACACCCACATTTACATACATACACAGTTTATGTTTAGGTCCCAATGTAATAGGTGGCGAGTCTATTGCCACTAACCGGGCACTGATAAACCTGCGATAAATACACACATAACTTCGAAAAGTGATTGGTGTGTGCCATGGTAAAACCTGGAATCATACCTGAGACCTCGTCTTAGTAGTCCATTACTCGTACCACTAGGCTACCGCAGTTCATAATTGGTTAATATTACACGATATACTATAGTACAATACTTGATGATGCGCGAAGCACTGTTGACGGTTGACCTTTTATAGGTTCTACGTAAACTTTAAGCACCTTCGTGTCCAGGTCATAAATAATTCAGCCAACGGTACCTACAATCTACATTTCAATTACCGTGAATCAGTGATGCCCTTTTGTTATTTAATCTGAGGGTGAAGCAGTAGCGCGTTCTAAATTAATGATTACGGTACGCGTACTTACAAAATATACGCGTACGCACATCATAAACCTTGTGGAGATATCAATAGTTACACTGTACGAATATGGCAAATGTAATTGAAAAGAGAAATAACAATGAACACTCAACCATACATTTTCATGCAGGATGGATGGATGCACTTCAGTTTCACACCCCGCTTAAACGACCAAGGAAGTACGTAGTGAGGATTGTATAAAACAATTTTGTGTAGACTCAAACTGGAACGTATTAATGTGAAGCATATGCCTATATTATTATAGAATTTGCTATTGATGTCGGATGCAGTGCAGAGAAAAGAATTATTTATTATGTTACCACAGTTTAATATATCTACCTCAGCAAGACAACAACCATCAAGTAAAAAAAAACAAAGTATAGTCAATTTAGATAGGAAAAAGTGGATGCTCTGAACTGAAGTAACCACAAGGTACATTAGTAATAACGCGACCAGTACAATAACTATAAGCTGTACGGTAATAGAATCGTTAACATCTACTTCATAATAAACCACAGTCTTTGCGTGAATCATTCGTATCGGGAACTAGTTGGTAGAAACACGCGCCGCGTCCTAACATTAATAAACGGATTATAATGAAAACTAATACATTCTTGTTTTTAATAAAGATCGCTTTAGTTAGCGGTCTTACATGTGATGAAGTACTCGACATGCCTCAGGATGAAAAGATATCTTATGTGGCATTACAAACAATGCAACCAAAAGATATAATATTGTGTCTAACACATCTGGGAAAAGAAGAGCTACCGGCTCCTGAAGCGGAATTTATCTGGAAATCAATAATAAAATTCTACGACGGCATTGTAAATATTCCAGATTCGACACTTATGACACTTCATTGGATTACTGTTGCAGTTACACCTGAAGATTATACTAATATTTCACTAAGCAATATTGACGTTATTCAAAATTTTGGTCTAAATTATAATTTGAACGAGGCCCAATTATCAGCAATCGCCAATCTAGTACGCGAGGGTTTTGCGGGAAAGGAACCTGAAGATTACACTTACTATGATTTAACTGCTCTTCGACAAATACTTTGTGCTTTCAATAAAAGTGAAATAGAGAGAATTCCTCCCTTAGCTTATAAAGAAACTGCCATACTGATCGGTAAGCTAGAGAGATGTAGTGCAGAGTCATTGTCCGGGTTTGCCACTCTTGCAGTACAAGAACATGCGTTTGGTCCTATTAGTACTTGGACAGATGCTACGATCAAAACTATTGGAATAGTAGCACAATATTTGCCTAAAGAATGGGCAGTACAATTTGAAGCTCAACCAAATCCTGTTTGAAGAATGTTAGCTTTGTTTTTGTTCACAAACTCTGTTTTATATAATTTTAAAATTCGAATTTTACAGGTAGTCAGATACGTGAATATTTTTGTTGAAAACAAAAAGATAGTGTAGTAGTATATTCGTTCAATACTATAACAATAAAAGTTGTGTTATTGATCTAAGAGTAGTATTTAGCGTACATCACATTAAACTATAATCTGTAATTCTTTCTCTGTCTCTCAATTCAACTCAATTGTCACCGAAATAAACGCTTTTATTTATTTTTAAGCAGTACATACAGAATTTATAATGGTCTAGGGCTATTTTAATCCTTTATAATTAAATTAAAATATATAAGGAATTGTTAAAGACTTACATAAAAGAAAATATATTGTTGCAAGTAAATCTATATTATTATCTACTAGCTGACCCGCGCAACATCGTCTGCGTCATCCCGTTTTTTGCAACATTTTTCACTTCTACTCCGCACCAGTTGGTTGTACATACATACATATAAAACTTCCTCTTTAACCATTCTATCTATTAAAAAAAACCGCATCAAAATCCATTGCGTAGTTTAAAAGATTTAAGCATACAAAAGTATATAGGGACAGAGAACGCGACTTTGTTTTATACTATGTAGTGATTCTGTGCCTAGAACTAAAAAAGAGTTTTCAAATCCTTGTTCTGTGACGTAACAGAATGTCAATTTTTAATTATGTTTGGGTTTCGCAGTATTTTACATAAGTTACATTATATCAGGTTACTAATACATAATATGTGCAATCATTATATAGGCACATAAATGATAATAATACAGGTTAATTATGTAAATTACGTTAATAATTAATGTACCGATATCCATCTGGCGATTTCGTGCATTTGGTACCTACTACACACCCAGCGTAATAAAAGCATTAAGTAAAAACGCCTGTGCATTCAATAACTACATTAGTAGGTAATCACTCTGTGTCAGGTAATCACTTGTACCCCTCGTTTGGATGAATTTCATCATTTATGAATTTTTACCTTTTCAATGGCTCTGGGATTCGGGGGGCATGAGGGTTACGCCAGAATCAACCTCTCCCCCAGCAAGTGATGACCAGAGATGCCAAAGCGGTATCCGAGGGGATATCAGCATTTAAAAAAAAAGTGTCGGATTGATGATAATTTTTTGGATTAAATTTATGGTGGTGATTAGGTAGTAATGTGTGAGTAGGAATAATTGTATTTTAAATAACTATTGCTTGCTTCAGAATAATATTTATAAAAAAAAATGAGAATTATTTTTTTAAATACGACAAACACCACGCCCTAGTATATCTTGGATTGTTATGTTTAGAGAAATGTGACCTACGACTAAGGCTATCCTACATATTTTCAGACCGTGATTTTTCAGTACTAGGGTTTGAATTTAGAAACTTAATACATAGATATATTTATATTCTGAGATTATATTATGAGGATACACAATATTCGTGTACATAAATCATAATTCTGGTGAATGTGGAGATGAAATGTAATTGTTTAAATTCCTAGATATTTATAGAGTTCCTTTGTTACTAGCTGGTATTTGTTTACACTGTGCGTGTGTTTGTCACAGTAGTTATTATATAAATTCGAAACAACAAAAATACTGTCATGTAAGTACGTATCTAACCGTACTTGATTAAGTTCGGGTTGCACTCGCTTACCACGTTTTTGACAGGTGTCGTGCAAATAATACTGAAATAATTTCAAGCAGATATTTTGCTGAAAATCTTGCAAATATCTACGTGACTACCGGGTTTCACACATGAGGCAGTGGAGGCGGTTACTCCTCCACTTTACACGATCTTGGGCATTCCTGTCAATGGAATTTGATATCCTATAAAAATATGTTCTAGACGTTAAAAGTTACTCGTGATCATCTTCTATTTAGGTAGTTTCTTTGAGCAGTCGCAGAGATTATCTAATACTTAGTTCTTGCGGTAACAATAAAATAAAAGTGTACTTAATATATAACCGCACATATAATAAATTTGTGACGACGCTGTCAGAATTGGAGTCACGGTCCATAAACAACAATTGGTGGCAAGTGCACTATTGTTCAGTGGCTCCCCGGCAATTTAATATTTTAGAAAAAATACGATGATTTTATTGTGTAACTAATAAAGTGAAACTCTACAACATTACCAAAGTTGTATCTTTATAATTTCAACATATCCTATCATCTTTAAATTGATTGCACTCATCACACTAGTGCTTCGGGTGGCTACCCTTTGCGTTACATCAACGACCTACCTATCTTTCTGAACGTTTTACTTATACAATCGCCTTCTCATTCAATAGCATATAATCCTCCACGAGAACTGGGCTGGAGACGCAAAAAGAGTTTTGCAAATCGCACTGATCGTTCCATAGATTAGGACGTTCAAACAAACAAAGTCTTGGTTATATTTGGTACCTATACAATTATATGTGATTACATGACTAGTCTAGCTTTAGACTTTGTTTTTGTTGGCACAGTTCGTCTCTTTTTACGAGTTGCTTCTGTAGCACAATCATCGGAATTGCCTGAATGGTGAAGAACTATGAATGATGAAACGTCAGTGTTTAGTATAATCGACGGAGTTCATCTCGAAAGAGAGACGGTGGTCTCGCCGGGGTTCATCTCGAATGAGAGACGGTGGTCTCGTCGGGGTGCGAGGGTTATGTTGGCTACTATCTCATCTTCAGCAACTAAAGATCCAAAGACGGCGTGCGTTTTGGTCGGTTCGAATCCGATATAACCTACACAACTGGCTCCGGTGGGAGATAACCGTGGGGATTTTATGCACGATTAAAAAAAGTGTTTAGTATAATGACCATTCAAGAGAAAGCAATTATTTTAGAGATAAAATAAATCCCTTGAAAATATTCATTTGGTACTTAAGTAGTACTCACTGAATGCATTGAGGGAGACAGAGTTCTTTTTGTGTTATAGTGTTTAAGCGGTAGTGCATTTACCTCTTCATAACACTCTGCTATAAGATCACTGTATGTTCAGTTATTATATTTGGTCCTTGTACTTAATATCGCGCTTCCAAGGATGGTGGAGGACAAGTGGCACGCCCAACAAATTGCTACATGTCTAGGATACAGTCACGGAAAGCGTCGATCAATCACAATGTAGGCACCAATATTATAAGGACTTATAACTTCAATTTTTTTGTAATATCGGGCCTTATCGCTTGGCAACCGCATCACCCAGTGAAGACATAGGTACATAGTTCAACTTAAGTGGTAGAAAACCTAAGTCTGCTAATTTATATAAAATCTGACCTTCAACCGACGCAGGGTTGACCAGAAGACTATTGCACAGGCCGATACTCAAATCTCTTTTGACACCAATATGAATAGGTATCTATGTAAGGTCTGTTACGAACTTCAACATGTTGCAGAAAATAATGGGTTTATATTTATAGCAATAACAAAGCGGGCGAAATTGCTTACCGCATTTCGTAGGGAAAAAAATATATAGGCTATTTATCATCACACTATGACTTTTAGAAGTCAAGCAATGAAATAAAAGTTAAAGTAAAGCACGAAATTAGAACCGAGTAGGTAAGGCAGGAGAAACGCCCGGGTAATCGTACCGGGTTGCCGTGGGCTAGTTGTATTAATAAAGTGATTTATTTAAAAAACCCATCGTTTCGGAACGTACAACTAGTGGATCTCGTAACTTCATACCTGACATTCACCCACATACAATTCGTAACTGCACCAAAGGCTACACTTACTTCGTCATCAAGACATCAAATTTTGCAATTCGTTTAAAGTAATAATGACTAGTTTGTATTGTAATATTGTAATCACAATTGGGGGCCTCTGTTGAGTAAGATTACGGTCTGATTAGTTTTTTTCATTCAATCATTTGTTCACAAAACAATGTTTCATAGTTGTAGTAATAATGATTGTTAGATGTTGTATTCTACTGTAATAATGTTACGTCATGAATGCTAATGAGTGAGTAACTTAAAGTTGCGCGGGTCAGCTCGTTAGGTACATATAATTTAAAACAGACTATTTGTCAATTTTCTTAAAGTATTCGTTAAATATTTTCATATATATTGACATTTTTTAATATTTTTATAGGTATATTATTTAATTTTTGGTTTATTAATATTACAGATTCAACATTTTATTTGTACTTAAGTTGATACAATTAATAAAGGGAATATAATAATAAAATTAAGTATTTATGTTAAGTTATATTCTAAAATAGACACCTACTTAGTTCTTAGAAAAAAGGAAAATTAGCATCCGAAAATACCTTTTCGTAATTCCTCTAATCACTCCAGATAAGCCGAACGGGTTAGCTTACTTAGTTCTTTTAAAAAAAGCAATATTATCTACAGAAAATACCTTCTAATAATTCCTCTAATCTCTCCAATAGTCGTGTAGTCTCCGAACGGGTTCGCTTCGTTTGGCATAAGGATTCGAACGGGAATCTCTCTAGTTCTCGGAAGGTCGACGCTTACATTAAAAAAATTAGGCTTAGTTTGCATTAATCTAAGAGAACAAAATTGTAGGTATTTAGTATGTCTAAATGGGGATAAAGTAAAATACAAGTTTGTGATGAAACATCTTGAAAAAGGGCACACTATTCGTGGTACAGAAAATTAGTAAACGCAGTTTTATGGCACATTGAATACTCTACAAGGTCTACAACTTTGCTTCTACGACGTAGAACGAGAGGCAATAAGGTTATTATAAAAAATAAATACAAAATTGCACGACTATTGTACGAGTGTAAGCCAATCGTTTATTTTAAAAGTTTTTAAGCTAGCCGATCACATCAAGAGTAGCTATAGTGGTAAAAAAATACAATTTATTTATTTAACTGAACCTCTTAAAAAGACCAG
The DNA here is from genome assembly GCA_963691645.1 of Pelosia muscerda. NCBI lineage: Eukaryota > Metazoa > Arthropoda > Insecta > Lepidoptera > Erebidae > Pelosia > Pelosia muscerda. Next base: position 10,714,984 of record OY829098.1, on the reverse strand, counting down.
TAAAAAAAGTTCAAAACCACGTCCTACCTTATTTTAAACGTTTCCACTTACTTTGATCATCCACCCATGAAGTATGACGTCATTCTTATGTATTATAGAGATTACCGTTTTCATATTTTTATAAAGATCTTATGCTTATTTGACTTGACGGTCAAGAATCAAATCAAACATCGTTGTGGACTATTCAAGCGTCAATGACTTGTTCAAACGGAAAAAATAATAATCTACTATTATTATAGGTACTTGTTAAGTTTCTTATTGTAGTAGGTATTGCAGTAGTAAAAATACTAGTTAAAGTATTGCCTTTCATAAAATATGTTTAAGTTAATCTTCCCGTTTTTAGAGTATTTTTACAAATTATTTCTAAACATGAATAAATACGAGTAGATCCTAAACTCCTATGCTCGTAAAAAAGTGACCTGCTTACAAATCTTTTGTTTTATTAGGATATCTAACGCTGTAACTAAAACAATACAAAAGCAGCTGGGGTAGCTTACCTAACCGGAGAATTGTTTCAATTAAATATATTAATATATTATACTCACTTTTTTATTCTCCGCTGTAAGCAGAGACAACAACCCGCCTTCTGTCCTTATAAACTAAACGATGTAATATGCGTTTCATACTTGGTATGCATTCCTTCAGTAATGAGTACCTACTGGTTCTACGTGCACAAATTATTTTAGATTACCCTTTTCAATTTTCGTTACAACATTTCTTTTGGTCATACCTTAGGTACTCGTACATTCTACTACATTCTACTCTAAACCATAAAATAATAATAGTACCTATGCTTTGTTCACAGATACCATACGACGGCAAGATGACGACCGCCAGTGTGTTATTTACAGTCACAACTACATGGAATCTGTCATCTGACAAAATCGACAAAGAAGGATTTTGTTTGGGACGCTCCATCAAACATGTAACGGCTGAGGCAGCTAAAGAAGTGCGCGAAAGCCCCTCTGCTAAGGAGCAAGCACTTGCCATTATGAGAGAATGGATTCAGCAAAACGGAGACATCAAAAACGTCCGTCAAGGTAGATAGCACATTCAATTCAATAATCAATATCATCAAGTTCTTAGCGTTGTTCCCGATTGCATTTCTAGGGTGACAGGGAGCTCCACTAAGGCCTGTGCCCACGTTCCGCTCCGCCGCCTTCTTCTTAAACATGACTTGCTCGCAGAAGGAGGCATTGGCAGCCCACGCATTGACGTATTTCACCATCACCATGAGCAAGGCGATGAGCGAGAGATCTCACACCTTTAGGACCGCCACGAGAACTCACATCCTCCATGATGTGGGGTCTTACCGCCTCTGTCACGGCCACGGCCACGGCGTGGCATCGCCTTGTCGCTCACGCCTCTTCCTCCTTTTGCCTTATGCGGTTTTTGTAGAAGCGACCGTTGTCTGACTTCTGTCTCCCGAGAGACAAGCCAAAGTGTCTGACACACTTGTCCATCAAGACCTGTTAGGGGCGGGTGGTTTTGTTACTTTAAAAATCTACTATAATAAGAAAATGGATGATAAATTTAATTACAATTATTTTTATAATCATAATATAATACAATCACTAAAGTAAAAGTAACAAATAATGAAACATAAATTCTAGATTTTGTAACAGTTTTTGGTTTCAATTCAAAATTTAAAACATTTGCATTTTACTATATAAATAAAAAACTACGACGATTGCAAAGTTGGTTTCCAAAATAATTACATAATTTGTTCAGCAGTTATTGTTAACTAAATTGTATCCCAACTTCTCGATAGACATGAAGCACATTTTTCTACTGTTTTCTCCATAAACTGTATTTATTTTAGTCTACGATACCAGAACGTTCCTCAATCACATTACTCCTCACTCGCTCCATCATGGTCACTAACACATCAGAGGTACATTTAGAAACCAACTCGAGTGTGTAAAAATCCTTATTCTATACAAGTTATCAATTACTGCGAGTCGATTGAATATGCGTACTTACAAATAATTATTATAAAATACGTAGGTAATAACTTTAGAACACAACACATAGTTATTTTTCATTGCAAATAATATCGAAATAAAATAGTACAGTGGACTCCAAAAGTTTCTGGAAAATTTTAAACTAAAATTGTGTGAAATGATGCCGCTACACATCTACACTACTATTTTTTATTATTGTGGTCAATTATGGAATACGTCTACCTAGAAACTACCCATTCACGATATCTTCATTCGGGGACTCCTCGCTTCATAATATTCGTCAAGTACCTACTGTAGATGCCTCTTGTGTCGTACCTACGCACTTCCACACATAGGCTCTATGCTATAGGTAGGTACGCCAAATAATTTTGAATATTTATTTAGAATCTCCTATCAAAGTGTGTTAAAATATGAGACTGATTCAATAATGTGTTTGTAATGGTGACCCTCTTTCCTGAGACTTTCCTTCAGCTTACAATCAGGCGAGCAGCCTTAGCGGACTGAAAGTCATTCTGAGACCTGCGACGCCCGAATCGCCTCCGCTGATCGCGGGCTGTGCGAGCCAGGATTCTCCTCCGGTTTCGGTCCGCCTTCTCCTCCTCGAACATTACTTTCCCGCAAAAGGAGTCGGCGGCAGCCCAATACTCCGAGTATGAGAATGCTCAAGAAAACACTCTCAATTTTATTTTTTTAACTTGGTTTGGCGTCCGCTTGGAGAAGTCTAGGTAGGTACCTTTTGTATCTATAGACCACTAAGATATTTTGTTTTGTTTCAGATGACTCGTTTATTCTGCGATTTTTACGACACAAGAAATACAGCATCCCAATGGCTCAACAAACATTACTCAAGTTTTTGAGCCTTCGAAGATATTATCCAGAAATTTTCAAAAACCTTGACTGTGATGATCCGAAGCTGAAGGATATTCTTAACAACGGGTAAATTATTTTCACTTCACATCAAAACTTTTAGAGAGGCTCCCATCCAAAGTACCATGGAAAACCAAGACTATTAAGTGGGACTGTGAACTAGGCGGGGTATGCGTTTTTGCGCAACGAAGGACAAATATGACAATATGAACCTTATTGTTAGTAGTTCAAAGTATGAAACGTCAGAAATACTTTTTTATCTAATGCAAAGTAATCTCTATTTTGAACGGTTCAGTATATTTTCGTTTTGTAGTGTGTGTGTATGATTTGGCTAAGTTGACATTATGGGTTAATAAGATACAATCAGTCAAAACCATTGTTTACTAGTAATGCAATTTATTATTAAAGGTCGTATGTGTGAGTTTGACGACAACGGTTTCGCTACTGAATGTGTCGAGTCTTATTTCTACAAATTTTATCTGTTCTGTGCGAAGTACCATATTAACCTCACCATACCTGATTATGACTAATTTACATACAAATACAATTAATTGTGACGGATACTAATGGCAAAACATATTCAAAAGTAATTTTGCCACTTTAGAACATGGTACTTAGGCAGTGTGAGAAAATTTAAGTGCCATAGGTCCTTTACCTTTCGAAACCAACTACGTACCAAGTCCCATGAACGTCTTTTAAATATAAATGACTAAACTGACTGGATAGCATTGTCGTTTTGATTGCACTCCGTTGATTTTATTATATCTATCCACTAAAAGTTTCATAACCCTGATCCTAGAATTCATGAAAAACTAAGACACATGGGGAAAATCAGTTTGATATCTGGCTTTTCATGTTTTAAAATGTGGTATGGTAATTTAGTTAACCTTGATCGCCTACTAGTGAAATCCGCGCTAACTAGGCAGATAATCTGTGGTTGTTAATCATATAGTATTGTACGCATTTTATAACCAACAAAGCTTAATAAATTTGTTCTATATAACAAATACGGACAAATCTTTGATCAAATGAGAACCAAAATGGAGTTAGAATTGAACAAAGACAACCTACTGACATGGTTCCATTAAAGTAATGCCAGGGTTACGTAAGTTCTATTCCAGTTTATGTGTACAACTCATGCCGAGACTCAGATCTAACAGATGTAGCCACAGCCAATAGAAAGTTCTCACGTACGAGGCCTTGAACTTTCTGTACTGTCTCGGAGTTCCCGCGTTGCTAATATTTATCTTATGTAATAAATTCGTGTCTGTGATATAATTCCACCTTTGTATTTCAAAATCATTTCCTAATTTCAAGGTACATAGCGGTTTCACCGATTCGAGACAGCAAGGGTCGTCGGGTCATCGTGTATAATATGAGTAAGGAGATTTTTTTCATGTGTGTTGTAATGTAATACAGTAAAAGAGCGATGCAACAGCGAATTTATGTACTAACGTACGTTGTACGTAATAAAAATAAATATTACGTAAAAATTACCGCAAGTGCGAATTTCACTTAGGACATGTCTGTTACTTTTTTTATTGGAATAAAATGCGATTGTGTGTTCAGTGTTAAATAAGTTTACCTTTCTTTTTCTTATAATTTGTCCTTCTACTAGGTAAGTTCAACGCCTTGAAGTACAATTGCTGGGACATGACCCGCGCTCACATTTTGGTTTACGATTCCTTATTCGAGGATAACTTGGACCAAATGTGCGGGTACGTGCATGTAGGCGATGGCACCGGAGTCACCGGCGCCCACGTTACAACCTGGAACCCGACAGACTTCGCTAGGCTCATCAAATGGGGAGAGGTAACCTAAGACTTTAGTTATATTCTTCATTTATTGGAACTAGCATACTTTCTGTGCCTGCCTATCTCCACATAGCATAAAATATAGAAGCATTATTGGCGGTAGCGAATTCGGCTCTTTATTTAATTTATTTATCTTGAACAAATAAAAATAACGAATTATTCCGCTTTAATATTAGTATTGAAGTAAGTAAGTACAGCCCTTAGCACGAAAATCTATCGAATTCGTAATGTAAAGATATCGAGAGAACGGAGCATTATGATTGGCGGGGTATACACACATACACTTGCTAAGAGAACAGATTGCTAGAATCGAAACATAAGTATATAGTTGTTAAGTACTTAACATAAATTTCTAAGAGATAAATCGACATATGCTACATTTCATTAAAAGTCAGGTAATGTAAACGCAAAAGTTATGGGCACCTAGCCTAGATGATATCGCTCGTGTGAACACTTCAACTGGTACCAGTGGGCCAGAGTCGCATTCCAAAACTATATCATGTAGTGACAGCACTGCTATTTATTACAATTAACTATTTAAGGGTCTGTTATGCTGTCCCATCACTAATTTTTATTTATTAATTTGTTTCAGCAATCATTGCCGATGCGTCACAAGGAATTCCATTGCGTAAACGTCCCGACTCCTCTCAAATACATCGTAGATTTTGCAGTCTCCAAAGTATCACCGAAAATAGCTGATAGACTTAACGTAAGTTTAAATACATACATAATGCTCACGCATTTTTCCCTCCAGTGTAGGCATATTATGTGATCCTACCCAACACGACCACGGATGATAACCTTAATTTTAATGCGGTACATATTCATGAAAAAAAGTGTACTTAACTGTACTTATGAGTTTAAAATTTGTACTCACATATTTTCGCTATTACAAACAAAAGATGATGAACTTAAGGTTATCATCAGTGGTCGTGTTGGGTAGGATCACACGGCATATTGAGTTACGCCTCTAGTACTCCAATGAGTAACAGTTACTCTAAGTTATTTTATTTTTTTTAAAGTGTATTAGCCACCGACATTTCCATATTTCCTCTAACCCCATCAGCCAACCCCAATGGCTTGTGTCAAGAGTGGGTTCACCTCGGTAGTGTAATGGTTATGAGTGAGCTATAACCGATGTAACTCTATTTAGCACAAAGTATTTTCTGTGTATTCCCGTGGTAATAATTGTTGGCAGAAAAAAATAATAAATATTGAAGGTAGAACATATTTATACATAGCGCTATCAAAGAGCTAACTCAAAGTAACTTTATAACTAGCTTGTGTTATATCTACGCAATGCAGCAGTGGATTGCAATGGGCAAATTGATTAATTGATAACTATGCATAGATAGAAAGACTTCGTGGAGTGTCGGCAGTAAACGCGATTGCTATGCAGACGGCGCGGGTTCGATCCCCGCCCAGTGGAAATATTTTTTGTTATTTGCATTTTTAGGTTGCTGGATGTCTTTTTAAGCGCTTTAGGGAATTAAAACCCGGAGACTCGTTTACAAGCGTTTATTGGATGCCAGGAGCCATCAGAGAAGGGGTTTTACAGTGTTGCCAATGCCAACGTCACAAAATTACCATTAACTGTAATCATCTTGATAGAGTATATTGTTGTGTCCCAAAAATCAATACCTGTTTACCTACTACTTACGCCAATTATATTATTTATAACATATTTCGATATTTCATCATAAAACACTACTATTTCAATAACACTTTTCCTCGTAGATCGCTTTTACTAAGAGAGAAAACTTTTAATAGGTCATGGCAACAGCTACAATAGAAGCTCGTGACTTGATCACAAGACTCCGCCGCAACTAAGACATCTTATGAAATGTGTTTCATTCTTATTAGGCCTATGAAACCGTTAACCGATTCAAACATAGAAAGAATGTTTAGTTACCGCTGTCAATATTTTTTTGTAAATTAGGCAACAATGACAAAAAAATTCTCACCTCTCTATATGTAGTTAAAACAGCTGTACCAATGTTGATCCAACTCAATCGATGTGCTTTGAGGATTGGTTTTCTCGTTTAGAATGACCAGAATCGATAGTTATGTTTTGAATAGAAGCATAAATAGATATGATATAGATATACAGCATTTCTACTACTATTACTATCTTGATTGGAAAAAGATGTCATCATCCTCCTTATTTTTTCTTAAACTAGCCGGCTGGCCACGCCGTCCCTCGTGGCATACCTACTTTTGACTCACCTGGCTTCTAAATTGTTTAATCTTCCAATATTGTACAGGAATCTGTCTGATTTGTACACACTTTATAGTAGGTACTTCGATCTATTGCATAGTAGCGTGATGTTACAAACGGTTGTTCAACACTAAATATTTTTTCGATTCGAACCTGTAGTTCCTGAGATTAGCCCTAGCAAACAAACAAACTTTTCAGTGTTATATCACTGGTACAAACATGTTTACTCGGGCCGGTGCAACTTGTGCGCTTTTTACCCAACTTTCGAGGAAGGGTTTTCAATATAGATCAGAAATCACTCCCTCCGGACCACTTTCGCACAGTTTATTCATCTCCTCTAAGGAGGACAAAAGAATTCCTCGTAACTTTTATGGCAGTGGTGGTGATATTTTAAATCTTATCTATTGTTGTCACGCTACAAATCCAATCACCCTATATAGCCGCATCTTTATTGTCTGCATGCAACCATGTTTCATCCGACGTCATCAGCCATAAAGGTGGAACTAAAAATGGAACTATGTAATAGCTTACTAAGACTATTTTCAATTCTAAGCAATACCTACCAATTTGCAGGTCAAAAATACTGATGCTAGTCTTCCAGTTTATGTGTTATTTTTATTATAGTCTGATGTCGCAACTTCAATACGAACAAAAAGTTACACATATTGAAATCACAAAAACAAAAAAACTGTCTAGGTACCTACTGACCAATATCTTAAAATATATGTACCGCGTGAAATGGGGTGAATAGGGATTGAAGGGTGGATAGGGATAAAATGGTCAATTGAATATTGTAAATAATTTCTTTTACAAATTTTTAACTAAGCACATTACTAGATATTTGATGATTCTGTGATTACAATGAACTAGTCCAAAAATACGGTGGAAAGAAAATAACTATAGAATTTAGCTGACCATTTAATCCCTATTCACCCTTCGATCCCTATTCACCCCATTTTACGTATTGGGCAGCAACAAATTGGTTTTGACTAAATAATGCTGTTTAGTTCCAAGCAGTTTCCAAGCTGGTCAGACGGGATGGTTTTAATTCGAGATCTCGTTATCTCGCAGTGATATCGTCTTTTTCTTCTCGAGCGAAACATTCCCACGTATGCCGGAGGTGAAATAGTAGCCTACATATCCCTCGCAACCCGGCTGATCCGGATCCTTTCGAGATGACCTCCTACGGGTGTAGCGACCACAGTGTCCATGTCTGGCCCAGCGGCCTGCTTCTGCTAATGTGACAGGCGGCTGCCCCTCGTCACCTCCAGGCCTGCGTTCATGGACCTCTGAGTCGCCTCCACCCATCGCGGGCCGTGCGGATCTAGAGCCTTCTCCGAACCCGTTCAGCCGTCTCCTTGAGCATTACTTGCTCGGAGAGGTAGGCGGCAGTGATAATGTCTCCATTTTCTGTGAGTCACCTCTTACGACACACCCTTCGGATTAGGTAGGGTAGTGAGTATCCTTCCTCAGTCACCACTAGGATAGTAGGTAGTGTAGGTACCTACCAATAGCTGGCTAATAACAGCCATTTGACTATATACATAGAAAAGTATAGGTGTAGTAAATTATATAATGGAGTTAAAAATCATTAATTAAAAATGTAATATTCTGCGATATGCTTACTTCTCAAAAAATAAATTATACGATTACGTAATGTGATCAAATTTTTGGTAGTTGGGTTTTAAGTGCTGTTAGATTTATATTCTCGATTGCTACACCAGATTGGGTAAGCTGTTGACTCACAAATTTTTTGAAAACCTATATTTACATAGATTGAGTAATAAACACTATCTTTGTCTGCGTGTTTCGATTTAACACGTTAGTCTTCATGTACCCACATTCTCGATTACCCCAAAAAATTTTCATCAGTATCTTCGTGGAAAACGTTCTTAAATAGGTAAATATGTAGAGAACAATAAGTATTGAATAGTCTAATTGCTGTCGTCATTTTATTGAAAATAGTATGAGGTCCTGCGAAGGAGCAGTTCTTAAAATTAGTAAAAAAAATTCGATGTATGGCAAGACAGAATAAAAACATAGATGAAGGGAAAGCTAAAGTTAACATTGTCTAAGCGAAATTTAGATAAAATATTTCTTCGAAATTGGTTATATTTTTAAATGGTTTTATTTAATTCGGCCAGCTTCGTTCATACGGGACCTCTCGTTAAGACTAAATCTATTATCTCAACCACGAAGCTATTATTGACGCTTAATTAGGCAATAAAAATCTCACACCTTTTATTACCATTTATATTTTCGTTGCCAGTCCATTGATTTATATTGTCACTATTGTGGTCTAACTCGTCTCGCCAAGGGCATGAAGAAGCATTTATGTTCATCAATCAAACGTAATATCAAACAATATAAAAAACCTTAAGCGAAAGAGCGACTGCGATGTGTTATTGGGGCTAAAATCCCCCCTTCCCTATAGAGAGGCGTGGATGACACAAACGAAATAACTTCATTGAATGCTCGTGTCTATTACGACAGTTTTCGACCTTCCAAAACTCGCTAATTGAGTTGCCTAAGCTGGTTTTGGTAAGGTACCAGTTTTGAACCGATTGGATGTATGTCTCTAAAGAGTTTCGGGGTCAACCTAACCTCTTCTGTAAACGGCTACCTACACATTAACCGACGGGCTTTGGCACAAGCTTTTTTGTCTAGGCTGAGAAGTCAGTTGCTCCCATTAAAGTCGTTTATGCAAGATGAAAAGAAGAAGTACCTAAGCGGTCTCCAGGTTCTGAGTTAACAGCCTTTACAACAAATTATTGAACCGACGCGACGCATTAGTCAATTTATGACAGGTTATGACTATATGTTTACAACATTTGTACCTATAATCAATAGAATAACTTGTTAACATTTTAAAAGAATTTTAATACTCGTCACAAGCATAGAATAAATTAATAGTCGTAGTTAGGTCAAGTTTACGTGAGTTGAGGGCTCAGTTGGTATCTACTCTGCCTACTAACGATCTCAAAATCAACTTAATTCAATTTGTCAAACGTGATCGTGACGCAACTTTAGGATTTGTAGGTACGTTACGGTAAATCCATAAAGATACGTGTGCAAGTGACATACATATCTTTTCACAAAACCTAGGCGTGAAAAATGTAGTAATATTAATATCGATGGGTAGAATCAACCGTTGATTCTAACCATCGATATGTGAGGAGTACCTATATTTGCATAATTTTGCGTTCGTCTATCTTTACATTAAAATGAATACACGCCGGAATTTTACCCGGGTCCTTTAAGCAGGCGTGAAAAAGCATCTGACGGAGCGGGTGCGGCCACCAGGATCCCCTAACGCGATCCCCCAGGGGATACCAGTGAACTCGTCGGTTCACCAGAATCCCCTTGAAATAAATTTTATAAAGATGTTATTACACACACTGAATCGATCATATAGGTATAAACCTAACTCAATGGAATCGATCATGAAAACTTATGATTATAATAATAAAACCGTCGCCTCGTATAATTATTTTCTGTTTAAACGAAAACAAACAAATTTCATCTAAAATAGAACATATATTTTGTTATGGAACCTGCCAGTGTTGCACTCCACCCTTTGATGATGATGTGATGCACGGCGATGTTGGCAGTTCTCTAGGTACAACAAACGTTATACCATTACTTTACGCATTATTGAGTGATAGAAAATCGGAGACGTATGATTTATTTTTTAAATTAATTGCATCTCAAATAAATAACTTTTACCCGGTTTCAGCGAAAGATATGGTACCAATAACTGTTGCGAAAGTTGGAACTCGGGTTTAATCAAAATGATTGGTCGAAAACGCCCCAACATACCACAGTGTTATTGAGTGCATTTAAAGAGATGCTGAACAAAAGCGAAGGCAACCGCCAAAAAGACGTAACGCCGATCAAATATCCATTGATAAGTTAATTCAAGAAACATAATTGCAGTTATTAAACAATGATATAAGTGTAGGTCATTTCTTAGAAATTGTAGAATAAAAACAGTGTGAAAACATCTTTAAACTTATTTTTATTGCAAGGGGATTCTGGTGAACCGACGAGTTCACTGGGATCCCCTAGGGGATCGGATTAGGGGATTCTGGTGGCCACACTCGACGGAGCCGTCAAGCTGAGCGCTAGAACGTGCTGTTTGCCTACCGCTTACCATCAGGCGAGGTAAAATCAAGTTGAAGCGCCATAAAAAAGCAAGTCGAATTCGAAGAACAGAATAAAGACAGGGCAAATATCTTTTGTTCGAAGGAGTTTTATACTATTACTAGCTGTTGCCCGCGGGTCCGCCCGCGTGGACTTCTGAGCCCGTTCCCGCTGCTCCATTCCGAGCATTTTCATATTTGTTCACCTTTTAAACCTTGTCTGGACGTCCACGAATAATTCAAGACCAAAATTAGCCAAATCGGTTCTGCCGTTTTCGAGTTTTAGCGAGACTAACGAACAGCAATTCATTATATATAGATTATATAGATATTCATATATAGATATTGAATGATATTTGGTAGTCTGTGTTAGTTCGTTACCGCCCAGGATCTTTATTGTTCTCGCGACTTAGGGTCAAAATATACCTACATATACCTACTGGGAACTATATAAAAAAAATAATTTAAAGAAAAACAAAAACCCCAAAGGGTAAACCACGGAGGACCGAACTATATAGATGACGGAGATGTAACAGTTAGATTTCTCTATACAAAAATGCGTGGCCAGTTGCGGGTGTGAAGGGAGACGCGCGGGGACATGTAATCACACCCCTCCACCCGCGTGTTTGTACCCCTCTGTTTAAACCCCTCCTACTTCCAAGAAATCCATCTACCAGAACATAGCGAAACTGGAAACAAACGTGACATGCAATTTTCATTGTAGTTTGACTACTGGCCACTAAGCGCTACAAAGCATTCTAGAACTATCTATGTTATGAATGTTTATTTCCTTAAACTTATCTCGGAGGAAGATTCTTGGGCCCAAATTATAAATTACTCGCTCAGCCCATTTTTGAAGAATAAATATTGCATTTAGAAGTAAATATAGAAGCTATAATAATAAACAACACTTATTTTAAATAGGGGTATTGTTTTTGAAAATTGGAACATCTGTTGGTATAAGGGCAAACCATTTAGTTTCTCTACATGGTTTAGTCATAGCCCGGTAGATGGCCTAGTTAACTTTATTTAAAATTTAAAATTTCAGTTAAATTAACTATTTATAAATAAAACGACATTTTTGAAATCATTATTGAACTAAGACAAAATGACTGTGGTGAAAATTTCACAGTATGCATTGAGTATTATTACAACTACGATACATGAAAGACAAGATTACTTACATCTATTCTCCACTAGATGGTTCTATTAGGGTATTTTTTTTATAAAAATTAAAATATAAATCCAGGGGACTTACAGATGAAATGCTACACCATCAGTATGTTTAGACAGTTTTCCTGTACAATTTTTACACCCTGACACCACACACTTCATGACGGAACACGATGAAAACTATTTTATTCTGCAATTTTTTTATGAAAAATGACATCCGTACCCAATGCCGTGACACGAGAACTGATGAGTGACGTCAGAGCCTAAACTTCGTCCCTTTCTAACATTACCGCGCCCGTTCGTCTCGATTGAATTCTTATGACTCAATTGCCTTTGCAACAACTCCGCTTACTTCAATTCTCCATGGGGTAAACTAAAAAGAATGAAACAAGCCCAGTAGTTTAAAATTCATACAATACTCACAGTCGGGGCCCCTTGGGAAGATTTAATTGGTAAAATTTTAATGGGCCCCGACTGTGAGTATTGTATGAATTTTAAACTACTGGGCTTGTTTCATTCTTTTTAGTTTACGCAGTCGGGTTTTTTGTTTTTCTTTAAATTATTGTTTTATTTTATACTTTTTAGTTACGATTCATTGAAAAGTTATTTTTTTTTTACCAAAAATATTTTTGTTTGTATATCGTTTATACTTAAAATATAAACTTAGCAAGAATGAATGTTTTGTTAAGCAACTTTGAATCGTTATATATCCTAAACTATTATTTAAAATGAAAAATGGTAAAAGAAACCTAAATATGATTTAAAATTACCTATTCAACGACACCCCACTTGCCATAGTTCATCGACTTTTTTTTTTTTAATTTTGACAATATGGCGTCTGGTTGTCGCTGTGGTGAATTTTGATTACTGTCATGTCTTTAGTGACACTTGCAAGGTTAAGACGAATCGATTGACGTCAAAATCGGCCTACGCGTTTGGTCTCTAGAACGCCACATAGAAACAAACATACATACATACATACATACATACATACATAGACTGATAAACACAATACCCTCCTTTGCGTCGCGCAGTCGGGTAAAAAGTCAGACTGAGTTATAGCATTAAGTAAAACGTCGAAACTCAGTATAGGTGGAGTGTAGATGGAACAAGATGTGTTCATTGGTGGAAAACCATCTTTAGTTAGTAATTTAGATACTCCGTTTATGTGAAATGTGGATGAAACAAGGTATACTTAGGCACAGATTTATTTGCGGAACACTTTATTTATTCAGTAAGATCATCTATATCTCTATCTAGGGTACCGCGGTAGCCTAGTGGTATGGGTAATGGACTGCTGAGACGAGGCTGAGATCGAACCCGAGCGATCCCAGGTTTTACCATGGCACACACCAATGACTTTTCGAAGTTATGTGTGTCTTAATCGCAGGTTTATAAGTGCCTGGTTAATGGCAATAGGTTCGCCACCAATAACATTGGGACCTGAACCTAAACTGGCGAAATGTGGGTGCCAGCACCTCTGCCTGTCCCCTCGGGGATATAGGCGTGAGTTTATGTTATGTTATGTTAAGATCATCTATGGATCATCAATCATCATTCATCTATCGATGGATCTACTATTCAGCTTACTACCACAACTACTGATAAATAATCCTACTTTTTTTAAATTTCAGATGCACAGCAACCTAAAGTCCTTGCATCAGCACATAAACACTGCGTGCTTGCCCACGTCGTACGGGGGTACTTTAAAGTTAGAAGATATGGTGAAATACACAGCCCAGTTGTTACGTGATCAGAGAAAGAAAGTTTTAGGTATGGATAACATGGAAATACTCAGCACCAGAGGTATTATCTCATCGAGAAAACCTAAGCTAGAAACAGTAAACGGTGACGTCGCTATCCAAGGGAGCTTCAGAAAGCTAGAGATAGATTAGACTTATTCACTATTTTTCTGTAAGATTCTCTAGTTAAAGCGATTTCGTGTGTCTGTTGTGAAACTTTTTACGTTTCTGACTATGCATTGTACCTAATTAGCACTGAATACTAAAACATTTCGATTAAATCGTATGTTTTGTATCTACTAAGTTAGATTAATTAGTTTAGCGATGTCACCTCACGTCTGCCGTCTTTGCTAAAGACTTAGGTAGATGGAGACTACAAAGACATAATTATTTTATACTTTTATACAAAAATATGTATTGTGTTGTAAATAATTGAATATAATAAAAATTACGGAATAATATGTTGTTTATATAATGAGTATGCTGAGAACTAGAGCAAATCATTTAATCACCGTTTGCGCAATATTCGGGCATTCATTGCTGTCACAAGTCTAGATAAATAGCCTTGCAGTGGAGTGCCTAATAAGTACATAGGTATTCTCCACTATGCACATTTTTTTCAAAACACGCATTCCATTTTGCATTGCGTCGTAAAGGTTGCATTTTAGGTAGCCAGTTGATTTCAACAAAACGAAGCCGTACAATGGAACCCTTGAATTTCCAATATGCTCCGTGTTTGCATCGTCGCAGATAAATAGTAAGTGAGTCGCTTACGGTGCCGTGGTGCATCCCTCTTATTAGGTAGGTTATAAAATATATCTGGTTAGTTGTCATGTTGCTTACGCCGAGCCTGGTAGAGGTGGCTGAACCCGAAAAGCGCGAGTTGAAGATAACACGAGTGTCAATGACATGTGTCAACTGCCACTAATGAAAGAAAAGAAATATTGGTATCGGGCGCAATCGGGAAACAACATTCAGGTCATGATAATGATCTACAATGTCATGGAAGACGCGCGGGAGTCGTTGCGAGTTTTCCTCACGATCCACACTATACGGCGCACCCAACCTCCTACCACGACATAATTAGAATAAAGAGCAACTATGGAGGCTAGTGAGTTTTGGATGCTGTCGTCAAGACGTCTTATATCTACCTGGTGAAGGAGAAGAACAGATGTCTAGTGCAAAGTACAGCGGGTTTCAAAAGTTCCTGGACAAAGAATTTGACAGTCTAATTTAACCAAAACCAACATAGAGAGCGTTAATAAAATAAACTAGATCGATGTCTTGTTTCGTTATAAGAAAATAAGTAAACTCATGCAAGTAGTTCTTACACTTAGTATCCTAAACCTAATTGCATTAATAAGTAGAGTTATTATCCAGTAGCTTCTAAAATTCAAAGTTGTGGCATCACTTCATACAAATTGTCAAGGAAGGTGTATAGCTCACTGTACATAACGTAACGGTGAAGGTGGATGTGTTTTGTGTCACCAAGGGTCGTGCCTAATGGAAACTGGCTGGTTACAAGCATTGAATTTACGTACCTACAGAATGCTTACGTACATGTAGGTAATTTCCTGATCATAAATTATTATCTTTGTCTTCCTAGCGCTAAGGCCAATCTCATCAGAAGCTTTCACCTCGAAGTCTGGGGTCCGCGTTCACCAGTATAATGGCGCGTTTGGCTGAGCTTCGATATTATTCGTAAAGCGACTGCAATCTGATCTCCACAATCCATTAGTGATATCGAAGTACCCTTGGACTATTTACCGTAACCACTGCCATAGGTGCACACGGCTTAAGGCGAGGTTGCAGTGAGACAAGTAGGTATTTTACGTCGCCTCAGTACCTCAGTCCCCGCAGCGGAATCGAGTGTAATCGACGCAACGAGCGGGCAGCGCGGGCGACGCGCAGGCGCGCGCCGTCCTATAGTATAACCCGGTACGCGAAAACTTGAGACTCGCGTTTGTTAGAAAAACTAAGAAACTGGAATGGAGTCCAAAAGCTGACAAAGGGTGACACCTAAGACCTGAATATATAGGTCATAGGTCACCGTGACCCTCTTCGCATCAGGTGGGCCGTATGCTTGTCTGCCACATAAGTGATATAAAAAAACATGTTGTTCTTGATAAAGGGAGGGTGGGATTGATTGTAAGAGTTCATCGGAATACTCACTATAGGCTATGTGTAGGTACCTTTTTCACTTATATGTGTGGGTATATACTGTGTAGCAACACTGTTTTAAATATTTTTTTTTATTATATAAAAAAAACATACATGAAGTCGCGTGCGGGAGATTGTAGTGCTATTTTAGAGAACTCGTACCGTGACGTCACCAAGCCACTACGCCACGGTACGTATATCGTAAAAGCAGTAGGTTAGATTCGGACACATAAAGTTATAGTTTTTCATTGTATAGGTAGAGAAAAAAAAATCACTTAAATTTAACATACATATTTTTGTATTTCCATTTCATTGGAACATATGAACATACAGAAAAAATAAAAGCGTCTTCAAAAAACAAAGCCTATTGAAAAGTGAAACATAAATAAACACATTACCACTTCTTTGCGTCGCGCAGTCGGGTAAAAAAGACATTTTGTGCTTCCTACTGATCTGTTAGTAGATAGATAGTTAGTAGAAAATGCACGCCGTCACATGCAATCCTAAAATCACGTCAAGTTTCTTTGAACTTGACTGGGCATTTTAGGGTTTAGGTTTAGGGAGACGCCCAAGATCGTGTGAAGTGGAAGAGGAAGAGCCGGAAGGCGGACCCTGAGCTCCGAGTTCACCTTGGCCTTGGATGCAGTCAGGAAAATAAGTCTCTATGAGGATGGTGATGATGAAAACGCACAATTCAAAAAATTTCAAATAATGATATTATACTCTCTATTTGTAGTACTAGAGCCAGCCTCAACTAGATTGGATTGATGTTGATGTGTAGTGATCGAAGGAACATGGTTTTCTTTATTTTCTTTCTCTTCCTTCAAGACAATGCTTCTAATAGGCATACCACGGATATGCCTTGGATCAACTAACTCCGGCAGCAGACTCTTCATATGAAACTGAATTATTCGTTGTTCCATTTTATCGGTCCAGAACTGGTCATCTCTCTTTATATATTCTATATACACTGGTTCTGTTTGAGAATAATAAACCAAAAATACACATATTGCGCCCCGTCACATGCAACTGACCTTGAATTTGGTAAAACCAATTACTATTTTTATTTATGGTAAATTGTTAAGTTGTACTTTATTATTTTCCAGAGATTTTTCTAAACCATTTTTTGACGCAATCAAAGAGCACTTGACTTCGACAATTTTGTCATTTCCAACAAGACCATCTGGAGTGGCTCCAATAAAAGGGTATTTGCGGTCAATAAAAAGTCCACACTGATCTATTTTTATGTTTTTCTGTTGTTCCATTTGCTGTATGGAATGTTTCTCGTTTTCGATGCCGTGAGCTACTGAAACCACTTGGTTTAGATTTTTTTATATAGGATTATTTTTTACTAATGGTGCACTATCTATTGTAACTTTTCGTTTACAAATGGGACCGAAGTTTGAAGCTGTAAGCTCGAACTAAGAAAAAAAATATTTTTTTCTTAGTTCGAGCTATTTACTTGAATCTCTTTGTAAAATCGTTGATCGTTCAATACGATTCCTGTCTGCTGTAAGTTTCATCAGGTTTATGAGATAATTTTTTTTACAAGTTTTATATTATTCAAATATGTCACAGATTTTAGTAAAAGTACTGATAGTTACGTGGCAATTTGCAAACGAGAATTAGAAACGTCTACGGGCTGTTCAACACCAGCGGCTTTTCGTCTTCTCATTGCAGCACTGTAACCTAAAATATGTATAATTATACTCAGCTGCGGTAGCCTAGTGACTAAAGCAATCTATTCAATAAAAAATAATAACTCTGACCAACTGCTGACGTGAACCCACTTGTAATTTAGCTAAGAGTTAGGGGCTAAGAAGACTAGAGCAGTCATCAATATAAGCCTACCAACATTTTTAGAGCCATAGATATAGACTAGTTATTGTACACCAAATTCAAATTTTTATATACCTACTGTACATTTTTTGTACAGTGGCACAAAAGAAAAAAAATAAATAAACATAAATTAAAAAATAAATTAAATTGACAGCACAATTGTGCGAGCGAGAGAAAGTGATGAGCTCCGCCATTTTAGAATTCTTCCTTTAATGAACCGAGTTATACCCATTTTTTCAGCGAAACCGATTATACGTAATAACGTGCGGGGGGGGGGGGGAGCTCGCAGAAACAAACAGCACACGTCCTACCTTGAACACGCCTCGGCGGGTACTGACTCAACTGACTGACCGCTGCGATTGCTCAAATGCAAAGATTTTGAGGTTTTAAAAGTTTTTGAAAAAAAAAAAAATTGCTTGATAAAATATAATTTTACCAGTCGCTAGATATTTTTATGCTCTTTATAATGATATTAATCTCGGCATTATTTGATGATGGCGTCTTAGTGTAAAACGTGTTTGAAATATCTATTTGGAGCGTTTTAGACCCATGTTTGACGCTAATTTCTATCGAGTCAATTATCATGAATCGTGTTTCTGTTTTCACAGGACCCTAGAAGGTATAGTCTATTTTATGAATATGCTTTTTATTTAGCGCAATTTGCAATATTATTTGATATCCAGACGTTTGAAAATGTTAAAAACTACTGCAACCTGGCCTTAACGTAGCTACTCTCTAAGGCACAAGCAGATTAGTGCAAGTAGCCATAGGTAGGTATGCCTGCATACAAATATTTACACTGAGCGGGAATCAAACCCGTGTCCCGTATTGTTAGGCGTCACGTTATCATCGAAGACAACATAACAACAAACGAAATTGGTATTATAAAGTTTAATTCTATTCAGTGAAATTGCCTGGTTAAACAGTTCGTCCAAAGCATTACAGGGTTGAGGGTCAATGAACCAGTTCGAAAAATCAACAATATTTTTTTACAAAATGTCTTTCATCCTGTTTTTATAGGGTCAAGACAGTCCATATCAATCTTCCTACCAATCTTCTTTTTCATAAAATCATTTTTATAGTACTCTTTGGTCAATATACTACTTAAGAAATCGTGTGTGATGTAGGCAGTGACACCCCAAATTTTGTAATTTTCCATAACATAAACTGGCATAACAAAACCATTACTAAACTGGGTGTAAAATTGATTTTTTGTATCACATAGCATGTCAATTGGAATTGTAAACACCTCTGATACCACTTTGGGATTGATTTTCAGATCTGAAAGCTTAAAGTTTTCAATAGAGCCAATCACTGGAGTTACTAAAACTTTATTCTGTCCTGGAACAGTAACTCCTTTGCCCCATACCTCTACTTTCTTTTGTAGCAGTCCGATTTCTTCGAACGTTTCGTTCAGGGCTGTCTGGACGACATCATTATCGACACTAGTTTTCCCTCCTGGAAATGACACGCCATTCGATCTATGTTGTGAAAATCGTACTGTATATAGCAATGATGGGACATCAGCAACTTTACAAATAGGTACTAATACGGCTGTAGTTTTTGTAGGTTCCTTTCCATACCTAGGTGCGGGATGCTTTTTTAAATTTGTCATACATCGCTCCCGGGCTGCTAGAGAGAATATGGTTTTTAAACAGACAATAGGTACTTTAACGTCCGCCATGTAGGTATAAGTATTACACGAAAATTTTGGCTGAAGCTCTATTTATTAATTTACAATCACTTGTTTAAGATTTGCATTTTCAACTTCAACTGCATTTTATCTTTATTTATTTTCATTTTATTCATTATAATTTCAATATTCGTAATATTTATGTTTACTTACTGCTGTCAATTTTGACAACGGAATCAAAGAGAATACAAACGGAATATTGACATAGGTGCGGTCTTTTCAGTAGGTAACCTACTCAGTTTCAGAAGATTATTCTAAAAGTAGAATAGTATATTTACGTCTAGGAACGTGAATGTAAGGTGAACCACGAGTACAAGAAAGTCACTAAAATGCAAATGTACTTACCTATATAGTCCGTGCCACATATCTGGAACCCAAGTTGCGAGACAAAAACCGTGGCTTGCGCGGATTGTTTTGATATAGATAATATAATCTACGAATGGTGGTCCACCTTCGCGCCCTAGCACCACGTACTATCTTCAAAAGACATCTGTACGACGAGTACCTTTCTATTGCGCATGCACATATAATAGGTATACATATTGCGTTCAGGTTCAAGATGTTTTTTTTCTCGTGCGAAATTCCCACGGATACTAAGATATCAAGATACAAATTCAAGATATATGGAGGTAACTATAGGTACTTACGTAAAAGCCTATGGATACCTACTTAAATTTTTATTAATGATTGACGTATCAGTTATTAAAATGTTTGTTCTCTTTACATTTAATACAAAAAAGGCCAATTAGAGACAAAGATAAGCTTTGGTATCTTGGACTGTATAAAAAAACAATATTTCATAGATAGATATATTTTATTTCTACTAAATATGAGTACAATAGTCGCTTATTTTATATTTAGATATTTATTTATTTTATATCTAGGTACTATATGTATAAATGAGTCAATTTGACGTGACCCGCATTGGTACCTATGTTATAAACCAAAAGATACGATGCCACACAGAAAACAAAAAAAAATATCAGGTGGGCAAGCACTTGCCCAAAATTGAGATCCGTTTAAATTGACACTAATATACCTCGTCATACACGTGTGCAATGATCTACTGTGGGGTGTTCTACCTTATTGTACCTACATTTTCTAAAATAGACCGACTTTCACCACTGTACATAACATACCCCACATACGCGCGGCATGGCGGGGGACGAGGTAAAGAAAGAGAAAGAGCATGAGTCGAGGCGAACGAGATACTGCCGTGAGCAAAAAGTGATACTAAATAAAATGCTAAATAAATACTAAAATGCCGTGATACTAAATAAATCGATCGATAGTCCCCCGTCTCGCCGCGTACATACCCAAGGCTCGTACAGGACTTTACGGTCGAACTTGTCTAGTAATCTAGTATATAATAATATGGTTGTGTATATGGCAATTTGCCACGGTCCATTACTCTAGTACCCCGGCATCCTTTTACAGGCACCTTCACTCAGATACGTGGCGCCCTTGCTATAACTCTACTGTCTACACACTATTAGGTAAGTATGCCAGGGATGTGTCCTAAGGGTCAATTCTTGCGCTAGATTGAATGACATCAAATGTGAATTTTACGTATGTCTGCCTAACGCAAATTGTTATTTAATCGTTACAAATTTAGTTCGATGCACTTTGGTTCTGCGCTAGTATGAATGGACTCTTAAAGCGCAAATTTTATCCCAACGTTTATAAATTATAATTGATGTTAACATACCGTCTCTATCCGTGGTTTTAACATTTATTACAAAATTCATAACACAAACCATTTATGTTATACAACTTTTTATAAGGAATATAAATTAAAATAAATGTTAATGTACTCGTACATACAAAAAAAAATACAATTCATTAAGTCAATATTCCAGATAATGTATCTACTGGGAGTCTGGTAGCAATCAATAATGACGGTTTCGGGCAAAAAGATCCTTTAATATTGTTAGAATTTTTCATGTTTGTATAATCTAATAATCATCTATATCCATACTAATATTATAAATGCAAAAGTAATTCTGTCTGACTGTATGTTACGCTTTCACGCCTAAAGCACTGAACCGATCTTGAATAAATTTGGTACAAAGATGGATTATAGTTTAGGATTGGATATAGGCTACATTTTATCGCGAAAAAAGGAACTGAAGGGGACAAATGGGGGATGAAATTTTTTATGAAAGTTTGTTAAAAATTGAAGATATCCTGATGACATATAGTTACAAGGTGGATTAGAGCTTAGAAATGGATAAAGAGATTTAGAATAGAAAATGGGGAAGTGGGGCAATGGGAAAATGAGTAAACTGGAGAACAGGAAAATAGACGAAACGGGACGGTGGAAAAGTGAAGAGCTGGCGAGATTAGGAAATGGGGAAAAAATTAAAAGGGAAGAAGGAGGAGAAGATAGGCGAGTAGAGTAGATACAGTGGGTAAGTGAATTGGAAGTCCAAAAGACAGACGAGTAAAGAATCGAGTATGCAGTGGCGGATTAGCCACGTAGCACTAGTAGCGAGTTCAGAAAAGTTGATTTGTACCAGATTTGTTTTATTTAATACTTATAACCTTGAGAACCAAAAGCAAGTGCCCCTTGAAAGAAAGTGCTACGGGCCCCGCGCTGGCTTAATCCGGCACTGCGAGTATGTATGTCGAATAGAGCGCTAAAATTCAATATATAACGACACGTGATAACCGACATGCACGGGGGTGGCGCCGCAGGTAACAGCTACAAATGCATGTTAGCATGGGTAGAACAGCACCCGTCTTTAGTTTTTCGATGACTGAGAGTTCCTCTAAGATGGACTGACTTCGGTTTTGTGAAGCTTCTTCTCCATTATACACCAAACTCTCTCAGTGTGATGTGTAATACGCTTAGTACCTTTATATAGTATCTAGTTTGAAACGTATGTGACAATTACACATTAAGATTCCTATAAGATATGATCTGTGCGATAGAAAGGGCGCTACATACAAATCAGGCATACCAATTATTATATATAGCCGTCTTCGTTATTACCTGACCTTACACTAAGCACTTGGTTTTATCTATAAGTGTATTTGAGTTCAGCAACATAAAAACGATATAAAATAGGAAGGATCATAATATTTTCTAAAACTGTCTTTATTGAGTTACTGCCATAACGGCAACATTGGCAACACAGTACTCATAGAACCCTTTAAAGTAGGTACTTACAACATTAAGAACATAATAAAAGTTTTGGAATACTAATTACATTCGATTGTACCCAATTAAAACCTAAAACTATTAGTATAACTTCTAATAAAAATATACTTTTCCTTTTCTATGTGTGTTTTTTTACTCATAACAATAAATTATTCAACAGCTATCACAGATTTGCGTGAAACCAGACTTAATTATAAGTGTATTAATATTATATAAAATGTGTAACGAACTAGATAAATAATTTGACAATAATACAATCCACGATAAAATTAATCAAAATTTGTTTTTTTTTCGATAAAATTAATCTTAGTTGACGTAGTTGACTTCTACCTGTTTATTTAGGTAGAAGTCAACTATCTCGTTACAGAACAAAGTGAAGTGTCAGTAAAACATAGAGCTACTTGTTTGTGCACTTTTTTCAACGATATCCTGAGTATTATCAATCACCCAATCTTCACTGAGGAACGGAATATGTTGCTCCTATTTAATTCATCTACGAAATATTTTGAAAATAACCGACGTCTCGCCACGTTATTGACAATATGTTCAAATTTATCTCTAAACTATAAACCTAATTTAGAACCATAAAATTATGAACACATCATTTTATTATCAATTAATATTAATAGGTACATGTACGTTTTATTGCTATTCCAATTCATGTAAGTTAATTCACTTTCAATTGTAATATGTATGATTTCATTACTTCGGTATCAAAATCGAAGTTCGGATGAGTTTGGAATGTTTCGGTTTTGCAAAGCGTTGGTTCTCTGTTACATAGTGCAAATACTGTTTGGCAACTTTATAGAGCAGTTAAAACCAATATTACCGTATTTGAAAAAAAATTGATAGTATAGCTTTACAATACACAAGCAAGCTGATTTAGCCGGACGCTTCTTCCTTACATGTCAAATCAAAGTGGGGAAATTGTACATAACTACGTGGATCCAAAATATATAATATAAATATATGTCCTAATTAGATTTTTAAGATATTGTTTCTTTGGTCTCTTCGATACTAAAATGGGTATTTATGAACCCATGGATAACATATTAACATATTATTTATTTATGTGTTATCTTTCTTCCTTTTCATCTATTTTTTTATATATATTATCAATGTTGAAACTATTTAGGTATACTATTTACAAAGTGATTTTGAAATTCTTATAACTTTAACAGTGAATGCAACTATCTTAATACATGCAGTTCTTAGGACCCATGTTATGCATGTTTACAGTAGAAATAAATGTTATGAAAAAAATATTATACATAGACGAGATTACTTTATCGAGGGAACATCATAAACTAACTTTATACAGTGAAAAATATTATGCATAATGTGTTTTAACACAATAGGGGTCAACTGGGCCCGCGGGCTGAGTTGGATGTGTGTTCAGTTGACCAAGACGACGCCTAATATGACTTAGTACACTTGGTATTTTGAGAAGGGATTTACTTACTATCTGTTACAAGTGAGCGAATCTGACTTAGACCCTAAATGTGTATAACCATATGTTCGGGATGTGCATATATCTACTTTTCCAGATATCTGGGTGCCATTTATAAACAACATATACGCATTAGTTAACGCTTAACTAGATATTGCTTTGGACTCCCTTGTAAAAACCTCCTGACATTGAATCTCATACAATCATTTGTCAGATTACTAGAACGCAAGCCTATGATGAACTCGTAGAACAGGTCAATAATTGTACGGTTACGAATTATCGAATACGAAGTACGACAGCCGTTCAATTGTTGACATGTTTTAAGAGTTCATGGTAGAGGCCCAGAAACAGAAACTAAGCCACGATGTTGGACATTTATTAATCAACTTTAAAGCGCGATTCACACATAGCGCGGGTGCGGGTCGGGCGCGGGTGGTTTTGCCATACATCGCCGTTTACAGAAGAAAGTAAAAACATCACCTTATTAAAAAAACGGCAATGGATGGCAAAAGCACCCGCGCCCGACCCGCACCCACGCTATAGGTGAATCGCGCTTTACACCAGTATATACAATATTCATCTAACTCATGTTCCATTTATTAACATTTCCGAACCTTCACCATTTATAATTCAGTAAAATGCACATCGAGGAATGACCTATACTACTTATAAAATAACATATTGGTGTGGATTCTGTTGCATATTTCCGTCTTAGTCTGTCGCAGTTCACTGTTGGACATAGGGCTCCAATAATAATGGAAGGTTTCGGCCTACTGTTCCTACGCTGAACTGACAGGGTTTTAATTCCAGTTTTCTTTCTCTTCTTCATCACTTTCCAATCAACATCTTCTAAAGTATTGATAAATGATTTTATTTGAATTTCGTTGATTTCGTTACTAAATATTTTTGGTATCGGATTAGGGGCGAATAGTCGGATACTTTAGGTCGTGCGATTTTTTAATTAACAAAACTAAAAAACAATGTTAAATTCAAGGGAACATTTTAGAATATTTTTGTCTATACATTGGTGCCACTAACGTTTAATATATAGATACGTTTACATCTATGTCACAATAGTGTTTAAATAATCTAAGGTTTTATTATGAATTCAATAAAGCCCTAAATTATTTAAATACTATCGTGACACAAATTGGAGCCGCCCTAATGAGACTTTACATGGATAGTATTATATTAAATGTGACTTTAATATTTCTTTTGGCATTGTTTTAAACGTATTTTCTTGGCAAAATCATCGGTGAACGATGGAGCCACTCATTTAAAAGAAGAACAAGAAACGTGTTTTCATTTAACAGTTTGGCTTTCTGACACAATTGATATTGGCAAAATGTGGTGATATCCCACAAAAGCCACTACAAAATGTTGAAGCGTTGTTACTGTCATTTTGACAGCACTAAACAAAATATTACTTTAACATAATTTCGCTAAGTTGTTACCTACAAAATCGACACCACAGTTGTCTCTTATCAAACTCGGTTCCAGCCACACAAGACTGTATTTATGTACTTATTATATCTGTATTGCTTGTATACTTATATTGTAAAATATTGCACATTAACCTTAAAAACGAAGCTATATTATATTATTATTAACTTTTATTCTCCAATACTATGTTAGATTCGAAACGTATGTACCTAATTTAAAGCAATATGAATTCGAATTGAAATCACAGCGTGACGATGTGCAATATGGAAATAGGTGATAATAAACATATTATGTGGCGCATGACGAACGTTTTTGTAAACCTTCACTTTAAAATATCGGACTTAGCTTCGCAATCAAAATACCCACTGTAGTTGAGCTAATACGACGACTTATGGGTTAAAATAAGGCAAACACTCACTAGCGAATGATATAAGACCATTAATTGGTACGATCATCAACGAACTCGCGACTCCATTGCGGTAACCTCTCAAAACTCTTCGTTAAATAAGCGGGGCTTTCGTCTACATTTCTTCTTACAATACGATAAGCCGGATTTAAATGCTGCTGGCTCTCTGCCATCGCGATAAAGTTCTTAGCCTCTTGGATCTGAGATGAGGTGGGTGGTACTTCGTTGAAATTACCTGAAATAAGAATAAAAACCTTATTATTATATTTGAAGTGATAGCTACTATCACTTCAAATATTGAGACTAATTTGAGATTGATTTGGATCGGTAATCATTTCAATGAAATTTCATTAATCATAAGTGCAAGTACTATCTTCGTCTATAAATGTATATCAGAAAAAGTAACTCTAGGACGTATTTGGTCGATAGTTCTGGACGGTTCTAATAGCTCAATTAGTCTGAGTTTTCCCCCCTAGAAAGGTACTGCGACTGGGATCAAAAGAGTCCCGTTTGTATCGTTATCGTTAGCCCAGATATTCTGTAAAACGTATTGATTACGCCAAAATTAATTTATGACATTTTCATTAAAAAGGATTGGCGGCAATAGGCTCGCCCCCTATTCCGTGGGACCGACAATCATAGTTGGCGAAATGTGGGTGTTTAATTACACCTCTGGCTACCCCTTCGGGGATTACGGGCGTAAGCATATGTATGTATTAAAAAGGCGTTAACGCTTTAGATTTTGTTTTTATAGACTGAAATCCCTTGCGGCCACAAAGTTATGAATACCTCACCTATAAATGCTAAAACAAGTCCATTGGATGGTTGCACTGATGTAATAGGAGAAGCTCTATGCCATCCGAGAGCCTCATAAGTTTGACCATCAGAAGAAATTAAAAAATTGTAAGGTATAATCTTCATTGCAGCAGTTACATTTGCCTAAAACACAAATATTTATAATTTTATTAGAGGTTACTTGTTAGCGCGCTAGATACGGTAAGCCTACCAAGAACTCTCAAAACAGGTCGAGAAATAATTGAACGGTTGCCATACTTCCTATTCGACAGCTATCCAATTACTGAACTGTTCTTAGAGTTCATGGTAGAGACAATGACCCCGCTCCCGCGACCCTACGCACACACCTGTCCCGAGGTCAATATTGCACAAAATACGCTTTGAGCAAGATTGGAATAGTGGAGCAACGCAAAATCCAGATAGTACAAGGAGGACGATAAAACACATACAGTACGAGGATCACGCCGTAGGAAGACAACGAATGGAACTTCTCGGGAAGGGCTACCCCAAACCAGTGGATCACATGCACCCACAATTAAGAGAAATATCTTAATTGAGAAGGCATGTCCCACCTCAAACCCTAGACCTAGAGGCTTTACCAGCGTCATTCTTTTTAGAGGATGTTTTAGAGTTGGATAAATGAAACTTTGTGTTTTCACCACCATCATTATTGGTAGAGCCTGTCTAATTTCATGTTTTTGAATTGAAACGGTTGCGAGTCTTTTCCATATCTTTCACATAACTCCGCATTCCCCATCAATAACTATATTGGTAAATTTAATGGCGCTCTTAATGGTGTTTGTATCGTAAATAATAAGAATATGTCTAGAGATACGAGATACATCTCGGTAAATAAATAGTAACGAGCTAGAGATATCGTAATTGTCCCTTGTTAAACGTAACGTGTACGTTTGCCTGCGTTTATCTGTAATATTCAATCAATGACCTACTAATGGTGTTATTAGCATAATACTGGTGGCATCAGATTACTGTTGAAGTAGTTTTTGCTTTAGTCACGCGAATAAATAATATTTTTATCCTCCAGCGGGAATACCGCCTACAGTATAACAGCAAAACATAGTAGTAGGATGCAGCATTTTTAGTACCTACTGCAAAGTATACCTATACGATTTACATTTGCAATTTAATGTAAAGGAGGATAATAACTTTATTCGCATGTAGTTTCCCTATTCATATTTGGGCTCCCCTGTCTTATGTAGGTATGAAAGTAGTTATATTTATTGTTTCGAGTTATGAACTTTTAGATCCATGCAACCCTCACCAAGAACTCGTTCTAAGCCGCAGTAAATCAGTAGTTTCTTGCAAACCGGTATACCTGCTGATAGCTGATATACAGGCTTTTTTCCCAGGGCTAGGAGACAGACGGCAGCTGCCGCAAAGGTAAAAAAAAACCTTAAGTAGTTACATGCTACAAAGTTCAAGGTCGGGATGCAACTGCGCCTAACACTGATGATAATGATATGTTATAGAATATCAACATCCTGCCAAACACGCAGGTAGAATAGAAAAAGCCGATCCCAGACTGAGGCGAATACGAAGACTGGGATTACCAGCGGTACATATACAAGCACCATTCTCCTATTCGTCATAAGGTCATAAGACCCATGTATAATCAACAAACTGGTAGCAATGATCTGAAATTTGTTTCATTATCTCCTGGTCTACTAGTAGAGTAATATGTGTAATATAATATCGCGCGTTGCGCAAGTGGGTTGAAATGTTAGATCTGTTTGTTAACCCACTTTAGACAATGATTTATATATTTTCAATGACATTGTTTTAATATGCAATTAAGTATGCTAATCAAGTTTCTGAATAAAATGCACATTTAATCAATTGAATTATTTGGGTATTCTAGAATTTATCTAAATGTAAAACTACCCCTACTTTAATTTCTTATTGAAACATAAAACTATATTTTTAATTACTAAAATATCAGACAACATACTTTGATGAGGATACATAATCATGCAGGGGATTCATGAGTCCATTGCATGTTATTTTTTTCACTCAGGCAATACCGGAGTATGCCATTTACTATTTACTAGGTATTTTCACATACAACAAAAACTAGTGATATACCTGCATTGTTTGTAGTAGTTTCATGCACGTCTCAGTGTTCCAACACCGATCTGTATTTGTTTGAACGATTATGACTTCTTTTGATGTGTATGGTGACAATACTTGAACACTTTGTGATGCATTAGTGTGATCCCACTGTTTTCTGCTCACTAAATGTACCGGTGTTTCAATCGGTGGTAAAATATTTTCTGCAATTGAATTGTTTATTAACAACAATGATTACAGGAATAGCATTGTATGTAATAGGTGGCAATGGCTTTATAGGTTTTTTTACAATCTTACAACTGGACATAGATTGAACTTGGGCTGTTAGTTATCTTATAAAACATATATATATCTTGTTTCTATATTACATACCTGAGTCGCTTTGTATTACAAGCAGATAAATGCCAATAATAACTCCAGCCACAAGTATTAATAATAATAAGCTGACAATTATCATAGTCACTGGATTCCTTGGTGGTACAAATTGAGGGAATCGTTGAAGTAATGGTGAGGTTTCTGTTGATGGAACTGCCTGAGTTTCTTCATCAGCATGAATTGCAGCATTATGTCGAGATTCATGGTCTGGGAAAATTTTATTTTCATAATTATATTCACTGTGAATATCAATTAAATTTAAGGACATTATTAGTTAAAAAAAATCAACCACGCATTAAGAGATGAACTGAATTAAATCTATGTATTATATCAGAATTCCATTTACTGGCATTATCAACTATAAACATTTACAGGAAGTGTTATTTTCAATGACAATGATAAAGAAAAACTCAACCATTTACAATTCAAATAACGCAATGGTAACTCCACCATAATCACTGGTACCTTAAATATATTTGACTCAAATGACACTGAACTCTAATATGTGAAATAGACGAATCTACTATTCTAAGGAATCATTTCATTAATACACTGGGGCACAATTCCAATAAATGGTACAATGATAAGTGTATCTGACTTATCTGTGCATTGTAGACCAGACCACTATGCTGGGCAGATTTAATAACAATGAAATAGATCTATTCAAGTAGGTACAGTCAAACAGTGTCAGATTAAATCACCTCGCTCAAAGTATCAAATTGCTAGTGATAGATCAATATTATTTTACATATCCAGTTATCATCCAGACAGATAAAGCAGAGCTTAATAGTTCGAGTAGGTCACTACATACGGACTTTATGTTCGATAGTAGTACTAAAATTTACAACATATATATACATATAAAAATATACAACGCTTGTTTGTAGAAAAATGTTGCGCCGTAAATAGCCTTTGTATCACAATAGTAGATCTAGAAAAAAAAGGATAATATTTATTAGTCAAGCACTCACCAACACTATATAACGGCTGCATGTTGATGATTAAAAGTTATCACTAAAGGAATTAACATTACGTTAAGTTCGACTCATATAAAATGTATTTTAAGGAAAACGCATATACCTAAACTACACAGTTTCATTGTGTGTTTATTTATTATTTATCCTGTTGAATTGTCACAGTTGTCAAAATTTCATAGTGACACTAATGACAATACATAAACATTATAATAGTATTATGATTCTAGCCCTTTAAGCCGTATCTCTTCATATTTATATTGTATTATCCATTTATCCTTTGTTGAACTCTTATAGCAATAAATTCTAACAGCGTTCAAGAGATCAAGATAACTTAGAAAATATGTACATGTAAATTCAAAATACTTATTCCATGTATTTTTACCACATCGATGATCTATTCAAATAACAGCAATAAAATTGCACTTTACTTTTTGTCTGTGGTGGTTGGTGGTTAATGTTATCTGCTGTCTGTTGCAAACTTGCAATACCATTTTGGTAAGAGTGACTTAGCTTCGTTTTATTGATTTTGAAAATCTCCGAAATTAAAATTAGAGTGTAATCTAGGATCAATGTATAGGAAACCCTAATTCAAATAGATATATAGCTAATCAACTACCTTTGCGATAAGTAAACATGAAAAGACAAGAAAAAGTAATATTATTGCAGTGACCTGACTTGACTCAGTTGGCTTAGCATTGCTACAATTTCACGAACGCTTTTCAATAGCGTATATTTATGTAGCATGGTTGATTATGACGATCAGCGAAGGAAAAAAAGTGCACACTTAGCTGCTATTGTTGAATGTCTAATAGGAAGTTGTGGCCTGTCGGCCTTTGAGGTTCTTATCTTTTTCACCTGTATTTAGATACCTGAAACAAGCTGAAGAGATTTAAATTCGATATTTATTGTTAAACTGTGCTCCTTTGTTGAGGTAAGTTGTTGAATAACAATAGTTGTACTATTTTGTTTCATAGAAATTTCTGTAAGTGGTTGGTGTAAACTTTATAATAACTGAATGCAAATGTGAATAATTGTTAATGCTCTGGCTAGATAAATAAGCTGTGTGAATGATAGACATGTCTCTAGTAAAAGTTCATATTAGTTACTGTTATTACTGACTAAAACAAATTCTGACCATAAATCACTTTCTTTAGATCCATTTAGGTACATTATTTCCAATAGGGACAATAACAACCACACTGGGGTAATCCAGACTCATCATATGAGCTACTCCATCCATTTCGAGGAATCCTCCTTTGTTAGGAGTGTGTGGGATATGGAATTCATTCATTCTCTTGAACCTGTTGCTTTGAAACTGCCACCATCAGCTCTTTCAGGTCTATCTAGAGAACCATGTTATTTGTCCCATCATCTCGAATCTTTCCAATTGATATATGAGACACTTTGTGAGCTGCAATTCTTTGAAGATGCCTGCAGCATGGAAACAGTTGGCGTAAACCTAAATATTGGGAGAGGCCTATGTCCAATACTGGACTGCAATGTGCTAATTGATTTATTTTGAATATACTATAGCAATGTGTCTTTGAGCTGTGTGTCATTTTAATCTATATATTCATAAAGCTGGCGTTATTGACAAAGCTATTTGAAAATCTTGAGTATGATGAAAGAAATTTTTTTGCTTGCGTTACTAGTTTAATGTTCAACTCAAAAATGCTTGCTGTACTGGGATTTAGCTTTATTTATATCTTGCTTGGTTAAGTTTCAAAACAAGAGAATTGATATACCTGATATTAGAGAAGTCTTTGAACTTTATTTTTCTTATTAATAATTATCAAATAATTTCCATACCCTAAATTCCTCTTATGTGAAATTAGTTTGTTCAAAGGCCTTTTATATAACTTCTTTGAATATTTGGTAAAATTTTCAGATTTTTAGAATCACTCAATGATACGAGAATTTTATGACAGTTCCGAAGATGATGAAATGGAAAGTCAGTACCAGATAGACCCAGAGTGCTTGGTTCTTACTCGTCCTGACTGTGACATGCATAACCGGTGTTGTGGTGGTAAAGCTTGGTGTATTAGGGTAAGTTCTCTTTGCACTTATACACTACTTGTTAATTTTCTGTTGTTTGTAAGTATAATTGAATTGAAGATCTGTTGTGCAGGTTTCTAAAATGAAACTGCAAAAGGTAATTCTTATTAGTAATTGAAGGGGGTTAACCAATTCAATTACTGTGGTATGAGAATCTCTAAATGTAACAATGTAGTAAATTCCGTTTTTTATTGTCTTAATCCAACCAGTGACAGTGGTAGACCAACAAAAGCGAAGATGGCCAGGTCACATGTTGCGCGACCTTCAAGCAAACTTTTAACTGCTGGTATCCCAGAAACAGCAGAAAGGTAGAGGACACCAACTAACAAGACGGGAAAATGATCAGAAACTGACAGCTGGACCTGACTGGGGAAGAGTTACAAGTGATAGGACCCAATGTACATTGCTATAGGAGGCCTATTTCAAAAGGCAAACTGAGATCTGAGACTTATTATAACAAGAACATATATTGCGTACCTACATATTTATAAGACGCTCAGAATAAATACTTATTGTTACATGTAACAGATTTTATCAACCACAACTGATGTTTCACCTTTATTGAAGGGGTTACTGCTACATGGTGCTATGCAAATGACATCACCTATAATATGCCGATGTTAAGATTACCAGTAAGCTAATGTCCTTGCTTTGTGTCACACTGCTTCTTTTTTTCATCTATTGTCTGTGTCTCTCCGTATCACAAGGACATTGTGGCAAAATGTCCACAGGTCTACAAGGACATAAAAGCGTAAATCACGCTGAACGAAACTAATCTTTATGAAATATGAGATGAATATAGCTTGGAAAGGAAAATGACATAAGCTTACCTTATTGTATAACAAAAAAACAGGATAAAATAGGCGATTAAAGTTTGTCATTTTTGAAGATAACTTGATGAAATTTGATACACAGATGAATTTGAGTATACTCCATTAGAATCTGGGAAAGGATACAGCTATGTCCATTTCCAGGTCGCGATAACCAACATTCACGCGGGTGAAGTCGCGTGCATCAACTGTAGTACATAAAACTGCTGATAGTTCAATTTAGATCTAAATAATAAAGATTGTTTTTTTTTTGTTCCAGGATATATGTGGCATCATCTGTGCAGTTCTAACATGGCTTCTAATATTGTATGCAGAGTTTGTTGTAATGATGGTGATGTTGTTGCCTGGTGTGTCGACATACCCTGTGTACAGTTATATCAACATATTCATATTCCAAAGTTTGGCATTCCTCGCATTTGCATCACATCTAAGAACCATGTTTACTGATCCAGTGAGTATATCAATGTTTACATACCATTTGCTTGAATCAACTGCAGACTGCTACTGACAGAGCGCTCTGATTTATGTTATATGTTTATATTTGTGGTTTTGTAAATTAAAGATGCGTGGACATCAGTCCAAGACAGGGAACAATATTTTTAGGAGGGTTTTTACCCAAAAAGGCTTTAACTCATTTCTATTATAGTATTATAATTTGCAAACTGTAGATATAAAATGAATAAATTTAAATATAAATAAATATATTACATTTTTAGGTATTCAAGTAGAATAATATGGTATTGGACAGGCCACTTCTACCACAGTCTCTACAGGACCACTGGAGTAGAATGTGAGACTGCAGTAGAATGTTCAATTGATTGTTCAAATATTATGTATTGATAAAATAGTATTCAAATGTTTTTACATGTAGATCCATATTCTGGAACCCATATGACATGTACTGCTTAGTTTAGGTCTAAGTGTCTTAATATCTTGAAATAATCTATTTATGCAGTTGGTAAAACTGAATTTTGGTATATTTAATATTTGCATCATAACATAACTCTCACAAAATTAGTGTCAATAGTAGGAGAAGTAAGTGATCCATGGTGAGCCTGCTTTGCTGTCAGGAACCATTATAAGATGATGAAGAAGCATGTTTAGGGATATGAAGAAACATGATAATAACACTGAGCTCTTTTACAGGGAGCAGTTCCAAAAGGAAATGCAACAAAAGAGATGATTAAACAGATGAGTTTCCGAGAGGGCCAGGTTATTTTTAAATGCACAAAGTGCTGCAGCATTAAGCCTGAGCGAGCCCACCATTGCTCGGTGTGTCAGAGGTGTATCAGAAAAATGGACCACCATTGCCCTTGGGTTAACAATTGCGTCGGCGAGAACAATCAAAAATATTTCGTTTTGTTCACGGTAAGCAATCATAGTATATCTGTCAACTATAACTTTCCGTTGTATATATTTATTTTAAAACACGAACATTACTAAATTACACTATAGTTGCGACACGCTATGATGGCCGTTTTAACATGACTGGTATTGCTCGTTTTCTCTTTTTAAGGCTTAATATTGCAAAACGAACTGATTATTTTGTCACAACTCAACTTCTGTGAGACTGGGACAGAAGAAAATAAACTTCACACCAAAAAAGAGAAAACGAGCAAAATTAGTCGTGTCAAAACGGCCATCATAGCGTGCTGCAACTATAGTGGTTCTTAATTATTAATAAATACGCATTATTAAGTCTACTACCCACAAATTAATTTGTAGTAGGGTTTTTATATCAGGTAGGTAAATTTTGAAATCTGTGAATCACATTATCTAAGTACATAGTAATCGTGTATGTATTTAAATTTTAGTTCAAGAGGTTTTATTCCATCATTGTTGCCCTTGTTTAAAACATCATTGTATGATAATGTGGTATAATAGCGCGCGACCCTGTTGTCGTCAAGCGAGCACTTGTCGCAGGCTGTATGTTTACTGTATAATGAAGAACAACCCTATACCTGAAATATTGTTATAACCTGTAAAATTATAATATGATTTCTGAGTTAATTACCTTATTGTATACTTTCAGTTCTACATAGCGGCAATCTCGATCCATGCGGTTGGTTTAGCAATATACCAGTTTGTAACGTGTATTCGACACGAATGGCGAGACTGCAGTGCATACTCCCCACCAGCTACGGTTGTCTTACTTTTGTTCCTCATTGCTGAAGCTCTACTCTTCGCCATATTTACCGCGGTCATGCTTGGCACTCAACTTCATGCTATATGGAATGACGAGACCGTGAGTGTATTTGAGATATACCTCTAATTGTAGTGTTGCAATAACAAAAAGCACATTACCTATAAAAATAATATGAAGGCCTACATTACCGTAAAACGGGGTGAATAGAGGGGTGGATAGAAATAAAATGGTCAATGGAATATTTTAAATAATTTCTTTCACAAACTTTTAATCAAGCTCATTACCAGATATTTCACGATTCTAGTATTACAATGAACTAGTTCAAATTTTCATTGGAAAGAAAATAACTACCTACAGGATTTAGCTGACCATTATATTTTCACCCTTCGATCTCTATTCACCCCGTTTAACTAGGTTTCTATTAAAATGACGCCTCTTTAGATTACTCTAAATGCATGTTTAATGAAAACTATAAAATAGTCCATAATATTATACCTGTACATTGTTGCCAGGGTATCGAGCAATTGAAGAAGGAGCAAGCACGATGGGTACGCAAGTCGCGATGGAAGAGCATACAATCAGTATTTGGTAGGTTTTCCATCCTCTGGTTCTCGCCGTTTACCCAGCCATCGCCTAAAACGAAGCTGGAGAGCTACTTGTACAGTGTTTAAATATGAAATTGTTAGATAACCACACAATTTCATCTTTAAAGCGATAACCTTAACTGCAGTCGTCTCGTCTGTGTCTGTAAATTATAGTAAACGTTTAACAAGCAATATTTGAATAATGCTATTCGGTGGTACAGGGGAGCGAGTTAGACGGCTGTGCATAACGTCGTGGGATCCATTCCCGGCTCGGGCAATAAATTTTATCGTATTTTTCTGTCAGTAAAAGCTCAGACTCAGGAAAAGTGCCTGGTTGACGACAATAGTCTCGCACGCTTATGTGCGGGCTGAAAATAGCTGGTGAAATGTAAGTTTTAATACATTTCTCCCTTCGGAAGTATTGAATCGTGAGTAATTAGTAAATAATCCTAATAAACTTCTCGACCTATGCATGAAAGAAAGTTACATATGATTATTGTCTAGTAGAGGAAGAAAAAAGTTCACCGAATTCTGTGTAAGACAAACTTCAAATAGCAAAATCTTTACTAAATCTATAGTTTTTACAAAAGTACCTTTTTCAATGAATAGGTCGGATCTGTTGAGAAACATTTCCAGGTGTGTGTTTCTACTTTCTTATTTATTGTAGTCAATATTAACTACTACTATGATGGACAATGACTGACGATGGAATTTGTGGAAAGATAGCTAGTTAGGATACCAAACGTCTGCATTTATATTTTAATGATAATAAATAATTGTTACAAATATGTAATGATCACAAACGATTACATTATCAAAGTATAGGCAACATGATTCTCAAACCGTTATGTCATTTGTGTGCTATTAACGATCGCGTTATAAATAGTAATGCACAGTTTATAATGTAGAGTTGTTTCACGTTATTGTTGAGGTGGATAAAATGCCCGTAATTTAAGGTACAGGGTGTCTCTTTGAAGTGGCGTGGATTTCTAAATCCGGCGCTACAAGGAATGGCGAAAATTACTCAAAAGAATCTCTGGCCCGATTTTGATGAAAGCTAAAAATGAATTATTTTATTTTTGGGAATGTTCAATGTTCCTCCAGGCATAGAAAACGTTTATTTTTCAGTGAAAAATACATACGGTATTAATATACAATTTGATAGTGTAAGTAATTCGGAACAAATTCGGAGACGCATTGACTTGCGGTAAACTTAAGTAAAGAGCTCATTTTTAACAAAATACTAAAAAATAATGTTAAGTGGTTTTAAAGTGTTATTTAAACAAGGAATTTGATTCTAGGTGAGGAATATTTCAAAATCCAATGATGCATTTTTAGTTTTCATCAAAATCGTGCCCAGAAATCGTTTGAGTACGTACTTTTTCGCTATTCCTCATAGTTTCAGCTTTGGCCAGCTACGTCTACTTGGAACATTCACCCTGTATATGTGTCTAAAAATATATAGCGATGTATTTTAGTAGACTATTGCACATACATAAATATCTGACTTTATATTGTGCCCGAGTGTTTTAAGTTCTTGAAATAAATAATACATTTTCAAGGTCATCGAAGATCTCTTATTGTTAAGTGGTGGCAAGTTTTTGTACTATGATAAAAGTTCAAATCACAAACTATGAAGTAAGTTAGAGTACATAAATGTATATTTAATTCGACTAAATTGCTGCTTTACCTGCTACAGAGTAGGTGTACTCATAAGGATAATAACTAATGGTATAGAAATGGACCTATGCAGCCCTTGACGCCCTTGAGCTATAGCCCTAGGTGCACCAAAACCCCAGAGCAACAGGTCTGAATTGCAAGCATAAGTTAAGATTCACTATTCCGATGATTTATTATTGGACTGTATACAATATATTATACTGAATAGGTATAATAACATACCTAATTGTCTTCTTATAAAACATGCGTTCGGTTTAGTCATTGCTTCGTCGGCGCAGCGATATTAAATGCTTGCCACTACTATGATACAAAACTGCAAACTAGTCTACGTATATTTTTATAAAGTTAATCCTGTACCTACTGCCCAATTCAATATTTAATACATACAATATGAAAATATTTTTACTCCATGGATACACTAGGCATCACCGGGCTTAGTCGCATGCCATTATGTCATTTCGCATGAGGAGTTAACGGTATAATGCTGAATATGTTGGGTGTTTAAAACTCTGCATTTTGGGTACACTGGTCCATTCTATACTCGATATATTTATTGTCATTATGGTATACTTACTTATAACTGTGACGATGTTACTGTGGTCTATAATGTGACCAAAATGATATGATAGATCTCTCTAAACTATACCACTCATTAAACATGTCATTTAAACAGTAACGTGATTGCAAAAAATGATAATTCCCTTGTCAACCGATGGGCAAAAACCAGCTGTGGCATTGAATCTTTTTCGTTTGTTTTCGTCTATTATTTTTATTAGTTAATAAATCGATATTATAGAGGTTTTGTGTTAGCCCGCGTTCGCACTGTATCATAATACTCCTTACTTTTCGTCGTACCGAAATTTCTTCGTCGCTGTATTGTAGAACGTTATATTATAATAGAGCGATTCTCATGCTGTAATATTGTGGTCTTCCAGTTTCCGTCTATCCTGACCAATTTCCCACTGCTAATTTCAGTGGGTGTAAGTCTAATTTAGTCCGCGAATTAGAGGCGAGATGCCACCTATTAATAACACCATATAACGGAGGTAGGACATGACGTTATCTCCCGCCCTAATTGAGCAGTCTAACTGGGGAAGTACCTCCGCCTTCCTTCGCTACCTCCTCCCTTCCCCTCTTCCCTTTGCTTTTCTTTTTTATATGGTCGGCAGCACGCAACAATAATTCGACATGAAAATAATCTCTATTAAAATTAACATCAGCTATGCATTGAATAACAATCAATCGGAATATAATAATATTTGAATCTATCTAAAGTTTAATGAATTTTTATTTAAAATTGCAATAGGATTAGACAGTTGCGGTTGACTTGAGAACGGAGTGGTGTCACGGAACATGGTATTCTGGCACAACTGGTTGCGCTATCTGGTAATGTCAGGGGGAGTGAATGAATGTACCTACTTAGAAATTTGATTGATGACCAGAACCTTAAAGTATATACGTTCGATCACTTCTGACCATACATTTTATTATCGAGTGGTTGATGTTAATTCCAAATTGTTTTAAATTAGACTATTGTTATTGTGTAATCATGATCATTATTAATTTTAAATTGTATGAATAGTGATTGTATTTATTTCGTTCACTTTTTGTTATATGTAATTGTGGAGTTTATTTCATATAAATTATACATTATATAAAATTAACTCTCGGATATGGGAACAAACGACTTATATTTTTCTATTATTATTTACAAGGTAACAATTGATAGTATTGTATCTAATTGAATATATATTTATAAATTTTGTCAACTAAATAATTTTGAAAATATTGGCTACCAGTTTTAACTCGACTGACTGATCTGCGAGACTTGTTTGCTCTTTTTGCATTAAATTGAAATGTGGTGTAACAAAATTATCAAAATGAACTATCTTACGTTTGTATGGAACGCATATGTCGTGTATTAAAACAAAGTATGTCAGGAATTGCCTCTATGCTTGTGATTGCATAATATTATAAGTGTAAGGTATACTTGTAAGATCGCGAGCTAAAACGCGAAATCGCAATAATTCAGTGATGTTCACATAATTCGCTTCTAATTTTTTAAAAGTAAATATATCATAATTACTTTAAATATTGATGTTATGCTTAGAGCCAGACAATAATTGATTAAATTTTTTATAATAATTTATGTCGTATTAGAGTCACTTGAATGAGTGGATATTATTTATTTGAACCTATTTTAATGTTCTTTGCATGTGGCTATACGAGCGGTTTATCGTGCGTTTTATTTCATATATATACAATCTTATGTGGTGTGTCTTGGGTCTAAGTGAATATAATATTACAAATGTAA
Organism: Pelosia muscerda; assembly: GCA_963691645.1. NCBI lineage: Eukaryota > Metazoa > Arthropoda > Insecta > Lepidoptera > Erebidae > Pelosia > Pelosia muscerda. Next base: position 10,675,066 of record OY829098.1, on the reverse strand, counting down.
ACCAAGTTACATTTAGCATGCATGCGGTGAAGGTCAGACATATTTATTGTGCGAATGTAAATGAAGCAAAAATGGATTTGTTCTCTTAACTTATAAGAATGTAATGTTTAAATTTACTCTGTAAAGGCCCATAGGGTATCTTAGTGAGAGGCACCTGTTCTTAAGTGTAAGAAAACATAGTAAAGTTCGCGTGTGTTACCCCAGCAGAATGATTGATTTGTTCTTTACTGACTTACGTAACTTTTCTCGTAAAAGTGCATGAAATTTCAAATTTATGAATGTATGTGATCACGAAGAGCTTTGTCCATGCATGCATGAGTTAAAGTAGCTTAAAATATTCTCTAATAAGTACATTTTGAACAATGCATTAGCAGGGGTAGCGCACGCTTTATATTTAGAATCAGATGAGAGCGATAAAAAATGTAACCACTTTGTAAGGGTTCATTTTTTAACATTATGTGAGAGATATAGCCTTCCGTCAGTCTGCGCGTTTCATTAGCTTTTAGAACTGGCTCGGATCTAACTTTGTAAAAATATATTATGCCACAACTATGTATTCTAAAGCTATTTCTCTACACATCAAATTTAACATAATGTAGAAAAAACGGCCTTTCGAAAGTAGTTGCATTTTTGTCACTCAGCGCTGAGAAAAATTGATATTGTCATATTTAATGTGTAGATTGTCAGTGATATCGTTTATATTTCTTCGTAATCGGCAACAAAAAAGTTTTTAAAGTATAATTGTTATCAGTGAAAGTACTACACAAACAAAGGGAAATACATAACTACTGTGCAGCATGATTTATTTGTAACTACTGATTAGGTACATACAGATATTTCTCAGGACTATAAACCACAACTTACTCTGGATACATAATATATTTTACTCACATTCTATTATACAAGAAATATCCGCCTATCCTACAATGTATTTACAGCTATTCGTTGCAAAGTTACCAGTTAAAAAATGATAACTTTTTATGGCAATATTTATGAAATGCAGTGTATCGCGCAATAAGTATCACTTGTCGATTTATAAATATTTACCATTGAATGAACCATTGAGTGAATTATATCTTGACTGCAGCTCTTCATAACCATCATCATCTCTACTTCAAAACCGTACTACGTCTACTTCAACTGTACTTACACACGAGTTGTATCTCGTACATTTACATATTATTATGTATCTAAGATGAATTTCAGGATTTCGTGATAAGTAACTGAACAAAGATATTTCTAAGCATTAAAGTATTATTCAATTTATCACTTGAGTCATACTGGATTATAAATAGGTGAAACACTGATAAACCCCAACGAGAATAACTGGACAGATTTCTATTTGTATGTAATGAGTAATATTCCATAGGCATTTCGGTAAATTATAAACTTTGTCAAAATTGTTCATTCTGTTTCTTTCTTCTTAGTGTTTCTTAAGTAGTTTGATGTTTTGTATAAAAGTATATAAAAGTAGATGTTCGCACTTTAAATAACTAGCTAATTGATTGAAGCAAGCGCTATTACTTAAGTGTACTGGGTAATTTTTTCTGAATGACATTAAGTTTCAAACGAACACGTAACTTCGCGGTGTACTGCGTGAGCGACGAAAACGACGATACGCGATGCTACACGCGACTATTGTCCTACGTGATTTTGGTCATTTCTTTTCGAATCAAGGAGAAGAATAGTACAATGTTGTCCGAAAGTTCGATCAAGCATTTCGTAGATCGTGGTGACGCGTCTGGTCGCACTCAAAACAAGTACGCGCTACGTCGCGTTTCGCCGCAGACTGCATATAGGCCGCACCGCAAGTAGGGTAGGCCGTTTAGTTGATCGCGTTCGTCGCGTCGCTCGCGTCGTATTCGTAGCTCACGCAGAACACAGAATTTCAACTGATTAATATAAAAGGTAGAATTGGCGTAAATTCAGTCTAGTTGGTATGGTACCAACCTGAATGTGTCCAAAACGAACGCACGTCGTTTACGAAACGGTCTGTCATTCAGAATAAAGGGCCTGTTTACTTTATTTTGTGAATCCAGACATGTAATCGAATATGAACACATTTTGTATGAACCAACGACTACAACTGTACCTACCTACTATATACTAGACTAGCTGTTTAGAACAAAAATCGTTTCATGGTTCGGAAATGAGAGGGGAAATAACTTTGAATTTGGAACGGGACGGAGATAATACATAAATGAGTTGCTGACTTTCTGATCTGCAGGCCGACCATAAACACAAGCAGGTCATTAATTGAACAGCTGTCATACTACCAACTGCATAAATAACTTTGTAATTCCATATAAATATATAACATCACTGCTGTTGATGGTATGACAGACATCCAATTTATTGACCTGTTTAGCGCATAGTACGAGCCCTGAATATCGCCCCTTCTGTAATGTCTGTATGACAGCTAAAAAAGCGATTCGAGCGCGCTAGTTTATTCCCAATTACCATTTGAGCCAGTCTACTATAAAGCAGAGTCGTTGGTTAAAAGAATATTTGACATTATGTCCTGTAAATTCTTCAACAGGTTTAAGAAATTGCAACAGTGTAGTTGTGTATTTATTGGTGAGATAAGTGTGCCTATTGAATAAGCTAAATGCAATACAAACTAGAATAAGTTGTATGTACATTGTTTTTTGTGACAAAATAGTATAAACTTGGACAGATCTAGGTCTACTGAAAACTTGTTCATTCATTATATACATTTAAACGTGTAGAAACAATACAATATATTTTGTGAAGGCTCTTGCACCACTATTATGATAATTGAAGCAATAAATAGTTGTTAATGTCAATGTTTAGTGTTTGTTAAGCTGACGTGAGTATATACATATTTCCTAGGTTGTGTTTTCACTGCTTCGCGACCAGTCGTACAGTATTATTTAGTTTAATATCACCTTACGTATCATTTTATGAAAACCTACACTTATATTGGTGCAAGTCGGCCTAATTATTTACAAAATGGTTGCTTTATACACATAAAGCTTATGTAAATTAAGCTTAGATACAAGATATATTTTTTCAAATGTATTAAAATGGTATTTAATGTAGACACGTGTAGGGTACGTTTCATTTACACCTATGAGGTATTAAGTTAACGCTTTTTGTGGTTTTTTACTTGTATGAAGATAATGTGTAACATTTCAACTGTAGGTAGGTACCGCTGTCATCTACAGTAAGTAAATAAGTACCAACGAATCTGTGAAATGGCTAAATTCGGAACTGTGGTTATAAAACCAATGAAGCAATATTTCACAATATTGACAGGACGGTGGAGCCTTCTTCAGTTCACTGAATGGTTGGTACGATTATACCCGACTTTAGACTTGGCACATTAGGAAGAAGAAAACATAACATAAAACATGAATGCTCTACATTTGTAAAGCGTTCTTTCTATCACACACCTTTTTGAATGTTGAGTTACTGTCGTCTTGATGTGTAATATTATAAAGATCGATCTGAAAAGAAAGGCGTTCACCACGCTGGTCATTTACGCTTAGTATTAAACTGTGTTCCGTTCCGCCCTGCGTTTAGTCAACGCAGATGCAACACAGGTTCACAAAAAGGTATGGTAGGCGGATTTTTGCATTTCAATGGACGTTTAGTTTTAAATTTAGGGAAGCTGATTTTGGTGTCTCTTTTCATCCCATCATGCCAAACTAAAGTCGAGTATTGTACATTACTTACTGTTAGCGGCCGATGGAAATTATTTTGGTAGTTATTCATTGGTACTTATATAACGTTTCCATAGAAGGCGCTCTTGCACCCTTTCTAGTCGGAAAAGTGATGAATCTTTTGTCTTATGTCATTTATGAACATCGATTGACTAGTTTGTCTTTGTACGAGACTATTATGGCCATTTTTGCTATTTTTGTTCAAAATTGGTTGTATTGCTACTGTAATATGTATTACGATTTTGTAGAATTTATTTATGTTGAAGTGTTGATAAGGTTCTACTCGCGCTACATTCGTGGTATCTCAAAATAAGCGTTTTTGCTTCTCTCCATATTATGTGTAAGACAGACCATATCCATCACGAAGGATCGATTGGATCATTATGTTATTCTTCTACTAACGGTGACCCTTCGCCCCATAGTCGATTACTATGTCGTGATTAGGGCGACAGGCGGAGCAACCTCCTTGTTGACTACAAAAAAAGAAGTGTGGTGTTACTACTGTTGATGATCAGTGTGAACTACAAGGTTCTATCTCAACTCTAGGTATATAACCCTGAGCTGTCTTAGTATTGCAACAGTAGTCGCATTAGATTCGAAATATACATCTGTTTACTAAACAATCGGTTAGTTTATATATTTCATATGAATTCTGCATATGATTTATATATTTATGTAAATATTCGACCATGACTTGAATTTTTACATTTATGTCTTATGTAATATGGATTACCTGAGACTCAAGATTTTACAAATAATATAAGCATTTAATCTTTGCAGAAAAAAGAACGCTTATTTGGATTAAATATATTGTAGCCGAGTAGAACCGATTTAAATGATTGTACTGCATCTTGTAAACTAAAGTGTATGCACAATGCTTTTAAAATTCATTTTTGAATGATAAGCATATAATATTTTGCTAAAAGACATAATTCATAATATCAGTAATTTAATTACTAATTACAAAACATTCTGAAATATGTGAAATAAAATAGTGATCATCATGAAATATCCTAGTATTCTAAAAGTCCTTTTGTCTATAATTATAATAAGTTTTCGAGGGAATTTATTTTCATTAAAGATAACATGTGGGATGAATTATTGTTTGTTTTTTTATATCCTAGATATCCTTAGCACAGTGGATTGACGTAGCCTTAGATTGACAGCCTCAAAAGACGCTATGACGAATGACTTTTTATGACGAATATTCATACTCCATACCTAGGCACCTACTCTCTCTCCGTTTTTGATATTTATATTATTAACAATTATGTTCAATAACCCTGTTTATATAATTGTGTTAAATAATAAATAATAGTGGTATGGGTAATGGACTGCTGAGACGAGGGCTCGAGTTCGATCCCAGGTTTACCATGGCACACCAATGACTGCGATGCTTTTCGAAGTTATGTGTGTATTTATCGCAGGTTTATAAGTGCCCGGTTAATGGCAATAGGCTTGCCACCTATTACATTGGGACCTAAATATAAACTGGCGAAATGTGGGTGCTAGCACCTCTGCCTGACCCTTCGGGGATATAGGCGTGATATTATTTAAAAAAATGTTCAATAACCCTTTAAATCTATTAACTATAGTACAACTAAAGAACAATAAAATATCTGATAATTTAAAAAGCCCATGAATACTTATAAGTTATTATTCTTTAGTGAAATAGAATTCAAATTTTGTTTGTATGTGAATGCAATCTTTTTTAGCGTACAGTGCGGTTTGATAAACTCCTATCTTACGACGACGACGACTTCCAAGTTTGTACGCCAGTAAATGTTGCGTATGTGAAATAATATTAAGGTATATGAACACGAGTGCAGCGGTCATGTGGACAGTGTGTAGGTGGCCGGCTATAAAGTTAGTACTAGCCTGACACATGTGCGAAGGGAAAGTATTGTGTTGCGGAACCGCACGCTTCACGCCGAGCCTGTTAGATTTCTCGGATTTTAGCATGAGTTGTTCGCCGTCAAGGTGATCGACTGTGGCCGCTTGCTGTCGAAAGCACACCAGTTTCGTTTACCCCGTTTCGATTCGGATCTGTCTGTTCGATCATTACGTAAATCCCACCCACACCATCAAGTCGTAAATAATAGACTTCGCTTTGCATCATTGTACGTAATAGTTTAAACTTGATTATATACTTAGTTCGCATATTGTTTAGGAACTGTGCGGTTGTTCCAGATGCGGCTATTCCATTTGATATGTTTCTTAATGAGTGTGACCCTATCTGTGTGTCGACCATACGATCCGGAGGATGACGGCTTGAAAGACGTGCTGCCATCTAGCGGGCAGTTCGAGGCATTTTATCCGCGAGAAGCGCACGGAATACCGAATGGATCATCGCGACCTGCGCACGGGCATGGTAGTTTCTACAAGCACCGCAATCCGGCGCTAGTTGACGTAAAAAATGCAGCAGCGTATGGATTCCGCTTTGATGGAATGAGAAGATTCAATTTTGACGATGAGTAGATTATTTTTATCAAGTTTTATCCACGACATTTTCATTTTGTACTTTCATACCATTTTGTGAACTAAAGACAATTAGAGAACATTTTTCTTTTATTTTCTAAGTAAAATAGAATATGTAAATAAAACCATTTCCGCTCTTAATATCGTTCATATTTATTTGTTTACATTGTACTACTACATACCTAATATCCCAGCTGCTGCTTCTAATCTAGACTGCGTCTATGTCTGGCAATAAGTAGGTACTTAATATTTATCACTACATTGTATAAAACAAAGTTGCGTTCTCTATGTCCTTATGTCCCTTTGTATGCTTATATTTTTAAAACTACGCAACGGATAAGCAAAACAGCTTACTTCCTCAGACTAAACGAATAACATAGACGAAATGTATAGAACGTGAGTGCGTGAAGCTGCCAAAATAAATAACAAAGGAGTGCCATTTCGCTCGCACTCTGTCTTCACCGCACGCCTCACACGAGCTTAGTATCACTTTCAGCGAATTCACTCGTTAGTCCAATATGCGTTAGGTCTACGTTATTCTTTAGCTCATTTCATAGTCCAATTACCAACTTTAATATGTGCCCGAATCGCATCAACACTGTCCACGTTTCTGAAAGGTAGGTAAGGCACTGAGGGGTCTTCAATCTGAATTGATAGTGCGCTCCGCGAGTCCTCGAGTAGAGGACCGCGGGCGGTACCTACCCCGAAAAAATAAAATTATATAAATAATAAATAAATATTCTAGGACAATCTACACAACACCTCCTAAACCAGAGGGAAGTACAGCTTAACTAGCTTGTGGTATGGACTCCAGAATGCGGATAAACGTTCTTAAATGAGTTTTTTTGTAAATACATAAAAAATATACCTAAGTACATAGAAACACCCAGACATTAAATATTCATATCATGCATCATAAATATTTTCACTGAGCGGGAATTGAACCCGTACCTCGTAGCAGTCGCGTTCGCTAACGGCCACGCCATAGAGCTTATTGTTGTGAATTTAGGTAATACTGTATTTAGGACCAAATATGAAATTATGAAAAATGAAATTTAAATCATTATTATGTTTTTGTTCGTAGTTCTTGCAGTATAAATTCATTGATGTGTCCAATTTTGCACGAGTAGCAAGGTGCCTAAGCGGGTCTCAAACTAGACCTATTTTTATTGGTCCATGTGGTCCGTGCTAAGAACACACAGTGGTGGTCCTAAGAGTTTTGGGTTTAAAGTATATCTACTTACTAAGAAAGTGTACCTATAGATATACCTATCAAAAGGTAACAAATGAAAATAATACGTTAATCAGATAAGTACTTAGGTGCTTTTGAATTAATATTCTCATCGATGTAAAATTGAAAAAGTGAATGTCTAGACAGGAATGGAAGCCGCGACCAGTCTCTTACAATACCTCCACCTCTTCCAATTTTAAATTGATCTAAAAACGTTCGTATTATTGCTTCAAAATTTCAATAGATTCAGTAGGTATTCTAATTTAAGAATTAGCAGGTTAAGAGGATTTTTCGCACGATAAAAAGGGTATTTATTAGAAACTCCGCGGAATAAAAAGTACAGTTTTTTCGGTTTTGACTATTCTGTGGTAAACTGGATTTAATGTTGCCGGGCGTACCAACGTCAAGTCTACACACGGTCTGCCTACTCCAAAAATAATGTTATAAATTAATTAGCAGATATTTATGCGTGTCGATGACTGGTGGAAGATAACAGGTGAGGTTGGTAGCTACCTAGCGTCACTCCAAACCTACTACACAACTCTCACGCAGCGCTGGTTGGCCATCAGGGCTTTCAGAGGGAACCACAGGGCATTTTTTATTTTATTTATGAAACGTCAATTTGACTTCACCCCGCCTGATGCTAAGCTCAAGGCGAAGTCTCAGGAACGAGGGTCACCATTACAAATACGTAATGTGTTACAATGGTGGCACTCAGATTGTCGGCCTCATCAGATGCTTTTTCACGCCCCGCTTAAAAGACCCGGGACATCCTTTGTAGCGGTGATTCTGCTCGCCGGATTGCTACTATGAATTCTGAAGGCGAAAGTGCTATATCGGTACCGAAAGGAGGTGCGGGGAAATGACCACGATCAGGGCACGCTTGGTAGCTGGAGGACTGACTAAAAGACGTGAGGCCACACGGTAACCTCTCGCATCGGCTTACGCGGTGATTACCGGGTATGAGTGCTTCAAGGTATAACGGCGTCGAATCTGGAAGAAGCCAACGTCCGAGTGCCATCACTGTGATGCGAGCGTGGATCCGGGCTGTGTGGCTCAAAGGCGAAGGGGGCGGGGGACCTTAAAAAGGCACCGAATCCATGATCGAAACTTGAGACTATGGTGGAGTCTTCTTATCCTATATCCTGTATATTTTGTCCTCCGTGGTTGTGAGCCTTGCCAGCCTTTTTAGATTGATGACCTGAAATAGATACCTCCTTGGGATAAACTGGATAGTGAACATAAAGGTTCGGATTCGTATTGGGAGACTACAGTTACTGTTCTTGGTAGTTTTATCAAACATTTTGTAAACTGAAAAAGTTTTCATGAATTTAAGCTGTCGCCAAAATAATAGGTACGGTATTTAAGCATAATAGCGTATTTGCTACCATTTTATTGACGGTTTTATCATTTTTGTGACAATCTCTATGTCATAGATGATACATTACTGTGTACTTCGACATAATAGTGTTCTATGACTTCGACGCGCAAAACGGGGTCCTATTTTTGGTGTTTAAGTCACAGATTACCTAGCGTAAAGCAATCGGCGGTGCGGTCTAGGCGCATTGGGGCTAATTCTCATTATGGCAACCGACTCACTAATAGACTAGTTCTCATTGTGCGATCATCGCCAACCTGTTTTAACCTTTATCCAGTCATATCGAAGGGCGCGGTATCATAATTATACGAATTTACCAATTTGAGTATCAAAAATATATTTCCCCAAACAATTATGGGCGTTTACAGAACAGATTTCAATTACCTTCTATTCCTACATTGGGTAAATTATTTGATTGAAAATGTTTTGCTTTTTTTCTAGTCATTGTGTCGCTTAGTTGACTTTACCCATTTAAGATTTTACGCTTGGGGTAACAATACAAGTCATGGGACAGGTCGGAGGAAGACACAATTCACAGGCTGTTGGCTCGAGTTGGTAATAAATTGTTCGGACGGATTCGACACGGATGTCAGCCGCATCCTTCCTTGCCATTACGTGTGCACTAGACCGCGAGCGCCGGCCACTCGCCTAAAGTGTTCCATTCCACTTCAAAAATATCACGTCAAAACACTTAAGCCGCCCAAAGAAAAAGTGTGAAATTATCTTAAGTGGGCTGTATCTAAGAAAATCCTTTTTAAAATCAGGCTAATATAACGGTACGTTCTAAGTAAAGATAGAAGTGTAGATAAGTTAATAAGATTATTATTATACCTCATGTTGAGGTCGGAGACCGGCTTTTAAGGACGGAATGTTTCTGAAACCGTGTATAAAAAACGAGTGGTCCCCGGGGATCGGTCATTCCGCGGCCGGAGTGGGTGCTCGCATCTTCGTTCCCAAAATAACAAAATATTGTTTTTTGTGTGAAGGCTCCTTGTTTCTCAAGTCGATTACTAGTAGTTCTGACAGTTGTCTCACAGGAGGTGAACGTTGGGCTGATCCTCTCAACTACTTAGCATATCTCGTCCAGTGCCATGTATCCGGATGCAGGCAGAGTGGTGAGTAGTTTCTTATTGTTTTCTGTTATACATATGCGATTTTTTTAACTCGTTGTTTAATTGACCGCATTTATAAAATATAATTAGATAGGTAAGTTCATTTATAATTTTTTTTGAATATTTGTTTGCATAGCTATTTGAATCAGCCGGTTGATATTAGGTAGGTATTATAATATTGAGCTGGATCATTAAGAATTCTATAAATAGATAAAATAAAATTATCACGATTGCTGCACATCATATTATACCTAATATTATAAACATAAATTAAAACATAAAAAGCAATAATAAAATAGCTCTAATAAATTAAAATAAAACCACTTAATCACAAAATCGTTTCACACCAGAATGTTTACTTTGACCGAGCTTAATCATTATCTATTGTTGAACATATTTTTAATTTAAATAACAATATCAATTTTCAATAGAGGAAGCTTCACAGAGCCGATAGAGCAAGTCATCTGTCGTCATGTTATCTCTCATCAACGGTAATATTAACATCTCCGCAGTGACAGCCAATTCCTTTTTGATTTATTGTGATAATAAAGTTATTGAAAGCAATAATAACATACCTACCTACGTGTACCCTGTGTTTTCGTTTACTTTTTATTAGATAAAATTAAATATTAGTGATGCGGTGCGATGCTATCGATCTCAAGAAGAATTGTACCCAGCTATTAAAATATATAAAGACGAAGCGCTGGGTCGGAAATAAATTAAACATTTATGAGTTTGGGACTGGCATGCACCATTTAACGATTATCCACGGGCCGGCACAAATCGCTTTATAATGTTCGTGTCTAGGCAAAACAGGAAAAGTCCCGCTCTGCCCTCAGCGAGCACATCTTCACACATCCTATAAAAATAAATAAACCTCTCCATCTTGACAGCTACATAAATTCAAGCTCACAACGCCCCAGCCACGTAACAAGCTCCTAACGATGAAGTGATCTCTATCTTTTATAAAATAAAACCCAATTTTATCAAGAAGGTATAGAAACTTACCTTTTAACAGCCAACACCCACGTTTGTTTCAAAAACTGTAATTAAGGAATTTATAATTGAGTAGTTGAAATGGTGTAACGTACGATCATTAATCTTGAACTTTAGTAGACGAGAGACTTCAAATAAGATTATGTGTGTATAGGAATGTAAAATGTAATTTTAAATAGGTTCTGGTTATTGATTCTTTTATTATTTCCCACGAGCTTGCGTTATGTTCGCTCTCTTACGTTTGCTTTGCGAAATTTTGCGATGCATATTTTATAACTGACATTTTTCTGGTATCTACATATTTGAATTATTCTCAAAATCACATAACTTTTCAATTGGATCCTACAATAACGATAATTTTCTAGAATATCTAGATCTAAAGACCAAAAGACGGAGTGCGTTTTAGTTGGTTCGAGTCCGACATAATCTCATAAATAGAGATGTCTAGACTGAATATAAGTTCTAGAACATGGATAGACTTACTTATGTAGGTATATATGTAGCTATTAATAAGCACGAGTTAGTATATACATAATTTATTTTGCCAATATAGCAACATCGACTTCGATGCATATAAACATTTTGATAAATATATATATATATTTGCACGGGACGGGAAAAGCATTTTCGAACCTGTCGTAGCAGTCAAACGCTCTACTACGCGATTATGAGCACTTATTTCGTTGGCTACGTAATTTTATCTCCTAATTATAAACCACAATTATTATTGTGGTTACTCGGACACGATCGTAATAGATTGAAAAATTTTTCGTTTATCGGATCACAAAATAATTTCATCTTTAATTAATTTAGTTGATTCAAGTATCCCTTTGCCTAAAGTTGAAGCGAAGAGCTTTTTATTAGACATGAATGTAGGTGAACTTCCAAACAATTAGTGAGAAAGTGTAAGAAAAAAAAAGTTAGTTTAGTTCCAAATCTATAATTGTAAATAGCCAGTATACACTTTCGCTTCCCCTTATCTTATGTAATAAAGTGTGCTGATATACTTTTCCTTCATTTTTATTTGTTACGTGACTGCTCGAGTAACCGTCACTTCATTTTTCTTCTTATTTTAGTTCTATTTATTTAATGACAGTGTTGCTATTAACAGTTCTTTGTATGTTTTGGAATGTTTAATGTAAGATTTGTTTTCAGATGCATTTCCTCCTAAGTTTGGCACTCATGGCGTCGACTGAGGCCTTCTTTTTGAGATGGGGATCTGACTCAACGTAAGTGTTTAGAACTCTGTATTAGTATTATAATAGTTCTTACGTATGCAAAAGCGAATGAGAATTTTAAATGCGAAAGTGTCTTTCTTACTTTCTTTAGATTTGATTTTAGTAGGTACATAGATTTAGGTGCACATTCAGTAGGTAGTCTTTTTGAATAGGTATATGATTTGGCTAAGGTTCAAAAAGTTGATCATTTGAGGGCTAAACAAAATTCGATCATTCTTATGGGTGCAAGAAGATTTGCCAAATTTTTAGTGGTATAAGCCAACTTCACGTGCTGAAAAACGTAGTTGCTCTGACTATGGGATTCCTCTTGAGCCAAAAACCAATAAGAGGAGAAATAGTTAAGAGCGGAAAAATAAAGTGAAATTCAAAATTTGAATGCCATCCATCATTATGACGGGACCATGAATAGTAATGAAAATGAACCAACATAACTATCTGTCAAACTACAATTTGCCATAGGAAAACATAAAATGGGGTAGGTATACAGGAATGGCTATTTATAATTTTCATTAGTTGGCTTATATTTAATAACCGCCCATAAAGTAGCTATAAATTATATGTTAAACATAGGTATAATTTATTGTAAATACGGGATAAATCAAAACCAAACCAATTTGTCTCGTATTTATTTCCCTTAAATATCTCACCCACAGTTCCCTTTCATTCTGCATACCTAATTACACCCTCTTTCGAGCAACACCACTCTCGTCTACCTGTATTATTCTCCCTATCAAACTCTATCAACCTATCTTATTAAACAGGCACTGCCTAATGATTTAGTTACATGATTTCTTAGTTAACTTTCACTACCATGGTTACATTAAGGCTATTTCACTAGCACACCATTATGTAGGTATGCCAAATGCGCACTTATTGACTGACCGCTTAGAGGAGTTTACACGATTTCCCACGTTTACTCTCCTGTCTATAACATCTCCTTTACATGCTTCAACCTCTCCAGGCAGCAAATTACGGCAGCATACGAACTTACTCTTGTTATATCCAAACTAAACATTGTAATCAGTAATTTATTAGTCACTGCCTGACCCAAGTCACCAGGTCTGCATCACATAAGATGTTCCTCGTTTTCCACCATCCATATTCTCTACCGATTTTCATTAAACATAGCTAAGATACACATCCACACACAGACACACACACACGCGCGCGCACGCACCCCCATACACATACGTTTTAATTCCCCGTCGTTAATACTTCGGGGGTTAATTAAAAATATCACATCAAAATTCGAAAAGAAGATTCTGACAGATGGCCAGACAGCGGGGAGTTACTTTGTTTTGTACTGCTTAGGCAGTGATTAAAATTTATATTAATCAAAATATCTATATATGAAAATAATAGACTGAGAAGAATACCTACATATTTCTCTTACCCTGATAGGTACTTGCACAAAACCCTGCCAAAGTTTTAAACAAGTCTATTAGATTACTTTTTTTGTGGTTTACCTTACTAATTCGGTCCATTTATAGTTACAGTACATTTTCGTCCTGTTAAAACTAGTTTTACTAAATGCATAAAACATAATAATCAATAAATTTTACATTATTTTGTATTACTTATTTATTTTTAGGTAGAATTTCTATTCAATCTCCGCTCTACGTGGTTGGTCATTCACGGAGTTTTACTGGTGAAATATTAATTTTTTTATGGAATTCTAATCTTTTTATTCACTCAGTACCTACCTACCTCCATAACAATGTTAAAGCGATTTGATTTATTTTCATGTGTAATGTATTCAGTTAAACATACCTATTTGTACCTTTGTTACAGAAGTCAAACGTCTCCCCAAAAATCTTGGGTTCAGCCTCTACCACCGAATATGAGCCCGGGATATCGATATCAATACACATACACTCCTTATGAGTCTCGCAAGGTGTATCAAATCCAGCCACCACAGTACCAGCAGCCAGAGATTCAACAAGTCCCACAGAACCTTGCACCGATTCCTATAAGCGTTCCTGCCGGAACCAGTCTTACTCCCGTGTCGCTTCAGCACGTGCAGTTGGTACCATGTATGTGCCCAGTTGCTCCAGAAGAAGCTGAGAAGCTTCAGGAACAAGTTGGCCCCGGCCCCTACATGGCACAAGCATATTCTGTGCCGCAACAAGTGACAATTGCGGCTGACAACGCACAAACTCCTAAAGCGCAGTAGCGCCAACCTCAGAGTTGATGTAATTTATATCATTGATTAACATATTTATAGAGTTGGAGTGAAAAATCACTCTTTGCTTTTTAGTCGTATCACAACATGTGTTTCAGCTTTTATTCTAAGAATTAGGAAGACTGATAGATTAGGATCAACGTGTGTTCATTCTGAATAAAATTACTTAAAACATTCTACATTTGTTTCTTTGTGTGCACAAAATAATAAAATATTATATAATCATTTATTGACATAACCAAAACGTTTACAAAAGGAATAGCAGAGATGAATAATAAGAGTGTTATGTTAGTACCTACCTGTTTGTAACCCCAAACTCAAAAAAAGTAATCGTTTATTAACAATTCAATCTATCAATCAGCCTATCGCCGTCACTACTGGATATAGGGCCCTCAATGTTGAGTAGTACGAACTTTGGGCCTTTTATGACACCCTTCAGATGAGATGGTGAGTATACTTTCTCCGTCACCACAAGTCAACAATCATCTAGTAGATAATAATATAGGTATATAGGTAGGCCTAATAACAATCTCTCGCCGGAAAGCCAATACACTTACTGATTGATACCGATTAAGAGGCTCAGGAAGAGGTATTCCTTTATAACCTTTATGTTATATATAGGTTAGGCCACCGTTAATAATGGAAAGCGGACACCGGGCGGGCTACGAAAACTCCGAATGTACCCGAAATCTTGCGATGATGATTGTAACACATTAAATAAATAAATAAATAATAAATACTCTAGGACAATCTACAAAACGCCACCAAGACCCATGGTGAGCATGCTTAACAAGCTTGTGTTACGGGGTCTAAATGAGGATAAACATACTTAAATATTTTTTTTTGTTTACATACGTATTATACATAGAAACACCCAGACCAAATAAATTATACTAAGCAATGTACCGATTGGAACCAGCTATAGGAACTCTTGTGATAGTAAATATACGAGCATTATTGTATTAACCGACACCAAAAAGAAACCTCTGCATAGAACTCTTTAGTCATTTTAATATTATTAAAAATATTTCTAAGTTACGCCCGCGCCCATTTCCTTGCAAAACGTCAAAATCATTAAGATAACAAAGTAAGTGATTTTATTATATTCTCTTTATTAGATATCTCTGAATTATCTCGTGAATATCTGCAATAAATTCGTGCTGCTTGATAAGTTGCCATGAAAAAAATTGTAAGCATTTTTAAAGGTAAACATAAAAGTTTACAAGGCATAGACCTTCAATCTGTAATAAATCTACAACACAATTTTTATATGCCTATGGATTTGAATGCCGGTTACTATAACAAGAAAGTGATCGCTATAGATAATTTACGTTATATTTTGAGCAGTTGTGATCGAATAGAACTTCAAGAGAGTGATTTTGAGGAACTGCTCCTCAGTGCTCTGACCCTAGTGTACTTTTTTGGTATGCGATTGAAACTCAGCAGACTTACATCTAGATATTGGTACTGGTGTGGTAAACGCCAGTTTAACAAGACGGAAGCAGCCTTCAAGAAAACAATGGATATGCTATTGCCAGAATGTAGTGAAGTAACCATAAAAGTTACTCTAAAATTTTTCACCGACGTGTCATTATGGCCCTTTGAGAGCTTCGTGGGGCAGATTTTAGAAGTCATTTTATTCTATATTAGAGGAAAGACAACACTTTTCAATCTAATGCTTACTGATATTCACTGCGTGTTGTTTAGTAACATTAAATCCGCTAGACATAGAATGCGTGTGTTCTATGACTTACTCAATAGCTCCAATTGGGTAATTGACAAACAAAAGCTTCTGCCATTTGTTACCCGACTGTTAGATTTCTTCGCGCACAGTATTGCAAAAGATGAAAACAGAATACCCGCCTACAACTATTTACGGAAGGGCTTCGAAGTTTGTCTGCGACGCATTTTTGAAAGGGTGAATAACCAACATCGTTTGATGATTATAATAACAATGTTGAATTGGTTCTGGATAGTCAGTATGAACCATGAAGATGTTCTAGAGTTTGCCACGTTATTATATCATGCTGTGGATCATTATCATGTTGGCATATACAAAGACAGTTTAAAGGGGGAATTGATAGAACATGTGTTGAAACGTTTAGCCAGTTCCCGGGAAATCTCATATGGCCTTGTGGGTTGTAAACTTCTACTAAGATTTTTGGATCGAGGCAAGAATAGCAATTACTTGAATGCTCCTGTTCTATTTTATGAATTTTCACAGGTTAGTTTATTTCTGATATGTATTCGGTCTTCGGTGGCCTTTTGACGTCGTACTATAATTATTGGCGGATATAAATATTTCTATTATACTATCTTCTTATCTTGTTTGCCATATTAGCGATATTTTAGCATACAGTAATTATGTAATTGTTTTATTATATCGTTTAGGCACCAATTGTGATCGGCGTATGTGACACTTCCGACAAAGCTTATATTCGTGAACACAGAGAAATGATACAAGAGTGTCTCATTAAAGGTATCCAGTTCCACAGCACGAATATCAGTTACGTAAAACACGTCTACTCTATCATTTGCGCTATAGTGCTAGAGGTACCGTGCGGATTGACCGCCGCTGCTTCCGCTTGTATGTTAATGGAAATTCAAGAAAAGGCTTTAAACGCGGAAAATATACCACCCTCTAGCAGATATTGGATGCATGCTATTGTCGTATCCGTGATGTCTTTGATATGTTGGGTACACAAGGCACCCGTGTTGTACACCTACGTGAATCAAATAATCTCGCGGCGAGCGCAGGAAGCGCCACAGTTAAATCCGCCAATAATGAATTATTATAAAGTATCCCGACATCACGTTACTTGGAACAAGCCAACTCTTTTCTTCGAGGATTGGGAGCTGCGATATGCACTATGGAAACATTTTCAAATTAATGAGGTAAGTAGGTACTTTTTCGTCATCATCATAATGTGAGTCCTAATTGCAACTGAAGCTCAATCTCTCTTCGTTTGGCTTAATTTAACTTTAATGAGAACCATTCCGTTTGTTCTCCATACCTAATAGAGAGCCTGCTCTAGAGGTTGTCCCGGAGATTTGCAAGTATACCTATTAGTTTTAATCAAAGTTTCCAAAACGTTTTAACATGTTTCTAGATTTTTATTTCTTGCGTAAATTTTGAAATTCATTTTATAAAACTGAACCATTAATGTATTGTCACAAAGTGTATTAAAATTCTCAATTTCATTGTACATTAAGATCTCTGCTTCTGGAAACGAAATAATATATAGTTTCAAAACTATTATATATGTATTTAGTACTTGACTTTTTTTAATCGAATTCAAATCATTTCTTTAGATCCGTAACTCTCAGGATATTGATTTTAGCCAACAACCTCGAGAACGCCCAAGTATCTAAATAAACTAAATAATAAGAAAGTGCCATCGTTGGATTTACGAAGATAATTACAGGTAATAAGGAGCTAACTGTTATCGATGTGGTTCACTATTTACACAAGACCGATTACTTATATTAGGGCCCCGAGAGGCCCTTAAATCGAGCTGTATAAACGTGGTTCTGAACGGACTAGCATTGCCAAAATGGACTAGAAAATATACTCGTAAGTAAATATATACCTAATCATTCTGCAGTCACAGTTAGATTGTAACCACGCAATTCCGTTTCCTTGTTCCGTATGTGTAATATAGACTAGTTAGGTATATGTAACGATAAATTCATATGGATCAAATATAAACAAACATCCATTAGATACATTATTCAGTAAAGAAACCACTTTTATGTATGTACTACATAAAGTACATGGGGCTACCGAGTTTTGCTTAATATTTTGCTTCTTTTAGAATTTTGATTTTGGTTTGGTCAAAATAAATATTCGAACTGATATTTAATGATTATTTTCGAAGACAGAAAAGGCAACTCTTCAATAAGCACATGCAATAACCACCAATGCTGCTATTACATATGTATGCATTGTTTACACAATCGCGCTATGTATGTACATAACATCACGCGTAGGGGTAACCTAAACCATTCGGCAACTTATTCATCCACACACATATTCACAAAATATTAGCTTACATTTGAATTTCATGCGTCAGCCTTCAAACAAAAGACACAAGATAACTTCCATTATACCCTATAAACTTCCTATTCATTGTTCACCCAATTAGGGGCTTTGAAAAACATCTATACAATGTGCACTTCTTATTTGTATATATGTGTAATTATTCCCGATTATTCAGCATTATGATTATGATTATGCAGCCTCTGTGGCGTGGCGGTAGTGAACGCTGTTGCTTCGCAGCGACGTGGGTTCGATAATTGTAAATATTTGTGGCATAAATGCCTATTTGGTGGGTGAAACTGCGAGGCTTATTTGGATTATTTATACAAAAAACAAACATTTTCGAATTGGTTAATACGAAAACTATAAACTTCACACTTCTGAAAAGTGTGTTAATCTTAACTTGTATGTCCGATACTGGGTATATTTTACCAATTGTACTTGTGCGCAATTGGCTACTAATTGAGTAGGTACTTATAGTATCCTCCCGCATCGGGGAATAACGCGGAAATCATTTCAGCTGAACGATTTTCACTGGTGAAATTCAGCCTAAGATGGTAATAACTTTCGATTTTATCATCATACCGTCATAGCCTAGGTTACTGACGCAAGAAGCGATGTTTGTAATGTAAGACACAATTCATACAACTCCCATCAGTTTCACTAGCTTGGTATGTAATGACGCGTATGTTGATTATTATGTTCATCGTATGTTGACGCTTACTAGCTGTCCTCTCCAACTGAACTGCCTATTATTAGAAAAGTATCTCTAACCTTACAGTAAACAAAATTGAAATTAGGTACCTACATGTAAAGGTATTCGCGAGGTTCTTGTTGATTTGCGAACGAGCGCCACTACTGGCCATTGCAGTAATATAAAAAACCTAAAAATTCCAGTCAAAAATTTTACCTATAGACAGTACCTAGTAAACTTCTTGAGATTCTGTATTTCGTGCATCATCATCACCATCATCATCATCATTGTGGTTCTCCTTCTGGCGTCTAACGCGGTTGCATACAACCCTCAATATGTTTCGATATAATTCGTAAATCGATTTAAGTGTTTACGTCATCCTGATTGTTGGAAATGTCTGACTACACAGCGTGAAATAAATCTATGAAAGGTATTCGGCCTATGGATTAATGCAATGGTTCGGATCTCGTAATGAAATTTGAATTTTACGTTCATTAAGTAAATCACGAACGATTTACATGATTTACAATACTTACTTACCTACTTTAGTTAATAATCGGCTGTGCAGTACAAGAAATATTTACGCGTTTTTATATTTAGGGTTTTGAAACCCTTAATTTAAAGACGCATAGGTAAATATTTCTTACATAGGTACGTAGTACTATTATTTATTCGGTGATGAAGGTCTTTCCATTTTGTAGGCTACTTGCATCATAAATAATCGATTTCTTACAATCAAATATTAGATCGTTACATATGAAATTGCTGTTTTGTTTGAAGAAATTTGAGGAAATCCAATTTTCAGAACTAACATTTTTGCATTTTTTAGTAATGACAAATCCACACTTTATGATTTTTTTGTGTATTAATGAGACCTCAAAATTTTATAAGTACAAGTACCTACACGATCCGTTGCCAATAATAAGATCATAAAATTCAATAACAATTAACTTTTTCTCGTACCTCTTGCCAGGTTTTGAAATAAAGTCATTCATCATGTATTGATGGGAAATTATCCCATGGAAAACTTTCATCTTTTGTAAGTTGAGAGAAAAAGGCAGTTAATCTTTGAAAAATACTATTTTTATTTTTTATAGGAATTATTAAATAAGGAAGTTATCATACATCATAATTGCGTTTGGCTTATATATAGATATAATTTTACATAAAATACCTACTTTTTTAATAATAAGCGACTTTGATGTACGTTGTTGGAATCTCCTAATATTGTGATTATCTGTCTCTTCAGGCTACTCAGTAGCTTCTCGTACCAGCTGATGCAGGTAACTGAGCACGGGTGCTTCGGGGATCGCCTGCATCGGATCCAGTAGGAGCCAACGTCCGACTGCCATCACTGTTATACGAGCGAGAACTCGAGGCTGCACACGCTAACCGGGTGTCCAAGTGTCCAGCGTGGGAGACGCCGCAGCGAGTCCTAGTGGCGGCCCTAGGAGTGGGAGTGCTCTCGCTAGCTGCCTAGCTCACGGCAATGGTACGATGCTCGAGTGCTAGGACAGCCACCGCGGTCTCCTTCTGTGAGCAAGTAAAACTCGAAAAGAAGTCGGCAGAACGGATTCGGAGAAGACTTCGAGTCCACACAGAGTATTGTAGGGTCGTACCATCTATCCCGCGACGTACGAGTATATCTGTACAACGAGCCAATAGTAGAAATGTGTCCTATTGAGACGTTACCAATTATTACTTTTACCTTTTTACCGGAGCACCTTGACCCTTTCGATTGGATTTCATACTCACTGGCAATATGGAACCGCTGGAGGAGAGATTTTGCCTCCCTGTGCGTGTTCTACCGCCTCGCGCCTGTACAATGGCAATTTGTGTTCAGAGGAATTATTCAACATGATGCCCACAACTACATTCGATTACTGCACCGCTCGCCATAGAAAGGGCATTCATCTTCACATACCCCAACCGGTAACAGTGCGGCATGAAAACTGTGGTATAAACTCCCTGCTGTCGCTTTTCTATGTGGAGTTAGATGGGGTTCTTCAAGAATAATAAGGTTACTATAGCGTCGGCTAATTTTTATTAATTGATTTATATACAATATGTATACATATATATCCGGAACGAAGAAATTCGCCAGAGAACTAAAGTTATCGACATAGCTCAACGAATTGGCAAGCTGAAGTGGCAATGGGCTGGCCATATCTGCCGTCGGACCGATAACCGTTGGGATAACGGGTCCTTGAGTGGAGACCGCGAACCGGCAAACGTAGTGTGGGACGCCCTGTGACTAGATGAAGCGACGATATCCGCAGAGTAGCTGGTGCGGAGTGGAGGAGGACAGCCGAAGACCGGGCTAAGTGGCGTGTCATGGGAGAGGCCTATGTCCAGCAGTGGACTGCCGCGGGCTGATACTACTACTACTACTACTATACATATATATCTAGAAGCATCCACACCAATGCTTGCCGTGAGCATAAAAATAATCGAATTCACAATCTCTGGTTTAGCAGTCAAGCGCTCTCCTGCTACGCCTCACAAGTCGTGGGATGGGTCGTGGGATGGGTGGTTCATAGGTTACCTGTTCACAGATTGTGTTAATGTATAGCATATATAAGTATTGATAGGCGCATCGATGTTCATTGTATGTTCGTTGTTAGAGACCGCCGCATCGCGTACGTGGAAAAGTGCAAATTTTCCGCAATTGTGCAAAAGCATTGTATGCATTATTAATCGAAGGTGTCGTTTTGTTTCACACGCTAGTCTCTTTTTAACTTTTTAACACATCACATGTTCATCTGAAGTGCTTTCCACTACATTGTTAAACAACAATAGATAATATTATGGATTGTAAAACCACGGTAAGCTTTTCTCCTTGTGTTTTTGTTAGTGAGATAATTGAATTAGAACTTTAACATTACTTTTAAATAACAGCTATTATTACCTTTGTTGCATTATACTACCTACTAATGCCTATAATCTGCTAATTTGAGATATGACTAGTAATAATCATTTACAAGCCTTGGCAATTTACTATTATAGGTACCTATAATAAGGCAATATTTTAATCGTGGAATATATCCACGTGGCGGCTTATATTATAGATTGATATCGCTCCATCAATTGCAATATCATTTCAGCGTCAGTCAGCTTACATTTATTTTCTTCTCGATTGGTTATGGGCCATTATGAGTCCGGAACCGTGGTCCCACAGTGTTGTCCCACTGTTGGGATAAAACATTTTCGTGGTCCCACCAAAGACACACTTGACGTTTTGTAGCAATGTGGTATGCAATAGCCACTTATCTATAAAGACTTATTAATAATGACTTCTTCCCGTATTTATTAATGAAATGTTAAGCAATAGCCGATAGACAATTCAATAGGTGTATGTAGTTCCATATAGGATCAAGTTAGCACACCTGTTTATTAACAGACATGGCTCTGGCGTAGACCGTTGGTAATCGCTGCCATAAAAGCTGTATAATGTAGTGAGTTATAATGAAATGGAAGAGGAATAAGCAGAGAAGCACACTTTAAAGTCAAAAGTCTCGGAGCCGGGAACACTCTCAAACCGATCTATAAGATAAGTAAGAGTAGGTGAGCGGAACGGGTGGTTGGTTATAATCGGGATTACGGATGAGGAAGATTTTGTAACCCTAATCGAGAGACATATTTATTCCAATCTAAGAAATATGTCAAAGCTAATCTGAGGTGCATTTTTCATTTCAGATCTTGCTTGGCATTGCAGCTCTGCTGATGGTCCTAGTCGTTAACACAGACGGGTAATATCACTACTCATTTTAAGAAATATACCTCCCGCCATATAGCTTGTACCCAAAACGTGTTCTAATGTGCTCGAAATATGCGCAGTACGCAGTTTTTGTATGGGTACGGGGTACGGGGTGCTACGAAAGTGCACGCACGCCAGGGTGCCGTTCATCTTGTGTCTTGTATGTTATATGGCGGGAGGCTTATATATTTATGTCTTGATTTATTTATCAGAGAACTATTTTGTTACATCGTTTATTAAGACTTACACAAATCTTATACAGTATTTGATTTTGTTGTTATTGCCGTCGCATATTATGTACAGTAATACAAATTTTAGTACCAAACTTATAGTATAGGAGTCTGCCTGACTAGTTGAAGTTTTCTGATTTTTTTTTTGAAAATGGGGACCTACATTATTGTTAGTAGACAAAGTGGTGCCTAACGACAATTTTTTGCGCAAAAAGGAGGCAGCCTAACTTAGTCCATTTTTAGATAAAGAATTGATTATGAAATATGTAAGATACAGTTTACAGTTTGTAATATATATTATTTTTCTTATGTGCTAGTATCAAAAACTCTGACCACTAAACTAGGCGCATGTAAATATAATCTACCAATTAACTATTTATTATCTGTTTACATGTCCCGGATGGCAATTGTTATCCATCTTCCAAATAAGACAGTTTTCCTAAATTTTACATGTAAACAGTAGAAGAGAAAATTCTTATGAATCGTAGCGTATTTTATCGTGATACTTATTAGATTGAAGTAACCGGAAATAAATAGAATTGCACTCGCGCGCATCGAACTAGGAAGCTCCTAGAATTAGGAATTAGTGGCTTATGACGGAAACGTAGGTACTCTTTTCTACAACTGCAGGCACAATTGTTTACGTCAATCACGATATTGTGGTTTAATTATAGTCAGTTTTGGATGGCGATGGCGAATTGTCTAGACATTGATTTTGTAAGAATCATAACCTCGAAAAGCACGTTATTGAATTGATCTCGGTTGAAATATGATCATCTGGCCGTAAAATATCTGCAATCTGGTCTACTTATAGAACTTTGATGTTCCCAATCGGATGTGCAGCTAAAAAAGTAATTCGTTTCGTAGTTAGTCTAAAAGCCGATCCTAACTGAGTTGATAAAAGATGCGACTAGTTGCATAATACATAATATAATAGATGAGTCATATTATAAGCTGGACTGACTTTTTATCACAATCCAATATGTATCGGCAGACACTTGAATTAGGAACAGCCAGTGCACTACTGGCAATGAAGTGGTGCATTACCCACCCCGATTTTGTACGGATGCAATGCAATGTACTGATATAGTATCAGTGTGAACTTGTGAGTTGTGCCGCCCCGCACCGCGGCCCTATTTTCGCGTCACGTCAAGTACACGGTCTAGTTCAATTTTATTCTAATTTTTTTATGTTATATTGTAATTGTATAGTTTAACGCAACTACTGCTATAGCTTCGTTAATTGTTTTTGTAATCTGTAAATGAATGAATAAATTACTGTCGATACGGCCGTTCTATTAAATTATCTCTATCTTTTAAAAACTGCACCAAAATGCATTGCGTAGTTTTAAAGATACATGTACCTACAAGGATACATAATAGGGCTGTCCCGAAATATCTGTATAGACAGTGGGAAGCGTCTTTGTTTTTTATATGTAGTGACGATGATAGCAATTGTTATCGAGGATACTCTAACATGATCTCGTACAATTTATTGTGTACCTACTCGTACAATTTATTTTATAGTTCTTACTCATCGTCATATTATAATTATGTGTATTGGTATTATAATTGATAACACTTTTGTTGACAGTCGTAACAAGAAGGTAGTCATCCACGTGCCCTACAAAGTGAAGAAGATGAAGCATACGCATACTGTTTACAAGACGATACATCATCACCACACTTATGACCACATTCCTGACGATCATGAACACTTTCATCATGTTTATTCCCATGAGGACCAGCCAATAAGCCTGCATAGTCAACCAATTTCTAGCATTGGAATTCCGGATTTCTTACCAGATGCATCAATAGACCATTCCTATGAACTGCCGGAGGTCACGTCTCACGAGCATCGTGGATTACCTAATCGCCACTTCCCAAAATATTCTTCCATTCCTTTATATAGACGGCATTAGGTGAGTGACTAAACGAGACCACTATGTATACCTACTTCTCTTAAATATCCACAATAGACCTTAGCTCTAACTTTATGTGTGTGTGTGTGTGTGTGTGTGTGTGTGTGCGATCATCAACAGTACTTATTTAAGTACTATGGTTTGATTATCGTTTAATATTCAGTATAAGTGGTAGGTACTACGAATACACCCGGTCTCTATTCTTCAGATTTTTATATACCGTCTATTTCATTAATATTTTTGCACTGTGAAGGAAGTGTTTGCTAAAACGATGAATTATTTTTGTTGCAGGGCATCAGGTAAAAACGAATTGTATCATGAAGGGAAATTTGAACGGTTCATATTAAATTTTAACCTGTTTTAAATTTAATAATGCTTTTCTGTAAGATTCCAAAGTTTTAATAATTGTTGATGAGAGCGTAGATTTTGGAGTGAGATGGAGTAATGGCCCATGACGCTGTCGCGAAAAAGTGTGAATCGAAAGACTGGATGCGGAAGAAGGATTTGCTATGGCACGTACTGGGAGAGCTCTGTGTTCAGCAAAGGACTGCAATCTCAAAGTCTGCGCCAGGAGGCCTAGCCAAAATGCATTCATTCCGAATCTACATTCGTCATAGTTCTTAAAATGTATGGGAGTGACATTTGTTGTCGGAATCGGATCACATGACATTCCGACAACAATAAAATTGTCACTCTCATACATTTTCAGAGCGATGACGAATGTAGATTCAGAACGAATGCATTTTGGCTAGGCTCCCAGTTCATAAGTCTAGGTTACGAAGATCAGAAACGTACTATCAATATGACAACTGGCTTAAAATAATATCCTAGTAATCGGGGGGTGAAAAATTGATTTGTTACGAATGCCAGCTCGGTAGTTCGATTACCCACCATAACTTTACATAATAGGGTTAGGTAGATGATATTTTAGCTTGTACATTTAGCTGGTAGGGAACAAGTGTAATTGTACAGATAGTAATAAAAAATAACATTAATAACTGAAAACAAGTATAAATACCATAAATGGTCCTATTGGTGGTTATAGGCTTGTTTTCATTGATTCTGATTCTATTTCTTTTATTATTTCATTTGGAATGATAAATAAAATAAATTTGTTATAATTGTATGTGTGTGCGTGTGTGCGTGTGTGTATGCTCTATACTTATTATTTATTTAATTAAGATATTTGTTTTAAGCTTTTGAGACCAGTACTGGTGGATACACAGGGCTTAGCTTACTGCTGTGTTTGATTTTTAATCAGATTTAAGTACACGATATTTTAGGTATATTTAAGCAACTTTTATGTAATTAGAGTTTCACTGCCAGTAATGTGAATATTTCCACAAGAGTAAGTGCAGGCACATTTCTGAATCTACTTTTTGATTGCTTAATTTATGAGGTAAAATACGTGTGTAGGTATTTTTAAAATCCGGGTGGCTTTTCATTTTTCACGTCACTGCCGTTGAGAAGAGGAGTGGGAGGAGTCCTGTTGCAGTGGAGCGACAAACTTGGCTTTTTACCGCGTCACCTCCATCTTGAAATGTTGTTAGAGCAATTAAAATCCATTTAATATTTTATAAATTCAAAATGTGCTATGCACCTTAAAAATCTATCAAACTGTCACACTCTAACTGCAAGTATTAGTCAAAACATAAAAAACGAATAGATGTAATTTTTTTTTACTAAATATCATCAATTTTGTTGCTGTTATTTAGTAAAAAAAATGCCGTTTCTGTAAGCTTCTTACAAACTGAAGAATCTACACTCGAGAGATCTCTAAAAATGAATAAATTCGCACAGTGTATACCTACTTACCCTGTATTTATAAATTTGTCATCTGTTAAACCTTACAGGATTAAAGCAACGTATCATAATTTAACTAATTATTTTATTTGTCAAGAATATTAAAATATTAGAATCAAAACAAACACACAGAATACATCTGTAGAGTCGAAAAGCCCACCCCAAACACTCCTTGCGCAATAGTGCCCATAATACTTGCAGCGTTGTCTCTCTGTGCCCCAGGAACGAACCGAGAAATAGAAACAAATCGAAAACTTCATATTACCTACCTACTAATTGCAGATGACTTTTAGTATAGTGCAATCTTGATACAAGTATAACGTATAGTATCTCTATATAATTAATTTCTCGATTTAACGACCTTCTCGTAACCCCCTTGAATTAAAAAAAAATAGATCTTTATATTATGATTTTTTGTCAACCTCATTATAACGTATTTTCAACTATCAAAAATAGCGTGAAAACTTCTAATTAACGAATTATGTTAACCTAAAATCCTTAAATAACGTCCCCACTAACATACCTATGACATGCATATATAGGTACAGGAATTTGAAAAACTAGACCATTATTTGATATATTTTTTTTTCCTTTATATAACACATTTTAAGACCAACCGAACCACAATATAATAAACTTAAGTTATTATTATTATTAATTTGATGTACAGAATATTTCCTTGTTCCCTTCAGATTTGTTAAATCGAGAATTTGTTGCACTGTAGGTAATTAGTGTTCTAATTTCATTTTATTTTATATCCACATTTTATTTTGTAATGTGATGTAAAGAATACTGTAATATAAGTACCTACCGAAAGTCGCCTAAAACAAACATTATTTATTATGATTTACTAATATGCGCAACGCGAACATGTTACTAACTAATAATTTTATTATAATAGCAAAGATTATGTGTTCTTGTAATATACTGTTTGGGCGAATTATTTTTAAACATCGTAAACATCAAACATTGCTTGCGCCAGTGCTGGTAAAATATTGTAATTAGTAGTAAAATAATAATGTTAATAAATATTTTGTTTTGCTTTTGCTTTTTCAATTATATCACTTTCACCTTCGTGACTTATATGTCAAAATTATATTCACAGGTAGCTTTCCCCCTGCAGGTTGCGCCCGCGCGGGTGTTAATTATCGCAACTTTTTAGCTCTCATATCTCCGATTATATTTAACCGATTGCGATCAAACAAACTATTATTTCAAATCGGACTAAGACCTTATAAATAAAAAAGCGACAAAATCTGTTCAGTAGTTTTGCGTTCAGCGCAGACAAACAGATAAGAATTCCAAAAAGAATAATTTTGTGTTCAGCATCGTTAAAGTAACATAAGCAAAGTACTTTTTTATATATATATCCAATGTTACGACCCCTTTATGGTCTAAGTTCCGATCTGGCAATTTGCAACCGGATCTCATATTATTCTAACAATTACTTATAAATAAGTACAGCTCTAGTTACGTGAATGTCTCAATATGAAGACATTCTAAACGCTAAACCACGGGCCCATAAAATCGAAACTTTCGTCAACTTAAGTCAAATATGTATTAATAAGTACGTAAAACGGGGTGAATATAACGAGATATTTGATGATTGTGGTATTACAATGAACCCAATTTGTACAATAAATCCAAATTTTCGGTTGAAAGGAAATAAATACAGAATTTAGCTGGCCCATCCTTCCATGTCTATTCACCCCCCCCCCCCTCGTTTTACCGTTACATTGTACCCGATTACCGCTTAGATATGACGTCGACGTAAAATGATCTGATTTTCTTACTTCTATTTTAAAATCCCCCAACGTAAAAACGTAACGTTATAAGTTTGACGTGTCTGTGTTAGCCTTTTGTTTCCACTCAAGCCAGATTTTCTTCTCTCGCAGTGATATCGTCTGCGAATTTTCGGTTAGTCGCCCTTCGGATGAGCTGGGGCAGTAATACTTGTATTCTTTCTCCGTCACTACACAGATAATCTCAATATAATTATATAATAAAACAGTACGCTTTTTATTGAAAACTAATACTGAATCAATAAATAATACGTTGGCTTTAGATAAACAATTTAATTTTATCTAATAAACTATTTATTAGATTTATAATTTACTATACTTAATTTAAAATGTATTTATGTATGATTGGTTAAAGTTAATCCTTATAATTGACTCTGAAACGGTTCACCAACAGTCGATTCACAGAATCTGCAGGATTTGTGAAACTATTCCTGGCCACAAATATGCTGATAATTCACTAAGGACAGACAATTTGACAAATCACAGGGCGTCGGTAGCTTAGTGGTTGAGTCAGCCTTACGATCAAGAGGTCCCCGGTTAGAATAGTGTCCATTACACTACCGACGTGAATCCACTCCTAACACAAGCCTTGAGCTTAGCTGGCGCGGTTAGAGGGAATGTTGGTACAAATTGTACACGATGTCAATGAAGGAAATAATAATAATAATAACCAACCATAAATAACCAACAATAATAAGAAACCAACACACTCTCACGCACATAGAACCGATTCAGCAACACGAACCCACACACTTAAAGTACTCGTAACACTGGGTAAACACTTGGCTTAAGCCCGTGATCCTCTAAAATACCGACAGTTTATAAGCCGAGTTTCTAAAAAGAAAAACAAAAATAACAATAATAATATTTTATTATTATTATCTTCTTTTATATTAATATAATTATTTTATTGTATTCGTCTTTGCGTGAGTTATCAGAATCAAAAAAATCACGTCAAAAATTGCCAGTTGTACCCGGAGAAGCCAATATGTACGAAACGATGGAAGAGATAAATAGGGTATGAATATGTACCGACTTACAAACTTGCTTAGGTCCCGAAACTCTATATGGGCTGATGTTGGGGCCAACAGGTGGTGAATGTTCTTATCTACTTATGAAATAGATATACAGCTATTAATTAATTAGATGATACGGCTGTTTAAGGTAAGCACAACATCATTAATTATTGTAAGACGGTGTTATAAGTAATTTGTGATGACATCTGCAAGGGCTTTTGCCAAGTCTGCTGGATTTATTGGAATTTTAATAATTTTCTGATGATTTGCCCACAGTAATTATTTTTTTTATAGCAATTGTTTCACGAATATTTTCGTTCAATCATAGTATTTTATTTGTATGTAACTTTCGATATTATTATTACATAGGTATTAGTATTATTACATACAGCGGTTTATAACCTGAAAAATCAATACTGGTATTTATAAATACCGGTACTGGTATAATTGAAAATAATAAAAACGTTACATAAATCAACGATAATTGATATTCATAATTACTATTTGCAATCATTTTGTTTTTACAGCAAGAAAAAATAGATAACTCTATCTAGTCGAATTCAATCTCATTGAATAATAAAATTATTGTTAATCTGTTGCAGTACTTATGTAATTTTATATATTAACAAAATCGATAAATTGAAATAGTACAGTGGGCTCCAAAAGTTTCTGGACACCTTAAGATCCTTCAACATCCTAAATGTACCTACCTACTTTTATCAATAGTACCTAACATAAATAGCATTAATAAAATGAACAATCTATGTTTTGATTCATTATAAGAAAATAAGTAAACTCATGCAAGTAGTAGCCTAAACTTAAATACTTTTATGTAGATCTGTTATCCAGTAGTTTCTAAGACTATTAGGCATCACATCATACAATTTTTTTTTTCAAATTGTCCAAGAACTTTTGTAGACCAAAATACATGTAAATTTTATTGGGCACAATCTCCTTAACTATTTGTGAACATGATTTGATCCTCACTGTATTTATTGGGCGCCACTTCGCATTTAATGAATAACCTCAGTTTCATTTTAATTAAGTTTTACTTTTTTTCTTACAATGCAGCTATTATAAAGCAATTATCATATATACTGTCAATGGTTCGAGTATTGTAGAAATAATTTGTGCAGAAAATCTCAGATATGTTGCAGTAATACAGAATACTAACTTGCTATGCGCTAGCAATAAGAATATTCCCAATATTCTGTTACACCAAACACTTTGCGGTCAGTTAGAACGCATTGTTTAGAATGGCAGGGCAAGAGATACATACATTGTATCTACGAAAATGGTATCTATTGACTCACTTTCAAGCTTCAGAAAAGAGCTCTGCATCTATAAAAATTAGAGCGACATTTGTCCCACTCCCCCGCTTGCACTATGCTTTTGGCATAAGTACTTCGTGAACAACAGTATTTGTTGTCTTTTTGTCGATATTACGGGTTTATTTAAGTGAAATTGGATAAATGGTCATCTCGCGATGTTGCACTATTCAATTCAGTGTGGCGTGGCAGCAGTGCGGTGCTCGGACTCGTGATGCTCTCGCTCCACTGATCTAAAATAAAACAAAAATATCTGAAAGGAATGAAAGTATTGACTGTGATGTAAAACAAAATGTGAACGTAGGTCCGATCTGTTGGAGTCTATTAGTTCTCCTGTTTTGATAACCGCGTGTTGAGAATTGTTAACGTGTTGCCTAGTTCTTGGTATACTATCAGTTGCTGGCGGACATGGATGTATCTAAGTATTTGACTGTGCTAGTTGTGTTGTGCCTCGATAGTGGTGAGACTGGAGGCGGCGGAAAACATCAGTAAGGGTTAAAAATTAAGATACTGCTTTAAAAGTTGAATATTCCAAATTTATTCACTGTTAAATAAGTCGGGATATTTATTGATTTTGTGATTGATTTTATGGACCGACCGATATTTCGGCGCTGAAAATCAACAACAAACTTGGTAAATATCCCGAAATATTTAACAATGAATATGTAAGTGATCATGTCAATCTAAAATCATACATTATTCTAAATTTCTTTCAGTATTTGTATTATCTACGTTAATGAATTATATTACAGTATAAAAACAATTGCCATGCGATCTATGCCCACTTATTTTTATTCCTAGATATTGAGTTAGCGATATGCTGAGTGTTTAGATATTCTGTCACAGTTTTCTGCATACTGCATTTTGCGAACTGTTAAAAGTACTACGAGTACATACTTACCTTGTCACTTACTAATTTTGGTTTGAAATACGTTTTGGAGTACCAATTTAAAACCAATGAAACTAATTTAATTTGGATGTCCTTAACCATTTGTTTGTTTTACAGTGACCACGTGAAATTGCACATTCCGGAGTTCCATCATCATGATCATCACAAAAAAGTGATAACCATTCACCATCATCATCATCAACCAAAGAAGGAGCAACATCATCACCATCATCACCATCACCACAAGCCACAAATTCCCCACGAGCATCACTATAGTCACCATCATAAAAAAGTCCATTTAAAGACTCATACAGTTTCAAAAGGAGCAGCTGGTCACCATGGTTTGCACGGACATCATGGGCATCACCATAAGCATCGTAGTCAGCATCACGGGCATCATGACCACCACACCCACAACCATCAACCGCACTACGGGCACTATGGTCATCACGACCATCATGGCTATGGCATTCCCCATGACACTCCAATTGTACCATCTGCCAGTTACTCACCAAATGCTATTCCATCATACGAAGATGAATACACTTCAAGACCTTCATATGATCATGGCATTCCCGTCACGAGTTTCACAGCTCCTCAGATTCCTCAAGTCCATGGTGTAAGTCATACAGTTAAACAAGTTAAAGTATTTGACTCTTTGCCTGGAGCTTTGCCAAATAAAGATACAGCAAATAGTTATCAAGTTACTGAAGAAGGCGAGGAAGGGGAAGAAGCATTTGGATTAATAAATAATTTACAGAATGCGTATCCAGCGACATACGCATATGTTCGATCTGCGGCTTCTCCATCAACAAATGATCATTTTGGAGGAGTTACATCATATAATTCAGATCAACAAACCCATGATCCGTTTTCAATAACTCATCCTAGCTCGAGTGGCGCAGACACCTTCACTGGATCTGAACAAAATAATCCATTTTCGTCTGTTGCTCCAATTCAAAATATTCATCCCAATGCAATACCTTCTGCTGAGTACCCGGCGACAATACAAAGTACTGGTTTCGATGACCCTGAGAATTCGTTTACGGGATCTGATGTAGAGGGTCCCTCATTCTTCACAAATGACGAGGACACTAATTCTATTAACGAACCAGTTACCTTTGAAAGAGAAGCAGGTATAAAACAAACAACAAAGACTGGAAATGTTGAAACTTTAGAGTACTGAATCCTAGCGATTACTTATATTTCATAAAATATCGAAGTATTTTTAAGATAGTGTAGGTTAATAGAATAAAGATATTATAATATTATTTATCCTTTGTATAATTCTGTATTTAGGACTAAGTTGATGTAAAATATTATTTGCCTTTATTTAATATCCATTATTATAATATTTAAGACATTTTTATTCAATTTCTTTTAAATAAAAATGAAGATCATTACCAGAAAATACTTTTTTTTTCGACTGATATTTATATTTCACTATAAGCGACTACCTATACCACTACTTAAGAATCTCAAGTCCGTATGAAAAAAGTTGTGGTTACTTAACTAAAAAACTAGACAGTTCAGAGGAAAAAAAGTACTTATTTAATTCAGTAAAGCTTATGTCATCACACTACTTACGTTACAATTTACTACAGTCTAAATAGTAAACGACATCAGAGAATTCGATACGCCCTAGATACGACATTGCGCAAGATATTGAAAAACTGTATTGAGTGTCAACGTAACTGTAACGGAATAATTTAATAAGAAAAGAGTTAGTTATATTTTTTTACTGAAATATTATGTAACCATATAGACATCGATAATTGCGTCCTGTTTGGTATTCTTATAATGGGTTACTGTTCAACATACATGCATATTATTACGACGACTAATTAAGGCCGACATTTCACCTATCATTGTGTTCGGTCCCACGTAATAGGGGTGAGCCTATTGCCGTCTTTCGGGCACTATTGTTGACTCGATCTAGCCCTATGTCGTCTTATACGACACCTCGTGGGAAGAGATGGGATGGCCAAATTGTAGTCTACACTGTATATACAGTGTCGAAAATAAGGTGGGCCCTGCCCTAGAGGGAAACCTTTATTCCTTAAGTTGATTTCATTGACACATACACCCACACACACACACACACACACACACACACACGCACACACACGTACACAAACAGAAACACACACACACATACACGCACATACACACGCACTTCTATATTTATTGACGTTATTTTATTCATGAAGGCACCTGTGTTTTATTTAATAACTAATTAAAAATAATGAAGTACTGTTATTACCGCGAAGCCGAACCGCGGTAGCCTAGTGGTATGGGTAATGGACTGCTGAGACGAGGTCTCGGGTTCAATCTCAGATTTTACCATGGCTTACACCAATGACATTGCCCGGTTAATGACAATAGGCTCGCCACCTTTTACATTGGGACCTAAACATAAACTGGCGAAATGTGGGTGCTAGCACCTCTGCCTATCCGTTCGGGGATATAGGCGTGAGTTTATGAGAGATGAGAGAGAGAATGTTATTACTTGCCTACTTTTGAATTCATCATTATCAACCTCTACGCTGAAACCGACACCAGAACACGGACAGACTATAGAATTATTTTATATTAGGTACTGTTTTGAGTGCTGCAAATTTTCAAAATAAACGCATGTTTTATTTCTTCTGTTTTCTTTTTCTCTAATCGTAAAAAAATGTACCAAGTTAATAAAATAGGTATATTGAAAAGATGACCATTCTGCCGTAGCCGTGTGCACCCGATTTCTTCAAAAAGCTTTCACCTTTCAACTCGATTAAAAATTATAATTAAACATGTATTGTTGTAAATTTATTTTAACGGTACCTGTACCAGTTAGAACATACAGTAGTACGAGTATTACAATTAGACTGTTAATGGAATACCTATACCGTTCATTAAACAAATCATACAGCACCTGTCAAAACATGTTTATAGGTGCTCTAAGTGCACATGTCTAGGTTATTTTTGCTCACTAACTGTACTACGCCATCTAATTAAGCAAAAACTTAGCGGGAAAATCAAATAATTACTGACTTATACCCAGCCAAGTGATTTAAGTTGTTCTGTTTAATAGATACCAAAGCTAAACGATATTGGATGAAATTCACCCATCCTAAGACTAACCCGGCTAGTATTGCTTAACCTTATAATGTGTTAGGGAATCGTTTCCAGGTAGAAACAATTCCCTAACTGAACAATAATCAATATTAGAGCTAATGATATGTCATATATATATATGCATTAGTCCCTAGATAGATAATTTAGATTCAGAATTGGATCTACTGTATTATATTTAATTACGATTTGTGTGTGAATTGAATAGGCCCTAAGACGACTTGGTACTTGAGACCTTGGTACTCGCAATCCGATCGTTTGATTATTGTATGGTAGCAGTTGCTGTAACAATTTTTCAGAGTTCGTAAGTAATTCTTATCCATAAAGTTTAGTTGGTATGTATGGGTCGCGTTTCTATGATTTGACGAGTAGCAGTAACATGCATATTCTCCAAATCTGCCACAAAATACTTACCTACCCGATACGCCTACCGCGTTTAGTTTATCCCAGGTACCTTTTCAAGTCGTCTTCCGTTAATGAATAAGTAGGTTCCAACGGAAGACGACTTGAAAAGGCACCGTTTTTTTTTAAAAAGAGGTACCTATTCAGGTCGTCCTCGGTTAATGAAGATATTCATAGCTTCCTACTTCACATCAATTTAAACCCAGCTTTGACATTATTCACGACACTTGACCCAGCGGTAGACCTTATTTGATTGAGGTCACTTACGTAATAATTGACATTCTTTAACCAAACTTCTTAGCTCCATTGAAAAAGCAATGAATGAACAGTCTCTTTAATGTGTACTTTCAAAGTTATATAACGAAATGAATGTAAATATCTAGTGCAAAATAAAAATGAAAAGCACCACGCAAAGCCATACATTTAACTTCCGTATGTGCAAATCATGGAGAATTACAATAAAACAACTAAGTTTAAGATCTTGCAACCAATTTATGTAACCATAAGATGACGGAGAAATAGAATCACCATCCCATCTTATCCTTAGGGTGTCGTAATAGGCGATACACAGAAAAATAACAAGCGATATCACTGCGAGAGATGGAAAACTCGAAATTAAATCCTGTACCAACCGGTCTGGCCAACGTGAAAACACTAGGCCAAAGTCTCCCAATCTCCCAATATTGGGAGAATCCTTCCAGCAGTGGAATTCGATAGACTAATTGATTGATTGATCATATAAAAAGGAAATAAAAACCTTTTAGGTTAAATTGCGAAGTGAGCCCAGCCGCGGAAAATGACAAAACGAACAAAGATTATGGCATGTAGAAAGTTGGCAGCCGCTATTAGTTTTTGCGACAGGCGCTACCGTCACTTGTTTTGTATTGTTTCATTTTGTAATTCTGTTGTCTCTGAAACCTATTGTTTTAATAATGCCTTGTACGCACTTGATACTACTAATTTACTACTACCCCCTTATTCTCAGTAGTTCAGTGGAAGTAGTTCCGTGGCGGAACTAGTAAGACTTTATGCCTAATAGCGAACTATTAGACTAAAGTCGGAATCAAAGATACTAATTTAACGTTTAAATTGCTATATCATCTCGTCTGTCACACGATATAGACATCTACTTATATTGTGTGATATTTATAATTTTCTCGATATAATTTGACGAATTCAGTTTACGCTACAGTGACTTATTCGATAGCGTTACAAGTAGTATCTGTACAATGACCGATATTATTAGAATGATAATATTAGGGTTATACTAGGGAAGTGATGGATGGGTAAAATAAGAACACTTATTAAATTGTAATTTAAATTAATAACAAAATATAATATTAACAACAAATACCCGGTTAAACCCGGATTTTCACAACAACCATTTATTTAAGACTAATTCATTACACGGAGCAGAACAGATAACTCATCACACATTTAGGTTTGGAATGAACTTGTTGTTACAGAGTCTAGCAATCTGCTACTTGTGAGTGGATGTCACTTAGTAGTATACATGCCATTTGTGTGTCGAGCATCAGTTCTTTTCTTTCGTGTAACTAAAACTTTGTACAAAATACAGTTGCATATTTTCACTTATTTTCCATCCTGTAAGGTGTATTGTAAACTATCTGGATCCAGTCTATAAGTATTTATAAGTAATGAGGTCGTAAGTAAACATTTATCTTCCTATTTGTATTTTAAAGCTGTCGTAGCAAATAAAATATTTAAATAGATCTTGGTGAGCTGTCCAGCCAGCCCAGTACTAAGTTAACCTTTGAAATTGGTAAATACAATTAAATATAAGGCTGCTTAATATCCACCATGGCCCCCAACATCTGAGCCGTAGTCATCTCCTCCAGAAAGTGCATATCCCCCGTGGTCATCGCCTCCGAAACTTACTGGTGCCTCTCCATAACCTCCGTCATGGGACTCCTCCGCAACGCCCCAGCCTCCGTGACCTCCCCCGTGACCTGAAATATTCGTTGAAATAAAATAAATAATCATTTTTTTTATTTTTCCTGAATTCGAACGAAAGATCATCTGGGGTAGTGAATTTGTATATTAATCAAATGATGTTGATTAATTAGTAACACATACCTTTGTATAACTAAAGCTCTTTATTAGACCGATAATATTAACATAATTATATTATATGTGTTAACGAAAATTATGATAATATTGATTCAGATTAATTTCAAAGTTAAGAATATTTGAAATCCAGATCTGCGGTAAGGAGCGGCAAGCAGTAAAAGATTTCATTCTACCCTGATCATGCACTTGGGTCGTCATCGTTTGAAGTACTTTTAACTTCATTAAAATCCAAGAGGTAAGTGCATACCATGCGGTTTGGAAGAAGAAGAGCTATACAGATAGATGAGATAATGACGATGAGATGCGGTTACGTCAAGGTAATAAAAAATCGCTTAGCGTTGTAGTTCAGTTTAGAAATTGTGAACACAGTTTAAAATTGCTCACAGTGTAATGTTGTCGCGTTAAAATTAACTACTTTTATGACCAGACCAAACACCGAATTAAAACCCAAGCCATCTTCTCATCCACAAATCGATGCATGCATGCTCTGGTCAGTCTTTCCTCTCAGAAGAAATGAACGCAGTAACCAAAAACAATAGGCGGACTTCAAGCTCCAAAGTGCAATCTTTTGACGCCACTAAGATATCGCTTAGATTTTGATTATTAAATATGATCAAACAGTACATTTACGTACCTCCACTGAAATGGGGAGCTGCTTTAGGTTCACCGTAAGTGTACCCAAGCACTTCGTAGTGATCACCGCCGCCGCCGCCGTCCTTGTGATGCACGTGTTTGACGATGGTGTGTTTGTGATGATGATGTTTCACGAACAGAGGCACATGGATGATGACCTTTTTGTGGCCGCCACCACCGCCGCCACAAGCGACGAGCAATGACAACTCGGCCACGCACACTAATGCGATCTGAAAAGTAAAAACAACCAGTTGAGGAAAAAGTTTCATTCATCTTTAGGTGAACGTAACTTATAATGGAAATGTAAATAGAATCTTAAAAAACATAATAGAGATTAGTTTTGAAAACTGTTGTAATAATGAACAAGAAAGGTCTTGATCTTGAGAGTCAGTCAGTCAGTCAGTGGGAAAGCCTGAGTCAACAGACAGTGGTAGAAGCCTATTTTGTCTCAATTTGGATTATTGTTACGAGTATATTTCACGTTCAAATCTTAAAAGATTTTAAAAATCAGCTCACGTCATTATAAATGATACATTAGTTTGTGTCCCAAGTACTGGTACCAAAGTGCTAATAGTAGAGAGTGATTAATTAATAACTGAAGTCCAACACCCGGCATCTGATCTGGTATGTTGTGTTGAAGGGTGTGAGTTTTGGTAAAATCGTCTGGCTTTGTTTTTATCAAACCTTATCGTTATCCCATAGCGTGGCCGAAGCTATACTTTTAATATTTTACTAGCAAACCCGGCGAAGTACGTTTCGCCACCAGATGGCTACGTACAAATTGTTTTGACCATAAAGTAATTATTACGGCTGCAAATATGACAACATTCTCCTCATTGTCGCCGTACCGAATTTAAAATGTCAAATTTAATAATGCACTGCTTATAGGAGTTTATATCTGATAAGTTGATAGGTTTATATAAAACCGTTTCACGGTTCTTTTACTCTGTCACTTTCTCACACCTAGGTTTTGTATAAAGAGATATGTATGTCACTCGCACACTATATCCCTCAAGTATTACTAATAACTTTATAGTTATAATTATTCAATGAAGATGCGATGTAAAATAGAAAGAATATTCTTCAAAACCGAAGCTAACACACTTTTCTCCGTATAGCAAATGTTACGTAGAGCTATCTATTATCACAAAGGCATCAATACTAGATTCAAAACAGGGTAATCGTACCACAGATATCATAAATAATATGAAGAATATCGAGTAAAGAAATAATATATACATATATCGCAATAGCATGAAGCATAATTGAGTGCTATTTCGCTGGGCTATAAGTGCAGAGCTTAGTAAGTATTAGTTATAAAGAAGAAAATATTGTAGCACAAAATCTCAAAAGAGATACAAACCATGATTTGAACGTGACATTCAAAGCAACTTTCTAAGAGACTAGACACCGACTAAATCAATACAGATAATAAAACAATTTCTTTGTAAACTGAAATTAAGTTTGATAGTGGGCATCGCAAGAGTGCTCCTATCTATTTTAACCAAAGGTTTGAACTGCGATACCACTCGCTAATATTTGTGACATAATAACTCACATAATATAAATCATGCTTTCACGAAATGCGAATGAAAGCTTTCAGTTTTAGTTTACCATGAAGAACTTTAGCTGTAGTTTAGTTAATCGTAAGCAATAATTTGTGTTACGTTCGAGTAATATTATAAAATATTACATAATACATAGTCTGAAACTAAACATCGCGTGTAACATGAAGTTCTAGAATGCGGATAAACATACAAATAGTGCTTTAATCTAGAAACCTAGTATCTTATAACATATTTGTGAAGTAACATTTAGCTTGAGTCACGCAAGGGAAACTACGTCAAAATGTTAATAATTGTCCTATTAACAATTGTTTCGAAGTCTTGAATATTCGATGGAGTAAAAAGAGTGGTTGATTCCATTTTTTTGTGTCCGTCCTAGTTGTGACATGGCAGTTAATTTGATCAAATTATCTTTAGCCCACTATTCGCAAATCCTTTGATCTGGTTGATTTCACTGGTAACGATTTAGACATAGTATAACTTAAATTACGTTCCAAAACCAACCATTAAGTTTGCCACAATTGAGATTTTACCGTCTTAAAGAAAAGATCTTTAAATTATTAATTTACTTAGAGAAAATGTATCTCAAGGGATAAACTCACACAAATCAAATAAGCTTATGAACTTATTTAAAAGTTCTTTGTGTATAACATATAAATTTGCAAACTACGTTACATAAATTATATTAACAATTTTCATATGTAGTGATTTATAACGTCCGTGAGTGACTAAAATAATGATTGCATGTATTAAATAAGTAATACAACTCACCAGAAATCGTGCAGACATATTGCAAGAAGATAAACCTGTAGATGGCCGAACGCGGGTGCAGACACTTGGTGTGTGATAAAGAAATTTAAACAAAACTTCCTTTTATATCGCAACGTGGTCGCGTTTCGCGACACTGCCTCTCAGCAGCTTCGAGCCACTAGCGCACCTATAGCCGCGCAAGTGATTTTCATTTCTATTGCCATCCTACAGAATACGATATTAATAATCATCAGTACTACACATAGATTTGCACAGTTACTATCCATTTACGAACCGAAATTATTACTTGTAAGGTTTAAATTGGAATGTATAATTTCATGCAAATATATCTTTAGAATTCTATACTACTTTGAAAATATAATTTACTATAGTGTTGAGTGGAAACCCGAAAGTGCTGAGGCTGTGAAAACGCTATCTCAGATCTAATTGGATAACGGGTGGTATCAGCCCAAGAGGTTTTCGACGCAAGCGCACCAACAGGATAATCATAATAGGAGTGAGATTTATTCCGAAGATACGCCCGCTATAAATATTAGTATACGATATGAGAATCTGTTTTATTGAATAATTGTTTACGAGGAATTATTTATGAACTCGATGTTGGCCTGCGGCTACGTTCGTGTACATCCCAAAACACAGAATGGGTCGTTCAGTATTGCCTTTAGAAATAGGGTATGATTGCATTCCTGGACAGGAACAATAAATCTTACAAGTTATTAACTCAAAATAGATACGAACATTTCAATTTAACTATTGTAATAAATATAATATGAAACGATACTCATGCTTGCTATCTTGAAAAATTAAGAATTACACTTTTAGACATTACACATTTTATCCCAAAATCGAATCTGAAGAGAGAATCGTGTTATTTATTTACCCTTAGATTTATAAGATGCTACGAAACAGTAATACGATAGGATGTACGTGGCACTTCGATTTGCCTAAATTGTTTATTTCAAAAAGCAAGTATTAGATAGGTACTTTACTACCTGTATTTTGTCCCCTTTTAATTAGGATCCCGTTTCTGCTTAACCATTATTTTTAATGTCCTATTTCAATGTTTCTATTCGAGACTACTGTGGCGTGGCGGCAGGGAATTCAACTGCTAAGCAGGAGGCGCGGGTTCGATCCTTGCTTGGTGCAAATATGGCTATTTGCACTGGTGTGGTCGTGCCTCGGAGAGCACGTTAGCCGTTGATCCCTGTTGCCATACAAACATCTGTGGCAGTCGTCACGGGTAGTTGGAGCCCTCAAAAATCCGAGTAACCTAACTACAGAATTTCGATATCACCAATTTGGTCCAATGACAGTTGCACGGAAAATATCAAAGTTCTGCCGCATCTTAGTTAAACTAGAAATCCCGCCCCGAGTTGGGAATATATTCAGAGAATGATGAACAAATTTCAGCTAATAACTGAACAGATCTGATCTGGTTGAAATTAGCATGAATAAATAAGAAACATCCATCATTCTTCACAAACATTCATATTTATAATAGTAGACATCTATCCTAACCATATGTTGTTTGTATACGATAGAATAGGATTTGTAAACTAATTGAGCGATAAGTTGCAATTGTAATTTAATCTAAACCGAATACATTATATGTAGAGATACAGTGCGCGGGATTATTTTGCAATTTCCTGTACGTAATAGTAGGTTATAACCGGATATAAAGTGATTACACAATGAAAATATTATGGAAGGAAAAATCCTTTCATAATTAGTTTCTTTAAGATTACGCAATAATTCAATTTGACTAGTCATTTGGATAGGAAAAGTGTGTTCTTACAATAGAGGTATCTGATAAAATATAATCTTAGGTACACAGTAAATGACATTTTCACTATCCTCAGCATGATTTAGTGTCTTTATTATTGAAATGTTTGGTGAATTTGAGATTCTTCACCACCATCGCACGTCGTGCTATTCTCAAAAGACATCCAAAAACTAAGACACTTTGTGACATCAAGCGTCACTGTGCTTAAGATATTTGCCGGTAAGAATATGTAAGATTGTTAATATGAATACCTTTAATAAGTATGGACAGATATTACAGAACCATTTTGTGGTGGTTCCAAATAAAAGGGCTAAGGATCATCAGAAGTGACTGCTACGACGATGCAAAGAGGGGTCTTCTTTGACAATTCTCGAATCTGGTCTGTGCCCACCTCGCTGGGAAATATAAGTTATGTCAGAATTTATAAACATTTTCTAACTTTAATTTTATAAACAAAAGTCGTTCTAATAATAATGTTTTTGATCACAATTACATATTTTATTTTTTAAATGCATAATGACAAAAGTAGTCAAGCCAATCACAATATTATGTTGCTGGTATAATCTCATCAGCTTCCCTTTCGTTGAAATAATAGTAAAAGTATCTCGCTTCCGCTCGCTTGCGTACAGACGCATGCACACTTACTTGCACGTCTTGCTCAACTCTAGCGTAGTCGCCTCTTCCTCGATGATTCATCTAATCATTGTACCTAATT
This sequence comes from Pelosia muscerda, assembly GCA_963691645.1. Classification (NCBI taxonomy): domain Eukaryota; kingdom Metazoa; phylum Arthropoda; class Insecta; order Lepidoptera; family Erebidae; genus Pelosia; species Pelosia muscerda. The sequence continues at coordinate 10,632,209 of OY829098.1, read as the reverse complement.
ACATTGTAATAGTTATATTTTATGTAACCGTATGATAATAGAGTAGGTAATATTGATGAAACTATATACGTTACTGAAGCTTCAGAACAGATTAATAACTGCTTTAAACTATCTGTTCAAAATTTTATTTTATACTCATTTATCTTATCTAAATCAGATATAGTGGCAACTCGTCGAAACATCTACTCAGATTGGCGGCGATTTTCATGAACTGGATACTTAAAGTATTGCCAATAAAAATCAATGATCAATATTACTATACATACATACACTCACACTTATTTCCCTTCGAGATAGGCAAAGGTGAATTAACACTCATTCACCAATCATTCGGTTACACGTAATGGGGAGTGAGCCTATTGCTGTATTCCGGGCACTCTTGTTGAGTCGAGTCATGTATCTGAGGCTTAGTCTAGGCTCGATATATCTGTCTGATGTTAAACAACCCTATCCTTTAGTCGTCTTGTACGACACCACTTGGGAAGCGACGCGTTGGCCAAAATTCTACTTTACCGTGAACCACACGCCAATAAGTATATCTATAAGTTGTACCTAATAATGTTTTTACTTATTTAAATACATACAAATTGCAAGGTAAACCAGTCGCTTTAACATTAACAAATAATAAAAAATTTTAGTACTAATCGAGTAATCCGCCGCTGTCGCCCGCGCCGCCATAGGCCCTTGCCGTTCTTCCAGGGCACCAAAGTCAGCTAGTCAAACCTGGAAACTTAAGTACGCAGGGTACGTTCGACGATAAAACGGTCCTTGCGGACGATGTGGTTAAGAGCCCATTCGAATTCACCAGAGTACCGCCAGGTGCATACTCGTCCACACACCATACAGGATAGGCGAGTCATTTCAGCACTGAGGAAGTCGTGGTTGACCAGCGTACCCTGGTGAGGCGCCTGTAACCACGCTTGATATAAATTTTATTTCAAAATGCGTACTTTAGACATCAACGCGCACGTACATGCTTATTTTTAGTAGGATTATTTAGTATTCTCTCCATTACTTACATTACTATTAAATGTAGTATTCATCTGAAAGAGAATTTTTTTTTATAATTTATTTTCATGTTATTGGAAAACACAATGAAAAAATTAGCTATTTCACGTGATTCGGCCTGCGGAACCTATTTCAAGGATAATAATTCTCTTTGGCCCAAAAAATCTTTCTACCTTCGCAATCACTCTCTTAATTCAAAGTTTGATCCGAAACACATACAATGTTCATATTAAAATAAGCTACGAAATCTCTTGCGTGCTCATTTAACCGTTCTATTCATTTCGTTATTTTTTATGTAAGGTATTGACATTATTACTATTTATGAATTAAAATCACCTAACTTTCACCCTTCTTAAGTAATACTTAAATGCGATTTCCTGCGGATCCTATATTGCCATATTTTCAGTTTGCAGTAAAGTATTCATTCAGTCATTTTAGAAAATATTTTATAAATGAACGCTCAATGGCACGAGTTTAGTGATTTCAACTTTTGTAATAAAACTTCGGAAAATGAATGCAGATGTTAATCCAGCAATATTACAAGGTGCTTGTACTTTGCCCTTAACATCATGTTCAAACGGAGTCAATTTAGTTTTGTATCCAACCGATTGTGCTGATGTGAAATAATGTGTATGGATTCAAATAGAGCAGATAATAATTACCGACAGGTATTGTGAGATTTATTCAAAATATGCAATAAACAAAATTACGCTTTTCTTTTATTTAAAAAGAAATCAAATGTATTTTCGTTGTTACGCTCACGCCTGCGACTATCTTTTGTCACTTAGATGACTTGGAGTAAACTAGGTGTGGATAGGTACAATTATATTCAACTTGACTGTGAATATTTGTTTCGCGTGAGATTTGTTGTATGCTGATAGATTGACGGAATACAAAAATGATCAAAGATGAAATCAATACTGTGACATACTGTTTCATGTAAATAAAGATTCTTACTTTTTCTTTCAAATCGGAATAATTTCACATGCAGCTTTAACTTCCTTTTCCTTTTCTTGCCTATATTCAAATTAGACTAAGTTGCTATAACAGATAAGCCCTTTGCAGTTTAGTGACTATCATAAATATTATATTTAGGCATCGCCAACCCCAGTATTGGATTGAGGTAGTGTTTATTAGTGGGACTGATTGTAGGTACATGTTAAATGGCTCATAATTATATTGGTTGTTAATTGGTCGTAACATTTTTCATTCCTCATATCTTTCCATGTGTATGGAATTGTCTTATATGTAAAATTCTCATATCACAGCCTTTGTAATATACAACTAAACTCCTCAGAAACGACATGACTTGTATGGTCACTTATATATTCACTGTTAAGTCTATCGGGATATTTACCACGTTTGTTGATTAGTACATGAACAAACATGGTAAATATCCCGATAGATTTAACAGTGACGACATGACTGGTTTTTATAAAATTGTTTGTATAATTGAAAAATATTTGCAATGAATTTTAATTAGTAGGGACATTGCAACGCTGTTGCATAGCTCTAAAAATAAAACAACTTTATACTTATATTCTGAGCATTTATTATCCGTAACCACTGGACTTAAAACGAGAGTCTTCTATGTACATTTAGAAGGTCAATTGAGGAAATCCCCTCATTTCCTAACCCCACAAAATAGTTTCACTTAATTCAACATTTATAATATCCACAAGACGCAACAATGCGTTACTCCGATCTTTCACTCAGATTAGATAAACATCACATTAGTGCACCTACATAATGCGTTCTTACTTTAAAAATCGTATAATAACTGTGTATAATTTGTACGTATTTTGTATATTGTGTAAATAAAATGCTTTTGAAGGAAATACCACGTTTGTATCGTAAACTTCCGGCGCGATTCAAGCCATTAATACAGTCGGTATTTGTCTAGAATTACCGTGGTTAAGGTAATGTTTGTGAGGTTTCCTCCTTGTTTAAGAGCTTTGTACATTTTACTGTACAGCGATTTAAACTATTGGTATCTTCTTGCTTATTGCCCAAGTACTTGAAGTATTTTACCCGGATTTGTTGTATAGAGGCAGACAAGCACACGGCCTACCTGAGGAGTACACTCGTGCTGCCGATCATGTAAAGGCACTAAGGAGGAGGGGTGATGGTTAAAAGATTTTCTGTGCTTTTTACTGTGCGGTTTTTACATTTTTATAAATAAATAAATATTCTGGAACAAACGACACAACGCCACCTAGACCCATGGTAAGACCCATGTGTTATGGGCTCTAGAATGCGGATAAACATACTTAGATACTTTTTTTAAATACATACATTATTTTATGTTGTACTCGTGTCTTGAGATCAATTCTACGCGTATTAGTCAGTTAGTAATCACAATAAGCTCAATTCGCTCATTACACATCATGCGTATTTGCAAAAAAAAAGTCGAATAAAACCACTCTTACCGTAGTGTAACAAAAAGTAGCCTCGTGTTAACCAACTATTAAGTTCAGAAAAAAGTCTTATAATATTGAGAGTTTGTGTCTGTGTGTTTGTGTGCGTTGATGAGCCACACACTTAGAGCGTCCACAAGAAAGTGGTGATTACACAAACACATGTAAATATGTACCTACCGTTATAAATATATATGTCTACATAGCTATATCAAAAAGCAATCGCTTAGAAATGCATCCGAGACACAAAGATAGCTATCGAACGTACACGCAACTTTTACAGTAGTTATGTAATAACGTAAACAGTATAGGATCTTTCATCATAATGAATAAAAGGGGGCAATGACAACGCCCGGCGGTTGTCGATATGACACAGATAGAAAAAACAAAACGCGAGAACACAATTTATAATTACTAAGTGGGTTACAAGTGCGAAGTGATTACAATTACTTGGCTGATGTTATCTAGTTATTTCTTGAAAGTTATTACAATAAGAAGAGCGCACTACACGCAGGTACGTCCTATCCTAGATCTAGCATAATTGTAAAGAAATATTTGTCCGGTGAGCTCATTGCACTCAGCGTTCTTTTGACTCCCCGTCTTATATTATGTAACCATATAAGATATTTACACAACGATGCTTTTTGATGTTCCAACCCGCAATAATATCAGAGGAATGTATTAATATGAGTTATTACACTTATTACGAAAAAAATATGGAACCCTATCACACGCGTGTCCCGTCTCATCCTTGGCTGACTTTTCTAAATCAGAAGGGATTAAATAATTCGGTGATGGATAAATATAACTACACAGAAATATCAATGGTATTCAATTGAAATATATTGTTACTTGCAGTCCTTTACCCACTGAACATTGTGAAAGTCGAATCTTTAGTTTTGGAAGCCCCTATTCAACATGTTAAAATTAGTGGTTTCCTAATTGTTATTACGAGTTTAATACTATCATCATTATTTCTATAAAAGTACAATAATTTAGCAAATGCATTGGGTGTAGGGGATATTACTAACTCCTTGAGTGTCAAACTTACCTCACCGGCAAGTGGGCGCCCCTGCTAAATAACAAACGGAGGATGGGACCGATGGATGAATTTAAAAAAAACGGCCACTGCGTCACCTTCGACTGAAGTAATGACGAAGTAATAACCGTCTGTGTAAAAAGTAAAATGTATTTACTCCACAAAAAGTGTTCAACGAGACTAATAAAGAAACAGTCCAGTAGGGCTAGCATGGCGCGGAGACAAAAGTCCCCGGGGAGTGGAGAAAAATTTGTCTTTCCCTCCTTGTCTCTCCCTTTAGCTAGCATGGCGTCGAGGAGAGACTAGTTTGTCACCGGGGAGAACGTTTGTCCACTCAATGCTACCAATATACGAAAAAGTATTATTCGACCAAATTGATAAAACCTAGCAACGTGCATATTTTTTAAGTGCAACATTGACTTTTTAAATTGTCGGTGTTATTTTAATTTCATATAATGTAGATATAGCTAAGTTAGTAAGTAGGTATTATTACCTTGTAATGGGATGTATTGTGTTACGTAATGTGTCGTAATAATATAGGACTATTATGTTTGGAGTTTTTATACAACTTAGGTGGCAGACGAGCACACGGCCCACCTGTTGGAAAATGGTTACTATGGACCGCTGTAGGGGGGGGGGGGTCCCACTATGACCGGTTGTAGAGTCCATATGTAATACATATACATACATATGTATACGTATATGTATACATACATACATACATATACATTATATATATATATATATATATATATATATATATTTAAATCGCGAAGGACTTCTTGCGTCTTTGCAAACTACCACACTGCGGCATCCACTGAATGTAGTGAGATGTTTAACGTTTTCAATGCGTATGTAAGATGTTTTAATCAGTATCATATCAGTAGTCGACGTTAAATTTCATTTAAACGTTAAATGGTGATATTCAAATTAAATATTTCTAGCTGAATTTGTGCATCCGTTCACTCTTAAATCTTTCTTGCACACTGAATACCTGCGTATACCTACTAAACACTGCATGCACATTCCCGCCTCCATCCGAATGTATGTTTGAATCAATTCCATATAATGCCATGCATATATCATTATGATTATAATAACTAAATTACATCCATCTACTATTGAATTCAGATTGGTTCCGAATAACTGAATTGTGCGTCCGTTCACTCTTAAATCTTTCTTGCACACTGAATATCTTCGTATACGTTCAAAACACTGTATGTACATTCCCGCGGTTCCCGCCTCCATCCAACTGTATGTTTAAATCAATTCCGTATAATGCTCTGCATATATATCATAATGATTATCGGCGATATGGAATTCATGAAAATCGTCATCCTTGCGTTATACCTAGTCCACTCCTGATTTTTCCAGTCTAACTGCGTCGCGGCCTAACTTCGATATTTCTGTAAAGCGATTGCAATCTGGACGCCACATAACCAATTGGTGATATCGAAGTACTGCAGTTAGACCAATTGTTGGAATTTTTGGGGTCCTACTACAAGTAACCACTATTAAAGATGTACGTATGACAACAGGGATCAGCAGCTCAACGTGCTCTTCGAGGCACTACCTGACCAGTGCAGTGCCAATTGTCGTATTTATGTATACAAATATTTGGACTGAGTGGGGATCATATTCGCGCTTACATTATTTTTTGTACTAGTAGTACAAAATTTCAATTTTCAAGCGCAGGGCTAATGTGCTTCTAGATACTTTTAAATTAAAGGAGTACTGAAGGGAGTCACTAAAGTGTCGTGCGTGCTTCGGTCGCGTGGACTTAATGCGTAGCCCATTTTCAATTGAATACAATTTTTTTAATAAATTCTTTTTATTTTAATTATAAAAATATAATAAGAACAGTTTTATCAATCAAATATAATGAACATAACTAAATCACAACTTCTGTAATTATTAAATAAAAATAAGACTCCCAATAATGCAGATCGCGTGTCGCTGCACGTTTATTTTTTTTTATCGTGCGCCGGTTGGTTAGGTTATGTCGGACTCGAACCGACTAAAACGCACGCCGTCTTTGGGTCTTCAGTTGCCGGAGGTGAGGTAGTAGCCAACATATCCCTCGCACCGCGGCAGACTCTTCGAGATGACCCCCGCCGGGTGTAGGGACCACGGTGTCCCCAACTAGCCCCCGGGTATGGGGAGGCGCACTTTGCGCGCTTCTGCTAGAGTGACAGGCGGCTCCACCCGTCACCCCCAGGCCCGCGCTCATAGAGGACGGAGGTCATTCTGCGACCTCCGACGTCCGAGTCGCCTCCGCTCATCGCGGGCTGTGCGGGTCCGGAGTCTTCTCCGAACTCGTTCCGCCGTACTCGCAGAAGGAGGCGCCGGCAGCCCAAGCATTTGCGCATAGTACCATCGCCGTGAGCAATGCGCGCGTCGCTGCAACCTGTCGAGAGCATCTAATAAGTACTTTGCGGAGCCATTCCAGAGATGCGAGCAGTAGGTATTCCACGCAGGAGCGAATTTGTGTCTTGTAACTTGTTGTTCAGTTTGCAGCGAACATCCATTCCGAGTATATTGAGGTTATCCTGTAATGGCAGTGGCGTGCTCTGAAGAGTGGGATGAGGAAGGAAAGGAGATGTCTTTGCTGTATACGCACATACCTGCGTCTTCTTGGCATTGAACTTGACCAGGTTCTCAGATCCCCATTGGGAAATGTGATTGAGGATCCAGTCAAGCCCAATGACAAGAAGCTGCCTTTTTTCGGTTATATCAGACTGCTTGGTCGCAGGATGTCCGTGGTAACTCTCGTGTACAGCACTATCGTCTGCATAGCAATGGACGCTGCCGGTAGACAGCATGTCATTGATATGCAGAAGAAAGAGAGTGGGTGATAAGACGGACCCCTGCGGCACACCAGCATTTACCTGCAGTAACTCCGAAGCTCGACCATTACAAAGAACGCGAATACGGCGCCCATGCAGCAAGCTAGCAACCCAATTGCACAATCTTGTAGGCAGACCGAAGGCTGGTAGTTTGCAAAGAAGCGATTTGTGCCAGACTATATCGAAAGCTTTGGCGATGTCCAGGCTAATAGCCAGTGACACACCATGCTTATCCATAGCCTCACCCCAAAGATGGGTTATATACGCCAGAAGATCACCCGTTGACCATTTCGGCCTGAAACCTTATTGCCGGTCATTAATTAGGGAGTGATCCTCTAGGTGACGCATGTGCTGTGTGGTGACGCATGAGGTGACGACTATGGGTCGATAGTTGGCTGGGTCTGAGCGATCTCCCTTCTTGGGAATCGGCTGTACATTCGCCTCTTTCCACGCAGTTGGCACTGTACTTGAAATGTAGGAGAGTCGGTACAGCACATTTTTGAAGAACCACCGCTGGTATACCATCCGGAACACTGGCTTTCTGGATATCGAGTACTGCACGGACATTGCTTTGCCTGATACGAATATATAATAGCGAAGGTATTTTTTACTTTATGAGTACTCACACTAGCTAAGTAAATATTGTATTGTGTTACTGTTTATTTACCCAAATTGGCAGAAGTTAGCTTGCACGGCTTTAGCTAGTAGCCAGCAGCTACGGCTGCCCGTGTGATGCGCCACTAGTTCTTGACCAACCTGTGCTATGAGCTGGGCATCCGCTCTGGGTCTTTACCTTCAAAGCAGCGCTCAACCCAAGGGATGGACGCAAAATAGTCACGCAGTCCATTCCACTTGTACTGGTCCGGGTGGCTGGTCAGCTGAAGGTCTAACAAAGAGGGTGCTAGGCCCGACCCTCTTGGTATTCTAGTGACCTCGTGTACCAGTTGAGTCAGGCTGTGAGCCAGAGCAAACGCGTGGGCAGCTCTTCCCACATGGTCTGTTTTGGCGGAGCCAACCAGATCTCGTGGTGCGCGTTAAAGTCCCCCAAAAATACCAATTCAGCGTTCGGAAACCGCTCCTTCGCCTTATTTGCCGCCTGACTCAGATATTCAAAGAGTCGAGTTATCTCGGCATCTCCGATATGGGAACGTTAAAGACACACAAAGATTTGTCTCGTACAGCTATGGTCTATGTGTACCCACATGACAGAAAAAGATGGGTCCTCAAGGCAGCGCAAACGGCGACAACAAGCACACCCCGGCTTTGGCACGGAAATTTTCCTCTAGAACGTAGCCGGGGTAGAGCAGGTAGGTCGTGATGTCATGCGGCATATTTGTGTCTCCGTCAGAAAGAGCATGGCTGATTTCGCCGTCTCTAGTTGTTGGTGGACGGCGATGAGATTTGTATAATGGAGCCTACAGATGTTAGTGGACTCCACCTCAAAAAGCGAGCTAGTGGGAGAATGAAGAGCCGCTGTGTTGCCATAATCTCTGATATGTACTGCCATGGTAGGGGGTAAGAGAAGTCGTGAAAAAAAAGGTGATAAAAAAGGTGATTGTCGTCGAAAAGCACCGCGTGACAAAGCGCGGGAGATTGGTTTTATTTGTGGTTGTGAGGCATGGCGAGACCCGACGCGCCGAACCGAAGCCCCCCCTCCCCCGAATATGGTCGCCGGGTTACCACGTCCGGTCACCAACTGGCACGACGAACCATATCAGGATTATGCGCGGCCCGGCAGCCTCCCAGGGTGGTTAGCCCCAGTTGGGCCCCTGTACTATGCCGCGAGCGGCCCGCGGCACCACAGTTTCTAAGGGTCTCCCTGCTCGGCGGGTCACCCCGCGCCCTCACCACCAGACTACGCCAAGACCCACTGGTCCCACTTATGCTGCGACTATCACCACCTCTGCCCGGCTTTGCCCTTGCTGAACGCAATCCAACCGAGGTTGAATTACTATGAAGCGTTTTACGCACATGTGCACGGTGGTACCCACCCGGTCGAAATTTATGACAAATTTGTGCCATCAAATTTCTACCACCGTATAACGTATGTTACGCCGCATCCTTCGCTTAGACATTTCTTTCTTTCTCGTAATCAAAATAACTATAAATTTTGTCCTTTCTCTTACGACCCATGCTTCACTTGAAAAACGTAAAATAAGTAGGAGCAAAGCTGCGAAATTACCAAAAATTTTGCCCACAGTACGCAATCGTTTAAATAAATGCATCAATCTCTGAACAATACTAACAAGTTGTGACGTGCTTAGTTCAAACAAAACAAACTTCAAGCAATACCGACGCGGGCGCGTGTTGCTCTGGATTAAACCGGTTTATTAAGGTTTTAGTATGGTTCCCATTCTGGTTTCGCTCCGAATGAAACCTTTACTGAAAACCGGTTTTAACCTATATTAACCGGTTTCAAGCCCTGCATCAATCTCTGAACGCGAGTGCGCTGAAGCCCGCCGCCCACGCCCCGCGCCATTCGTCCCTCGTGAACCCCGAATAGGCCCCTCAGACACCGTACCTAGTGCCCATTTAAGGATATTTAAGAGACGCAAGATTATTGTCACAAAAACATGATAAAAACTTTACAAATTAAGTACGATATTCAATGGACACGATAAGATCGGTGAATTGAACTCAAAGTATACGTGGTAAATTATACGCTGAACACTAGCACCCTCCAAATTTCAGTCGGATGATGGCGGAACTATATTATACGCTAAAAGGCATTGTAGTGATGGAATAACGTCCATGCCAATTTTTCGCCCTTGCATTCTAATGATCATAAGGGACTCTTGGGCTAAAAATGAGGGTCGGTCAATCTTGCGTCCGTATTCCGGACGCACAAAGTCAGTAGGACGCAGCATCATCGGTAAATAACGCCATGTAGGACGCAACATGTCCTTCAAGATGTATATATATATATATATAAGTATATAGTCAAAATTATTTGAGAAAAATATTTAAATTTCCCCTTCCCCATATATACATATATACATATATATATATATATATATATATATATATATACATACATAGAAATATTAATACTTTATTACTGGATTTTAAATATTGAAGGTCAAAATTATTTGAGAAAAATATTTAAATTCCCCCTTCCCCATATATATATACATATATAGATATGTTATATATATTAAAATTATAATTCATTAATTAATTAATCAAATTCAATGTATTTATTTTTCGGTTACGATTTTTGTCCCCACCTCAATAGTTCGGAGACTAATATCTCTCTATAATCTGTCAAAAAGAGACATATCTTGTCCACTTTACGGCCGCCGTGCTAAGCAAGTGGAGAAAAAGTCCCTTGTCTACGTCACAGCGAGGGACATAAGTTATCTCCTTCGACGCCATGCTAGCAATTAGGGAGAAACACGTTTGTCCCCGTCAATTTGACATAAGCGGTGGAGAGAGATATTTGTCCCGCGGCCGTGTTAGGCCTACAGAGGTGTCACATGTAAATTATCACAATTTTATTTGTTAAATACCTACTGACCATAATAATTAAATGACTACATCTATTTATCGGCGTGCGGCATCCGCTGACAGGTTGTAGCGTGACGTCAGGTAACGATACGAGTTCGCAAGTTTATCTCCACCCAAAATTTTTACGAACAAAATTTTCTATGAAAACTTGAGAACGCACCTAAAGAACTTTTCGCTTCAAAAATCAAAGATTTGAGCACCAGAGTGCCAAGAATGTAAATTATTATGAAGATGAGAATGTACATATATTAGCAATCGCTTGGCAAATAACGTTACAATAGTGGCTTAACCATTAGAATCAATCTTACTGTTACTGTTAAGTTTGACGGAAACCTTAACTTTAACAGGTAGTTGGAGCAACTAAGGCTAAGTTGCTCCAAGTACTTAATTTATTGAACTGACTTTCTTAACATTAATTGGAATATGAGATATGTTTTCTCCAGAGTGATAACACTTCTATGGGGAACATACACAGGTAAGTAATCTGTCTGAATTTAATTACGGCCATTTCTTTCCGGATTGTTGTCGCCTGTTGGTATCAATTACAGATATATATCTCAAACGCCGCATCACGAACAATCTGTTTAAAACATTAGTAAGGCCCATCCTGCATTCCGATTATAATCAATAGCAGCGACTAAAACATGTACCTTTAGTTGAGGGCACACACGTTTTCCCATCGAAACATCTAACTCCAGACATCATAGGTGATTCAATGATTCCATTTCATTGATAAATATGATTTTTTTTTATTATTTTAGTTTAAAAGTTACATTATTTTTATGGATTAGAAACTCTACTCAAACTCTCGCTACTCTAAGTAGATATTGTCATTTTCAAACCACTGACATTACAAATAATGCATTGAATTAAGACTTTACTGGTATGCTTTTAAAATCCAAAATTAAATGGCATCGTGTAGAGTGGATGTAACGATATAATTAATTCCTTTTTATTAAAGTAATTTTTGTAATCACAGTGGTTTGAAAATTAGTAGACTCGAGGTCCTGGTACTATTATTAGTTTGTGTGTACAGAGCCCAAGTCAAGTCTTAGTAGTCCAGTTCAACTTCAGCTTAAGGAAAATGAAGAAAAGTAATTTTGTATTTTTATAGCAACCATTCTTCGAAGTAAATTCGATAATATACCGATAGATAAGCAACATTATGTCACTCTTAGAGCATTACGAGTGCACATTAATCGGCTAAATGGACAGTGGACACCTTTGAATCTGACTGCATACGTACTTTACTTCCATTAAAAGTACTGATGATAACGAAAGTAGAATAGGATAATAGTGTTTTTAGAAAACAATTATTTGTATCTTATCTCGTCATTGATCACTGCGTCAGTTCTATTTACATTGCATGTTAATGCTTCGAAACTTGGGCTCCTCCTCTTTTCTAGATTCGGTTTTTTCATCTTGGTTTTTGCGGCACTGCTATCTGACTAATCATCTTGGAGGAAAAAGTATGCCAGAACCTCATTTGGTAATCAGTTGAATTACCAACTAGTAGATGATGTAGACTTGACCGCTTAGCTCTTGATGAGGCTCTCCTACACTTTAAACGTGCTATTCATGTATATGAAAAAATTGCAACGTCTATACTAACTAGTACTGTGTAATTATAATCATATGGCATCGCTCTGGTGAAATACTGAACTTAGAGACAAATATAAAGTATCGTCTACGGTTATAATCTCCTTAATGATCGTCAAGACTATGACAGGCCGAGTCCTATGAAGTTAAAATGTCAAACAATAAATTTCATTTTGTAGAGATGCCTGTAAAGCTTATTTAAATATTTGTTAGGTATTCCAAACCATAAGAAGTAAAAACTTGTATCAAGATTAATAGCCATGAAGGCATTCTCGTGGTCATTTTATGATCGTGCAGCTAGAGAGTTTAAAACATCAGTGACTTAAAAACGGCAAGATGATTGAACGTCCGTCCGGCTGAAATTCTTTGGTCGTATAGAGCGTTCTCTCTGCTGTACATGTTAGTGACCGTTTTAAAACTATGTATTTGATTTTAACTATTCTAAAAAAATATCAAACTTTACGATGCGCTGCGTGATAAAGAAAACGCTCTACAATAATAACAAATAATTAATAAATACTTCTCGATACGGCGCGCATCGTGAGAAGGTTCCTTTCTCTGAAGACCTAGCCACCGGTAGCTAAGTCCCTATACCTGATACCGGTGGGCTACAACATTTTATATTTTTGAATGTATTTTTAATCATTTATATTTGAAAATGAAACTGTGTGTGAAAGCCGACCTAATAAATAATAAATAAATATTCTGAGACAGTCCACACAATGACGCTTAGACTTATGGTATGCATAGCTTAACTAGCTTGTGTTATCGTTTCTAGAATGCGTATAAACATACATACATATATAGAAGCAAACATTATAGCTACTAATGTATATTACATATACTTCTTCTAATTGTAATGATCAAGCTAAGTAACTTATAAATAAATATAAACTTTACTGATCCAAATAATTTGCTTAGACGTTTGTTTGAATGACTGACTATCATTGAGGCCACTAAATAAGCGGCACCAGTTACAAAAAAAATTGACTCTTAATTGTACGACAAGTTGTTCTGTTCATCGCGCTGAATAGTAAATATTAAACTATATATCAGACAAACAAACAAAACAATAATACTTTATATGATTTAAATAACTGATGGATGAGTGCGAGAGTGACGACAGTTGTCTATTGTTAGGTACTATACACCACAAATCCTACTCCCGCTAATGCTATTAACTTTTACAATAATATAGATACCTATTATACTGTTTCAAATAACCGATAATGCAAGTCTACAACAGAAAAAAAAACAACGTATTTATATATTGAAATGATCCTCCAATCCTCAACTTTGATAAATAAGAGGCTCTTAAAACAGAAACTTGTTCCATACATTTTCTTTATGATGGTCTTATGAGTCGTGGTGGGTGGTATATTGTATCCAACTCCCGTTCCCCTCAACAGTTTACATATACTTATATTATTCAATCTTTTTTAACTATTTCAATTAATTAAACTCGGAGTCCTGCTGGCTGACGGTAGTCATTTGTTGAATGGCAATGACGTTTTTATTACTTTATTATAAGGAATGTATTTCCCAGCGGTACCGCTGGTTTAATATCTTTTTTTCTATGACCTCCCTGACTTAGGAAACAGTTCAAAAGTTTGTTATATCCACGTAATAAGACAGGTTGCTTTTAATTTTAGTTTGAGTAGGTACCTGTAAAGATATAATATCCTCACGCATGAATAACTTTATATGAATATGTAATGGATGCTAAATAATATTTTTATTCGTCAATCAGTATACTGATTAACTTGAAAATGCTTATGTGTAAGTTCAAAAACACTAAAAAATAAAAGGGTTACATACAAAAATAAAATAGGTAACACCATCTAGAATTTTATCGGATCACTAATGCAGTGCGAAATGAAGTTGCACAAAGTGCCTACCTGTATAACATAGCGAAAAGCGAAAGTACTTTTGCGAGTTAAGAACAGTTCTTCGTAATAAAGATAGATGGCGATGGCTATCGGTGAATAACTATATTTACTACACGATATGGAACTTTAATTTGAGGAATCGTAAAATTTGGCTATTGGGAAATCATTAAATGTGTTATAAATCAGAAATTATGAATCAAATTAATTGCTGTGTGACTGTTATTAGAAACGTGGAACTAAGTTCTTCAAAGTCAGGTAAAGTACATGCATCAAACAGTTAAAGGTTAAAGCACAGACCGGCGAGCGGTGCCGATGCGGCAGGAACGGTTAGATCGAGGAAACGACCGACAAGCCGATTTACCGTAACACAAAAAAATGTTCAGATAAGCCGACTTTCTAATAAACCCTCTAGACGACCGAGCCTTCTTGCTTGTACATAATAAATCTTAAGGAGTCCTCTTCTTAAATAAAGCGGTTCCCAATGTTTGATAATCGTGTTCAGATAAAGTGTTATAAATAGGATTTTCTATTTTATGTAGTTGGACCCAAGTCATAAAAAATATCGAGACATTTATAACTATAGACAGTCATTTATGAGTTAACGTACACGAACAGTTTCATAAGCTTATTAGTTATTATGTTGCATTTGATCATTTGAAACAATATTTATATCGTATGCATCAATTACTTTAAAAACAATGTTTAAACAATATAGTATTGATGAAATATTAAAAATAATTAGCAACAAGAGACGGTGGTAGAGTATCTATTAATAAAGGTTATGTTGGACTTCTAACCGTTATGATGAATCCACAAGAGTACTAATATACCTACTTATATCCATTTCTAGGGACGACACTTTTAACCTAGACGGATTACTCATTGACGGCAGCAAGAGTAGATTTGCTACTTATTTCTTATTGCTGACTTGGTATCGAAAGGGATGACGTAAGTGTCAATAGCCTTATTTTTGTAATGTTGGGCTGTGACGTTCATGCTTAGTAGAGAAAGAAGAAACCGGGCTAAAAACGGAGCTCAGACGCAAAGGTGAAAATTACAGAACCTATCGAGGCAAAATAAATTAAGTATTTAGAATTTATTTTGACTGATACAAGTTAATTATAAAAGTTCATTTTCAAGAACTTATATACATGTATACCCTCCAAACAGCATTGATAGTTGGAATATGAAGTGCAATTGAGTAGGTACGAGAAAAATATATAAATTATTTCTTCAGTATCGCACTTTCAATTTATTACACCTATTTAGTATTCTAAAACTTGGATATTAACATGTAGCACGTTGACAAAGTATTTTTCAGCTATTATTGAGTGAGACGAAAAGTTTTGAAGCCACTGGCGGACAGTTTAATGTGGCCTAATAATCAGAAAAAAGAAAACGACAACGAGGAGTGTGCCGGTGGGCTTTAGCATGGTTCCAGATTGATGCTTCCCTCGTCGTACTGCGTAGGCCACTCTTATCGAGACTTTTTTTAACTTTTTATTTTTACTTTGAATATTGCCTCTCATAATAAGGGTTTGGACCGTTAAAAGTTGGGGAATGCGCGACCCAGTGAATGAACTCCTATATCCACGTGTTTCGATTTATGGATACGGTTTTTTTAACGACTGTTTGTTTCTAGTATGTTTGTGTGCGTGTGTGTGTTCGAACTTTTAGAACAGTTATTCTCCTGCATATACTCGCTTAGTATTACCCTGACATGGTATTTCATTATCAGATCTCTTCGATGACATAGTGGTAGAGCGTGTAACTTCTAAGCCAGTAGGATTTGTTTATTTGTATTAGTCAGAGTGTTACGTACTTATAATACAAGCTAATTAAGGTAGGTTCCCTTACTTTGGATCTGGATCTGATGTTACATATTATTTTTAATTGATATATCGGTTTTCAGTAAATGACTGCCGTTTGACCTTTTTAACCTGAGTGCAGACCACTCTTGGTGGTCTTTATTTGTCAAAATGTATGTACTCGTATAACTCGCAAACTAAGGGTTATACATATAGACGGCGTGCGTTTTAGTCGGTTAGAGTCTATACGGTCGTCACTCCCGGTGAGATGTATATGCGAGGAGATATCGCGCATGAAAAAAAAACAAAGAAAAAAGGTCAAGGTTTGTTGTAAAAATGCTATAATTGCAACCGGAGGAAGGCCAAGGCGCGCCTCTAATGAATTTTCAAAATGTTTTTGCAATAAAGGTAACGAAAATTTAGGTACTTTAAACTGGTCAAATAATTATGTCCAAATAATAGTTAACCAGTAGTTCTTGAGATTAGCGCTTTCAAACAAACAAACAAACTCTTCAGCTTTATAACATTAACTATGGATATAAACTGTGTGTAATATTCGCTTGCAAAAGTTAATGTTTGGGTAGTCGCGTGAGCGTACATTGTGTTTCCTGTACTACGCTGACCGCGCGGTGAAACTTATGAAAATGCGCCACTCGTCAGGGAAATGCTAACGCGAAAGTGATTTACTTAATCGACCAAAAATTATCATTTGTTGCTATATAGGTACCTAACATTTACAATATTTGCAATATTTCAGCGAAGTAAACGATGAAAATTCATCTAAACCAAATTAATTAATTTACAAACATGTAACTATGTAGCAAATGCGTATATTATAATACGTGTTAATTGTTTTAATTCAGAAGCTATAAGTATGCTGTTAGTAGATCACTCACGGCCTGCGCATATCCTTTTATTTGAATAGTTATTTAATTAGTCATTTAAAAATATGTTCAGAAATTTTAATAATTAATTCTTGTAAACAAGATTTTCTTGTAGACAAAAATCTTTTGTAGTAAAATTATAATAATTTTATTTTCTACTTTTTAATTTTATTAAACTCATGTAGCACTAGAGTGCTTGCCAAAAGTAACTTACATCAAGCAAAACACGGTTAGTCTACGTTGTATAGTTCATAAATTCCTATAATCACGTACCATCTACTACTACAGACCCTAAATACATAGACCGCAAGGTAAGGCCTCAAATTTCTAGGCCAGTTGTTATAGGATGGCAATTAAAAAGGTACAGGAGTCAAAAGGAAAGATTATAGCGCTAGTAACGGCTACCCAAGCAGCATATTATGTAGCAGAAATACATTTAGGTTTTGGAAAGTACATGCTACGATATGCGGTAAACGATGGTGCCAAGCTTGCAAACTTATGGTACAGTCGTGTTTGACAATGTGTAAGTAAAGTTTTTCAATTATAGCACCACTGTTTCCCCATTTTAGTACCAGCGCTATGACCATCACTATGCTTTTCGTCATAAGATCGCTGTATAATCACCGTTCCCAGCATAAAGCTCGTAATTATTGTACCAAACTAATACTCACAAAATACATAACAATTAAAAGAAAAAATGTCAAATGAGTAATTCCTTTTACTTAAAAAAGGTACGGAAGGCGTGCCAAGGAACTGATTGAGTAGCGGTCAAACAAGAGTTGGTTTCCCCCTTTCTCAAACAAAATGGCCTCACTGAAGCATGACCGGTCCTTAACTGGCCTAGATAACAATTTGATAGTTGCATACCCATGCATTACCCAATAAAAACGTTCAAAAATTGGTAACAATTACCCTGCTTACAGCGTCGTAACATTTTAATAGCGAGTTCCCACTTATTGTGGGAAGGTGCGGGTGAAACTGTGTAATATTTGGAATATTATACACAAAGTACGGCATGACCCATATCACGGTAATACTATCTATTCTATAGTATTAACGTGCCTGTTCAAGTATTGAGTGCGTTTTATCGTCAAGTTCTACTTTCAGACGATTTTTAGTAGTTTTATTTGTTTGATTACTGTTTTATTATTTTTGAATATGAATCTGAAATACTTCAAAGATTAAAAACTAAAAGATCCGACATCTGTAAACAAAAAAAAAACTTTATGGTCAAAATAATGGAATTTTTACCTGACTACGGAACGATTTTGATTTTGACAGGTATCATATCCTATACGTATTTAGGTTTGTCTGTTCCTACCAACAGATCCCTCATAGAAAATCTCATTTAACTCGGTCTGCTTTGTGTTTAAGATTGCTTATTAAATTTTCAATAAAAGTTATAGCTAAATAAAAGTTATTGAAAATTTAATTAAAAATCTAATAATTTATAAATTTGTACTTAACTTGGTTGTTTATATTTTGACTTATTTTGGGTAAATTCTAATGAAAAGTTGAGTTCAGCTTAGTTAATCATAGTATCTATTACTTACATTTTTTCATATTAAGCAGTACTGGAAAGAATCGGACGAACTTATTAACTATTAGTTTTACACGAAAAGTGATAGGGATTTATCGAATTAAAAATAAACAACTTATTCAATAAACAACAACTCACCCTTGAATTCAAGAAGACGAAGAACACAGTCAACCGAATACCATACAAAACGAAATGTAGACCGTTAGTGACCTTCCTGAACTAATTTCGAAAGAAAATTAATATTTAAATGTCAAATAAAAATTATTTCAATGGCAAGTTCTAATTTGAATGTGCTATTCTTTTGTGCCATCAAAGTTTGTAATTATCATAAATCATCGGCAGGAAATATTAATATTAAATAAAAATTGTCAACGGGTATGACGCCAATTAAATTAAAATCACAATTGCAAATAAATTAAAACGGAAATAACAATGGACACATTTTATTAATTGGACCATTATCCGACATTGATTAATGTTATACACCACGTTTAGAAAGTGGGAAGCAAGTCTACACGACAGTAGAAAAAAGCAGTTTGGTTCTAGTTCTTAGACGTATTTGTAATAGTCCAACAAAGTAATTAAATAGTGTGGAAAAGTGCAAGAGGTTCATTTAAAATAGAGACAGATAATGAAAGAATAATATGTGCCCACATTCATAATAAATAAACTTCAATACATACAAATGATTACATATGAACTAAAGACTAGCGTATTAGGTACTAAGCTAAGTACTATATACTATATATACCTACTACTAATGAGAGATATATTATTACTACTATAATGGAAGGGGGATAATAATTAAGCTATCTTCTGAATTAATCTAATTATCTCTTGAGATAGACGAAGGAATGTTGAGAAGTATGAGAACGTGTAAAATCTATGATTGAGAAAATTAACTCCAAACCTGTAGTTCCTATTATCTTCCCTGTCATTTATACCCTTCCATAAGCATTTCACGTAGGTATCTATATGTAAAAGATAATAGATTTGTAATTCCATATGACTGTAAACGGTTCTTGGGGGTTTATTAGTTGAATATCTGAGAGTCGTATCAAATAAATTATATGTTATCAAAAGCTTGTCCATTTCCCCACACGTAATAATCCAACTGTATACTTACGCAACTAGTCGCATGTCTCACGCGTCAAGCCGACAAACGGATATTTGATGAAAAAAGTATATAACCCTAACGTTTAGAAGCGATAATCGTGTGAAAGTGTCCATTGTTAGCTTGGCATTCGGATAGAGCTGTTTATCCTTAGGTACTCGATCAAGATTCAAGTATGATAACTACGGAGAGAAACAAGCGTGGATTATTTTTTTGGAATAATAGTAAATGTTCCTTAAATTTTTTTATAAAAGCCCAAGCAGATTAATTCTAAATCAAACCCAATGAACTGTAGACGGTTCATTGGGTTTGATTTAGAATTATTAATCTGCACATTTCTTCAATTTTTGAATTAGATTTTTGAAAGTTAACCACCCTGAATAGCACAATAACTGGATAATTACAACAATGAGAAATTCACACACGTATAGAATGTCATTTTGTTAACATTACAACAGAGCCTAAATATGAGCTTGGCAATAATAGTCCCATGTTCTACAATGGCATAATGACCGCGAAGTAGGGCACGCCGTAGTAGTGGCGCGGCGGTAAGACTCATCATAGGGAATTGGCTAAGCCGCGCGGTAGCCTCTCTTACTGGTTGACGCAGGTGATCACGGGACAAGGAGAAGAAGACTCCTGCACAGCCCATGATGAGTGGAAGCAACTCAGGCATCGGAGGTCGTAGAATGACCTCCGACCTTCATGACCGCACTAATGGAGGTGACGGGTGAAGCCGCCTGTCACCCTGCGTGTCCCTGCCCATATCTGGTGGCCAGATGAAGACGCCACGGTTCCCATATTGGTAGTCTCCTGATTTGCATATTAGAGGGCAGATGACCAAGAGGGTTGGGTTGGTCAGAGATATGTCTTGTATTATCCCACCTCCGGCAATCAAACGGCGTACGTTTTAATCGGTATATTTTTTAGGCGTTGAATCGTTTTCGACTGTATTCTCGGTAGCTCACTAATGCATTTTTGTCTTTCAAATATATCGAGATTCGTGTGGTGACGGAGAACACTTGAAATAAAACTTTTTACCAACTCGTCTGGCCAGCGTGGAAATAGAAACAGGGCCTCCTAACATTGGAGAGGCCTGTGTCCAGCAGTGGACTGCAATAGGCTTATAGATTGATTGTATCTTTGGGATTATTATAGTAGAGAATTAAATTCCCTACATCTTACTTGTTTAACTGTATTTGAAAATGAATTTAATACAGTGTACACAAACCAACTAAACATTTTTGTAAATATAAAAAGGTAATTCCGGGAATGAATGAGTCTTGACTAAAATACAGTGTCTAGAATCACGACTCTAACAGATTGTATAAGAAATCACATCGTATAAGTTGGTACAGCCATTTCAATGCAGTTTCCTTGAAAGAAACCAGCGATTTGTTTTCATTAACGAGGTTTATTAAAAAAATGCGGATGCATATCGATCGTTCGCGTGCTAAGTTAACTTCACATGCGAACAATTTCAGTGAGTACGTAATAACAAGATCGTATTCTTAATGTCTAGTTCATTCGTGTTTAATTTACTGTTGTGTCAGACGTTTGAATGAATGAAATGTTGCGTTATTTGATAGTTGAGTCGTAAACCTATGATAAAACCGTTAAATTGACAATTGGTTATTATTTATTTTGTTACCGAGGAAAAACACATGAAATTCCAGCGGATGACGATTGACATTACCAGAATTGTCGATATCGACATTACCCGCCATATTATAAAGAATACAATATAGTAAAACCAATAATTTCGTGATGATAAGGAGGATGCTAAATAGTCTTTGATATGCAAAATAACAAAACGCATATTGACAGTGATCACCGTTGTTCCAATTTAAGCCACTTCACAGAACTTTAGATTTCGTTCAAGTTCTACAGGGTTTAATAAAATAAACCCGTGAAAAACAAAATCAAGTAACTTTTTTCTGTTCTGTGAGTAAAACAAACATTTCCGTGATATGTTGAAAATAAAATCTGAAACAGTACCTACCTAGTTCCGTAATTGTTTGCATTTGACAGTGGCAACGTTGGATTTTATATACCAAGTTGATAACTTTGATAAAAAAGCATTGAAAAGAAAATGGACATTGGCGTCACGCCATCAATAATTTTGTAATACATTTAGGTAACACTTAATATTGGCGAGATTGTGGCGAATCTGCTTGCAAAAGAAGCCATCTTAATAAGAAGAAGAAGAAGATAACTTTGACAGACATGTTATTGCAGTGACGTCAATATTTTACACTAAGGTCGCACAAGTCACTGTCACTGACATTTTAAATTCGGTAACTCGGTAATGACGTATAGAATGTAATATTAATGTCTATGGTTTTACCAGTAATGACGTAGGTATATAATGTAGTAATGTGTAATGAATAAACTCAATTTACACACTTTACATAGGTACTAGTCTTACGATTAAAAACAGAGAAAAAGTGTCATAAATCATGCAACAATTTACACTAAACATGCGATTTTAAGTTATGTGAGAGTGGGACGCCCACGTCTCGTTCATTCTATAACTGTATGTTTTTATACCACTTAGGTGGCAGACAAGTCCACGGCGCACCTTATGGAAAGTGGTCACTGTGGACTATGGACGTTTGCAACACCAGGACAGGACAGGACAGGACGAGGCACGTGCCTTTTCTCTTAGTTCTAGTACAGTACATAACACTTTTTCTTAAATTAAAATAACCGAAGTTACAATGGGTGACATTAGCCATCTGTTGTTGATTTTGTACATACGTCGCAATCGACACCGTACAATTAAGTTTTTATTTCGAAACTTGGTTTTGTACGTGGCCGAAGGAGAACAGATTTCATCATCTGTTCACAGAACAGACATTCTATGGACGTAAACGTATTGGTTTGGTGTAACTGATTCCTTTCGAGTGTCTACCTATAAGTTTTTCATAGCAAGTGTGGGCCACGTAAGTTTATAGGCTAAGTAGGTATACACGTATTGTAAAAAAATCTTCGAATATGTGCCATCTTTATTTCGATTATCGCGTTGTACGAGCCTCTACTGTAGCGTTTCCTACCTATCCTAACACCCCCCCCCCCCTATTTGTACCACTCTCCCACTTTGTTTTTTATTCTTCCTAATTTTACCCTAGAACGATATATAAATTACCTATTCCTATTATAATATAATCTAAATAATATATAACCTAATATTATATATAACCTAATAATATATAACCCAAATAATATATAACCTAATAATGTATAATCTAAGTAATATATAATCTAAATAATATATAATCTAATTAATATATAACCTAAATAATATATAACCTAAATAATATATAACCTAATTAATATATAACCTAAATAAAATATAATCTAAATAATATATAATCTAAATAATATATAATCTAAATAATATATAATCTAAATAATATATAACCTAATTAATATATAACCTAATATATATATATATAACCCAACATAACCTAGGCTTCTATCCAATTTCATCTACTACTGTACCTACTTGTATCCGAAACACTAAATGATATGAACCTATCTAGAATCTATCTTAGTACTACACTATCACTATTATAACGTTACTAACTACTAGAATTGGCCAGTGATTCGTCTAGTAGTTTTATTAGGAACCCTTATCATGTTCCATAGTAATCCTAGTTCTATAAGGTGCGGAATGTGAAATCTACTATCAATCTCCTAAGTTTATCCCTGACAACTGTGATATATTATAACCTAAAGAACTCAATTGAATAATAATTAAATTAAATTCATTTGTTTACTATTATGAATATGCGTCATCCTATCTAGTCACACCTGATGGTAAGTAATTATTTTGATTTATTAAATTAAGTTGGACCTACTTAAATGACTGAACTATGAAAGGAACATTACTTTTTTATTCCTAAGAATAATAAAATCACACAAACGAATCCCACCTGATGGTAAGCGAATACCCTAAGGTGTAAAGTTAATTTGTATTTATTCAATAATTAAATTGTGAAACCTAGTTGTACCTAAATATGTATTATACGTTATACTCTAACAATGCCCACCTGATGGTAAGTGATTATTTTTATATTATGAAATTAATTATTCCTATTCAATAATCAGATTGTGATACCTAGTTGTACCTAAATATGTATTATAAGTAATATTCTAACAATGCCCACCTGATGGTAAGTGATTATTTTTATATTATGAAATTAATTATTCCTATTCAATAATCAGATTGTGGAAGGTTATATGTTCCTAAGTATGAATTGTACCTAATATCTTAACAGTGTCTACCTGATGGTAAGTGGTTATTTTTATCCCCCCCTTGGTTTTGATGAAAGGCCCCTCTCTCGCCTGTCATAGTGAAACCCAGCCTGTATACTGGTTCCTCCTGTGTCTTTATATAGGTATTGAAAGACCGTACAGGTTCTTCCGCCTATACCGAAGACACCTCGGTACCTTTGCCCCAGATCCTTATTAGGATAAACTATTAGAATCGTATATTTGCTCCTAATAGTGCTAAAGTATTTTACTTCTGATGATATTTGTCTCTTATGGACTCAATCAATAGGTACTTGTGTATCAAGTCAGTTATAGGTAGTCTCGTAAGGACTTTATAATAATGCTATGCAACTATGATACAAGTGCATGTAGTATTAATGCCTACATTTCATTTATGAAACAGCGTGTTAAGTTGTACAAAGCTCGAATATTAATTCACTTTATACTTTGCGAAGTCTAATGTGCTACCAACCAGCTCACTTTAAAATATTTCATACAAGTATTAGGTTCTCGTCATGTAGAGGACATTCTCTCTGTTCACATTGTTACGAACCACTGCACTCATCCCATATCCAGGGACCTGGCAAAAGAGATAGTTCTCTCGGCTAAACAATTTTCGAGCAGTTCCATTGTTGGAAGGGTCTCATCTACCGTGAGGGCTCAAGCACTTAGCCTGGTTAGTTATGATCACAGACAGTAACGTTTCTACGTTCAATGTGTGCGAAGCTTGATTCTAATTGAGTGGATCATAGCAAATTAAACAAACATCAAACTCAAGAATGCATCTAAAAGCACTCACAGATAATCCTATTGTTATATTAAGTTTTACTTAACTTTGTACACAATAACACTTATCTCACAAATAATCACTGATTTTATTTACTTGCTTTATTAGTTAACACTGTTTCACTGCGTTATTACTGAATTTCGTCTAAACACCACGGTGATAATATCACATTTAGTTCCTTCAAGATGGTACCTACTTACTTACCACTCATAACGCTATACCTATTATGTGTAGTTCTCAACATAGAAATTATTATTAGGAATTTACAACATCCTACACATTAAATGCTTCACAACCCACAAAATAAATTTAATCATTAATATTTTACGTATTAAAACTCTATTTCCCAATAAATATGTAAAAATTACGTTAACCCCTTCAACAACCCACAAAATAAATTTAATCATTAATATTTTACGTATTAAAACTCTATTTCCCAATAAATATGTAAAATTACCCCAAAGTATTTCAACAAACCGCGTAGAATTTCCAACATGGCGTTACGACTTTATAAAATTAATAGATTGAATGCAAATTATAAAGCCCATAATTAATAACACTTATAACAGAAGAAACAAAACAATTTACAAGAAATTCCCATTACTATAACTAGAATTAAACCCCAATAAAGATCTTATTTCACCATGTAATAAATAGCGTCTCACCACCAGTCTAATCTCTCTCTATCATCCAGTCCCCAGCGCTCCAGAAGTCCAGTGAAGATCCCAAGTGGCGCTCTTTTTTCCCAATTCTTTGTTGATGACAACTTCACCCCTTTCAAATCCGGATGTTAATTACCCTATTACTTACATTATATTAGTTATTAAAAGTTTCAACGTAATATTATACCAATTGACTTATTTTAATGTTTTTCAATCAAATGTTAATGCTTTTCTAAATAAATACTAATATTAATATCTCTCAGCGAACTGTTCTTAGATAATTAATACTTTTAAACTATCAAATCCTTATGTGTACAATTTCACTCCATTGAATCCCGAATGTTGACTATTCATTACTTATATTATAACAATTATCAAGTTTCAACGTCATATCGTACCAATCGACTTATTTAAATGTTTTCAAACAAATATCAATATTTTCTAATCAAATATTAATATTAATATCCCACAACGAACCATTCTCAGATAATTAGTATAATAGATCCTTGCATAATCCTTGACTAGCTTCCGGCCACGCCCACAAGTTGCCAGGACAATTTCAATATTATTATTTTATTTTATTTTTTTATCCTTCGCTCAATTGAAGCAATATTTTGAACGATCTATTTATCCAGATTGTTACTAATTCCCCTCATATATTTTTTTCTTAATGTAATTTCAATTTAAAACCATAGAATATTTGGTCATTTCAAATTAATCAAACAAAACGCATCTATATCACGAAATGATAAATTATTGTCAATTCCCGAACATGATTTTTTTTCACGCGGCTACATCGTCTATGTTTTGCTGCACCCAGTATTCATATAACAACTTTTATTAGTTTAATTATCAAACAAATAGTCTCGATCACTACTGGAATAATGAATAATCTAATCTAAATATTAAACATATTTCCAATTAAAATCACATCTATATGACAATTCTCCAACCAACATACACCCGACTACCAATCAAGCCATTGTTTACGTTTGAACAATCGTTGAAACTTATCAAACCTCCTGGTCTTGTGTATTTTTATTACAGCATACAGCATACACACAGATTTCAATAAAGAATTAACGAATAATCCGAACATAAGGAATACAACTGTATGACTTTCAAACTTTCAACTCGACTTAAACTCAAATCCCATCTGGTAAGCTAATATAATTAAGTACATAAGTATTTATTTATTGTTATGTTTCTTTATTATTGTATTTTATTTGCTTTCAGGATGGACAAGACGATAACGTATAACGTATATCGCACATTCACACCTTGTTCAACCGGTAAACATAACCTATGAATCAGTGAAATAACAATTTTGGAATATATTGAACATATTACATGGGACAAATGAATATATATATACATATACATGTCCAATGCAGACTCAGAAACCAGTACAATTCCAATATAACTTTACACCCATCATTAATTCGTTATAAGGTACAATTTTATCAATATCTAATTCTAGATCATTGTTTATTGTCATATAGTTTGTTTTAATATAATAATGTATGATCAAAATAAGTTATTATACTCAAATTATCAGTGAAGATATAATTTTATATCCATGTAAGTATTTTATTGTAAGTATTTCAATAATAAATTAAACATTTAAATTTTAATTTCTCCTATTTATTTCAACGCCATCTAACGGATTTTGATATACACTATCTGCTACTTTATTTCACCACCTCGTAATTCAATACAGGACTATTGACCTAATTAGATACTTCCCCTACTCACATACTAGGTGGCGCTCTATTAAAGATTTTAATTTGTTTATTAAATGTAATGGAATTTGTTCCGTTACATCCCGACCCCCTGAATCTTCATGCAGAGTATAATGCTAAGCTATAGACCGTAGTGAAGATTCACACTAACTTAAGATTATAACTAGCCTCCCTCTTCCCATATGCGAAACAAAACTTAGCCAGTTCCAGTTATGATTCATCTTCTGCACATTATATGTGGTGTGTAATTTTTCAACCAACGTCCAAATTAAATCCCTAATCAACATCGAAATCAAGCTTGATGGTTGCATCTCCGTACAACATTATCCCTGCGTCGGATTATGACAAGTTTCAGTGGGAGAAGTCTGGTTGTGAGTCAAACTCCAATGCTGTCATTTGAAAGTAATGTCCTGAGATGGAACCAACCTTACGTTCTTACTACAGTTCATTACAATCTTCCCCTAAAACGAGTCATTCCAATGACTGACAAACATAATGAGTACATACGACTTCACCCCACCTGATTCAATTCGACCAGCCATTCAAATTGAAGTTGGTGTATGTAAAGTGTGCTTAGTTATAGCCTAACCTGTTTAGTTGCGAATTCATGAAGGCCCTTTCAATGGTACGCTTGTTTTCTAACCTAACTTCTAAGCTTTACCTTCATGAACCCGATTTGTGATGCGTGCACATAAGTGAAGCATAACCTGCCCTCTCAATAATACATCTGATCAATTGTATTATAGATAAATAATGCTAATTGGGATGGTCCACCATACTGATTTTAGCTTCATTCATCTCATCATTCTTCACCGAAACTCATACATCCCTTATCATGCTATACCAAAGTTTTTTTTTTTTTCCCAGATATTCTACCAGAACCTTCCTAGCATGGTCATTCAATACCAACCAATCAGCATTATAAAATTGTTAGGGTGACTAAATCCTTTAATTAGAATAAAATTTCATTCCCTACTCTATTTCCCTCAGACTAACCCCCCTTGACATCTATGGAAAGTAAATAAATATTTTTTTTTTTTTTTTTTTTTTTGGTAAAGCCTCCCTGCTCCCCTCCATCTGACAGAAAAAGTAGGTCGTTACAATCTTTTTCCAAGTGTGAGATTATTAACTTAACTTTATCTTTATTTTGAATAATGAAAATAAATGAATGCAATTCCTTTCTTTATTTGGCACCCACCCAATCTATCAGATGGGCTTCACCCCTTTTCCACCAAATAAAATATTTATTTTCCATAAATATCCAATTTCAAACAAAATTTCTTACAATGCCAAAATCAATTTAAATATTTCCCCTCACTGAATAAAAAATTAAGAAAAAATTTCTTACGGTAACAAAATCAATTTAACCATTTCTCCTCAACTAAACAAAAATTATATCCTCACTGAATAAAATTTAAGGAAAAATTTCTTACAGTAACAAAATCAATTTAACCATTTCTCCTCAACTAAACAAAATTATGGAAAAAAAAATTCTTACAGTGTATGTAATACAACTCCCATGTAATATATGTACTTGTTTTAATCAAACAATACTTTTATCTGACAATATCTCATGTCAACAATTAAATTTTGCTTAAATATTTTCAAAACAAAACAAGTTTCACTAAAAATCTTATTAATTTTAATTAATATAATGTCGTACTCAACAACGTTTTATTTGTCATTTAAAATAGCTGAATATTTGTTTTTTTTTTTTTTTCAAATAAAATTTAAAATCATGGCCTAGTATTTTTCTCACTTTCATTCATTATATTTATCTTTATACCTAAGACATTTACTTTTACATTTAACAATGACTATGTTTATCTATGCTATAATCTTATCAATTTCACAAAGTATTAATAAAACCTTTCGAAAGAAACTGAATTAACATATTTTCTACCTTGACTAATCACTAGTTCCCCGATCCAGCCTCCTCCACTAGGATTATACATAATACTTAGATAAATGTATAGCATTATATTTTCCCCGTATTTTATTAGTATGTGGATCCATTAAAATGTATACATTACGAAATGGACTCTCTGCTACAACATAAGACCCTTCATATATTGGTTCAAATTTCTTTGTTAATTTTAGCGCAGCATTAGATTTATTTAGTCTCCTAATCTTCACTAAATCACCTACGTCCCTAGTAACTATAGGACAAATGGCCCTACTTTATTTAAGTTATTAATTTAGTCATTTGACAAACCCTACAAACTAACAAATCATTTGACATTTCAAGTCATACCCTTCCAATAAAATCTTTCTTTAACATATTTCAATATTTTATAACTACCTTGATGACCCATCTCTAAATGTACTTGTTTAATTACGACTTAGTAAATTTAATAAGCTCTGTCTTTGTTCTACCTACAGGGTAACCCCTGTTTCAATCCCCGATAAGTCTACTCCTTCTGGTCTAGCCGATCTTAACATTAGCCCCTGAACCTCTTGGAAACTCCTCCCATTATTTCGTTCTACAAATGGTATCAGTGATCTTTGTCCCGCCTGATATAAAACTAAACCTCTCTCCACCTTCCCTGCATTCAGTGTTACCTCACAATTTTTCAGCCAATCAAATCCTAATATAACTGGATTCACTAACCCTGGCACTACTATGAACGGAGTCGATTGTTGGTATTCGCCTACTTGCAATGGCAGTAACGTTATTCGTTTAATCACTCCGCTCTTATGACCTACAGCTGTCCTAATACTAAAAGGTTTAATTGGTAACCACGGAACCTCACGCTTTACATTAACCTTTAACTCATTCCAAAATTCCTCCGATATACTAGTTATATCACAACCTGTATCCACTAGAGCTATTACTTCAACGTCACATATCTTTACTACAATTTCAGAAGTATAATTTTTTTCTATCTCTCGCACAGAGTCCTCTTCAAAAACTGCTCCCGATGTAGCTGACCTACCTAAACCTTCCTGTCTTGATTCTACAATTCTCTTAAACAAATCTAGTATCTGCCTATCAATAAATAGTTCTTTCGGTTTTAAATCTCTATAACCCAACCCCTCTGTAATTCTACGTTCCATTAAAGTAGTCCTCACTGGAGTCCCTATTCCACTACCAAACTTTCCTAAGGTCAAGCCCGGTTTCCATCCCATTTTACTCATCAAACCCAGTGCTGTGCTCCCTATAACTGAGACTGGATCGGGAACCAGTTCTCCAGTCCCACTTAGTTTAAATCTACGGTTGTTCCTTCTATTACTAAATCCTGGTTTGTCTTCATCGATGTTACCTTTGTCCCGTCTTGATCCTGATTAACTGTAGGCCTAGGCCATTTCTTATATCCTTGTTTAAATTCCCTCGGCTTCTTTTCAAACTCCTTTCCCTTATCTAATAAATTCCGTTCTGAAATCTTCCCCTGCTGCTCTATATCGTCCATTGCCCTCAAATACTCAGCTGTTTCTATAATAGTTTCCAGTTTAGAAGTGTACCACCCCTGTTGTACAAACTTCGGTAACTGTCGTATGATATCCCCAACTAATTGTTTTTCTGGTATCTTGAAAGTGAGCATTTTAGCTTTCCCTGATAAACTTAAAAAATGTCCTAACATTGATGGCGATTTCTGTCTATCCCAAACACCGTTGACTATAGTCCTGCGCAGTTCATTTTGCTTACTTTCTCCCCAAAATGTAGTTAGGAAGTCTTCTCGAAAGTCTTGTAGAGTACTCCATCTGACATTATAGATTCTTGCCCATTCTCTGGCCTCTCCTATCAAGCAGTCTTGTAACAATTCTAAACGATCCTCATCTTGTCCTATCTTCTTCAAATAAATCTCTAAGTCTTCTAGAAAGGTGACAGGGTGTATGTTCATATTTCCACCAAACTTTGGTTTTTCTATACTGACATTTTTGATATAATAATTAACATTTTTGAGTGTATCGTTCCGATTTGTACTATGGCTATTTCCTACCAGTCCTCTACCCAACTCCTCTCTTGATTGGCCCCGTGCTTCTACAGTGATACTTTGACTTTCATTTACACTATGTGTATCCTCTGGATTGAATTTATTATTAGCCTCGGCTTCTTTATCCCTTAGTTGAGTCCTCAAAGTATCAACTTTTGTAGATAAAATTTCCATGGCTTTATTTAATCTCCAAAACATTGCACCAGATGTTGTCGCACCAACATTCCCGTTTTTATTTATTGGTCTCCTCCTATTAGTTTTAATAGATTTTCTTGAAATAGATGTGGTGGCCTCCTGTTCGTCCGGCTCCAATTCCACATTCCCAGCTCTATCCGCTTCATTTTCCGATGAACGATCCTTATTATATCGTACTGGCGGCCGCGTGGCCCGTCTTGGTTTTACCATACTTATTTTTAAAAAATTTCTAAAATCCTAAAATAATAATATTAATTTTAAATTCAATTATCTAATCACATTCTCATCAATTATTGATACTAATAATAAATGGCAAGTTTAATGAATTATTTTAAGGATAGAATTAATCTTAAGGATAGTAAAATGCTATTTCTCATTCTCTTGCCCCCCACACAATTATTGTACTTAATAATTACTTTACGACCCCCCTTCCTTTGTAATATAATAGGTATATGTATTTGTAACTAAATTCGTATTCGAGCTTATTTTTTTATTATTATTATTATTATTTTTATTATTATTCTAGTCTAACGACCCCCACTCCATTATAATATAGTAGATATTATGTATTTGTGACTAAATTCGTACTCAAGTATATATTTTTTTTTATTATTATTCTTTTTATTATTATTATTCTAATCTAACGACCCCCATTCCATTATAATATAGTAGATATTATGTATTTGTGACTAAATTCGTACTCAAGTATATATTTTTTTTTTTTTTATTATTATTCTTTTTATTATTATTATTCTAATCTAACGACCCCCATTCCATTATAACTCTGAGTATGTACTCAAATAGCTAAGTTAAATTTAAAGATTCCTAACCAAAATCACATTCCCACCTTTTACCTATTTATTACACGGCAACAAATTGTACGGTATATATGTAAGTATATACCGTCTATCAAATTATTATTACTAATATAATACCCTTATATATTATATTTTTTCTAAATAAATAATAATATTTTTTATTATCTACCTAATAATATCTAATCTTACTTCTTTTATGTATATAATTTACACTAACCAATTTATGAATTAATTACTTTATATTGATTTTATTTTTATTTACTAAATATAACTTGAAATTATTATTACTATACTATATAATTCATTATAGCTAAATTATTATAACAACGCATAACATCCTATACCTAATCATTAAAAGAGATACGGCATCTCATTTACTCTGTCGACTGTACCTATTACATGATTTTACCTTCCTAACTCAACATGAATAAAATAATTTAAACCTAAGGTTA
Source organism: Pelosia muscerda (assembly GCA_963691645.1). Classification (NCBI taxonomy): domain Eukaryota; kingdom Metazoa; phylum Arthropoda; class Insecta; order Lepidoptera; family Erebidae; genus Pelosia; species Pelosia muscerda. Next base: position 10,599,689 of record OY829098.1, on the reverse strand, counting down.
GTTCGAATCCTGGTCACGGCAAACCATATTTGTAGCGTTTCCTACCTATCCTAACACCCCCCCCCCCCTATTTGTACCACTCTCCCACTTTGTTTTTTATTCTTCCTAATTTTACCCTAGAACGATATATAAATTACCTATTCCTATTATAATATAATCTAAATAATATATAACCTAATATTATATATAACCTAATAATATATAACCCAAATAATATATAACCTAATAATGTATAATCTAAGTAATATATAATCTAAATAATATATAATCTAATTAATATATAACCTAAATAATATATAACCTAAATAATATATAACCTAATTAATATATAACCTAAATAAAATATAATCTAAATAATATATAATCTAAATAATATATAATCTAAATAATATATAATCTAAATAATATATAACCTAATTAATATATAACCTAATATATATATATATAACCCAACATAACCTAGGCTTCTATCCAATTTCATCTACTACTGTACCTACTTGTATCCGAAACACTAAATGATATGAACCTATCTAGAATCTATCTTAGTACTACACTATCACTATTATAACGTTACTAACTACTAGAATTGGCCAGTGATTCGTCTAGTAGTTTTATTAGGAACCCTTATCATGTTCCATAGTAATCCTAGTTCTATAAGGTGCGGAATGTGAAATCTACTATCAATCTCCTAAGTTTATCCCTGACAACTGTGATATATTATAACCTAAAGAACTCAATTGAATAATAATTAAATTAAATTCATTTGTTTACTATTATGAATATGCGTCATCCTATCTAGTCACACCTGATGGTAAGTAATTATTTTGATTTATTAAATTAAGTTGGACCTACTTAAATGACTGAACTATGAAAGGAACATTACTTTTTTATTCCTAAGAATAATAAAATCACACAAACGAATCCCACCTGATGGTAAGCGAATACCCTAAGGTGTAAAGTTAATTTGTATTTATTCAATAATTAAATTGTGAAACCTAGTTGTACCTAAATATGTATTATACGTTATACTCTAACAATGCCCACCTGATGGTAAGTGATTATTTTTATATTATGAAATTAATTATTCCTATTCAATAATCAGATTGTGATACCTAGTTGTACCTAAATATGTATTATAAGTAATATTCTAACAATGCCCACCTGATGGTAAGTGATTATTTTTATATTATGAAATTAATTATTCCTATTCAATAATCAGATTGTGGAAGGTTATATGTTCCTAAGTATGAATTGTACCTAATATCTTAACAGTGTCTACCTGATGGTAAGTGGTTATTTTTATCCCCCCCTTGGTTTTGATGAAAGGCCCCTCTCTCGCCTGTCATAGTGAAACCCAGCCTGTATACTGGTTCCTCCTGTGTCTTTATATAGGTATTGAAAGACCGTACAGGTTCTTCCGCCTATACCGAAGACACCTCGGTACCTTTGCCCCAGATCCTTATTAGGATAAACTATTAGAATCGTATATTTGCTCCTAATAGTGCTAAAGTATTTTACTTCTGATGATATTTGTCTCTTATGGACTCAATCAATAGGTACTTGTGTATCAAGTCAGTTATAGGTAGTCTCGTAAGGACTTTATAATAATGCTATGCAACTATGATACAAGTGCATGTAGTATTAATGCCTACATTTCATTTATGAAACAGCGTGTTAAGTTGTACAAAGCTCGAATATTAATTCACTTTATACTTTGCGAAGTCTAATGTGCTACCAACCAGCTCACTTTAAAATATTTCATACAAGTATTAGGTTCTCGTCATGTAGAGGACATTCTCTCTGTTCACATTGTTACGAACCACTGCACTCATCCCATATCCAGGGACCTGGCAAAAGAGATAGTTCTCTCGGCTAAACAATTTTCGAGCAGTTCCATTGTTGGAAGGGTCTCATCTACCGTGAGGGCTCAAGCACTTAGCCTGGTTAGTTATGATCACAGACAGTAACGTTTCTACGTTCAATGTGTGCGAAGCTTGATTCTAATTGAGTGGATCATAGCAAATTAAACAAACATCAAACTCAAGAATGCATCTAAAAGCACTCACAGATAATCCTATTGTTATATTAAGTTTTACTTAACTTTGTACACAATAACACTTATCTCACAAATAATCACTGATTTTATTTACTTGCTTTATTAGTTAACACTGTTTCACTGCGTTATTACTGAATTTCGTCTAAACACCACGGTGATAATATCACATTTAGTTCCTTCAAGATGGTACCTACTTACTTACCACTCATAACGCTATACCTATTATGTGTAGTTCTCAACATAGAAATTATTATTAGGAATTTACAACATCCTACACATTAAATGCTTCACAACCCACAAAATAAATTTAATCATTAATATTTTACGTATTAAAACTCTATTTCCCAATAAATATGTAAAAATTACGTTAACCCCTTCAACAACCCACAAAATAAATTTAATCATTAATATTTTACGTATTAAAACTCTATTTCCCAATAAATATGTAAAATTACCCCAAAGTATTTCAACAAACCGCGTAGAATTTCCAACATGGCGTTACGACTTTATAAAATTAATAGATTGAATGCAAATTATAAAGCCCATAATTAATAACACTTATAACAGAAGAAACAAAACAATTTACAAGAAATTCCCATTACTATAACTAGAATTAAACCCCAATAAAGATCTTATTTCACCATGTAATAAATAGCGTCTCACCACCAGTCTAATCTCTCTCTATCATCCAGTCCCCAGCGCTCCAGAAGTCCAGTGAAGATCCCAAGTGGCGCTCTTTTTTCCCAATTCTTTGTTGATGACAACTTCACCCCTTTCAAATCCGGATGTTAATTACCCTATTACTTACATTATATTAGTTATTAAAAGTTTCAACGTAATATTATACCAATTGACTTATTTTAATGTTTTTCAATCAAATGTTAATGCTTTTCTAAATAAATACTAATATTAATATCTCTCAGCGAACTGTTCTTAGATAATTAATACTTTTAAACTATCAAATCCTTATGTGTACAATTTCACTCCATTGAATCCCGAATGTTGACTATTCATTACTTATATTATAACAATTATCAAGTTTCAACGTCATATCGTACCAATCGACTTATTTAAATGTTTTCAAACAAATATCAATATTTTCTAATCAAATATTAATATTAATATCCCACAACGAACCATTCTCAGATAATTAGTATAATAGATCCTTGCATAATCCTTGACTAGCTTCCGGCCACGCCCACAAGTTGCCAGGACAATTTCAATATTATTATTTTATTTTATTTTTTTATCCTTCGCTCAATTGAAGCAATATTTTGAACGATCTATTTATCCAGATTGTTACTAATTCCCCTCATATATTTTTTTCTTAATGTAATTTCAATTTAAAACCATAGAATATTTGGTCATTTCAAATTAATCAAACAAAACGCATCTATATCACGAAATGATAAATTATTGTCAATTCCCGAACATGATTTTTTTTCACGCGGCTACATCGTCTATGTTTTGCTGCACCCAGTATTCATATAACAACTTTTATTAGTTTAATTATCAAACAAATAGTCTCGATCACTACTGGAATAATGAATAATCTAATCTAAATATTAAACATATTTCCAATTAAAATCACATCTATATGACAATTCTCCAACCAACATACACCCGACTACCAATCAAGCCATTGTTTACGTTTGAACAATCGTTGAAACTTATCAAACCTCCTGGTCTTGTGTATTTTTATTACAGCATACAGCATACACACAGATTTCAATAAAGAATTAACGAATAATCCGAACATAAGGAATACAACTGTATGACTTTCAAACTTTCAACTCGACTTAAACTCAAATCCCATCTGGTAAGCTAATATAATTAAGTACATAAGTATTTATTTATTGTTATGTTTCTTTATTATTGTATTTTATTTGCTTTCAGGATGGACAAGACGATAACGTATAACGTATATCGCACATTCACACCTTGTTCAACCGGTAAACATAACCTATGAATCAGTGAAATAACAATTTTGGAATATATTGAACATATTACATGGGACAAATGAATATATATATACATATACATGTCCAATGCAGACTCAGAAACCAGTACAATTCCAATATAACTTTACACCCATCATTAATTCGTTATAAGGTACAATTTTATCAATATCTAATTCTAGATCATTGTTTATTGTCATATAGTTTGTTTTAATATAATAATGTATGATCAAAATAAGTTATTATACTCAAATTATCAGTGAAGATATAATTTTATATCCATGTAAGTATTTTATTGTAAGTATTTCAATAATAAATTAAACATTTAAATTTTAATTTCTCCTATTTATTTCAACGCCATCTAACGGATTTTGATATACACTATCTGCTACTTTATTTCACCACCTCGTAATTCAATACAGGACTATTGACCTAATTAGATACTTCCCCTACTCACATACTAGGTGGCGCTCTATTAAAGATTTTAATTTGTTTATTAAATGTAATGGAATTTGTTCCGTTACACTACCTTGCTATCATGACAACGGAAATCGTTAGCAATATTAGCGCGAATGTACAGAAATCTACCCGATCTATTGAGATTTATGATTATTGCTCCGCTCCCTTGGTTGGTAGCGTGATGATATACAGCCTATGTTACTCTGAGATATTGTAGCTCTTTATAGGTGAAAGAATTATAGAAAATGGTGCAGTAGTCTATTCGTATTACGGAGTCTATTCGTTACAAACAAAAAACAAACAGTTTATCCCTTTGTAATTTATAATATTTGTGTAGAAATATCTACCACCATGAGTTAAAAAAGAAAAATGTTTTTTACTAATCTATATCAATATAATTATCTGCTTGGTTTTTGAAAGCATTCATTTAGTCCTTTAGGCATTAGGTATTTCATGTTAGATCGACCCTAAATTATGCCCTAAGTATACAGTGAGAATAAGTATAGGCTATATAAAGAATATGTCCTATACTTATTATAGGCACGATTAGTGGACCCAAATTGTGCTCAAACTGCGCTCTATGCGCGTAGCCACAAATTGCAATGAGGAGGAATGAGCCCAAATTAACCAATCATAGATTAGGTATCAAAAAATTCCAAGATCTGTGCCGACAGGTATACAGCTAGATAACTAGGTCGTACGCAGTAATGGGATCATGGGGAATTCCAGTGCATGACATGGCTTAGAGTTATCCGGCGTTTATCGCTGGTTCCACCAGCACGACCTACATTTGGAACTACAGATTATTTTTAGACCTATTGTAGTGCAGGGAGACTACGTGTAATGGTAAGGTTATTTAGTTTCTCTTCATTAGAGATGTGCCGCAAAGACGTTCTCATCTACAATCTTTTTATTTTCCTGTGATTGTGAGCCTGCTACATTGAACGCCATTCTGAATATATTCAATTCATAGCGACAGTACTATTTATCGATCCAGTGGTTGAAACTCCATTTATTTGTCTCCGTCAGCTCTCACCATTTTAAATAGCTGTGTGAGATTACCTAAGTCTAAAAAAAATATAAATACGTAGGTAAGGATGTATGTGAGTGAAAAAATGATTTTGTGTGCGTAACGTTTATCTCAACAATAGTATTGTATTTTCTTGCAAATATTAGGCTAATGTACTTATTTTCCATATAAACTATCAAATCTATTCTATGTCAAATCTCATCCTCCTATGTACTCATAATTTTTGTAAAAAGGCATCCAACTTTACGTACACCTATATATAGTAAACCAATATTCCCTTGAAGGCTGCCAGTCGCCACTATACCTTCAATAGCGTCAAATCGAGCTACAAATTGCCTTTGATTTGTGTAGATTGTATACTATAAATATGTATTACTGTAGATATTTTAAGTTAATTTGTATGTTGTGTCCTTTTTCCGCTTAGTGAAGCAAGATGAAAATGCTTATTACCGCGACTAGTCGACACATCTCGTAATTTTCGGCTGTAATCTAGTTCAGTGATTTGTTCAAGGATCTTTTTAAAAAAGAAGTAATGTCTATTGTATTATGCCACCGGTACGCGATCAGTGTTTCACGCAATCGCGGGTACACGACGTGGGAGTGTATTACAATCTTTTCAGGAACATGTTAAACATCCTACTCGTATTTATCTGACAGTTTATAATCTACCAATCTAATCTTTTAATGCATCGCACGGAACTGCATACACTGAATCCATCTTGTACTATGTGATTTAATTGAAAAGAAAGCAGGAAGCTGTCAATTAGATAAATTAACAGAAGTAGAATATTGAGAAGAGAAGAGAAAAATATAGTCAGATAAAAACAAATATAGTAGGTAAGGTTTTCTGTGCCGACAGCTACTGATAATGTGTTGTATTATAATGCAACGAGTGTACAAAACCGTCACACACACATGGTCTTCGGAGTTCTTTCAGGCGTGAAAATGAATGTTATAAATGATCAAGTGCACCGCGAACAATTATCATATGAGCTTGAAGGCTAGTGCAGTTTCCACGCGAAAAGTATTAGTGAAAATAGTAATAGAATACATTCGACAACTAGTTCGTCTGCAGAAGAAGCGGCAATGGATTGGTGGAAATCGGTCGGTATCTCGTGAAACGTTACATTGGTTAATTATTTTAACTGTGATAGTGATGAAATGTGTTGAACTGTGAAGAGTGAGCAGTGATTATTACGTATATGGTGGTGACACATTTTGAAGGATTTGGACTTTGGTTTATTATATTATATGTGACTAAGATTTATTTAAGTTCTTGGTTGCTTTGGTGTTTTATTTCACAACTGACTATAGGTAGAGTACTTAGTTAGAGTCGTGACAGGAAAAATGGGTGAAATGACCCATACAGAAGGGCTGATCACCCACCCGGTCTACGGCGTCCCCACTGAAAGCAGTAGGTAGAGTCGTGTTAGTTAATTAATCATCACCTTTGCGATGGTTCTGGTTGGGTCCGGTTCCATTTTCATCTTGTGATAATAAAAACAATAGGAGTGATTATTTATTCATTGGGCAACTGTAGCACTACTTCACATAATGTAGTTAAACCACAAGAAGCTTTGAATTTAGTGATTCTTATTATAAAAATTAAATCATTTCCTTAATACGGACATCCATACAATTGCTCATCCATTATTTTAATCCCATAAGGGTATAATGTTGGATAATATCGATGTATATGTACTTAGATAAATATACTTAGATATTTTATCCTCACCTGTTAGTCAATACTCCTGTGAGTCAAAGGATGTGGCCGTGGCGCAGGCAACTCGCTCGTGGTAAGGGGATGGCATGTAACTTTCATAAAAATCGTATTAACTTAATCAAAGGAAACATATAATAGAACATCATATAAATATATGGGTTGTGGATGTCTGGGAATAACCCCACTAATTGGTCCCACTAATCCATGTACATCCAAAGGCTGCCTGGAAGATATTGCTTTTTAGCGAAAAGGTGACCCTTTGAACAATAAGATAATTATTTTCCTTACAGAAATCTATGTACTTAATTTCAATTATTGTACAATACAGATTATTTCTATTATTATTATATTCTATTCGGAGACCGTGTTTTCTTTTTTACTCAAGGCTATAATGAAGCTCAAACTCTGGAATCACGCTGTGGACCGAAACTAAATCTAATATTTATAATAAGTAATCATAAATACATAATCTACAATTTGGTAGAAGAATTTCACATGGTATAGGAGTTCATCCTTTTCAAAGTTAGAAGCACGGTGCATAAGTTAGTTACAATATTAATTTATCTTCCTAGTAGAATTAGTAGTTTACGAGTTATATGATCCCGTACCTAATAGCATCTCATAAATGTGAACGTATAATAGATAAAATATTCTTCGATTGAATACACGCGATGACACTCTGGTAAGAGCACTTTGTTATCTCATTTGTTTGCCTAAAAATGCACATAAGGTACCTAGTTAAATTCTTTTGATGTCAAGCTCACTGGTTTACGCTGGCTATGAATTAACCTTACTATATTCATCACCAATTTGAACAGCGTAGCCAGGTTGAGTTTGGGTTGGTGGTATACGAGGTATCTATCACGTCGGCACCCGGGGTGTACTGATTCAATTATATTTGACTAGTACGGAAGCGACTTCCAAATCCCGAGAAGACAATGATCGACACGCGAACCAACTAGCATATGAAATTGACTTGGACCCCGTAATTGTTTGTGTGACGACCATACGCTCTAACTTGCCATGTGAGTCTGTCTTACGTACTTAGAACTCAACATACATTTCAAAATGTTGTCACCTTGTTGTTTCGCTTGTGAAGTATTTAAAGATACAAGGAAATGACGGTGTGGTTCATACCCGCCTCGAAGGGAAATTGCTGTGAGTATTGGTGTGTACTCAGCTAATTCATCACACATAGGCCAATTGGCACTTCATAGCCTAGGCTACACTTCAGTCAAATTTTGAATATTACCGTCTACTTACCGATAATTTCAGATCTAAACAATTGCAACTCAAACGAAAATTTAACTAGTATCTCTTATTTTTCATGGAGAAGTGGGGCCCAAATGTATCTAAAAGTATCACGAATTATTAGTACAAGAGAATGCTTACGAAGTGTCACTTTTAAATGTTTATATTATGTATAGGTATATTTAATTATAAATAATATAAGGTCATATATAAGTGGAATAAACTACCTGGGCATGTTCTACGTCCATCAGTACATAATGGGTTACAAAAGTTCCAGGACGCCATAAGATCTATAATCCTTTGACAGCCTATGTCTCATTTAACCAAAAGTAACATAGATAGGGTTAATAAAATAATATAGAAAGATTTTTGTTTCTTTATAAGAAAATTATATACACTCATGCAACTACGAGTGACAGCTTAAACTTAATTATATCAATAAGTAGAACTAAAAATGAGATCGAATCAGAACAGAGATTGATGAAATGGTTGATGTATACCTGTAACTCAGCCTTTTGGTATAACAGGCGGAAGGTTTTCATAATAGGTTTCAAATATATGCAACTACCTACTTACATAAATTTCTTTTTACAGTTTGCTCTTCTGGTAGTCATTGCATCCGTTTACGTTACGGCAGATACGCCAAAGTGAGTACCTACTTTAATATTCAATATTTTATAGGACTTTCTATTTCTACCTAAATGGCTTGATTCTGACAGTATCCTATAATTAATTTAATCCTAGCATTATTGACCCTAGCACTTTTGCATCCTAGTAGATTCCTACTGTACCTATTGAACTCATTTATGAAAAAATATAACTTTTATTATCATGGTGTTTCATGGGGTATGATGATATTGCTGGCGTCCCTAGTCATACCCTCCATTTACTCTAAAAGCTCTACATTTTTAATCTACATAAAACTGAAAATCATGATACCTACCAGTGTACTATAAGGAGCCTTTATAAGCGAAAGTATTATGATTACTAGCTACGCGATATAATCCATAAACATGGTCAATGTCACTGTGCCGGCGATTGCATTCAAATTGTTATGTTTCACCGCTTAGCGTTAATTACTTAAACGTTGAACTATCAACCAAGCGCATAATAAGCACCACCCAAATAGAAAGTGTCAGTCAATGATCGCTCATTTACTATTGTACAATATCATTTGAAAACAATAATAAAGACAAATCGACCTATGACGTGTGTCTGTTATTATGTTCTACGGACACGGACAAGTAGCGATAAGAACGCGGTGACGACGTCGCGACTACCGAGAGCGAAAGCTGCGCCCGCGCTACCGAGTCACGCGTCATGCCATTGACACTGCAATAGACGGAACAGACGCGAGGTAGCGCGAAGAAAAAGCGCTACTCGGCACGCATGCGATCGATTACCTCACGATAGAATATCAGTGTTATTAGCTATTTTTTCTTGTTCCAGGAAAAAGATTCGCATTCATCTACCGCAAAAAGTAAAGCACATTCACCATCACAAGAAGATCTACATTACTAATCATCCAGCATCTTCACAATACGCACCAGCTTTCATGCCGAGCGCTGAAGGTGCGGTGGCTGTACCCACCCACATTGCAATGCCGTCCATGGCCAGTGTAGAACTGTACGATGAGTCAACTGCGCGGATACCGGGTACATCTGCCGCCTCCAAGTTGCTGCCGCTGTATCGCGCCCGTGGATATTACGGACCCCCACCCAACGAGTGGGATCTACATAACTACGATACAGGCAGTTCTGGGGAACCATCGGATGAAGCCTATATCCCTACTGCCTACTCAGCGCCATCAGCGTCTCCGACCGATGCACCAAATTATCCTCCAAAAAAGATCAAAATTATAAAATTAAACGAACCGTCTCTAAAAAAAGTTGCTAGAAAGAATAAACCAAAACGTGTACCAGTTCGACATAAACCAGATCCGCAAATGGAAGACGAACATCCTGTAACTACGTTTCATGAAAAATTTTATTCTGACTTGGATGGTTCGGGAACTATAAAAAAAGTGAGAATACCGCAACGAGTAGAAAAAATTATTGACGGCGATACGGAACACATTCATACATACAGTGAGGAGCACGTCCACAAGCTCGTGTATAATAATGAACCGAAACTACCCCGCGTGGTCGGGATTGACCCCGCCGGCGGAATGTCCGCTCTTGCTTCCCCTCATCCACTTATACCTTTTAAAAACCCGCAAGGTTTAATAGCTATTCATCCAGATACACTTACAGGATTTACTGCGATTGGTTCCATGGGAATACCATCACAACTTGATTATAATGTTTACAATCCACGAGAAGTAACTCACGATCATGTAATTCACGAGCACGGGGAAATTCCAGCCAATATAGATTTATCCAAAGGCCATTTACCGTTTGTGCCTTCGAGAGTTCCGTATACTTCGTTACGGCTCGGATCAGGTGCTAAAGTTTCTAAGGGCAAATATGCACAGAAATATAAAAATCTCCAAAAACCTAGTCCATTAGGAGACTATTCATATTACGAACAAATGTATGCTCCCCAGAACAAAATTCGTAACATACAGAAACATCCGGTTGCCGTGCCCTTTGACTCCTCAATTGATGAGGAAGTGGATGATTACAGATCTGCTGCACTGTCACATAACCTAAGAAAGAAAAAGACTACTAGGCCTCGAAAGTTTGGCACGGTCTATATCAGTCAAAGAAAACAAGTGGGTGACTATAAGCAGAAACAGGCCAGTGCCCCGTCTCCATATAGCGTATCGTCCACGGTTGTCCACGAATACAAACCGAAACAGTATTTGGATAACTCGGCGCGATTATCCAAAATAAATAAAGATATGTATAGCTTTCCCAACCATAACTATGATTATGGTACGTACGCCTCAAATATACCCGAAAATTATATGCAAAATATTCCTATTAAAAAAGGTAGAAAGAAGTCGTTATCGACACAGAATATCAGTTTTGATCTACCGGCGACAACTCTGAAAGAAGTAGATCACTCCGTTTTTGTTAATAATTACGATCAGGTTAATTCACAACAAACAGTACCTACTGCTTTCATGATTAGAGAGTCCTCACCAGCGCACTCTTACTACAGTGCCATGGCTTTAAAAGCGTTACACGATGGAGATCCTTTCGCTGTAGCTGAGGCGTCCAATGATAATTATCAATATGCTGCCGCACCACCGCAAACTAATCCCGATGAACCTGCCCATCCGACAACAGCTACACAACCGTCAGAATATTATGCTATCCCAAATTCTGAAGTTGCCACTACGGAATCGTCATTAAAGAACATAATACATAGTGAAAACGCCGATGTACTCAATATTCATAAAGAGACTAAGTCCAAATACAAAATAGCACTGCAACCCAATGCTCCTACAGCGATGTCTCATGAAATGGGTCAGAAATTTTACAATACTGCCACAGGGAATCTTAAATACGGTGACAAAATTTAAACGGTAACCACGAAGGTAACAGACTCAATTTAGTTAGTGTTATTTAGTTTTCTATGTCCATGAACTTGCATGTTGGCATTGGATGCCCTGTGAAAAGTGTTTCAACGTCTGTCGTAATGTGAATGTATTCTTGTATTATTTATTATGCGCATGTACTTAGAGATGTAATTATGGCAATAGTATTTATTGTTACATATCGACGAGAATGAGGATATTATTCATGCATTTTATACGAATCTATAAGCGAGTTGATGATATTAAATAATGTAAATAAACTTGCTTTTTATTTTACGAGTATAGTTTAAAATTATGTAGATATCTATATATATATAAAAATGAATCGCGAAATATGTTGGGAGCGCATAAATAACTCAAAGACGGCTGGACCAATTCGAGTAATTCTTTTTTATTTGTTCCTTGAACTCTACGAAAGGTTTTTATGGAGCAGCGGGAACGGGATCAGAAGTCCAAGCACCGGGAACGGAATCAGAAGTCCACGCGGGTGGAGATGTTGGCAACAGCTTAGTTTGTTTAAAAAATCCAAAAATGTTCAAGATCCTGACATTTAATATTCACTCTACGCAGGATGTAATCTGATTGCTGTATGTTTATGAAAAGGCGCCACTTCTAAAGTAGCTAAGTATGATTTATTTTTGCATCAGTTTGCAATGTGTACAAAGCTTATACAGTAAAAACCAACGTGCTCGTGAAATGAGGGAGGGGGCCTATATATTTCTTATTGTAAAATCGTGCTAAATTGTTTTTGATTTGTATACATTTGACAGTGACTACTGTTGTTCTTTGCCACATCACGAAACCTTTGGTTTTACTGTTTGTTTATACACATATGGGGATGTTATGATCTACGGTTTTCGCTGGACCCAGAGGTTAGTAATATATTACATTATTCTCATTATCATAATAAAGATGTAGGGATGTAGGTGTAGGGATGTTTTCCTGATTGCACCCGAGGCCTTCACCTTTAAGTAAGTTCAGGTTCCGTCTTCTGGCTTTTCCACCTCTATTTTGCACGGTCTTGGACATAGATTATTACATACAGGGTGTAAGGGGAACGCTACCGAAGCTGAAGGCCCCTGGTACTACTCATGGTACACAACATATAGGCACTAAAAAAATTACGGCAACGCAATTTCTTTTTTTTTTTTTCTTTGTTTTACAAAATTTTATGGATTCTCCTTTCAAGGTGGAGTCAATGAACTACTATAGATTCACTATTTGGCCACACTCTCTCGTATCAGAGACATTTTAGTCTTAAGTTAATTACAAACGTGAATGCACTAGCGCTGCAACTTTGATGAAGACTTTAGGGAACTATACTTCGGTTTTACCAGGTAAGTAAGAGATGTCCACGGTTCTGCCGAGGTGCGAGAGATATGTCTTTTACGTCGTGAGTTTTAGTCGGTTTGAGTCCGATATAATTAGCTCCACCAGTTTTAGCGGAGGTGGCATCCGTAAGGATTTTACGCACGATAAAAAAAGGTAAATGAAATGTAATATATTTTAATAAGACGCCAATGTCAAGTTATCCAGGAAATTTTACCAGAATCACGAGTTTCCGGCCGTTCGTCTTGCATGAGATCAGATGGTCGATCAGTATGGTTGGATTTCTTTGAGAGATATTCAATCGCATCATTTTCAAATCCCGACGGTAGGTAACTCACTGTTCACTACTATCAATGTCGTTTATTTGCATAGGTTTCATCTCGCAGTCATATTAAGAATTATTTTTTCGTGCTAAAAGTTCCCACAATTGCTGGTAAGAGTTATTATGTCGGACTCGAACCTACTATAATGCATGATGTTTTGAATTTTATAGCAACAAATATAAGAAATGCGCACATTGAAAGAATTTAGAATATTGTGTGTTATTTTTATTATAGGTTCTTTTCGTAGATAACCACCTACCAGCTTGTTCAAAAATGTTCACGTAACTTTTCAACATTCAAACTGCTTCTCATATACTTGCTCTCCTCCGTTTGATTTGCCTTTATACAGGTTTTCAGGCTGCCGTCTGACTTCGAGCTCGAAATAAAAGGTATAGCGTTGCTACCGCGTGTGAGCAAAAATACGCACGATTCGCGCGCATATAATTGAGCAGCCGATACCAGCGCTACGACCGTCATTTTCCTTTTCGTCATGAGGTATTTAGACCCCTGTAAAATCGCTATCCTATCACAAATGACCTGGAAATTGGTGTTTTTATCTTACGGTCTAAAGGGCTAGTTACGATGACGTAATGCACGTTTAGACAGAATAACGCAGAAATAAAAAAAAATCACAAAAATAAATCTATAATAGGAGGGGTCTTTGGGGCCCAACCATGACTGATTTACCTAAAAGCCGATAGATCCACTTATTACCGGTTGAAACTAAGATACTGGCTTTCCTTTCGAAGTAGTATGTAACCAGGATAATATGGCACTTCGTTAAAGGAATCAAATATACTTCATTAGCTGATTGTCATCTTAATTTATTTCTTTATAAATAGTATTTGGTTCACTTGCATTCCTGCGCTTATCTACATCATGGCATAATGTAAAAATACGGTTAGTGCAGGCATGTATGAGTAAAAGCACCATTGGGCTTATTCACGGAAGTTCGTCAGTGAAGGGCAGACAAGCAGGGTCCGCTTATGTAACGCCGACTGGTAAGATCAAGGCATTCCTTGAGATGGTGAGATCCGATCGTTATGTAACTCGTTACTTGTTTGCTAAGTTATGACCGCTCAACTTATAATATTAAGGACGACAATTTTATATTATAGGCGATGTGCTAGAAACTAGTGCCTAGAATATGTAATAATAAAAAATACACACAAAATTAAACGTGGATACTAGTGAAAGATAAGGAACTGAGGCGACACAAGTAAATTAACAACAGTTGAATGTTATTTATCAATACCTGCATACATACATGATGCATGCTCCCGCCCGTAATCCCCGAAGGTGTAGACAGAGGTTTATTAAGCACCCACATTTCGCCATCTATAATTTTCGGTCCCGCGTAATAAGGGGGCGAGCCTACAGCCACCATGGCCCTTTGTAAAAAACAAGAAAAAAAAATTAGACCGGCTGCCTGGCTATGCGGTGTAAATCGCAAGGAATTTAATTACGTGCTTAGCCGCACACGCACTACCATTTAACTTCTTGGAGAGTATCGGACTGAAATTAATTTAAACATGAAGAAAATGCAATGTCATCAGTAATTCCAGTCTTCACTATAGCATCGGATGCTTCGCGTTCCGAGACCTGTATCCAGCAGTAAACTGCAATCGCCAGATTGATTGACTGATCAGAATATTACATCTATGTATTGTATATACGACACTGGCGCTTAAAATCGTCAAACTCAAAAAGTAAACAAATTATCACATCACTGATGGACAACGGTATACCTACTTTTGAAATCTCTCAATTACAAAATCTCTCTTTATACCTAATCTCAATACTATCAATATTCACGTATATTATCAGTATTGAGATCGTAAATGGTGCGATTGTGATTAGATAGATTTTATATTTGCAGTCATCGGATGTTAAATAAAATAATACCGTAATGTTCTGCCGCCGCCGGGGCGCCGCCGTTTTGTTTCTATTACGCGGTGAAGATATTTCAATCGGTTCGTTTGTGGCGTTGTAATAATGCGGTTTTCTACCTCTGCGGATAAGTAATAGTAGATACAATCTTAACTATAAAACGGCATCGTTAATAAACGTTACTTGCATGTGTGAACGCACACGCCAACAACATTCTTAGACTGTCTAACAACACTTGGGGCACTGATAGACGTGCGCCAATGTATGTCATTCTGCGATCGCTACCGTCTTTTCATTGTTTCCTGTACCAGTAAGCCGATTACACTCAGAAGATTTGCATGATAGCCGTTATATAAGGGGTTAGTATGTAATATCATTGAAACTCTGCAACTTTTATATATAACATTACGTGTCCCAGATTATAGCTATTAAACTAATTAAAATGAAATTTAAACGCAGGGCTTGAAAAATTAAGTCCGTGATCTCGTGAAAGACTCGTACACGACTTCACGACGTTGGTATCTGGTATAACAAACAGACATATTTACAGCTATCACTAATATTATGTAAAGTTAGAGAGGATCTCGCCAATATCTTCGGAGTCCCAACCAATTTCACGTGCCACCTAAGCTAACGACTCTTTTGTACATTTGTACATTATATACCTACCATTATAAACCTTTCACAGGCTCGTCATCAGTAAATCAGCTCTTTTATTTTGGTTGGTAAATATAAATAACCTTCTTGAAGTTAGTTCTAGAAGTTTACCGGCACTTATACCAAATATTTCTTCAAGTCTGCCTCAGGCCTAGCTTTCACTCTTTCCAAATGACTAATCAGCAGATTACATGATAAGAAGACGTAACAACAAACTGACATACCTACGTATATTATTAATCTTTTGAGTTTGAGACACAATACTAATCTCTTTGTTGAATAATCGTGAAGTTTTCGTGGGAGATCTGGAAATAGCCAAGGCTTTTACTTTCAAGTCCGTAATCGATGTGAATTTTAAATTAAAATTTAATTGTGTAAACGTCGAGTACCAAGTAATTTTCGTGTTTAAAATCAAACGCGACTTCCTCCTGTATATTTCTCAAGTTTTCTAACAAACCCCGTACTCCGCTGTGAGAGAATCGGAAAGCGACCAGAATTAACGTTATGATGACCGGAGATATATCATCACCGTCATGGCGATTATATTTCTCCGGTTTTCATAACTTTGTTTCTCTATAGCTCCCGGCCTTAATGGGCGCAACAAACCGCCTTGCACATGCCGACGTGTGAACCTTCTGATCGACAGACGAAGTCCTGGCACAGACTTCCCTATTTACATTGAGGATTGTAGTCGCTCCCACAGAAGACAAAAATATTAAGATATACAAAGGACGAAAACGAGCCTCCGTTGCCAAAATGCAAGCTTTTGATTCAACCGTAATCGGTGATCATAAACCGAACCATTTGATAATGCATCTAACCTACTAATCTTCAATTTTAACATGTTAATGACCGACTAAAATGTTGGTTCCTTTGTTGTTTTAATAAAAACCCACACGTGAGTCAGCGTTGATAGCTCCAACAGTTTACGTAATACATCTTCACACGAGACTGAAGTGAAACTAATATTGCGTGTACATTCTTCCTGTTGTCTATCTCGATCCTAATAATTACGCTACATCAGCTGTGGCCATGTCTTGATCAGCGACGTACTTTTTTACAATGGCCAGGCTATTAGGGTGCGTTGTCACTGAAACGCATATGAGTCGTGCAAGCAATCGAGCAGTCAGAGATGAAGAATTAGAGATGATGACATTTGACGTGGAATACCTTCAAGTGTTTGGTTAATATCTAAACGTCTTTGCTTCGTTCGTCTCCACCACAGTGGAATAATGACCCCTGAAGCGTCAATGAATATAAGACTAAGTGGTTATTAATCATGTTTATTTTAACAGAGATCAAACAATGTTTAAGCAATTTAGACATACTCAACTTTATAATATTAATAAACGATTTGATGTCGAAACGTCTAACTTCATAAACTTTCTTTATCGACAGGTCAATGAATGTACAAGATTACACTCTGATTCAATATGGTATTCGCCATATTACATAACTAATTGCAGTTTCACATCATACACTTGTAATTAATAATGTATATTGTAGAAGATTGGGGTCACAAAACAATGTTTTGGCAGCTTAAACATGTAAAGCAATTTTCAGCGGAGTGGGTCACAAGGCATTGTTATGGTAATTTAGACAAATTTAGGTACCTAGCATAAAAAATGATTTGATGTCGAAACTTTTATGTACTCGTAATAGCTTTGTAGAGTTACGTTTGATATTATACTATAAAATATAGTTAAATTTAATGGAAAGTCATTACTTGTTATTATAAACCCTTTTATCACTTGTGATATATATAACTGGCACTCTTTACACAGACACGAAAGAATCATTTACAAATGATTTATTTACTAAGTATTTTATTTATTATAAATTATAATATTTTTGACAAATGTAGGTACTTAATTATTGTAAAACTTTGACATTCATAAGTGCTCTTTATGTGCCTATACTGAGTAAACGAAATTGATCCTTTGATTCTTTGACACACTTCAGGCAGCGGTCAGCATATAGGTACCTACATCCCATAAGACTCTTGGGTTACTGTAGACAACCGCGACTGCTAAACCGGAGCTGCGAAGCTGTCGGTCCCAGTACAATCATCTATGACAGTCGATCCGGGTAGTTGGAGCCCTAAAAATTTCAATAACTGGTTTAAATGCAATTCCTCGATAACGCCTATAGCCATAGGTTGTGGAGGTCAGATGGGAATCGCTTCATGAAAATATCGAGGTCCAACCGCAACGCAGTTAGACTAAAATAAGAAGTCCCCAGAGTGACAGCTCGGGATTAACGCACGGATGATGATGATAAACATAAACTCACATAAAATCACGCCTATATCCCCGAAGGGGTAGGCAGAGATGCTAGCACCCACATTTCGCTAGTTTATGTTTAGGTCCCAATGTAATAGGTGGCGAGCCTATTGCCATTAACCAGGCACTTATAAACCTGCGATAAATACCCACATTACTTCGAAAAGCATCGAAAAATCATTGGTGTGTGCCATGGTAAAACCTAAACCGCGGTAGCCTAGTAGTAGCCTAGGGTTCGATCCCAGGATGATGATGACTCTAGGGTTATTCCTCACAAGGTACGCAGTCCTAAAAGCTGAGCTGTTTGTCCGTGTGTTGACATTTCTCCAGTCACTTCCAGAGTCGAGAAATCATAAAAACTATCTTTCTTTGTTCGACTGGAATGTTCTCGCGTATTACTCAGTTAAATGAATTGACCGGATTATAGACGGAGGATTATTTTCATGCATTTCTTCTAACTAGTATTGTTCAAGACCACCGCATATTATAAGAGAAAATACCTCTGGCTATTGCTTTGTTGGAAATTTACAGCATAATTTGCAAGCTACTAACTGTAGACTCTTACACTTATTCTCTATTGAAAATTGGACAAATCACATCGTTTGTGTGCGATGATTGGTCATAATTGTCTGAGAGTTTAAGTAGCCTGCTTCCCATATTCATTTCCTGTTGATAAACTGAAGAGGAAGTGCAAATGGGAACCACGTATCAAGAAGTAATTAATATGGTAACCAGGGTCGGTATTCCATGTTTAAGAGTATCAGATATCTCCATTGTTCCCTTATCTATGTAAATACTGAGGTGAAGGATAACGGAAACATGTATAAAGAATAATTAAATAACTTTTAATGAACATTACAACAACAATAACTTAATCTCTAACCTATTTACATAACAAAACTTGTACCATAAAGTACTGGATATATATAAATATCCACTTCTTCGGAGGACTATGACTTAGTAGGATTTTTAACACTACAACACTTTCATTTCCGCTTGTGGTAGGGCCCGCCGCCATGGCCAGCAGATATCGCGTTTGAGTAACTATCACCTCCAAAACCACCACCTCCTCCATGGCCTCCGTGACCGCCACCGATATCTGCTAAACTAAAGCCACCTCCTCCACTACCGTGACCTCCTCCAGAGGAGTGTCCTCCGAAACCTATACTATAACTGTCTCCACCAAATCCGCTTCCGCCGTGTCCTCCTCCTAAACTGTAACTGTCGCCTCCATGACCACCACCTCCCCCATGTCCTCCTCCTACACTGTAGCTGTCACCTCCGTGGCCACCGCCTCCTCCGTGGCCTCCAACACTGTAGCTGTCGTGACCACCACCGCCTCCGCCATATCCTCCAAGACCGAGTCCACCTGATGAATGCCCACTGTAGCTATCGTGACCACTGGAGTGATCGTCGTGCCCTCCTCCGAATCCTCCAAAACTTGCACTGAATCCACCTCCATGACCTCCATCATAACTTGATCCTCCACCATGACCGCCGCCAAATCCACTATCAAATCCACCGCCGAATCCACCGCCGTGACCATGGTCATCGTGGCCACCTCCATGACCACCATCGTAACCACCGCCTATATCTCCGCCGTGTCCACCGCCTCCATGATCATGTTCATCATGACCTCCGCCGTGTCCACCGCCAAAACCACCTCCAAATCCACCGCCAAAACCACCGCCGAATCCACCGCCAAGTCCACCGCCGAATCCACCGCCATGACCGTGATCATCGTGACCACCTCCGTGACCACCACCGAAACCACCTTCTAGGCCTCCTCCATGTCCGCCGCCGTGTCCACCATGACTGTCACCTCCAAAATCGTGACCACCGCCTCCAAAATCATGACCACCGGCTCCGAAGTCGTCACCACCGCCTCCGAAGTCGTGTCCGCCGCCTCCAAAATCATGACCTCCGTGTCCACCTCCTAAGTCATATCCTCCATGACCTCCGCCAATGTCACCTCCGTGACTTCCGCCGAATCCACCCCCATGTCCGCCTCCAAAATCGCCACCGAAGCCTCCATCGTGACCACCGCCATGACCACCGCCGTGACCACCGCTGTGACCACCGCCGTGACCACCGCCATGACCGCCGCCATGGCCACCACCATGACCGCCACCATGGCCGCCTCCGTGGCCGCCGCCACCTTTCAGATAATCCGCGAAACCTCCATGTAAATGATCTATGAGAGACCCTCCGTGTCCACCGCCATGTCCACCGCCGTGGCCTCCGCCGTGGCCTCCGCCGTGGC
Source organism: Pelosia muscerda (assembly GCA_963691645.1). Taxonomy (NCBI): domain Eukaryota; kingdom Metazoa; phylum Arthropoda; class Insecta; order Lepidoptera; family Erebidae; genus Pelosia; species Pelosia muscerda. The sequence goes on along the minus strand of OY829098.1, from coordinate 10,578,984 downwards.
CCCCGCCGTGGCCCCCGCCGTGACCTCCGCCGTAACCTCCGCCGCCACCGCCGCCATAACCTCCACCGTGACCGTGATCCTCGTGATGCTCATGAATCACTACTTCTTTGGAAGAGTGATGTTGTTCAGGTATGTGCACACGAATATGAACACTGTAACAAAAAGAAACACAATGTAATACATCCAGTTACATACTAAAACAGCTATGCTATTACGTTCGCATCGTAACAGAATCTCGACATACGGATCATTAAAGATTGTAATATTATAATTACAGATCGCAAAGCCAACAGGTCAAACGTGATACAGTGAAAACTTAGCGCAAGGGTAGGTATTTCATTAAAATACATACAATAGTTTGCTTTTCACTATTCACCACAATAAAGAAGCGTGAGAATCGTTATAGAAATCGCAACCAAATTACTCCATCCACTGTATTTTTTGCGGTTCCGCTGCCAACGAGTAGTTACCGTGACTAATAATTTTATTTATACTCGCTTAAAGCACTGCGCGAAATGTAAACAAAGATGGAGAGATTTAGTTGTCATATATGAACATGATAATACTAACTGTTCATTTCCAAAAGTCGCCAAGCAGACGCCAAGACTAGCCAGTAGAAAGCAGCAGAGCTGAAATAATAACAGTAATCACCATTTAGTTTCCATAATACTTATTAACACGTTAATGAAGTACTTTCTGTAAACCCTAATTATGTATGTATTATGGGGATATGTTTATTTATATGCAAATGAAAGTTCTCTGAACTGTTTAATGTGGTACCTCGTTATAATTAATGCGTTTGTCAGACAAGTAGATAGTGCGGCCCCATGACAATTGCGTTACGTAAGGAGCTACATACAACGGACGGTAATCAAAACTCTCTACCAAGACCTTTGTTCAGCTCACATATTACATGCACGCAATTCCCACTGTTACATTTAAAATATTTCCACAAAAGGGCATTACTTAGATGAAATTTGAATTAATTATAGGTAATGTGAGATCTTTTATTAACTTTTGATTGTGATTAGTGTTTATTATATGTCCTGTGAACTATTCCACAAACACAAATATTTAACTGCAGTTTACATATATCCGAGGCAGCATCTTCAGTTCAAGCTGTTCAAGTGTCACCCAAAGATATATTGTTACTCACGGCTAGACGGGGAGCCATGGTGCGTGGGGAGTGAAGGTGCTGTTAAGGTCGCGACGACTCTCCTCCACCAGATGCCGACCGAACGAATGTAACAATTCTTGTGAAGTCAATGCTTCGTGTAAGCCTTTTATATGACAGTGAATGTGCACAACCCCTACTCTCATCTCTTAAATATTATGTATATTGATATCATAATAAATTTGTATAATTGAAAAATTTTGTATGACTATAATCGTGGTCAGATCTGCTTGTTCTATTTTATCTACTCAGGATTGTATGCGCTACTAAATGTATTGTTTTTTGAAAATATTGTAGATTGTAGATGAAATAACTTTGAGATTAAGTATATTATAATAGCATCATAATTATTACTTACTTAATAAACATTGTTAGCTGTCCTGAGGTTTATATAAACTTGGTGTAGCGACGTTACAAGTTGCAGAGACTTAAGATATGAGCTATAGAGGTTAATAGGCAAAGTTAACAGGACACTTTAAGCACATATGTAGAGCTTCCTGTTGAATAGGAAAACATGTTTAGAAGTTGGTTATGCCTCTAAAACGTATAACTACGAGTAGATACAAACCTTTAGGTTATCCAATTGCAATTAGCTAAAATGTGAATGTTTGTGCTGATTGAACGATATTATATGACCTGGGTTTTCGGATCCCAGCACTAAGCCCAAGCCAACTTACCTACGGATTAACGAATGAGGCCTGTGTGAAACTACTGCAAACGCTAAAGTGAACCCCGGACTCTAATTTACAAGCATTGGAAGTAACTGAAACTAAATATGTGTAACAAGAAACATTTTTGACACAGGAAGATAATGAAATAACATGTATTATGTAAAATGTGACATATTATTGGGTGATTGGAGGAAACAGTAGTCGAATGATAAAGTGTTGACATCGGACGTAACTAAATCGTTAGTAATGATGCTGTCAGTCCGTGCTTTACTTGCAAATATTCCGGATATAGAAAAGTGTTCATTTCACACATCAAACATGTTAAGAAAGCATGTCCAATATGTAAGAAGTAGCCACTGTTATCAGTATTACCATTTTTCTTACGATAAAAATGAAATTGTCTTTATCATCATAATAGGTAGTAGGTAGTAAAAGTAAAGCGATATATTTGGACCTCACTGTTAAGTAATGAGAATCACTATTTAGATATTGCTATATTTTTCTAATAAAAATCTTTAAGTATGTAGGGTTTCTCCAGTTAAAACTGTAACCTGATGAATTCCCAAAATGTGTTACATTAAAATCAAGTTATAATTTTTCAATCCGTCGAATGAGATGGAATGTTAGGTAGGTACGAAAATAAAATAGAACACGACAATAACAAAATAAACCGTTGTATTAATTGTTTTGTATCTTACTAAGTATATACAAATTTTCTATATTGATTCCTGGTCAGCCAAATTATACCAGACTGTCGATACCTACATATTACATTGCTGTTGTAATACTGTTTTGCATGGCTCAAAGAGTATGGACATGGAGGTACCTATAGTATGTTTCTGCTTTAGAATAAACAATTGCAAATGGCAAAGAGACAATGACATTGTACTGATAATTTTTTTTCTGGGGTTTTTCGTGGGTTATACAGACATACAGACACGACAGATATATGATATAGATTGTACTCGTATGTATAAACCATAGGTATAAACGTAACTAACCATAGACGTAAAGAAAGATAGGCTCTAACCATAAACAACTCGTTGTCGTTTACTACTTTACAACAATGTTATTTTATATGAGCAGTTAACGGAAGCTATGATTCACAAAACATGATTTGTATGAGATATCCGCATCAGGATTATAATCATATACTTAATTGAAATCTAGGGACTCGTCGTAGCCGTCACTATGCACTAAATTTGCAAGGCAATACTAGCCAGGTCTATCCTGGGATCGGTGATCATTCTTAACTTAACCCATCGAAATCGAGAACTTCCTGTGTTTTCCTGTAAGCCGTCTGTCCCAGTAGTCTAGTGATCATCATGATATTTGTTACGGGAAGTTTAAGTAGTTAGAGATTTATAAATTTCGAAAACCAGTGTGCAGTGCTTTTGTGCTGTTACTTCACAATAAATATCGATATAGTAGTTCGGCCATTTCTATTGCGATTGGTTTTCAGTCTAGTCAGTAATTTTAAAATGGGTATGATTTACGTGTTCGGAAGCGTACAAAATTCAACTTAGGTATATGAGACAACTTTATCATCATCATCATTTCAGCCACAAGACGTCCACTGCTGAACATAGGCCTACCCCATCGACCTCCAATCCGACCGGTTGGAGGCGGTCTGCATCCAATAGGTACCCGCGACAACCATAAGAAGACAACTTATGAACAATTATTTATTAAGTCACACAAAGACTAATCCCAAGTGAAAATACGTGAGGTGACCACTTAACAACTTGTTGCAACGTTATGTTTATGTGTTAGTGCTACTGAAGGTGTACACCTAGCCGCAAACACGCAATATATAAATAAACTTATTTTATGATTGTTTACGATTTGTCCAGCATCTTACATAACGTACCCATGGATGGTAGATATAATTTTGCAATAAACGCTTTGTGCTATACCCACATAAGAACAGGTTTATTATATATATAATGTATATGCATAATATGCATGCCTTTCATTAACTATTATTATCGCTCTACGTGTGAGCTTATTTTTAATTAACTGGTGGAACTCAGCAGGGCTGCCACGGTTGGGCATTGAATAGTTTTCCATATCGATTACGCATGTTATGTCAACCAAGCAGTGACCATCTGGATGTATGGGGTCCCGCACCACACTTGCTCTGCTATACCGACGAAGACTTGGCCTTAGAGAGTTGTCGTAAGATTCTAAACTGTAAGGTTTGAATGTAGGTAATTGAGATGGGCGGTCAGATGAAAGTAAATCAGTTGCCGGCTTCACATGAGATTATCCTAATTTGTATCAGGGCAGCCGGACTATCACCACCGAAGCACTATCCACATCCAATTCACCCTAGATAGCTTATTAGTTAATCACACCGCCATTCCATCATACCTATCAATTCTCTCTCAATGCCCAATGCCCATCAAATTCTTAGTCTACAGGACTCGACGTTAGACCAGTAGGTATTAGCTCCTCGGTCGGCCTTTTAACCTTTCAGCTGGCTTAATTAACTTGTTATGATATTCAAAGTAGTCTAAAGCAGCTTTCAATATTTATATAATGGTTTTTATATAAAAAATCAACGTTTAGCTCGTGGGTTACCCTATCGTTTGGTAAAATTAAATTATTGGTCGAATAATTTAAAAAATCATAATAACAGAGTGCTATTTATTGAAACCGGTTTTTGGTGATAGATTTTAGTTACGTTAGTATCCTACTTGATAGTAAACAAGCCATGATATAATCTACAGTTGAAATGTATTTCTCCAAAGAGGGCTGGGGAACGCTCTCGTTGGAGACTTGCATAACTGAAGTGAACAGAACAAACTTGTCTGAGATAAAACTTTTAGAATAGGTAGTTACTTTTCAAACTTACTCGTTGCATTGAGACATATTCTTTTGTAACTTTGAATATCATAGCAAGTTAATTAAGCCAGCTGAAAGACTAATGGTGTCGAAGAGCTAATACTGGTCTAACGTAGAGCTAAGAATTGGATGTGCATTGAGAGAGAATTGATAGGTGAAACAATTGTGATCACACTAAAGTCTGTGACTTGTACCTTGACGTAAACAAAGGGCTATAAGGTTTTTTTTATTTTTTGTTTAGGTACGAACAAGCTAAGGCAAATGAAAAGTAGGACACCCTTAGCCAGATGGCCTGACGAACGGGAAAAGGTGGCTGGGGCGAACTATAAGAGCGGCCATGTCCAGTAGTGAACTGCAGTAGACGAATTGATAGATTGATTATATCTAGATACATATGCTAAATAAGTATACACCTCGCTTGTGATACCAAATGTATATTTATTTCTTTGGTCCCGCCCTGTGTTCATAATATAATACGTATGCATACGATATACAGAGTGGCTTAATTGCCAGTTTCATGGCATATAACAAAATTGATTGATAAATACGGTGATGTGAGAACATTAGAATAATTTCGGAAATAGTAGGTTACAGTTATGTAATTAACATTTCAAAAGCTATTGCGTAATAAAAAAATACAAGCTTTTGAGCATTCAGGATAGGTTTTGGAATGCAGTTTACAAACGTATGCGTTTTCACTTGTAAATGCATTAGAAACACCCATATTAAGCAATGCAAATAGACATTGATATAGATATATAACATAACATAATTTCACGCCTATATCCCCGAAGGGGTAGGCAGGGGTACCTAAATGAAAATAAAAATATAGCGGACTTACTAATGAAATGATACTCTAACAGTATGTCTTGATTGTTTTCCTGAACACTGTTTGCAACCTATCATCGTGGAAGATGGTTAAAATTTTTCACATAAAACTGATGAGTGACGTCAGAACCTAGACTCCGCCCCTTCCTTATGTCAACCCGACCGTTCGGCTCAATTGAAGGCTTATGACCTAATTGACTTTGCAAAAACTCCTCTTACTTCAGTTCTCACTACCATTTTAGCTCGAATGATAGATAATATCGGTGGCATTATTTGCTGAAATACGAAATGGGTTTTGATTCGTTCGTGCATCTTGTATTTTAGTTATCTTGTGCAGTTACTGTAACTGGAGCAAGAGTGGCATAACATTCTCCTGACTCATAGGCTACCTACCAAAAGTGGTTACGTACATTTCCAGGAAAACACATGACTGGACAGTAGCTAGGTACATGTTACATAATGAGATGAGGCTTTGAAGCTAATAGGCTTTGCAATAATTGCAAAGTTCTCCTTAATGTAATCAGTATCATATTGTGACTTAATTACAAATAATGTCCTACTTACTTACCTTTTATAAAAGCTAATGTATGATAATTATAATGTATCATTAAAATAATGTGGCGGTAGTGCACGCGACTGCTACGCACGGGGTGTGGGTTCGATCCCTGCTCAGTGCAAAAAGTTGTATGCATCAATATGGCTGTTTGGTCTGGTCGTGCCTCGTAGAGCACGTTAAGCCGTCGGTCCCAGTTGCCATACAAACATCTATGGCAGTCATTACGGGTAGTTGAAGCCCTCAAAAGTCCAACCAGTCTAACTTGGAACTTCGATATCACCATTGGTCATTAGACCATTGGCTGTGGAGGTCAGATGGCAATCGCTTCACGTAAAATATCGAAGTTCAGCCGCATCATAGTTAGACTGGAAAGCCAACCCCAACTGAGTTGGAACAAAGGTTCAGAGAATGATGATGATTGAATAATGCTATTTCACCTAAATATTATGTACATTATGCACTTAATTAAGTAATATTTAGTTTTACTACAAAATTAAGAATCTACACTTACAGTAATGTGAAATATAATTTGAAAACGTCTGCTTTGCTTTGCATAATAATGCATAAATTAAGGCCAGGTTGCAGTAGTTTTTAACATTTTCAAACGTCTGGATATCAAGTAATATTGCAAATTGCGCTAAATAAAAAGCATATTCATAAAATAGACTATACCTTCTAGGGTCCTGTGAAAACAGAAACACGATTCATGATAATTGACTCGATAGAAATTAGCGTCAAACATGGGTCTAAAACGCTCCAAATCGATATTTCAAACACGTTTTACACGAAGACGCCATCATCAAATAATGCCGAGATTGATATCATTGTAAAGAGCATAAAAATATCTAGCGACTGGTAAAATTATATTTTATCAAGCAATTATTATTTTTTTCAAAAACTTATAAAACCTCAAAATCTTTGCATTTGAGCAATCGCAGCGGTCAGTCTGTTGAGTCAGTACCCGCCGAGGCGTGTTCAAGGTAGGACGTGTGCTCTTTGTTTCTGCGAGCTTCCCCCCCCCGCACGTTATTACGTATAATCGGTTTCGCTGAAAAAATGGGTATAACTCGGTTCATTAAAGGAAGAATTCTAAAATGGCGGAGCTTATCACTTTCTCTCGCTCGCACAATTGTGCTGTCAATTTAATTTATTTTTTAATTTATGTTTATATTTTTTTTCTTTTGTGCCACTGTACAAAAAATGTACAGTAGGTATATAAAAATTTGAATTTGGTGTACAATCACTAGTCTATATCTATGGCTCTAAAAATGTTGGTAGGCTTTTATTGATGACTGCTCTAGTCTTCTTAGCCCCTAACTCTTAGCTAAATTACAAGTGGGTTCACGTCAGCAGTTGGTCAGAGTTATTATTTTTTATTGAATAATTGCTTTGGTGACTAGGCTACCGCAGCTGAGTATAATTATACATATTGTATGTTACAGTGCTGCAATGAGAAGACGAAAAACCGCTGGTGTTGAACAGCCCGTAGACGTTTCTAATTCTAGTTTGCAAGTTGCCACGTAACTATCAGTACTTTTACTAAAATCTGTGACATATTTGAATAATATAAAACTTGTAAAAAAAATATCTCATAAACCTGATGAAACAGCAGACAGGAATCGTATTGAACGATCAACGATTTTACAAAGAGATTCAAGTAAATGGCTCGAACTAAGAAAAAAAATAACAACAGCTTCAAACTTCGGTCCCATTTGTAAACGAAAAGTTACAATAGATAGTGCACCATTAGTAAAAAATAATCCTATATAAAAAAATCTAAACCAAGTGGTTTCAGTAGCTCACGGCATCGAAAACGAGAAACATTCCATACAGCAAATGAAACAACAGAAAAACATAAAAATAGATCAGTGTGGACTTTTTATTGACCGCAAATACCCTTTTATTGGAGCCACTCCAGATGGTCTTGTTGGAAATGACAAAATTGTCGAAGTCAAGTGCTCTTTGATTGCGTCAAAAAATGGTTTAGAAAAATCTCTAGAAAATAATAAAGTACAACTTAACAATTTACCATAAATAAAAATAGTAATTGGTTTTACCAAATTCAAGGTCAGTTGCATGTGACGGAGCGCAAAATGTGTATTTTTGGTTTATTATTCTCTAACAGAACCAGTGTATATAGAATATATAGAGAGAGATGACCAGTTCTGGACCGATAAAATGGAACAACGAATAATTCAGTTTCATATGAAGAGTCTGCTGACGGAGTTAGTTGATCCAAGGCATATCCGTGGTATGCCTATTAGAAGCATTGTCTTGAAGGAAGAGAAAGAAAATAAAGAAAACCATGTTCTTTCGATCACTACAGATCAACATCAATCCAATCTAGTTGAGGCTGGCTCTAGTACTACAAATAGAGAGTATAATAACATATTTGAAAATTTTTGAATTGTGCGTTTTCATCATCACCATCCTCATAGAGACTTATTTTCCTGACTGCATCCAAGGCCAAGGTGAACCCGGAGCTCAGGGTCCACCTTCCGGCTCTTCCTCTTCCACTTCACACGATCTTGGGCGTCTCCCTAAACCTAAACCCTAAAATGCCCAGTCAAGTTGAAAGAAACTTGACGTGATTTTAGAATTGCATGTGACGGCGTGCATTTTCTACTAACTATCTATCTACTAACAGATCAGTAGGCAGCACAAAATGTCTTTTTTACCCGACTGCGCGACGCAAAGAAGTGGTAATGTGTTTATTTATGTTTCACTTTTCAATAGGCTTTGTTTTTTGAAGACGCTTTTATTTTTTCTGTATGTTCATATGTTCCAATGAAGTGGAAATACAAAAATATGTATGTTAAATTTAAGTGATTTGTTTTCTCTACCTATACAATGAAAAACTATAACTCTATGTGCCCGAATCTAACCTACTGCTTTTACGATATTCGTACCGTGGCGTAGTGGCACCCTAGCTTGGTGACGTCACGGCACGAGTACTCTAAAATAGCACTACAATCTCCCGCACGCGACTTCATGTATGTTTTTTTTATATAATAAAAAAAAATAAGGTAAGCCGCGGTAGCCTAGTGGTATGGGTAATGGACTGCTGAGACGAAGTCTCGAGTTCGATCCCAGGTTACCATGGCACACACCAATGACTTTTCGATGCTTTTCGAAGTTATGTGTATTTATCGCAGGTTTATAAGTGCCTCGGAGAGCACGTTAAGCCGTCGGTCCCGGTTGCCATACAAACATCTATGGCAGTCGTTACGGGTAGTTGGAGCCCTCAAAAGTCCAACCAGCCTAACTTGGAACTTCGATATCGCCATTGGTCATATTAGACCATTGGTTGTGGAGGTCAGATGGCAGTCGCTTCACGGAAAATATCGAAATTCAGCCGCATCACAGTTAGACTGGAAAGCCGACCCCAACTGAGTTGGGAAAAAGGTTCAGGGAATGATGAATAAAAAAAAATATTTAAAACAGTGTTGCTACGCAGTATATACCTACACATATAAGTGAAAAAGGTACCTACACATAGGCTATAGTGAGTATTCCGATGAACTCTTACAATCAATCCCACCCTCCCTTTATTCAGAACAACATGTTTTTTTATATCACTTATGTGGCAGACAAGCATACGGCCCACCTGATGCGAAGAGGGTCACGGTGGCCTATGACCTATATATTCAGGTCTTAGGTGTCACCCTTTGTCAGCTTTTGGACTCCATTCCAGTTTTTAGTTTTTCTAACAAACGCGAGTCTCAAGTTTTCGCGTACCGGGTTATACTATACGACAGCGCGCGCCTGCGCGCCGCCCGCGCTGCCCGCTCGTTGCGTCGATTACACTCGATTCGGCTGCGGGGACTGAGGTACTGAGGCGACGTAAAATACCTACTTGTCTCACTGCAACCTCGCCTTAACTAGATTTCAAAGGTTTTCGTGCGAGCAAAAAGCGTCAGAGAACTATCTAGATACTGTTATTGAATTATTGGGGTTAGGAATGGATGATAGACGAACAAGTTTCCGAACTCGTGGCTCGATGACCTCTTTTGCTGGTATATCACCCTACTAAGTAGGTACACGTACTTATTTTAAAACCGCCGAGAATTACGAGTATTCTCTTTGTAAAGAGTGAGTAAGGTACACCTGTGGTACCGACGTCGAACAAGCGGTTTTTAAGTTCTCGATCTTAATAACCCCGTACTTTAGTAATAAACTAGCTGACCCGCGCAACTTCGTCTGCGTCACCCCGTTTTTGCAACATTTTTCACTTCTGCTCCGCACCAGTTGGTTCTAGCATGATGTTATATGCATATAAACCTCTATCTATTAAAAAAAACCGCATCGAAATCTGTTGTGTAGTTTTAAAGATTTAAGCATACAAAGGGACATAGGGACAGAGAACGCGACTTTATTTTATACTATGTAGTGATTGTGCTGTATTTTCGGTGATGGAAATTCAACTTTATGTTGCCAAATCAGAGAAAGAGAAAAAATGAAAGAGAGAATGTTAAGAGTTGAGACAGCTAAACGATATAGAAATCAATCACACGAAGACAGCAGCACAAAGAGTCAAAGCTTACGAGGAAACTTTTGATGGGAGAGTATGTAATGTGACACCCAGTGACACTATACATTTAATTTGCCGTCAGTTCAATACTTGGGGCATTCCTATCTGATTATTAAAACGTTATTCCTCATTGAGGACGAGTGAAACAGCAGTAGGTTCTTACAACTAGATATCTAAATATAATGGAGTTATTTAATGCACGGTAATATCTTTATTTACCTCAATTTGTTTCTCGAATGTGCAACTGCATTTGCATTTAAACTACAATAGTTATGTATTCATGTAGTTAAGTAAACACTTACGTGAGATGTACAAAGATGTTTGGGTAATTTATATGAGTTACCTAAGATTCTGTAATTAGTAGGAAATATAATAATTTTTTAAATTATGCTCAGTCTTCTTGTCTCAATTCAGTCCATATCTCACAAAATAATGCTACGTGGGTTACTAAGTTAGAGTTTTAGATATTGTTATAAGTAGGTACTATATGTTTCATAATCCGGGTATCCTAAGTGACGTGCTGTCTTTTTTACGCAACGCCGACCAACTTCTAGTTTGCACGAAAAATTGTATATTGGAACAATTCCTATTCAACGGGACGCTCCCATGGTTTGCGGGGAACGTAGGGTGAAAGGCAGTGGGGGTGACAGAACGTGTACGCGGGACGTGAATCACTCGGGTTGTCAGTCGGCCGCATAGTCGTGTGCAGAGTAAAAATCAAAAATCATTTATACTGTATAGACCATTAAACGGCTGTTACAAAACGTCAATGTCAACAATATTTTATAAATTAGTGGTAGTAGTATGATACCTACAGCACTCCAGATCACAGATGTTGTCTGCTTTTGCCTGAAAACATATTGCCGATCAAAAAAAGCTAGGGAGTTCATCATCATCATAATAGTCTTATTTCCAGTTGCAGTCTTTGACTTCTGATCCCAAGATCCACTCACTCTTTCTGTTTTAGATTTGACTTAGGTAGGTAGGTACGCTGTTTTTATAGGTAGTGTGCCATCTGAACAACAACCAGAGAAAACATGTGTCAAGACTCCCTATTTCCCGTTAACTACAAAGTTATAGTTAGTTAATAAAACAATCTTTAAAACGAAAGTTTTTGTTTTATGAACCATGAGGTATGCCGGCAGCCATGCAGTTCTACACATTGTATGCTGCAGTTAGGAGTAGTATTAATTGATATATCAACTATAGACATTAATATTCCTAGCGTAAGTAGATCTACAGACTCCTTCATTACCACGTAACTGAATTTAAAATATCAGTGGTAGTGACTTGTGACTTTTAAATTTAGAAACATTGACGTCATAGCATATAATTATATTTCTGTCATAGTTATCATCTTGGTTTATAAAAAAAACGTTTCATGGTTTATATATTCTGTTACTATATCACGTCTAGGTTTTGTGTGAAGATATGTAGGTGCTCGTATGTCCCATACACACTTTGTTCCTCTGAAGATAACTCTACGGTATCAAAACTTATGTCAGTTATTATTTAACAAATGTATGTTATTATGTAAGAATGAGATATAAAACTGACCGTTAAGTTTACCTACACATCACTCGACATTTTCTTCAAGTTGCTTCTTCAAGTTGCATCACAAGTCGTAACACCAATGCCTGAGTTACCCACTTGAGGTAAGAGATAATCACCGTGAACATACATAATAGGCAGTCCATCGTTTAGTAGAACAGATGATAATTAAACTGAATTCTCATAACCATTCAAATATTAATTCTACTTACAAATTACGCATACAGTTGAGAGTAACAACTGTTTGTACAACTACATAAACAAATATGGTTGTACCATTACGATTCTTTGGACCCAAGTTAATCTTAAAATTGGAAGTCGACATACCTACTGATTCTACCACATAATTTAGGATGTAGGTAAGCCATGTAAGAAAATCCAAAGACTTCGGATGTAATCCAGAACAACGCACACATCAAAATTTTTATACAATATGTATAGGACATAAAATTTCAGGGGTGACTTCTCCCTGCCAAGTAGTTGTATGAATCCGTAGTTGAAGACTAAAGAACTCATCTACGCCACTATAACCGATGCCAATAATGACAGTATGTAGTAAAGAATGGTTAGTTTGTAACGTCCTTGAGAAGGATTATCGTAATAGTTACAGGGCTTGAGAACTAGTAGCTGCTTTACGGGAGCATTTACGAAAGTGACTGCCATCTAATCCATCAGAATCCATCCATCTTGACCAAGATTCCGAAGATATAGGCTCGACTCCACGCACCTTTATTAATGTTCTTAGTCTGACGAATCGACTGCATTTTTGTAACGATGGGTTGTGTTGTAATTTGTTTCACGGCAGCGCCACTATTCACGGAGAGGGCCCGAGCTTAGGTTTCGCTCTTCGGAAAAGCTTACTACGTCCCCTTCTTTATTAATATTAATAAAAATTGTATAAGCATAGCTATGTTCATACGGTATCTTATTTTATGATCCTCTACTTGTCTTAGAACCATTGGTAATAAAGATAGCCCATTACCCCTTCTCCGTTTCTCGCTCATCCTATATCCGCGGCTGAACATAACAAATTTATGTCTATATATACATTACGTACTTACACTTCTTACTAACATTACATCCATTAACATGTTTTGGCTATCAAGATTTGAGTTTCAAAACCATCTTATTTCTTAATTTTTGATCTTGGTCTTGGTACTTGAATTGTAGGTTACTAAGTATTCATTGTTATGTAAAGAGTCAGAGGTCGTTACTATTACGGAGCCGTCTCGTGTGCTACATGGTTATTTACCTACCATCACAATCATAATCGTTAATTTTTACGTTTAACCCTCTACTGCATGAATTATTAAGGAGATGTAAAAAAAATTTTTTCTTCGTGGATATTGCTTTATTTAAGCAATATTAAGACAAATAAATCGAAAAGAAATAAATAAGTAGTTTAATGTCCAAAAAAAACTACGATACCATATATGGGCTCGTATGCACTTAGACAAAATCTCTCTCGGTCATATATGGTATCGTATGCAGTCAACCAAAAAAATAACAAAGTAGAAAAGGAACATTACATACTCGTAATATCTCAGACAAACAGGAGTAATATAATATTTTTTTTAAATATATATATTGGGGGAGGGAGGGGGGCCCACCACTCACCCACGGTTCAACACTCCAACAATAACAATATAAATTGGAATATCAAACCGCCCTCTTCAAAGCAGGTAAAAGACTTCTTACCAGAGTAGAGATGTTGTAATTTATTGTGCAATATTCCGCAAGTGCGAAGGAGAAACCTCGACACTACGTGTTTCGCCTCTACACGAGGCATCTTCAGGAGCGCTCTCATGCGACATTTCAGACAATATTGGACATTGGCCTATGTGGTAGAAAAAACGCGTATGTTCTATGAAGACATACACTAAATGTTCAAAATGCAAAGTTTTTCTATGCTACAATGATAAAAGAAACTGTCTCGTTACATTCCACGACTAATAATAAAAAATATTACATTACTCCTGTTTATATTAGATATTACGAGCATGAAATGTTCCTTTTCTACTTTGAAATTTTTTGTTTGACTGCATACGATACCATATATGTCCAAACGTATTTTCGTCGTACTGCATATGAGCCCATATATGGTATTGACATAAAAGTGGATGAAAACCATAGTAAATACGTAAAAAGTGAGAAAATAATTGTTTATAGTTGAAGAAGGAAGTATTGACTTTATAAATATAATTATACGTTTTATAAATACTTATGTTTCGATTTTGTTTTTGATACTCAAAAATGTCCCTCAGACAGTCGTCTTTTGTTTCACTGACTACCCGCGCAAAAGTAACGTTTTTTCGAAATGTCATCAAACCATAGACCAGCTTAGTGCTTTTTGTTATTGCTACTTAACCATTACATGGATTTAACAATGTAGAATGACTTAATTAGTATTCGTTTGGAAATAAAACAACAATAAAATCGCCATACCATATATGGGCTCATATGAAGTAGAGGGTTAAGTGAATGCGGTCATACGGTCATGTTTTAAGGGTGATTATCGTCTTTTATGTAAAATTGTATACCCAATAAATCAGGATTATTGATTATACAATTTTGATAGGTAGGTAGGTACACCAAACACGAACGATCGACGTTTATTTATAACACCTTGATTCAGGCTAGCCACCAAGCCAAGCCAAGCCAGGCAGAAATTATGTTAACTACTTACTATTACTGTTGAAGACCTCTGTGGCATGGCAGTAGTGACCGTGACTGCTACGCCGGACTCTCGGGTTCGATTCCCGCTCAGTGTAAATATTTGTGTACAAAAATATGAATAATAGCATTGGTTTGGGTGTTTCTATGTATAATATATATGTGTTTACAAGTGTGAACAAACTGGCGAAATGTGGGTGCTAGCGCCTCTGCCGACCCCTACGGGGTAAAGGCGTGAGTTTATGTTATCGCATGTTATGTTACAAATAAATAATGTATCTAAGTATGTTTATCCGCATTCTAGAACCAATAACACAGGCTGTTTGCTTACCATGGGTCTGGGTGGCGTTGTGTGGATTGTCATAGAATATTCATTTATTCTAGTTAAGTATTTATTATTCCATACACACTGACCTTCAGGTAACCGAAAGATCTAGAAAAAATATTCGACAGGAATTTTTACAGGAACTACCTTCAATAATGATATTTATTAACCTTACTGACGCAGTCAGGTAAAACCGAAAATAAGTTACTTTCATACTTAGCTACGTTCACTTTTTGTTCTGTTCTGACAACCGTGCCATGATGTACAGCTAAGTACCTAACTACCCAATGGAGGTCATGGAAAAGTTATATTGGGGTTGCATTTTTATAGGACGCAATTCTCTTTTTGAAACTGATCCCAGTTTACGTTTAAATCCAAGTTTATATTAATCTCCACCCTGTGTAAACATTTTTAATTTTTGTTCTACGGCTAAAGTTGCATGACTAAATTAACCATAACTGCTGATATAATCATTCTTCTTCAGATAAAACCATTTTTTTATATTTCTATGCTAAAACATTTATTAGCTTGCTTCTTTTGTTACCAGTTTTTAAGATTTTTAGGTACAAATACGAACTTACACCCTAGACGAGCGTAATCGAAGTTAGCGACCAGTCAAACATAGAAGCCATTTGAATAAATTAAAAAAAAAATGACGGCTGTGGAACCATGACTACAACCCCATAAATTGAACTTAATTTTAAACTTCCTTGATATCTAAAGAAGAAAATTACATCCTCTGACAAATACATGCTAAACCCAAAAAAAAAATTCCAATGGAGTATTGATTTATATAGTTGAATACACACCATATTACAACATTCTTTATTACTTAATCCATTCCTAAACTGCAAGTATATACTTAGGTAGGTATGAAATATAAAAGCTCTCATCGCAGGCAACATTATTATGTAGGTGCCATGGAGTAGTTCTGTCCTCCGTGGTAGGTACATAATCCTGAGGTATTCCTCGAAGCGCACCGGTTTTGAGGCGCACCTAATGAGGCGCTCCTTTTTTATTCCTCGGAGCGCACCTTTTAGTAGCGCTCCCGATAACAATTAAAAATATTAAAATTTTATTCCTTGAAGCGCACCCACGTTTAAAAATAGGGAAGATCATCGATATAATTTATTACGTTCACTTCATGCTCTTTCCTATTTTTAAACGTGGGTGCGCTTCAAGGAATAAAAATTTAATATTTTTAATTGTTATCGGGAGCGCTACTGAAAGGTGCGCTCCGAGGAATAAAAAAGGAGCGCCTCATTAGGTCCGCCTCAAAACCGGTGCGCTTCGAGGAATACCTCCTAATCCGAGGTCCTACAGAAGAAAACGGAAACCTGCAGGCTATGTTGCATAGCCAGTTAGTACGAACCTGGTTGGCACTTTTTGTTTGAAGTCAGTGTATTTTTTTATTATTATTGTATGCATTGTAATTATTTTTCCTCAAAAGATTAGGTAATCATTATCAAACTTAATTGCACCTACTTAATACATATTTTACTTTTTTGTTTGTTAAAAACTAACAATTAACAGAAACAAAAGTATGTAACAGTATGAGTCATCCAGTTTTTTTTCACAGAATGAGTTACTTCCGCCTTTATGTTTAAACCACAGTCTTTATATTTCATATACCTACCTACTAATAAATAAATCATTTAACGATATTATCTTTATTTCAGTAGGTATCTACTCTAATTATGCGTCGCCAAAGTGGCTTGCGAGCCTGTGCTGACAGGTAACTTTTATCAATAGTTTATCATATCCATCGCAGTCGCCGCTGCGTATATACAAGTATAATAGACTGGGAGAAAACCACTGTGCCGAGGCTGATTACATACCTAGTATACCTACCTAGTTATTGTAGTATAGGTACCTCATCCATGCATAAAATCACTACAAATTTCCATTTATGATTGTTCTTCCTTCTTTCCTCCTACAGTTTCGGGCCCTTTAAGCGAGGCACGTGGGCACCGCCGCTATTTCAGTAAAAGCACCAGTAACGGTGACCACCATGCTTTGGACTGCATCCCTGCTTACCTTACATCAGGCGAGGTGCGGTCAATATGACGACCTAAATATAAAAGAAATGTAAGTATTATTAATATTCATACCAATGCTTACGATGCGATGTAAACATTACATAAAAAAATACGAGGGCAAACTCAATCACTGCAGAAAGACTTTACAATCTGTAACTGGTTATTTGAACTCATAAACTGTTATATAATGTTATTTTGAACATAATAATATACCTAAGTATTTCGTGTCTAGTGGCTTGCAGATTCGTTTCTCTTCGTCGTCATTCTCATAGGAATATTCCAGGTGCATGCAGCTCACACTTTGATGCTTGCTTCGGCATGTTGATTTTCCCAAGCGCGACTATCTTTAGGCGTCCCAATCCGGGGAGGAATGCAAGCACCTGAACCTCATCCGATGTTTAACAGGTGCCCTAACTGGTAGGTTAGGTGCCCTAACTGGTGAACATGTTGGTGGAGCCAACGTATGTATCTATACATATGTATACGAATAATAAGAAAGAGTACATAAAGGCGTGATTTTATGTATGTATGTACCTACATACATACATAAAATCAAGCCTGTTTCCCATAGGCGCAGAGATCACAAATCTCCATTTGCTACGATCCCGACATACTACCTACTCTCGCTTCATTCACCCGTAAGTATCTATCTCATTTTATAAAACTAAGATCATTGGTTGTCTCTGTTGTGATATCCCATTATATGTAGGTATATTTGTAGGTCCTAAATCTCCAAAAGTAAGTCACGTGTTACATGTCAAACAATAAAGCTTTTTGAATAGAAATAGGTACCTAAAAGATCCGATGAAGATGCGCTTTTACGATTGTGGTCATAACAAAAATAATGTTTGTGATTACGTCATCAATCCGTTCACTTTTTTTAGACAGGAAGTAATCCGGTCGAACGTTGTGTAACAGTGCCCTGCGCCCACGCGTGACCTTTATGCACCTTTATGTACCTACTCCGCACAAAATGCAAATATTACCTACAATGTTAAATTACATCGTATACTTACCGTTAGACTAGCGTTAGAATGCCTAAAAATACACATCTATTGGAACTTTACGTCAACTTTTGATAAGAACTCAAGAATCTAGTACGATGCCCATATAATTTTCAAGTAGGTAGGTATACATACTTAGGTACCTGAGTACTGGTCAAGGAACTGTTTTATTGTCACAATAAGACTAGGTGAGTCTGAGTATGTAACTAATATCTATTTATATAGAACTGGTCGCTTACGAGACATAAAGTAGAAAGCGTTGGGGCACTGCACTATGGTATGTATTTGCAGTCAGGAAGTGCGGAGACCTACGCTATAAGTAGATGGGTTCAAATACTAAATTGTACAGAAGTTGTGTTAGTTTGAAAAAGTCTGAAAGGAGGTAGGTGCCGCCAGATTGTCTTATTGGATACAATCATGAATCATTCCATGATTACCTAAGCACCTCGTAGGTAGGTATAATATAATTAATTAGACACTGAACTAAAAATCTGTATTTAAAAGTAATTTGTAACATCGTAGGTGACTGTAATGGTGACCCCCTTTCCTGAGACATTGCTTTCAGCTCACCATCAGGCAATCAACCAATCAGCATTCCACTACGACATAGGTCTCTTCCAATATTGGGAGACTTGGGCCTACTGTTTCCACGTTGGCCAGGTGGGTTGAATTGAGAGAGTAATAGGTACATTAGATATGGGGAGATTATGTCGGACTCGAACCGACTAAAAGGCGTGTCTTTGGGTCTTTGGCTGCCGGAGGTGAGATAGTAGCCAGCATATACCTCGCACCGCAGCAGACCCGGGAGGATACTAAAACTCCTTGAGATTATGCATACTGCTCGTATCGGAAAAGAATGCAGAAGAATGCGAATGTTTGCTCTCTCAACGCAAACGAACCTACATCTAGAAAGGCGGAATCTAGTGAACAAAGACAGAAACGATTAGCCTGTTTCCGCAAGCATGTCAGCTGAAATTGACGAATAAATTCTAATCTCATTGACTTTTGTGCGCGACGCAATGTTTGTGATTCGAGAATAGTCGAGGCTAATGCGCAAATTAAAAAACCGCGATGCCGTATTGCACGATGATCCTCGATGCAAACGAAACTAAAGAGCCAAGTCAGTTACTATAGGCTCTTTACGCATGTATAGACCTACCTCATTAATACCTACTGATAGTTCAAGAGTTGCTGTAACTGCCGAATATATCTAGTCAATATCCCGTTGACTATCTACATCATGCAAAAACCAAAGATAAATAGGTTTAATTTAGGTACTCGCACCATACTAGGTGCGTCTGATGTTATGTGGAGTCAGTGCAGACAGAGAGGACCGCAGTGGAGAGGATTTTATTAGGGCATGCTAAAATCAACTTTAAGAGTATTGGAAAAAAGTGATTGAAATAAAGCCGCGTATATTCGAGGACGTGCGAGTTTTTCCCGTTCTGTCATTATAATGCACTTAATTTCAAAGATGGATCCCGCGCACGCTCAAGCTGTGGAATGAGCTCCCTGCCGTGGTTTTTCCAAGCGACTACAATATGGGGTTCTTCAAGAAGGGGATTAGAAGGTTTCTACAGGGTAGGCAGCACGTGTGTGACGCCTCTGGTGTTGCAAACGTCCATAGGCCACGGTGACAGCTTCCCATTAGGTGGGACGTGTGCTTGTCTGCCACCTAAGTGGTATAAAAAAAAATAAAAAAATATGGAGATATCATTCTACAGAACCTGCATAAGCTGTTACACTCGTAATACCTAATGTGATAAAGCAGTTAGTAGTTTAAAGCAAATAAACGTTTGTGGGAGAGGATTGGATAGGATCTCTAAATATTTGCTGACCAAAAATAGTTATCAAGGAACTATAATCTATGAAATCATGGACATTATTTTGTCATGTTGTCACCTGTCACCAATCAAAATCAGGGCATTCAAAGTGCGCCAATAAATCAAAATTTCAATTCAATTCAATCAAACAGAAAAATTATCTGTAACTATTTATAGGAAAAGTTAAGAAGTAACTGTAGTAGGTATTTAACTATTGTATTCATACATGTAGTCCAATAAATTTAGTTTCGCAAAAAAATGGTTGAAAATATCTCAGTGTTAAAAAGTTATGTGGCCTGGCGTGCAGAATATAATACATAACTTGCTGTGGGAGATTTCATTTAGAGTGGTTATTTTAGCAATCGTGTGTATAATTGAATTGAAAATACCACCTCGAATAAATAATATCACGGAATCCGAACTATTAACGTACTACAAACGTCCTCGTCATGAGTCCTACGTAACGCCGCTGCAAATGGTGGGCATAACTGTGATGGTGCCTCTCCTACTAATTTATGTAGTATTCTTGGTGACCAGAAATTATGTGGAAACTATTCAAGCTCTGCTGGCATGGACACTGGCAATGTCATTCACTGCTGTGATCACAGAATCTTTGAAGCTGTCGGTGGGCCGACCACGTCCGGACTTTTTCTATCGCTGTTTTCCAAATGGACATATGACGACAGGACTTCAATGTACCGGTAACTTGTGCGACGTCAATGAAGGTAGAAAATCTTTTCCAAGTGGACACAGCAGTTTCTCTTTCTGTTCTTTAGGGTTCTTAAGTATATGGATGTGTGGAAAATTAGAAGTGTTGTCGAATCGTTCGGGACGTAGTTGGAAAGTGCTTGTATGTTTAGTGCCGCTTATAGGCGCAGGAGCCATAGGGTTAAGCCGGTACTGCGACAACCATCACCACTGGGAAGACATTTTCGCGGGGGCTTTATTGGGCCTGGCATCATCATATTTTTGTTATCATACATACTATCATTCTATAGGCTCGCAACTTTCTGGCGAGCCACTGACGTCAATGACAGACATTGAATTATATCAATCATATCAGATGGAGTGTTGTTCCTCTAGAAGCCTGAATGACGATTTATGTCGACTTTTACATTTAACCAGTAAGAGCAGTTTCGAAAGCAATAAATTATAAGTACCTACAATACGGTCGTTGTTTGTTTTTCTTCTTTATACATACATAAACATAAACTCACGCCTGTATCCCCGAAGGGGTAGGCAGAGGTGCTAGCACCCACATTTCACCAATTTATGTTTAGGTCCCAATGTAATAGATGGCGAGCCTATTGCCATTAACTCGGCACATATGAACCTGCGATAAATACACACATAACGTCGAAAAGCATCGCAAAGTCATTGATGTGTGTCATGGTGAATCAGTGGGAACGAACCAGAGACCTCGTCTCCGCAAGCCATTACCAATACCACTAAGCTACCGTTCTTCTTTATTCTAGTGTTAATTCCGGCTGCATCCGAAACTTCAGTTCGAAGTCCGACGTTCACCTTTCTTAGTAAAAGCACGGAACCTCGAAATTTTTCGAGCGACTGCCGCTTACCGACACAACCCGTAGGCGATATCGTAATGTGGCAGTTGGACTTTTTAGGACTACAACTACCTTTAACGATGAGGACTATCATAGATGTTCGTACTACAACCAAGAGCGACAGCTTAACTTGCTGTCCGATGCACGACCAGACCAATGCACATTGTATACCTATAGCTATATAGCATATACCTATGAATATTTGCAGTGATATTCGCCTCCTTCGTAGTAATAATAAACCTCGGGAATTATTATGCAATACAGAATAAACAGATTGCTATGATCGACCGAAACAGAGAGGAAAAGGGGAGCATGCATTCCTTGCATCACCCTTAACACTTCCTATCGAGTAGGTACGCGATGTGACGAGTTCGACAAACGGAAGTGTAATCGAACAGTGATGTATTTTAAAATTAGCTTCTTGGACCTATAAGGCTTACTGCCCCGTGAACTAGGTAACAGAAACTCCATATAAATTTTTAGTATAACGTATTGCCTTAGTACAACCCAACAGTTAGTGCTGCCCGCCGCCTAGCCTATGGCCTATGGGCCCCCTTTTCTTTATGTGGTAATCGAAATCGAATAAAACCGCTGGCTGCGAGCGGGCTATATGTAAGGATATCCGCACAAACAAGTGCTGTGCCGCAACTGTTGTGTCGCATGTCATGTTGTATAATATGTTTCGTAGATATGTTGTTGACCTCTATACTTTGTAAAATATAGCATGGGTCCTATGACAGATGTCAAAATGAGGTTCATAGGGATGTCCGAAATTCGATGAAAATATCGATACTACCAGCTATTATTGATGCATGTTACATATAATTAGGTTTAGTTTAATTGTATGTATGTATTTAATTGTAATGAGAATGGAATATACTTAGTATACAAGGCGTCGTCACTCGTACTGATGAGAATGAGTGGAGTGGATCAGTGGAAGTTCATATAAAACAAGATGTTGGCGCGTGTATCTTATGCCTATATCATGGCCCAAGAGCCAAACGCGGCGGGTCTTCTTACAAAATCCAAAAACATGTTCAGGGAGTTGATGGATTGAATGTAGGATTTTATTTACTCAATATTATTTAGGATCAAGTATATTGAAATATAAACATTATTATGATATTAAAATACCTAAGCAATAAGATTAAATTCTAATTATTTTTTTCTTATATTAATTTCAATTTTAAATTAAGTTTTATTCAAAATATGCATAGTTTATAGTATGTGGTCACGATGATTCATCGCCCATCACTAATTAGCTCGGTATGCCCATAAAGTATGACATTGACAGCTACTACATTCAATAATAGAAAATTCAAGACTTCATGTGCGGGATTTCACTGACAGCTGTCATAGGACCCAAGCTACATTTTACAAAGTATAGTGATGTTACAGCGTGCATTCTTACTACGGTTATTAACAGTGCGATCTGTTCTGTCGGACAAGTGTTTAATTATACTTCCGCTTGTTGAACTCATTTGGTACGCTCCATCTTTTACTAGGTATATAGGTACCGGTTGTTCTTATTCTCGAAAAACAAGCTTTAAGTATATGTACTAAGGTTCCTATCACTTTTTGGCGAGGTGTCAACAAGAACCTATAGAACATTATGGTGAGTACCCAACATGGGGCGCGGTATCCTCGAAACATAATATTGGCCATATTGAGAGATAGTGTTGCGTGCCAAGGAGGCGGCAGAAAAGGAGCGGGAAAAGATATAGCATCGGTATTATAATGCTCCCACGTCGAAGAAGGCGTACTGGACGTGAACTCAGTAAGGTACTCTTATCCGGTGGCGCGAGGTGGGAAATCGAGAAGGAAAGTCTTCTCTCTACAAGGGATGTGGGATTTTATCCCTAACAACGTCGGGGTCGCCAAGGCTGCCACCTAAAGGCTGCCTAGGTTTACACCTAGGTACAATAAAATTAAAGTCATCAATCATAAAAATAAAATTTTATTTACGGTTATTGTAACAAATATTCGTATCATTTAACTAACACTAAGTGACACATTCATGTCATATTAGTTATGGCTTACCAGATGTTTATTGTTTAGGTGGTTAGATAATATCCAGTTCAAAATTTTTAAAACATTTTCACTGCAAATCAAATTCAATGAAAAACAAACTTCCTGCTACGGGGTATGATCTTCTAAATTCAAACATCTTGTTAATTATTTATTTCATTTCTGTAAATTAATAGTATGGTTATATTATTATGGTTATAACTAATATATTAAAAAACGATGTACACCGGCCGTTAATTAGCCACACCGGGAAAACATTCGGTTCAGATCGGATTGCTTCGGTTTTGTCAAGCATCTCTATCACACAGTACAAGTCAGCGTCGTTATCTGTTTAGAGTAGTTAAAACCGAATGTACAGTTTAATATTTTATGAAGATAAACGGATTTTAACTATTCTATAAAGATACCTTTATAGAATAGCAAAAATCCGTTTGAATCCGTACAGACAAATGTCCGTACGATAGATATACTCTGCAATGCCGAAGTCAATCTCAATTGGACTCTTCCCGACATGTCAAATACAAACACGGGTACCATACACACACGTTTAGGTTAAATCGATACGCTAACATGCTATAACTACTTTTGAAGTACGGCAGCCCAGCCACGTTCAAGACAAGTAAAATAGAGAATTTACTAAATAAGCATTTGACCGCGAAGTGATCACTGGGTACTAAACATATTGATATATAAATGCAAGACGAGATAAGTTTATCATTTAAATGCATGTTCTCCGGTTGGGAGATAACTTTCTGTAAAATTTAAACCAAATAGGATGATATTACGTAGGTATATTAGACCCAGTAATGTAACAACGTTACAACTCCTAAAACAAACAAAAATATTACTAATTATATTACATAATATGCTTATGAGTTATTTTTAATTTAATATATATCGATTAATTGCTCAATTCATTGCAGATACGCGCTCCTCAATTTGAATTAACCTATAAAAACATTTAATATATAGATTACTAAATATAAAAAAAAACTATAAAACGATATTTAAAATGAGACTTAAAAATATTAAAGATAAAAATGCCAACATAATAAAGTACAATTACGTAAAAATGACTATCACGATTATAAATAATGGAAGATCTATTTTCTAATGATAGATACGCTACATGGTAAAAAGCTACGTTTGTATATTATATGCATACGACGCTAGACTCGCGTCTGAGTATTATGTAAAGATTTTACTAATTATTAAGTATAACAATATTTATTATGCGTTGTTAATGTTTCTATATTTAAGAACACTTTAGTCACCATGTCCCGTCACGACGACCAAAATGTTCTAGTACAAATATTACAAAAATAATCATAGATTAGAATAACAATCGCATTACAATTTCTTTAGAATATGTTCACATTAGTCTTTTGATTAATTCATATAATATATTTTACATTAGCAACGAAACTTGAGCTTAAAACTGCTCAAATATATTTTTAGTTTTTTTTTAAACATCTAAACTATTTTAACATAACAGATAAAATAATAATGTAGCAGTATTGTATTGTCAATTGTATCATAGTCTTATGGATTAAATTGTATCAGGAACGATACGACCAGACGTCTATAGTATAATGTTGGAATTATAGCACAGACGTTTGGCGTATCTTTGTTGATAGAAGTCTTTGTTGACTTCAATATATACTAGCTATACTGTAATTTAGAAAAAAATGTGAGCCAATTTTGGAGGAGTGACGCCAAAATGCGTTGAGTGATAATGTACTCGAGTGGACACTAAGAATGTCAGTTATCATCAGAGAGGAACGCTCATATTACATTTGTGATAGGAGTAGGCTAGACAGACATAATAATCTTTTGTCCCTATCTCCGTATGCGATTTTGGGTACTTCAATAAATAGCTTAGATACCTGTTGTTGTCGGAATCGGATCACATGACATTCGACAACAAATGTCACTTCCATATATTTTCAGAGCGATGACGAATGTAGATTCGGAACAAATGCATTTTGGCTAGCGCCCCTGAACTGCAATAGTTTCAGTAGGTGACAGTGACATTTCAAGAGTCGTTTTGAATTAAAATCTTAAGCATAGCGTAATGATCAGTGTACACAAATTAAAGTCTCCCACATATCTTTTAATACGTGCAAAAAATGTTGCAATAAATAATTATTTAAGAAAATAATTATATAATGAATATCTCATAACATGTAACATGGTTGTAAATAGATCTCACAGTCAAAATCAGTTTTTGTTGCTGGAGTATTGTCAGGACAAAACCACGCTATGTGTCGAAAACATAACATAAAATGCTAAAAATGAAAATAAAATTAGTATTTTAATGTAAACTTAACGTTGTTATATTTCTGAATTCTAGCCATTATAAAGTCCACGATGGAGAATATTTTGAAGGCAGCTCTGGAGATCTCCCTAGTTTTATTACAAGATTTATAACCTGGTAATAAAAAAAACAATTGCTCTTCCTCTCTCGTATACGCTGATATCCTGTCTAGCTACGTATCCTTTGTCTATGCCAAAATGTGACAGCAAAGACAAATAGACAAAGAATTGCACAGATAGCAAAATGTTCCGTAATAGATGGTTGATCAAAGACTAATATTTTTTTTTCTTCAATCTAGTTATTATATCTAATACCGCTTGGTGGCAGATAAGCACACGGCCCACTTGGTGGAAAGTGGATACCGTAGCCTATGGACGTTTGCGGCACTGTGCTGATAACCCTGTAGAGAGGATAGGGAGGAGGGGAGAGGGTTAAAGGTTAAAAGGTTAAAAGCGTTTCTGAGCAGAAGAGTAAACAAGTTTACATACCAACACAGAGAAGTGTAAATTCAAGCTCTCAGCATTTCCAATTACAACACAAAACCCCTCCAGTGAGCTAATTTTAGTCTTGTAGTATACGTAGAAGTCATTATAACGATATTAAACGAACATTACTTAAATATAAGACTCAGAAGCACCAAATAAACTAATCTAAGTGAGACATTACAACTAAATTAAGTAAATCTAAGGCTCGCGTTACTATACTAAACAAATCTAATTACATATATATCAATAAAAGCAAATTCTAAACGCGAATCCTACAAAATCAAATTGTGATTTGCGTGAGCGATACTTGGCAAATAGTAATTATATTTATATGACGTATACAATAAATATTTTACAATCACAATTCGTCTTTCACCTTTATATAACTTTCACAGAATTTCAATATGTCTTCGTAAGATCGGTCGCCCTCGTACACACCTACAGCTTTACCACCAGCGAACATTTTTAATGTGGGCAATGTCTCTATTTTGGCGAGGTCGGCTATTTTAGGGTTCTCAGCTGCATCCGCTGCAACCATCCTCACTGGGGCATTTTTATCCTTTAGCGCAGTGGCTACTCGGCTGAACGTGGGCTTTGCTGACACGCAATGGGAGCACCCTGCCATTAAAAAAATGTGATATTTAATTAAATCTTAAAGCAAAAGTTGTGTTAAGTATTATGGTATAACTATACTCTCAGACGGTCACTTTTTCCTATCTACATCGAATCGCATGTTACTGCACTCATTTAGGTACATTTAGAAAATATTAATTTTATTCAAGTTCATTGAAATAATCATAAGTTTTTTTATCTATATATAATTTTCATTAATCCGTCAACGCCCGAGATTTGCTTAAACCCTCCTTTTAATTTGATTCAAACGGCTTTTATGGAAGCAACTCACGTCTAACCTCCCAACTTCAAGAGGAGCCAGAGCTAGTGTTTTTAGCGCCGAAGGCCTTAGTGGGGTTGTTAAGCATATGACTTGTAAAATAAAAGAATAAAAAAGAATGTTTATCAAATACTTACAGGTAGCGTAAAACATGACGAAGGTAGGGTTAGAAGTTCCGATGATATGTTCGAAATCTGCATCAGTGGATAGCGCCACGTTGACGTTGAAGCCCGCTTCCGTGGCCGTCTGGGCCTTTGCGGCACGTTGTAGGTTCAAATTACTATGTATAAACGCCACGAAATCTACTTCCTGAAAAATTATTACAATAGAAATAATATTTAGTAGCAGTACGTAAGTATACAGTGTGTAAGGGAAACCCTCCGAAGCCGTACAGCAGGGACACTACATATTGATATAAAAATACAATTAAGTTAAGTTATTGTTATTTATAACTGATTTTACTTAAGGATTCATTCAAACATTAACCTATAAGTACATACTTTCCTGCCTCCAGTATAGTCCTTGACCGCCTTATCAAAGTAGCTGAAGTACTTAATCGTGGGATATCCCTTCACGTCATAGTTGGCGCACAATTCTTGATCATTAGTGCAGTCCACTGCTCCGAATGCTACCATTAGTTCGTCGGCAAACTTTTCGGCTGCTCTAACGAATTCTGGCTTTGTACTTTTACAATGGCCGCACCCTGAGGATGAAAACGATCAAACATAATATATATATGTGGTCCTCTCTATGCGATGAACAAAATACTGGTACCAAATGAAAAGTAAACTAGATATGAACAATCAAGCAGTTGAGAGGTAGTGATGACTCTCTTGCTTCAGGCAAAGTAATCTTATTAGTTATAAATGAATTTATGACAAATTTCGTGTGTTCCAGGCGATTTTTCAATATGAAGTTTATACCATAAAAGAAAACAAAATTGTGAGAAAGAAATTAAGTGAAAATATGAGGAAGCCCCTCCTCTTTTAAATTATGGGTGTTCATACATCTCTGCCCACCCGTTCGGGGTTTAAAGGCTTGAATACATGTGTGTATGTACGTAAACGGATGAAATGAAAATATGGTACACTTACACGGTGCGTAGAACATAACGAGTGCGTGTTTAATTTTCCGCAGCGTGTTTCTGAAGGTCGCGGTGTCGAGGTGGCGCACGGCCGTATCTTCGTCGGCCCAAGGTTTCTCTGCTGGCGGCGGAGGTAGCGGCTCCTTTGGATCCTAAATCAATATTGGGGTAGTGTAGTGTAGAGATATTTCACAATATGTTAGAGACTAGCTGTTGCCCGCGGCTCCGCCCGCGTCGATGTCGATTATCGCGTTGTACGACTCTACTCGATTCACTACTTGCCTCTCTATACTACTTTTCCTTGCTGTCATGACAACGGAAATTGTTAGCGATATTAGCGCCAATGTATAGAAATTTACCGGATCAATTGAGATTTATGATTATTACTCCGCTCCCTTGTATAGTAGCGTGATGATATATAGCCTATGTTACTCCTAGATATTGTAGCCTTTTAGAGGTGAAAGAATTGTTTAAATCGGCCCAGTACTTTTTGAGCCTATTCATTACAAACATACAAAAATAGGTACAAATCTTTCCTCTTTAAAATATTAGTATGGAATATATATGACATTATATGCCAGACAGCCTCCGTGGCGTGGCGGTTGTGAACGCGACTGCTACGCACGGGGCGCGGCTTCGATCCCCACTCAGTGCAAAAAATTGTATGCATGAATATGGCTGTTTGCACTGGTCTGGTCGTGCCTCGGAGAGCACGTTATGCCGTCGGTCCCGGATGCCATACAAACATCTATGGCAGTTGTTACTGGTAGTTGGAGCCCTCAAAAGTCCAACCAGTCTAACTTGGAACTTCGATATCGCCATTTAGTCATTGGACCATTGGTTGTGGAGGTCACATGGCAGTCGCTTCACGGAAAATATCGAAGTTCAGCCGCATCTCAGTTAGACTGGAAAGCCGACCCCAACTGAGTTGGGAAAAGGTTCAGAGAATGATTATATGCCAGAAACATTGTGTTCGTAGCTTAGTTAGCATGGAAAGGAGGATGGGCGACTAATAACAAAATGACATGGTATCAGGAAGCTTTTTTCACGTTCTGTAAATTTTATTGTGACGGGACGTCCTATATCTCAGTAGAAAAAAAAACACAGCTCAACCACAAATACGAACTGAAAAATAATGATAATAAAAAAATATGTCTTTATACCGAAAGGAGACAAGCATTCCCACGAATGCACAGTACAGTATCTCGAGATAAAACTGAAAATGGAATACATTGTCAAAACTATAATTGTACTATAATGTGAAGTATGAGGGAAAAAGCAATGACAAAAATGAAAAAAAAAATACACTTATTTTCGTCTTGTTTCGTTCTGATCATATTCCTCTAGAACTTTACGACATCGACTTTATAACCAAGGTGGATAAAATGCGTGAATATTTATGTATAGCAAGGGAGCGTCTGAGATTTTATCTTGACAGAAATGTATGTAGGATTTTGGTAACTCGTGCCGGTCCGAAATAATTGAGACAAGAACCGGCAGATTTCTTTTTACATATTAACAAGTCAATATAGCTACACTTCGCCTGATGGGCAGTTGAAGGTAAAATTTCAAGAACACGCAGCTTAGAAGAGAAAGGAATATTTGTACGAGTTCTTTCACCATGGTAGAGCCGATAAAAGACTACCAAAAACGCAACATCTCTACGACACTGCAAAGGCTTTAATGTGCTGGGGACCTAAGGAATGACATTTCTAACATCAGTGAAGTGAAATTGTAAACTTGTTACGAAAATAACAGTCAATATTTTGGCTTATTTAAAGTGTAGGTATTTTCACTAAAGTCAACTTTATAACAGACTGCCTAAAGTCAAGTACCCACCTTAAGGATTATTAGAAGACTATGATGGATGAGGAAGAACAGGACGGCGTAACTACGTGACACAGATAAGAACAAATTGAATTTCATACAATAAAACTATGTAGAAGTCATACATAAATATGTACAAGAAAACAAAGTAGAAAATGAAAAAAAAAGAAATATTATTTACCACCAGGAGCCACATAAACCTATATGTACCAATTGAATAAATGAGAGAGGTAGGATATGTACATAAATATAACATACTATGAGATGATATTGAGGTCAGATGGTAGTCACTTCGCAGAAAATACCGAAGTTCATACACGTCGCGGTTGCTCTGGAAGAGGTATGAGAGTGGTTCAGAGGACTGTGGAGGTAGGACGTGATGGTATCGCCCGTCCTAATTGAGCAGTCCGACAGGGAAAGTAGTGTTCCCAGCGGTGAATAGGGTAGCCAAAGCTCACTGGAAAGTTTTTGTGCTGTCAGTGACGACCCCCCATCACCACCTCTTCATGAATGGCATGATAAGGTTTCTATAAGGCCGGTAGCCCAAGTGTGACGGTCCCGGAACATCCACAGCTGTAAAATGCTTTCCATGAGGCGGGCCGTGTGCTTATCTGCCACCTAAGTGGTATAAAAAAGAAGGCCTCGGAAGTGACTGCGATTTATGACGATGAAGTCTGCGGAGAAACGTTTGTCGGAGCTATGTTTTAGAATCGACGTATGACGATGTGACTTTTCTCATGATCTCTGTGAACTTATTCCCGGATAAAGTAATTTATGCTCTGTTTCAGGTTATAATCTATCCCTGTATAATTCAGTGATTTTGGGGCGTATGGGTATCAAACATTCGTTCATTCAAACTTTATCAATGAAAATATAGGTTACCTTAATAAAGCTGACAATTTGATCCTCCTGCCTGGCATGGCCGGCGTCAAACTTGTATTCGCCCTTGTTGAAATATTTTAGCGTAGGATAACCTTTTACACCAAAACGTGACGCTAACTCTGGTTGTTTAGTGGCATCTACTGCCGCCAGGATACCATTAACCTGCAACGTTATAACGCATGAAAGAAGAAGTTGAGCGGCCTCATTTTTAACATAACATAACACAAACTCAATACTGTATCTCAATACCCGAAGGGGTAGGCAGAGGTGCTAGCACCCACATTTCGCCGGTTTATGTTTAGGTCCCAATATAATAGGTGGCGAGCCTATTGCCATTAACCGGGCACTTATAAACCTGCGATAAATACACACATAACTTCGAAAAGTCATTGGTGTGTCGAGACGAGGTCTCGGGTTCGATCCCAGGTTTACCATGAAACCTGGAATCGAACCCGAGACCTCGTCTCAACAGTACATTACCCATACCATCTCTGGTATCGTGATGGCCCCTCGGTTAGGACAACAGACCTGGGCTCTAAGGTGTATGTTTTGGATATAACAAACATTCAAGCTGGAATTGACATTGAACAGTCAGTGAAGACCCACCTTTTCCTCCTTTATCTTCGTAGCAGCTTTCTCAAACTCAGGCTTGATCCGTTTGCAATGTCCGCACCATGGAGCGTAAAATACAACCAAAGCGTTCTCGGCTTTTGATAGGATGCTCTCAAAATTATCGACTGCAAAGAAAAAATGCAAAGGTTTTCTTGAATATTATAATATGCCACATTTTTTGTTGTGTGGGAGGACACGGATATGTTACCACCCACGGTGTATCCATTGGCTAGTTATCAGTATTCTACAAAAATGAAGATTTTGAAAGTGGTGTTACATTAATTGATGTTTTGAGAATAATGTTACATTCATTACTGACACACAACAATACTTGATTAAACTTTTAAAATGTTCACATAATAAATATATCTTTTCTAAGGTAAAGAAGTGAGTAAATTGTTATTAAATCTGACATTTAACATTTTCAAGGAAGCAATGGTTGTAAAACAAATGTCATACATATGTCCAAATCACTTGATGGAAGGAATATAAAATCAAAAGGTAACGCCCCGCAGCTATCGCATGTGTGTCCAACAAAGCTGAACCGATGTACACCTTAATTCGCAATCGATTGGCTACTTTTAGGATTTTACTTCCAAAATACATCATTGCATTGTAGTCTTACACGAAACGCGCACGCATTAAATGCACGTTTGTAATTTTTAATCTTCTACAGAAATAGCGTTATACGAATTAATCTAAAGCTCAAGGCCACACAGCTAGCTATGGAAAGGAATATGCTTGGAATTTCTCAGCGAAATCGAGTCACAAATGAGGATATCCGTAGACGAAAGAAAGTAGTCGACGCGTCGAGCGTGGGACGGCCTCCTGCGAGGTGGGCGGACGACATAGTCAAAGTCGCGGGTACCCATGGGATGCGGACCGCCTTCAACCGGTCATATTGGAGGTCGTTGGGAGAGGCCTATGAATAGCAGTGGACGTCCTATGACTGAAATGATGACAGAATGACAGAACAGCACGCAGGCCTTGAAGCAGGCTTTCCTCTTAGAGTTGGACGGTCAGGGGCAGTCGCTTTCAGAAAAGCTGACCTACAAATCAGAATCACATCTTTTCAAAATGACTAATGCAGCAGAATCGCTGCAATTTTCCCAGTCTCTAGCAAATATGGTAAACGTAATATAAAATTAATGGCAATACGCCAATGTCCAATTTTTAAGAAAGTCAGAGCCACGTAAGCCAAGCCAGTAAATTTGTTTCAATGTTATGTTATTATAGGTAGTCGATAAGAGCCTGTGCTTGGATTTTAGGGGGCCAATCACATCTCATATTATATAAGTATATACATGCACCTTTTAAATATTTTGATAGCCAACGTGCGCAGAAAAGCATACTGCTATTTCGATAACTGTACTATAAAAAAGTTAACATATGCGTAGTACTGTATGTAGGGACATCGCGACAATACAGTGCACTATGTACATAAATGTAATGTATCGCTGTGGTACAAAGAAATATAGTCCAAAAGGTTTATAAATTGATACATTACGAATCCAAACAATGTCAATTTTGACAGTCTTCTTTCAAGACCACAGACATATAATGCACAAAAGAAGATTGATGTCTGTGTTAGTCATTTAGTTATAATATAAAAAGTTTTATTGCTTTTTTATATCACTTAGGTGACAGACAAGCTCAAGGCCCACCTGACGCAAAGTGATTACAGTGGTATATGGACGTTTGAAAAATCAGGGGCGTCACACTCATGCAATCGGCCATGTGGAGGGGAGGAGGGAGGGGGAGGGGGAGGGGTGAAGGTTACAGCTGCTGTGCTGTCAGTGCAGTGTTTCAAGCATGGAAAACCAAAAACAAATGGAAATAGGTATGCCATATTAGCTCAAATCATACTTACTGCAAAATGGAAACACACTTAACCCTTTTTAAGGTAATGGCTACTATACTGCCACCACCTTTTTTCTCTACCGATTAAAATAACGATAACTTACAAATTTGAATAAAGAAGTATTTATGGCGTTTCATACTTTGGATCGAACAAGCTTGAATATTTACGAAACAGTTTAGACGTACAAAAAGGTTCATATTATAGAATTTATCCTTCGTTGCGTAAATACGCACACCAATGACACGCTTGCACCGACTACATAGTTACTTACACTAGTTTTTTTGTTTTCTATAGGCATTACAAGCAATAATTCCACCATTCAAAGCAATTATTCACTAGTAATGCACGGCATTATTGACGATTGAATGTGTGAGTTTAGCGACATCGGTTCCGCTACTGAAACTATCGTGTCGCATTTCTACTAGTTTGCTGTAAAGTGAAACTATAACTGTAAGTTTTCAGTTCAAATTATCTTTTTACATCCTTGGTAAATTTAAAATTGCTTTTATAATGAGCAATACAAGTGTAAACGCAACATAGGCCGAGATTATTGCAATATTCTCTTGCGCTCCATACAATTGCACTACGTGCGACAGTGTGTTTTCGAACGGCGGGAAAAATTTTAATTTTAAAATCAAAATCCTAACTATTTGACGTAGGAATTTTCGCAGTTCATTATATTATTGTAAAGTGATCACTTTTCGGAAAAAAAAACGTAGTCAACATAACCATTGTGTCTAAAACCACATAATCACCGAGTGTAATGAAGCTTTTCAATAAAGGGTCGAAAAATAGACCCCAAGTAAATTTTTATAAATCAAGTAGATACCCCTGTTCTATCACAGACTGCACAGTATAAGTTTTCTACTCACCAGTCAGATGCTGTACATCAGTATCCTCAGACCAGCTCTCATCAACTACCTCTTTTTTCTTTTGATGCAAAGCTGCAGTGGGATCTCTCATAAAATCCACCATAGCTTGATGTTTGTTATCACCATTATATGGTAATTTATATTGACCTTTCCTGCAACAGAAATACATGATATCAAAAGATGGCGAGTACCTCCCTGATGTTTTAACATAACATAACATAATATATTATAAACTCACGCCTATATCCCCGAAGGGGTAGGAAGAGGTGGTAGCACCCACATTTCGCCAGTTTATGTTTAGGTTCCAATGTAATAGGTAGCGAGCCTATTGCCATTAACCGGGCACTTCTATAAACCTGCGATAAATACACACATAACTTCGAAAAGTATTGAAAAGTCATTAGTGTGTGCCATGGTAAAACCTGGGATTGAACCCGAGACCTCGTCTCAGCAGTCCATTACCCATACTACTTGGCTACCGTGGTTTTCTATAATGTTTTATTCTTATTGGGGAAATGGATAAAATGGCCCATATAGGTCATCCAAAGGGTATCTGTGTGGTGACGGAAAAAGAATACAAGTAACCCTATAGAAGAGTGTAGTAAGGGGCGACTAACGGAAAAATACGCAGGCTATATTGATAAAATTCGCAATAAAACCGTGAACCAACCCATATGACCAGACTGGAAATAGTAGACCAAAGCTTCCCGTCATTGGAAGACGCAATTAGTCTATCGCCGTCCAGCACTGAACTGCGATAGACTAATTAAATATCCACCCGGTCGCCAGCGTCCCCGTTGGAAATAATAATAATAAAAGTGTTAACAGCAGTACATACGATTAAATAGAAATAATATGAATAGACAAAGATAAGTTCAATACTTACTCATAGTATAATAGAGTAGGGAAACCAGTTATATTATACAACTGTCTTATTTTAGAGTTTCCTGGTTTAGCAACGTCAATAGCGGCTAGCAATGATTCGCCCTGAAATCAGTTACCCAGTTATTTAAATGTATGAATATTTATCACTAAATTGGACCACATATTTTCTGCAATGCGGACATTTTGTGGATGATAACATGCTTACTTCACCCGAGAAGAGTAATATCAGTCAGATTGTTCCTCATCGCTCAGAGCGAGAGATCTATGCGATATGGCACTGTGGACTATCGATGCTGTATTTTCATTTCTTCTGCGCAGTAGTAGAGCGCTGTGCTCGTCAACACATATTAGTCTTGGAGGACTGAGAAACCCTTTTTTATAATGCGAAAAATCCCCACGGATAGCCCTCGGCAAAGCCCGTTGGGGAGAGGTTATGTCGGACTCGAGCCGACTAAAACGCACGCCGTCTTTGGGTTCTTAGTTGCCGGAGATGAGATAGTAACCAACATATCCCTCGCATCCCGGCAGACCCGGGGCCAACCACCGTGCCGTGTGCCGCCACCGTGGCCTGCTCCTGCTAGGGTGACAGGTGGCCACCCGTCACCACCGTGGAGGACGGAGGTCATTCTGCGACCGGTGGTTCCGACTAAAACCTAGGACCCAGGAGTCTACATAAGGAGTGTTACCGCATAAGTCCTTAAATGTTCTATTTACCTTCAACTCCGCGGCTGCCTTTACATATTCTGGTTTCATTGTCTTACAATATCCACACCATGGCGCATAGAACATTATCAAGGACTTCTTATAGGCAGCAGCACTTTTTTTAAGGAACTTAGCGAGAGCCTGAAATTAAATTCAAACAATACTTGTTAATAAGAGAGCAAACGCCAACATTGGAACACGTCATTGACATAGAATGGAATAATATGAGAATGGAGTACTATAATAACCGCCGGCCATTGCCAATAATTTTAGTATCGTCCTTATAATTACTACTTATTTAAAATACCCTTACTAGTAACTTGACTTGACAAATTCGTACGTGTGGACCATTGGTCTGCGGGGAAGGGGGACGACAGGCAGCAAGGGCGGCAGATGGTATCCTCAGGAGCGTCACTCGGCCTCAATATAATTGATTGGGTCGCCGTCGCGATTGGCGGTAACTTGTGTTTACTAGTGCGGACGCTTTAGATTAGACAAACCTACACGACTACGACTATGCGAAGACGAATCCGCCGATTTGAAAAAATATTAGAAATCAAGCCAAACTATTTGTACCACTAGTCTAGTCAATTACTAACTTCATTGAACCTAAGGAAAAGCAAAATATAACAAGTCATGTGACAACATCTCATACTGACAACATCTCATCATCATTCTGATACTTAGAGCTATTCTGACACTTTTCAAACAATGTGGCAATTACCATCCTTAATCATTGTTGCTGAAAAATAGCCAGGATGTTGGACTGATATCACATTATTCGCAAAAGAATCCATCAAAAATAGTTTTATTTGAATGTATCTACATTTTCTATAAATACATAGGTATGATACATGGAAACACCTAGACCAAAGCAAATACATGTATTCATGCATAAAAATATTTGCACTGAGCGGGAATCGGTCCCGCACCTCCAGTGTTATAGTCAAATTGATTGATGAAAGACATGACGTCCCTTCCCAGGACAACGCGTAACCAACTACGCGTACGCGCATACACTTGCGAATTTGTCAAGCTATCTTACTATTGATAGTTCAGTAACATTAGCATGAACTCCTATCGAATTAGTAATGTAAAGGTTTAGAGGGAACGGAGCATTGCGATTGGTGGGCCTACACACGCACACAGGTTCACAAGAAGCAGACTCTGTCGATACCTTTACATTACGAGTTTGATAGTATTTCGTGCTAAGGCTACAGGATGTTTTAAAATACTTATATAAACAACATAACATTTATTGCTCATTTCACCATCGGAACGCAAAGCTTAGCAAGAATAGGGATGATAATACGTGTGTTCTACGCCTACATTGAAACTTGATCTTTGTGAACGTGTATATTTATTCATATCTTCCACTAAAATTGAGTAACAGAACAGATAAACGATATTTGTTACAATTTTGTAGATAATATCTATGTTAATTAAATATGGAACAGGGCCCAAAGTATGAAGGAAATTTTGTGAGCGAAGTCCTCAAGCAAATAGTAGATAGGTAGATGAGTAGACAACGGGTCGTTTTGTTATGCAAAACGGAATTCAAAATAGTATCGTACTGGGTTGATATTAATCAGATGCACCATCTATGTGAGTTATTGGCGACATGGGTATACTTTTTCCATAATAAACAGGTTTTAATATTGAAATTAAAAGATATAGGAATGTACTATAAACAGTAGCAAATCGTACAAACATATTGTACAGAGCTATCGGAACCATTAGGCGCAGTACAACTGTAGTCTAATAGATCTTTCGTATTTTACCTCAAATATTTTTAACCCTTAACGATTACATGCACTGAGCACAAGCAAAATATAAAAATAAAACTAACGCAAGCCGTTTTATTGTAGAAATTCGTTCAGGTACCGGATATGGCTATCTCAGACTCGAAATGACTATAACCATCCATTCAGCTATCTACGGTTTTTAGATGGCCCCATCCAACTCCGGAAAGGGGACGGGTCCTCCCTCTTTACCCCAGAAAGAATAGCTTACAGAAGAAGAGCTAACGGGAGCAACCGGGGCATTCGCTGAAACTTTGCACGCTTATAAGTGCACTTTCATCTATGAAATCAAATCTCAGTAATAATTATAGCTACGCATTAAACAATGCAATGGCTTGCAGCTAAGCAAAGTTATACAATTAGCAGTATAGTAACAGTAGAACAAATTTATTCCAGTAGCAACTTAAAAATCGCATTAGCATTTCAACATTTAATTAGAGTAGGTATTATCATTCTATGATTTGACAACAATATACGTGGGACTATTTTTGCTGTCCCCACCAAGATCATGGCATAAGATACCCGCACCCGCTGCTGTCACAGCGCGCTGATTGACAGACGAGGATCTGGCTCCGCGTAGTGTACTCGCGTAGTGAGAAGTCAGACGACAACAGCTTCTACAAAAGCCGTTCAAACCAGACTAACAAGAGATAAAGACGCAAGCAGTCTCCGGGTTCACATCTGAAAGCCTAGAGCAGGAACCGCGCTAAAGTGATGACGATGAGACAACAATATATTTGTACATATTGTTATTTCATGCGTATGTTTGAGAAAGCTCAATCGCAATAAGATGCCGCACAGCACAAACTTTCGCTTTTTTAAGTTCGACATAAATGTGTCTGTATTATTATTTAGTTTAAGTGGCTACGCATTAACACTTTCAACTTACATACATACATACATATGTATACATATGCTCACGCCTGTAATCCCTGAAGGGGTAGGCAGAGATGTATTAAACATCCACATTTCGCCAACCATGATTTTGGGTCCACGTAATAGGGGGCGAGCCTATTGCCGCCAATCGGGACCTTTGTCCAAAAATTGGGTATGCCGAAAATAAATTTCTAACCGAAAATATAGCAGCTCAATAAATTTGGAAAACAAAATTGAACTGATTCCTTGCTATGTGGTGTAAATCGGAAGGAAATTAATTACGTGCTCGGCCGCACAAGATCTGCTAAATAACGTCTTGGAGAGTATCAGACTGTCTTTTCTTAAACTATCTTTCTATCTTACTACTTTCAACTTAAAGTAAAAAAATCATGTATGAGTAAGTATTGTGGAGAACTGAATCATTATTCGGTCCTCCGTGGTAAGTATAGTGCCTTAAAGTCAGAAGGAATTTATATTGTTATGGGGCAACCTCCTATTGAACCCTTCTTAAGGTAGCGTAACATTTTCGTGCACCATGTTGCGTGTCGATGGCAATATCATGCGTTTTGCGCAAAGTTGCCGAACTTGTTGCGCATCAAATGTGGCCTATAAATACGAGGTTATAACGTGATCTTGAATATTCCAAAGTACCTATTGTTTCCACACTTAACCAATTTATGTAAAAGCTATAATCTTTCCTTCATTATAATGCTGTTTACTCGAAACATGTGGCAGATACGCGTATACAATACGCTTTTACTAACTTTTAACTGCGCGCTGTTTTATGATGCCCGATATGCCATATCAGGTGTAAGTATGTATAGGTAGGTATGTGTATTAATCAGCTACCTTATCTATATTTACCTTATATAATAGAGTGTATCCAATGGTAAAATGAGTCAATTTACCAGAGCTAATTGATTATATTTGCTTGGTTATTTTAATACGATATTACTCCATACTTTTTATTCAATACCTACTTACTTTTTATTAACATAAATTGCATTAATTCCAATGTTTTCTTAGAAGTACTATTGGGTTTAAGGGCCCCAAAATCTTGGGGGCAGGGCAACCTCAGCTGAACATTGATTTTCCTCTCGAGGCAGACAGGATGGAGTCATAAAAACCGTATAGGCCAAAGAAAATGCTATTGGTTAAAGTTCTTAGACGAGTCGGTGTGGATTTAATAAATTATCCAAACTCACGCGATAACCGCGTCGCTCATCAGCCCTCCATACAGATCATACATACCATACCAAAATGCCTCATCCTTTTGGTTTGTCAGTCAAGCTTCAAACACAACCAGAAACAATGCAGTAAATAGGAGAGCATGCCTACAATGTGCAGGGGTTACAACTATGAAATATTGGTACAGTACTTAGTATTTACAAAAACTTCTTACCTCCCCATCTTGCAGGTGAAAAATATCAGTGGCTGTGGGATCTTCATCCCAAGGTAGATCTCCAGTAGGGTCTCGAAGAAAGTTCGACATTGAATTAATAGACTCACTTCTATCATAATCCTTATGAAAGTCACCATCTTTATAATGTTTTATGATGTATGCTTTGTCTGAGCCTATTTTTAACTTTTTACACAATTTCTTGCCTTCCCTTTAAACAAATAAAGATGTTTTATGAATGCATTGCCACATGAATATTTTAATGTGACTGCTAACTCGTTTTTTCAGCGGCACCATAACGCCTTGGAACACTAGTTCACTATTTCTCACTGTCTCCTGATAAAACATTTGCCGAGGCGGTTAAGGTGCAGACTGACAGTCTAGGGATACCATTTGTAATGGCGGCCACTATTCTTTGGAATATTGATACTACTCTTAACATTGCACACTATTCTATTTATTTATTTCAATTTAAATGGTAAGCTTTCTTTTTTTTTATCGCAAAATCCCCACGGATATCACCTCCACCAAAACCGTTGGAGGTGATTATGTCGGACTCGAACCGACCAAAACGCACGCCGTCCATGGGTCCTCAATTGCCGGAGGTGAGATTATACAAGACATATCTCTCGCACCCCGGCAGACCCGGGGACATCTCTGTTGAGATGACCCTCTTACCCAAATGTGGGGACCATGGTGTCCCCATCTAGCCCCTGGGTATGGTGTGGCATTATGTGCCATCGCTGTGGCCTGCTTCTGCTAGGGTGACAGGCGGCTCCACCCGTCACCATCCAATCCGGCTCCACCCCCCCCCCCCCCCCGACCATCCAATATGGTTAAATATAATGCAAATAAATATGGTTAGGTAATAAATTGACTGTATGGATAGGTAATAAATTGACTGTACTATCCATACAGTCAATTTATTACCTAACCATATTTAATTTGATATAAAAAGAACCAGGGCTTGGGGCTCTAGATAAATAAAAAGAAGTAAATTTTACTTACACATTGTTACAGTCTATAATAGCCAGTGTTGCTTGGCCTTTCATTGCATCTGCAGTAGTCTTAAAAACATCAGTGACCGATGTAGAAGATTTGGGATTATTTACAAATAATATTAAAACATTAGTCTTAGTTCTCAATAACTTTTTAAATTCTTTAATATCACTTATGTCAGTCAAAACTGAAGTTTTCTGTTTCTTTGCTTGTGTTGTTGTTTGTAGTAGTATAATACATAACACGAATAACACCTGTAATGATAATGAAAAGGTTTAGTAGAAAATGATCGCCAATTTTTTTACTACACTTCACAGGTTCAAGGTATATATTTGGCAGTGTATGAATACTTTTTGTCAGAACTTTGAGTGAATTACACATTGAGATAAAACAATTCTAACTAACAATAGAATTTGAAGTGAGTTAGTAATGGTGAGAAATGAAACATGAGAAATTCTAACAAATTAGCAATAGTTAGCTTTAATACAATCTCTCCTGAAGCATATAGGTTTGATAACACATATTATGGTCAGTCTCTGTCAAACCAAATTCCAAGGCTTCTTAGTTCTGAGCTAGTTGAAATATAATAGTAGTCCCTATAATAATAGTCCCTATAAGGCAAGCCATGCATCTTACGAATTTGGTACTCTTTACTCTGTATTGCATTGCTAACATGCTGAATTTTTAAGATGCCTTAGAAGAAGGTAAGATGCTCCTTAAAAATGCAGCAAGGTGGCAATATCAGTACTTATTTCTTTAATTAACGAATGAGGTTGGATGATACAACTTAGAGTGGTAAAAATTAAAAAGTCCAAAGAAATTAAGTACTTCCATATGGCTTGTAACTACTACATAGTACTGTTATCAACAAATGTGAATGTGTGAATTATTAATTATAGTTAAACAACAGGATATGCTTGAACTGTTATTCCTTTCGTCATCGCAGCACACCGCAAAACTGCGATAATGTTAACTTGCCGGTAACTGATTTTGTATTATCACCGAAGGATTCTGTATTTAAAATAATTTTAGCAATTAACACTTTCAGTGCAGCATTGTTTATTTCAAAATGCGGCGCCCACGTCCGTAAAAATACTAATAAGATAATGAAAAGGACTGGTCATGTTTTAAGTTTGATAGTGATTATTTTAAAAGTTACGAAGCAGTACCTTTAGAACTTACCTTTTTTAATATATTTCGGCCCCTGACCTTCATTTCTGGCACTTTTCTTATATAAATAACGTCCCGAAACTAAGCTCTATTACTTACAAGTTGAACAGAAAAGTTGCAAACTACTTTACTGATTATGAGGTACTTTCACATCACATCACACACTTCACCACTGAGTGCTGAGCTGAGTGAGTGACGGACGTGACGGTTGGTGACAGTGGCAGTGGTGACTTGTGACTTTATACTTACTAATCGCTTTTATTTTACAAATGACAACGGCACGATTTACTGTCACCGTGCTCGTTCTTACATCATACACATGGACGTAAAAAAAAGGATGACGGAGATCGTTATCGACGAGCTCCAGCCGTATGATACATTAGTTGATGGTGGATGGAGATACATGGTGGAGATTAAGCACGTTAGCATACGTAATCCTTGCCATCTACTGCAAATATAGAAGCATCTCTATAAGCTTCCATACCTATTTTACCTTCCAGTTGCGAGAAAACGTGCTGCTGATGTTTAAAATATAAACTCGCTCAAAGAAACAAAGAATTGAAAAATAAACATAATTCAATAGTTTGTTCCTTCCTGTAGCCTTAGCCTGAACTCCTATCGAATTTGTAATGTAAAGGTATCGACAGAACGGAGCATTGCGATTGGCGGGCTATACACGCACACAGGTTCACAAGAGTCAGACTGCTAATCAGAATGCTCCGTTCTCTCGAAACCTTTACATTACGAATTCGATAGGAGTTCATGCTAGTGCTACTGTTAAGAAATATTCTTCGTCGTCATTCACTTGTGTTTCATCAAATTAAAACACAATTGAAGAGCTCTCGTGGTAGAGTGATATGAGAGACGGTATAGCAAAACACAATTAAGCGCCGCTTGCGAGCAATAGATAGTTTATAGCAATAATAGGATTCACACAAAGAGTAAATTATTTCTTCAACACAGGCAATTTTTCATCCTAACGGGATATATTTCATGTGGATCGCTGTTGGAACGGGAACAGAGTGCCACGCGGGCAGAACCGCGGACTACAGCTATTGTTGCAGCACGCTGTGATGGCCGCATTGACACGACTGGTTATGATCGTTTCTCTTTTTTGGTGTGCGAAGTTTATTTGGTTCTGTATTGGTCTAACAGTTCGCTGGTCAATATTAAGCGCACCAACAGAGAGAAAACGAGAAAACCCAGTCGTATCAAAACGGCCATCATAGCTTGCCGCAACTGTCGTTTTATATAATTATACTTTCTTCAATATAAGAAAAGAAGGAATTTCAGTTGATTGGCACACCTACAGCTATTTTATTTGGAGACATAATATATGTTATGTAATTTATAAAAAAAAACAATTTTATTATTTATATTTAATGTAATTTTTTCTTCTGATTAATTGCCCGTATGCCATACCACGGAAATTTAAGCAAACACCTCAATGTCACAGAGGTCATACACGGCACTCTGTTCTCTCATCTCAAAAATTTATACATATTAAAACTGTCTCTATGATTGGTCTGTAATAATCTGAGATGATTGTTTGGAACGTTTTATTGGCAGATTTTCTTTGCGAGTTATTGATTCTAATTTCACTGTAGAGAGAATAAACATCTCACGATTTCATCCGGCTACTTTACCCGCTGGAGTTAGCTTATAAAGTCGCGCTATTTCTACAAGCAGTTCAAGGTAAGTTAATGTTATTTTAATTTAGAAATTAATTGAAGTGGGTTTTAATCATACTGGCAACTCCTGGAATATTATTATTAATTCTTACTCTAAAATATCCCGATAACGACATAAACCTATGGGTCTTGCCAAATTTTATAAACTTTACTTGGAATTTGTTTATGTATGTAGTTCAAACTATTATTAAATATGCCGCTCTCAAAAACTTGATAGATTTGTCTGAACTTCACATAGC
Organism: Pelosia muscerda; assembly: GCA_963691645.1. Lineage (NCBI taxonomy): Eukaryota > Metazoa > Arthropoda > Insecta > Lepidoptera > Erebidae > Pelosia > Pelosia muscerda. The sequence goes on along the minus strand of OY829098.1, from coordinate 10,534,774 downwards.
TGGCGAATTACATTTCTTGATCTCGTAATAGGGCGTGACCCTAGTACAACATCAATCGGGCGCTTCTTATATACTGTGTTTAAAGTGGCTACTTTGTAACATGTAACGAAATCCAGCATCTCCCACAATCTTACATGAGTATAGCAGTCGTATTCTCCAGGTACTTATCCTTATCACTTTCAACATACTTGCCCTCATATATTCACCAGTCACTTACTAAAATTATAAACTGTATTTTAATAAATCTTAGGAGATATCTAGGCAAACTATGGATGAAGACCATTATTTTGGATGAAGTTAATCGCAAGAATACCCACATTCTTGCGATTAACTTCATCCAAAATAATGGTGTCTGAAAGAAGTCCACTAACTATCCTATTTAATCGTCACCCCAGTGACTCGGCCCACATACCTATTCCACATTCAACCATCCTGGGGCCTAGCCAAAATGCATTAGTTCCGAATCTACATTCCTCATCACTTTGAAAATGTATGGGAGTGACATTTGTTGTCAGAATTGGAGCACATGACATTCCGACAACAAATGTGACTCCCATACATTTTCAGACCAATGACAAATGAATGTAGATTCGGAACGAATGCATTTTGGTTAGGCCCCTGAAATATTTATTGCTCATTTCAGTGGTTTATTCCTTCACTCACTGCCATGAAATGAACAATGGTTTCTAATAGAACTGGTAGACCAAATTCTTTTAAGTGATGTTTGAAACCTACTTTGATCATCACTATAACTCTTGAATGTTTGTTTTCATATAGACACACCACTGTAACAATGGGTCGCAGGTTTGTTGTTGGAGGAAACTGGAAAATGAACGGTGACAAGAAAGTAGTCACCGATATCATTGAAAATTTGACTATAGGTCCCTTGGACCCTAATGTTGAGGTAATAGACTTAAATATTAATATAAACTTACATATGATGTTTGGCCCAAGTATATTTACTTTACTGTTATTATTTGAATGCAGGTTGTCATTGCAATCCCGGCTATATACCTTGCGTATGTTAAGGCTATTGCTCCTGATACCATTGAAGTTGCTGCTCAAAACTGCTGGAAAGTTTCAAAGGGAGCATATACTGGTGAGTAAAAATTATAGTTTTACCATGTAATACATTAGGGATTTAAAGTGTCATAGCTTAACATACTCGCCAAGGTACAATCATGTGTATACTCCTTCCTAGCAGTTGCATTCACTACCGACATGCCACAGAGGCTATCAAGCCTAGGCTTATACAAATAAATTGATATTTACCCCTTATAAAGAGACTTTCTTATGACTCTTCTTATACTGTTGGTTGTCTATAATTTCTGTATGTAATATAGATATTCAATCATTTGAAGATTTCCCAGTGTACTGACATATCTGATGCCTTCGCTTTGGAAAGATAACAATCTTTTAGATACCATTTTCAATCAATTAGTAATAAAGAATGCAAGTTTCCTTGAACATTCATGTTTGTTTCAGGTGAAATTTCAGCTGCTATGATTAAAGATATTGACGTCAACTGGGTCATCCTTGGACATTCAGAAAGGAGAACAATATTCAAGGAACAAGACGATCTAGTTGCAGAGAAAGTAATATACTCATATTATTATTAACAAAATTACCCTTTCAAATGACCTAGGGTTATGACTAAAAGTTGCTACTAGATCGGGAAAGAACTCATTAACAGTAATAACTCGCATGTGAAGCTCTTACTGTGCTATCACATGCCTGTTACTAAGTCTAAACCATCAGTAAACAATGTGTACTTTACAATATTTTATCAACACCCTATGAATCATCATATCAATATTAATAAAGTATTGTGGCTATGTATGGTCACCGAAGTACCAAGTTTAGCCCAACTATTCACTGGTTTAGGTTCTAAATACTGCGTGCATAGGAGAATGGAATCAAGGCTTCTTAATAGGGTTTGACGCATTTGGTGCACTTCTCAACTTGTACACCATGCTCAAATGGTGCACTTCGCAACTGGTGCACTTCTCAAATGGTGCACTTCGCAATTGGTGCATTTCTCAATTGGTGCACTTCGCAAAAGGAGCACTTTTTAAGATGAGTGGAGATTTTGGCAAATTGACTAAAAAAGAAAGAATCTTTGATTTTGCGCAGGTAATTTTCTTAAAAATATAATCAACTAACACCCTTTCAAGTAGGTACACACTTACTTAAACTTAAATAATTTTCAATATTAATGTAAAAGTCACTCGAAAGTAATAAACAAATATGACAGAAAGATTTGTCTACGGCAAAATAATTATAACAAAACAAAAATTATTTTAATTAAACGTAACTTAATCACTACAACATTTTTATTATTTGAAAAAAATAATTAATTAATTAATTTTTATCATTAAAAAAAAATTACACTCGGCTATAATAAAAATATAATTATGTAAGAACAAATAGATTTACGACAAAAAAGGTATCATAATAAAGACATAATATAGTATCCTTATTTAATATGTACTTCTTTTTTTTAAAGTTTAAATGTATTTATTTACATCACATAATGTACTTCTTTTAGTTACCGTAAAACGGGGTGAATAGGGGATCCAAGGGTGAATAGTCACCTAAATAGACACCTAGATTAAATGGTCAGCTAAATTCTGTACTTATTTTCTTTCAACCGTAATTTTGGACTAGTTCATTGTAAAAACAAATCATCAAATATCTGATAAGAGGCTTATTTGAGACCTAGTAAAAGAAATTATGTAAAATATTCCATTGACCATTTTGTCCCTATTCACCCTTGCATCCCTATTCACCCCGTTATACCGGTATAGTTATTATTGTTAGGTTATAAATAAAATTCATTTATTTCTAATATAAAAGCACCTAATAAAAGTACTTGAAAATTGTATGTTTGTTTTATATAATCACTTTGTTATTATTATAATTATTTTGCCTTAGACAAATCTTTCTGTCATATTTGTTTATTACTTTCGAGTGACTTTTCACATTAATGTTGAAAATTATTTAAGTCTAACTAGGTGTGTACCTACTTGAAAGGGTTTTGATTTTTAAGAAAATTACCTGCGGAAAATCAAAGATTCTCTTTCATTTTAGTCAATTTGCCAAATCTCCACTCATTTTAAAAAGTGCTCCTTTTGCGAAGTGCACCAATTGAGAAGTGCACCAATTGCGAAGTGTACCATTTGAGAAGTGCACCAGTTGCGAAGTGCACCATTTGAGCATGGTGTACAAGTTGAGAAGTGCACCAAATGCGTCAAACCCTCTTAATATACCATGCATTTCAAATAAGAAGATAATGAATGGAAACAACAAGTTTGTTTATTTTCTTTTCATTTAGTACAAAACATAAATAATCATAATAATAGTTTTCTTAGTAGAAATAAAAGTGAAGTACTCATTTGAAACACATAGTATTAATATTCTAAATATGTACAGGTCTACTATAGTAAGTTCATACTCTCATTTGATCCTCAGGTAGCTCATGCTCTGGAGAATGGTTTGAAGGTGATTGCTTGCATTGGCGAAACACTTGAAGAGAGGGAAGCAGGCAAAACAGAGGAAGTGGTGTTCAGACAAACAAAAGCTCTAGTCCCAGCAATAGGTGACAATTGGGAAAATATTGTGTTAGCCTATGAACCTGTTTGGGCTATTGGCACGGGCAAGACAGCTACTCCACAACAGGTTGGTATGCTTGAATATTATTATTGTAACTAAAATTTTGTTTCATTGGCTTGGGCCGGTTCACTTTGAACATTTTATGTTTTATATGACTCTTCAGATCCTGCAACCATTACTTATCGAAGTATATATTATAATATAATTTATCTGATTTAAGTAGGGTAAACACTGTCCATTTGTCTCCATGAAATGCATGTCACTGCTAACCAGCTGCCACGGGGGAACTCCAACATAGTATTGATCCAATACCTGCAACCCTGTGTTATAAATAAATAAAAAAATAAATGAATAAATAAATTCCATATTGTATATCCGTATAAAAAATTTCAGCCAAATCTGTTCAACCCTTAGAGAGTGAATGAATAATAAACACCTCTTTCCCATAATATTGGTAGGATTTTGTATATACATACATCTAACAGTTATATGAATTTACAATATATTCAAAATGGCAGTGTAACATGATAATAGGATCAAGGTTATCAAATTGATATCTAAGGATCTTTTCACATTTAATAATCTTTAATTGGTTAATTTTTGTTTTAAATTAATTTATCAAATAAAGTTATGATAATTAATGATATATGATCACATTATATTATCAGATAAATCACATTATATCATATGAATCATATCATGCCTGTACATCTATAGATATCTCAATAAATTCAGCATGAATCCCATATGATACCTAATAGTTTTATTAAAAAAATAGATTTCCAAACTTGTATTTGTATGTGAGATATTCTCGTAATGTTTTTACAGGCACAAGACGTTCATGCTTCTCTACGCAACTGGTTGTCAACGAATGTATCACCTGAGGTAGCTGCATCAGTACGTATTCAATATGGAGGCTCTGTCACTGCTGCTAATGCGAAGGAGCTGTCTGCCTGTGCTGATATTGATGGGTTCCTTGTCGGTGGAGCTAGTCTAAAGCCGGAGTTCATTGACATTATCAATGCTACTCAGTAATTTTTTCTCACATAGGTATAGTGATCGGATTACTAGCTAAGCTGGGAGCCTACTATCATCTCTTAAAGCAATATTATTATCTTTTGCAGCACCTATAATGTGTATGTATGCATGAAATTTAAATAAATAATTAAATAATTGCAATTACTGTGTTGTAAAATGAAATCCATAAGATTGAAGTAATATTGTTTGAGATGATTGTTGCTACCCTGTTTTGTTATGTAAGCTGTTCAATTTGTGAACGTTGTTATATTAAAAATGTTACGTCACTATCTATTAGATATTCTACTTCTATAATAATGTTGCAAGTATATCTCTTAGGAAGAAACTGATTTTGAAAAGTGGTTGAAGCGAATGCTAAATGATTAACTGAGCTTTACATTTTCTGAATTACTTCTATTTAAGTGATGTTTGTGAATCAATTATGTAAAACTTTATATTTTTTTTTGTATAATTAATTTTGTTTATTGTTTTAAGTATCTTTACATAAAATGTTATCGAGTAAATTACAAATCATGCAAACTGATCAAGATATAATATTATGTTTCTATTATACTCTTAAATACGAGATCAATAAGTAAAAGTACATGTAAGTACTTAGTATATTTATGTTCAGATATTGCAAATTAAAAGTTTTGGACTCTCCAAAGGGAGAACTTGGACATATTGCGTAGTAAGTATATATAATATTGATCAAAATGTTCCTCACTGCGTTAGAGAATGTTAAACATATAATAAAAAAAAATGTATTAAGTATACGTAACAATATTTCTAAGACATGAAATGAAACTTCCTGATCCTGTTCAAATAAATTTATTATGTTGAACATGTGTATTTTATTGTAAAACCCAACAATAAACAAACCTATTCTTAAAATAAGATAATGAGAATTCGGAATGATACAAGATTAACATTATGAAACAGTAGCTCACTTTTTCGTGACATAGCATATTCGAGGCTATACATTTTCATGCAAGGGTAAATTCATACTAGCCCACCAGAGCTGACGCACATCGATGCAAATCTACCTATCCACCAATCAGCGTCGTCGGTTGTCCGCAGAGTTCAAGGTCGCGCATATTCTTATGTAAGAAGCGATTTTAGCTTGAGCATTACATTTCTTAGATAAGCGTGAATTTATTTTTAACATTTAGATCATGTACTTCTTTATCTATTGTATTAATTGACCCCACATATGACATTGTGATCGTGATGATAGAAGAGGTCATGAAGTTTAAAGGTTAATTCACTACCCATATAACATACAAATTGAAACCCCTTTTGCCCGAGTCTAAATTAAATTACCCTTTATTTCTCACAATGGATGTACCTAACCTATAATGATTTCGTAAAATAAATAAATTACAAATTGTTTCAAAGTCTATTTACCTTTCGTTTGCAATGTATGTCATAATATCACATTACTTGAATAATTGGAATGTATTTTATAAACGTTGGCATATTAATTTATTTAAAATCTTTTTCACTTTCAATACAGTTAACATTATTATACCTACATTTAATAATACACGGTGATTTTATAGTGGTTTCGGAAAAAGAATATTTTGTTTAACACATAGTTTGGGTAGCAATATCAACTGGAAATTTAATTTTTGAAAGAAAAAAAAAATTACTTTATGTATGGCAATAATGCACAGGTGAACAGAAAAATGTATGGGCCGTATAAAAAAAAAATTTTTTTCGCCTAATTAGTACTTCCTTACGATTTTACTATCGAAATTGTGGCCAAAATCTCTTTTTCCGAAACCACTATAAAATCAACCGGTATATTCAATACAGTGGCCCGGCGCGCGATTTCCGCTCAGGGCAAATATTTATATGCATGAGTACGGGTATTTGCATTAGTGTGGTCGTGCTTCGGGAAGAATGTCTAACTAACTACAGGGATTCGATATAACCAATTTTATTGGTTGTGGAGGTCAGTCGCGTCACGGAAAATACAGAGGTTCAGTTGTATCTTGTTAGACTAGAATGCCAACCCCAGCCGAGTTGGGGAAAAACCACAGTAGGTAGGTACAGACAGTACCTGTTGTATGTACTGTGGAAAAATGTAAGTGAATTGAGTGAATGATAGATAAAAGCGCAAAAAAAAATTGGTTGCCTGTAAAGTCGGTATACGGGCGAAAGTTTTACGTGACAACGACTTTGAGTGGTAAAATAATTTTAATGTGAATATTCATTCGTCGAGTGGAAGGGACGCGTGCCTTTCACTTTTTATGTCTGTCTCTCTCGCTCTTAGGCGGGCTAACCATGCCCGAGTGGAAGGGACGCGTGCCTCTCACTCGCTCTCATTGTGAGCGCATAACGTGAGCGGAGCGTAACGCAGTTTCTTGAAGTGTCACCCGGCAAGCCAATTTATAAGACGTTGTCACGTCAAAAACCTACTCTTTACATTGATTTACTTATCTATACTTTTAATTATAAAATCACTTTTTGTAAGTAGTTTTTGTTGTAATCATGCGGTAAGTAGGTATACATTAGACTTATCAACCAATGTGCCGAGATATCTTTTACTTTTTTGTTATTGCGTTACGTACTTACCTACGTCTCGACGCTTTTTAGATAAACTCCGATAAATTTTGGTTTTTGACCCCTGATTTAAATCGACGGAGTGTTTTATGTTTGACGTGTGTACCTATTTTTGTTTGTGTGTTTGTGTGTTTATCTGTCTGTGTCATCTTAACTCCCGAACGGATAAACCGATTTCGATGTAGCCTATTGAGACGATAAAAAAAGTATTCCACTGCTAGATTTCAATGCGTTTAATTCGATTTACACTGTGTAAACTTATTTTGTTCAATATTTTGTGCAATGATTTTTTAGTGTAAGTATTCCAGCCTTTGTCTTTTAGAGAGACTACCTACCTATACAACGTGAGTTTGTAGTGGTTTTGGAAAAAAGAAATTTGGGTATAGTTACGATAACATAATGGACTGGAAGTATTAATTTGAAAAACAAAACATATTTTTTTCATAGAAACGACGAGATTGATGACGTCAGTAGACAGCAAATAAGAACTCGTGGTAACTCCCTTAACTTTGACGTAATACACTAATTACGTTTTACTACTATGATTTCATTCACGATTTTACGAATGCGGTATGTAAACAAAAGACGAGATGTCTGCGCCTGCGCGATGGTACAGCATCCACCAATCAGAAAGCATCTCGCGCGGCCACGATTTTCCGCCAATCAGATGCCTCTCAGCGAGGGAGACCGAGCTAGCGCGACGCAGCCGCGCGCCGCCCGCCGCCCGCCGCCGCCGCACCGCCGTTGTTGCGCGCCCGCAAGGCGCCAACGCGGGCCAACGAACGCCCATTACGTCAAAGACTTGCACGCGACAAGTTGCAAAAATGTATCGTTATCGTGAATATTCTAATGTGGAAGTACTTGGCAATGGTGCAGCTGTACAGCTGTACAGCCGTTGCTGGCTTCAATTTAGAAGAGGCTAGGCGGTTTTAATCCCAGTCGGAGCACCTGGTTGGATTACGGCAACGCGGTACTAATGATTCCCAAGTAAACTGGACCCGGCCATCTTAACTGGAAGTTCGTATCTCGTAATGGAATATCATACGTACAGTGAAATCAGAATTACTGGAGAATGTGTCGTCAGCGTACCTACGAGACATGCCTACCTACCACCACGATGGATGTCGACTCATTATGCTCGAGCAGTGCGTGATTACCTATTTAGACAAGAGTTTGGTGAACGCTGAATAGGCCTTGGTGGCCCCGTGTCTTGGCCACCGAGGAATTTTTATTTGTGGTTAGAAATAAAACGACTACTTTACTCCTAGGAATATGAATCTCGTCTCGTGATGACTTACGTAGTGCGATAGTGGACGCTTTCGGAACAGTGAAAAGTGACGGAGACACATCATAAAATAAACTGAGAGACAATAGCTTAAAACGTTTTGTGTATCGAAAGCAATGGACTCCATATCGAGCAGTTACTTCGGCTCAGGGATACGTAAATAAACTATAAATAGGTACCTATGTAAGTTGATTATTTTGTAAATACTCGTATGTAGCTCCAATTTTTTAAATACGCCTGAAATACCTACCTACTCGCAGTCCGTTGTTATTGTGTTTAAGTATTTTAAAGTTTAATCGTCGAATACCTACTTAATATTCTAATGAAATACGGTCCTGAGCCCGTATAAAGAATGAAGGAAAAATTGGAGTACTTGATTTCAAAGTAGATGAGTTTCATAGTTTAATTCTCTGCGGTCAGTGTTCCCTTATCAAGCAAGTCACATGTTTCGTCATGGTTTCGCGAAGTTCGGGGCGCCGGCGCGCGGCGGACGGGGCGCGGCGAGCGGCGCCGTACCGGCGAGCGCGCGGCATCAATTCACGAGTCGAAATACGCGCGCTACATTACATTCATTCAAAATTGTCAATGAATTATCGGAGCGCTACTAACTTTTCAACTGGGACAAGTGACAAAGATTACATTAATGTCAACGTTTTTATTATAACCAGTACAGTAATTGGGACCTCACAAAAAGGTACCATGCATTATTCCGAATAACCCCCTTTCGGGTCCAAAACGACTACAAAATCACGGTGTATAGATATTCCTACGTCCTCTCACCTACATATTATCTAAATCACCCACCAATTTTAACTAAGCTAGTATTTGTAATTCCTCGTAGTTGCAATGATTTCAATGTAACTCTTCATTCCTTATAACAGCAGGACCCAGGAAGGGCAAGTGTTTAACTACCGGCTCTCCGTACGAAAATATAGTTCTGACGGGCTCGAACCAGGACGCCAGGTACGATAGAATCAGCAACCAGAACAAAATCTTGAAAGTCCAGTCCAGTACGTAAAGGCTGGAAAATATTAAAAAAATACTCAACATCATTCAAATTTAGATTATCTATTTAACACACTATCATTATATCTCGAGTGTCATTTTAAGACAATATAGGTGTGGTTTCATTAGCCAGCGCCATACATGATCGAGCATGCCCATGGTTCGCGCAGAGGGTATCTCCCGTTCTCGCTCTCTCTCGACTCATGCTCTTTCTGCCGTGCGCACCAAGACAGTTGTACAGTAGGTACTTAGTCGATACTACGCGGTACCGTTTGTATTATTTGCGTTCGTATTTTTATGTTGAACTCATTGTACTTAAAAAACGTAAACAATCTTAGCGTGTCTTTTTAATATGTTTTGTTTAAAAACTCAGTATAAAAATACTTTTCTGCTTAGTAACGTATTTTGAAGACTAAAAACCTGTGTCGAACCACTAATTAGTCAGTTAGTCTAATATATTTGCTTAACATGTGTTTTTATAAAAAGTTAGCACTAGATTGTTTACCTATATTTATGTACCTACCTAAACAAATGGAGTATAGGTTGATATTTTATTGTAATTCGTGCCTCAAAAAAAAATGTTATAATACTTATGAGATAGTAATTAATTGCACTGGGGCGAAGCCAGAGCTCGCAGCTAGTTTTCAATGTAAGTAGAAGAGCAGCAAAAACATTGAAGCGTTTATATGCTTAAAATTGTATACGTACAAACTGTGGTATGTTTTGTTAATGGCAATCTTATTCGGATCTTCTTTCAGACAGAATACACGGCCGCCTTCTACACAGTTCTTCAAATACTCATCTCGGTCAAGATGAGCTACGTTGGTATTGTAAATATCTTGTTCTTCTTTGTCTAACTGTCCTTGAATGCTATCATAGTTCTTGCAAGGGAAGCTCCATGGTCTCATTGTGAAATATTGTAGCACTTCCAGCCCTTGAGATATTCTCTCTTGAATTCTGACTAATCTGTAAGAGAAAAACAATTCCGTCAACACAATACCAACTTCATATACCTGGCTGTTGAAATGCTTTCAGTCGGACTACTTATTAGATAATAAATAGATTTTGGATTGTTTTTTATTAAAGGACAAATCAATTTTAATTCACCCCGCCTGATGGTAAGCTGAAGGTAAAGTCCCAGGAAAGAGGGCCACCATTTATACTTATCTACTACTTAGCTCGGATAAGCCGAAGAAAAGTTGAATGGATTGCGTTAATGCTTAGGTAGGTACATCTAGGACTAACAGTTGTATAGTAATTAATATCAGTTCATACGGTTTAAATTTCAAATAGTCAAGAGTCTTCTGTCGCCTTTATAAGAAAGGCTAGGAACGGTCTAACTGAGCACAGACTATCTATTGTAGATAGTCCACCACCTCCTGACCGCCACCCACCCCCGCACATTGTTTAGTGTTATTCAAATATTCTACATTCTAGAGCACATATTACACAGTGCCTAAACTAAGTAAAGCTTTTCATATATAGGGGTTCTAGGAACCTGACAAACATACAAATCCAATACAAAAGAGGGTATTTCGTCTGTTAAGTCAGAGCATAGCAGTCAAAAGCTCTACAGCTACGATACAAATGTCATCAAGTTAATTGTTGAATATGTGTTAGTGTTAAATGTGTAATTGTTCATTCACTGAACAAACTGCGAGAAGGGCTGTCAACGGGCACTGACTCCTCCCAGGTTGGGTAGGAGGCAGGAGCCGTTCGGGGGCTGCAATCCATATTCTATATACACCGTGATTTTGTAGTCGTTTTGGACCCGAAAGGGGGTTATTCGGAATAATGCATGGTACCTTTTTGTGAGGTCCCAATTACTGTACTGGTTATAATAAAAACGTTGACATTAATGTAATCTTTGTCACTTGTCCCAGTTGAAAAGTTAGTAGCGCTCCGATAATTCATTGACAATTTTGAATGAATGTAATGTAGCGCGCGTATTTCGACTCGTGAATTGATGCCGCGCGCTCGCCGCGCCCCGTCCGCCGCGCGCCGGCGGCGCCCCGAACTTCGCGAAACCATGACGAAACATGTGACTTGCTTGATAAGGGAACACTGACCGCAGAGAATTAAACTATGAAACTCATCTACTTTGAAATCAAGTACTCCAATTTTCCTTCATTCTTTATACGGGCTCAGGACCGTATTTCATTAGAATATTAAGTAGGTACTCGACGATTAAACTTTAAAATACTTAAACACAGTAACAACGGACTGCGAGTAGGTAGGTATTTCAGGCGTATTTAAAAAATTGGAGCTACATACGAGTATTTACAAAATAATCAACTTACATAGGTACCTATTTATAGTTTATTTACGTATCCCTGAGCCGAAGTAACTGCTCGATATGGAGTCCATTGCTTTCGATACACAAAACGTTTTAAGCTATTGTCTCTCAGTTTATTTTATGATGTGTCTCCGTCACTTTTCACTGTTCCGAAAGCGTCCACTATCGCACTACGTAAGTCATCACGAGATTCATATTCCTAGGTGTAAAGTAGTCGTTTTATTTCTAACCACAAATAAAAATTCCTCGGTGGCCAAGACACGGGGCCACCAAGGCCTATTCAGCGTTCACCAAACTCTTGTCTAAATAGGTAATCACGCACTGCTCGAGCATAATGAGTCGACATCCATCGTGGTGGTAGGTAGGCATGTCTCGTAGGTACGCTGACGACACATTCTCCAGTAATTCTGATTTCACTGTACGTATGATATTCCATTACGAGATACGAACTTCCAGTTAAGATGGCCGGGTCCAGTTTACTTGGGAATCATTAGTACCGCGTTGCCGTAATCCAACCAGGTGCTCCGACTGGGATTATAACCGCCTAGCCTCTTCTAAATTGAAGCCAGCAACGGCTGTACAGCTGTACAGCTGCACCATTGCCAAGTACTTCCACATTAGAATATTCACGATAACAATACATTTTTGCAACTTGTCGCGTGCAAGTCTTTGACGTAATGGGCGTTCGTTGGCCCGCGTTGGCGCCTTGCGGGTGCGGGCGCGCAACAACGGCGGTGCGGCGGCGGCGGCGGCGCGCGGCTGCGTCGCGCTAGCTCGGTCTCCCTCGCTGAGAGGCATCTGATTGGCGGAGAATCGTGGCCGCGCGCGCTGATTGGTGGATGCTGTACCATCGCGCAGGCGCAGACGTCTCGTCTTTTGTTTACATACCGCATACGTAAAATCGTGAATGAAATCATAGTAGTAAAACGTAATTAGTGTATTACGTGAAAGTTAAGGGAGTTACCACGAGTTCTTATTTGCTGTCTACTGACGTTATCAATCTCGTCGTTTCTATGAAAAAAATATGTTTTGTTTTTCAAATTAGTACTTCCAGTTCATTATGTTATCGTAACTATACCCAAATTTCTTTTTTCCAAAACCACTACAAACTCACGTTGTATACACCGTGATTTTGTAGTCGTTTTGGACCCGAAAGGGGGTTATTCGGAATAATGCATGGTACCTTTTTGTGAGGTCCCAATTACTGTACTGGTTATAATAAAAACGTTGACATTAATGTAATCTTTGTCACTTGTCCCAGTTGAAAAGTTAGTAGCGCTCCGATAATTCATTGACAATTTTGAATGAATGTAATGTAGCGCGCGTATTTCGACTCGTGAATTGATGCCGCGCGCTCGCCGGTAAGGCCGAAGGCGCCGCTCGCCGCGCCCCGTCCGCCGCCGCGAACTTCGCGAAACCATGACGAAACATGTGACTTGCTTGATAAGGGAACACTGACCGCAGAGAATTAAACTATGAAACTCATCTACTTTGAAATCAAGTACTCCAATTTTTCCTTCATTCTTTATACGGGCTCAGGACCGTATTTCATTAGAATATTAAGTAGGTATTCGACGATTAAACTTTAAAATACTTAAACACAGTAACAACGGACTGCGAGTAGGTAGGTATTTCAGGCGTATTTAAAAAATTGGAGCTACATACGAGTATTTACAAAATAATCAACTTAAATAGGTACCTATTTATAGTTTATTTACGTATCCCTGAGCCGAAGTAACTGCTCGATATGGAGTCCATTGGTTTCGATACACAAAACGTTTTAAGCTATTGTCTCTCAGTTTATTTTATGATGTGTCTCCGTCTGACTCCGTCACTTTTCACTGTTCCGAAAGCGTCCACTATCGCACTACGTAAGTCATCACGAGATTCATATTCCTAGGTGTAAAGTAGTCGTTTTATTTCTAACCACAAATAAAAATTCCTCGGTGGCCAAGACACGGGGCCACCAAGGCCTATTCAGCGTTCACCAAACTCTTGTCTAAATAGGTAATCACGCACTGCTCGAGCATAATGAGTCGACATCCATCGTGGTGGTAGGTAGGCATGTCTCGTAGGTACGCTGACGACACATTCTCCAGTAATTCCGATTTCACTGTACGTATGATATTCCATTACGAGATACGAACTTCCAGTCTAGATGGCCGGGTCCAGTTTACTTGGGAATCATTAGTACCGCGTTGCCGTAATCCAACCAGGTGCTCCGACTGGGATTATCACCGCCTAGCCTCTTCTAAATTGAAGCCCGCGACGGCTGTACAGCTGTACAGCTGCACCATTGCCAAGTACTTCCACATTAGAATATTCACGATAACGATACATTTTTGCAACTTGTCGCGTGCAAGTCTTTGACGTAATGGGCGTTCGTTGACCCGCGTTGGCGCCGTGCGGGCGCGCAACTACGGCGGTGCGGCGGCGGCGACGGCGCGCGGCTGCGACGCGCTAGCTCGGTCTCCCTCGCTGAGAGGCATCTGATTGGCGGAGAATCGTGGCCGCGCGCGCTGATTGGTGGATGCTGTACCATCGCGCAGGCGCAGACGTCTCGTCTTTTGTTTACATACCGCATACGTAAAATCGTGAATGAAATCATAGTAGTAAAACGTAATTAGTGTATTACGTCAAAGTTAAGGGAGTTACCACGAGTTCTTATTTGCTGTCTACTGACGTTATCAATCTCGTCGTTTCTATGAAAAAAATATGTTTTGTTTTTCAAATTAGTACTTCCAGTTCATTATGTTATCGTAACTATACCCAAATTTCTTTTTTCCAAAACCACTACAAACTCACGTTGTATAAAAATGAAACCCGTTTTCCGTTGTCACGACATAACATGAAAACGGCTTGACCGATTTGGCAATTTTGGTCTTGAATTATTCGTGGAAGTCCAGACAAGGTTTAAATGGTGAACAAAGAGCAGCGGGAACGGGATCAGAAGTCCACGCGGGCGGAGCCGCGGGCAACAGCTATTATTTTATAAAAAGCAAGTGGCATTGTTGTGGAATTATACTAACATTCTCTTTTGTCCTAAAACAAGCAGCAATAAGTCGACAAGATAGGCTGGCACCAAATGGAATAAAACTCTTCGAATTTCATGCAGCATTGGGTTCGTGGTGATATCACCGTTGGGGTACCATAGGGGCCACGCAAAGGGGCGCTTAGCTGCATATCGTCTTCCGAAATTTAGAACCTCCGCCCATGTAGTCGGTTGCTGGTGTCCAATATTTACGTTGTATACGGGAATAGATATTGGTCTGAAATATTAAGATTATTAAGTATAAGTAAATATAGATTTATCATCGCCACGCGAGCATTGGAGGGCAGTTTTTTTAATAATAAATATTCTAGAACAATCTACACAACGTCACGTTGTGTAGATTATTAAATTATTTTATTATTTTTTTTTTAATTTTTTAAAATTAGATTATTAAAAAAACTGCCCTCCAATGCTCGCGTGGCGATGATAAATCTATATTTACTTATATCTAGGTCTAGGTGACCTAGACCCATGGTAAGCATAGCTTAACTAGCTTGCGTTACTGGTTCTAGAATGCGGATAAACATACTTAAATACATTTTTTTTGTAAATACATACATATTATACATAGAAACAACGAGACCAATGCAGATATTCATATTTCGTATACACAAATATTTGCACTGAGCGGGAATCGAACCCGCACCTCCTGCGTAGCAGTCGCGTTCACCGCCACGCTACGGAGGTCGTCAGCAGTTGAGGTTACGGTTGCTAGCATTGATATACATAAATATATATACAGGGTGTTAAGGAAACTCCATTCAAACTGCGTTGCGGCTGAACCTCTATATTTTCCGTAGTTAAAGCGATTGCCATCTGGCCTCCACAAACTCTAGGTACAGGCGATATCGAAGAATTGCAGCAAGACCAGTTGTAGAACTTTTTAGGGCTCTAATTACCCGTAACAACTGCTTGGTTGTTTGTATGGCAACCGGGACCGACACGACCAGGCATATAGTCATATTCATACAAATACAAATATTTGCAACGAGCGGGGATAGAACCCGCACCATTTGTGTAGCAATCGCGTTCATTACCGCCACGAACACAGAGGCTGTCCTTCAATTGACTGATTTGGCAATTCTTTAATTTTTTTATTATTACATTATACCTACCGCTTAACTAGCGTCATTCACTCTCCATCGTGTTCGTAAAGTTAAAAGAAACAATAATTATATAAAAACTCGCATTATGGCGCCATTTGTGTTTTTTTGTTGTACGGTTTCAAAGTGCAAACTAAAGTTTGAACGCAACTGAGCCGCTTTACGTATGTAAGTAGGTAGGTATTTACTTTTTAAAAGAGTTAGCCGATGATATACCAACGATATCTGCAAACGTGTTATCGTTTTGTCGTATGTCGACCACGGAATCATACCTTAAATCCTCTCGGAATCCGGGGATCGAGATTTAAGGTATCGGCGGCGATACCCCATCCGAGGCGATTTCTGTTATGTCGGACTCGAACCGACTATAAGCTCCGTCGTGGGATCTTCTTCTAACCCCGTTCTCATCACACTCGGCACACACCTGTGCGTTCGTATATTAGTCTACTCTAATTCAGGTACACTGAAAACTTACTTCTCTTTCCTCGTTCCTTCGAGCATGCCTATGGCGATGATAGCGTTGATAGCAATATCTACTGGTATCACCTGTGCTGTTAAGGAACCATCACAGAGCATAGTTCGAATGACTCCCTTGCCCGCTGCTATCATTAGACCTACGGGTCCATTCAAGTTATCTACCCAACCTATCACGGGGTCTTTTAGCGCTGGACATACTGAAAAGCAAAAGAATTTTGTGTTTATTGTAAATAACTTTATAAGAACTGTGGTTTGTGAAAACCCACACGCTTATCTACATAGTATCATTAGTATTAGGAACCTATTTACACCGATTAAAAAGCTAGATTATTGTTTACTTTTATAATTATTATTTTAGGTAGGTACCTGATTATTTAGGTCACGAACGAGGATTTTCCAAATGAGTAATGACTCAATACAAAATGATACCGGTCTTAAAAGGTGGACAGGTAGGTACCTAATTGATCCATGTGGTTATCACAACGAAGTGCGAGGAGATGCATTTTTAATGTAAGCACTTTATTGACAAATCTTTTATAAGAAAACGAACTATTAAGTAATATGTACTAATCTGTGTGAGTATAAATTTGATAATACTCAAATGTGCTAATAAATACTCATTAGGTAGGTACCTAGGTATGTAGTTGCCGCACGCTATGATGGCCGTTTTGACACGACTGGTTTTGCTCGTTTTTCCTTTTTTGATGTGTGAATTTTATTTTCTTCTGTGCCAGTCTCGCCATATTCTTTAGTTATTCGTAAAACAGTTCGTGGTCGAATAATAAGCGCTCCAAAAAAACGAGCAAATACTCGTCAAATCATCTATAGGTAGGTAGGTATTTATTTTTATGTTCAGTCGAGAAAAGAGATACGTTACCAGTTTTCATACAATCTTGTATGTAAATGCGATACCGTATCTCTTTAGTTGACTGTACCCACGCTATGTACCTCTCTATTTACATGAATTTATAGCGTCTGGTGGATTTTTGATCTGTCTTTTGATTATGTAGTAAATAAATGAACTTCACACTTTCAGCGCAAATCGATCACATACACAGAACAACTTACCAATGCTTGGACGAGCAATAACAACAGGCAATTCGTGATAAGAGGCCCCGACTAATGTTTCCGCAAGCCTTTTAGAAAAAGTGTAGCAGTTGGGATGCGGTCCGAGCAAAGAGGGGGTTAGCAACTGCAGCTGTTTGTCGTCTAACCATTCGATCAGTTTCATGACATTCTCAGGTTCTACTGGAGGTGCATGCAACTATAAAAGTGAATATTTTGGTCATGTTGTTATATATTTAATTAAAAATTGGTGTTGAAATTAGAACGGCGAGCGCACTTACATCTGCGTACGTACGTAGGTACACTTTATTGATGTTTTTATTATGTATGCATTCATGTAATGTCGTGAACGCGCACGGTCACTCGCCACTATGATATTCATTCAAGGACCAGAAATGTTGACCTCCGTATCTCTACTACTCAATGGAATTACCTATGTTATGCTGTCTGTGCGGAAAACACCAATATGGCAGTCTTTACATCATAATTATCAAAGTCAAACTACTAGGTACTATATCGTAACAGTGACTTTGAGAATCTTAACATTGTTGTATACATAGTTAGGTAGGTACTTATCAGTTAGATGACGGTTACTAACATTTCAAACTTATTCAAGAATATTTTTGGTTTGTATAAACATGTGTTACATGGATGTTGTTCAATATTGCTTATGATGGTGCCTACAAAAATTATCTAATTTATTACAGATATTAATAAAATAAAGATAGATACATAGTGTCACAAATAGAACATTTAAATTATTCATTTGTCATTAAACATAATCAACTATTGATGTCAATATTTAGGAGAATAATTATTACAGAAAATGTCAAGGCCGTAAAAAAGTAGGTATATATAATAAATGTTAATTAAACGAAAAAGCATCTTACTTACCCTTTCTTCTAGAACTTCATAGTCAGGGTAGCAAAAAGCAGTAGACAAATGAACAAACAGGACCAAGTTCTCGAGCCTCTTAGCGATGTCCAAAGTTCTTCGAGTACCACATGTGTTCATATTAACATTGTCTTTTAAAGGTGCTTCTAATCGCAATGTAGCAGCGAAATGAAATATTATTGATACTTCCTTTGATAAGTTCGCTATTTCTGGATCAGAGAGACCAAGATTTTCAAATAAAACGTCACCTTGTAACGGTTTAATCTTTTGCAAGGCACTGGGGTCTTTTTCTCCTAAGCGTTCAAACAGCTGTAAGTAAAAACGTCTTATGTTATGATGTAAATAACATGATTCCCTTTTCATTGTTACAATTTAGTCACTACATCAAGAATTAGTCACCAATGCATTAAAACTTTACTTATGTAAGTTACGCGGTGGTCCTACCGCTGCCGCGCTGGCAGGGTAGATTCACCAGAGTTCTAAAAATCTGGATGTGACCCCAAAACATCCAAATATGATTATGTTACCTTTAAACGACGAATATCTTCAATCCTCTGGCTTACAGACTTTCCTCTTTTAGGCCTCATAAGTACATAGATGTTGCCAATATCAGGCACGGTGTAGAGAAGCTTTTCAATTAGGACTTTACCCATGAAACCAGTTCCACCAGTCACAAGTATATTTCTACCTTTGTAGAAATCCCTGATTGTAGGTGACGCCATATCTGTGCCAAAAAATAATAATAAATAAAAAGTTAATAATGTCAAGAAAATGGTTACAGTAATCTGTATTTCGTAGATAGCGGCTTGCAACAGCTTGCTACAATATGCCACAATGCCAGTCAATGTGATATAGAAAAAACGCTCTACCAAACCAAAACAAAATAAATAAAAAGTAAAAATCTGACTGCGCAAATACATGTGCAGTGTAAATAACGTAGTATAGTCAGGGTCACAATGTCTTTTAATGGTATTTTATACAATAATAATAGAGGTTGTCCACATGTGGGATGTAGATTCGGCGATAATTTAATTAAATCATGTTACTACTATTAAAAGTCATAGAACTACATATTAAGCGCGTAAAACATTACCCTGGCTATTGCAGTCGGGTATTAAAATGCTGATTCCTCCTCTAAGTTTGTATGAGACAAAGTAATTAAAGCTATTAGTATAGGCATCTACACCTATGTGACCTAATTCGTGGGCCGTTTTGTCACGGTAATACTATACGGTACGGTACGTTACCTACGATATGTACAGTATTACCGTGGTTTTGTTCAACAGGAAGGTAAACAAAAAAACATGATAAAATCCTAGAACATCGTTGTGCTGTGTGACGTAAGTCATTGTCATTATCTATTTATCTAGGCCGTTAAGGTCAATTTCCTTAGACAAGCTTTGAGGTATTTCGTAATTTGTCTACTACCTATTGCTTATATCGTAATTATTCAAGATCAGGGAAGCCGTTGACCTCGTCAGTTAATACTTACGACACACGTGCGTTTTAGTTCCGAAATTATAACGCAATCGTGTATACAACTTTAGAATGAAGGTTTCCACTACTCGTGTTGATTTACCTTTGTTATTATAAAGCATATTATTTTCAACACTATTATTATAAAGAAGTAAACATTGTGAATTTGTGAGGTTGTAGGGAGTAATCTCTGAATTTACTGAACTGATTTCGAAAAAAAATTACCAATAGAAAGTCATATTTATCTATGAGCATCATCACGTATCGGAGAGGGTCGGATATTTTCATATAACATTTTCAGGTACCTACCTAGGTACCTACTGAGTGTACTTAATTAATAAAGTAGTGTACATATGCGTAGCGGGTCGGATGTATCCAGGTATCAGACGATAATTTGGGGATTTGACGTCTCTCGGTTTCATCATCAGTCCACGGCAGTCCACAGCATAGCACAGTAATATAGGCCTATCCCATGATACGCCACTAATCCCAGTTATAGGTTGCCTTATTCCTTCACCTCGTTTAAATCTGGTTAGGCTTATAGACTTTGACCCCTAGGAGATTACCTGAACCTTGTCTTTAATCAGCAGGTGTATAGGATTGCAGGATTTGCAGGTGAAGTTAACCAGGCATGGAGGATCTTAGTGGGTTAGTACCTAGTAGTAGACACATTACCTATTGGTAATCATATTTTTAGAAAAAAATACGAGAGTGTAATCTTGCTAAACTGAAGATGGTGATAAGAGTTCAATTCAAGTTTACTATTTGTGTTGGTAAGTATAGTATATATGTGTGTGTGTGTGTGTGCATCATTCAATGTCGCATAGCTACGCTAAGTACTTCTTAAGCCTTAATCTCTTTACCGCAGATGTCAATTACAACAATTTTGCGGTAAACAGATATTCTAGATATACCTAGGTACCTTCATTACCAACATAGGCATAAAGAATACAGTCAGTTCTGCCAGAAAGCAACCTAAAGGAAATAATGTTTCAACTTCAATAATGATTTATTTGGTATGTTAAATAGACATACCAAAACCTCTAAAAAGTAATATTATTTCAATCTTATTTTACTTTAAGTATGAATCGAACTGTCAGCGTCCGTCAGTACCTATACATAGGATACTGGTTAAAATGTGTCAAATAGTAATCTTACTGTAGTGGATAGGTAAATTTAAGTCTTTAATTTGTTAGAATTTACACTTGTCTTACAAGACACCGTAAACAAAAATATCGAGGGATTACAACGGTCGGAGTCCGAATCACACTATGGAAGTAAAGTTGGTAAAGTAAAATTGAAAATATTCAGGTACTTTAAGTACTAAATACAATTCATTGTGAAATCATCAAAATATGTAGGTAAAGTTTGTAACATAACTAAAAAAAATAGAATAGGTAATCAACGACCATAAACAATTTAAAAATGTTACCTACTTAAATCGAAAGAAATTCTAGAACTTAGACGTATTGCATGCATTCAAAGGGATTTTTTACAGTGGGTAGGTACCTGGGTACCTTACATTGGATTTTTGTCAAGCGTGCCTGAGTTTTCACTTCAATAAGATACTGATTGGTAGCATCAGGTAACACAGTATGCTACAAATAGCGAATAGATAACTGGGTATACTATCCCGTATGCTTTAAGTACCTACATAAAACATTGGTTATGAAATTCTAATGCAATACGATTGCATCACAATCAGTGATCAAACGATTCTCCAGTAACCTTACCAAGGTTGTCTGGTAACTAATGTTCTTGTTTACAAGCAGTGCTGTTTTTCTACAGTGCCTACCTATTAACATTAACCTATTAGGTAGCAAACGTGGAAAAGTAGGTAAGTACATCTAAAACGGATTCCTGTTGTGAATTTTCGCTTCGTCACATTAGGTTCCGTTTGGTTCCCCGGATCATGGAAAGCGGCCACCGTGGCCTATGAACGTGAGCAACACTAAGGGTGTCACACACGCGCCGCCCACCCTGAAGGGAAAGGGAGAGAGGTGGGAAGGTGTTTTTTTTTGAGCACTGACAGATCACGGTAGTTTAGGTAGCAAAGTTTAAAAATAAACATAGTAGTTACGTACATAAACACCAATACATACAGGTTAAAAGCCAAAGTACAGTGATACGAGTATGAAAAAAAAAAAAATTCGCAATGTTCCGCAAAGCACTCTCACACCATTATGTATATGGATTTTTCTAGAATCATCTACCACATAGTTTTTATTTATATTACGTCATTCGCTTTAATTCATCTGCTTAGGTGCGTCTGCCGCTATGCCAGCCATTTAAATAGATACAATGTTGTAATGATTATAAGTTTATAAAAACAACGTAGATACGGCAATGGCGTAAAAAAAGAAGTACCTAGATACGGTTCAGTCAACTCAAAGCACAAATACCTACCTACAATAGGACATGCATTGGTCAGTGAGTGCAAACGAAAATGTAGGAACACGACCGGCACGACTAATGTCATAAGACCTTTTCATGGCATGAAGGTCTACGATCTATAAACTTAAGTAGGAGATCATCGAAGAGAATCAGTATGACTAGAGTGTACCAACATTAGATAATATTTTTTGGATTCACTAACGTAACCCGCCAGTGTCGCGTGACCAGTGTCAGTGAAACCAGTAACTTTCAGTTTCACCGAACTTTCCGTTACCACAGAACAAAATAATACTACAACGGTGCTACAGCTATCGACGATTAAGATTTCGGGAGTGAAAGGAAATGCTAATCAGTGTTATTATATTACATTTTACCAATCAATCAATTACCCTATCACAGTTCTCTGCTGGAAGCAGGCCTCTCCCAATGTTCCGAAGCTTTTTCCTACTTTTTCCACGCTCTCCTACTAAAGAGTTGATACAGCGGGTAATTTCGAGTTTTACTTATATCGCATTGAACTCGTCTGTATATTTTTCTGTATATCGCCTCTTAAGAATCCATATGTCGTTGGATGGGATGTTGATATTCTTTCTCCACCTCATGGATGTTTTACCAGCTCACTTGGATTTAATCCGCTATCGGGCTACAAATGCACGTACACACAATACTCGAAAAATTCAGATTAGAATTTTGCAAGTTTGCATTATATTGCGACTTGTAAGCTCATCCATTAAGGCAGGATCTGCTAAATCGTTTGACGATAAAACCAGCTCTTTTCTAGTGTACCTACCTACACATCTAATTTAGAAAAGATCAGTGGTGAAAAACAGAACAATTGCTTCAAAATTTCATACAAATCTAACTTGAGGTTCTTTTTTTGTACTTAGCATTTAGATATTATTTTCACTTGTCTATAATGAATCATCATGTTTGTGTATTATTTCGGCGAGTTTGGGAATATTCCGGAATATCAAAGAACAATTTTATCAATTCATAAAACAGGTACCTACTAGCTATTAGCAAGACCACTATGTTGCTCTCAAGCAATCTATGTAGCAAATCTTCAAAAATAACGAACAATCATCTCCTTTTTGAGCCAAAATAGAAACTTTTTATGATATCGGTTTTTCTTTTTAATTTCTATGAGTATTATGTACCTAATGTTATTTAATTTTGATGCTAGAGCCATTAGAGTACTTTAAGAGTACCTATATATTCTTTTATATTTGATGACACATATTGCTCAAACTATTGGTTGAACGAAGTATTTAAATAAATTATACTATGTATTCCTAATTATATATCCACTGACTGTTTACCGGTTTGAAAGTGCCTCATCATTTTTACGAATATAATCTCGTTTTATTACGTCAACAACGAGAAATGTGTTGACGAAATAAAAGTATACCGTAGGATTTTATATAAGTAGTCGTTTCGGAGAAAATGATTTTGTACCTATACAATTTCGATAGCAAAATTGTCTGGAAGTTAAAATTGCCCGAATTTTTTATGGCCGAACTTTAATATACATAATATGAGTAGTATAACGTACAGGTGAACCGAAGAATATACGGGACGTGTAAAAATTATTATTGTTTTTCGCCAAATTAATAATTCTTACGAGTTTGCTCTCGAAACTGTAGCAAAAATCTGTATTTTCCGTGACATCTGATATTTTTTTAAAAAATTTTTTATGCCAAGTCAATTTGACTTTACCTCGCATAATGTTAAGCCTAAGATATGTAATAGCCGTACTTGCCGTATACTGAGCACTATAGATGATTATATACATGACATACATCTAAGGCTGAGTCTGGGCTATATACAGGGTGTAAGGGGAAAACTCCTGAAGCCCAAGGCACCTGGTAGTACTTACTGGTACTGGTACACAAAACATTGGCATAAAGAAAATTACGATTTGGATATTCTTTTATTTATTTTTCAATTTTCTTATACCGTTTAACTAGCGTTATTCGCTCTCTATCGTGTTAGTAAAGCTAAATGAAACCAAAATTTCAAAATACGATACGTATTCTACACAAAAAAAGACTACATCGAAATCGGTTCATCAGTTCGGGAGCTACGATTCTAGTGACACACACACACGCGCGCGTTAAACTCTATCTCTAACACACCGTCGTTTTTACGTCGGGGGTTAAAATGTAACTCTATGTATAAATATAAATTTCAAATGTTTCACAGCACAAGTCTTAGGTTCATCTGTTCCCTATAGCTCCTAATTACTTATTACAACTAGACAAATGATGTATCGTTAGAATCGTTTAAATCGTTCGCTGGTTACAGTCTATATTCCGTCTATATAGCGGTCATTAAGTACTTTTATTATTCGTGCGAAAATTCTCACGGATGCCAACGAGGGTGGTTATATAGGACTCTGCCGCGGGAACAATTCGGTCGTCTCGAACCTTCAGTTGCTGAGAGTGAGGTAGCCTCTGCTTATCTCAGCTTATCGCTCACGCCCTAGCTGATCCAGGACCATTAAAGGCCCTTTCAGGAATACCGTGTCTCTATCTTTGTCGGGATGGGGAGAAGTGCGCACTGCATTTCACCTCTAGGCTCATGGGGAATGGAGGTCATCCTGCAGTACCCCGAGTCCCCGACGCCCGAGTCGCCACCGCCCATCGTGAATCTAGGAAAGATTTGGCTTAAAGGAAACGGCATTATCTATCCAAGGATAGTATGTCGTCCAGGAGGCGACCTGCACAAGTGCACATACCATACCAATGCCATGTGCTTGTCTGCCACCTAAGGCGTCTAAGCCAAAAAATGGCAGTTCTTGACAAGTAAGTGTCAACTTAAGGTATTTTATATTTAGTAACGAATTTATAAAGATATTACAGAATAATTACAGAAAAATGAAGTACGTATTTATAGGGTAAAAGCCGGATAGTTGCGCCACTTTTCAACAAAGCTATATAATTGAGAAATATGTGCTTAATAAGAATATTGCAAGGTGTATATCAAATTATAGGTCTTTGAGCTACTATAGAAGCCTATTGTTAAGAACATAGTTATTATAGGTTTTGAGTAAAACCTGTTTTATTTGACCTCTCGAAGAGAGGATAGTTGCCCACTCTAGCGGATAGTTGCCTAACCTAAATAATACTTGAGAGGATACTTGCCTCATGCGGGGATAGACGCCTCACAATGACTTTTGATGAAAAACAAATTCATATCGATTTACTCAACCAGTCTTTATTATTTATTGCAATCTTTTATTAAGTTCTAATCAACGTTATCACTACATAGTATAAAATAAAGTCGCGTTTTCTGTCCCTATTTTTCTTGTCCCATTGTATGCTTAAATCTTTAGAACTACGCAACGGATTTTGATGCGGTTTGTTTTCAATAGATAGAATGGTTAAAGAGGAAGGTTCATATGTATATAACATCATGCTACGACTAACAGGTGCGGAGCAGGAATGACAAATGTTGCAAAAACGGGGTGACGCAGACGAAGTTGCGCGGGACAGCTAGTACAAAATATAACAAAAATAGCCAAAAATGATACCCCGTATCCCGTGGTATCCCATACATTGGTGATATTTAGTTGATTCCTTTTTTTATCCAACTCTTGGAATGCAAGACCTAAACTTTCCTCTGTCCAGCTTATGTGACGCGGCACCAAGCCGGCTTTACGCTGATACTTACGAGGCATTTTGCTCACCTAAAAAGTTAATTAATTATTAATTTTATTTTATTAACGGGTAGAATTAACCTCTAAATTAACTCTGGGGTTACGTACGTCCATAGGCCACGGCAGCCTCTTTCCATTAGGTGCATATCTGCCACTTTAAGTGGTATAAAAATAAAAATAATAAATAATCTGAAAAAGTACTGACACGGGTGGGCCTAGAACACACGACCTAAATACTTATTGTATTCTAGCTAAGTTACAGCCACAATGAATAAAAAAACACAAATAGAATATATTTGCCTTTGTTTGTGAAAGAATTTATAATTGCGAATAGTTGCCCCCAGAGCAACTATCCGCACAAGTTTCTAGGGCAACTATCCTTTTTGATACGGATACTTGCCCTTTTCATTTGCGAAATAAATAATAATTATTTTACAAAAATATGTAATAAACTTTGCAATGTAAATCCTAATGCACGCAAATAAATAAAAGGTGGATTGAAACCACTATTAGTAATAAAAATATTCAACAGAAATAACTTACCAATATAAGTTCGACACCTGTCGAAGATTCACCGCGGAAGATTTTCGCTTGCACGAGTGAAACGCTTGCGTCTATGGTGAAGGTTAACGTGGCCCTGTGGTCTATGGAAGGTGTACTTACAACTATAGTAAAACGCTAATGCCACTTACATCCGTAACATAGTGTATTCGAAACCGTGGCAAGTATCCCACTGGCGCAACTATCCGGCTTTTACCCTATAACAGTGGTGCAACCACACAATGCAACGAAATTGTATGTAATACTAGCAGATGCACGCAACTTTGTCTGCATCACCTATCCCCTGTCCCCCTATCCACCCATATGTGCACAGTTTTCATTTTTCATTCATGCTCTGTATCTGTTGGCCGTAATATGATGTTATGTATAAATAAACCTTCCTCTTGAACCACTCTCTTTTTAAACGCCGTAATAAAATCAGTTGCACAATTTTAAAGATTTTAGCATACGTAGATGGACAGACGGACAAACAGCACGAAGCGACTTTGTTTTTTTAATATGTAAAGACACTATTAGACGAAAACTGACTTCTGCGATAGTATGAATCGACGACCTCCGTGGCGTGGCGGTAGTGAACGCGACTGCTACGCAGGAGGCGTGGGTTCGATTCCCGCTCAGTGCAAATATATGTGCGCATGAATATTAATATTTGCATTGGTCTGGGTGTTTCTATGTATAATATGTATTTATTTACAAAAAAAAAGTATCTATGTATGTTTATCCGCATTCTAGAACCCGTAACACAAGCTAGTTAAACTATGCTTACCATGGGTCTTGGTGGCGTTGTGTTGATTGTCGTAGAATATTTATTTACAATATTTATTTATGAATGTAGGTTGTGCACATGTGTAGTTATTTAACTTTTATGTATATAACGACGTAATTCATATTAATCATTGTCACTGTGTTGTGGTAGACGTGTCATTATATTTATTATAATAGAGGTACCTTTGAATGTCAACATGTTGACATTGTCCAAGTTGTTGTACATTTTAATAGGCTCTTTAATTACTTTAATACACTGCCTCGCATTTTATTAACTTAGTGAATTATGTGTTCTGTAAAACTGCAGTTTCATAGCATTCTAACATTGATGGTGTATGTATGTGACCTTCTATCCAGAGACTTTGCTTCCAGTCACTATCAGGCGAGTGGACCTCATATACTTAGATACTCAGCTCTGCATACTTATACATATATGTACCTATGTATAAAAATTCGTTCGCTTAGCATTTTCCTTGTTGCGTTTACGCACCTCCAGATACAACAATAACTGAATGCTATTAAATTTGGAATAGGAATAGATTGTAGTCAGGGATCATTAGGTACTGCACACAGGTGAAGCTATATTATAATACATAGCAGCTCAACACGTAGGTAATAAATACCATAACTTTAAAGATTGAAATCTGTCCATTCGTTTCTTATCCTTTGTCTATGATTCGTTTATTTTGTTTTTGACAGTTTGAGAAAATTCGAAATTAGTGAAACCCTTGCACATTACCGATCGACCGAAATAACTATCGATCATATTTAAGAACAACTTTCAATTAATTTAATGCACCGAGTTATATAAATTAAACTCAGGTTTTAAAAAATTATAAAATCAAAAAAAATATTTATTTAGGGACTTTCATTTGGTGTTAAATAGCATTAAATAATTATAGTAAATAAAGATATAAATTAAAATATAAAAAAACTATAACAAAAATACTACCAAAAATACTAAGAGATAAAATTATACTATTTATACAAATAAAATAAAATAAGTACATAAGCTATAAAGCTCATTATAAACAGGTCATCTCTAGCAAACTTAAACTATGGTACCTGAACTGAACTGAACGTATACTCCATTTGCATAGGTACTTAAATAAAGGCAAACCATCTTGTGGCAACTTTTTATAAAAACACATATTAAACAAATAAACTAGGCTAACTAACTGGCTAAAACAAGTGGTTCGATACCCAGTAATTAGTCTTTAAAATGCATTTCGAAGCAAAAAATTTTTTGACGTGACAACGTCTTATAAATTGGCTTGCCGGGTGACACTTCAAGAAACTGCGTTACGCTCCGCTCACGTTATGCGCTCACAATGAGAGCGAGTGAGAGGCACGCGTCCCTTCCACTCGGGCATGGTTAGCCCGCCTAAGAGCGAGAGAGACAGACATAAAAAGTGAAAGGCACGCGTCCCTTCCACTCGAGCACAGTTAGCCCGCCTAAGAGCGAGAGAGACAGAGCGAGAGAGAGAGAGTGAGAGAGATAGGCATACACACCGGTTCATGTCTAATATGAAATTCAGTGCGAGATTCTTTGTATAAATTAATGTTTTAAATATAATTCTTTGTATAAATTAATGTTTTAAATATAATTCTTTGTATAAATAAATGTTTTAAATTGTTACTATTATTTCATCCTTCTTCCTACTATACGAATGAATATTCACATTAAAATTATTTTACCACTCAAAGTCGTTGTCACGTAAAACTTTCGCCCGTATACCGACTTTACAGGCAACCAATTTTTTTTAATCTGAGTTTTTAAATAAAGCATGTTAAAAAGACATACCAAGATTGTTTACGTTTATTGTACCTAAACAAATGGACATATAGATAGAGTATGTTATTAACTATGCATTTTAAAATTGCTTTTCTCTAACGCATACAAACTTATAATCTAAGGCAGCTATTCAAACGAAAATATATAAATTTTCAAATATAATCGATATTATGACGGCAATCACAAAAAAGAATCAGTAACGAAATTGCCAGTTTTATAGTATTTATCTGGTCTTTAAATGCAATTACTTCGGTAATATATGTGAGCGTTTACCTATAATGTACCTATCTATATTTATATACTTATCGCCTTCAAATTGTGACGAGATTCAGAGTGAATCCTACTAACATTTTGTAGTAGTTTCTACTTATGAATATTTACGTATAATTCTGTAATTTAAATATCTATTATATAACAAAATACCTGTATAATAGTACCTACATATAGCTTTCATTGACTAATTTAACGGATAATAACTAGGTGATGAGCTCTTCCCCTTAATCCCACCCTCCCCTTTCCTACACAGTAGGTACAACACGTGTAGGGCTTAGATGTCACCCGCAACGTGTTTGCAATGGGGACCCTCTTTCATGAGACTTTGCCTTCAGCTTAACATCAGGCGAGGTGAAGTCAAATTGACGTGCCATAAACAAAAAAAGGTCAATAATCTTAACGGTCTGCACTAATACGAAAGCTGAAGGGCTTGTTTATTTGTTTGAACTTTATATTCTCCCTCTCGTTTATATTATATGTTGTTATTCAGCTATGGAGGCTTGTATTTAGCAATTTTGATGTAAATTATTGTTACTAAATTTGTATTAGTCTGTAAGCCTTCTTCAAGAGTAAATAACAAAATTCACAAATATCTGGCTCTATCTATCAGTGCAATTTCAAAAATCCGTTTTTCATGTGAGAGCTGATAGTTTTAGTAGAAGGTTAAAGTAATTGGTAAATCAATGTTAATAGGCTTTTTATACCCTAGCATACCTATATACTTAAGTACTTACGTTTTTACTAACAATTTATCATTCTAGATGACGTTTTGAATTTATTAACCTCATAGTAAGAATACCAATTACTTATAATTTGTTCTACAATTAACGATATGATCATAAAGATGATGTTATGATGTATTCAATGCATGTATACAGTACGTACTGCTTATGTGGCTTCGCGCAGGAACAAGATTGTAAGCCCAAACTGGCGTAGTTTCAAAAGCTATCTATTTTTTTATTTGTGGTTTCTTGTCTGCAGTTTGTGAAAAGGTCATTCAAAAGAAAACTTGCATTTCTTTTTATACGGAAAGGAATTTTTAAGTGCCTTTTAACCGGTTTCAAAAATCGGAGGAGGTTCTTAATTTGTCTGTATTTTATTGTTTGTTACCTCCTTAACTTTCAAGCAAGTGAACCGTACTTCTATTGTGGTCCATGAGAAAACCACATAAGTTTTAAATTAGAAATACAACAGATGAAGGGTGTGAAAGAGGAATAGGTGCAGGAAGGAGTGGGCTATGGAGAGGGCGGAAGGGACAGTGGTAGGGGTAAAGATTGAGGGCAAGAAGAGAAGCAGAACGGGAGAAGTGAAAAGTTAGAAATAAGTAAAAATGAATACTGAAAGCGATATGAGAAGATAGGTATTTGGGAAAATAGGTAGATGGAGAGATTCGGGAATGGGAACTAGTGAAAATGGAAACTGGGGAAATGAGTAAGTGGGGAAATGGTAAAATGGGAGATAAATAAAAAAAAGGAGAAGGGGAGAATAAAGAAACAAGCAGAGAGGTGAGTACAAATTAGAATAGAGACGAGAATAGATTTTTTAGAATTCCTATTGCAATATTGTAATATCTAGAAGTAGTTACAACAATCTTGGTGAAGTAACTTAGTTAATAAGTGAACAATTAACTATTATTATTATATAAAATACGATTAACTGACATTGTGACCCTGCCTATGAATTACCGTAGTAGGTATGGGTGCACATGTTTATTATTTATAATCTCTTAATATATGTTGGGTTTTTTATTTATTTATTATTTATTGTTATATATTTGTAGCTTCTTAGTTTTAAACATCCCGGGAGATGGTTACATATTATATGTATATATATAGTTGTTACCGTTAGAATGCAGAATGCGTTAATGTGCACATTACTTGGTAAATAATCTGCTGATTTTCTGGTGCGATTTTTATATTAATTATAAGTATAATATCAAATAAAATTTAAACTTGAAATCAGCTTTTACAACTTTTTGTTTTGATACCCAATTTGATAAGGGTGAGTGATTTTTATTCGGTTAATGCACCTTTCACCGCCAAAAATCCACAGTATGGTTTTGTTTAGATTTTATGTACCCTATGGTACTCGGAAGATAGCTGCCTCTTATTTGAAACCCCAGTTATTGATACCCGCCTAATGATTCAACCTGTAGGTAGAGGACAACAAAGAACACTACATATTGTACAGACAAGGAATTTGATTCGCGTACCGTTCCGATGATTTTTTGCTCGAACTATGAAAATATCATAAGGGTTATATTCGTTTAATTATGGTGAAATAGATTTGCATAATTAAAATGACACATGTTCGGTTGACAGGTCTCCAAACTTCGACCTTAGATAAAGTAAGTTTAGATTAATTTCACTATGTCAAACTGAAGACAGTTTGACATAGTGAAATTACATCTGAATACTAACCTATTTTTAGTTTTGTATTTATAATAGGAAAAAAATCTTCGGCCATGTCAAATTAGTGACACAGTCAAATGCCAACTAAAACATTGAAAGTGTTTGATAAAAACGTAAAATTTTAAAATGCGGAAGGAAGGAGTCAAATAATTACATTGCATGAGCAGGACCGCGGCATTTGCGACACAGCTCGGTTACTAAATAGGTATATCGAGAACAACACTTTGAGGCTATGGATTAGGTACTCGATTTGAAGAAGAAGAATCACCCGATTTATACCCAATAGAAAATAATTGGAGAATTATGGTGCAAATGTGGCAAAATGGTCAAGAAAGAACGAAGCAAGCTTTAGTGGAATATTGTCACGTTGTGTGGAAATCGTTGCGTGGTTCAGACATTTGTGTAGTCGGATAGTATACTCAATGCCGGCCCGACACGAAGCTGTGTCTGACAGTAGACGTGGTTATTATTAAGTATTAAAAGTATTAAGAATACAATTTCTGATGTTTATTTTATAACGTAGCATTTAGTTTTCAATGGCGGGAGAACTTGTCGACGTTAAAACTTTAACGTCCACAGCTAATATTTTGAAGTCACCTATGACAACCACGAAGTTATAGATGACAACAGCCATGTTCGCCCCAGCCATAAAAACTCATTATACTTGTAAAATATAAAATAACTCTATGGTCACGGTCAACCTCAAAGAATTTGGAAAAATTACCTTGTCTAGTCAACCCTTTATCGTTTGTCAAATATAGTATTATCGAATGATGTCAAATAGTGAGCTCGGGAGAGCTCGGTTTGGCTCGGTTTAGTATCATCGTAGTATCTCTTTCTAGACTGTGTCGGTAAACAAAAGCGTCGTCGAAGAAAGATAACCCTTAGGCTTAGTTGCACGATCTTACTTTGACCGTGACAAAGCTGGTTGACCGGTACGGTCAGGTATAAAACGTCATAGCCTTGGTTGTAACTATGACCAGCCACGCTCAAACGTCAAACTCTGTCAAAAACAGAGCTACAAAATCATGGAAAACAAAAATAAGTGGAAGCGGCATGTAGTCGGTACACGCGTGTCATTGGTTGGCGTATTTATGCTACGAAGGATAAATTCGATAATATGAACGTTTTTGATAAGAATACGTCTAAACTTTTTCGTAAATATTCAAGCTTTTCAATTCAAAGTATGAAATGCCATAAATACTTTTTTCACTACGGCAGCTCAAACAAGTAAGTTTTACTGCATAACAACAGTGTGCAAAATGCGATTTCGCCCACTGCGTGAGACAAAGTAACTTTTTAATATATATTTTTTATTTTTTCTATAAACAGTGCCAACCATAGATTTTAAAAAGAATTGTTCCGCGATGAACTTTCCAACTACATAATCTGTCCTTGGCCGTCCTTTAGAAAGTTCTTTAAAATATGAAGGTCCAATTTCGAAATTCTAAATTTGAAAGGTATTTGTAAAACGAATAACCATGTTTTTTATTTAAATTATTTAATATTTTAATGTATTATAACATAACATAAACTCACGCCTATATCCCGGAAAGGGTAGGCCAAAAAAACAATTATTTACTAGTAGAGCACGGTATTATTAACGGTTATGTGTGTGAGTTTTACGACATCGGTTCCGCTACTGCAGCTATCGCGTCGCACTTCTACTAGTTTTTCTGTTCTGTGTACTAACCATAGAGTTAACCAAACCATTACTATCAAACTGTTAAATTTGACGGTGACCGTTGTTTTTGACCATGACCATGACAGATAGTTCGTGCAACTAAGCCTTAATATCATAGATTGTCAATCGGCAATTTAGACTTAGAACGGTACGCGAATCAAATTCCTTGACTGTACATACAAACATTCGCGCGTAAAACATTACCCTCGATAGCACATTCGGGTAACAATGGTACACTCTCTGGAATAGATATTGAATGACCACGACGTACTCGTAATGTATGTTCGACATTACGTTGCGTCGATTTCCGTCCGGTGTAAATATTTTGTGTCCATAAGTAGGTGGGTAGGTATATTTATTTACGTTGGTCTAGCTTGTTCAGAGAATAGATAAGATAATTAATATTAGATCTGCGATACCCATAGTTTAGAGCAGACGATAGCATGGAACTTCAGTAATAACTTTGTGATTAAGTTTAGACACACTCTTGCATTTTAATGAGGCTCTCCAATAAATTAAGCCATTGCAGTAAGTATTGTGGTAAGTACAATGTCTTGATTACGATTTTCATTTACTTATACAAAATAAAAAAGCCGGTATGCAGTAGACAGTTAGATCCCATACGCTTTTCTAAATAATTCTTCTCAGATATTCCTTTTTATAGTTCAAAACACTACTTAGTATGTTAAATGAAATATCATAATATCGACTCGCACATTTTTGAACTACTTACATAATTACGATAATTAACTAAGTTCAAGTTATATTTGTTCATATTCATACACAACAAAGTCCAAATTTGAAAAATAATACTTTGACCGTTCGTTCCGCCCCGTTCAGCTGTGCATAACAACTACGAGTATTAGTAACGGTGAAAAAAATGAACTTACTTTTATTATTTGTAGGAATGCCAAGAAGCCGAAAATGACAAGTGAGGGGCAGCCTCTCTCACGCAGCTGTCGCAGTGGACTAACCGACAACTAAAACACAAACAAGCCACACAACCTCGCAGTTTCGTCTAACGAAGGTGAACAAGCAGTAAAAAAAGGTTCTTGTGTTAGATCATAGTAGCTGCCGCCCGCGACTACGTTCGCTTGAAGATCGGTATCGTACCGTACGGATCGTACCAAAATAGTCCGAGTGGTACACCGACTATGGGCTCCAAGCAAGCAACATGAAAACATTTTCATAGTAGAACAATTATACCAAAAAATTGAGATGCTGAGTGAGATGTTACCATCAAGTCTAGGGACACCATGTTGATAGTTGATAGAGAAGATAGCAAAGGAGTCCACCTGATCGACTTTACTTTACTAATAGAAAAGTAAGAAAGGATAAACGAACAGGGCCTAGGGGCCGTGATTTAGTTAATCCGGCTCTGATCGTGCCGGTCTACCCGATCCCGATTAAGTTCTCTTTTATCGCTATATTTCAACAAGACGAGGATCGGGAGCGATGGTGCGGATTGTGATTGTGAGAGTGGACTGCGATTGGCTAATTGATTGATAATTTAATTTAGTTTATTCCATTTATTGACTTCAATGTTGAAAAAAATAAATTAAAAAAAAATAAAAAAAATCACAATGTTGTTTTCGGCCCTTGACTCTAACTGCGGGTTTTTGAAGTGCTTATCGTATATCGTAAGTGAAGATCAAGTTCAATGATTTGGTTACCTACATATATATACAATTATTTATTCATATATATCATATAAACATAAGTAAGTATAATGAATTTAAAATACAGCACTCCATACATTGATATAACAAAAACTCAAGTTTTTTGTATAACAAAGACTCGATAGACCTTTAGCTGTAGTCCATTTGTCTACGTAGGTAGGTACTTAAATAAACGTAAACAATCTTGGTGTGTCTTTATAATATGTTTTGTTTAAAAACTCAGTATAAAATATTTTTCAGCTTAGATAAGTAGGCATTGTAAAGACTAAAAACCGGTATCGAATCACTAGTTAGTCAGTTAGTTAGCCTGGTGTCAAGCGCTTTTATAAAAAAGTTGTAACAAGATTGTTTACCTTTAAGTACATAAACAAATGGAGTATAGCATTATATAGGAGTTGTATAGTAGGCATGTATTGATACAAGTTATTCAAAAATGCTATTTATTGTATATTACATAATTAATTACAAATAATTTTAAGGTACGTCTGTAACGCGTATATAATCTATAAGTACTAACACACAAACAAGGACCTATGTGTAACTTACCTCAGACGAACTTATTTTGTCTGTCGAAGTACCTACTTAAGCGATAGGTATAGCAAATACAATACAAGCAACCTGTGTAAAACGCGGCTCTAATACAGATGAAAAAACCATTTTCCGGTATATCATCGTATTCATTCTTAATCTACTCATTCCGACCTTTGTATCTAATTTATACCTAAATGCTATTATGATTACCTTGTAATTAAACACAACAACACCTGTATTTAGTATGGCAAGTATTGTAAATTACATCAGTTTTTCTTTTGGATAAACTACATAATTTGGACTGCTCTCGATACCCTCTTACTCAATTCCCTCCATATTTTTCCAAACAAAATCAAGGTGGTACAGTCAATGAAAAAATATTACGCAAAGGTAAATATTTTCATTATTTTTTTATAATACTTAAGTGGCAATGCACTTCCCATCAAATGGAACTTGAGAACGCCTACTTCCGTGCAGTTTCGTACTGCGCTCTGTTTAAATAGATGTTGACGAGCCTTTATTTCAACCTCTCAATCACTTATCAGCCACTACTATACCTATTCTGCCACCAATGATCTTATATCAAAAATAGGTACCAAGACAGGTAGCTGTACGGGACTGTACGTACTAGAATATGAGCAAATGACATTAAAAAACAAAATAGCATAGCTGTATTGCAATCTGTGAGGCCGAATAGTCTATGGACTAATAAACAACTGCTTAACGAATTACATCTTTTATTTATTCATCGCTCTATCCGCCCTCACCCCATCTTTACTAATATTAACCTTCCTTTTTTACCTTGCGCAAAATCCCCACGGATACCACCTCCCGGGAAAAACGGTGGAGGTGATTTTGCCGGACTCAAACCTACCAAAACGCATGCCATCTATTGGGTCTTTGATTGCCGGAGGTGAGATTATACAAGACATATCTCTCGCACCCCGGCAGACCCGAGGACTTCTCTTTTAAGAGGACCTCCTTCCCCCAATGATGTGGACCATGGTGTCCCCATCTAGCTCTAACGATTTAGTTTACGTCGGTAGATAGGGTAAGGGTATCTCGGTAGCTTGACTATTTAATAATTAAGCTATCGACATTTTTGTTAGCTTTTGTCTCGTTAGCACTTACTGGAACTACTGGAAGTTTAGACCAAGATGGCGCTGTGTATTCTAAATCTACATTGTTAAATATAAGATCATTGGTTGATCTAACAAAATTACTGTTAAATGACGTCCTGCACCCAATACCGACCAACTATTTACCTTTCATCCTACAATACAAATATCACTGGCACCGCGTGTAAATAAATATACTCGTAGTAATGTTTAATTATAAACACCCGTGAAAAGTTTACATATGTAAGTGCATAGGCAATATGTATTTGACAAAAATGTGTTAACGCAATTATGCAAAATATATTTAAATAATAATAATATAGGCAACGTCTAAAGTAGATTATCATTTTCAGATTTCAAAAACTAATATTAGAAAAAAATCATAAAAAATATTTTGCAATCATCATTTACTTTACGCTTACTTATTAAGTGAGTTTAAGTACCTTACCGACTAAGTTGACTAGTTTAATGTGTCCAAATAAGATTAAATATAATTATATTGAAATCAGTCTAGTCTAATAAGGTTTTGGTGCAACGACAGTGGTGAAGAGTAAAATAATAGTTTTATAATGATTTCTAGTGTGATAATGTTTAAATATGCAGTTTCATATCTCCCAGTAGGTGGGTAGGCCACATGCATTCGCATCCTGCTGGTATAACCAAGGTTCGTGTTTCCCAACAGTCACTGAAAACAAACAATAATGTAAGTAAGTACCTACTCTACGTTAATCTTTTTTGTACATTGACACTTTTAATGACCTTTATGTTTTTGTTGTTTCTGTTGTTGTTTGTAATCGTTTAGGAGTCTAGAATTTTGGGCATAGTTTCGATAATGAAATCCTCTGGAAGTATTCATTTGAAGATTTTTTTATGAAACCTGTTTTTTATAAACATTTTAATCCCATATATTAATATCGAAACTGCCTATTGAATGAGTTAGATTATAAGGAGGTACCTACATCTTTTGAAATTAAATTGTATGAAAGAGTTATATCCTTCGTAGACTGTATGTACGTAAATGTGATTCATTGTTTCACCAGGGCTAGTGAATTTGCTGTCAGGGATGACTTAACTGACTTAAATTATACTACTAACGATGTTACGTTCACGTGAGTATTTTGCCACGAATCAGGAGTATAAAGAACTCTTCAGGAACTTTGGAGAACTTTTACCACCAGTCATAACGTACATAGATGGCCTCCCATCGGAACCAACTACCTAATAGATAATGGAAGCTGTTGCAGAGGCGTTTAAACTGGTATTCGGGGTCGGCTAACACCTTCTTCTCCCTTTGATTTGATTTATACAGTTTTTATGGGAGCGACTACCGTTTTAATTTAATTTTGAGAGGTTTGATTTTTGAGCTTAGTCCTTCGTTTGGCTTTGTTGGAACGAAATTCTTAAATTGAATATCATCAAAAGATAAATATTTACCTGGAGTAACGTCTTCTAGTTAAGTGTATAGTTTTATTCCACTGTACACAGGCCAGTCCAAGACTTGGACAAATCTGCAAAACAATAATAGTAATATCTTTAAGTACAATTTCAATTATTATCTATAGCATTACTTTTAACTACAACTAACTATTGACCACCGCAGCCCCGCCTTCTCGTTAACAGAAAAAAGTACTTAATGCTTTACGATAATTTTTCGAACAATGATATACCTACAGGGTGAAAGGGAAACAGTCCCAACTAGCTAGGGTAACTGACCCGCGACGCACTGTTTATAGCGGGTACGTAAAAATATTTCTGATCCTAGGAGTAGTAGGTAGGTAGTGTATCCGTGGTAGGTACTAAATTATGGAAATACTGGCAGCTTAATCACCCTTCAATTGCATAGGGTCAGGCTCTATTTAGTTATCAAAAAATCTAATATATAAAATTCTCGTGTCACAGTTTTCGTTGCCATACTCCTCCGAAACGGCTTGACCGATTTTAATGAAATTTTTTGTGCTTATCCGGTATCTATGAGAATCGGCCAACATCTATTTTTCATACCCCTAAATGCTCGAAATGGAGCAGCGGGAACGGGATCAGAAGTTCACGCGGGCGGAGCCGCGGGCAACAGGTAGTAGATTATAAATCTATAAAATCTGTGGAAT
Source organism: Pelosia muscerda (assembly GCA_963691645.1). NCBI lineage: Eukaryota > Metazoa > Arthropoda > Insecta > Lepidoptera > Erebidae > Pelosia > Pelosia muscerda. Next base: position 10,495,950 of record OY829098.1, on the reverse strand, counting down.
GACATGTAGAAGTGATCGTAAGTTATTGGTTATTGCTATAAGCGACACATTAGGGTATTGAGGGTCGCATTTACCTAATCCTCGTTAAAATAAGTACCTAATGATAAGATAAATGTAATTACCAATATTGTTAAAATAATGCGTATCCATTATCCAATCCATTTCACAGTGACTTATTGATTAGTCACCTACTTACTCATTTACATGAATTGCATTAACCAGTATTGACGATACTAGCGGGACATGCTAGTACAGTGCACGGCATTCTAACTTGGCAAGGTTTTGTAGTAGTTGGGGTAAGTTCGCGCATTGTACACTTAAGAGGCCCAAAAATGCTTGTTAATGACAAGCATTTTTGTGCCTCTCTTCGTTCACCTCTTCTATTTATTCACCAGAATGCTATCAATTTATTTTGACTCATGTCTGCTTTACCGCAAAAGAGACCCACAAATCTTCTCAGATGCGCTGACGGTTCTTGCCAGGTTACTTGTCGATTTCTATATACTTAATGTATAAAATATGCAATGGGTATGCACATAAATATGTATGGAATTGACTTCTGTGTGTTATTATTCTGTGATCACAGCAATTACGAGCCAACATCCTACCTTTTTCGTTTTTTTCGTGCGCAAAATTCCCACGGATCGCGTCCCCAACAAAGTCGGCGGAGGTGATTATGTCGAACTCGAACCGACTAAAACGCATGCCGTCTATGGGTCTTTGATTGCCGAAGGTGAGATTATACAAGACATATCTCTCGCACCCCGGCAAACCCGGGGACATCTCTTTAAGATGACCCCCTTCCCCTAATGTGAGAACCATGGTGCCTCCATCTAGCCCCCGAATATGGGGAGGCACACTTTGCGCCACTGTATCGGCCTGCTTCTGCTAGGGTGACAGGGGGCTCTACTCGTCACCACGACCTACCTCAATTTTCTTGCCCCTCTCATTGCTCGTCGACATCATGCATCGAACTTCTTCGTAGTACGCTGGCCTGTATTCGTATTCGTTGGTGTTTAACTTCTTTATCCTTCTATCCGGTTGACAGATTGGATCGTGTTTCTGTAAATAGTTAAGAAAAAAACGTTTCATCGTCGAGAGGTGAGACTTCTTGTTTTTTATGGTGCGAATAATCTCACCCGCCCCCCCTAGAGCCGGTTAGGTAACCTCCCCAATTCAGGCTCCAACCGACTTAAACGCACGCTGTCTTTGAGTCTTTAATAGCTGGAGGCGAGATAATACCCAATGTATCCCTCGCACTGGAACTCTTCTCTAGTGGACAGTTCATTCATAATCGAAACAGATCGTTAAACTGTGGTGCGACCCTCTTCCTCATTTTGGTATTATATAAAATAAATTAATATTCTACGACATTCTACACAGTGTCATCTAATTACAAGTAAAACTTGTATTTTGGAATTTAGAATGACGCTAAACATAGAAACATATTTTATGTAAATATACAAATTTTTCTTTAGTGATAGCAGTCTTTCTACTACTATTTTTGGCGGATTTCCGTGCGTTCCATCTACATTATTCTTTAGTCTGAGGCAGGTAGCTACTGCTCGACATCAATACAAATAAAATAGTTTACAAATACCAATACCTATTTACCTGTACATGTACGCCGAGATGTCTAAATTCTCGCTCCCGGGATTCTTCGAGAGTTTCCGTGTATTCTGGTAAAAGCTGTAGAAGATAAGTGTCAAATATATGTAGTTATAAACTCTTACAATCTTACTACTAATATATAGGCGAAAGTTTGCAAACATGGAAAGATGGAAGCATTATGATTTTTACCCGACTACGGCAAAGCCAAAGGAGGGTAATTTAATTTTATATATACATATAAAGAAGTTGTTACTCAATCTTACCAAGACGGTGGATGAATGGATCATGTAATTTGATACAGAATTTTTTTTTTTATCTATGGCACGTCAATTTGATTTCACCTCGCCTGATGTTAAGCTGAAGGCAAAGTCTCATGAAAGAAGGTCACCATTGCAAACACGTTCAGTGCTACAATGGTGGCGCTCAGCTTGACGGCCTCATCAGATGCTTTTTCACGCCCCGCTTAAAGGACCCGGGACTGTAGGAAGAAGGAAACACGTGCGCCGGCAAGGAATTCCAGGACTTAATGGTGTGGCAGAGAAAAGACTCACCGAACCGCTTGGTTCTTGATGGAATATTCTGTACCGTATGCGAGTGACACCTAAGCCCTGAACGTGTTGTCCTGTGTAGGAAAGGGGAGAGTGGGATTAACTATAGTCTGGAATTGTGTGTAGTAGAATATATTCCTGTGTGTAAAAGTCTATTTGTCTCGATCCACGTTGTTCTGCTATGCATATTGCATCACAAAATAAAAAAAAAGTAAAAAGTATTTCATTTGGGTTGTCTCATAAAAGAGCAACGGCCGTATAACCTCGTAGACCCGAAAGACGGTTGCAGTACTTCGGTCAACCAGACTATCAACAGGATTGCGGGTACTCAGAGAACACCTTGTTCGTTGTTTAACAGGTGTACTGACTAGCAGCTAACGTTGACTTGGATTGCGAAGAATTCTCCATGTTTACACGTTACGACACTAACCTATCTACTAGGTATGGTGGCCGGTATATATCTAGACCCATCATGTTAAAACATTGTACTCTATATGTACAGTACATGTTTTATGAATGAGTTTTACTCTTCAATTATAGAATACATGAAGTTAGCCACCGCCAGTCCTATAATGCTCGACTGAAGTTCTTTGGGATGTGTCCTCTTAGCCATCGTAGACGCATGTTGGATCTAACATTTTTACACAAAATGGTCAATGGCGCGACGGTGTGTGAAGACTTGCTATCGTCAGTTAGTATCAACGTTCCCCGGAAACCTAACTCACGCCTCCCTCACACCGAGATTTTCCACATTCCCTTTCTCAGAACGATCACTGGCCGCAACGAACCTATATCTAGGATGCTAAGAACCTACAACCAGTTCTGGAAACTGTACGGTATTGACGTTTTCGGAAACAGCGCTGCCGGGTATAAACGGAGAATAATGAGACAAATGTAATAAAAATAAAAATAAAAATAAAAATGCATGCATCTAATATTAGCTTAATTGTGTTTAATATACTAGTTTTCTTTAAAATTCTTTAATTATATTGTTTTAAATTTACTTATATAGTGCCATGTACTTAGGCTTACGAACGCTGTGCATATCAGTAATTGGGTTATGTACTAGATATAAGTCCATAAACCTAGTATTTAAGTTTGAAATGTAATGTACATAATCTGTTGATGTGCCTAATAAATAAATAAAAAAATAAAAAAAATAAAAAAATCCCCGTGCGCCAGGTTTTCGTTTTTCTCACGAGTTTGGGGTCAAGATATACGCACCAACTACAATATAATATTGGATACAGACTATGTACCTATATAGCAAAATTGTGTCATTTCATTTACCTCTGACGGGTCATCACAGTCTTCGTTAGAAGTGTGCTGTCTGTTAAGTTCCTGCTGTCTGTTCCTTTCAAGTCTCCCAAGCACCGAAGTCAGGACTTTGTCTGAATTAGGAATTTTTAAAACATGTTCTAAAAAATCCCTGGCCATCTCTTCATTCGAGGACTGCGTCGAAGCCAGACATATTGTTATGCAAAGCGTCTGTAACGATTATTTATTTACGTACAACTAGAACATTACACACATTCAAAGTCATTCTCATAGCAATGTCACAGTTGAGTCTTCCCCACTTTGGAGCCCGAAGTGCGCTTATTGTTTTTGATTGATTGGTGTGTCAGATTGAGAGCGACTGTCGACCTTCCAAGTCCCAATCATAAATATTACCTCTTTTATCAACAAAACAATATTATCAATGAATTTCTAGTGTTTTATGATTGGATAGTAACTAAAAACATTTTTAAACAATAATTTGATAGTTAAAACTATAATATAAAATTGTATGAAGTCATGCGACTACACTATTACTTGACTGAGAAGCTACTGGATAATAGATCTACCAATTAATGTGATTAAATTTAGTCTATTAATTAAATTTATTGCACGAATTGTATTGTAACAATAGTATTGTATCGTATGATAGATCAGAGAAGATCAGAGAACAGAGATTGTCATCATACAACAGAGGCATGTCTATGTGTCGATTATCTTGCTTCTTCAATAACGTTTTTTAATACATTGACCTGAAAATCTTGTTCCATACTATTTCAGCGTTGTTTTTGCCGTAGTTGGCTTTTAGTTTTTATTAACGCTATGTATGTTACATTTGCTTAAATTACACTTAGTCTGTCAAAGGATTATAGATCTTAAGGTGTCCAGGAAGTTTAAAAACCCACTGTAACTACTTACTAACCAAATAAATAAAACATAAGTATGTACAGTACATACAAGCGTAATAAAATGCCCTCATATTGTCACTGGTAATATTCTTAGAAGATTGCCACTTGCCACCTTACCACAACAGCAAGGCAATGCTAAAGTTGAGTTTTCACTATGAGGTGTAATACGAGTATTAGGTTTTATCCCAGTTATGTACGATATCCCAAGAAATATAATGATAGCAATAATTTGAGATGTCTGTCACTTATACGTAGAGTCACAGAACAAATAATAATACTACGTAGTAGTCTGATAGGCGACATAATCCATCACGAGAGTATCATAGCTCTATCTCGGCTAAAGTACCCAACTCAAATTTAATGCAGAATGCTTCGACGGCATATGAATCCGCGATCTTTCCCTTACAGGGGGGCCATTTGAGTTGAATAATCAGCATACTAATTGCTCTTCTAAATTTTCTGTATAAAGTACCTAAATCAATGGAAATTTAGAAATATTAAGCGTATGACGACAGTTAGCACTTTCCATCAGGTGGGCTGTGTGCTTGTCTGCCACCTAAGTGATATAAAAAGATATTTGTGAATTCGTTCAGCAGAAGTGCGACCACAAACATGACACGGGATTTGGAAGAAAGAGAAGAAAGAAAAAGTTTTATCAGCTACATCATCGTATTAGGCTATATTCCACAGAGAAAAGTCAATTTTTGCGATATATAACGTAACTTATAAATATCGTAATCTTATCATTATTTTAGGTGGTCTTAGGAATGAATCAGACTAAATAACACATGTATAAGATAACAATTTCTTAAAGCAAACTACTTATGTGTTATAAGTAGCTTGCTTCGTAATTTGCTTTTTCATTTTCATGATTAAATTTATATCTTCATAACACTTTAATTTTTACATTATTTTAATGTAAGAATATAAAGTAGGTATTAGTTTCTTAGAAGCTATTAAAACATTCAAATGTACGTACTGTGAAATTACAACGTGTCATCAATATTAAAGCTTCCTACGTAATATTCAGCTCAAACACCGTTGTCAGCGGAATAAGTGCAATCAGGTGTAATGCTTCTCGTTAAAAGTTAGAAGTTCTTGGAAATTCGTATTAGTAGAAAGACTTGAAAGTCATAATCATTTCCGATTCAGTTGGTCCAATTAAAATACGACTGAACATAAATATTTTTCGTGAGAGGACTGCCATTTGGCCTTCGCAATCGTTTGTTAATATTGAAGCTATTATAATGCTTAGACTAGTCGAACTTTTCAGGGCTTCATCTACCGATGTTCGCATGGCAACCGGAACTGACGATGACGGCTTAACGTGCTCTCGGAGGCGAAAAAATATCCAGAACAATGCAAATAGCCTTATTCATGTAAAAATTTGCACTGAACTTAAATTGAACCCTCGCCCCCTGCGTAGCCGTCGCGTTCATTATAACCACGTTACAGAGGCTGACGTCACGTTAGGTACTATGACAATAATAATTCACAAGAAAGAAAACCCAGTTAATTGTGTCCAAACTCCTGTTGAGAAGCGTACCGTGCAATGAGGAGTTAAGCGATGAATTCAATGTTTTTTGGGCAACTGGAGTTACGACGATGAAGGTCTTAACAGACAGACACCTAATGAAGTGATCCGCTTCACTTTTGCGGAAATGAACCCTAAAATACGTAAATAAAGTAAATTACCAAGTGACCCAGTAAAAAATGATTGCTTATATATCATATTGGTTCAAAATAAAAGTCGTTTACACGTGCATCTAGTTATATAGTTTTAATCAATGCAAGCATTGCAAACTGACTCAATTAGATTGCTTACACGATACTGTTGGAAAACTATTTTATTTCTTATTGATGCAACAAAAAAAATATCGCTCGGAAACCGATACAGTTAACTATGTAATTGGAACATCAACACAGAGTCGTATACTGCAGCTAGACTTAGGAAACAAGGACAGTAGGATCCCAATCTAGGTAAGCAACAATAACTTCTAGTTTGAAAGGCGTAACATAGGGATTAAAGATTTCTATCATCGCACTGGTTGCCAAAGGTATGGAATTCATTCTCATACGTTACGACGGTCATACTGTTTGAAAGCTGTGGATCGAACTCCTCAATGTGATTTTCTAAGCGATTACAATATGATATGAGGTTTGGTTTCTACAGAGTCAGCAACACGTGTGTGACGCCCCTGGTGTGCCTGGGCCACGGTAACAACTTCCTGTCTGTTGGGAAGTGTGTGAATTTGCCACCTAAGTGGTAAAAAAACAGAATTTAGGTGAGAAAGAAAACCCATTGTAAAAGTAGTAACTCTTTCAAAAACTATCAGCATCTATTAACTAGTAACTACTCGTAAATAAGTAGGATAGTTTTCTTCATAGAAGGTTATTATATAAGCACGGAATAAAGATTAATTTTTAGATGGTTATAAGTATAAAAAATAGCATTACCTAGTGTTGATTAATGAGATACGGCTTATAACGAAGTTGACTAGAATAATACCTAAAGAGTAACTAAGTATTTGAATAATCTACTTCATCCAAGTTACATCCATTAAATAATTAAGATAATGTTTGGATATACAACGATAAAGACGAACGTAAAAAGCAAGTCGCTCGTTGTGGTCGGGTACGAGCGTACGATCACCATGACCTTCTAATGATCCTAAACTATAATTAAAGTTATTTATGTAGTTACATAAAAAAGTTTCGACTATTATTTGCTTTAGAGTCTTTTTTTACTTAAACGTTATAAGTACCTAATTGAGAAGAAAAATACGTAACTTCTTTGTTCTGAAATTACAAAACCTCAAAGATACTCCTATTGGACTAGGTGGTTGTTGACAGGAGATGTATCATTGTATTCATTGATGACCAATTCTCGAAACAAGGTGAAATATAAATTATCCGTAAAAAAAAATTTTAGTGGTTCACCGTGTTCGAAGTGACTCAAAATTTCTTGCTTTTGGGGAAGACGTTTCAAGCAATTTTATTTGTTATCAAATTTCTCCACGTGTCTTTGATGATCAGAGATCACTAAAACGACACTTTTCACAGAGGTAGGACACGACGGTATCTCCCGTCCGAAATGAGCTGTCCAACTGGGGAAGTAGGTACCTCCGCCCTACAGAAGACCGCGGTCATAATAACCATCGTGTTGTGTTCCCGCCGGTAAGTAGGGTAGCCAGAGCTCACTGTACCCCTCCTTCCCCTTCCCTTCCTAGCCTCCCCACCTCTTCCCAGCTCTCCCCCTTTCCCTTCAGGGTGGGCAGCGCGTGTGTGACACCCTTAGTGTTGCACACGTTCATAGGCCACGGTGGCCGCTTTCCATCAGGTGGGCCGTGTGCTTGTCTGCCACCTACGTAGTATAAAAAAAAAACGTTTTGCGGCTGCCACAAGCTATGCCTATGACTCGGTGCCTCCTATGCCAGGCTCTTCTCCGCTAGCGAGTGCAGCCCCAAGCAACTAAAGACCTAAACACGGCGTGCGTTTTTGTCGGGTCGAGTCCGACATAACCCCCCCACCGGCTCCGGCGGAAAGTATCCACAAGATATTTCGAAGAAAAGGGTATTTCTTATTTTGACCTGATAAATATGTAGCAATTAGGAACAGCAGATAAATACCTACATAAAGACATTTATTGATCGATCAGTTGATCACAAATATCCTTCTGTAATTTATTTAGGGTACCTTGAAAAAATTAGAACGAAACTCTTATGAATCCCCTGTTAATCGGCAGGTGTACCAGTAGATAGTGGTCTATATACTAAATAGGTCCGAATATATTAAGTACATAATAGAACCCCATACTCTCATTTATTAAAGTGAAAACATGGTAACAATTTGTTACCAGTCAGTTAAATAAAAAACAATTATCTGTGCATTTGTGGTACTAAACAGTAGGTATACCTAAATGATGAGGACGCAATATCTTTCCTTGTGCTGATCAAAGGGATATTCTACGTGCACCTCTCATATTTAACAAATTGTTGAATGTTGACGTAACGACATTGCAAATCACTCATCTTATTCTACTTGCCTAACCTATATAAAAATGAAACCCTGTTTTCCTTGGTCACGCAATAACTTGAAAGTGTCTCTTTTAACTGTTCTAAATTCCCAAATTTTTCAAACGGTTGGTCACACCATAACTTACTTTAGGGTAATTTCACCGACCGCATTTTTAGAGTTTCTTCGCATGAAATCACTATGTAAAACGTTTATCTATGACCACTCTATTTTTTTTCATGTAATACGAACACTAGCTTATATGAAGTCACTACTGAAAATACATTTCTCTTAAACATAAAATTTTAAAAAAATTAAAATATGCTAGATTCCAATAACGGTGGCGTGTCCGCGATGCACCTTTAAGCGCATTTACCTCTTTAAGTCCGCTATGATTGCAAATTTAGTACTTAAATTAAGATTATTATGTTAATTAATATATGAAGCAACCATATTTACTGCTTTCATTACTTCTATTATAACGCAGACATCGTGACAATGTCGATAAGGAACGTCCGCGCCTAAAGTGCAATTTCGGTGTGTTTTTTTTAAACCCTTATACAACGTATACACGTCAATTTAAACGATCTATCTTCTTACGCACGCGGAGTTCCAGTCATGCTCTTGCGTTTACGCAGTAATGGCATGTCCGATTCTGCCCAGTTTTCCCGCTAATACGTAAGTACCTTCTTATTTCTAAGAGGGAGTACGAAATTTTACAATCACGGTGGGTTACTGTATGAATGAATATTTGGTTTTAACATTACGATTTGCGAGTATGTTGTGTGTTGTTAGGTAGGTACCCTCAGCAATCATACATTTCACGTGACGAATGCATCACTGAGTTTTGTTTAATTTCATTTTTTCTTGATGTTTCTAACTTCGGTGGTGCAATATCGTTGGTTTCGGTGGTAGATTCATTGCCACCTATATTGCATCAATACTAAAATGGCTATGAGTTTCCATATCTTTGGTAAGATATTTACTCACAAGGTAATAAATAATAAAATTACTCATTTTTTTGTTATAATTAACGTATTTACTATTACTACTAAGAGTGGGGCAATATGAGTATGGGAGGCGTAACCGAAGGGGTTGGAGGCTGGCCGACTTTCTTGAGAAAGAGCGACTCTTTATGATGAACTCTTTCTTCAAAAACCGCCCCACAGGAAATGGACCTGGATGGGCCCCGGTGGTCGTACCAAAAATGAGATTAACTTCATCATGGCGACGCATAGACGGATATTCAATGATGTCTCAGTGATCCATGGGGTGAAAACCGGAAGTGATCACCTAATGGTTAGAGGCACATTGAATATTAATGTTAAACTGGAGAGATCCCGTCTGATGAGGTCTACGCTCCGACCTAGAGCTTCCCATATACAGTACCCCGAGAGCTTTCAACTCGAACTTTCTCTTGCCTAGAAGAATGCAGTACAGTGGACGAGATAAATAACAGGTTGGTTGAAGCTGTCCATTCAGTGGGCTCCAAATTCTTCAGGCCCCGTCGAAGAGATAGACCACAGAAGCTCACCGATCACACCCTCAAACTCAGGGCCGAACGACGCTCTATGAGGCTGCAGTCTACCAATGACGCTGAAGCACATCGGCAGCTCAATAGACGTATCCAGCAGTCTTTGCGACACGACATCCGTGCCTTTAATACTCAATGTATTAAAGAAACGATTGAGCGAAATAAAGGCTCCAAAGTGTTCGCAAGAGACTTGTCTATTGGGCAGAGCCAGTTGACAAAACTGAAGAGGAAGGACGGCAGTGTCATGTCGACTAAGGGAGATGTTTTGAGGGGGATCGAGGGGTTTTATGGACAGCTTTATACCTCAGTCACTAAGCCTGCTACTGATACGGTTAAAGATCCAAGAGCCAAGCTAACCAGACACTACACCGAGGGTATCCCGGACATCAGCCTGTACGAGATTAGGGTGGCCCTCAAGCAGCTTAAAAATAACAAGGCACCAAATCACTTCGGAACTTCTGAAAGCGGGTGGAACACCGATACTTAAAGTCCTTCAGAAGCTCTTCAACTCCGTCTTATTCGAAGGTACTACGCCGGAAGCATGGAACAGAAGCGTAGAAGTCTTGTTCTTCAAGAAAGGTGACAAAGCCTCTCTTAAGAACTACAGACCCATCTCGCTTCTGAGCCATGTTTATAAGCTGTTTTCGAGGGTTATCACGAATCGTCTCGAACGTAGGTTTGATGACTTCCAGCCGCCCGAACAAGCCGGTTTCTGAAAAGGTTATAGTACGGTAGACCACATTCATACGCTGCGGCAAGTCATACAGAAGACTCAGGAGTATAACTTGCCACTATGTCTAGCGTTTGTGGACTACGAGAAAGCCTTTGATTCGATCGAGACATGGGCAGTGCTACAATCTCTCCAGCGGTGTCATATAGACTACCGGTACATCGAAGTGCTGAAGTGTTTGTATAAAAACGCCACTATGTCAGTCCGAGTACAAGATCAGAGCACAGCGGTGATACTGTTGCAGAGGGGAGTGAGATAAGGAGATGTAATATCCCCGAAGCTCTTCACCAATGCAATGGAGGATGCCTTTAAGCTACTGGAATGGAAAGGTCTTGGCATTAATGTTAATGGCGAATACATCACTCACCTTCGTTTTGCCGACGATATCGTGCTCATGGCAGGATCGCTGGAGGATCTTAACACAATGCTCGACGACCTCAACCGAGTCTCTCAACAGGTGGGCCTCAAGATGAATATGGACAAGACCCAGGTTATGGCGAATGCTCATATTCTAAGGCCCTCCCCAGTGTCAGTTGAAGGCTCGACCCTCGAAGTTGTAGACAAGTACGTCTACCTTGGAAAGATGGTCCGATTAGACGGATCAAACTTCAAGGCGGAGGTCAATCGTCGAATCCAACTCGGCTGGGCAGCGTTCGGGAAGTTACACAGCGTCTTCTCGTCCAAAATACCTCAGTGCTTAAAGACAAAAGTCTTTAATCAGTGCGTGTTGCCCGTGATGACCTATGGCGCCGAGACGTGGACCCTCACTATGGGCCTCATAAGAAAGCTCAAGGTCGCACAGCGAGCTATGGAAAGGGCTATAATCTAGGCTAGGCTCGGAATCTCTCTGCTGGATCGAATCAGAAATGAGGAGATCCGCAGGCGAACGAAAGTGGTCGACATAGCCTACAGATTTAGTAAGCTGAAGTGGCAGTGAGCGGGGCACGTAGCAAGAAGAACAGATGGCCATTGGAGCCGAAAGGTTCTTGAATGGAGACCGCGTACCGGTAGACGAAGCGTGGGACGGCCTCCTGCGAGATGGACGGACGACAAAAGCAAAATTGCCTTTGGCAGCATGATGTAGCATCTGCATCATGCATCCAAGCCGTTAGTATATATTGTTTAGATAAATATATCACAATTTATAATTTCGGTGTGATCTTGCAATTTCGGTGGGTTGACAATTTCGGTGGTTGTTCTATTTTTATAACAAATGCAGTTATTTGTTTCCTTCTAAATATCTAGAATACTAATGTGTTCTAAAAGAACACCATTAAATTTTTTCATCGGTAAACCTATGATTGAAAAATACCACCGAAATTAGCAAAAAATGAGGCATGCGTGAAATTACCCTTTACACCCTTTAACCTAATTGCTTTCTAATACTTTGGGAAAGCTTTTACGGAAAGAAACATCAGGAAAATTTAATAATTACATTGGGTTTAGGCGCATTAGGGCTAATTCTCATTATGGCAACCGACTCGCTAATGGACTACTTCTCATTATGGCCACTTCTCATATTGGCTACTTCTGATTAGGGGGTGGAAGGGCGGTAAAGGGTAGGTATACCTCTTGATCTTGACCAATGAAACATAAGACAACCTACCAATTAATGAATCGAGACTCAATTAAACTGTCAAACGTCTGATGTTGTAAAAGATGCACACATAGATATACATAATAACATAATAAATGTATAATCATCATCATCATCATTTTAGCGTTGTGCAGAAAGAGTGTTACATGAAGGTAGAGCCGTGGGTGCCGTAGGTAACAGTTGTTAGGTGTCAATTGGGGCCTGGGGGTGACGGGTGGAGCCGCCGGTCACCCTAGCAGAAGCAGGCCACGGCGATGGCGCAAAATGCCACCCCATACCCAGGGGCTAGATGGGGACACCATGGTCCCCGCATTGGGGGAGGAGGGTCATCTCAACAGAGATGTCCCTGGGTCTGCCGGGGTGCGAGAGATATGTCTTGTATAATCTCACCTCCGGCAATCAAGAACCCATGATCGGCGTGCGTTTTGGTCGGTTCGAGTCCGACATAATCACCTCCATCGGTTTTGGTGGAGGTGGTATCCGTGGGGATTTTGCGCACGATAAAAAAAAAAAAAAAAAAGGTGTCAATTGAAAGTGCTGCAAAATTATTGAATATGCACGGTGTTTAAATGCATGCTAGAGGAATGAGATGACGCGGCTTTCGTGTCACGTTGTCAGCTCATTGACTTGATTAGTGGTACACGCCGGAGCTCTGATTGGTATATAGTCATACGTAGAGATCTCTTTGGAGGGATACAGAGGTTGAAAACAATTTTTATGTATCGCAGGGGATATATTTAGCAATTTCAGATACGTATTGAGCACAACTGCACTAGAGCAATCTCGAAAATACTAAGCTAACTAACCAAAATAAATGGACAATCTGTTTTCAATTCATATCAATAAAAAAGATTTGTGCCTTGAAGGCCCAATTCCTTCTAATGGGGGCCCAATGGTAAATAGAAAATTAACTAGCAACTATCAAAGTAATGTTGAAAGCTATCGAAAATACAACGTAACAATGACAAACAATATTCTGAATACATTTGCGCTGTTTAACTTTCAAATAGATTTTTTAATAAATTGTATTCATACAGCCGTAGATATATAGTAACAGCCAGGAAGATATAAATAGACTTATTCATGAATATTTGCACAGAGCAGGAATTGAAACTGCGATCTAACACATTTTAAATACCTTGTAACTATAAATAAACACATTTCTTTCTAGCCTATCTAACTTAAAAGTACTCTCTTGCATATTTATCAATAAGCATAATAAGTACATTGGTCTGCTAGATATCACAATTTAGGTTATCCTAATCTAAAATTCTATTTATTTGTGTATTCGAGCACAATTATAATGATTGGTTAGAAACTGCGCGTATGCATTTTTTATGTTTCAATGTACTTATATACTAAAATACATTCGATGTCAGAACCTGTAAAGTTCTCATTTTAGCGCATTGATAAACAAACAATTTTGTATATCAATGTTTTAGGGTGTTGCCCCTTCCCTGGCCGCATATGAGTCTTTCATCTCGGAGCCTAGGTTCACTGACTACTTCTTCTGCTTTTGATTTTGATACGGTGTTAAGGAGGCCGTTTGTTCTCCCAAGTCTGTGCCAGACGTCAGCAGCTAATCTGCACCCGTTTGAAGGTTGACTTGACCCCAAACCGTCCTGATGCATATATACCTACATCGAAATGACGTAAAGAAGTGATTGATAAATCTTACGGCGATGGCAATGATAGAAGCCGGCGCTTTTCACAATATATTCAGTCCTTATTAGCCAGCATTCATTACCATTAATATCTCGATAGATATTAATATTTGATGCTATGATGAAAAAATGATTGCTAAACTCTGCACTTTAGCCTGTGGGTTGCTCGCAGTATGCCTCGCTCATATTCATATAGTAGTCATGACACTATTGTTTTTAACGTCTTTCTCTGATCTAGGTGCAAATGACATGTTTTATCTACCACAGTGCAGTGTGTGACTAGTGAATGTTGGTGGCAGCGCGTGGTTACTAACCGGATCTGATTCATGTCAACAGAGACATTAATTTTTACTATTGTCACACCGAATAAACGGTAAGGTTAGAATTGTTTACTATTGTGAACTGATTTATTGTTTTGGTATCATCTTAAGTATGTCCTCAAATCATCTTAAATATTGTTTACTATTCTGAGGATTACTACCTGTCAAGTGTCACTATAAAACATATCCTAGGAAATCTGCGTGAATTTCGTGTGCGATCATAAATATTATCTATGATTAACAGAACTTTTAATTAAGATTTGTGTAGATATGGAGATTTAGGTAGGAATTAAATATTAGGTATGTACCAGTAACTAGGAATAAGTAGTTAAAGAATACCTGTCGCAAAGTAGGTACTTTGCGACAGGTTGTTTAAGTATAGGACTACCCCAATTTATTTTTCTACAAGAAGCAGAAGGCGAACGTAGAGAAAAAGTAGATTAGCAGGAATAGCATAGGTATACGTATTAATTTTATAGTACGTAATATATTAGATAATATATTATTGGAGAACTCCCCAGAGCCTAGACTTTTGGCCTCTTTCCCCAAACTGGAACAAACAGGCCAAGAGCCTCTTGGGGGAGATTGGATGAAGACTCATAGGTGCTACTGGGGTATCTCGCGTTGGATCGTTACTGGTGCAGAGGATAGCCATCGCAATCTAACGCCAAAACGCGGCAATTGTGATGGGTACCTTTGTATCGGAAACGATCAGGGGCGGGTTATTCGATTAGCACTGACATTTACTGTTAATTATTTATTTTCTGTTTAGTGTTAAGATGATGTTTAATTTAGCTATTATAATATGATTTATGATTATTGATGACATGATTATATAGCTATTACATAATGTAGATATTAATATGTTCTATCATTAACATATCAGTATAATATAGGGTTGTTCAATAGCTGAGTAGTCGTTGGAATGTAAGTACCTACAACCAACCACATCTGTTACAAGTATACAAAGTCAAGTGAAAAGTTTCCATTCGTCGTTACGTCCAAGCCTCACTACACAAATTTTAGTACGTACACAATAGACTTGACATTGTATAGGCCCCCACCTCGTCGTACAAGTGTTATTCAGTTCAAATGACAAGGACCCCATATCCTGCAAAACAAGTCGCACGACGAGCATGCCCCTTTGTAAGAACTAAATTTAGAATCTAATCGTTCGTAGGTAGCATACCATCAGCTGTCAAACTAAAATAAGATTTGTTGATGTTGAAATATGTGTTGGTTATTTCATAACGGTAGCAATAAATCCGTGTGTTAGACTGCAGTCGGAAACGACGCACTTGCAGTATCAAACTGACATCTAGAAATAGACTACCAAGTTATATATTTATACAGGGTGGAATTTTGTAATGCCACCTGAAGGGGAAGAACTCTTAATACTGTAGATAGAAAATTTTACTCAAAGGAAACATTCCTTTATTTTTGAAAAGAAACAAAACAGCATTCAATTTTTTTTTTAAATGCGCTTGCCGCACCCAGTAATCGAATCGACTAAAATCTGTAAAAGTTGCACCCTGTACTCTTATTGCATCGATCATTAGGGTCAATTATAAGGATGAAATCTCTTTAACAAACTTTATAAATTAAATGGAAGGAAAACAATGAAATCTTAAATTAATTGTTCAATGGGTCAAATTAAAGCACTTTTACTCAAACATCCATCTAGTTACTTATGTTAATAATTAATCATTATTATCACTGACGTCTTTTATCCATTAAAATGACGAATTACTATTGGTGGTATGGAGAGAGATATCGATATCGACAGGCACCAACTCGGTTTGTACTGAAAAGAATATTAGCAAAATTTCAATAATACGGGTAGTTTCAAAAAGCGATGGCAAACTCTTCAGCAGAACAACTTCGATTTTGAACTAATTGTTTGTATCCAGCAATTAATTAGTTAGTTTATACCATTTTTTGTAAATAATTTAGGATTTCATTGTTTTCCTTTCATTTAATTTATGAAGTTTGTGAGAGAGATTTCATCCTTATAATTGACCCTAACGATCGATGCAATAAAAGTACAGGGCGCAACTTTTAACGATTTTAGTCGATTGGTTACCGGGTGCGGCAAGCGAATTTTCCAAAATCCTTGAATGCAATTTTGTTTCTTTTCAAAAATAAAGGAATGTTTCCTTTGAGTAAAATTTTCTATCTACAGTATTAAGAGTACTTTCCCTTCAGGTGGCATTACAAAATTCCACCCTGTATAGATGTAGGAAACTCTGTACAATACATATGTACTAACATTATTAATCGCTGACTGCTTGATTCATCATGCCTTAACTGCTAGACGGATAAACTCGAAATTCCGTCAGTAAGCGCTTTTTACGTGGTGAGAAAGGATTTTTAAAGAAGACTAACGAAACAGGTGTTTGAGGCAAGTGTGGATGGCACCGTCGCGTCGGCGAAAAGACCAAGGCGCATATACCTGGACCAAATCGGGGAAGTGTTAGAAAGGGGCAGGTCAGGAGTACCCTAAACCGACGAGCTTGCATGAAGAAAGTAATGAGAGTGAATGAAGCGTGAGTAGTATGTCGGGATCGGCAAATGGAGATCCGTGATCTCTGCCTACCCCTATGGGAAACAGGCGTGATTTTAAGTACGTATGTATGTATGTATGTGTGTAAGAAATGATTTTTGAAGTAGGTTAAATAAGAGATAAATGGTTGTATAGAACGAAGTCAGGAGCCGGAAACTCCATTCACAGTAGGTACGACTTCTTAGTAAGAAATAAATACGAATAGCAGTGTTTTCCTAAACTTCACTACTAAGAGATTATAATAAGCGACCAACTGTTGTACAAAAAGACCGTAATTTGTGAAATACGAAGCACGATCAGGTTTAGGTGCGTCGATGCACCTTGACCTAACCCCGGTTTGAAATCTTAGCATTGAGGTAGCAAATAAGGGATGAGTGATTAGGTATAGGTATGGAATTCTATTAAGTACCTAAGTATATGAATAATGCTACAATTTTGAAGTAGGTTAAGATTAATGAAGAATTCAAACTTCTATTTTTACATTTAGGGTTGGACCTGGTAGGTGGTAGTAGATACTATGGGGTTATCGGATTTGTTTACAAAATTGCTGGTCAAAGTTGGGATCAGGGCTGCTATTAAGTAGTTTAGGTATATTTTGAAAAGTATTTATAATATTTTTTTTTTTGGAATATTCTTTGATATATACATAAAGATCCGTAGAATAGTTTGCTTGTGAACGAAGGTAGGTGTTATTAAATTGTGAACGCGTTAGTCGATGACAATTTCAGGGTACCCACATTAAGTAGTTATTTAAATATATCCTTCATTGCACTTCATTTTTACTGCTAGTTTAGTCATTAGCCCCAACTTAGTACCTATTTAGTGTTATTTTTATCAAAGTATCAAACCTATATCAGTAAAATGGTTCACATGTCGAAATGGTAATACAAATCTTAGTATAATAACTCAATTGAAAATTGGTACAACATTTATTATCTAAGTACTAATTTAATATATTTGTTTTTCAATTTTATTTTAGTGCCTGTGAAGTAAAGATGCGTCGAAAGCACCGAGGTCATTTTACTATGGAGCCTGTGCCAGAAATAGGTGGAATGTTCATGGACAATAATTATCGCGATCGGTATGTTTTACAGAAATATTTCTTTTGTAGTAAATGTTTTTTTTATATAGGTTACGTCAGTATATTTCGCCTAGCCTGGTGGTAAACTGTAGGTGTAGTTAAACTCTCGGGAAAGAAGGTCACTATAAGATACACCAACAATATGTTACAATGACGATGACCCAATTGTCATCTACTTATGTAATAGCCTATACTCCATTTGTTTGGGTACTTAAATAAAGGTAAACAATCTTGTCGCAATTTTTATAACACATGCTAGACAAATAAACTAGACTAATTAACTGATTAACTAGTGGTTCGACACAGGTTTTTAGTTTTCAAAATACGTTACAAGGTAGAAAAGTATTTTTATACTGAGTTTTTAAACAAAACATTAAAAAGACATACTAATATTGTTTACGTTTTTTAAGTACATAAACAAATGGAATGGAGTACCTATGGACTGGTATTATTGTTGGCGTCTGTGAACTTTAAGCCTTTATTACTTAGGTACTTTGATTTCATTCGATTATATACACGAGGTTAGAAAGGTTTCACTTATGTTTTAGTACTTTTCCAGTCGCTGCAATAGATGTCACTGATAATATTAATAACTTATTATAGTTATTACGATTTCATTTAAGAACCCATTGCAAATTTTATAAATAAATATAGTTATTTAACGTTAATTAAATCATTTTTGCATTGGTAATAAAATAAAATAAAATATTAACCGAAGATTAAACAAATAAAGCCTACACCTCTGTACCTTTGTAAAGATCATGAAAAGCCGTTGATAAATTTAGTGTACCTGGTAATGGATGAAATATATAGGTATTCAGAACATATAGTCAACAAAGTTTTTGAGGCAAATACGAGAACAAACATAATAAACTACATACTAATTGCAAAGTAACGCCGAAGAAATAAACTTGCTTAACTTACTTTTATCAAACTAACTTCTTAATACATAGTTCTTCTAACCCCAGCAGTCTTTTACAGGGCGGTACTCGAAGTAGTAGTAAAGCTGGATATTGACCAATAAAAAACAATAAACTGACTTCGGGCTCCAAAAGGCAAACTTTGGAAATCGTTAAGGATAATGCATAGTTTACTACGTACCTTTATAAATAGTCGGCTGATCGCCATATTGTAGTTACGTATACGTTCGCGGAAAATTTTAGTGGTTACAAGTCCACAATGGACGGTTTTATGAATTAATTTCCTAGTCGAATCCCCTTTTTATATTACAAATCACCTCAATCCATTACAATTGTCTGAGTGTTTTAATGAAAAAAATGGTGACGTAAATCTCTGGAATTAGTATGGATCGCTAATTTTGATGAATATAAAAATAGTAGATGGTGATTGTAAAGAAAACAAAGTCATATCATCACTACATAATATAAAATGAAGTCGCTTTCTCTGTCCCTATGTATGCTTAAATCTTTAAAACTACGCAACAGATTTTGATGCGGTTATTTTTTAATCGATAGAGTGATTGAAGAGGAAGGTTTATATGTATATAACATCATGCCGATTTACCGGTACCGGTTGTAACCGGTGCTAAGCAGAAGGGAAACATGTTGCAAAAACGGGGTGACGCATACAAAGTTGCGCGGGTCAGCTAGTAAAATATGAACTGCATGCACGTATGAACTACGAGTGTCTCCATCTGAACAAAGTGTGCCTCCTCATACCTGGAAGCTATACGGGGACACCGTGAATCACACACAATGGGAAAGGGAGCCATTTCGAAAGAGATGGGCACCGGGCCTGCTAGGGTGCGAGAGATATATCGTGTATTATCTCGCCTATAGCAACCGAAGACTCAAATACTTAAAATAAACCATAGTCACACCAGAGTTGCGATTTAATGAGATTACGGATCGGTTATCGAGAAATCGGGGTGCTAAAAGCATGTATTTGTCTTACGGCATTCGGATATTTTCGTTTTCCCTCAGTCCTCGATTCCTTGAAGCTAGGGTCCGGTCTATGTAATTAGGTAGTAGCTAAGTAAATAAAAAAACCGCAATTGGTGAAAATATACGATTACCACTTTACCTACCAATTTAAATAGGGCTGCATGTACCGCTACAGTTAGGTACCTAAGGGATAATAATTGGACCTTATTACCTTATATTACCTAATTAATCCATTAATTACATTAGGTATGTTGCAGCGCAGCTAAACGTACTACGTACTATGCTACATTATTCCACTCATACAAATCTACCTATAATTTAATTATTATTTATCTATTACACACATTAGGTACAATAGGATAATAGAATGAAATATACTAGCTAGATCTGGTTACAATTAGTAACACAATTGCCTTTTGTGATTGGTACTGAAGGTCGGGTTCACAATAATAAAAATGAAAATAAGCCAGTCGTATCCATACTATATGTACGCTTGTGCAAAAGTTTAATTTTCTATATTAGGTATCGGTTTTTATAACAGTGAGATTAGAATACTGTTATCTATTTGAACACAGCCGTTACATCCCTGATTAACCAGACAATCAGAGAAATGTCAAATCTAAAAATTAACGCAATCCATTCCATTAGTAAAATTATTTTAACTTTGGATATTTTTATAAGGATACTAGCAATCCGCCTCGGCTCGTCTGACCTCCACAACCTAGGTCTAGGTCGCCAATATCTATTTGGTAATATATAACCATCCTATAAATAGACATATTTATAAGCAGCCAGTGCTTTTAGAACATGAGTGGAGACATTAGGATTAGTAAATCCCACGGAGGACAGACTTATATAAATCCGTATAGCTCCACTGACCCACTACAGTGGAGACATCAGTACTTAAAAGTCCTCGTGGTCCCACTGGTGGAGATAGGGAGTGGGGCCACGAGTCCGAAGCCGACTTTTTAGGGCTCCAACTACTCTTAACGAATGCCATAGATGTTTATAGGACAATCTGCGCCACAAGGGGCGCAGGTTCGATCACTGCAAATATTTTTCGCGCTCTGTGCAAATATTTTTCCGCTGATTCACTGTCGCCATGCCAAGCCTCAGCAGCTGTCTGTAACGGGGTGAGATGATGATTATCAGTCTTCAGCTTGCGCTTCTACAAACATATAATTCTCACCGCAAACCTTTTGTGGGTAAAGTAGTAGTAGTCATGAATCTTAAAGTAGTCATGAATCTTACTATAAAAGCATGTTGTAACCTAATACAATGGGTGTTTTATGTATCATCAATAATAGTTTTTGCAGTACACGCTAAATAATGACTTTTGTGCGCGAAAATCTGACACCCTGGCCATCGTGAGCGTGGGTAACATTATTACTATTATTTTGGATATGGATGAAATATAGTGAAAGAGAAAGAATTTCACCACCCCATCTTACCCGAAGGGTGCAGTATGAGGAGGAAAAATACGCAGACGATATTACAGCGAGATAAGGAAAACTCGAAAATAAATAAGTAGTCTTTTTTTGCCTCACTGGAAGTCAAATGAAATTGGGGCAATTAGATGGACTTTAATATATTTTAACAAAAATATATCCTAAAATTACGAGTCGTAAAATAGAAAGATTATATTTTTTAAATGCACGTAATAGAAGTCAAAATACAATAAATGTGAAAAGAATATCATTTAACATTAAGTACAAACAGACACTTCAATTTAATTATTATATACCTATATAGAAGACAAGTTTAGACAAACAGGGCGGGGAATTAAACAGTTTAGATATTTATGTAAACGACATTTTGAATTGTCTATTCCCATTATAGTAATTAAATCCAGAAGGTAATCTTGAAATAGGAAGGTAGATAGGTACTTACTTATTTGATGAGTTATTTAAGCATTGATTTACAAAAAGTGAGACGTGTTTTATCGAATAATTGTGTAAAAATGAAGTGATAAATAAGGATTGCTATTGATTGCCTGTGTAATATGTATCCCGCCAAATAAATCTGCCCAAAATGTGCTAACACTGTCATGATGATACTGTCTATTAGACTATACTTTGTATTTTCAAAGCTATACGGGCAAAGAAAAAGACTGATCCTCGATTTTTTTTTTGGATATATTTGATCAACTTAATATCTAGCTATTATTTTATAAGGTTTGCAATTTGAATAAAATTAGAAATCAGGTATAGTAACTCAGTGTCCAGGTGCTTGGTCCGAGACCTTAACGCGGGCACACTGTGCAACACAGGCAGTTTGTAGGGGAGACGCTACCAGCTACGATAAATACCTATCTAGGTGGGAGCCCCCATGCAGTCAGTGGCAGAGGGCACAGTGGAGAGCAGACTAAACCTGGACTGAGGCCCCGCGAACCCCCTTCTACGCTATTTTCGGGTTCGATAGATGCTTCTCACATTCGAGAGAGCCATTGTAAAACTGTAGATGGCCCAAATCCCATTCGGTTTGCGAGACAAGTGGTATCCAATCCATGGGAATTTTCCCACGAAAAACATGGTATTGAAATTCTCAATATCCAAAGCCTAATTATGTCTATGGTTAAGCTTCACGACCAAACCGATCCCTACAGTCACTTGCTCTTCTATCATCCAAAATAAATAACTTTCATAAAATATAATTTGCTTTCATTTCAGCAACATGCCTGGTGATATAATTTCCTGCGGAGCCCAAGGAGTCTTTAGACAGGTAGAACCAACCAACTTTTTTGATTATTTGCTACGTATCATTTTTTATTAATAATTATGTATTTTATTGTGAATATATATTGTGCGGAGTGGGGTTTGCCATTCAAAAAAAAAATTACACTGTTGCAAATCGACGAAGACGCGCTATGTGCATACGAGTGTCTGTGAGTGAGAAATTAAAAAAATCAGACTACTTCGTGAAAGAAAAAAAGAAGAAGAGTATTTTTTTGGCATAATTAAGCGCACTTGCGGCACAGCTTGCGGTTTCTGGTTGTTCTTCTGTACGGTTCAGCACTGTCGGCGATAAAGCGAGCCCCCATGAGCCCCAGCCATATTTATTTGCATGAACTCTGTAAACCTTTAACCACAATGATTTCATATCACATCAACAAATGAACTAAATTTTTTATTTTATTGTAACTTTTATTAATTTGAAATTAGAATAATTTAAAAATCTGTGAGCTAATTTAGTTGTAAACTATGCTCAGGGCTTATTACTATTACGAAGAAGGAAGCGTCTTAACGTGTGGGTTGGTACCATACATATTAATAAATAGGTCGCCTGCAGAAATTCGTCGTAGAATATTAACATAAATGAACCATAGATACAAGAAGTGAAAACATAGTAGGTATCTAACAAAGAAAATTTATTAATATATTCGATATGTATTGATTTTATCATCAGTTATATGAATATGTATGTTATCGCTGTAACTTTGCCTTCTCGCCTACGCAAATCAAACCTGTGCTTCCTTTAGTCTACTTTGAATATATTTAGGGAGCTCAACAGAATTTACTTGCCATCAAAGAGAAGCGACAAACTAAGTGAATGTTCTTGAACCATAATCATCGTACACACAAATTAGAGAACTTTGACTTTTCTAAGTTAAATCACAGATAAAACCAAACATGGCCCGTAATATTAGTTCTAGTATATGTGACATATTAGAATAAAAAATTTTTTAGGTACTCATAGAAACAAATAATTGTGCTGAGTTGGGAATCGAACCCCCACCTCCGACGTAGCAGTTGTATAAGATTACGAGTTTAGTTAGATAAGTGGGTACTACTCGCCGCCGCCATGTGAGAATTCAGGTGTTACTGTGTACTTGACCTGGTTGAGATACAACAAATACTGACGTATGAATATTAATTATTCATAAATAAGCATAGCTACCGTGCGAAAATAGCATATGCAGAACCGATGAATTGGAGCGCGCATGCGTAAGTTTCCGTGTGTGACGTGTAACCGTACTTGCGCTTCTCAATGTAATTTTACGAAGTTTATTTGAAGTGCACCGATAGCCGATAACATACAGACGATATTCAAAGCACGTAAATAATACGCGTGCCAACTGTATGTTGGCAGTCGAAAGCCGTGACCTGAAAAAACAAATACTTTCCTCTAATGATGAATTAGTGATTGTGATCCGTGAAAATTTTTGAACTTCCGTGGAAATTATTGCATTAGAAATAATATCGACAATTAAAACATAACCTTGACTCAAAAATAGTTCTAAGACAAGGGCGTTTTGGACGTTCCACAATACCAGACGACAATGGTGGTGTTCAAATATTTTTACGAGAAGAAATGAAGAAGCGGTGTTTTATCCTAATTTTTATCTACCTAAGTTAATCATTTGTCGCCTTTATGGACGCCAAAAGATTGTAACTGCTGACATCTGCCTGACACCTGTCGAAGCGTTGAAACAGGTTGAATCCTAATTTTTGAGCAATACCCACAAAATGACGTTGTTAGTACAGATGACTCACAATGGTGGATCGAGGATTTTCATCCAAGAAATGTTTAAAAAAGATGAACCGATAGAAGGTGAAGAGGTAATTAAATATGTATATATCTACTTACTTATTTTACTCGGCGGCCATATTCCTATATTCCAGATGCTTGTTCCAAACAGCAGGACCTCTCGGGTTAAAATTCTATTCAGTACATATTTATTTATTAAGGACAATTCATTTCATTTTATACGTGTTTGATATCAAGTCAAGTCAATTAGCCTAACGCAGTCCACTGTTGGACATACTCATAGGTCTATCTGAATATGCGTCTTTGTCCACCTCTTCCTTCGCCTTCCGTCTACCTCTAACGGCCATCGGTCCATCGACAGATGCGACCAGTCCACTGCCACATCAGTTTACTTATTCCGCGAGCTTTATAACTAGAATTAATTCAAATCCCTGCCTTTAATCATCAATTATACCTTTTTGATTGTTTTTTTTTTCAAAATGGTGTTTACTGTGCTTGAATATCCAGCAGGTTATTTTAGGAAGACAATATTCTTGAACAACTTCGACTTTCCGATGGCCATTGAGCTCGGTGTAAGACAGCTCGAATCTTTCAGAACTGGAACTCTATCTGCGGTGATTACAGTTGGTCTTCAGCAGCCTCTATTTCGCATCCATGATGCATACAGCTTGTCCATTGTAATTCTCCTCATCTTCGAGTATCTCGATCTTGATATAGAATAATGCTGCCATACACAGCTTTAAGTTTCGCCAAATGTAACATAAGGAACCACAACTTTTTGAAATATTGGCCTTTTCGACAGATGGAAGACCGTCTGCCGAAAAGGGCTGTTCATAAATCGACGGGTGCAAAGTAAATAAAGTCAACTACAAATTCACGATTTTCTTTTTATTGCATTTTCGTACTAATCAAATAAGACTCCACAACCTGGCATATTTGGTTTTGGAGATTTCATTATATTTCAATGAATTTTTAAAAGTATAAAAAGCCATCTACACTCAATTTTGCAAATCGTACGAAGGTAATGCGACCAAGTAACGTTGGTCGTTTTTGCGCGGGGCGCGGCGGCGGACTCCGAGCGTACACAAAATGTCATCAGGCAGTTGACTTACTTGTCACCGGCGCGCATACGTTATAAGTTTTTAAAAGCTTTTATGTATATTGGCAACTATTTCAAGGTGTGCTTTTAATTTCTATTTGCATTACTCTTTAAACGCACATACGACGCATTAACGACCATCTGCCAGTTGACTCTTTCTACTTCGCGGTCAATTAAATTTACGTCGGTTAACTTTATACAAAGTATTTATCACGTAGTAGGATTTTCTGTTTAATAAACGACCTTATAAAAAAGAAACTGAAAGTATTGTAACTGCAATTATATTCGCATGATGATTTTGGGCTACTAAGCCAATTTACAAAATGTTGTTATGAAAGTACGAAGCATAAAAAGTTATCTGCAAAATTACTTTCTGTAGTGGATATTTTATAAATATATATTTATTTATAAGTGGCCTGAGAACAATTGAGTCAAAAAAAGAAAAAAACTATTTATACACGATATTAAAAGTCCCGAGCATATACGACCAGCTGGTAGTTGGCTCAGTTAGCGTTTTATAAAGTTCGTTGTAAAAACGGCTATCTACAAAATCTCCTAAATTATTAATAAATTAGCTTAATTAACTTAATATAAAATAAATCATCATTCCCTGAACCTTTTTACCAACTCAGTTGGGGTCGGCTTTCCAGTCTAACTGTGATGCGGCTGAACTTCGATATTTTCCGTGAAGCGACTGCCATCTGACCTCCACAACCAATGGTCTAATGACCAATGGCGATATCGAAGTTCCAAGTTAGGCTGGTTGGACTTTTGAGGGCTCCAACTACCCGTAACGACTGCCATAGATATTTGTATGGCAACCGGGACCGACGGCTTAACGTGCTCTCCGAGGCACGATAAATACACACATAACTTCGAAAAGCATCGAAAAGTCATTGGTGTGTGCCATGGTAAACCTGGGATCGAACTCGAGACCTCGTCTCAGCAGTCATTACCCATACCACTAGGCTACCGCGGCTTAAATAAAAATAAATAAGACTATAAATAAATTATGATAAAATTTTGAGAAATATTGGCCCACTCATTAAGAAAATAATACACTTTTTCGTTCTTTTCGCTCTCCTGTAAAGTTGCTATTATGCAGATGCCTCTTTTTACTTTGCACCCGTCGAAATTATTCTGGACTTATTTATTAGCAATTCTGTTGCTACTCATAGGATATTCGTATGATAACTTTTGTTTATTACGAGTATGTCACTTACAAAAGTAACATTTTCAACGGGGCCTGGCATTGTGGGCTTTAGATACCTACATATCGACGGTCCCTACGAATAACATCGTAACTACAAATAATAAATTTTACAGGAGAGCGCTTCAAAGTTTCAAAGGCGTGTATATTGTCTTCTACTTGATGTATAGTCATGAAATTTGGTAGAGACGTCTAAAATATTTAATATTTTATGAATCATTACAATATTATTCATAAAAGTTATTTTTAATATGTTATTTGTCACTTACTTCATTATACGATGGAACCAATCCTATAACCAGTAGCTTAAGTGGTACTTACCTATATTTACGTGGTTTTCTTTGAATGACTCAGTCAATTAATTACCATTTACGTAATTGTACATGGTGTAGAAAATATTGCAATTAGTACTTACGCGGTGGATGCACTCATAAAAACATACAGAAGTTTATAATTGGAAACTTTGCAAAATATTATAATTGTTATCCAGGTTTAAAAATTATTATATATAAAAAATGACTTTTTTTAAACTACTTGTGTAAAAAATGAGACATTGAACAGTACTATAAAAAGTAAAAGGACAAAAAATCTTATGAATTTTCAAAAAGGGTTAAAAGAAAACAAAAGCAGAAAATTAGATAATTATGTTTTAATCATTTATTCAACGTTATAATTTTTTTTCTCTCATTAACTTATTTCTAAATCAGACTTAGTCACAACTTTGTTGTATCAACTTATTGAGATCAATAACTAACTATTACCTATTAAGATAAACCTTTTTAAACAACAAAATAATACCAAACAGCTTATAAAATACGGGTTACAATAATATTTGGCAGCATTAGCAGGAACATAATATTAATAATGCAGCAAACAGCAAACAATATTAGCAAATACGTGGGGCGCACTATAAGTTTCCGGAATGAATATGAAAAAATACTATTAAAGGTACAATCTTAATATATTGTTTTTCAAAATAATCTCCCTTGGCGTCTATGCACTTTTTCATTCAATCAAACCAGTTTTGAAAACTTTTGTGCCACTCCTCTGTGGTGACCTCTGAAACGTGTTTTTCATACTCCTCGACAGCCTCTTCTGGTGATGAAAATCGTTGGCCGCGTAATTGGTTCTTAATTTTTGGGAACAGATAAAAGTCACAAGGTGCCAGGTCGGGACTGTATGCAGGATGACTCATGAGTTCTACATTTTTCGCCTTCAAAAAGTCGTTTGTCTGTCTGGCCATGTGAGAACTAGCATTGTCGTGGTGCAGGATGATACGGCGTTTACGGTTATTTTTACTGAGTTCGTCAATAACTTCCGGCAAACAAATGGTCGTGTACCAGTCACTATTCACAGTACGACGATGTTCTAAAGCAACTGTAGCCACGTGTCCAGTTTTATTGAAAAAAGAAGCAATCATCCGCTTTGATGCACTTTTCATGCGCGCTACTTTGGTTGGTTTCGGGTCATCTTGAAAGACCCATACGCTCGATTGCTACTTTGTTTTGGGATCGTAGCACTAAATCCATGTTTCGTCACCTGTTACTATGTCCCACACCAAATTTGACGCACCTTCGTTGAATCTGGTAAGCATGGCACTGCACCAAGTGACGCGGTCCGTTTTTTGATCCTCGGTCAAGTTATGTGGGATCCACCGCGAGCACAGCTTTCTCACACCCAAATGTTTGTGTAGGATTGATTGTATTTGACTCATGCCTATTTCTAAGGATGCGCGAATTTCATGGTAGGTCACATGCCTGTCTGTTTCAATCATACGGCGCACAGCATCGATGTTTTTGTTGGTCACAGCGGTGGACGGCCGACCATCGCGAGATTCGTCACTGAGATTGATACGACCACGCTTGAATTCTGCAAACCAGCTATAAACAGTCGTATTGCATGGTGCTTCATCGCCAAAAGCTGTTTCAAGCCGAGCGATGCTCTGTTGAGCCGTCAAATTACACTTAAAATCGTAGAAAATCATACTACGAAAATTTTCCCGAGTTAAATCCATGTTGATGCAGACACACAATTTTTTAAATGGCGCCACAAGGTAAAAACAAAAGACAGTCAGATGAAACAAACTGTATTCTACAGCCAAAGAGTTCCATTTAGAAATGTTGTAATAATTTTTTAAATATTGTTTATGTAAGTGGCCAGTTCCGGAAACTTTTAGTGTAACCTATGTATCAGATAAAATGTGACACCATTACTTCTCTTGATGATAAATGTTATAGCTGGTAAATATAAACGCCATTTATAAAATATTAAAAGTTTCAACTGGCCGCAGTCGCTATCTTCAGATTTTAGTAGTTCCATAACATTGGAATCAAAGAGAGCCGCAACATTGGCTGACTGAGGGTTATATTTTTTTTTGGTGTTAATTTCAGCAACAGTTTTAATTATCATATTTTCATTATCATTTTCAGTACAGGCCCAATGTCTTCGATGTGGTGCTGCAAAAAATAGAATAGTCATGTAAATAATGTTAGTTACTTACAACCTCAGAACAATATTTCCGGAGTAAAATTTCGTAAGTGGTAATTGCGAATAAATTTGTTTATATTTTCCAGTGTATAATAACTTATTTACCAGTTAACCAAATTCACATTCAAATTTTCCGCTGTAGAATTACGTAACTACCAAATAATGAAAAATACGTCGGACTACAACAAAAACAGTTTCCTTTGCATTAAAATTTAGATAGTGACTAAATAAACAGTAAAAAGTAAATAGAAATGGTTTTATTTACATACCTGTATGAGTTTCGGCGAAATTTACATTTTGCGGCATTCTTTATTCCAAATTTGTCAACAAGCACGCGTAAAATCACAGCACGGGCGACTTCAAGGACGGCGCAAGCGAAACTGTCCCGCAAGTGGCAGATGCGGGGTAGGCGCAGGGGGTCGTGGTTGAGCGTCCAACGTAGTATTACTCAATTACCACTACTGTTGCTCTACGTTGGAAATTGGAGTCCATTTTGTAGTTAAAGGAAATGTCGTGTATCGATTTAAGGTTAAAATATTCAACTTAGATTTTTTTTTAATCAACTAATCGATAGGTTAGGGTTTTCTAAAGGTCATGAAAACAAAACATGCAAATCACTTATCTACCACTTGGGGATTTCTACGTAGGGACCGTCGATATAATTTTGATTAATTTCAACATTGATCAGAATTATAGGTACGTACACGGACACTTCTAATATTTTTAGATGTATGAATATTTCGTTTACCACGTTTTCCGCAGTTTAGCATTCATTGACCTGTAACTTTTTTTTGTGAAAGAAGTAAACCCATAATTTTGTGTAAGTTGATGTGTGAGTCTGCCTTCGGTGGGCCCTCCTGAGGTGGTGAGCTCTGGGCACGGGCCCCGAGTGCCCCTATGGTAAATACGGCATTGCATTATCTGAAAGGTACCTTTCAACGCTAGAAGTAAATGAACATGTAGATAGATTCATATATCTATACTTTTGTTGTAGGTACAAGGTTTGATGTAACAATCAAAATGCTTCTGTATTTATAACTGTTCTTTGCGGACTCTATTATATGTACCTACCTTTTTGATAATAATAAAATAAATAAATAAAAAATCTAGGACAATCTACACAACGCTACCCATGATAAGCATAGTTGTAGTTGTGTTATGGGTTTTAGAATGCGGATAAACATACATACCTAGATACTTTAATTTTGTAAATACATACATATTAGGTATAGGTACTTACCTACATAGAAACAAATATTTGCATTCAGGGGGATCTGGAATCGAACCCACGCCTCCTGCGTAGCAGTCGCATTCACTACCGCCACGCTACAGAGGTCGTCACCTCCACCCGATGCACTCCTCGCCTTCAGAATAGAGACACAATATGTTGTGCAGTTTAGTTGGTTCATGTCCGACGTAGGTACCTACTTGTCCGCTAGCCGGTGAAGGTGGTATCCATGAGAATTTCCACACGAAAAGAAAGTAGGTAGGTACCAATTAGTAGGTAGGCAACTAGGTGCAGAAGAGGTCTTGATGGGTCTCCAAGCTATACCTCATAAGCACGCGTGCGGCCGGCGGCGTATACACCTGCTAATTGACGCACAAGGTTCTGGCCTTTCACTTTCTGGCATTGCTCTCGGAGTTGGAAGGTAAGCGGCAGTCACTTCCATAAAAGCCTTATAGGTAGGTACTTAAGCCAAATCAAAGGATATAGAGCCGGTTAGCGGACGACATAGTTAACGAATGACATAGTCTTCTTCACTCACATTGCCAACAAAACCAAATATTAATAAATAGTTACTACGTTAACAAATCGAAGTAATTTTTAGCTTTCGAGAATGTACCTACAGGAAAGAGTAAAGTACCTATCTACAACTCGTCACCCATCCTGTGCGCAAAGCCCCGACCTAGCACCCTGTGATTTCTGTATTTTCCCCAAAACCAAAGATTTGATGAGAGGTTTCACTTTTACCAACTCGGAAGACGGATAGCTGGTGATAGCGTTCAATCAGCCACAAAATAAGCTTTCTGATCTGTAGTCCTCCTGTTTTAAAAAAAAATTAAATAGCATAAAAATATTGTTTAAAATGTAAAAGAGAGTATTTTGAAAAGTAATAAGTAAACATGATATTTTGGTTATACATGTTTTTTGAGCTTACGCTTACGCAAAACTTTATAGTTTGACAGTAGGTTCGTATAATTTATATAGAGTACCTATCTACATAAATTAGCCTGCCATCTGTTAAAATTGTCATATCTATTGCATTGGATTGAACTATAAGTTTTTTCCGCAGTACATAGATGCCGTTGCTATTGCAAATAAATTAAATATTTTTCCGCAATAATAATAAATAAATAATATCTTCTATAAAGGAAGACTTCTCATATGCAACGGTATTATTTGTATTTAGCTTGCGTTGCATTTTCGTATTGTCTACTTACAGAAATCATTCGGGGCATGCGATCGTCGTCAAATAACCGCATTGTCGTCATATGCGCGAGCCGCACGCCTGTCGATCGGAACGGCAGCGGCAGGAATTGGAAATTTATTCACTCGCAAAATGGCGATTCCTGCAAACAACTCGTGTCCAACTCCGTGGCCTAATAGCGAGGATGATTATGAACTCCGGGACATTATCGGTAAGTGCCTTATTAATAATTGTTTAACAAATAGGCTCAAATAGTGAATGTTTAATTTATACTTCCACAGTTCGTATAATATTTACCGCAAGTTGGTTCTACCAAACAAAAAAATGTCTGTCAAATTCCATATGATTACCAAATGTCACTTTGCTTTCGTATCCTAAAATTTGTTTTACAATAAAGTAAGTACGTTTCAAAACTCATAACTAAAGACAATTAAGCCTAAGAAAGTTGTAAGTGATAAATAATAACGCTCCATTCTTGGTTTATTGAAACAGGAAGTTTCAATAAACCAAGAATGGAGCGTCACTGAGGTTTACTTTCATTTACAAATATTTGTGAAGTCATATGATGTTTGTGTTATTTAGGCGTTGGGGCCACAGCAGTTGTGTATGCGGCGTATTGTAAGCCACGCTGTGAAAAATGTGCCATTAAACGTATCAATTTAGAGAAATGGAATACATCCATGGACGAATTGCTGAAAGAAATACAGGTATGCAACACACTAATTCTCTAAGACCCCCATCCAGCATCTGTCTATAGTAAGTTATTGTTTGTTTGAAAAATACTTATTTGTTGCAGGCCATGTCAAGCTGTAATCATGAGAATGTTGTAACATATTATACAAGTTTTGTAGTGCATGACGAGCTTTGGTTGGTGCTGAGAATCCTTGAAGGTACAGTACAATTTATATGTTAGTTTAAGTTTATTCAGTGGTTTTTTGTAAAAAAAAAACTACTAGATGAAAACAGTAACAATAACATTGACAGTCCTGAAATAATGAAAACAAGCTAAAATTAAATGTAAATTTATATAGGTACAAAAAATATACACCAGAATTGCAAATGCAAATGTACAAACAGAATTGATACCATTTATGTACTTTAACTTAAATTACATGTAATATAATTTTCAGGAGGCAGTTTATTGGATGTGATTAAACATAAAATGAAAGTAGCTAATTGCAAACATGGTGTATTTGATGAAGCAACAATTGCTACTGTGCTAAAGGAAGTCCTTAAGGGCTTGGAGTATTTTCATAGTAATGGACAAATTCACAGGTAAACTATAGTACCTAATGATTAAATAAAAACGGTGTGATGCTTGCTGCTGTGCATGCTGGGCATCATTATGAGCCACTTTAGTGACAGTTATGGTAGAGTTATCCCCATTGGATCAAATCAATTAGCCTATTGCACTGTATGGTTTGAGATTCCAACTGAATCTCAAACCATACATTATGGACATTTGTGTAACTATTATAACACTCGCCTGTATATTAAGTGCCTGATCATGACAATAATTGTAATGAGTGTTATTAGTAGCCTATTACAGTCTACTGCTGGATATGCCCTGTCTCAATGTGTGCCATTGCTCCCAATCCCCCACCTTCCGCATCCGGAACTGCTATAGAATACCGAATGTCAATTATTAATTTAAAATTCAAATTAATATCCAAATGACTATATTTTATCTAACAATTCTGATAGTGTTTAATGTTTTTTGAAACATAGGTATTGTTTCTGGGAACAGTCCAGTGAGCCTATCATTTTATCAGTTACTTTATTCCATGAAGTTATTCTTTAGATCAAATTGCAGTGACATGTTTCTAGATCATGAATAAAATATCTGCTTACATTTGTGTATTAACTGCTTGCGTTTCTTACCTTTGTGACAATTCTCATGCACAATAATGTCAACATTGCAACAATAGCTAATAAGCGTAATAGCAAACTAGAACTTTATTTGCGAATGCACTTTTTACTTTGTATAAATTTTATATTTAAAAAACATTCTTATATAACAATATGTACTATAACCTGCTTTATGCGATCCCCAGTTTTCGAAATAGTTTTATTTTTTTAACTACCTGCCTTTACTTCTGTCCGTTTAGAATACTGAAATAGGGTAAACCACCCAATTGTTGGCACTTTAAGGGTGAACTTCGTGTCGGTCTAAAATGAAACTACCATAAAATCTTATTTACAAAAACTACTAGACAAAACATATCATAGAATGATGATTTTTATAATCATTTTTATGTGATTGAATAGTATTAAATAACAATTTTATACTTAAATCCGAAAGACTATAGAAAATCCTATTATTGGCACAGAAGATATCAATAATACTATTTTATTTTTTAAGGCATACTAAACTTGAATAATCTATGGTTTCCTTATTTTTTTGTACTAAACTCTAAAGTGCCAATAATTGGAGTAGTGCTAACGATTGGATGGATTACCCTATATATTTTTTAAATTCCTCATTTTTCTGCATAGAGCTGTTGTGAAGTTATGACATGATCAACAGATGCAAGAGTTCCTACTAATATCATAACTGATAAATGTGGGGATGTTTATCATTCAATTGTAATCAAACAGCTGAACAGATATGACTACCTGCCTAGCTGTTACAGGCAACAGCTAGTTCTTTTATACATATAGGTTCTGTGTTTATGATAGTCCGGCTTCCTACAATTTAAGATTAGAATGTATTTGCTTAGCGTTTAAAATCGATATATATTTTGACCGTGATTGCTGTATTACTCTCACGGTGCACGCGGCGTGGCAGGTGACTATCGAGCCTTGAGTCCACTGTCCACACTCACGTCTCCCGTCATGCCGCTCGCACCATGAGAGCGGAACACCAGTATATACATTATAGTGGAATATGTTCAGTGGTTCAATTGTAAGCATTCATTTTTCTTTAACAGGGATATAAAAGCTGGGAATATTTTGTTAGGTGAAGATGGTACTGTACAAATAGCTGATTTTGGTGTATCTGCATGGCTGGCAACTGGCAGAGATATATCCCGACAAAAAGTTCGACATACTTTTGTTGGAACTCCATGCTGGATGGCACCGGAAGTTATGGAACAAGTGAGAGTTATATGATGCTAATACCCATATATATATATTTCGATTGTTGATTGTCGACGACAAACCGGCGAATGATCTACCGTTCGTTTGTGGGTCACCTGTTTCCTCAGGTTCCTTTTGGGGAGTTAGGTTGGCGAGTGCGGGTAGAGTATCCCACGTGGATAGCTGGCCATTAGCACATTCCGTCGAACCTATCGGCTACCATGTAAAGTCTTAAAATTATTGCTACTTCTGCCTTTAGCAAGAATCTGACATAGTTAGCTGAATTTTCAATTTATCACTCACGTATACACATTTTAGCAATGATCTTGAATGCATCTTAGTCCTTCATCTCAGGGTCTATTTATATTTTAGCTAATTTTGTCTAAGTGTATCGGGAGTGGTGACCTGACCCCATTACCTTGTGGTTTCGAGGCTAAGATCCCAAAAATGTTGATCTTTTTTACTACCCATACCCTGTTTCTTAGTACCCATAAGTTTCATTTATAAGTACTTTTTAATATAAAATTGAGTGTCATTTCATTAGATATTTATATTTTTTAGGACCATGGATATGATTTTAAAGCAGACATTTGGTCTTTTGGTATCACAGCCATTGAAATGGCAACGGGAACTGCTCCTTATCATAAATATCCACCGATGAAAGTTTTGATGCTAACCTTGCAGAATGACCCACCAAGTTTGGACACAGGTATGTTTTATTTACATAGAAAATTATTTTAGCTTCCAGTTCGACCAAGAACCACCATTTTTGCTGCCTAACTAACTGTTGCCAGCGCGCGATTTCCCGCCCGTACTATTTTTTTTAATTTTAATTTAATTCAGGAAGATACTTATAGCTTAGCAACAGTCATTTTTATATACCTAGTAGATTCGATTACGTCGGCACTTCAAGTGGAGCCAGTAGTGATGATGTGCTACTAATATCATTGTAAATAATGACACAGTTTTAGTCTCAGATAATAAAGCCTGTTAATCAACGGGGCCTGATTAACAAGAGAATGTAAGTTGATCAAATCATTGGATATATGCGAGTTTGACTCATATACAATGTATTTGTACCATCTACGATAATAGATGCTTCATGAAGTAAGACAACACATACAATCTGCAAAACACCATATGTACATCAATGATTCATGTCCACCACTTGTGTTGATTGGGTAATATATAAGAATTTCGTAATATTGTTGCAGGTGCTGATGAAAGAGACCAATACAAGGCTTATGGGAAGACCTTCCGCAAAATGATAGTAGACTGTTTACAAAAAGACCCATCAAAGAGGCCTACAGCTACCGAATTATTGAAACATCCATTCTTTAAGAAAGCCAAAGATAGAAAATATTTAACACAGACATTAGTAGCGATCGGACCAAGTATGGAAACTAGAGTCCACAAGGTAAGTTAAAGCATAAAAATACACATTTTTATGACGGCATTTCCACGGAGAGGTAAATGGAGATGTATTATGGATCAACTGCGATCGTTGTTTCGATCGTTGATCAGCTTTTTTTATTCTTTCCCCCGTGCCAGAAGTAAGCACGAGGGAAAGAATAAAAAAAGCTGTAAGAGTTCAAGCTTTCTTTCTCTCGCAGTGATATCATCTACGTTTTCTATTTGACACCATACAAATGAGATAGGGTGGTTAGTATTCTTTCTCTGTCACCAAACAGACGATGCTAGACTATAACCACCATAGCCAGTCATACTAGACTATAAATAAATGAATAATATTTGTTATAGGCAAGTAAAAGGCAAGGCACAACAGGCAGGCTGCATCGTACGGTGACTGGTGAGTGGGTTTGGAGCGAGGAAGAGGATGAACCCACTGAAGAGCCAGTAGTAGAAGTACTCGACTCTGACGATGAGTCATCTGGAATGGATGACCAACGACCAATGAACCAGTTGCAGAAAGCCGACTCCAGTGGCAGTGATAATGACGAGGTAATACATGTACTATTTAAAAGGCTTTCATCATTCTCATATCGATTTAACACCTCTTTTTTTTTTTTTTGCATATATATATTAGCAATCGTATTTACTAATATTCCCTCTGACCCCTCCAACTAAGCTCAATGGCTTGTCATGGGAGTGGGTCCACGTCGGTAGTGTAGTGACCAGGATTCGAACCCGGGACCTCTAGATCGTAAGGGCGACTCCTTAACCACTAAGCTACCGACGCTTTCACCTGCGTCCAAATTGTACTTTAAATACTGGGTTCACTTTTGTTTGTTATGTCGTTATCCCCTAGGGCAACAGTCGTCTGACCTGCCAACCCCGAGAGGCATAACCGCGCTAGAGCTTCCTATATTGTGTACAGGTGTATTGCCTAGCAGGAGATTCTGGTTTGGCCCTGAAAGCTATTAGTAGAGCTCTGCGCACTCAGGATGTGGATAGTGGAGTTGATAAAGCAGGAATTCTCATCTAGCTTATCCATCATTCGTCTTTTCAATATAATATGGAAATTGCTGGTAACATCCATACTGACAACAGTAAATGCTGTAAACAAATAAACCCAACCTCTACCTTTTAACATTTCCGGGGTTCACTCTCTTACTCGTCCTTACCATGGTGGGGTTGGCTACTGCCGTCTGCCTCTTCAGCCGTACTAGGGGAGGTACCTTCATCATTGGCACTAGGTACCAACATGATACAGCTGATGAGGTTGTTTTGAACTCCAAACATATTGTGAAGGCCTATACACGCAGCAAATCAAATTTGTGCACTGAAAGAGTTTCTTAAAAAGCACTGGTATATTTTTTGGCCTATTAGAAAGGCCGCTCACCGTAGCAGCAAGCAGCAAGCTTACAGCAAATGTTTTTGGAAGAAGTTTATCCATCCATACTTTTATCAATTCATTTTACAAACGAGAAGTAAAGAAACTGATGGAGTAGCTAGCCAGATAGCTGATTTATTATACTTGATTTCAGGAGCAACCAACTAAACCAAAGACATATGAACCGAGAACTGGAGAAATGGAACCAGCAGTCATAAATTTAGTCTTACGACTGAGGTAAGTAACGAAAAAAAGAGGTTTTAATTTTATAAGACCCGTGGACTACTTTTTGAAATCCCTGTAGGTCTTTGAAACTCGGTGAAATGATTTTATCGAGGCCGAGGCACTCAGGGGCTCGCCGGAGGCTGCTGTTTTTTCCTAATTAATAGGGGAATGTGTGTGAATATTATGTTGAATTTAAATAAGTGTAAATAATCTTTGCTCATATATGTTTAGACACAGTATTTCTAACAAAATGTATCGCAAAAAAACGACTTGAAAGAAGTACGCAACATGTGTCCATAATTAATGTCAATATTATTCTTTAAACTGTCGTGCATGTTATCGGATGT
Source organism: Pelosia muscerda (assembly GCA_963691645.1). Taxonomy (NCBI): domain Eukaryota; kingdom Metazoa; phylum Arthropoda; class Insecta; order Lepidoptera; family Erebidae; genus Pelosia; species Pelosia muscerda. Next base: position 10,458,044 of record OY829098.1, on the reverse strand, counting down.
ATGTATAATATGCCAACTATAGTCAACTTGATTAGGTATTTAAAAAAACTTAAACAATGTTGGGGAGTCTTTTAAATAAGTTTTGTTCAAAAAGTATACTTTTCTGATTAGAACCATATTATAAAAACTAAATATCGGTATCGAACCACTAGTGGCCACTAGTTAGTCAGTTAGCTTAGTTTATTTGTTTAACACATTGTGTTTTTATAAAAAGTTGCCACAACATTGTTTACCTTTTTTTAAGTACCTAAACAAATGGGAGTACAGTAGGTACCAGTGTTGTGTCTATAGAGTTTGTACATATAGTCTAAGGTACCAATTATAACAGCGCTTATATAAAATGTAACAGGAACGCGCATAGCGAGTTGAACGACATCCGCTTCGAGTTCATAATCGGTAAAGACACTGCTGAGGGGATAGCTGCCGAGTTGGTCGGCGCGGGGCTAGTGGACCCGCACGACTCAGTGCCCATCTCCGTGAACCTGGCCAAGCTGCTGGAGGCGCAAGTGGCAGTGTTGCAACCGCCGGCCAAAGCTGTGACATTCCACCTGGTGAGATATGATACATAAACATTAAAAAAAACCGCGGTAGCCTAGGGGTATCGTATTGGGACTCCTTTTTCCGCACCTAGCCTCCCTTTTTGGGCTAGTGGTATGGGTAATGGACTGCTGAGTCTCGGGTTCGATCCCAGGTTTTATAATGGCAATGACTTTTCGATGCTTTTCGAAGTTATGTGTGTATTTATCGCAGGTTTATAAGTACCCGGTTAATGGCAATAGGCTCGCCACCTATTTGGGTGACATTGGGACCTAAACATAACCTGGCGAAATGTGAGTGCTAGCACCTCTGCCTGCCCCTTCGGGGATATAGGTGTGAGTTTATGTTTATGTATGTAAATAGACTCACAGACTCCTTTGCTACCGCGTTACCGAATTTAAAATGTCAGTGGCAGGGCCTTATAACTTCACGGTTCCTATATTCTGCATATTCCTTGGTATTGGGTAAAGATACGTCCCCGGTGTTGCAAACGTCCATTGGCCACGGAAACCACTTTCCATCAGGTGGGCCGCGTGCTTGTCTGCCATCTAAGTGATATAAAAAATGTATGTCACTCGCACATTTTGCTCTTCTAGGGATAACCTTGATACTATTATAAGTTGTTGCAAATTACGATTGCGCGTGATCCTTATTTGTTCATGTGTTATTATACGCGTGAATGTGTGCGTGTCCAAAATAACAGTTCTATTATGTAGCAGAGATAAAACTGTTTACAAAGTCACACATACTAAATGTAATGCGTGTCTAAACTAGAAGTAATGGCATGCGCGCGCTCGTGAATTGCAACTACTATAGCATTACTTGCTTGTTTGTAGTAGTTGGGTTTTTAGCCCCATCCAGACACTAGAAGCCAAGCTAATTTTATCTGCAAGCTACCTGTTGCTTAACAAATGAGGCTTTGGCGTAGGTTTTGCTCTTGGGGATTGAACGTCTGAAGATAGTCGCTCCCTAAAAGCCATATACGTCAAACTGAAGAAGCAAGCAGACCTCAGCAGGCTCTAAGGTGGAAACCTCACATACAACTACACTTTAGCTCTGTGATATGGCGGTAGTGCATTCTAGTGTTACATCGGGAAGCGTGGGTTCGATTCCCACTCAATCGTACCATTTACTGGAATGGGTGGGTGTATTCTAGTTATTTCGAGATGTCATAGTTTGTAACATATATCTTAATACAGCTATAACTTCAATTTACTCTCTTTTCAGAATTCGGCTGGTCCCAACGAACCTTTCGACGATAAAACTCTAATAGGATTCGCGCAAATATCAATCGTCGACTAAGAAAACCATGGCCTAAAAAAATATACTATGAAGTTTTAAGATTGGTGAGCCGGCTTCATTTTTGCTAGTAATAATTGGTGTTACTCGTATTTCTTTGGTGCTAAATTTAAGGGCTTGTTTCTAAAAGGAAAATGTTAAGTAATTCCAATTTTCATCATACCATTGTGTAATAATTGCTATGTTTTTTTGATTAGGCCAAAGACTTTTTAGTTTTGTGAATCTGTATAAGTGCTTTGGTGTGTTGTTTGTAGATGGTAAGGTTTGTTTTATTGTGTTGTTACTGAGTGTGCGTTTGTATTCTCGTAGTGTCTCTGATTATTGTAATGTGTTCACAAACATGACTACCGCGACCTGATGCTATGATAGGTAATCAATATCTCGGCAGGACGGCCATTAGTTCTTATGGAGTCTATACGCCAAACGCGCGGATACCACAGCCGGGCGGCTTGATGTTGGCGGTTTAATTTCAAACATAATGTGGTCGATTTGTATCCGCACGTATGTCATGCGTGCGCGTTTATTATTGTTTTGCAATAGTGGACGAAGAAATTACTTTAAACTGAATAAATATATAGCATTCAATTAAATAAATTATGGGATCCAAAATATCTTGGTCACAAAATCGGCCTAATCAAAATTAGGCCTAGGTGAAGTCACACAGTCGACAACTCATATCGGTGGGTTGGGGGCTAGTGTGTACACACCTATCCTGATGCTGAGATGAGAGCATTACTCCGAATGAATTTTGTATAACATTCAGTAACTTTACAATTACTCATACAATAGTGTTATATAGTGTACAAACAGGTTTTTACAAACTAAGGTACAAAGGTTATAACGTACACCATACATATCTTCACGTGTTCTCTGCGTTATAGATTTAGGACATACACTAAACATTGTATCGATATTTTGATGTTTTGAGTACCATAAACATAAGAACGTACTATTTATGCACGATATGTAATTATGTGTCGTCCTCTTTATAAATGATAATGCCAGGCCCCTGATTACGAATCTCCTAACCGAACAAAAAGTACCTACAGTCCATTTCATTAGGTACTTAAATAAATGTAAACAATCTTAGTGTGTCTTTTTAATGTTTTTAACAAATTCAGTATAAAAATATTTTTCTGTTTATTAACGCATTTTGAAGATTAAAAACCTGTATCAAACCACTAGTTAGTCTGTTAGTGAGTCTAGTTTACTGATTTACACGTGTTTTTATAAAATGTTGCCACAAGATTGTTTACCTTTATTTAAGTACCTAAAGAAATGGAGTATAATCAATGTTATTCTAGTGAAATCATCAAATCAATAAATGAACACGTCGCTGAACCTTTTAATATTTTGTTTCTTTCAAAGCTTTTCTCTATAATTATTTTCTTTAGTACTGTTGCAGGCTTTATATTTTATTTCCTACTCATCATTGGATCGGATCATGAACACGATTTTTGACCTAAATCCCAAAGAAACCGGCTATGGCGATTTGATGATCTCACATGGTATTCATTAATTAATATTCTCATTTATTTAATTATTGAGACTATACGTAATTATTTCTATAAGGATTAGGTAATACGTTGTTCCAAATATTTTTGTTGATAGCAATTTGTGAGTCTGGCTACATTTTGTACTGGGTAACTAGGTACAGAGTGCCTTGTGTGTTTTTCGATATTTAGATAGCGTAAAATTAAAATTTGTCTTTATTAAAAATCTTTATTAAAAAGTAGTTCTAAATGATACGTAACAGGATCAAACGCTATCAGAGTGGTAGATTACCGCATATACATTAGAACGAAGTATGAACAAACTAATTTGAAATAATTGAATAGTAATTAAATTATATTATGGTTCGTTCTTTCTCGAGCCAGTCACGAACTCTTCTGATAAAATTCGATATATTTATAACATTTATTACTAGCTTATATATACATCAATACCGGTGAACTATTAACGTAAAAGAATTTAATTCTTTTAGAATCTCATAGATATCATGTCTTAAACCGGATACATTTCTTTAGAGTTAAGATAAAATATGATCAAAAGAGAATATTCTTTGCACTTTGCACTCACAAATGTTGTCATCTGGGTTTAATGTATGGTAGGCGTTTGTTCCTGTTACATACTAACAATATGATTATTCGGCGCCAAAGTATTGAGGTCAATTGCTGTATGAAAAATTTATTAAAGTAACTTTTGATGACATCGTTAACGACGTACCGTCGACATTTCTATTGTATTTACATTTACTTATCAACATAACGTAGTAATTTTTCCAGCCATACATATTTAGTACCTACTCGCACATAGTAAGACTATTTCATTTTACATACTGATATTATGGTTGAGTAATGTGGTTGTGTAAAACTAGGCAGCGGGTGTCGTTGGTGACCCTACTATTATTTCTAACAAATATGTATTAGCTACTCGAATATTTTAGTACCTCAAGCGGCGTAATAGGCAAGTTTGTGCAGCCTTTTTTATAAAAATGTCTGTGTAAGGAACGGCAGCTTGAACGAGCTTAAACTAGTGTATGATCTGAAACTGTAGAAGAATGGGGTGAACGCTAGAATGGTCAAGTTAATTTTATGTTTAAACATTGCCCGCAAGCGCGTAATGTAAACATTTACATTCCTTCGTATTTTATTGATACTTAATATATTATTTAGATATAGAAGCTTATTATCAAAGATTAATTTACTGTAACTAATGTTTAATTGCAAGAACCCTAACGGATGGCATTAAAAATATAGAAATTAGACTAGATATGATGATGTGCTCCTGTAGTATCTTTCGTGCTATCAGACTTGACTGTCGAACTTCAATTGTAACCGGGTGCGGCCACAGTCGGGTCCTTAACCACCTTAACGTTATAGATTCGGAGCATTCATCAGTGAAAGAGACGGCACAGTGCCAGTAATATTTTAATACATCAATGTTATATTATAAACTAACGCTCAGTCAAGGAGGCAATTATATTGTAATACTCATAATCGTATTTGAAATGTTACGTTACAGGCAAATGCGCGTATAGGGGACATCTGTTAGGATAATATCTAGTGAACGTACAGTATTAATTGAGTGGTTATACCAGGATTGAAGGCCTAATATCAAATTATACACTAAGCATATTGTCGGGGCGTGACTTTGTTGTACACTTAGGTCGGCCACACACTCAACCTGCATGCAGCAAACACAGAACAAATTGCCCTACTTTCAGCAAATGCTTCCTAACATCTCTTGTTAAGAATTACAATGAAGAGCAATTTACTGTGTGCTTGCTGCATGCTACTTTCGTGTGTGGCCTCCCTAACTTTACGTGTGCCTCTACCGTCCCCATTATCGAGTGCGTAGCGATAAACGCATGCAGTCAAATACTTTCTAATAGCAGCTATGTATTAAAACAGCAGGTTTTGTAAAAACGGAAGTGTGCATGTGTACAAATGGTACCATTAGTAAACGTCCAGAACTAACTTTAATATTGTTATGTTAGATGCCATTTCCTACTAGTATTATATTCTTTTATATGCGTGTCAGTGTCAAATATCATTACATTAAAGTTCCTACATTCATTTCACTACCACCATTGTAGTTTTATTGTAGTATGTGTTGTGTAATTGTCGTACTTTAATAAAATAACTGATGTCGTAACGTAACCTTGATTCTGTAGAATATTTTCACCAGTGGTTGAATCTGGGCATGTTCAACAAATATACGATGTCCACAGTATAATCGGCAGAATAAACCTTGTTTATGTTTAACAAGTTGGTCAGTCTGTTGAACTTGGGTAGATTAAGTCCTTGTCGAAATAGGAATTGTCCAAATTTCTAATTCTTACTATGCTTTGTAGTCAAGATCTCTCAGTACGCAAGATTCTGTCTTGTAATAGGCTCATTTTAAATGATATTCAAATATTATTCAACTGGAAGTGTACCTACCCGAAAATATTTGTAACGAGCCACCAAATATGCTTGGATCGTATAGTTGGTGCTCTTTTATTCTTTTTTGTACAGATTTTTTTTGTTTTTGTATTCTGAAGTTTATATCTACAGAATACCTTCACTGGTATACCTCATGTATACTAGGAAGATATTGGAGTAAACTAATCTGTGAATCAGTCTTTTGCAAGTATACAAACAGTTAATAAAGAAAGTAACCAACTTATTAATATTAAAGTATGACATTATACCGGAGACATAAACGGCCATAATAAAAGGAGGCATTTTATCATTATGTGCAATATACATTTTGTTATAACAATGTCGTAATACCGTCAAGGTCAGATACAAGTTGTAATGTTCAATTGTATACTGCTAGTTAAGTATTGTTATATTTTTTATGTTAACATGTCAGCATCCATTTTGCAAATACATACAGGGTGTATATAAAAAAATAATATATTTTTTGTTGTTGCGTGTTAAAGTCCGTTAGATTGTATAATTGTGACAGTAAGATCCGAATTGCAAAACATTTAATATTGAAAAATATAAGTAGGTAATATATTATTTTATTTTTATTGTTTGCTTAATAAATGAAAAATGAGAATTTATATAGTTAACATAGAATGTGTCTTAGTTCATTTACTTGTTACTAACATGTGAATATAAATACTAACATTTTACCCTAAGTTCAAAGTCAAATATCACAACGATGGTTGCACATTTGTCAGTTACATCGATGTGGCTTGTCTCCTGATTAATCTAGATTTTCCTAATCACCATCTTGTAAAAAGTGTATGACGTTCACATCTAAAAGGCTGGTTTTATACTATACATAGTGCATCTATTTCTTAGCTAACGTTGGTAACTAATTGAGCTAGAAGATGATATGTAGGTACATTTAATACAAGCTAGTTTCATAATGTTGTCACGACGCGAATAAGTGAAGACTAACTTTAGAGGATTGGAGAAGATTTTATATATATGTATATGTTTATATATATTCATGGTAAATAATAGTCATCTTTTAGTATATAATGAATGTAATAACACAGTCATGCCAATAGATGTTTACACTTTATAAGGACTTTTATTTTATAACTATTTGTTTGGACACCCATCAGTGCAATCCACTAAAATCCTCAGCACGCTACGGGAATATGCACAGGATGAACAACAATAGCGAACTGACTATGGCCACACCTACTGTGATGACGTCAGCGCAAGCCCTAGAGTTGCTTCGCCTCCTCTTACTTCCAGGTCTCTGTGTCATCAGATTTTTTTCTTTCGTTTTCTCAGGTCTCTCAATTGTTCAGCAATTAATGTTGGATGGCAAGAGTTAGTTATGCTACGGTTTCATGCCTTGGTGGTCCTTCTGCCTGTACGTAGAACAAATTGGATAGGAGATAGTACGCTATGGTAAAATGCCCACTATCTTACTACACGCGATGATCTTTCATTAATTGTCTCCGAGGCTGCTCATTTATCCGCATGGATCATAATACCCCTGGTGGTTGGTGATTGGTGTACCTAATGAGGCGGAGACTTCTTTTTTATTCCACGTAGGTGGAAGACAAGCACGCGGCCCATCTGATGGAAAGTGATTTGGTACCGAGGCATAAATATGGACGTTTGCAACACCAGAGGCATCACATTCGCCGATCAAATATAGAAACGGGGGGAAGGGAGAATATAGTCTGTGTTGTCAGTGCAAAAGACAAAGAAGGGTTTCTTGGTCTTCCCACTGACAACACAAAACCTCTCCAGTGAGCTCTAGCTACCCTACTCACCGCTAGAAACACAACACAAGGTTAATTCCTTGCTCTGCGGTATTCTGTAGGGCGGAGGTACTTCCCCAGTCGGACTGCTCAATTAGGACGGGAGATACGTTCATTTTTACCTACTTGGAAGTGGACGTTTATGAACGACACAAGCTTAATGTGGCGATTTCTTCAGATAGCGACTCTACAGATCCATCTTTCACCCGCAAGTGATGTTTCCTTCAAGTGTACGAACCAGGAAGTATTTACCTGTTATTTAGAATTGATTATAGGTATCTAAGATCATAGGTACTTCACACGACTGGTGACATAGGTAGATTGCAAGTTGAAGATGTTGCTGCCGCGTGGACGAACCTGACTGCGTGAAGGGGCTGATGTTATTTGTGACCCTAAAATCCAGGTTTAGTTAAAGGGACAGGTGATACGTCCTTTAGCTCGACTGTTGCTATGGCCACAAAATATGCTGCGTTGAATGTGTGCTGCCCGTGATGCGACGTAATCGCATATAAATAATATGCATGAGAGGCACATTCAGTATTCAGACCGTATTAAGTGTTTCCATGGACGCCAGACAAATATTTGGTCATGCCGCCTCCACTGACCGCTGAGGACTAAGGTGGGCTCCGGGCTTCGAGATGAAATGGGATTCGACTCGGAAACGATGATCATCGTACCTACTAGTGCGTCGTAACTTTTTAGGACATATTCAGATGATTGGCAAGTTCAACTCAAGTTCCGCTCACTACATCAAGTATTGTATTCTCTTTGCACTACATTTACGTATCATAGATATTATAATATATAGCTAGCTTATACTTATATAATGTTTTTCTGTATCTATCATAATATATTTCAATAACGCTAATAGGTAGAGCTAAATATACCCACTTAGTGTATAGAACAATTGCGTATTCTATGATGATAGCAAACCATCTATCCTTTTTATATGACCATCTTACGTTTTTTATGTGTAATGAATATTTCGGGTAATATAAACACTGCTTGACCTTAATTTTAAAACATTTAGAAGAATGCAAACTAAATTTACTGCACGGGTGTTTAAAAATACTGCTATTAATCCATATACCATGACCCAATTCCATAAGCGAACAAATTCTCATCACTATTGCTTACGGGCTTACCAGCATTTGTATATAGTTACCTAAATAGTGTTGGCACCTGCTACCTACCTGTGTAGTCTGTACACAGCGTACACCCATTATCTATTTTTGGAACCTAAATTTGTATTAACTAGACAAGCCTAGACTGCTTTGATAGAGAGATATTTTGAAGTGCATAGCGTACTCCATCCTTTGGTAGTTGATAGTGGAGATACCTACCGATATAATGATGATATGATGGTCATTAAATATAGGTTGTTCCATATATGTTTAAAAACCTGTTAACGTGTATGTTTGAATACCTGTGTTTTTTAAAACAACGTAAGCATGACCTATCACAATATAGGAATTTTGATAATACCTACCACAGAACTTTGAAATAAACGTAATAGCCATCTGTTTATCACTAAAGACAGTTTTCATTGGCGAATTGAAAATGTCTGTTTCATCATCTACCAGGTACCTACCTACCATGAAAAAGTTTATAACTGGTTTCTCTTATCAACGTTTGATATAGGGTGTAGTGTAGAAATTTGTCAAATAAATGACAGGTTGGCCACCAGGAAACTTAATTCCTCGCGGCCAAACCAGTTTGGCAAATCAGTTTAGCCAGGAGGAAAAACCCCATAATATAAAACAAAGTCACGTTCTCTGTCCCTATATCTTTATATCCCTTATGCTTAAATGTTTAAAACTACGCAACGAATATTGGTGCGGTTTTTTTAATAGATAGAGTAATGGAAGAGGAATGTATTTAACATGATGCTACAACCAATTAATGCGGAGTAGAAGTGAAACATGTTGCAAAAATGGGGTGACGCAGACGAAGTTGCGCGGGTCAGCTAGTTATTTATAAAACTTTAAATTTTAGCAGTAGGTAGTTAGTGTAGGTATTTAGTTACGTATCTTGTAAATATAACAATAATATTTATTACGTACATCCGAAATCAGTTTAAGATGTCACGTTATCTTAAAAAGCGCGGGGTATCCCGGGAATCGATGGACATTGTAATATAATTTCAAGTAGATAGGTACACGCTGTCGACAACGCAACGCGTCTTCTGGAAAGCGAATCAATGAGGAAGTTCTGAAGAATTTTGTTTCAAAACTTTTCACGCTACTTACGTTATCAGTCATCAGTTCATCATTCATCCATTAGGTCAACAGACAACTATTATATAGGACCAATGGACTGAAAACCTATTAGTAAAATATGAAAACACCTCTGTCTACTCCGGCGATATATACACAGAGATGAGTGTATAAAATGGCAATAGTAAACAATGTTATTAATAAAAATAGTACAATAAATTTACTTGCGAGAATTAGCCTTGACAGAAATTGTGTGGTCCCACGTTTGGCTCTTATCTACTTAGTCAAGCGAAACTCGATACAGAGCAGTTCCCGGAATTTAATTGCGTAATAAAAGTGTCACATGAGTAGGAAGGTCCTCAGGTCACCCTCGACAAATAAATTGGTCCAAGGTCAAGTGCGAGCCTAATCAACGAACTAATTACTTAATAATAAATCTTCGTCTAACGGCGCCACTCACATTCTTGATGTCGTGGATTACTTAAAGTGAAGTATTGATAACTTCTATTCAGGAAAAGGACCATAATGGGAACTCACATTACGGAACAGGTTAGTAGTTGTCTAAAAATCCAAAATAAGTGCATGTCGTTCCTATGTACTTACAAATACCTAATTGAAGATACTACTACTACTAGAGACTGCAGATATGTTTGTGTATTATTTATGTGTCGTGTTCTGTATGGCTGCTACACTAAGATCTTAGAAGCCCAAATCAACTTCACCTGCTACGTTATATTTTTGATGTATAGCGGACGAATATCTTGATAAATGGTAAGAAGGCATTCACTCCCTTAAAAGCTTAGGTACATCTATAGCCCAAATCAAGAGGAGTAGAAAAGCGGACCTCGGACTCCAAAACAAAAGGTTTGGATGGACATTAACGCTGTGATGATGATGATGATTGTGTATTGTGTTTGTAAACAGTTGATAAACACAGCAATTTCAAACATTGTTTTGAATAACATATACCCGAAAACTATGTTAATCAAAACAAGTTCTTCATAGGCTCGTAATCTACATGACTTTTGTGCTCGAAAGATCTAAAGGCAGTTTACCTCAGTTTACCATTTTGAATGACGTGGATCTATGTGTTGACAACACTACTGTTTTCAACAGTCCTATCAGAAGCAATGAAGATGCTTATAGCTTTGTACTGAATAAAATAGATACGTAGGTACTCGTAGATACGTTACGTATGTACGACCAGTGAGTATGAGACGGGTTGTTTATCAATACGCGTCTATATAAACGTGAGATCGTAACGGCGTGCTCATTACTGCCCAGTGCGTTACCATACCAGTACGATACGACAATAACGCGGTCAGTTTGTAGAATTTACTTGTTATCAAAATGAAAATGCTTAAATTTGTTGTGTTTGCGCTGATTGCTATACTCGCCCTGACGGTGAGAGCCAACCCTATAAATGCTACGCCAGTGGTTCTAAGTAAGTTTTTTAAGTAATACATAATAGTGATAACATGTGTATCAACCTACCCAAGTCAGTACTAAACTTTTTCACATGAAATGTTGATTTAAAAGTGAGATATCAATACTGATGAACACAGCTGCTTGCGAATTTTGTTTGTGTTTACATAGCGATAATAGTACACGTATGTCACATGTGTTTTGCTTAGGTACCTACTTACACATTTGCAAAGTGATATTATTGAATTAGTAGGTAGGTAATAGCGTATAAATTTCTACGCCTACACTAGCTTGATTGTGTAAAGAAACTTAATTTTAAGCTCTATTTTAACATTTCGAAGGCTATGACGTAGGGACAGTACCTAGGTAGTGTAGCCCTTTGGCTATCTATAATGAATAACTATCTTTCACAGTGGTAATCTTGACTAAATACTTTAGGATTTTAAACTTTCATGGTTGTTACTATAAACTTTATAAGAATTAACTGTATATATTTACCATGTTTATTTGATGATGCGCCATGATATCCGCTTGAAACAGCGCCGAAATCTCGGATAAACTCAATAATATACAAATAATGGTAAATATCCTGTTGATTTTAATAAAACTAGACGAAATATTTAGTGTGGAGAATTTTTCAGAAATAGATGATACCTAAAGTAGATGATGACTTTTCTCTATTTTGTGATCTTTGTTACTGTGTTAAATTAGCATTATTAATTAAAAAGAAGTAGAAATAAATTCAACCGTGCGGGTGACAAATGTAACACTTACGAAGGTTATACTTCATAGTACCTACTTACGCACCCGCAAGCTGAATTTCTCTCATGAATATAAACGCTGAACGCGTTTATTAAAATAGTCAGTGACTACATTTTATTCACATCGCTCACATTCACATATTGAAACTCGTGAAAATTTAAATTTGCCAAACGAATTTTCAGTAGTGGAATCTAGCGTGAGTAGGTACCTGGGGTAGTTAGATTCGTGCTCTACCGCCTCACCTAACATATGTATTATAAACAAGTGTAATTAGGAACACAAAATTATAATTCAAAAAATATTAATATAAGTGAAACGATAACCAGACTAGCAACCGTATAAAAATCCTTTGTGTGGTTTAGAAAAAGTTAGCTGAGAAACAGACAAATGTTTAAAAGTTACGGAAATGTCGTTCCGGATCCTTCGCGTCGGGTTCATGCTAAAGCATTACAAGTATTGACGTTCACTTTTCACCTAGTCATCTCATAGCATGCTTATTGATGCACCTTTACAATGTAGAAGGTAGTTTCCCTTCTTGGTATACCGTTTCGTAATCACTACGCTCTACCACCGGCTACCTACATATACCTGCTGTTTGAGAACCGAGGTTCTGGCGCAGGATTTATGAGTTCATAACACAAAGAATGGGACCTTCCACAACTAAGATGCCCATATCTATGGAAAAATCTATGTACTCCAGTGTATCCTCGGGGATTTTGGTAGAGCTACCAATGTTATATAACTCAATGACTCAATGCAGTGGACAGCCTGTCATTCCAATGTATGATAGAGTAGGAGAGAACACTCTACAATACCGCAGCACATCGATTATAGCTGTCACTCTTCTTATAATAATCTCTCCCGACCGAGTTCGTCCACGGCTACTAGCTTCTGACTAATGTGAGCTGTGGCTGATGTATCCTATCTTAGTAGCAATGTATTGGCACATACGCTACAAGTCAGCACCCCACCGATATAATTATAAATCCCTAGATCAATGTAATATCCGTGTCCGCCATTATTATGCCCAAATGCCAAATCGAAGCCGGATAGGGTATCTGGTAGGTATTATATTAACGTAAATAAACTTGCGAAACTCACTGTAATTAAAAATATGATAAATGGGTCAATGTCACGCAGAATTTTAACAATTTTTAAACAACATCGACTAGTTTACGTGAAATAAACTGAACTGACTTTGACCTCATTGCTACATAAACATTAAGATCTGGAGTTTTTAATTCGTGTGAAGCGAGTATGTGAATATTTTAGGTACGGGAACTATTAATAAAGCTGAAGGTTGAGATAAGCGATTATACCTAACTTTCATCCTTATCAACCATTTTAAGGAACGATAGCTAGTAGGTACTTGTACTGTTGTATTAATCATTAATAACACCTATTCTAAAGAGGGCAATTTTATCTCAGTGACTAAGCTCTCAATAATAAATAAATAAATAAAATAAAAACGCATGCAAATGTACAAGCTAATGCCAGTAACTGTTAGTTAGACCAAAATAAGCCAAGTACTTCAATTAAAACGGAAACTATAGGAAGTAAGCTATGAAAAATATTAAAATAACATAACATAAATCAACATCCCAATGCGAGCCTATTGCCATTAACCGGGCACTTATAAATCTGCGATAATACACACATAACTTCGAAAAGTATCGAAAAGTCATTGGTGTGTGCCATGGTAAAACCTGGGATCGAACCCGAGACCTCGTCTCAGCAGTCCAGTCCATTACCCATGAGTACCACAAGGCTACCGCGTTTTATATAAATTAAATGGTTTAAAATGAATGTAGAGTAAAGACGATTTCCAATCATTGTTGTCATCGTATTGACATTCCCGTTTCACTTGCCTGTCCTCCTTTTGCTTTTGACAACTACCATGCAATCTTCCAACCCCTACTCATAGATTATATTATCAAAACAATGCCGCTTCAGGGTCTCGTTTATTTCGTGGCTTAGGTCCAAGTGCCATGCCGATAGGTATACTATACATAGACCAAAGGCTGTATAGATATTTGTCAGACGATGTATATTTACTGTCGGATGAAGAACAGGCTTACAGTTATCCCTTAGTCACGGGAAGGGATGTGGTGATTATATTCTATCCCACCGGTAACCAAAACATAAGTTACTCATAGTATAAATTTATTGATTTCAGTTTCACACATCGAAGACCCGTGCGTGAGGCAAGGCGGTTGGTGCGTGCTTAGGGAAGAATGTCCGAAGGATCGCTTGACAAGCTTTTCTGACGCTCTCTGTCCTGAACAAAAACATCTTGGAGTCACGTGCTGCTATGTGAGTGCATTATTTATAGTTGACACGTTCATCCACGTGGATTTATATATTTTTTTTTTAAATATTCTGGGACAATGTACACAGCGCCACCTAGACCTATGGTAGGCTAGCTTGTGTTACGGGTTCTAGAATGCGGATAAACAAGATTCATTTTTGTGTTAATACATAATAAACCAGACCAATGCAGATATTCATATTATATTCATGCACACAAATATTTGCACTAAGCGGGAATCGAACCCGCGCCTCCTGCGTAGCAGTCGCGTTCGCTACCACCACGCTAAGGAGGTCGCCATTTTATGCTATCGTCACTATCCTAATGTTAAACTCGGTTGTCTCGGTTCCAGTGTATGCATGACTTCCCCGGTTAGACAACTCTACATTCGTTTGGCATATTCATCTCTGATTGCAGTCATCTCAACGTTCGCTCCCTTCCTAGCCATATCATCTTTTGCACAGTTCATTCATCCCCTTTTAGGTCTTCCTATCCCCTTGAAGCCTTTGGTATGTTCGGTTAGTTTAACGGGTTTAATTATTATTTAGATTCTGGAATCAATTAAAAGTAATATCGAGGTACTGCAGTTAGATCAGTTGTTGAACTTTTTAGGGCTTCAACTCACATGGGTGTTGTCACGGGTAAAAACAATTGCACTGGGGATTGAATCCGCGCCTCCTGTGTAGCAGTCGTTTTCACCGCTCTCACGCCACAGAGGCTGTCCCCCAAAAACGGCAATATAATACGTGCTTACAAATATTATGCATCGCATTTGCGCTAAAAATATTCAACTCAGATGGAGAAGGCTCATAGAATGATGATAATTCAAATCAAACAATCAATTAGTATACCGCAGTCCACACTGGACATAAGTCCCAATGATACATATTATATACTCGCCTACTTCCCATCGAGGCCTCCGAGGTGAGCCCGCCATTTGCTTCAGTCCATACACAGTTGACGAACTTCCTCTGCTGCCATTAAAGCTTTCATGCAAGCCCACTGGTCTCTAGTGCTTCCGACCTGCCATTTTTTCAAGACCTTATTAATTTGGTCAGTATTGTACTGTATGTACCACGAGGTCGACTCCTTAATTATTTACCTACTGTTACAGTTTTCACATGCCTTCGTGCCTTTCGCCCTTCGTGGCCTTCGTGGCGTGGCGGTAGTGCACGCGACTGCTACGCACGGGGCGCGGGTTCGATCCCCGCTGAGTGGAGAAAGTTGTATGCATGAATATGGCTGTTTGCACTGGTCTGGTTGTGCCTCAGAGAGCACGTTAAGCCGTCGGTCCCGGTTGCCATACAAACATCTACGACAGTCGTTACGGGTACTTGGAGCCCTCAAAAGTCCAACCAGTCTAATTTGGAACTTCGATATCGCCATTGGTCAGTGGACCATTGGTTGTGGAGGTCAGTCGCTTCACGGCAAATATCGAAGTTCAGCCGCATCACAGTTAGGCTGACTGGGAAAAGGTTCAGAGAATGATGATGTTACAGTTTTCACATATTATAACTTGTACTATTTTTATACTGATGGCTCTTGGTGGTACTTGCTACACATATTCAATTGCTTTGTGCAGTTTGTACTGTTCCATTATATTCATTTATGAAACCCAGTTCGTTTTATGTAATTTTCAAAAGTTTTCAAGCCTTTGAAAATACTGTAACGTCGCTTAACACAATTATGTAACTTTGTTTTTGATTAATGTCGTTCTATTTTATATTTAACTCTGTTTTTCATATGTAATTTGGTTTTTACAGGTGTGACAATCATCATTAAGGATAGAGAGAGTCTTCAGGGCCATTAACAACTATTTTTAACGATCTTAATAATTAGATTAAGCTATTATAAGTTATTATAATATTCAATATAGATGTTATAAGATATGTGATTTCATAAATACTTGATCTATTCCAATTGCATCAATTCTGTATTCCATTCGGATACCTTCCACTAAAAAAAAAATAATGTCAATCAATATTACATTACCGCACTAGGTACTATCAGTAAATGCGTTATGCTTTTAGCCAGTGGTTAATAAATTAATATTATATACTTTAATATTATACTTATAATTTAGAATATAATTATGTACTTAATCAACCTATTAATTAAACCTCGATGTCGGACGTAGCAGTAGAATGCTATACTTGTATCGACCGCTGCACCACCGCTGTTATATTAAGGTCGTTACATATGAAATTGCCGTTTTGTTTGAAGAAATTGGAGAAAACCCAATTTCGATAATAACATTTTTTCATTTTTTTAGAAATGACAAATTCAATTTTTATGATTTTTTTTGTGTATGAATGAGGTAGCATTAAGCAAACAGCAACTTTGTGTAGTAAGTGACAGCTGTAAAAATGGAGTAAGGAACAACAAACTCATGAATCTGCAAGAAAATTTCGATAAATTCAAATGTAAAGACCTATAATCAATATCATCATGGTATTTGATGGGAATAGATCGACTATATGCTCTCTGTTAAGTACTATTAATGTATTATAGTTGGTAATATTTAAAGTAAATGAACTAATACTTAAATAAATGTAATTGTTATTTATACAGCGTGTTGTTATTTTTCATAATTTTTAGCAGCCCGTCATGTTCACAGTTTGCTGCAAATATTGTCTGTAATTATTGCAACAGAAAATAGTTAACAATGGCCACATGTTGTTTGTAAAATAATACGTTATTGAAATGAATTCGGGGCTTTGTCTGTATTCTGGGAAACGTCATCCAAATATTAGAGATAGATATTCATAAAAAAGGGTCACAATATTCTGGGAAATTCAAATGATACTGGGCAACCCATAATATTTTGAATTAAATAGGTAGGTACATTTGCTCTCAAAAAGAAGATATTTATTATTTGAATATTTAGTTACTTTTTATCTTGAGACATGAAACCTTCAAAAATAATATTGCAAAATAAAAAGCATGGTAATATCACTACATAGTATAAAATAAGTCGCGTTCTCTGTCCCTATTTTTCTTGTCCCTTTGTATGCTTAAATCTTCAAAACTATGCAACGGATTTTGATGCGGTTTATTTTAATAGATAGAATGGTTAAAGAGGAAGGTTTATATGTATATAACATCATGCTACAACAAACAGAATATAGTAATACAGAATGAAAAATGTAGCAAAAACGGGGTGACGCAGACGAAGTTGCGCGGGTCAGCTAGTACTATATATAATACCTACATAACATAAACTCACGTCTTTATCCTCGAAGGGGTAGGCAGAGGTACTAGCACCCACATTTCGACAGTTTATGTTTAGGTCCCAATGTAATAGGTGGCGAGCCTATTGCCATTAACCGGGCACTTATAAGCCTGCAATAAATACACACATAAATTCGAAAAGCATCGAAAAGTCATTGGTGTGTGCCATGGTAACCTGGGATCGAATCCGAGACATCGTCTCAGCAGTCCATTACCCATACCACTAGGCTACCGCGGCTATACTATAGATATACCTACATAACTCCTTTATTACCGTGTTACCGAATTTAAAATGTCAGTTACAGTGACTTTTAATACGTAAAACGGGGTGAATAGTATAGGGGTGAATATTGTGAAGATGTTTAGATGTTTGTTCTTCAATAACGATCTAACGACTTTAGAGATCTGGCTGATGTAAATAGTGTGTTCTGTGGGGTCAACCCGGCCTGTATGTCTGTTTACATATTATGTGTCATTCGCACTGTACTATACGCACTCATTGTATGTGTCCAAATAACATTAGTATAGGTTCACATTTCGGCTCGCATTAGTCGCGCTAGCGAAACTCCGCCGGAAAAATAATACTGGCTATGTGCAAACCCAACGATACTAACCTCGACATACTTCCAGCAGATGTCACTGCTTACAGGTGAGGTTGGGTAGGACCTCACTTCCTCTCCTATGAATCATTATAAATATGTGAATACATTTTCCCATTATGATTTCTTAAACACCTTCGCCTTAAAATAAAATGGATGCCATTACAATTACTGTCGATCTCAATGAAGTGTTATGTAGAGCGAATCATTATTGCATACAATAATTTTTGCGGCGTCGCGGCCTCACTGTACCCATATGATTGAACTGAATTGAATATCCTCTTGTAAAATATATAAGATTGTAATTTACAAGTCGATGGATGAATTCATTGGAAAACACAGTGGTTGCATTAAAAAACAATGAGAATGTATCGATGTACTGTTACCCATAAATTTTTAAACAGTGAATATTGTTGCGATCATTAGTGGTTCAATAACCTATCCCCAATACATCTCAGGGGAAATTTTACATCAAATTTCCCCTGAGTAATTGTAGTTTCCTGTGCAGCATACAATTCGTTTTATGATACATTTATGACATCAACTATGTTTATAGAGAGTTGTTATGTAACACTGGGATAAGAAACTTTCGACTACTTATGCCTACATTTTAAAAACTTTTTCTTAATAATTACTAAATCTGAGCTATGTTACACCTCAGTTCAGATACAAGAACAACAAAAAAGTTTTATTGTAATCAAATGCATGGTCTGTATGGGTAAGATAAATCATAATAACACTATATTTTAACTTGTAGTTAACCTGCTGCTGTTGTTTGGTTCAAAACTTATATTTGCTTGCTTCAAGTCGTGAAAGGGTTAGATTTCACAAATGTATTCATGTTTGAATTCATAATAAGAACGTTACTAGGTAGAGTTTTTAGATATTATGCTTATAGTAAATAATTTTAATATGTTGCTTTTTATTTGTTTAAATTCAAAGATCGTGGAACCTGTATATTCCACCAATTCCTGGTCACGGAATGTCATTGAGACTTATTTAAGTCTGCTTTATTATCTCTCTTCCTAAGTTTCTCACCTGCAAATTGAAAGAATTGAAAGACACTTCTAGCATTGATTCGATACACCACCCAACAAAATAGCCAAGGTAAAGGTAAGGGCCTGAATCCACCAGTCCAGTGACTCATTCCAAAGGCAATATCAGTGGCTTCACATTGAAAAAAGTTTTCGGTAACTTGCGCCTGTATAATAACTGGCGATACTGTTATCTGTTCATACGGTCCGTTGCCTACTTACTTTTGAAACTATTGGAGTGTTATATTACCTGCTCTTCACTGTGCCCTTTGTCAGTCGGAGGAATAATCGGCAGGCCGGTCGAGCCGAGCTGCGAGTGTTGCTCCTGCCTCGATTGAAATTTATCGCAGGAGTCAGCGTCTCCTGCTGACTGCCACAGAGAGAGTGCCTGAGAGACTTCCTGAGAGAGTGCCACAGCTCAACGTTATTTTTATCTTGGTTGGGAGTTAGTTGAAATACACTGCCATGGCTGTTATACTTTTGAATAAGATCTAGATGCCATTAGGGGAAAATATATCACCTAATTATATTACCATAATGTATCCCACGAAGGCAAAGGTTGTATATTTGGGAGTTGTTCTATGGATTTTTCCATGGATATCACAATCAAGCACGTTCAAGAGTTGGACTTTTGCACTTGCAGTAGTTTACAAACAGTTTATGCAGTTCTAGGCAGGTTTGATAGACGCAGTTCTACAAGTTTTGACCGTACAGTGGTGGCTTCCTTTTATATTTATGGGTAAACTGAGAGTACTGAGTATGAGAGACTGAGGTAATAGGCAATGTATGGCAATAGACTCGCCACCTATTACATTGGGATAAGTAGCTGCTAGCGCCTCTACCTACTCCTTCTGCGATATAGGCGTGAGTTTATGTTTGTTTTTTAGATTGAGAGGTTATATCTTTCCCAAAACATACACTCGGTAGATGATTTCCCTCCTTATAAAATTGATTGTAGTATTTTATGATGCACTGAGTAAGTATTTTAACAAGGAGTTTCAGTCTTTAGTCGATTTTTACTAGGTATACAGTAAGTGCATCATTCTGGCAATTTAAGAATCTTAGAAAAAGTCGGTAAATAGACGTACTAAATAAACTAACGGATAGTGTTGAAAATAAAAACGGCATGAATACGAAACTAATAATAGTGCAGTCATCAGTTTAAATGGGTGCGGCATTACTTGCTCCGACGGCCATTGGTCCTCCGGCAGGTGCTTATTCAACGAGCTATGCCGATAACTTAAGTTAACTTCAACAAATATATTTTAATTTTGACTGAAATCATTATGACTAAGAATCAATAACTAAATAGATATAAGCAGCTCTACAATCTACATAACATTTGTTCGATAAGTTACGGATGGTGTTTGAAAACAGAAATCTATCGCACATATAAGGATTACCTGCCTACTGCTACTATCCGTCTCCGTTTCCATATCCATCTGATACTCTCCAAGACGTTAATTGGTTGTACTGCACCAGGATAAGCATATAATTAATTTCCTTGCGATTTACACAGCATAACAAGAAATCGGGTCAAAATTTTTATTCCGAAATTTATTTAGCTGCTTCATTTTGGGTTAGGAATTTATTTTCGGCATACCCATTTTTCTACGAAGTGCCAGATTGGCGGCAACAGGCTCACTTCTTATTACCTGGGACCGACAATCATATCACGAAATGTGGATGTTTAATACACCTTTTCCTACCCCTTCGGGATTACGGGCGAGAGCATATGTATGTATGTATGTATGTATGTATGTATGTATGTATGTATGTATGTATGTTATGTATGCATGTATGTATGTATGTATGTATGCTACTACTCTTGTAAATTGAGTATTAACAAGTACAAATTTAAGACGAGTAATACATACTTTTGAAGTAGGTGTATTTGTTATTCATTAAAGCAAAATCTGATCAGATCACGTTATAATTATGTATAACGTGATCAAAATATTAATATAGTAGATAATAATAATATAGGGATGAAACGCATGCTTGGTTACTGAGAGATTATATAGGGGATATTAAACTTTCATACAAAAGTATATCCTTTATTCTACTTACTCCCTTAGCCAAAATTTCCAAAAAATCTTTCTTAGTGGCGTACAGTGGTAAGCATCTACAGTCCAAATTTCAAGTTTATAGGGCCTGCAGTTTAGGTTCTGTGTTGATCAATCATACTGTGAAGAATGTTCTTGACATTAAATTACACTTGACGAAATTCTACTACCAATAGATTTACGAATAAGAACAATAGCTGAAGTGTTGAAAAAAAAAACGCGAAAGGCTATTATAATATACACGGTGATATCATAGTGGTTTCGGAAAAAGAATATTTTGTTTCACGCACAGTTTCGGTAGCAAAATCGACTGGAAGTTTTAATTTTGAAAAATAAAATAAAAATTACTTTATGTATGGCAATAATGTGCAGGTGAACAGAAAAATGTATGGAACGTGTAAAAAAAAAATATTTTTCGCCAAATTAGGACTTCCTTACGATTTTACTATCGAAATTATGGGCAAAATCTTTTTTTCCGAAACCACTATAAAATCAACCGGGTATATATCACGAATTGCAACGACATTCAGAGTTAACCAATCGGGACTAAATCGAAATCAACACAGACAAATCATAATTTTCCAAAGAATGCAGGAAATATAGAGCAAAGATCTTGGCAACCCTGTTGTAGCATCAAACCACACCGTACTTCGACTCCGTGTGTATGTATGTATGCGACTAGCGACTCTAACGAGTCACAAAGCTGAGAGCGTCAGTCCGCGAGTTGGCTTCGGTAGGTTAACACGAGGGCGCGCGCCGCTGTCTGCCTACAGATCCTTTGCGGCTCTACGCTAAGCTACACGACGCGGTACGTAAGTTGAAGCAGTTCATATTTTCTTAGTGTTTTTAGGACAAGTTTTTTTCAGGGTTCTGCGACTTTTTTTAGTTATTTAGCGTTAATGCGAGCGCCCCTGTTTGTTTGTAATGTTTTTTACTTATTTTTCTCGTAACAGCAAAATTATTAGTGTGTTTTCAGTTATGTTTTTTATTTTATTTTAATTTTATCGGACAATTACTATAGGCTAGTATTTCCTAATTGTGATTATAAGAATAAACGTACAGTATTATTTATTTTCTGACGTGTTAATTGATGTATAACGTATAAAATTTGATATTTTTAAACCGGGTGCTCAGGTCTTTTTTGCCGACTCTGAGTTTTTACGGTTTCTATTTTTATAAACAAAATGTGTCGCATTATCAGCCATATACTTACTTCACGTTGGAGTATTTTTATAATATCTTCCTTTCATAGTTATTACGCTGGCGTTATTTTTTAACCGACTTCCCAAAAAGGCGGAGGGTCTCAATGCATTTTTATTATAATATACTTATATTTTATGTTTTTTATCTACATGTATTTTATACGTATTTATCTATAGCAAAATTACTTTGCCATTTTTATAAGTTGTTTTTGGTGTCAAATATAATTGACAACATGAATTGAATAAACGCGTGCAAAAGAGTTTTTTTACCAATTTTTGGAATAAACTGTCGTGTCGATTCAGGCTTAAAAAAACACATAATAACAACTATCATTACTTAAAATTTAACATTGGATATGTGAAATACGGTTTATAATTGTGATAAGAGCTACTTGTTGATCACGAATTAATGTGAAAGCGTTTGCTAATAATTATCGAATAAAACTCGGATACTCAAACCTTGTTATTTTAGAATCTCCTTATTAAATCTGTTTAAAAACTTCTCTGTTTTTTTGTGTTATGGATAATGCACCACCGCTACGCTATAGAGGTCATCTACCTGTGTGGCGTAGCGGTAGAGCGTTAACTGCTACGTTAAGAGTCGCTGGTTCGGTCCCGCTTCTGTAACTACTGGTACTATTGAGATATATAGTATTACAAATCGCACTATTTCTAATGTTAGCTACATAAATAAATGAAAGTGAAAAATAAAATCTATCCTTTATCTCGACACGCGGCAGTGTGTCAAGCCAAGTTTAAGCATTTAATAGTTACATAAATATATTATTCACTTTTTGATTAGTTTATTAACTTTTTACTTCTTAACCCTGTGAGGAGTCTGCGCCAGAGGTTTTAAGCCCCTAAACAGCGTTCGTTGTTTAGCAAGTGCACTGACTATTAGGCAAATAAACCGCAATCGATCTAACCTACTTTTAGATATTTAGCCCATTTCTAACAAAATCCATGTTTATTTTTTTACTGAGGGGAATGTAGGGTCATTGCGTCGTATCGACACACACAACAACATACGAGCAAACGCGTGCAGTAGATGATGTGCCGTCGAGTCGACACATCGTCTGCCGTTGTCGCATGTGGTCGGCTACGGAATTATACCTTTATACCATCAGGCGAGGTGAAGGCAATTTACGTGTCGTTCTTAAGAAAAGAAATTAACGTGTAGAGGGGCAAACCTGTATATTTGCTATGGCTATAATTAAAAAGCAATTAGTAGATGAGGTTGTATTGTTGTGTATTACGTTGAAAATGTGAACAATATGTGGGTCGGTCGGGCTTCACCGTGGAAACCGGAGAGTGTACATATATCCCTCCCTACGCCTCGGGGAAATACTGCCAATCGCAAAAATGAAATGTTGCCATAAAAATAACTTAGTATTATTCGTGAAGGTATATTTTAGCGGAAGTTAATTATAGCTACATTGATTCCCTAATGCTATAAATTATAATGTTTAATAGAAATGTTATAATGATCATCGTCATTTAGACCCAGTTGCACCCAAGATTTGTGCTTTCAGACCTGAGGTTCGCTATGCTACTGTTTCTCTTGATTAACCTCTGTTAGTTTAGGATAGGCAGAGACGATATAAATGCTACGATTCTGGAATACGCTTTCGCTTCTTCTATTTCTATACAAATAGAACTCTGTAACTGTACATTGTCAAACTTTCCATTAATTAGTGTTAGTTGCAAATGAAAATTATGTCATAATTATAATTTTAAAAACTAAACTATCCTTGTATTAATGTCGGTCGCTTCCGAACCTGTCACTTCGGTGTTCGGGGTCTCCTTTTTCCAGTGTAACTGCGTCGTGGTTGAATTGATCTGTTATCTAAGGACGTTAAACAAAGCCAATTGCTAGCAGTGTAAAGTTCAATGGAGCCCAAACAACAAGTAGGCCAATTGAAATGTCCGCAAATCAAATAATTAACTATCATTTTGTTTACTACAAGTGTTGCATGGTGATGTATTCGTATTCAGTTTTGGAATTAGCAAGTCGGGATAGTGAGTGAGAGTTTGGCTTGGATCGGTTCGATTCGATTTTGTTATAAGTTCTCTCTTCCAGTAAATAACTTAGATTGACGACCTCCGTGGCGTAGCGGTTGTGAACGCGACTGCTACGCAGGAGGCGCGGGATCGATTCCCGCTCAATGCAAATATTTGTGAGCTTGAATTCGCAATATCTGCATTGGTCTGGGTGTTTCTATGTATAATATGTATGTATTTACAAAAAAAAGTATTTATGTATGTTTATCCGCACTCTAGAACCCGTAACACAAGCTAGCTAAACTATGCCTACCATGGGTCTGGGTGACGTTGTGTAGATTGTCCTAGAATATTCCGTATGTTATTATAAAGTAAATTGAAATTAAAATCAAATACCTACTCTAAGTAAAATATCTAACTATATGATAGTTGTGAAAAAATTAATGGAAAATTTCAGTTTATATTATATTGTCGTACCCATCGTACCTCAATATTCTCGAACTCGAAAACTTAAACAAAAATATAATTCAGGTACATACATAATTATATTGATTAAATTTTGTTTTCGTGTTAACCTTGTGAATAAAAGGCAAAAATCTGTTGTAAAATTTGCTTCCACAGGATTACTTTATGGTTACCAAACTTTCGTCTAATTAGCACTAGAGTTGTCATCATAACAATTAGTGAAAGTGTTAACAGTTCGGCATACAGAAATATAATTATATTAATTAAAGTCTGTCTTTGGGCCCACAGCTTCCTTTCAATCTTGAATTGGCAGGGTTACTACGCAAGTTACACCCAATTAAAAGCTTTTAATTAACTTGCCTTTTATTTGAAAAACAAATATTATGTTTGTGTCCTCGCGACGAGCTCTTATTTATATAAATATACCTAAATTTTGTATTTTATAAAATGATGGGTATAATTTATTGTATTCAAATGTTGTTTCCTTCGTTTTAAAGCATTTGAATATTTTTTTTTTTTTTTTTTTTTTTTTTATACTATCACGCCTATATCCCCGAAGGGGTAGGCAGAGGTGCTAGCACCCACATTTCGCCAGTGTATATTTAGGTCCCAATGTAATAGGGGGCGAGCCTATTGCCATCAACCGGGCACTTATAAACCTGCGATAAATACACACATAACTTCGAAAAGCATCGTAGTCATTGGTGTGTGCCATGGTAAACCTGGGATCGAACCCGAGACCTCGTCTCAGCAGTCCACCACCCATACCACTAGGCTACCGCGGTTTTTATATTTTTATATCTCACGTATATTATAAACTAATTGTAACCCGCGACTCCGCCTGGATGTGCACCAGTGGCACTGTTCAATTGGTCATGTCAGTAACATTTTGCTATAGTAGCCAATGTAGCGATTATGGATTGAAGAACGAATAGCATTACAATTCACCAATACACTCGACAATCCGAATTTTCGTATTATTATGTTGTCGACTCGAAATTTTTATTTTATTATATTTTGTTATTCAGGTAAGGTATCTATTGAGTCTATACCTGTACCCCTTGAGGAAATTATTTATAGAAATGAAAGTTTATTTGAATGGATGTAAAAATGCTTATTACTCTTTCACACAAAAACTACTTAACAGATCTGTATAAAATTTGGCCAAAAGATAGAATAACGCAGAGGCTAGAACAATTTCTATACTCAATAGAAAGCTAAAAAGCTACGCAGGGGGCGCGTGTTCTATTTCCTATTCACTACTAATATTTGTAGTTTTTAATAGGTATATTTGTATAGTATTTATATTGTATTTACGTTTACGAACAATGAAAATAAAGTAAGTTATGTATATCTCATAACAGTCATAATACAAGGTAGTTAAGCTAGGCTTAGTTTGGGTCTATATGGCAATATACGTTGTAGAATATTAATTTATTAAATTATTGGGTATATACTTATTCTGGAATTAGGTTCCTGCGAGTTACGCTCGTGGGATAAGTATGTAAATGACCTTTTTAATACTTGGAAACTTTAGTAACAATATATACCTACAAATATTTTGTACGCAAACCGCTGGTGCCGCGTAGCTAGTACGCAGTGATAGGGCTCTACAACAAATACAACATTAAAATATATCGCCTAAATCATACTACATTCAACGATTTTATGTGGCGTGGCGGTATAGTGAATGCGACCGCTATGCAGGGGACAGGGGTTCGATTCCTGCTCAGTGCAAATATTTGTGCCTATGCATGGCTATTTGCATAGGTTTAGTTGGTCGTGTCGTCGTTCAGCCGTCAGTCCCAGATGTCACACGAACATGGCATGTATGGCAGTAATTATGGATAGTTGGAAGTTCTAAAAATTACAACAACTGACATCAACATAATTGCAATGCTTTAATATCACCGATTTTGATGGCAGTTGTTCATGAAAAATATCGAAGTTCTGCCAAGACCGCAGCAAGATTGACTATAGTGAACCTACACTTCGAGGTGAAACTTTCATTACGACTGGAATAAAAAAAAAGAATCAGACTTAATTATATATTTGAATAAAACATTTCATTCGAAACATTGTTTAGCTTAGCGACGAGAAAAAAATGTTAATATAAATTTTGCTAAACTGGATAATTACTTTAGGAGAGAAATAAGGCTATAAATAGAGGTATATAAATACTTATTCTTTAGGCAAAGTGCGTAAACAAACCACTCCCTTAGGGTAAGTACCTCTAGACAAAATGATAAGTTCACAGGTTGCTTAGTAATATTATAGAATCAAGGTTAACCTTAGTCCTACCTAACTTTACTAACCTAACCTTATCTATTATCGCCGTAAGATGCATCAAGACCTCCGTTTTAGATCTGTTTACTTTTAAATTTTGTAAGGCGTACAAAAATCATATCAAGTAACTGTTCTATATACAATATAATGTTTCCGATTGTAGGTTCAATGTATGTCGCATATGGTATACGTATTCAATGTACTTATATATAGAAATTCCTACTGCAAAAAGCATATTATAAAGTTAGTGATTTTCTATATGATGAAATTGTTTGATTATTATCTATCATTCTTCTTCTTCTTTTCTTAAAATGGCTTCTGCATTATCTATCATTAAAACTTGTAATCACATAAGATTTTATTGACATAATATACTTTTTGATGTTAAAACTTCCAGCCCATGCACCTTTATTGTTATTTTTTTTGACTTACCTTTTTACATTCTACTGACATTTATTTTTTGACCTTTCACTTTTAATTAATTTTATTCTCTTTCTTGATATTTTTTATTATTATTATTATTATTTAGACTCTAGGTATATTATTTTAATTGTTCTTTGTTTGTATTTTTCTTTTTACAAAAACATTGAAACATTTGTTAGTACGCCGCCATATACCTAGGTATAGGTACGGCTAAACATGTTGAACATTTTTTTTTTGACTAAAACAATAAAAAAGCCGCGTACTGGGTATGTGAAGGTATGACAGACTGTTACAAAAAGTGAAGATAGATGACGCCTATTAGAGATTTCGGAAATACTTATTTAACTTCAAAATACTATTCACACTAACTAATAATACCGCGGTAGCCTAGTGGTATGGGTAATGGACTGCTGAGACGAGGTAACGGGTTCGATCCCAGGTTATACCATTGCAAACACCAATGACTTTTCGATACATTTCGAAATAATGTGTGTATTTATCGCAGATTTATAAGTGCCCGGTTAATGGGCACTTATAAACCAATAGGCTCGCCACTTATTACTTTGGGACTTAAACATAAATTGGCGAAATGTGGGTGCTAACAACTCTGCCTAGCTCTTTGGGGATATAGGCGTGAGTTTATGATATGTTAAGTTATGTAATATAACACATAGTCAAATACAATATTCTAAGGCGTTTATTTGTGACTTAAAAGAGTATAAAGTGTAGTCGAACATTTTATACTACATTTTAAGAAAACATGATGTATACACGTCTATTGCGACCGCGGGCGGTGGCAAGTCGAACGCTCGATGACTCAGTCCCGAATGCTCAAGGCAGTTTCGAAATAATTTTCGAAATGATTGTTCTGCGGATGAGCGCCCCGAGTAAAATTGCCTGAGGTATCAAAAGCAGAGCTAGGTGTGCTTTAATATCGACGGTGGCGGCTGAGCGCTCGCGGCAAAGGCGAGGAGCGCCGCGACGCCTGCGGCGGTCCCCTCTCCCTCTGCCTCCCTCGACCGCACGTCCTAAAACCGCCCGATATTATACCTTCCTTATAATATAAAATAATCATATTTGCATGTAAGCTCCGCAACCAATGTGGCCAAATAATTTATGATCTGAGTGCGTTTCATATACGGAGCCGAGGGCGATGAACGAATCGTGATGTAGCGCATGACCACGGTATACAACAACTTAAATTGCCTACGAGGATTGGGCATTTTATTAAATGTAGATAATTTTGGAAATTTTACTGGATATGAAACAAACATGTCCACGTAATAAACAAGGTAAATATTACTTGTTAAAACAATATACTTACTTATTATAATAGTTTCTTTTGTTTTTCTGTGTTTAACAAGAACTCTGTACCATCGATGCTGTCTCAGTTGTAGGTCGCCAATTGCAATTAATATACCACAAAACTGTACCTATTGTATTTTCACTGTATCAGCTCGCTGTAACATGCAATAAAGAGACATCCCTTGCTGACTGACTTGAGTTTTCTAAACTTCATGAGATCCAACGAAAGAAGGAAATAATTCATAAGCTATTAAAAAAGTTATTAGCCACAGACTTTTATACACTATATAGTACCTACTTATCTAATAACCATAGTGCTAATTGAAAAAATGTTACTGCCTTCTTTTTTCTTTCATCTAATATCCTTTCAGTTCATGCTTGGCACAAGTTACCTTGGCTTCGATTAATATGCAATTAAAAATAATATAGTTGAAAAAATGAATATAAATAAAAATATACAGACACATCATCATCATAATTTTTGAAGTGGCAAATGTAAGCCAATGAGCTCATGAACGTGAGTCTGTCCATTTCTGATTTTTGATTTAATAGTTAATCCAATATTTTTTCCTTGAGTAACTGCTTCTTCTTTTTGTTTGGTAAAACTGTTTCATCCTGAGCTTAAATTTTTCAATGATTAATTCATTCACTACATCAGCATCCTAATAATAAGATATCTAGATTTCTTCGTATCGTACCTAATACAAAATGTAAAAATAACTACCATTTTAACAGTTCTCTGAATTTTTATTTCATTTTATTTTTGAGTTTTATGAGGTCCACACCATGACATTGGGGGCCTCGGCCGGGGTCAAGCCGGTACACTTAGTGATTGACAAACGAGAGGTTTGTATAGTATTTGATTTTGACTCCTAATGGTGATGGGTATTTTAACGAAAACACTGTGATATGTAAACCGTGTAACAAACAAGTTCAATTGTAGTATTTAGGATAGTATAGTTACTGAAGTGTCGATTACTTAGTGAGTAAGGAGTCACCTTACTACTTACTTAAATACCGACTTTTAATAAAAGCTCAGTTGAGCTCAGGGGCTTTAGCTGTATAATATTCATTTCCCTTACTACTTAATATTGTTTTAAAAATTCCTTTTGAGCACACAAAGCTTGTGATATAACTGACCTCGCTCCTCAGAGGAACCTTTAAGAGTATTTAATAGCTTGTACATTTTAAGTAATTAATTTTCATACATTTAAAACTCAGAGTTTAATTTTCTAAACAAAGATTTAGCAGGTGAATAGGCCGCATTCATTAAGGTATACATATAGGAATATTATATGGATAAGTAGATTGTAAAATGGGAAATATTGTATACTGTTGATGTACCTTAATAAATAAATAAATAAATAAATTTATACTGACTGAGAATATCATGTTTTTAACCCAACTGCACAAAAAATCAGTTATTGTGGCGAGCCCTTAGAGGCGAGGCGGCCCGCGGCATGAACATAAACTATTGATAACGGAAAGGGCGCCTGCAGCGCCGCGAGTGCCGCCGGAGGCTCCAACATTGTGTTGCGACCGCTCTATTGTGCGCTGAGTGTACACCAATAATAATTCTTGTTCCTACACTATAGCCGGCTAAATACATTTTTAACATCGTCTAGTGGCGGGTAGTTTCATAACAATATTCTAGGACGAGTTATGGCTAGACACGAACGAAGCATCAGGTTTTTTAATTTGTGCGTAAATATTTTAATTAAGGCTCTCTAAGTGTTTTAGATTTCTCAATTGTTCTTTATTTTTTTTTCCAAAATATCCTTCTATATTGTTACATAAAACCGCTATCGTTACCTTGTCTACTTGTTAGTTATATGTGAATACTAATATATATGGTCTTCAGTAATATTTCATAATTTTAAAACAGTTTGTTTTCCAAAAAGAAATGTAATTAATGTGTACTTAGGTCCTTATTTTTACTAAATACTTATTATAAATTTCTTCATATACCTATGCCAATACTTGCACTAAGCGGAAATCAACCCGAAGACCTCTAACTTAGTAGACGAAAGTTCTATTCTTAATTACAACGCCACATAGGTCGTTTGTGGTTAAAAATATTAGGATTATATACAATATTCATTTGCACTAAAATGCAAGGTTTGTTTGTTTAGGTTCCACCTAGAGTCAAGCACAATACATTAGCTGATTATGTAATCCGTTTATAGATATCAGTTGGTGGATTGTTGGGCCTATGGTGCACGTTGAGAGGGACCGGTCCATCGGATTGCAATTAGATAGATTTAATAACTAACCAAACAACATAATTAATATTTATGTTGCATATCGAAAAGAATATTCATATTTGACTTCATTTTAAAAATCAATTTATTCACTGAATATTTTTCTTTATTTATATACTCATTTTTATTTATCTACTTCAGAAACATAAAACATCTTTCCCAAGCTTCTAAAGTAGACACAATTTACTGGTATAGAAATGGCGGAGGTGAACGACAAAAAGGCAAACAATTTCGAAGGGCTCATTTCCTGACATTATGATACATTTGATGTGTAGAGAAATATTCTTCCTTCAGTCTGCGTGTTTCGTCAACTTTTAAAAATGCACTATGTTGTAAAAATGCACTATGTTGTTGCATTGCAATGTTTTTATTTGTTGCTCGTCTCTGGTTCTAAATAATGTTGACATTCGAACCTGATGTGTAGCACAGTTACATCCCCACGATAGGTAATTTCCATGGCTACTTCAACTGACTAGCGGACCATTGAGCCTCCTTCGTAAATTTTCTATTTAACGAGTTACTCACTGATTCCTAGTCCCCTCTGGCCTTGTCTGATAGTTCGGTAGTGATTGAAAGGTCATTTGAACGTTATTTAGGCACCAATCGGCTTATTTGACGTTGTTGTATGTTGGGGGCCCAACTAAGAGGTGGACCAAGCTAACGTGACCATGATACAACTCCTGCAAGCTGGTGAACCTACTGATTGATAGACTAAGTTCTGACACAGGCTTTCCACTCGTGGTTGGCAGGTCAGCCAGCTACCATAAAGGCAGTATAAACCAAATCAAATCATCATCATTCCCTGAACCTTTTTCCCAACTGAGTTGGGGTCGGCTTTCCAGTCTAACTGTGATGCGGCTGAACTTCGATATTTTCCGTGAAGCGACTGCCATCTGACCTCCACAACCAATGGTCTAATGACCAATGGCGATATCGAAGTTCCAAGTTAGACTGGTTGTACTTTTGAGTAACGACTGAAATAAATAAAACAAATAAACCAAATCAAATGAGAACAAGAAGTAAGCGGGGGTTAACGTTCCTAACTTAAAACATACCCATATTATAATTATTTTATTCCGTCTCTTACGGCTATGTACAGTATGCAGGGGCGTGCATTCCTTAGAAATAATAGACCTCAGAAGGTATATGTGCTTTACGCAGTATATATTATATGGTACCAAGTACATAATTTATCTTGTTTTTTACACATTATATTTATCGTATTTGGGTATATAGGGTATGCAGCGTGTGCACGCCTACATGTACAGTATGTTATCTATAGAACATACTATAATGTATAACATACATGTATAACATCAGAGATATACACAGCCCAGACTCAGCCTCAGCATGACTCGTGTCAACAATAGTGCCCAGAATGTGACAATAGAGACTCACCTCTTATTACGTGCGATCAAATACAATAATTCACGAAATGAGAGTGTCATAGGAGTGATATATAATGTACATGAAACTAATAATAATTCATATTATTAATTCTTTGGTGTCAAGTATCATTTAACATTTTCTTCACAGTACGCACTTTTATTACTATTATTATTTGTAAAACGGCTGATTGCCACTTGCATTACATAAAGTTATTGATCAATTGAGTATTGGCGTGATGAGAGTAAATTGCAATTGATCATCTGGAGACAGGTCGTTATTATCTTGCCCCTGTGTCAATTCGACTTGTTAGCACTATTAATGCGAGGAACAATCACAGCAATAAGCTTTTCATCTAAGGCAATAACGCTATCATACATGGTGATAGTGTTACTGGTCTCTATGTATCCTATTAACGGAATTAAGACCAACTACGCTGTGTTGAAACATTGAGTAACCAGTAAATAGCTAATATTTAAAAAAAAAATACTTATTATACTTTTATATTTAGTTAGGACCACGTGTTTTTCCACGCGCCATTTAATGTCAGTGTTATTTTAGTGAAGTACCTACTTGATAATTTTTTTTACCAAACCCTTCATTTTTCGGCACTAGCTATATGTTAGATAAACCGTTTGTCTATACACTTTATACATTGGTATCATTGCCATTGGAAATATGCGTAGAACTTTTAATATTGTTAAAAGGTCTATTGATATTTATATTGGGGCTCCGATCGTGTTTGAAGAATTGAACGTCATGTTGATTTTGTGATCGGACCGCGCCTTAACAGTTTACATATATTATAAAAAAGGGGGAAACTACACCACTACTAGTCTTAAAAGCTATTATAATAGATCTACTTATTAAAGTAATTATGTTCAGACTACTAAGTACTTGCATGAGTTATTATATTCGTACTTATTTTCTTATAAAGTAACAAAACTTCGATCTATTTAATTTTATTAAGGCTATCTATGTTACTTTTAGTTAAATTAGACATAAGCTGTCAAAACTTGGTTGCCATTTCAGTTAAACGAATAGGTATATATTGTCTTCGTTTATCACAAAACGCCGATGTTGATTCAACACAACATATTTATAACCTTCGAAGCCATTCTCTTTGTATGTAGAGCAAAAGTGACTAAAGTTTTAATTCGGCTTGTTGATCGCACTTCGTACTTGCCCGTGGCCAGTAATTACAATTAGAGTAAAGGCTGGCCCGCCCCGGGACTGCCCCGCAGCACTTTGCCGTCCTTTGAAACTAAAATGGGAAAATAAAATGAAAATAACCATTAGCACTTTATGCGAGGGTAAATAATATAAATAAACTTCTACGAAAAAGAAACAAAAACCTTTAAAAAAGGCTGATATTGCCTGAAATTTCTGTAGACAGACATATTATATGACCACATTCTCCCACGTGATTTAGCTTTGTGATTTTTCTATAAAAGGAAGATATACAATTATAAATTTAGAACTTTTTTTTCTATTCTTCGGCTGAACCTGAACGTTTGGTTGTGTGACTTTTCCGGGCTATTTCCAGGTACTTAAAGCATGCTACAATAATTATACCTACATACTATCTATATAATGATATTTACATACTCACCAAAGCACAGGAAAGAGTCAAATTTGTATCTTTTTAGTAGGTACAGTCGACAAAAGTTATACTGTACCACATTTACATACAACGTTATTTGAAAGAGTGGTACCGTATCTCTTTTGTCGACTGTACATACATAGTATCTATAGCACTTTTACGATATTTCTTATTCCAATGTCCCTCGTCAAATGAAGTTTTTAACTACAGATTATAACTATTACTAACTACATAATATTCTATTTAACTATATCTTTCAAAGTCGGGTTTTGCTCTATGTTCGTATACGAGCTATGTATAGTGAGAGATAATTTCTTAAAGCAGTCCACAGACCAAAGCTGATTAGTGCTGAACGGGTACAACCAGTGCCGACGGGTAAACCCTGAGGCTACAGAATCTTGCGGGAGACAATTTGGCCAGGGGCATTACAATCGCCGTATGTAATTGTCGCGTAGTGATTGCCGAGTGTTCAGAGAAATTGTCCCATTTCGTATTTTTATTTTATTTGGGACACATTTTTTTGAACTCGAAAGGTTCTCGAATGAAAACTTCGCCTGATAGTAATCTGAAGGCAATATCTCAGGGAACCTCCCACCATTACAAACAGGTATAGTGGTGGCGCTCAGCTTGACGACCTCAACTGATGCTTTTTCACGTCCTGGTACGTGAGCTGGTAAGGAATTACAAGACCTTTTTCTATACATTTTTGTTGATAAAAATATGGACTAACCACAAACATAGGACGCTGCCTCTTTAAAACACCAAGGGATGCTTGTTACTATATAATATGTACTTAGGTTTTGATGTGTAACGGTTTTAAAGGAAAAGAACAAGGAAACCAAATGATGTAAATACATAATTTTATTATCCTTCAACAACAATCAATAAGCATGAGAAAGAAAGTACACAAAGTTGATACCTACAATCATACAATAGCGCAAAACTTAATATCGCAAAACACCGCTGCGTTTCCGTCGCTAGTGATATTTTATAAGCTAGGTAGGTATCTACTTACCTGAGTACTACCGAGTATAAGCAATTAGTAAGTAGTTGGTAGGTATACTCATACTCCAATATTTACGAAATAATTCCCTACTGTATGTACTTGTATATCAAGAAACTAAGAACGTATATAATAATGTTTATTGCGTTGGCTGGTATCCAGTGATTAGGTATTTGGGTTGTCGCGGAGCATGCACACAGCCTGCGGCATATTTCTAATGAAACCAGACAGGTAAGAGTAGTGAGTAGTGCCTTGCGCTACGACGCTCCGCCCTCTAGCGGCTCCGCTACTGTAACTACAGTAGCAGGCTTAATCCACTCCAATCGATTTCCAACTCGTTTTTTGACCTCTTTTGTGAGTATTCTGGTTATGATAACGATGTGTAGCTTTTTGACGAATTCAGTGACATTTTTTAACTCACTTTTGAAAGAATCTACCTACCTATACTATATAGTATATACTAAGACATAATATATCTAGATAGGTACAATATGTACACATGTCATACTCATACTCTTTATAATTAGGGTAGGCTGCGATAACCACACGCTATGATCTTCTGTCTTAAAACTTTTAAGCAAGGCCGTTACCCAATAATGATATATATTTTGATTTATATAAACAATATTAGGTTGATGTCATGTTAACTGCTGCTATTTGTTAATTGTAAAACTTAAAGCTAACATAAAAAGGCTTCTGTCGTGGCAGAATGATGAAGCTCTTTACACAAAGATCTAGAGAAAAATAAATAGTAGCACGC
Source organism: Pelosia muscerda (assembly GCA_963691645.1). Classification (NCBI taxonomy): domain Eukaryota; kingdom Metazoa; phylum Arthropoda; class Insecta; order Lepidoptera; family Erebidae; genus Pelosia; species Pelosia muscerda. Next base: position 10,422,150 of record OY829098.1, on the reverse strand, counting down.
AGTACAGAAACTAAAGCGAAACTCGTTTTTCCTCACAAAGCAAAAGTCTAGATCTTGAATAGGGTGTAAGGTGTGAAACTAGTGAGATAGGCCACCAGACGATGCGAGTACGCCAGAGATGCATTCAAAAGATAAAAAATAATTAAAGTCGGACTTGGTCCGGCGCATAGCCCTCAGCGCTTTGTACGCTCCTTGACATAGCAAATGTCAATTTTCATAGCAATTGGTTACTTATTTCTTAGATAATGTAGCATGCCCTTATTACCAACTGTTTAAAAATTAATTCATTGTAACAGATACTTACTTACTGATGTTATAATTATATGCTAATGAAATTTGTCTAATAGCTTTTCTAGTTCCTTTCTATTTTTGTTTCGATTATAAAAAGGAATATCTAGATACTTATTGAAATAGTTCGTAGAATTTTATCGATAAACAGTGGGTGAAGGATGCCGCCGTGGGAGCGGAGTCAGTGGGTCGCATCTCGTGGGATGCTCCCACGCTGACGGGTCGGTAAATCTCACGTCTCCGATGCACTTTTACATTTTCAAACTTCATTGAAATAGGGACCTGAGGCTTAATGCCATGCGTTTCATTCTTTTAAGCATTATTGCACCGTTTTGGTACTTATACACAACTACAATATAACTTAAACACAAGCTCTACACGCCTCATGGTTTAACAAATCTTTATTATACTTAAGGGTATTAATTAATTATGTAACACAATTCAGGGGATCGATCATGTGTTGTGTTTTCTTATGAGGGTGTGAGGGAGACTTGATAATTTTTGGGGAAGTCATAAGAATGCGCAAAGTTTAAATTATGCTTTGAAAGAACGAAAGATGAAGGATTAAATTCAGTTAATATTTCTTGGTAGTTTATTACTACCAAGAAATACTAATAATTTTTAAAGTTATTCATTAACACAAACAAACCATATAACTATTACGTGATGAACGTGATAACTATTTCTTATAATAGAGGTATAATTAATAAGGTGTCACTGTCAATTTGTCTCTATGGATTGATCGCCACTGAGTTATGCATAGGTATGTCACGTTTAGCCTGAAAGTCATTGGGTACTTTTTACTCGTCCAAAATATTTTATGATTACAGCATTATTAGTGGCGTCGGTAGCTTAGCGGTTAGTAATCGACTTCGCGATCGAGTGGCTCCAAATTCGAATCCTGACCACTAGTGAGTTACGCTATTGACATGAATCCAATCTCAACATAATCAATTTCTGTTGTTATTATTGTTTTACAATAAATTGAATTACAATTTCTACCACACATTTTTAAACGTAAAATAAATAGCATGTAATTAAAATTATTTGTGTAGCTACGCATTGTAGTGGAATTACAATGTTCATTTTTTGTTACGAGCCCCAATTTTGTAGATCCCAAGGCGTTACGCCGCTGGCAATACGAATATCTGATGGATTCATGAAACGGGTCTAGTGATGCCTTCAGGCGTTCACTGGCTGGTTGGCCTTAGGCTTATATTATTATACAATAAATTAAAATTATGTACAGACCTATAACAAGTATTTATAGTATAGAAATAGTGAATTATAGTCTTAAGATCGAAGCTCTAAGTTTGTGGCCACGGCTTTTGCGACCTGGCCGAAACGTCACAGAAAACAATAGGTAAATTATGGACTGTGTTAATATCCGGGTTTCGGTTAGAGCTCTCAAGAATATTAGGTTGTGCGGTACCTGGTTCTCACCAGGTTTTAGCATACCTACTCTGTCGTTAGCAGTTTAAAGGGTGCGCAATCTGAAAATGCTATGCTAATGCCAATTGAGTAAATGTACATTGATTTAACAAAAATCGCAAGGAGTAAATTAAACGAGATAATGCGTTTCATTTCTCGCATTTCATTATTTTTTGCGCGTAACATTGACTGAGCTAGAGATAACAAGATTCATGAGATATTTCGAAAAGGTTTACGTTTTGTTACGTTTTCAATCCTAATTATCTGTAAATAAATAGCGTATTTCTGTTCAACCTGCGTAATGGTTAATAGGAATTCATTACTGATAACTTAGTTTTTATTCTACTTATCTTTTTATAGTTTTTATTACAATACATTTCTTCTTAAAAATGGTGTTTAATTTACATTTTTCCAGTAAATCAGTGTTAGGTTAAAAAATCAAAAGGAAAGTCGGTGGAGAGGTACAAAAACCCTCTTATAGAACAATCATAGTATAAATTTAAGCATCTCTAACACGACTTTCCTTTGCAGAGCAAGCCATCAGGAATTTGTCTGTAGGAACCCATCACCATTGGCTCTTACGCACTTGCTTCTACTTTCTGATGCTTATAGGTATAGATGAGAACAGGCTCAGGAGGGTTACGTCGGTGTGTGAGTCCAATACCTTATCATTGCAAGCCACAGTAAGAGAGACAGGGAGAGAGAGTTTTCATGAATATTTTCCTTTTATTTGCAGATCAGTTTGCATCAAGATGCTTCCTGTAAAACCCAGTAGCCCTCAACCTGACGAGGGTTCCATGGAGAAAAAGTTAATCGCCGGGATCCCGCGTGTTGCCGCCTGCACCAAGTTCAATGCACCGGTACATATTGACGTCGGGGGCACTATTTATACATCCTCCTTAGAAACTTTGACAACGTAAGTATTTATAGGTAGAATATAATATTTCTCTGAAATATTTATACTGGTAGATTCTCACCTTCGCCACATTACAAAAAAAATTCTTACCGAAGTAAACTAACCTCAATTGAGACTCTTTGGGAGGTTAGATGACAGTTGGCCCTATAAAAGGGGTACAAGTTAAATTAAGAAACTAAGCGGACACCAGAGGCCGAACTAAAGCTTTGGATACAACCGAGAAAATGCAATATGAATGACATCATTAATGGGTGATAAAATTAGTCAGAAGGAATTATTCAGGATAAAACTATTCAAAATTCAAACACTATTTATTCAGCATAGACAATAAACAGCACTTATATAACGTCAAAATTAGAAATATTAGGTTGGTTTAGAATGAATAAATCGACCTCTGACTGTACTGGATCAACACACTGCCCCGGCCTAAGGAGACTCCGGCAAGAAACACAGCGGGTCACTTTGTAAAGTATAATTAGTTGGCAATAATCGATTGGATAAACTATATATTTTAATCAATTATTCAGTTCATTGGATAAATTATTCAGATCTATTGCTACTACCGATGCTTTTAATGTCAGTCGATCGATTCATGGACATAAATAGATTGTGAGATTAGAGTGTGTACGAATTCACCAAAACCTTCGAGGCTAAGCCAACCTTGCCGGTAGACCGGTGCGAGTATACTCAATAATATCAATGAAGAATGAGATTTCCCTCTTGAGGTTGATATGTGAGGTGGCAGTCACTCCTGGACATACCGATTCAATACCAGGATTAATCAATTAGCCTGTTGCAGTACTCTGCTGGGCAGGAGCCTCACCCAATGTTTGGCTTTGGCCTATTGTTTCCATCCGGCCTGACGGATTTCTATAAGTATTTATTTCTAGTTTTACTCTCACAGTGATGTCATCTGCGTACCATGAAACGTTTTTTAAATCATTATCAACTTTGACCGAAATACACATCGCAGAAACGTCAATGTTTCTATACTAAAAGCCACAAGGAACAGTAACATTTTGAATTCGGTAACGTGGTAATGAAAGTCTGTGGGTCTATTTACGCTAGTAATATTAACGTCTATGATTTTTTGTCCGTCACTTCAAGACCACCATCGAGTCATAACTTTTTATATAGATAGACCCTCAACATTGAAGCAAGTTACGAAGCTTGCGAGGTATTCAGTACAGCGCTGGTGGATGCCTCAATTTACGAAGTACCTACGATTGTAACTACTTGATATTATTTAACGAAATGCTGGCTTTGTACATAGTTAGAGAGATTATACATAAGCTTGTTTTATCTCAGCTCCGCGTGTTATTTCTCGGTGAGAGCGTTCGTCGACGGAGCGCCCGCCGGTGGCGGTGCCCCGGGCCATGCGGGCTGTACCACGCTCCGCACACTCGCTTCTCCTTCACCCCCGCTGCTTTTTCTTTTAATCAATTCCCTTCAGGGCACAGAAACAAAAAATAAAGTATCTTAGAATCATTGAAATATTTTGCAAAATATGCCCAACAATAAATACACGGGTCATTCTACATGATGTGATGTAGTATGTCAAATATCGACAATTTATGTTTTCAATACGAATGAACTTTTAAACGAGATAGAATGAAATTTTCTGAGCAATTGGACTGGTATAGGGTTAAATCAGGGTATTTTAATCTCCTTTTAGTTTACTAGACCCTATATATTTTTGTTCTCACCACAAAATGACAACGATGATACAGAGATATTCCCTTAATTACGAATCATGATATTTGTACGTAGATGTAAAAATATAAGTAACTAGCGGCCCGGTACGTGCTTCACTGCCTCTACAGTAAAATAATAAAAAAATAATTAAGAACCGCTCGATCGACTTTGTGCACACTTTATATAAACCATCTACAAAAAAGTCCAAACAAACCCTAAACATTTGATTTGGATAGGTGAACCCGTTCTAGAGTTATAAAATTACAACGAAAACTGGGCATTGATTTTTATATACCTAATGAAATATGTGTAATATAGGTAATCAGACGACTTACATTTGTAGTGCGATCGATTGCTAAGGTGGAGGTACGGGTTCGATTGATTCCTGGATGTTTTTAACCCCCGACGTAATTAACCTCTAAGTTTCACGTGTCTGTGTGTGTGTTTTTTTTCTTTGAAAGCAGAATTAGTCGAGAGTGTTCGTGGCTATGTTAGATGGAAATCAATTCGAGATGGCCGCAGCCACAAGATGATCAGTTTTTTGCACACATCACATATTTTTGCACAAGACCCTCAATATGGGTGTCAAATGAAAGGGCTTTTAAGTGAAGAGAAATTTCAAATCCAAAATGGCCGCCACCACCAAATGGCGAATTACCTAAATTTACTAGTCCCTCAATATGGGTATTAAATGAATACCCAAATTGAGGGGACCTTGGATCGTTTCAAAAACATGTGGGAGTGCTTCACCATTTAGAGGTTCCCTGACACGACAGCACATGAATTATTTACTTATTATTTTTTGAAGGTATTTTTATCAAGCTATACTTACATTTTGGATCTAGACAGCGCTGTGTAAAACATTCGAACGCCCTTTGAAATTGTAATACTAAGATGTTCTGTATTTCTTTTCCAGTTACCCGGAGTCTAGACTAGGCAAGATGTTCAACGGCACAATACCCATCGTTCTGGACACCCTCAAGCAGCATTACTTCATCGACCGTGACGGAGGCATGTTCCGCCATATCCTCAACTTTCTACGCAATAAGAAGCTGCTATTGCCGATGGAGTTCCCCTACATGGAGCTGCTACTGCATGAAGCTCAGTACTTCGAACTGGATCGTAAGTGTTATTAAAAACACGAGTTTGAGATTAGAAGTCGATTCCGATATACAGTCATAAATCTCGATTTATATCTACAACTGAGTAGTTATTGTTGATTCTGTCCTAAATCGAGACTCAGAACTGAGTATTGTACTTAAATACGGGCCTTACTTTTTTTTTCTAGAGATCTGTGGCGTAACTGTGGAGCGCTCTACCTACTGTAAAGCCCGAAGTCGCGGATTGTTACCGCTTACTCCAAATATTTGTATAGGGGAAAGTGGGGTGGATTCGTACACCGGGAGCATTCATACAACGGCCATAATTGGAATACGGATCATGGTAGCGCCTTCGTATTAGTGTATGTGGTGCCCACACACACGCATAATATAACCGCGGAGTAGCTCACCAATGCAGCCGCTGGCTTCGGTGTGACAGGACATAACGTGTTTTCGCTTTGCATAAGTAATTTTTCGATGCAACTTTGAACGTGTTTATATTCTAGAAGTTTTGCTGCCATTACTAAACTGATTTTTTGTGGTGTTTGAATACATACTTAAGTTTATTATTTTTACATTTACTTCAACATAATCTTAGCAGCTATTTTTATTTTCAATATTTTAATCGAATTTTTTAGTTGGGGTAGCTTCGTACAGGAATGAACGGGGTGGGTTCGTACTATATGAATGTACTGCAGTAAGAAATGCAATCCGCATTTACGAGACTACTAATAAATTCGGATTTGTCCGGGTTCGTCCTAGTTTAAAAAGTGTCCAGGCGGGGTTTTTACTGTAGTCTGGTGAAACCTAGTGTCCGGGCGGGGGTCCTTGTAAAACCTACTAAATATTTTGAATATAATGTAGTCAGATTTTACAATACAAGTATAATGATCTTATTATTAGGTACTTAGCACCCCAGGTTGTTTCTACGAAATTTTGATCTCCATATACGTTAAATTTTCTATGAATAGCACATGTACGAAATTACCCCGTGAGGGGGGTGCATTCGGACGATTTACTTTTTTTTTTTAAATCGTCATAGCTTGGCTACGGTTCTTTCTATGAACAAGTCGTCTAAGGGAACATTGTAGGCAAATATATAAGCAATCTAGCAATGCTCAAATGGTTATCAAATAGTGTTTAGTTTTTCTGCTATAGAGCTCGAAGTAAAAAGTGTACGAATCCACCCCACTCTCCCCTACATGAATATGAATTTCTACATTGTTATATGATCTACTTATTATAAATACTTAATACATAAAAACATTCAGTTTCCATGTGTGAAGTATGAATTAAAAATGTAATTACCATCTGACACAAACTAGGCCTCTCGTATGCTTACTTCTTCCTATCTTCTTTTATTTTTATTTATTCTTATAGTACCGAGACTCTTATCAACTACCGTTTGACAGACGAGGCTCTAGCACAGGCTTTCTTCTAGGGTTTGGATTTGGTAATTCAGCTAACAGTCACTCTAAAATAAACAAGACCAACAGAACAAAAAAGAGGAGATTGGAGGCCTTGTTCCAAGACTTCTAAGTCAACAGGGGCGACGCTATAATAATGATGATAATAACAGTTTTCAAACATTGAGTAAGACATAAGACATAAGAGACATAAGACATTTATTTCTGAACACAGAAACAGTACAAAGTAGTATGCTTAAAGTACCTTATTATACGTAATTATTTGAATGCAATGTGTTTCAGATATGGTGTTCGTGTTGACCAAGATGATAAGTGAGCGTGAGGAGTCGAAGCAAGAGCGCGACTGGCTCGGCCAGGCCACTGAGCGCTTGAAGCAGGAGGCTGAGCTGCTCATGCAGGAGAGGGATCGCCTGCAGCAACGCTGGTCATGAAGCGGGGTATGTTATATCCAGGAAACTGATTTTTATGTGTGTTTCTTAGTCTTTAAACCGAAAAAGTCAAGTGTTATAGCACACTCGATTTTTTCGGTTTAAAGACTAATAAAGGGGGAACATCGATACCTATCAATGTTAAAATAAGTATTTTGAATTACGTGTCTATTTATTAGCCACTAGGTATTACTACCCAGCTAAAAGTGGCGAAGACAGAATTCTTGGCATTAAAATCAACAGATCCCAAACCTGTCCGCATAGACGATTACCTACTTACCTACCTATTACAAGTACAGATGCTATAAAAAACTACTTAACTAGAAAATAGCATATTCACTATTAAAGACAGTTGTTGGGGTCCTTAAAACCAACAAATATTATGTAAATGATCATGGCAACCTAAAATCATACAAGAAAATATCACATATATAGTCTGCCTAGGTACTACAAGAAAAACAGTTCAACGTCATAATTCCATCTTCCATTCCATTGAAATTTACCGAAGAACAGAGTAGGTACACTAATTTTCAAAAGAAGTTCGATTTGTTTGAAACGTTTTCATTACTTACCTTCAGAGCACGCCCTAACCCTTTAGTGTATTCCACTTAGATGTGGGACTTGTTATCACTTTTAGTGTATAAACTTCTTCTTGCCGCATGTTTTGTAAATGCACCTATTAACAGATAAAATGTTTTTCTAGGCCCCCTCACTAGATGCTTCTACTAGCCACGGCAGTAGCAGTTCTACGGGGTTCAAGAAACGTCGTCTTTAAGTAATTATTAATTAAATTTATTTGAAATTCCAAAGTGGATTAGATTAAGATTAGATGTTCTCAAAGATTAAAGCATACCTTTATGTGCTCCAGTCTTTGAGACTTAGATACTAAATTTGTTTCGCAATTTTTAATGAAAGACAAGAATCAATTAAGCGGATGATAACATATTTGCAGCCGTTCACCCCAGACCGATTTGAATTCGTAGATGTCGATAGTAGAATAGAATAAAATGTTTAACATATGACTTTGACATTCATTTACGCCTGTCATATACGTTATGAACTTCAAAATACGTGTTAACCTCGTACATTGAAGATTTTATGCCATTTGACTGAATCCTCTAGTGAATCCTGTCTTTTGTTGGTTGCTTTTTACTAGTTCCTAGATAACCATGTTAAGTTGTTTTACTTTTAAAATTTATAAATGGTAGGTATATATTTACGTAATCACTAATAATGTTAATATAGTATCTACTTTCATTAGTTTCGTTTATAATTATATAGGTAGTTACGGTATCTACGTTTCTCGTTTATTCTGTTAATTTGATTCGATGACAGATACGACTAGGTAAATTGGAAAATAATTCGAGCGATACGTTTTATTGCTAAATTATATGTAATATTATAGATTGCAACAAGACATACCTCGTAGTAGGTATGGGTATTTAAAATTAATTTTGTATTTTTAGTTTGTAGTATTGTATTGGTACCTACGTGTTAAAACTTTTATCACAGAACAAATAGGTAATGTTTTTTATAGTGATCTAGGTCCTATTTTCATCACGTAAGTAGGATAGTAATTAAGATACGTAAGTAGTTTTCATAATGTTTTTATTAAAATTTTATATTGGGGCAACCCAGATCTATAAAATTAAAATAATATATAGAGATTTTAATAAGCTAACTTGTAAATTGTAATAAGCTGGTGAAACTGGCAAGTTGCTACGGCGGTTTGATAAATCCATGACGCGGAAAGGAAGAAGCGCCGGTAGAAAAATAAAATTACATCGATCCTACAAGATCTACTTTATTTTATTTTTCTACCTGATATACTCTTCATTCTTCAACTATGTAGTTTGTTTGTCCCCAAATCTATTTCTTTATGTTCCGAAGCATAATAAATAGAATGAACCCTGATGGACTCTCCTACACCCTGTCTGAGGGTCCACACAAGTGGGTTGACACGTTAAGCATCCTGATAACAGCTGAGGTCATTGAATCTGTCTTATACCTAACTGATATGTCATGGATTCATGAAATCACCCTCCTTGGTATATTAATGTTATATTTTAGTTGTAATTTTTATTGTTTTAATTATGAATATTTTGTGTTCAGCTATGGTAGAGGATGTGTAGTTGAAAAAAAGCTTTAATTTTGTCTTTTCATAGTCTTTCGTCATTTTTGAGGTGTGTATTGTTGTGATCGGTTATCGGTATGTTCGGCATATTTTAAACATTAAGTGAGTTTATTGAATGATCTAGCTTGTTTAATTATAGAACTAAGTAATGTTTTCAAATGATCTGCAATTTATTAGATTAGTTTTTAGATAAGAGCTATCATTCTGGGGCGTAAATGACACTTTGTACTAGACACTATACCTATCCAGGATTAATTAATCGTAGCATGTAAGGGAACCTAGATAAGATCTTATTTTATTTTTGTCTTATATCACATAGTGATACCACATTTCGCATAATTTATCTTTATTGTATTCAACATAATATTATGAAATAAAACTTTGATGTTGTGTTTTTTAATTTTTATTCACTACCCATCAAATTAACAATAATAGCAATGAAGAGGTACAGTCGACGACAAATATTCACTGAGAAACATGTTGCAAATCGCACAATTACACAACGTACGTAGACATAATATAAATATCCAACACATTTGAGTCCAGGGGTAGGTACTTAGTTTTGTCGTACATATTTGGTAAAAGAAAGTTAAATGACTTCTTTGAAGAAGTCACTTTTCCTTTATGATTATGGGCAGTTTCTATTGCAAAACACAAGTTACATGCCTACAGTTACATAAAGTAGATATACCTACATTAAGTCATTTATAAGTACCTACCTACCTACAGGTAACATATTTGAAAGTACACGCCAAATTAGTGACCACTCACAACTTTGTGAATTGTTCTATTTAAGTATCAAAATCAATATGCTCACTGTCTCATAAATTCTTGAATATTGTCAATGCGCGTTTAATTCTTTATCATGCGCAAGTTTCAATTCTACGAGTGTTCAGAACGCTCATCAGCTTGTCGTGAAGCAACAGTTTAGTCGTTAGCAAGGAAAATATTGGTGAAAAATGTATTGCAAAACACATGTAGGTACAATTTACTACATAAAGTATAGATATATGGTCAACTCATAAAATATATTTAGGTAACACATTTTAATTTATGGATAATTTAGCAACTGGACGAGCGAAGGCTATCGATACTGCAAATTTGACAGATTATTAACAATAACGTAAGTGCTTTGGTGTCGTCAAAAATAAAGATAACTTGAGTTTCCACTACCGTACACTGTAAATCGTAATAACAGTGCACCTTGGTGGGGAATCACAAAAATCGCAATGTCCCCACGAAGCATTGGATCTGCCATACGAATCGTTTGGCAATGAAAAAAGTATATTTCCGTTCGCTGTTATTACTTCGCTCAACAGTAGATAAGTCTTGCAAAAACTTTATAGTTAATTCAATTTATTTTAACCCAGAGTAGCGGAAGCATTTTGACCCTTGATATGTGTGATTGTGTAGATGAAACTGTTATGTTCATTATCATATTATCAATAAGACATTCTGCTAACGTCTAAAATACTAGCAGGCAGGTATACTATGCAAATGATATAAGCATCTTTTCTGTAATAAAACTATAATTTTTGTTTCGAGAAATTGTTCGTAAGCTCAAGTTTATATTTTATCCTCACATCGCTCGCCATGGATTGTTTAAGTACCTGAACGTAGTACCTACTTGCTTTATCTCTTTCAAGAGACTAATATAGGTGCTGAAATTTGATGGAGCTAGAAAGCAATAGGGTTTCGATCCCTGCTCACATTTGTAACAGTAGTTTTACTTACTATACGTACCAAATGTTAGGCAATAGGTATACAGTAGCAGTGTGACTTCAGCTTTAGATTGCACTGCGATGCAATTGAATTAGGTACAGAAGTTGCACAACCATTGAATTGTTGGCAAATACTGGACGAACAGAAGTCTTGCTAACTTACCTACACATTTAAGAATTACGAAATGTATCATGTAATTTATTAAGTTACTTAAATTATGACACCTAGCGCAGGTACATTGAGCACATTTCCTACTAACACATTATTTTTTTTTATTAAACTTGCAACTACATGAATAGCTTCAAATGACTACAGGCATATTAGACCGCGTATCTAAATAGCTTAACAGACTTTAATAACTTTTATAACAGTAAGAAAATAAAATTACGTATATCATTTTGAGCTCTGTTAGGCACAATATGTAATAAGTAAGTGTAAATTGAATAGGTATCTCAATGGTTAATTTTTCAAAAATCACAGTTTCATTAATTTTTATATTATATTGAAAGTCCTCTTCTAAATTCGTATTTTTATTGTGACTAAACGTGCATTCAGTTCCGATTTTGTTTTACGTAATTTGTGGAAGTTCTAACGAAACGTTAATTTAAAAATAAAAACACGTTTTGTGACATCTTAAAAAAAATAAAGTCCCTTAAAATTACAACAATATTTTAAACTTATTACCTAATTAATAACGAAAGTGTGATATATTATAAGTATCAAAACCTTTACTTAAAGTGATTCTAAAATCATGTCACTATGTGTGACCTGCTTGAAAATGATGTTGGTTATCAGACACCTGTTACACTTGCGTTATCTCTGACAATCATGAACTTACATATTATGTCAATGACAGTTATAATTTGTTTATATAGACACATCGTTTATAAATAACAACAAAGTAATGTGCCAGTATACCTATACCATTAATTTTAATGGGGGTTTGACACGACCGACCTCCAACAAGACTGCAGATAAACTGATTACGTCATCTAATAAATGTCAACAATATGACATGAATAAATATTTATATATCACCATGTAAATATCATACAAAATGTACAGTAATATCAAATAACAATATCGAAAATGTTTCAGTCAATAGAGTAGGTAACTGTAATTTTTAGGCTTCTGTGGATAAAAGACTCTTGAAAGAGGCAAGCTGCTTACTGTTACATTGGTTAACATTATTTATATTATTGGCACATTATACATCAATATCTTATTTCTAACATTTAATAATATCTACTATAATGATTTATGGCTGCATACACCGAAACAAAGAAATGATCATTGTCATAGCAATAACCAGATGTGCCATAACATCATTTAACAGTATTAACAATCAAACATATATGTTATTAATATATTACTAAAGTTACAAACATTAATAATAAAAAGTCAGTGTATATGAAATATTTTTATATGAGATCTATTTGTGTGGAACCAACGGCTAATATTGTACACACTATCGGGACCCTTAAAAAAGTATAAACGATTTTATACAAACTATACACCTATTATGTTACGTTCGAAATATGGCAACATCATAACTGAAAGTTAAATCTAAGCAAACAAAATATTTGGTATATCTACCTATTCCTAATTATCTTGGATATATTGTAGATATTTTTTTTTATATTAAGTAGTACTTTGTTTTTACAAGATTGAAACAAAACACGGAATATCTACATCTAGTGCCAAATTGAGAAGTTTGATCTTTCATGCATCACCAGAACAACGTAGGTAGTTATATTTTACCGTTCAGAAATGTGTCCAGTGTCCAATGGTAGGCATAGCACATGTATTTTAATCCTTGAAGAGTAAAGTTCCTGTATTTGAAATATTATTTAATAACCAAATGAAGAATGTTTTGGTATTAGCTTAGGTAAGTATATTATAAATAAAAATTAAAATATTATAATAATGCTTTTAGATAGTTTTTACTCCTGTGCCTTCAGAAATTGCATTGGTTTGAATCGGTTCGGTTTTCAATACCTACCACCAGTGGACTACTATCGTGAACTAGTCCTTCTCAAACCCTGGGACTCTGCTAATACACATTCGATTAAAAAATATATTATTAGCTCGTTCTAAAAACCATTTACAAAATGCTGAAATATATAACCTAAATAAAAACCTAACTCTTAATTAAAATTCGACATCCAACAACTAAAAATACTCAGTCTTGCGGTACGTGAAATATAAAGGAGTTAATTCACTTTGGCCACTAAAAATTGAGTGAATGGTAATTATAAAAAATGCGTAGTACCTTTAACCTTCGAAAATCTGTGGGACCGTCGTTATTATTATCGATATTATTATTAACTAAATGAAAAAAAAGGTCTTGAAATAAAAAAGTCGAATGTGCATAAATATTATTCATGTAAAAAATAATTTCATGATCTCAATCAGATTCACATCTTTATTTAATTTTAATTATACGGCAACATTTTCAGTGGGCCCAATCAAGACGAATTGACTCCTTTAGCATTTTTATCTACTCTTACAACATGAAGGGCTTGGTTTTAGTTCAGCTATCTTCAAAAACTACTAATTTAAATATAACTGGTCAGTGTGACTAGGTTTTAATTGTAAAACTTTTTGTACGACTTTGGCAATCTATAATAGCAGATTCTCTTACTAACAGAAGTGGGCATATGACCTTGGTAATCAGTTAAACAAGCAAACTATTACCTATTAATTATAATGATCTTCATTGGAACCATTTAATGATTCTAAAAGCTACCATAATTTATTGTTACCCCAAGTATTATTAACCTGAAATATAAATATCAACGACTGGTGCCAAGTGTACATCTTAATGTATTGTTCATTGTTTCATTAAGAACTTGGACATAAAATAGATGTCAGTAATTATACAATTCCATGTCAAAAGTAAATGCCAATATTTCTTATAATGCTACAACTTAATACACTTAAAAGTGACTACAGGAACCCGTAATTTGTCATCTTGAAATTATGGGTGAGTTGGTACTATTTTTTATAGCGTTACTCACTACAGTAAACATAATATTATATAATTTATAAATATACCAATATAATAAAAATCAGAGATCTTGGTAATATGACTTTACAAAATAATATTTTTCAACGAAATAAAGTTACATAGGTACATACTAGATTCCTAATGAATAGTTGATTGTTTCTGTTGTGTTTCAATGTTATAATAACATCGTGCTAAGGGCAATGAAAAGTTTTGCTCCATATTAAAAAAATGTTCAATAATCAAAATTAACATTCACAAATCAATGACTTGTTGATAGATTTACTAAAGGTCTGACAATCTTCCATCTTTTTGTTCATTTTCAAGCTGTCCCAGAATATCTTGAACATCTGTTGAGACCTGGAAAATGCAAACACTTAATATTAGTGGAAATCATGATCACCTTAACTGATACGTGTATAATAAAGTGGTGTATTGTCAACTGTCAAGTCAAATTAGATTCTTTTTATAATCACTTAAATTTTTTTTTACACTTTTGATTCACTGGTCTACACAGGCCTCCTAAACCAATTTTCTAACGTGGCTTACGCTGCTCTGGAAGAGTTTCTTGAAAATTTTGACGTTGGTATCTCGCCATTACTAATTTTATATTATATTTATCATATTTCCTTGATATTGATCAAATTGCGATAATAATGATTTTAAGAAGAATTTGAAGTTGAAGTTTAATTATTACAGGTTTACAGGTTAATTATTTTTCTGGTTTTATTAAAAGAATAAATGATTTTCTGACCGAAAACTTCAATAAGTAAGTAACTATTTACTGAAGCTTCCCAGTTCACCACACAAATTAAAATTACCTTTTGTAAATCTCATAGTTACTGTTGCATCATGATTTATGAAACATGTACCTACTTAAGTAGAATTAATTGAGAACTTACCAATAAATCAGGAAAAGTTGGGTCAATTGTATCTAGCGAATTGATCGCTGTTTCAATCTGAGTACTAAGAACTGCAACAAACAACAAGATATTAAATAGTTTTTCTTAATTACTCGTATTATTTATATCTATTGGTGGAATTATTGACAAGCTTACGTGTTTCATCAAATAAACTCTCGAAGTTTGAAGAGTCAAAAGCTGACACATCAGGTTCAGGTTGAAGGTGTTGATCTGCTTCTGTCACTTTTTTTTTAAACGAAAAGTCTTGATTTTCATATTCATTGGGTCGTTTAAGCCCGCTTTGGTAACTAGTCATGTTTGGTACAGGTAGCATTTGAAAGAAGGCCTCTTCTTCCGGTGGTGTGTCAAATGGGAAGAAATTGATTTGAGAATTAATGTCATAAAGATATGTATTAATCTCTTGTTCGAAGTCTTGAATGTTGTTGTTGTTAAAATTAATGCCAGAAGCACTTGGATATCCGCTTCTTGAACTATCAAAGTAGTCTACATTTGGTAAACATGTAGCACCTTCTTCAGTGTTGACGATGTTCTCAGGGTCAGTAACGGTAGGCGCACAGGCTTGAGGAGTAGATGAGACATTTTCGAATGGAAATACCTCGTTTGAATCGTAAGAACCCATATCCAAGATTTTATCTTCTTGAAAGGCACCTTCAACAGGTATTTCATATGTAGAACCATTGACGGGTCGATTTTCAGCCACCAGATTGTTAGTTTCCTCCTCAAACGTCACATTTCGATCTTGATCAAAAGATTTAATCACATCATATATTTTTGATATTGCATTAACAATAAATTCTTTTTTTGGAGGAATTATCGTAAAACGGTGTGAAAGCGATGCGCTATTTGTAGAAGATGATCCGCTCGCAACCGCTTCATCCTCCGTAGGGGGGCCTGGTAAATTGGTAACCAAGTCCAAGATTACTTCCTTTAGGCGCCTAGGGTCCTCCACTGGTGCTGGTTCATTATAATTTATTTCCTGGAATTGTGGAAAAAAGTAATACTTGTAATAATAATGCAATACATGCATGTCTTGCATTTTGGTAAGTTTTGAGACTAGCTTCTTTCGATTTATCTGCGTAGCAGTCCATAAGTTAATGATTATTTACGTATCTTTACTTACATCAATCTCGTTTTTAATAACATTATATATTTTAGTAAATTATGGTAAGTAAAAAGGGAATTACATCATTGATTTCTTCCTCGAATCCTTGAATTGCTGGCCTTTGTACCTTAGATACTGACAGAGTGTACTTCTTTCGCATCAATTTTATTAAGTGTTTGCCGTCTTTTTCGTCCACCACGGTGTTAGTGCAAACAAAGCTTGTACAAGCTCCAGAATCTTCCACAATCAGGCGTCCGCGGGTCCTCATATAGATGAATTGGCCATTTTTTGTCATCAAACGGTAGCAGGACTCGCCATACAACTTTTGTTGATCATACACTGAAACATTTTTGAAATTGCTGAACTTATGAATCACTTATGTATAACATTCGCTATTTGCGTTTTAGAGGGAAAGCCGGTGGATGCCAGACCTATTTTTTATAATCTTAAGGCTAAGTTCAAATGAACGCGCGACGACGTGCGATGCTGCACGATGCACCTGTTCAGATGGCGGCGGCTTGCGCACGACTGTCTAGCGTGAACATTCAGTGAGAATGGAGTTAAGTCAAAGACTTTCTTTAAGCCTGTTTGTGATTTTATACTCGTTTTCCAAACTAAGACTACACGAAGATCGATTTGTCAACTATTTTAGAATGTCGATTGCATCTTTTTTTGTATGATTGAGGTAAATAAACACTCAGATGGTACTGTAAGATATTGCATATCACCAAAAGAAAAAATGATTGAGGTAAATAAACACTAATTCTTTCCAAGACCTTCTTTTTATTACTCTATTTGAACTGTGCTTCGAGGTCCAAATTGCATCTCTTTTTTAAATTTTATCTATTAGTAAATTCATTGACGTCGTCCTCCATTTTTTTCGTCGCTCCTTGCGTCCATCCGCCTCAAACCTCACTGGTCAACTGAACAGGTTGGATACAGGAGTGTAGATCTTAAACCGCGCGACAGCACGCGGTGGCGTGCGGTTCATCATCTTGCACGCGGTCATCTACAGTAGAACTCAAAAGTGCAGTAGCAATCCTACGCAACTATAGCGTCAACATTCTAACGCTACTTGTGACCTTTTTCTTTTAAGACAAGCCAGCGTCGCCTCGTATTGCATAGTAACATTACACACACATATAAGCGCACCGGCCGCACGCTAAACCATTTTGAGCCTTGATGTGCTAATGCACTTATGAGCTCTGACTGTACACAACATACAACATTGATTTGTTACCATCTAAAACCGCGCGTCGAGCCAACCGCGCATCTACGCGCGTTCATCTGAACTTAGCCTAAGATTTTAGTTTACTTTGTACCAGAGGAGGGTTGTCATAGTGGCAATGGATGACGTAATTTCTAATAGTATCCCGTTGGAAACTGTAAAAATAAAGTTTATATTAAGTCGTTCACGAGTAGCTAATTTATTTCAACCTGTTACCCGCCAAAGCCATCACGAATTAAGATTCATACTAGTTAGACCTTCTTACCGGCTAAGTATAGGTATTTACCTCTACACAAAGAATCAGCGCTCATGAACTCTTGCACCATTTCAATAGATCGCATGGCAGCATAGGAACAAATCGCTTTAGCATTTTTAGAGCATACACCATGTAACTTATTATTACGCTAAGCGCTTTAATAGCATGCCTATAAAACGACTTAGTAGACGGACGAAAAGATTCAATGATATTAGTGTACACTTATAATTAAATAAACTAAATGTTATACCTAACTGTATGTAATTACATTAGTACTTAAACCAACAGATAGTAAATCACTCTTAGGTATACAATATTGTCGTTATGCAGTGCAATGGAAAAATAGAAAGTGGTTATCTCAAGTAATTAAAGATTATAAAATACCGATAGACGTGGTAGATGCGCAGGCGGTAAACAAGTGGCTAGTGATAATGATGCTCGTCTGATTAGGTGCATATATATTTACATGAAGGGCGTTTTATAACTATTACTCTATTTAATTACCTTGGTCAGCATTTGAAATTCTATTTTTACTTATTATATCAAAAGTTCAATTAGTATTCTTATCAAAATGTCACTATTACTGTACTGTATTACTTTACACCCTCAAACTCAAACTTCCTCGTGCGGAAATCTCCACAGATCCTCTCCCCTTACCAAAGTCAGCGAGAGTAGTTATGTCGGACTTGAACCCACCAAACCACACGCCCGTCTTGGACAATCAGTTGCCGAGGTTGAGGTAGCCTCTGACATATCCCTTACACCCCGGTTAACCTAGGGACAGCGAAGGCCCTCTAGGGTGTGAAACTAAGGTATCCAATCTTTGCCCAGATAGGGAGGAGCCGCCGCGGTCTGCTCTATACAAGTAGGTGGTTGGTTGATGGATGTATTTAAGTTACTCTCTATGGGTTTAAAGGTACGAAAAACATATGAGGCGTAGAAACTTACTGTCGCGCAAAGCGATGGCCACCCAACGCACGTCGTCTCGATGCATAAAGTTCATAGCATTCATTCCGCTCACTTCGTGCGTCATGTAGCCCGTCACTAGAGCGATGCGCGACTCGCACTGAATAATTTGTCCGTCGATCGAGTGTCTAGTGCGATACTCCATACGGTAACCTTCCAATGCGCTTTCATTGAGGAATGTCTCACTTGAGGGACGAACAATACCGATAAACACCTGGAAATATTTCAATCATAATAATTATTGATGACTAAGATAATTTTTTAGTATATTTGTAACGGTAGTCAGTGAGCGGCTTTTATATGATCATTGCAATATTGCATAGTTTATTTCCTTGTCAGTATTATAAGACGGTATTTATACCACTTAGCTGGCAAAAAAGCACACGGCCCACCTTATGGAAAGTCCTTACCGTGGTCTATGGAGGTGTGTAACAGTATTGCAACAAGCTTATGATGAAGAATTATTCAGTATTCCCACGCTTCCTCTACCGGTATGCCATACTCTACCATACGAGAAAAGGTCCAGGTATGCAAACAAAATAGGTTTTACTCACACGGGCTCTTTTCAACCTTTACGTCCTAATTATTTTTATCACACATATTTATGAACAGTATGAACTTAGTGCACTGCCGTACATCGAGCTTCAACCGCTCATGCATTTTACATTGGACGTTTTTGAATGACTAGATTATGTGTGACCATATTAGATAACGATAAAAAGTATACTCACAATATCATTACCGCTTGAGTAAGGGTTTTCGGTTCTGGCGCGTACTCGTCTTACGACCTGACAACATCGGTTGGGGCCCGTACAAGCACGGTCTGATTTCCTCAGTGAACCTTGAACGTGGCAAGTTACGTATTGGTCGGGGTCTGATCGAAGTCCATGTTTTTTAAATCTATTAATTTCATAATATGTTAGTAGGTATATAATTATGAATATAGCTTAAACTATGTAATTAAGTTCTAAACTGCAAGCGTGTATTTAACAGAGTCCTCGAGCTCCTCGATGCTGTCAAGGGGACGGCTGGTGGGAATAAATTGCAAATTATCTACGGTTACAATATCCCTCTATCTGGATTGTATATCTGGCCACTGCCCAGGCCTGATATTTTTGTTTATTTCATAAGGATGCTAGTTGCAAATACCAGTAATAATATTGACGTTCCTATGTTGATACCGGGTGACGTACCGATATTGGATCGCGGTATGATGTATGTTAATGATTGGGTTCGTATTAACAACTTTCAGTAGCTAACATAACATAACATAACATAAACTCACGCCTATATCCTCGAAGGGTTAGGCAGAGGTGCTAGCACTCACATTTCGCCAGTTTATGTTTAAGTTTAAGGTGGCGCGCCTATTGCCATTAACCGGGTACTTATAAACCTGCGATAAATACGCACAAAACTTTGAAAAGTCATTGGTGTGTGCCATGGTAAAACCCGGGATCGAACCTGAGACGTCGTCTCAGCAGTCCATTACCCGTACCACTAGGCTACCGCGGTTCACTTCAGCTACAGTAGCTAGTAATCAGTATAATTGTTACCAATATAATTTTTATCGCGACATATCATCATGATACTGGACTTTGAATAGAAGAAAATAACTTTGAGCTTTGAAATTACAAGTCCTTAAAAATAATAATATTACGATATTTTTAGTGACAACTTCATATTTACCTTATAATGAATTGCCGCTTCTCCTGAGAAAGACTATCTTCCACCAAAGCTGTTGCCCCAGGTTCATCAGGAATCAAGAGTTCACCGTTAGGGCCCAAGTTCTGGGTCTTTGGCATAAGCTGCTCTAGTAGCATAGCACGATCATCTTCGTGTGTGATACTGAGTATATTTTGTCCAAGGAGATCGAGCTGCGTAAACATGTTGTAAAATATATATGTAATATAATATAGCGGTCGAATTATTCTTGTTACATAGTGAAAAATAGTTGAAGTATTTGGAAGGACTCGCTTGAGGTTAGCATTCTAATACTGAGTTTTATGTTCATATGTTATAATTATTTTAAATAGTCAAGATTATTTAATAGGTACATAGGTATAATAAGGTACAGAATAATGTTTTTTTTTTCAAAGAGATTTTCAACCGAAATTACTCATATTCCCTCTAATCCCTCCAGCTAAGCTCGAGTGTGTTCACGTTGATAATGTAATGGCCAGGATTCGAACTCGGGACCTCTCAATCGTAAGGCTGACTCCTTAATCACTCAGCTACTAACTCATCCAACAAATACTTTTCAACAACAACAATAATTTTCTTTTCACCTCAGAGTATCCAAGATAATCGCGGACGTTCTGTGAGACGACCACAACGAGCCCTTTGTATGTAACGGTGATCAAAAATCCGTTAAATAGATTGAGGATTTTCATCATGGAAGAAGTTGTGAATTCTTGATTCGATTTACCAATGGAATCGCCGAACACTGCAAAAAAACATTAGAACCAAATGTTGATGTGCTATTTTAAGTAACAAAAAATATTAAAAAATGTGAACCTTTTAAATTGTACCTAAGGCTAGAAAAAAAATGATTCAACAACGCATCGTTACACGTTGCACTCCATCGTGATTGCAATGTTATCGGTAAGTATTACAATGACATCTATGTATGTATAGGTACGTGTTGTGTAACCAAAATCTGATAAAAATTAACTCCATATGCGCCGTACGCGTTTTTGGGATATCTTTTGATTATAACACGGGGATGTGGTTGTGGACAAGCACAAATCTACAAATCATAGATTATGTCAACTCGGGCCACGGCTTCGTTTCTCTCACGACTCAGATCCAAGAGCCGTATCGATAGGCATATATTAGACAAGGTGTTTACTTCTAAAAAGCCAGGCTGATTCAGAAGTTTAGGTTTGACACTGGCCACAAACACTATATACCTATGAGTTGATACCCGGTACGTGGATACTATCAGACTCCTATATATTACTATACTCTTTGATATTAGGTGTGACAGGTACAAGGAGTAGCGTGCCTTTACAGGCCAAGTAGAGATATTTCGCGATAACATTTAGACCATACAGTCAGTCTAGTAGTAAGTATACATAGAATTCATAGACGCCTTAAAATGAATATAGTATTATTAGGTTTGTGCATACCCAGCAAATATTCGTTGCTGTGAATAAGGATTGTAGTACCAGGCCGCAAAGAACATGGTTATGATATCTGCACCCTATCACAAACATAAACACAATATCGATTTTTTTTGCAATACATGACCCATGGACGGCCGGAAACTAAAGTTGATTAGGAAGAAAAGTACCCTGCATTTGGAAGTGGATTTATCGCAAACTGCATCCGAGTTAGTTGTAGGCTGTAGTGTTAGTCATAAATCTGTTTTCAGACCACCAGGGAATGCTGGGTTACAAATCATCATCATCAACATGACGATGTGGGTTACAGATATCTGACAATATCATCACTGCCGCCGGGCATCGCAAGGAAGGATAGAACCCAGAAATGCTAGGCTGACGTTGTATAGGGTGAGATGCGTGCCAGTGGTCACATTGGCGACGATGTTTTAGGTCGCGAGAAGTGGACGTTGAAATACCAAATGACGAAAAATCTTTACTCTAGCATGGACATCGAAAAAAAAAAATAATATCGCACGGTATCAATATTCGATGATATCGAAACTAACAAGTTTTATAGTACCTATTATTATTTTATTAGGAGACATTCATTTATGTCATCGCATTTTCATCAAAGTGTAACAAAATCGTGGATATATAAGTTATTAGTGTACCTAATAACTTTTTAGCTTATTGCGACTACTACTAATCGATTAATTATGTCGTTAAGTTCTCTATGCTCAGTGGTCAATCAATTCCACTGTATTACCTCATTGATCTCATTATTGAACGTGTAATTAAAAAGAAACAAAAGAACGTTCAAGCTATCAAGAGTATCAAGCCCTGAGCAACTTTTATTTTAAGCGTAGATACACGAGCCGGTGGGATAGTATTGTGACCTTGGATTAGGCTCCTACTACTTTTCAAGTTCTATACTGTTATGGTTTTACTAGTTTTTAAATACACCTCTTTTTAGATACTTTGTTGAAAAAATTAGGGTTACGGTGGTGAACCATTACGGCTCCCCCCTCCCCGCCCTTCCTACTCCCAATACAGGGTAGGCAGCACGAGTACGAGTCATAATAATAGTTAATTCATGAATTTATAATTATCTTTCGAATTTATCTATTTTATTTTAGTAAACTATTTACATACTCACAAAAGGACAATATGATAGAAGCCAGTTAAGCTATGTTTATATTTATAACGTGATTTATAACATGGACATTATGGACAATATTATAGAGTCCCACCATGAAGCGGTGTATGTGAGGCAATTAGTGATTTCAGGAAGAGCCTCTGGTGCACGCTTTCCTCGGGGTTGGAAGGTCATAGGGTAGTCGCAAATACCTACAAGGTTAGGTTGCAACCAGAATTCACCGTTTACGGATGTTGCAATTGCAAACTTTTAGTTTGCAAACCTACCTACAAACTTAATTGGATCAATTTGTTGCAACGTAAGAGAATATTAAGATTTATTAATATTCAAGATTACTTCCCTGGTCTTTTGGCTAATAGTGATATAGCTATGCTATGACACTCACAAATAAAGCGGCTTTCTATTGGTAATAAAAGATATTTGAAGTTGGTTCAGTACATGCGCAGATACTCCCCTATAATTTTACAAACTCACAAAGTTATATGAAATTCAGTTATTTCAAAAGTTATAACAATGCTTTCATTGGCCAACTGCAACAATTTAAAAAAAAGGAATCCGTTCGTATTATAAATAAGTATATTTGTTTGAATCTAACACTTCAAGATATAAACTATATATCTGATAGTAAATAAACTTCATACTTTAATACAATGGTAGCGGACGCAGTGTGCTAGTGTGCGTGCAAACACGCAATACATACACGACAATATCGGTTGGGCCTGTTTGCACCTCTCTGCAGCATAATGCATTGCACAGTAGATATTATTTAAAAACATGTGCATTGCGAATAGGCGCCCACACAACAAGATGCGCTGACTAACGTTACTATGTTCCTAATACTGAACGGAGATAATACCATTCTTGGTTATATTTTCGTGGTAATTAACAGAACAGATATAACTATAACTCGGTTCATTAAAGAAAGGTTTTATAAATGGCGGACGTTATCACTTCCTCTCGCTCGCACACTAGTACTGTCTATACTCACTCACGCGCGTACCGTCAACACAAAAAAAATATTGATCTTTATTTTCTTCCACGCTCTGTGCTCTTGATGCGATGCATAAAAGAAAGGATTCTTAAATGTCGGCTTGTACTGGCGTTGACAGATAGTACACGTAGCACATACAATTTCATTTTTTTTTCAGTTCAAAAAAAGAAATATAAACAAGACCGTTATTCATAATAATGTTAGTTCTTTATTTTAACCAACATCATACGTTCCTTTTTCAGGATGAAAGGACTCAATGTGCGTTTAAAAGGACTCTATGTGTAAAAGTAGGTACTGTTTCCGATGAAAACAAAAATAGATGCCGTCACGTGTCGCAGGCGAAGCCGCCGGGCGCAGCTAGTTAGAAATGATTACGACCCGGTCTTGTTTTTATTATTTAACATATGAAAAAAAAAATACTGAAATTTTATATGCTAGCTGTACTTTCCGTCAACGCAAGTACAAGCCGCCATTTATAAAACCTTTCTTTAATGCACCAGCTTATAATAGAAAATCAGATGCGACAAATTCCGTACCGGTGTCGCCAAACTCATACAACCGCTACTAATGAAATAATACGTTGCATTATAATGAAAATCACCTTATCCTTTCAAAATAAAGATGACTTTACTTCTCACTTTTACATCACAGATGACTTTGCTATAAGCATACGAGTAAAAATATATTAATTTAAAAAATATTTGCGACATTTTATACCTTGAATCGAAGAAGCTTTGTCACTAACATCGATTTCTTTGGGTTGTATATTAAGCTATACAACCTACCTATAGGTATATTAAAGTAGGTACCATTAAGTCATATGTTGTCATAGTTGTATATGTTTACAATATGTTACAACTCACATTAGTATTTCTTTCACTTTATTTTTCTCTTCCTCTTTTCTTTCATGTTTGTCAATTTGTATAGGTACTTAATGCATCTTGTATTATGACTATTGTGATAACTACACCATATTTATTGTTCTAACACGTTACTGTCCATCCCAAGGTTGCCTGGAAGAAATCGTTTGCAGCGATAAGGCTGCCCATAGTATTGTGTATTTGTGCGACGTGTGTATAATTTCTATGTCTAGATCTTTCTCTTTACTGTAATTTTTTTTGTATTTTATAGAGTTATCTATTTAGTATGGCACTGGGGCCTGGTGCTTTGTGTACCTATAAGTAACACAACTTCCATTAATGACTAATCAATAAGTGCAAAAGAGAACAAAGTATAACTTACGCGGTACGCTGACAGTATGAGATATAGATCTACCTTAATAGAAGATCATTGCGTTGAATAAAATGTGATTTGTGGGATAAGGTTATGGATACACGCCGCCATCACACGGAGTGACATGTTCACACTATGTACACTGCACAGTGACATTGAAACGATGAACCGAAAATAACTGCATTCACAGTGCAGTGTGTAAACGGTCTAAAGGTAAAAGCATGGCTTGGCACGTGCGCCGGCGCACTCACGTTATTACACACGATTTGGTTCATATTGATAGACAAATATACATTAAACTGCGATAACTAATTGCTTTGACACTGGATTTCACCAGTGAAAATCTATGCAAAGAAATTGAGATTTGACGTTTATAATACACTAGAGAACCCGCGCAACTTCGTCTGCGTCACCCCGTTTTTGCAACATTTTTCACTTCTTTTCCTCACCAGTTGGTTGTAGCATTATGTTATATACATGTAAACCTTCCTTTCTAATCACTCTATCTCTTAAAAAACCGTATCGAAATCCGTTGCGTAGTTTTAAAGATTTAAGCATACTAAGGGACATAGGGACAGAGAACGCGACTTTGTTTTATACTAGGTATGTATTGATGAAGTACACATCATATTCAAGCATAGAAATACCTGCACTAAGCGGAAAGATGAACCCGTGACTTCAGTCTCTACTCTTTTCTCCGTTTCACAGATCGGCTCGTACCGAATGTTATGGCATACTCAATGTTCAGTCAGATTGATAGGTTACCCGTAGCTCACAATTAATAATAGGAAATTACCTAGTCGTCTCATCTACCTATATGTTGTAAATTGATCGGGTGTGTACATTGGAGATATTTAAAGAATAGTGTGAACAACTTATCAAAAACTTAATGCAAACGTATCCCAACACGTACCTATATGATTCAGCTCATACTCGTAATTCATGGTAGACACAGACAGAGAAAGCATGAGCAGCAGCAAAATGCTGTTATAACTGGATACCGTCGGCTTGAAACTTTTAGTTGAATGAAATTAGTCCAGTAACAGAGTTGATGTAGATGGAAAGTAAAAGAGGAGGAAGGGTACCCGCCCTGGAAGGTTACCCGGAAACATTTATGAACGGATTACTAGGAGGTGTATCGTACTCTCAGAGATTAATGTTAACGATGAATTTTTATAGGCGTAAATATTTCATTCGTAGAACTATGTGAATAAATAGAGAAGCTATAGCACTTATGTCATTACTACTCAACAGGCACCTATATTTTTTTATTTGTATAAGAAACGGGAGATCTGAATGGTATTTTGCTTTCGTACTACTGTTACGGTAACTACTGTTCAAAAGAGTTCAGTTTTTTCCTATTGAACAAACTCTAAATAAATCCTAATTGATCTGTCCAGTCTATCTCTGACCTAACCGTATAAAACTATTATGCTAATTTGGTGACTCAAATACAGTGTCAACACCATTATAGATATATATTCTGTACTCTGATAGGTACATGTTCTGCACGATTTTAAGAAGGTAGAAGTTTTAACTTTTTTCAAATTCAACAAATGTAGCATATTCGTTTTCGAATTTTCTTTTAATCAAACCTCGTTTTTTATAGATAAATAATTGCAGATGTTGAAGTTTGCTAAATACCATAATTACGTACAGTAAGGTAGATACTGTTTATTTTCTATGTGCTTTCTAATTGGTTATTGCTGTTACTTTACTTTAATAAAGTTATATGATCGTATGTGGAAAATGACATGCCATTATTAATATCATACACAATGTGCGCACCTGCATCGTCCGTACCGAACTCTACTGAATGCAATTCGCCTTTATTATGAGATGATGGTATTGCACACTCGTACTCCTCATTTTAGTCGCGTATGCTTCGCGTAATTGGTATGGGCGGAGTTTGCATTCCATCACATAACAATTATTGTATGGAATGTGGTGAAACTAGAAAATATTTGCAAAGTAAAGCGTAGATCTAGATCACTTGCGAGGCATTAAACTGCGTCATTTAATAACCATATAATATGTAATAATATAATTAACTTACCAAATCTATATAGAAAGCTTAAAAGCAATCGCTAGCACATAAAACAACGCACAGCTTAGATTTTCTTTTAGAGTTATAATTTTTTTTTTTCTATATGTACATACGTGCATGAATTATATATTAAATAAAATTTCAATACACAAAAAATATAAGAATAATAATGGGACTAACCATGTTGATGAGCTCGTAAGTAATGAGCTGTGAGACGTAGTATACTGGTCTTGTCCATTTTGCGACGCGCGTGCACTACTGGGGGCACCATTGCTGCCAGTTCAGCCACCGATTGGTTCAGCCTGTCTCTCCTGCGCTTCTCGGCTTTATTGCGTAGTTCTCGGGGGCTGTCCCTGTTAAAAAGTCTAATTTATCATCTCATACAGTAAAATCATTGCTTTCGAACTAAGTCAACTAGTCTTGCATCCCAATATACAAGGCGCAAGGTTTCTTCTCAAGGTCAGATGGCAGTGGCTCTTGTAAAAGTCACATCGGGTGGAGAATTCGCAGAATAGTGGACTCCGGTTTAGAATGAGTAAGGTTTGACTACAAGCGGGACCAACTCTATGGTCTTGGTCATGAAAATGAGAAAGCCAGTTAGTATTGGCTCACATCTGACCATACATTAATAATACATACTAGAGACATCTGAAATTCCGCACTGTTTTAGCATAGGTTAATAATATTGTTGATAAAAAAATCATTCGTCATTTCAAAATCATTAGGTAAATTTATTTTTATTTGATAAATAATCGTAATACAGTGTTTATTTTATCTAAGTACGTTGTATTCGTTTTATTATTAAACTATTTGTTTTTCAGAAAATTAATACTTAGTGATAGTAACAGTGCAGTTTATAAACTAATGTTAGTTGACATTAATTTAATTTGTTTTCACGGGTATGTAAAGGACATCGTAACGATTTACAAGTGAATGCGTATCCATCGGTAAACACATCACGAATACTATTGGAGCTGGCTATATATGAATTAGCATATTATATCTTCAAATTACATTTTTCGACAGCCTCTATGGAATGGACGCGACTGCTACGCAGGAGACGCGGGGTCGATTCTCGCTCAGTGAAAATATTTGTATGTATCTATATGGCTATTTGCACTGGGTGAGCATGTTAAGCAGTCGGTCCGAGTTATCATACAAACATCTGAGGCAGTCTTCATGGGTTGTTGGAGCCCTAAAAAGTTCAACAACTTACTGGTCTAGCTGCAATTCTTCGATTTCGCCTATACCTATTCCCACCTCAGTTAGGGCCGGCTTTCTAATCTAAGATGCGGCTGAACTTCTATATTTTCCGTGAAGCGACTGCTATCGGACCTCCACAATCAAATTGACGATATTGAAGTTCTGTAGTTAGGCTAGTCTAGCTACAGGTTGTGGAGAGCAAATAGCAATCGCTTCACGGAAAACCTCGATGGTTCAGCCGGAACGCAGTTAGACTGGAAAAAAGTGGACCCCGAACCCCCACTTACAGCTCCGGATACGACCGGGATTAAAGCACAGATGATGATGATCGTAGAATTATATTTCTATGGTTCTAGAAAATCAAACTAGCCTAATTGAAAGTTTACAATACATTAATTTTGTATAATCAAACATCCTCCTACTTCAACAAGTAACATTGTAACTTGATGGTTCCGAATACAATTCGGCGGCTGGAAATACACACATCCTCATTTTGTTGATGTAGAAAGCTTCTAAACTGGTTCGCCAAGAAAAGGAATTCCACTAATAGGGCATTGAATACTATAACTGTAATATCGTAGTACTATAATAGTAACAGTAATAGTTTAAGACTGAGTATTACGTAATACTCAGTCTTAAACTTTGGATTTGCATGATTATTATGGTTAGCGAAACCCGGGCGCAATCATATGTATATACAATAATTAACTTTTGATTTGCTTGACGATGACGTTTTAAAATGTGAATAACATAGACATTTTTTTTGTAAATATGTACATTCATAGTGGGGACATAGAAACACATATGTATACCAAATTAACTATTGGTGCAAATACATTCATGAAATATTTGCACTTAGCGCGACTTGTACTCTGGTTTCTGACTTAGCAGTCGAACATTCAGCCGTTACAGTAATATAGATATTCTCAAACGATTGTGGCCATCGTTTCGGTTAAACTTTATACCTTAAATTTTACACCGTCTTTTTTCCCGTGCGCGATATCCCCACGGATACCAACCGGGGCCGATGAGAAAGGTTAAGTCGGACTCGAACCGACTAAATCACACGCCGTCTTTGGGTTGCCGGAAGTGAGATAGTAACATCCATATCCCTCGCACCCCGTCAGACCCTCTATTTCGATATGACCCCCTTCGGGTATAGGGACTACAGTGTCTCCGTCTAGCCCCTGGGTATAGGGGGCGCCCTTTGTGCCGCCGCCATCACAATTATGTATCTAGTAAGATAGGTTAATACGTATTCTTAAAGGTTTTTAAAGATTCTCCTATTTAATAAGTATTGCGCGGTAGACTATAACATAAATAAATAAAGTTCGATAAAAGTACATAACATGCATATAATCACACCTATTACCCTCCGAGGAGGTAGGCAGAGGCCTGCCATGTCCTGTTCTTCCTCAACTGTCATTAACTTTTATTCACAAAATAATACTAAATTTCATAGGCATAATTAGGTTTGTGTTATAAATATAGATAGGCCAATGCAAATATCCACATTTGTAATAAACGGAAATCGAACCAACGACCGCTTTTTTTTTTTACGTGGTGGAATGCATTTACGCACTTCGCTCACCCCCTACAGGGGCGAGCTTTGTGTGGGACTCCTGACCTCTACCGGGAATCAGACTACCCACTAAACCACCACGGTGACCGTCGTCATCGCATATCGACGATGGCGGGAACAACATCTTCCGCCATCGCCGTGCGAGTCGCCCGCTACTCAGTGGCAGGCCCGTCTCTGGTGCGGCAGAAGAGGAGTCCTTCTACCGCCCGCCTAGGCAAGGCACACGCGACACGACGTGCGCCTTCAACCTCGAGGCCTATGTAAGGGAAGGGCAGCAGACGCCCCCGCGTCTACTGCCCGGCCTACAGTTAGGGGGGGGGGGGAGGAGTTGGTGGTACCGCCTCCTCCGGACCCCGGTTCGCTTGCGGCGCTGTGGGAGGGAAAGTGGGTCTGTTTCCCTTCCCCTCTCCGCCGCCTCCTTCTGCGAGATAACGGTCTCGCAGAAGGTTTGAACTGCCGCCCACGCCTCATCGCTGCCGACCATAGACAGAACTACGGCCGGCAGCAAGAGGTACGTCCCCACTTCGGTGATGAGAGCACGGCGCTCCCCAGCCCACGCGGGGCACTCCTCTAGGGTGTGCTGCGCCGTGTCATCATCGCCGCCACAGTGGTGGCACCCACTGGTCGGCTCCCGTCCCAGCCGGCACAGGTATTTCCCGAAGCATCCATGCCCCGAGAGGACCTGCGCTATTCGGAACGTCACCGACCCTCGCGATCTGTCCATCCACTCTGAGGACCGGACGGATCGCCTCGACGGTCTCTCTTCCAAACGTGGGATTGGCCAGCCGCCGCTCCCACTCTAGAAGCAAGGACCGTCTCGCCTGGAGCCTCCGCTCTCTCACCTCCGAGTGTGCCGGGAACTCGCCCCGGCCCCGGGCCTCCTCGCGTCAGTGTATCATTGGCGCGAGGAGGCCCGGGGCCCACACGGGCCTCCAGCTCCCACGGAGGGGAGCCCGCCATAACGCAAGCCGCCTCGAATGAGAGAACCAACGACCCCTGACTTAACATTAGAACACTATCTCACTTCACCTCTAAAGTTTACTAAAAAGGTACCTACGTCATAGCTTATTTAATGTATATTTGCGTTCCTCCAGTAACTGCGATGAAATGAGCTCTTTGATTACTGCTCTTACCTAGTTGAAATGGATAAATTGCATGGAAAACGTCGTATGAACATTTATGTTGGTAGCGTACATATTATTTATCTACCTATCTATCTATCTTCTATGTATA
This sequence comes from Pelosia muscerda, assembly GCA_963691645.1. Classification (NCBI taxonomy): domain Eukaryota; kingdom Metazoa; phylum Arthropoda; class Insecta; order Lepidoptera; family Erebidae; genus Pelosia; species Pelosia muscerda. Next base: position 10,390,978 of record OY829098.1, on the reverse strand, counting down.
ATATGTATGTATTTACAAAAAAATGTATCTAAGTATGTTTATCCGCATTCTGGAACCCATAACACAAGCTAGTAAAGCTTTGCTTACCCGTGGGTCAAGGTGTCGTTGTGTGGATCGTCCTAGAATATTAATTAATTAATTTATTTATCTATCTACGCTTTTATATAATTGTAAAAAGTTTATGTTTGTCGGCGATGGACGCAAAAACTACTGAACGGATTTCGATGCAGTTTTTTGTTTGAAGGAGTTTGGTCCAACTTAAAATCTTACGTTTGTTTGATTGACATCGGTTAATTAAAACCAGAGTTATGATTAGTAATATAGAATTTAAGTTGCACAGATGGCGCTTAGGTCGCGATAACCGATAGCCACGCGAGCGGAGCCGCGGGCATAGGCTAGTACTTATAAAAAAAGGTCTCTTTCATTAGAATCAAGCAATTCCATCATTTCATCGCGTTTTATTTCTATGTAGCTTTTACTTCACGCAGCGCACGCTTGAAAGCTTTGAAGATATGTGACTTGTACCAACTTAGCCTGAAGTAGGTGATTCCGAGCTCCCAGGCTCCAACCGGGAATGAAACTAAGACTATAATATAACAATCGCAACATAATGATTCGACTGGCTTGTTTCTATTTATATTGACGTGTACTTATGAAACTGAAAGTACTAAGCCTTAGTTGCACAATCTTACTTTGACCGTGACAAAGCTGGTCAAAGTACCGGTCAGGTATAAAACGTCATAGCCTTGGTTGTAACTATAACCAGCCACGCTCAAACGTCAAATTCTGTCAAAAACAGAGCTACAAAATCATGGAAAACAAAAATAAGTGGAAGCGGCATGTAGTCGGTGCACGCGTGTCATTGGTTGGCGTATTTATGCTACGAAGGATAAATTCGATAATATGAACGTTTTTGATAATATTCTTATCAACCTATAATCGTCTAAACTTTTTCGTAAATATTCAAGCTTTTTCAATTCAAAGTATGAAATGCCATAAATACTTTTTTCACTACGGCAGCTTAAACAAGTAAGTTTTACTGCATAACAACAGTGTGCAAAATGCGATTTTGCCCACTGCGTGAGACAAAGTAACTTTTTAATATATATTTTTTATTTTTTCTATAAACAGTGCCAACCATAGAATTTAAAAAGAATTGTTCCGCGATGAACTTTCCAACTACATAATCTGCACTCTATTCCTTGGCCGTCCTTTAGAAAATTCTTTAAAATATGAAGGTCCAATTTCGAAATTCTAAATTTGAAAGGTATTTGTAAAACGAATTACCATGTTTTTTATTTAAATTATTTAATATTTTAATGTATTATAACATAACATAAACTCACGCCTATATCCCGGAAAGGGTAGGCAAAAAAAAACAATTATTTACTAGTAGAGCACGGTATTATTAACGGTTATGTTTAGCGACATCGGTTCCGCTACTGCAGCTATCGCGTCGCACTTCTACTAGTTTTTCTGTTCTGTGTACTAACCATAGAGTTAACCAAACCATTACTATCAAACTGTTAAATTTGACGGTGACCGTAACTTTGACGATGACCATGACAGATAGTTCGTGCAACTAAGCCTAATGTGTATGTAGCCTTAAATCAATATATTACAAACTCTTTCGAATCTCACCTCTTTCTGCTGGTATTTGTGTTCATAATTTTATTCAAAATGTATTCTTTAAATTCTTTAAATAATATAATAATAATATGAAGAATTATGTAAGAATATTATAATACTTTTAACTACCATCAAGTCGATTTAGATTCATATAATAGATAACCGACAGTGACCGATGCCGAAGATAATTTTTTTTTAACTTGTAAAGCTGAGTAACTAACGTGTTTACTACAGGCTAGTCTAGATTACAACAGATTAATTGGATATCCGTCACTAGTCACACGGAAACTCAGTACACAACATAAGAGCTATATTGAATTTCAGTAAAACAGATTGGCGCAATTTGAATGAGTGTCACTCACGGAATATTAATTCAAAACGAACCCTCAAACCTCGTTAGTGTGGAATCTAGTACAGGTTATGATAGGTCGTGTATCAATCTTTTTTTAACTTATTGCATCAGACACTGAGGGTTGATACATTTCATTTCATATTTTATTCAAACGGATATAATAAGTAATTTATACTTAATTGGTTGTACGAAGCCTACTCAATACCGTAGGTGGCACGTGGCTCTCAAACATCAATCAATTTTTTTCGTAATTCTTTTGAATATAACTTTTTATTCAGTATAATCATTTTGATATGACTCATATCAGAATAACAGTTGCAACTATTGCTCTTGTGCCTCAACTGTAATGCATATAGAAACTAATAATTCACATATATAAAATAAGCTCATAATATAAAAGTTTTAAACTAAGTCCATCACTACTTTCGATCAATGTTTCCCCTCGAGTCACTTTAAATAATTCAGTGCATACTATATGAGCCGATTCCCTAGCGGCTTATACCCTTGTATTTAAAAATTTCATTATTTTATTTTACCATTACGTGTCAAACCTAGTCTGGTTGGAAAATTCTATCTTTGTATCGTCTGGCTAATCGTGAAAACAGGCCAAAGCCTCCTAACACCGAAAGAGGTTGATTTTCAATGTTATTTATGTTTCATTGTAGCATATAGTACAATATTGCATTTAATTTTCTCTCCCGATGGAAATAGTCTTTTCATTTGGGTTTAATGCTATATTGGTAACCCACAATTTGACAGCTTTGCTATAGGTTACCTTTTTTTTCATTATGGCACGTCAATTTGACTTCACCTCGCTTAATGTTAAGCTGTAGGCAAAGTCTCATAAAAGAGGGTCACCATTGCAAACACGTACAACTTGACTGCCTCATCACCACCGTCATTTCATTCACAAACCATCGTTTTTCACGCCCCGAACAACTCACTGAACCGCTTGGTTCTTGATGGAATATTCTGCACCGTATGCGGGTGACATCTAAGTCCTGCACGTGTTGTACGGTGTACGAAAGGAGAGGGTGGGATTAATTGGAAGAGATCATCAGAACATTCACCATGGTAGAGACGGTAAAATACTGTCGACGACGACGGTAAAAAACGTTCCATAGAAATCGGTAGAAAAGCGTGACGTCATACCTTCTTAGCACATAGTGCAAATAAATCTTTGAAGCGCAAGAGAATATCGCATTTTGTGTTGCGTTTACACGTGTATGGCTCATAAATAGGCATATAAAATTTAATAAGGAATACGAAAAGTGGTAAATTTGGACTCAACTAGATAGAGTATATTTTGCCCTACTTTGGGAACTAAAAATAATGGAAAGTCAAAGTTTCAGTTTAGTTAGACAATAATGTATGTATGCAATACATGCGCTTGGTCGGATGATTTATTTATATTTGGTATCCACTGCAATCTCTATTAGACACTCTCAAACAATTTTATCTAAAGACTTAATAAAAACTTATTCTAATAAACGAGCTCTGAAGTCCGTTTGCCCACTGCAAATTATACTACACAAACAAATACTTAATTAAGTACTATAATTATTAATAAAGCTAAACCCTGTACATCTAAGATTTATAAAATATATTTTTGTAACTTTAATTCGTAAAACCCTTTACTTAAAGTTTTCGGATTGCTAGGTCAGCCAGCAGTTGCGTCGTAAAAGATAAATAAATGAAAAAAATTGTCAACTACATGATAATAGGTACTTTTGTTTTGTTTCATATGGAGCCTATTTACGAGTATTATATTTTCAGTGTAATAAAATAAGACCACTAAAAATTAAACTTTAAAAAATCAATATCTCATTCCATAAGAAAATGTGGACACTAAAATGGTAGCAAAATCGATTCGAGACATTACGTTATTCAAAAAATTGTAGTAACGTTGCAATATTATGTTATTATTTTCATACAGTTTGACCTTGCACTTTATTACAATTGGCAACATATATGAATAATATAGATAAATAGTATTGTCCAACATAACAATGACATGTCTGCACCTGCCAAATGGTTTGTGATAAGTCAAGAAAGCTGACGAGAATGTGGATACTTAGATAATATTTATTTTAAAATATTAGAAATATTTTCTCCTTTAGAGCACACACCACAATATGCACTCTTCATAGACAGTATGTATTTCTTCGGTGTCGTTCGAGGATAACACGGGGTGCTATGAGGTCATAGATTATTTCGGTCTTTAGGGTCTTCACCGCTGCAGGAGCCTCTACGCTGGACTGCAAGATTCCAGAGTAGAGATTCCTTCAAGAGTCATCTGACCCCTTCATGTTGGGTAGCAGCCAAACCAGAGCGTTACATGTGGCCAAAATGGTGTCAATTTAAGGATCAGACTTCGGGAATGCTCTCCGAAGTCTGTAGAGACTGCAGAGCCACCTCGAGGCTGGGTTGTATAATATTTATCTGGGTGTTAAACAGCCCTATCCCTTAGTGGCTTTGTACAGCACCGTTTGGAAAGAGATAGAGTGGTCCAAATATTATTATTCAGGGCACCACGAGGCTAAAGAAAGAAATAAGAAATAGATGCGTTCTCAGAAGTACCTACATATTATGCAAAACATTATTTATTTAATTTTTAAATACGGAGTATTAAAAAATTGGAAGGTTGAAAGATGTTGTCATAGTGATCGGCTGTCATTTTGAGTTTTTTCTAATCGATTGCACACAGGATTGCTCGTCTCTTAAGAACGGCCGTAATAATATTCCAAACGCTCGTGCGTGATTGTGCCGTTGTAACATAAGTATCTAACTTTGAAGTTTGCAGTCAATTTCTCGGTTTATGAAAATTTTAAAGAAGCGAGAAGTCGGAATTTAGAGGGACATGCTCGTTATGAACCTTCAAAATAAGATATAAAATAGACAATGTATACTATACTAGCTATCTCCTACTGACATCAAAATTCAGTTTTTTTAATATGTACAAGTACCATTCTAATAAATGGTTATTATTAGTTTTAGTGAAACCAAAAACAAATACTTACAATAATTTACAAATAATATCAAACAAAAATAAGCATCATAAAAATAGAAGAAAACACAATCGTAAATATATACTTACATTATTTTATTGTTGAAAGAAAGGTAGACAAACAGATGTCTAAAACCCGGGCCAATAAATTTATTCATTTCTAGCCATTTGATTTAGCCGGCTTATATTTTGATTGAAAAGTGATAAATACATGTACATAAATCTAGACTAGAAACATGCGTCGTATATACTCTGTTTAATTATAATGAAGCCAATAAATAGGAGAAACATTTCGATAGTAAGATTGTAGTTTATAAGAAGTACATAATTATTACGTTAAAGCTTATTATGCCGAGTGCATCGTGTATGTAAGCGATGCCAAGATTTAAATTTAGCGTGCCTCGCTAGCCAGTACAGTGTATTACAACCGGCCAAGTCACATGGAAAAAAATGTTGTACGTAATAAATTATTGATTTTTTAATGTAGTATCTAATACATATTTTATTAGGCAAATATTCACAATATTCTCATTTATGGTGCTGTGATTGCAACAGCGCTGTATAAAATTCTTAAAAATAAGTTGGTTCCATTTGCGGAATTAATGGTATATAACACTATTGTTTTTTGTTTCTAATATGTGAACAGCTTTTAGGAGCGTCAGTGACTTACATAAAGATCGTACAGGCGTGCAAGTCAAACCAAGGAGAGAAGGCTTAAACGAACCTCGAACTATGCCGTGAAAGCCTATGAACCAAGTGGGAATGAACTAATATGATGATTCATATTGAAATTTTTCGTTATAAATAAAAAATGAACGAGAATGCATGTTTACCTACCCATTCATACAATGACTCTTTATTTATTAGGTACTAGTTGACGCAGCCGGGCTACGATGGTAGTATAATATTTTCAAATAAATGTTTGGAATTCTGCTGCATTTGTTGAGATTTATGATTATTGCTCCGCTCTTCTGAGTACCTAGTATCGCTATGATAGTGTCGATAAACGGACTATACAACACAAAAAATTTAGAATCCTTCTTTCAAGTTCCTACATACATCTTTCGATTTTCCGAAAAGAGCGTGTCAATGTAATGAGGCTATTAATTGTCATCACCTCCATAGCGATTTTCTATTTGCATCCAAAGTCGGTAACACAAAAAGACGAAAGCTTGAACTAGTCTAAATACCAACATTGAAAGTATTAAAACACCCAATGACTGCTTGCAAGCGCAACATACGGTATCTAAGTAATGAGAAGTGCCAATACCTTGTGGCGTGTCGTTGCAAGAAAGTATTCTTAAGATTTTACAAGCGATAAATTCTAACAGAATTTCTTTGTAAAGTAGGTTTAGCACATGAACGGGAATTGAGTGAACTACATTGTAAAAGTGTTGATATATAGGAGTGGAACACTGCAACGCTCATTTTATTGTTCTTACGGTATTTTCCTTTAATTTCTAATATTATATTTTTCGTGTAAGTATGAATTATAATAAATGCTTTATCATAATCTACTTCTAAGTTTAGGTGCAGCTATTAATATTTGATATAAAATAATGAACCAAGGGCATCAAAGCCTCACATGGATGAGGATACCTGAAAAGAGGCACAATTCTTAAGATTGAGCCAGTTCAGCTCACAATAATTACACTATCCACCTATATCACCTATATTATTATTATCATCATATTAAATCTTAGTTGGCGAAATGTGGGTGTTTAATAGACCTCTGCCTACCCCTTCGAACCTGCCTACCGCCTAGCTGGTCGAACGAATTACTTCCGATTTTGACTTTGATTGTGACTTAATCCAATTAGGTATGTCACAATATTTATCAACTTAAGCAATACCTAGAAGGTAATCGGCAATATAGTTTCAGTGAAATGATGAGTGAATAACTCTTATCCTCCTGCCAAGTATGACCCCGTCTACCTCTAAAAATGGCTATTAATCTTGAAAAAAACAGCCAAATCTTTCGATATGGTTCACACGAGGCCTTCACGTCGAAGATCGGAGCCCCTTCTTGTTTTGACCAGTTACATTTTAAATTTCCATTTCAATTTTATGGTCGTGAAGTTTAATGGAAATCATATCCAATGAATTTTACTATTTGAATCTGCGGTATATTCTAATAGTATATTTATATACTCAACTAAGTATGTTAAACCTCGAGTACCTTAACACGAGTTTATTCAAACCAAATAACAAATTACATAATTGAGATATTTACGACAAAATGAAATACGATAATTTTCCTAATTGGGTACCTAATTTCGATACAGTAATATTTTTGCCAATCTTTAGAAAATTACCATGGTAATATAATGGACGATAATATTAAAAATAAGCATTTATAGACATCAATCGTTTGATGAGCGCTATTGAAAGCAGTGGCATTAACTGTTACACGTGGAAATCTTTTTGGGACATTTTATATTAATATAAATGTGGAACTGATTGCTTGTAATTATACTTTATCATAAATTGGGAGAGAAAAGAGACGGGCAAAATATATCAAGGCTGTTGAGACTTTGATTTGGTTGTGAAACTTATATGTATAACAGAGGTGAAGTAAAAAATCATAGAAAATATCTGGCCGACGACGGGTACTAACCGTTAGTCACTTATACAAACTAAGTATCTATTATCAGTAAAATAAAAACGTGACAGCGCTGCTTGTTAACCCTTTATGCAATATATAATATCGAGAGCAAATTAAAGGTTGCCGTAAACTGTTCAACTATTCGGTTAATGCAATCCGATTGAAGCGTTTCAACGAGCGTTGGGGAAACAAAAATTTCCACGACGACGTCCTTAAGTTATACATTTCCCGCATGACACGGACTTGTACTTTTTACTAAAAAGTACAAATCTATTTTAGAATCATTATAACTAGCAATATGAATGAAAATAGGCCGAAGTATAGTTACAAATAATGTAAAACTTAATTTGAACGTTAAGGATACCTAATAAAGTTTAATGTGTACAATGATCTCACGTGTACAGAAAAGGTTAATTAAGCTTCTTTCAGGAACTTTATTAAATATACTGTAAGATAGAAATACGAATTTCCAGGACAATTATTATGGGATAAGAATTATAAAGGAGTCTAATTACCTCATGATGATGAGATAAATGGTCATAGCGCATAGCTATCAAAATTCGTCTGTACACTAAGTTTTCAAGTATAGCACTACCTTTTCACACATATCGTATCATGTACTTGCCAATAACCAAATGCCATTCTATTAAAAATCGATCGTCCGACAAACATCTACACCTTTGAAACGTATATTTGCTCGCACGCCCTTAGGCCGCCGCCGGTGCCAGAGCGCTACCACCATTGTTTTCCTCTTCGCCATCCTCTAACAAATGACCACAGAATATGTATCATTTCAATTTAAGAGTTTAGTCATAAAAATATGTAAGACAAAGACAAAGATCAGATCATGAAATTATCTAAAAAAGAAGTTTGTAGGTTTATTTGTTTTCACTACTCGTGAAGCAGGTAGAGATTCTTGAAGTTTCTTTCTTATAAACTTAAATAAAAAGTACTCAACATCTAGGACTATACGTGGATATCTGTTAATCAGCTCAGTTAGTAGATACTAATTCTCTCTACAAAAGGATTGTCGCTGAATCTAGTCTTGTCTTGGACGTTGACTATACAACTGGGCATTATAAGATTAACGTTTCCGTGTCTGTGTGTGTTTATAAGTACGTGAGTGTTGTCTATCTGTGGCAACGTAGCTCCTGAATATCGATGTGGTTTTTTTTTTGAAAGGTTATTTAGTCATGAGGATCTTAGCTATGTTTGATGGAAATTGGTCTAAACCAAATGGCTGATTACGTATCCCTCAATAAGGCGTCTAATGAAAGTGCTAGTTACTAGTATTTGAAAAGAGAATGATTTCAATGTCACACTTTTTGGCGGAATGAAAATATGGTGCACTTTTTTGGTTAGACCTAAATATACAGTGTACACGTGTATCGCCCTGACAATTAATGTTTATGTAGATAGGTGAATATGTAATTTGGTTACCCTTTCAAGCAGAAATAGCTGGACGGATTTGCATGAAATGTAGAAGATTCAACAACAAAATCCTTCAGGGCTATGACAGGTTACCAGCTGTCTGTTTTACAGAAACTTCCCCATTCTCGAACTTCATTTTGCCTGTAGAGAGCAATTTACTTAGAAGAACGTTAAGAAATAAGTATTTCGACGAAAGTGTAACAATGAACTCATACCAACAAATCCATTTCACATTCTCTTTAATGTAAGTGATGCCTATAGCCGCGTCTTCGTTATGCCTATAACCTTCCTATAACTCATTCCCACGGCTTAACGAAGACACAACAAACAAAGTATGGTTCCCGGCATATATCTTAACCCCAAGCTACGAGAGAAATGAGGTGATGGCGTATGCGCATTGGATTTATAGTATAATCTATGGTTGATGGATTTGAACTTCTACGCCGCCGTAGCACTCGGTTATCTTAAAAAGATACCCGAAAACCTGCACAGCTAATAAAGAGTACATTTTGTAGACCTAGAAACATAAATATACAGTTTCCAATTCGGATTATAAATGTTTCCATCTAAGACTACGATTGGGTCCTGCGCGGTGCTAATCTTCGGGGAGTCGGTGTACTTTGCTACGCTGACGACACCCTAGTCACCGCGCGGGCCCCGACGTTTCGCGACGCTGCCGTCCTCGCTTCGGCAGGCGTCGCCCATGTTGTGCGCCGCATCAGGGCGCTGGGTTTGAAGGTGGCCCTCGAAAAGTCCGAGGCCCTATTCTTTCATGGGCCTCGGCAGAAGCCGCCTCGAGACAGGACGATTGTGGTGGGCGGCACCTCCATCGCTATCGGGACCAGTCTGAAATACCTCGGGCTGGTTCTCGACAGTCGATGGCGGTTCGTGGATCATTTCCGGCAGTTGGCACCGAAGTTGCTGGCGTTTGCCGGAATGCTCTCGCGGTTGCTGCCCAACAGCGGAGGCCCGGGGTCTGCTTGCCGCCGTCTCTACGACGGAGTGGTGCGCTCCAAGGCGCTCTACGGAGCGCCAATATGGGCGGAGGCCCTCTGCCCGGCAAATATTGCGTTGCTGCGACGTCCGCAGCGCGCCATCGCGCAGAGGGCTGCACGGGCGTACCACACCGTATCTTATGAGGCGGCGTGTCTGATTGCGAGCAGTATCCCGTGGGATCTCGAGGCTGGCGTCCTTAAGAGGGTCTACGAGGAGGGTGCCCTGATGCGGCGCGATTTTGGTGGTCGGCCGCTTCCGGAGGAGATCGATCGCTGGAGACAGGCGGCTCGCGACGATCTCTTCCGGAAATGGGCCGAAAGGCTTGCAGTGACCCGCAGCGGGTCGCTGCTCGTGGGGGCCGTCCGGCCCGTCCTGCGGCAGTTTGTGGAGAGGAGTCATGGGGCTCCGACATATCACCTCACCCAACTTCTCACGGGTCATGGCTGTTTTGCCAAGTACCTGTGGGAAGTGGTGGGGATAGAGCCGGAGCCCCGGTGCCGAAACTGCACCAGCGGCGACCCCGACACGGCCTACCATACTATGGCCGTGTGTGAGGCATGGGACGGACAAAGGACGGCCCTAACACGCACAATTGGTGCGGACCTTTCGCTGTCGGTCGTGATTCCAGCCATGGCCGACAGCGAAGAGTGTTGGGCCGCCGTCGCCTCGTTCGCTAGCGAGGTGATGGCGGCAAAGAGAGAGGCTCTGCGGGAGCGGGAGCGAGCTGGGCTCACTCTTCCGCCCCGCAGGCCCCCGGCGAGGGGACGCAGGCGAGCACAATTCGCCCGCGTCCCCGAATGAGCGAAGCCACGGGTGGTGGGTCGGGGGATCCACCGCCCCATGCTAATGTGGCGGAATGCGCCCCTCAGTGTTCCTGGGGCGCATTCGTAAGAGGTGAGCTGGCCCCATCATCTGGATTACTCTGTCCGGATGGTGGGGCCCCCAAGAGAAGAGCCCAATAGGGCGTCCCTAGCCGAGTCGCGGTGAGCATTCTATCCGGCGGCTCGGAGTAGGCGAAGGAGGAACACCGTGGTGGTTTAGTGGGTAGTCTAGCCTCCGTTTCGAGGTCAGGAGTCCCACACAAAGTGAGCCCCTTGCCCCCGCGGGGGGTGAGCGAAGTGCGTAAATGCATTCCACCACGTACAAAAAAAAAAAAAAAATCCTCCTACATTTGATTTATCTAAGCGGCTTTTATAAGAAAGGCAGACCTCTGTTCTCCCAACTCTGAGAGGAAAGTCTACTGGAGCCTCGTTGCATGTGTTAGTGAGGTTGATTTGGACCTATCTTGCTGGGTGTCAAACAAACAACACACACACAACACACACATAACAACAGTTATGCACTGCTACATTAACGATTTATGTGGAAAAAATGTAACGATTCTTTAATATGCATCTTTGCTTTGCTTTCAAACATCAATCTCAGTTGTTTTTTAGACTCCAGTGACCATAGATTTGATTTGGGTTCCAAAGATCTTGAAGCACAATAAATCGAAGTAACACTCCAGTAACATAAGCAATTACACAGTGGAATTAAAGGTTAAGTATACAATTGGTTTAGCTGGAGACCTAACTCCTAAAATATGCACTGTTTAACATTAAAACATCTGAATGACAATATAGAACTGCACGGGGTACTTAAATATATCTTTGCGCATAAATCTCCGTGTCTCATCTCCACGTGGCATAAAAAATCACCTCCTCAATATACGATATGAATCTGTCGAGAAGTCTAGACGATGTGTCTGTTCAGCCAGACAAACAGCCTGGCAGCCTGCAGGTGACCTTATATTCTGTGTCGAGATTTCAATCTACACACTTAAAGAATATATTAGTCAGGGCATAGGTCCTCTTACGAATATGTAGAATTTAATGATAACTTGTATAACTTGTGATCTTTTTTGCATCTTCTTTGTCTTCGAAAATCTTCATTACGACAAGGTGAACTATTTTACTTAGGTACTTGTCAATGTCTGTGAGTTTGTCAGTTTCAGTCAAGAGGGTGCATTTCTTAATGTATTTTCACGTGTTCTTTGATTTAAAATTTTTCTTTGATTTTGTAGAGAGCTTTTGTTGTCTTTTATTGATAGGCGGGAAATAGGGGAGGGGAGGGGGGGGGCTTAAGATTGTTGTTACGTTATTTATGAACGGTTCTCGACGGATAACTTAGTATAAATTGGTTAATCAATACGACCTATAAATTGGTTAATCAATAGTCCACAATGGTGTAGATATCCTACGTTGGTCAAATTTATTAATAACAACAGATGGTCCGTGGAATTGATATAGCATGAACCTGCTTGTATATGATGCCCAAATATTTTTGCATAAAATAAATTTTGAAGAATTTTTTCTCTGACCTTCGTAATAAGGACGTTTCAACGAATTTATTTGCATGATGCCTCGTGTCGTATTTATATGTAAAAATGCATACTTAAAAATCTAGACGGTAAAGATCACAATACACGTGTAACCCACAAACATAACATAATATTCAGATAATATTTCAGTGAATTATTGAATATTTTAACGGAAGGTTACACAAGACATGATAGGTGCTGGCACTCCTGCAAGGCTGTTATCTGCGATTGTAATGAGTGTGCCTGCGTCCTCGGGTACGTAAGGTTTTATTGCGTGTTTTCGAGTTGAGTTAGGAAAATGTGGCAGATAGTAGGTATATATTAACAAATATACCTATAACTATTAGGTATTCATACATGTAAATACATAAATATAAATAAAAAGTATTCTATGGCAATCTACACAACGCCACGTAGGCCCATAAAAAAGCATAGCAAAGACCAATGAAAATGTTTATGTACATAAATAATTGCACTGAGCGGGAATCGAACCCATTAGACTCCATTTTTCCGTGCGCGATATCCTCACGGATACCAATTTCACCGAAGCCGTTGAGAGAGATTATGTCGGACTCGAACCGACTAAAACGCACACCGTCTTTGGGTCTTTAGTTGTCGGAGGTGAGATAGTAGCGAACATAATATATCATGCACTGTATATCGCCTCTTTGCTTCTATAATGTGACATATCCGAAATTTCGTTTTTTTTTTATTTGATAATTAAAACCGCCGTGATCGATTTTATTTTCTCAAAAAACGTGGTATTTTTACGCGGTAAATAGCGAATCTGTGGGCGAAAGAGATAGCGTCATTGTGTCAGATCACAATATGGCACTGTCTCTTACTGCATCAAGGATTTTTGCGAGAACGTAACATAACAGTAACCACTACGCACTTACAGAGGAAGGAGCTCTTGATTTTCTGCGAAAACGTGACATAACGTGTTTATCACGTTTTGATTGTAAAGATAAGTCTTAATTCAATTATGATTTTAAATTTTATAATGTGATATATGGATGTGACACATTATTACTGAAAAATAGTGTGGAATGTTAATTGTTACATACCGTACATGTCACATTGCTGTCGAAAGTATGAATGTTTTATTTGGAGTTAACTTAGGATGTAACGTTGTAGGTGATGAAACTTTTTCCAAATTAAAATTGAAGCGATGGATAATTATAGATGTTTCGTTTTTGAACAAAAACAAATGTATTTATTTAGGAATATTCTAATATAGTCCGTTGTAAATACTAAAAGTAATAGCCGTTGGTACTTAAATTTTTCAGATGGAATCTAGATGTAAGACAAGTGACAAGTGAATATCATACTTTTTACTATTTGCCGTATCTTAGTTTAATAAGAAACTACTTATCTTAGCAAATATTTAAAATAATAAAACTTATTTTTAGAAAACGACTCTTCATTAAGCGTAGCGGGGGTGATTTTATAGAAATATAGGCTGCTATGAAAACTGATTATTAATATTTGCGCCAAATAATACCAAGACTATCTCTGATTACTGTGTAAGATCATTATTGATTTTTAATTTTGTAATTTTGTCTTAACTTAAAAGTAGATTTATTCTAATTTGATTACCTACTTATTTCCAAAGGACTATTTTGTATTCATGTTTTGACTAAGTCTAGTCCGTTACATTTGTATTACAATATTGGTTGGTTAAGTATTTTGTTTAATTTTGTATTTTGTTTGAAATTGCTAACTTATGATGCTATTGTCAAGCCCTCTTTAAAAAGTAGGAAATGTCCAGGTCTCCCTAACACCGCGACGCGTACAATGAAGCAAAGCGCGCCACTAAGAAAGCTGTAGCCAGAGCCAGACGAGACCACTTACAACCTCTCTATGATAAGTTGGAATCGCCTGAGGGGCGCAAGCTTATCTATAAGTTGGCGCGTTCCAGGGTCAAAGCGGCACAGGATATAATTGTCGCGAAGAAAAACAGAACGAAGAATACGCCACTGCACTGTCTGTTTGTAGACATGCAGAAGGATTTCGACTGTGTTCCTCACGCGGTGATCTGGTGGGTACTGCGGATTCTAGAGTTCTATATTGACACTATCCGAAAAATGTACTACAATTCCGGTCCAGACCGCTGTTGGCGACCCAAACCCCCTCCCCATCAACCTCGGAGTACACCAAGGATCTGTTCTTAGCCCGTATCTGCTCAGCGTGGTGGTAGACGCTCTGTCGGATAGCATCAGAAACTCATATGAGCAGCCCCCGTAGGTGTTCATGTATGCTGATGACATCGCCCTGGTGGATTCGCATCTCGCATCCGGGGCCGCCTCCATTTCCATGACATTGCAGACAAAATGCAGGAGAGTCGCCTTCGCTGGTACGGCCATGTTCAGCGACGACCACCCGGCTACGTGGGTAACAGATGTCTGGCCATGACACCTCCACCGGGTCCCGGTAGGAGGAATAGACCCAAGCAGTGCTGGCTTGGCGTCGTAGAGGATGACATGCGTGCCAATGGACTCACCACCATGGATGCGCCAGACCGTGCGAAGTGGATGAGAAAAAGCCGGAAAGCAGACCCCGGACGCCGAGGCGAAGGCTTCGAATACGACCGGGACTAACGCAAGGATGATGATGATGAATGTTATAATTGTTAGATTTTTTAGAAACTATTGCTGCCGAAGACTGATTGTTTTTAGGTATAACTATTTTATATTAACCTAAATATGCTGTAATATAGAAGTCAAATGCGATTTTCATTAGGCCTACCAATTGTGATTATTTATAGTATTAATTTGTTTTGGTTTTTAATTTTTATAGAATTAATTATTAAGTGTGGTTGTAGTTTCCCTCTTTCTAATAAAAAAATATTCTCGAAACCAAAAGTTTTTATTTCAACAATGATTGTTTGTGGCAAAACTCAGTGTCATAAGAAACGTAATATCATCAACAACGTGACGACTCAGGTTGTAACACTCATAATACTCACTATTTGCAAGAAAAACGTGATATATGTTCCCCTTTTTTTAAATTGATGCTAATTCCACGTTAAAATTTCAAATTGCCAGGGTTTTAAGAACTACTCCGATAGTTTATTTACTATATCAAATAATAAATTAAGGATCGACAGTAAAAAAGTTATTAGTTTTGTCACAGTTTTATTTTGTAAGTTTAAAATCACTCTCCTGTAAAATCACAGTTTTCGAGATAACACATTATAGAAGCAAAGAGGCGATATATAGATGTCGCGTTGTTCTGTCCCATTCGTTCAGCTTAGCTCAGCTCTACGTCAATCTGATGCACATACTACGAGTACGTGTCCTATACATTTAAGTAGTATTGTACTGTTTAGTACATTGAGTGTCTCAGTTGCCATTACTATGTTGAGTGAATTATTGATAAGCATTCTTTAAACATGCTTGTTATTGCCAATTTATACTTTATTGCGTAGATCAGGACTTTCCAACCAGGATCCACGCCTCATCACGCCACGTAGAGATTTATAAGACGTTTGCATTTCCAATAGGAAAAAAATTAATCGGTTTCAGTAATGTTTATTGCATTCCATTCAATCGCTGCTTAACCAGATTCGACAAATCACAATATTGTGAGCTAAGCTGAACGAATAGGACAGAACAACGCGATATCTATATATACAGTGCATATACGTATTTACTTATCTAACAGGCGTGAAGACAGTAATTTATACTGTGCTATAGGTAACAAATTAAAGTACTATTTCACTCGATCAGCGACAGAGAAGTAACATGGAGATAGTCGTTTGCAAGTCGTTTTGCAAGATATCTATGTACTTCTTCTTCTTCTTCGAGTCAATAGCTCGGGTAAATCCGGTTTTATTAAATCTTGTTGGCCCAATAGTTGGCTACAGCATCTTCCCTGCAGCGCCCAACTTGCAGCTGTAGGGGATTTAATGACTTCCAAGTTGGCCACTGGATAAAATGTCCAGGCGGCAGGCTTTCGTTAAAGTGTGAATGAAATGTTCTATTTAGAATATTTATTTCACACTTAATTATCTAGTCGATCGTTCGTAAAAATCCATATTTTCTTTTAAATTTTTACATCTTCTGTTTATAAGCAAGAGTATTAAGTAATCAAAAATAGCACTTAAATGTTTGTTCACATAAGAAATGATAAAAGCAAGTATTTGTGATACCTATAAAGGGAAAATATTCATCGTCATATTTATGTTAAAAAAGGAAACATAAACCTAAATACAGGGCAGAAACAGTATTTCATTTTGTACCTAAATATCATCATATTTTAAAATGTTTTAAGAGGATAGCTAACTTTTTTTTTCTATTCTATTTACTAATCAAAATAAGTTTGCAAGCTTATTAAACACAACTAATTGAATAAAAAATTTAAATCTGAAACATAAACTATTTCCGAGTCACCTATATGCCACATTATTAGAACCCTACTTGTTGTCACTATCTTATATTTTTGGCACAAAAGGCTATTTGTATTGGTCTGGTTGTGCCTCGGAGAGCACGTTAAGCCGTCGCTCTCGGTTGCCGTACAAACAACTATCTATGACAGTCATTACGGGTAGTTGGATGCCTAAAAAGTTCAGTAACTGATCGATCTACATTACTTTGATATCGCCAATGCGTAGTGGAGATCAAGGGGTGCCGCTTCACGGAAAATATGAAATTCAGCCGCGACGCAGCTAGACTGGAAAACTTGACCGCGGACTCGGAGGTGACAGCTCCGGATGCAACGGGGTTTAAAGCAAGGATGATGATGATTATTAATGATTTTTAAATATATTGATAATTTGTATGCAATAATTAATTATTTTTATAATTTTTAAGTTCAGATGTATAGAAATCTACATGCTTGCTAATAACAAACGTCAATCGTTTTGTATAATTTTGATTTTAACTAACTATGATAAAAGGAGCCTTAAGGATTTTTTATATCATTTAGATGGCAGACAAGCATATTTAAGCGTATAACTTTTGAAAGAGTGTACAATATTTTTAAAAGTACGTACTAAAAAAATCCGAGGATATGGAGGTTATACTGCACCGCAATTACAGTCACATTCAATAAATATTCTAAGACAATCTACGCAACGCCACCTAGACCCATGGTAAGCATAGCTTAACTATAGCTTGATGTGGTGTTACGGGTTCTAGAATGTGGATAAAAATGCTTAGATATATATTTTTTGTACATACATACATATTATAAAGAAGCACCCAGATCAATGCATATTTATATTCATGCACACAAATATTTGCACTGAGTGGGGATCGACCCCGCGCCTCCTGCGTAGCAGTCGCGCACCACGCTACGGAGGTCGTATGTATGTATGTATCACATTATAACCTAACCTAAATAATTTTAATAACATTCTATTTTTCATTGTGATAAGAAGGCATGGGTAATATTACAATGAGCGCTATGTATGCGTTACTGTCCTTCTGCTGCAGAGGAGTATATATTTCATGCATTGATTACATAAATTTTATCTCAAGGTGACTAATTACTTGTACTAAATGTTAAATTGTACCTAAATAATCACGTATTTGTTCACTTCACTAAGTAGTTATCGTTAATTGAATATTTTTTAATAAACTATAAGTAGTGTCGAACAAAGCATCAATACATTTAAGACGCAGCACGCGGTACGACTTTCTGAATTGACATTATAATTCGCTTGATCCCGTCAATATAGGGACAAATTTCCCCGTTATTCACAATTTTGGAAATTGTTCCGCCTCGATAACCAATATATGCTTCCAGGCAGATACTAACGTGCTACCCGATAATGATATTAAAACAATTAACAGACCAGGGGATGAGAATAAATATTTGATGAGATGTGTGAGAGCACGGTACCAATTTTTGGGGATCAGTGGGTTCGTTAGTCATATTTTCGTCTTTATCAAAGCGTTAGTTCAGACTGTATCCAAAATTTGTACTTTGGATTCCGGCGTCTACTCTCCAACTCTTTCACTTGATTTAACTTATCGTGGCGTTCACGAAAGATGCTGCTAGCTGACGCCCAAACCCATTGCGAGAGGAAAGCGAGAGTGAGGTCTGTTAATGAAGACGTATAACGGAAGGATCTAGTGCGACAACGCAACAACAGAACTTCGATTCGATTTGAATGAGGTCGTAGAGGTCAGATTTCACTTGCTTCACGGAAAATATCGAAGTTCAAGTGTTTCGTAGTAATACTGAAAGCTGACCCTAACTGAGTTAAGAAAAATATCCGAGGAGAAAGAAATTAGAACTACAACTATTTCTCCGGGTCCTTTGAGCTGGGCGTGAAAATGCACGGATGAAGCCATTAAGTTGAAGGCCATCACTGCAATAACATTGTAGGTGTCTGTAATGGTATCCCTCTTCCCTAAGGTTTTGTCTTCAGCTTGCAGCCTAGCTGAACTCATATTGACGTCTCCTAATAAAAATAAAGTGACTAAGGCAAGAACCACCTATAGACAAAATGCTTATCTACTGCGAGCCTGTCGTGCATACAATGTGACATGTCTAAGTGTGTGTGTAATAGACTTATTCTTCACTAGAATGTCTAAAGTAAGGAAACCATTATTTGATCACTACTTTGAGGATTGAGCAATTTTTCTTTTTTTATAATATTACGCCTATATCCCCGAAAGGGTAGGCAGAGGTGCTAGCACCCACATTTCGCCAGTTTATATTTAGGTCCCAATGTAATAGGTGGCGAGCCTATTGCCATTAACCGGGCACTTTTCTTGTGCAGTTTATACGTTTATACTTTATTATAATTCAGTATACATGCTCCATATAAAAATTTGATACTGGTCTTCACACTAGGATTCCCTGTGTCATGAGGACCAGTCCTCTTTCCCCAAACCGTGCTGTAACTAATTTTTATCGAAATTTTAAATGTACCTTAAAATTGTGTGCTGTTATAAATTCTATTATGACTATAAAATAGTCTCATCATATAAAATAATCTCATCATTTAGCTGTAAGTTTTCCGAAATGTCAAAATTAAATATAAATATAAAATATAAACCCACCACCGACAGTTTAACAATCTCAACGATAGCAAAAGAGTGCAGTTTACGACAATTAGCAACATATTACTAATTGTCATAAACACACTCTTTGAGGAGCATACAACTTCTAACCGAGATAGAAACAAAAAAATACTATCAATTCAATATGTATGCTCCTTTCCGGACTGTGAACTATGAATATTTTTTTACATATTTGTTCACATCTTTTATTATAACGCAATGAAAAAAAGATGAGACAATAACACCGCTACTGGAATATCCAAAGTGTTTTAAATTAAAAAGACATTTTAAACAGGTCACAGATTGTTAAATATTAAAGAGTCGTTCGTGTGCACTCAGTGTGCAGTGTAGGTACTGTCAATGTTACCCAGTATAAATATTTTAGACGTCCCACCGGCTACTACATCGCTTTGCTTACTAGCAAAGCACACAGTTTTGTTCCTGTAGACTTGTTTACCTAGTACATAAACATTGCTTTAATACGGTAAGTTTAAAGTTGTCACTAGAGTTACATATATTATAGAAGATGTACTTAGGGTTACAGCAGTACTAAGGTTTATACGTTTTATGATCTTCATCATCTCAGCTTTGGAACTTGGTTTAGAGGCGATTTCACCTTGGCGCACAGAGTTTGGGTTCAGATGGCAACCTCAAGTCGACATATTTTGAGTCTTTCCATCCGACACTAGAACATTGCTATTATCACTACATAGTATAAAATAAAGTCGCGTTTTCTGTCCCTATTTTTCTTGTCCCTTTGTATGCTTAAATCTTCAAAACTATGCAACGGATTTTGATGCGGTTTGTTTTAATAGATATAATGGTTAAAGAGGAAGGTTTATGTGTATATAACATCATACTACAACAAACAGGTGCGGAGCAGGAATGAAAAATGTTGCAAAAACGGGGTGACGCAGACGAAGTTGCGCGGGTCAGCTAGTATTTTATAAATCGTAATTTTTTCCGTTTTACATTTAAGTTATGCTTAGTGTTTCTCTTTAGAATTTCAATCGAAGGTTGAATAATAGTTTATACCGAAAAGGTTAAATTTAAAAACCATCTTAAACCTCGGTATTTAATCGTATAATTTATGATTCACGTTCTAAATATAAATCGAGTTACCTGCATATAGTACGAGTACTATTCTTAGTTAGCAGGAGTCACTATTTTGGCTCATTATTAACAGGTATATTTCTCATCGGAGGATTGAGAGGAATGTTACACAACGGGAGAGGCTAATGTCCACAAGTAAGGTGCAAGAAGCTAATTAATGATGGCGATATTTAAAACTTAAATTTTAGGTACTTTATTTGTTTTTTATACAGGTAAATAATTGGCATTGTGTATTAGGGTCTCTATTTAATGTCGCTTGATACATGTTCTTCAATCATCTAATCATATATAGGTATATAAGTGTCCTCCGCGGCTTTAATTGTTGAGACTGAAAGGTAAAGCGAAACGATAGAGCGTATTCATATAGTACCTACGTTTGGCATTAAAAAGGTAAAGGTAAAGGTAAAGGTAATTAGTACGTTCGTCTTCCAGAACATCGTTACGATAAATCGATACGTCATCATTTTCATCATCATCATTATTATTAGTCGAAAGCGAGGCGTTCACCTCAAAACTCAGAGTTCGCTGGTATTATATAATCATCATCATATTAACGTTATTATTATCATCATCATCATCATCATCATCATCATCATCATCATCATCATCATCATCATCATTATCATCATCATCATCATCATTATCATCATCATCATCATCATCACCACCATCATGTCCGCCAGTGAGTAGGGTAGGCAGAGCTCACTGAAGAGGACCGAGAAACACTATGTTTTTGCACTAACAGCACAGAGAATCTCTTAGACTGCTCCACTTTCCCCTACCCTTCGACCTTTTTCTCTATATGGTCATCAACACGTATGTGACGCCCCTGGTGTTGCAAACGTCCATAGGCCACGGTAACCACTATACATCAGGTGGGCCGCGTGCTTGTCTGCCACCCAATAATAAATAATAATAATAATATTATAGATTCGACCACATCATCAACATCATCTCAGCATTGAATCCTAGTCGCATTCAAGGCGTTCACCTCCGAGCTCGGAGTTCACTAATATTATAGATTCGACCACATCATCAACACCAACTTAGCATTGAGTCCTAGTCGTATTCAAGGGGTTCGCCTAAGAGCACGGAGTCCGCTCATATTATAGATTCGACCACAACCTCAACATCATTATTTCTTTACGACATAACGTGCATTTCTAACCATTTTCGCTATGTAAGTTGTTAGCAGTATTGGCTCTTTATATGTTTGTATAGTTGTCTTTCAGTTTGAGTGTTTACTTGCATTATACTGCCTCATATATTATATACTTCCATTATACCTACGAGTATGCCTGCGACTTACACAGCCTATATGCTTTTCAAAACTCTAATCTGAGATGAATCTGATGTGCATCAGGAGTGAAAGGGTAACCCAAATACAGTTACTTAGTTAGTGCAGCACTGAGTAGAATGTCTTAGAATACTACAGAAGCGCAGTTAGTGAAGTATTTCGATAAATTATCTGAAGTCAAATATTTCGTTCCGTGGAATGCTTTCAGAAGACATTGTTGACACATGAATAAATAATAATAATAAATAAATATTCGAGGACTATTTGCATAAGCACCGCCTAGACCGATTCTAAAACTTAGGTTAACCAGCTATTGTTATGAATTCTAGAATGCGGATAAATACACTCATATATATTTTTTGTTTATACCTACATAAGAAGACCTAGACCAATACAAATATTCACATTCATGCACACAAATATTTGCACTAAGCGGGAATCCAACTCGCACCTCCTGCAAACAGTAACTTTTACTACCGCCATAATTCGAATGAATAACTGTAAACTATATGGTATGGAACGCATACAGATACGACGATCCTTCGTGTAAGCAGAGGACACATGTATCAATTTACTGTACATTCTTTTCCGAGCGCGAAATCGTCTAATATCGATCTCACCCGAGCCAGTGAGATAGGTTATTACGGACTCGAACCGACTAATACGTACACCTTCTTGGAGTCTCTAACTAACTAAAGACCCCAAATCGATAATATGCCTATCGTTAAAGGGACTTTTAGACATTTTGCACTAAGAGCGACGCGCGGTATTTAGCACCTAGGTTGTCGTATAGTTCTCGGCCTATATTTTAACCTTAAGTTGTGAGAGAAATGAGGCCCATGAATACACAATCTATGTTTGGTGGTGGTTTTAGCATCCCGTGCAATTCTCATAAGACACCCAAAAACGCGTCCATATAGAGTACATTTTGAGATCAAGCTGAGATGTAACTAGTTGACTTTCTGTCTAAGAAAGGTGCATGTGTGGTAATAATGATGCTTAGCTATTTAATGTAATAAAACAATCGTCTAAATTTAACAGCGTAATTAACAAACATAACAACGGAAACGTGTTTTAACAAACGTGCAGGTTAAAAACAGTTTCTGTGTGGTCAGGTCGGCCAATTGGTAATGTAATCACTATTAAGTAGGCAGAGATTGTTATTGCCGAGGCTTATATTACACAGCATTCCACATTCTTTGATAACATTAGCGATTCTATTCAAGTAAGATGGGTGTTTATGGGGATCTTAGGGGTTAACCTGGGACCTGCATTGCAAGCTGGTACTTAGGTATACGTGTTTGGAAGATTTCCCCTAGAGGTTTGAGGCTCCTCGCTGCAAAGTATCAAGACTATACGTACGATATCATACCACATCATTTCGGGTCATTTAGTTCCAGTCTATTATGACGGTTATTGGACATTGACGGTGGGGTTAGTCCACAAATTGAAAGTCGCTCAGCGGGCCATGGAGCGAGCTATGCTTGGAGTCTCTTTGAAGGATAAAATTCGCAATGAGGTCATCCGACAAAGAACTAAAGTTACAGACATAGCTCGCAGAATAACCAAGCTGAAGTGGCAGTGGGCTGGCCACATCTGCTGGAGGACCGATGGTCGCTGGAGCAAACGAGTCCTCGAGTGGAGACCGCGAGAAGGCAAACGGAAAGTAGGACGCCCCCTAGCCAGATGGACTGATGACCTGAAAAAGGCGGCTGGGACAGACTGGATGCGGAAGGCAGAGGATAGGGAGCAGTGGCGCACATTAGGAGAGGCCTATGTCCAGCAGTGGACTGCGATAGGCTGATTGATTGATTGATGACGGTTATGTCCTGGACATAGATTTGAGTACAAGATTTTGGGTCAGACGGTAGTCGCTGCCATTATGACCGAAACTAAATGTAAAACAAGATGCGGATGCGGAGACCCCGGGTTCCTAAGTATCAGTTTTGCTAGTAACCGGGTTAGACTGGGAGTAACACTGTTAGGACGATAAAACCAGCGCCGGTTTATAAGTATAACCATTGTGGATCGTAATTACAGTCCTTAAATGTGAATAAGAATTTTGAGGACTCTTAGTTGTAAATATAGAAAGCATGGACATTTTATACCAAACGTTTTTATTTAGAAATGCAAAATTTTACGCATGGCTTTAATTCCATACGGTTTATTTATTCATGTGCTTCATTTTCGGACCGTATTTCTCGGTATCGTATTTCCTGGATAATAACAATAGTATTTTTCATTTCATTTAGGACACGTCAATTTGACTTCACCCCGTCTGATGGTAAGCTCAAGGTAAAGTCTCAGGAACGAGAGTCACCATTACAAACACGTAAAGTGTTACAATGGTCTGGCACTCTGCTTTACGTCCTCATCAGATGCTTTTTCACGCCCCGCAAGGACCAGGGGCTGTAGGAAGAAGGAAACATATGAACTGGCAAGGGATTCTAAGACGTAATACCATGGCGACTCAACTATTTAATAAATTGAGAGTAATTTTTCAACTATTTATCTCTATTTAATTTTTTTCTAACACTTAAATATCAGATAAGCACACGATCCACCTGATGGATAGTGGTAACTGGGGCCTATGCACGTATGTACCGCCAAGGGCGTCACACTCTTAGGACAACCAGTAGGAACGATTTTATTGAGAAACCCCATATTGTAGTCGCTTGGGAAAACCAGAGCGGGGAGATAATTTCACAGTTTAAGTGTGCGTGGGATGCAGTTCCTTTCATGCCTCACTGTGAGCGCTGTATCCAGTCGCATCTTGTGAAGATGAATTCCCTGCCAGTGGTAAGTGGAACATTATTTGTATTATGTATACACCACAAGAATGCATTGCAGGGTGTACTTAGATTATAAAAGTACGCCCAAACAACTACCACTCAATACTATGACCATAATTATATTTATTTTTCGTAAATACATACATAATTATACATATACAGTACAGTCTCCGTGGCGTAGTGTACGTGACTGCTACACACGGGGCACGGCTTCGATTCCCGCTCAGTGCAAAAAAGTTGTATGCATGAATATGGCTGTTTGCATTGGTCTGGTCGTGCCTTGGAAAGCACGTTAAGCCTTCGGTCCCGGTTGCCATACAAACATCTATGGCAGTCGTTACGGGTAGCTGCAGCCCTCAAAAGTCCGACCGTCTAACTTGGAACTTCGATATCGTCATTGGTCATTGGACCATTGGTTGTGGAGGTCAGAGGGCAGTCGCTTTACGTAAAATATCGAAGTTCAGCTGCATCACAGTTAGACTGGACAGCCGTCCCCAACTGAGTTGGGAAAAGGTTCAGAGAATGATGATGACATACATATTATACATAGAAACACACAGACCAATAAAAATATTCATAATCATGCCCACAAATTTTTGCGCTGAGTGAAAATCGAACCCGAGCCTCCTTCCGTAGTCGCAGTTTTCACTACCACCAGGCCACAGAGGTCGTTCATAAAAGTCTGGGGGGGTCTTGGTTTCTGGTAGCTAGAACCTACCTAAGCAGGTGAGATGGCAGTCACTTTATGGAAAACATTAGCACAGCTTTATCTGCCCGAAATCCGGGGGTTGGGGTCAGAAGACAGACGGTACCGTAAAAGTCAAACAAATCAAATAATAGAGATGTAGGAAAGTGGACCACCCCGGGCTCCAAAGTACAAGTCTTAAATATACCCGGGATTAGTGATCCTACATTAAGCCCCAAGCACCAAGTGAACTAACAAACTGGTACACCTTCGGATTGAAGAACGAAGCTTTGAATTTCCTCTCGGGGTTAGTAGGTCAGACGATAGTCGCTCCCATGAAAGTCAAATAAATTAAACGATAACGAAGCGAACATAAATTAGTACTTCCACTACGACCGTCTAGTTTAAAGTGTCTAACGCTCCATCAGGGTCTAGAGTTTATAGACCGCTAGCATACCTCGTATTTAACTAATTGGAGGACGCCGCAAAAAGACAGCTCGAAAATGTGTTGTGTAAAACGATGAGTCTCAGTTACAGGCTTTTCTCACAGTGTTAGGAGGTCAGGGGACAATCCATAAAAGTGAAAAAAAAAGATTGTCATTTAAATATGATTACGTTAGGTACCTATTTAAAAAAGTCCATAAATATTAATAACACCCTTTCGTGAAATTCAAAAAAGATGTAATAAAATCATAAAATTGTTTTGTATTAAACTCTATGTATACCAATCCATAGATTACATAATAATCATGATGTCATTCATAGACTAAGTTTACGAAGTCAGTTACGTGTAAGCCGAAATGTTGTTTTGTGTGTGCTGCAGCATGTTGAAAATAAAATTATTTTTCTTTTTTCTTTCTTTTTTTTCTTATGTAGTTAGTTTATCATATTGTATTAGTGAAAGCCTGGTTAACCAGATGAAGTTCTCACAGATTATTCAAATTAATTATTAAATTAAAATCAGCTAAGTAACGTCTCGGTTAGAATTAATTGAACGCGTTTATGTACCTATATCGTTAAAATCCAGCTATAAAACGATAAATACTTTTAAACTTCTTTAATATCGTTTAACATTGACCTTATAATATAATAAACATAGTTATAACAAGATCATTTGATAATATGAACGGTATGTAATCTAATTTGATAACAAACAACAGCGCTCATCGCAGTATGCTGGGCATAACACTTGTTGCTTGACAAATTTGCCGGTCAAAACAAATAGAAATAATTAGAAGACTACCTTTAGAAGTCTATAAAATATAATGTATCATGTTTACTTATTAATAGATACAACACTATTTATGTTAATTTACATTTTTAATGTTGAATCAAGTATATAACTTCTCTATTATAGCGCCCAAGCAAGCGTGTTGCATTTTGATTTCACCGGTGTAGTTGAATTATTGCAACATGCGAAAAATTATAGCTATGACGCTTGTTTGTAATTTAATGTTATTTTGTTAAGTAATAGCTGAAAGTGCATCCACGCCTCGTATCAAATTAATAACACCTACATTAACGTTCACTGTGTCGGCACGTAAACTATTCAAAGTATGAAAGGAAATTTTTCGATAAAATTTCTTCTTGTTTTCACCTTTTTCTAAATATAAATAGGAAATTCACAGAGTCCCTAGTATACAATTATTTTGAAACTACGTACCCTTTGGGTGCAGCTGAAGAATTAGCATGATGTTGTAAATGCAGAGGCACATTCGTCGACTGAGATGTAGAGGGTTGCGCGGGCGGCGGCGGCGGCTGCTGCCTACGCGGGAACGGCGGCGGCGGAGGCTCCATCGCTCGCTCCTGATAACACGTCCGTCGCGTCGGGCACTGATACACGAACTCGTTTATCGGGCTGACGAGATCCTGTAGCGACCATTCAGCCATGCTCTGTTTCGAACCGTAGGCGAGCGCACTAACGACACACGCGTGAAGCGGCGGAGGCAACGCGCGCGCACTGACGTGCCCCGCTCGCGTCTCCCGCATTCGCTCGGTGCAACGCATAAACAAACTGCAAATCCTTTATCTGGCCGCTTCATGGAGCTCGCCAATATACGTCGTTAGCCGGCTACTGATAAAACGCGGTCTTGAGCCACATTCACACATAACCAATTAATGACTACGGTACCGATGCAACTCGGTGATCAGTCAAACTGCATACGGACCGTCGATGGCATATTATAAAAAGTACTTCAGAAGTTTTCTTTTCATTTTATATCAGTTCAGGCGGTTAGATTACATTATTACGCAGTTTTCACGCGGTCGATTCCAATGCATATAAATTAATTTGTACCTATACTTTATGCATAGATTATACAAAGTATATCTGGCATAGGTACATAAACATCATGGAGTAGGTAGACAGAGTAGATATATTACTGATACTTGTTTTGAGTAACTAATTAATACGGTGAGTTAATTAATTGCTTAATATAAGGTAGGATCAGTACTGTAGCCCACATTGGGTGTTACAGAAACTAAGTAGTGGGATTATTTTTTTTTTTTTTATAGTATCACGCCTATATCCCCGAAGAGGTAGGCAGAGGTGCTAGCACCCACATTTCGCCAGTTTTTATATTTAGGTCCCAATGTAATAGGTGGGATTATAGACTTATGAAAGTAGTAACGAATGCATTAGTAGTATAATAATGAGTAGTAACATACCTATTCAGATTACAATGTTGTGTTCTTGAACTTATAATTAATCCTTTTATTTAATTAAGGAAATTGATTTTCTTCCGAAATATGAAGAATTATGATGTGTTTCTGCAGGGCACACTATGATGATAATATTTTTCTCAAATAAGTTCTGCAGTCTAGGCGCGATAATAAGATAGGCAGACAGTTATTTTTGTATTTATGATATCTATCAGCATTTAGATTAACGCGAGTGCAACACAGTTGTTAAACGAAAACAAGCCTTGTTTTACCACAGATCTAATCTAAATGTTAATGATAAACATAAATAACATGAACTCACGCCTATATCCCCGAAGGGGTAGGCAGAGGTGCTAGCACCCATATTTCGCCAGTTTATGTTTAGGTCCCAATGTAATAGGTGGCGAGCCTATTGTCATTAAGCGGGCACTTATAAAATGAATGATATTATAATGTTAATGATTTTATAATTATTTGATGATTCGAACTTTGTAGTACTACTAAGATGGTAAACAAGCACAAAGTCGGTGTTACGTTAGAAGACGAATGGAGTGGTCACCTGCATAATCTTAAGCATTTCTTTCAAATGTGGAAGGCTTCTAGACGTTATCTTTCAGGAACTAAAGGAGTGAAGGGTCAAACTGACCAACACTAGGTACACGGTATCTCTTAGGTAAAGCGTATGACCGTGTTACTCGGTCATTGCAAATAACATTTTGGTGATCCGTTTTTTTACTTTTATGAGTATATTGTCAGCGTGGCGTGGCGGTAGTGAATGCGACTGCTACGCATGAGGCGTGGGTTCGATTCCCGCTCAGTGCAAGTATTTGTATGCATGAATATGAATATTTACAATGGTCTGGGTGTTTCTATGTATAATACGTATGTCTTTCCCACATTTGGGGGAGAGGGTCATCACAACAGAGATGTCCCTGGGTCTGCCGGGGTGCGAGAGATATGTCTTGTATAATCTCACCTCCGGCAATCGAGGACCCATGGACGGCGTGCGTTTAGGTCGGTTCGAGTCCGACATAATCACCTCCATCGGTTTTGGTGGAGGTGATATCCGTGGGGATTTTGCGCACGATAAAAAAAACGTATGTCTTTCCCAAAAAAAGTATCTAAGTATGTTTATCCGCATTCTAGAACCCATAACATAAGCTAGTTAAAGTTTGACGATGTAATGGTAGATTTTATTTTATTTAATAGACCTCCAATAACTTTAGAGTGGGACCTGGCAACAAGTGTCACGTCTTTAGCTCTACCATAAGAACCACTATTTTCTAATCTCTCTCTCTCTTACCGCGGTAGGCTAGTGGTATGAGTAATGAACTGCTGAAACGAGGTCTAGGGTTTGATCCCAGGTTTTACCATGGCACACACCAATGACTTTTCGATGCTTTTCGAAGTTATGTGTGTATTTATCGCAGGTTTATAAGTGCACGGTTAATGGCGATGGGCACGAAACCTATTTCGTTGGGACCTAAACATAAACTGGCGAAATGTGGGTGCTAGTACCTCTCCCTACCCCTTCGGGGATATATAGGCGTAAGTTAATGTTTATGTTATGTTCTAATCTCTCAACCTTCAGAAGAGAGCATGACGTTGAGCCTCGTCCGTTGTTTAGCGGGGGACAATACAATGTCGAGGGATCATTTTCGTTGTACTTTAAAATAGAGATCCCTAGGAATAACAGCGCCACCCTAACGCTCTGTTTTAGGGTCTTGTTTTAGGTAGGGGTGTAAACCCCCCAAGGGGGTAAGTAGAGACGTTTTCATCATCATTCCCTGAACCTTTTTCCCAACTCAGTTGGGGTCGGCTTTCCAGTCTAACTGTGATGCGGCTGAACTTCGATATTTTCTGTGAAGCGACTGCCATCTGACCTCCACAACCAATGGTCTAATGACCAATGGCGATATCGAAGTTCCAAGTTAGGCTGTTTTCCAAGTCCAAGTAGAGACGTTTTATAGTGATTAAATTATATTTATAGGTTTTAGTGGTTTACGTTCCTATATAATAGCAGGCGAGCCGACTGCCGTCAAAGCGGGCACTTGTATGATTACTTACTGTTGGATGGGAAAATTAGCTCTGTCCCTTTGTCTGGTCGCTTTCTATGACGCCCACGAGTAAAGATGGGGAAGCCCTATGTACCACCGGGAACCAACTCGACTTTAAAGTATAAATATCTAAATCAAGTAAAGTAAATTAATATTTTGTAGGAAGGTATATTTTTATCAGTGTGTAGGTTCATTATGTTATTTTCTTCCTTCCACCAGGTATGTGCCCTCACTTCATAGAAGTTGTAATTCAAAACTGCATGTCGCGTAGTTTGTTTACCCGGCTCGTCGGCTGCGTATTAGTTAAAGCTTATAAATTACGTAACAATATTGTATGAAATATGGACGTATGTTTTTCTAGAACAGGAGCTTAAAATTTTTCAAAGCCTCCTTTTATGACTTACGCGTTGATATAAAACCGTCCAAAAGTTATTTATCTGTCCTAAAATTATTTTCTTTTGGGTGTGTATTTCTTTATCTCAAATAACTCGTATGAAATTTTATGAAATTTAAGCAAACTACAATTGTTTTATTTGTTAAGTAATAATATATAGTAATAATAAATATATTATTCATATTAAAAATAAATAAATGTGAATTGTTATCGATGCATTTAAACATACATGAATAATTCGAAAATTACTTTGTGTGAGTAAATATTTATACAAACATATTCGCATTTATAATATTTGTTCGGATAATCCAAATTAATATTTCAGGTTAATATAATCAGCAGAATTGAAAAATTTGTAAAGTCGGTAGGATAGCTGTTCTTGAACGAGGTGCTTAAAAACAAAGGAATGGCACTTAATTCATATAAGTTAAATAATGATATTAATAATCGAGCAGGGACAGCTTGTGGTGAACTACTGATGTGTGGTGATACCACGAGCTCCGTTACTGCCCCATGGCAATATTGATGGTTATTTAACCTTAATTTAGCGCAGCGTATAGGCGTAAGTAGCCACTTGTCATGAGTCCATTGGACTCAAACAGGGTATTTGTGTAACAAAATTAGTAAAGTCATTATATTGTTATTTGTCGTGTTTTTATGTAATTAATGTTATTTTAGGTCAACAATATGGCGTCAAATAGGAAATCAGTTAATATAATGCAACAGGTGGTGAATCGATGATAAACAACTGGCTCTAGGAAGATAATGAGGATCCGATGATGAATTACAACTATTTAGTCGACAATCCGAAACTGCACGACATCAAATATTGTCACATGAAGAAGAAGACGAGCGCATTCCATTTGAACATGGCTTGGAGTCAGAGTGGTCTTTTGATACAAGTAACGAGGAGGCACAGGAGTCCGGTCTGAGGCCAGCATGCTTAGGATGCACTTAAAAGCTTTGCGTGCGATGTATAGATAAAGCCAAAGATTAGGCATTGCAGGATTTTTATTTTATTATGAACATGAACCATTTTTATTTTTGTTAACGATTGTTTAAGATATTATTGTGTAAATTTAGTGGAAAAAAACTATTTTTTGTTTGGATTTTGGTTTAGTTCGAAGTTAGAAGTTGGCATTTACTGTTTTATAGATATTTTCTAGTGATTAAGTATGTACAAGAAAAATATAAGATAGATACATTACTGATTAAAATGTGATACGTAAAATAATAAGAAATATGTTTTTAAACACATTAAATTACTTTATACAAATTAATCTTTTATTTTGAGTAAAATCGATGATTTGTGTGGAGGAGTCCATTGGACTCAATGAGGTTAAATTGAGGTATATAATTTCACCGGGTAAGCTGAGGGTTAAATGGAGCCTATGCAAAAATTTGGCAAGTCACTGTCTGCCTTTTAAACATATTTGAGACTATTTCACACAGTAGGCGACCGTTAGTCTCCCCCTATAGTCCATTTAGCAGTCTATCCAATATTCAACCCCATTTCTCATAACCTAGTCTCCATTGCGGCCGGAGCGCTGTATGGCAATAGTCTGTGCACCTGACGGGAATCATCTCCGGGTACCTATATCTTAATTATGCGTTCGGGGATAGTATTCGTCATGTATGTATCTCTAGCATATTTAAATCTCTTGAAAGGGCTTCAACGTCGACCCGATGCACTATGGAAAATATGGGTCAGTTGCATTGTATCAAAAATCTATAGCTTTTTAAATATTTCAGATTTTATTTAGTAATCTTGCATAAATATAGAGCAAAATATGGTTTCATAAGTGATCAATAAATTGAAAATAACTAGTACTGAGTCACGGGTTTGCTCGCGCTTATATTTTACTTTCGGTTTCATTAAAGCAGTGTTTCCTTTTGAAAGTCTCCTCTTCATCTCTACAGGTAACCAGAGTACACAAAATATTAATATTTAATTTAATAAATGTCATCATAAAATATTGTGTTAAAATCGTGTGGGAGGATTTTTTTCTGTCCACATAATAATAATATAATTAGTAGGCGCATAGTATTTAATATATATGATTAGTTATGTTGTATTTTATTTTATTAAATAACATCGTGATATGAAATGAGTAGATTTACTTTCGAAAAGATTTATAGAGTATCCTGTATCAAGTCAATTGATATTATCTGCTAAATAATCGTCCTGCTTACATGAAGAGCTCTTGGGCGAGCTCTTGTTTACTAAATTGTGGTGGCAAGTTTTCTTGACAATCATCTGCAATGATTGTTATGTTTTCTTCTAACATTTGATGATGGTAACGTAAAAATGTAGGTAAGTTAGAAACGATTCTTCTATTTTCGAACAGACACAGAAAGGTTGACGTTTTGATCACGTGAAAGGACTCATAATGAATTAGTAAATAGACATAAGAAAGGGAAAACTAAAACCCAACTACGACAAAAGCGACGCTGAAAAGTATGAAACAAGATTTTCAGGTCAATGGATTAAACAACGCTACAAGAAGCAACATAATTGACACCTTGACTCTAGCAAGATGCCTCTGTTGCATGTTGACAATACTATCATACGATATGATACTATAGTACACAATTATCAGTGTACAGAGGCACATACAAAAAGTCGTAGTCTCGCGTTATAGTTATTAATACTACAGATGTGTCTATATGTATAGACTAAATTATTTTTGAATTTTAAATTAAAGTTTTATTTATACATTACCTACGATAGTAGTAGTAGGTAATGTATAAATAAAACATCTTTTACTCGTGATTAAGCACGTAATTAATTTCTTTGCAATTACACCCCATGGCAAGGAATCGGGTCAATATTTTGCCCCTCTATTACGTGGGACCGAAAATCATAGTTGGCAAAATGTGGATGCTTAATACACCTCTGCCTCACCCTCCGAGAATTACGGGCGTGAGCATATATAATATGTATGTATGCATAAACCATTACTCCACACAGAGCTTTTCACCTATAGGCAAATCAAATGGGGCAGTGTGCACACTTCCCTCATTTGCCACCTTACCATACTCTCTTGCTCATATGGAACACGTAGACCAAACTATGTTATTACTTAACCTACCTTACAATTATTTATATTACCACAGAAATATATTTATTACTGTTCCTTGATATTGGTTAGCTAATTGCCTCATCACAATAAACGTGATCTAGGTATAAGCCACAAAATGCCTCTACTAATTTTACTTGGCCCCTTTAGGTAATTATATTGTGCATGAAATACAAGAAAATTTAAAACCTCCATAATCTTCGAATGTAAGGCTTCGTCGAATTTAAAAAATAAACTAAAAACTTGCTTTTCATTTATGCGTCATGCGGTAGTTAAAATGTCATATTTATCTAAACCTTAATGAAATATTCCTACTTTTGAAATTTGTAAAACTGCAAAGTCTTTAGCTTGCTACTGCTCATTACTATATTTCACGTATATGTGTATGGCATTTTTAATTAAAGTATCAACTTCATATGGACATAGTTTCAAGAATTAGGGCCGACTGGATACGCGTTTAAGGTACCTACGAGTATTTCTTTTAAAACAAACCTTTGAAAACATAGATCTTCACTATTTTGATGTATA
Source organism: Pelosia muscerda (assembly GCA_963691645.1). Taxonomy (NCBI): domain Eukaryota; kingdom Metazoa; phylum Arthropoda; class Insecta; order Lepidoptera; family Erebidae; genus Pelosia; species Pelosia muscerda. The sequence continues at coordinate 10,356,976 of OY829098.1, read as the reverse complement.
TTGGAATCCTACTAATTATCTCTTTGTTGTACAAATAATTCAAATTAAACAAATTTATTTTCACTCTTTCCTTCAAACTTCATACAAAGGATCTAAAGAGTAGACATTGCGTATTACATAACCACTAGTAGACATTTCGGAATCAAAAGAAAATCACATTAATATAGGTCAAATAAAAAATCTGTACACATGTAAGAAAAATCTATTGATACTTTTCCACTTATCTGGCGCCCGTCGAAAAATATCATTTGATTAGTACCAATTTAGGTAAAGCTCGTCACACACCTAATTATATTCTAATATAAATAATAAATTATAGCAAGACATTTGAAAATGTTTTCTACATATTTTCGGGTACACACAGCTTTAATTAAATGCTGCTGTAAAATTAAATGACGCAAAATTTAGTACAAAAATATTTTGTAATATATATTATGTCTTATTAAAATTTATATTATTGTATATTATAGCTACATGTTTGACTTTAAGAAATGTCTGAACTACTAATCATTATCTACGTTTGGTAAAATTCTCTCATATTCTTATATATTAAGAAGCTTTAACGAGCCTTTTTATTCTCGAATATGAATGGCTCCTTCACCAACACGTGTCTGTCTGGTGCCCTATGCCCACGCATTACCGTGAAAATTGGGAACATCTATAAAAACGATGCTGATGAAATAAGTTGAAATGAAACACATTATTGATAGAATTTATCAACTACGAGTAAGATGCTATCATATTTTTTAGCTTCTAATAATCGTAGAATCTCGCTTTCTCTGTTCATATATCCTTATGTTCCTATGTATGCTAGTATGAAATGTGATATATATCATATAATGAAATGTAAGAAGAAAATATTTAAAGTAAAACCAAGGCTTCTGTGAACTGAGTGAAGCCGCCACTATACCTGCAATAATGTCAGATCGTGCTAAATTGTCTTTGAATTGTATGCATTTGACCGATACAACCGTATAGTTCCTATTTTTGCCATTTCACGATAACGTTGGTTCTACTATAACAAGTAGAGCACTCATTTTTACTATAAAATCAATGACAACGTTCTATGTCAATGTCAACTCTATGTACGAGTCTATGCGAATAAAGTGATTTGATTTGAAATACTCATATACTTTCTAGACAAAGGTTTGTGACATATTTCACCTATTGCATGTTTCTCGAGCCTTCTCTACTGTCAGTAAACCTTTCAAGCAATCCTGCCAGTTTCTTTTTCTTCAATTTATGTAACAGTAGGCTCCGAAAGCTCATGGATACTTTGACACTAAAGTTGTATGAAGTTGGTACCACTACTCAACTAATTAGTCTAAGACCCTATACTCCAGTATGTTCAACTATCTGTTCAACCGGTTGAACAAATTAGACAACTTTTCTCCAGGTTTTTCAACTTCAACATGTAGTGGCACTACCTAGACTGAAAATTACAAACTGGATACTCGTATGTACTACATGGCGTTGCATTCATTAAGCTAATTAGTTAATTTACTTTCTTGTCAATCTTTTACAAAGATAAGACTAGTAAAGTATAAAATAACAAGTAAAAAGTATACATATTATAATATTTAATTTAATATTAATTTGAACTTTGCAATTCATTCGGACAAAATCGTATGCGGGATGTATTTTGATTTAATTCGCAGTGTAATCGTTTCCTACATACATACATATGCTCACGCCAGTAATCCCCGAAGGGGTAGGCAGAGGTGTATTAAACTATCACATTACGCCAACTATGATTTTCGGTCCCACGTAATAGGGGGCGAACCTATTCCCGCCAATCGGGCACTTGGTACAAAAAACGGGTATGCCGAAAAGGAATTTCTAACCAAAAATATAGCAGCTAAATAAATATGGAAAAAATAATTTGACCCGATTTCTTGTGATGCGGTGTAAATTGCAAGGAAAATAATTACGGTAAAAATGAAATATATGAATGATGACGGTAAAAATATTTACAATTATGCAGATACCAAACACCTCATTGCTTAAAGACAAAAGCCTTTAATCAGATTTGCGATGCTTCCTTTTTAGGACGTTATCGATGATTTTATTTATAACGAGCTTTAGTTTTTAAAATTAGTAAATGGGTTGTCAATAATAAATATCCGTTAAATATCTATGCGACTATTACCACTGATTATTAAATAGTTAGTTGCTAATAGGTTCGTGGAATACACTTTTAGCGCTATAAAATTGGGGATCAATACTGTTTGTGATTTGTGAAGACTGGGCACATCTAGCTCATTGAACGAAATATGAACTTTCAAAAAGCTGTATTTATGTCAAAATCTGTTATACAAAACTTCGTTTCGTTATCGAACTTCGTTTCGTTATTGAGTGTTGTTAGCTAATCCTTGTATCAAGTAGGCAACAGCTGATCATACATGAAGAAGCTGTTACTCTACAAAAGAACATAGAAGTTGAATTTGTGGTGAATTATAGTTGTCTCATAATGATTTCCATTGGGAGCCAGTTGGATAAGATGATGACAATTAATGCTAGAGAGAAGAGAGAGAGCTAATAGATTTTTCTAATATCAGAGAAAAGAATGCCCATCTTACACATTTAGTGTAAGGACAACTTGTAACACAGTATCAAATATCACTCGATTCTATTGTACTTAACTGCTTAGTAGAGTATATATGAGAAATATTGTGGTACCTAAGTAGGGCTTCATACAGAGCCATTGAAACGTCAGTTCTATTTTTGGAGAACATATTTTATGAAAAATGTTATGATGGTGATAAAGACATCACGGGAAAAAAAACTTGCTTGAGAAATATTCAAGCCTTTTATTTTTCTACTTCCTCTACATTTAGCATAACCTAGTAGGTAAGTATTAGCTGATCAACCATGGCTTTGCACAGTACAATCCTATATATCCGATTGCGGCACTGCAATAGGTGGCAACCTACTTGGTTCAATGCCCATGACAAGAGTAAGAGCAAGAATGTATAAAATACAGGAATAAACATTGATTTTAATCTACATAGGTATATTAGGTTTTCTTTCGGCTAATTCGTAGTTGGGTTTGAATTGTTGAAACCATTCAGTTTTGCTGTTCTATTTCTGTCTTATTTAAATTCACGTTCTATTAATTCTTTTATGACAGAATTCATTTGATAGATTGACTTTCTCAAACTAGTGATTTGATTTGATTTGAAAAAAAAAAATATAATTCTACCCATAATAACATAATAATTTGTTTCCTTTGAAAGTACGAAATCAATCAATATCAATATCCGATTTTCGCTGTCATACAAAATAATTTTTGTTATTGAATAGACGTCTAATTAAAAACTGAGCAATCTTCTTTGATAAAAATCTGAACTTCTCTGCGTACTCACTTACTTAACTGCGTAATTTACATATATCTAAGTACATCTAGGTAATTGTTATAAAGGTAGGTATATATTTAGTAAAAATTGTTTAGCAAATTAAATTATTATTACCTAGATTATTTCTGAACATCTGAACTTAGACAGTTAAACAATATTTTAGTATTTCTATTTTATTGGGTGCTATATAATATCTTTGAAAATATACTGAATTGAATAATACTTGATAAAAATTACAGTTTATAAAACAACATGAATGTAATATAATAAAATTGGATGTTGCTTAACGTTTAACTGGAGAACGACTTGAGTTATGCGTAGACATGTGATATACAACGTACCACTATTCGTTGCAGGCGCTATTCGTTCAGGCACTTATTGTACTAAATAAACAGGTATGAAAACAGTTTGTAAGAGTTACTATTGCACGAGTTAGCTAGGGTTGCACGATCGTACTTTAACATATTGTAACAAAATGCAGTTAAAGTACCGGTCAGGAATAAACAGGTTGCACCATTTGACAATAGTTAAAATGACGTCATAACTTGACGGTAACTGTAACCGGACACGCTCAAACGTCAAATTCTATCAAAAAGGTTACTTTAATCAAGCTACTAAATACTCTGGTGCAACACATTTAGTCAAACCATTAGAATCAATGTTACTGTTACTGTTAAATTTGACGGAAACCTTAACTTTAACAGGTAGTTGGTGCAACAAGGCTCAGTCACTTAATTTCTCTCTTATATCCTAATAATTGTCAACCATTTTCTAACCACAAACATTGAAAAAAAATGTCATTAAAATTTATTCTCCAATGGGTAGAATCTGAGTTCATAGTTAAATAATAAGAGTTCATTACATTCTTTCATCCACTCTTACGGCCATTTAAATTTAGACTTTAACTACGTACAGTAAAGTCAAATTAGATGGCATTTCTTGTCTGAGATTTGACAAAGGTTGATAATTAATTGGATCGGGGTACAGAGGCCCTAGCCCATCTCTTAAAAGTAATATTAGTTCAATCTTATTTCACTTTGATGATGGGAATCGGACGCGGACCGTTGACGTCCATCGATTTTGTGTGTAGTGTATCTTATAAGAGCAGCGTAAATTCAACAAGTAAATGTTTCCACATCAGTAAGACATACCAACCGTTTGACCCATTTTAACCATATACCTATACTGTATATCCTGACGAGCGCTGATGATCCGACTCTTACTTTGAAAGTAGTATATGATTGAAATAATATTACTTAGAGGTGGTGATAGGGTGTCTTATGTCTCAATCTACTTTCCTTCAGATTTATTAACATTATAAAAAAAACAATATAAAGGTCAAACTACAGATCATGATAAGATTATACCTAGTGCTAGCAGATACCATCTTTTTTTTTTTGCTTTTTCGGGCGCAATATCCCCGCGGATACCGCCCCCACCAAAGTCGGTGGAGGCGATTAGGTCGGACTCGAACCGATTAAAACGCACGCCGTCTATGGGTTTTTGATTCCCGGAGGTTAGATTATACAAGACATATCGCACCCCGGCAGACCCGGAGCAGATACCATCTTCGTAATTAAACATTTGTGAATAAATATCATTATAGTTCAATGGTAGTGCCACCTACCGGGTTCAATACCAATACCTATACAAAAAAATTATAGTAACAGTAGTTCCTAAATGCTATCCATTTTGATAATAATTCGTACCTATTACTTTTTTACAGCTGTCACTTTTCAAAAATGAAATAAAAGTTGGTGTTTGCTTAATGTTGTTTCATTCATACACAAAAACCTCTAGTCGCAGTAGTTCGAAAAAACATAAAATTTGGATTTATCATCTCTAAAAAAATGCAAAAATGTCAGTACTGAAAATTGAGTTTCCGAAACAAAAGGGCAATGGTTTGATTCTTAAATAAGAATTAAAAATAAAAAGATTCACCTGGATGTAGATATGACCGAGGAGTCGTCATCCCCAGAAGAATGTGCGGACACTGGCGAAGGTTCGCTGGCACTCTTTGAACCGTTGGGTGACGCTGGTGCAGGTGAGTCAGGTACCTGTAGGTAGTCACGCGTTCTTCGGATGACGCCCGGTGTATGACTCTGCGTCTCCGCCATTTTTATCAGACCTAGTAGTAAAGTTCTAAATTTAGTTAGATAAATTCTATTTCCTCAAAGTTGTTTTGTACTACCGACATACAATGTATAAAGAACATAATTTATAATATCTTCCTCATACATGAATGAAGAGTATAATTCCAAAGATATAAGATATATTATTTATTTTGCGTTAAAAAAATTGGGTGAATTTTTTCATAAACCGCCGGATCGCTTTTTAATACATATCGTTATATACAACACATTATAATTACAAACATAAACAACCTTATATAAAATAGTTAATTTTAAATAAGTAATATTTAAGTTAATTATTGAAGCCCGCGGGATATTCTTTTTTGTTGGTTTGCTTACGAAAGCGACTGTCATTTAACCTCCCAAGCCCGAAAAGAAAACCTACCTGCTAGTCACCCATTTTAAGACTGCTGATATTGGGATATGTATCACCATTCATTATAAGTACATACAATTTGCTAGGGCGAGTAGTACATAGTAGGTGCGGTAGGGCACTATCGGGTAGCACATGTCGTAGTGACGACGGTAAGACCCATCATGGGGGACTGGCTAGAAAGGCCACTATTTTTATTATGGTATTGTAGTACTTATATGTCTTCCGTGGTTTAGTTTACCTACTTCTTAGCAACCCTCTTTAACTGTAGCGGTTTTTACATTTACATTAAGTACATTATTGTGGACTTTATCAATACACCTCTAATTAACTTTTTTTACCTTATATTATGCCAACTACGCAAAAAAAAATCCTTTGTATGGAGGGGGAGGTAAGAGAGAGCTTAGCGACGAGACGGCACGTGTTCGTAATTGCTGTGGTTGTCTACCCACTCATATCGGTCATTTTAACCGACTTCTAAAAAAGGTAGATTCTTAATTCGAAGGTTTACATTATACAGTAGTTTGTGCGCCTAGCTACGTCCCTTGTCAACGAATTTGCAATGAATTAAAGGGGGTCTGGTTACACAATTCCTTGAAGATCTGATGAGAAATTTCAGAGACTGCCACGGAGCTCTTCAACAAATACCAGCTGCAATCGCGTACAATATTGCATTGTTTTTGCAAATGCAATTACTGTATTTGCCTGTATTCTTTGAGCAGACGTGTCCAAAATATTCAGTAATATTTACAAAGGGCCCGATTTAAAAAAATGTTTTAGTTTCGTTTTGGTTCAGCTTTGTGGTAGTCCTATATCAATTTCATTGGTATCAACCTCATGCTGCCGACCATATAGAAGAGGTGGAGGGAAAGGGAAGAAGGTAAGACATGACGGTATCTCCCGTCCTGATTGAGCAGTCCGACTGGGGAAGTACCTACGCCCTACAGAATACCACGGCTAATAATAACTTTGTATTGTGTTTTCAGAGGTGAGTAGGGCAGCCGTGGTTCACTGGAGAGGTTTGGTGTTGTCAGTGGGAAGACCGAGAAACCCTTCTTTTTCGTCTGCACTGACAGCACAGAAACTCTCTTAACCAACCCCCTACTCCCCTCAGTTGACCCCCTCTTCCCTATATGGTTGGTAGCATGAATGTGAAGGTCCTGGTGGACGGCCTGGTTCTGCTAGGTGGCTCCATCCGTCACCCCCCGGCCCGCGCTCATGGGGGACGGAGGTCAATCGCACCGCAGTGATGGCGCGCGGACGTTAGTTCCTTCTGGACCCGAGGCAAATCATTCCCAAAGCACCAGTGCCCGGTGATCGCCTGCGTCAGTCGGTACGAGAAGCTAGGTTACACGTCCCCCATGATGGGTCTTATCGTCGTTACTACGACGTGTGCTATCCCATAGTGCCCTACCCCACCTAGTACTACTCGCCCTAGCCAGTCGACAGTCCGCTAATCTGCCTCTACTCTTAAAAAAACTTTAATTACAAGCCGGTCGATTTCAAGTTGGTTTCGCATTAATTTAGTCGGAGTAGGTATGTTCTGCGCGGTGAAATATATAAATAAAATTTGAAAAGGGTTAGTCTAGTTGAAATATTGTTTCCTTAATTTTATGTTTACGTTAGTAATTAATGAATTTGTAACTACGACTATTACAAATTACAGAATTAAAGTTGTACAAAATTTGATGTGTGCAGTTATTTGCAATGCAGTTGCAATGCAAATTCCTCTTCTCTTGCTCCTACTCTCTCCATCTCTCTATCATGCGGTCGCATTCGAAGCTTGCGCCGCTTTGCCCGTCTAACTGCGGGTTTTCGCTGTCACGGTCACGGTCACGATCACGGACACGGATCGCGTAAAGTAAGGTTAGAGTAAAATAATTCACGAAGCTGTTTATTTTGACTTTTACTTTCGTTTCGTTTCGTTTACTTTCGTCGTAATATATAAACATTTTACGTACCTACTCGTAGGTATCTTTTTTGTGCTAAAATTCCCGCAGCTAGGTACCCCCGATTTCGGATTCGGCCTAGGCCCAACCTACAACCAACACATTGGTTCGAACCGAGAGCACAGAATATGTAAAGTATATTTTGTGCTGAGAGGTAGCACCCATTGAGAATTTTATTTTATAGTATGCTGAATGGGCAGAATATAAAGTAAATAGCAAACAGTATTTATGCACCTATAATAAAAGATAGGCACGTTAAATACCTATATTACTATATTATTAAAACGATAAAAATCTTAATATTTCTATGAAACTGAATCTAGCGACCCGGGGTTCGTTACTATGACAACGTAGTGCACGCGGCCTATATAATGCAAAGGTCATTCACCCGCGCTGCACCCAAATAAACATCAATTCCTCCAAGCGTTGATTAAATTCTAACTTGTACTTTCACTGTAATTATGTCAAAAAACTTTTGTAGTTGACTAAAATGAGAATGGTTAACTTACCTAAAAACTTGTAAAAACTTTTTTTAAATGCATAGGTACTTATTAATAGTTTAACACGTTACTTTATGCGGGTTTTCCTCATTTATTGCATTTTCCTTCTACAAATTTCAACACAAACACAATTTTAACATATTTTGATTTATCATTAAGAATCCAATGCCACATAATTTAATCAGACTACAACTATTTAAAACAAAAAAGATTCAATGACTTTTTTATTCCATAAGATATTAAATGCAACAGACATCAACACTTCTTGTTCTGATAAATTTAAAAACATTTTTGAACAACAGAAGCGCCATCTAGTTTTTATTTAAAATCAATTGTATGCAGTACTTTACTGCAATAATAGTTTCATAGAAGTGTAATAGATGTCGTTAGCCAAGTGCACACTGCATCGCGTCACGCTGCAGGGTGCGGGAAAGCGTGGTCTCACTCGTGTTGACACACTGAAAACGCGATCATTCGCCGTCTCTACTATATATCTAAGAGGTATTCGCGGTGTGGCAGTACAACCAGAAAACATGCGTTTCAGTCTCAGCTCGTAATGGTGGCGGGGAGAAACGCGAGGTGTATCACACTGGATCGTTTCATCTACCATGGTATTATGAATATTACAAATATTAATACCTTTTTTACTTTCATTAATATCGGATATTTATTAGGTCGCTACATATGACATTGCCGTTTTGTTTGAAGAAATTGGAGGAAACCCAATTATCAGTAGGTTAATATTTTGGCATTTTTTAAGAATGAATTGTAATGACAAATTCAAATTTTATGATGTTTTTGTGTATGAATGAGATAACATTAAGCAAACAGCAGCTTTTATTACAGCAAGCAAGTGACAGTTGTATAAAAGTAATACGAAATTTATCATAACATTTAAGAAGTACTACAGTACGACAGTTAATAGCAGGTACATGATTTAAGTGGCTCTGCCGGGGAGTATTCTTCTAAGCAGGACCACTTTCAATCCTTGACATAAACGTAATCATGATGTGTACGTATACAAAGAACGGTATACCTATGTACAACCTATACGTTTAACGTACAACCTCAAAATGAGATGATAGCACTGTACTGCAGAGTAGAACCCGATATTAAACTTTACCTATTTTGAAGAAAAAATTGAAGAAAATTTTGATTACCTCAAATACTTACCCAAAAAGTCTAAAAATTCTTTATTTTATTTTATTATCTCGAACGATCACGCGGGCGGCCACTATTTTCTGCGTGCCGTCGCGTGGCGCGTGGCTGTGTGCAAATCACTTTTTATTTTATTGGCTGAGTTATAAACTGTGATAGTAATGTCTTAGACTCACAGATGGCGCTGCCTACATATTACTCACGGGAAATTGGATTTCATTTATATGTCTACGGCTTGTAGGTACTCTTGGCTGATTACACTCTTTACTGAGACTTTGTCTTCAGTTTACCATCAGGTGAGGTATAGTCATATTGACGTGTCCCAAAATTTTATTATTTATGTTTTATATTCAAATTTTTTGATGTGATAAATGGTAGACTATTTTACTTTAGTGTTGGTAATTTAATAACTGTGTGCAAAAATGGTATATTTGGTCCCTACATATGAAATTGCCTTTTTGTTTGAAGAAATTAGAGGGAACCCAATGTGCAGTCCTAACATTTTTGCATTTTTTTTAGTAATGACAAATCCAAATTTTACGATTTTTTTTGAGTATGAATGAGACAACATTAAGAGAAAATTTAATACAGAGTTGTATAAACTTGAAATCAACTTTCAAACAAAATATATATACTTAAATATTGGAAATAGCTATTAAAGTACAGATATCATAAACTATAAATGCGTCACAGGTTTTACACACCTCTAAAATGGCAATTAGAAATTAGGTAGGCACCAATCAGAGAAGCGACGTAAAAATATTACATACCTACGTCAAGTAATTTTGGTATTAATAAAGACTCTTTTCCATCAATATTAAGGCGTGTAAAATATAGTTACAATATGTTACATTCAATTAATGAGGAAGAGAAATATTTTATAGCTTTTTTTGTTATTATCATATAAATTAAGTATCAAATAAATGTAAAAATAAAATAGCATTAAATAAATAAATAAAAACCGAAAGCATATAAGTAAATAATAATGATAATTCATGTAAATTAATAATAATGACGTATTATTTCTTTACGTGAATAAGTGGGTTTATTTGTAGGTGGCTATATTTTTAAAACTTTTATTTAGATATGTCTAAATTTTGAAAGCTACCGTGTTTGACTATGGTGTGGTCTTAGGGTAGCTTTATGTATTCTGGTATGAGTGTTTTGTGACCTCACCACGTTCGGACATGGCAGTCGTGCCAGTCTTCGGAGGGGGAAGATCTGCGCGCTCTACGATTTTCGGTTGCCGTATTTGCCAAGAGATTCTTTTAGGTGCCTTAGATACTTATGTATTATTATTAGTAAGATCTATTCTAGAGCAGGCCAAAAAGAGGCAGCTTAAGGAATTGAGGACCAAACCAGGCCTAACACATACGAAGGAATTCTTAAGCAATGAATTGGGAAGGCTGAGCGAGAAAATAATTAATCTCAGCAGGGACAGAATCCGGAAAATAATAGGAGCATTTACTGGCCACTACTGCATAAAATGCCCATTGAGCAAGATTGGTATCACGAATGAAGAAACATGCAGACATTGCAAGGAGGATGTGGAAACGATGAAGCACATACTGTGCGAGTGCCACGCCTTAGGAAGACATCGAATGGATTAACTCGGGAGGGGATACCCCAAACCAGTGGATTACATACCTATGCACCTGCTATTGAGAGGAGTAGCCGCCTTGATAGAGAGGGCTATCCCTCCTCTAACCTAGGAGCCAGGATGGGGCAACACAAAGGATCCAATAAGGGTCGAAGCGTCCGCGGAAGCTCCAGAGCACGCACCCCAATAACATAAGATAAGATAGGTATTATTGTTCCGGGCGGGCTCTTTCTGAGATTGCAATTTATGTAATCAAAAAAATAGTTTTCATCGCCACCAGCATAGTGATTTCCCAACTACATCTAGTCTACACTTTGAAGACTGTGAACCAATAAGCGTTTTTATTGGTATGTTGACCTTTCCGTGCACGACTCCTGTCAGAACTTTCAATCCTGAGAGCAAAAATGAGCTAGAGCCAATCAGCAGGTACTAGCTTGCCAATGAAGTTGACTTGGCGTCAAAGGAGGTGTTGGGACCCATACGTCCGAAATGATATTTTTTTATACATTTCGGTCATATTTCGATATATTATGGGTCATGTAAGCGCAAAAAAACAAACTACCTACTCTTCGACATTTTTTCCTACGAAATCAGTTGTTTACTTATCATCATTCATAGCTATGTAATCCCTAATATAGTCACCGCGAAACGTCCCCGTGTGTCGAATAAGAAGTACACGGGTGACTTTCAACCCCGCAAATCGATTGTGTAAATGACAAATAAGCTAGTTGTCACAAGCCCTAAGTTGGGTGGCATTCAACACGACAAACACACCTATTCTTAAATCGGCACCAAGCCGCATGCGATTTTAATCACCTGTGTAAAATGGGCTATCGATGCTGCGAAAATTGACCCGTGTAAATGGGTCACAGCAAATTGGAATTAAATCATTATTTGTTTCTCAATTACCTTCCTTTGTTTTTCTTGTAGTCCCCGATTAGCATGCAAAACAATGCTAATTGAGCTAATAATGTAATACCATTTTAATTATATGTTCAAGTTTATAACTGACCATGATGACAAGACCAGACTACCCCAGCCATCAGTCAATTAGTTTCTTATCTATTTACTCGTTAAATAAATATTACACAATATGACATTACAGCTACTTATAATAAAATCGCATTGAAACTTATCTACTCATATACTATAAATAAACATCAATTAAAAATCGCTTAAGTTATTAGTGTTAGTGTGTTAAATATAGGTAGATAGGCACATACCTACCGGATTTATGTAATCAAAATGTGATGAAACCTAGTACTTAGGCAAATAATCATAAATTTCAATTCGAATGAACAAATAGCACAAACTTGAGGTCTTAAGAGGCTATTCTCAGCACACCGCGTGATTCTAAAAAGATGTATTATATATAAAAGCTTGGCTACGAACTTGTTGTCAATTTAAACTTCATATAATTTAATACTAGTCGACGAACTTGTTGACGTTTGGAATTATTGAAATGTACAGAAACGCTAATGGTCTCTACACCAAATCACGTTATTGAATCGCAAAATATTGACTGTCTACACGCGTCCTACCAGACTGTGAAACCTGAAAGGAATACATATATACATATGTACGCGACAATAAAAATAACAAATACAGTAGGTATGTTACAACACTTTTGTGTGATCAATATCCTCACACGTAGAAGAAAGCAACGGGAGCCCATGCGCATGCACTCTGCGCCCTCACTGTCATGTATCCACGTACCTACCTCATTGAACTAAGTTTTATTGAATTTCTGGTGGAGTGATTCGAATGACTTACGAGTATTTTCCTGAAAGATCACCAAGAGCCTACCATGTCACCCATAAATAATTTACAATTTAAATTTTTGTTGGCGTCTTGGTAAACTCGCAGAACACTGTCGTAAATAAATAAATAAATAATAAATTAATCAATATTCTAGGACAATCTGGGACAGCTTCACCTAGACATTGGCAAATACTCATATTCAAGCACACAAATATTTGCACTCGTCGGGAATCGAACCCACGCCTCCTGCGTAGCAGTCGCGTTCATTACCGCCACGCCATGGAGGTCGTCTTTGATACTTTTATTCACATTTAGGTACTTATTAGGTACAGGTGGAGATATTAATGATGATGGGATAGTTACCAATCAATCACTAATCAGGTATTCTTGAAACTCATAGGTATAATCTTTATAATTAATAACCATCGTCACGCTATAATTAATCCTTTATTAATGCTTGCCAAGGTAATCAAAGGAACCTACTGTCCTAAATTTGTAGTTCTAACTTCAGTCATTTCATTTCACCTCTGCGTTGATGAGTCAGTCACGCGAAAAAGGCCATACAAGTATAGGTACCGACAAACTTTTTGGACAAGTTTGCCAACGTAAGCAAATTGACCATCCATAAAAGCAATCACAGGACTAACCAACCAATGACAGCCCTTTGTATTAGTAGCATCAGTATATCGAGTAGTTTAACTTTAGACAGACATTAAGAAAATATGGGTGCAATACCAAACAGTATCGGCTTCTGCTATATTCACATCTAATACCGTTGTCAAAGGCACGCTCGTCACAAATTGGATGATCAGATGAGCTTGTTTTGGGCCTAGCATACATAATACTCTACCGGATATATACTCGTAGATACCTTATAGCGTTATGCTCCACTACAGAGTCCGTGCAAAACGCTATCTCACTTCCTTTTAAATGAAGGTTCAACAAAAGATATCGATCTACCAAACGAATAATTAGTTAGTCCATTGATGTTAATTGAGTTCTAATATTTCATTTTTTTATAAATGACCAAGGCCACCTTTTTTGTTTTGAAAGTCCGCTAACCTATCGGCAGCTAACTCGGTACAAACATTGAAAATTGGATATAGAGTTGATATAGAGTTAGTAAACAGTAATTTATTAAGTGTTTGGCTTGTTACCATAATACCTACATGTTTACATAAATACATGTGATTTTTTTGAATTAGAAGGGTGTCGTAAAAGTCGACTAACGAAAAACGCTGACGATATCACAGTGAAAGAAGGAAAACGTATTGGCTACGCAGGAGATGTGGGTTAGATTCTCGCTCAGTGCAAATATAAGTGTGCCTGAATATGAATATTTGCATTGGTCTGGGTGTTTCTATGTTTACATGTATGTATTTACAAAAAAAAGTATCTATGTATGTTTATCCGCATTCTAGAACCCATGACACAAGCTAGTTAAACTATGTGTCTGGGTGGCATTGTGTAGATTGTCCTATAATATAGATTATTATTATTTATTTATTTTCCAAACATTGGTAGAGGTCTATGTCCAGCACTGGATTGCGATAGGGTAGTTGTTTGATTGATATAGGTATATGAAATAGAAATCTTATTAGCAACCAACCTCGGCTTCCCAAGAGTCCACTTAATTTGCCGTTCTCCTTCAGTTATCTATGAAACATTGGTATATGTATACAACAATACGAGTATATAAGCTTTTCTATCACCCACAGGTTATAGGATATATGACGTGTCATTGGATCTAATGTGGCGCCCTCTAGCGGCCATTAAGTACTGTGTTTAAAGAATTTAAGTTAAATATGTCATATTTGGAATGAAAGAATAGGTTGCAGTTGCTGGCCGTAAATTATATAAGTAAATAAAAAAATAACCCGACTAAGCTAAACTCCTTCGACTCGGTACAAAGACGCGCGCTGAGGTTCGTCGTCAATCTCAAACTCTCAGGTGGTGGGGTCCTTGAGAACTTCAGGAGGGACTTTGCTTCACTGTGTATGTTTTACCGCCTGTATGTACCACTGGCCACAGGCAGGCAGTTCCTAGTTCATCCTCACACATTAGGTACGACCGGAAACAGTGCGCACTGTGTGGTATTAAAAGAATTACATCCCGCGCACTTTTAAACTTTGCTGCGGTAGCCTAGTGGTATGGGTAATGGACTGCTGAGACGAGGTCTCGAGTTCGATCCCAGGTTTACCTTGCACACACCAATGACTTTTCGATGCTTTTCGAAGTTATGTGTGTATTTATCGCAGGTTTATAAGTGCCTAGGAGAGCACGTTAAGCCGTCGGTCCCGGTTGCCATACAAACATCTATGGCAGTCGTTACGGGTAGTTGGATCCCTCAAAAGTCCAACCAGTCTAACTTGGAACTTCGATATCGCCATTGGTCATTAGACCATTGGTTGTGGAGGCCAGATGGCAGTCGCTTCACGGAAAATATCGAAGTTCAGCCGCATCACAGTTAGACTGGAAAGCCGACCCCAACTGAGTTGGGAAAAAAGGTTCAGGGAATGATGATTGAACTCCCTGCTGTGGTTTTTCCAAGCGACTACAATATGGAGTTCTCCAAGAAGGTTTCTACAGGGTCGGCAGTACAAGTTTGATTGACGCCCCTGTTGTTGCAAACGTCCATTAGCCACGGTGACCACTTTCCATCAGGTGGGTCGTGTCTGTCACTTAAGCTGTATAAAAAGCGAGATTTTTCAGGTTTCAATGTTTTCTTTTAATATTTTTGGCCGATAGCGAAACGGTAACAAATTCAGTTTTGTAGTAAACAGAACTAATCTTAGTCCTAATCAACATTTATCTCAGTTATAGAGCATTAGAGTCATACGACTTGCATTGTTGAACATAGTATCTCTAAAGGAAGTAACGAACGACTTATTGCCACTTAAGGTCATTTTGAATCAGGTGGAAATCTCTGTGAGCAGTAAAACTGTTGTAGTTAAATAAATAACTGAATATTCCAGGACAAACTACACAACGCCACCTAGACCCATGGTAAGCAAAGTTTAACTAGCTTGTGTTATGGGTTCTAGAATGCGGATAAACATACTTAGATACTTTTTTTGTAAATACATACGAATTATACGTAGAAACACCTAGAGTAATGCTAATATTCATATTCGTGCACACAAATATTTGTACTGAGCGGGCATCGAACCCACGACTCCTGCGTAGCAGTCACATTCACTACGGTTCAATAACAATCTTATTTCATTAATTGCATCCGTGTAGAAAGAATATCACCACTGCATCCCATCCGAGGTGTCGTAAGAGGCGAGGAATAGAAAAATTTACAAATAATATCTGTACCAACCCATCTGGAGAACATGGAAACGGTAGACCAAAGCCTTCCAAAAATGGTAGAGTATTCAACAGTGGACTACTAGGCTAGTTGATTGACTGATTTCATTAAGACAAAGCTTCATAGTATTGCATACCATTTGTAGTCTTGTTTAGATGGAATAAGGTTGATATTTAAATAACACTTAAAAGCATAGAGTATGTATCCGCCTGATATGAATTGACCCTTAGATTACGTCGCCTCTCGGTCTATCTAGTCAGAGGACGTCCACGTTGCATTTTCCAGTTCGTGGTCGCCTTGGCATTAATTTTAAGTTATATTATACTAAGTATAGTACCTTAGTATACCAAGTAGCTTATACTTAAGTAAAATGCATTACCCTTCCATTCGGACAATTGAAGTCGATTGTGCGTTTACTCATTTATACTCCTTTTTTTGAGTCTGTCGTAATAACTGATTACTACTTATTATTCAATAATAAAATTTAAACCCCATTCAAAAATCCTGGCCTTCTTCATCTGACCATTTCTCGCATTTTCCATTATATTAGGTCGTTACATATGCAATTGCCGTTTTGTTTGAATAAATTAGAAGAAGCCTAATTTTCAGTTCTAACATTCTTGCATGTTTTTTAGGAATGACAAATACAAATTTTATGATATTTTTGAGTATGAATGAGACAACATTAAGGCAACAGCAACTTTTATTACATTTTTGAAAAGTGACAACCGTAAAAAAGTAATACGAAATTTATCATCAAAATGAATAGTATTTAGGAATTACAGTTTTTGAAGATCGAATTTTATTTATCAAGTGGCCAATATAAACAAATTTTAATACAGAGTTGTAAAATCTTGGAATGAACTTTCAAACAAAATATAAATAATGGAAATAGCTATTGAATTACAGGAATAATGTAACTCATGAATATGTAACAAAATTTCGGCAATTTCATATGTGAAGACCTAGGTATTATCTTCTAGTTTCTTTGACCTTCATTGAAATTAAATACACGCCACAAAGCAATGTCATCTTTATAACAAACTAGTAATGGATATATATCAACATTAAAATTATTCACATACTCTCTACATCTTCTTCGATAAAAAGTAGGTACGACTAATTTACCGTGACGTCATAGCTAAAATCAAAGTTACACTTAGTCAGTACTGAACTAAATTCGCTCCGCGAACTTTTTTCTTTGAAGGTTATATTTAAATATTTCCTGGTGTGTCGACACCAACCTCAAGTATTGCGCCAGAAAGCATGCTCTGGAACCGCGATGCTCGCGTCGAAGGTTGACCGTCGTTTTACCGGTGTTCCTGGACACCTTTGATTGATCACGTAGGCTTATCGGACACATTCAGGCACAATTATTGACATTTATTCCAAGTTCTACCATGAATGTGTGTATTCGCTTCGTGATTATCTTAGATCGTAGATCACTTTTGAAGTAAACATAATAATCACCTTAGGCAACAACAAGGTATTGTGCGACCTACATGATACGTTGTGCGCGAACCTTGACATTATAAAGAATAATAAATGTAAACTTCTTGCGTAAAAAATAAATAATACCTATTTTGTTTTAAGATATTTTAACTCAAAGATTTAACCAATAAAAAAATACGAAATTATCTCTTAATAATTTAAGGCAAATAAGAAAAAAATTGAAGCTGATTTAATTAAGCTCATAGTATTATTTTTAATAAATAGGTATACAATTTGCATCTACTTTATTTATTTCAATGTTAATTATTTAGATTAAGGCTGTGATATCCTGATAATGGCGCGGTAATAAAAAGGCTCGAAGACAACTTAGTTCTTGTATAGAAGTGTATTTCTGGTATATCTTTATAGTAAGGTTTAATGTTTAATAATAATGTATATAATTCTTTACCATCATAAAATAACCAATTAATGAGCGCAGGGCCCTGCCAACACCTACCGCGGAGTCCGAGCGGTGTTGGTCACCTACTTGTCGATGCACCTGTTAAATAATGCACGAGGCTTTGGCCCTGGAGCACTTCTTGGTGTTGCAAATCGAAACACAGTCTCTCAAAACAATAAATTTACCTCGGATGGATAAGAATGGTGACAACAATATACATGGGGCTCCAGACAGAGTGACATTCTATTGGCAAAATGCCGGTGGAATCGCTTAGTAAAGTATGGGAATGACATAAATCTGTAACATCACATAAAAATTCAATAAAATTATATTTTAATCCTTGACACTCAAAATATCTTATTTCACATATTTTTATTATTAAAAGTACCACAGTGTCAAGATCCATTGATAGCAAATTGAAAACGGTTCGCATCGACGCGATTCCATCAATAGAATGTCACTATATCTAGAGGCCGCCTTCGAAGGTCCTATATTTTTACCAGTAAAATGACTTTTCTTCTTGTTGAGTATAACGAGAAACGTCATGAAATTTATTAACCACAATATGCTTAAGCAGACTCAATTTATTAGGTAAACGAGTTTATATTCATCGTTGTCGTCGTCGTTCAACCCCAAGTCTTCTAAATGTTGAGCAAGACACCCATACAATAAAATTATGATAAGAAAATATGCCAAAATACACTATATACCAATACACTATAATGTAGTGTGTAGATACCTACTAAATTAATCAATCTAGGATACCTAACACTAACATGTTATTCAAGGTAGTTAATTAATTATGCAATTTGAAACGTTTACAGACCAAATCGTATAATTAAATGCAGTCATATTAACTTGTCTCGTTTTGATCTAACTAATCTTCATGCTAATCCAATATATGCGGCACGTTAGGCTTTTTACGTCTAGGTCAATAGCGTACTTATGATTGATATCAATTTATAATTGTGCCCAAAATGGAAGAGTCGTATTTTTTATTGAATATTAATGAGAGCTTATAATGTGGAAGTCCTTATGCATTTGATAGAAAAGAGTATTCCAGTCTAGTAGACTACCTCCTATCTATCTAATTATGTACAAGGAATTGGGGCCAAATTGTATTCGTTCGGGTACAATATAGGCGTAACGTAATGTCACCTTGATTGATTACAAGCCTTTCTTTGGATTGAAACAAAGAGCAATAAAATGTCCAACAATGACTCAGGGTAAAGGACTAATGTAAGTTCCTGTTATAACTATTTTTAAATTAAGTTCCGTATTTCCTATATAAAATTTTATGCAATATTTTAACTAGCTGTAAAAGTAAGTACTTTATGCGCATACATTGTGATATGATAATAAATTTAAAAGTTGAGACTTTTGTTCTTAAGTCTGATGTTGAAAAATAGACTAATGTAGAGAAAGGTTTGCTTCGGTGGTTCAGAGACGTAGAGAGACCGATAAAAGTAAATTGACGAACAAGATATAGGAAATAAGGGTGAATGGACAAAAGGGAATAGTTTATGAACGAATGAAAAAAGGTCTGAAAAGGTGTCATGTCGGTACCCTACAGGTTTTAGCAAATGTCTACCGTCAAGTGAGTTCTACCGATGTTTAATTTGACTCTTTAACTTTGATTTTATAACCAATGAATATGTCTATGGTTATATGTAATTTAATGAATGAATTTCATTGACTAAAACGTGACATCAGTTCTTTTCGTATCACTTGCTCACGTTGAACTGCTCGTTTTACAATATAAAAAATTGTGATCAAAAGAAGTTCATTTAAATTCAAGTGAGTAAATGAAATATACATAACTTATGCTATTTTAAATATTAGGTAGTACTAAAGTAATGACCTTGTTAAGACACGCGTGCTTATTGTTATTCTTGGAAATAAGTTATTAAATTTTACTTTTGTTTTAGGTATTTCAGACGTAAATCAAAATTATCTATTCATAAGATATCAAAATGATATATAGGTTGGTAATCATCACCTCACCCTGAGCACAATGGTAGATGTACAAATACCTTATTAGTCGGTTATAGACCTACCGTCTATACCCCACACAAATGGAAAGGGCTTATCATCAGAAGGTCCGGGAAGTAGCGACTACAGCGCTTTACTGTTTGTTGGTCTAAATGGAACAAGTTTGATATTAAATCATTCCTTAAAAACTGATCAAGTGTTTTGTTCATCTGCTCTGAAATGAGCCTTACCAAAGTAATATAGTACCTACTATAAGATTAAGACAGAAAATAATATTAATTAATTTCTAGAAGGATGCTATCAGTACATATTAGACTAGATCAAGAATTTTATAGGTATAATGATTCCCTTATACGTACCTAACATGAAACGGGGACTCACTAATACCAGTCTGGTGAGAATGCAACCAACATTTAACTATACCACCTCTCTGCAGATTTTAAAGTATTTGTCTTGTATATTATTTTTGCAAATAATATTTTTTATTGTAGGTATATTAAATATATGTATTTATACGTATACTTAATAAAAAATATTATTTACAATTTAAAAGTAATAAATATATTATAATATGTGTTATAAGCAAAAAGTTATCCGTGGGACTGTCATTTCTATCAATCTTTTTTTCTGAAGGACTTACCTACATATCAAGCTTTTCACCCTTATTGATAGTTGCAAAAATAAGTCTTTAGAAACCTTTCTAAGTATATTACTTTTACAAATTGCCCACACATACAATAATCCAATTATATTTTGCTTCCATCACTAAGCACTTTAAAAACAACCAAAATAAATCATGACATATTTAAAGGAGTGAATCATAAATAAGTTATAATATAATTCATGCCTAGTAAATACCTAAAGCGGTCAGTTCATAGACTAATGTGTAATATTGCCTACAACGTGTTGCAAATTAAATTGATTAATATCTCTAACTAAATTAATACGACAGCTCTT
Organism: Pelosia muscerda; assembly: GCA_963691645.1. NCBI lineage: Eukaryota > Metazoa > Arthropoda > Insecta > Lepidoptera > Erebidae > Pelosia > Pelosia muscerda. Next base: position 10,335,994 of record OY829098.1, on the reverse strand, counting down.
TCAACCTTGAACCACACAAATGTAAGTCTACATACCTACATCTCGGCTGACTAATCTTGATTCGCGTGGTATTGAGTTGACTGGCCTGAAAAACTAGTTAATGAAAATTATGCCTAATATAATAATTGCATCCCAGATATTAACATCAGATTCCAGGGTTTGCTACATTTAGTTTGACTCCAATTTCTCAGCTTATTAGGAGACTCGGAATTAGTAGGAAGGATGATTTCCACTGGATGAAGTAATCCCGTATCATAGTGTATTCCAACTGACGGTTGCTCATCTTACCAGAGCTTTCTTACCATGAAAAGATGCAAACTTGATTTAGCTATATAATGATAAAAAATAGAGGAGAATGAAAAAGAGAGAAGAATACCGTGCATCACTAGTAAATAATATAATTGTTTTCATTGGTCGTATTTATATACTGATAGTATAATGCCATATTAGCTTAAATCATGTGCACTACAAAACGAAAACACACTACCCTCTTTAAAGTACAGGCCACCAGATTACGCTTACTTTGCTAAAGTATTGATGGCGTTTCATACTTTGAATCTCTTGAATCGAACAAGCTTGATGATTACAAAATAGTTTAAACGTGTTCTTACAAAATTCATACTTATCCTTCTGTTACGAATGTCACCACTCATGACGTAAGCCGTCAATGATTGAAGCGTTTGACAATTTCAACTAGAATAATTGTAAATAAAGAGAATCGAAATTACGATCGTAATGACGAACGAAAAGACTAGCGAAATTAGGATTTCCAGAAGATTCTGCATGGTATATAAACAGCACCAGGAGCGCCAAAAGGGCAGTTCAGTCTCAGTGGTTGAAGTGGAAACAAGAAGAAGAAGTAAAGTGAAAAATACAAGTGAAAGTGCTAGTGGTGCATGTGCAATACTGCATGTGCTGTGAACTAAAAACGCTCAGTGAACGTGGACGTTCTAGAGACTGTGTGTAAAGACAGTACGTTGCAGTACAGTCCTCTAAGTGTGTACGAGTGCCTCGGACAATAGACTGTGTATACGCTAAAGACTGTTGTGAGTTGGTGGCTTGAATAAAGTGTAAAAATCGCTCGAGGTTGTTTACTTCCAATCCCGAAACCCGCTTCCCGTTACATTGGTGTCAGAAGTGGGATTGGAAGAAACGATGCCGTTCACACCAAGAGACCATCCAGAGCGACCCAACACACGGTCCAGAACTACGGGACGGGAACAAGGTGAACCCGACCCAGCGGTCTCACATGTCGAAGGCCCTAGTGATCGGCGTGATGCTGGCGAAGGACCCTCTGCTGTCCCCGCACATGGTTCAGCTACTCAGGAACCTCTAAGTGCACCTTCGCCGATGGACATAAGTGCACTCTTCCAACAACTGCGCGCAATGCAAGAGGAACAAGCGCGCCGCCAGGAGGAGCAAGCACGCCGTCAGGAGGAACAAGCGCGCCGCCAGGAGGAACAACTGCGCGCCATACAGGAGGAGCAAGCACGCCGCCAGGAGGAACAAGCGCGCCGCCAGGAGGAGCAACTACAAGCGATGGGAGACCGAGTACTCTCAGTAGTCACGGAGACTATTAAGAAAGTGGAGGAGGTGCAGAAAACGGTAGAAAGCCATGAAAGCATAATAGCGGACCATCAAGCGCGCATCTCAACAGTTGAGGGCGATCTACGTAAAATCAAGGCTTCAGGCACAACTGCACCGGTTGCCGTAGTCTTTTCGGGAGGAAGCTTCAAGGTGCCTCCATACGACGGAACATCGTCCTGGAATGCATATAAGCGACAGTTTCAAGCTGTAGTACAGTTAAACGGCTGGAATGAAGAACAAGCGAGGACTGGACTCACCTTAGCCCTGAGAGACCAAGCAGCAACAGTGTTAGAGGCCATAGAGACTGAGGCTTCTTATCAAGAGCTCCTTGATGCCTTAGAGTCAAGGTACGGCGATGCACACCTGGAGCATGTATTCCGAGCACAGCTTCGGGACAGGGTACAAAAGCCTACAGAGACATTGCAACAATGGGCTTTAGAAGTAGAGAAGCTTGTGAGGAAGGCATATCAGTCCTCTCCTACGACGTTCATTGAGAGGATGCTGCTACAAACCTTCGTCGATGGAATACGTGATAAGGAAGTAAGAACCGCTGTACGTTTGGCCCATCATCCGGAAGTCAAAGAAGCTGTGGCACACGCACTTGAAGTGGAGGCCGTCCGTGGTGAATATGGGAGTGGGCGCTTGCGAAGGGTAATGACATCCGCGCAAGAAAATGGACGGAGGAACTTTGCTCCTCGCTGTTATCAATGTAGGAAAAGAGGTCATCTCAGGAATACTTGTCCGAACCGCACGAATACAAACGTCGGAGACGGCGGAAAACTAATTCCGGTCAAGTTTAAGGGGTGGACATTGGCCGGTAGTCGTGAAGTGTCAAAAGTTAAGATCTATCAAAGCACAAATGGAAATAGTCTAACTGTCAGTGGAAGAGTAAACGGAAATGAATGTCAATTAACTTTGGATACTGGAGCATCGCGTACGGTAGTTGGGCTACGGATTTTGAAGGACTGTGGAAAGATAAAGGACCAGACAGGAACTATACATTTAACTACAGCTACCGGTAAACGTATACCTGTTAAAGGAGAACGGGTAGTGGCAATTAAAATGGGCGATAAACTCTTTTGGCAGAAAGTTGTAGTAGCTGATATAGTAGATGACTGCATAATCGGTTTGGACTTTATGAAAAATCATCAGTGCGAAATTGATATCGTAAACGGAGTAATTAAATGTGGAACAACAGAGGTGCCAATGAAGGGAAAAGAAGACACATTTATACGAGTCATAAGAACAGATTACGCTGATGAGTTAAGGAGAAGAATGGATAAACTTCACAAAAATATGAGAAAAGTAAATTTACAAGTCAGTGAACGAATGAAAACACGATATTACAGAAGTGCCAATTTAAGGTGTTTTGAGGAAGGGTCGTCAGTATGGCTTCATAACCCGGTACGGAAGCAAGGATTATCACCGAAACTTCAGCCAAGTTGGGAAGGACCTTACAAAGTGATAACAAGAATTAATGATGTCACTTATAGAATCCAAAAGACGCCAAGAAGCTCCGCTAAAGTGGTTCACGTCGACAGACTGGCTCGTTACTACGGTTCTAACGATGCTCGGGACGAGCATGTCTTAGGAGGGGGCAGTGTTACGAATGTCACCACTCATGACGTAAGCCGTCAATGATTGAAGCGTTTGACAATTTCAACTAGAATAATTGTAAATAAAGAGAATCAAAATTACGATCGTAATGACGAACGAAAAGACTAGCGAAATTAGGATTTCCAGAAGATTCTGCATGGTATATAAACAGCACCAGGAGCGCCAAAAGGGCAGTTCAGTCTCAGTGGTTGAAGTGGAAACAAGAAGAAGAAGTAAAGTGAAAAATACAAGTGAAAGTGCTAGTGGTGCATGTGCAATACTGCATGTGCTGTGAACTAAAAACGCTCAGTGAACGTGGACGTTCTAGAGACTGTGTGTAAAGACAGTGCGTTGCAGTACAGTCCTCTAAGTGTGTACGAGTGCCTCGGACAATAGACTGTGTATACGCTAAAGACTGTTGTGAGTTGGTGGCTAGAATAAAGTGTAAAAATCGCTCGAGGTTGTTTACTTCCAATCCCGAAACCCGCTTCCCGTTACACTTCGTTGCGTAAATATGCACAGCAATGACACGCGTGCACCGACTACATCACACCTCCACTTGTTTTTTGTTTTCCATGTATTTATAGTACCTACCAGTAGTTCGACTCCTCTATATTTCAGTTAAGGTTCAGGGGTGACATATAACAAAAACCACTCAAGTGTTTTATTATTTCTAACTCCTTATTATTTATGAGTTTGTCTTTCATCATAATCAGCTCAACCATGCCAACAGATCACAACCACAAGAAGCCAGACGCATGACAAATTCTACAAAAGTTTAGGGTTTACGTCGATTTCCTTCCCAAATTGGTGAGAAACACATCGGTAGTTTACTCTTTCAAATAAAAAAAAACAGTTTATACAATCGGTTCCCAAATTACAGAAAAATCAAGTAACGTTGCGATCGAACGTAATCATTGCGATGAACCTTATTTACATTACGAATACATAGGTTACACTAAAAGTTTCCGGAACTGGCCACTTACATAAACAATATTTAAAAAATATTACAACATTTGTAAATAGAACTCTTTGGCTGTAGAATACAGTTTGTTTCATCTGACTGTCTTCTGTTTTTACCTTGTGGCGCCATTTAAAAAATTGTGTGTCTGCATCAACATGGATTTAGTGATATAGACGTAGCCTATTCGAAATAAGTATGTATGTCCTTTTTGGAAGTTGTTTAAAAGCTGACAATAAAAAGGAAAATTACTACAAATTGAGAACCCTCCTCTTTTTAAAAAAGGTTTTCAAAGGATAAGTTTATCCCTTCAGATTATAGAGCGCAAACTAAGTTTTTTTATACACGCACACGGTCCACCTGATGGAAAGCGGTCACCGTGGTCCATGGACGTTTGCAACACCAGGGACGTCACACTCGTGCTGCCTCTTAATTGCGTCTATTAGTGATAATAAGACTGTTTATGCCTCATAATATTAAACCACTTTGATATAATTTATAATATTAGTAGGAAATAGGATATAGGATAAGCAACACGACACTATTATCTAACTAAACAAAACTGAAATAACTAAATAAAAATAAAATTTTTGCATAAAATCATAAAAATCCTTTGCGTTATCACCACATTACTGGCTGTTCTGCTGATAGCGTCCGTAGAAAGCTCGTTGTATTACCTTACGTTGCGCACTGTAATGCAAATTCTTTGTGTATACTTTATTCATTTAATACCTTTTGTTTCATTTTTCTATCCATTTGATTATATTTTCCGAATGGATATAAGGGTCCGGTTGGTTCTACAAGCGCAGTCATGGGAATGACAGGTGCAGCTGCTGGTCGTGTAACAGCCTTCACTGGCGATAAGACGTTCCCTGCAGCCCTGGAGGGTGAGAGGGGAACGCATCGCGATGCGGTCTTTTCCCGGGTCGGGCGATAGATGCCTCGAACGCAAGTTGCCGCAGTCATTATAAAGACTAATACTGTTTACGTCCATTTCTCATTATGTTATAATAGCATTTTGTCGAAGTCGCAAAATGTCTAAAAACTAGAATGTACAGAGATTACGGTACAGTCGATTGAAAAATAGAGTTATGCCTGGTATATTATGGTTTTGGTGTAAAGACTTTCATAGCTTTCAAGATATAGCTTTTTATTGATTTTCTTCTCGTAGAAGATGGGGATGAAAACAAGATTGTCATCTTTTGCTCTAAAATTTGCAGTAAATCAATCCGAAATTTTAAAAATGAATTATTCTTCGGCGACGGTACATTTAAGAGAACGCCAAAGCCCTTTAAGCAATTTTTTTCAATTCACGTAGATCTCTACAGTTGCGAAAATTACACTAACGTTGTGCCTGTTCTCTATGCTTTATTACCAGATAAAACGGAAACTACCTACAACAGATTATTCTCATTGATAAAGGCCAATTTAGGAATAGAAATAACTAAATTCAAGTGTGATTTTGAAACAGCATTGATAAACGGGTATAGGTCAGTATTTCCAGATGGAATGGTTAGTGGGTGCTATTTTCACTATAATCGTGATATTTGGAAAAAGGCAAGAGATATAAAATTGAGTGAATCTAGAGTGGGTAAAAAAATTACGAGACTGACAGCCAATTTACCACTAGTGCCCCTTGAAAAAATGAATGAAGCATGGCTATCTATACTTGCAGAATCTCCTAAAACAGTTGAAATGAAAAAAATTGCTAATTATTTTAATAAGCAATGGCTGAAGTCCACCGCCATGATAAATTGTGCAGCAGATCGACACCGTACAAATAACAGTGTAGAAGCATGGCATCGGCGATTAAATGTTAGGGTGCCACACAAAGCCACACTAATTTTGTTTATATATTTATTAAAAAAAGAAGCACGATTAGTCGACAAGAGAATATAAAACTTTTATTTTGAGAAACGACACAGAAAACGAAGCGCTATAATGTTTGACAAACATTATAGAGAAGAATTAATCAGGTTAAATGATGGTCATGTAACAAGCATTGAATTTTTAAAGAACATAGGATTATTGAAATATAATATAAAGCTTAAATTAGTGTATAGTGTAGAAGTATGTGATTCGAATTGATTTCATTAAATGAATTATTAGAATAAATATCGCTTTTTAATAAATTTTATTCTCCATTTTATACATTCATTGAATAATCATATGGCGACGCCTGTAACCATTATTATCAACGACTGTACCCTTGGTGACATTATTTTTTTTAGACATTTTGCGACTTCGACAAAATGCAATTTTAACATAATGAGAAATGGGCGTAAACAGTATTAGTCTTTATAATGACTACGGCAACTTGCGTTCGAGGCATCTATCGCCCGACCCCTTTTCCCTTCTTCCAGGGTTAGATGGGGACACTGTTCCGTTTCGTTTACAATTAAGCCAAGCAGTGGTATTTTGTTAAATATGTTAAGCATGCTGTTAAGTAACCTACCTACTATAAACGTTTGCTTTACCCTGAACGAAATCCTGTATCCGTACCTGGTAAATTGTATTGTACCTACCATTTTTTCAAGATTATATACAATTTTACAATATAAAAAATACATAATAGGTCAGAACGTCACTACACATATATGACCAAATTATGTATATTATAATGAGCACAAAATTATCTATTTTAACATTGACTGACAGTCGCCTAGTGTATATATAATAGTACATAATTTGATTTATTCAATTCAAATATGTTACGGTCTGAAGTAACTTCCTTAATTAGGAATCATATTGTTGTTTATTAAGTAATAAAGTCATTATATCAATCTTTTATTAACGGTACTGTACTTTATGGAACAATGATTATGTACATATAATATTACTGTTTTATTTATGTACTTATCAAGTGTTGTTTAATTGTTTTTTTATTGCAAATTATAGACAGATGTATTCATATAGGTTCACACATTTATTTTGCCTGAATAAATTGAAAGAGGTATTATTGAGTGATCTCATATTAATATTATCGAGCCCCATGTTCCATAAAATGGGTCACCCCATTTCTAGACTTGGTACGTAGATATATTATTTAGTAGAGTAACAATATATAAGGGATAAAGCTTTGAGTACTTAATGAAGCACCTAATATCCTTGAAGTAGCACGTTAATCAACTGATATTTATTGCTAAACAAATGTGAGTAAATACCTATAGCTATTATTATGGTAAAAATAAAACAATGTGAAAGGTTTGGTTGGGGATTTTAGTAAATAATTATGCGTAACTCTATCCAAACATAGCAACAAAAAATAAATAGGTGACCCATAACACTAGTAAATTTATATTTAAATATATAAGTACCTATAGCCCGAGAGCCCACGACCAAAACCATGTCTCATAGCAATACGGCAAAAACCCTATAAAATCGTTAGATTGTATGATTCTGAACCCGACTAGGTATGTAGTAACGGTCGAAAGTGTAGCAACTGCGTGGGAGGCCATTTCTGCTGTGTCAAAAAAAAAAGACAGTCGGTATTATAGCAATACGTCTGATAGTGAAAATGTACATAGATTTTATAATTGTATTACGAAAAAGTTTGTTTTCAGACATTTTGCGCGTAGCATATAGCCTGAGCGCATTTTTGAAAATGTCAACAAATTTAGCCGACCTGTATCATAGCAATACGGATAATTTTTTTTTTCAACTTTTCGTATTGCTGCCATGATTACCAAAAACCTGTTTTCAGACACTTTAAGTGTAGCGTATACTCCCAAAAACGAAAATAACGTTTAACGTTTCGACGACGATTTCGAATCCGACAGCGATTGAATACGAGAATATTTTGTAACTTTGAATAAACCGTTTTTTTTAACTTCATCCCAGTTTCCTTTTGTGCGATTTATTTCAGTTCTTCAAGTTCAATGTTACGGTTTCGGGTAAATTCTTTGTTAATTATCATCTAATAAATTCAGGGTCGCAACGTATTCATTGGTTTGTAACAGAAAATTCAAGATGCCTCAATGCGATTTTTAAATGATATCTGAGTATCGCAAAGTTGTCTGATAGAGAAGGTGCTACACTTAATTTGTCTGATATAAATGTTTTGCACATGTGGACAACTTATTTTATCATGTCCAACAATTTTCAGACATATTGCTATGATACCGATCGGTAAAATTTGTTAACATATTCAAAACGATCTACAAATTTATTGCGTTCACATTTCCGTCTGAAAATTGTTTTGTTCGCATCAAATAAACAAAATTTACTAATAAAAAAGATTTTCAGACGTATTGCTATGAGACATTTTTTTTGTCTCATTTTTAATTTTTTTAAGTGATTTTACGGGTTTGCGCTACACCACTAACGTCTGAAAAATATGTTTCCGGTATCTCAGAACTATCATTCAACTACAGTCTGCAAATCAGACATATTGCTATGATGCAGTTCGGTAAAATTCTTTGACAATTTTGAAAATTCGGTCAGATCAAACGCTACGCGGAAAATGTCTGATATTGGTATTTTCGAGTTCAGAATAATCGTATCTATCGATTTGATGCGGTTTTGGCCGTATTGCTATGAGACAAAAATTTTGGTCGTGGGCTCTCGTACTACTACCCTTATCTCAGTTACAGTATGTACCAAAATTTATTTTTTAATTACTCCTTTTCCCTCTCTTGGTTTGGCTTAAACTACTTTTCTGAGAGTGACTGCGGACCTTCCAATCACGAAAGGAAAGTTTGAGTCAGTCAGTGTAGTCCGTCAATCGGCAGATGTACTGGCTAGAAGGCGACGAACCCACTCGTCTCCTGAAATTCGAAACCTGTGCCAATTCGACTTCTCAATGTTGAGAAATAAACAAAATGTCAATGAAATGATCTATGATGTTACTCACTGGACTTGATCATAATGTAATCAATTTGAAACTTAATAATTCATTCTATTCATATTTATAAAAAGTACATTATACATATTTATTCAAATTGAAATAACCCGTCAAAAGAATTCCTATTGTAAAAAATGTATACTATCTAACTAAACAAATTTATTTTTTCAGAACCGCGGTAGCCTAGTGGTATGGGTGGTGGACTGCTGAGACGAGGTCTCGGGTTCGATCCCAGGTTTACCATGGCGCACACCAATGACTGCGATGCTTTTCGAAGTTATGTGTGTATTTATCGCAGGTTTATAAGTGCCCGGTTGATGGCAATAGGCTCGCCACCTATTACATTGGGACCTAAATATACACTGGCGAAATGTGGGTGCTAGCACCTCTGCCTACCCCTTCGGGGATATAGGCGTGATAGTATAAAAAAAAAAAAAAAAAAAAAAAACTATTATTGCTCATTACATACTTTCATGCATACATAATAAATGTACCACTAAAATATGATGGTAGATTTATTGTTTTGCGTGCACATATTTAGGTCTCGCTACAGCGATGGGGTCTTATCACAAGCAACCTAACCAGAAGAGATCGGTGGAGGTGGATCCTTTAACCCATATCTAGGCAAGTCTTAAGAAACTTTGCCAAAAACTTTTATCACGGTGTTATTTGGTGACAGGTCTATCATATTTCGTGGTACATTTACCATTTTGAGTACAAACATTTGATGGCAGAACTATTATTCTGAGCACCAAAAATATATTCCTTTTCAAAAATAACGACAAAGGATGTGTTAGCTCTCTAACCTCATCTGTCCAACTCAAAGTGCTCAGAGAGGCCATTGCGCGCTGCGCCCGCCCGTGATAGATAGATATTGGTTATTTTTATATCCACCATTTGTTTTTGATAACATTACATACATTACCGGCAGCGCACTCGGTAATTTATAGAAAGCCTAATCTAAGTATAAAGTAAATAATATTTCATGCATTACCGGTAACATAATCACATCAAATGTAAATGGCACTTTTAACATTGAAAGACAAAAAAGTACATTAGGAATATTTATTTATTTAAATCTAAACATTCTTGTGTGTAATATAATTATTTAACGTCATTATATATTAATTGTGTGTATAAATTATGACCAGTCACCGACAGAGAGTTATTGTTTTTAAATTATATTACTACCTACCACAGATTACTTAATAGATATACTAGCAAGTATTACGTTGATTTATTTCTACTTGAATTATAAATATTTCATAGGTTTTTTAAGTCATTTTTTGACATCTCGTTCAGATTAACATTGTATGTATTTGGTTGCATCTGAGCGTTTTACTTCGGGGTCTCACTTTGGAATGGCGTTTACGGCCTACTTCAATATGGTCCAAGATCCCAGAGGAATAAGACATTACTTACTTTCACACGGATGAAACCTGAAGTTTTCAGTAGCGTCTCGTGTGCCTTGAAAAAATCAAATAGCTATTAAGCTACAAAAATAAATGAACTTTAGGTACTTATTCTTACATGTCTGATTTTTTAATATGTTATTGAAGGAATTATTTAAAAATTATATTCAATCAGTCAGACAAATTAGAGTGACCAAACATCCCCTAAGATAAAAATTATTCAGCCAGAAGTATGAGAGTGAGAGCACTATGCGCATGCGTATAGCATAGATGGTAGCTTAAAAGCGTCTGACAAAAGCTTTGGTCCATCAAAAGTGTCTGACACTTATGATATTACTTTAAAATAATATTCTACATGATATATATAAAAATCAGCCATGTGAATTTAAGTTAAATAATTCTTATTTTTAGTTACCTTTCCCATTTGGTACCTGCCCAGGTGTCACTCGGCAAGTCCCACAAAGCGCGTAGGTATTCAAGGCACACGAGACGCTACTGAAAACTTCAGGTTTCATCCGTGTGAAAATAAGTAATGTCTTATTCCTCTGGGATCTCACTCTAATAGGACAATCTGTGCCTAGAACGTAGAGGCTCATTCGCAAACAGCAGTAATTATTAATTGATTCGTAGGCGAGGTTGTATTGGATCCGTCTTTTGCTTTCCATTTTTTTCTTTTCCTGTCTTTGTCTTATTACCTATATCTCTGCCTCTTCTATTTGCATCTTGCCGTTTTATATCTTCCTAAGGCGTCAACCTCCCTGGCTAACCGGTGAAACAATGAACCGGATAACGGGTGAGATTCTGGTGCGGACTTTTCTCGAGAGGTCAAGAGGTCAAACGGCACGTCGTCGCTCTCATTGAAGTGAAGATAAGCTGCATGAGTATGATAAATGGTCTAACGTTGTGATGATGATGACCATAACAGACTATGATATCAACATCATAATAGAACCACTCAAGGTAATTGTTAGTCGCGGTCTAATAAAGTATCTAAGTAACCACATAATTTTCCTCTCCGCTTTATTTGGTCGTTGATAGTAACATAAAACTTTTTTTATTATTGTCATGAATTGGATTAGTGATGTACCGGATTGTTAATAATATATATGCACAAATCGACTTTCCAATACAGATGTTTAGTGGCGCCATTCACGGACACGGTTATGAATTTTTCTCTCCTCTCGGATATCCGTATAATCCGGACATGGCTATCCGTTACCTTACTAATTTTGATCAGAAGTTGCAAAAGCTGGACACCCTTGGGTGAATGTCTAAAATCGGCGGGATTATAGCCTGTTCTGGCTTTCGGCATATAAATAAGTAGGTAAGTTCAAATATATATACATCAAATTAATGTCTTTATCGTTAGGCTCGGCACCAACTTCATATATTTTAAAATTTCGTGCGTTGTTGTTCAAGAATTTGGTTGAAGTTTTTTGTTAAAAGTAATTTTGTTGTTAATTATACAAAATTGTGTAGAGATATTTTACATTTATATCTAAAGTATAAAAAACAAATACTAACATGTACATTGTTTATTTTGCGAAACTAGGACAATTTACACAATAACACAACTGAGCGACATTAGTTGTTTTCTATTCATATTATTATAATAAAATCGTAACAAGGAATAAACTGTACATTTTTATAGAATAACTATCTTTCTCTCTTTTATTTTTCTCTCTTTATTGATTATTGGGGACTTTTGTACAAACGTACTTGCCAGTGCCATCGTACTTTTCCACATATTATTTGGGTGTTTATCATAGAGATATAAATACAATGTAGTCTCATAATATACATATTGTGATGCAAGTCTATTGGGGCACCCAAGCAAGAGCAACAGCAATGACTCGTATAAAAGTTGTAAGACTCTGTTGTCCTAACGATTTCGTAATCATCACTTGTCATAAATTTTCGATCATATTTTTTATCAAGTTTTTTTCATTTCTAATATCGGAAGTAATCACAGACAGTTGTCATAAAGTTTATAGTCCTAATTTCGTTACATAGAATAGTCTTAGATCGTAATTTTTTTCTTAAAATGCTTTTCTTTCTATCTGACAGTTTTTCAATTTTTTTTAGTAACTAATAATTATTAACAAAATTCTTAGACCATAATCACTAACTTTTTGTCTTGTTTCTAGGTATAAAAAACTAACCTGACCTAGACAAGTCGGATTGCGCTGCTTCTCTCAGTTAACCTATCGTTAACGTTCTGTGCGGTTTCTGGGTAGTTATAAAAAAATAACTATCCTAACCTATTTAAGTTGGATGCGCTGTTTCACTCAATGAACCTTTGGTTAACTTTCTGTTCTGTTCTGAGTGGTTATGAAAAAAATAGTACAAAAAGTTTTTATGAGTAATAATATGATGACTCCGGTGATTAGGATTATCGATAGTTGGGATTAAATCGCTTATGATAAGTGATCCTTAAGAAGCTTATTACAAATATTTTCGCACCTTCCACACGATGTATGTGAGAAAATGCGCACCCAACTTAATTATGCTTTAATATATTATGTAATTTTACTGTAATACATTAGGATTATACCACTATACCACTATCACACAATTTTTTAGTACATTGAACTTTGCAATAGAAATCATTTTTTTTTTTTTGGTTATGTCGGAAAATGATCCATTCATCACCGCGTTTTTAGGTCATTAATGTATTTTATTATATGTAATGTAATGATAATTATACTAACTGCAGTTTAACGTAAGAAACATTATACTAACTGTAGATTGGGTTAATGTACTTAAAGATTTTAAAATACTCGTAATTCAGAAAATATTTAGACCCCTTAAATCATTTCTTAAATAAAAATATCTGTCTCAGCATTCCAAATATGTTAACAGGAAAGAACATAATATTTTTAACAGTAGAGAAATTTCACCAAACGACAGAGCGCGTACCCCTTCGGGGAATACGGGCGTGAGCATAATATGTATGTATGTAGAATATAATGATTATCAGTCGCAGTGTATTTCTAGTACATACATACATACAGCCATACTCTTTCCCAAATAAGATTGACAAAAAGCATTGTTTACCCCGGCTTCGATTCTGGTAAATAGCTTACACTTCTACTACTATTTGTGTTTATATAATATACTTGCCGGTAGCGGGTATTCTGGACCCTGACTTCTTTGAAATGTCCTCGATTTGATTGACATACGTACGCCTACGTCGACCCATACTGGTTTGCCCATTCCCACTCGCTACATAGATCTGTTTCGTTATTTCTACACAGTAATTATAGTATTACTTAATAAACTCTATAATATTCTTAAATTATATGCAATTTTCCAGTTAAAATGAAAAGGAGCGGACATCCTCGCGTAATAAAGGCGTAATTGATACTCCCATTCACGGTCCGTCGCATCCCAGCAGAATGCAAGACCATAGTAGTTAAGGTGAAGCTGTTCACTAGATATATATATTTCACTTTTACTATTATTAGAATTAGCTACTTAAGTTTCGTTAATAATAGCCTCTGCGGCGTGACGGTAATGAACGTGACTATTACGAAGGAGTCGCAGGTTCGATCCCCGCTCCCTTTTTTATATTTGTTTGCATGATAATGGCTATTTGCACTGCACTGAGTGATATGATTATGATTATCCTCATAGCGATTACGTGTACAGCGATATTACGTTCATACAATAACTGTACACACATGCATAACTCTATTTTGGAACCGCATACTAAAATAATTTATCACTAATTAGTATTTTGTTAACATTTAAATAAGATTTGTCGGAAAATATGAATACCTAATGTTGTATTATAGTTTTTATTTTGTTCCTTTGTATCGTGTACTGAAAACCGGTTAAAATAAGTTTAGCCAGCAATATTTTATCATGTTTTAATACGACCAGTAAATTCGTACAAATACTTATAATGTATGTAGAACTAGATATACGACCCGGTGTCGACGTACTAATTCCAGTTAATTTCCGTTCAGATGCATTCAGTCCAGCACACACCAATGACACCAAAGTGTCATTGGTGTGTGCTGGACTGAATGCATGCAATGAACCTGGGATCGAACCCGAGACCTCGTCTCAGCAGTCCATTACCCATACCACTAGGCTACCGCGGTTATATATTGACATGCATTTATTATGACGATGTTATTTTAACGTTACAAATACCTAGACATTTCCATTTTGTTTCCTTGTGTTAAGATGCACTTCCTCCTAGCGTTAATTCCGGTCGCATCTGAAGTTTTCGCCTCGTTGTCGGGATTCACTTTTGGAAAATCTATTATAATAATATTTACATTTTTTATGCATGTATAATGGGTAATATGAAATCACAAAATGTTGCTATTGGTTGTATACCTATAAATCGCCAGAGCGATAATTTCGCAGAAAAACTAACAGTAGTTATAAGGAACAATACCTACTCATCAATATTAATAGATAAGAATGTCGTGTTGCAAAGCAGCATCTAAGTAATTAACCATCATTAACCTCTTTCTCGTTACACTGTAACCAAGTTCCAGCAACAGAGAAATGAAAATAATGATCTGTGCAGTGAAAATTATAACGCTTATCTAAGTAGAAAATCTGATATTTTATATTTAATAGATCCACTACGACTTTGGTCGAACAGTAATGACCTGATTTATTGATTTATTCATCATTTTCCGGGATTTATTCCGGGTCTAACTGGAACATAACCAAAACTGACTCTAAAATCCATGTGTGAAATTATCATAGCTTCTATGGACTGCTATAGGTTGCCGCTTCTGCGGGGTGTACGGGGTGTACGGGCGGTGAGGTAGGACGCGAACGGGGACCGCGTGATAATGAAATTGATGACGACATAATACGGCTATTTTAGGTAGGTAGGTAAGTACCTACTCAGTGACGAAGGATGACAATTTTAAAAGGGAAACCAGTGAAAAAATGTTTCCTCTCATAAAATTACCATAAGTACTTTGTATGGAATTCAGATTTCCAAAATTAATTTCAGATACTGAGATAAAAAATTAAAAAAATCATACCTTTCTTGGTTTTCCGTTGCAAACTAAGCTGGCAGGAATTAAATTTCAGGGATCCCTCGCCATTTGTATCTACTTATTTATTAGATGAGACATTTTGATTATTATAATAATATATGGGGCATGTAATCAGTAAATTATCTAAAGTTATATATATAGAATACTAAGAGGTATAGTTAACCTGCAAGCCTTCCATAAAATAAAGAAAAATAAATAAAGCACTCAGATTACTGTTCTCATTCACTGAGCTCATATTCTTACGATTACCGAGTAGGTACATAGCCACTAATCATTATGATAAGTCTGTAGTATCTACTACCGGTTTCATGTTTTAAATCTGCAAGTACCTACCTATTCTCATGATTTATGTGAAGTGTATTATAACGGTTTCATAGTCTACGTGATCAGACGTTCTCGTTGTCGAGGGGAATACGAATCGATGTAGATCAACAGCCACCACGGTGCCACGAGATGTTCTTGACCGTGGGGACGCCACGAACGCACTCGAGACCTTAACCTGAATGTGCATGACTAGATTTTTTATGCGGAGAAACCTCGCCCCAATAAGTACTAAACACGATAATCTTCTGAAGACACGCTGTCCATAATGTCCATACACTGCACGGCGGGTCCCACGCACTTGACATTGAATTTATTCAGAAGACTACTGCAATAGTGCGACAGATACTGACCTCCATCGCCGGACTTGACTCGGTAGATATAACATTCGCCTTGGGTGACACTAGCAGTCCAACTTTAGACGTGCAATTACATTATATCCGCTCATTAATAATGTTATCCTACATGCTGGGATTAGCATTGATGTTGGCGGCTAATCTGTTACGTATTTAGGCCTTATTCAGTAGTCGGAATTCGTGCGGTATTGTTTGTCGTAGTAGATATAACAGAAATGATTTGCGTGACGGAGGATCCGTGTTACTTGCAAGCTGCACATATTCGCCTTGATCTGTTTGCCCTGGCTTGAGACAAAGAGGACAAGGCTATACTTTTCAGTTCACGCTACGATCACAATCTGAATCATTTGTACTTAGCAGCCGTGTAATTGTACAACTTTTGCAATTATAATTTTTATGCGACTATCAAACAATACTTATTAACCAAATAAAACGAAACAAATTAAAGGTATTGCGTGTAGAAGTGGCTCGGTAAGCGAGTTGTACATGAAATGTAAAATAAACGAAGTGGATATATTGAATTTCACATTATTATATAATGTTAGTATATGCCTACTTACACGTTGTGAATAGGTTACCTCGACATTGCCTCGCATGGTAGGAGTGAAGGCAATAATAAAATTGTACGCATAATACATTATAAAAATACCTCATGTAAGTAATTGCTTCAAGTACAAATATAACTGCGATATGCACGCATGCATAATAATTTCCGCACAAAACACACTTCTCGGTCGTGTATTAATTCATTTTTGTAAGACATGTATTTTGAAAATGGGGGACTGAACCCTGTGGTGCGAGTTAAGTGAGGCCCAGGTGCAGCAGTGGACTGCACGCTGTAATTGATTGTTACATCACATATAGGTAAGGTACCTTCAAGTAATCAGTATTCAGTATGGATGAAAAATAATAGGTAATTTTATTAATTTCTCCCCTTTTAAACGTACGTTACTTATTTTGTGATCGGAGATGTATACTGAATTGCAAAAGAGCATAGGCGTGATATTATGTTATCTAATAACAGAAACTATGCTTAGATATGCGATAGCAGCAATCGCTGTTGATTTGCTGGTATATAATGAAGAGGTCCGTTCCGAATTTTTCTCCGGTCATATCTAACCATTATCAGAACATTTCGTATTTATAGTAGGTATTATAATAGGATATTCTTCAAAAAAAATTTTCATGCCCTCATCCTTGTACACATCACCTAAGTAGGTAACTGAATGTAGTCAAAGTCTAATTCAAATGTATGTGGGCAAGGGATAAAAAGACACAACTCCTGAAACGTTAAGAGTTGAGATATTGTACCATTCATCATCAGCTTCCTTGATTAGTACATATGCCAAGATCTATCTATATTACCGAATCATTGAGAAGTGGTGTGTCAAATCAACATCAGCTCAGCAATGTCATCAAATAATATCTACAAAAAGAAAATAATATAAGATAATTGTAAGAAATTATATGAAGCATCAAATTTGGGTGCTTCCCCCGATATACCTTGGATCAGATAACGAACTTGGTAGCAAAGATAGGAATCTCGAAAGTACGATCTTACTATTAAATACGAGTAAATAAATGTACTAACATAATGAGTCTCAGTTACATGAAAATAAAGAGATTATTATTATTATATAACGAAAAAATCAATAGCTTTTACATCTTTTTCTTAAATCAGCTTATAATAAACACGTATGTTTATAGATCAACTTCCAGGCTCCACCAAGACCTTCGAGATCAAGCCAAACTTCACTTGATAACCAGTGCACTTGCTGACTGATAAAAGATACTGGCGAAAACATTCCTCTCGGAGGTTCTCAGACTACATTCCCTCTCATTAAAATTGCAAAAGTCAAATTAAGAGGAGATGAATTAACAGATTACAACACTAATGATGACGATGATGATGCGTGAGGTGAATAAAATCAAATCAGTGTCACCAACTATAGACAAAAATCGGGGCTAACATGATTTTTAACCGATTTTTTCCATAAAAAACAAAGCAATCAGATTATTATATAACGGATAAAATATGATAATTTAATCACACAGTACCGCATGAGGTAATATCATCAAGATAACGTTAATTTATTAGAAATCAGATAAAATGATTATTCAAATGAAAGCAGTTATCAGGGTTGCTGTGCATAAACAATATTAGGAAAATCAAGGCTTAGGTCTCTAAATAGCTGGACGCGAAATGGTAGAGTTTACAGGAGAACTCAGTGATCCTTTGTTTGGTTTTTGCCGAAAGTTCATCGAACTCATTGCTTACTATTATCACAGAATACGTAATACATAGCGATAGTAGTATTAGTAGTGCCTACTACAATTAGTAGTAGTAGGTACTAGTAGTAGTATTAGCAGTTGTATTACTGGTAGTATTACTAGTAGTAGTACTAATAGTATTAGGAATTGTATTAGTAGTAGTAGTACTAAAAGTATTAGCAGTTGTATTAGTATCAGTAGCAACTATATTTATTTTTGAGCTACAGTACAGTAATCAGTACTTAATGGAACACTGTGTGAATAGTCGGTTCAATTTCGACCCATCTACCTCATTCCCCTTTGATTTATTACTCAATTTATCTATTATATCTATATAACTATTGTAGCATTTTCATTATTGGGTTGTATAATGAATATTGTTTCTACACGAACTGCTGACTGATAATCGAGGCTCTGGGGCAGGCTTCACCACTGAAGTATGAGGTATTAGGCGGCAATCGACCATAAAAGCCAACAATAGAGAGGCAGAGTAGGAGGATATGCCTCATACCACAAAATATTAGCTAAGGATGTAATGGGGTTGGTACGCCGAATTATAATGATTTTGCCTTTATTGTTAAATATTAGCAACCTGAATTACTAATATTCCCACTAAACCCCCCAGCTAAGCTAAACTTGTGTTAAGAGTATGTTCACGTCGGTAGTGTAGGTAATGGCCAAGATTCGAACCCGTTACCTTCCAACAGTAAGGCCGACTCCTTACTAACCACCAAGCTAAGCTACCGACGCTTTCATATTTTTACTATTAGAAATAAAAGATAATGCATTTATAAAAAACACCGAACATCACAAGTTTTAAGATTTCAAGTTAAACATTGTTAAACAAATGTTTTTGCACAAAATCCGGCTGACTTGCAAGTTGGTTGTAAGGCAAGTAAATTAAAATAGTAATCCGATTGGCATCGTGTCTGCCTGCTCTATCTCCTTGATTCAACATCCCTAATGGTTCTGCGAGAGCCTTCAGGAATTTTAATTCAAAAACCAGTATTTTAATTAGTTACATTTGAAGTAAGTACTCATACATCCTCATCACTGTCAAAAATGGCCAAGCTGCGTGCAAAATCGTGATTAACTACAACAATTTGGCTTAAATACTAACAAATTCGATGACTGTTACATAATGTGCATGGTTTCCATTAGATCAGTGTTACGTGTGGCCTTGACTTTCACCTTCGACATTGTGCGCACTGGCGGCAGCGGCGCGGCGGCGGCGGCGCGGGCGCTGCAGCCGACACGACGTGATTCGGGACGTTACGTGGCAGCTGGCAGCCTTGACTTTAGCCAAGGTAGTTATTGAACAACATTTATATCACCGTCGACGACGACCGCTCTACACGCCAGCGTGCTACGTCAAAATTATGTGTACCTACGTGATATGTTAGAAATTTTATTAATAATTAATAATTTAACCACGGTAGCCTAGTGCTATGGGTAATGGACTGCTAATACGAGGTCTCAAGTTCGATCTCAGGTTTTACCATGGCACACACCAATGACTTTTCCGTTCTTTTTGAAGTTATGTGTATTTATCGCAGGTTTATAAAAGCCCGGTTATTGGCAATAAACTCGCCACCTATTACATTGGGACCTAAACATAAACTGGCTTCAGGGATACAGGCGTGAGTTTATGTTATGTTATGTTAATTAATTCGTATTACCAAAATATCATGATAACAAACATTTGTACTTCATTATAACGAGCTCAAGTGTTGAGGTTATGAATCATAGCTATTCAGGTAATTTTCAGTTACTTGTTTCGATCCTGAACCTACTTTTTCCCTTTAAAGCGAGGTTATCTTTGATATTTTTTTAATAGGGCACGGCGGTAATTTAATTTCACTCAGGCTCGTCAAATGATATTTCACAACACATTTACAGGGTGTAAGGGGAACGCTCCCGAAGCCGAAGGCCCCTGGTAGTACTCATGGTACACAACATATTGGCATGAAAAAAATTACGGCAAAGCAAATTTTTTTTTTCTGAAAATTTTTTCTTACTTTTTTGAATGTTTTTTTCGCATTGTTTACTCTCCATCATATCAGTAAAGCCAAACGAAACGAAAAAGAAAATTGAGTTGCCGTAATTTTTTTTAGTACCAATATGTTGTGTACCATGAGTACTACCAGGGGTCTTCGGCTTCGGGAGCGTTCCCCTTACACCCTGTATAGAACCCGGTGACAGAAAAGACATGTGCTTGAAAAAGTCCAAGTTCCAAGACTTCATCGTACGATAAAGAAAATATTTTAAATCAGATGCTCTGTATAACTATATAATATTACACATATTATGATAATTGAATGATTTATGCATCTAATTTCACCACGAGACAATGAGGTTTACATATTTACATAACCCTTTAATATATGTTTAATCATTTAATGATTGCCAGTATAAGAGATTCTAGACTCTATATCGGTGTTAATTATCGTTATATTGACTTATTATAGGGAACAAAGGCAGAATGAGGAAACGACGGCATGTTGGATATTTGCACTGTGTGCATACTTTGTAAGTATATGCATAGAAAAATATCGTGATAATATATAATTAGTCACGATATTTTGCAACACAGTTCCGTGCATTGTGATATAGGCGATAAAGCAACAATAATTCTTTTTATTATTATCCATGCCTGCGGTGGAACGTAAAGCTTCTAATGTTAGAATATTTTCATTTAAAACATTTTGTAGTACTCGTAATAAATTACCAAGAAAATAATTTACATTTACTAAAATCTTTAGTAGATCACTGAGACCCCAATCATATTTCAATGCATAGTAATGCTATAATTTTATAATTACAGAAAAAACAGAACTTAACTATCAACCCCACTCTAGTTCTAGCCTATCTTGATATTACGATGCAATGCACTTGACAGTTTAACCAACCAGATGACTACTAATATACCTACCGACCCGAATATATATAAATAGCCCAAATAGTTTCTAAATAATAACTAAGCAGTGTCTGAATGGTACGGGAATATTTAAATTAACTACACTTACAGCTATAATTTACTAGAGTTGCGGGTTTCAAGACGGGTTACATTGTTCTGGAACTACTCGAGTATCGTTTCTCAGTATGTTCGTAGGTTACACAGCTTCTGATAAATCCTGGTGCACAGCTTTCACAGTGTAACAGACGTGTGAGAGTGATTAATAGGAAGACCCTTTAAAATAGAAATGTACTTGAATTACATTGATTATAATCTTTAAATTTTTGTGCACAAAGCGACAATATGAAATTGTGTAGAGTTGCTTCCGAGGTCTTATGAAACGCGAGCACGCGCCGTACAATCGATGCTACAGTCCACCACACAGTGTGCGCTCTTGTTTCAACTTCTTTAGTGGCCAACAGTTGTAGGGTTGTAACCACTGATGTATTGTAATTATAACAAGAGACTACACTGAAAACGAGTAGCTCTTTGTGTATTTAACATACCTTTGCACGTTAATTACTGTGGGAACCGGCTAGGTATATCGATCCATACAATTGATCGATATACCTTTTGCGTCCTTTAATAAATGGTAGTCATATTTTTGTTATTTCTACCTAATACATGGCATTTTTAATTAATGTTATTGTGAACTAGAGATAGATCACAGATATGTGTAGGTCTTCAAATGAGTCTGATATTTGCTTCAATGAAGATTTTTATTTGTTCTCATGTCAAGAGCATGGAAATATCTCTTCAGTAAACTTCAACATAATAACTATCTATAACAATTTAAATTCGAATGAACACTACAACATCTAATGAAAACTATTTAAATATAGAGCTTTTGTATATTTTATTGCTAAACATTTACGATTAGTATTGTATAATGAGGCCGGTAAGTATAAAGAACCAAGACCAAATATGCCGTTTATCCAGTACTTATTACATACGCGCCGGGTACAGTAAGGTCATGTTAGTCAGTACCTATATTATTTCGGAATGCTTGTGTAAACTTGAAGCGAATCAGATGCTTCAAATAGAAGAATCGGTACGCTACTGATTGCATACACAGTGCATTACTTGCGATCGCGATGCGAATATTATCACGAGTTGTGAAATTACCGAATAATATAGAAGCATCTACTAGTGTAGAAATGACATGTATCAATACAGTAATACGATTTTCTCAGGTTAGCTATTTACAGAGAAAAAAAGTATATATAACCTAGTTTTTGATTTCAGGCTGCTGTAGTAACAGTTACGTTGCGTTATGAAACTAATAAGGCAAAATTTAAACCTAGCATTTCTTTAATAGTAGCACTTCATTGCTATCTGCGTGTATGACTGTCAAGTTATTTTTCATACAAACGCATTTTTTGAATTTTGAACCATTTTGAACGCGACCGCTGCCTCAGGAGGCGCGAATACGATCACCGCCCAGTGCAAATATTTGCCTGCATGAGTACGGTATTGATGTGGTCGTACATCTAAAAACAAGTTAACCATTCGCGGCAGCAGTCGTTGCAACCCTTAAAAGTTCAACAACTGGTCTAACTACAATGCTCTATCGATATCTTTGCAATGGGTTGTAGAGGTCACATGATATTTGCTACAAAGAAAATATGAAAGTTCAGGCAAACCACCACTTAGACTAGTAAAAGCGGACCCTAGACTCCTAGGTAAAAATATCGGATGCGACTAGGATTGACGTGTATATGAAGAATGAACAAAGAAGACGGAAGAACATATCGAAACCTATGGTATACCTACTTTCGGTATACCCAGTATCGTGCAATTTGACAAAAAGCTCATAATCCTTCTGCCCATATACCATATTTATTTGGGGCCAGCGCAACATTTTTAATTTTGCCATTCATCTCTGGTTGCGGTTTCACCACATTCACTCCTTTCCTGGCCATATTACTTCCTCTTAGGTCGCTCTCTCCCCTTGTAGCTTGTAGCCATCCACTTCCATATTTAGTGCCTTCCTTACAACATTACTTTCATCTCTACGCATTATAATATATTCGAACCAAGTTTGTTGAAAATTAAAGAGAAACAATTAACTTCCATCAATTAGGATATTGCTGTACCTCTAGATGTGACTCTTCCCCGCCACTGATTACAGAATGTGTTAAAACCTCGTTTGATAATCAGCAAACTTTATATACAAGTAATATAAATGACAAACTGAAAAGCCTTAACCGACAACAGTTTTTTCATTGATTAATTTACAACAAACATTTCGCATCGTCAATGTGAGACACATTCTGATATAAAACCATTTCCGTCAACAAAAAATGCCGGATGTATTACGTTTGATACAATGATTCATGTAACTAAATACATACGTGGGTTCCGTTTTACCATAAACGTTAGAGGTTAAGCAATCATACCAAGAAATTTAATATAAAACGGGTATCTGAAGCCTTGTTGTAAATAGCAGTAAACCAGTAGTTGTGTGAATAATAGACCTCTGGATCTGACCTTTCTTTTTTATCGTTTGTATAATCCTCACGGATACCTCCAGAAAAGTTGGTGGTAGTTTGATCTGAGGGTATGATGTAGGTACATAGTATAGATCGCATTTAATAACCGATTTTCACTAAACTAAGCACACATTTTCATGTTAGAACCAAAATCCATTCATAATTATAAACGTGACATCAAACTTTCCCCCTTTCTACCCCCATTTGCGTTGTGTGCCAAGTTTGGTAAAAATAGGTTAAAAAATGCGCCCTCCAGACTAAAACTGACATACTCCCAGCTAGATAAGGACAAAGTGTGACCTTGTCGAAACGGAGACACTTGCTTGCTTCGCTCGCTCGGTTGATCATACTTCAGTAGATAAAATAGGCATTACAACCTTAATTACAGTCATGGTAATTAATTAATAACAATGAATTAGTTAATTAATAAAATACTCTCTCGACTATTTCCATATGGATTAGGCAGATGTGCATACTCAATAATCAATACTCACGTTTCACCAACCATACCATAGTATTCGGTCCCACGTAATAAGGGGTGAGCCTATTGACGTATTCCGGGCACTAACCTTAATTCAAGCCATCAGTATATTTATCTGATGTTATACAGCCTTATCACTTGGTCGCCATAAAAGTCATAGAAGTTGTTTAAGTCTGCGCGTGTCAATAATCTTCTGCCAGTATTAACGATCTTATGTTTTAAACAATAATTTTAAATCTCCTAGACTTCAACCGACGACCTTTTCGAAATTGATTCGAAAAGATTTGTTGAAGTGGACAGTAGAATTAATACCCTAACCATTTTAAATACAATAAGCGCAGGGAAGCATTAATATAAAATACATTAAAAAAACGTACCTACTTGTCCAAATATGCGAGATGTGCCCTTTTCGAAATTGCATATTCAATTGAACTTTACTTATGTAGTGAGCGTACTCGTGAACACTGAAAATGTAACTTTAATCTCAATCGTGATGAGAATAAGTTATCAGCGAAATAATTATTTATAATTGACCGCTGACTTATCACAGTTTCGCACGAGAAAATTATGGAAAAATCCTATATTTAACCCGATTCCAGCGTTACTTACCGAGTTCAAACTACTATGCCTATTGTATGTAAATGGATCTGGGCGATGAGGGAAAATTACTACAGGCTTATTAGTTTTGTTTTCTTTGTAGAATTTATTACTAATATCGCCATCTTATCATCTTAAACACATGATGGAATAATTCACCTGAAGATAGTACCACCTTTTTTCTTTCATCATACCTATTACTGTCTCAGTAAGTACATTTCCATTGTCAGAGGTCAAATTTTTAGAATCTGTTACTTACTGCAAAATTATACCACAATGTATACTATCACTGCGCTTAGTGTATTCAGCAATACTTGTATCACTCACTACCTTTAGGATGTTTTCACCATCTTTTACAACCAATAAACATTCTAACTATATAATTACTTTTTGCTATGGTCAGAATAAACACAATACTAATAAAAATATTGTTACAACAAATAAATACACTAATTTTCGGATGAGTTCTATTTCGATTCAAATCGATTTTGTTCGCGTGAACTTACAAATAAGTAAATTTTTTTAGCCGCATCCTTTTTTTGATAGTTTACAAATTGCCGAGACTGTACGATTTTCTATTGGCCTTGAACGGACCATACAAGAAGCTTTCGCCGTTTCGACTTTCGTGTGAGTAAGTATATCATACATACAAAAATATTTACACTGAGTGAGGATCTGCGACTTTAGACAGCAGTAAGATGATACGCCACGAAGGTACTTATAGCAAGTAAGCTGACATTGATTAGATGACATCGCATGATTTTCTTTAAATTGTTTTTTTTTTCATATTTGAACTTAAACTAAATTCGTGGACCGACCAATAGTGTAAAACCTTTTATGGTGTGCACACAATCCGCTGACAGATCACTGACACAAAAAGTGCGGATTAAAACGTGTTTCATGTCACCTTGAAGGTTATTTAATCAGTCCTATAATTGGATTACAAGAGTAGTAGATTATATGAAACTAAGATGAGGATTCTATTAGCGCTGTAAGTGAAAATTCTCATTGATTGAAAGAGCATTCGGTACATATTTCATTATTCATCATTCATCATTCCCTGAACCTTTTTTCCCAACTCAGTTGGGGTCGGCTTTCCAGTCTAACTGTGATGCGGCTGAACTTTGATATTTTCCGTGAAGCGACTGCCATCTGACCTCCACAACCAATGGTCTAATGACCAATGGCGATATCGAAGTTCCAAGTTAGGCTGGTTGGACTTTTGAGGGCTCCAACTACCCGTAACGACTGCCATAGATGTTTGTATGGCAACCGGGACCGACGGCTTAACGTGCTCTCCGAGGCACTTATAAACCTGCGATAAATACACACATAACTTCGAAAAGTATCGAAAAGTCATTGGTGTGTGCCATGGTAAACCTGGGATCGAACTCGAGACCTCGTCTCAGCAGTCCATTACCCATACCACTAGGCTACCGCGGTCATTTTCATTATTCATCACTACACAATCTTTATTGGTTACTAGGGGACCTGCTGACTGGGACTACGTTCTCATATAGAGAAATGCATAGGTATATACTTTTTTTTGTAAACGTCTGTATCTGTGAATACGTCAAAATTACCTATAATTTGCAGGGGCCGCTGTCCCAACTGTTTGATATTTCATTTTAATAATACCTTCTGACAAAAAGATCTATATGAACCTATAAGTATTCTGTTTATTTTTCCTTTTCAGGTACGGAACCGTAAACAGGATTATAATTTACAAGTCACTGATCAGCTATCTTTTTATACCTAGGTTTATATTGTAGGGGCTTATAATTATAGCTATATATATAATTATATAATTATAAATTAGATAAAGATAGTAGTTGTCTCATAGTTTGAAGTGTAAGTTATCGCAAAGTACCCGAACTAATTCTTTAGCGAGTATCGGTATATATATAGTTATCAAATAATAAATAAACTAATCCGCAAGTGATACCTATATCTAATTATTGAAAGACAAGGGTCTGCAAAACAATTTTCAAATTGTGGTAAAAAATTGACAAATATTAATGAAGAATAAGCTTACATTATTCTATAACTTACTTTCTTATAACGAGCCGCGGTAGCCTAGTGGTATGCTGAGACAAGGTCTCGGGTTCGATCCCAGGTTTTACCATGGCACACAAAAATGACATTTCGATGCTTTTCGAAGTTATGCATGTATTTATCGCAGGTTTATAAGTGCCCGGTTAATGGCAATAGGCTCGCCACTTATTACATTGGGACCTAAACTCAAACTGGCGAAATATGGGTGCTAGCACCTCTGCCTACCCCTTCGGAGATATAGGCGTGAGTTTATGTTAATATGTTATTCTATAACTTTCAGTACCTCGATTGATTGTCACCTTCGATATCAAATATTGAATAATACAAAAAATATGGTACTTAATATGTGGCACTTAATTATATTTTTTCAGGTATCTACTGTCTATTTCATTAATAAACTGTTCACACATAAATATTAATTTCATATATAAGCATGTTATGTTCAATTCTAGCTGAACTAATTTCAACGAAACCTTCTTATATCCTAAAAATCAATACTTAGGTACAAACCAACCTCCAATTGTTCTAACACAAAATTACATCATCCGACATTAGCTATTTGAACAAATTCATTCTTCGAACCACTTGCCGAATGTCTTTCCTCATTAGTATATACATGGAAATACTTGACTGAGCATAACTAGTAACATCTAGGCTAAGAAATTAGGTGTAAACTAGATATACTTAAAAGTAAGTTTGATCTGCGTGTAGAATGCAGTAAAGTGAGCACACCACATGCGATAATACATAATGGACTGACTACGTACGGAAACATTCAACTTTCAGTAGTTATATTATTCTGTTCTACGGAATTTGTCAATTAATACTTTATACTTTGTTTCCTTTTCAAATCATCTTATATCAGTTTCAGCAATAGCGGTTACTATATAACGGTTATTTAAGAGATATATAAACATACGCTTATTGATTTAGCGTCTAAACATAAAATTTGATAAAGGGGGTCTCCTTCGCAGTATATATTTCACCATTCTCATCATTCTCTGAGCCTATACCAAAGTACCTACATAACAATTTGTGAAGAAAATAATCAATAGTACAGTTTTTTTCTTTGTTATTTATTTTAATGTATTATGTTATGTATCACCTAGATATAACAAAAATCTGTGTCACTATGAGCGCTTGCAATTTCCTGATTGAGAACTGGTTTTATGACTTGTTCGGAAGTGGAGTCATGTTGCACTAACGACAATGAATCAATTTAGCCATTAAATTATAGCTAACAGTAAACGGCTTGTAATAATAAGTAAACATGGATTATGTGTTATGTTTTTTAGGTACTGAAACTGTTATTATTCAGTATAGCATGTAAAGTGTTTTGGATATCCTTAACATTCCATTGAAATTACATTCAGGGTACAAAGATTTATGAGGCCTCTCCAAGATCCACGGGTTCGAGTCCAACCTTTTCTGTAAATTGGACTAATTACTGAACTGGCTCTGATGGAGTCTGTTCTTTCGGGGTTCGGGCGTCGAAACGGATAATCCTTGCCATAAAAGTTCAAGTCAAGTTCAAAATCAAGGGGATAAGGATAAGGAGTAGGTATGCAACAATATAGCGAGGATACGAAGAGGTCAGTAAAAATATATACCTACAATGCTTTATTCATGTGATTTAAAGTCAAAGAATCGATTTAAAAAATCCTTTGCTGAACTAATAGATTGACTACAATATTACAGTGCCTAGGTTTACATCATTTCTGTTGACTTTATTGTGTCCTGTTTTCCGTTATGAAAGTAAGAAACCGGTAAAGCGAGTGAATATGTTTTCTGGTAGCCGCTCACGCCGGCCAGGCCATTGCTTGGGTCAAGGCAATAGCCGCGTTCAATTTTATTGTTAATTTACTGCAATTTATATTATTTGCCTTTTTAGAATCGCGATTACGGTAGATGAGGTTAAACATAATTGTTTTGTAGACATTGACGTGTGTCGAAGAGTACTGTAATTATTGTACCTACGATATATAACCGAAGATATTTGTTGTTGAAGAGACCTATAGCAAACAGATCAGTAACTTACTTTTCCCTGATATTCTGGATAAATGTACCTAATTACTTTATGAACGTATGCTATGCCATATTAATAATCTTCACATTAGTATATTACTAATGTACACTTGGAACACATTGTTCAATTAAATTAATGAGGTACTAGCAGGCTGACCCGCGTAACTTCGTCGGCGTCACCACATTTTGCAACATTTTTCATTCCTGCTCCGCACCTGTTGGTCGTAGTATGATGTTATATACATATAAACCTTCCTCTTTAACCATTCTATCTTTTAAAAAAAGCGCATCAAAATCCGTTGCGTAGTTTGAAAGATTTAAGCATACAAAGGGATATAAGCACATGATAAATGGGGACAAAGAACGCGACTTTGTCTTATACTACTACGTAGTGATAACTCTACTATGTCTACTATGTAGTGATAACAAAGTTTCATGGAGGTAAACTATGAAACTTTTAAGTGAACAAGTATTAGGAAATCAAATAAGCATACCTAACAGAATGTTGCCTTCCAACCGAAACGACAACTACTAAATTGTCGTGCAATTTGTAATAAATCGTCCGTGGTCCGTGTCGGAAATAAATTCACAGAGTAATATCGTGACCGGAAGCTGCCAAAGTCCTTGTTCTCGCCACGAGATAGCCGCATCTGTCTGTACAGTAGCCACTACTGTTTGATTGTGACATTATAATATGCAAAAATTATTCATCTTGCACAGTGAGTTTCTATAACCCTTGAAAAGTAGAAGACTAATGTAGTTTGACAGAAACCTTCACCTTGCAGTCCGATATTCACTTTCCGTCTTTTACTTCTCCGCTTCACAGTCTCGGACATTCATGTTAGTGAGTCTATTAAATTGGACGCCTTATAATGAAATATCCATAGAAATCTAGACGGCCTATTTAACCGAGCTTTTTTACCTACGTAATGGTTACAATATCGTCTTGCGGAGGACAGAAATAGCCAGTACCTACCGCAAGTCAGTTGTTAACGAGGTATAGTGGCTTTTTGTAAATACTTGATCCAGTTCAAAGGTGAAGAACATACATCATGCAGCTGTGTACCTGGATCGTAGTTAAAGGAACAACGTAATTATGTTAATGGGCAAGAGGTCTAATACATAAGTGAGTTTATCAATTAGGTAATAAGAAACACAAATGTCCATGCATTAAAAAATGTTACGAATTAATGAATGAACTAATCAATAATATAAATTTTCAAATGTAAGTGCGAGAATGATTGAGGGCAGAAAGAATGATTAATTAATGTGAACCTTAAGGGTTTTGGCTGTTCGAGGTTAGGACGTTGGGCGATTAATAGATTTTTGAGACTGGGAGAATAAGAAAAATAAAAGGGGGAAGAGGAGAAGAAGAGAGACGATTTTGAAACAATTTTTTTAATATTTTGTTTTTGACGGAAAAGACACATTTTTTTAATCATTCTTTATAATTACTTATTCAGCATTGAGGCTATGATTTGGAATTCAGTTTTTTTTTGCAAATAAAACCGGTGAATGGTCAATAGGTTTCATTTGGAAAAAACTGGATTATGGTCCTCGACTGTACAAATTGAATACCACTATTTCCTCATGTATGTATTTCCCCAAAACATAAAAAAAACTTACTGCAGTCGATAAGGAAAATACTATATTATAACGTCACTATTGATTTTTATTCTGCATCATCACCATTCATCAATATTTAATTGATTGTTGCAAACAATCAAATATTATAAATTTATATACAAAAAATATACCAAACGGATCGCTTACTTCGCCTATTTATTTTAAATCGCGGTATTGTCCAAGGTTCAAATTGAAAAAATCACAGAAAACTATGATAATATAATTTCAGTTCAACGGTGGTGATGCTATTATGCCTAAAATATGTCTAAAAAGATCTAATTCTATCGGAAATCATTGAACGAGCAAAAGAAGGAAGGGCTTTTATATTTCTTGCCTAGATTACGTACAAGACAAATTGCTGTTTTGATGCAGAATGACTATATTTTATATTTTCATGGTACAATACACCGCTGCAATCTGTCGAGATCGTCTGATAGGTACTGTGCAGAGCAAACCCCGATGCTATAATAACAGTAATTTTACCCTACATATCCAGGGGCGAGTCAGTATTTTTATAACTGTTCGGGCGTGAGAACTATTGTACCTTGTTCAGGAGTTGCTTTGATGACGCTTATTATAGCTTCCAGTTTAACATCCAGGTATGCCGAGCACGTTGGTGTTGTATTGTAATAGCAGTAGTTACTTACGTTCCGAAAAGTTATGAGGAGTAAGTAGATTTAGCATGCTTTCGTATTCAACTTAATCAAATTGTCATAGTTCATTCATTCATTATGTCTAGGACACGGAAGGCCTTGCTGAAAAGTTGCTGTCTTTCCTCCTATGTATTGGTGTGGCATTGACCGCGGAATTTCTGTTAAATCGGCGTTACGTGGGTGCCATAATAATTTGTATGGTACTGTAAGTATATCGACATAGAGACCTGCCACGATGAGCCAATCCAGAATAACTTGCATGAAAAAAAACTACACTAGCTGTCTCCTCATCCTTGGCTTAGTAGTTACTGAAGCTATCCACGATAGTGACGGCATGTCCTTATAAAATCGCATGTCCATCGTTCATGTGAGTTGGACGTTTCCATTCGGTCCATTGTTCGGATCCTAAGTGTGAAGTTGAAGTTTATTTCCTTTAAAAGGTATAATAATATAATTAATGTGATACAATTTGTAGGGTGGAAAATACAATGATATCATAGAAAAAAATTTGTATCACTTAGTCACAAGAATGTATGCTTCCGCGGTTTTGAGTAATGTAATTAAGTATATAAATGGTAGGATAAAGGTACGGGACGGACAGCAATTTTGCAAATCGCCTTTAATAGTTTAGATTTATTCAGAAGAATGTTCCAACATTGTTCCACTTCGTTCATTTGGCCATAGAAGACTTGTTTCTTATTCGTTCTGGTATTGTTGCGATATTTTCAAAAATAACAATCTTCTTAGGTCACGTCAAAATGATGGCTTGATTGCATTGAAACGTATTCTTTTAGCGTTGTTATAATGCACCTATGAATCATAATGAAAAGTTTAGATGAGGTTCTTGAACCTAAGGTGTTGTAGGTGTATGGCTGTTTATTCGGCAGAAAATTCCTCTTGCAGGTAGTCGTCAAGAAAAAAAGATATTTAATATGAAATTAGTACGATAAATTCAAGATATTTTATAATGTAGATGGCGAGCCCCACTAATATCCTTGTAGTCCATTCTAACTTCACCTGTACGTAAAGCACGTGCTCAACAACATAAGAGTTTAGAGATATTGACTAATACTGTAGCTCACGAAAAAGTCGACATAGTCGACAATGTAGAAAAAGTCGAAAAAGTTTAAATAGTCGAAAAAGACGACATATTTGCGCACATCCAGAATAGGTATTGCTAAGAGGATGATGATCACTTTGAAATCGTTGATAGTGTAAGAATTAGGCGAGATATATACAACACACTGATCTTAAGTATAGTGTGTGGGTGTCTTAACAATGATATAATTTATAGCACTAGAACTAGATGATTATTCACGATATGACGGCTAATTGTATCGAAACACTATCTTGTTATGTTTTTATTATCATTTAATAGATGAACGTGTTGTTAACTTTGTGAGCGTATCACTGAACGGTATAATGCGACTTGTTCACCTCGTTGTTGTATCCGTATTTGCCTAATAGTTAAGAATTTTCTATGGAATGCAGTTTTATTGATACAGAAGTATGATTGATAGCATCGTTGGTTTTATTAAGGCTAAAACGATTTTAACTTTTGCTCGATTTTATACCGGGTTTTAGGGTAATGCCCCGAAGTCGAAAATCCCTGGTTTACTCCTGGTATACTAGGTATACATATTGCCATAAAAACAATTACGATTTGGTGTTTTTTTATTGATTGTACGGCGCGGCGTGCTGTGCCGTGTGTGCGGTGTTGTGTAGTTTGCATAGAAAATGTTGGGTGTGTAAAAAAAATCGAAGTCGCAATGACACCAACGTCATGTCATGGTCGGATAAAACATTATTAGTATGGGCACGATGAAAAAAGATTTACTAATTAAAATCTTTATGTACAGTAGGTATTTGAAAAATAAAATTGCGCTAATTCATATATAATTCCTCTCTGAGGTGAAATCTTTTTTGTCTCGTTGAAGGATTTTGTGATTTATGTAATCAATGTTTTTTACTTTTTGTACTGAACGAAACTGTTTTCATTTCAAGAAGGCACTGCCGCATTGCCAATTCAAAATAATCTTAAACGCTCTATTGTGTGTACGAGAACAGTTACGGATCTAGTAAAGGAATAAATTATGGAGTCTATAGTAACTAGAAAACGCCTGTAACTATTAGTGACGCGGAAAATTTACGTACCGTCATACCAAGCACACAGGCAGTTGTCTAGCTGTAAATATTAAGTAGCGTTCAAGTAAAGGGCGTGATTGGAGCGCACAATAACAAATAACTTGGTGTAATAGTTGGTAACGAATGCATCCTGTACGTTTAAATTAACTCGATATAATAGTTCCGTATCCGTCTTTATGATAAAGTTAGTAACAAGATTTTTTCTTTTATGGTGTTAATTAACTTCCTTATATTAATTTATTCAACATGTAATCCGTACTATATGATCAAAATCATACCAGTTGTCTTTTTCATGAAATGAGGGACAAGCAAAGGTAATAATACTGATTGGTAGTACGATTTTGTTGTTATATATAAGAATATAACTTCAGATCACCTTGGCTTAGATCACGTACCTATTTTATATAGTCTGACCACGACTGCTGTACCGCCCCATGGTCCGTGCGGCGTGGCGGTGGATTTGGTAAAGAAAGAGAAAGAAAGGGCATAAGCAAGCGTGAACGGTCGAGAATGGTCCTGCCTCGCCGCACACACCATGGGAGCGGTACAGCGATCACGGTCAAATAGTACCGTAGTTAACAAACGACTAACAATTGTGTGATCCTCGAAAACTCTATGAATGTACAAATTACTTTATTTCGATGTAATAACAAAACTAAAGAATACAAACCATAACTACCTCCATTAAAAAGTATCACAAATACCACACATTAATACCATATCTCTTATTTAGTACCGCATTGCTCTTCAAAAATCTTATCGAATCTACAGAATCGACACACACTTTTAGATTGATCTAGATCTGAATTGAGGGTGAATTATTAAATTACGATTCTTTGCATTCTATAATATCGAAAACTTTGTTTTGATATTCCCATGACATTTAATTTTAGCGATCAGTCTATCTTTTAGCAATCAATAAAGTACGAAGTTGATATAATTATAGTGACAGCAGTGTACAGGGTCACAGAAGGTACTCTTTGATTTCTATTTCCATTAGCGATTTAAATCTCTAAGTCTCCCTTTTCACCTAGAACTAAATTCAGAACCCGTCTTATTCACAATAATTACTTATTTTATAAATACGAGTACATGTTGAATTGACTATCTCACCTTTTTTTCATTCACTCTGTTTAGTCAATAAGTGTCATCGAAGTCACCTGAGAGGGCCTCCGCTGGCCCTGGGTCCGCCGGGGCTTGAGGATATGCCAGAGGTTACCTCACCCTCAGCAACTGATGGCCTAAGACAGACGTGCAGTTTTGGTCGGTTCGAGTCCAACATAACCACCTTCGCTTAGCTAGGCGAGGGGCCCGTGGGGATCTTCGCAGGGGGCAAAGAATAATAATTAAAAAAGGTACACTGAAGTCTATGACTTATAATGTATATAAGTGGAGTATAATAAATAGGGGAGTCTGTAATGTAGTGCCTATATATTTATTATATTAAAAAATTACTGTTTGGAAAAATCCCTCCAAACAGTAAAAAATAAATAATTGACTTTTTAAATTCATCTCCTTGTCAAGCCCTTTCATTTGATACCCATATTGACGGACGGTAATTCGTGATTGGGTGGTGGCGGCCATCTTGGATTTCTACTACTAATTCAGCTTTCAAACAAAAAAACTACATCGAAATCAGTTCATCCATACGGGAGCTAAGATGCCACAGACACACTCTCACAAACTATATGTGTAATGATAACGATCATATCGTACCTTATCATATCACCGTAATTGAGCGTATAGTTTTTGAGATCGAGACTAATGAAGTGCGAAGTAACGTTCAAAATTTATGGTGGTCAATCAAAGTTTTTTTCCTCGGGTACTCAATTTTATATGACCTAACATTTGATTTTTAAACATGTTTCTTTTAAACTGACTTAACCACAACAAGCACGCCATCATAATTTGCAAGAAAAAATAAACAAACATCTTTTAACCTTTACTACAATTCGGATGTAAGTATATAATGTGTTCAGATCCGCCGTGTTGATAATAATTTGATATAAATATTTGCTTCCTACTTCCATACCGATAGCGTCTACTTTACGTCACTGTTTTTTGCTGCCAGTTTATAGACCGTAAGATAATGACACAAATTTCCAGATCATTTGTTACAGGGTGGATATTATACAGGGGTTGAAGTCTAATTTCTACAGGACAAAAAGAAAAATGATGGTCATAGCGCTGGTACCAAAAAACATATCCTGCAATTTGTTTTGGTAGATGGTTGGCATTTGGTTTATGGAAAATACATACCTGCCATACTTTTAGTAAGGAGAAAAGGTGATGATGCCATACTAGAAAACCGTATTGAATCGGCACCTTATCAAAATACTACTGTACAGTAAGTAATCACAGTCATGTAGCACAACCTTTACCCAAATATCGTATCATGTACTTTCCACAAACTAAATGCCATACTGGTAGAAAACGTCTAGCAAAAGAACATTACTGCTTTGCGACTCAATTTGCGCGCAGACGCTTGGGCGGCCAGTACCAGCGCCAAAACCATAATTTTCCTTTTGATCCTGAGGTAATTAGACTATTGACAGAGGGTGGATCTCACCCACAAATGATCTGGAAATTTGTGTCCTTATCTTGCGGTGTATTACCTAGCAGCAAAAAATAGTGACGTGATTGTTTAATACATACTGGTTATAATGTGGAATTACTTTAATATACACCGCGTGTCAGCACCTAACGTAACACCTGTCAAGTTTCCGTAGGTGTTAATTATGTACACCAGGGCGTAGGTACTGTTCGGTATTCCCCGATTCGAAAAAACCCTTCGGGCATATAAATTATATCCTCATGGTTTTCTACATTTTCTTTCACTGACGGTATCGTTATTCATGCAGATTATCCTTCTAGCTAATAATAGTATCAATGCAAAAGTTGCGAAGATGTTTAGGTGTTAATATTTGTTATTCATCATTTCCGGACGACTGAGTGAATCTGGCATAAATGCTGGATATGGACCTTTCCCAACGTTGAGAGGCTTTGGCCTACTGTTTAACAGGCTAAAGGCTCTCGACGACCTTAGGCCATGTGCCGTGTACTTATGTACCACTTAAGTGTTATGTTATAGATGAAATAAAACACTTTTATCACAGATTCATACTCACTACAGATCGGTATTTTATTGACTTATAAGGCCATACACACCAAAGCAACATAATCATATTTAAATTAAGTAACTTTATTAATGACAGCTAACTGACTAGGTCAGGTAGTTTATATTTTATTATTTCTTCGAATAAAAAAGAGAGTAATATGATTATAATATCCTCATTGCACTTGGTTCCTTGAAGAAATACAATTAAGTGTAACTTGAGTTATATATGTTGTCTAAATGAATCACTTTCTTAGTAAACGAACCGGGATATAACAGAAATATTTATGCATTGGTTCAAGACTAGATAAAGTACCGGTTACTATTTTATTGTGGTTTTATTAACCTTGTATTTGCTTTCCATTTGCCCTAACAATGTCAAACCAATTGCAATCCATCTGTCGTCGCCTTGTCACAGGTTATTTTTCCGTCTTGTTTACGTATTGCAATATTAATGGATAATTTAAAGGATCAATAAATAAAAGCTTTTTATTGATCTTATTGTGATTGTGCAATGCAAAAGTGTTATGTCGAAGTCCGAAGGTTTTATGCTAATAATTTACTTATTTTCAATTAAATTGTAGACTAGTTTAGTAGTTCCGTAAATAATGTGTTTGATTATACAATATTATAAACACAAAGTGATATTTTTTTATCCTTCGTGTCCATCGTTCGTAGCGGCAATGACTATACAATATATACTATACTATACGTATAATAAGTGAATAATTATTTTAAAGAGTCGTTGTTTTTGGCTTATGTCTGCACCGCGCCGGCGGCAGCATAATTATTACAATTTGTGACACAGATTTTTGTGAAAGCATTATAGGTATGTATTTTATAATTAAAGTTGATAAACAGTCGTATCACAGTAAAACAAATCATATCAAACAGAGTTCGTGCGTTCGTATCTCTTAAACCAACATTATCTAAATATATAAAAATGAATTGCTGTTCGTTAGACTCGCTAAAACTCGAGAACGTCTAGACTGATTTGGCTAATTTTATTATGGTCTTGAATTATTTGTGAAAGTCCAGAGAAGGTTTAAAAGGTGAATAAATATGAAAATGCTCGACAGCGGGAACGGGATCAGAAGTTCACGCGGGTGGAGTCGCGGGCTTCAGCTAGTGGATTGATATAAACATCAACGCTATCGTCTATGGATTATTCACTAAGGGCGTGTACGAACTAGTGACTTTTGTCAGCGTAAATATTGCGCCAACGTCAGCGCGTACGGGATGTAATGTACGCGTACATGTCACGTTTCCAAGTGCGCACCTTTGTTATGGGTGATGTACGCGGTGAGCGTGACGAAACAGTGCTGTCCATTGGTAGTAACCTATTAAGATCGCTTTAAATTAATAGTAATTCAATATATTTTACTGGTCCGTAGCTCCGCTTGCTCGGTTGTCGAATATCGCGACCAAATATACCGAGCCTATGTCCTTTCCCTCACCCCAGTATGTGAGTATCGCTGCACTCTATGGTCAGGTTTACAGACAGACAGAGCTACTTTCGCATTTGTAATACATTTATATCTGTAGCAATTTATATTTGTAGCAATTTTACGGCAGACGTTTAATAGTTTTACAAAAACTATGGACTGACATGGCCATTATTTTCAAGTCAATTATTTTGACATTTCATTTTTTGTGATCGTATTATTGTTAGATAAGGTACAAAATACATTATCTTAGTACATATTTATTAAAATATTTATTACTCAGATATAGAGTAGGAACCAACAATTCAGTTAATTGATTACATTTAGGTATTTATTACACGTCACAGAGGAGGTAGGACACGACGGTATATCCGTCCCAATCGAGCAGTCCGACTGGGGAAGTACGTCCACCCTACAGAATATCGCCGTTTAATAATCTTGTGTTGCGTTTTCGGTGGTGAGTAGGGTAGCCAGAGCTCACTAGAGAGGTTTTGTGTTGTCCGTGGGAAAACCAAAGGCTTATCCTACATCTTTCGCACTGACGACACAGAATGTCTCTGTTCTTACAGGGATTGCGGCACGAGTGCTATTTCTCTGGTAATACACTCGCCCATAGGCCACGGTAACCACTTACTGGTGGGCCGCGTGCTTGTCTGCGACCTAAGTTAAGTAAAAAAAACAGACAATGGTCCACCTACTAACGATTGATGCATGCCCACATGCACACCGGAGGAACTCATGTACGCCGGCGAGACCGCCGCACAGATAGCAGCACAGTGGGAAAACGCAGTTCAAGGGTCGATCCTAAGTTGTCTTGCAGTTTATCTACAATTGTTTTGGTGTACTGACAGTACTAGTAGTGAGTACTAAGGTCGTGGTCCGAATTCCTTCCTGGATCACGAACAATGATATATGGCAAGATAAGACAACATTCAAATTTAGAAGTTGTATTTGATTTAATTGCTATTTTATTATTATTGAATCAATATATATAATACCGTAGTGGTGATAAATAAGCACAAAATACAGAATATTTACGAGGAATTTTCTTTTTAATTTTCTCATAATTAACCGCGGTAGCCTAATGGTATGGGTAATGGACTGCTTCGACGAGGTCTCGGGTTCAATCCCAGGTTTTACCATGGCCCACACCAATGACTTTTTTATGTATGTATTTATCGCAGGTTTAAATAGCCCGGTCAATAGGCTCGCCACCTATTACATTGGGACCTATACATAAACGGGCGAAATGTGGGTGCTAGCACCTCTGCCTACCCCTTCGGGGATATAGGTGTGAGTTTATGTTATGTTATGTTTATGTTTTTTCATATTTGGTAATGACTTATATAACCGGAATATAACTCTTTATCATATTTTTTTATTAATTAAACTTATTCCTACCTAATATGTAGGTATTAGTATCCCATGACATGAGTACCAAGTCTATTTATTACAATTTGCTATTTTACTTTATTAGTATAATATAAGTCATACTCAGACCATATAAATCATATTTCATTAGCATAACAAGGACACGCGTGCGTGATGCGGATTTGTAACTATGCATATGCACACGTTGGGAGCTAAAATAATAATATTAGATATCAATATACTGTGTCTATCGAGTGAATTGTAACAACTAGGTTACTCTCAGGGTAATGAGGCCCAATGGCCCGCGGCTAATTCCAGTCTCTTCATATATTTCATTCGGAAATAAGGGATTTCATAAAGGATATACCAGTGTCACACCTTAAAAATCGGATTTTTTTGTAATGACTTATGATAAATTTCACATCTAAGATGATTGTCACTAGAGAATGATGTTATGATAATATAGTAGGTAATTAAAATGTTAAAACTCAGAAGGCATAAAACCCTAAAACCGGGGTGGAAGTACATGTACTAAAATTGGCACTGGACTCAGGGTGGCTGTAATTTTAGAGAAAGAGTTAACTTAGTTTCATGTAATTTTTAAAATTGTCTCATCCTAAAAATCCATAACGATAATATATATCGAAAAAATAAATTGGTAAGTATCACAATTTTACTATAATTTATAAGCAATAATTTTGTTTAAAGTTGGAATTTGTACTAAAAGGCTGGAATTCGGACTCTCCACTAAATTATTCTCTCCACTACGATCGGAGTACTTAAATTAAAAGAAAAAAATTATTCGCAGCAAGATGCATAAAAAAAATTACGGGATGTATGAGACTGTATGTAATTTTAAGGTGTCTTCAACCGTAATATTTATATTTGTAATACCTACAGATGCTTGAGAATTGATTGTCTAGATATGATCCCTACTTGCGATAAATATGACTATTGCTACAATCAAAGAAAAGACAAGACACCTACCTTTTAGACGTTCTTCTATTTAAACCTTTTCTAAACTGTAATTGGTTACTAGGAAATGATTTTTCTATGGAAATAAATTAATACCAGTACCTACTATGTGCTAAATAAATAGGTAGGTACCTACGAATCTCAACTCAGTGTCGCCGTCACGTCTACCCGAGTGCTGTACTAGGTGATGTACTATTAGTACCTACAATAAAGATACAAAAGTATGCACACAATACTGCCATATAAACTTTTTGTCGCTTAAACTAGAGAGATAGGTAAAGCGATAAATGAATTGAACTATGTACTTCATATTATTCTCCTTTTAGCACGAGCTGAGGTCAGTGCCGCATGGCCACTTACTTGCAATTTGGATTTCATGTCCCCTTTTGTTCAATTACGTAATGAGTAGGTACTTGTCCACCTTACGCCAGATAAACTACACATGGCCAAGATATGTCCGTTTTGAATAATGTTACATTAGTACCTACTAAATCATTGTATAATGGCACGAGTGCTCATGGTTGCGAATAAGCTATATCTAGGTACCGTTTGAAGTGCTTGGATGTTCTTATCCCATTAAATTTTTGTTACTGTACAGTCAGCAACAAAAAGTGACTACCACAAGGAATTCTACTAAAAAGGGCTATGGTGTCGTCAGCGCGAGTATGTTGCCCCTGGTATTACACACGTTCATGGGTCACTATAACCACTTCCTATTAGGTGGGTCGTGTATCTGACACCAAAAATGTACCTATATAAAATAATTGATTGATTGATCACTTTCAGCAATGGATTTTAGACGTCGGATCCTCTACACCTTCTGGTGAAAACAAAAGCAAGCTTGATTCTTGATAAAAATTATGTCTCGTAAATTTTTAACAAAGTGGGAAGAGCGCTATGGTCTCGCATCATCACCCCAGTGTTGTACCATGTCAGGATCTTCAACGTAGGTATGTCTAACCTTCAAAAACTATACCGCAGCACACAATATGAACCAATATTCCAAAAGTGGAGTACTCTAAGGCCTTTTTTACATTAGGCAATTAGAAATAAACTGTAGTTTCGTAGTCTATGACGACACTCCTACGGTATGCGATTAATGGTTATAATGTGTTTTCTCAATTTCTTGACAAATTGAATTTCGAACAATCCGCGGCATCCGCCACCTGACAGCACTTTTTGGGAGCTGCAGACTGGTTTTTTTCAGTCGCGAACTCAAGTTGCGGGCAACTTCAGTTGTTGGGATTTGCGTTTTGGATTCAAACTGGTCATAGAGACTCGTGACCCCGGTTGCTTAGAGTACGAGTCGCCTTACAAATTTATGCGTGTGCGAAACTCTAGATTCGAATCGCAGCAACTCCAGTCGACATCTCGCGTTTCGTTTAAGTTGTCTAATCTAAAATGAGCCTAACACCACCGGTAGGTACCCACGAGTGTAAGTTTTTCGACCCGTACCTAGGTAGTTTGTTATTGTATCAGTAATACTTAATTTATGTACCTTCACTGTAATTGAACGTAGAACTTGCAAGAAGCCCGCTCCCCATTTTTTGTTGGTGGAATGAAATCAACTAGAAATTTAATCAAAT
Organism: Pelosia muscerda; assembly: GCA_963691645.1. Lineage (NCBI taxonomy): Eukaryota > Metazoa > Arthropoda > Insecta > Lepidoptera > Erebidae > Pelosia > Pelosia muscerda. Next base: position 10,294,092 of record OY829098.1, on the reverse strand, counting down.
CACCATTTTATACAGTGCCATGTCTAATTAGGTTCTATATTTAGATGGAGCTAATTTTTTTTTCTATTTTTATAGAGTACGTTAAATTACAGAGAGGCCGTACCCGTTCTAAATGGTTATCAGTTACACCTTAATACAATTAACTACCGGTGATTTCATAGAGTCTATCTTAGCATGTGGCCCCCCATACACGAAAGCAACATTTGCTACGCACATAGCTAATTGTCAAGAAAAAATCAATGTCAAGAAGCATTTGCTGCGTAATAATAATAATAGGTTTGCTGATTTAGTGCATTTGGTGTTTTGGTATGGGCCACTTAGATGTTCATGATATAAACGTGATACTTATCTGAGAACCTAAGATAAAGTAATTGTTGATTTCACCATTTTTGAACTTAAGTTTTTTTATTCGTTACTGAAGTGTTTACTTATGTACCGTACCTACTGCTAAGTCACACAAGTTTTATTCGCCAAAACATGTATATAAACAGTCAAGAGCTTACACCCGATCCACTTGATCGGTCTTTTAAGTAGGATGGACTTGAATGACGTCACTTAAGTAAATGTACCTAATGATTCTTTAGATCTATGAGCAGTAGTTAGTGTACCTGTAAAATAATAATTTGTGATCTGACTTCTCCACCTTATTTTTATAAGAGTAAAGCTTTTAGCTAATGGGCAACACAGTGGGTTGCAGGACGGTAAGTATGGTTAGCCACAAAAAAAAACAACATCTATTTTCCTAGGACTTTCTAAACAACATACCAGATTGAGTTCTATCAATATGTATCTAAAGCTTGAATGTTCTAAACATTCTACTGTAAGTAATATGAAGTAGATTCAATGAGGATTATCTGAACTGAAAAGTATTTGGAACTATTTATTGGAAGTGCATAATAACATCATAATCGTTCAGAATGCTTTTCACGTGGATGGTAATGATATATCTTAATGCCAAACGACAAGTGGCACAAAAACATTGTTTATGCCGAAATTTAACATTAGTTACATTTTTAAAGATTGATATTTATAAACAAAAGCATACCCGGTCGCGGTATGTTCACCGAAGCGAAACTGGGGCGAGTCACTCATAAGTTATATTGTGAGTAATTTTCCCAACTGATGTGATAAGCTTGTTGTGCTACTTACAAGTCACTGAGGGTCTTTATATTCGTTGCGCCATTATTTAGTATTAATTCGTCAAATAAAATATACCATACTTTTAGAGTAAACTTCAGATCAAAGTGACAGTACAGTCAGCGACCTGTCCTGAACAGGTACATGAATGATTTTTAAAAATAAAGAAAACAAGTATTTGATTCACAAGATATTGCTTAATAGTGGCATCCTGTTAAATTAAACAGATTCATTTAATTGAGCAACATAAAGTTTAATGTTGCAAATAGCTTAGTTAGTAGTTTAGCTATATTACATACATAATACAATGACATTGACACTGCAAAACTTTAGCATGGATAAATAATTTAAATGTATGCACAAAAATCTGTATTAGAATGTACATAAATATGCATTTTAATGTAGTGTTGTAGAGTGGAAGGATCTAACTAATAAGCATATTATACAATATATCAGACATTCACATGTCTAGTCATTGTAGGTAAACCTAATATAATTCTAATATCAATTACGCGTGAAAGTAAGAAACTGGTTCAAAATAAATAAAGAATATGAAAATATATATTGCGACGGGGTACCTACCACTCACCATTGTTGGCGTTTAATGGGTTTAATAATCCCAGCGATACGAATAGTAAAATATTACTAAGGAATGCGAAACCGCACCCCTCAAAGCAAGTAAAAAGACTTCTTACCCGAGGAGATATTTAATTTATTATTATTTATGTGCAATATTTGGTCATGTAACGCTTCCTTCAATATCTTAAAAAAGAACGATTGTATGCAGAAAAGTTTGTTTCTGTAAAAAGCATACTGACGTATTTAATTTCCCATATCTTGTATATTTTTTTAAGAACAAAATAAATATTTATTGGCCTCGGTAGGTAACACCGTGGCAGGACAGGCTAACTTAGCAGGTAAATTGCCGATAAATTATTAAAGTTCGTTATAGCCTTATAGGAAATTTCAAGAATATAGCGGCAGAGTAGATGATGGCGTGAATATAATTAAATCGTGCTGTTCGGTGGTTACGGCAATTAAATGAGGGGTAATTTGTGTGCATTACCTAGATAATCTTCCGATATTTAGCTACCATTTATGTTTCTTGTCTGGAGGGTTCTATTATTGGTAAGGTAAGCGGGTTTCCGCAACTCTACATCACGGCGCGATTTTAGCGTGAGTACTTTATTCAATCCACCCCTAGTCGTTGAACAACGCCAGCGGGCTGTTCACACTGCTGGTACTTTCGCGGAGTGTACTGTAAGTTATTGAAGTACTTAGTGAAGGAACACATGGGCTGCTGTTTCTTCCTATTCTTCCATGAAGACTCTGCAGAGAGTCCCAAGCTACGTTGAAATTTAATTTCATCACGCCCACTTCAGGCGTACACTCATGCTAATGGAACAATTAGACATATTATAGTTACTTTTTCTTCTAATTTATAGTAAATTGAAAAAAAAACCTAAATTAAAATATAGGACTAAGCTTTAGCTCGCTTGTCATGAGTTAAAATTTAGTACCTCCGAAGCTTTCTTGTAGTAAGGACCATTAGTTAAGTAAGAATTTAGGATCACATAATTCTAATAGTTACTTACAAAAATAATATTAGGTATGCGTGAGACATTTCAATTGAAATTTAATATAAAAAATATTGGTATATTGATTAAAATTTGATGATAGGCATTAGTATAATAATAATAGTGTTGTATATATAAATAATAATTGCATTAGTATAGTAATACTTGTGCATAACGAACTATAATTTTAAGTCTTTAATTAAAAAATGGAACACTGATAAATAAATGATTTCATTAGATTGTCAATTTTAGTAGATTAACTTTATGGGTTGCTGACGTACATAAAATGAGGTCGAACTAAGATTGATGTCCGAGGGTCAAACTTTGGCAGTTGTACGAGCACGTAGCCGATTAAAACTATAATTTTGATATATCATATTGGGGTACGTCCGTAAGTCTGATCGATCGAAGACCATTACATAACATGATGACCCTTTATTTTATTTTAATCATGCGAAAATTCTCCACGGATATCTTCAGCCACGTATACGGTTGAGGAGGTGATGACGAACTCGAACCGTCTAAAACTGAAGCCATCTTTGGGTCTGTAACCAATAGGTGATGCTACTAGCTTTATAAGTTACCACTCACTGATTCATAATTAGTTTGGGTACTGGGGCGTATCGTGCTTAGAAATTCGGATAATCATCGTCATCTAGTGATTTCACAGTTGCCTCCAAATATTGTGTTTTGAACCCAGAGAGGAAAACGTGCGATGCCGTTTCAGAACATTGTTGACTTATCGTTGATTGAAAATTTGATAGTGTGTTACGTCACAAGATTCATCTCGTTTGTTGAAATACTAATGCAATACTTTTATATTTAATAGGTTCATTAACTTCCCACACTCTATTATTGAGAGTCTCATAATATGTTATCTTAATGTGTAATTACGTGCTATTCGTACTCGTATGTATAATGACATAATATGGCGCTCGTCGCGTGGTGAAGTACGACATTATGTACGATTATGTCGCGATGCTCTTATTGCATAGCACATTAGATAAGAAGATATTATATACAACCGAAGCCAGTCTCAAGTACCTAACTCACAAAAATCATTATTTCAGTGAATTCTGAGTGCTTAATTCAGAAGAAAGAAATTCAGTTGCAAAAAAATGACAATAATAGATATTGAACGATTAATAAAAATAAAATAACAGGCACGTGTTATTAAGCTGACAGTATTTTGATCATTTCATAATGTCTATTTTATTTTTTACCAAATTTAATTTAACTTTAACTTAACAATTAAATTTGACAATTTAAACCAAACCCAACGCCACAAATAATTTTCAATATCGATTTATTAGCTACGTGAATATATTCAAACGCCATCCTCCTTTTTGAATTCGGTTAAAAGAAGCTTTAATTATGAATAATTATGAATTCCAAAATACTACTAAAAAAGCCATTAAAATTTTTGTCGCTATTCTTAACAATAAAGTACTGAAACCGGATTATAATAAATATCTAATGTTAATCACAATGTATGTATAAATTAAAATATAAATGGCCCGATTTGTTATCCACAGTCATGGACAAAAACATTGGCACACAATCATAACTTCATTATATAATTATGTATAACACATTACAATGAGGTTAAAAAAACAAAAAGACAACATTATAGTCTGTCTTTACCTATTGTTTTTATATCGTTAAATATAAAAATGCACATTGTTGTTCATTTCTGATTTTATATTTTCAACGGTAGGTACCCACTACTACAGTAAAATCAATATTCCTGTGAAATGACGAAAATAAGAACTAAGGTAAGTACAATCAACATTTTCGTGAACTGATTGAGACCGCCACTATACCTGTAATAGTGTGAAATCGTACTAAATTGTCTTTGATTTGTAGGTATATGGATTTGACAATGATAACATTAGTTCCTATTTTCGCCATTTCACGAAAACGTTGGACGGAACAGAGCCATTCATTCTTCCAACCCTTACACATAACCCATTTTTTTGTATGGTACCTACTAGTGACAAGAAGTATACATATATGAGCTGTCATAGGGGTCGGTTTGCAAGTATTATTATTGTGTTATGTTATGTTTTTGTGTTATTATAATTGCCGTGATAAAGAAACATAGGTACACATTTATAATAATATTTTTAATTTTTAATACATAGGTAACCATGCTATTTTAATGTTGTCGCTATCAACAATAAACAACACTAAATAATATCAAAGAGAATGTTGCTATAAAATGAATGTATGTATTTTTGTACCCAATTTGTAAGGTGAACATTTTTTGTTTTGCAGTTTGTGTAACTTGCAACATAAAACTTACTAACACCATACTGTTGTGTGATTTGATAAAAGTTGTTAGAATTTTATGAACTTTATAAGAATCTTCGGGATATTTGCCATGTTGGTTTGGGTTATTTCGATATTTCAGTGATTTTTTCAACCGCCCTGAACACGGATGCACCGCATATCGCTGAGTTAGTTCTTATTGGGGCCAACTACCCTTTTTCCAATTCGCTTTTTACGAGTGTCGCTACGACCCATTGTCCTCGTTATCACTTTGTACTCGATCGCGACACACAACACTCGCTGAATCGACTTGACTGTACTCATACCCAAACAAACATGGTAAATAATCCGTTGATTCGTATAAAGTTTATAGCTTGCAATGAGAATCTAAAATTCAGTCTAAAATTATACATTCCACTTTTCCACACACAACCTTTTCCCAACTCAGTTGGGGTCGGCTTTCCAGTCTAACTGTGTTGTGGCTGAAAATCTAAACAATAAAATTTCAGTCTTAAATTATACATAGTATAATATACCTCCGTCGTTAAGAGCAGTAGGTATAACGAAATCACTTGAGATTTACAGATTCTGTAATTAGTAAGTAGATTTGTTACTAAAGGACAGTATGAATAATGTACCTCCTAATTCGATAAAATTATACTTATGAAAGGCATTGAAATTTAGTATTCATGTTTATATTACTGCTTATATAATTTATAATAATATGTGCGTATCATGAATATGCATTACAAGGAGAATAAATTAAAAAAAAATTGACATCATAACACTAGCTTCGGATGTGGTCGTTACTAACGGTAAAATAAAAAAAATAAAAACCAAACTACTTTACCCAATAGCAAACAAATTATTCGACAATGAATACCTCGACAATACGCTACCTACATCGGAGATACTTGAATTCCCCAGATAAAAAAAAAATATCTACGATTCAAAAAGCGAAAATGCCTAATTATAGTAACAAAAAAAGGTGATTAAGTTGCTAAATAATATAAACGCACTAAACATACCGCAGGCTTGTGTGTGTGTGTGCGCGCGTCCAGTTAATAATAAAGTTGATACCTCAAGAATCTATCAATTAGATATGTAGATGTCTTTTTTGCTTTTATAGGTAGAGATTAAAATAAATATTGTGCATAAATTCGAAATTCTAGAGCAAGTTGTATGGTACTTTGAGTAAAAATATTTTGCTCCGAAATCGTTTATACTAAACTAACTGACCCGCGCAAATTCGTCGCGAATTTTTCACTTCTGCTCTGCACCGGTTGTGGCATGATGTTATAACATTTAACATACTTATATATAATTATATAATACAATAACATTCCTCTTCAATCACGCTATCTTTTAGAAACCGCATCAAAATCCGTTGCGTAGTTCTAAACATTTAAGCATACATAGGGACAGAAAAAGCGACATTGTTTCGTGCTATGTAGTGATGAAATTGTCGTATTATCAACTAAGTATTTATGACTATAGGCTATTTATGTTCTGCAAACACTGATTTGTTTGAAGTTTCGGCCAGGTTGCACTAGCCGTACTCACAAGCTGGCCCGGTTTTCGCTAACCATATATCATGCAACGCGAAAGTTTAGAAGTAAGCATTTATGACTAAGTTAACAATGAAAAGTCCGTAGCATTTTTTTAGATTGGGACAGAAATATCGTTGGTGCTAATTAAATAATGAATTTTAGAGATGAAAGATTTGTCTAAATTTCCAGTTAAGAATTCATTCCTCTTGATACATTTAGAAATAAAGAAAGAAATGCATTTATTATGAAACTGCAGCGCACAAAATAACTTAAAAATATCGTTAGCCCACATAGTGATAATATTTTTATTAGGTATAGGTTACCTTTATGAAAACTAGAGAGATCTTACAAAGATAGGAAGGACAGGAAATTCAATATATTGAACAACCGGCACTCGCTAACATAGTCAATTTGAAAGTTATTAAATTAGGGGAGTTTGCGTTTCCACAAGCGAGGTACGAGGTGATTGGACTGGCTGGGCGGTACGCAGTTGCATAGAGAGGCTAGAAAATGGCGTGAATGTTTTCACCGGAGCGGAGATGTATTAACAACATAATTTAAGTTGAGTATTTGCGTCAGGAAGTCGTCTACCCAAGTCTACGATACTACTGAGGCGCGAAATAAGGAATTAATGATTTTTGGAAACCCCATATTTTCAATGCTAGAAGTACGAAATGTCAAATAAAGTGTGTGTAGAAATAATGAATAGTATAAAATACAATGAAAAAGAGGGATTCGTAAGATCCGAATACTCGATTCGAGTCAATATGATAATGTTGACAAACAGACAAAATATTAGGACCGTTACATATTACTTATATGAAATTGCCGTTTTGTTTGTAGAAATTGGAGGAAACCCAATTTTCAGTAGTAACATTTGTGCATTTTTTTAGGAATGACCAATCCAAATTTTATGGTTTTTTTTGTGCATGAATGAGATAATATGAAGCAAATAGCAACTTTTATTTCACTTTTGAACAGTGACAGCTGTAAAAAAGCAATACGAAAAGTTTTTTTTTCAGGAATAACGAACTCATGAATCTGTAAGAAAATTTCGGCAATTATATACCTATATGTAAAGACCTATTACATCTTAAGTATATTGTTGTGAGCAAAAATTTCAATTGAAATACAAAATATATTTACCTATTATATACTAATTATAGGTAGGTATAAATAATGAAATCTCTTCTATTGTAGTAGCACTTTAGAGTCAAGATCGTTTTCAGAAACTGAGATAAATGATGTATCTTTCTTATAAAAGCCCATTATTAACATAGTTTACTGTACTTATACGTGAATTCATGTCGACCTAGTGGTAAATAAGTCAGAACACCTTAACTGAGCTACATTCATACATAATTATAACTAATGTCTTACATGGTCATGGTACATTAGCACTTATAAACATACCTCATCATCACAGTGGCCTTCATCATGCAGTATTTGTAGCAAAAACCTTTGTCAGGATTGTCTTTTTATAGTTATAAAAATACTTTATTTTTACTCTGATCATAAGTTTTGTTAGTTTTGTGATGATAAGAGATATGTCTTGTATAATCTCACCTCCGGTAATCAAGGACCAATGAACGGCGTGCGTTTTGGTCGGTTCGAGTCCGACATAATCACCTCCATCGGTTTTGGTGGAGGTGGTATCTGTGGGGATTTTGCGCTGATCTGATCTGGATGTTGACAAAAATGATCTAAAAATGTATCTAAGTATGTTTATTAGCATTCTCGAATAGTCCATAACAGAAGCTAGTTTATTTTGAATCTGCATATCGCTTTTTTATTGAAATTTACTGAAAGCAATCATCATTTCAGCCATAGGACGTCTGCATCCAATGGGTACCCGCGACATTGACTATATCGTCACAATAAAGCAATACTATAATTAATTTCTTATTGCTTAAAGTAATTATGATTGCTACAGTAATAAAATTAACAAAAGCCGTTAAGATATTAATCATCATTTTAATATTGTGTGCCAAATCCCCACGGATACCACCACCATCAGAGCTGGAGTAGGTGGTCATATAGTCTATGGGTCTTTCATTGCCGGAGGTGAGTTATTTAGAAGACATATCTCTCGTAACACTAAGACCTTAACATAATATACCTTAATTATTCAAGCAACTTGTCGCGGTATGCATGTCCTTGTTAAAGTACACATAGTATTGTTTCCTCATATTTAACTGGACCCGGAAAATCCCTAATATAAAATAAGAATTTGTCACAAAAACCGCGAGACAATTAGTCTTGAAATCGAGCCACGTTTCATTTAATTAATCTCAGACTTTTATTGAGCTTTTTTATACATATTTACAAGCTCCTCACACAAATTGTTATTTGATATTTTTTGATACACGGTACAGAATAGCTTGCAGCATATTGACTTAAAATATGGTTAATCTATACCAATATTATGATTGAAGAGTTTGTTTGATTGATTGTTTAATTGTTTGGTTGAATGCGTTAATCTCAGTGTCTACTGGTCCGATTGGTAAAATTCTTTTTGTGTTCAATAGCCCGTTTATTGATTGATTACTGTGAGGAACTGCACGGGAAAAAAGGTCACATAATTATCACGCTGCTACTCTAGGGAGAGAAGCAGCAATCATAAATGTCCACAAATCTGGAAGTTTTCCATATGCCATTTAAGAACGGATAAATCCATACTAATATTGTGAATGCGAAAATAACTCTGTCTGTCTGTTTGTCTGACTGACAGTTTGTGTATAATGTATGATGGATTGGAGCTTGGGGACGGACATCAACTACATTTAAAAATGGTAAAGAGAAGAATTAAAGAAAATGGGGAAAAGGGAGAAGGGGAAAATGGTAAAGTAAGGAAAATGGTGAAGCGGGTAAAATGGGGTGGTGGAGAAAATGAAGAGATAGGAAAGCGGGGATGTGAGAAAATGGAATACAGTGGGAGCGGGTAAATGGGGAAAATAGGGTACATGGCATGGAATGGAAAATGTGAAGAAGGAGAAGGCAGGTACGTAAAGTCGAGTGTGGAGGACAACAGATTCGAACAAAACAACGTGATAACTACCATCCACAGTGACAGCTAATTTAAGTGTACTCGGGTGGAGGTGGAATGGTACACATTAGGCAGGTGATGGTAATCATCACTCATCTGCCGACTATATCACTGGTATATTAAGTCAACTTCAACTAATATGCGAAGGTTCAAAGATCGGTTGGTAATAATAGCAGTATTTTAATTATATTATATGACTGACTTTCAACAAAAAACATGTTCTAGTAGCCAAGTGGACGTCCTTGAGAGTCTGTTCTATTTCAAATAGAGACCACGAGCAGTAGACAACACATGGTAACAATTTAAAGGTATATATAATTGTATATCAGTTTGGAAGGCATTTGTAACCATTACTCACGACTATATTGTCTACAATGACAATGTAATTCCTAAGACCAGCTTTGTATTTTATCGTAATCAAATTATGGCTACAATTTTAGTTTTGGTAGCTAATGGCTGGAAATTATAACTGCCCTGACAGAGTACGTAACAGAGTAGACTACGCCGATAATATAACTGCTAGAGAGGGAAAACTCAAAACACAATATTGTGCCAATTCCTCTGGGCAGCATTCAAAAGTATAGCAGTCATGGAAAAATAGTATGGAATAATAAGGTAATAGCGACGATGAGAAAGAATGTAGGGAGTAAGGAATGAGTACAGGTGGCGACCACTATGATCTCCCTAGGTAAGAAGAATTACAACTAGTGTAACACCTAATCAAAGTCTAACACCTCACCAATATCGAAGGAAAACGGAGAAACCAGCGGAGAACACACTATCCCACCATCTGGGATCTTACCACAAAGTAATATTATTTCAACCTTACTTTACTTCCATAGTGAAATTCGGACCATCAGTGTCCGTCAGGATACTCAGCATACTAGTATTAATTTCTTGACATGTCCAACACGATATAGTACACAAAAAAAGGACGGACGACAACGATCCGAGTCTGAATCACACTATGGAAGTAAATTAAGATTTAGATATTATTACTTATAAGAGGTGACGGTAGGGCCAGGAGTCTGTTCTAATACTCCTTATTGGTAACAGGTATAGGGCGGTTTGGTTAGACTAGCCCAATTGGGTAGTTCGATGCTGTACTGGCCATATAGGGAAATAAATAATGTTAGCACAAAGGATAGAAAAACAGTAAAATAATAAATTTAACACTTTGCATACGTATCAATACTAACACGAACGTGAAGTTTTGGTCTTGGTATATGATTACAATAAAAAATAAGATAATTCAAATTGTAATCCGGAAAATCCGGCCAGTATAATATTATAAACAAAAATTAATTTTTTACTCTATTGAGTTTTTGATGACATGAATAAACGTATTTATGTATTCGAATTTAAATATTACACTTAAGTACTAAATTTGTACATAGATAATTTCTTTTGTTTATGACTGATTTAGCTCGTATCTTCACAGAACTTTATTGTCGCACTCTGTAATCAAACTACTATGTTTAATATATCTTTGTACACCTTTCCTCGTTCATTCATTCATTCATCATTGGTACATTTATTCGTTATATCTACTCAAGTTTACAATACAATAGGATGATCATTTTCCTAGTGAGTTGATCATATTGAGAGAGTAATAAATCATATGATATGGGCAAACAAATACTAGAGATATTAAGTTTGATGGCCATTTGTTTGATTAAATGGTACGTATGTAAGAAAATGTGCTATTGTGAAAATTACGAGTATATTTAAGATAATGGCTACGAGTCCATACGCCCTACAATTTAAATACCCTATATTTTTATATACTGCTTCCACCTTATCCTTCTAACCTATTATATCTAATTATGTCATCTTTTTATGAAAGGAAATCTAAATAATATTTGGTTACCATCACATAGATTTTCTGCTGACGGCATATTTTTGATGTACTTTCAAAATGTGGCGTATGGGTTCTAAAAATAGTATTCTAAAATTTGGTATAAATTGTTTGGGGTGTTTAAGCTTATAGCCAAAGATATACTTTACATTATGTATATTAGCTATCCCAATAAGAAAGTGCCCTGATCGTACGTTTGTGATATTAAACTTCAATATGAAACTGCACGCGAACTTTAAGATGCAAAATATTGCCTGATATTATTTTTTGTAAACTACAATACGGAAGTTGAATAAGAAGTCAAATGCGAGGATTTTTCACAATACATGACTTGAGATCAGGCCAGATAGTGAACAAACTAGAGCCTGTATCTATACCTATAGACAATAAAACGATTGGATAATGAACAGTGTACGTAGTTAAACCCTACTCGGCTTGCGACTTACGTAGGTAACTTTTTAGACTGGCGAGTAAGTACCTACCAAATATGTACCTTTAACATTAGCTGTAATAATAACCCAGTGAAAATTTCGCCAAATTCAGTCATACATTAGTTACAATCAGACATACAGCCTTTGGACGCACTTCATAAGGGAATTTACTCTTATGAATATTTTACAGTGGTTTTCTTTAAGATTATTTCATCTTACAGCTATTTTGCTCATTCCACTGTAAAAAAATCTTACTTAGGAGCGCCTTGTTTTAGGATGTCGTAAGAGCAATTAGTCTTTGAAAGGATAGACAGAAGATTTAGAAAATTGACTATAGTAATAAGTTGATTGTTCACATTTGGATATATTAAAAGTGCTACTAAAACAATACAAACAGACACATCAATTGAATTTTTTTGCATCAAAAATAGAAGGACGCAATATTTTAGAAAAAAAGTTAAGAAGCTCGTAACATGCGGCGGCATGCGTATGTTTTGCTTTATTAAAAAACATTAATCGATCAAATGACATGGCCTTATCTCATTAGATCAATTTAATGTTTGTATATATCATGCTAGTGAGTTAATATACATTTATTAAAGTAAACTTATACCTATCAACACTTCGCAAGATTAATATGATTATTCAAACTAAGTGATCATAATGCGCTATTTTATTTTATTTGAGCGACTATTAATGCGATTACCATAGTAGATTGTTCATAAATAATTTGTTTTTATTTCTTTATTTATCATCCTTTGAATTACGAGCGGTTACCGCGATAAAAAAGAAAATGAATGGAACAAGGCCTCCGGTACCTATATATAGTTCACAATATTTTATTTGTGTACCCAATTTTGTCTATTGTAAGACAGGCTAATATAGTTCAATGGATATTCACCACGAAAGAGGACTGGGTCCCCGGTAATGCAAACATAAATGTGCACCTGTTCCGAGTGCTCAGTGAGTAGTCACAGTCGAGCAACAATGCAAACAAAAGAACACACACGACCGTGCAAATAATACGCGGAAAGAGTTCGGTGTAAGTAATACATGAATGACAGGTCCACGGTATGGTAGTGGTGCGCCGGCCGGGTTTCGTCACGGCGTGGTGTGATTCGGCCTTAATTATTTTATTTTCGCAAGGGTTTATAATATATAATATTTAACGCAATCAAAAGTTTTGGAGAGATTGCTAAATACACCAATGGTATCTTGCGAATTTTCCCACGCATGTGAAAACGTACTTTAGAAGTATTACACCTCATTTTTCCGTGCGCGAAATCCCCACCGATCCCAAGCCCACCGGAGCCGGTGAGAGAGGTTATATCGAACTCGAACCGACTTCTTTAGTTGCTGTAGGTGAGATAGTAGCGAACATGTCCCTCGCACCGCAGCAGACCCGAAGCCTTCTCTTTCGAGATGACCCCCTTCGGGTGTAGTGACCACGGTGTCCCCGTCTTGCCCCCAGGTATGTGGTATACTTTGCGCCGCCGCCGCCGCGGCCTGCTTCTGCTAGAGTGACAGGCGGCTCCATCCGTAACCCCCAGGCCCGCGTTCATGGGGGTCTTCGGATCTTTGTCTACACAAAGCATCGATTTTATATGACTTAATAGTAGGGTAGACTGGGTACGGTTGAAACAATTTTCCTTTAAATGTATATAACATTGAAATTATGTGACGGAATTTAGTGATGTTTAATTATTTTGAAAGAAAACATATCTGTTCTTCAATCAGGACATGCATTGTGGCTTCTGGTACAATAATTTTGCTACCAGGTTAGTTTATATACAAAGTGAGAAATTGTTACAACCGACCACATGCCAGGGGCGGTTGTAGCAGGGAATGGGGTCAATTATAACAAGAACCGTTTGAGTAATTTAATGAGCTTTATTATAACAATCAATAGTTTTTCTCAATCAATCTCAATCTTCTTAAATTGAATCAGTACTTGCAGCTACATTGTAATTAAGTAACAAGTATAAAAATTATCAAAATGAAACAAAACAAATCTTCTTCGAAAACTAATAAGTACCACATTTTTTTTAAACTAATCAATCTTGTGAGATCAATGTTTTGAAACAGTTTGTAATTATATTCTTAGTAATCGTATTTATATAATATAGAAAAATTGCTATAAATAAAAATTTACTTAGAGACGCAGTTATGGCAAATGTAGGGCAGACCACCTGCAGTGTATTCCTCGTGTGCCCAGAGCTTACAACACAATCCATTTTTCCCTGAACCTGCTATCTAATAAGTGACAGACATACGAGGCAATAACACTCCTTCTCTTCTGAATAGGACTGTGACCGTTCGGTATTTTTCTCTTCCTTCTTCTTCCTATTTTCTGTTTGCATTTTCTTCTAGAGGTCTGGTTATTTTTAGTCTTTATTTCTCTGATTATCATTTTCTACATCAATCTTAACCTGTTTTGCAATATATCTCTTAATTTTTTCTTCATGTTCTTTTCTTATTGGTCCTTTTCGGGTGTATTGGTATAAATAGTTGACTTTCTGAGTCTACATCCTTTATTTCTTGTTTGCCTTGGAGGTGTTTTCGGGAATGGTCGGATAAGTTCTGGAGAAAATACTGCATTTGCTGCGTTCATCTGCACATTTGCGATTTCTTTGCGTGGTGTTATCATTAAGGTGTTTGTACTGGTATATGTATTCAAAAACTATAATCATTATTAATATTTTAATGTTTTAAATATACATAGTAAGTTACGTAAGCAGAATTGTCCATATACATTTTGTTACAACTGTACCCATTCGGTTTGTTATAACCGTCCCCACCGGCCATTTTGGCAGAATACGACACATAATAACGCAATGCATGGTTTAAAATAAAAACAAAACACTTTTTCCTCATCGTAATAAAATGTAAATGAATATATTAAAACGTCAAAATTAAAATATTGAACTATAAACATGAAAATGGAAACAAACTGCAGGCAAAAAAATCTACTTTAGGTCGTCAAAAAGTAATAGGGTCTCCTGTGGACAAGCAGAGCGCGCCGGGGCTGACGCAACATTGTGAATCATGTTCATTCGTGTTGCCTGCTTCTTTCCCCCCTTGTACCCCTACGTCCTACGCCGCCGGTTCGGGAGATATTTACGTTGTTATAACCGTCCTTTGTTACAACTGTACCCAGTCTACCCTATATATACGCACCGGTTAAGTTATCTGCGTGTATTTATTTTTCGCGGAATCGGATTTAAAATGTCTCATCATGTATTTTATCATGTCAATACAACTACAAACATAGTTCAGAGCTGTTCCGTCACGTACAACGCTGCCATTGCTCCCATTCATGAACGTACCTATGATGGTGGAACTATTAAAATTTATTTAATTTCTAGCATTCTTTAATCTAGAAATAGTGCTCCGACTAGTTCCAAAGTTTTTGATCACTAAAAATCTGCGAATAAAATTTTTGTATGAAAACTGCACATCGACGCGCTCATACACACAGTTTTCATTACAAAAACAAGTTTCCTTTTGACTCCTTAATAATAATATTAATTTTTTCCTTCCTTAATTTTATTTGTTTAATAATGAAGGTAAATAAACACTGTAAAATAAAGACCGCAATGATGAATAAACAAAACAAACATAGTAAGTATGAGTATAAAGAAAATGATTCAGCAATAGAGAAATTCCCAGATAAGTACCTACGAGTAGCAACTAACAGTTTTCGTGACATTGTTAGGTCCATTCTATGCCCAAATTTTATTGTACACACTCACAGGTAAAATATGCAACTAACTCGTGTAGTTTGACTAATTAAATCTGCCAAGGTGACTCTAGTAACAGAAACGTGTTTTATATTTAATTTCTAGCCCCTCTAGTTAAATTGTTACCATGTAGCTCTTAAAAGCAGAAATAAAGGTATATTTAAGCTAGTTTTTTTATTTTAAAGAGAGACTTGTTCCTAACTTGTTCTTGTTCCTCAATAAGTGTGAAAGTTTGTTAAAATATTTAAACTTTTGTTAAAGGTTTGTTGAAATTAGGTACTTACAAAGATAGAATTATAAAAAATTCGGAATTGTATAGTAACATAGTAAGTAGTAATAACATAGGCTACTTTTGATCACATGACAGTTAGTTCCTAATGAGTATTTTTAAGAATATCAATAATTATAACTACTTACTATGAGTTTCATCCACAATCAACCGATGTTATGTATTATGCCACAAACATACAGGAGAGGGAAAAGTATTGCTTTTAGACAGTGACTCACCCAAGATTAAGTACCTGTTATGTGCTGTAATACATCGTTTACATATACTTTTAATTCATAACTTAATATCAGGTAATCCGAGAGTCGGTTCTTAACGATTCCATAAATGAAGAATTAAATGCTGCCGACTTCATCTAAATTGGACCATCAATGGGCTCCCATACCCAACTATATTTTGATCTCAATCACCTTTTCCAGCTTAGCACCTAACTATTATTACCTACTAACTAAAATAAATGATATGCATTGATTTATCGTTCATAATTGCAATATTACGACTGCCTTTGTGGCGTAGCAATAAATATTTATATCCTTTTTATACTATTTAGGTACCAACTAAGATACATACTCAAATCATGTATTTACTACAAGCATAATATACATTTTGTAATTATATGTCCACGTACACATATCTAGTTAGGTACACAATTCATATTTGTAAAATATTTTATGAATATGTATACTGTAGAATTATATATTTATTTACTTATTCCTGGCGCTATGAAGTCCAAATTCATTTAACAAGTTTTAACTCACTTAATTATATAATCAAAAATAAACTTAACTATTGTAAAAGAATAACAGATTTCGCTTTATTGTTTCCTAACAAAATGTAATAATGACAATGATTTTTTATTACATCTTCGGGGTCGGACCCATGCTTCACCTGACTGTATCTATCATCAGTTGGCGCACAGGACCCTATAATACCAGTGCTTCACCCATGTGGAGAGCCTAAGCGCACAAATTTTTGACGAGACGTATTCATATCATAAACCAAATAAAATTCACAATGTAAAACGCGTAAAATGTCTTTTTGATTTTGTTTTTTAACTCTTTCCAAGAAAGTATTCCTTCGAGCAAAGTGAATCTTGTGTAATATTGAACAAACACAACGGCACGATATTAAAAATAATATAGCATATATCGAAAGTAACTTCTTGCCTAACATTAGCAATTCATACTTATAGACAAAATCCCATTCACGATCTCGTAGCTTGCTTGGGTAGCACTTGCACCTTAAGTAATCACTACTTACAATACCGCTAAAACTGCACCGATAAATAAATTGGTGTGTATAAAAAAATGCATGGCTTTTCACTATCCCCTCGAATGGAGTAAATGATATTAAGAACTCGAAGATAACTATTCCGACAATATTAGGTGAATCCGAGCGTGCGGCATTATATGTGGTCAGTCTTCATGTGGATTACGGAGTGTTTGTGTATGGACTATAAGTAGGGAGCCACGATTTGTCTATACATTACGATGTAAATATATATTTAAGTTCATATTCCAGATGCATATTCAGACCTGAATCTCGAATCGAAGAAGAAAAGTCGTGATTGACAACGGTTGAAACCATACAACATAGAGGTTCGTGAAAGCCTTGTCGAAGAATGAGACCGAATTCCACAAGTGTTCCATTTTGTCAATTTTTGTGCGTAACACATAATAATAATCTCATGCAAAAAAAAACATAATATTTTTATCACTTCACGAATTTCAAAGTGAAGTAAATCATAGTTTCTTGAAAAGTGGATCAAAAGGATTCGCGCTTTGAGGGTATCTTATAACACTGAATCAAGGAAGATTTCTGTTGTAAAATTGTTGTAATTTAAGCCAAATTATAGGTATCTGCCGAGTCCGAGAGCCTCGCCCTTATTCTCATAAGTTTGTACTTATAAAAATTATCTGTAACTCTCTTGAAACTTAAACGATTGTAATAACATAATTGCCGTCCTCTTTATCTACTTACTGAGATATCGTCTCGAAGTTCTAGGTATTACGGGATAAAACAGTTGCATGCATTAAATAAACATTAGCTGACGTAAAAGTGCAAGAACAATGGTAAGAGATGAATGCGATCACAAAACTGCTACAAAAATTCATTATGAACACGATGACTTATTTTTACCGCAGCTGTTGAAAAACTAGACGAGACCCAGATTGTTCATGCAGTAGTCACTAATGAAGCAACAAGCTACTTCAATAATATCGTGAGAAAAACAATAACACAGTTGCGGGTCATTGTTGCTCATCTTGTTCGTGACAGATACTTCACCTTGCAAATGTGACGAGACCCACGTTAAACCTTCATTAAGTTGTGATTTTAATTTTAATTGCGGGATTATATAAGCATTGTTTGTACGTTTTTCAATCTACTATGTATTATATGTCGTTTTTAGAGGAGTAAGAAATATATAGTATGTTCTTTGAACATACCTAAATATAAATAAATAAATATGGATTTGGCACATGTAGTGTCACAACATAGAAGAAATCAGTCAAAGTAACTTTACTTACTTTTTTTTTACTTTTTTTTAAATGTCTTAGTAGAATGTGACGAGACCCACGTTAAACCTTCATTAAGTTGTGATTTTAATTTTAATTGCGGGATTATATAAGCATTGTTTGCACGTTTTTCAATCTACTATGTATTATATGTCGTTTTTAGAGGAGTAAGAAATATATAGTATTACTATGTTCTTTGAACATACCTAAATATAAATAAATAAATATGGATTTGGCACATGTAGTGTCACAACATAATAGAAATCAGTCAAAGTAACTTTAAATACTTTTTTTTATTTTTTTTTAAATTTCCTAGTAAAGCCTCATTGCCTCAAGTTTCACACACATATTTTTTATTTAGTTATGAGCATAAATAACCTCCGGTAAAATCTAATTATTAATTTACAGTTCACTTAAGTTACTTAACTATGTGTCATTGAATATAACATCATTGTTATTTGACTAATTTATACTACTATAGGTATATCTCCCATAGTTGTTTCTACTACACTTTGTAGTACGCCTGTAATTGTCTGATCTACTTTATACTTCCTTTATAGATAAATCAATCATTTATTTGTGAGAACATTGTCACGGGCATGACCGGATATAGCAATGAACCTGATATCACGCCGTATTAGGTATAGATTGATCTTGATAGCAGTGTGGATTAATATCTGCAATATGTAGGTAGGTAGCTATCTAGATCGGCGTAAGTCGCATGCGTGCCAAACAATGAAATAAAACATACATACACACACAAACACACACATACACACATATCCACTCTTTTACATGTATAGTATTAATAAAATTAATCAACGGCTTCTTTGATTTTTTGTGCATATACTTTTAATATTTATTTATGTATTTGGGAAAACCAATAGCGAACATAGGTGCGGCAATTAGCTAACCTACAGCGTTATATTATTATGCAAATGGGATATATATTTTATTTGCCAATAGCTGGCTAGTCCTAGAAGCTAGTAGTCATATACTTGTAAATCAAAATTAGACAGAAAATCATGCCCAACAAATTACTAAATGAAACTTAGTAAAGGACATGGGTCAGAACGTACCCAGTTTGTAGCAAGTTGAAATTGGTACCATTCGAAAGGTCTTTGAAAACGTAGATATTTTTTGTATTGGAGCAACTTTGTAACTTATGTAGGAAAAAAGATATTTGATGTTGAAAATACCGAAAATCCTTAGTAAAATCGACCCACGCACGTTCAATTTTTTTTTGATTTTATTGATTAGGTGGGTAGTTCGAACTATTTTGTGCTAGCGTCGGTGTGTCGTCAGTAGTTAGTACCTGATAGGAACTGATTTTGAGCGCTCGCGCATATCTTAGTTTATTTTATTCTTACTTTTATTTACAACCTCGGCTTTCACAACGGACTTCAGTGTATTACTTAACGATTGTATTATAATTATTACTCATCTGCTTCAAAAAAATGGAAGGTGAACGCGGTATATAATATTGATGGAGATTTGATTGATTTGATTTGCCGAGCATTGGCGAGGTGGAGATGGTATATATAATATTGAGGTATCTTCGAGCCGTAGCCCTAGAATGTCGCAGCATGGGCTAGTAACCGAAAACTGCTCGTTCATTAGAGGCCGCATATTATCGAGGCACGTGTCAAATAAAATATATTACACATATATTTCAATCAAGGTTAATGTCCAGGGCAGAGAAGCCATCGAAGCCTATTATTGCTCCTGCATGACGGGTATGAGAACTCTAGGTGCTTGTGCCCATACTATTAGCATAATATGGTACTTAGGTGTTGGCAGGCACCTAGATAACATCGTAGGTCCGGCAAGTGCCTGGGATGATTATAATCATTGAAAGTAACAATACAATTTAATAAAACTGTGCTATTTAAGATTGATAGTTCTTATTTAATATTTTTTCTGTACCAAAAACCAACGATAGGAAGCTATATTGCTCTCTTAAGACAGAAAAAATGACTGGTTACCTATTTATTTAGTCCAAAAAGCAGAAAAAGTGCGATTATTGGCAATTAAAAATGTTACAAAGAAGTTATCATAACTTCGGTCTTTCATTCATTCATTCATTCGTTCACTTATTTTCGAGTTACTCAATTAGGCCTCTTCTAAATTACACCTAGTCTAAAATGCTACAAAGTGGGTACGGGTTCCATACAAAATTACCCATTGTTCTTTATAGGACCACTATAATTAATCGCCAATCCCCACTACCATCAAAACAAACAAGCACAAACAAAAACTATAGGCAAATGAGTAGGTACTATACTCAGACGTAGTCATTACAGGTGAATAACACAAATTGCTGTCGTATGTATCAGTGCATGTATATCATATTTTCAATGACTTGTTCTTCCATTTTAGTACAAATAAACAAAAGCTTCAAGACCTCTACTTCCAATTATGAGCCTACTGAGTGGGAAATTTCGTCCACCTGACCAATGACAAACCGCAATAAGTGTATTTCCCTTTTAATTTTGCTACCAAACATCCTTTTAGTCCACTTAACAAAGTAGACTTTTAGTATGTTTAATCCATTAGCTCCCTGAACAACATTCAGATGAAATATCTTAGCTCATGCACTCTACACCCCCTTTTGTCTTATTCATTGAGTGGATTATTTGAAAAGATACGATTACTCTGTAAATCTTTCATGAAACCTAAAGTAGAAGTTACCCTACGAATTTCAGGTTTTGTCCACCATGAGAAGTATTTATCCCGTAAACATTTGGCCTTGAAATGAACCGATATAAAGTCAATGTAACTTTATGGTACTTAAATACTACGTCTTTGTTTCGAATTCAATTCTATTTCAAATATATATCTCATGGTAGTCGCCCTGGTATGATAAAGATTTATAAGCATGCATTTAATCGGTTACACCAATATATCATAGGTATTTAATTCTTGTACAAGGCATGTGTAGTATGACCTCTAGGTGTACCTAGAGTTAACTTATTTATTATCAATAATATCTAGGTAATTGTTTACTTTAGATATATTTGAGAGTACTTACTTTTTAAATTAATGTGGTATTGAGCTTTGGTCATTATCATCATCCCAAAAATGTAGTTAAGTATGTTTTTCTGGAACCCGTTTTAAAAGCTGTGCCATGTGAGCATAGCTAAGAATAGTCCTACAATAATATTAGGTATACATAATTATATTAAAACATGAAATTTCCGGAATGAAGGGGCACGTGGTAAAGAAAAAGTATTTATGATATTCTTTATATCACAGAATATATTTGGTTCAGTAAACTGGTCACAAAACCGTACATAATCGGTCAAATCTTTTACATTTTGTTTCCAGCATAAACTATTTCCAATTTCCTAGTCATACAAAATGTTTGTATTTAATAACATCATAACTAAGGCCAGAGAGTGTGTAGATACAAATTACAATATAAATATATAGGAGGTACGTAGATCAATATCTTCTTACACATCAAAGAGTCTCATTTGGTAGTTGTCCGCATAGGAAGGTTGTATACCTTAATTATGCCTTATATGTAGATAATAAATAAGTATCTCAAACGCGGTACTTACAGGTTCGTGTTAGAGCTAAAATAAGATAAGGTATAAATTAATTTCACGCTCTTGTAGATTTTAAGGAGAATACAATTTTAGTTGTCATGAATATTGTTATCCTTGAGCAATTAATTATAATAATATACAAAAAGTGTTTCATTAAATTTATTACAGAAACGACAGAGTTTAAATTTTTAGATTTTTATGCACATATTTAAAAGAACAACCGTTTACCTCGAAATAAGATAAGCTAAGTATTATTAATGTATTCCGAACCATAATAATATATTGTTATGGAGAAAGATGCGTGTCAACTAATTAATATATAAAAACTGCACATAGGCTTATAAAAATAGTACATAATATTATATTACTTGTTGTTTGATGTTCCTAAGCCAATAAGAACTTTTACCGCTGCTCTAAGCGCCAAAAATTAATTAATGGCACTGGATAAATCATTAATGAAGCATTAATTAATTTGAATTTAGTCAAATTGAAAATCCGTTCTCGTGACTGGAGTTAGCATTAAAATCTAGAAACACTCTTCGGAAATTATCTGGGGTGTTCTATGGTACATCTATGAAGTCTTATATCCAATATCAAAAAAATAACATTAACATTAGACTGTGGGTAAACTTAATCAAAGTAATAGACAATCTGTCTGTACTGTGACTTGACGATCGAAATCGAATCGAATCGAATTTTTCGAAATATCAGAGCACACCTGTAAGTTGTAACCCCATTGAAAATCTCTAATGGAGGCAATGACTAAAGCGCGTATGTACTAACTTTAGTTATTTCCTTTTTTCATATACCACTTAGGTAGCAGACAAGCACACGGCTCACGGCCGTGGCCTATGGAGGTGTAAAACACAGCAGGTAGCTCATGCCTCAGCATGAGCGTGAGTGGGATGATGTTTCTTTCATAGATTTTGTATTGCGTACCGTTTGCAATCGAAATGTGTGAGGATGAACTCGAAGAATATAACTACGGGCATCATGTAAAATAATTCTGATGAGCACAAAGCATCGTAGAAGACACACAGCGACGCAAACCTCCTGGAGCTGAGAGGTGCACACCACCTGTGGGTAAGGGATGTCGACGATCCTCAGCGCCCGTCTTTGCACGGAGTCGAAGGGGTCAAGATGATATGAAAGCACTCCGTCAGAGAGGAGACAACCATACATAAATATTTTGCAATAATATCTATCCCTCCACTTTGTTTATTGTACATATTTAGTTTTTGTTTTAAATCCGGTACTTAACCTTTTTAATGTTATACTTCCGGAGTTTCCTTCTGTGGCTCGTGGAGGTCAATGTCAAAGGCAAAAATTGTTTATTCCGTATAAAGTGTTAGATCATAATTATTAAGATCTTACAGATTACAGAATGATCATTTTTTTACTTCAATGATGTTGGTAAAAAGGCGAAGAACACTTAATTAATTATTTATTACACCATACTAATCGTCGTCTCGTCGTATATTCCGTGTGATGATGAATATAGTTAGATTTCACTGTAAGAGAACCTGTACCTATACCAATCCATAGGGCCAGCGTGGAAACAGTAGGGTAAAACCACCTAACACGATCTTCACAATATTCCGGCAAATATCAGTGTAATTGTTTGTGGTAAGTACCTGCCTAGATATAATTAGAACAAGGTTTAGGTAGTTATTTATATTTATAGCAAAGCAAACTGTTTATTTCAATTTTTGTGTTTATCTACAATAATAAATTTTTAATTCAGTTTGTGTGCCCTACACTGCAAATACTCATAAGGAACTTTTGATTGATCACTTTCGCATACTTTCAACTCTTCACTTGAAAACCATCTTGGTTTTCAATTATATTTAAAAATAATTATTTTATGTCTACAATACCTTTTTTATTCATGCGAAAATCGTCATGGGTACCTCCCCGCAGCCAAATGGGGAGAGTATATATAGATAGTACGAGTATATAGAAGTATTCTGTAGAGCGGTAATCTGTAGGGTAATAAAAAAAGAAACAAAAATCAAATGAGTTATTTTATTATATAGGCAAGTACTAGGCTTCATATTTTTTATGATTACTATAAAAGTGATGATTGTTCGAAATGTGTTATATAAATATTCTGAGTGTATAATAAATAAATTAAGGTATGATTCGTAGCCTACGATTAGAAGCCTATGATTAGAAAATGCGTGCAGTAGATGATGTGTCATACGACGAAACGGCTGATCGTCTGCTACACGCGTCTACAGCCTGCTGTTGTCATGTGGTATTGTCAGTATAGCTACACTAGCTACGACGTGATGCGTCTACGGTGGTCGTATGTCGTCGGCTACGGAACCATGCCTTTATTCTGCTCATAATCGAACGCCGCATCGAAATTTTTATGTTAGATTAGAGCAAATCAAACTTTACTAATCAACAATCGAGAAAACAAATATAGGTATTTGCTGAAACCGGGATTCGTGCTAAGCACTTATATAATATACTCAATTATGTTTTATCGGAGTAGTACGTAGAGGGCATGGGTATTTTCAATCGCAATTTTTTAGATATATTAAATCTACACGGAATTAAAAACACAATATTCGTAAAGTTGGTAGTTTTTTTATAACTATTACCTTGGTCCTAGTATTCCTCTGACAACATCAGGGAGAGCTGCATGAAGTAAGTACTGTTTATAAATAAATATATAAATACTATAGGACAATCTACACAACGCCATCTTCACCCATGTTAAGCATAGCTTTACTAGCTTGTGTTAAATACATATTATAAATAAATACATAATAACAAAAAAAACGTCACCCTCTGTTGCATTATATGTTTTGAAGTCAGACAAAAGTGTAATATCATTTAGTCGCTGTCTTAACAAAGACAAACAAAGATAATACAAGAAGTCCACAAAGAAGTACTATGCATTACATTGAAAATATTAGAATTAAAAGCATTACCAAATAGGTCAGTTTTGTTGTTATTGTTTGAAAGCAGACGTGCAAATTGTCTGTTATTAATGTTATTATAAACTTACCCACGCTTTCGGTTATAGAGTACACTTCCTGGGTTATTGACACACATTTTGTGTATATAACATACATTTTATACTTACTCTTCGTGTCATAATATATTTTCAAATAACAACGTTATGATTTTATTGAACTGTTTTAATTATTAATGTTTTAAATCAACATAGCATTATTATTTTGCAATTGGCTGTTTGCATCTACATTCTTCACAATTTGGAGCGCTTCGTCACTTAAATCTTTATAAGATTATCTGCTGTGTCTTGTCATTGCTTCCATGACGAATTTCATGTTCCGACTAGAGAGTTCCTAGGTTTTCGTAGGCTTTCAGTTACATTTTTTGACATCATCTATCGACTAAAGTTGAACATATGAAGCACTAATTTTGAGGTACATACATACATACAGTTATGTAGCTAGTAAAATGTTGTTCATTTAAATTTTATTTAATATTATTTGCAATTGT
Source organism: Pelosia muscerda (assembly GCA_963691645.1). NCBI lineage: Eukaryota > Metazoa > Arthropoda > Insecta > Lepidoptera > Erebidae > Pelosia > Pelosia muscerda. The sequence continues at coordinate 10,268,652 of OY829098.1, read as the reverse complement.
AATAAGCGTTGTTTTAACCTTCAAACTATTGTTTGTTACATTTTATTGCATTGAAAGAATAATATACATTCATACAATACATGTGACTCAATTTAGTGCATTCTACATGCAAAAATTTAATTTTATGAATGAATTTCAGTTAAGTATTAGACAGAGTTTCAAAATAAAATCATATAAAAATAGTTAAAGCTAATCGTGACGTTCAAATTTACGTTGTGTTCAGCATAATTATGAATGTATTTATAAAAAATAGTTTTGCGTGTAGTAGGTATAACTTAAACGTCCATTATAAATAATTTTAACTAGAATTTATTCAATTAAGCTGCATATTTATTACATTTATTATTATCTATGGATCATGTAAACATTTGATTGAAAGTTATTGACTGCAAAAATCGGTGTTCAAACTTTCTTACAATAAAATAAATTAAGTACCTATACCTAACTCCATTTGTTGAGGTGCTTAAATAAAGGTAAACAATCTTGAGGCAACTTTTTATAAAAACTAGACTAACTAACTAGTGGTTCGACACAGGTTTATAGTCTTCAAAATGCGTGACTAATTCTAATTAGTCATATTTTTATACTAAGTTTTTAAACAAAACATATTAAAAAGACACGCTACGATTGTTTACGATTTTTTAAGTACCTAAGCAAATGTACTGTAATACACCACTTGAAAATTCAATTATCGTTGAGTATTAATGTGTTTTAATTACAGTATTCATACTTTATTTTATCACAAGGAATAGTTTATCTCATAAGTTTAAGGAGAGTTTTACTTTCAGTAGAAATTTTCATTAATCATTTCACATTCATTCGTCAGAATTTAACGGAGCCACTATTTAACTTTTTTAGTTAGTAATTTAGGTGCATATTTAATTTTAATTTAGACATATTTACAATTGCCTACGTCAAGAATATTATCTTATTTCGGGTATAAATTTAATTTAATTTTTAAAATTCTAAATTATATGGAGTTTTTTTCGTGGGATAGTAGGTTACCATCCAGTACCATTTTTTTAGATTGCCTTACTAATTACTTATTGTACCTATGTGATAAACTACAATTACATAGGTACATGATCATATTTCAGTATTCTTTTATAAACCAGCAAAAAAATTAAAACCTACTATGAAACATTTTTTATCTAACTACCTATCAAAAAGTAGCAGATTATAGTTTTGACGACCCCCGCCCCGTGGCGTGACGGTAGTGAACGCGACTGCTACCAGGAGGCGTTCCAGACCCAGGGTTCGTTTCCCGCTCAGTGAAAATATTTGTGTGCATGAATATGAATATTTGCATTAGTCTGGGTGTTTCTATGTATATTATGTATGTATTTACAAAAAAAATCTAAGTATGTTTATCCGCATTCTAGTACCCATAACACAAGCTAGTTAAGCTATGCTCACCATGGGTCTTGTTGTTGTGTAGATTGTCCTCGAATATTTATTTATTTATAATTTCAAAATATCTGTACCAGCACCATGAAACGCATTTCTTCCGCAAACGAGCCCGTAGATGGCACCTGACACATTGATTGGTTTGTGACTTGTGGCTTAAACCAAAAAGCAAAAATAACGAAGTAACTAAAATGAATAGCAAAATAATGTTGCCAATCGCAAAATTTGAATAATAATTGGAGTTCAAGTGGAAACCAATTAAAGTAATTCTTTTTATTTGTTCCTCGAACTCTACGGAATGTTTTTATCCAGCAGCGGGAGCGGGATCAGAAGTCCAGACGGGTGGAGCCGCGGGCAACAGTTAGTATCAACAGCTAGTACAGGGTACTTACGTGAAGATTATTATTTAGATAAGTATGTTATTTGTTTCAAAAATATAATATAAATTGGTCCAACAGCGTTTTATTTACATTCCTTTCAATCGAAATAAAAAGCAGAGTGTTTATCTCAGGTCAAAGACCTAGTTAGACACTCGAACTATACACGCCCACGGTAGCCTTCACTTGCGTGACATCGTAGAAGTATGTAGATTGATGAGTCGCTGGTGCAGCCAGACCGCGTGGTGGGTGACACACGTCTAGCTATGCCGCATCAGCGGGGCCACGTTTAGAGGGATAAAGATAAAGAAGCTATAGCTATACCGGTTGATTTTATAGTGGTTTTGGAAAAAAAGATATTGGCAACAATTTCGATACTAAAATCGTAAGGAAGTCCTAATTTGGCGAAAAAAAAATTATTTTTTTACACGTCCCATACATTTTTCTGTTCACATGTACATTATTGCCATACATAAAGTAATTTTATTTTCTTTCAAAATTAAAACTTCCAGTCGATTTTGCTACCGAAACTGTGTGTGAAACAAAATATTCCTTTTCCGAAACCACTATAAAATCACCGTGTATATATAGCTAAATATACGTATTTTTCAATTATGTATTCTTTTGGATTTTGCATATGCTTTTTATTGCATGTTCTGCTAACATTGTATAAGCGTACAACCATAACTGAAGACCACGCGGCGAAACAAATCATAAATAAAATATATATAATAATTGCAATCATTCACGAAGTACATACCTAATTGAATAACATTGCATAGTTCTATTGACATGAATTATTGATGAGTCGGTTAGTTGACCTTGCAAATCATACCATACCGTTTTGTCGATTTCAATGTGTTTTTGAATCCCAGGCAAGAATTAACCTTTCGTATTCGAATAACACCAATGTAGCGTCGGTAGCTTAGTGGTTAAAGAGTCGGCTTTACGATCGAAAGGTTACCAGGTTCGAATTCTAGCCATCACACAACTGACGTGAGCCCACTCCTAACACAAGTCATTGAACTTAGCTGGTGGGGTTAGAAGGAATACTTATTGGTAATTTCAGTTGCTAATTTTTTAAAAAATAAAATTTAATAATGTAATAATAATAATTTAAGCTATCATAATGTACCTAAAATAATATTATATAAAACGATGTATACAGACTTAATATTTTCTATGTTTTTAAATGATTTGGTTATTTTTTAGGTAATTTAGGTATATTAATAACAGAATATGAATATAACGCGACTACTAAACAGGAGGCGCGGCTTCAATATCCCGCTCAGTGCAAATACTTGTATGCATACAACAAATAAATACATTATCTATTAACTAATTGACCACTTATGTTGATGCTCTTAGATTATTATAAGCTGATGATGTATTGCTCTAAAAATGTTAATATAAAAATTATAATAAATTAAACTGTATTTTGTGCATGATAGTTGGATTTTTCAGTGTTTTGGTGGTTGTTTTTCTACACAAATGTAAGTTTGTTCAGAAATAAATGTCTTATGTCTTATGTCATGAATATGGCTATTTGCTCTGGTCTAGTCGTGCCTCGTAAAGCATAATTTAGCTGTCATCATCTATGGTAGTCGTTTCATTACGATATTTGGATCCCTAAAAATTTCAACAACTGGTCTAGCTGTAATTCTTTGATATAACCTATATCATACAGGTTGTGGAGGCCAGATGGCAATTGCTTCACGGAAAATATCGAGGTTCAGCTGCAACTTAGTTAGACTGGAAAAAGGCGGACCCTTGACTTCGAGGTGACAGCTTAACGCAAGATTGTTGATGATGATTAATAACAAAATATGACTGTGGAGATCATGAGTACAGATATATCCTACAACTTGTAGCTGTTTCCTTGGTTCCTTCTTCCTACAGTCCCGGGTCCTTTAAACGGGGTGTGAAAAACCATCTGATGTGTCCGTCAAGCTGAGTGCCACCATTGTAACACTTTACGTGTTTGTAATAGTGACCCTTGTTTCTAAGACTTTGCCTTGAGCTTACCATCAGGCGGGGTGAAGTCAAATTGACGTGTCCTAAATAAAAAAAAGCTTCTTTCAATACAGTGATATAAATTGCAATTGATTGCAATTGCAATTGATATAAATTGCAAACTGCATATTTATTTTCAAATTGTACAAATTTTTAATAGAATGTTCTGAACTAGTAATCGCACCTCAAACCGAAACGTTAGAGTCACCGCTAACTTATTTTCTTCAACAGTTTATTTTTTTGCTGTCCACAAAATCGGACTTCCATTTAAATTGCGACTTGACCATGGCTGTAAATGTATTAAATTATTAAGTGCTTAAAATATGTATTTACCTACTTATTTGTATAATGAATACTAGCACAACGTATCATTAGTGAGAAGTATTTTTAACCATTTGATTACTCATGGAAGTTCTGTAAATGAAAATTAAAGTACAACAAATGTTATATGTACATATATATATTATACAAATTTCAGCGAAAAGAACAAATTGAGCAGTCAAGTGGACCCAGAGTAATTTAAGTTAAAGTCTTGGATGCAACTGGAATACATGCTCGAAAGGTGATATCATTCTCTGAACCTTTCGCCAACTCACTTGGGGTCGGCTTTCCAGTCTAACCCTGATACGGCTGAACTTCAATATTTTGCGAGAAGCGACTGCCATCTGACTCCACAACCAATGGTCCAATGACCAATGGCGATATCAAAGTTCCATGTTAAACTGGTTGGACTTTTGAGGGCTCCAACTACCAAATACCTAACTAATAATACCAAAAAAAATACCTATGGCAGTCGTAACTACCGTTACGACTGCCATAGGTATTTGTATGGCAAACGGGGCCGACGGCTTAACGTGCTCTCCGAGGCACGACCAAACCAGTGCAAACAGCCATATTCATGCATACAACTTTTTGCACTGAGCGGGAATCGAACCCGCGCCCCGTGCGTAGCAGTCGCGTGCACTACCGCCACGCCACGGAGGCTCGAAAGATGATAATAGTTACGAAAATATGTTTCAATAAAAGGTCATAACATTAATAACAAAAATTTCACTAAGCGTATTTTCAAGAACCAGTGTAGGTTTAAAATATTAATATGTGAGTTAAAATTTACATGCGAAGGTCAACTACAGTCGTGAAAGATATGGCAATATGTTGTCTATTTAAATAAGCCTAGTTTACTTACTTAAGTATAGCCGGATTAGCAGCGCAGCGGAATTTCGAGACTTGACTTCCGTAATAGATTAAACCAATTCGTTAAATATAGATATCAGCACATTGTAATATTACTAAGAGACAGCGTTAAGAATAAATAAAGCGCAATTTTAGTGGCTTCCTATTATATGCTATGACAAATGGCTATACAGACAAAGTGCGACTAACTTTTGCTTCCAAATATATCGTCGTGATGAACACTACATGCAATCAAGTGACATTATATTTTCTTCTAGATAAAAAGTATTTACTCATAAATGCACTTTAAAAAGAACTTATCAAGGATCAATATATTCGCATCCATTAATTATATTAAAATCAAATTGAACTACTTATTGTATAATAAAATATAGGTACTTAGAGACAGTGACGTAGATGCGATATCTATTTCTGTGAAAATTGTTGTTGATTTACAAAAAACGCATCACGGTTCACATACTCTGTCACTTCCTCACTCTCTCTTAGATCCCCACAGATACCCCCTTGCTGAAGTCAGCGCGTGTGGTTATGTCGGACTCGGACCAATCAAGTATGGTAGCCTCTGGCATATCCCTCACGCCCTGGCTGACCCAGGGCCATCGTAGACCCTCTCGGGCACTTTCTCACACCTAGATTTTATATCAAATATGTATTTCACTGCCACACTTTGTTCTCTAAGGATAACTTTATACGAATAGTGTTGGTCACGAGTGCCTACTCCCTTGAAGCGAATCGTATTACGACTACGTAATTGATTTACGCGCTGCGCTAGAGCGAACATTACTCTTAACTAACATTTACCATTTTAAAATGGAACACGAAATTCGTTTTGAATAGCTACAGGAAACAGGAAACAGGAATAGGACATTTTAACTGTATGAGAAAGAATATTGTAATTAATTTATTGTCTTGGGAGTTTACATCACACACACCTGTTTGAAGGTCGTGTGGCAATGGTGCAGCTTTTTTCGGATTGCTATTGTTGCTAAAACGGCAGTTGCTACCGTACACAACGTAATCAATTTGGAGAAAGAAAGGAAAAAAAGAGAACCTCGCATTACAACGTGCAAGTTTTGGATCCAACCGCGATAAGGACAATGGGAATCTATGGTGATGGGTCGACAGTTTCAGAAAGGTGTAATATAACCTTTTACGCTGTTAATATGTATCGATAACCATCTACTATTATGAAAAGTAAATAATGCTAAGAGAATCATCTAAACTCGAATATTACTAAATGATTTTTATTTTTTCACTTAAAGACAACTCCCGCACTAGGGATACGCCCTGCATCGCGGCCGGGGCGGACATAAAGTACACCCAGACTCAGAACAACTATTTATTTGTGGATCACACACATTTTTGTCCTGTGTGGGGATCGAACCCATACCCTCGTGCATAGCCGGTGCATACTACGCCCACTGAGCCACGGAGGCAGTATGTGTGTTGCAAATGTTCTTTGTAGGTACGTATGCGTAATATCTACTAACAAAGAACATTTTGACACAAAAATTAACCCATTTGGGGAAATAAGAAACTGCAAGGTCAGGCCAAACAGGTAACAAATACGAGTATATAGGATAGGTATATCCACTCCTGCCACATCATACCTTAAATGATTGCATCACAACTAGACACAGCATGCAAGGTCAGCACCTACTTCTAACGGATCAATTGGTAGCATATAATAATAAAATGTAATAACCACTTAAACCTAGACGTTTATATACGTCAGTAGTTTAGTGGCTAAGGAGCCTTAGGACCGAAAAGTCCCGGGTTCGAATAACGGCGTAAACGATTAAATCGATTTAGCTTGGGCGTTAGAGGGATTATTAATAATATATTCGGTCATAGAAATAAATAACTTAACACGGAATCATCCCTTAAATACAGATTTCTATTAAAATCTTTAGAGCGCTCGGTATCTGAGATATGGAGTACATAAATTTTTGTGTATCTATACAAATATATGAGAATTATTCGTGTAATATCTACTATTAGGTACTCGTAGATATTATATTACCACCCTTGAATCGGATCATGGGTAAATGGAATGATAAGTTGTATCAAAAAGATTAAGTATGTACCATGTTATAAAATTTCGTGGGCACCTTAAACTGACTGCATAGGTCTAATTTAACCATATGTAAAAAGAAACCTTCAATAAACTGTGTCTTATTTTTTATAAGAAAATAAGTAAACTCTTGCAAACAGTATCCTAAACTTAATTAAAGTAGATCTATTATCCAGTTGCGTCAAAGAGTAATAGATATGTACTCACATCACTTCATACAATTTTAGTTTCAAATTTTCCAGGTATTTTTGAAACCCACTGTATATAAGTAAGAAATTAGATTAGTGTTATTTCAATTTTTTTCGAATTATCTATGAATAATCGCAAGAAGGCAATTATTCAGTCAGTCCTTCTTGGTTCGAATCAGATAATACAGGTATATTTTCAAATAGAGTCATTCAAACCGATAGAAAATCTCCAAAGTGAAAAATTAAATAGCTGATAGTAGTAGTAGGGTCGCACTTTTTTGTATTAGGCAAAAAATATACCTACCTTCGAATTGAGGTCCCCCTTGTGTTTTAAACGTTGTTAAAATGCATATAGGTATGTTCTAAGAACAATAAAAATATTCGCGGTCACAATATTTCAAACCACTATTTAGTTCTCAGTATTCAGCCTTGTGTGAAATTTTATATTCATCCTTGTGGGAAATTAAATTTTCATCCTTGTGGGAAACCCGGTCACTAACAAAACTGGGGACCGTTTTCACCAGTCTAGCTGCAGGTTTTGGCTGAACTTCGATATTCTCCATGAATCGACTGCCATCTGACCACCACAACCCATTGCCGATGTATTACAGTTGTTGTTGAGCTTTTAGGGCTCCAGCAGACGACTGCCGACTGCTAGATGTTCGTATTACAACTGAGACGGACTGCTTATCGTGCTCTCCGAGGTACGACCAGACCAATGCACGCCATTTTGGTGTATACAAATAATAAATAATAATAAATAAATATTGAAGGACAATCTACACAACATCACCTAGACCCATGGTGAGCATAGGGTAATTAGCTTGTGTTACGGGTGCCAGAATGTGGATAAACATACTTAGATACATTTTTTTTGTAAATACGTACATATTATACACAAAATCACCCAGACTACTGCAGATATTCATATTCATGCACACTAATATTTCCACTGAGCGGGAATCGAAACCGCACCTCCTGTGTAGCAGTCGCGTTCACTACTGCCACGCCACAGAGATCGCGGAAAAATATTTGCACTGAGCGGGGATCGAACCGGTCTGATTAGCGGTTGAGTTCACAACATCCTCGCCACAGGCTGTCAAGAACTGGTTGTCTGGCAATAAAACAAGTTCTGGAACCCATAACACAAGCTAGTTACTGTATGCTTACCATGGGCCTAGATCGCGTAAAAATATATAAAATTAATTACGCCCTTGCGACGGGATGCGTTTGAGCCGCCGGCCGCCGTGTGTCAGCATTATGACCATTATTTTACCCCTGTATTATCACCATCTTTTAACTGGATAAAAAATCTTAGAATCTATTTGTAAAGCTTTGTTGTTTCAAAATGTATTTACTAACACACTAGTATAATTACCAACCTATATAGAAAGAAGAAGATATATAATATACTAGCTGACCCGCGCGACTTCGTCTGCGTCACCCCGTTTTTGCAACATTTTTCGTTCCCGCTCCGCACCTGTTAGTTGTAGCATGATTTTATATACATATAAACCTTCCTCTTTAACCATTCTATCTATTGAAACAAACCGCATCAAAATCCGTTGCGTAGTTCTAAAGATTTATGCATACAAAGGGACAAGAAAAATAGGGACCGAAAACGCGACTTTATTTTATACTATGTAGTGATTGATAAATTATTTTGAGGAAAAAAACGCTATGTTCAAACTAATGAATAATGAATTATAAAATCAATGCCATTGACGACAGTTAAACGTAATACGTAATCGCCGGTAGATAACCGTACCTTCGCTGTGAATTAGCACACAAGCGCTCACGTGTGATTTGATGACACACTAATGACGTCTATAATATATCACAATTTTACCGCGACGCTTACACCACTCGGCGGCCGTCAACCGCGCTCAGAGGGAATTCCCAGCGATCTTAAAAACACAAAACTTTCTGCTTATTTACAAACGCATACATGTAGAAGGGAAAAACCTATAAAAATTATTCGTGACATGCAGGATATTTTTGTAGGTTTTTCCTATATACCTACTTAATTATGATTATGATAATTAATTATATATGAAGTTATGATTTTGGCTTTAAGTAGGCTGTGTATCAATGAGGTCTAGTAAAATTCAAATAAATGATCAGCAATCATTTGGTAAAGAACTTGGTTGTCTGGTCTCGCGAAATAAGCATAACCCTGAATGATAAACTTTATGTACCTTTCATCTAGATTCGTTTAGCTGCTCTCCACAAAATCATTCAGTCAAAATCTCGTATTTATAATATCTGTACTTCTTGATATCACAGATCTGATTCTTTAAATAGGATAAAAATCTTATCAGCTATTAAAAAAATGTGAGTGACCTGACAGAATTTAGGAAAAATTACAGGTTCGAAGAAAAAAGCCCACCTCGGTTTTCCCCGCCTTTGGTCCTCAGGACCCTAAATGTATTCATTTTCGAATAAGGTATGAGAATCTGTCGGATTTCTTAACATTTGTAATGACTACAATACTAAGGGAGTATTGTAAGTAAGGGGGTAGTAGCGTGGTGTTATAGCCTTCTCAAATAAGCGGACTAATCAACACAAATATATTTTTTCAATTCGATCCAGTTCCTGAAATTCGTTCAACGACACAAACTATTCAAGTTTATACACAATAAACACCGCAGAAATGTCAGTCAATCGCCAAGGAAATAAGTGTGTTGACCCCAATTCTTGTTAATAAACCGTCATTATACAATAATTATATTTTAAATACAAGTTAAGGACTTTTTATTTCCTCAGGTAAAGAAAACAAAGACATTATGTTTTAATGTAATTTACAACGCTTCCATTAACCAAGAAAGGTTACATGATTTGATGTAATATAAAATAGTCATTACAATAACTAACAGGTACCAAACATTTTGCCACTTGTGTTTACACCATTAATTAGATGTTTAACCATGATTCCTATCGGCTTCCCGTTTCCTGTTTATTCATTAACACTTATATTTACAAGTTCAGATTTTATAAACATTTTCTCTACTTAAAAACTTGAAGGTCACCTTAATATTGAAAGAGAAGCACATGCCCCCATACACTTCTGCCCCCTCAGTTGAGTGGCAATTCGTGAAATGCTGCTGTTGAAAACATCGATAGTAGTAGAAAGGAACCATTCATTTTTATTTGGTTTATGATTTGGTAATTGATGATGGGTCCGTTCAGTCGTTAGGCCTCTCCTCTAGAGGGAACAAAAACATTACAACGCTTACGCGTGTAAAAAATTAATCTCGTTTTCACAAGTCAAATAAAAAAAATAGCCTTAGACATAATGAAATTTGTATTTTTCGTTATCATCGACATAAAAAATTACTCAAAAATAAGTACTCGTAATTACCTTCCTACCTGATAACAGTGTATGAAATATTGCCATTTGTTATAGATAGCGTAATTCTTAAATTACACGTGCGCGCGAGTCGGACGACTTTGACAATCCGACTGAGTACCTACTATAGAGAACCTCGAAGCGCAACCACGAGTATGTGAAAATAACACGAAAATATATATAGAGTGAGCGTGGGCTGCCTGTACCAACCCATAGCTCTCGAGTAATTATAATAATCTGGTTTCTGAAAATTAAACAAAACTGGTCTGCGCCTGAATCCTGGATCACAAGGTTCAATGATCGATGTGTGACGTGACGTGACTAAATCATGTCACGTCACACATCGACTGATGCTGACGGCGACGTGTGTCACCTAATGGTGCTATTTGTCAACTAAGTCAGGTTTTTGTAATTTACCTTACCGTAGATTCTCAAAACCGTTGACTCGTATTTGCGGTTGTAATAAATTATATTTCCATCATGTGTTTCGATCAGACATTTTGTGCGCGGGTTTATACGCTTTACTTTTCCATTCTGTTTGACGCATTATAATACACTACATTTGACGGCGCAAAAATGGTTAATCAGCAAAAAATGGGAAATTACATGTAAATATTTATGCACGAAATTATATAATATAACAAATCCAATTAAGATACCAGTTTTTGAATTCCTTGTAATAATTAAAGAAAAAATCTAAATACTTATGATTATTAAATAGGTGTTCGATACGATCAAAGGATACAATTCTGAATGTCGTTAGAACAGAACGAGGTTCGTAAATAATATTCACAAAGGCGTCCAAAAAGCTATATAGGTATAGTGGAGAGTATAGTTGTGTTTGCTGTCAAAATATGTCAAACGTTGTCGTATCGCGGGGCCTTAGATCGTTCGAAAACATGTCTCAGTGCTTTACCAGTTAGAGGTCCCTCGACACTACAACGCCTAAATTCGGTACCTATTCATTATTCCTATATATTTTTCGACGTATTTGAATGAGTCCGGAGCAAATGATTCATGAGGTAGGTATGTGAAAAGGCGGGTTAGCCGGGGTCGACATCTCGGTACACACACTGATCAAATTAATAATAGTTTGTAAAAGGGCCAGGTTAGAACTACTCGAAACCGGCGGGCTTGCATGAAAGGCTTAATAACAGTGAAGGAACTTGATAATAAGAATTAAAATAATAAATAAGATAGAGCTAAATAACAGGCAGTTGTATCTGCCTACCCCAGAGTGATATAGGCGTGAGTGTACGTATGTATGCATGATTTTTATACAATTGAATTTAATCCACTAGTAATATTGAGCAGTGACACATAAAAAGGTGATTTCCCATACTGTAGTGCTGGCCATCTTGGATTTGTGTACTAGTCAAGGCCTTTCATTTAATACCTATATTGAGGTGGTTGTGGAAAATTTTTGGAGATTGGAGGTGGTAAACAGATACATTAAACGCCAATTCATCAATCACAATAATGGGATTGTGAATTGCCATGGGATTGACTGACACAATTGCTGATTGAATTGCAAATCGATTATAGATTCAGTGAATCGCATAGGCAATATTATCAACTAATTGGATTCATATTACTGTACACAGTACCTAAGGGTTGGTCATCACTTATCTACTGCGCTATCGTCACTTAAACTTCCCTCCAACATAGAAGAGCGGGCTGAGTGCTTTGAACTCGCATATATTCAATTATGAACCCTATGTGACTCTATGTTAACTATGCCCCAACTAAATAAAGTTATAAACCTTATAACAAACTAAACCCAGTTAAAAATATACCAATGCGTTACAGTAATGGCCATAGAGTTAAAAATTTATGAAAATCTTTTTTTAGAACTCTACAAATGAAATAAAAAATCGGGTAATAGAGTAAATGATGTTCAATTCTATTTAATTGTATAAATAAAATCTTTCAGTGAGGTACCTAGATATTAATAAAATTCATTACGAGTAGGTAAAGCGTTTACCTTATCTTAGTTCTACTGTACAGTGAAGTGTTATTTTTACTTTCTCATAAAAAGAGTGGTTCGTACAGAAAATAACACAAGCACATAATATTTATCTGTGTAATCCTTTGTCCCGGCATTTCAAAGGCATTCTCCACAATACAAAACGCAAATAAGACGACTCGTAAAATATGTAGATGTACGTAGTTTACTTCGTGACATTATATTTTAATTAGGAGAAATTAAAAGTTATTATTGTTTTATTCCCACAGTAATGAGATCAATTATAATTAACTATGGCTGGAAAACGGCCTCCCGCTGTCCATAATCTATTACTGCTTGCACTTTTTTTTGCATCCCATCAGACTAAATTGAGTCTGTGAAAATTTGCCGTATCAGTCACAACCGTTCGGCCATTATGCGTATAATGCCGGTACATACCGAGCTAGTGAAGGCGAACATAGGCAAAATATGGTGGTCGTTTATGAGTAGTTCAAGTTACCACTGCCAAATATATGTTACAAATGTATTCACTACAATAATATAACAAATTATTAAGAAAAACAGGTACTTTTTTTGTGTATAATAATGAATTATCTATTATCTAAGTTATTTACACCTACTAATAAATGACATGTAAATATGTATTATTATTTCATTAATACATTTTTAAAACTATTTAAGTTTTTTATATATCATTAATTGTAAAATAAAGTGTAAATAATAGTATATTAAGAGTTGACAACTGTCATAATGATATTTTGATTTCGCGTTGCTAACTTCAGCTTTATTTATTAATAGAGAAAACTATTGCTATAATTACCAAAAAATATGTTATGTACTAGATGGGAATATGTATAATAATACTAATGGAAAAAAATAGTTTTTGTTGCCATCTCGTATGAATCAAACTGACATAGAAATTTGTTGTGAGCTGTACAATTTTAATGGGTACAAAGTGAAGTTGCCGCGATCGAGATTATCTTCTCATTTGAAACGCATACCAGATACATATTTGCAAATTAAAATAATCTACTCGTAGTATTACAATGGCAATTCGAACACGAACAGAAGCGAATGAAGGCAAACGAGTTGGATTCGTCGATCATTACCACATGCTTACTCGTTTTTGTAGTTACGTCTATACTAAATGGACAGATGAAGTTCACTGATTTGAATTCCAATGAGCTGTGGTGAACTGCATTGTAGGCAAACCAGTGTTGCCAGACAACTACTTGAGTTTATGGAAATAAGTTAAACTTTTTTTTAATTGTCAATAAAAGCAAATGGATTGCTTTTGTCAATAAAAAAGAGAACAGTGAATTAAAAACAAGAAATTATTTGTTAATTATTTTCTTCATCGCATCGAATCAATTGTACAACTTTGCTTCTTGAGTTAAATTGTAGGTTCATCTAGTGACATAATTAAAGATCTTAAATATTATTTTTATGTATTAATAGGTCTTGCCTTTTAAAAATATTTACTACGTTGTACCTTTTTATTTGTTAGTCATAGAGTTAAAGGCAGGAAGTATGTTGGGTAAATTAAAAGCTAATAAAAACTGTACTTACACAGTTTTTATTATTATTAGCTTTAGTATCTTAGTCATGTATATAGTCAGGTATATAATGACAATTGTTATAGCTTTGATTGAGATTGCACTGCGAGTCATTCTCAAAGTTGCCCTATTTATCGACTTAACGTAATGTCTTGACTGTTCGAAAATTATATGTGTTGCACCAGTCCTCTATCAACACTATAGAATGCCATACCGTCTTATAACGTACCGGCGAAAAGAAGAATTTGATACATTCCAGCACCATATTCCTATTTTACAAAAATAATGCCAATAAGTATTTATCTTGCACCGTAACTTTACAATAAAATGTACTTTGTATGTCCAGTTTATGGGCTCACACTTTCCAAGGCTAAAAAGACTTTCTGCAACAGTCGGACTACGATGAGACTGGAGACTATTTTACTTAAAACACAAACACGCACACTTATTATAATATGCAAATACGCGTGCGTGTGTGTGTGCGTAATAAAACATTTCCAATTAATAATTTTTATAGCTTGTAATTTATTTTGTATTTAGCCGCATTGATTATTGTTATTTTTGTGTTTGTTAATAATCAAGTTACCTTATTACGGTACTGACTTAACTTAATGAGAATAAAAATATTTTATTACAGGCCATGTCTCAATATTCTACAGGTCATGTTTTTTGTTATTAACGACCTAGTGAGCTAGAGCGTTTGACGGCTATGTTGTAGTTACTGGATTCGCTTTTCTATGCTATTAGAGAGATATCAACATCTGGTACGAATTCGTAGGCACGTTTGGCATAGTAGCCTCATTGGTGTAGGTTGGTGTGTACCTGGCATAACATTTATAAAATTACTGACATCGCTGTAAAAAAATGAAAAAAAAAATACTATTAATGAATAAACTTAATAATACAAGTAAAACAAAATGAAATTGGTAAAACGTTTATTTTTATGACACTTTATATTTTATGAAGAACTACGCTTTAGTAATCATATACCTACCTACCTATAGTTTGTTTTATTACGTATTAAGTACATAATAATTGTAGGTCTGTATAGTAATTAATAGTACAATATTTACATTTATATAACGTTATAACCAATGTAAATTTATATGTGTATTATATTAATTTCAAAAATAAACGAATAAATAACGACATTAATGCCACTCAATAAACATTGTGTCTCTATCTCTTTGTTTCTGCTCTAAAATTATATATTTATAAGTAATTTAATACCTTAGTTAAGAATTCTCGTACTGATTATAAAATTAAAAATAATTTAAGATAGAGATTTTGTAAGTTTTGAATTATAGCAGAAGTACTTATTAAATAGTGTTACAACTTAATAAATAATAGTAACACACCCAATTAATAAATAAAGAGGCGTACGTAATTTATACTTGCATGTAGTGAAATGGATCGGTCATAGGTACATAAAATACTAAACACCCAAAAGGTAGTCTTAGCTTTTAATGATAATCGTTATTAGGTATATGTCTATACTCCAGCTTAAAGACGTAATCACCAGCGTACTTTATACTATAAAAAAATGTTTATTTATTTAATTAAAAGTATAGCGAATATTGAATGTTAATTTATTATTTGGACTCATCCCAGCCTATCGGTTTTTCAGTAGCCATGTTCATTACCTAATCCGATAATAATAATTTTATTTAAATAAGCGAAATTCACTATTTGTATTTAATCAATACCAAGAAAAAGGGATGAAGTGTGAAGTCATTATCATCGTCTAATCCTTTGAGTCTCAATGATATCCGGAGTCTGCACCACAGTGCCAAATCTTATCTCCCCATAGAGATCCTCTTTAAAAAAATTATAACAATTCCTAAAAATTGTTTATACTGTTGATTGATGGCACGTGGTGGAATTTATTGTTATAAGACATTATTGATAACACACATATACTTCTCCACTGTATTTATTACATTTAGTAATTGATACAGTGGAGAAGTACAGGTGTGTTATCAATCGTACAAATGTGTTATTAATAATGTAAATTCTTAAAACACACAATATGCCTCTGAAACATACCTACCGACTACCTACTGTGTCTATGTTTTTCTTGTGGCCAAATGCCTAATCAAAAGAGAATAAACATATTGCATTCATTCAATACATGGAAATATGCAATGGCAGAAACCAAAACTACACTAAGTTGTCAATTGAAGTAGAACACAAATAAGTAATAGATCAATGTAGGGGACGCTCTAACAACACAACAACAGCAGTCACAGTAAATAGAGTTACCACTTAAACCACTAAACCATCCATACAGTTCATTAACTATGATAAAAATTTGTGAGCGTGACTGCCAATTTCATAAATCACAATTTGAATCAGAATGAATACTTATTTTAATTAGACAAAACAAAATCTAGTACCTACTCAGGTTTAAGCAAAATGCATTTAATAATAATATTAATCAAAAGTCAATAAGCAAAACCAACTCTCAGAATATAAAAGATAGTTATCAATGTAGTAGATACCTAACGAAATGTCCACTTCCGAGTCGAGTTAACATGGTCAAATCCGAACAAGGATCTGCTGTATTACGGATATATACTTAGGAAGGATTTTTATTAATAAAAAATAAATGAAAATTAGTTTTCAATCAGTATTGAAAACCATAAGGTAATAATATTTTAGGGTTTTTCATGATGATGATGGTTTGGGGCCCGGGGGATGCCGGTGCTTGAGTAGCAGGAGGCTGGCGGGCGCGAGCGGCGCGGGGGGCGATAATGACGCATGCGCGACGAAAGGTGCTGCGGGGTGGGAGGCGCGCGCCTAACACTATTTAAACTGTTCTTACGAACGGTCATCATGCATTGGTCTGTTTGCAATCCAAAGTTTAGTTAGCTATAGTAATACGACAGCTCGAGTCACTGACAGACAGGCACAAAGCCCGTGGTCGTGACATAAAGCTATCGCAGACAATACGCTAGCTATTCGCGCAGTGAACAATTGTTCAGGCTCTACCAGTCCCAGTGGTGTGATAAGATTAACCATGGCCGTCGCAGCAGCCCAGAAGAACCGTGAAATGTTCGCCATCAAGAAATCTTACAGCATTGAGGTGAGGAGCAGGCCTGCAGCAGGACTGGCCTGGCGCCACCAGTGCCGCCACTGTTGCTTGCTCTTTTTTCTAACATCCCTCTCATTAATAATCACAGCTTCCTTTCTATGAGATAGGTATATTATAAAAATAATTACTCAAAATAGTAAGAAACTATGCCCAGAAAGTTACAAGTGAGTGAGATACTTTTGAAAGATCTGGAATACAGTGTCACTCAATTTATTTACACTATTTTCCATTCAAATTTCTTATTTCAATCTGTTAAATTGACAACTATTAAAGAGTTTGATCATAAATTTAGATAGTCATATTTCTTTTTCAAAATTAATTGCAGCCTTTTTAATTAGTGGTTAAGTGCTTATTATATCATAAATTAAAATATAACATTATCTAAAGTACGTGTCGCTAACTCAATCAAAAGAGCGGGTCAATAATTACACAACTAATAAACGTTAATTTATAGTTAATTAGATATAAAAATATACAAACTAGGTACTAAATCGTAAAGTGTGTTTGAAATTGAAACAAAGGAATTTATAATTCGGAACCAAAAATTTTAATCTTATACATAAAACCACTTATTATTAGAACATTTTAAAACTTTCTATAACAGTGTACTGAAAGAGAATACAATCGTAAAATTGAAATGCAAATTCGTGTCACAATGTGCAAGACATAAACAAACAAACACATAGCCGCGGGCCAGATGCTAATCAACTCATCATTACAGATAATCACTATTGCCCACTTATTACGACTCAATCTCGCCCTTGTACTACTGCAGAGAAGAACAATAGACATCAAATGTACTTAGCTGGATTCAATATTAACTACAAAAGGTCTTATAAATAATAAAACGCTCCAAACGAAATATAATTTAAGCAAATAAAAATCAGTAAAACCTTGTGAAAGTGATCTATATAAGAAGTATTTAGACGAGTTACTTACTTGTAAAATTCCTCAATGAATAATCAAAAAGCTTGAGAGTTGTACGGATTTTATTACACGGTACCGACAGTCAGGGCCAGAGCAACATAATTATTGTGCCAGGGTAATTAACTCGTGCAGCGACACTTTCACGGTGAAATCACATCATCGTGTGACAAATTGCATAATTTTCCAGCATGTTCTTAATAAGTCATTGTTCCACGTAATAATAAACAAACCTCCTTAACAACTCGTGAAGTCGTCGTGTCTTCTGTTTAGTGTTAATACCGTCGGATAATCTCGTATCATCTGTTCATTCAACAAGTTCTAGTCAATTTCTTAATTTTTCTTACCATATTAAGAACACGTCAATATGTAGTAATTGTTACCTCAAACATATAACATTGTTACAGTACCCACCTGTTGATTGTGTCACTCTAATAGAATCGTTCGATGGTGCTATTACAAATTCACAACAAACAAAGCTTATGCGAATATTATAGCGAAATGTTAGAGTTTATACACACCTATATAATGAACGCCTTATTTCAGTCCTCCAACAAATACTCACCCTACGACGAGTGCGTATGTTACGCTGTGAGGTGCATTGCGATAACTTTAATATATCTCTTTCAATTGGTTCAATGCTGTGCGAAAATTAGCCCTGTAGCTGACCTGCTGTGATAATCGAATATTTTATGATTGGTGACTGAATGATTGTATTTCCTTGACCGTTGAAGGTCGGAATGCAAGGCAGTGCGACGCTCACCGTATCCACTGCAATCAGCAAAGATCGTTAAAATTCTATTAAGTGACACGATGAACAAATTATCTTGACTGATCTGTACATTGGCACTAACTTTAAATTCAACCATTAACATTCGAATTTTCACCGTTTGGCTAAATATTAGACCAGCATAGGAATTTAAAAAACAGCATCATAGACCTAAGATGTTCATCCGTAACGATTTCGAGGTTACTTCAACGTGCCCTTGACCAATAGACGTTCTTGATGCAGTCTAATGCATCGTTTGAGGACAAGTAATTTGCGTTACATATTTTTACACTTCTGAAGGTTAAAATAAACTTCCTTTTTATACACGGAACGAATACAAACAATAAGTACATAATTGCATCCAAATTAATCTGCTAATATTTCTTTTGTTCTAACCGATCTCGTGTCCACGGATATTAACTTAGAGGAAGTGCAAATTTTAAGAACGAATACATACTGGCCTTAATATTGATTGGTTTTATAAGGTCAAATTGATCGATAACGTACTTGTAGGTATAGGTAGGTTTGGAGGGTGGATACAGATCGGCGGGCGGCGCACTCCGGCTTAGCTTAATTATCCGTCGACCGATTGGAACGGTGAAGTGGCCACTCGGGCACACCAAGGCTAAATCAACCGGATTCCGAGTCCTGTCCGCTCCAGTTAGGCGGACCTTTAAATTAACAATACTGCACGTGACATTGTTTACTTTAATTATGATATCTATGTACTTATTTCTGCATATTGATCATTAAACGGAGAATCTAATCCTGATAAAACGAAGGACTTTAGGTGGGTAATTACTATCTTCGCTGCATTTCAGGGGCTTGGTAACAATAGTGAATGATTAGCTCAACCCTTGACACACATAGTTAGGCCCGCACGGCCACTCTACTGGAAAATGCTAGGTCTCGCCGCCCGCACGCAGCCTCCGCGTCACCCGCCGCTCCTTAGCGCTATGTGACGGAAATTACGCTGCCTTCGACACCACTCGTAACTTGAGGAAAATTAGGTATCATCGCAATGTGCCGTAATACTACCAACATCTGTCATCCATTATATTAGTGACACAACACATTAGACAACAAACAGGTATTTCCAGTAATAATATATTAGATAGGAGATTGATAGTAAAATGTTGTACGATTAAATTCCAGCATTATTAAACGTAAAGTTTGGTTTTCATTAAATGTAGCGTTCTATTCAAAAATATGCAAAATGCGGGTTTATTTACTAAATTATGTGAACATAATTTGCAAAGTAATTAGGTCATCTTGTAGTTTGAATCCTCAAAAGTGAGACTGCAATAATTGCCTCTATCCAAGCGCAGTCATACAGAAACTTGAATTCCTTTGTAAGATTTCAATCGCACAAGTAGCATCCGGCGCGTACTTCTGGGGCGGGAATAATGGGAGCACTTTACGCCCGGCCACACTCAGGAAATAAGCTTAAGAACTTCGTAAAAGCAATTCCTACTCACACATGAAATATAATGCGATGTGACCGCTTTATATTTATAAGGATTTAGAAGATCAAACTGTTTTAGAGACGGCACCTTTGTATTCGCTCTATGAACTGAAAAGCGCCCACGTTATTCTTTACTTCAGTATTTTGTGCTTCAAAAATGTATGAATA
Organism: Pelosia muscerda; assembly: GCA_963691645.1. Lineage (NCBI taxonomy): Eukaryota > Metazoa > Arthropoda > Insecta > Lepidoptera > Erebidae > Pelosia > Pelosia muscerda. The sequence goes on along the minus strand of OY829098.1, from coordinate 10,248,108 downwards.
TTAGTAAAAATGAGAAAACTAAGCTGTGATGATAAGATCATTTCTAATAATTTATTTATAGAGCAAATATAAACTAGGCGTGTCTAAATAAGTTACACATATTTATTGAAAGGTTACCTGGAAGAGATGGCCGTTGGCAATAAGGCCGCCCATTGTACATTCTGCTATATGTATAAGTCCAGAATGTAAATTTTTATCTTATTGTGTACAATAAAGAGTTATTGGTATTTAGTTATTTTGTTATTTTGGTATGAGAAATAAAGTACAAACGGTTTTGTTACAGAATGGCTATCCATCTCGTCGCCGTTCCCTCGTCGACGATGCCCGCTTTGAGACGCTTGTTGTCAAGCAGACCAAGCAAAGTGTATTAGAAGAGGCTCGCGCCCGTGCCAATGGTAAGACCATCATTATGCTTAGAAATTGAGTAATACTCAGACAAGGCCCCTGAGAGATTTTCAGAGAGATTTTTATTTACTTTATTATTCGTTTTTATTGTTTTTTATCATTTTATTTTCCGTTTTATAATTTAGACTCTGGTTTGGATTCCGAATTTCTCCAAGACGGGGCTCCTATTGGCAACGGCGAAAACTCCCCTACAGTAGAAGATGGCACCCAACAAGATGAAACTAAAAATTGTCACCTAGGTAATCATCAAGCATAGCTTATTTGGTTTCCATATTTTTTTTTATGTTTTCAAGCATTTATTTTTATTATTTTTGTTTTTTGTTTTTTTTTAGCTGACACCGATAAATGCGGTGACAGGAAGGTTGATGAAGGTAAGATAGACTTCCGCAATCGATAATTAATGTATACACGTCAACATAATATTTTAAAATATAAATAACAAAATATGTATTGATTTCTTTATAGATTATACTCTGACCGAAGAGGAAGTTATTTTGCAAAATGCTGCCAGTGAATCACCCGAAGCGGAACAAGCTGTCCAGCAGGCTGCATTGTTGCTTCGTATGCGTGAAGGAATGGGCTCCCTGGCACGTATCCTCAAGACCATCGATAACTACAAGGGATGCGTCCAACATCTTGAAACTCGTCCTTCCCAATCAGCTGGTGTTCAATTTGATGCCCTTGTTAAAGTCAGCATGACACGTATTAACTTGCTGCAACTCATTAGATCTCTTCGTCAAACTACATCTTTTGCTGGTGTTAACCTTGTATCCGAAAACAACATCTCTAGCAAGACACCGTGGTTCCCGCGACATGCTTCTGATCTCGATAATTGTAACCATCTCATGACCAAATATGAACCAGAATTAGACATGAACCATCCCGGTTTCGCAGACAAAGAATACAGGGAACGTAGAAAGGTTATCGCTGAGATCGCTTTCGCGTACAAATATGGAGATTCCATTCCCTCAATTTCTTACACCGAGAGTGAAAACGCTACTTGGCAACGAGTATTTAACACCGTATTGGACTTGATGCCCAAACACGCTTGCAGAGAATACAAAGCTACGTTCGGCAAGCTTCAGGCTGCCGATATTTTCGTGCCACATCGTATTCCTCAACTTGAAGACGTTAGCAACTTCCTACGCAAACATACTGGATTCACCCTTCGCCCTGCGGCTGGTCTGCTCACCGCCCGCGATTTCCTAGCATCTCTCGCCTTCAGGGTCTTCCAATCGACCCAATACGTTCGCCACGCCAACTCTCCATTCCATACACCTGAACCGTAAGTACCATATTCAAACTATTATTAATTAAAAATGTTTGGCGCCACAACGCAGTATTTTATACATTAACCTCTAATACGGAAACTGCTAAAATGGATATAACCGAAACATTCATTACTGTTAATTTAATTAGGTTCAGAATAATTGCCTTGACGAGTATTTTTACGGATATATTACACAACCAGTCCTTCTTGATGTTATCTAAATTGAACCAATTCATGAACAAATGTAGATCAAGCTACGTACGAATATTTATTTCAATGCCATTTTTTACTTGTAAGTAATTCACTGTCTAGTGTGCGCCTATGTTGAATCCTTGAGTGTAAAACAATTTTACCTTCAGGAACAGACAAGGGCGCGGTGCCGTGATGGAACTGTAACTTTGTTAAAACGGTGCGCTGGTAATTTAGTTATGCATAGTACGAAATGAAAATCAAGTTTTTCCATCAAAATGTGTTAGAGCGATTATTTTATTGGATGATATTGAATTAACTTTTGTAAAGTATCTAGCCGGTATTTTGCAACTGATACATAGATAATGAACTAATGATTAACAGAAATAGTTCTAGACATTATTTTAAATATAAAATGTTTGTATATTTTCACAGTGATTGCATTCATGAACTACTCGGACATATTCCTCTCCTGGCCGACCCCAGTTTCGCTCAGTTCTCTCAAGAAATTGGACTTGCATCACTAGGCGCTTCAGATCCTGAAATCGAAAAGCTCTCTACTGTAAGTTTCATTCCTGGGACAATTGGTTGACTTTAGTTATACAAATATTATTGTGGCAAAGCGAATACGTTATAACTTATGAATGGGCCCAGCTTCTGCGAAATTTTAATAGTATTTTGTAAGAAAACACCCGATAGCAGAGGCTATATGTAATATTTTTTATTCAGGTTTACTGGTTTACGGTTGAATTCGGATTGTGCAAAGAGCAACAGCAATTAAAGGCATATGGCGCTGCTCTCCTTTCTTCGATCGGAGAGTTGCTGCACGCACTCAGTGACAAGCCCGAACTAAGACCCTTCGAGCCTGCTTCTACCTCAGTACAACCCTACCAAGATCAAGAATATCAACCTATCTATTATGTAGCTGAAAGCTTCGAAGACGCCAAAGAAAAGTTCAGGTAGGAATTATCTTAATGACGTATAGCAACCCTTTACTTAAGTTAGCAATATTAAGTTTCTAATGAGTTTTTGTTCATTCTTAGACGCTGGGTATCAACCATGTCACGACCATTCGAAGTACGCTTCAACCCCCACACCGAGCGCGTGGAGGTGCTCGACTCCGTTGACAAGCTGGAGACGCTGATCTGGCAACTGAATACGGAGATGCTGCACCTTACCAATGCCGTGAAGAAGCTCAAGGGCTCAAATTTCGAATGATCACCCTTACCAAAAGTACCCATGATTCTTGTGCGCGGCGTGGCCGCAATTTGTATAGCTAGTGATATAATAGATGTAAGATCGTTGTTGGCGTGTGTGGAGCGTGTCTGTGCGCGAGTGTGAGAACGTAAAAACCATCCGATGGTACTTCGTTGAATTCCTTTTTGTACCTTATTGTATTATTTATTATGCCAGCTCATTGCCCGGGTCTCAGAAACTGCACGGACCTCTGATTGCCCATTTACAGAGATCGTGCGGATTCCCGAGTCCTTAACTATTTTTAGTATTAATTTATAATTTAATGAAACACAAATAAATAAAAATGGAGCACTAAAAGATATAAAATGAATCTTAAAATATATGCCTTTGCGTGGACTATGATGTTTTATTTCATCACCTAATAATGTTACGATATAGAAGACGAGAAGGTTCTAGGTTCGAAAAATATAAAAACAAAATCCACGCGTAAAAGAAGATATAGAGCGATCCTTGAACTAAAGGATTATTATGAATATAATTTATGAAGCTGATTCAGGTACAGAATATTTATTAAAAAGATCAGCTTTTATAACAATAAAATCATAGGCAACGGCCTACAATGATTCTCCTTCATGGAATCCCTTAAGATGTCATTTATGATATTTTTGTAATTGTTCGTGCAACTCTGGCTTAGTTGTTGATTATAAAAAAGAGTCACCTGTACTATATAGGTACATACTACGAGTACATTTTATTAAATATATATTATTAACGTAGGTCCTATATATCTTATAATCAAATTGATTCGAAACTTTTTATACAAGATTAATTTGAATTGAGATGGAGCCCATATTTTATGGAATGGTAAATTCACGTAAAAAGAATGTTTTGTACATTTGTAGTGAATTTGTTGCTCTTCAACTATTGTAATAAACGCTAATATCATTCATCATTCACGCATAGGAAGCTAGATTTTGACAAAATACTCGTTTTGGCGACATTTGACCTTGAGCAAAATAAAATGTATGAAACATGCAAAACAGGTTTTAAAAGGTCAAAATAAATTAATTATTATATCTTTCTTTCCGAGGTCTAATCCTGATATAACTAGCGTATTTTGTACAAATTTATTATCATCCTGATCCCCTGTTGTTTCCAAAGTTTGCACATCCGCCCTAGAAGTCCACCATTTATTTGTTTGTATTGTTTTTGATTGGTATCTGACATACCACTTACAGGTGTGACAGCTGTCTGACCTCCCAGCCATGAGAGGTCCCAACCGTGTGAACGTAGAGTAACTCACCAGACTATGGTGCACCTACTACCGGGTACTGAATGCCCTAACACAATTACTGTAGGTACACCGGAAGAACTCATGAGCGCCTCCGAAACGCAATTAGAGTAGAATCACATACACTGGGCAGACATTTGATAAGTTATCGATACGTAAGATGAAGAAGAAGAAGAATCACGAAAGAAGCAACAGCATCAGAGCTTCGTCTGTTATTTAGCAGTAACGATTATGACACTGTGTTTGTAATGGTGAATTTGTCTGCAGCTTACCATCAGGCGAGGTGAAACCAAATTGACGTGTCCTAGATAAAAAATGTTCAAACATCTATGTGAATATTTTTTATTTGCCATCTTTGATATTATTTCGTTATAACAGAAAGAGAATACACAATTCGCTTCTATAAAATTAAATAGTATCGCTATTATTATTGTTTTTCTTCAACTAAAGTAACAAAGTGTACATTGGTCAACAGATATAATATTGCAGTAGGACGTGTCATCAGTTATTATTATGACAAGTTAAGCTAAAAGAAAAGGTGGCAGTGATGGACTGGATCCGGAAAGCTGAGGATCGGGGAGCAACCGCGCACTTTGGGCGAGCCAATGGATTGCGACAGGCTAATTGATTGACTATTTAAAACACAAGTATTAAAATCTATTTTTGAATGTAGGTACAATGGCCAATTCCTGATCATTTTTAGATCTAAAATCCTTTGACAGCCTAAGTGTAATTCTTCCAAAAGTAACATAGCTATCGTTATTATTAGGTTGTTACATAAGAAATTGCCGTTTTCTTTGAAGAAGTGGGAGGAAACCTAATTTTCAGTACTAACATTTTTGCATTTTCTAGGAATGGCAAGGCCAAATACTTTGATATTTTTGTGTATGGAAGGGACAACATTTAAGCAAACAGCAACTTCTAATGATAATCCTTTTATTACAGTAAAAAAGTAATACGAAATTTTACATCAAAATAGATAGCATTTAGGAAGTACTGTTTTTGAAGATCGAATTTAATTTTATTCAGCGGTCAATAAAAACAAAATTTAATACAGAGTTGTAAAATCTTGAAATCAACTATCAAACAGAATATAAATAATGGAAATAGCTATTAAATTACAGGAATAACGAACTCATGAATCTGTAAGAATATTAATATCTATTATAATAGACTAGGTTGATGTCTTGTTTCTTTATAAGAAAGTATTTATATACTTCACTACTTAATTTAATTAGTTTAGGCTACTACTTGCATGAGTTTAGACTCATACAAGTAGTAGCCTAAACTTATTAAATTAGTATGTAGATCTATTATCGTATCGTATTATATATGTAGTATGTAGGTCCGCAGAGCTACACCATTTATAACTAGAGAACGGCTGGACTGATATAGATGATTTCAATTTTGTTGTTTATTATTAAATTGAAGCCTGTGACCACGGCCGGTGTAACCTAGTAGTAGTAAATGTCTATACTAAAAAAGCAATAATGTTCACGGAAATTAACGCGGTTATGCGTTCGTATAAATACATTATTGCTTATTTTATAGTATCAGAATTTAATCTCAGTCTACCTGGTGACAGAGAAAGAATACAAAACACAAATCTAGAAACAACACTAGAAAAAACTAGAAGGAATACAAAAAAACAAATCTAGAAACAACACTAGAAAAAACTAGCAACAAAACCCTGTGCCAGATCGTCTGAACAGCATAGAACTAGATAAAATGTTCCCAACAGTCCCAACGGAAGAATGCCATGTCCAATAGTGGGCTGCGTTAAGCTAAAGTTCGATGATCGAACTAATGAATCGAACTAGTGGGAACAAAGGAATTGATTGAATCGATGTCTAACATCAATGAGTAAAAATATTTTATTGTACAATTAGTATTAAAATATACTTTTGTGCATAATTATTCAATTATTTAGGATTAGATTAGAAAAGCTAGCGTCCGTTCTTACTGCCTACCACTAAAAAAATTATATCCACTATTGGCAGGCCAATATCATACTGACTTCAAGCAAATTTAAAAGACACTTGAAAGTAAAATTGAATGAATTGAAATAAAGGTAGAACTCAATCAGTCACAGGAGAATCGGGCCAGAGCATACCTGTAATCAGATTTACGCCGGCCCCGGAGGAATAAGATCGCTTTCAACTGGCGTAGCGTAGGAGGAGAGCAGGGAGGCGGCCCGTCCCGGGCGGCACTTTTAAGGCGGCGGTTAAATTTCACAATAAGTAATAGGAATATTCGAACAATTTCATTTTTTGTTATTTTAAATGTCAAAATTAGGTAGGCAGCAACTTATATCTTTTTCCAATAAAAATATAAACCGTTCTTGGTGTAATATAAATATCCTAACTTGAAATGAAATTCAATATTATCGCCTGATCAATTCAATATTACCACAGATGGAATGTATACAACATGTATTTTATGTTTGTATTGTGTATTTTCTTACTTTCTTCCTCTTCTTCCTTCTTATATTAAACGAAAGTCGAAAATCTTGTTAGTTACAAAATTTATTAGGTACTCGAGAGCGGCTGGACCGATTTCGATCATTATTACTTAATTGTTTGTTTTCCAAATGAAAATTTACATACCTAATTAACATTTAAAACAATCGACTTCAAAAGAAATTAAAACAGTGGACTATAATAATAATAATAATAATTTCAGAATTGTTAGAAGCCCGTGCTTAGCCTGATAGATTATCTTCAATTGAATGCATGAAAACTGTTTTTCTTTTGTTTTCTGAATGCGGTTTAATATTATTTTTAATTTTATTTCTTTTCCATTTGTAGTGAATTCTAACCGCTTAGTTGCTGCCCACGTTATCAAAAATGTGTGTAAATTTTTGCGCCCTAATGGACTATCTACTCGCATCTCTATTCGAATCTCTAGTCGTCTCTCCTCGCTTCTCTTTCTCTCTCCTGCTCCTATTTCAATTACTTCCCCATTATTCCATTTACCCCTTTCCCTATTCCTCCTCACACCATTTCCCCTGCCATTAATTGTTCATTCTATGTCCCCATTTTCCTACTTCCCCTTCTCCCCAACTTCACCTATTCCTCTCCCCCATCACCCGTTCCCTAAAAAACAGCTCGGATACACTTTCACTTTCTTCTAAAACCGCACGGTCGTCTTGGATCACCAGTTGCCGAGAGTAAGATAGCTTCTGGCATATCCCTCACGCCCCAGCTGACCCAGGGCCAGCGAATGCACTCTCGGGTGCGGGACTACGGTGTCCACATCTTATCTCGGATAGGCTGCCGCCGCGGCCTGCTTCTGCTAGGCTGACAGGTCGCTACACCTGTCACCCCCAGGTCTGCACTCATGGAGGACGGAGGTCATTCTGTGACCTGTGACGACGTCTGGGTGGCCTCTGTTCGTCGCGGGTTCTGCGGGACGTGAGTCTCCTCCGAAACCGCTCTGCCGCCTCATTTGTCATACCGCATAGTAGAACAGATATGAATTTTTTTTCCTAGTTGTTATACTAGTATAACAAAAAGTAGAACAATGGTGAATAGTCCTCCTTCTCCAGCATTATTTGCTCGCAGAACTACGCGCTTGAACATCTCACCATCGCTGTGAGTAAGGCCGTGAGCAAGAGAACTCACACCCCTCAAGTCACCACGAGGCGCTGTCAGTCGCTCAACAATGATGGCATTCGGGCGTTGGCTCCTTCTGGATTCGACACAGGTAATCTCCGAAGCACCCGTGCCAGGAAATCACCTGCGTTAGCCGGTGCAAAAGGCCCTCCGTGAGGCCTCTCTAGTCAGTCCTCCATAATGGGTCTTACCGCGTTAGCATTATCTAACTCCGTTTATGTGGGACTATCTTTGAAAAAGAGTCATCGTAATCGGTTGGCGTGACATCGTCCGGTCGTCCATTTCTCGCACATATAATTAATGCAAATTTAAGACTTTTATGGTAAGCATCAAGACCTAAGAGAGCGGCTAAATCTTATCTTCCACCCGGGCGGTCAACACCCGCTCTACGCCCGTGTCTCATTTTGAATTTTCAAACCTAATCGGATTGTGACGAAAAGTATATTAATCAACATCTTAAGAATTGTAAGAATCGTAAATAGACTTAATGGCCACTGAGGGGGAAAATACAAATAAATTTTTCAGACCTGAAAATTCCAGGCAGAAGTGTTATAATTAACACCCACATTTCGTCAACTATGATTTTTGGTTCGACATACTCGTAATAGGGGGCGAGTCTATTTTTTTTTTATCGTGCGCAAAATCCCCACGGATACCACCTCCACCAAAACCGATGGAGGTGATTATGTCGGACTCGAACCGACCAAAACGCACGCCGTCGATGGGTCCTTGATTGCCGGAGGTGAGATTATACAAGACATATCTCTCGCACCCCGGCAGACCCGGGGACATCTCTATTGAGATGACCCTCTTCCCCCAATGTGGGGACCATAGTCTATTGCCACCCAGCGGGCACTTGTTGTATATCTCTTTACTGTCGGATGGAGATAAGTCCTATCCTAGTCGCTCGTTTTCGTTTTCTGGTTTTGGTTCTCAGATTAGGTTTTGACCTTCTAACCTTGAAGGAAAACCTGCGCCAAAACCAGCTGGTGAGGTTGACTTTTGCTCTGAAGATCTTGAAGAGTATCCACTATTCAACGTATGAGTACAATATCCGGTATAAGGTGAGTGTGTCCGTGCAATATAATTAATATATGTAATAATTAGCAGGCGACACTAGACCCGGCATGATCTCGCGGGTCGGAGTTAGCCATTGGGGGCAGCATCTTTGCCACCGTGGAGCTGCCGGGTTTTATATATAATGTTATTAACTAGGTAAGTAGATGCCTAAGTTTTGTTTTGAAAAGAAATTAATTTTAGATGTATTAAATAAATAAACTGATATGTCCTAAAACCCATAAAACCAATAGTAAACTATTAATGTGAATAAAAATCAAAGAAACGTAAAGCGCGGGCGTTTAAAAATATATATTTAAAACAATGAATAAACGTTAAGTGTAGCGTAGTTAGCGGTGCGTTGACATTAAACAAGGCAAGTGGAGAGGTACGGCCTCAAGTCGAGCAAGGGCGCGCACGCCGCCGCCGCCGCCGCCGCCGCCCGCACCACCGGCACCGGCCAGGCCACAGCGGGCGCGCTCTCAAGCCTTCCAACAAAGCCAACCCGGCAAAACGCGGACAAATGATGCCGGTCATTGCACACGCAATATGCACGAAACATATTTGCACACTTGCTAAAGGCTTGTAAATTAACGAGTTATTGGTGTCGATTCTGTTGTTCAATTACACTTTAGTTACAATTATTTCAATAAAGATTCATAGTTCAACTAAGTAATTTAAAGAGTGTGAAAAAAAGGAAACTTGAATATTTATTTTATGCTTTATGGCGATAACGGGGACTGAAAGCCATATAACAAGCAGCAGGTGCAAGCAGTTAGGATCTTTCGCACGATAATAAAAGGTGCAGGCCATAATAGGCCATAGTAGGCCATAACAGACAAAACAGGAAAGAAAATTATATGTGTAATCGATAGTGAAAGAACAGAAAGAGTTTTCTTATCGTGCACAAAATCTCCAGGGATACCACCTCCGCCAAAACCGGTGGACGCAATTATGCCGGACTCGAACCTACTAAAACGCACGCCAATGAGTATTTGATTGCCGGAGGTGAGATTATACAAGACAATCAATCTCACCCCGGCAAACCCGGGGACATCTCTTTGAGATGACTCCCTTAGACCAATGTGAGAACCATGGTGTCCCTATCTAGCCCCCCCGATATGAGGAGACGCACTTTGCGCCGCTGCTGCTGCTAGGGTGACAGGCGGCTCCAACCGTCTCCCCCCGGCCCGGAAATGAAGTATCGGAGTGCGGTTTTTAAGATAGAGTTCTTCAAAATGCACCACAATTTAAGTCTATCTGCATTGGACTAGTTTAATAAAGATATTAAACAAGTACTACAAGATAAAATAAAAGTTTTAGTTTAGTGAAAATGCATAACAGAATTGACACCAAAATAATAAAAAGGTATAGACACGGAGCAAACTGCATTTTTTTTAGTTAATGTCTGCTCAATTTTGAGATTATTTCTAGGTATGTCTAGCACTAGTAAGGAATACCGGTATATGTACGTAACAAAACGACCGTAACTTTACTCCAGTACAACAAACTCGAAGTATCAAAAATGTCAGTCAAATACTTTTACAACTTACGTACAGTGAGATATAGGTTAAATCATAAACAAAGTGTGCGAGTGACATTATGTATCTTTAAACCTTTTTTTTTTTTTTTTTTTTTTTTTTTTTTTTTTTTTTTTTTTTTTTTTTTTTTACGTGGTGGAATGCATTTACGCACTTCGCTCACCTCCTACAGGGGCGGGGGCGAGCTTTGTGTGGGACTCCTGACCTCTACCAGAAATCAGACTACCCACTAAACCACCACGGTGTCCGTCGTCATCGCATATCGACGATGGCGGGAACAACATCTTCCGCCATCGCCGTGCGAGTCGCCCGCCACTACTCAGTGGCAGGCCCGTCTCTGGTGCGGCAGAAGAGGAGTCCTTCTGCCGCCCGCCTAGGCAAGGCACACGCGACACGACGTGCGCCTTCAACCTCGAGGCCTATGTAAGGGCAGCAGACGCCCCCGCGTCTACTGCCCGGCCTACAGTTAGGGGGGGAGGAGTTGGTGGTACCGCCTCCTCCGGACCCCGGTTCGCTTGCGGCGCTGTGGGAGGGAAAGTGGGTCTTTTTCCCTCCCCCTCTCCGCCGCCTCCTTCTGCGAGATAACGGTCTCGCAGAAGGTTTGAACCGCCGCCCACGCCTCATCGCTGCCGACCATAGACAGAACTACGGCCGGCAGCGAGAGGTCCGTCCCCACTTCGGTGATGAGAGCACGGCGCTCCCCAGCCCACGCGGGGCACTCCTCTAGGGTGTGCTGCGCCGTGTCATCATCGCCGCCACAGTGGTGGCACCCACTGGTCGGCTCCCGTCCCAGTCGACACAGGTATTTCCCGAAGCATCCATGCCCCGAGAGGACCTGCGCCATTCGGAACGTCACCGACCCTCGCGATCTGTCCATCCAGTCTCTGAGGACCGGACGGATCGCCTCGACGGTCCCTCTTCCAAACGTGGGATTGGCCAGCCGCCGCTCCCACTCCAGAAGCAAGGACCGTCTCGCCTGGAGCCTCCGCTCTCTCACCTCCGAGGGTGCCGGGAACTCGCCCCGGCCCCGGGCCTCCTCGCGCCAATGATACACTGACGCGAGGACACGGGCCTCCAGCTCCCACGGAGGGGAGCCCGCCATAACGCAAGCCGCCTCGAATGAGATGGAGCGGTAAGCTCTTACCGCCCCGGCGGCCATCACCTGCTGCGGACGTCGCAGCAAGGCGATGTTTTTCGCCGTCAGGGCGTCGACCCATACGGGGGCCCCGTATAGGGCCATGGACCTTACCACTCCCAAATAAAGGAGGCGGCTGCTCGTCTGAGGTCCCCCCAGGTTCGGCATCAACCGCCGAAGGGCGGCGGTCGTGCCGAGTAGACGGGGTCCCAGGCGGTCAAAATGAGCGCGGAAGCTCCATCGGGGATCGAGGATAAGCCCAAGATACCTCAATTCGGGCTTAACCTCGATCCGGGTGCCACACACTACGATATGGGAGTCCACCGGTGGCGCTCGCCGAGGGCCATGGAAACATATGGCCTCCGACTTGTCAAGCGCCACCCTGAGTCCCAAAATCGTTATTCGCCGCACGACCATGGCTACCGACGCAGTAGCTAGGCGCGCGGCGTCCCTATAGGTCGCCCCCCGGGCAGTGACCAACGTGTCGTCTGCGTAGCAGGTCACGTTGGCGCCCGGAAGGCGAGCTCCTCGAAGTACCCAGTCGTACCCGATGTTCCACAAGAGGGGCCCCAACACTGACCCCTGTGGAACACCGCGGCACATGGCCCACCTGTGAAGGCTGCCATCTTTTCCTGGGTACTCCACGTACCGCTCCGATAGGTAGGCGCCAACGATCTTGCGGAGGTAGGGAGGCACGTCATGGTATTTGAGCGCCTCCCGTATTCACTCCCAGGGCAGGGTATTGAACGCATTGGCGATGTCCAGAGACACCGCCAATAGCACCCCGCCTCTGCGGATCTCCTCTTGCGCCAGCGCCTTCACTCGAAGAACGGCGTCGACGGTCGAACGACGTGGCCGAAAACCATATTGGTAGTCGGACAGGCCGCGACCTCCATTCTCGAGATGCCGGGCGATGCGAGCAAACAGCACTCTCTCAAAGAGCTTGCCCGCTTCGTCCAGCAGCACTATCGGTCGGTACGCCGAGGGCGATTCCGCAGGCCGTCCCTCTTTCTTGATGAGGACGAGCCTGCCCATCTTCCACCGGACCGGGTATTGCCCGGTTTGCAGGCACGCACTCATCAGCCCGCAGAACCGCTCCTCGAGTTCCCGGAGCGCTACCACCAAAACACGTCCAGGAACTCCATCGGGCCCAGGGGCCTTCACACCTTTCTCCTGGGCCCGCTTGACGGCCACTGCCAGCTCCGCCGCTGTGACCTCCGGCACCTCCGTTACGACTTCCTCTCTGCGCGCCGGAGCCATCACTGGGGGGACGAAACCCTCCTCCTGTTGTGGAAATAGGGAGGAGATAATCCCCCCCAGCACTCTCGGCTCCAGGCACTCCGTAATCGGAGGTACCCATGGGCGGAGCTTAGCCCTGACCGTCTTGTAGGGCCGCCCCCAGGGGTCCCGGTCAAGGGTGGCTAATAGAGCCGCTCTCGCAGCCTCCTTCGTGTCTCCTATTGCCACCCCGAGGGACTGAGCGCACGACCGGTAGTCGGCGTAAAGCTGTGCCTCCTCCTCCGGCACCCGCCGCGCCCTGCGGCGGTACCGGGTGTACCGGCGACGTTTTGCGACGCACAGAGATCGCAGTTCAGCGATCTCCGGCGTCCACCAGTACACCTTCCGGTTTGGAGGTCGAGGCTTGGCCCGAGGCATGCACGCGTCGCAGATTTGCGACGCTGCGTTCCTAAACCATTCAGCCTCCGCCTCGACTCCTACTTCCGCCGGAGGAGTCGCCCATGACTGGACGATGGACGCTAGCTCCAGCGCCTCCCGGTCCAGGCGCCCCAGTACCCACCTGTTGGCGGACGGCCCCTCACGTCTGGGACTCAACACTTGCTGGCCCGTGGAGACGTCGTAACGGATGTAGCGATGATCCGTTAGATTCCCCACGTTGTCCAGGACTCGCCAGTCCCGGACGGCCTGTGCGACAGCAGGGGTCGTGAACGTGATGTCCACGATGGACCGCCCCTGCCGTGTGACGAACGTGTCGACCGACCCGCGGTTACTTACCGTCAGGCCGGTCGTCGTGGCCCACTCCAGCAATAACCGACCGCGAACGTCGGTCCCCGGGGAACCCCAAGCCGTGGATTTGGCATTGAAGTCCCCGGCGACCACCGCCAGACGCGGTGAGATTTGCCCCAGCAGGGCACCCACCGCGTCCAACGCCGCCTCGAAATCGGCCAGTCTCATGCTGGGAGGGAAGTACACGGCAATGATAATATACCTCCCCCACCCGCAGGCCACGAAACCCCTCCCCCTGGAGATGAGGGAGGGGGGTGCCACTCTTTGAGTCCCAGACGCGATAACACATACCGACCCGTCAGTGTCTCCCAGCCACAGATCGTGGGGAGGGACAAAGTACGGGTCGGAAACAATACCCACATCAATTGACCACTCCGCCATGGACTGCAGAAGGAGGTCCTGCGCCCGTGCGGAGTGGTTCAAGTTCGCCTGGAGGAAGCGATGGGGGATACCGTCCATTACGGTTCCATCGCTTCCTCTCGACCTTGCGGGGGCGTCGCTGCCACAGGAACTGGGGCAGCCGGGGTCCTTCCGGCCGCCTTTTTGCCCTTTCTGGGCTTTGTCCCGCGGCAACTTTTGCTGCCTACTATGTGGTTGCTCGGTCCGCCACCCATTGCTGCGCAGATGACGCAGTGGGGGTCGGCCGAGCATACCGCGGCTTTGTGGCCAGGACGACCGCAGCGGTAGCATATTTCACCGCGATCATCCTGTGAGGTGCACTGTGACCTGACGTGCCCAGACATCAGGCACCGGAAGCACCTCAAGGGTCTCTGCTCAAGCAGAGTTACTTGGGCAGAGACCCAGCCAACTAACAAACGCCCGGCGGCCACTTTTTTGGCCGCTTCCACTGGGCAGGTGACTATCACCGTGCCGCTCCCCCTCAGCGTTCTGCGAATCTCGCCTACTCTGACATTCAAGGGAGGGCAGCTGCCGCAGCGCGCGACTGCGTCAGCCACCTCCTCCCTTGTAACGGAATCGTCCAGACCGGTAATGCGCAAGTCTACGCACTTGACCGGCCTGGCCACGTTCGCCGTCTCAGAGCCGAGCACCTCCCGGAGACGCGCCGCCAGCCTGTCCGCCCTTTCCGCGTTGGAGTCACCGGCCACCTCCAATATGGTGGCACCGGTCTGTGCCCTCTTAAATTTCAGACGGGGGATACTGAAGTCCTCCAGGTTAACCTGCGACTTCAGCCCCCGTATGACTTCTGCGTACGTAACGCCCTTTTCAGTAGCCTCCGGCAGCAGTGTTATCACTACTGCCGAAGAGCGGGGCGTACGTGGACCCTTCCTCCTGCGTGAACGTCTCTTCTTCTTTGAAGAAGAGGGTGCAGAGGAAGCCGCAGTCCGGGCCGACGTGCTGGCCTCTTGGGCAACAGCCGGCGCTCCAGGCTTCTTTTTCTTGGCCCTCTTGGCCACCGTCGTCCATCCCTCGTCTGTTGACGACGGTGCAGGTGGTAGTGGCCTCGGCTCAGTCTTTTTGGGGGTGCTCTTTTTCCCCTTTCCCTTCCCCTTCGATGACTTAGAAGGGGGCGGTGGCAACAGCTCAGCGGAGAGCGCCGGTGGTGACGGCCGCGAAACCCCTGATGGACCGGGTTTAGGGTCTGCGTTGCGTTTAGCGTCAGACGCTAGGGGCGGGCGTTGGCGTGGCTCCGGCAGGAGTCTAGACTCCACGCCCGCCCACCTCGCGTCTACCGCGGACAGCACGCGGTCCATAATGGCCCGCGACATTTCCTCCAGTGGGGGCACGGCAGCTGACTTCGCCGCTGCCTTCTCCTCCCGGAGGAAACGGACCTCTATCCGCAGCCTTTCCGCCTCCGCCCGAAGGGTAGCCACCTCGTCGTTCATGTTGCGGCCCTCCATCACGGTCACGGCATCGATAGCCTCGTTTGCCGCGTCCTTGAGGGCCTTTATGAAGCGACCGCTCAAGTTCTTGGACTTATTGGCAACCATCAAAACAACGTCCATCCTGTTTCGGACCTTACCCACCAGATCGTATGTGGGCAGTTCCTGCCATGCAGGGTCCGCTGCATGCCTCCTTGAGGATCGCGACGCCACGGAGGACGTACGCGACCCTGGCGCTGAGTCCGAAAATCGGAACACATCGAGGTCCAGCTCCTCGATGGCCGGACGTTTTGCCGCGCCTTGGAGGACCGGGGACTCGGTCTCCTCCTCGCTGCGCTGCCTTTTTCCGGCAGCGCTGCCCTCGCGCGACGATGTCGCGCCGACATCCATGTCGGATTCGGTGGAAGGCGCAGGTGTAGGAGGCCTCGACAGCCTCGACAGCCGCACCGAACGACGACGGGTCTCACCCGTCTCCTCCACGCGCTCACGCGCCTGTCGCTCGGGAGCTTGGTCCCGGCGCGACTCACTCTCCCTGCCAGTGCTCGACATCGTCCTCAAAAGGACAGTGCCGTCACCGTCGGAGATCTCAAAAAAAAACACAGTACACTGCTTGCCGCAAGATACGCTTTTCCGGATTCGGTCACCCAACGTGCCACTCCGTTACGGTGGTCACGTTGGGGTCCAGGGCACACGACGGGGACGTACCGGAAAGCTCTTGGGGCGTGCCCCGTGTATCTTTAAACCTAGGCGTGAGAAACTGACTATAAGAACCGTGAGTATATAAAACTAGGTATATAAATGTTTTATGGGACATCGAGCTGAAAAAGAATCAGGTAAATCGAATCTTAAATCTAACCCTACCCTCCAGGTAAAATAGAGTTGGATTACATACTCTATTTTACCCATAGTTGACAGGAACAGAGCAGGAATTTCCTGCCATAGCGAGGGTGTGTTATTCAATAATAAAAATAAAAAAAGGGTTTGATGTATTGAAAATTTAGTTGCTGCAATTTACGAATGTTATTTAATGTAAAACACCGGTACGTTTCAGGAGTCTAATCAGGAATACAATATACTCGTATAGGTAATTTAAACAAACGGGTTCCTAGTTTAAATACTGTCTTGAATCTGTGTTCAACTTGCCTAATGAATAGGTATAAATATCAAAGAAACATTTGACGTCACAAATAAAACAAAAATCTAACAAAATATTACAACTCCTGTGCATTAACCATCGATTTTAACTATTAAAATTTGTTAATCTGAATGACACTTGTAATTTGTTATTTTGAAAGTTTTCATCAGCAAGTTGTAGGGATTGTTCTACTGAATTTCGAAGTTCAAAATCGCGATGAATGATATTTCGAAAGTGCGACAACGCGACTCAAGTTAGTGTGAAAGTGCACCATATCGAACCACATATGTTCGCGGTAATACTATCTATGTATGTACAGTATTACCGTGATATTGCTGGGAATTGTAGGATTACAATTTACCAAAATTCAATTGTTTATATAAAGAGCGTAAATAAAACATATATAGCAATATTTTATTGGGAAAAGACTAGCATTAACACAATTTAGTGAATAAGGGTTATTAAAATTCATGTAGTTACGATCTTATTAAACTCATTTCCTTCATCGTTGTCGATCAATATTACAGAGTAGCTATTTTTGAGTGAAGTCACTTGACCCTGAAGAGTGCGAAGCCTTATTTCAACTAATTCAAAATTTTCCTGGAGATTGTTTATTTGAATCTGCATTCGTTGCCGAATCTAAGGGTAAAAAGTTAAGGTTAATACCTGGACACTACGACTACTAAGTACCTAATTGTAGTTGGTACGGAATAAGGTAAACTTAAAAATTATTTACACTGTAGATTGATGACACTTGATGGAACTTATTGTTATATATTATTGTACCTAACCGGTTTCGCCTTGAGGCATCCTCAAAGGTTTAATATCGACAGTTTATGGACATTCAATTCCAAAAATTTACGTCCATTAACCATCTTTTATATATATGCGCAGTACTCAAATTAAGGATACAGCACATACTTTTCCCCAGACTCGGGAAATAGTGTCTAGTTTACCCTAAAGATTTTTATTTTAGAATCACTAATACAGTATAAATAAAAAAATGCGCTAAAGTCACTGTATTGACAAGGAAATGAAGTCACAATGTCAAATAATAGATTAACAATGTCCAATGAAATTTAACAAAGTCAAATTGCATTTTTGTATAAATTTAAAAATATTATTATCATTCTGTTGAACCAGAGATTTACAACTTCTGGGTGTTAATTAATCGTAAGTAGCATTACTTACCCCTAAAATTTATTTAATAATCGGATACAACGGGTCTTGTCAATATCCCTGAGACCCAAGTCAACCTTACCAGCTAAACAACGGACGAGGCTCTAATACTGGATTTCTTCTCAAAGTTGGGAAGACGGCAGTCCAAAAAGCCTTACTGACCATACCAGTCAAAGACAATTACTCAGGAAACCGGGAAATTGCTTTCAGGAAATGATGATCTAAATATAAGCATATTGTTAATACGTACGTCATCTCTTTCCTTCTGACAAGCTCTGCACTGAGCTCGACTCTGAATAAGTTGTCTTTCCAGTTCCGATATTTGAGTATGCAGGTACCTTCGCATAGAATCAGATCTTTCCTTACATCTATTCAATGACCTAGTACTCTCATCTCTCAATTCTGTTAAGTCTTTAATTAACTGAAAGCACTCAGTGGATTTTTCTTTGAAAATTGCTTCTTGGTGTAATAGTTTTTCGTCCAATCTCGTGACTTTACATCTGTTAATAAACAACAATTTTAATAACTTCATAGCTTGCAATGGCAATTAACAATTTCAGCATATTTTTTATGAAGATCAAAATTCAAAATTCTAAGATCATTTATTCTATCACAGCACTAATAGTCGATGGTACCGTTTAAGTTTAAAAAACCCACGGTACCACCAGAGGTATATAGATAGGGGTGCTGAAGAGGTATAGACCACCTATAATGAATAAAAATTGTAAAAATGATATAATGAAAAAATAATATATATAAATAAAAAGATTTAAATGATAAACGAGACTTACAGAACGTCAATATCAATAATTTATCATAAGATAGTTAGCAAATGAACTACCTATGAAAATTTAAGGAGATCGTATCTGTACAAAACAACAATTATTGACTTATACAAAAATGAAAATTGAACAATTAATCCTACGAAGTTCAGACGTGAACTTGTTTATCAATTGTTCAATATTTTAGACGTACGGGGATATTATAATATAAAGCAAATTAAAATCAAAGTATTAATAGAGCTCATTTTCAAGCCAAAATTAGGCTTTAGAAAATTTCTACGCATTTCGTGAAAGAGGACAAACCAAGGTAAGGGTTAATTGAACGGATGACGTCAGACAAGAAAGTTGATTGTTTCCATACAAAATTAAATGACATGTTCTGCCGACCCGTCCATCCCTTATTATTAACAAGGGCAGGTAAATGATTTAGAATGAACGGGGTACATTGGTAAATAAAATATACGTTAGACATGCTCGTAGATCGATAAAAAATTGAATTCAGTGTCCTTTGAAAGACGTGCGATGTAGTACTTAGGTATTATAAATATGGGTTCTATGCAGATAAATATACCTACTACATACATTATTAGGTAGAGACTACAGCCCGCCATCTTCATCTATCCTTACATACTTCAAGTTACCTCTACTGTCACTAAACCATTCATGCAAACAGGATCGTGTACTTTCCTGCCCTCCTTTCAATCTTAATATAATTAATCAGTAAATCGTTGTATAATAATTCTTAAACTTATTCACTTGGTATCGTCCAGTATCTTCAGCAGTTCTTCCGTTTCCTTGATTTTATCATCTAAACCTATACTCATAGACTTATTTTCTTCGATTAGCTTTGCTTTATCGGCTTTCTCTAGGTTCAAATTATTTACTGCAATGACTAGCTGTAACAATGTTCCTTTACTGATTCAATTTGTAAATATACATAGGTAGTTGTGATTATGTATGGAACTCCAGTAGAGTGTGAGGGTCACCACGGAGATCTTCAAGTATCATTTCATCCTCACCTGCTGATTGACGGACGACGTTCGTGAGGATATCCTCATGGATACCCCGCTGGTAGAGTCAGCGGGGGTGGTTATGTCGGACTCAAAACGACTAAAACCGCATTTCGTATCAGACCATTTGTTGCCGTGGGTGAGATCGTCTCTGGAATATCCCTAGTAGTAGTAAGACTCAGGCAATCGAAGGCCCCCTCAGAACCACATTGTCCCTATCTTTCCCGCCCTCAACACCTTCTTCTGCTAGGGTGATAGACGGCTCCATATGTAGCCCCGTGCCCGTGCTCATGGAGGACGGAGGTCGTTGAGCTACCTCCAATGCCATAGTCGCATTCGCGCCTCAACACCCGAGTTGCCTTCGCGTGGCAATTTTAGGATGGCGTTCATGCCCATAAAAGATAAACAAAATTATAGAACGCCAAGTAGACCAGACCACGAATTCCAAAGCATTAGATTAGATTAAAAAAAAAACCAAAATTATTAATATTCTCTTTTGTCCCTCCAGCTAGGCTAAATTATTTGTATTAGGAGAGGGTTCTCATCGATAATTTAATGACCAGGTTTCGAGCCCGGTACCTCTCGATAAGGTGGCCGACTCCTTAACCTCCTTACCTACTGATTTGAAAGATTAGGGTGTATAAAGTGGCTTAGCATAAAGTCAACGTAATATAAGGAGGGAAGGGCTTCGCATTCTCCTGTCCTGCTGTAGTGCAACAAATTGATTGTAAGTAAAAAAAGATCAATTACTAACCTTTTCTTTAACTCGATGTAACTCACAAGAAAGTTGATGCGAACTGTCTTCGGCTAACCTCTGCAACTGTTTGGCCTCTTGTAGCTGCATCTGAGCACCTTTTAATAAATCAGGCAAAGGTGCAAGTTCTTGTAATTTCTCTTGAAACTGCATCTACATTCGAAAATAAATATAATATCTCCTTTATAAAAGAAGGCTGGATCCTAATGGTCCCCGAAACTTTATTATCCCAGTGCAATAATTGGTGATACTCTGATGGTATATGAGCACAGACCTTACAGTTTTATTAATACTAGCTGTTACGCGAGGCTTCGTCCACGTGGACTGCTTATCCTGTAGGTTGGTACTTAATGTTTATGTTTTATAACTTTTGATACATATTTCCTTAGCAGCACAATAATTGTCTCAATAAATGTAACTATCGCGGCGTTTACTCATACGACACGACAGTCAAGTCGTGACCACGGGTGCTGCAACGCTCCCGAAACGTCGGCAAAAGTAAGTGTTCAAAAATATATCGCGTGAAGTCCCGAACATTATAAACACTATGTCTGAATAAACTCCACAACATAGAAGTTTTTAACCAGACTAATTAATGCCAACATTCCTATAGTGATAAATCTCAGTTGCGTTCAAACTCGCAGTTTGAAGCTTGGAATCAGTTCTCCGGGCTCTACTACTTTTTGGTATTGGCTTTCATCGGAGCTACTACCGTCTGATCTGCTTACCGTATGAGGAAAGCCCACAGCAGAGCCTGGTCCTTCAATCACTAAGTGTACCTACTCGATTCAAGAACATTGCTAATAACGCCATCTATGACCAAAGCCTCGAATGATGTACACTCAAAAAAGGTACTTGATAGGCAAGGTATGACTTGGTGCTTTGGTTCTTACAAAGACAAAGGTAAGTAAGTAAGGCAAAGTACACAGGATTACTGGTACCAACTCGACTTAGTCCTGGCAGGAGGTCTTAGAGTACCCAATGCTTTAATTCTAACACAAAACTTATGTACGGCCGAAAACCAATAACTTTCGAAATAAATGACTTTTTGGGTTATTTCCATACCTACTTAATAGGTAACCCTGAACTCAAAGTAGTTACAAGAAAAAAATATTTACTCTCAAGAATCACTTTTTAGTCAAGTATTTGGAAAATAAATGATTTTCTGAAATATATATATGGATCTAAAATAGTATTTTGGGTCCTTTTACACGTCCTGGCAGCAAATAATCGAGTTACCAGTATCCCTATAATAAATTAGGTACCTTCATCTTTTGTATTTCGATCTGAATTTGATCGGACACCTGCTTATTGTCTAATTCGATGACGTCCATCTGTCTCTTCAGTTCTTCAACTTGTTGTTGTGCTTGTAAATACTGAAAGTATAAGAATAGTGTAACATAATTAAATCTGGTTCAAAGCTTCACCTTTAACTACAGTATAGATAAGATAATCCCTGATATCCCTGAGAGAGTTTAGATTTTCTTTCTTATCGTCCTGAGAATACCACCCTGCTTTGCTTTGGCATATTGTCGCGGAAGATGAGTGGAAGTCCTCTTGATTTGTTTTGTAAAGAGTTATCTCTATCGTCGAACTGATATAACAGTTTGTTACGTTCGTTCGTGTTAACTTAGACAGTACTTACCCATAAAAGAATAAACATGCATACATAATATGTTCATACATATTTATACTCACACCTTTTCCTTTCCGATGTAGACACATACTACAGATACTGCAGTCATTAATCTTTTATACCAGCGTTGCGGTTTCGAATGCTCGTGCTATTTTATAATTACACCATCAGTTTGATCAGTAACGACCCGTAATTATCCAAGTCGGATTGCCTGCTGCTCACTTTCACCCAATATTCGCTCGTTTTCCAAGCTTAATCACATTTGTTGCATTCCAACGGTATGAAAAAAATAATAAGTAACCTTTGCTCTGTATTCTTGTAACTGTTCGGTTTTCTCTGTGACAGTAAGTTTTAATTCTTCCTTTTCTTCCTTCATATCACGGATTTGTATTTTCAATGCAGATATTTCTTCGTCGGAAGTTTTCCTGGATTCCTATTGATCAAATTACATAATGTTATTCGAATAGTTGGTTTGTAAAATTCGTATAGGGCCTTATCGAGATCTTTGAAGCCTAGTTTAATCTCACGTTTCATTTTATATACTCCACTGAATGGCGGATGAGGCTAGACCAGTCATCGTTTAGATGACAATTAGGTACTCCCTAATAAGATAAGATAAACCACATAATTAGTACTAAGCGTAGGAGAGCGGAGCGGTCCGTAGCTTCAAAATACTAATTTTAGCTCCAGTAATAAACGGTTAAAATTCACCATCACAAAATTAAATGACATGCTCACGTGCCTTCATTTCAGAAATCATTCCAGTAGTACAAATACTATTCAGTTTCTGTTCTAGGTCTTTCAGTTTGGATTCATATTTTTCCCTTTGAAACCTTTCTTCGCCTGCTGCATTTTTGGCTGTGAGCAGTTCCTCCCGAAGTTTTAAAACCTAAAAGTGTTAAACACATTTCATCTAATAGGTAGGTTAAATGTATGACGACCTATGATTGAGGATAGAATATAGGTATAATTTTGTTATTAAGTCTGTTAAGTCAATAGGAACAAGAAAACTTATGTCTAAAATAGAATTCAATGACTTGGGCTACACACAAAAATTGTTATTCTAATTTTCTTTATACTTACCTACCTAGATCAATCAATTGGAATAAAAAAAAAGTTAATTAAATTCCACTGGTGACCCACCGGTATTTTATAATTAATTTATGTGTTCAATACAACAAACGGGTGACAAAAACCAAACTATAAATAATCTGATAGTGTCAAAAAACTGGAAACAAAAAGCTAGTAGGTAGGTACCTCGAAGGTGTCTTGTGCGTAGGCTTCAAATAATTTAATTTGGACAGCCAAAATCTAATTAGATATCTATCGACACACCTATCATGAACTCTTGATTATGTAATTTAAGGCACTGCCACACACTAGGTACTCTAGTTCAAACAATTCAAGATAGACCCTCAATCCTGACCTACTTATGTCAGTAGTCAGTATCATGGGTCTTCGTGGCAGCCCTTGGAGTGCGAGTTCTTTCGCTCGCCGCCTTGTTCACGGCGATAGTACGATACGCGAGTGCTTGGGCCGTCACCGCCTCCTTCTGCGAGCAAGTAATACTCGAGGAGACAGCGGAACGGGTTCGGAGAAGACTCCGGAAACGCACAGTCCGTGATGAGCGGAGGCTACACGGACGTTGGAAGTCGCCTGTCACCCTAGCAGAAGTGGGACGCGGCGGTGGCGCGAAATGCGCCACTCCTTACCCGGGGGCCAGACGGGAACACCGTGGTGCCAACACCCGAAGGGGGTCATATCGACAGAGAGGGCCCCGGTTCAGCCGGGATGCGAGGGATATGTTCGCTACTATCTCACTTACGGTAACTAAAGAACCAAAGAAGGCGTGCGTTTTGTTGGTTCGAGTCTGACATAATCTCTCTCGCCGGCTCCGGTTACATTGGTTTCCAAGGGGATTTCGCGCATGGACAAAAAAAAGTAGTCAATATCATACGTTCTCTATAAATTTGATTTTGGCAATTTTTTGTAATTGTTGTTCTCCATGAATTATCTACATCATAATATTAATATCAACAAAAAATTGTAAACCCCTGATGTGGGTTCGTACCGTGAGGGCCGCGCTCTTATCCATTTGTTACGATGTGTCTCTATTACCACCAGCGCCTGATTCACTACTAGTAGCAAGTGCTTGAACGCCTTACTTATCTCAATTAGCAATCAACAATACTGAGAATAAAAAAAGGAAGTTCGAAGACGGAGATACAAACCTCAGTTCAATTTATGTACATCTTATTAATGACCTATAAAGATTAGCAACCTGATCGAATAAAAGCATGGGCGCAGCACTGCTCCTACGTGGAGATACATTTAGTACCTGCAGTACAGTTACCGGTGTACCTGTGATTGTTGGATTTGAGCTACCTACTTGCTATGTCCTCAAAACACATTAAAAAAAATGAGTATTGCGCATATATGTAGAGTACAAACATTTTGTGATGTGCTTGGGGTCAAAACCAATCTTTAAGAGGAGTTACTCGCTTAGACATTCTTAACCTACCTCCGGGTATTTCAAGAAATTGTCTTCATGCTTTTTGACTAGAGATTCGTTAGTGACAACAGCTTCAAGATGCTAGAACAATTTTTGCATAATTACTGAATAGTATTTAAATTATTACATACTAGATGTTGCCTGCGGCTCCACCCGCGTTAATGTCGGTTTCGCAACCTTTATGTCCTTTTCCAAGCTCTAATCTATCTGTGTACCATGAGGTAGGTATCTTCAAAATGAAAAACTATAATCACATATTTGAACCCCTTTTTTAAACCCAGACTTTACATCAGGGTAAAAAGAATTATTTAAAAATATAATATGTTAATATTTTCGTGTTTAGTATTACTAAGCAGGTCGCAAGCAAGTCACCAGCTTGTGGACGGTCGTATGATCGCGTCAATACCCGTGTGTCACTAACCAGATATTCATTGATATTAAAAAAATAGGAACTTAGAGAAGGAGTAAATAGGTACTCACAGGAACGACGTAACTTTTTATCTGTTTACGTAAGTCAGAATCTAAGCGATCGCGTTTTATGGCTGCTAACTCCATCTGGATTTCTTTGACTTCTCCTTCCATATCGCCCAATTGTTTATGCTTATAAAACAAATAATCTTACATTAACTGTAGATATTTAATTGATATTTATCAAGTACCTAAAAGCTAAAAGTGTTTCGGACGTAGTAGTCCTTACGAAGTACCTACATAGCAAATACTCGGAGCTTATTTTTACCCAGTGGATTTCGCCCATCATAATCCACCGATAATAACAGTCAGTATTAGAAATAATTGCAAAAGAGCTCTTCAAGACTACGAAGGCGATTTTTAATGACTCGGAAGTGACAAATTATGAAGATACTGACAAATGAAATAGTAATTATGATGAAGTAGCTATTACTTCGTTAAAATATAACCAAAGGATACCTACTTAGTAATTATTTTTAGTTGTTAAAGGCTGCCAACGTCCGACGTAGGTCGTGGACAAAAACGTCCGAAAAAGTTGATACCAAGTTCCACTTTTAAATTAACAACCCTTGGTACATAACTGTAAGCTCGGCAAGGTGAACAAGTATGTGAATTAGTAACTACCAAAAATATTGATAAAATTCAGTGAGTACTCACTAAATTTGATGATCCTTCTGTAAGTTCAACATTTTCTATGGGCTTCCCTTGTCCAAATGGCCAGAAATCTGATTGAGGCATTAACATGAATAATTTATGCACGTCAGTATAAATATGCTAAATAAAAATGGGGTATTTATATTATGAAGTAAAATAAAAGGAAAATCAAATGTGTACAAAATAATGACTGCAAACGAGAGTCGACATTAAATGTCAAATTGGTTTCTTACTGGCCAGATTTCAGTTTGGCTTAGATTTGGTTTTGGCTAAATCCATAATCAATACTTTGTATAAGTATAGGCACAAGTTGTAGACTCAAAATGTGTTCAAAATGCACTATAACGCACAGTTTGCGATTTTGGATTGCCTTTTGAGGATTCCGTGCTATCCTGCAACAGTGATGGACGATGTCATATCTACCAAAATATATCAAACCAGGGCCTCGTTTCCCTCGCGTCTTAGGTCCGAGATCTGTGACGTTAATGTGTTTTTAATTCCTCCTATTTTTGCAAGTATTTTAATTAACTTGACTTCTTTATCATCCTCCGAGCTTCTTCCCAACTCACTAGGGGTTTGATCTATTTTGCTTTGACTATAGTCCTATTTAATTGTAAGTGGTTGCTATCCAGCGCCGTCGCGGACGATATGCGACCACACCATAATAGTGAGCCGCCAAAATCATCATAGGGGCACCCAAATCAGCCGAAACGTATTGACAACCGACTACTAAAGCTATTTTAAACTGAGCATAGAGGCATCCCACCCCACCCATGTATCATTGAATTTTCCTTCGAAGTAGGTACTGTACCTAAGTAGGTATTCCCTTGGATTCCCGTCACCTCGCAAGAGGTGGTACCTATGTCTCAATCGAACTGTCTAAAACCGCAAGTCATGTCGAAGTATCAAATGGATGTAAGGTTGCCCATAAAGCAACCTTGCAACATCAGTGCCCGTCCATCTGCGTCAGAAGATCTGGGCAGGGCAACGGACAATGCTGAGACTGTGGCCCAGTACGATATGGTAACATTTAATAGGAATGAAATTAGACATCAACTCGAAGAAGAAGAAGAAATAGAAGAAATCACAGTAAGGGTCCAGGTAGATCCTAGTAGCTGTATAATAGGTAATACCTATTTTAATAAGATAGTCCTAATAGACTACCGGATTTGGTACTGTACGAGTACGGAGCAAACCACAGAGCTTAATACGCCCCGCACCAAGTACGCTCGTGTGGACTTAGAACACCAAACTGTTTGGTGGTTACGTCGCGTCGTCCGCGGAAGTTATAGGTCCCGGTATATATAATATGTATATACTCCAAGGCGTGAAAGAAATGAGACTCTGGCGTCACTGAAATTAGATTCCATTCGGTTGAGTAGATCCAGAGATAACTAAAATTGCGATATCCGACATTTATGTGGGATGGAGCCGCTAGGGGTACTTCTACGAAGAAAACTGGTCAAAACCCTTATTTGCGAATTAAACAATATGACAAGTGTGATTAGTTTCCCGAATACTACAGTAGATGGCGCAACGAATAGGCCCTTGACTTCTTGACCCGTAGCTCGTTATTGGTGAAGAGGGTAGGTGGAATATTATCTAAGTTTATATTACACTCTGCAGTTCTAGATTTAAAGCAACAGTTGTTTATATTTACACGTATTACTAAGTGATATTCTTAATTACAAAAATAATTTCGATATAGATCTTGAAAATGAAGGTATGTAGTCTGTTATTAATGCTTATATAATGATTTGTTAAACAATTTTGAACCTTTTATGACTTGGCATTTATAACGACAAAACGTTATTTCTTGACTAAAATATTCCTATAAATTAGTGATTTAGTTATATTTCCGAGTGCGTCCGAGCAAATATTTCAATTGAATATTAATATAGCCTATCTTAGGATATTGTTATATTAAAAAAAAGTTACGGAAATTCGGCGGTTTATTTTTTATGATTTTTTTTAACAAGGTATCATTAAGTATGGATATCTCTAAATATTATGTTTTACTTTGTTGTAGACTATTCGAAAGACATTAACCTTTACCAAACAATATTTATATGATCTCTGGCTGAAATGTTCTTATAAGCAAATTGACAAGAAGTTTGAATATTTGGAAGAACACTTATATGAAATCACCAACTGTGAACGTAATATACTGAAACATAAGTTATCTCATTTTAAATCAGATTTCAAAACTAAATGGACGGCTTCTCACAAGAAAAGAGAAGTTTTTGAAAAGAAGAACGCTAATTGGTTGCACGGTATTATCACTTTCCCCACAATGACGACATCTGTAGCGCGTACTGGTGGTCGACCACAAAAAACATTTTTGGAATCAAGTGACCGCTCTAAAAGAAGAAAAACAAAAGACTTAAGGGAGAATATGGATACAGATGTATTAACGTTTGCGACACAGATGAGGTTAAGAGCCACAGGCAATGTAAGTGCATCCGATATTTTAAAGAGTATTACCAAATCGCCATCAATTGCGCCTAAACTCCGAAAATTAATTACCAAGGCACATCATGTTCCTATTCAACAACTTTCATCTACAGAAGCGTTATGCATGTTTGTGGAAGGGGATTTTACAAGGAGACAATACAATATAGTAAGAAGTGCTGACAGAAAACTTTACTCAGTGTTACAAAAGGCAAAAAAAGAGTGCTATCCAAAACCTGAGGCATTTCGTGTAACTGCCACATGTGCGGAGATAAAACTACAAGATATATTAGATCACACTTGTTTGCGTTTATGCCAGTATCTGGATGAAGTGCTTGAAACATGCAGTGTAGAAGAGCAGTCTAATTTAGAATTGATTTACAAATGGGGATGTGACGGATCCCAGCAAAGTCAGTTCAAACAAAAATTTGAAAATACATCAGATTCGGATGCAAATATCTTCCAAAGTTCATTTGTTCCAATTAGATTAAGAACTAAAAAGGACAAAATATTGTGGCAAAATCCAGTACCATCATCCCCCAGATATTGTAGGCCTATACGAATTAGGTTTATTCATGAATCAAATGACGTAACTAAGGATGAAATATCATATGTAGAAAGGCAAATAAAAGTTCTACAAAAAACCACAATACATTTAAAAAGTGGATCTAATGTTCAAATTGAACACAAACTTTTATTCACTATGGTTGATGGGAAAATATGTAATGCTGCAACTAACACAGCGTCAACAATGCGGTGCTACCTATGTGGTTTGACTTCAAAAAGTTTCAATGATTTATCATTATCAGAGACCACAGCCGTGAACCCAGAATCACTATCATTAGGAATATCTGTTCTTCATGCAAAAATACGGCTGTTTGAATCAGTTCTCCATCTGGCTTACAAAATTCCCATAGGAAAATGGCAAGCCAGGTGTAAAGAAGATAAAGAGATCGTCGCGGTGACAAAAAAGCGAATTCAGGAGAGGTTCAGATATGAAATGGGTCTCTTAATAGATATTCCAAAGGCTAGCTTTGGAAATACAAATGACGGAAACACAGCTAGAAGATTTTTCCAAGACCCAAAATTGGCAAGTGATATTACTGGGGTTGACGAAGTCTTAATTTACAGATTAAAGATTATATTAGAGACAATATCAAGTGGACATGAGATTGATGTGAATAAGTTTGAGAAATATGCAAATGAGACTGCTCAACTGTATGTAAGTTTATACAGCTGGCATCCTATGACACCCACGATGCATAAACTTTTAATTCATGGTGGTGAAATTATCACACATGCAATATTGCCGATTGGACAATTATCAGAAGAGGCTGCGGAAGCCAGAAACAAACACTTCCGCACATATAGACAAGGGTTCGCAAGAAAATTTTCCCGAGAGGTGTGTAATAAAGATATTTTAAACAGATTACTGTTGAGTTCGGATCCTTTTTTATCAAGTATACGCCTTTTGCCAAGAAAATTAACGAAACCATTTTCAAAAGAAACTGTAGAACTTGTTCTTCCAACAGTATCTTCTCGAAGTTTACCACGTGAAAGTGATTGTGAAGACCAACATTCACATGAGGATAGCTCATGTGACGAATTTGAATAATTCTTTGTAGAATCAAAATAAAAAAAACACGTTTAGTATCAATTTCTGGTGTTATGATGTCCCTAACTTAATCATTCTTCTGGTAACCACTCTTCGCGAAGACACATAAGATTTCAAGAGCAGAAACATACCTACATAATGACTTTTGACCATAATTTCATATTAAATACCCCTATGTGCGCCGGTCCGTACCTATAAGCTAAATATCTATTTAGTTTAGCCACAGCGATTCCAAAATTATTTTTATGGATTATAATATTAATATCCTGATATCGGTCTTTTTATAAGAACTTTATCTTTTATCTAAAGACTGCTGACGAGTATGACAACGTTGTTCAACCTGGATGTTACACATCAATTTCCGACATCGACAATGTCGTTTTGTTTCGTTTATTATGGTTCCGTAGCCAAATGGCAAAAAACGGAAACCTTATAGATTCGTCATGTCTGTCTGTCTGTCTGTCCGACCGTATCTCATACGGACTATATAAATTTTGGGGGCTGCAATACTTAGAGCTGACACTAGATAGGTCTTCAAAAATTTTATTGACCGAGAGACACTTGTACAATGAAAAAATGTGTGCTTTCCCCACCCACATTCCCCCGTCTAACTTCTAAATTAAAAGAACGATAAATCTAAAAGAAATATATATATAATGTACCTACATTAGTATACTAATTAGTATTTTTATAATACGTCATAAAACGCAGTTTTCGCTTTCTTTCAATTAACTCAAAAATTATAAGGCACGGCGGCTGATCGAAGCTGCTGATGTTACTTGCTGCTACGGAACTCTTTATGGGCGAGTCCGACTCGCACTTGGCCGGTTTTTATCTATGTAACAGCATTGTCAGCTTTCTCCCCGTATGTAGTAGTGACGTACCAACTCAGAAAAAATAAGACTTGAGTCAGATCGATAATCGAATTCAGTTATCAAATTACCTCAACAACTCACGAGGAACTCACGTTACGTAAGCCGAATCTATAAAATAAAGCTGAATGGGTTGAAAGGGGGATAAAACTTGGAAGCTTTGAGAAAACAAGACAGGGTAGATACTGCCGTCTCCCCCGATTTCTACGTGAAAATTGTACTTAACTATTTAAATGAAAAGATGTAGGTAGCAAATAACGGTATGTCCCGTCCTTATTGAGTAGCCCGACTGAGGAAGTACCTCCGCCCTACAGAATATCACGGCTAGTAATAACTTTGTCTTGTGTTTCCAGCGGGGAGTAGGGTAGCCAATGCTCACTGGAGAGGTTTTGTGATTTGGGCAAGAAAATTAATTCGAACTTGCATTGTTACCTAACGCTACATCATGTTACACGCTCCGAAATCGAATGCTGCATCCTGCATCACAGTAAATTGATACCTATATATACTTCTATGGTCTTTATATAATTTACGGCCAGTATGTCACATCACACCTCTTTGAGATGAAATCTTTTTTGCCTCACTGAACATTTTTCTGGAGTATTTAGGTAGGTACTTTTTATTTTCATACAGACTGTTCACTTCAGCTACTGCAAGGCCATATTTTATGCTTTTCACTTTTGCTTTTTGCTTCGATAATTTAGGTACAACCAACCCAAAAACAAATAACGTGCAACTCGAGATAAGTTACGAAGCATCCAAATCGACTTTGAGCTTATAAAGAATAAGCATGTATTACTTACAATACTTTAAACCGCAGAACCAGCCTTGACGAAATTTGGTACAGCTATAGATAAGACTTGACATAGGTTACCTTTTATTGCACAAAAAGGGATTAAGGGAAGTAAATAGGGAATGAAAATTAGTATGATATGGAATTTTGTACGGATTAGAACTTTTACCACGAGGAAGAGGTTAGAGAGAGGGAAATAGGAGACGAAAACTTGTATGATTTCATCATTGTTATCCTGATAGACATATGGTAGGTAGGTATATAAACAGATTAGAGCTTAGGAAAGGTCGTAGCGGAGTAGAGAAGAGTGGGAGGGGGAAGTGAAAGGAAAAGATAATGGGCAGTGGAAGGGGGTACAAAATAGAAGATGAAGAAAAAGGAAGTGTAAGGTAGAAGGAAAGGGAGGATGAAGTTGAGGGGAGGGGGGAAAAGAAGGGGCAAGGAGGCGATATTGTAGGCAGAGTGGAAGAGAAGAAGAAAAGGGCTAAAGTCAATTTTAATAGGGTAAAGAGGAAAAGGGTAAGAAAGGGGGAAAAGGGGATATGGGAAAGGTGGGTAATGGGGAAGTGGGAAAGTAGGGAAAATAGTGAAGTGGGGAAAATGGGGTATTGGGGATAATGGAGTAGTGGTAAAATTATCGCTCAACTCTTCATAGACAGGGAAACGTTACGATAAGAAACATTGCGCACTGTATAGT
Organism: Pelosia muscerda; assembly: GCA_963691645.1. Taxonomy (NCBI): domain Eukaryota; kingdom Metazoa; phylum Arthropoda; class Insecta; order Lepidoptera; family Erebidae; genus Pelosia; species Pelosia muscerda. The sequence continues at coordinate 10,215,986 of OY829098.1, read as the reverse complement.
TTGAAACAAGGTCCTTCAAAAATTATTTTCTTAATCGAATAAAATTTTAATGAAAAATAATGCGTAAATCAAAAAGAAAAGACATTTACAATTTCATTTAGGTATTATTTCAATTCGGTACATATTTTATTCTTCATTGTAAAAAGACGAGCTTATAATCGAATTGATCATCGAATAATTCACTTCTCAACAGACAACACAACACAACACCAATGTTTTATCTGTGATTCTCTGATGTCATTACTCATTATTCATTTTGTAATGTTACTGGACAGTGAGTGATACAGTAGCAATATCTATCTAGATAATAATTCGGTATACCGTCTATTAGTCATATACGTATAATTAAATACAAACATAGTTCGCTACAGCGCTATTTGATCTGTGGCTTTGGTAGCCGAGCATTGTAGAAAATAAGGATCCACCAAATTACTGTCTATGTGTATACATATCCTTGACACGTTAAGTGGTATTAAAAATGTTAAATTAATGTGTGATTATAACATAACTTTTAGAGATACATACCAGTGGAAGAACATCTAAGTAAGAATGATTCAAAATTGCTCGTATTTACTCTATAAGGAAACGACTTTGCGATTATTATTTTGCGGACGTGGAACCACATACTTAACGTAAATAAGAATGAAAATAAGCTACCTAACTTTGTTTTCAATAACAAAATTTAGTTTCAATTGCACTGATATGATATAAAATATAAATTCATATATATTCAATACTGATTATTTATAAAATCCCTCAGTACACACCCTAATAATTCATGAAGCTATTTAAAATTCCACTTCAATATTTGACTCACACATCTTACCAGATAATCTTAGATGTCATTATGAAATAAATGAAGTAACTCTCATTCATCTTACATATTTATATTAAATGTTCTTTATGCTTATACTTTCTTGTATTATATTTCAGAAAAAATGACATAATTATTATGTTTATGTTAAAAATCAATATCTAAAAATGTCCAAAGTAGATACCCAGATAGACTTTATAGAAACTGGTCAACTTCCTACAGATGCCCAAACCAGTCTAGGCCAATGGAGTCTTAAAAAAGAAACTTCCATTATTATTACAGATCAGCAAAGTGTGTCTCATAGGAAAATTATAAGGGTAAGTATTACATATTTCATTGATTAATATTTGTTAAGCTTTTGAGACCTTGATGATATGTGATGGAATGTATTGTGCTGAAGGATGATGATTAGGTTTTCATAATTCCACAGACAAATTCTCTCCTCTGGTAAGAAGTCTTTTTACTTACATAGAGGTGCAGTTTGGTATTCCTTTCTATGACAATTAGTAATATTTTACCATTGCTGTCATTTGGATTGTTAAATTGTGGGTGAGTGGTGGTTTCCGATCCCTCCCTCAATTTTCTTAAAATGGATTTTCACTATGCAACACCTAATTCTATATCTTATTCACAGTTCAATATATTGCATGTGATTTAGGGTAGTTTGGAGTGAAAACAATTGTATTCAATTCAGTAGGTCTTGTTATTATGTACTTTACTAGCTACCTGTGTAACTTTGCATCACATAAGATGTCCCTCATTTTTCAAAAATTCTTATTTTTGCTCCACCTCTGTTGGGAAGTGTGTATACAATATAATATAAACTTTTTAAAGAGCTAAGCAAACATAGGGACCAACTGCAGGAAGTGACTTTGTTTTTTAATATGTAATAGTAACATTTGTACAAGCATGAAACTTTATACAGTTAAATTGAGTTGTTTAAATACACTTCAAATATTTAGTTTACACTGTGGGAACTAGGACATTAAATTTATTAGTGAGACAAGGTTGTCTACAAGTTCTACTATTGTGTTGAGAAATGCGTCCAGTGAATAATATTTTTTTTTTTCAGAGGTGGAATCGTCTCTCTAGATTACAAAGGTCTATTGTTTATGCTCTGATTGCAATAGGAACAACCTTATTAGTCTTGTTGTATGTAACAAGAGTTGCAAAAGTTAATGTAAATAAGAAAAACAATAGTGGTACAATACAGGTAAGTCAAACTTTTGGGTTTAAAAAAACTGTTTTGAAAAATTAATACAAATTAATTAATCCTTGCAAAATGAATCTTAAGACATTGTTTAATACTTCGAAGAAGGATTAGCCTCAGAGCTCTCTTACTCCTTAACCTTATGATTTGGTTTACACTATTTTTATGGAAGCTGCAACTGCTGTCTGACCTCCCAAAGCATACTAGCTAGCAGGTGATGATGGGTTGGGCTAGAAGGTGTTGATTTTGTCATACACCCTACTAGGGCCAACAAATATATCACTAATACCTACATATTACGAGATTGATATTTTGTAATTAAATGATCTTCTGTCAAATCAACAACATTTTTGAGTTACAATCATAGTGTAGTAATTTGTTTCATAGCAGTGCCATAGAGAGGGTCCGAGCATAGGGAATGCTTACTATGTCCCCTTCTGTATCTTCCGTCCTGAATACTGATAAATATGTTCATGTTGAATACATCTTCACATAATAATAAAAAAAAGACACTACAAAGATGTTGTTATTGTTAACCAATTTAGTATGAAACATTTTGCCCTTTCTGTTAGATAAACCCTGGGACTATCAAGGTTTTATATGACAGCCACTACATATTACAAACACCACATAAGTATGAATGTGCTATGGTCCTAAACAATAAAGATAATACAAGCAACAACAACACTGGTTGCTTTTGCCTATAATATGAGAGTAAATTTTACTTTTTTTGAATATCTTTTGATTGTAGGAACCTCTAAGGAATGTTTCCCAATATCTAGTCAATGGTCCTGTGCAAGAAGCAGTTGTTGCCAAGAAGACAGTTTTAGACAATGAGCCAAATGAAAGACCTGTGTTTACAGGTAGGTGTTGATCTAATCAATATATTTTAAACTATAGAGTTTATTTTGTTGTTGTGGTTTTTAACGGCCTTCTTGATTTTACTTTTGACTTAGAGCTTGAGAAAATATTTTTTGTTAGAGGGAGTGAAAACCACCGTTCACCCACAGTTTAGCAATTCTAACGATTTATATAGCAAATAATTACTTATTATCATAGAAAATAATGCCAAACTGCACCCCTCAAAGGAAGTAAAGCATCTTCACGAGTGCTATGACGTGAATTCTTGATAGCGCTCCTCAAAAAATGCAAATTTAAATTCATATTCAAAAGTCATTTATTCTGTGTAGACCACTTAACAGCACTTAAACGTCAAAATTCCTCGTGTAGCAGAATATTGCGCATATAACAACATCCCTCCACGGGTAAGAAGTTTTTTACTTGCTTTGAGGGGTGCAGTTTGGCATTCCTTCCTATGACAATTAGCAATAATTTTGATGTGTAGGATCTGTGTACAAATGTTATCGTTGGAATTGTCAAACCACGGGTGAGCAGTGGGTTCACCTCTCTCCCCCTGTAATATATATTTCTTGTAATGGTTTTCCGCCATGTATCCCCTACTTCTATACAATATTAGAGTCTATTGTATTGGGACTCCTTTTTCCGCACCTAGCTTCCCTTTATGGGCCATTGTGCGTGGAAATATTAGAGTCACGATTATGTCAAAGAAAGGCGAATGTGAAGGCTGTTACTCATTATCTCTGGAAACAAGATTGACTGGATTCAATTGAATGTACAGTCAGAGCTCATAAGTGCATTAGCACATCAAGGCTCAAAATGGTTTAGCGTGCGGCCGGCGCGCTTATATGTGTGTGTAATGTTACTATGCAATACGAGGCGACGCTGGCTTGTCTTAAAAGAAAAAGATCACAAGTAGCGTTAGAATGTTGACGCTATAGTTGCGTAGGATTGCTACTGCACTTTTGAGTTCTACTGTACCTAAAATAGTGTCACGGAATTTTACTAATTCTAGCTTATAAGTATATCCAAATGCAGAATCCTAGCTTGTAGAAGCTATCTTGTACTACAACGATAATAATCTAATAAAGCCTATTCCTCTTCAGGACCAAAGAATGCTCGTCAGTATGCTGTGGTAGAGAGCTTCAGACACGCATGGCGTGGGTATAAGCAGCATGCATGGGGCCATGATAACTTGAAGCCGGTGTCTGGAATGGCATCAGAGTGGTTTTCTCTAGGCCTCACTATTGTGGATTCGCTGGATACTGCATATATTATGGGACTGACTGAAGGTTGATATTTTTTCTTTCTAATACTTAAATAGTGGTCTTGTTTTGCTTTGTAGCTAATCTATTTTTTAACTACTTCATAGTCTTAAATATTGATTAGGGACTACAGACAACCGACTCCTTAACTATTGTACTACGAATGCTTATGCACTCATTAATTTCTTATAACCTCAGAATTCGAAGAAGGTAAACAATGGATTAAAGATGAACTGGTGTTTACAAAAAACAAAGATGTTAACTTTTTTGAAGTTACAATAAGAGTATTGGGCGGTTTGCTATCCTGTCATCATTTCACCCAGGATGAAATGTTCTTGAATAAAGCTGTAAGTCATTTAATCGATTATATTATATATTTTGCTTGGATCCGCATAGCAACTTAGCTTAGCTTCGAACCCGCTTGGACCATTGTCCACATCTTTAAACTTAGTCATTTATATATAAAATTGATTACAAGTTAGAAAATTGTAGGCTAAAATATATAGCTAGTGCAGTTTCACAGTAAACAAGAGCCACAAAATTTTATTGCGATATTAAATAGTGGGTACCTATATATGATTGCAACACCATGAATATCTATCAATATACGTTTTCTAAACTCATACTATCCGATCTAATATGCTATACGAATACGGCTCTAGAAGGGAACTTAATGTTGTATGTAACTTTTAGATCGACTTGGGCGATCGTTTGATGGCAGCTTTCTCTTCACCTTCTGGCATACCATACTCTGACGTAAACCTTGGTGCGAAAACCGCTCACGCACCCGAGTGGTCTCATTACAGCACCACTGCAGAAGTGACTACTGTACAACTCGAGTTTAGAGAACTATCTCGAGCTAGCAATATTCCTGGGTTTGAGGTGAGTACAGCATGGGTATCCGGTGGACGTTTACTGAAATTCTAGATCAGACGTCCATTTTGTCGTCTTTCTACATTCAATCGTTTCAACGGTTTCGTCGATGCTTCATCGACGCATGGAAATATAAAAAATATTAATGTAAGGAGGCATGGAAGGGGGCGAACGGGGTTAGTAGCCTAATTTACAGATGGGTACGACCGACCCGTTCATGATTCGTGTTGATGATTGGCCGTGACCACGAGTTAATCATTTCCAAAGTATCATGGTTTGACCCTATATCCAAGTCAGATAGGTATTATGAACCAGGGATTAACCATTGTTCATATTTATTTGTCAAAGGTACACTTACCACACATACACGGTCACATAGGCTGCCGACAGTACCAAATATGAAGTTTGATTCTCATATTCGATCATACTTAACGTTACTATACTAGTCTTAATTTTGAATGCATATGTATTGTATTATGTATATACTGGTTATAAAGAATCTAATCTTACGTCCTACCATAAAAATGTTAAGCCAATAAAATTAAATCCGATAACAAAAACCAATGAAATTACGAAATTCGCGATAGCCTAATTACTGATATCACTAATTTATATACAAAAGAAATTCGTTAGCCTATGAATAAGAATATTAGTTCAACTTTTAGCCCATAGTCTAGAATATTACTTAGTCCTGAATCTAGATTTATTCGTCAATCTGTCCTCAGATATTCCAGGGATACACATACTTGAACCACGACCCCAGATATAGGCCCATCGCCCCACAAGTTATTCATATCAACAGGACGACTGCCCGTACTCATCTTCTTAGTCGTTTCGCTCTTGACAGAGCAGTCGTGGTCACGATGAGGCATCCGCGTTAGTGTTAGAGTGTCCAAGATATACCGAGCATCTTCCTCCAGTACCACATCTCCAGAGCATTTGTCTTTCCTTTTTCCATTTCACGCACTGTCCGCGTCTCTGCCGCGTGAAGGAAGATTGGAAATACCAGCGTTCGCATTAGCTTGACCTTGGAACCTTTTGGTGGTGTTACCTTCTTCGTATTTCCTGCAGAAGTAAATTCATATATAGAAAACTGACCCAACTGTCCATATCCCTATGACTCGGTCATCAGTAATAAAATACTATGCCCATATACTTACTTGATAGTCTGAGGGAAGGGCAGGTTCACAGTTTATTGACTATAGGTGTAAATATTACAGGATTCTGCTGCGGCTGTATCTGAAAAGATCCACCACTTACCAAAGAAACATGGACTCGTACCGATATTTATAAATCCGAACAGTGGTAATTTCCTGCCACATGCGACTATCACCCTTGGCGCAAGAGGCGACAGTTACTACGAATATCTGTTAAAACAATGGATACAAACAGGAAAAACTATCAATTAGTAAGTATTTTAAAACGTTTAATTTTTTGAATCCATGCCTATGCAATATTCATTTAAATTTTGTTACTCGTATTTCAATTATTATTACCTACTGCTGATCTGTATAATTAAAATTTTGTTTACATTTGTATTTGAAGTGGTTATGCATATTTATCAGAAATATAACATTATAAGTATACTTTTGGTAACTAACAATCAAAAAGTGGTTAGTAAAGGTTACTTGAAATGCTACTGACAATCAGTGCGAAACGATAATCGTTGCGAAATGTTGTTAATTTATGTCAATGATTGTGGATGCACCCATTAGCGAATGTCAATTATAGTTACTACTTTCATTACAGAATGCTAAGCAAATGATTTTGTTGATTTGTGTCTCATTTTAGGCGATTTGTTTGCGTTTTCAGTTTGTTAGACGACTATCTGACCGCTATAGAAGGTGTCAAGCAATTTCTCGCGAAGAAGTCTTCTCCTAACAAGTTATTGTTTATTGGAGAGTTGTCTGCGGGATCAGAGGTGAGTACTATTTGTATATAATATATTTTGTATAATAGTGGCTAACGTTAAGGGCCAAACTTGTCGTAAAACATAGACGTCATTATCAAATCTTTAAATGATGAGGATATTTTATAGTACAGTCAGAGAGAGAGAAAGAGAACCGGAGAAGAGAGAGAGAAAGAAAAGAGGAGAAGAGAGAGAGAAAGAAAAGAGGAGAAGAAAGCGAGAGAGTTTGCAGAACAATCACATAAACTAACTGTTTTAAACACACATGTTAAATGTTTATTTTCAGGCGTTCAACCCCAAAATGGACCATTTGACATGTTTTCTGCCTGGTACACTGGCGCTGGGACATGCCAATGGTCTTCCAGACTGGCACATGACTATGGCAGAAGAACTTATGTATACTTGCTATTTGACGTACGCCGCACATCCTACATTCCTGGCTCCAGAAATCACGCATTTTAATTTGGTTAGTATTTGATGTTATAATTTATCCCAATACAAATCCAAAGATCTTCGTAACTCAAGCCAACCTGCTAGCCGGTACATGATATGATTATCATTAGTGAACTTGGCTCTGGCGTCTGTATTCCTCCCTGTGGCGCGGGGGGAGGGGGGTTAGTCCGTCCCGCATAATATAGATAAGACGAATCAAAAGAATTGCAGGAAAGGGAACCTGAACCCTGGACTCCGAGATCGAAAACCGTATAAGTACGCTAATATGATGAAGACCTACACGAAGAAAATGATACTCCATTTATCTGGCATGATGAGCAAATTTTGCTGGCGTGGCGGAATAACATACTTACATTTCTATAGAAGAATGTAAAGATTGGTAACTAATAAAGAGCAACGTGGCACCGAACATATTATTTAAGTTCTCGTAAGACAGTAGAGCAATTAATAGGATTGCTATTTGTATTTTTAGGCAAGCACTACAGAGGATATGTACACGAAGACTGCAGACGCACACACCCTCCTTCGACCCGAGTTCGTCGAAAGCCTCTGGTACATGTACCAGTTAACTGGCAACACTACTTACCAAGATTGGGGTTGGCAAATATTTCAGGTATGGTATTCTTTATTTCTGATTCCCTCAATTCATCGTGTATCTAGTATTTCTGAGAGTGGTATATGGGCGACAACTGGTGGGATGAAAAAGCGATTCGTCTACTCGTTATTCTATCAGCACACACATTTTTTTCACATCCTCGCCTTATCAATCACGAATAACAAAAAAAATTATCCAATTTCATATACCTATTTCGGCGATTCATTTTTATATATGAGATATAATTTACAAGATTTTCATTGTTATTCGCAAATTTTGCTTAATTATAATAATTGAATGAGTGACAAAGGGTGTATATAGGACTATATTAACATCGTCCAAACTTTTCCACTTTCGCACCTACCGATGAACGGAAGGACACTCCGGCAAAACACCTATAACAGTTGCTTTCGTAATAGCCTAAACTTAAGCCTGATTCTTGAGGTGAAAGCGTCGAATGCTACCGGAATCAAAGTTTAGGTGAACACTATGATTCAAGAAACAGTTTTTACAACAACGTGAATTTCTTCTAAAGAGCAACTCCTCCTTACCAATCAATTGTACTATTTTAACAGAGTTAATTATTTTCCAGGGATTTGAAAAATACGCAAAAGTACCATGGGGCTACACATCTCTTGCAAACGTAAAATCCGAAAAACCAGTTCAGCGTGACATGATGGAATCATTCTTCTTATCGGAGACACTCAAATACTTGTACCTACTGTTCAGCGACGATAGGTTCACCATTGATTTAAATAAATACGTCATTAACTCAGAAGCCCATCCCTTGCCTATATATAAGAACTAGTATTTCAACTTATTTGGATGGTTGCAATCCAAACTGCGGGAGGTCGATGGTTCTTGTGACAAATTGAGCTCTAAATACTGGGTGTACTCATGAGTAAGCAGAAATAGTTTTGTGAACCACCAATCATAGCCTGTTATCAGTGAGTTTTGTGTTCCTAATATCTTAACGTACAACACCTATTATACATTTTGTAATTATACCGTTTATTCAGTAACTTCTGCCCGTTTTAAGGCATGAAATATGTGAATGAATCTATTAGTGTATCGTTGTTATTATATCATATTATAATATAATATTACTCGTTTATCAATGGAAGTTGAGTTTCGACTTAATAATAGCAATAGCATTCGAACTGAAAACTTATACGTATGTAATTTTATTTACGGTTTCTTCCATCTAGTACCAGTTACCACCACTACGCCCGCCTGTGCGTACCTCGTGGAATTTATTTACTGTGCGGTGTTCTGAAGAAGCTGCTGTTAATTTCAAATGTATACTGTGAACCTTCCCGCGATATACATTATAATATATTACAAGGTAACAGTTAAATTCATAATACTAAGGTGACTTTACGAATCTTGTTATTAACTGGCGGAAACTACTGACGCACTGACTATATTTATTCTAAAATAGGAGTGCATTCTGAATTTAAATAATTATATTCTGATGTTTTAAAAAATGATAATTCATAAAGAAATGATAATCCTAGTGATAAAAAGTATTTTGTGAAGTCCTGAATATAATCTTAGGTAGCCCCCTCTCGCCCCCTGTCCAGTTAGCAAGCTCTGACACTAATAGGCGACTGCGCACCGCTTCCATTTAAAAATCACGTGCCGCCGCCAAGTCGATGCAATGACAAGTCGTGAAAAAATCCACTTCGTAGTACGAGTAAAACCATCTAGAGGGGACGAAGTGGTGGTACTACACGGAATAATTTTAATACACAGCATTTTAACCCACTTGCTTCTAAGTGAAATGTATTTACCTTATAATATGTATGTATAATATGTATGTATTTACAAAAAAAAAATGTATCTATGTATGTTTATCCGCATTCTAGAATCCGTAACACAAGCTAGTTAAACTATGCTTACCACGGGTCTAGGTGACGTTGTGTAGATTGTCCTAGAATATTTATTTATTTATTTATTTATTTTATAGTCTTGAAATTTCAAAGTATGTATTTAAAGGGCTTATGGAGCAGGGGTCGGAAGAAAATATGGATGGATTGCGTGAGAGAAGATCTGGCAAAGATTAGGTAGACTGAGGAAATGATATTTAACAGAAATGTGTGGAGGAGAATGAAATGTTACACCGACCCCAATTAATTGAGACAAGGGCAGAAAGGTGATGATAGGGAAAGGAGGAGGTCTTGAAATTTCATATACGTAATGTAGAAGAACATACCTATATATTCTTCTTCTCTTCTGTGTATTTTGTGGAACAGATAAAAAAGAAATAATTTAGTTCTTCAAACTCAATTCGGAAATGAACGTTGGTGAATGAATGAATGTTTCATCTTCTTCTTCTTCTTCTTTTCTTCTTAAAAGAATGATTGTTCAATTGAAACTGAAACATTTTACAAACATGTTTTAATCTATATTGTATTCGAAGTTATGAGTGTGCCTGATACTGTTTCCCAAACTAGGCTTACCTGTATTTTGCGACACAGTAATTCAAGCAAAATCTTTGATATTTTTTATTCCATTTTAAGTGTTTTTTTTAGGTCTGTCATCATCATCTTCCTGCCCTTGTCCCAATTATTTGGGGTCGGTGCAACATGTCATTCTCCTCCACACATTCCTATCGGATGTCATTTGCTCAGTCACTCCCTTCCTTGCCATATCATCTTTCACACAGTCCATCCATCTTTTTTTGGGCCGACCTCTGGTTGTAAAGCCCTCTACACTAATTTTTAGGTTTGTCATAAAACATTATTCCAAGATAAATATGTTTATATAAGATTAAATTAATGACTGATACAATATTGAATTTATTTATGTAATATTATAAATTATAAATTAATTCAGATTTCTAAAATTTCGTTGATATTGGTAACCAGCGTCCAAACTAGCACAACCAATTGCGATATTAAAAGGAAGTTTAGACTACACTCGTAGTTTTCAATATTTTTAATGTTTTTTTTTCTTTTACGACACGATAGAAGTAAGTGGGTTTAAAGTGTGCGTGCAAATCTTCATCTCATAATACATTATGTACTTAACATAATATTTAGTATATGTATAACGAATTTACAAAACAATAAATATACGCTATAGAAATGTTAATACGTGTTATACATATTGTTTTAGTTATAGCAATGCGAAAAGGTCGAGACATGTGATGGACAGGGTGAATGTTACAATGGTACAAGAGCGAATTATTTTTTTTAAAGTCGGTTGTGTAACCTATAGAGCTTACAAGCAAATCTAATTTATTATATACCAAACTTGATATTATAAAATCTAAATGAATAATAGTTTAAGAGGACTGCACCCGCTAGCTATATTCAATAGTCTTATTAACTGTCTATTATTTACATTTGATTTCCGACCTCATACCTGTACTTACTTTACTTATTTAGAATGAAAATTTATTTATTTTACTATTATATACTTCCATTATAAATTACTATATTCATAAGCCCTTTTTTCTACAATCAGATATCTAAATGTTCTATCATATTTTTGAAGTAGGTAGGCAGTTGTGAGAAAAATATAAAACTGATTCTTTATGAATATGCAAATCGCTACTCTTATAACAGCTGTAAATTGTAAATGACACTTAATGTAATCAATACAACCATGTAGTCACACTTTATATGCCCTATTTTATTTACCAGTTCAAATATTTATGAAATTAAACTTTGAGATTATCTAAATTATGTTGAACTGTCCGTATCATAATGCTGATTGAAAATGAATTAAAGGATCTGATTACATTTTTGTGAATCATAAAATTTTATTATTTATTTGTTAAGAATAAGTAACGAACTTTTAAAACTGTAACTTACACCAATAAATTCCTCTAGTCATCGTCGGTTCGCAAGAATATTGCTTTATCATTGCGTTTGCTTGCTTTTTTGGATTTGAATTGATAAATAATTGAATTTTTGGCCTTCCTAGTAACTGTTAACTATCCTCAATAAAAATATTTTTAATATATTCTTTAGCCTTAATAGCTTGGAATAAGATCATGGGTAGGAAAGGATCCAATGCTCTTTACCTCCCTGTGGTTCATCAATGTAATGGATGTTTCCCTGTCGCACTTCTTCACAATTCATGTAAGTACAACAGACTTCACCGAGCTTTCACTTATTAAATATCAATTGACTTTTAAAAACGCAGATCGAGATTAATGCGACATTTGCGCTTCATGCTTTTGAATAGAACGGTTTTCTGCGGTTCAAAAAAACAAATTTTCGAAATAAATTATCCTTAAAACTATTCGTTGTCAGATAATTTCACTTTAGCAGTTCATTATACTGTACCTACTGTTATAAACTGGTTATTTCTCGAAATTTAAAAGAAAGTAGGCATGTTCCCTATTCAGTGTTTGTAACCAAACTCGTGATCAAAATTTTATATTTTGTTTGTGTACATTTTATAAGTCTGAGTATAGGTCATAAGCTGCTTTTGGGTCGGGGGCTTCGCTGGTATTAGGTGATATTACAGACGTCCATGGCTGTGACGCAAGAAACATTCTAATAAATAACATTTTTCTATGACCTTATGCATAATTATCGCAATTTTATTACCAGGTTTCTGTTGTATCTTGTTCTCGTGAAATTATGTAAAAAAAGAGGATGTTGTATGGAATTTATATTCTGAGTAGGTACAGATATATATGTTGCCAAATTCATTAGATGGTATTAGAGATTATATTATAAATAAATATTCAATTAATTATGAAAAGTTCGCGCGAGCGATATTCCACTTTCTCTTTTCATTTGTAAAGAAATTTAGAAAGATTTTAAGTATTTAATCAAAAATAGTTAGTATATTATAAAAATAAGTAAATCTTTTTTGGAATAAAATGGCAACACACAAAATGTAAGCAACATCATCTAAATCAATCATAATAACGTATAAATTAATATACACTGGCATACGCTAGTTACACATGAAATGTAATCCCATCCTGTTTCTTTTGTAATCCTAGCAGAATTTTTGTACCTAAGATCAACACAAGACGTCTTTTTAAAATTAAAATTGACACTAAAACAACAATTCACATTAAAAGTGACTGCGGGTTGGAAAATCAAACTACTAGGTTTAGGAGGATTTTTGGCCACACTTTTGAGCGCGCTTGCGGTTTCTGATTTCTGTATTCTAAGATTTTTGTTTAATTTAACGTTAAAATGGATATTATTACAAATTGTGATGCTTCTAAAAGAAAATATTCCAATAGTAACTATTACAGCATTTTCTATTAAGTACAACGGTTTCCCAATTAAATAATAAAAGGCTGCGGATCAGGCGATGGCCCTACCAACTCCTTATTCTTTTACTTTTTTGTTTGCTTTGCGGTTCATGTTAACTACTAAATATCATGTTTCTAATTAGTTGTTAGCTAGAAAACAAAAAAGCTATTGAAAGCGTGAATTGGGCAGAGCACGCGTGTTATTTTTAAAAGTGTTTACTCAAAAGTGGACAAAATATGACAATATCAACCTTATTGTAAGAATTGAAACATTCAAATAAGTTAATAAAATGCACTGTCATACGACTAACCTTTTTCGAAAATATTCAAGCCTGTCCAAGGTATGAAACGTCGTAAATACTTTTTTATATCTAACAAAGTAATCTCTATTTTGAACATTATAAGGTGTGGTTTCGTTTTTAACTAAACAAAATGTTTAGGTACTAGTACTGCAACGTATCATGTAACTGTTGTATGTGTGGGTTTGACCGGTTCCGCTGCAGAATGTTCCACTAGTTTCCCTTTCGGTATATTTATTTACTATATTTCATAAATAGATAGAATTTTTGTAAAACCGTTGTTTAATATTTTTATAACGAAGCATTATCAAAAGTAATGATCATAATAATAATAAACAAGTAATAATGTTCCTTATATGCTTTATATGCTAGGTAAAAAATACATCAAGTTAGATTATTTAGACATTTAAAGTAATTTGTTGTTTGTAATTATATGACCATCATTATTGTGACTGTATGCGTGTGACCGAAATCTGTAAACGTTACAGTGAGCGTCGCGCTGGTGTAAAAGTCAAAATACTAGCAAGTTACTTCAAGCGGTAGGCCAAAATACTAGTGCCTAGGTATAGTGTCATCCAATCCAAGAAAAAATGAGATTCATGTTTCACTTATCGCGACTCCTTCAAGATTTTATGTTCTGACTCCAGGCTATTTATTCAAGTACACTAGGATCACTAAATGCACTTCGCACAATACCTATACTAGTTTACATATACACCTACTATAATTATAAGTAGTTAACGTTGTATATTTTACTATAAATAATGTAATATAAATTTTCTTGTTATTATATAAAAGATATCATTTTTTGACGTCGGTCGAGTTATTTTTTAAAGTAAGTAGTAGATTCTGTAAGGGTTTTACATCACTTTTCATTTTGTGGATGTGTTTATTGTTCAGTTTTCGCCGCAGTTGTAGTAGTAACCGGCAGTACTAAATGTTAAATACTTTACATTCAGTACCTGCACATTATTATAATAATTCAGTTTTCTCTTCACTCATCTTTCAGTGCAGTGGTCTCTACTACCTTTTAATTTAGTTCACGAGAATTTACATTAAACTTAGGTAAGATATTGAGGTAAATTTTGTTCTTGTAATTTGTTTTTATTTATGTAGTCAGCTGAATTGTACATAGTAAAGTTAATATGATTGTTAAAAGTTATTTATACCAAAAAAAGGTGATAATTGTTTATATATTTACGCACAGATCAGAATCTTCAATAAGTTTAGTCATCCTCATTATGCATTCATTTTAAATTTATTATTAGTTACCAAGTTACTAATTCGACCAGACACAACCAGAATTATACTATTCATTTTATTATTTACCTTTATATTGCTATACATCATTTCAACATCTCTGAATGTTGGTGGTTATGTACAAAGTAGGTAATTTTTATCTGCAGTACCAGGTAATTTTATTTAAGTACATGTCAATCGTTACTTTCATTTAATACTTGAGATTTACTTGAAAATGAAATAATAATTTCTTTATGTTATCAAATTGCAATGGATTTTCCATTTAGAATATCCACAGTCTAACGGTGACTGTATTCGTATGTCAGTATTGTTATTATAATGAAAAAAAAAACGATATGATGCATTCTTAGAAATATCGATGTATTAAAATGGATATTTCGTCTCACGTAACTTTCTAGTTATTCTTCCCAGTGGTGGGGATCCTCAGTCCAATAGTGGGTTTCTTCGCAGGGCACTATAGCCCTGTGTCTCACAAGTATCGCCCGATGTCTCATTTGGGTCACGTTCCAGGGTTGTTTTTGGCTGTAGAGACACGACCCGAGAGACACTGAAGTTGTTGGTCATTTTGGTATACTCTTTGACCGGGATGAAATATGTATACAATCGTTGTAATATTAAATTTAATATCGTATAGGTAAATCGTATCGAAAATGTATTCTGAGTGAATGACATATTACTCATTTGTATTAAGTATGTACTACACTTTGATATTATACTGGTGATTTTTTCAACTGGACATGAAAAGTAATCAAGGTAAACCCGCATTTTTGTTTCTATTTATACTCCTTACTAAAAATTGAAGCCTTTGATTATAAAGAAAAATAATAGTAGATACATAATATATACGTATTGTTATGTCACTTAATAGTGTCTGTGCCTTTGAGAACTTTTCGCTATTCTTTTGTTCATCCACGCCCACTTGTAAAATTCACCCTATATACTTCCTATATCAATGACAATGTACAGGAAATCTTCCGAAATGTGCTATTTATATATGTACCGGTACCTACCTAATAAATGTGCGATATATTATTTCGACTTTTATTTCACGACAAATTTCATCAGGTTATCTTCAAAGATACGAACTCTCATCCCCTATTTTCGCGATGTACCTGAGGTAAGTCTAAGTCTCCCAAGTTCTAGCTCATCCATCTTTGAACAAATTTCCATCAAAATAGGTTCAGTGACGTCCCTGGTATAATGTATGTACCTACTTACCTAATATGTTACTACTAGAGTAATTATGTTACAAAAAAAATACGTGTAGTAGGGGTACAATAATTCAAGGGTCCTATCCTACCTAGCTCAAAGTAGGTACGGTTGCTCAAAACACCAATATAAATTATACAAAAAACTTATATATTTTACTCACAAAAAAAAAATACCCTTTCTGTTACTAAAAAATTCGCAAACGACATAGTTAACTGCGAGAGGGATAGCACTCGAAATGAAATTCTGTACTATCTCGTCTGGTCAGTGTGGAAACAGTAGGCTATAGTCAAGGAGAGAGGCCTATATCCAGCAGCCGACTGAGATAGGTTTTGGTTCAGACGTTTCGAGTGGTACCTCTCATCCAAAAACATATTTTATGCAATGAACAGCACGGTTTCCAGAAGTTTGTTTTGATTTGGTGGCCAAAGTCACATAAAATATTGACAATAACAAAATACTCACTTTTATAGCCCAAAGCAAGTGTGTAACCTTCCGGCACATAATGTTGATTCTCAAAATGTTGAAGTTTGCAAAAAAATTGGGGGTGGGTCACTCACGTGTGTAAGAGCATGTTCGGTACTTATCTTGGCTTGTAGGACTGTACGTACATTTAAAAGCTGCAAAATTTGTAAGACCACACCCGCACACGCACATTGGTCTTATGGAACAGCAACGTCTTTGTCAAGACGATTCTGTCTGGCCGTCTAGTATTTCTGGGATACAGATCTTTATCTGTTTAGGTACTGTTAACACTTATAAAGTTATAAAGTTTATAAGTGTTAACACTTACTAATAAAGTTTGATGATCATAAAAAATTAAACACTTTATAAAGTTTATGTTTATATTGTATGTATGTCTAAAGGTATACAAAAATATAAATAAGTAGGTACATATAAATCTATGTACTACACCAAGTATAGTCTCCAACTACGGACGGAGGCTGACCTAGTTATTTAGAGCACAATAAGTATAAGAATATAAGAGCTATAAAGATTAATTAACAGGTAAACCGTAATAAGAAAGACTTATATAATGGCATTCCTCTAAAACAAATGAGAGATAAAGATGGCTGCTTTTTTACAATACATGAGTCGTTACTAAGATTTAGTAGCTGACCTATATACGTAACTATATTCAACGGGAACAGTTGCCCTGTAGGCCTAAGTTCCTATAGGTAATATGCCTGTATATTTGGGCTATCGAATGGTAATAGAACTGGAATTTGTTCCGTATTATTTTCAGAATAAATGATGGTTGAAACCAAACCTCCAGCCAGCGGGATTTTTTTTTGTTATGAATTTGATCACGCTGAAATGTAGTTCTATAATTAGGGCTATGCTATGTGCACACATAAAAGCCAAAACAGACATGGGTTTCATTCATGAAATACAGAAAATACACGTTAGAATAAAATTAAAAAAAATAAAAAATAATCTCCATTCAGCGGAAAAAAAATTATTTAAGTCGAAAACAATATTGAAATGCAAATCATTAATTAGTTTGGTTTCAACCGTCATTTATTCTGAAAATAATACGGAACAAATTCTAGTTCTATTACCATTCGATAGCCCAAATATACCGGCATATTACCTATAGGAACTTAGGCCTACAGGGCAACTGTTCCCGTTGAATATAGTTACGTGACCTATATATTATAGTTTTCACTTAATGCATGTTCTGCAGAGCAGATCGTTTAAATTTATGTGTTCCGTGCTATCCACCTAAATTTAAATTACTAAAGTTTATTGGTACAAAATATTTGTATTACCTATCTCTAGATATAAACATGGACGTTGGTTACAAAGTATAACACTCGTCGCTTTTAGCGTTCACCGAGTGAGAGAGTAGCCTAACAGTCTAAGTAGAACAATTCAGTCCTGTTACTACAACACTTATCAACACTTCAGTGGTCATTCGAGCAGTTATATGTGTACGTACCCTTATAGAGGAGTGAGGGACAGTTTAAACAGAGGTATTTCAATTATTAGATTACGACCGCAGTTTCAACAAAGAATCAGGAATGGAGCCAAGCCTTTTTGTCCTGCAGTTTTAAAAAGTTTTAAAGGTTAGAGAGAAATGAAAGGTTATAAAATAAAATTTAAAAACTGCTCTGATACGGCTCTGGTTTAAACTGCCTTCCTCTTTCCAACCACTCGTACTTCCCGTATGAGCGCAGCTGACATGCCAATCGCGTTACTAAGGATATTAGTTACAGTACTCCATTCTACATGCTCTTTGGCAAATAACTGAACTCCCACAACAGTGATACATATTTGATACTAAACACTAGAACCTTAATAGTGATTCAGTCTCTGTTAATGAATGAGTCAAAAAAATCAATTATAATATACTATTAATTCATATGTTTACTGTAAGAATACATGTTATAAAAGCAACGAAACTGTTGATAATAACCAATAATTTTATTTTATTTTAACTATTAATTTGATATAAACTTATCAACAAATGGTGTAAATCAGATCCACTGGGTATAAGACAAAATTACAAATAGAAACTATGATAAGACCATAATCTAGTATCTACTACTCAGTTTATCTCTTATATAATTAAAATGGAATGTTAACATAAATCCATAGCAGGCTATTTTAAACTATAATACTATTTCAAATAGGGGTTTTACTGTAGCTCATTAAACGCACTGGAATAAGTATGCTGACACAAATATAAGTGTAGCTGATCAAAGGGAGACAAACACAAAACATTGCCACATTGCAATAGTGATTCAGTTCAAGTTAAAAGCTATTCCATTCTAAAAGTTAGTCACTGACTCAGACCTACAGCAAACATCACAATAGATATGAAATTGTATTTTACAATTAATTGGCATAGTAAAGTGTAAATTCGTAATACAAAATATATGGCTAAGATGATATCATTGGTGCGCTTTCCATAATATTAAGTATACATAGTACAAATTCTCAATATACATAGTTGAAAGAATTGGCACTTTGGGTGTCTTGATGGACATAATATAAGCTGCACTAAGAAATACATAACATGAGGAAATTAAACAGTAATGATCGCAAGCAGAAGGATATCGCTGCCACATTATGACTGCATTCAATTCTTATAAATAAGTAAGCTAAAGATATATTCTATTGTCAAAATAAAATTTATTGCAAGAAGTCAAACTATTATAATAGCTGTATAAATTTTATCTACGTGGCAATGTAATGCTAAAACTTAGGTACTAAATAAAACAATTACTACCACAATAAGTTTATAAAAATATTTTTAATACTCAACTAGGTAATTTCAATATAAATTTAAATTCACGAGATAATCGATTAAGATCACAAAAGTTTAATACTCCGATGGGACCGGAATCTGTGACCAGTATTTTGGCAGGGAGCCGGGTGTCTTGAGCATACCAAATTCTCCTTTAAAACCTGTCCCCCTGTAACTGGTCGCAGGCTCCAGTGATGTAGGAGCGTTCACCTTTTCCAACTATATCAGTTTGAATAGTCAGCATAATAATACTTTAAAATTTCATTACATTCATGAGATAACATTACATTGTCATGAAAAATATAATTTCCATCCAAGCACTAGTTTTTCAGATCAGCTGCTAGCTTAAAATGCACTATAGTCACAAGCTGTTAGGTCTTGTATATCATAAAAGCAAGTGAATTTATTGCAATAGGTCTACAAATAATATAGTACTTAATAGTAGACTGTTTGAGCAATGTAGGATTTTTATATTTACATCAAAACACAATCACAGCATTGTAGAGTATAGTAAAGACACTTGATGCCACAGTCTTCTTCCTCCACAGTAGAAGCATTTGACCTCGCTTTATGTGCCGGAGGAGGTCTTAAATACACACTGTCTACTTTATCTCCATATTTTTCATCCTCTTGCTTGTCAGATTTATTAGTTACTTTATCATTATCAAAATAATCATCACCTTTTTCATTTTTGAAATCCCTATCATTTGTATCTCCAGCTGCATCCTGTAAACGTTACACAATGTATATTAGACATCAGCACTTTTAGGCTACACTTCATTTCATTACTTTGGTGTAATTGCAATTGTTGTGACTGTGCAACCATTTTTAACTGAAATAGGTTAATAGTAGTAGGTTATTTCTGTATTGTGTGATATAAAAAATCCTCTGATTACTCCGACAATATCTCCTGAGGGTATAGTATGGAAATTTTCAACCATCCATGGACAGAAAGTGCTATTAATACTAAACCGAAAGATTAAGGTTGAGAAAAACTTCTGCGCAGAAGACACAGAAGGGCTATAATTATTAGCAATGGTTTTCTGTAGGGTGGGGGTACTCCCCCTGCAGTTAACACACATACACATATATATACTCAGAAACAGGAGAACTTATTTGTTCGTGATGACCAGTTTTCATTCAAATTAAAAAATATTTAAAATTCAATTACAAAACGTCAATATAATTATTCTATAAGTTAGTAAGCAAATGGACCAAACATTTAAAACACAGCCCCGGCCTGAGAATTGCAAGAGTGCAAGAAACTCATTATACTATATATTCATGTTACTATTAGTCAAGGCCAAGGGAAAATCCTAATGTAGTTTGGACCATAAAGACCTCTACCCATAAATTGGGTTTTATTTATTTATTTAAATGATAAAAGATCATTTTAAAAGCCTAGTACACTTGTGTTCCTTTATAGTTACCTAAGCCATTTGGTAGAGTGCTGCTGATGCTTTAGTAATACTCACTTTTGTGTCTGCCTTATCTCGTTGAATAAATTCTTGTTTCTCCTCAGGTTTTTCACTATTGTCTGTCGGTACTTCTGATGCAGGTAGTGCAGTGCTTGCAGAAGCTATTGACGCCATGGGCGCCTTCGACCTATCAGGCATTAATAAATCCGTCTCTTCTTTTTTTTTGTGTGGCTTGAAATCAGGTGAATCCCCAGACATGCTTAAAAAAAGAATGATTGCGGTTAATGTAAGTAAGAGAAAAAGCAAGTCACCTACGTGGTTGCGTCAATGCAACTGGTCTACGGGGGCCGGAAGCCCGGAAGATTGAATTTCAATTAACAAAGTCCCGCACACATTGTCATACAACCGTGTACAGCAACGTAGATATTAATGTAAACAACACTGCAAAAATGATGACTGCAGATATATACCTACATACCTTTACAATTGCAAGTTTACCTTACTCCAGCAGATTCTATTTGTTCTCCAGACAAACGTCGCCATGTGCTAATGATGGTTTCGAAATTATTGTTTTCTTGCATCTTGTGTCATAAACATAAAAGTGACAAAAAAGTTTTAATTTTGTTCACAAACAATATATTACCGATTTCGACTGTTATTTGACTTGGAAACTAGTATAAACATACAATTACAAAGATTATTTTCTCCTTTATAATGGACTACTACATTTAAAGATTTTAATATAATATTTATGTGATAATTTTATTGATTTATATAAGAAACATAAACATTGACAAAGCCTTGACCTTTGTCAAACAAATACATTACACCATACCCATGCGACTCACCTACATTTTTTTTTTAAATTTTATTTCATGACATACAGCGGCATCTGGGTTCAGGGCGCGAACTATATTTCAATTTTTTAATTTTTTTACTTTTAATTTATTTATTTTACGGCCATGGATACACATCCTTATAAACTTTTTTTAAAATTGATTTTGTCAATGTTGTCATTATACAATAAAAAAATGTATGGTAGTAAAATTAGCACCATATCCATTAAATTATAATATTTAATATGTGATATTTAATTAACAATATCATCATTTAAATTTCTGGGATCCAAAAATATTGTTTTTATGCATATTTTGTCAAAATTCATTATGATAATGTGAAACAATAGTAGAATCCAAAGTCATAGTGTCACTTTCGTCAAAGTCAAAGAAAAAAAAATTTAAATTTTCACCATAGAAGAAAATGGCTGCCGGTACATTTGAATTAAATTCGAATTTAGTTGTACTTTTTCATGTTCATTTCTTGAATTCATCTAATATTCACGTTGAGTTCACCTTGCCGCTCCGTGTCATAGATAAATCTAACGAATAAAAACATCGAAAAGTAATCCCTCTACTGGTTTGACGTGATCCTCCTACATTGCAGTTTAGACCAAGGTACTTACCCTGAATTTCAAAGATTAAAATGTCTAGAAATAAGTGTTGTGTGTGTCCCTGGCTGTCTAGTGACGAAAGATGATGGTAAGTTTTTTTAATTTATTACGCAAACACAATGTGCCGCTGTGCTCTTACCTAGATCTAATAATGGTTTTAACAACATAAAGTACCCTGCGATCTTCCAGTACTAAAACAGTGGCTTAATCATTTCGGAGGAGTTCGATAACCAAGACTGCGACGTAAAATGTTTATATATTAGTGAATTAAACAATATATTTGTATAAAAATTTTCACCTTATAAGAAAATGGCTGCCGGTACATTTGAATTATATTCGAATGTATTTGCACTTTTTCACTTTTGATTAATTCCTATCAACAGTATCTACTCCTTCGGGGCTTTGAATATGTATGTACCTATATACAGTAGGCCTTTAAAAGTCTGGACAGTTCGTACAAAAATTGTATGAAGTGATGCCACTACACAACTACTATATAGTCTTGAAAACTCCTGGATAATAGATCTACATATTAATATAACTAAGTTTGGGATACTACTTGCATGAGAGTTTGATTAGTATTTAGTTTATAGTTATAGTTATAGTTTAGTAATAAGGTAAAAAAGTAAATAAATATATATTGATGGTGGGAGGGGAACCCACAACTCATTCCTGGTTTAACAATCCCAACAATAGTAATAGTTTCTTCTAAAGAAACAAGACATTGATCTAGTATATTTTATTAACGCTACATAACTATACTACTTTCGGCGGAATCTTGCTGATTACTCCCCCCGGAGAAAGGAGGTGAGTCATTGGTGCTTCAAAGCTGAACCCTCAGTGCATGCCACAGTGACATAATACTAACTCAGCATACGGAATGACTCTAGGCCACTACATATCTTTGCAAGTAGCTTTAAACTGCTTTGTTTAACTGCTCCATAATAAAAATGTCAAACCTTCTTTTAGGTGTTGAGTTATTTCATTTAAATGTTATTTCTTCTCATTTTAGGTGTTACTCTTCACCGTTTTCTTAATTTTACATTGAATCCTGAACGTTATATGACATGGATTTCCCATATTGATGATAATATACATCAACTGGATACAAATCATGTTTACAACAATCTAAGAGTATGCCGCAAGCACTTCAGGGCTCTTTATTTGTACCCAAAGAATCTTGTTTGTAAATTAGCTGTACCAGAACTACTACTACCAGGTAAATCATTATTTTCTTTTACTGAGCTCACTGTAGTGTTGTCATTTATAAATTAATTCTTCAATCAACTAATCATTTTTCTTAATTATCTCCATCAGGACATATTCAGAACAAATTTAAAATAACTCTGTAGGTTTAATGTGAGAAAATTAAACTATCTATTGAAAACCAATACAAGATACACTTTTTTATACCACTTAGGTGGTAGACATGCGCGACCCGCCTGTTGGAAAATGGTTACCGTGGCATATGAATGTTTGCTACAGCATGGCAGCAGGGGCGTCACATTCGAGCTGCTGACCGTATAGAGGGGAGGGAAGACCGTAAAGAGAGCCTCTATGCTGTCAGTGCAGAAGACAAAGAAGAGTTTCTCGGTCTTCCCTCTGACAACAAACAGCCTCTCCAGTGAGCTCACCGCTAGAAACAACCAGTTAATTATTAGCCGCGGCATTCTCCATGGTGGAGGTACTTCCCCAGCTCAATTAGGACAGGAGATAATGTCATGTCCTAGCACCTTTTTTTATACCTCTAAAGTGGCAGACAAGTACCTACACCCACCTGATAGAAAGTGTGAAACTGACGTTTGCAACATCAGAGGCATCACATTCGAGTTACCGACCTTGTAGAAACCTTCTAATGCCCTTGAATAACCCCACATTGTAGTCACTTTGAAAGACCACAGTAGCGGGGAGTTCCACAACTTGAGCGTGCTATCCCTTCTTAGTTCCTTTCATACAATCCGATGTACACAGTTTCCGGTCGTAATGTGTGAGAATGAACTCCCTGTCTGTGGTGAGCAGTGCAATAAAATCTAACATTTCCTGCAAGTATGGAATTGTAGACGATCCTCAGCGCCCGTCTATGTAACTCTCTTCTACTAACTACCTACTACTCTTGACTCTTATTAGCATTAGCTACTACTCTTGACTCTTAGTGCACCCATTTGATGCCATTATTAGTTACTTATGGAATTAATTTTTTTATCTTCAGCTCATGACCAGCAAGAAAAGGAGGCTTATTTTCCTTCTACATCTACACCGCTCGCTGTGACTCTCCTTCTTTCAATATCTGCAGCGCAGCATCACTTGGAATGCCCTGTTGCAGGAGCCGAAGTTAAGAGAATTCGGTTAGAACACAATTATTCTGGTAAAGGTCTTTTCTGTTCTATTTATTATTATTTTTTAAACCACTCGGGTAGCACACATGCGTACGGCCTACCTTATGGAAAGTGGTCTCCGTGGCCTATGGACGGTTGCAACACCAGGGGTATCACACTGTAGAAATATTGTAAAACAAAATTAATGTTTGTCATTTTGTATTATAAGTAACAGTTGCAGTGACATACCCTCTCAAATAACAAAAAAAAATTATGGCTCCTCAATTTGACTTCACCTCGCCTGATTGTAAGCTGAAAACAAGTCTCAGGAAAGAAGGTCACCAATACAAACACATATAGAACTGTAATGGTGGCGTTCCGCTTGACGGCCTAATCAGATGCTTTTTCACGCTTCGCTTCAAGTACGAGTGTCATAGTAGCTTAGAATGGATTACGGTCACCTTTGCAGACATCAATAATACTAAAACAGTGTGAGCCAGCTTCAGTATCAGAGTACTTTTATAGGTCAGAAAATATGTTAAATGTACATCCGAAAACCGATTGAGGTGCGAGTGCTAATCAAAGTTAAAATTAAGTAATATTTTACTTTTGCAATTAGATATGGCCGCCGTAAGAATTTTTATAACTTAATTTTTTTTTTATCTTCAGGTTATGAACACCAAATAACCGAGGAAAATGTTCATTCTACTTCAACACCAGGCTTTGAGACTACATCCGTATGCAGGAATATAGTGCCACTAGAGAAAAAACCAAGAATTCTTGAGACTCTCCTTCCTTCGACACTTGCAGCACAGCATCACTGGGAAAGCAATGTTGCAGGAGCCGAAGTTATGAGAGATCAATTACAACAAGCTGATTCAGGTACAGTTCCTTTTAGACCCATTCTTCGGTCGAATCGACGGCATTTTCGTCTTGCCATCATGGTGTAGTAATTGGTTTTGGTTGGTCGCTACTCACGGAGACGACCCGAGTACAGGCTGCGCTCTACGAGACGGCTTACAACGACCCATTAATTCATTCTGTTTTTTACCACTTTGATGGTACACAAGCACACGGCCCACCTCATGGAAAGTAGTTACCGTGACCTATGAATGTTTGCATCCCCCGGGGTTCTCATGCTACCTGTGAAGAGAGATGCTATGCTGTCAGTTCAGAAGACAAATTAGTGTTTCAAACCATCACATAGTAGTATCAATTAAACTCGGTCTTCCCACTGACAACAAAAACTCTCCAGTTAGTTCTGGCTACTCTGACCCTACTCACTCACACAATACGTATCACAAGTTTGTTAGTTGCTGTGATATTCTATAGGCCTTATTTTGCAGACATTTTGACACAGCATAGTAAAAAACATCGAGGTAGAGAGAAGCTTTAATTTAGATGACAAACTATTGGCACTGTCTATATATAAGAAAATCCCTGAGGGATACTAACGCCAAGTACTCTACCTCAAAGTGATGGGGAAATGAGTTTGATGCATACTTATGAAGAAATTATAAAATAAAATAATTTAGGCCTTTCTGATCTTAAAGCATACTTCCATCCGGCCAAACCATAATCCTATCTTACGGACAAGAATAATAGCACTTCGGGCATGCGAGGAATCTTGAAATGAAATCCTAATAAAAAATAACAAAATAAACGAATTACTTTGTTGTTTAAAATAATATTACCTCTGCCACCCCAGAGTGAATGTATGTATAATATTGTTAAAATATTGTTTCTTCTATTTTCAGAGGAAAGGAAGAAAAACAACCAGACAAATATCGTGATACAGCTGATGTTTTATTATTGTTTGATCTGTTCAGCCTTTTGACTCCATCAGTGAAACGATCATATAAAACACAAAATTTACAAATGAAATTTAATAGGGAAGAAAGTGGTGTCACAATGAGAATACACAGGTAACATATTTTATTAATACAATGGCATTTGTGGTTTATTTTTGCAAGCGGCTTTGTCCGCAAACAAGCAATTTGCCCAAACTATTAACCCAATGGAACACATTAACAAGTTAAAAAGTTTCCAAGTTAAATCTGGAGATGTGTAAATTATCACCCAACCAGTTCACCTGTTTACGCATCATCTTTACAAACTTTAACTTTACATGAGCACGACTGCTCATAAAATGTTAACGAAGCCGCGGTAGCCTCGTGCTATGGGTAATGGGCTGCTGAGACGAGGTCTCGGGTTCGTCCCAGGTTTTTCCATGGCACACAACAATGACTTTTCGATGCTTTTCGAAGTTATGTGTGTATTTATCGCCGGTTAATGGCAATAGGTTGGTACCTATTACATTGGGACCTAAACATAAACTGGCGAAATGTGGGTGCATGCATCTCCGCCTACCCCTTCGGGGATATAGGCGTGAGCTTATGTTATGTTAAATGACTGCTATGCAGGGAACTCTTGTTCGATGTCTATTTGATCTAAGTGTTTCCGTGCCTCAAAGAGCATGATTAACTTTTAGTTACTGTTGTCATACGAACTACGAACATCATTATGGGTGTTAAGAGTCCTCAAAAGAAGAACTAGTCTACTACAGATCCAGGATATCCTTTCGGGGAGAAATGACCATGGTGCTATAAAAACCATGGTGCTATAAAGACCATGGTGCTATAATGACCAAGGCGCTATAATGACCATGGTGCTATAAATCGCTAATTGATTGAGGAGGTCAGATGCCAGTCATTTTTACCTTCCTTTTATACTGCTAAAGTGGTAGACAAGTACACGGTACGCCTGATGGTAAACGGTTACCATGGCCTATAGACATGTGCAACACCAGGAATGTCACGGGACATCACCGGAAAGCTGACACAACTGAGTAGGGGAAAGACTTAGAATATTTTAATACTTATTCCAACGGAATTCGTTGTAGAAAATAAATATTTATTCCTACATACATATATTCCACATCAACTATTTATCATTACATTAATGTTAATTGAATTGAAATTAATTTTATTACCATTATATAATGATATTAGTATATTCAGGCAACCACTCCTCTACTTATTCTTAATGTTTCACACACTTTATAATGCTTTACAAATATTTTTCTTTTATTTTCCAGAAATATGGTGACACAACATAATTTTTAATTATTGTTTATTCTACTTTGAACTGAAGCTGGAAAATAATCTGAATATTGATCAACCTAACAACTACACAACAGAGCTACAATCTACACCTGCGCTTTCTTTCTACTGTGTGATATTTGATAAAACTTTGTCAAATTTACTCTCGTTTGCCACTGTCATGTTAACTATATTAGGGCCCATGTATTGGGAATCTACAGGATTTATTGAGATGAACATTGCTCCGCTCTCTTGCATGGTAGCATGATGATGATATGTTATATTACTCAGAGTGAATGTAGCTTTGCAATGGTGAAAGAATTTTTGAAATCAGAACAGTAGGTTTTGAGTTTATTCATTACAAACATACACACAAAAATACAATTTTTTCCTCTGTATAATATTATTATTTTTTTTTTTTTTTCAAATATTTTTTATAATTTGACGAACTGTAAAAATATACTATTATTATGACTAATGTTCAATTGATTCCTTTATGTTTTTAATTTTGTAATTTGTCATTTTTATTATTTCATTTTTAAATACTTATGACGAACTGTAATAATTGTACTTTTATTTTATAAATTTAATGTATTCACAACAAAATCTATATGAATGTAATATAATTTAATCAATGTAAATTCGCTGTTATATACAGCATGTAATCGCATTAGCATTGTACTGTAAGCTTTTATTGCTAATTATGATTTAAAAATGAAACTTTGTAATAAGAAGCTATTATGTAGCGATAGGGCAAAAGCAAAAATATATTACTTTCTTTTTGAAAATATGTACCTACAGTCTACATTACGGTCAGTATATAAAGTTGCATTATTATAAATACATTGCTTTAACTAATTCTTAATGCAATGTTCATTTATACCTTAGAGTATATAGTTTTAAAACTGGCAATAAGGATAAATTAGTAGAAACGCATGATAAATAACACGTATGTTGCCTACTTTTGTAATACTTTTACAGTATAATTATTTATAGTATTATATTATAATGTATTATGTATTGCTTGCTATTTAAATCTACCCTGTGAATCTGGAAAAATGTACAAACAGTAGATTTAACTTATTTCTATCGTTCATAAATGGATTGCTTTGTGACTTGTAAATGAAGAATTTCGAATTTTCTAATAAAACTTATAGTTATAATGATTGTTTTTTGCAATGTTCCAACTTGTTGAGTAAGATTAATTAATAAGTATTCTATTTACTCTCTAATTTTAGTTTATTTTATATATATTAGTTTTATTCTATATTTCATTACATTAATGAATAAATAGGTCATTACTAACTTATATACGTAATAAAAATAATTGGTTAAATTATTGTAATCCCTATCAATTGGGTAGTAATTGTGATAGTAAATATGATTTAATTTATTTTTGATGTTCATACGTGCATCATCATTGTTATTGTCAGTTGTTAATGCATACTGTATTCACCTATAATTAGTTATGCAATTAGCTGTAAACAACGAATCTGTGAAACTTATGAATTGTATTATTGTATATAACTGTTGGTGAATCTAATAAAATAAATAAATTATTCTATATAAATCTAATACAACGAATTTTGACCTATTTTCTAACTTGGTTCATAAACACGAATCACATCTACTTGCTTATCCCTTAATTTTAGATTAGTTTTACGCGTAGTAATAATTAGTGTTATTAGGGTATTATCATGTATTTAGTGTTAAGATTACATAAAATCATAGATGGGTAATGTAAATATAATTATTTTTATTTTGCAGTTATTGTTATCCCTAAGATATATTTATGGCTGTAATATTTGATTATTTTTTACGTTCATGAATATGTGTGACACATTTTGTGACATTTGTGATTTTTTTATATAAAAATTATCTATAAAAATGAATATTGTTTGAAATTTTCTATTTGGATTTCTTCTAATTATCTTTCTTAAGTATTTATAAGTTCTAATGATTTCAGATATTTTTGTATTGAATTAGTTACTAAATAAGATCGAAAATATTTTTATTTGTATTTTGAAGTTATTGTTTTAATATACATATTTTTAATGTTAATTGTGGTATTTTTTGAGGCCTCCACCACCCCTCTGAGAAGGCCATGATGTACGATTGCATTTTTGTAACTTTGGATATGAACATTATTTTTTTAGAAAATTTGTGTATGTAACTGTTTTCCTGTAGTTAATATTGTTGTGAACAAAAATAATATTGTGCCGCTGAAAATAGTTATGTACATTTCTTTCTAAAAAAATTTGGTGCATTACCTGCGGTTACGAAGAAAGTAATCGACATCTATACGCCAATATAAAAAGTACCCTACGTACAAATACTACTAGCTAGTTCGTCGGGCTGTGACCTAGATGGCGTAGGTTTCTTTATATAATTTCTGAAACACGACTTGCCCATCTATCTCTACTATATATATTAATCTATGCATTACACGCATACAATAAACACACTACCCGTGCAGTCCGTGCACACTACAATACAACTTCGATACACAAAGCACACTCGCAGTGTTTCACGCACACATGTACAATGTAAATTATGGAGTAGAGCCAGTGTTCCCAAATTAAAATAAACAGAGTTGCATAAATTAAATTAGGGCAATGGAAGAAAATCAATGTTTTAACAACTTAAATAAAGATTTTCTATTTAAAATATTGGAGGTAAATAAGAACCTAAAACCTTAAAACTTTTGTTTCATATTAGCGGTATTTTGTTTTCTTTTCACTTGACAGTTCGTGTAGGTGTATCCACAGACTCATGGTGTAATCACAAACGTTCAGAAACCTTTGGATATCTTGATATCTTTAATTTTTACTTTCTTCTAATAAACAAAGAGTACCACAGAACAATGAAGTATATTTATTTCGTGGTGTCAATTCATGCATTCAAACAATTTGTAACAATCTAAAGTTATCGCTATGGTTATCGTACAAAAGTCAAAGGTCTCCGTTAATGTTATGACTGAATTTTAAGACTCAAAAAATGAATGAATAAAAAGTGTAATAAGTAGAAACTATGTATTAGTGGATATTATAGTTATGCAATGAAGTAATAGAAGTAAAAAAGTTCAAATGAGTCAGAACGACATTTTTATTTCGGTACGAATTTGGTATATCCGCCCACGATTTGAGGGTCGGGAGTGGGTGTGAGGGGGAGAGGGGGCGGTGTAGAACCCCCCTTATGCAGGAAAAATTATTAAAATTATTTTTTTTTTTAAATGTTAGCGTCTTTTTTTCGTCTCTTTGTCTATCGGTATAGTGAACTTTGACAACACTGACTGATCAACATGAAGTTATAAGGCGGCCTTTGCATCAAGTTTGCGTGGGAGATCACTTTAAAGTTTTCGCTCCAAAAAAGTAAGATATTTCATATTTTTAATTTCTATCATTACTTCTGTTATTTACTACGTACATTTTTGAAACCGTTTTATTTAAACAAGTCCTTTAACCAAGTTTAGAATGTAGTAGGTATTTGAGTCAGTCATAATCTCCATATTTAGGGGTAGGGGTGTTGTACCTTGACCATAGTAAAACAGTTGTACCTTGGTCATATGGTCAAGGTACCTACCTATATTCAAATGTATTCTTATTAATTCTGTTTAGTAACGCACATACTTATTATTTTGTTGTTTGTTATGCAGGTAAAAAACCTCGTAGCAAAAACAATGTCAAACGAATTCCTATTGATAAAACAGTACTTTCTAGTGCCATTAAACTAGTTAAAGAAAAAAAAATTTCATTAAGAGGGTCTGCCAAACATTTTAATTTGTCAAGATCTACTTTAAAGAGGCATTATGAACACTGCTTGAAGACTGGTAAAGATGCAAATGATCTTCATGATAATTTAGTCGTGAAAAAAGTTTTTACAGGTGACGAAGAGCAAAAAATTCTGATTTTATTCATATAAATGCTGTTCATTGACATGTCATAGACATTAAATAAGCTTATAAAGCTATTTATAGATGTGTTGAAGCTGGAAATATTTGCTATTTATCGAGAAATATGATTTTTATTTGATGAGTTCTAATTATGACCAAGGTACAACATCACACGGATCTGGGTACATCACCACTGTTGTACCTTGATCAACATTCCAAACTTTTTTTAGTTTATGTAAAACCTGTAAAAACGATGATCTATGTTTTGTATAATTTATATTATGAACCACATTAGTTCGTCTAACAGCTAAAACTAGTTTAATCGCAATAGTTAGTTACGCTATTTTTAAAAAAATCTTTTAATGAAAAGTGATCAAGGTACAACAGGTTCCCCTACCATAGGTAATTTAAAAAAAATATATAGCCGCGGTAGCCTAGTGGTATGGGTAATGGACTGCTGAGACGAGGTCTCGAGTTCGATCCCAGGTTTACCATGGCACACACCAATGACTTTTCGATGCTTTTCGAAGTTATGTGTGTATTTATCGCAGGTTTATAAGTGCCTCGGAGAGCACGTTAAGCCGTCGGTCCCGGTTGCCATACAAACATCTATGGCAGTCGTTACGGGTAGTTGGAGCCCTCGAAAGTCCAACCAGCCTACCTTGGAACTTCGATATCGCCATTGGTCATTAGACCATTGGTTGTGGAGGTCAGATGGCAGTCGCTTCACGGAAAATATCGAAGTTCAGCCGCATCACAGTTAGACTGGAAAGCCGACCCCAACTGAGTTGGGAAAAAGGTTCAGGGAATGATGATGAGGTAATTTAAAAAAAAATAGGTTATATACTTCATAAAAAACAAAAAAACATTAGGTCATAATACTTCTAGGGAAAGCCGGACAAGCCTCGGTGTCAGCCGGGGTGCGACAGAAAGGACTTATTCGGCCCATGCTTCTTCTTCTTTTCTTAACATGACTTCTGCAGCAGAATCATCGCAATTTTGCCAATCTCTAGCAAATATGGTAAAATTAATATAAAATTACCTAATGGCAAGACGCCATCACGAAAATTTAGATATCGAATTCGTAACCTAAAGGGAACGAGAGAGTGAAGCATTGTAATTGCTAGGTAAACTACTAATCGCAATGCGCCGTACCTTTAGGTACATTATGAATTCGATATTTTGTGCTAAGGGCACAGAACATCCTTAGCCACGCCAGTAAATTTGTTTTCGTATGTCCACTCCCCACGAGATCATTTAGTCGATCAGGAAGTGTGGTTGGAATTTATGGGGCAAATTCCAACCACATTTGAGACACTTGAATGCATTTAAAACTCGCCCACGCTCTAGTTTGACATATTAAAATAGCCCCGCCGCCGTCGAGTGGGAGGTGGGAGGTATATATAATGGGGATTTCTCGAAGAAAAAGGTACTTACAAGTTATACATTGATGGTGACCTCTCATATTTTCTTTTCGAGGATGATTCATTGTGACTGGTATAGACAAGGTCTTTCTTTTTGTTACGCTTTTTGGTAGGTATCCACAATATGCCAAAACCTGTGGCCGACTTTTTGCTCTTTGGTGTGTTAAATGAAGATGACGTAAAACTTTTTGACGAACTGGCACCAAGAGACGTTGTCTTTCCAGAGCTAGAGGAGCCTAGAACTCCAAATCCAGATGATGCTTTAGGTGTTGAACTGGAAGACTTACTACCTGAAGATTTCCCACCACTACTTAACCCAATTATATTTCCACTACTTTTACCAGTAGATGGTTTACTGCTAGAATTTTTTCCAAATACGCCAGCCCCGCTCTTGCCAGTGGGACCGGCTCCAAATTTTTTATTGATTGGTGCCAGGATGCTGTCCTAAAACAAAAGCATACTATTACAAAAATAGTTACATAACTTACCAGAAAAACTTGGGCAAAAGTGTGTGATAATAATTGGTAGGGGAAAGTGGGGTAGATTCGTACACTTTTCACTTCGAGCTCTATAGCAGAAAAACTAAACACTATTTGATAACCATTTGAGCATTGCTAGATTGCTTATATATTTGCCTACAATGTTCCCTTAGACGACTTGTTCATAGAAAGAACCGTAGCCAAGCTGTGACGATTTAAAAAAAAAAGTAAATCGTCCGAATGCACCCCACTCACGGGGTAACTTCGTACATGTGTTATTTATAGAAAATGTAACGTATATTGAGATCAAAATTTCGTAGAAACAACCTGGGGTGCTAAGTAGGTACCTAATAATAAGATCATTATACTTGTATTGTAAAATCTGACTACATTATATTCCAAATATTTAGTAGGTTTTACGAGGACCCCCGCCCGGACACTAGGTTTCACCAGTCTACAGTAAAAACCCCGCCTGGACACTTTTTAAACTAGGACGAACCCGGACAAATCCGAATTTATTAGTAGTCTCGTAAATGCGGATTGCAATTCTTACAGCAGTACATTAATATAGTACGAACCCACCCCGTTCATTCCTGTACGAAGCTACCCCAACCAAAAAATTCGATTAAAATATTGAAAATAAAAATAACTGCTAAGATTATGTTGAAGTAAATGTAAAAATAATAAACTTAAGTATGTATTCAAACACAAAAAAAATCAGTTTAGTAAAGGCAGCAAAACTTATAGAATATAAACACGTTCAAAGTTGCATCGAAAAATTACTTATGCAAAGCGAAAACACGTAATGTCCTGTCACATCGAAGCCAGCGGCTGCATTGGTGAGCTACTCCGCGGTTATATTATGCGTGTGTGTGGGCACCACATACACTAATACGAAGGCGCCACCATGATCCGTATTCCAATTATGGCCGTTGTATGAATGCTCCCGGTGTGCGAATCCACCCCACTTTCCCCTACCTATCTATTGCCTCACGACGGTACTTAGTTTAATATAATGTCGTACTTAAACCGCCGAAAACAACTTGCGTACTGTTTCGGATCTCAATTATCAAGGTTTTAGGAGATCCAATAAGTCAATTCTGATGAAAATTTCATCCTGCCTTTTCTAAACCTTAGTCATTATGAAGTTTTAATCACGTGACACCTTTTTCAAAGATTTAATTTGTCTATTCAAAAAAAAAGTTGAACTCTCATACAGGTAGTTAAGCACGTACTTAGTTAAACTTATTTATGCATAAAGACTTCCGTCCGTCCGCAGTCCAGGCAGGTGTTCGTCACCTAGCTACAATTTGATTAGGAGTTTCGTACACCTCGTCGAGCGCCCTATCGTCTACAGGATATGATTATCTGTCTTCCACAACATCGAAAACTAGCCCCGCTTCAAACATGCGCGGATACCCTCAGACGGGCACCGTGAGCGTCATCGACTGGACCTTGAGTATCGGGGTGGTGTTCTTCATAACCACCGTCCTCGACAGAGGCGGTTAAGTGGGACTCAGACTTTGAACTTTACGCGGACAAAGTTGCCGGCAACAGCTAGTAATAATATCGTCGCTGATACTGCAATACCGCGTAACTAGCAACAGACAATACCGCGTAAGTTAGGTGAGGCAAATTTTACAGGAGAGCGAAAAAACTGAATAACTTCTGCTGTACTTATCAAATACGTTACCGAACTTACAGTTATATAAAAATGTGTACCAGTTAACGTATACCTTACTATTTAATTAAATTCAATCAATATTTGGCTAGAAAAAACACTTACGCGGATTTTTATTTTTTGTGACGTTTGTTATTTGCGCTTTTTTGGGACTTACGCGGAATTTGAGGGAGGATAAAACAGAGTTAAGCTATAATAAAGACCGTATATTTACTCAAGTAATCACAGTCTCATCATTTCCACTTTGGTAGGAACTAGCTTATTATAGCCTCATAATTAAAACGTCATCATAACAACTTGTTATTGACTTATTAGCATGAGAATAAAGGGATCATAATTAGTATTTTTCTATACTTAAAATATGTTTACAGTATGCATAGAGTTTCGAAATCAAAAATAACTATTATCAAAATATAAGCTAAGCTATATAGCATCTTTTTTTAACAGATTTGTAACGTAATCCACAAAAAAGAAGCATAGGTGGTCGCTTTTAAGTCCCAAGTGGTTTCTTATTATTAATATTGGCGGCAATAGTCTCGCCCCCGATTACGTGGGACCGAAAATCATAATTGGTGAAATGTGAGTGTTCAATACACCTCTGCCTACCCCTTCGGGGTTTACGGGCGTGAGCATATTATGTATGTACCTATCAGCATTTTTTTTCTCGATCTTGACTGTCTCCCAACCTCTGCTTCAGTATCTCTCTCAGGAAACCAATCAATATTATAATCTAATGACTCCATCAGTTGAACATTTAGTTATTTCCGATAATGGAACATAGTCAGGATCAACGACAGAGTCATCTGATGAAAAATCTAAGTATGACTCATTAACAACTTTCGGAAAACCTAACGTGCTCGGGAGGGGCTCTAAAATTGTGGTCAAAGTATCAGCTTTGGCAAACGCGTTTTCGATCTTTGTAGCTGCACATGGAATTTGTTCGATAGGCTTTTGAAATGTAAGTCAACAATTTCATTTTCGTCAACAAATTCTGAATCTACTTCCATAACCTTCTAAAATGAAAGAAAAACACCTTGTTATCTACGTATCTTCATGATACACAGTATTTTTCACTTGTGGGTAATTCACAAGTGAATAGTTTTACAACTACCCACATGTGAAAATTACTAGATTTTAAGAAATTTTCGAATTCATTGATAAACACACATTAAAACAATATCAAAAACATACCAATTACCTTCCTATTACTATAAAAATCTATCATTTGCCGCAGCGCCATACAAAAACAATACGTCTTCTTGTTATAATCGCGAGAATACGCGGTATTGGAAAATATTTTTGACAGATTCGCTCGCGCGGTTTTAACTAATTGACATTAGTTGCCGATTGAATGAACAAAACGTGAATCTGTGAATGTGGTACGTAGCCAATCGACATCTTTTGCCCAACGCCGCGAAATCTCAAATTTGCTACTTTTGTATTTCCGCGGTATCATCCACTGTTAGTTACGCAGTATTGCAGTATCAGCGACGATATCATATTCATTCGTTAATCTGTGATAATGAATGTGCTATTTAAGTCTTATTTAAATCCTGAGTGGTTTTATTTTAATGAATTCTAAATTGATCCATCAGAATAATCGGGTGGCTATCTTGAATCCCTCAGTTGAACGCTGGGGACATGGGTATTAAATTAAGTAGTTTGCAAATAGACCACCGCCGCCTGGTTGAAAACGCGGCATTACATTTTTAACTTTATTTATAGGTGTATCCCTAATTTCATAAGGGAGCTTGTTAAAAGAGTATGCAGTTACCCTGGAAAGGGTTACATTTTTATTGGGGTCTGGTATTATAGACTACAAGATTGTTTTCGTCTGGTATTTATTTATGTCTGTAACAAAGTCGAGAAAATTTTGTGAAATTTTTCCCTACATACAACTCTGGGCGTTTCTTTATATATATTACTAGCTGATGCCCACGGCTTCGCCCGCGTGGAATTTTGTTCCCGTTCCCGCAACCCTTGGGAACCTTTTCCCGGGATAAAAAGTAGCCTATGTGTTATTCCAGGTTCTAATCTACCCCTGTACCAAATTTCAACCAAATCAGTCCAGCCGTTTATGCGTGAAAGAGGAACAAACATCCATCCATCCAAACAAACTTTCGCCTTTATA
The DNA here is from genome assembly GCA_963691645.1 of Pelosia muscerda. NCBI lineage: Eukaryota > Metazoa > Arthropoda > Insecta > Lepidoptera > Erebidae > Pelosia > Pelosia muscerda. The sequence goes on along the minus strand of OY829098.1, from coordinate 10,178,867 downwards.
ATATTATTATAGTAGGAAAGTAGGATGAACTCACAAAATGTATTCACGAAAGAAGTATACAAGTATAATATCGGCGTTCTAGAATACATAATATGAGTTTACTATGGGTTTATACCACAGTTGTTGGAGACGCTGGAGCGACATCTATGGGGACGCCCTCACCTGATGGTAAGAGGCAAGCTGCGTTCCCGGGCCGCGTCGTTGATCCAGTATCTCCAGTCGAAAATGAGGGAGCATGCATCTTGATCGAAATTATTTCCACTGGTGAAATATAAACTTCAAATTTACACGGTTAAATATAAACTTGAGAGATACCTAGGTACATGACCAAAAATTCTATCCTGCTATGAACCTCTATTCAAAAGTCCAACAATAATTCTTACACTAAGTCAGTGTACCTACTTATTTATGAAGAATATATTTTCATAACGCCGGATATTGGACACGACAGGCGTCTAATTTCCGGCGGATGTAGTGAAGGTGTAAGGCATCATCAAAGGTATGAGGTATAAGGTACGACGTGTAAGGACGTTTATAATATAATACAATTTTGGAAATCCTGCTATATTAAATCATGATAGTAATTTACTGGTATTTATAGTTCAAGCGTATCCCCGTCGCGCCGCTCGCGTGATCTCGTTACACTATACTGCCCTAGCAACCTATCAATATCGTTAGGAAAGCATGACTATGCCTCGTCCATACAACCCATGTCTCGTCACAAGTAACAATGCGTTTTATGATTGTTGGGTCGGAATTGATTCGTTCAAGCATATCCTCAAAAACTCTCATGCAATAGACTTTTTGAAGAAAATTCAGGCCTTTTGTAACTAGCTGAGTGGCGACATGTTTCATACCCAAATTATTGGTTAAAATGATACGGATCAACTCGTGAGATGCAGAAAGTTTGGCGACAATCCCTCTCAAAGTTGAATGAGGATTTTCAGTCCCTATTTCCTTCACTTCTAAGATGTTAACTTGAGTTGCAGACGTTGATAGGCAATCAACGTCTGCAACTCAAGTTGCAATCAGAGCGAGGCAAATCTTCCATCACATCTCGACCGCTGTTGAACGCTTTGTATCACTCATAAGCACGTGTTTTCGATAAAATCGATAAGCCGTAAAGCCTTCATTAACATATTCAGTGAATTCGAACAGGAAATTCCATTGGCGATGCAAAATTTAAGACTCTTTGTTTTATGTTTTTGTACATAATGAAATTCGCTATACACACTAGATATGATATAACTAAAACAGCACTGTATCTAATATATATAACAGATGCAATTCAAACTCCGCACCAATATCAAAAACAGTTCTGCCAATCTAACAACAACAACAAAAACAAAATTTTGAATTTGGAACCATAGCCAAATTATCCATTCCCGATATTTTTATGACTGAATTATGTACATATAATATAATCTTAAACGTCACCATATCTTAAACTTGCTAAGTATACTGTGAATGTTATAATTGTTCACATTGTTAATTTTAATCCAATTAACCAGTATTACGAAGCGTTGTCAGCAGAATTTCAGTTTGAGTGTTAAGCAAGATACTAACTCGAGTTCTTCGAATATTAAATATGTAAGTAGGTAGTCATATTTATCTAAAATTGCTCCTCAAAGAGCTCCACGACTCAATACAAAAGAGGAATCTATTAAGGAGACCGACGAGAAATTTCTTTTTTACTCAGGGCACGTCAATTTGACTTCACCCCGTCTGATGGTAAGCTGAAGGCAAAGTCTCGGGAAAGTGGGTCACCATTACAAACACGTAGAGTATTACAATGGTGGCGCTCAGCTTGAGGGCCTCATCAGATGCTTTTTCACGCCCCGCTTAACGCCATTCTAAGAAGCACACGCTCACGCTTCTAGGCATTAAGCTCTGCCAGGTTCTCAGAGCCCCATTGAGAAATATTCTTCAGGATCCGGTCAAGCTCACTGACAAGAAGCTGCATTTTTTTCGCCATTTCAGACTGCTTGGCCGCAGGATGTCCATGGCTAATAGGATGATGAGCTTCTGCCACAATTGTAATTGAATTTTATATAGTTTTTATCTGATTCTAACGTCATTTATTATTATTTACATTTAGCTCGATGTTTCGTTAACTTTTAGAGTTTCAGCATGGTCGCGGGGTAAGTTAGGATGGTAGTAGACACATAGTTTGAAGTGCAAGTTATCTCAAAGTACCCGACCTATATAAACTGTTAATTGAAAGCACTTGGTGGCCCTTATTGTTAAACATACTTGTTGATAGCACATGTACTTCTCCGCTATGTCTATTATTGAACCTCACCGGTTCCAGTATTCTCGAAGATTTACACTGACAATAACAGCTAATTTTTTTGACGTACGTAAACCTATGAGTATGCCGCAAACGAAACCGTTAGGCTCAATAATAAATATCGTGTAGAAGCACAAGTGTGTTATCATTGTATACCCGAACTATGATGAATTGTTGGTGTAATTATTTACGCAGAATGAACTCTCACTGTGTCGTTAATTTTGTGTACCTACTTATTTTACATATTCTGAGGTTTAATTTAGTGAACAAATGGATCCTCGGCTGCGGGTACGCTCCAACAATTTTCTCTATTAATATTTAGGTGTTTTTGGTTTTGGTGCTGACGGAAAACTAGGTTTGTATAATCTGTTGAGAGTATTTACGTGATATAACAAACTTTAAGTAATGGTAGGTGTCCTGTTGCGTGCTCAGTGGTTTTAAATTGATGCCATTGACATTCTTCACATCAACTTGTAATTCTTATCTTTTAGAAAGTACCTACCTTGTGCTACTGTGTCTCGCTTTGCTTGCCAAGAGCAGTCCCATTTAAATGATTAGAAAAAAGGCAGCATCACCTATGTTACATTCCCGAAGGGTATGTTACTATAATATGTCAATATAATATATTTTCAATAATATTACGAAATAAGAGAGAGTCTTAATAAGAGTGTAAGATATGTCGTTAACTTACCGATTGACATCAAGGCAATAATAGTAAAGATACATTGATTAAAATCGTATTAGGTAGTTAATATACCTAATGAAAAATACTACTTAGGCGTATCGAATGGCTCTTGGACAACGTCTTCCCTCCTTATCACGCTGCCTCACATTCCCTGCGATCTTTCCATTAAGTACAAAAGAACAAAACTCATACTATTCCCTTCGTACTGCTAAACATATAAATATTTTATATCTTCATCATACCTGCCGCACGTATATACTCACAGAAAGGTTATATATTGCTTATTTGCATTCTAGATTCCATTAACAGAACAGTAGGAATATCCCACTGAAAATTAAACTGCCTTGGCATCCGCATATAAATTAATCTGAAGTAGATTGGAGGAGTTACAACTATAATAAATACGAGTAACTTTCAGGATAGCACCATTTAAGTGGGTTGCAACTTAAATTGGGCTGTCTCATCTACCCAAAAGTAGAGGTGCTTGTGTACAATAGGTACAAGATAACATCATGGGACAATGTCAGAAGATCGGTTACCTACATTGTATAAACACCGTCGTTTTAAAACAAAGCTGCCTTTAAAAATAAATAAGTACACGTACTTATTTACTTACCTACACCCAGTTTTATTTGACTAGGTATTTTATATACTATACATACATATTTTATATAATAATATGATTTCATATATTATGATGAAAGGGCAAAATAAGTTCCTTCTAACCGCGTAAACATGTTAGATGCAGTCTTTGAATGTTATTGATATTAAAAGTAGGTAGGTACTGTCACCAAACTCGTACATTACTATGACAAGGTGCCAACTCACTGTTTTGTGTAATATGAGTATAACTTGCAACACAGTCCTGACATGAAATTAATTAGCTTATCACGTTAGTACTATAAGTAGAACAATATGTTTAGTTTTCTGGCGCAGAGGACCCTGCACATCAGCCCAATGTCAAGCCCTAAGTCAATGTCACATGCAGGTCTGTGCATTTCTTAAACAACGGACGAGGCTCCGGTGCACGTCTCTCTGGGTTGGGAGGTAAAAAGCAGTGACGCTCCTGCTAAAACCGACACACCAAATAAAAACAAAAAGCTAGTATCGAGTTTACCACACAACTCGGAATCGCTATAAAGCTGATACTGATAAACTGTCATATGTGTCGTATGAACAATGAAATCTTCCTGAATCTCTGATGCATGTTTATGTAACACAGGTATAAATCTTGATTATACTTTTGTATTCCACTAGAAGTCGCATAAACACGCGAGTGAGCGACCTTGTCCTAGTATTAACGTATCGTCCGACAAAGTGTAGACCATTGATACAATTGTTACTAAATTGTAGTCTGTAACCTGTACGACTTCTAACATACCCAGGTTTATTGCGCAGACAGAATGATGTCCTGATTTTACATCGTATCTACAAAAATGAGCTTCAGTATACTACCCTCTGTTATTATTCAGAGAATAAATAAATTTATTACGGTCCATGTTGACAATTTCCATTGCTGCTTCTTTTATTCTACTTAGGTGGCAAAACAAGCACACAGCCCACGTGATGGAAACTGGTTATCGTGGCCAATGAACATGTGTAATACCAGAGACGTCACACACGCGTTGCCGATCCTGAAGGAATCGTCTCATGCCCTTCTTGAAGAACCCCATATTGCGTTTGAGAAAACTACAGCAGGGATTTCATTCGGTAGCGTGAGTGAACCTGGGATGATACTTCGTTTAAACCGCACAGTGCGCACCGTCACCGGTCAAAATGTGTGCGGATAATTCCATGTCTGTAGCGAGCGGTGTGAGGATAGAATGTAGCTGTAGGCATCGTGTTAAACAGTTGCTTTGAACACAAACCATAGTACAGGTGGTAAAACACACAGCGAGGCAAACTCCCTCCGAAACTTAAAGGTTCCACACCACCCTATGAGTGTAGGATTATCGACGATGCTCAGCGCACGTTTTTGCACCGTGTCGAGGGGCAAGGTTGGTATGCTGTCATCCCGACAAAAAAGTGACAGCAGTACTCCATATGAGGCCGAACTTGCGCCTTTTAACTAAACAGTCTTTGCCGTACACAACTGGGACGTACTGCTTCGCCTCGTTGAGCCCAGCTTGACCTTTTCTTTCAAGTCGTTGGACATATCGGCACCAAGCTTGGTGGAGCTCGAAGAGTTGGTAAGCGGTCAGTCAAAGTACTGTGAGGCTACAATAAATCGTCTATTCAAACCTGTTCTGTTCAGTAGTTCTGTTGGCAGAACTACTGGTAATATGGGGTCTCCATAGTGGTGAATACACATACTTGTGTCTTAGTGAGGTTGAATTGGACTAAGTTAAGTCATCCTCAAATGGGCACACTAGTGAGAGTAGTCTCGATTTCGGATAAATATTGTTCGCGACTTTTCTTAGTTAAACGAAACACGCATGACGCTACGTTAATAGACTCGTCAAGCAATTTATAACGTACGACATTCATACAGTGGACGTTGTTGTGCTACTTAGTCATTATGAATACATTAATTTTGCTCCGTCAGATACCAGTCCAGTACAGACATTTTCATATATACCAGAAACATAATATAAATATTCATGCACACAACCTTGAGAAAAAAGCATTGATAATACACGGCACTTGATAAATCTAACTTTAATTACCATTTAAGAAGGTAAGGTATAACGCCAAACGACATTGTCATCGGCCCCAAGACTTCTATCCTCTGATACCTGTAAGACTTCTCAAATCTATAGTGACCTGATCAAAGAGATAGCTTATCTATTACGTTGACGGGTTATCGGTTATAAAATATTTTATGTTGAAGGCAGATCTCGTTTATTTCAATAGCTTTACTGTATTTGTGTTTTTTTTTTTTTTTTTTTTTTTTTATCTATGGCACGTCAATTTGACTTCACCTCGCCTGATGTTAAGCTGAAGGCAAAGTCCCATGAAAGAGGGTCACCATTGCAAACACGTTCAGTGCTACAATGGTGGCGCTCAGCTTGACGGCCTCATCAGATGCTTTTTCACGCCCCGCTTAAAGGACCCGGGACTGTAGGAAGAAGGAAACACGTGCGCCGGCAAGGAATTCCAGGACTTAATGGTACGGCAGAGAAAAGACTTTTTTTTTTGTTTGCTTTCAATATTAGAAAATACAAAAACAAATTGAAAAATCATTTATTCTGTATAGACCATTCAACGGAACTTACAAAACGTCAAAAATAAAAACATAGTAAAGGTTAGTTTATAGCAAGAAACCACCGAAATCTACTCAGGCCAGGGCCTGGCCTGAGTAAGTTTCGGAGAGATACTCAACTTTACTTTTTTTGATCTATTTAACAATCATTATCTAAATAATCTTCGAGCCTTCATACCTACTTATTAGTTATTACCTTACACATTTACTCTTATCATGTCATATTTAATGGTACCTACACCTCTGGATATAGTATTCCTATAAAACTGATATACAATACCTAGAAAGGTATTTGGTGAATACACAGTTGTTGATTTACATTGATAGACCACCTATATCAACTATTTAGCTCCATAAATCATTGCAAGGTAGAGACCATCATTTTGGGATTGTCAGTATGTACATATATGGAATGGTGGATATAATTCGGGACTTCAGCCTAGTTGAAAGCGAAACGAGCCACCATTGTAGCACTGAACGTGTTTGCAATGGTGACCCTCTTTCATGAGACTTTGCCTTCAGCTTAACATCAGGCGAGGTGAAGTCAAATTGACGTGCCATAAAAAAAAGAAAACCATAAATAAATAACGAGTAGGTGAAAATCGACGGCATTTTTGAGTTGTCGGTTTTTTCAACCTTCGCTTGAAATTGCACATAAAAAATTATGAGCCTTCGGATTTTCTGAAATATAATATATTCCAAGACAAAATATGACTTATCTTATCTCAGGAGACCAACAAAATTCACGCGTGTTTATTTGAGGTAGAAGAAAGTTCATGCCACATATCTAGACGACAATGAATATGCATCAGACGAGGTAACGGTAGCCCGCAAACGTGTTAATAGAATTGAAGTCCTTAAAAATTTTAAGAACATCATCAATAGATGACACTGATCACGTATTTGTATAAAAACAACTCAGTACCGGGTACAACGGAGTGAATAGAGATCGAAGGGTGAATAGAAATAAAATGGTCAGCTAAATTCTGTAGTGATATTCTTTCAAGTGAAAATTTGGACTAGTTCATTGTAATAACAGGATCATCAAATATCTGAGAATAGGCTTAGTTAAATTTTGTAAAAGCAATTATTTAAAATATTCCTTTGACCATTTTATTTGTATCCACCCCCGGATTCCATGTGATTTCAATAAGGGTTGAAAACTAAAACCATAATTATTTGTTCGTTCGCCGTGCTCCTCTAGAGTAAACACGTCACTATCTATCAATAAATTGTGAGTAATTATTTCGATGGTTCGATAGTTATTCGAATAATTTATCGTGTCAACGAATAAATCGGCATTCGAATATGCGCATTTTCAATCGTCAATTCATTCGAATGAATTATTTAGGAACAATCGCTCATCGCTAGCAACAGCTCAGCCTCAGGGGGGAGTTTCCCTAACTGTGTGTGTTTTGCCGCTTATACAATAGTTTGGCTCAGATGAATTGTTTAACATGATGCCCGCTAGCTACATTCTATCATCGCACCGCTCGCCGCTACGCTATTTGATTTGAAATCCCTTCATTATTGTGCCAGTTGAGTAATGTAACGCAGCAGTCGACGCGCGGTTTTCGCTTGGCTGCATTCTATTTCTGTGGTTTCCACACCACCCACCTTTCAAGCATTTTTGCCTTCCCGATCCTAATATGCTTCAAGTGGTTTAAATCAGTTTTATCACTAACACCGCACCCTGCAGCAACTCGGGCGTGGTTTGTGATGGATCCGCTTCTACAATAGCCTTGAATTCTGCATTATCTACCTTGGCTTCCAGCCGTCTACGAGACTTGTAATGCAGGTTGAACTCTAAATCGATATCCAGATCGATGGGACCCTTACTCGATTATTACACTATTTTTAAAATATTCCAGCTTGTAAACTGAGCGGAGAAAAAGACAACAAAGGAATTGGAAATCAGAAAACACATTATTTTTTAGCTAGAGTAATTTATATACTATAATTATATATTATATTATTTTTTTTATTTATATTATTATTATATTATTTATTTTTATACTATATTTTATATATTATATTATTATAATTATATATTACTATAATTTAATTACGACCGTGTTATTTTTATATTAAAATGTAAAAAGAAAAATGTAGGAATAAATTATTAAAATACAGTAGCATTCATAAACCAATAGGGTTTGTGCCAAATACTACAATCTGCACTCGCTATACAATCTATCGATATAAGTAAGTACGCAACTGAATAATTCACCTTCACCTTCAACTGGAATGGATGAATTACGATTATGGAATAAAAACGCAAAATTAGAAGTGCCAAACTAAAATCTCGTCCATATGCCATGGAGAGCAATATCCAATATACAAAATATAATGGTACGAGTATAAAAAAACTACTGAACTCCAAACTATGTAGTATGATACCTATACCTGCTGGTTGATCACTCAACCCGAAATACTTCGTCAGTTCTCCGTTCTGCATTGAGTGGTCTGATTGCAGCCGCTTCCGTAAAAATCAAAATAAACCACAAGCGGACGAAGCGAAGAGCACACTGGGACCCAAAGTGTCAAAGCTTGCATTTTGTAGCCTGGGATGCAACCCGTGTCAGGACTTCTTTTTTCTGTTTCTTTTCTTTCTTCACCCGGTTGCTATTATTCACTAAGAGCAACATTACACACTGTCCATTTAACAAAAGTCTTTAAAAGTGGTTGTAAAAAGTAATTGTGTTCGGAATCGGTAGCAGACATCATACAGACAGAACAGACATGACTACGTTATAATTATAATAGATAAATATATTTACGAATGTACAGTTTAATACATTTATATACCTATATTATTATAGGTAGTGAGAAAGAATCGAACTTGCGATACCGAGCGTAGTAGTCGAACGCTTGACCGCCATCACCAGGCCAAACAGGTTCTCGAGATTTGATGTCACTAGAATGCGAACAGCATACAACACGAGAGTTACGTATTATATTTCACATCTTTTGAAGTTTATAAAGATTAAAGTATAAACAAATAAGATATAATTAAAATAAAAAAGTCTGAACGACGTCCAAAGTCTTTTAGTTTAATCATGTTTTTTCAGATGATTATTATTATTATTATTCTGTAAATTATTATGAAATTTTTACTCTGCTCTCAATATTGTACGATGTAGGTACATTCAGTTAATAACCTGGGCTCCAAGGTGGGCGCTAAAGAAGCCTCGGAAGCAACCGTAAGCAAAGCTAAGATGACGATACTGATGATTACATTCAGTAAATACCTAAATGCATTATTATCTTCTTTATAAATAATTTATCTTTAATAGTAGATCAAAGTTATGAATTTTATAGATGGTAGTTTTAATCAGTATCTACAAGATCGGCGTTTCATCATAAAACGAGCTATTTATAGAGACTGTTATTAAAATTAATTAGAAAGTGATCATAATAAAGTAACGTAATATCCCTGTACAGTATTGTATTCGCTTTTAAAAAGCTACCATCCTGTCGAGGCTTCAGACTAAAATAAACTTTTAATAAGGCAACAGAACTGAAACCTTTTTGACTACGGATAAGTCCTGTAACGTTTTATTAACTTACAAAGGGTAAGTCTCCGGGTGGTTCCCGTAAAGTTATCGGGTATCAACACCTACGGAGTGTTCGGTTAAGGGTAAAATAGTTAGTAATATTTTCGTATTTTATTTTGCTTGCAATGATACCTATAAGTAGCCTGAGCATAAAAAAAATACACAGGAGTATTATTTCTTGCAACATTAACTTTTGGAATTTAGGTCAATTTCTTATGCAGTAAGGTATAGTAGTGGTCATTAGGTTTGACGATTGCAAACGTGTCAGAACATTCGATGGGTTAGTTGCATATATTTTCTACAAATATTTTTCGCCAATATTGAGTAAATTTCTAACAATTATCAGTAACAGATTTTTATATAAGCAAGTGCAGTATGGTACAAATTAGTCAATGAATTAAAATTTTATTTCTGCTACTTACTGTTAATCTCTTTAGTAAATCCACAAACACAACACATACATGTTAACGGTAAACTATTCGTATAAGAGCGTACGTGCCGTGTACTCGTAGCAAGTAGTGGTCGCGGAACCGCTTAGTCGACGACTGGAGTTACCAAACGCGAATGAACACATGTCACGATGTAGGAACTGCACGATCCATTGAAGTTACTGTTTTGAATCGATTCGTTATTGGTGTCACGGTTGTTCAAGACTACCGCTTAAACTGTTATTTTGGGGTGTACCCACTGTAGAGTCGTGCACCCCCAAGTGTCCTGTTTCTCGTAGTTGTCCAGGAGGCCCAGTTCGACTTGCGAAATTGTCTATTTCTGGTTTAAATGATAATTAAAATATTTTCTGTACCTACTACGCTAGCGGTGATTGGAATTGGTCTTTGATAATTGGTTAAATGTTGTTTTTTTTTTTCATACAAACGGCATTTGGCTTTGCAGCGCCGTTCTAGTCGGTGTAATCGTAGTACCTAATAACTGAGTTCAATCTGTCATTACTGAGAGACAATGGTCATCAATTGGATTATCCAAAAATTGTAACAAGCCAGCAACAACATTGGGAAGACAGAAAAATTGAGAGAGTAATTGTGTTAGTCGAGACAAATAATAATATGTATTACGTATAAATGATGAAGGGTTCATTTAAAGCACAGCAAACGATTAATGTGAAGTAAAGAAAACGAGAAGTTGATTTCTTAATACATGAATAAAATAATCGAAAGATCACCTATAAGCTGGACTGATCAAGTTAAATCCGCAGTGGGAAGCGGCGTGTCAGACTGAGCTAGGTAGTCTACAAACAGAGAGAGAGAGATGTGAGGAAAGCTGTGTCCATCTTTAACACTAACGCGGACGCCTCACCTTGACCACGACCGCTATATCAAGAGCGAAACGACTAAGAAGATATGAGTAGCATTGATAGTAAAATCTAACGTATCTATAAGAAATAAATAAGACAATTACAAGGGATGTAGGGCGATATATTTAGGCATCAACTGATGCACAAGAGAATGAAATAATTGACAAAGTGCAATGCTCTGCTGAAGTAACACCAATATTCTCAGAAGTTTATTTTCTTTGGCTAGTAACATAATATCAAGCGTTATTTTGACTAGCGCATTTACGAAGTTATAACCACTTTTCTGGAGCGCGATATTAACGTGAGTGATAGTTGTGTTGACTACTGATAGGTAGATTGTAATAATATCTGTTATTGAGTTCCATAAGTTCGATCGTCAGGTTTTGCTTGAGAAAATGTCATTATAAATGACTGAGAAGATTGAATACTAAATACAGAAATTGAAGGAGTAGAAATATATGCATAAAGCTACGCAGATCACCTGGGTGGGGCTGTTCACCTGGGTGTATTGGGTGTACTGTGAGAAATATTACATTTACATTGTTACACCCGTGTTATTTAAAATGTCTTCATTTTGCAAAGAAATAAAACCAAATCCGGTTCTTTATGACTGTTTTAAATGTTTAACAATGCTTACAAAATGTCTCTATCCTAAGTCATGTACCTATACGCTAAATTACAATGTCCTGATGCCATGACTTCTTCTGTGTTATTTAATGCACAACCACAACTTATAAAATTTATATCAAAGTAAGTTTTATTAAAACAAGGCAAATGTGATAACTACCTCTACAAGCTTAAGAATTAAATTATTGCAGTTATTGGCTCACGTCATCGATGCAGGTCAAGATACGCTCCTTGACTCATGTGGCCTTTCCTTATTGTAGGTAGGTATAATATCGAGATGTGGGAGTGGTGATTCAACAAAAGGATATTTTACTCGACGCTATAATGTTCTTAAAGGAACGATCTAGATCGCTATGAATAACGTCTAAAAATAGATTAATCATGTTATAAATGAACAAGATAGCACAACAAGTGAACATTATAATTTAATTAATTACCTCTAGTGATGTTTGTGTCACCATCAAAATTAACTAAGTCAACGAAATCAACCTAACCGGAAAACTATTACATACCACCTAAATGAGAAACGGCGCTCTACCGCAGGTTTACCTTATCTTGTTTTGGGGTGCATGCTTTGGAGCTATCGCGGATATTAGACCCTGTTACCCATTGTGTCGACCACAACCTGGCTCCTATGTTTGAAAAGGTTGTCTTCACAATTAGGGTGTTTATTTTTCTTAATTGCAGGTTGCATAACTTCCTCTGGTCTAGGATAGCCCTTCTCGAGTAGATTTATGTTCGTTGTCTTCCTAGGCGTTGGCTCTCACACGGTATGGCGCAGATTTACCTCTCAGGGTTTAGATTGAGACGGCATACAGTAGCACCTGTAAAAAAATAAATTAATCTTAACAAATCATGGAAAGGAATCATCCCTAGATTCCTTACTGCAAGCTTTGGCTGCAAGCGGAGTTGGCGCTCGAAGTTTGTATCTACATGGAGCGATTACTGCCAGACGATACGTGGGTAGACCAACCTGTGTGTTTTATTGCAACATATGTCCTATTCTAAAAGAAAAATACTCATGCAATCCTATAAAATAAAAAAAATCAGCATAAATATTATTATCTAAATATATTCACTAAGTTTAACAGACTTTGAAAACCAGTTTGGTGTAGCAGTTTACGTAAAAATTGAGCATGACGTGATCGGTGGTGTGGGTCAGACTCAGTTATCATGCCCAGATATACTATTAACATAATATAATAAAAATCGCTTGGGTAAGTTACCTATTACTTTAGCGGGTCCCGGAGTGGGTGTGCTTTTAAACGGCGACTTAAAGGCGATACTCCTTTTGCAAGCAACGAATGCTCGAGGAGTCCACCGAGTGCGTCCGACCTGTAGAGGCCATAAGGCATGGAGGCGTCTTGGACCTCGACTTCCGTCCTTCATGAGCACATAACTGGGGTGGAGTCACCTATTACCCTAGCAGAACCCGATCGAGGCAGTGGCACGATGCGCACTACATTTAAGCATCTACTATTACAGTAGCCGAGTAACCTTGCCAATAATTAACATCTGGCTGAATGTACCTACTATTAAGGGGCAATTGTCATTTATTAAACGGTCACGACTGATGGGTGTGTACGCCTCCTAACCGGCCATCAAACCTGGTACATACATTACTTAACATGGCACTTTGCGAATAGAATATAATTAACTAGAGTATACCGGTGACTTCAGTGCATGAGTGGCCTCTTTGAGGTAACTATAACAATTGGATTGAGAGATAGTACTCGGTTACCAGTATATATTTGACCAGACTAAGAATTTTATAGCGATTTCCTTATAGGTAGAGGTTGGTGCGCTCCGCATTATTGGGAGTCCAGAGGTCACGAATGCCCTTCAGCCTTTGCAGATGATCCCACCCTCTCCTTTCCTACACAGGACAACACATGCAGGGCTTAGAGGTCGCCCGCATACGGTGCGGAATATTTCATCAAGAACCAAGCGATTCAGTGAGTCTTTCGTCTGCCGCACCATTAAGTCTTGGAATTCCTTACTTACCAGCTCACGTCACGTACTTCTTACAGTCCCAGGTTCTTTAAACAGAGCGTGAAATAACATCTGACGAGGCCGTCAAGCTGAGCACCACTATTGTAACACTCTGCGTGTTTGTAATGGTGACCCCTTTCCTCAGACTTGCCTTCAGCTTACTGTTAGGCGGGGTGAAGTCAAATTGACGAGACCTAATTAAAAAAATAAAATAACAAAAACGGCAGCATTATTGCATTGTGTCACACGTGTAATAGATACAACTAATAGCTTTTATTGAGGCTTGCAAACTGGAATACCTATATAGTATTTCAGAACAGTGCGAGTATTTTATAGCAGCCTATCTAAAAACAGGACAAGTAAAAAAATACATATATTTGTATTTTCTATTTAATTTCTACTTTATTAAAGTATCTATATCTTTATTCAAGTATTGCCCATATGTGTGGACAGGTATTGTATGAAGCAACACCAAAAATCAGCATCAATAGAAAATAACTCAAAATTTTGAAATAAATCCGGCGGTAGTGCTGACATGAACCCGAAACAACGAAAGTGCAGGGCACTACCCACATAATATAGATTCGCTTTGGATAGCGCTGTCAATAGATAGTTACAAATTAAATATACCACTGCTGCTGCTCAAGTTAGTAATTTAATTAAACATGCCAAGTTTCAAAGGCATGTAATTACACTAAATGTATGGACATTAGTCTAAGCATTCTGTACCCAGATTTCGTCACTGACAGGGTAATTCTGGTCAATGACCTTCAAAACTGTAAGGGCAACGTAAGGACGCTCTGCGCTATACTCTTGCAACATAGGTCGGCAAAGATAAAGATAGAATCTAGTTTTATTCATAGTGACACCCGATCCAATACTACCTAAATACAATTAAATACAGAAAAAACTATATTATACAACAGACGCTTTGTCTTAAACTGTGAATATGAGATGAAAGAATAAAGGACCAATTTCGAGACAGAAGATGTCGGAGATTATTAGATTAAACCTTGGTATAAATTAAATACCATTGAAAGTAACAAATTTTCTTTGAATAAATTAAGAATAGACCTTTTTGTTATCAATTTATTAAAGAACTTGGCACTCCTTTGATCTTAATTATTTTGCCGAAGGACCGGGCAACCCTCAAAGAGTAGGTAAATCTTTGTGCCTGTGGGGTTATAAACGGGAACTGTCGTTCCTATTCAAAGATGACCGTGTAAAATTTATTGTTTAGTAGACACTGGCAGACTCCTTAAAACTCATTTTAATTCGCGTACGGGACTTAGTAAGCCTTTCCGAACAGCGAAACCTATGCTCGGGCCCTCTCCGTGAGTACAACCGAAGAAGAAGAATTCACGTATGATACTTAGATGAATATTTACAACCTTAGGCTGTTTGGAAGGTTTTAACATTTTATAAGGTCCGTACTATCCAAATGTACTTAAAAAAATCAATATAGGTATATACTTATGATATATATTTGATTTTATACTTAAGGCATTGTGTTGATTCAAATATTCCAATATTTTCGGTTTTAAAATTTAAATATTTTTGTTGTTGTAATTATCATTTTAGTTTTAGTTTAATTAAGTAATTATTTTGTTGGTACTATGATTATGATGAGTTATATAATTAAATACTGTACTTATTTAGTATCAAATTAAAATTTACCCCGCATAATATTACCAGATTCCGATTTGTGGCTACTACACGATTTTTATTAAAACCGTTTTAATTGTTCAATGAACCATTAACTTATCGCAGTACTTGACATAGGTTTCTCACAAGTTTAAGAGGTTTTAGCCTACAGTCTCCACATTTCCTCCATTCGAGCATTTTCATATTTATTCACCTTTTAAACCTTCTCTGGACTATCACAAATAATTCAAGACCAAAATTAGCCCAATCGGTTCAGCCGTTCTCGAGTTTTCGTAATACTAACAAACAGCAATTCATTTTTATATATAAAGATTTTCCTTCTCTGGCAGTGATATCGTCTGCGCCTTTTACCGTTAGTCACCTCTTACGACTCCCATTGTTCACCAAATAAAATGTCTGCTAACCAGTTGGTTTCATTTCGGATAATATATATGTAATAGTAGGTACAGACATTTCAATTGATAAACACTCCAGCTGATCAATCAACAACCACGCCTAAATAAACAAAGAAGCAACTGTAACCAGGCGTGAGTCGGCTCGTAATTTGTTAAAACAATTTAGTTAATAACTATTAATAAAACTCTTGTTTGTTGTAATTTCATCTGTTTGGCTAGTGCTCTGTATAAATTGTACAAATTAAGTGATCACAGTTTTAATGTTTTATGTTTGTGCTTTTGCTCTTACTATTGAAGATTTTTTCAAAATCACAATTGTGGGATCAAACGGAGTACCGAGTAAAACGTGGTGAGTAGAGATCGAAAGGTGAATAGAAATAAAATGGTGAGCTAAATTCTGTAGTTATTTTCTATCATAGTTTATTGTAATAACAGAATCATCATATATCTGGGAATGGGAATGGCTTAATTAAAATTTTGTAAAATAAATTACTTGAAATATTCCATTGACCATTTCATCTCTATTCACCCCTGGATCCCTTCTCACCGCGGTCTTTTACAGTAACCAAAATGTGTGTAGGTACATGGAGTTTGGAAATATTAGTTATACTTATTTGTGCTGGATGTCTCGTGCAATATCTACCTCTTTTGATGCGAAATAATACGTCGAGAGAGTCGGCTGTTGTACGTCGTCATAGTAATTGGCTGGGATCGACGAAGTGATCTCGTCGCACAATGAGATTATATCCACTAATCTCTTTAGAGCTGTCTCTGAGTTCTCCCTCTCTAAATTGAAGCTTGTGAGTCCTCGACATTCAATCTGCCATTAGTTGACCTATTTACAATTTTAGCTTATGTTAATTATAACCTAAGTAAGTGCGTACATACGCACGTACGCACATACGGTTATCAAAGTGTATGCGCTAGAGAAACTCTTTTATACTACTTAGGTAGCCTTCATGCTGTGTGCGAAATCCCTATGGATATCTACTACCCCACCAGAGCCGGTGGAGGTGGTTGAATCGGACTCAAACCAACTAAAACGCCTACCGGTTTTAGGTCATCGATTACCCGAGGCGATATCTCTGGGACCCTGACAGACCCCTGGGTCTGGGTCTGGCGCCTCAGAAGAGGGCTTGCCCTTGTCTTCTGAGGCGAGTCCTGGACATTATTATTTTAGCTATTATTGGTCTAACCTAAGAAATTATATCTTTTCCTACGGTTATTAACGTGAATGCGTTAGGGAAACTTTTTCATGTATAGGTACTTAGGTACCTGCTATTATTTATTGTTGCCATTTCATTTCAGTAAAGTTTAGGAAACTTACACGTCTTCTATGTAATAACCTTATATTTAGGTACTTATTCATATATTTTTGTACGATCTTCCTCATGCTTGAAACAAAATGCTTGAATTTATAACTAAGTAGTTGCTAACTAGGTAAAAAAATCCAAATTGATGCTATAACCAATCTCACAAATCAGGATCCTATCTCTATAGCAGCGAATTTGACAAAATCGAGTAATTTTTCTCTAGTCTTCCACGCTTCCCTAATTGAGGTCACGACACCATCATTGGAAAAAGATACAGAAAAGGCCGGATCTATGTCCCAAGCAAAAACGCACGTGCATTCTTGGGTTTTAAGAATTATTATTCGCACCTTCGTAACTGAGTAGGTATCTACCTTAGAACAGAAACAGTTGTTTTCTATTCTGAGTTGTTAGGTTTTTGTTCTTTTAAGGTGCCTACTATGGGGTTCATTTATTTACAGTAGATAATATGTACAGTACGTATCTAGAGGTACGATATAATGTAATCAAAACGCGGGCGCTCGTAGCCGGCGGCAAAGTGGCATTAAAGTTAGTTGAACCACTCATAAATAAATAAATGTCAACATTTCCTTACTCGAGAGCGGACTCTATTATTTATTATTGTTAAGCTTTGTCCCAGCCTTAGACTATAGGGTGCAGTATATTTTAATTTATTATTTAATTATTTATAACAATCTACCATCTTCTAAAGTATACTTAGGTACTGGTGCTGTGCAGTGCTGGGCTACAATGGGCGGTATTTGTTGGGATTAAAAATAAAAAAGCACATTCTCGTTAAGTATAATTCCATTGTTACTTAAGTCAATACTTAAATATAAAATATATGTTACTAAAGAACACATGTTACTATCAACTATAATAATCAGTCATTCAATCACTCAGCATTGATTCTAGTATGTAATTTTATACATTAACATTATCTATTCAATATCGTTCATTAATATAACGCTGGAATGCATGGAGTACCTATATTTTAAAGAAAAAGAACA
Source organism: Pelosia muscerda (assembly GCA_963691645.1). NCBI lineage: Eukaryota > Metazoa > Arthropoda > Insecta > Lepidoptera > Erebidae > Pelosia > Pelosia muscerda. Next base: position 10,160,825 of record OY829098.1, on the reverse strand, counting down.
CAATAACAATAGTAAGTAATTAAATAACTATTTAAACGATAATATTAAGCCCAATAGAACCATTTAGGTAAAGTTATTAGTCATTTTTGTATTTTATATTATAACCACTTCCTATTATGAAGTCGGTTAAAAAGGTTAGTATCTTCTGAAGGCTAGAACAACATGAAATTATGGCACTATTTTCTATTATATAGCAGAAAAAGGAAGAACTGTTAGCCTCAATAAGGTACTTAAGGCAACTCAACTGTATGCCTATGAGTCCCAGGCTTAGTAAGTCTATTGCATAAAGAGAATTAGGTAGATGCCAGAAGTTTTAGTATCTAATACACCTCGTAGTTCAATACCACAGAACAGAAAAACGCAATAAAAGTTGTAAGTAGAAAAATCGGTGAGCCCGTAGCTTGGTGTAGAAATGCACATTATAAAATTTGGTGTGTGCAAAAGTATATTATTACCTAGCTGATGAAGCAAACGAAACGGAAAACTAAGCACAAAAATATTGAATGCATTGTTAAAGTGACGCAATATTTTATATAAATAATTCAATATATAAGTACTAAAATCGCGAATTGAGAATAGGGTCGTGGATATGTGGTGAAATATATTTAAAGATCTAGTCTCACACCGGTAGGTAATGTAAGAAAATAATCTTATTGATTGATATTTTTGCTGTGAACTGAGACATTGCATATTAACTCTGTATCGTATTGAATTATGGGCTTAGCATCAATACTTACTACAAATTATCTTGGAGATGATTTGAATTGGGGTACCTATGCTATGTGAGCTATAACTATTTATATTGTTGATGTGTTTTTTATATTGCATTTTTCTGTTCTGAGTTCAATACTTTGAAAACAAAATATTTGGTCGCTGTATGCTGTGATGCTACTCGATTTCTTATACATAGTTAATTAATAATAATATTACTTAGGTATCCACTATATTTATACTGAACTAGGACAACTAAATGCGCAACGCAACTTCAATAAATGCACTATCAAAGACAATTTTAAATCTAACATCAATAAAATATTTTGTTCGTTACTTTACTCGAGTTAGAATTGATTTCTGCTTATTGTATTAAAAGGTACTCAATCAATTCCAACTATACATATACCATTAATACTGCTACACACTTAAAAAATAAAATAAATCACTAAAATGAGTCTTAACAAAAACAAAAGTTTTAAAGTGTCTTCATTCTCACACGGTCACATTAAACCTAACTACTCAAACAGCTTACATCTGGCATACATACATATACATCTCAAAATAGGTACAATTGACGTAGATGCACCGAAATGTTTTAGTTTTAAACACGGAAGCGAGATGTGAGGGAATTGATTGAGGAATGAGGAACTAGATGATCCAAGTCGAACAAATAGTTTCACTTCAGTTAATGATCCAACTATTGTAGAGCTTCACGTTATTAAAAAGTTAAATGGATAGGTAAGTCAAAACACCCATGATGCTGCTGCTGTGGCTTACTAGACTGTTCTCACGCGATGTTAGGTGCCTGGAGCATAATCGAGCTCTCTCCTGTGAGGGTTATCAATTGCAAAATGTGCTGGTTTAATAACTATGCTGGAACTGTGGGCGCTATGTACATATGTAGTTCTTAATGTCTTTTTTTAAAAACTGCGCATTAAATACTCATTATACTCATTTTAACTGGCGTGTTTTGCGGGTTAAACACCCTTGTAGGTATAGAAAGTACTCTTAGGAGAAATATTATTACAATAATAGTACTTATTCTTAAGTACCTGTATTACTGCGTAGATACTACCTGTATTTATTTTATATGTTATTTTATATCCTCTGAGATCGCGTGTTTTGAAAACATTATTGAACTAAGCGCTACGGTATGCTGGGGTTCACGTTTATACACAATAGACTTCATTATTTGACCAATTGACAAACTAATACGTACTAAGCAGTTTCTATCTAACTAGGCACATAACCATAATTTAAAATAGATATTTATAGTAAAAATAAATAATTTTGGAGTAATGGCGTAGGTATATTCGTAGAGGCATAGGTATGTCCAGAAACGATTAGTAATAGGATGATTGATTGTGCCTATCTCGAAAGTTCGGTGGTGTATCCCATTCTGCAACATTTACTTGTAATGATTATACAATCTGCAACCTAATTGCTTCTGTGTGTAATACAAGTGAGGTAGGACGTGACGGTATCTCCTGTCCCGATTGTGCATGCCGACTGGGGCAGTATCTCCGCCCTACAGAATACCTAATAATAACCATGTGTTGTTCCCGTCGGTGAGTAGGGTAGTTAGAGCTCATGGGAGTTTTTGTGCTGTCAGTGGGAAGGTCAATTTGTCTCCTGCGTTGGCAGCACAGAAGCGCGACGCCATATTGAAATTAGAAGCAAGCAAATTTTAATAGAGAAAATGGTATATGGTATGGAGCGTACTCTCAATCTGGGACACAGTTATGTACCTACTCTAATAAACTGCAAAATACAGTAAGACTTAATCAAACAATGAGCTCATTGTGCGTAAATAGTAACACCAACAATTCATTATAGTTTGGGTACTTTGAAATAACTTGAACTTCAAACTATGTGACAACTGCCATCCTAAGTCACATCGCAGACATGGCTACTGAAAAGTAGTTGAAACGACGAACTTAAAGTGAATAATACCAAATATATCACCGATCGCGATAGATCCGTAAATAGTGGTTTCATTTCATTCATTCGAGTGAACTATAGAAAGAATTATACTCTCTTAAACGTCACACCTGCCATTATCTGATCAAAAAGAGACTTATATTTTTTCTATAGGGTCGGCAGCACTAGTATAACGCCCCTGGTGTTGCACGGATCCATAGGCCACTGTGACCACTTTACATTATGATGGGCCGTGTGCTTGTCTGCCACCTAAGTGATACAAAAACTGTAGATAATTTTCGTCTTATGTTGTAGTTTTGGTTTGACATTCATATCTATTTAACTTCATTGGTATTTAATATCATAAACAATGTAATTTTGTAAGTACATACCTTTAGCAAAATTTAATGTTCTGTGGAAAAGAGCGTGAAAGCCCACTCCAAAATCAATTATGTAATCATTTCAACTAATTTAGTAAATAGATTCAAGTTGGGTAAGTGCTAATTCCATAGTGTAAATGCGAGAACTAAAACCCTAATGATATTCGAGTCTAGACAGCATGAAATTCATTTACTAATATTATTTATTATAGTTGCAGCACATGGTGGCTGTTTTGACACGACTTATTTTGCAATCGAGCGAAACCAGTCGTGTCAAAACGGGCATCATAGCGTGCCGCAGGTATAATATTACTTATTAATATTAATTAAGTATTTGATAATTATTTTATATATTTTGTAAATTTAAACTCGCCAGGACATGGAATGTGCCGTAATTACAAATACCCCAGCTGATTAAACAGAAGAAAATATCCTGTGGGTTATACTTAGCTTAGTAGATAATTGAAACTTAGCTTTCGGATTCAATTAAGAGAACCCTATGGTTTTTACTTGTAGAATCCTTACGAGTTGAGATCACTGAAACTAAATTACAATTAATTTACGTGTGCTTCACCTACATATACGGAGAGCACCATCAATTTACTATTACACTGTAAAGTAAGTAGTTATATATCATCTAAGTATACTCGTATCTTGAAACATTGCATTAATATCATCATTTTCTGATTTTAATTCAAATTTTATTTCAGTTGGTTTTACTGAATCAGTAAAAATTGTAGTTATTAATGAGACTATTACAAAATGTGTACGCTGGACAGCAAGTCGAGTTTTTTGAATATACAATTTAAATGTATTATATATTTTGTGTATAAAATCTTATCCCTGCTGTCATTTCTATGCCAAATTTATTTCTATTCAATCCAAACTCTATAAAATATATCTATATTAACTTACATATAAATAAACTTTAGTAAAACTCTTAAAAAGTATTATCAGCACGTCGCGTCGGGGACCAGTGATTTAAGGGCCAAAAGCACTACGACAAAGTCGTACGTGTTGGATTTAAGGCGTTTCCTCATACTCAAGTAAATGGCAAAGCCTCACAATACACCTATTCAGTATTTAATGTATAAAATAAAATTACTAAATTTTATTAATACCTAGTAATAGTCTCCATTCTCATCAGCGTACACATCAACTGAACATTATAGTAATGTATGTTTATTTACTAAAATTTTTCTTCTAGTGAATCGTATGGGTAAAAGTCGTCGTTTTTTCTTAGCACCTAATTGCAGCAGTAGGTTTCTGGCTTCGGCGAGAGTCACAGCGTCGTTTCCGTCCTCCATACCAGAAATGAACCCGCTCTCTGGACGGGAGAGAGCCGGCGCGTTGGCGGGCAGAAGTGAAAACCATCGGTCTATTTTTGCGCTCGAAGACAACTGTTGTGGGGAAAAAATAAAACAGAATCAATAGGGGCAACACATGCAGTGTTAGTAATACAAAATTATTTGCACACACCGAATTCTTTTCCTAATTTTATGATAAAATTAGTATGCCTGCGCCTCCATACACAAGAATATTGGTCATTTACGCGACCAAAAGTAGCTTATGACCTATCCTTCGACCTACCTAATAGGTATCCAAAAAACCTTTCGGAGAAGTTTAGCTTATTTAGTTTAGTTTATTTAGTTTACTGCGCAATTATGCGTAAGAAGGTGCCCTCAATATTACGCAGAGTGAGGGGAAGCTCTAACAGCATCCTAAAGGTGTATGCTGAGAGGTTGGATGGTCCAACTATTGGTAGGTTCATCAAGCTGCATGTTTTATCGGCATCTTGTTGTATCTGCCTGTGGTGGGTACTCTCTTTAAAAGATTTAATTTTAATCCTGTTGCATGTTGTTACTATTGTACTAACACACTATAGCCCCTGTAGCTTAATAATAAGCAATTTTTATTTATTTATTCATACTGTAATACGAAAATTTTACAAAATAGGGGTTGATACTTTACATATTTAGTAGTTCCGCAGCAGAATCAGCAATATGTTACCAAAGTATCAAATAAATTATTTTAGATTGCACTATATACCAGTCTTTGTATCTATTTGTTAACATCTACGAGTATCTTGATAGTACAGTAACTGTGACCACACTCCATATATGCAATTTACCTAGATTTTCATAATTTTTGTCTTGTCCTCCTAACTCGTAGCACTGCCTCTTTAGATGACTTACCCTGAATAAAAATAGAAAGGAGAGAGCAGGGCAAGCGGCAGTTTCAAACCTAATAAATCTGATAAGCCAGAGTACCAATTATATTGTTCCTATGATGTGAAGGAAAATGAACTCTAAGAAGTAGGTATACAGCTAGTGCAGCCCTAATATTAGCCATGGTAAAATTGCTTAAGCTTGCAATGTTTCTAATTAAGCTACGAGCCAGGGGCTCTACGGGAGCTCTATGTTCAATGAATAAAGTTAAACTATATCACGGTAAATATCCAATACGTGTATTGAATTCGTGTCTTCCCTTTCATAAATTTTAAATTAGGCCTAAAAGTCTCTTTAAGCCGCGATTCTACCGCACGGAATGTGCCTCTAGTAATACCTACATAGATATCGTAATAACGAGTATTATCAACCGATAGTAACGCGCCTGTGTGTCTGAGGTTTTAAGTAAAATAAGAGTTCCACGATAATATTCTTTAACCTCTCAGACAGCAGAGAATTTGGACGTCCATGTATTACCGATCACCGGGTAATAAGAGCTACGGCCTAACAGGTGCATAAGGAGATAAATATGTGAGCATGTTTGAGACATAAATTGTGAAGGCTTGTCATTATTATATACAGTCTCATTATGTAGTAGAGTTTGGAGTGAATATTTTATGATGTGTGGATACTGCGCACCTACTACCTACATGTGTTTGTTTAGGTCACAGTTGCCTCCAGTAAATTAGAACTACTACCTAGGTTATGAACGCCAACAAATTAAGCGTAATGGATTATATGCTGAAATCAATAAGGAGAGATTAATATATAATATCCTCGAAAATTCATTTTTAATACATATTTTCTAGATCGTTTACTTGCTGAGCATTTCGTTATAGTCAAATATTGCCACAAGTTAAGCAGTTGGGATCTTTTTAATGTTTTATTTCTCATAATTACGGTAAACATAATATAGGTCTTCCATTACAGAACATATATTTTCTTAATTACGACAGGAGGTAGCTGGTGACTCTTAAAATTAAAACATGTAATAATATCATATTTTATGATCCCAGTTTGTATTACTTGTAAAGCAGGTTAGGTAATATTAAAAACTTAAAAGTTGACAGTGCTTGTTTAAAAATCTGTTCCATAAGTAGATAAATTTTGCTCAAAATATCTAATTAAAAGTCTTTTATAGCACCAAGCGTTAATTCGAATACAGCGTTGCATAGTGTTTTTAAACTCAGTACGCACATATTAAGTAGTAGCCTATACCTTACAGGTATAATTATGGCAATAGATTCGCCCTGTCAAGCTTTTTAAAGTGCACAAACTTAAAGTTTTAGTCGAATCTTTTCTATCCAACATCGTAAGGTGATTAACGACTGCTTATTCAGAATGCTTTTGTCTGTCTCTGTAGGTTTCACAGGATATCGTTATTCAAATAGTTATATATGTAGTCGAGTATTTTATAGCATTATTGTTAAATATAACAGAAAAAGCACACTTTTATTGAGACAAAAATATAGAGAGAAAAAGAAGAAGTGACTGCGAAAAAAATAAAAGACGATTTATTCAAATTTTTGAAACGAATATTCTAAACGATGCAGTCAATATTATAAAAAATGTTAATACAAAATTATAACGGTAACGATATCCGTTCGATTTGCTTGCGTTGCGATGTTTGATAAAAAAACTTACGACAATACTAATTCAAATTTTGGGATGCATTACGTGTAGTACACTGATCGAAGGCGACAACACCTCACTATAATTCAGACTGTTCAAAGAACTTGGTTTTGTCTTCAATTAAATGGCGGTCGCCTTACTACACCGGTAGTGGAATTAAATTAGCATCGTAGATGACTAAGGTATCTACATTAGCAACTGCTTGTCCACATTCAACCCAACTTAGAATAGCATTATTTTCGGTTACGTATCCGGGTATGTGTCCCCTAACTCCAATCTTCTAAGTAATAACTCTGAAGTTGCTTTATTACACTCAAAAGAGTTCTTTCTCAACCGTATTTTCACCCATTCTAACTTAGTTGGTAGAAAATGCTGACGCATCTATCAATTCCTTTCAGGCTCTATCACATTTATAGCTCTATCTAATATAATACAATTTTGTATTTAGTGTTAAAGTTTCCCCTGTTAAATTTTATGAGCTGTTTTGGACAATAAACTATATAGAACATTATTTTACTCTTCTTCTTCCCTCGCTTTCTTTTACATCTATTTGCAACTTGATATTTATCCTGCTTAGTGTTTATACACGATGGAAATTTTTGACCATCCATGGAGATGTAGAGGGGAAGTATATGTTTATTTTGATTAAATTGATTGAAGGAAATGTATCCTTTGATTGGAAATTGCAATCTACGTTATTTAGAGAATTTTCCTCCATGGACGGTCGAGAATAATAAAAATAAAACCTTGTATATTTTACTTTATCCCTCTATTTTTTTAAGATACTGTATTATGGCCTCTGTGATTCACTCTGAGTTTAGGCACGTACCTTTCCTGTCAAGATCTTCCAGCTAATGTTCCTCTGCAATTTAACTCTTATATTCTATCCAACTAGCCGCATCACTTACTTGGAAAGTGGTCCATGTGGGTTTTAGGCTCATGTAAGCTCTTTTCTTCCACTTCCTTCATCTTCGTTAACTTTCTATACGTCGGATTACCTATCTTATCCTGAAGTCACTACCGTCAAAACTACGGTGGCAACTTACTTAAACACGCTAATTAAATTAGTATTGGCGTCAATAGGATATTTGCCATGCTTACTGTTGCAAGTCCATTATTACGTGACCGCTCCATAGAAAGATACGTCAACAGAAAAAGAGAAATACGTAATAATAAGGCACAACTCGCGTAAAAAGAAAATTACTACTATTGTTTTTTACCCGACTGCGCGACGCAAAGGAGGGTATTGTGTTTATCAGTCTATGTATGTATGTATGTATGTATGTATGTATGTATGTATGTATGTATGTATGTATGTATGTATGTATGTATGTATGTTTGTTTCTATGTGGCGTTCTAGAGCCTAAACGCATAGACCCATTTTGATGATTCTTACGTCAATCGATTCGTCTTAACCTTGCGAGTGTCACTAAAGACATGACAGTAATCAAAATTCACCACAGCGACCACCAGACGCCATATTGTCAAAATGAAAAAAAAAATTTCGATGAACTATGTCAAGTGGGGTGTCGTTGAATAGGTATTTCAAAATCATATTTAGGTTCCTTTTACCATTTTTCATTTTAACTAATAGTTTAGGATATATAAAGATTTAAAGTTGTTTAACAAAACATTAATTCTCGCTAATTTTCTTACTTCAAGGATAAACGATATACAAACAAAAATAATATTTAAAAAAATAAATTTTAAATGAATCGTAACTAAAAAGTATGAAATAATTTTTTTATTATGTCAAACAATTTAAATAAAACTTGAACACTCTTTGAGAATGAACTGAAAAATATCGATCCTAGAATAAAAATGAAAACTAAAATTAAGAAAATTCCATTCGTGTCGACTTTGTACTTTCCAATTTTTGAGTAAAATAAATAATAAACGGCTTATTAAGTAAACTAAAATTTATAACTCACGCAACCACGTGAATTGAACTTTATGACCTCCTCCAACAAATTCTAAGGATTTTTTTGCAGTTTAAATCTTACGCTAATGTTTTAAATATCCCTTTTTCTGTTATAGTAATAGTTTACATATCATTATTTAAAGATGATGTAAATATATGTATAACTTGAAGCAGTAGAATGCTGTATTTAGACCAATTTGTGAAATTATCGGAAGCCTTACCTTTTTCCCCTATTCATCTTAACATCCTGTGAACCAAGTATTCACTGGTAACTATGTGCTCTTAAAACTTAACTACATCAGTTTACAACTTACTTACCATTAAAATATTTTGGAAAGAAGGAAGGTATTAGAAATAATATTATATTCAAATAGGTACTGGTAGATCTGAAAAGTCACACAGTCTCTTTGTAATTCTAGACACTTCTCTTACCGATGCTCCCATCTCTCTGCAAATAAGTGTTGACAAGGATGATTTCCCCATTTCAGGGAAGTCTTTTTCCTCCGAGCGCAGTATTTAGATGAGAGAACAAAGAGAAGTCACTTGGGGTGGGGCTAGGTCTGGTGGGTAAGACGGCGAAACGTTTAGACCGTAATTCATGGATAACAATTTAGTAACCGCTCGATACTCAGTTTTTTCCATTATCTCAAAAAACACCCACACCGAATCACTCAAACGACTGTCAATTAAAAACTGCACGTCCAAAATGGGTAAAACTTTGATTACTCATCAAAGTTTTACCCATTTTGGACTGTAACTGTACTGTCAAAATATGCAAAACTATGTTCACTAGCTTTTATTGTGCCGCTTATACGTTGAGGTAGGAAACTTTTAGGAGCAACACAAGCAGCTATGATTCAACTTACATAACTTCCTTTTGTTCCCCTCTTGTAAGGTTTTATAAAACCCGTTACATATCTAAACATGTTTTTATGGAGAAATCGTGTTCTTCAGATGGCGACGAAAATAAAGAGGAGAGCTTTTTTGTTGGTTATCAAAGATGAAATAAACGTATAAATTTTTATAGTGGTACCATAAATTAATAAAAGTTAAAAAGAAAAACCACGAAGTGCTCCGTAAAGCTATTAATATTCATCCAGCACTGTACCTACTTGAACTTTATAAGGCATAATGGAAGTAAGATGCACACAACTGTTTTGGTTTCAAACATGCGTAAATTTTTCAGTCATTTGTCCTATGAACAAAACGGGCAAATTTATGACAAAATATTTTTACAATGAGCATGGAGGAACTAAATGAATTTCAATGATACAACATTGTTGATGACTAGTTTATTGAGGTACCATTGAGTTGATTGCACTTGAAGACGGGGTTGAACTCGATCATTTACAATAAGTAGGTTAGGTAGTGGTAACAGGTTTCTACTTACAGATATATGAGTAAACATTTGTCTATTTTCTACTCGTGATTACATTGTTATTTAACACTGAACATTTAATAGATACTGATTGAAACCTTGACACCGCTTCTAGCTACTTTATCGAGTACGTATCATAAACATTGAATACAGCAACACATTAAGAAAACATATATTTTAACGAGCTTACGAGCTATTGAATATATGTTTTTAATAACTAGAAACATGTAATCGCAAGCGATAATATGATACATTTATTATATCAGATAATGTGGACAAGTTTTATGAGTACACATACGTTCTAATTACAAGGTATGAAGCTCGGAAGGGCTTAGTCGTTAATACGGCCAGTATTAAAAAGAACAAAACCTGGAACGTAAATGTAAGTATATGTCTGAATTAATGCTTATTTTTACGCGTTGCCTTTTAACATTGTTGAGTATAAAATATAATGCTACCTTCAAAAGGGGATAAGTTAATGTCTATAGTATATTATCGTATGCATTCCTTAATAATATGCCTAATGAATACATATTTACGTAATTGAGAGTGTGTGTTAAATGATTTATATGCACGCCTCTGTGGTTTACGTGTAATCTTAATAGGCAATCACATCTGCTTAACTAGCTTTGGAAGAGTCTGCGTATCTGACAAATGTAGTCAATTTGGGATTAAGATTCCCTTTCACCTACTACTAAATGAGCAACAATTACTTACATAAAATCAAACCTACTATAGAAGACAGATGATTCTCATTTGAAAATGGAAGAAATACTCGTTAAATCGGTTCTCGCTATGCTAGCCTGTAAGAGATTGCCTCAGTGAAATAAGGTCGCCAATTATGGACCACATAAACTATATGCCTCTGATGTTTATGTATGTTTTCGTGAACAGAATGAAGAATTATTATTCTTCTTAAAATAACAAAAAAAAACTATTTCTTTTTTTGTTTTAATCTTCTCCTGTTAAGTTTGGTGTCATGCAGATACGCGGCCACGAGCTATGGCTAGAGTAACCCCGACGACATAGTTATTCTGGTACTATCGGTATGGTGTATAATATAACCCGATACTTACGATCTTACCTCATGTGTATCAACGTTGTAAAATTTTTAACTCGATCTTTATGTTGATTTTTAATCAACTTAGGTGGCAGACAAGCACACGATACACCTGATGGAAAGTGGTTATCGTGGCCTATGGACTCGTCCTGCCAACCCTGTGGTTTATTATAACATTATAATTATTAAATTGTTCATATCGATAATATGTTTCTATATTAAAAAAATGTAATATGAAATATAATCGCTTATGATTTAACTATGAATCCAAGTGAAAGATTTTTCAATGATAAACTTTATAGGCTAAATAAAATAGTAGTTATGGTTTGGTCCTTTACTTTGTTGGAAATAACCATTTTTCTCGAAACTACTTCAACAATGGGCAAGATAGTAGGTATACCAGTTAATAGCCCACAAGACAATTTGGAACTCTGATAAATTATTAGCATCTAATCAGGGTGTTTGTTACCAAATAATGCTAATCATAGCTATTCAAAATTGAATCAATTTTATAATTATATGGGTAGAATATTACATTGCCTGTAAATATAGTTAAAAATTGAGACACCTGACATTTGGAAGCCGACCCAGTGTGCGAACAATAAAGACCAGTAAATGACCTTATATCATTGAATCTAGCTAATTCATTTATGAAATACGTTACTTAAACGATCACTCCTATATTAATGATTACGAATATAGTTCCAGCCTTCCAGGTCGAAACGGTCAAAGGGTGATCGGTGATCGGCGTGGTAGCAATCACGCCAAAAGTAAATTAAAGTTCCTGATGTCAATTAACATACAAAGTAACGTCATTAAACGCTAGATTAGTACTAGTACATTCATTGGGTTTCGGATAAAACAGTGCAGAGCCTGTAAATTAACACCGGTCATTAACTAGGTTATTTTCGCTTTTCTAATCCAGTAACTCGTACACCCCTTTATTTAAATAGTACCTACAAAATAAAAAATATGTTGTTTTCTGTTCAATACATAATTATGGTTCTATCTTAAAAATATTGAATTTTTTTTTAAACTTGTATAACGTAAATAATGCAAACACCAAAATATACTGTCTTAGATTATTTCAACTGTTGATTGATGGTACTTGGTGGAACTTATTATTATACATGATTGATAATACTCTTGTATTTCTACGCCATTATTTTATATAGTAGAGTACAAGTGTGTTATCAGTAATGTATACGCTACATTCTTACCTGAGTTGCACCTACTAGCTGATACAAACACGGAGTACTGCATAACGCGATCACTTCAAACCTTTCTCACTTTGTAACTACGGGTCATGCTATACATCTGTTATGCATACTACGCACGCATACTACGTTATAAGATGTGGACAATCGTACAAAAATAACCGTGTGTAATAAAAATAATAAATAAAACTATTTAGTTTTCTTACAAAAAAATCAACGACCAATAATTAAGTAATAAATATCTCCTAGTTGTTTCAATAAACTTAAAGAGAGGTTTTGTTTTTGTATTCAAGAATATCAAATAATCGTGTTATTATCATAATACTGGTAACACGACATAAACATTGTAACTTCTTCGTCATTATAGATCCTAAAAAAATACTATTACATTTTAACATATAAGCAATGGTATCACTGCAAATAAAAATTGTCACCGTACCAACAATGGTACAGTCTAATGGTGCTACGGAAAACAAACGGTAAAATCCTAACTTAGCCAAATATACAGGTATTATTACAATTTATTGCAAAATCACGATTGCAGTTTGTAAAGTGTAAGCAACTTTGTCACTCTCGTTTTATTATACAAGTATAAAACCCAAACAGTACCTATTTGTGAAGTAGGTACAGCTATTTAACACCATTATCACAAGGACCACTAAATCACAGAAAGATATAAATTCTCTCCGATAATAGTCTATTACATTTTTATGGTTCATAGAAATCATAACATTGCTCCTTCTTGCATTATATGCTACAACGATGGATCATAAACTCGAAACTTATTTTAATGGCGATATGATAAGGATATGTTTCGACACATACCTGATTTAAACAATTTATTTTGTGAACTAGAACATATGAACATGATATGTAATAAAATTTCATTACAATCTTTTACTTTAATCGTCTAACACTTCAATATAATTAAATTTGGCAACATTTTTAACCTGCCAGTCCAACGAATATACTATCTACGTCAAATAATATTGTATATAATAATATATTTTATTTACTTTATATATGTAGGTATATACATATATGACAGTCCGCGGGCGGACTTTTTCTAAAGGTACAACCCTTATATAATATTAACCCTCTCCGAGATGCGAGCTGTTAACGCTATAAGCTTTTTCAAATTTCATATCAAGATCTAGAGCACGTTCATACAAACAAACAAACAAAGTATTCATTTTTATTTTATAGCATAGATCATGAGGATTAAAAATAAATATGTAAGTAGTAATGTTTATTAAATAATGTTTAGGTAACTTGACTCAAATTCTTTTGTAGGGACAACTTCCTTCTTCAGATAGAATTACTTTGTGGTGTGCCTGGTCCACTGAGAGCGTAGAGCCGTCATCATCTCACTACGGTTTGGTACCTTCTCGCTAGATGTACGAGTGATAGGAGCTGCAGGCGCCAGCAGAGTCGTGGGACGATCTTGTCCGGGCACCTTTAGTGAGTGTCCAGTAGCACTTGGAGCTTCAGTATAGGATCCCACAACATCTGAAGTACTTTCGGAAGGGCTTACCGGTACGATCAACCTTACACGTCCGTCCTCACTGGTAGCAGTCAACGTACAATTATGGGATAGCGGCATGATGAAAGGCATTCCTTCATCAGAGCTAAATCCTTCTGGAGTAGAGTCTTTAGATGTGGTGGGCTGGCTGGTGCTGTATAGCGAGTTTTCCGACTGGCCTACACTCATAGCCTGAGTCATGTTTTCAAATTCGTCAGTCGAACTGCCCATATCTTTATATAGTTTGTGGTTCAAAAGGCTTGCTAGATCCGAATTACTGCAATGACTGATAAGCGGCGGGATGTTGGGAAAGGCATTGCTATTTTGAAAGAACTGTTGATTGTAGTTTATACCATTTGGTTTAATTTCAATATTGTCGTTCGGTAATGACAGGTTTTGAAACTTTGATATCAAGTAGTTTTGAATTTGTTCATTAGTCATGCTGCCAAAGCAGGGAGGTGAACTTGCTCCGTTCATTGGTTCAGGAGTAACTGATAAACTGAAGGGTGACATACGCAAATTATTATTCTCCATATTCTGATTAACTTTGGTATTCTGTGAAATCAGATTGATCAGAGTTTCGGTACTCGAAGGTAAGTGATTTCCGTTGCATAATGACACCTTATCTGGTATGAGAACGTCATTGATAGTGTTCCCGGATTTCGCCTGAGTCCAGCAGCATCAAAAGAAAGAAGTAAAAACTTAGTTGTGTTGTTTTTCAACCGAGACAATTAGCCAAACTCACAATGCAACATAACATCACAAACAAAATTCACTTTGAGAAGTTCAAGTGAAGTAGTATTAAAACAAAAGCTCATTACTTAAATGAAGTCATTAAAAGGTAAATATGCAACACAACAATAATTAGATCGTCGTTTAGCTACAGAACATGCGACAGGTGTCATGACAATGAAATGGAAGTATGATTTTTAAACAAACATTCTACTCATCTGCAGTTGGCTATAAAATAAATTAATGTGCAGAATGATAATAGTGATGATGACAATGAAATTAAATCTTCAGTCATACGGAATCCAATGTTAGCAACCTTAAGCAATACTTAAGTCTAGGCATAGCGTCAACGTGTCCAACGTAAGTACAATTTTCATACATTCTATTGCGATTTGTGATTGGTGCCTTTGTAATTTAAAAGAAACCAATGACCGAGACCACTGACGTTCCTTCAATGAAGCGTTCAACTTGAGGATGGACTGATGTATGTTTTTTATTTGTATTTTAACAATACAATTTAATGGTTTTACGACTATAAAAATTACTTAAAAAGATTAGACCTTCAGTATTGGAAATAACCGTATTTCTTCCTGGGCTACCTGGGCTAAGGTATATGTCTACTTTTACCTCGATTTTTAAAAAAGAACTGTGATTATTATATGGCAACGTTATTGTTCTCATGTGAAATTAGTTTCGTAACATAGACCAGTAATAAATTATTATTTTATTCAGTCGGATTCGCACTAATCTAGTTTGCAAGTAGACCAGTAATCTTGATAGTTTTGCATAACATTTTATTCTTTGTAACATATAATATTACAATTTCACTGAATTTTCTTCTTTGTTTCATAAATATTCGATATTGTTGAACTACATATTATTTGTTTCAACTATGCTGTTTTCCATGACGCTTTCAGCTGTTCTACTAATGTAAAACGTAATGAAATAATTTGAACTCACGATAAAAACTGCTGCTGCTGTATAAAATACGCCAGAAAATATATATCACTTATAAAAAGTTATTATTAATCATTTTCATTTCATATTACACAGTTGATATAATTCAAATTTGTCACATTTTAAATGTCTAACAAATTGAAAATTAATAACACGTCAAAACTTCGTTTTCTTTTTCTGTCAAAAAAAAACATTCTTGTCTGTAAGTCTTTATCCCTGTTGGACCACAATGGCCGCAAAAACAGCAGGGTAGATTTAAATGCGGCTGCTCTATTACAAAGCGCTCAGTCAGACCAAACATCTTACGGTGGTTTGACCGCAAGTTGCTAAGAGGATTGTCTTATTTGCTTGATATAATTCATATGGATGGGTTTCCGTCAGCTTATTACATCCTAGTAACTATGTAAATCAATATAATTGTACTTTAACCCTATAGATTTTAGCAGTAACAGCTAACGTTTTGCCTTTCTTGAAGGAATTGCCACCAGTGACGTTAGGTGACGTCATTCTCTTGGTGTCAAGCTAATGCTAATAAGGCTAGATTTTGCTTCATCTCACACTGGTTCTCTTTTCCATCTATTTCATATCTATTACGCATTCCCGCCAAAACCACTGATGTATACCTTCCATCCAATTGTGAAAAAAGTTCGTAATTTTTTTGGATAACTAGTTGAAATTTGGTACACAGTTACATAAAGTTTTCTTATGAAACTTGCATAATGAGAGT
Organism: Pelosia muscerda; assembly: GCA_963691645.1. Taxonomy (NCBI): domain Eukaryota; kingdom Metazoa; phylum Arthropoda; class Insecta; order Lepidoptera; family Erebidae; genus Pelosia; species Pelosia muscerda. The sequence goes on along the minus strand of OY829098.1, from coordinate 10,144,437 downwards.
TCTTAAAATACGAGTGAGACTTAGTATCACCAGATTGTTTTGAGACTAAATTATGTGTAGTTGCACATACTACAATATTTAATGAATAGTTAATGTAATTTGTGTAAATATACAGCATTACCAAGTACTTAATAGTAATGTTCGCTTTATTTGTAAATGTCAAACTAGTTATTTATGCTGATTCCGCATGTCTGTTGCACTACGTCATCAGGCTATGTAGAAAAAATGTATTAAAACGTGGTCCAGTTGAAGTTATATCGTAATAGACAAAAAGTTGACATTTGGCCATAAAAGAGCTGAACCATAATTATATTTTCCACTTGTGCGTAAATCCTGTCATTAGACACGTATTTTTTAAGTATTTGGTGGATGATATTATTAGGTACGTTTTTATGATCTATAATGTCTTGTTTATCTTTAATGTAGGTACACTTCACACCGCCTTCATTACGATACCTACTCCTCTGATACTCAAAGGTTTGCTGGAAGAGACCTAATTGTGAGTTAAGATATCGCCTTCGTACATGATTCTTGCAATGTTCTATGTAGTATCTCTGTACTTTGTGTGTGTAATAAAGTATTGAAGAATTTGAATATTTAAGTAGGTATAGACAAAACGAAATTATTATTATGAAAGTATGAAATCGTTTTATGTTTTGTTTCACATTGACATCATTTGTTTTCGATGTTTTTATTTTTTTATCTACCGTAACCCATAGGTAGGTGTAAAAACTGGCCGGCCTAAGGGTTGTTAGAATGGACTTTTTAGTTAATATCTAAATGTGTAAGTTTTAACTATTTGTTTAGTAATATTTAGGTACCCGAATAGTTATGTCATAGATAAAAATATGAAATATATGAGAATTGTGATATTCATTGTTATATTGATAATTAACTATAAATTGTAACAACGAACGGCATTTGGATATAGCGGACCACGATAGAAACGTAATGTGCTTGATTCAGGTATACAGCGCAAAATAAGAATAAATTAGGTAATCATAGGTTTAGACATCTGAATGAACGTGATTGAATAATTAGGTAATTTAAAATAGGGACTTTCGTAATGACACTAGATTACGAGACAAATACGTTGCAAAGAAAGAAATATTTATGACTATGATATCTCAAATTAAATAAACGCACATGCCTGTTTTACCATGCAAAACAAACATATAGCAATCATTGGTTATTACAAGCTGTACACAGCACGCCAAGAGCATAAAAGAATAATATGCACACAAGAGGTCAATCACCTTTTGACGAGACACGATAGAAAAATAAAAATTCAATCATTCATCTGGTCAGTCTCATATCTCGTCAAACGTGTTATATACCTACATAAGTCCCAAAACAGGTGGTAAATTTATTCTGACCGTGTTTAACTATCGCAGTAGAAAAAGGTAATGTTGAGGTAAGTGGGGTTCTTTCATATACATATCTGTGTATATTAACAAACCCCACTTACTCCAATATACCATGTATTTTGGAACTTACGTATTTTGACAACACAGGGAACATTCTTTGTAAAGTATAAGTATAAAAAAGTATTGAACTTTATTTAAGTAAATTTGACCTATACATCGAATAAAGATATATTCACTGCCAGGGCGATTTGAAGTATGTCGTACATAAAATTACACACGAATATTAATAATAAAACATGAAGTATGGGTAAATTAATCGACTGATTTGTCGTACCTACTCTATTAATCATTATGTAACTTTATTCTATATTTAGGTCGAATTATGTGGTATTATAATTAATATTTTACAAATATAAAGTGAATTATGTAAGTACCTGGGGTAAGAGTGTTAATTGTTGAGCATTGATGGGTCGAGTAGATCCCCTTTCTCGTTCTTGAAGATGCGCAACTAGAGCGGCAATGTGTTCAAGTAGTTCTTTGTTGTGTACTAATAACTGATGAGTACGGGCCTGAAATATATTTAAACAGACGTTAGTGATAACTAATAGGCCACAAGTGTGTCACCCTCTTTATTTTATATCTTTTGTGTGGAAATACTCTAGGATAACCTGGACTAAGGCGATTGGCAGACTGTAGGTACTTACCGCGCGACTCGGCTGAGCGCGTAAACGACTGCAGAACCGCGGCAGGAGCGTGGTTGCGTTCCGCCATTGCCATTATCGCAAGTGATGTACAGTCAGAGCTCATAAGTGCAGTAGCACATCAATGCTCAAAATGGTTTAGCGTGCGGGTGTCTCGGGCCATCGCGTTTATATGTGTGCGTGCGTCTACACGACGCGACGCATCATAGCGTAAAGGACAACAACAAAATATGGCGTGTTAGAGGAAGATGACGATAGGTATAATAATATTATTATGTTCGTTTTCATAACTGTGTTATTCTTTACGACTGCTGTGAGTCATTAGATACTAATACAGTAATTCACTTAGATTGGTAAGTTAACTGATAGCTAAGTGGCTTAAGACACCACAGTGATTATAGATGGCTGTGGTTCGAATCCAGCTTTTTAGAGTTTTTATATTTATGACATAAATATAATTTTTAATATTGATAAAGTAATTTTGCATGAAGTTTAATTATTATTTATGTGATTAAGTAATTATGGGGTTATAATAAGAAATAATACAAAATTTTTGATTCGTAACTAAATATATTTCATTTTTACTATCTACCTGCCTACTCAGTGTAAATTTTATTGAGGTTTATAGCTTAAGTATTCGTTTTCTCAAGGAAAAGAGGATTGAAACTTAACCTCAATCTTACAATCTTAAAATAACTTGTCCTATAGCCAGCACGTCCCCTTTTTACTAAATTCACAAAACTACTTCTTACATAACTGGGTTATTCAATATATTTTTAAGATCATTCAGTATAAGTACTTAGTTTACTTACTTGTAAGTTATGAAACAAAAGTATTCTTTCTTACAGATTTAATATTTAGAACAACAGGATTACTTTTTTCAATTACCTACTCAATTAAGTAGGTATAATTAGTATTGTAGATCTTCGATATCGTCAATTTAGTTGTGGAGGTCACATGGCAGTCGCTTCATGGAAAATATCTAAGCTCAGCCGGATCTTAAATAGACCAGAAAGCTGACCCCAACTGAGTTGGGAATAGGCTCAGAGAGAATGATAGTATTGTAGGCGGGCAAATTATTAATAATTAGATACTTAATAATAGTTTTTGTACTAATAATTATTAATATTTTTTATGACCGCCGTTATTCTCAATACCGCTGAGTAGAAGTCGGCGCATGGACCCCACAACATTCTGATAAATATCTGTCCCACGTAAATTGTCACATATTTGCATGCAATGTTGCTTTAGTAATTTAGGACATATTTGGAACATTACCGCATATATTTTCTAAAGGGTTTAAATCAGGGGATCGTGTTGGCCAAGGAATAACGTTGACCTCTGCATTTTCTCTAAGCCATTCGCGAACTATGACGAAAAACACTGCGCACTGTAACATTATATTATCTAAAAAGTCCACATAACTTCTGCTGATCGCTCGCGGCAGAATAAACTCCAGTTCGCTTGTCCTTGCGCTTATAACACTTATTCTGCCTAACTCCGTGTTAACAACAATGTTACTGTCAGACCTGCGTGTATTGTTCCTACGCCACAGCTGCATCCTTCCCTTCTGACAGGACTTAAAAGGCTTTTTCGTCCGAGAATATAATTGTTTCCACTGTCCCGGGCAAAACGTAACCTTTCGTCTTTATGCCGTTGCGTTAAAACCTGTTTTATTGCTGGCGTTCGGTGATGCAGGCCTTCGGCATGGAGTACGCGGCGAGCAGTCCTCAATGATGTTTCAAACTCATTGGCAAATCGTCGTGTTGGTATGAAACTATTGGTTTCATACTCTGCTACTATATAGCACCGCTGGTCGTGTTTAATCAGCGGTGGCCTTCCACTTGCGGCTCGTCCTCAAACCTCTTCTCCCAGCGGCTCACAGTATTCCTCTAAAAAGGATATTTTTACACATTAATGTAAGCAATAGATAGAATAGATTTTAATGAAACTTTACAATAATATAGCTTATATACCACAGAATAACACATAGGCTATGTTTGGTCGCGATAACCGATATCCGCGCGGGCGGAACCGCGGGCAACAGCTAGTATAATTTAAAAATAAAATGGTATATTATTATACTTACGGATATGCCAGTTTCATTTGCAATTTCACTTATATTTAGTCCATTCATATATAAAGCCACAATATTAGCATTGATTTCCATACTTATATTACTTGTAGACATGTTGAACTTAATAATTAATATTGATTCGATTCACGTGAATAACAAGCACAAAACAAGCAACTAAAAAACAACAACGTCATTTTATTTTCTCTAAGTCAGTAATTATTCCATTTTATTTCAAATCTACCTTCATACTTTTTACATTTTATGATGATCTTTGCTAAAGTTTAACAAATAATAAATTCTACTTAAGAAACATATTTTATTCATCAACCTGTTGTTAATTTATAAATGAAACACAAAAAGTATTATAGTTGATCGTAGGATTTGAACCATCAACCTTGCATTTTAGTAATCCTTATGCCAAACCATTCGGCCACGGACTACATAGATGATTGTGACGAAATAATCAATAATATTCCTACAGAAGAACAATTTACATGTGTGCGTAAATTGTCTTAAAAGAAAAAGGTCACAAGTAGCGCTAGAATGTTGACGCTATAGTTGCGTAGGATTGCTACTGCACTTTTGAGTTCTACTGTACATATTTGTCAAAAATCCCTTTCGGGTTTGTCTAGACAACCTCAGTTATCTATTTGTATTAATACAGATTTGTTTCCTTTTCAAATTAAATCGCCAACTCATATAGGTACCAAAATAAATTCATCTCACACTTTTTCATTTAAATATCATTCATAATGTAATTTAACTTCAAAATATCGTTTGAATTCCAATTAGTATATCCTTTTTCTATCGTGCGAAATCTCCGGGGATACTTCTTTGCCAGAGCCGGCTGGCGAGGTCATGTCGGTCTCGAACAGACTAAAACGCACGGCATATTTGGATCTTTAGTTGCCGTCGGACCAGTAGATTCTGAGATTAACGCGCTCAACCAGACAAACTATTAAGATTTATAATATTAGTATTGATTAGTGCGCTTGCTATAATACTGCGAGCTTATATTATACAGGCTGGCAATGTTTGACTGGCCATAGACACACTTTTGATATTGAATATAGCAAATTTCACTCAAAGAAAACATTCCCTTAATTTCAAAAAGAAACAACTTTGCTTTCCAACATTTCCAAAACTTCGCTTCATAAAAATTTAATGGCATCAATCGATAGAGTCGAAATAATCAAATTAAAATAAATCGCTGAAATCTAACCTTATATTATGTAAATGCAATATGGAAAACTACCCCTCAGTTCGTGTTCTAAGCGGTGTATAAGTAAGTATATTTAAAAATCTACAAACCTGAGCTTCACACCTTGCAGATTGTTCAGCCGCCAATTGGTCCCGTAACAGCAACAATTGTGCAACGGCTGCACGGGTTTGCTGTGCTTGTTGCTCGAGGCGTTCGCGCAACAGTTGCAACTGATGTTGCGCACTTAGTGGCGTAGCAGCGGCTTCACCAGCTGTCTCATTGTTCATCTGCTCAACTTTGGTGATGCACTCCGGGAGATCAGGTAGATTGATGGTTGGAGCTGGTGTAGTACGCTGTAAGTGTCATATTCATTATAATAACGTTAATCTCGTCCCAATTCGCCGAATTGGGACGGATAGTATTGCTGTTTATTAGTAAGAATTTTATTTATAAAATCTATTCTTCGGTCTTTCGGCCGTTCTAATCATCCTATTTTCTGCTATCAGATTAGTCAAAAATAACTCAAGTCAACTATGATCAAATGTCAATTTTTAGAGTCCATACAATACGAGCCTATATCAATAGGGTACAGTCTGTACAATGTACCTTTCAGTACTGAAATGCGACTCGACAGAACAAGAAGTAGGTACTGAAAGTATTTTCAATACCGCTGAAATTGATATATGTAGGCAATATTTTGTTTAGTTATAAAATTTATAAAACTCAGGGATGTTATCGAGTAGAACGCACGAGTATCAAAACACTTAGCTAATTTGCATCGCAATTTACTAATGTGAACGGTACGGAATTTTATTTTTCCGAGCCTTGTTGCTAAAAGTCGGAAATATAGCTACATTGAAGGTTATTTTGGTTATTTTAAACAATATATATACGAACTTAATAGAAAACTTGGAAGCACCATACGACGACAGATCGTTGAATGTTGCATACTGAATATCTCAAACGATATCTCTTCATAAGATGTATCGTTAAGGAGTTCTATTACCTGTATATGTGGTCAAATTCTAGAACATCCTAGTATATCTTAACGAGTTCTATTACCTGTATATGTGGTCAAATTCTAGAACATCCTAGTATATCTGCAGCCATAACTATGGCTGTATGGTACGTCTACCTCAGAGATCGATATAATACCCTTTATAACTTAAACGTGACATTCATGCTGTACATCGCTAAGGAGTTCATCATTACAGCCATAGGATGTCCACTGCTGTACATAGGCCTTCCCTGGTGACCTCCAATCCGGCCGATTGAAGGCAATCTGTAACCAATGGGTACCCGCAACTTTGATTATGTCGTCCGTCCACCTCGCAGGAGGCCGTCTCACGCTTCGTCTACCGTTACGCGGTCTCCATTCGAGAACCTTTCAGCTCTACAGCCATCTATTCTTCTTGCTACGTGCCCCGCCCACTGCCGCTTCGGTTTGTTAACCATGTAGGCTATGTCAACCACTTCCGTTTGTCTAAGGATCTCCTCATTTCAGATTCAATCTCACAGAGGAATGCCGAGCATAGCCTTTTCCATAGCTCACTGTGTGACCTTGAGCTTTCTTATAAGGCTCATAGTGAGGGTTCACGTCTCAGCGCCATTGTCATCACTGGCAACACGCACTAATTAAAGACTTTAAGCGCTAAAGTAATTTGGACGAGAAGACGCCCAGCCGAGTTGGGTTCGATGATTGGCCTCCGCCTCGAAGTTTGACTCATCTAATCGAACCATCTGTTCAAGATAGGTGTACTTGTCTACAACTTCAAGGGTCGAGCCTCCAACTAGTACTGGGGAGGGTCTTAGAATATGAGCATTCGCCTTAACCGATATTTTGTCCATATTCATCTTGAGGCCCACCTGTTATGAGACTCACTTGAGGTCTTCGAGTATTGTGTTAAGATAATCCAGCGATCCTGCCATTTACATTATCATATATATATCATTACACAACATTGATACCATTTTATTCCAGAAGGAGCTAAGGAGTTAGTTCTATTCTTCTATTGTATGTCTTTGTACTCCAAGTCTAAACAATTTCAGCATATTATCCTACACTACAGTAATGTTCTGGTACGCACCTACGTTACCTAGCAGTCATAAATCTAACAAAACATTGATCATTTTACATTATCTAGTTGATATTGTGCCTTGTAAATTTCAGGTAACTACCTAAGTTCTAATATGAATTTAATTGTTATAGAATTATTTCAAACGTAAACATAAACAAATGCAGAAAATCATTAAAATCGGTGCAAAAAATTAAAAAACAAAAAAATTAAATAGGGCTATCTCGGAATTAAAAAGAATCCTGCAAATCCGTTCAAAGGTGATGGAGCTACTAACGTTCAAATAGAAAAAATATAAACATCCGAATTGAGAACCTCCTTTTTTATGAATCAGTCAGTCGGGTAAAAATATAAATTATTATTAATAATCATATTTCTATCTGATCAAACTTGAACCTATAATGTAATTTAAGAATAGTCACTTAATAAAGCCGTACATTTTTTTAGCTTACATGCACGCATATTATACATACATAATTGACATTTTGGCCAACCACAGAAATAGCCACACAATGTACAAGCTAAAAATCACCTTATAGAGATATTGCAACTTATAATTTTCAGTTGAATTCATAATATTTACAAGAGAAATTGCTTATTTCGAAATCGGTTTATTTGAAGCATCCACGTTAAATTAAAAGTAAATGATCAGTACAAAATATCTTTTCATAAAATCAACTTAAACAAAATCGGTAACGAGATATAAACAGAGAGAAATTCCATTCCACCATTTATTTGTATAATTTTTATATTGATTGAGTGCCTGCGGTAACAGTAGTTCGATGAGAGTCTCGTTCAAGTATGACGCAGAGCTGCATTATCAATTTGTTTTCTTTAGTGAAAATTTTCATCATTGCGTACGGTAATCCCGGTCGCATCCAGGACTGTCACCTCGGAGTCCGAGGTCCACATTTTTTTCAGTCTAACTGCGTTGCGGCTGAACCTCGATGTTTTCCGTGAAGCGATTGCCATCTGGCCTCCACAACCTATAGGTTTAGGCGATATCAAGGAATTACAGCTAGACTAGTTGTTAAACTTTTTTGGACTCCAACCACCCGTAACGATTGATTTAGATGTTTGTATGACAACTGAGACCGACGGCTTCAGACTATTGATATGAGGTCTTAGGCATCAGACTATTGATATGAGGTCTTAGGCATCGCTGTCGTATGCATCAAAGTATAAGACATCAAGAATCATATATTCCTATTTACTAGAGGCTTTTTAGTCATCAGATCGTTCTAGAAGTGAAAATATATCCAAGTAACTATTAGGGTTCCGTACTTCAAGAGGAAAAGGATCACTTCGTTATTCATCAGTCCGTCTGTCTGTTAAGACCTTTTTCTCAAGAATACGTAGATATACGTATCATGTTGAAATTCAAACTGAAAAACTCGGGCTAGCAACACCTTGAAACTGAAAAAAAATACTTCTCCTGCCTGCTACGCTGTTACAAGTAGCTTTAGGGTCTGAAAAACACAACTTGATCTTCAAAATAGCTTCTTACAAGATTAACGAGAAAACCGCCACAGTAGCCAAATATTGCAGGAAGTGATTAGAAAGTTGTTTCTTAGAAACGCACACAATAGTCCAAATTTCTCCTTAGGTTCTTGAACTCATGTGGAGGAGCCATAAAAAGCTAGTGCTATTAAGTGAGAAAAATGTAATTAATTCGATGTTTGCGAGCTAATAAAAAGCGATTCCAATATAAAATAATAGGACACTCTTAATAGGAATGATGACTACTTTTAATTCCCAAACAATGACCAGTTTAAATAATATGATGAATTGCTAAAGTGAACCAGTTCGCTGCTGATCACTAAGTGGATAATATCGAGAATTAAATTGGTTCTTTCGTGTCCTATAAAACCAGTGTTTTGTCTATTCATGCAATATTAGTACTTCTTACGGTAGAAATAAGATACAAAGTACTCGCGACTAGTCATGTAATACGGTCGTTCGTTTCTTAGGGAACCAGTACCCTGATCTCACTAATTGTTAACCATTATCAAACCACTGAGATCACAAAACTGCTGTTAAATTTCAGCTTATGGATATAGACTTAAAGTTCAAAATTTAATGAAAAAGAGTTCAGTGCTTTGTTTCATTCACTTTACACGGTGCCATTTAAATATAAGCTTTAACAGTATATCAGTAATGTCTAAAATGAATGACATTCTTTGTAATCACAGTGGTTTGACGATGATTAACAAGGATTAACAATTAGTAGAATTCGGTCCCTGTTGTTTTGTTGTTCTTCAGAAAACGAACTAATGTGACGTTAGGTTACGAATTCTAAAAAACACTTGAGATATGAGTTTCGTTAAAAATATAAAGTGTAAATTATATTTGGCTATTTAATCTACCTTCTGAAATAAATTGAAGAACCTTACCTCTTTGGACACAATTTGATTGTTTATATTTTGGGCTAGTATGGGAACTAAAAATTATGAACAGTTATAGTTTCAGTTTAGTTAGGCAATATTATATAATGTTTTACAATGTGTATTTTTACAGTACAACTAAGATGTTAAGCAGTATTGAGTAGAATCAATCGACCTTGATATCATCCTTATTCTAATTATTGTTTTTAAAGGAGTCAAGCAATAGCAAAAGCTGTAAATGAATATTGTAAGAAACGCCATAAGGAATCCGTTTATCGATTACAATTACCATTTTAACATTTCCTTATTGAAAGTCTAACTGAACTTGTTGCCAACAAGCAGAAGGGACAAACACAATCAAGTTGAAATTTAAAGACAATTCATTCAATTCACATAATAATAGGTAAGCTAACAAAGGAAAGAATTTAAGCTAACAAGGAAAGATTTTATTCTAAGACCACATTTGCAAGGATTCTTGGAAGTTTGTTGCTAGAGTTCTGTTCCATTACCATGACTTTATTTGGCTTGAAATTTATCGTCCCTCCACCACTACTACCATCACCATCACCCACTAAACGTATATGGGTAATTTCACCGACCGCATTTTTAGAGTTTCTTCGCATGAAATCACTATGTAAAACGTTTATCTATGACCACTCTATTTTTTTTCATGTAATACGAACACTAGCTTATATGAAGTCACTACTGAAAATACATTTCTCTTAAACATAAAATTAAAAAAAAATTAAAACATGCTAGATTCCAATAACGGTGGCGTGTCCGCGATGCACCTTTAAGCGCATTTACCTCTTTAAGTCCGCTATGATTGCAAATTTAGTACTTAAATTAAGATTATTATGTTAATTAATATATGAAGCAACCATATTTACTGCTTTCATTACTTCTATTATAACGCAGACATCGTGACAATGTCGATAAGGAACGTCCGCGCCTAAAGTGCAATTTCGGTGTGTTTTTTTTAAACCCTTATACAACGTATACACGTCAATTTAAACGATCTATCTTCTTACGCACGCGGAGTTCCAGTCATGCTCTTGCGTTTACGCAGTAATGGCATGTCCGATTCTGCCCAGTTTTCCCGCTAATACGTAAGTACCTTCTTATTTCTAAGAGGGAGTACGAAATTTTACAATCACGGTGGGTTACTGTATGAATGAATATTTGGTTTTAACATTACGATTTGCGAGTATGTTGTGTGTTGTTAGGTACCCTCAGCAATCATACATTTCACGTGACGAATGCATCACTGAGTTTTGTTTAATTTCATTTTTTCTTGATGTTTCTAACTTCGGTGGTGCAATATCGGTGGTTTCGGTGGTAGATTTATTGCCACCTATATTGCATCAATACTAAAATGGCTATGAGTTTCCATATCTTTGGTAAGATATTTACTCACAAGGTAATAAATAATAAAATTACTCATTTTTTGTTATAATTAACGTATTTACTATTACTACTGAGAGTGGAGCAATATGGGTATGGGAGGCGTAACCGAAGGGTTGGAGGCTGGCCGACTTTCTTGAGAAAGAGCGACTCTTTATGATGAACTCTTTCTTCAAAAACCGCCCCACAGGAAATGGACTTGGATGGGCCCCGGTGGTCGTACCAAAAATGAGATTGACTTCATCATGACGATGCATAGACGGATATTCAATGATGTCTCAGTGATCCATGGGGTGAAAACCGGAAGTGATCACCTAATGGTTAGAGGCACATTGAATATTAATGTTAAACTGGAGAGATCCCGTCTGATGAGGTCTACGCTACGACCTAGAGCTTCCCATATACAGTACCCCGAGAGCTTTCAACTCGAACTTTCGAATCGCTTCTCTTGCCTAGAAGAATGCAGTACAGTGGACGAGATAAATAACAGGTTGGTTGAAGCTGTCCATTCAGTGGGCTTCAAATTCTTCAGGCCCCGTCAAAGAGATAGACCACAGAAGCTCACCGATCACACCCTCAAACTCATGGCCGAACGACGCTCTATGAGGCTGCAGTCTACCAATGACGCTGAAGCACATCGGCAGCTCAATAGACGTATCCAGCAGTCTTTGCGACACGACATCCGTGCCTTTAATACTCAATGTATTAAAGAAACGATTGAGCGAAATAAAGGCTCCAAAGTGTTCGCAAGAGACTTGTCTATTGGGCAGAGCCAGTTGACAAAACTGAAGAGGAAGGACGGCAGTGTCGTGTCGACTAAGGGAGATGTTTTGAGGGGGATCGAGGGGTTTAATGGACAGCTTACCTATACCTCAGTCACTAAGCCTGCTACTGATACGGTTAAAGATCCAAGAGCCAAGCTAACCCGACACTACACCGAGGATATCCCGGACATCAGCCTGTACGAGATTAGGGTGGCCCTCAAGCAGCTTAAAAATAACAAGGCACCAAGAGAAGACGGAATCACTTCGGAACTTCTGAAAGCGGGTGGAACACCGATACTTAAAGTCCTTCAGAAGCTCTTCAACTCCGTCTTATTCGAAGGTACTACGCCGGAAGCATGGAACAGAAGCGTAGAAGTCTTGTTCTTCAAGAAAGGTGACAAAGCCTCTCTTAAGAACTACAGACCCATCTCGCTTCTGAGCCATGTTTATAAGCTGTTTTCGAGGGTTATCACGAATCGTCTCGAACGCAGGTTTGATGACTTCCAGCCGCCCGAACAAGCCGGTTTCCGAAAAGGTTATAGTACCGTAGACCACATTCATACGCTGCGGCAAGTCATACAGAAGACTCAGGAGTATAACTTGCCACTATGTCTAGCGTTTGTGGACTACGAGAAAGCCTTTGATTCGATCGAGACATGGGCAGTGCTACAATCTCTCCAGCGGTGTCATATAGACTACCGGTACATCGAAGTGCTGAAGTGTTTGTATAAAAACGCCACTATGTCAGTCCGAGTACAAGATCAGAGCACAGCGGCGATACTGTTGCAGAGGGGAGTGAGATAAGGAGATGTAATATCCCCGAAGCTCTTCACCAATGCAATGGAGGATGCCTTTAAGCTACTGGAATGGAAAGGTCTTGGCATTAATGTTAATGGCGAATACATCACTCACCTTCGTTTTGCCGACGATATCGTGCTCAGGGCAGGATCGCTGGAGGATCTTAACACAATGCTCGACGACCTCAACCGAGTCTCTCAACAGGTGGGCCTCAAGATGAATATGGACAAGACCCAGGTTATGGCGAATGCTCATATTCTCAGTCAGTTGAAGGCTCGACCCTCAAAGTTGTAGACAAGTACGTCTACCTTGGACAGATGGTCCGATTAGACGGATCAAACTTCGAGGCGGAGGTCAATCGTCGAATCCAACTCGGCTGGGCAGCGTTCGGGAAGTTACACAGCGTCTTCTCGTCCAAAATACCTCAGTGCTTAAAGACAAAAGTCTTTAATCAGTGCGTGTTGCCCGTGATGACCTATGGCGCCGAGACGTGGACCCTCACTATGGGCCTCATAAGAAAGCTCAAGGTCGCACAGCGAGCTATGGAAAGGGCTATAATCTAGGCTAGGCTCGGAATCTCTCTGCTGGATCGAATCAGAAATGAGGAGATCCGCAGACGAACGAAAGTGGTCGACATAGCCTACAGGGTTAGTAAGCTGAAGTGGCAGTGGGCGGGGCACGTAGCAAGAAGAACAGATGGCCATTGGAGCCGAAAGGTTCTTGAATGGAGACCGCGTACCGGTAGACGAAGCGTGGGACGGCCTCCTGCGAGATGGACGGACGACAAAAGCAAAATTGCCTTTGGCAGCATGATGTAGCATCTGCATCATGCATCCAAGCCGTTAGTACATATTGTTTAGATAAATATATCACAATTTATAATTTCGGTGTGATCTTGCAATTTCGGTGGGTTGACAATTTCGGTGGTTGTTCTATTTTTATAACAAATGCAGTTATTTGTTTCCTTCTAAATATCTAGAATACTAATGTGTTCTAAAAGAACCCCATTAAATTTTTTCATCGGTAAACCTATGATTGAAAAATACCACCGAAATTAGCAAAAAATGAGGCATGCGTGAAATTACCCATATCAGCTATGTATCAAACAAAATAAACACTTTCGCCTACGGAAGTTCAGGCAAATTCTGTTCAGGAACTATCTGGACTACTTTGTTTCAGGTATCTCTGCGTTACCACTAAACTCTACGGTGAACCTAGAACGCGTTACTACGTATAGTCTCTATCATAGAGGCTACTCGGTCTCGGGTCTCATCGGGAGGAATTAACATCAGTCTGCCAATTAAGACATTCTTATCTTGTCTCGCCCGCCTCACTGTCGTATTCAAGTAACTGACACTATATTCAGATTTTCAATTTACCTTCAACTTCTTTTTAAGGCCAGGTTGCAGTAATTTTTAAAATTTTTAAACGTCTGGATATCAAGTAATATAGCAAATTGCGCTAAATAAAAAGCATATTCATAAAATAGACTATACCTTCTAGGGTCCTGTGAAAACAGAAACACGATTCATGATAATTGCCTCGATAGAAATTAGCGTCAAACATGGGTCTAAAACGCTCCAAATCGATATTTCAAACACGTTTTACACTAAGACGCCATCATCAAATAATGCCGAGATTGATATCATTATAAAGAGCATAAAAATATCTAGCGACTGGTAAAATTATATTTTATCAAGCAATTATTATTTTTTTCAAAAATTTATAAAACCTCAAAATCATTGCATTTGAGCGCTCGCAGCGGTCAGTCAGTTGAGTCAGTACCCGCCGAGGCGCGTTCAAGGTAGGACGTGTGCTGTTTGTTTCTGCGAGCTTCACCCCCGCACGTTATTACGTAAATTCGGTTTCGCTAAAAAAATGGGTATAACTCGGTTCATTAAAGGAAGAATTCTAAAATGGCGGAGCTTATCACTTTCTCTCGCTCGCACAATTGTGCTGTCAATTTAATTTATGTTTATTTATTTTTTTTCTTTTGTGCCACTGTACAAAAAATGTACAGTAGGTATATAAAAATTTGAATTTGGTGTACAATAACTAGTCTATATCTATGGCTCTAAAAATTTTGGTAGGCTTTTATTGATGACTCTAGACTCTAGTCTTCTTAGCCCCTAACTCTTAGCTAAATTACAAATGGGTTCACGTCAGTAGTTGGTCGGAGTTATTATTTTTTATTGAATAGATTGCCTTAGTCACTAGGCTACCGCAGCTGAGTATAATTATACATATTTTATGTTACAGTGCTGCAATGAGAAGAGGAAAAGCCGCTGGTGTTGAACAGCCCGTAGACGTTTCTCATTCTAGTTTGCAAATTGCCACGTAACTATTAGTACTTTTACTAAAATCTGTGACATATTTGAATATTATATAACTTGTAAAAAAAAATATCTCATAAACCTGATGAAACAGCAGACAGGAATCGTATTGAACGATCAACGATTTTACAAAGAGATTCAAGTAAATGGCTCGAACTAAGAAAAAAAATAACAACAGCTTCAAACTTCGGTCCCATTTGTAAACGAAAAGTTACAATAGATAGTGCACCATTAGTAAAAAATAATCCTATATAAAAAATCTAAACCAAGTGGTTTCAGTAGCTCACGGCATCGAAAACGAGAAACATTCCATACAGCAAATGGAACAACAGGAAAACATAAAAATAGATCAGTGTGAACTTTTTATTGACCGCAAATACCCTTTTATAGGAGCCACTCCAGATGGTCTTATTGGAAATGACAAAATTGTCGAAGTCAAGTGCTCTTTGATTGCGTCAAAAAATGGTTTAGAAAAGTCTCTAGAAAATAATAAAATCCAATTTAACAATTTACCATAAATAAATATAGTAATTGGTTTTACCAAATTCAAGGTCAGTTGCATGTGACGGGGCGCAAAATGTGTATTTTTGGTTTATGGGTGTCTCAAACAGAACCAGTGTATATAAAATATATAGAGAGAGATGACCAGTTCTGGACCGATAAAATGGAACAACGAATAATTTAGTTTTATATGAAGAGTCTGTTGCCGGAGTTAGTTGATCCAAGGCATATCCGTGGTATGCCTATTAGAAGCATCGTCTTGAACGAAGAGAAAGAAAATAAAGAAAACCATGTTTCTTCGATCACTTCACATCAGCATCAATCCAATCTAGTTGAGGCTGGCTCTAGTGCTACAAACAGAGAGTATAATATCATATTTGAAAATTTTTGAATTGTGCGTTTTCATCGTCACCATCCTCATAGAGACTTATTTTCCTGACTGCATCCAAGGCCAAGGTGAACTCGCTTAGGGTCCGCCTTCCGGCTCTTCCTCTTCCACTTCACACAATCTTGGGCGTCTCCCTAAACCTAAACCCTAAAATGCCAGTCAAGTTGAAAGAAACTTGACTTGATTTTAGGATTGCATGTGACGGCGTGCATATTCTACTAACTATCTATCTACTAACAGATCAGTAGGCAGCACAAAATGTCTTTTTTACCCGACTGCGCGACGCAAAGAAGTTGTAATGTGTTTATTTGTTTCACTTTTCAATAGGTTTTGTTTTTTGAAGACGCTTTTATTTTTTCTGTATGTTCATGTGTTCCAATGAAATGAAAATACAAAAATATGTATGTTAAATTTAAGTGATTTTTTTTCATGTAAGTGAAAAAGGTACACATAGCCTATAGTGAGTATTCCGATGAATTCTTACAATCAATCCCACCCTCCCTTTATCCAGAACAACATTTTTTTCATATCACTTATGTGGCAGACAAGCATACGGCCCACCTGATGCGAAGAGGGTCACGGTGGCCTATGACCTATATGTTCAGGTCTTAGGTGTCACCCTTTGTCAGCTTTTGGACTCCATCAAAGTTTCTTAGTTTTTGTAACAAACGCGAGTCTCAACTTTTCGCGTACCGGGTTATACTATACGACGGCGCGCGCCTGCGCGCCGCCCGCGCTGCCCGCTCGTTGCGTCGATTACACTCGATTCGGCTGCGGGGGCTGAGGTACTGAGGCGACGTAAAATACCTACTTGTCTCACTGCAACCTCGCCTTAAGATGGCTTCTGGACCAGAATCGCCGCAAGTTCGGCAATGTCCAGTAAGTGGTAAATGCTATAATAAATAATAATGAAAAGACGCCAATATTAAGTTTTTCAAGAAAATCTACTAGGGCCACGTTAGCCACGCCAATAAATTGGTTTCCGTGTGCCCGTCCCCACGAGATCAGGTAGTCGATAAGAATGTGTGGAATTTAATTAATTTAATTTCAATTAATATAAAGATGCTTATCTGCCACCTTAGTGGTAAAAACACGGCCATCTATAACGGCCAGATTGTCATGTTGTTTGGTAGTCAGTGTAGTTTGTAACCCACGCCGAATAAATGCGTTTGGTTATTATTAATTTTCGTAAGAAGTTGTAGTTTAACATTATTTATCTTTAGATTCCGTGAATTATTCATACATTTTTTGCCGCTAACTATAGTAAACATCAAATTTTGCCAAGTCAATTTTCTTTATAGCTATATCAAAACATGACGCCATTAATTATACGAATGCAAAAACAAAACGTAACAAATAATTTATGACGTTGGGACAGCAGCTGTTACAGGTAGTTTAAAATTGCAGTTCATCTGAGACAGCGATCTATGTGTAACTGCAGTTACGTTATACAGGACGGCCGTATATCACATGGTAGTTTAGGGAAAGAGTAAATAACCAAGAATCAGTACGCACCATCTATATAGTAACTGTATTAAACAGTTCACGTCACTTGTAGTCAGTCGAAAACTCTACTGGTCAAATTTGGATCCAACATTTGCGTTCCGATGATACGATTATAGGTTTGATTTATTGAAACGCTTCTTGGATTCAATGTTCCAGAGCGATTATCGAGAGTAGGTAGCTCTACTATTTTCAGTACGGATAATAATGTGTCTATTTTTACCGTGTTTGTTAGAATAAAGCTGATCAACATATACAAAGGTCAAATATTTCATTTATAACTGTGGTAGTCTGGTAGTGTTTAACTGGTTGGAGACTGGAAACTTCATCTTCGTGATTATTGATATTATCTAATAAAACAGCGACACGAGCTACTGCGAACGACCCATTCAAGTCGACTTGTAAAATCCCTCATATTTCTTAATGAGAATTTCTAGTTCACATTTTCCAGAAACCATGTACATGCAATGGATCTTTTTATACCACTTAGGTAGGCGGTAGACAAGCATACGACCCCCCTGATGGAAAGCGGTCACGACGATTGCAACACTCGTGCCGCCTACCCTGAAGAAACCTATTAATGCCCTTCTTGAAGAACCCCATTTCTGGACACTGGACATCGCTGTTTGGACATCTCGACTAATGGACACCTACTACTGTACTCTATGTAGTATTGCTCTGGTTACAGTTGTATCATCATTATCCTCCTGGTAGCAGCCTAAGTCGTAGTTAGTAGCCAAGCACTGACAATAAGTAAGTCACCCATTTAGGCCTCCGTCTTGAACTAACGAATATTGGATGCCGGGAAGTCGGTCCCGGCATTCAATAGTCGTTAGTTAACGTGCCCTTTGAAGTATGAGGATTACCACAGATGAAATACTACTAAGCGGTCTCTCATCCAAACGGCAACCTTTATATATATATGATGGTGCTTTATCATCCTCTCTTTTTTGTATTTTCATCGTAAGTTGAACCTTAAAAGAAACATAATTCACTTACTTCACACCTTTCGTTACAATTTTGGTCTCACAGATTTATTTATTATAAGCGCTACTTACTAGAGGGTGGTTTGAGATTAGGGGCAGGTATTACGGAAGAATAGTCTTACGAGCAGGTGTTGTCACACTGTGACTTAATTGAGTACTATGGGAGGTCAGAGTTCAACAATCTCTAAATTGGATATTTCAGGTTCCGTACCACGTGAAACAAATACGCAGCATACCGTTTTAAGTCTCGTTTCTATGATCTCTTTTAACTCATTTCACTTTTGTATATTTGCATTATCTTCATAACTCTTCGGTTATAATATTATCTTTTGGCATTACTTTCGTATTAATTCTGACTGTAATTCATTACGCTCAAATAAACACGATAACTAACAACTCATGAAAATATTGTTCACTTATTACCTACCCAAATTAATTATTATTTCTATTTCCTGTATTTGTACAATAACCCACTCTCGTCAAACATCTACTGATATCCAATAACTTAAGGAAAATTAATAACCCAATAAAAGATAGATATCGAACACAACTCTTGTTAATATCGAGTTATCTTCTTGATATTCTACGTTCTTTACAGAATATCAACATATCTTCACACCGAAGGGGTTGTCAGAGATGTATTAACATCCACATTTCGTCAACTATTGTTTTCAGTCACACGCAATAGGGGGCGTGCCTATTGCTACTAAGCGTGGAGTTATGGGCTGTATGTTGGTTGGGTGCCCAATGGGAAAAGATGCGGTGGCTCTATTCTCCTCGACCGGGACTAACTGGGCGCAAATAATATCATTAATACTATAAGATGTAAGATGAAAAAAGTAGGAAAAATCATACAAGGAATCACATCTAGGAAGTCACAAAACAATCTGAAAGTATTTCAAAATCTTGAAAAATGTCTCATAGACGGTCTCAGATAAATTGTGATTTATTTATTATATATTAAATGTTATTTATGTCAATCAATCATTTAACCGATCGCAGTCCACTACTGGAAATTGGCTTCTTCCAAAGTTGGGAGGCTTTGACCTACTGTAACCACGCTGGCCAACGAGTTGGTAAGTACAGAGTTTTATTTCGAGTTTTCGTTCTCTCGCAGTGATATCTTTTGCGTATTTTTCAACACCCTTCAGGTGAGATAGAGTGGTGATATTTTTCTTTCTTTCTCTTTCACTTTTTCATTTTATATATAATTTAAATAAACACTTCGAACCCAGTGAAGTGCTAGGCATTGTAAGACCACAATTGTTGGGATCTGAATCAAGAAATTAGTATTGAGACTTATCGACGCCTAGCTACTTTTACGTACCTATAGTTTCGTACTGCACTGCGCAGTGAGGCATTGGCGAGATTCAACTTAACTTCCTCAATTTAGTAACAAGTTCAAGTTCCTCAACAATATTTGAATATCTTGTATCTGACTGTTTGTAGCCTAGTTCAAAATTTTATGTTTTACATGAAACATTTACAATTATGCTTCTTTCCGTCATTGCGGTCAGAATACAGAACATTAGGGTGGACTAGAATGCATGAAGAGGGGAGATTCATTGGTAGCTTCAGATTTCCAGGATCAACGCTAAGTTTTTCGCTTAATCCAATTGTGTACAGAATCCACTGAGACTTCCGAGTCCAGCTTCCACTTGACCAGTTTTATTTTGATACTAGCTGATGCCCACGGCTTCGCCCGCGTGGAATTTTGTTCCCGTTCCCGCAACCCTTGGGAACCTTTTCCCGGGATAAAAAGTAGCCTATGTGTTATTCCAGGTTCTAATCTACCCCTGTACCAAATTTCAACCAAATCAGTCCAGCCGTTTATGCGTGAAAGAGGAACAAACATCCATCCATACATCCATCCAAACAAACTTTCGCCTTTATAATATTAGTAGGAAGTAGGATAATAAAACTGGTCTGGATTACTATTATTGTTGAGTGAAGCTTGCTATATTTTAGAAATGTATGTATCGTAATAAATCTCTCGCGAACAAAATTACTAG
The DNA here is from genome assembly GCA_963691645.1 of Pelosia muscerda. NCBI lineage: Eukaryota > Metazoa > Arthropoda > Insecta > Lepidoptera > Erebidae > Pelosia > Pelosia muscerda. The sequence goes on along the minus strand of OY829098.1, from coordinate 10,123,943 downwards.
CTACCGCTCAATTCGTCCGATATCGCGAGCCTACGTAAACAAATGAAAGTAGTGCACACATGCGCCTGCGCCTGTCTTCTAATCTCACTTGTAAGTACGTAGGTAAGTCGTAAAATTATAAGTTGTGCAGTTCGTCTGTTGAAATACATAATACTTGGTCGTCAGATATATTTTATTGCTTACTTTGATCTAAAATATCTTATGATGTGATGGCTTGCCTATACGCTGTTGACTCATATGATGAAGGGTGGGTACCAAATACGATAACAGTAAATAATCTACCAACAGTCGTAAAGTTGATAAGAATGCGGTGGTAATGAAACTATAACATGTTTTAACTAACTGTTACAATTTTATCTTGGTAAATTTCGAATATTTTTTCATTTTTTTTATAATATCACACCCATATCCCCGAAGGGGTAGGCAATTAAAGTAAATGACAAAAGCTCGACATCTGTATAAAAGTACCTACTAATGTGACTCTGCCCACAACAATGAAATAAGTAGCTAGGTAGCTAGGCTTTAATATGACCAAAATGTGTACCTAATTTATTACAGAAAATAATATTGTATATATACCTACATTATTAAAGTATTAATTTTTATAAATGTCCCTAACCGAATTTCCAAATCTCGCCTAAGGCGAATGCCCGAGGTACGACGCGGATATTTGAACGGTTCGCCCGTTACAGAAATTTTCATTTTTAATTTCATCATTTGCATCCTCTCATTCTGTCCGTTTCGTTACTATTTTATTTTTGTAAAAATGAAAACTGTCGTTGAAAAGCAAAAAACTGTTTACGTTATATCATGCGTCATATTACCTATCGAACGCATAGACGACTGAATATATAGCTATATTAGTTTGAACCCTTTTGTAGCTGTTGATGAATTGTTCAAAAATATGAATAGTGATGTTAGTTTAATAATCTTATATTTTCAAAAGATGCCTAGACACGACGTACTGACGACACACGCCGAAGGTAACTGCGAGCCATCCATTGATGATGGCTATAATTCTCGCAATACCACAGAGTGTGATCATCTTTTTATTAAGAACCTTCGTCGTTCGAGGGTTTTATTACTTAAGCGAAATATTAAAACCTAGCAGTATTTAAACTCCCCTTCAGACACGTTGCAATTATGCTTATTGGATATCCACTAGACGGTGACAGTTAAATAATATAAGTTGGCTGCTTTATGTACTTATGATCCCTGTGGCTTGTATGGCTTTCTAAGTTATCATTATACCTGTAACGTTGTGAATTCGACGTCTATTTTGCAATGTGTTCACAATGTGTTTGTCACATACACCCTTTTTTTCGATACAGACTATTGACTGAGAATGCATTGAGTGTAAGAAACTCAACTAGTAGTCTCTTATCTTGAATGTTGGTTTAATGCAAATAGGTATATGAAAACCGCTTTTCCAAGTGTAGACTCGATGTCATTGTTCACCACGGCTTTGATAAAATTGAGATGTAGAATTTTATATTTATTTATTTTCAAGACTTGATTTTATCGGATGTCACCTAATCATTTGATCAAAATAAGAAGTAGTTGTTTTAGGATATTAGGTTACAGGTCTATACCTATTTTTAATTTGAATTTGACGACATAGGCCGAGTTCTTTTAAAGTATTTTGCTTTATCAGTCTATTACCTAATTTACCCGCTTCTGATTTAATTTAAGTTATGACGTATAACAGATTCTCTTATGCCGCGTAAAACGAAGCTTACATCCTACGTATACTTTACGCAGTTTATACTAAAACGTCCGAAAACTAAAGTGGATGAAGAATAAATAGCACACACAAGAAACATCTTATAAGACTATTCAATCACACACAAAATACCATATAACATTAATTTACCTGAGGCGTTCGCCTGCCCTCCTTCCTAGGTGGTGGGGGTAGCTCCAAATGCTTAGGCCGTTCTTCTTTTCCGCCTGCTGCTCCCTCTTCTATTTGCACCTTGGTGGTCACGACAGCTCCAGATTCAGATGCACCACATTCAGAACCCGTTTCTGTTGATCAAAATATAACATACTTCTAATTACATCTTAGAAGCTGTTTTATGCATAGCTTAAATTAATTTTTCATTTAAGTAATAAATACGCACTACAAAGCAATTAATGATATATTATTATTTACAAATCCAATATTATTAATGTAATGAAAATATTAATGGGAATCTGGTTTGTAACTTATTTGTTCATTACTATTTATGTATGGTCATTGGTCATATATTATATAGGATATTAATAACTATATACAAAATATTTACACACCTATACTAATTATAATATAAATACAGAAATAAAATACAAAAGGTAGAGAGACTGCAACTTTAGGCATCAAAATATTCGTCCTCATCAATCTCTACCGGAACCGTGCCCAGAAGGCTGGGGGCATTACCACGCTGAATGGCGAATATCGGTAATATATTATAAATTCAACGGCTAGAGGAGTTGCCCTGATTTATATCTCTATAAAACTAGGAGTTGCCTGAGAGAAGTGAAATGTACGAAAAGCACGAAATTAAGACCTTTGTATGTCAGCAAATCGCTGATTGAACATGCAATGTATTGGAGAACGACACAGCGGCGGCGGCGGCTGACCAATGTCATAATTATAACATAGTTTGTAGATTAAAGGTAAGCTTGTAAAATTATGACGTTGCTCGTTAAACAACTGTTACCTCCATGTTACGTCGGATGTCATAAAACGATACATAAAAGCTAATTATAGTCACCCAACCAAACAGTCAAAAGAAGAAAATGCATATTACGTAACATGGTGTGTAATACAATGGCCATGAATTCAATTTTTTACAGGAATATTTCATGAACACACGAACTAAAGATCACATCTACATTCATTTAAAAGTAGAGATAAAGTACGAGTATGTAATGTGATTCCACACGGAGTTCTAGATTGATAATTTGTTTATGTAAATCACGCTACCTCAATTTAATAAAATATCGACAAAAACAACATTCTGACTCAAGCTAAAAAGTTGGCACAACCCAACTTTCGCATTTTTGTATTCCCTCTTATTGGCTATCGTCTCATGTGAAGATTTGAACTTCACGGTATACGTATTTTACGTTTGAACCACCTGCACAAACAGAAACGATTAGAGCAATCGAACGTAGAAAATGTGCGTAATCTTGTTACAACCTCACCACTGTTTGTGTACAATAATAGAAGAGAGTTTAATAATAAAAATATCTTTGTTTTGGACATGTATGACTTACAAATTAAATTGTTATTCAGCTGTTCAGTTTGTTGATAAAATGAAATCAGAAAAATAAAAGTATTTTGTAATAAGTACTTTGTCTGATACCTTTATCATTCCTACCTACAAAATATATTCACGTAAATATTTATAACACTTGTTTTATGTAACAGACAGCTTATCAGATATTCGCTTAGCAAACATTTTTGAATGCACTGGTGTAATCGCTCCCAGTGTTGTAAAATATAAATTCGCAACTGCCACGACGCAAAGCAAAAATATGACATAAGATAAAAACAAACATCGCTAGCAATCAATAGTCTAAAGATCGGTAATCAAGAGATAGACACTCTCAATGGCGTATGATTCAATTACGTCGGATTAATTGTACACTACTCGTAAAGAGGTCAGAATGAGAGAATGTATATTTTGACCAGCCTTTTCTTGTCATGTGTCAAACCTTTAGAGACAGGAGTATCGCTGGTGTCGGCGATGGGCTCGTCGGGGGCCGATGATGTAGATGGAGCGGGTTGGTCAGGAGTGTTAGTCTGCATCTTGTGGCACACCTCAAATGCCTGCCCCACGGTGCGTACAATCCTCATGGCTTGACTCTGCATAAAAATAATATATTTGGATTATTAAAGATTTCACGAAAGAAGTTTATAAATAAATAAATTCAAGAAAGTTTAAATAGAATAATTATAAAATTATGAAGTAATTATTAAAACTGTTTAGAACAAACTTTTATTAAAAATTTAAATAGGCTAAAACGAAAACAATAATTTTATACAGGGGTCAAAACTTGTATCACGCAAATACGTAGTTCGTTTTATTAACCGACTTTTAAATAAAGAAGAGGTTTTCAATTTACCATTTTTATATATTTTTTATGTTTGTCCGGGCTAGGTCCGTCACCTGTGGACGGATTTAAAACATTCTTTTATGTTTTGAAAAACTTTATGGGCCCATTCCGGAATATACCCCATATTTCGACCATGAATGAAATTTTTTTAAAGATCTGACGAGAGCTCTCATGTACCTACAGACCATTGAACTCTTCAACAAATACCAGGAAATCCTATGAGGCAGATGTACCTAACTATGACGGCAATTATGCTAGAATACTTCAGAATTGGACTACATAGATAGATAATAGAATGCCATAACGATGCTCCTTATGATTGACTGGTTTGAAATATTGGTGGACTATTATTGACCCTACAAGAAGTTCATTAAAGATACAATTATTATGCAGCATTCAACAAACAGTCGTCGTATGGTATTCTAGTTTTCAGTGGCTCAAGTTTCCTATTGTACTATATTGATATATCTAGTACAATGTAATAATATATATTGTATTTAGATTGATTAAAATAACCAAAACAACCTTCAATGTAGCTATAGTTCCAACTTTGAGATAAAAGTTTCATCTTATTTAACATACTACTGTCTCATACGAATGTTACGGTTGATGAGTTCATTCCATTAAACTGTTCACTTAAAAAGAAAAAGATAAAAATTAGTTTACATTTAATAAAAAGTTTTTTATTATTAAGTTTTTACGTTAATTACAGATATATCTCAAAGATGCAAATATGCGTAAAAGTTTTAATGAAGTCAGTGGCAAGCTAGAACATGGGTGGAGACCGTGCCATAGAGACAAGCTTGGTCGCACGTTCAGACTATCTTGCAGTAGAAAGACAATCTGCGTATTTACCACACGTGAAGGGAGTGACAGATAAGATTGCAAATATTTTAAACAAATTCGCAGTAAAACCTATCTTCACTCCTTTCAAAAAGCTACCTACGCACACCCAAAGACAGGTTCCCACTAGAACATCCAGGTGTTTATAAAGTTGACTGTAGCTGTGGGAGCTCCTATATAGGCCAGACCAAACGGACGGTGTCAACCCGGTTTAAAGAACACATCAGGGCGGTCAAAAACAACGAACCACAGAAATCGGCTATCGCTTAACATCTATTGGAGGAAGGGACGAATCACTGGATTGAGTTGCATAACCCACAGATTCTGTCGACTGAACGCCACTATATACCCAGAATGGCGAAGGAAGCTATTGAAATAAAAAAGCACAAAAACTTCAACCGGGAAGATGGGTTTCAACTGGCGAGTGTCTGGCACCCGGTGATTCGTAAGTTTACAAAGCCCAAACAAACGGCATCTTCAAAAACCGTGCGAGCCGATACAGTGAGTGTTGGGAGTCGCGATCAAGTGCAGTCTGAGAACGCGGACAGTGGTAGTGGCGACGCGCGTAATAAACGAGTGAGAAAGAGGGTAGACCGATACAATTGGCCTCAATAAGAACTAACTCGCCGGTTGTCAATACACCGTGATCATGGCGCTTGTAACAGTGCCGAAATATCGGTTATTCAAATAAATAAACAAACATGGTAAATATCTCGATGAATTTAACAGTGAATGAGAAATGATGTGTTATACAAAGAGGTTTGTAAGACATATAATTTAATTAGGGATAGGGTAACGTGGGAAAATGAGGCAGTGAGGAGAAGGGGAGGTTGAGAGATAAGGAAATGAGAAAAAATGAGAAGTGGCGAAATAGGAGAAGACAGGCAAGTAGAGTCCAATAGAGTCCAAAAATTTACGAAACCGGCGGGACAACGGCCAACAGCTAGTAAATAAGTAAGTGAACGCGCCCGTCGGGCTCAACCTCACAGAACATACACGAGTCAAGCTAATGATGTATTGAAGAAAGGGCATGTTAGAAACATTCCAAACCGTCGGGCTTGTTTGCTGGTTGTCTCGGCGTACCCCGCGGGAAAAAACCGTATACATGATGTTTGTACACCTACGTCTGTTTAATTAGACTAAAAACCATATCGGCCTTATTACAAAACATAGTCTTTTTTATTTAGGGCACGTCAATTTGACTTCACCCTGCCTGATGGTAAGCTGAAGGCAAAGTCTCAGGAAAGTGGGCCAACATTGCAAACACGTAGAGCCTCATTAGATGCTTTTTCGCGCCTCGCTTAAAGGACTTGGGACTAGGAAGATGGAAACAAGGACTAACACTCAAACCAGGTTTAAATCGATTTTAGACCCTGGTCAGAGTTTAACCTGTTTTGAGGTTAGCCGGTTAGCGTCAGATAAATTCGTATCTTATTTTCTACTACTACCTACTTATTTCCTCATAATGGATATTCATGCGGTAGATGTGATGGATATCGAAGATATTGATATTGTGGAGTCATTAGACATATCACGCTTACCTACCCAATAGATATCGTATTCGAGTAAACCCGTTCATGGACCTATCTATAGAACCTTTTAGGCAAAAGTAAACATTTACTAAACGTTTTGCGACGAGAGTTGTTGATTTAATTAAGAGTACTTCCAATATATTATAACAATTACTGCTAAATAATAGCGTGATAATGATATTTTATTATTAAAGAAACATCATAAATTTGCGTTTCAACAAATTGAATTACTACTCACCACCTATTATTGAACCTGTAACTTTGCTAACTGTAATTAAGTATTTATTCAATACCAATAACAACAAAAATCACTGATCGAATTTATATGAAATTATCTGTAAGTTGAACTCTATATTGAGTTTATATCAGTCAACCTAATAAATCTAGTAATTCTACTTTTAACAACCTTTCACAAAAGGTACATAGCAATTAGCAACTTACTTACTGACAAAGTCTGAAAATAATAATCATAACACTAGTAGGGTAGGCGAATATGCTAAACTTGCATTTACTCAAGTGTCGTGGAAACCAATTAAAATTAATAGATTAGAATAATTCAATTCAAATAATTTATTTCAGATTACAGTGATCCATTTTTTGTTAGTAAAGACTTAAAAATTAAAGTTAGTATGTATATTTTGTTTTATTTGTTTTCTTTTTAAATTTTATTACTACAGTTCTTATTGAGAAATCATTGTTCCTTTTTGTGAGGAGGAGGATAATGGCTTATATATTTTTTTCATTTTCAGTTGTTATAATACTATGTAAACACTTTCCCTGCATGGAAAGCGTTTACATAAGATTCAATACCTCGAAAATGTGAAAAAATAAATAATTCAAACGTTGTTGTGTCGGGGGACCTTTTACTGGTCATCATCACTCTGACATGTTTTCGGAACGGTTCAAGGTGACACGACAATGTTGGAAATATTCCCAATTTTCAACATAACATAAACTCAATCGGTTGTGGATGTTCGGTTATGTTCGGATTCAGGTAAATTTTATTCATTTTGCGTTAAGATTGAATACCAGAGAAAAAGTTTAAAACTCAATAAACATAAATGAATATTGGTTGGTGTACTTTTTTCCTCGCAACTCTCCTTTCAACTATTGGTATACACGAGCTAAATTACAGTTGTAATAGAGACAAAAATAACGATAATCGAAAAAGTATCTGTAATCACGCAGCTTTTTTAACTTGGTTTGCCGCGTGTGTGAAGAGACTCTTTTTCTTTATGTTCGAAAGTTATTGTTACCTTACTTAGTTGTTTTGTTATTGTTGAATTTACTGTTTCTCTTTTTCTTATTTCTGCGGAGTTGTTGTTTTTGTTATTATTCTTGTTAATATTCTATTGCTATGCTGATCAAAATTACAAAATAATATTCCTAAATGTATAATAAAGTTATTAGTCCAAAACAATATTTAATTGCAGGGATTGTTCGTTTCACCTCATCATTACTCTTTTGTGTTAGTTATTAGAACTAACTAGAAAGAAATTACACAAATGAGAAAATGAAATAAGATAAGTATTTATGTAGCCCTTCTTCACTTGCTGTACCACTTTGATTCCCATTGAGTGTAGATGTATTGTGCTTGATTGTTACTATTTCAGTACTCTCAAAATCAGATACATATTTTGATGTTCACTGGGATCTTTTCTTTTGTGGATTGTGTATTTGTAAATAACCAGTGGTGAAGGGCTTGACTTTGGTTCTTGATATATCATTTGGTGAAGGAAGAGTGTACTCTGATGTGTAATTAGAACATTAAAATACTAGTATCATATAATTTCCACATTTTCTTTATGCTGCATTTTATTTATGACGGATTTTAGCCATGACATTACATGACATAAGCTTTGAATTTAGCTCAAATAAAAATGGTCGATTTATTGAATGTAATTAGAACTTCATCTAAACAAATGATTTACTTAAGACAATAAATAAAATCGCGTAGACAATAGTATAGTAATTCAATGTTAAAGAAAAATAAATATTATCTATATAGAAATTTAACCAAATAGATTTTAAGAACTATTTTTATTATCTGTATCTAAACATAAAGTTAATAAAAATAGTTCTCAGAATCTGATGGTAAACTAAGTGTTTGCTAGAGAATTCATCCCTAAAACCCAATATCGTTGCCATAACAGGACACAAAGGAAATAAAAGGGTACAGCGACGAATGATATTTCACAAAGGGAGATAAAAGGTCGGTCGCGAGGAGCGTGGGAGATGACATGTGTTTAATTAATGTTCCTCTCATTCAAGTCGCGTAACGTATAGAACAGATTATTCAGGTTGAACGCTTATATTTCAAACCAAAAGAGATCGCGTGTAATTGGAATACAATCGGTAGTAACAATCGATTTTAACTCATGTTTGAGAAAATTTTGAACCTCGCAAATGTATGTTTAGTATATTTTTATAAAATTAAATGAAAACAGTGCTTAGTTAAGTAATTATATTCACCCATTAATGTTTATATTACTAAAGTACCTACTCCCTTTATTATCTTTAGAAATGAGTTTATGAATAAGCAATACAACCCGCGTAGAGGCGTACTGGTGGTAGCTACAGTGGTTAAACTATGCCTCGAGCTATGAATAATTTTGAGAACTAGACGATGATGCTAATGTATATTAATTGTATTGAGCTTAGTGCGTAGCACTATAGAAGACTAATATACATAGATATAGCCACCAAAAATGAACTAAAATTATTTGCTTAAATGATTTGAATATATTGACAAAACAGATATGCAAATATAAAGAGATTAGCCAGGTAGGGGTCAGCCTATAATAGATGTATGACCTTTGACTGCACCGAAAATGCTTTAAAGAAGGGTCAGGTTAAGAGTGCCCGTAACCAGAGAGCTTATATGAAAAGATTAATGAAAGTGTAATAAGATAACAGCATATGAAATTTAATGCAGGCAGGATATATGAAATTTATTACTTCAAGTGAAAGTATGCAATAATGTAATTTCAACACGTAGATATTTAAATAAATTTAGTACAAATCAGCTTAAAATTAGCGTTCGCCATTTTTGGATACTCAAACTGAATGTAGCTAATGAACAGGAATTCCCTATAATAAGTTTATAGAGTTAAATGCTACTACTTTTTGGATCGATGCCAGAGATTGACACGGCGTTGTTACTCTACTCGTATATTCGAAGAGTGGAGATATAACACTGCTATTTGTCACGGGTCGTGTTTTTGCATAAATTGACACTAATGTGACAGTACCTAGACCTAGATCTCACTGAAGACCAACTTAACAAGCTTGAGAGACTCCAAAATTTTTGTATACGTTTCATATTTGGTCTACGCAAATATGATCATGTTTCTGAATTTCGACAAAAGCTCAAGTGGTTACCTATACGCTTTCGCCGGAATGCTCATATTCTTTCCTTGTTGTATAATATCTTATTTAATCCCTTAACTCCTTCATATCTCAAACAACGATTTGAATTCCTGCACAACACGCACTCTAGGGTTTTGAGATCATCGGAGAATCTGAGGTTGAAAATACCGAGCCATTGCACCAACTTTGCCGACAAGTCCTTTTCGGTTCAAGCAGCTCGGCTGTGGAATGCTCTGCCGGTGACTATCAGGCGTGCTCAGTCCCTGCCTGTATTCAAAAGGCTGGTCAAGGAGTACTATGTATCTCTCTCGGTATAGTATCTCTCGGACAAAACTGGAGAACTACAAGTCTAGTATATCGTGCATGTAGTAGTATTATAAAGATTGGTACTTGCTGATCTTAGGAGGTACCTATGTCTATATGTATGTGTGTGTATGTCTATGTATGTGTATGTGTATGTGTATTTATATGTATGTATATATGTATATATGTATGTATGTGTATATGTATGTATTTGTGTAAATGTATGTGTATGTATATGTTGTATATTAGGTAGCTGTTGTGTTCATGTGTTTGACTTACACTATTATTGTAAGTCTGTTCGTACAATATTGTCGTACACCAAACTGCCCAGAAATATTTTGATCCTACTAAATCACTCCATCCTAAGGTTGCCTGTAAGAGATTGCCGCAGAGCGCTAAGGCCGCCAATTGTATTTACCACGTGCAAACATCTCTATGTGCTGTATAATTTCATCCTTGGTGTACAATAAAGACATATATTATTATTATTATTATTACCTCCGAGCTGGCTGCTACCCCACAAAATAAAAAAATACACGTTTTGATTATTTCGCGCATGTAAATAATAGAATTGTAACATTCGATGCTTTGCAATATTTCTTAATACAGTGGCAGCTATTGTAGTACATCTATATCAAATTTCACACCTTTTTATGAGGGGAATGAAGTATCTTTATATTTTTATTGATAAATCAGTTTCACTTTTTAAGGGTTCTGTACCTCAAGATGGAAAACACGGGCCCCTTAGGATCACTTCGTTTTCCGTCTGTCCGTTTGTCTGTCTGTCAAGACCTTTTTCAGAAATACGTATAGGTGTCAAGTTGAAGTTCATACGTCAACACCTTGAAGCTGTGATATAATCAAACTTCTACGTCAATGCTATCAAAGTAAATATTGTGCCAAAGCTGTAAGTAGATTTAGTATACAGTAACAATGTCCAATGTATATGTAGACTTTGTTCAGTTATTGATCTCTATTGATCTGAAAAATAATTATTCAAAAAATAAATAAAGAAAAATTTAAAACATTATAATAATGACTATAGTAGTTATAGCGCCGCAATATTATTTTAATATATTCGTCCGCACATTGGCATGAACCGAAGCTAGCTGAACGACGTTTCAACTAGTTCTAATGTGGAGACGTTATCATAAATTCTTCGCCAATATTTTGGGCTACACATTTACCACAATGTTAACTTACGTGTAGAGAAAGCTTAATGGGTTGAAGCTCTATTCCAGCATTCCAAATTAGAAATCTGAAATGCGCAAAAGCAAACTATTGACTATCAAGTTCATGAAAGAATTACTATGCATTCGTTTTCCTGCTATCATTTAGAAATATGGATCAAATTTAATCAAAGATCAAAGAAGAGAAAATCAAAGAATCAATTTCGTTTATTCAGTTAAGCAAATAAAGAGCACTTATTAATGTCAAAGATTTACAATTACATTTGTCAAAAATATTATAATTCATAATCTTTATCACTACATAGTTTAAAATAAAGTCACGTTCTCTGTCCCTATGTTCCTTTGTATGCTTAAACCTTTAAAACTACGCAAAGGATTTTGATGTGGGTTTTTTAATAGATATAATGGTTAAAGAGGAAGGTTTTTATGTATATAACATCATGCTATAACCAACAGGTGCAGAGCAGGAATGAAAAATGTTGCAAAAACGGGGTGACGCAGACGAAGTTACGCTTACGCTTTTTTACGGCCATAACCCTCTATTTTCTTTACTTTAAACCTTTTATGATTGTGTATGAATAACTGGCGTAGTTTGGAGTGCTAGAAACTATAATTTCAAGCTTGTACAGAACCCTCGGTGTGCGAGTCTGACTCGCACTTGGGCCGCTTTTTTCTTTTTGTACCAGCTGACTCTACTGAGTCTTGGGATAATTCAATCTTCCCAATATCCATAATAAAATAAATTGTGGTAGAAGGGCGATTGCGTGAATAACGGCAAAGTTTGATATGATCGATGTTGAACCTCAATAATATATTTCACGGATTGTTGATGGATTACTAAAACCTGTGTAAACTACCTACCTACCTTTATAAATTTCATGTACACTTCAAGCACAATGCAACGTAATTGTTCCTAAGAGAAAATGTGGGAAAGTTGTTAACGATCGTTATTCCTTCAATATAAAACCTACAGATCTGAATAACATGTGGTATGTTGATAAATTCAAATATTATGATGATAATTCTATTACGACTAGGTAGTTCTAGTTTTAACACAGTAAAACTAGTTAAAACTAGGGAAAATGATTTCCAACTACAATTGGGTTTTAACTGTAATGCTACGGTAGGCATATGTAAGCGAGCGATACAACATCCACTCCTAGGGATGCCACTAGGATGCCTCGGCTGTGCAATCAGAGTCCTCGCTCGCATCGCTAATCCCCGAAGCTCCCGTGCCTGGTGATCACCTGCGTCAGCCGGTACGAAAGACTATACCGTGTGGCCTTTTTAGCCTGTCCACTATGGTGGGTCTTACCGCCGCTACTACGGCGTGCCCTTTGTTCTGCGATCGTGTTGTCAAGATCTGAATAAAAAAAATAATACATGGTGCAGCGGGGGCGGAAGCTCGTTTATCTAAAATAGATTTATTCAATATAGAGTAGAAGTTTATATTTATATAGGCATGTATGAGTTACACGAAAGAGTATCAACAGTTTCGTTTTGACATTCGGTATCGCTCATTTGTATTTTTAGAAATATTGGGACGAAAATTTATAGTCAAGACAATGACCTTTACGCCGATCATAATTTTTTTGGCTACCCAGTTTGCCATCAGTATACGTCACTATCTATTTTTGTTGGCGCTGTCACACTCATTCTGTGTGAAGTCAAAAGAATAGGGTGGATTTCCAAATTGTTAGTTTTTGCTGGTTGGACAAATACTTAAAAATGATGTAATAATAACTGATTGGATAAATTATATTCATCATTGACAATTCGTTCGTTGACATCTACGCTAGGTACTCAACGTCACATTATTTTTAGAACCTAGGTATACTCCATTTGGTTATTTACTTAAAAAAAGGTAAACAATGTTATGGCAACTTTTTATAAAAACACAATTGTTAAACAAATAAACTAAGCTAACTAACTGATTAACCAGTGGTTCGATAGCGATATTTAGTCATTATAATATGTATGTTTCTAAGCAGAAAAGTATTTTTATACTGAGTTTTCAAATTAAAAGACATACCAAGATTGTTTACGTTTTTAAGTACCTAAACAAATGGACTATACGTAACTCGGTAACAAACATTCGACAGTGCGTGAACGATGTGACGAACTTTCGTAGTAACGTCTATCTCGGTTATAAACATTCGACAACGCGTGTATCAAAGTAGCTAACTTTCGCAGGAACGTTCATTGCAGTTTTATTAGTTTGTTTTTTTTCATAAGAGGTACGAATACACGAAGACATAAGAGTACGTAAGCGTACGTAGGTACTTATTTCGTTTAAAACTACAGGCACTTCTTAAGGGCCGGGTCAGACTGTCGTTTTCAGCCCGACCCCTTGATATCTCGAGAACTAGACAAGGCGTTCACCAAGGAGAAATGAAGTAAGGGAGTTGTTAAATAGACAATTCGGTAATGAGCCTTTAATTAGGTATGTCTAACGGTAGGGATAGCGTCAGAAAGGGACGGAATCTAGGCTCTTACCTCGCTCATCAGTTAGACTCGTAATATACAATCTTGCTCAAGCTGAGGCTCAAGCATAGATCGTTTTTTGCGTGGTAATATTACTTGTATGTCTATGATGTGCTTTTGTGCAAGTCGGTTTGAGTAGAGATTGTGAATCGGTCGTTTTCGTTTACATTTTTTCGGGGCATAGACAATTGCAGTGTGAATCAGCCGTTATCATTTATACTTTTTAATTAATCGCTAATTTTGTTCCATAATACGCACAGTATAAAGATACAAATATTGACGCCAAGAAATATAACTCGAAATAAGTTGTAATTATATAATTAAATATAAACATATCATTGTTACATATTGTAGAAAAATATTCTACAGATAATATCCCATAAATTATATATTATAAGTATAAAACTAAAAATAAAATAACAATTAAACAATGTGATAATTATTATTATTGGTACAAACTACTTCACAACAAAGGTTTTGGAGGTTTTTCTGCTTTAAACTTATAAAATTTACTAACGACATTTTATGGAAAATAAAATGATATTAATAAAACGGAACGTAGATTTGTCAAATCAATACATTCAAAGACTTCAAAGATGTCCAGGTCACACAAATCGAGACGTCATTTGAATACACGTTTTAACCATCTTCCACAATGAAGTGCTGCTAGTAGGCAGCAAAAATTGTTCAGATAATCAAAACATACTGGTTGTGCTCATTTCATATGTAAGTCCGCTATATTTTTATTTTCATTTTTAGACTAATTAAATTTTAAAATTAACTCTTATCTTAGCAAGATTGCTTTTTTCTTTATATTCCACCGCTATAAATTCCACCAAAAAAATAAATAAAAAATTATACTTAGGTAATACGAAAATTTTGGAAAAACAAGATGTGTAATTATTCTATACATTGCTACACGTAGGTATCGCATTTTTTAGAATGTATATTATGTTATACATTGCTATGTTTAGGGAGAGATGGATGGTTACTGGTAGTGTCTTAACCTTTATCTAAAGATTATTGTATTTAATATGGTTTTAAATAAAAATAACCGTATTGGTGTAAGCAAAAATGTTTAATATAATTGAACAATTTTTTTACAAAACTATCGTAATTACAATCATCCACAAAGCCTAATTTTTGCGGTGGTACTTAAAAACCGTTTCAATATTTGACACAACAAAGATGAACTTTACATTTTGTGCACATCGTAATTGCCTGGTCAGATTTGCAGTAGGTACTTGCACCTATAATATCCGGTTATTTGTGGCCAATGGTAATATTTATCACACCATTACATCATCTCACGGTCGTTCAGGTACCCGGTTTTGCTTCGTTTTG
This sequence comes from Pelosia muscerda, assembly GCA_963691645.1. Lineage (NCBI taxonomy): Eukaryota > Metazoa > Arthropoda > Insecta > Lepidoptera > Erebidae > Pelosia > Pelosia muscerda. Next base: position 10,108,777 of record OY829098.1, on the reverse strand, counting down.
CTTATAATTGCCTCTAAATTTTTCACTGACACGTTTCCACCTTGTTTCAGTAGGTTGCTGTAGATTTCATGCCTAAAATATCTTAGGCGATCCCGCTTTCTAAGAGTGTTGGTCATTTTGTCATGTCTCCGACGTAAAAAACACGCCTTTTTGATGCCTGTATCCAAAATCTGCAAGAAAATATTCATATTCCACCTGTGCGGTTTTATTCCAGTACGATTTAATGCAATTAGCATGTCTGCCTAATCTACACAACCCATGTCAAATGGGTAATAATCTTTAAAAATGTTGAAACATTTGACATCAACATGAGATTTGCTTCCTTACTGAACGTTTTATACATATATTTTCGACAGGGTATGCATATGCATCATTATAAGAACTCACCAATATGACCTGTTCGTTTATTATCAAACTGAAACACACTTGACAATGTCAAGTTTATTTTTATTACAAACAAACTAACAGAAAGCACCTCTTCCTTACTTTTTCAAAACCTTTTCAATTAGCAGTTTACTGTTCAAATGCGGTCAATTGCGAGACGTAGTTTATAATAAATATATATAATACAATTATATTAAATTAATTTTCCAAAAAAAAGATATTTAATATCGATTCGATCTTCAAAAACAGTACTTCCTAAATGCTAAAAATATTATAATTATTTTGATGATAAATTTCGTATTGCTTTTTTACAGCTGCCACTTTTGAAATAGGTTTGTGGTAAAAGTTACTGTTTGCTTAATGTTGTCTCATTTATACACAAAAAAAACCATAAAATTTGGATCTGTCGTTCCTCAAAAAATGCATAAATGTTAGTACTGACAATTGAGTTTCCTCCAATTTCTTCAAACAAAACCTAGTCATATTATCAAATTTTGGTGGAACAAAAGTGCCTGAGAATCGGCACAGTGGCTCACGCTCGCCTGCAGGATGCGGAGTTGTGAATCTATTAAGGAACCCCATCTCCACACCCAGTCGCGAACTAGAGGCGGCGCCTCGCGTCTTCGGGGAACCAAAGAGGTATCATTAGATACTGGTCCGTTGGTATTGTATGCTTTATTTCACTCCATTATCACCTGTGTGTTGATTTAGAACGTAAACTAAACTCACTGAGAGATTTAATGATAGCACGACTTTGTTTTAGTAACTATTCCAGTACCTATTTCACACACTCGCGGCGGCAGTTCCAAAATATCTCTCATGCAAACATAACCTGTTTACTGAAATTTTCTAAATAATAATAGCGTCGACGACAGAAATATTGCCCTTGACGTACGTCCACGCTACGGCGAATTTAAAAAGGTAAATGTCACTGGAGACTTCAATTTATAAAGAATCTCCGCTTCCGCAACCGGCGCGGCGGCGGTTGGCTAGTCCTTGACCACACGCGCAGAAATCAAAATAAACATGAAACCATTCTGACAATATTGAAACGTGACCGTCGCGTCGCGGCTGCGTTCGAATTGATGTTTTTGCCTTTTAATTATGACTGTAATATACTCATTTGGTGGATTCTAGGTGATCAATATAAGTGTCCCGATTGCACAGACTCGATGTATGTGATACACACTAGCTATTTAAATTTCCGTGTTTCCACTATTGCTGTTTTGAAAGTCTTTGATGATTCTTAATTGCAATTAACAATAACAGCTTTACGGCTCTGATTTCAATTTTCGATGTCATGTGTGATTTCTGTTGATTGCAGAAATGCAGTGGCGTTTAACGATATTTGTGCCAAAAATTATAAAAGTTTCCTCATGCTTTGAAATCTACAAAATTCTAAGAATCTAAAATTATTCTGGGTGATAGTCAAAATAGAACAGTATTTCAAACAAATGAACGTCAGGTTAATAGTTCTTGCATGTCAAACAATGCTTCTAAATTAAGTAATACGCAGATACTCACCTCTAAATCTGAGTCATTTCCTTCTAGACTCGAAGCAAACTGTGGTTCAGATCTCAGTGATAATCGGTTAGGCCTTTTCGTGAGGCTGTTGACACCCATTAACTTGTGAGACCGGCCTAAAGTAGCACTACCACTGCTGATAATCTCAGGCTCGCGAAATGACAGTTTCTTTCTTGGTCTTTCGTTGATGTCATGAATTTGAACTTCTTGATTTAGTCTTTCCGTCACAGGTATCACAAGTCGTGACTGCACACACATGTCTTCCGAAGAGTCAAATTGTCGGTGGAGGGGTGACGATTCTTTAAAAAAAAATCCATTGTGGAAGTCATCAACGTCATATCGCTTTGTAGCTCCAACGGAAAGTGGTCTAGGTCTACCACCACTAACAAAATCACGAGAACGACCATCGTCTATTCGACTTCTATGCTTGTTTTTGCGTACTTCACTAAATTCTGGTTCAGAACGACTGATTTTTAATTTTTCTGGAATATTTTTATCTTTGGATTCCTGTTTAGATGGCTTCATTCTTTGTTGCTGCTCGTGTTTAGGTTTCAGGGCACCACTTATTGAATAAAGAGTATTTCGAGCCTTCAGTAATACTTCAGTCGGCAGATTTTTTAATAACTCATTCTTCTTTTGTTTGTTGGGGTCTCTAGGGTTCGACATTGTCACAAAATTATTATGTTAGTTACATGTATTATTTGTTAATCACGACACATACACACACGCTCGTTTTATTATCATAGTGCGCGCGTCCGTACGGCTTCGTACGGAACAACTGAAGTGGCGAAGGCATGATCTGCGCGTGCGTCGCTAGTCGCTCCAAGTACCACAAATAAACATATTTGCGTGTTCCTAAGCGGTATGATTCTTTGTACGAAGTGATCATAAAATCCTTATGTAGTTGATTATAGTCAATAGTTTGCACGATCAACAGCTATATAGTTAATTGACACTTCACGATTCGTACAAATGTAATATATGTGGATAATAATTTCTGAAAGTATTTTAAACCTTTCTAATAATGACTTGCGATTAGGATGTAAGATCGTATAAAGTATTTTTGCACAATTTGTCATTACCAACTCCATGATGTTTTGTTATTTTCCAGCCAGATGGTAAACGGTGTGTTTATGTAACATATGACAAACGGGCGTATCGAAAATCAATAAGAGGCTAAGAGCTGCTTATATTGTGAAATCTAGTTCTTATTTACTATTTTAGATGTTTGATGATTTGCTAAATGTACTAATGAAGTTATGAATAATGAAGTTGTGCAAGCAGTTAAGTACATTACAGATTTACATCATGTCTTGTCAATTGTTCACCAATCAGGTTTTTACCCGATGGCGCCTACGAGGAGTCAAACTTCCCCAACGGTATTTTAGAAAGATTTTTTATTATTATTTTTTTCAAACTTATCGAGTAACACTACTTGATAGGTTTGAATGAAAAAAAATAAATGGACTTAACAGTAGATCACCATAATAATATATATCATAACTAGATCGAACCTTATGAACTATCAATCCTTTCAACTAAAGTCGAATATTTTTTTTTTTACTCAATTACTTTAGTTCACAAACATGCGTGTGTATAAGAAAGTGGCAGCGTTAGGCTAAAGGTATTTATAAATATAATGTAACTAGTTTATAGATTTTCATATTATTACGTAATATAGTATGCACGTGCCACGTGCGGAGCTACACACCCCCGTACAAGCCTGAAGGCCACAACCGTAGTTGCCTGCATAAGAACCAAGGCCATGTTCTTTCATGAGCCTCGGCACACGCCACCAGATAGATCTAGTCTCACAGTGGGAGAATATAAACCAGAGTCTGCTGAGATCTGGGCCTCGTAGTGCCAGCTCCACAGGGACATGGTAGCTGAGCTGAGAGGTAGCCGACTTGGGTGATGAGAGAGATGAAAAATTGGGCTGTTGCCGCCTTCATCACCCTTGTTTGCCGGGGTGCGAGGGATATGTTGGCTGCTATCTCACCTCCTCCAACTAAGGACAGCGTGCGTTTAATTCCGTTCGTGTCCGACATAACCTCCTCAACCAGCTCCGGCTAGGTGGTATCAGTGGGGCCTTATTGCACGAAAGAAACATATGCCCGTGCTAGCTTATATGTATGTATGTGTGTCTATTCAGTTATTGAACATAACTGAGTCATAATCGTAATACTGGTCATAATAAAATACTCTCCAATCAATTGCTGTAATTAAAAAGGGGCCGCAAACGATTCAGCGCAAACAACTCAGTTACTTCTTGAATATTTATGGGATTTTCGAACGAGTGATCGGAGACGGTAATTGATTATAAAAGTCGAGTAGCTTGTAGACTGGAAGATTTATGCTGTCTATAAAAAGAAGGTAGGTATGCGTATTACGTCTGAAATTAGATGAAATAGAAACGAAAAGTTTGTTCTACAATTACTCGCTTGCTTTGACTTCGTGCTCAATAGTATGTGTATAAAACATAAACTTTTGGTATTACGGTGTATGCAATAGACTTGCTCTTGGACAATTGGGCATGGTTAACAAGGTAATGAAGGGGGGCCCGCATCACTTGCATAACCCGCGGTTGATTATAATATGAAAATAGGTACAGGGTGAATTACCAACACAGGGTGAACACAGATGGACAGTATATTTGTTTGGTGTTCATAATCGATAACCGTGGTGTAACTAAAGTTTTTTTGACTTCCAAAATGGAGGAGATTCTCAATTCGATTGGTATTTTTTTATGTATGTAGGTACACCAAATACTCAGAGATTTATAATCTAATATACGTGATTCTTTTTTAATTGGACGCTAAATAGTTGCCATTTGGACCCATAATTTTTTTTTTATTGTAGTACAGTACTTTTAATTTTATAAACATTTATGTGTGTTTTGACATGCCAATTTTAACCGAATTCTTGTCTATGTTCTTAGATATTTCCGTCGTTTATGAACGTATCTTAAAAAATCTTTTTGGGTTCGGTATAACTTATAGATAGTTCCATGTAAATTACAAGGGTACTGGACCTTGGACTTCGGAGATACACTAAAGATCTCCTGAAAATCAAATTGGAAACGGGAAATGATTGCTTTTTAGTTAGTTTTATGACGATCCTTTGATATCCTGTCTAGTCTACTTCAGTCTAAATATCATCATTCATATCATCCATGATAGAAGGTATGTTGGACTAGTAATAATAAAAGAGGGAAAAATTAAACCGACTTCAAAGTGACATTTAATTAATGGAGATAAATAAACAGAAAAAGAAGTAAAAAAATTAACATCACAGATTGAACTGCCTTAGACGTTGCATTTCCTGGAACGCTTTCTCATCATGTGGTCTATGTAACAATTTAGATCACATAATGTCACTAAATCAAACAAAATCTAAATTCTTTACTCGACTTAAAGCAACATATACCTGACGTTCAGTGATTTTTTTTCCTAGGTCTATCACCGCCCTCTCCAATGTCGTATCTTGTAGCTTGTGAACGGTGACAGCCCAACTGAAAATTAGTGGCAGCAGTAATCTTTCAACATCACCGTTACCTTTATTAGCCTGAAAAGTGGCAGATGTTGGTACAATAAAATTGAATCCTTCGCATTGCACAGGAACAGCACTGCTTCAGGCAGTTCTTCTGCTTCTAGCTGGTCACGGTGAAGGGATGGCCATTTAATTTTTTTTATCAAACCCATTGCTCCGTTTTTATTTGTTTCAAAAGATAACTCCCGCACTAGGGAACAAGCCCTGTATCGCGGGGGACTTTACAAACATACAACTAACGGACTCAAAGTACACCCAGACTCAGAACAGCTATTTGTGGATCATACAATGTTTGTCCTGTGTGGGTATCGAATCCATAACACGGCATGACAGGCATGTTTCTGCTTAGCATTACCCTAGATGATATAGCTATTTTAATGCTGTGTAATAATGCACCACAGTAGTTAACGTCTGCGGGGATGACAGTATGTGGAGGCCTTTTACCATACGTTGCTGCTTCTCGGAACTCATCCACGGGATATTTCATCAATGACTAACCGTTGAATAAAGCGCCATTTGCGTCTTTCCTTTTCTAATCTTTCGCCTGTCATTTTCTTATAAGTGACTGTATTACCTTTTTCAATAGGTAACGAGAATACTTAATGTAAAGTACGACCACCAATTTGTTTTGCAGCTACCCTTGTGAGAGACGTTACCTCGATAAAAGTAGGTTGAAGTAACGAATCTACACAAGGAGAATAGCAAGGAGGCGAACATGTTCGACTATCAATTTTAATAAAAAGGATTAGCCACTTCCAGCTCCTCCTGTTATAAACAAAAGTATGGGTTGGTAATTCACCTCATTTTCTAATTGATTTTTATGGAGTCGGAAACTCTTTCATAAAATCTTTTTGTTTAATATTTTCTTAACAAAAAAAAGTCTTCTGGCATTATAGAAGTCTCCTAAGTCATCATCATCATTATGTAAATTTGCATAAATGTCCAAAGCAGTGAAAGAATCAACAGCATTGAATACTACAGCATGAGCAAAGCCTGTTGTATAACTATCTCAGCACGAGCAAATTATTCCACAAATTGGTTTAAATTAAGAAGCCTTAAGTTCTCATGGCATCTTAAAAAAGTTTCTTCCGCTCCTAATAACACGTTTTCATGAAAATGAAATATGTAAAACTATGAAATTATAATAAAATCCGTTACGATCGCTGTTTAGAGTAAAATATCTACGACGTAAAATTGCTACTTTATGTCTTATGCTATATATATATCTTGCTAGTACAGGCTCTTGTTCACGTAGCTCACTATCATCATCGTCATCGTCCTTCCAGGTACAGCTGGATAAATTTTCATAACGTACAGCAAACTCTGCCAAACTTAATTCTTTGAGACTGTCGGGCCGCATTGGTATCTATCGAAGGTGTTGTTGAAAACAGTCATCAGGTCAACAGGTATCATCGCTGTCAAATCGCAGTAAACTGTTTACTTCGCTGGTTTGGCATTGGACAAGTAATTTTATTTTTATTTTATTAAGGCTTATAATCCTTCCTTCCTTAGGCTAGGAAATATTGGAAAATAACTACATTGCAATTTTGTTATTATATAGTACAACAAAGAGATTAGCTGGCTTAATACCACAAAGACAAACACGACGACGCGACGGTGCCATTCAATTAATTAAAGTCAAAAGTACCATTTAATTGATTAAGGTCAAAAGTACATAGCTACTGAGAGCACAGCACTACTTGAACTGGGGGTGCCACGGGTCCGAATCCAAGTACCCGTGGCACCCCAAAGGTATCATCCAGGGGTTACTATGGTCATATTTGATGCTGCCTGCCGTTCTCAAATCTCGTTGTATTTTAAATGAAATATAAAGTTTTACTGAGAAACTTTGCTAGTTAAAAGCTCCAGTAAATTTCTTAGAAACCGCTTCAGATATAATCAGCGTAACTAAGTACGTACTTTAATCAACTTTAATTTTGCTGGATTAGTAGCAACTTCCACGGAATTAATAATCCTTCATATTGAACGAACGGCATAATAGAAATTCTTTGTCATGAAAGAAATACGCTATGAGTGGAAAGTTCACTACTCTACACCTGGTCGTTCAGAGGTGGAAGGGGTTTAGAGGAATCAGACTTTGCAACTACAGTGCGCACGCTCCGAAGTATATCCGAGAAAACACCGAGAGACACGTAACTATTCAACGATGCTCTAAGCTCTCGAACTTGGTCGCAACTAGAGTGTCGTCGCCTACTGGCTCACCTCTCTATCGACACAAGTGCTTCAAGCTGATGTTTGGCTGAGCCGTCACCGAGGTGCAAGCACTATTCCATGCACTTAATATCAATTTTTTTTTATAATTTAGAATTCGTAGGACGAATAAATAACTTTATTCCCATATAAATAAAGCATTATGAATTTACATTTGCAGCTGTTTTAAGAGTTCATGGTATAGAAATAAACATTTACAATATTTTCATCTGAATTTTTTACCTTTGGAAGGGAACTACATATACCGTCAGTCGTAGTAGTAGAAATGAAGGTAACAATAATTGTATAAATACTTAACAATAATTACGTTCACGTTTTTGCAGACAACAATAAATGCCCTACCTACGTAAATTATCAACAGCTCTTTTTAATTCACGATTTTGCTTAGGTTTCTTAGAAGAAATAATGCAGATGGTAACAGACATGTGCCTCCGAATTACATGATAGGTGGTATTAATTATATTGAAACCTCAAGGTTCGAATGAACCTTTTTCCGAAACTATAAGGTGTACTTCGGACATTTCATAGAATAATGCCAATCAGACAAGACTTTACGAACGAGTATTTTTCCGGAATACGAAGCCGTAATTCAATGTAAAAATTAAAAGGAATGTTTGTTATTTGATTAACAGGTTAGAGGAGGTACTGTGCTCATGTTCCAAGCGTTTCTCGTTTCGTTTTTAAGTTTTTTTTACTCATTTGTAGCGGTAGGAAATATATAATAAATAATATTCGTCATTGTAATTTTGTTTTATCGGAATTAACAATTTTAAAATTTTTGGTGTTCGCATGTGAATAGTGCAGTACGCCCGTGTAAACTTTCAGACAACATTCAAAGATAACAACAAGGCAAATATTTTATCCAAGTGTGTGTAAGTGTCTGTGTACCTACTTGAGGGTGTGTGTGTATATGTGTATGTAATCAATATACCTAATGACTTGGCCATATCGACGGGTGCAAAGTAAAAAGAGGCATCTGCATAATAGTAACTTTACAGGAGAGCGAAAAGAACGAAAAAGTGTATTATTTTCTTAATGAGTGGGCCAATATTTCTGAAAATTTTATCATAATTTATTTATACTCTTATTTATTTTTATATTAAGTTAATTACGCTAATTTATTAATAATTTAGGAGATTTTGTAGATAGCCGTTTTTACAACGAACTTTATAAAACGCTAACTGAGCCAACTACCAGCTGGTCGTATATGCTCGGGACTTTTAATATCGTGTATAAATAGTTTTTTCTTTTTATTACTGATCTCAATTGTTCTCATGCCACTTATAAATAAATATATATTTATAAAATATCCACTACAGAAAGTAATTTTGCAGATAACTTTTTATGCTTCGTACTTTTATAACAACATTTTGTAAATTGACTTAGTAGCCCAAAATCATCATGCGAATATAATTGCAGTTACAATACTTTCAGTTTCTTTTTTATAAGGTCGTTTATTAAGCAGAAAATCCTACTACGTGATAAATATGTACTTTGTATAAAGTTAACCAACGTAAAGGAGACGGAAATCGGTGGGCCCAAAATGGAATAAGTTGAGATATGATCTAAAAAATCAGTCATATTTTTGTGTCTTAGAATATGAAAAATCACCTCAATTCTCAGTCTGGAAGCGGAGAAATATGAGAAAATAGTTTTCGGTAGATTATCGATTAAGTAATCGATTACACATTTGCAGTAAATAATTAACTCAAAGTAATTAAATGCACTATAATATACTTACATGCAGTATAGTGCATATAATTACAGTCATATTATTAAACCAAATATCAATTAATTACTGAAAAACCAATATTAAAGATTATCGATTTAATATCGATTCAAATCTCTCTTATATTTTTAGGCTGTCACTGGCATGACAGTAAAAAAATAAAAATATAATAATGGCATTGACACTGACAGTTGCCGTTTTGTTTGCTCATTCGTTTCGTGTAGAGATGGGTTAGTACCGATATTCGTTGGTATTAGCTAATCTTAATATATTAGTTTCATGATATTATAATATCTTAACTAATATTTGAATATTAGTAATATTTTACCGACAACCAATCGTCAAATACCGCGGTGATCTATGATCGTATTAATATTGACATATTATTGCACTAATAAATATAGGTCAATCTTCTTGCGCTGAATAGACTGATTAGGTAGGTACCTATTATTATCGCTGAAGATATGAAAGATTGATATATTTTTAATAATGATTTTGATTTATGTATGATAGTAGGTACAGCATACTTTAACACATCGTGATTGAGGACTGGAATAATAATGATAACAAACATAGTAACAGTACCTACTTGAAGTCGGTGGCACATTTTTCTTATATTTTAAATACAGATATAGGTAGGTTAGGACCAGTTGTGTTTCTTTTTGTAAGTAAGTAAATTAGTTTCTAGTAGCTGTTGCCCTCGGCTTCCAATATAAGACTTGCTTGATACTTAGAATACAAGTTATGTCTGTGCATAAGAAAAGTCTAACCAACATGGTTTGCGATGGCAAGTTTCAAATTATTGTTTATAAAAATGGTACCAAGTAATGAATATTTATTCTCAGTCAGCAACCAATCAGCAACGAAGTTAATACGATCCGAGCGAATACATCACACACTAATCCATTCCATAGACTAATATTCACCAATCGAAAACAGAATGATATTACACGACCATGTCAGATAGTAAACAAGATCTGAAATATTACTGATATCAGCAATATTACCATATCATAGTCGGTCGGATTACTAATACCTGAATCTTGAAAGTAATCTTTTAACTAATATTAATATATTCACTTCATCTCTAGTTTCGTATTTTCCAATGCGTTTTGATTGCTTTCCCGATTATTTGTAATTTTTTACGACCACTGCTTTGTATTTTACGGATTCTGACCCTGCCTACCTTATACTACGTTGGACACCGAAGATCGCTCACACGTTTGACTTGATTTAATTTTGATTTTATTTTGGATTTTACCGCCGGCTTGTGAATTGGATATTATTGAAACTATGGATTTCTGTGTGAATTGTGGGATATCCACTGCTCATTGCAATACACTGGGTAAACCACCCTTACACGATGAAACAATTCTGTCAGTGATCCGGCAATGGCTTGAACCTCAGTCTGTGAGTAAATATAACCTCATCTAACCAGCTACCATCCTGGCAGGTGTAAAATACATATAATTAGAAGGCCTATGGAGATTGTTTACAGTTATGGCAAAGAATTATTTATTTATCAAACAATGTTTTATTACCCTAATACGGAACAGTTAATTATGTATTGTTTAATGTAGCTGAAGATTAATAAAACTTATTTTATTAATATTTTAGTCGACGGCTCTCGTAGAAGAAGGGAGGCTATAGTAATGCGTTACTGGTACTGCAATTGTATTGTAGGGAAACGACCTATAGGCTGCTGCGCTCATATTCTAGACGACATTTTAATTATAATATAAGGCGAATAAAACACTATATTAAATGATTTTTTATTTATTTTAGACATCCTTTCCCTATCTTTTCACCTGTTACCTACCTATAGCTTGAAGTTTATATGATTTTTCAAACATTTTCTAGTAAATATAATAATTATGAGTGCAAAAGAACACATTTTGCACTTCAGGAATCAGCTGTTGGTTAAAGATTGTAACATAATGTCACTTTTACATAATCTCTTATATCTCTGTTCTCAGACTGACAAAATCCGCAGAATATTCAGTAAAAGGTTGATAATATATATAAGCTATTAATTGACACCACTTTCATCTTCTTACACCCTGGGCCCAAGATTGTATGAAATCATTTCTGTCTCCTTTAATTGACCGCGAAGTAGAAAGAGTCAACTGGCAGATGGTGGTTAATGCGTCGTATGTGCGTTTAAAGAGTAATGCAAATAGAAATTAAAAGCACACCTTGAAATAGTTGCCGATATACATAAAAGCCTTTAAAAACTTATAACGTATGCGCGCCGGTGACAAGTAAGTCAACTGCCTGATGACATTTTGTGTACGCTCGGAGTCCGCCGCCGCGCCCCGCGCAAAAACGACCAACGTTACTTGGTCGCATTACCTTCGTACTATTTGCGAAATTGAGTGTAGATGGTAGTGTTTTTATACTTTTAAAAATTCATTGAAATATAATGAAATCTCCAAAACCAAATATGCCAGGTTGTGGAGTCTTATTTGATTAGTACGAAAATGCAATAAAAAGAAAATCGTGAATTTGTAGTTGACTTTATTTACTTTGCACCCGTCGATATGCAATATTTAGAAATTCCAAACAAATTATTTGTATTTGTTTTCTTAAAGGCCGCTCCCTGTCTCTAATGGTTTTTCTCAGAGTCTTTGATGTAAAAGTTTGCGACAAATCTGGACGGTAAATGCTTTTAAGCCTATTACATTCAACAATTGCGGACTTCAGAGCTTTGAAATTACCAAAGTCGAAGTTAACATTAATTACTTGAAACTTGTCGTTCTTGGAAGTAGCATAATACGCTTGAAGGCACGTAAATATTTAAGATCCAGTTGTTATTAATACACTGTTACAGCTTATGAATTTAGTCGTACATATAATCGTATCGACTACATATTTCGAAAATGTATGTTTGCGTCTCATCCTAATGCAGCACTACCATTTGCTGAGAATTTGGAATAATTTAAAATCGACCAGCTGTTAAAAGCAGTTATGCCCGTGGAAGTGATCGGCATCGTGCTGTGTTGCGAATTTGAGCAGTTTATTTGACTCTCTATTCAACTTTCTACTTGACTCTGTGTTTCTAATCGACTTAATACTCCACTGTACTTTATTAATCGACTATCTACTTGCTTCCCTTTTTATCTCCTTTCAATTTTGCCCTATTTACCCACTTCTTATTTCTCCATCTTACCTTATTCATCTCACTTTTTCATTCTATCTCTGCCACTTCCTCTACCCTCTCTCCTTGCCCTCACCCCTTCCTCCACCCTAACCCTCTAATTACTCACCTGTCCTTTCTCTTTTCGAAAATCATGGATTTCCATGCAATCGTTCATCCCTTCTTTTATCCCTTAGAAGCAGCGTTGACTTAGGATTTTACCATCAGTTTAATATCATAAAGATGACTTTCAGACGCCAATACTAAAAAAACACTTGTGTACAGGTACGAAAGACAGTATTGTTGCCTAGATTTTGAGGGCTCCCTTTGATTTCTTGTTGATGTATGTAATTATGTTACAATCCTATTTATTTATAGTTTATTAGATATATAGTTGCCCGGAAGAAATAAGCTATAGAAACTCAATCCATAATTTAAATATAACATCAAACAAAACGATACTCCACCTAGCGCTTTTTATTATTTTTTATAAGCATTGCTAGGAGGGCTTATCTGTGAAGTTTTATTCACCAGAATTTGACTTAGAATATTATATTATTGTTCATAAAATCATAAAAAAAACTGCATAAAAGTCCTTCCAGTAATTTTTTTAAGCATACAAATATACAAGAATTCCAAAAAAAAAATATTTTCGTTTAGAATACCTAGCCGCGGCAGACTAGTGGTATGGCTAATGGACTGCTGTGACAAGGTCTCGGGTTCCATCCTAGGTTTTACCATGGCACACATCAATGACTTTTCGATGCTTTTCGAAGTTATTTATCGCAGATTTATAAGTGCCCGGTTAATGGTAATAGGGTCGCCACCTATTACATTGAGACCTAAACCAAAACTGGCGAAATGTGGGTGCTAGCACCTCTGCTTACCCCTTCGGGGATATAGGTGTGAGTTTATAACTAACCCAAGTATTTTGATTGCCTGTTAGAGATTGCCACATAGCGATAAGACCACCTATTGTATGTACCTAATAAACAGTAGGTATTTCCATATCATGACGTTCCTTGGTGAACAATAAATAGTATATATTAATATATTATATTTTTTATTATATGCAATGTACAGACACTAACACTTATACTATTATATAATATCAGAGAAGAAGAAGAAGATTATGATTATTATGGCAGTACTAAGATGCAATTAATTAAGTGAATTATATATTCCAAGTCTCGAGTATTACAAGACACGAGTACCTACACGAGAATGCAGACACATAAATAGATGTCAGATTATGTATGTATGTGACACGTGTCAACGCACAGCATTATTTATAGTAAAACCAACATTCCCGTGAACTCATGCGACCGCCACTCTACCTTCAATAGTGTCAAATCGTACTAAATTATCTTTGATTTATATGCCGCGGACAGTGACAACCGTAGTTCTTATTACCGCTATTTCACAATAATGTTTTACTTTGGCTAATTTTGCTGCCGAACTAACAAATGACCAAGATTTTGGCGACGATTAAAGTACTTCTATATATAGAATATACACTGCCATAGTACAACTCTTTTATAAACCAGCCGGCGAATAATTAAAATATTCCACAGTAATTTACTCAACCAAACATTTTACTTATAAAAGTTCTACGTCTCGAGACTAACGCCCACTGTAAAGCATGGAAGAAAAGAAAAAAGGAACCTCTTTAAGATATGCAGAAGAATTTAGTCGGTTATATTCATACAGCCAAATTTTCCTTGTTTAAGTTCAAAGCATTTCCTTTTCAAACATGTTTCGCAATGGATTTTGTTTTGTACGAAGACATTTGATATCTTTAAGTTGAACTAAAATAAAGAAAAGTCTTCTCGTTTTTTGTTTTTGAAATCATTTGCACGCGTTAATTTTCGCATTTAATCGAGAATTGAGTTTTCCTTCTCTCGTAGTGATATCAACTGCGTTACCGTTTGACACCTCTTACGACACCCTTCAGATGACGTGGGGTGGTAATTACATATTGTTTCTCCGTCACCACACAGATGGTTCGTTCCATTCCGTCCGTCACACACATATGTACAAATAGAAAAAGTTTATTCAATGAAACCCTTCTACTTTCCCTTCTTTCAGGTTGCTCCCCTCATTTTATTAGCTGGGTGGAAAAATCACACATCTCAGTATTACTCGATAAAAGAAAACTTTATTACAGTTACAAAAGGGGCAAATGTTTCTCCATCTTATATCGTTTATTTACTAGATGGTATAAACCTTTTCAAGAAAGTGTACTCGACCTTGTAGTAAGCAACTCCTTTCCATTGTACGCGATGTTATTTTTTGCCTTGAGTTCAGTTATTCATCAGTTGACGAATATGAGAATGAAAATCAGTAGAATAACATACATATATCTATTCATCAAACGGAATTATAATAGTTAATGTCAAAATTTATAGGTGTGCTGAGTCAGTTGTACTATGAAGATATCTAAGAATGTCAATTTCGCCAAAAACCACTAGAACTAGGTAGTTTGCAGCTCTGCGTATCCATTTAGTAGAAAGCCAGAACTCAAGGGTGTATAACTAATTAATCGCGTGTAGTTTGAAACTCATTTTTTTACTAAAGTCTTCCAAACTATGCATGAGGGGCAGTGAAATACTCGTAGTAGTAGTACTATACTTTGTAGTGACTAAATGAACAACCTGGTTCCTAAATAAACAACGATCAGTACTTACAATACTTAAGAAACCTAATTATGACAGTTTGTTTTTTAGACGTATATTCAGCGGCTACCTACTCCTTTATAGTGGCCGTATTTGGAAACTGTAATTATCTTATTATTTGTTGATGTCTTGTCTATAGTTCTGGTGTTTGTGTTTTTATTTTCACTATACATAAAATTACCAGAGTGAAAGGCTAATTTTAAAGAAAACCTGCATGTACTTTTTTTAACCTGAAGTTTATACATCATGTGTCGTTGACTGTACATTGAATTATTTGCGAATAGCATGTTCTGTGATTATCATGTTATTCGACTATCATACTGTAGGAATATCATGACGCGATAATATCATAACACGAGAATATGATGTTTTGCGAATATGCTTGTGAGCAAGTATAATGTACTGCTCCGGAGCGAGTACGATCGCCTGATGGGTTTTTGAAGTTACAGGAGAGCTTTCGAGAGCTTGACTTAGGACGACAGTGATGGTTGTTGAACGTCCACGTCCACGTCACGTCACGTCACGTCTATGTACACGTCAAAGCTGCGAAAACATGAAGCACGACCTTCCGGACGTGCTTTATGTTTTCGGAACTTTGACGTCTTCGCGAATCGGGCAGATAAGATACTGCTTTAAGATATCAAAAATGAATTAAATAAAGAAAGCTAAAATTTTAATATTTTATATTTTATAATAATTTAATATTATAATAAATTAATAACTGTTATTTTTTAGTTAAAGTGATGAAGTTAAATAAAATGTAAAAAATATAATATCTACGAAGCTTTGTTTCGAGGGACTCTTATTCCTTCGAGTGTTATCATTATCACAAATAGCCCACTTCGTTGTACATAAGATTTGTTGCAGGTCTCTTCATTTAAAAATTCAATTAAATGTATACACGAGCAATTCACTATAGCTGCGTTTTGGTTTTGTGGACATTGGAAAGACTCAACAATCTGCCCAAAAACACACTAGAAATTTATATTCATCTAATGTACCTACCTACTCTGATATTATTGTTAGCATAGTCGTATATTATGAGTCAATTGTTCTTGACCCCTGTTTGTTTAGGACGGACGTATGAAAGAGAACGCAGTACTTACCTCAGTAACTATTCATTAGGTATATTTTAAAGCCGGATAAATACCAACTTACTGTAACTACACTGTCGGTTTTATTGCAATTCACTGAGCCGTTCCCAAGATTTTCATAAACACTTATCCGTTTGATACTCTCCAAGATGTTTTTTGATAGTACTTGTGCGGCTAAGCACGTAATTATTTCCTTGCGATTCACACCGCATAGCAAGGAATCAGGTAATTTTTTTTCAAATTTATTTAGCTGCAACATTTTCGTTTAGAAATTTATTTTTGGAGTACCCATTACGTACAAAGTGCCCGATTGGCTCGCCCCCCATTACGTGGGACCGAAAATCATAGTTTGGCGAAATGTGGGTGTATAATACACCTCTGTTTTCCTCTTCGAGGATTACGGGCGTGAGCATGTGTATGTATGTATTTAATACGTTGCTGTGCCTGTAGATTGAGATAGAAGACGGTATAACAAGTCCAAACATCAAAAATAGTTAATAAGCGGTATTGAAGTCTAAAGTATAAACAACTGAAAAAATGTTATAATATACATATTATATGTATATGTATATACAATGGAAGGCAACCAATAAAAAGTAAAAATTACATTACAAACCTTTCTGTTACTCTTGAAGACGTTACACTTGAATACATTGGTAGCCCCGTCTCTTGCTATATACGAGAAGATCTTCAAATCAGAACTATCGTGTGACACGTAGAATATGCGATATATCGGATGATGCATCAACTCTGTCTCGCTTGTCCCACTTGACTTGCTACCGCGACCAAATAGTTTAGAACTTGATTTCTTCTGTAACAAATACACGGTATTTAATGATCGTTGATCCATGATAGATATCCTAGTTTAACCCTCTAGTCAAGCCTTAATTTGACATCCATGTTGAGAGCCTTGAGCAAAAATATGCATTCAGCCATTTTGTGGCGACAGCCACCTTGGAACAATTATCATCAAACATAGCTGAGATCCCACCCGATTATCTCACCATTCAAATTAAAAAATCTACATCGAAATTGGTTCATCCGTTCGGGAGCTACGATGGTACCAGGGCAGACACTAACACACAGACACTTTATTACGTCAGTGATTAAAACCGATTTAAACTCAAATACGTAATTCAGAGGAAGAGATGATCGCCGAAACATCCATAGACGATAGAGTGTGATATAGCAGTCGTTCCAAAAGAAGTTTCACGCGTATTTTCATCTTTGAGGTACCTACGAGTATATCTGTAATTAACTTATTTTTTTTACTATTCCGTGTATTGATGTCCTAGAAGATTTTTGAATTGTTTTGTTAAAAAAACTTACTTTTCCTTCTTTAGTGAACATAACACTGTTTACTGAAAGCGAATTCGGATGCCTCCAATAACTCAAACCAGGCAATCATAAGGTGTGTTAAGGAGTTCTATTCTTTGTCTATCTGTCTATGTAGTCCAAAATCTAGATCATTACAGAATGTCTGCAGCCATAGCTAGATGCGTTCGCCTCATGCGATTGACTTGTTTATAACTTAAGGAGACATACATGCTGTACATCGTTAAGGAGTTTTATTGTGTCTTTACTCCCAAGTCCAAACCACTTCACCAAGACCTTGACCATAGTAATGCAAGAGGTGATTTACTCATAACAGTTTCATTTTACGTTTAAAAAATTAACATAAACGTAGACTGTAGACCGTAGAGAAGACTTATTTCATTTAACAAGGGTTGAGAATTTGGCCCCGCAGTTCAGATGCACACAAAATTCAGAGATACTACTACGGCTAATAGTATCTTAAATGATGAATAAATTATTAAAAAATACAAACCTTTAATTTTCTTTTCTTACTCCGAGTACTAATCCGGACACCGTCAGTCGACACCTCAACCGTCACCTTGCGCTTTTTTACTCCCTTGGCCTTGAATTCATACTGCAAAAATGATAGTAATTAATGACTTTTTTTACAATAGCAAATCTAATTTACAAAAATACCACTGTGAATATTCGTTACAACACTAAGAATCAGGTCTTTCGACGGTCCATTAGAGAAGTTATATCACATAGCGTTGCCAGCAAAGTAAGAAACGAGGGCCAACCCAACGATGTTGTGTACAAAGCGACTAAGGACACCGGCACCTTTAAGTGGTGTTTTCCTTCGGACAGTTAAGTGCAAAGTTACCGATCGTCAGCGATAGTGTCCTACTCTCTACGCCTAAAAGTTGTGGTATGTGGTGAATGTGAGTGATATTATCCGTACCCCACTCTTTTGGAATATAGGTACATTTCGTGAGTATGTATATAATTTGTAAATAAAAGTGACAAAAGTAAATGTAATAAAAGTAGTTGTTTGCTTAACGTTGTCCCATTCATACACAATAAAAATCATAAATTTTGGGTCATCTATCATCATTTGGATGGTCATTCCTAAAAAAATGCAATTATGTTAGTACTGAAAATTGGGTTTCCTCCAACTTCTTCAAACAAAACGGCAATTTTATTTGTAACAACCTAATATATTTACACAATAACTGTGAAATTTAAATAATTTTTTAATTGAAGTTATAATTAAGAAAATAACACACTAATATATATTATTATAATTATATGTTATTTTATTTCATTTTAGTATTATAGATTAATACGATTATTACAACTTCCTGGTACGATTTAATTCAGTCACCACATACCCTCACTTATTTGTGCTATTTGATTCTCCATTATGAAGTGCCAAATTGTTCGAATCGCTGGCATCTTATTCACATTAGTTTATCAAGTGTTTTCACTCTCGTATTAGAAGTTTGTGACGAGGGTTACAGGATGTCGGATAACCCTGACGAAATATAAAGTAGGTATATTTGCGATTACTTCGGGAAAAGTCATTCGTCATAATGGCAAAGTAGTTTGGTAAATTGCTTCTTTATCTTTGTGGTCTATAAAGTTAAGTACAGTATAGGATAAAAAATACAGAAATTTGACAAAAGATCAGTTAATTGTGTTTTTATTTGACTTGTAATAATTAGACAGATAACTGTGTACAATATACACCAAAAAAGAAAATACAGTAATAAGTAGGTACGCGTAAACAATTGTATGTATGTTTTATGTATAATGGGTACCTACCGCAGCCTACGTAAAAGTCTCCGATCTTTAATATTGCATGTCTGTAAGATGGTTAGTAAGGTTCAAAGGCAACATAGTTTACCTGTGATGATGAAGGATGGTTAATAACAGGTAAAACTTTAGTTAATTAGTAGATTAAATTCTAGCTCCAGACATGTTGGCCAGCGTTGGATGGTGTCGGCTGTGGCGACATACTGATAATTGTATAAAGAATTAATGAGCGTATGTTCCAGCACTTCCAAAGGGTACACGATCATTTCTAATAGACTGGAAACTCAAAAGAAAGAATAAGAAGTAGACGGTAGACCAGGTTTTAGCCCGGATTCGAAAGTAAGAATAGCATGGATATTTTTAGTAACAAGGTTAACCCGCATATACGGGAAATGAGCAGGCTCTGAGCATTTATAACATAACATAAACTCACACTTTTATCCCCGAAGGGGTAGGCAGAGGTGCTAGCCCTTCATTTCGCCAGTTTATGTTTAGGTTCCAATGTAATAGGTGGCGAGCCTATTGCCATTAACGGGGCACTTATAAACCTGCGACAAATACACACATAACTTCGAAAAGCATCGAAAAGTCATTGGTGTGTGCCATGGTAAAACCTGGGATCGAACCCGAGACCTCGTCTCAGCAGTCCATTACCCATACCACTAGGCTACCGCGGTTGACCGCTGAGACTAGTAACTAATTAGTAGTTGTAATATAATTATGTATTTAAATAAACAAATACTTAATTAAACACCTATTAGATGATAATAAATCTACTCACTGTTCACCCGCCAGTTGTGTATTTCAAATTATGGAAGAAAGTATTTAACATCAATAGAAGATAACTTTGACGCATATTAATACCTACACATTACAAATTTAGTAAGTAGGTATACATATAATGTTAAATTATCAAGAGACAACCTACATGAGATAGGTATTATTATAACTAAATAATTTGAAATGTACAGGAACAAAAGCTAATAACATGAGACTGAATTGCTCGTATTCAAATTTCAAGAAATGTTAAGTTGATGACATTTCATTTGGGAACATGGAACGCAAACGTCAAAGACGTCAACGTCACGTCAAATAAAGTTTATACTTAATCCGTTGAGTGAGGATGGACTACAGTCAGCACCAAAAATAGGGTTACATTCAGAGAGGAACTCTTCCATGAAAACATTGATTAACATGATTTATCTGGCGGTAAAAACCATAACGACTGCAGTCTGCACTGATAGAGAGGACCGCGGGTGGCACGGGGGATACCCCTAGTGGGTGTGGACCGGTTACAATCATTCAGTTGACCCGCGGAAGGTATACAGGCGGGCTAATAGCACTTGGCGAAATGGGGTATTAAGGGGATGGTGAATTGTATTAAGTGTTCATTAATATATAAAAACATGTCGCAAGTTGCATGGACCGAAGAAAAATGCCGTATTATGCAGTGAATCGCAATAAGTGATACTGTAATTTTATATTTATATTTATATACTCTTACAACTTAGGGACTGTATTTTATTTTGCACGAATCAATAGCAATTGTAACATTTCGGACCCGTCACAATTGGTACTGACCTGTACCAATTGTGATGTGTGCCTATTGTTTCGTAGAGAAAAAACTCACGTTGTTTCAAAAACGTAAGATCGCTCCTTATAATGTATCGACCGGCAGGCGTTTTATCGACTTTAGAAAATAAAAAGGCTATAGATGATCACTTCCAGTTTAAATGTAGACACAGAATTCTTATTAGTTGACAACTGTCCAGCTCACCTCAAAGGTGTCGAGCTAGATAATATCAAATCGTTGAATGCTCTCTGTTTCTTTTCAAAAATAAAGGAATGTTTCCTTTGAGTAAAATTTTCTATCTGCAGTATTAAGAGTACTTTCCCTTCAGGTGGCATTACAAAATTCCACCCTGTATATATATATGTATATATACATATACATATACATATGTATATGTATATGTATATATATATATATATATATAAAATAACTGAAAGGAACTTTACAGTATCAGTAGTTCCTTTGAAGGCACTAAAGAGACCAAAAGTCAAAAGTGTCAGTAGTCCCTTAAAAGGAACTGCCGAAGGCACTGATGGAACTTTTTTAGTCTCAGTAGTTCCTTCAATTCCTTGAAGGAACTATAGAAACAAAGAAGTCCTAGTAGTCCTTTCAAAGGAACTGACAATGGAACTAATGAGAATAACGATATTAGCTACTATACAATAGCTTATATTACGATAGCTACAATTTAAACATTCACCAAATAATTCATGTCTTAGTTGTATTCTTTGGTTAGTATATATATTCTAGGACAATCTACACAACACTACCTAGTATATTATAGTAGTATTACCTAGTATAATGATTAATATAATAGCTCAAATAATGATCCATCCAAATGATAACTATTTTTTTTAGATTTGATTTCCAAATTGCGATTTCAGGCTTTAATCTTAAGGGACTTTGCTACAAGGGACTTTGGCAATTGGGAGTAGTTTACGAGCGTAATGAAGGGGCCACGCAACACGTGCAAGCACTACGATAAAGTGATTATATATTTATATAAAAATATTGGCAAAAATGTAGGTAAAATAGGAACAACGTGGTCACAGTTATTATTGGTGAATTAATGAATTACTACTTAAGTATACATCAAGTATACTTACGAAGCAAAATGTTATTGTTGCTTAATGTTCGCAAAGTAAAACCTACTGAGAGCAAAACGGCCTCAATTTTTTGTTGTTGGACGTTGAAACATGGGCTCACACCGACTTGTTTCAACGTGAGGCTATTTTAAAAATAAGGGTCAAAATATTTTATTTATTGTTATTATCGCACTTCTTTTTTTGTTATTGTAATTCTTTTTAAAAATTCTTAAGGTGTGATACTCTCTTCTTCTAATTTCTTCTTTTCTTCTGTGTATCGGATATTGAAACTGATATTCACCTTTCGCCTCTTGCTACCATGAAACATACTGTTTTTAAATCTTATCTCTTGCCACTTTGCTTCTTTCCTTAGAGCATTGATAAATAGCACTAATGTTGGTTTTCTTTTAACTTTTGAATTAAAACGTCTATTCCAACCTTCTAGAGGATTATTCGTTCGAAAAATATCGTTGTAACAGCTTTTATTCATAGTTGATTTTGATTTTAACCATTGATTATCAAAGTAATCGAGAATTTTCAGCATGACCTCAGTTTTCCCAGCATGCTGTTTAATGTATGACCAACACTGTGTATGGTAACTTGCCGGCAGTAGGGGAAAATTTGCACAAATTCTGATTCTTTCTCGACCCTTTGCATTCATTGGCTTTCAAACACTCAGCTTTCTTCAAACGGCTTTATTTAGGTGGAAGTAACATCCTGATATATTTATTTGCGGAAAGGATTTTTTTTATATTTATGTCTAAATGTAGTTTCAGAAGCTCAAATAAGCGTTCGTAGGTATGCTGCAATTTATTAGGTATTAAGGCATAAATTACACAATTTGGTAAAATGGTCTGGGTGTCCTTGTGAATGTGCTATCAATAAAAGATTAATTATTTTGGAGATCTTTTATGGCAGATCTCATAAACGTGGGACAAAATACTAATATTTTATTATTATCCGTACCATTTTCGCACAGCAAAAAATCTGTGGCTAGAATTTCGGGTACTTCAACATCATTTAAATTTGTGACTTCCGTTCGCTGCTGCTTCAGGAAATTTGTTCTAGCTCTGCGTAATGTGTCTTTTTTTGACTGAAAATTTGGTACGTAATCATCCTTTTCTAATTCACTAAACTTTTTTTCAAATGTATTTTGTACTGGTATATATTTCTTACAGACCGATTTTTTGCATTTATCCATAACAATATCAATTTTATTTTTAATATGATTTGGTTTGCATGTGTGTTCCGCCGGTCGCAAAATTTTGTTTTGCTCTTTATTTATTGCAAGTTGCGCTACAATATTCACGTATGCACATCTCCACCGCGAAGAGCCGTCTTTATTGACGACAATTCTGTTGAATCTGTAACCATCAATCAACAAAACAGGCTTTTTCTTTTGACTCTCAATGAAAACCAGCTTGTATTTGGAAATTCGATCAGAAGTTCCTGCATTATTTTCCATTTTTAATCATAGAAAAAATATTTTTTCGAAAATATAACGTTTGATATCAATCGTGAGCAATGACAATGTCAATTATTATATTAATCATGAAGTTTTCAAGCACGTAGAAGGGATTTTATATAAAGAGATTTCATAAGTGGTAAAAACAGTGCATTTGCATGAAAGAGCTTATTATGCGTTAACCTCTATTTGATTATATGCTATTTTCCGTTAAAGACCGCTTCCACTAAGGCCTACATGAATTAA
Organism: Pelosia muscerda; assembly: GCA_963691645.1. Taxonomy (NCBI): domain Eukaryota; kingdom Metazoa; phylum Arthropoda; class Insecta; order Lepidoptera; family Erebidae; genus Pelosia; species Pelosia muscerda. The sequence continues at coordinate 10,084,974 of OY829098.1, read as the reverse complement.
AGACGACTTGCTCCTTTGCCGTTTTCCCGTTGAGGTCACATTATTCGATAGACGTTATGACCAGTGGACTAACTCATTTAAAAGACGTTCAACTTTGAGGACGTTCTTATCTGTGATTTTCATACAGTAATTATAAAGTGAGAATAAAAACAAACTCATATACTGTAGATAACAGACATAAACATTTCTTATAATACGTCCTCAAATACAGAAGTAGATTGTCTCTGTACAAACGCCTAATAACCAGATTGCCTTTATTAGGACCCTTAAGCGAAGGTAATGTGTGAAAGTGTTGTCTGAAGAAAACAGGTTATGATAATGTGAGAATTTTATGTTTACAACTGGTTGGTTGCATTGTGTCCTATGTGATTTGTTCCAAAGGATATGATAAAAAATATAATCACGGGCATTGCTTTTATACACTAAGTTCCTTTGGTTCTGAACCCGTAGGTAATAGTCTTTATGTACGCTTTGTTTTCTGGTATAACTGCCGACGACGCAATGAAGTTCAATAAATTTATCGTCCAAATGGTCGGTAGTAAAATGGTGTTTTGCTTTTTTTTAGTAATCTGAGGGGAGCAACTAGCAAAGCATCAATTTAATCTAGATGTCTCGGTAATAAATAAATCAATTGTTTATTCTAACCCATTCTAAGTATTGGACTATCTCAAAACAATCAATACCATTTATGCAACTATTCATTTAAAATTAACTTTTATACTTCAAGTCTCTCGAGAGCAATAAGTCCGGGTAACTCAATACTTACCCACTGAAATGGCTCTAGCACTAAAATTTAATCCCAAATATCATTTCAGACCTTAAATTGTTCCCCCCTTCTTTATAGCAGGGTATATTGCGCGAGATTATGTCTAATAAGAGGCGTACCGATTACCAGTAACCTTAATTTTTGAATGATCAATGTGCAATGACAGCTGTGCTGCAATGTCCATGTAAGTATATTTTCTTAAAATAGACACTACTCCTAAATCAACAGCGCAAAGAGACGCGTTATAGTAACAATGCCTTAGTTTAGTATTAATCGTGAATAAGGTTGTTACAGAAACTGAGTGACTTCAGAGAGGGAGAATCAATTTAATTGTCAGCATTATGCTAAAAATCGTAACCCCACCGGAGTTCAAGTCCAATAAGAGCTCAAAAAACGCGTGGAGTAGCTCTTGTACATAGAGGACACGACCCAAGACATTAATTCTAACTTTTAAAAAACTATAACGAAAGTCAAAGTCTTCGTGGAGATTGCGGAGCAGCTATAACTGCACTGTCTGTAAAAATTAAGATTAATGTTAATTGTTAGCACCTTTTATACGACCTAATATCACTCAGTACGTATTGCTGTAAAGAAGGGAAAGCAAAAGGGTACATGTTACGACCCATAGCCATTGTTAGGTAGTCTTAAAGATAGCACTGTAGTACTTGGTTATTTGTAGAAAGCTAGACCTTGAATTAGAACAATTTCAGTGGGTAAGTTAGAGTGACCCGAATTCTTTGCTCTCAAGTGTATTTCAGAATACTCACACGAACTCTTCGCATAGCAGCGACAATCTCCACGCGGCTTGTCGGACGCGGCACGTCCATTGTCCCGATGTACTACAACAAAAAAAGCTTACGTTACTCTATGTTACAAAGAGCGTAACCTTCATAATAAAATACAAAAGGTCAAGTTAAGTAAAAACGAAAAACGAAATTATCTTTGAAAATATTCCAATATTTCGTTGAAAAAATATTAATAAAAGTTGATTTCTTCCCTGAGAGCGCAACTGGCGCCTTTATTCAAATTTTTGAGATGTTTAATTGAAATAATTCTGACTCTGCAATTTTTTTTGTTATTTACACATGAATATTGAATTCTGAGTATATACGAAAAAACAACACTAACACTCAATTATTTCTAAAACTATTTTTTTCTGCCCTACTACGGGGGGACCAATTTGTAGTATTTTGGGTCTCCTAACATTCCTTTATAATTCCTCCTAAATCTCATAAATTAATATCTGCATTTCAGGCAGCAGGCCCTTATTGAATATATTATATCATGTAAGATTATGTCGAAAGAGAGGTTAAATCAGAACTATTACATATTAATAATAATAAATACAGGCTATAGCAAGGAGTTACATGGTAGGTTTTATCATGGTAGCTTGGTCCTTGAATCCGATACCGGTGGCCTACTATGATTATTTTAAAATCACTGAATCCCGTTTTCTTTACTGCTGCAAAAACTGTAGACAGGCTTTGAAAAATAAGACACAAATTGGAGAAAAACAATTACACCAATGGAACGACTAGCAGTCTACTTAAGGTAGGTGCTAGTTAACAATATTTGTATTTTAACTATATATTATGTACCCATATGGCTATGGATTGTAGATTCAAAATACCATCTCTTCATTTATATAACTTATAGTTTTGGAAAACATTGATTTGAACTTTTCGACATAGTTTTACGACCTTACACTGTTTATTCAATTACATTCCTTACAATGTCATCATCTTTATTGTCGCCATTTTCTGGCGTTCTCACATATTCATCGTTGCTAAATAATTCACCAACATTAATGTTATCCGGTTAAACCACATTTATATTGGAAATTTGTTCCAGTTTTTGTAAATTATCTGTTTGATTGAGCATTTTCATCTCATAATTCTGTAAAATTAAAAATATATCTGTTTTGCTAAATTTTGATATAATGCATGGTGGTAAAGATTTTACTATCGATCTTACTAAGAATTTATCAATTGAATGTTCACTTTTTCTTGATCGTTCTTTAAAACAAATTCTATAAGCGATGCTGCAGGATTTCTAGCCGTACTTTGTTCTATTTTTCTTCGTGAAGAAGTGATTGACGATGACAAAGCTCTAGTGGAAATCGGAGATGAGGGTGAAAATTGCTATAATTTTCACCGATTTTGCGAGGGAGATATCCTAACCTATTTCGTTTGCGACACCTGAGGGAGATTCAGCAGAAATGGCTGAAGTGGAAAATGTGTACACGTGTATTTGGGCATTATGAGCCAATTCTCATATATCAATTATATTCTTCTGTGCTGTCATTTACAGCACCTAAGCTGCATTTCATTAAAATAGGTATTCATAACAAGTCATGATATTTATACAATTTTAGTTTTTGTGACCTTTGTCCACTCGTCGTTTCGCGTTTTTGTTATAACTGTCAATGATATACGTGCTGACGCGCTTATAGATACTAGAAGCTCTACTAGCTTCATTGATAAGAATATCGCACATATGATGAAATTGAAGTTACGGCCTTGCCAACGAACCATCAATTTTGCTTCGCTAAATCATACTTCGAGTGTAGAAGGCGTCTGTTTCGCTACTCTCAAAATAAACAAACATTTCTACAAACAACGTCCTCTTTACGTCGTAAATAATTTATGTGCAGATGTTATCATTGGACACGATTTACTCAATGACCATTCTAAATTAGAATTACAATTTGGAAGAACCAGGGAGCCTTTACAAATCGCCGTGATGGAAGCCTTGGTACCGCCAGCTTCTGTTTTCACGCATTTGTCTTCTGATGTTACTCCCATTGCTATTAAATCCAGACGTCATAATAAGGAAGAGGAGTAATTTATTCGGGATGAAATATCCAAACTTTTACAAGAGGGCATTATCGAACCGAGTTTATCTCCTTGGCGAGCGCAGGTACTTGTCACTGGTGGTGGAGCGCACAGAAAACTAATGGTTATAGATTACTCTAGAACAATTAACAAATTTACATTCCTCGACGCATACCCATTACCAAACATAGAGTTATTGGTATCGAAAGTAGCAAAATTTAATTATCTTAGTCAGATTGATCTAAAAAGCACCTATCTATCACCAGATTCCTATTTTGGATAAAGAAAAAAATATATACAGCCTTTAAAGCATGCGGAAAATTGTATCAATTTACAAGAATACCTTTTGGGGTGACAAATGGAGTAGCTGCCTTCCAGCGCACTTTTGAATATATAATTGAAAAGGAAAAACTACAAGGAGTTTTGTCATACCTTGATGATATAACAATCTGCGGAAAGAACCAACAAGAACACGACAACAACTTGCAACGATTCTTATCCGTAGCAAAGAAATATAAATTGACCTTAAACACACATAAAAGCATTTTTAACAAAAATTCCATCAAGGTCCTAGGTTACTCAATAAAAGATAACATCATTGAGCCATACAAAGACCGTCTTGAACCAGTGCTAAAACTACCATTACCTACCAATGCCACCGAACTCAAGCGGACTTTAGGACAATTCGCACACTATGCCAAATGGGTTCAAAATTTTTCTGAAAAGATTTATCCATTAATTAATAATACTAGCTTTCCCTTAAACGAACAGGCACGGAAAAGCTTTGATCAATTAAAAACAGACATAGAGAAGGCAACACCAATCCCTATAGATAACAAAGAAACCTTAACAGTTGAAACAGATGCATCCGATTTTGCCTTAGCCGCGATAAACTCGAAAGATGGCGGCTTGAATTATCTTGTTACAAATACGATATCATATACAGACCTGGACCTGAAAATATAGCTGCTGATGCTCTTTCCCGCTTCAATAAATGCTAATAAGCTATTTAAACTTCATGATGCATTATCACATCCTGGTATTACCATATGTGAAACATAAAAACCTACCTTATTCTTCAAGCGATATAAAGCAATTGACATCTTCATGTCCAACATGTGCAGAAATCAAACCTCGTTTTGTTAAAGCAAAAGGAACGCTAATTAAAGCTACCTCGCCCTTTGAGCGGCTTAATATTGATTTTAAGGGTTCCATACCATCGAATACGCGAAATAAGTATATTTTAATAGTAATTGATGAATTTTCCAGATTTCCATTTGCTTATCCATATCCAGATATAACTTCAGCAACAGTAATTAAATACTTAAAAGACATATTTTCCGTATTCGGACAGACCCTATACATTCATAGTGATAGAGGATAGAGGATGATAGAGGATAGCAACATAGCATCGTCTCGTACAACGCCGTACAATCCACAAGGCAACGGACAAATTGAAAGACTAAACGGAAAGGAGAACAATAATTTTTATTCCATTCTAATTTTCTTATATTACTCAAACATATATTTGATTAAAGCCAAGATTTCTGATTGGTATCTCTTTGATTTATTGCTATGTATCACTAGGACAATTCAGAATATAAAATAACGATATTTATTTAAGTAGTCTAACGCGTGCACACACTGCATTAATCAATCAATGAATCAATTAGGCTATTGCATTTCACTACTGGACATGGCCGCTCCTAATTCTGGGACATATTGGTCTACGCACAGTTTATACGCTGGTATATGAGTTTTCCTTCTGCACGTGTCTAGTTCATAGAAAATGTATGCGATGATATTTTTTTAGACTTCTGACGGACGCCGGCTCCGTCCCTGCGCCACCTGGCCTGGACCAGTATGGTTCAAGCATTAGTTTACGATAATTAAATAAATAGGGCGAGGTAAATTTTTCAACTCGGTGTACAGAACCGAGTTGAAAAATTTACCTCGCCAGAGCCCGTTCCTTTCGAGCAAGCAATCCAACTTTTTCTTTTTTATAACATTAGAATTAATTAATATTAGGTAATGAATCATTAAAGATATTAGTAAGTGCCAGTGCTTTATTTCACACCTTTAAGTTAAAAACATACTCAAGTTCTCAACTCAGTAGGATGGCTTTTTAATTATTTTTTGTTAATGCCTGTTTAATGTTCAGTTTTATGGCCACAACAATACAGCAGTATTTGGTAATAAGTCACTATATTCTTTGAAAAATCGTGGATTTATTTATTAATCTTGAATATAAATGACGGAACTCTCCAAATTTGTTTCTTTCTATTTATAAAGGGTTGCATCTAGAGTTATATATTTATAAAACACTAAATGCAATCCCGATTCACCTTTATATGCACAGGGTGATGATACTTTGGTCATTAACGTGGCCTTCAATGTGGCTGATGCTAGATAGACTACCAAAGACTGATACTTTTGGTTTCTAGTGCATCTTCTAAGTCCATTATCCGATACAAACAGATACAAACGAATTTAGAACTTCGTAATTTTTGAACTCGATTACTGACATAATCTTTTTGTTCATTTCGTATTTTACAGTATTGTTTTGTTTAACTTTAGTGTGTTAATGTTAGTGGTCCTATCATTACAATACTCGTAGAAGTACAGTAATAAATTAACTGTCGCCAGTAATTAACAACATTATTTATCAATGAACGTGATTTATCATCAATAATTGGTTTCTTCAGAATGTGTACCAATTCTAATAGTTCTTCTCAAGATCCTTACGAACACACGGCGTCTTATTTGATACAGTAGGTATACAAAAATACAGATTATTAAAAGGAATTGAGTGTTATTCGCATCTATTATGAAGTAGAATTGGCGCGTACCAAGTGCGAATAGACGTTTAAATTTGTACTAAAATTAGGTTGAGACACGAATTTATTCTTACAATATTACTGTTCAACTGTGTTATGCATACCGAGACCTAGTATAATTTTTTAGTTGTCTAATACAAGTATGAAAATCTTCATGAATTAAGAAGTATTAAGGTAGGTCAAGCCAATTTCCACAGTATTACACTTTACAATTTTTTTATTTCCCTGTGGTAATATAGCCTCCATGGTCGTCTGACTAACCTGGCCGATCTGTCAACTAGTGTCATGATAACTTTGATGTTTTATATTGTCTTTCAATGTTGATTATTCTTATCAAAATTCTAATTGATTTCGAAGTTATTAAAAGCCATATTGCCAGTGGTTAATCTATATTATGTATTAATTTCAATAACTTAAGATGAGTAACGATAAACCAGAAACCACGTCAACTAGATCTCCTCTCGCGAAATATCTGCGACCGGACAAGTTCAACATAGAACCTGATGTCACAGAATCTGATTCTCAATGCCTTTATTTGAGAGCTTTCTGTCAGAAGAAGCTAAATGTGATACAACTCAAGACGCTCTCAAACTTAAACTATTGGTGAATCATCTGTCAACTTCGATTTACAAGCATGTTAAAACTTGCACAACTTACGATGCTGCGATCAAAGCTTTGGAAGGTATTTATGTCAGACCTAAAAATATTATCCTAGCCAGACATGTGCTTTTTAACCGGAAACAACGTGCAGATGAAACTATTGCTAACTACGTAAGGTTACGATCATTGCGTTTGTCAGCTAAAGATTGCTCCGTCGCAGCGGTGTCCTTCGCGACAAGCGAGGAAACCTTCACCAAAGGGTCAAAAGCCCTGCCTACCGCTCCAACTGCGAATTGTGCTCCAAGAGAGGTCATTTTGCTTCTGTATGCAGATCCAGTAATATATCAAGCAACTCCGTTTCAACTAAAGACACTATTAACTCTAATGATCTTGGTTCATCTCACTGTAGTGCCAAATCCGCTGCCTCTCCGCTAAGCCTGAAAGGTGCGACAGTTCAGATAACAGTTAACGGGTACAAAGCTGATGATCTAATTGACTAATTGGGAGTTCAGCTTTATTGACAACAAAATTGCATGCTTGATGAAACTTCGCCAGAAATCCTGTACATAATTTGTCAACTTGGCCTCGCTCAGTCAAGTATCGAATGTTGAAGGTATATGTTTCGCTACTATATCTATGAACGAATACAACTACAAACAAATACCTCTACTCGTTGTCGATAACCTTTGGGCGGATGTAATCATTGGTCATGATTTACTTTAAGAACATTCTAAGCTTGAATTCGAACTGGGAGGACCAAATGAACCATTACAAGTTTCCAGCGTGATCCAGGCCTCTGTTCCACCGGCATAGGAAGACGAAAACTTCATCAAACATGAAATATCTAAACTACTAGAAGATGGAGTGATAGAAACAAGTACTTCACCCTGGCGGGCTCAGGTTTTCGTTGCAGAGGGTGGAGCTCACTAAAAACGTCTTGTGATAGTATGGCAATCAATAAATTTACAGACCTGGACGCGTTTCCGTTACCAAAAATAGAGACTATTCTATCTAAAGTGGCAAAATACAAAATATTCAACCAAATTGACTTGAAGTCGGCGTATCATCAGATCCCTATACTTGACCGAGATAAAATCTACACAGCATTTGAAGCCTGCGGCAAATTATATCAGTTCACAAGAAACCCATTCGGTGTAACTAACGGCGTAGCAGTATTCCGAAGAACCCTGGATTTTATCATTACTAAAGAGAAACTGGGAGGCACATTTGCTTACCTAGATGACGTGACAGTATGTGGTAGAGATGAAATCGACCACGAAACCAACCTGAAAAGATTCATGGATACTACAAGAAAATACAATTTGACGTTGAATTAACAAAAAAGTGTCTTTAATAAAACGAAAATTGATTTACTCGGCTATACTGTGGAAAATTAGACTATTAAACCAGACGTGGAAAGACTGAATCCTTTTCTAGTACCATCTACTCCTAAAAATACAGAACTAAAACGTGCTTTAGGTATGTTCGCCTACTACGCAAAATGGGTAGAAAGATTCTCAGAAAAGATAAAACCCCTGACCTGTGTCACCAATTTCTCGAAGTTATAGAAAAGAAATTGACGACTCCAAATAAGGAAAGAAGACGAGTCTCGCCAATCACCAATATTGATGACTTTGATGCTTCCGCAATTCGTAACCATATATATGCATACTACAGACGTGTAGAATATCCCACTTTATGAAAATTGACCGTGTCACTTAAAGACTGTGAATTATTTGAAGGTAGTTATAATCATGGACAACGCATCTTACCACTCCGTGCAAGAAGACAAAGCTCCAACATCAGCTAGTAATAAATTAGAATTAATATCTTGGCTTCAGAGTAAGGGAGTGGAAGCAAATGAGACAATGCTAAAACAAGAACTACTATGTTTAGTTAAAGAAAATAAACCCATAAAGCCAATATACCTTTTGGACGAGATTGCTGAACAACGTGGCCAAGGTTCTCAGACTGCCACCGTATCACTGTCACTACAATGCCATCGAACTGATTTAGGCTAATATAAAAGGTGCCTGTAAACAGTATATTTATGTACTGCAGCCAAACACAGCACTTCCCTACCATTCACGGCAAAAAAATGCTAACACTATTAGAAAATGCGTGTAATAATGTTACCGCGGAGGACTGGAAGAAAGTTGTGGAACACACCAAAAAAGTTATAGAAGTGGACTGGGAGCGCGATGTTCACTTCGATAACATATGTGAACAGAAGGAACTTATTATTCACCTTGATGATAGTTCAAGTAGCGATGAAGAGAATGACGATTAGGGTGTGCACCTCTTAACGAATATAAATAGTAATTTAGTTTTTTTTCCGTTCGATTTCACCTATATGAGGTTTTATAATTTGCAACAATTAATAAAACTTCTCTTTTGTCATCATCCTGAAGTAAGTATGAAATCGTTCAGGGTCTCATAAGTATCTCTCTTTACATCAAGAGCTATTTATAAAATTATGTTTCCCCAATTACCTAAAATAATTAGAAATAAATGTGTTTGTGTTTATGTAACTATCGATACTATATTCTACGGGAACGATAAAGAAACATCGAATAGATTCATTTACGATTATACTGTATGGAGTTCCCTACTTAGAACTACAAAATTATCATTCGATATTTGACAAAGTATAGTGTCATGATAACTTTGATGTTTTATATTGTCTTTCAATGTCGATTATTTTAGTTGATTTCTAAGTTATTTAAAAGTCATATTTCCAGAGGTTAATATTTATTATGTATCATTCCCAATATGCCATGAGATTCCGATACACCTTTAATCAATATGGGTATCCTCAATGTACCATTATTTCTAAGAAGTGATCAATTTTTATTTCTTTGTTTATAAGGTATGCTTTCCTCTTTGTTACGTATGTTAGCCTTTTTAAAATACTGTCGTATTTGCAATCTCCTTACAGTGAAAAAGGAGGCATGGTCTTGGAGAATATTTAAAATGGGTTGAAAAGTTCTTTTGAAATACGTTAGTTTATTTTTATTTAGTGTTCTTAAGTTCTTCAGTTCTCCTACAAGCAATGTAAAATTTGCTATAGCACTGTCATGATTACGATTGTGTAGTGTGGGCGCTCAACAGGGATGAGTAATATATGGGGAGCCGTAATATAATTGCTTGTTCGATTTATTTAAAAAAAAAATACATTGGATAGGTTTGATATAAATAGTTTGGAAACTGTGGGGTTTTCGACTTACATAATTTACATTTACACTAGCGTCACTATTGTATTAGGTTTGATATGTACCTGTAATGATAGTGTAAAAGTTATAAATAAATAAATAAAATGGAAATACGACATGAAATTCCGCTTCTACATCAAGGCAAGAATGCCAAACTTTATGTGATATCCGATCCTGTCTTCAATCTAATGAACGGTACAATTATTGTGGAGCCTACAATTTTATTCTGAATTAAATGGTGACAAAATCTACTTTATACCTACAATACGAATAGGTGTTCATAACATATTCCCCTATCTATTCGTGATTATTCTGTATTTCGTTTCTGAAATAGCGTATCATTATACATCACATAACTGGTCACTCAACATGGGACATAATATTGTCCTCAACAATTGCATTTGTCGTCTAGCCTTCTCTTATCGTCACTTTGTACATTTTGTTCACGTATTATTATTTTTTGCAAAGCGTCATATGGTATAATATCGAAGAATGCTCGGTTTAATATCAGCGTACCGCTATTATCTCTTGCCATACAGCCTTTGTTAATATTCAGCACAGCTTCCGTATATTACCTTGATTGTGTACAATTGTACTCGTACACATTGCGTATGCACCATTTTCTAACATATTTCAAGTACCCTTTTATGTACAGCGTCGAATCATGAGCTCATTTTACAATTATATCGATCATTGTAAACTATTGATTGGTTATTTAAATAAAAAATATATTTTGATTCTTTACTTAAAGAAAATATGACTACCGAATAAAATTATTAAAAGTTGTATAAAGGAAAAAGAAACAAATTTTTATGTTTTAAATAGAGTAATTTATTGGTGATGAGAGATTGCTGTAACGAAGAAATTTTTCATCCTAGTGTTTAGACTTTAGAGGTCCAGTATTTTCGTTTGGACAAATCATGTCATATTTTTTTCCAAAGCTAATAGATACCATAAATTAATTATTTTCTAAATGATTGTTATCAATCATTTTCTTTCAAAAATATAAGGTATACTCGTAAAAGCCATACTGCTGAAATTGCGACAGGCATTATTCCATTGAAGTTGGTCTCTTATTCTAATGATGGTCTACAGAAAGTAATAAAACAATAGACGGTTACTGAGTAAAATACGATAAAGACAAATTAAGTGTTTTTCCTGAATTTATAAAATGTTCTAAGTTACATAGGAACGTCTACATCGTATCCGTTTAGAATGGAGATGTTTTGTCTATTCTATTCCAATATAATATCTCGAAAATATCTTCTAGAGATGTCTATTGTTCAAAGAGCCCATACATAATTCAGAGTACATTAGTGTTTCATATTTCAGATTCCGATGAATACCAGTTTGAAAAACAAACGTAAGTTGCCCATTTTGCCATTGGCACACAGCGTATCTTAGTGGAATTTGCGTATGCAACGTTTTTTCCGGAACACATCAGCGAACCCCTGTACACGGTACCAGGCGTGATGTTATGTTGCATGAATGTGTGAGCAATACATAATATGCAATAGCGGTAATCGCGGTTGGATTACTGATATTTGTTGAAAATTTACGTTATCTGCTCATCGCCACTCATTCCTGAAACACAAATGGGACTATTTCGGAACAAACGAGTTTGCGAAGCTTAGTCGTTTATTTTTTCAACGGCCATCAATAATTTTGCTGTATCAAACACGTTTTGTGTATCATTATACTCATGTATCATTATTTTCCTAGTATTTCGAAACTGAGATATTTGCAATGGAAGTTTATAAAAAGATCATCGATTTAAAATTAGTCTACGATTGTTTCATGTAAAAATCATGTATTTTGTAGGTTTACTAAGTTAATGTTAGGGGTAGGGCTAATTATTTCATTATCGTTTGCCTTTATGACTTCAGTTTGGTATTTCCTTACATTTTATTAAAAATGTTTTCATTCAATCGATCAATCTATTAGACTATTGCAGTCCACTTCTGGACATAGACCTCTCCCAATGTTCACCACTGCCCGCGATCCACCACCTTCCGTATACAGTCTGCCCCAGCCACCTTTTTCAGGTAGTCAAGCCAGATAGCTTCCGCGAGAAGGCAATCGATGATCCCTACACATCTGTGTAGGGGGCATCGATTGCCGATTGATCGATTGCCTTCTCGCGGTTTACACTCAAGGACTCGTTTCCTCCAACGGCTATTGGTCCTTCGACAGATGTGATCAGCCCACTGCCAGTTAAGCTAGCTTAATCTGTGAACGATGACGATAACTTTAGTTCTTTGTCGCTTGCCATCGTTGCGAATTAAAGTCTTTAAAGAGATTTCAAGCATAGCTTGCTCCATCTGCATCCATCCATCTGTTTATTGAAGAATGTCTGTCGAAGTCTAAAGAACTGTCGAGATTTTAATTCTTTTACATGAGCCGGGTTGAATTCGTTCAGTATTTCATGAGTGCTTGCTTGAATCTAACATTATGGTCTTCACATTCGCGACTGCCACATGGAGTATAAAAAGCATATTCCAAAAACAATAACAATATATGGGTATTTTCATTTACATCGGGGACGGGTTACTCTACTGAGGGCTCTTCAGCTGGGCCCTCATGAATAGTTTGATCGGAAAGGTCTTGCATGAGGACATCTTCAGTCACCGTACTTACGTGGACACTAGGGTAACGCTGACTACGTCGGAGATGTGACCAGCAGATTTATTTTATCGTTTTCATCGAACTGTCAAAAGATAGGTTCTCCAATACATTAGAAGTAGGTAAGTAACGAGTTTTAGTACAGATACTTTATGAAGTCATTTGGGACGGTTAGTGAAGTCGTTTGCGGACCAATATATTTTGTGAACCACACTGAAATCCTTAGGTTTCAGCATTAATTAGGATTCAAACTTACCTCCACCACAGTTGAAATTATATACGATTGAAGCTTCGCCCTCAATAGATACAAAATATAAAGTTAATTGAATCCATGATGATTTAAGGTAATTAGCGTGTCTGGTCCTATGCGTAGTTTTTGCATCCCGGTACTTTGCGTAATGGAATTCAGGTAATCCACGTATCAGGTAATTTATATATGAAATTCTGGTCATCCGCGTAAAAGGTATTTTGCGTTTCTGGTACTGTGCGTCGGAAGGTTAACAAGTCCAAATCATAAATATTCTTACAATTTGGATCGAATCCAAAGAGCTAAGCTGAGGTAGTCTCTATATACAATCACACTGTCTAAGGAAAACCCAAAATGTTGTAATTATTCACGAGTCTACGAGTTTCGGTTTAAATCGCAGTAATAATTGCTGGCAAACAAATCATACAATAAAACCGTGAAATGGCTAATACACTGCTGTCTAGCTTTTGCTAAATGCGTCGTTTTCAACGTAAAATTCTAAAAAAATCTAATGGTGGAATAGGTAACGTAAATTACGAAAATGGCTTACTTGGGAAACCGCTACTATGGCTATTGCAGTCTTGTTACAGACGGGTGTCTGTAACAATACTGCAGTTTGACTGGGATGGGTATTCCATAGGCATTAAAGTAGGTATTCGTTTAACATATATCTATGCTACAATAAATTATGTATGACACATAATGTATACCCTTTAAGCACATGTCTTGGCTCAAATACATAATTAAACCCTGAAAATGTCAATAGAAGTGGGGGATAGTAGGTCTGACTAAAAAAGCAGCTGTCTTGAGACTTCTAGAGCACAGATCAGAACTCGGAAAGAAGTACTCGAATTCACGTAACTATATTCAACGGGAACAGTTGCCCTGTAGGCCTAAGTTCCTATAGGTAATATGCCAGTATATTTGGGCTATCGAATGGTAATAGAACTAGAATTTGTTCCGTATTATTTTCAGAATAAATGATGGTTGAAACCAAACCTCCAGTCAGCGGGATTTTTTTTTGTTATGAATTTGATCACGCTGAAATGTAGTTCTATAATTAGGGCTATGCTGTGTGAACACATAAAAGCCAAAACAGACATGGGTTTCATTCATGAAATACAGAAAATACAGTTTAGGATAAAAAATTAAAAAAAAAAAAATAATCTCCATTCAGCGGAAAAAAAATTATTTAAGTCGAAAACAATATTGAAATGCAAATCATTAATTAGTGCTATTCCTTTACTTACACTTTTCAAACTTGCTTTTGTATTATAGCAGATTACAACTTTATAATATAATAATATAATATAGTCAGTTAAACGGCGGCGGCGCAGTGGCGGTAAAAATGTAATTTAATGTTATAATTTTTATGATTTATATTATTTATATGATTTAAATGATTAGCACTAATTAATGATTTGCATTTCAATATTGTTTTCGACTTAAATAATTTTTTTTCCGCTGAATGGAGATTATTTTTTTTTTTTAATTTTTTATTCTAAACTGTATTTTCTGTATTTCATGAATGAAACCCATGTCTGTTTTGGCTTTTATGTGTTCACATAGCATAGCCCTAATTATAGAACTACATTTCAGCGTGACCAAATTCATAACAAAAAAAAATCCCGCTGGCTGGAGGTTTGGTTTCAACCATCATTTATTCTGAAAATAATACGGAACAAATTCTAGTTCTATTACCATTCGATAGCCCAACCCAAATATACCGGCATATTACCTATAGGAACTTAGGCCTACAGGGCAACTGTTCCCGTTGAATATAGTCACGTCTCGAATTCTTCCCGGAATCCTTCTCTACATATACAAGTTCATGCTGACTATTCAGTAACACAAGTGAAAACTATATGAAGGTCGCAGCTATGTTTATACTTGTAGTTATATAAACATAGTTTCGGTCATTCTAAGGGTTACCTTAGAATGATAAATGAGGCTTATTCGTGTTGTGCCTCTACCTACAGTTTTCGTTCAAAATGTTATAAATAAGAAAATCTTAACAAAATTCTATTCAGTCTAGTTCAGTATTTTGTATATAAGTATCGAGTTGTATGGGGTGATTAGATAAACATTTTTCTTATAATTTATCTCTGTCTCCATGTAAACAATTCGGGTAAATTTTTGTGGTTTAGGACGTCAAATCTACTAAGTAAACATTTACAGGAAAAAGTACTAATTTACAGATTATGCTTTATGAATATACCCTGGATTTTAAACACAATAATAGTGAGTAGAAAACTGGATGTCATCGCACACAGAATGAGGTCTGAACACATGACCTTCAAAAAGTTTGAATTACAAAATTTAGTGATACTGTGGAAGATGTCGTTCACCTTTTGACATAATGTGCAAGCAATTAGGTTGCTAGAGAGGAGTCGTTCCATGAGCTATACTTATATTCTGTATAATATGGGTATCTTACAGCAAATACGAGTACCTATTGTGTACAGCTAAATCTGAAGCTGCATATAGTAGGTAAGTCTGAAGTTTGCTATATTACGATTAATAAGTTGATTAAATATGTGAAAATGTACGATGAGACTAGTATCTATGTATGTTTGTATAATAATGCCCAATAATTAAAAATTATAAAATAAATAAAAGAGCTGTGGCTGCCTACGAACAGAAAGAAGACACGGCTTATTTAAAAGTGAGAAAATTTAAGAATATTTATTGGTTAAAATTGTAAATACATGTATTAGTCATTTCAGTATGAGTCTAGATATATAGAAGTTTATTTACTTTCATACTGATGTGTTAAATGTTTAACTAAAAAATCTTCTTATACCAGCTATCAATATACACTTAAAAATTATGTATGTTATGATACAGCGTATCTATGGCCAACTGTATCTTAATGTAACTTTTTCCCTTTACGATACAATTTCATGTGAAAAGGAAAAATAAAGTAAGTACGTTAATCAATTTGTGTCAAGCATTATTATATTATTGGGCAACATCTGAAACTAGCAGTTTCCAGAGAGTTACTAATTAAAATAAATTTATTGAAGGTCTTTTTGCAAGTTTGCAAGCACAAGTACATATAGGTGAGATTGTTAAATACTAAGTTTTTCTTTATACCACTTACCTAGGTGGTAGACAAGAGTGTGCACAACAAATGAGTGTTACTTAGGAATGATCGAATGTGTTGCTACGGTTAAAAGTATCAAACATACATAAAACGAAGGATTTTTCAAGAAGTACGTTATGTTAAGTATGCGTGTGAACTGAGGGGTGGTCCCTCAGTTCACACGCATACTGGGAATTCGGAAAATAAATTACCAAGGATTTAGTAGTAGATTAGAAACAATTGTAGAACGAATATTGGAATTTGTAAAAAATGTATCAAAAACTACAGCCCTTTATATGTGGTCCCTCAGTTCTCACAGACTATTTAGCCAGATCTCGAAAATTATCCCTAAAATGAAGATAATGTGATTACACACATTTAGTATAGAATTAGTAAGGTTCATTTACTAAATAATAGGTCCCAAAGCATTGAAGAAAAAAAAAACTACGTTCGAACTATGGTCCCTCAGTCCACACTAATAATAGTAATTATATATATATTTCAGTGAAAATTACTGAATCAAATCCCTAAATTTTCCAGCTATGGTTAAAGTGAGTCTTTATACATTTTCTAAAAAAGAAATGGAGCAAAAATATTGGCGCAATTTCAAGATAATGAGTCTTAAAACTTGTCCCTCAATCCACACGTCCATTATCATATTTCGTGTGCTAACTGTTTGAACAAAGGAATATCAGAAACTCAAGTGGATGTACCTTTTAGTAGAAAGTTTCTACTAAATAATCGAAAACTTAATTTGTTTATTAATTACCTTTGAGCTGAGATAATCATTCATTATTAACCCTAAGAAAATACATTGAGTAGTGTGACCACAAAATGAAACAAAATGCATTAAGGCTTTCACATTATTTAATTCCACAAAAAGTTATTTATCAGATTGTCAGTGTAATATCTCATACATATTTGAACACATAATTTTGAAATATTTTTCCAGTGCAACTTTCACATTTTTGCCATTAAATATAAGTTTTATTGAAATCTTTGGTATTAGTATTTTAGAAGTGGCTATTAACATTGACGAAGAAAACAGGAACTGTGTTACTTGTAATGACCAAGTTAGTTATAATTACGAGTTGTCAAAAACAATATCGTTTGATTTAACTAATGTCCCTGTTACCATAACAGTAAAGAACAGAACCTACAAAATTATAGGAGCATCTGAATTTGTTCCATCATTAATCCCAGGCGGTTTTGGCCATTACCGATGTCACTGTTTCATGAATGAGCGTTTCTTTTGCTATGATGACCAACAGTTGAAAATTATTGAAAGTACAGACCAACAAATATTCTTACATTCAGTAAGCTACATCCAAATGTTACCTATATAAAAATATTTTATTCAATGATTTGTTGATCTTGTTACCTACATTTACAATTAATACACATTTGCTCCATTTATCATAATATTAAAAATGTACCTTTATTTAGTTCTGTCTAATGCTATGTCTAACTTGAAGTTCAAAAGCCCGAAAGTACTAAATACCGAAGTTTGATATAGGTACTGAAGTTTAAAATCCCGAAGTACAAAATCAGTGCAAGGCGGGGGCGTCGCTACAGTCCCCCCTGGTTGCCGATGTTTTGACGCAGGCGCCAGCTACGTCAATTTTGTTTATATATTTTTCAGTTACTGTGTTTTTCTTATAATTTTCTTGTATATACATTTTAGTAGTATTTAGTATTTTAGTTGTATTTTTCATATGCAAAGAGACTGTAACAGCGGTTGCAATGAAGTGGAAAGTGTAAGTCAACTTGTGCAGTGTCCACATTGTTCCCACGCTCGTTTTTTTAAAGGTAAGCGGGGTTTGAGAGTGCATTTTGGGAAAGTACACAAATCCCAAAATGCACTTCCATTCCAAACAAATCCACTAACTCCTACCGCTACCCCCACCTCTCAAATTCCCTTTTGGCAAACCTTATCTAAATTTAGAAATTCGGTTCCAATTTTAAAGAGAGTTCCCCGAGGTGCAAGACCGTCTGATGCTCAGAATCTGACCAAATGTATAGCCGTGGTAGTCCGTGAGAACTCTCTAAGCGCTTGGGAACAATTACTCACCTTCCCTTACAGGATTCTACATGTTACTAAAGATCAGGCCTCTAAAAAACATTAACAGCCCAAATAAAAGAAAACTGCTCTTTGTCTCATAATTTTGTCCCAAAATTCACCACCTTTCATAAAAATTCAATTTATCACTATGTAGAGTTCAAGTTAAAAGAAGGTGACATCAGGGGTGCTGCAAGACTTTTATTTAGCAGCGATGTTATGGCGCCATGCTCGCCAGATACCCTGTCAGATTTAAAAAGCAAGCACCCCTCTCCTGCTGATAACCTTTCCTTCCCTGACCCTCCGGAGTCAGACGCGGAATGTCTCACTGTTTCAGCTAAGGACGTGATAGGAGCCGTTGGCTCTATCCGGAGTGGGCCTGCCGGTGGCCTTGATGGTCTAACTCCACAGCACCTCAAAGACCTTATTGGCGTAAGCGTCGGAGAAGCTGGCGACGCACTCTTGAAGGAGCTAACGGCTCTTATTAATCTTATGCTGTCCGGCAATGTGGACGAAGCCATCATTGATATACTGTACGGCGCTAATCTATGCGCCTTGCGTAAAAAAGATGGTGGTATTCGTCCCATTGCCGTGGGCTGTACATATAGGCGAATTGCGACCAAATTATGCTGCAATGCTTACAGGGAAACTCTCTCCAACAAATTCCAGCCCCTGCAACCCGGTTTCGGTTGCAAAGGTGGCTGCGAGGCTGCAGTACATTCCCTATCCACGTTCCTTAGCTGCAGTGGAGGGGAGGTTACCCTTAAGGTTGACTTGAGGAATGCCTTCAACTCGGTTAATAGAGACACTTTGTTGACACAAGCCAAATTAGAAACACCCAAAATTTTTCGTTTTCTTTGGCAGTGTTATAGGCACCCTTCTAAATTACTTTATAAAGAAAATATTTTAAATTCTGCGGTAGGGTGTCAACTAGGTGATCCTCTTGGGCCAGTTATTTTCAGCCTTGCTATTCACCCTATTATTGAGCGTCTAAATTCCAAATTTAATATTTGGTATCTGGATGACGGTACTCTCGGAGGCGACGCAGAGACAGTATTAAGAGATTTGGCGTTTTTAAAAGAAGAATTTAGTTCAATTGGCCTAGAATTAAATCCCACAAAATGTGAAATCTTCCTCAGTGACCCAACTGACAGTATTTCGGTACTCTCAAAATTTAATAATTTGGCTCCAAATTTAAAAGTAGTTCAAAAAAGCTCTCTCCGCCTCCTAGGGTCACCAATTCTGGAAGAAGCTTACGAATCATTTGTGGAAGAGAAAATACAAAATTTTTGTGAAGTTTCGGACCGACTATTCCAAATTAATATCGATTCAGCTTTCACCATTATTCGATTTTGTCTTTTCGTTCCAAAATTTACACATGCCTTGCGTTCTTCTCAACTTTTTAAATGTTTGGCACTTTTAGGTCGAGTGGATAAAGTTATTCAAGACACTCTGTGCAAAATTTTAAATATAAATTTAAACGACCGAGTGTGGCTTCAGGCGTCCCTTCCTATTCGTCTTGGCGGCCTCGGCGTTCGCAAAATTGCAGACGTAAGTATACCGGCGTTTTTATCTTCGGTCTACGGCACTGAAGAATTAGTCAGGAAAATTCTCTCTCCTTCACTGATTAATTTGGACGTGCCTGGCAAGGCCGAAGCTTTAAATGCCTGGAAAATGACTTGCCCGAATGCCGTTATGCCCGCCAACCCATCTTCCCAGAGGCAATGGGATGAGCCGCTCTGTGTTGGTATTAAAAAATATTTATTCAGTACAAGTGCAAACGATACTGAGCGTGCTCGCCTATTGGCTGTGGGGGAATGGGAATCAGGTGTCTGGCTGCAGGCACTTCCTTCGCCCAGCATTGGTACAATGTTGGACGACACGACCGTCCGCATTGCAACTTGCCCACGTTTGGGTGCACCATGTGTTTCTTCGCATCGATGTCTATGTGGGGAAGTAGTCGATAGCCTTGGACATCACGGATTATCCTGCAGCAGGAGCGGAGGTCCCATGTCCCGACACGCGCATATTAACGACATCATTCGTCGGGCACTTGTCACCGCCGGCGTGCCAGCTGTTCTTGAACCTGTTGGCTTGGCGCGCGTCGATGGCAAGAGACCAGACGGGATGTCGTTGATGCCTTGGAAGATGGGTAGGCCTTTGGGGTGGGACGCCACTTGCGTCGACACCTTGGCGCCTTCTCATCTTCCAAGCACGATGGACTGCGTATGCGCTGCTGCTGCATCGGCAGAGACTCTCAAACGGCGCAAATATAATAATTTAAATAGTAATTATACATTTGAGCCGTTTGGTGTCGAAACGCTGGGTCCGTGGGGTCCAAGTGCGCGCGCGCTATTCAAAGAAATAGCGAAGCTACTTGTCGACGCTTCCCGTGACCATAGGGCCGGCCTTTGCCTCGCTCAACGAATTGGCATCGCCATTCAGCGTGGTAATGCCGCCAGCCTTCTGGGCACGGTTCCGGTAGAGATCGATGGGGAGGAATATTTTGATGCCTAAAGTTGCAGTCTCTCTACCTTTTTATAATTAATATAGATGTGTAAATATTTTGTACATAGTTATTAATATTCCGTATATAAATTGGTAATGTTATGTGATATAAATAAATGTACGTCTAATGCTATATTATACGAAGTATCATAAAAGACATTAAAAACTGTATACATTTTGTTTCATTTTGTGATCACACTACTCGGTGTATCTTCTTAGGGTTAATAATGAATGATTATCTCAGCTTAAAGGTAATTAATAAACAATTTAAGTTTTCGATTATTTAGTAGAAACTTTCTACTAAAAGGTACCTCCACTTGAGTTTCTGATATTCCTTTGGTCAAACAGTTAGCACACAAAATATGATAATGGACGTGTGGATTGAGGGACAAGTTTTAAGACTCATTATTTTTGCTCCATTTCTTTTTTAGAAAATGTATAAAGACTCACTTTAACCATAGCTGGAAAATTTAGGGATTTGATTCAGTAATTTACACTGAAATATATATATTATTACTATTATTAGTGTGGACTGAGGGACCATAGTTTGGACGTAGTTTTTTTTTTCTTTAATGCTTTGGGACCTGTTATTTAGTAAATGAACCTTACTAATTCTATACTAAATGTGTGTAATCACATTATCTACATTTTAAGGATAATTTCCGAGATCTGGCTAAATAGTCTGTGAGAACTGAAGGACCACATATAAAGGGCTGTATCAGTTTTATTCAGGCGAAGGGAGCAACGCTAGCAAATTTAGGATTAAGATATAAACGACTTAGGACAAAACGCGAAATGGAAATATTTTTCCTTCTTTCCTAATCTTCTATAGGTATGTATGTGTACAGTGGGCTCTAAAAGCTTGTGTTCAATTTATTTAATCAAAATCAATCAAAACAATGCAAATTTTGTGCTTTGCATAATGTTGTAACATTAAAAATGGTTGATTTAATATTTTTTCGTACCAACCTAATATATTGTAATTTAATGTTTTGCCAATCTTTTAGTATACTTTATATACGTCGGTGTTAATATTATCCGTAAGTTAATGACTATACCTGGCTTCGTATCACCTTCATTAGCAGGGAGACTCTGGAAAGTCTCCCTACTAATGAAGGTGGTTTCTTGAACTAATGGTGGTGGAAAGTGGTTTCTTGAACCCATCTCGCCTCTGAGACGAACTACGCATCACGCAGGCTCTCTTTATAATCGTTATCCAAAAAGGACGTTCGATAACACCTCGATAATTTTCAACCAGGTGAAAATAATAATAATAAATATTCTAGGACAATCTACACAACGTCACCTAGACCCATGTTAAGCATAGTTTAACTAGCTTGTGTTACGGGTTCTAGAATGCGGATAAACATACATAGATACATTTTTTTTTTTTGTAAATACATACATATTATACATAGAAACACCCAGACCAATGCAGATATTCATATTCAAGCACACAAATATTTGCACTGAGCGGGAATCGAACCCGCGCCTCCTGCGTAGCAGTCGCGTTCACTACCGCTACGCCACGGAGGCCGTCGAAGATTTTGATGATTGCTTTTGTCTTTCAAAATTTGTGCCATGTAGTCCCATTTTAATTTGGTTCTGTTCTGGCAATGGTATTCATGAGATGATCATAAAAGTCTTAAATTTTGAACCAAGTATGAACGAATATATATATCACACCAATCGATTTCAGTGGTAGTTTTACTTCAAGGATGGTCCCATATACAGGGAGTCTGGATGTGATGCTAGAATGGTGGGGAAACCGAGGGGAACCCTCAAAATTTAGGCAACAATTGTCTCTGGTGTCCTTTATTTGAATTAATCTCTCCCTTTTTTACTAATTTAATTAATTAATTAAATCAAAAGAAACGATAGATAAGGGATCATGGAAAAATGGAGGGCAAATGAATGGGGAGAAAAAGAGAAGCCAGCAGATAATCAAATATAAAATTCAGTACAGTGGAGTATTAAGATATAAACGATTTAGGACAAAACGCGAAATTGAAATATTCTTCCTTCTTTCCTAATCTTCTATAGGTATGTGTGTGTACACAGGGCTCTAAAAGAGCCGATTGAGGGAGTGGAATACAGAGTTGAGTTGAAGGTCGAATAGAGAGTAAAGAATCAAAATTTCCAAAACTGCGCGATAACCGATTTTCATGCGGGCGGAGCCGCGGGTAGTTGTTAGTTTTTCAATTCATATATTTAAGCACTTAGGAAGCTAAGTAGGTAAGAAGTTAAACAAAACGTAGTCACTTCAGCCACAAGTACTTCTCGTGACGCGTAAACGGATTACAAGGGTTCGCGTACCCCTTGTTAAAATCTAAGTGTTGACTGCGAACCTAATGGCTGTCGGAACAGATCCCTAACAAGTAGAGCGCTGTCACCACCGCTCGCCTAAAATTTATTATATGTTCAGTAATCTACTCAACTAATATTAAGTAAATCAAGACACTAATTAAAAGGAAATCTTTTTAACACCAGAATCGGTATGCTTTGCATTTTAAAACTTCAACTGATATTTGGTCAACAATAAATTCCAAACTAATCCTAGAACAGTCATGTTACATTTCATTTAAAAAGTAAGTTAAAACTTAATGTTGCTTTTCACGGTTTATGCGAAAGTTATAAATGAGTCTTGGCACCAGATTCATTCGTCATCTAGGCGGATTTGATTTTGAATTGCAGTGACAGAATGAAGGATCGAGTAAACCTTCGGCTTAGATTTCTTAAGGAGCAGTAGGAGGTTACGGTGTTTTTATAGGTTCAAAAGATAACTATGAATATTGTAGAATATTTAAGATCAACAAAATACTATCATTATGCGTTCCTAGCTAATTTCGCATAGTTGAGTAAATATTAAATCATTTATTGCCTATTGAAACAGGTGCGGCACTGTTTTATGTTCTGGAGCCTCTGTAGAGTGGCGGTAGTGAACGCGACTGCTACGCAGGAGGCGAAGGTTTGATTCCCGCTCAGTTCAAATGTTAGTATTCATGAATATGTTATACATGAATATTTTTTAATTACCAGGGCAGAAACTTTAGAAGGTGATAATGGAACATATACTTATATACTTACAGAAATATCAAATAATACAACATCCAACCATTTTCATAAAAAGTTATTAACGTTTTTAAAGTCTTAAATACTACTAAAATAAAAAAGAAGCAGTAACAAATAACATGAATATAAAGTGAATTGTTAGGTATTCTAAGTTAAAAATCTTTCAGTCAAGTTTTTTTACATACGATATCACAATTTAATATCAAAATATTAACGCAGAGGTTTTTGAAATGATATACACTCATTTAAACATTTTAATACATCTGTAATACACGGTAATCTTCTATTCAATTATTCAAGTTTGTGCCTGTTTTGAAACTAAAACCCCTTATGAATATTTCACACGAGTTGTTATAGAACCCTAGCATATACGGTACATACTCGTAAGTGGCAAATATTACTTTAATGTTACATTGGTGTTAAATAGTTTGTCTGCCTGTGTTATCACTGCGATATATTGTATCTACGGTAGAGAAAAGTATTATAAATCCATTTGAAACAAACACTAGTCTTATTCGTTTCGTGTTTCGTTACGTAGTACTCTGTAGATATGGAAAGTCTAGTGAACGTAACAAAAAAAAATTCATTAACTAAATTTAGTTAATTTAATTTAATTTAATTTAATTTAATCTAGCGTAGTTAAGAAATAACAAATGAACATCTGTCATAATCATAAACCAAAAGAAGATCGGAAATTAGACAGTCTTATAAACTCAATCTCATTTCATTCGAAATAAAAAAGCAAAATCGCGAAACAGAGGAGCTCGCTATTGGTAATATTAATTTTCTTTTATTTTTCTTATTTCTTTTATATCTTAACATAATGTTCATTTGTTTTAAGAATGATTGTCTAAAGAAATAAAAAAATAACGCAGTTTTTCTGAAAACAAAGACATTCCGATCTCACTGTTAATCAAATACATTTGATAAACTTTGATCATCGCATCGATTTCGATCTCTATATTTGTTTTTGGTTTGATTGATTTCTAGGAAGTTGACATTTGGATGGCTTTAAAAGAAAAATACGATGTACCTTCTCTCATGTTTATCAGAAACTGAAAAATAGTTGCCAGTGTGGTTTTGAATGTTCCGTTAATGGCGCGGTGATGGGCTTCAACAACATTAGTTGAGCGATGGGCGATGGCGCCGACCAAAAGAAGTCCATAACTTAGTGCACCTGGGGTTCATCCAGTAAAGCATATATTTTATAAGGCAGTCGCCTAAGTCCAGCACTTGGGATTCTACAAACCGCCACCCTTGCGCAACGCACTGTTCGGGCAATAGTGAAAGAACACTACACAAACTTACGATTCTTTTCTTTCGTGTGTCTTTAATGCCCAATTGATGCCCTTTGATTTTCTCCACAGTATATTAGAGATTTGGTAATAACATTCCTGATGTTCGGCATTTGGGAAACATCAGCAATGGCTTGAATGGCGACTTCTTCGAAATCGGTAATGAAAATGGACGGATTCCAATTTGGAATCTGTGATTTGATTAGATTGACCAGTGTGGTGCAGGCTTTTATAATTTGTGTGCATCTTTGATGATAGTATCTTTCGAGCTTCCGATTTATGCATGGATAGTGTAAATTTCTGTGAAAGGTATTGGACAAATTATGAAAGTGCCGTCTGCAAGGAAGATTTTTGTTTCACCAAAGTTATTGCTTCTTTAGTGCATTACATTAAAATACGGACACCCTCTTCCCCGTAGTTGTAATCTGCTAACATGAATTTTGAAAATGGCGCAGGTATTTCTACTAGACTACTGCATCTACGGTGTCATTTAGGTAGCTCATTTTCTGAAGTTTATTTCATTTATTTCTCCTTCTGTAAATCCATGACTTAATTTGAGTTAAAGCTGGATAACTATTTAATAAGATCTACGCTCATGTCTCTTAAAGTAGCCAATGAACGGATCGCAATTCGGAATCTGTGATTTGATTAGATTAACCAGTGTGGTGTAGGCTTTTATAGTTTGTGATTAGGGGCATCACAATGATAGTATTTTTCGAGCTTCCGAGTTATGCATGGATAGTGTAAACTTCTGCACAAGGTATTTGACAAATTATGAAAGTGCAGTCTGCAAGGAAGATTGTTTTCTCACCTAAGAGAGTTTTTGCTTCTTTAGTGCATAAAATTAAAATACGGACACCCTCTTCCCCGTAGTTGTAATCTGCTAACATGAATTTTGAAAATGGCGCAGGTATTTCTACTATACTACTGCATCTACGGTGTCATTTAGGTAGCTCATTTTCTGAAGTTTATTTCATTTATTTCTCCTTCTGTAAATCCATGACTTAATTTGAGTTAAAGCTGGACAATTATTTAATAAGATCTACGCTCCTGTCTCTTAAAGTAGCCAATGAACAGATCCCAATTTGGAATCTGTGATTTGATTAGATTAACCAGTGTGGTGTAGGCTTTTATAGTTTGTGATTAGGGGCATCACAATGATAGTATCTTTCGAGCTTCTGATTTATGCATGGATAGTGTTAACTTCTGCACAAGGTATTGAACAAATTATGAAAGTGCAGTCTGCAAGGAAGATTTTTTTCTCACCTAAGAGAGTTTTTGCTTCTTTAGTGCATAAAATTAAAATACGGACACCCTCTTCCCCGTAGTTGTAATCTGCTAACATGAATTTTGAAAATGGCGCAGGTATTTCTACTAGACTACTGCATCTACGGTGTCATTAGGTAGCTCATTTTCTGAAGTTTGTTTCATTTATTTCTCCTTCTGTAAATCGAGAACTTAATTTGAATTAAAGCTGGACAACTATTTAATAAGATCTTCTCCCGTGTATCATAAATTAGCCACTGTTTTTTTGTACACTGCCGGTAAGGTATCACTGTCTCTTATCATTTCATCAACATTATTATGGATTATAACGGACGGCGGTGAGTAGGGTAGCAAGCGCTGGAGAGGTTTGGTGCTGTCAGTGGAAAAACCGTGAAAACCTTCTTTGTCTTCTGCACTGACATCACAGAGACTCTTAACCTTCTCCCCTCCCCCTTTCTCCCTTTTGTCTATATGGTTGGCAGCTCGAATGTGACGCCCCTGGAGTTGCAAACTTCCATAGGCTACGGTAACCACTTTCCATCAGGTGGTTACCGTGTACGGGCTTGTCTACCACCTCAGTGGTATAAAAAAAATAGTTTTTTCGTACATTGCATATCTCCATGTTTGATTATTTTTATATTTTACAGCTGGTAATACTCGAAGCCATTGTCGAGCAACACGAGACCGCGACCACGTCTTATAATGTTAAACTCGCTCAAGAAACTAACAACAACCGGTTTCAATATACTATTGCCCTCCTCACGTCTTTCTTGAAACCCTTGAAACAAGAGTTTGTAAACGTGATGTTTACGTCAGGAATCAAATGAACATACAATACCTCAACTGGCCCGTACTTGATAATTCACATGTAAACACGATTTTTGAGTTCTGTTGTAATTTCTGTTTGTTGTAGTATAAAACCATAATACCTAACATGCAATAGTATTCAACAATTCAAAAAGATTCCTGGGAATAAATGTAAAGGCGATAAATGTCAAATTACGTTTAAAAATTTAAATATACCTAATAGAATAATAAAAAAATAATAAAATTTTAAAGTCAACATAGTCAAAGAATGTCAAATTATGAATATAATTCAAATAACAAAAATTAATAAAACATCGCTTATTTTGAATTGTCATTTAGGAATTCATCTGGTGTATAGTAGCATATTATGTCAATTATTAATGATTGTGGTATAATTTTAAACTTAAATACAAGCAGCAATTTATTTCCTTAGGAATTTTACTAAAAATTTAGTTTGAATCACAAGGTTCAAACAGTTCTGTGAACAGAACTAATGGGATAAAAATTACCAGTAGTTCTGCCAACAGAACTCTCAACATAATAGGTGGGAATAGAGGAAAAACTGTAATTCTTTCCAGGGTAACTATAGGCTTTAAAAAGCATCTTAATAGTATTAGGGATTTACCTGTAAATATAAATAATAAAATGTGCTAAAAAGACTGGTATAACATTCATAAACATGCTTGGAGATGAGCTATTCACGCAACTATGCTACTCAAGCAAAGTACTTATTGAATTTTAGTAAATATTTGTAGGCCTAATAAACTTTTCTTTTTAAAGAATTTCGTGCCAGATTACATGGCCATCAGGGGGCCAAAGCCGCGTTTCGAACCGGTGGTCCATTTACTTAAGTAATCCTTAATATATTTTTCATTTTGACGTTGTCTAAGTTCCGTTTAATGGCCCATACATAATAGAAGATTATTGCCTTTAGAAGACGAAAACCCGATAATGACATTAAATTGCTGGAATTTGTAAAATTGAAAGAATGCTTTAACCAACTGCTATAATAAGTATGTTGTGAGGTTGGATATTTTTACTCAGACATAAACCGTTGAACAGATTTAAACACAGACAGTAATATTACTAGCGTAAGTAAACCCACAGTCTCCTTCAATACCGCGTAACCGTATTTAAAATGTCAGTGGCAGTGACTTGAGGCTGTTAATGTAGAAACAACGTCACTACAATATATATTTTGGTCAACGTAATATAGTTGGTTTTTGAAAAACATTTCATGGCTCAAATATTGTATCCCTTTCTCACGTCTAGGTTTGTGTAAGTTTAATTAACATGCAGCTATATCATTTCAGGTATCACACATGATATCAACATGTTTTATGTTTTATGTTAGCTAAGTATTCCGTTAGATAACACCCATATAGTGTTCACGTGTTCAGATCGTCCATTCAAATCCCAACGTCATTGACTTTACCAGATTTTATAGGATGCTAGTTATAAAACCCACTAAATATTGATTCAATTAAAACAAAACATTATTTAGTAATTAAAGACATTGATTAACTTATAAAATGTAAAGTACAGGGATGAAAGCGTCCACGTGCTGATAAGATAAACCCAGTCATTTGTACAGCCAGTATCTTGAGCAGCGCTTTTAGTCGATAGAATTGTGCGGACATTTTGAAAACCTTTGTTAAATCTTTCTTTGTCTTCCAAATTTCAAGGTGATGCTCGAAAATTTCACTTTGCTATACGAAATACCTACTACAAAACAGTAATTATAGATTTTATAAAGTAGAATATTTGAGATAAACAAAACCTTTATAATGGAAACTTTGATATTATATCCTGTTCCTTTTTATCTTTTCTATAACTAGGTTAAGGCCATTTTCAAATATTTTCTCCCTTCTCTTCAGCTCTATCCCACCAGTATGACTAACAGTATAAGACTAATATCTGAATAGATTTACAAAAGTGGGAATTTGTGAGATCAGGTTGTAGCTCCCTAATTATGGAATAAAATGTTTTTTTAATGAAATATTAATAGAGATCAACTGGACTTGTACTACTTGAATGAATGAATGAATGAAAATGAAATGAATTTGAAAACTTAAGATATTTTTTTTGTGGAAAATGTTTCTAAACAGCGATTTCATTAATCGTTCTGTTGTCGAGAGACTTCCCGGAATGATACAATTCATAATAAAAACATGTACAAAGTTGATTAGACAAATAAAACATTAAACTGAAAATAATAAACTCGATTCAAGTACGACATAACCACCATCGCCGGTTGCGGTGGGGAAGGTATCCTTGGGGATTTCCGGTCTATTAAAACAGGGTAGTACTTCTAAAGTTCATTTTAAAAATTACAATTTTCACTGCCTACGAATAATCTGGTATCGAGTTAATGATCTATGTTGTAATAAATTTCACTTAGAACAATTGAAACTAATGTAATACCGGATAGGTAATAAATTAATTTATGATAATCTTTGAAAATTGGGAATGGTTACAGAGCAGATCTTAATCTTCTTAGATTCTGAGGAACGACATAAAAATTTAAGCGAAAACTTATAGGCCCTTAAATAAATCTGGGTGACACGTATTACACACAAAATGTGTCGACATTTGTACTTATAGCTAATGGTAGAGTAAGAAGATGTGCCAACAAACTACGATGCGGTTTGGCAGACGTCTGATGTAATTGCTGTAATTTTCCATAATGAATAAACGTTTCCATTTAAAAAATAATAAAATAATTTATTGCTTACATTTCCGTGCATTGTTGTTCTAGACGTTTGTTTAATCTTTATTAAAGAAAACATATTTTTCAAACCTAATGATAATATTAAGATTGGTTTTTTGCCTTTTCACGGAAACGCAATCTCTATGGCAACCAGAAATGATGTCTCAGATTCATGAGCTATGTTCGCCATTTACAAGTAGTACACTGGCTTTGGATTGGAAAATATTAGGCATTATTAGATCGGATCACTATGACGTCATCATTTAACATATCTTTTTTCCAAAAAATATTTGTTAATGTTTTATGGTCTTAGTCTATATGTATTAGTGTTGACTGAAAAATAGTTACACTAGGATTTTATGTATCCTGATCACTGTACTTCACGGGTCACTATAAACTTTTTACTCACTAAAATGGTTCTAGCACTAAAATTGAAACCCTATTATATTCTATATTTCTCTAAAATTTCTAAACATACCCAATTATTACAGTGTTATCTTTAAGACCATCTAACAATAGCTATGTATTCTAAAATGTACACTTTTGCACTTCTTTAAAGCAGTATGTATTGCATGACAGTAACCTTATTTTTTAACGATAAACTAATATGCTCTGTTAACATCCTGCTTTTTTTTTCATGCGCGAAGCCCCCATGTTTACGAATTCCACCGGAGCCGGTGATGGAGGTTATGTCGGGCTCGTACCGACTAAAACGCACGGCCCAAGCCTTTAGTTGCTGGAGGTGCGATAGTAGCGAACATATCCCTCGCATGCTGGCAGACCTGAGGGCCTCTCTTTCGAGATGACTCCCTTCGGGTATAGGGACCACCGCCACGTCCTGTTTCTGCTAGGATGACAGGCAGCTCCACACTTAACACCCAGGCCCGCGCTCATGCAGGACGGAGGACATTCTGTGATCTTCTACGTCTGAGTTGCCTCCATTCATCGCGGGCTGTACGATGCCGGAGTCTTCTCCGAACCCGGCCCTCCGTGTCCTTCTCGAGCATTACTTGCTCGCATAAGGAGGCGGCGGCCGCCTAAGCGGTCATCCTGCTACTGCTTCAGCAGCAGCTCAAAGAGGCACGTTATTACAACTAGGCCTTAATCAACATCAAGTTGGTCGAACACTTCATGTGAACCTGCTCGCAAATTCAAGTTTTTGCCGACGGCACTTGACTTTAATACGATTTCAAAACAACAGATAAGTTTGGTAAGAAAGTAATGATCTACCTATATATTTTATAATAATGCAGCTATGCACATTACCCGTGAATATTCGAAGACAATAAATTAATATCACCTGAAGTTTGTTTTGTTTACATCAGAACGGCAACAGGGCGCACCCTGCCCTTACGAGGGGTGCGAAAGTCGTGGTCGAACTGGCAATGAGCACACGCGAGCTTGATTGGTGATGGCGCTGAAAATTTGCCTTTTTTTCATATAATTTCTTTAGTTAACTTGCAAGACTGTAAATAGTGTGATTGACGTTGAACTTCCCACTCATTATAATCAGTACAGATTTATTTTACTAATATTTCTTTCAGAAGAGCTCTAGCGTTAGCCCTCCCACCGTTGTAAGTTCCATTTGGTAAGAAAATTACATAAATCTGAATGCATCGTAATGCGCTTGAAAGGTGATCTTATGGTAGGTAGGTTAGGTACATTTTTATTTAGCAAGGGAGTTCACCGCTCTAACACTCCTAAGGACGAGCCACCTGTTTCATGATGCGGCTGGGTGAAAGGCAGGAAATCGACATTGAGCTACTCGATGAGCTAGGGACATTTTCAGGCCCGTTGTATGCCCTTTTTGGAGTACGGCTTTAGGGCGTTATCTGACAATGCAAGAAAAGTTGCCAGAAGAGTTTTAAATCAACTCAATTAACCTTTCGCTGCTGGCCTACCCCAATATTGGGAGACTTTGACCCAATATTGGCGAAGTTGTACTTCGAATTTTCCTTCTCTCGCAGTGATATCGTCTGCGTATTGCTTCCATCAGTCGTCTCTTGCGACACCCTTTGAAGGAGATAGGGTGGTGATATTCTTTCTCCATCACTACACGCATTTAGGTAGGTATTCCTTTTCAGTAATTTGCTTCATTGAAATTGTATTTTTGTACTCAATTAAAACAGAGAGCAGTTTGGTCCGAATAATATGTTAGTGTGGACAAACTCCAACGGAATATTGTAATAATTTTCTTTGGCTTACGCTTTTATGTCTGATCCAAATACGTATAAAATGCGAATGATGTCTTTTGTATGATAGTTAAAAAAAATTGAATGAAAAAATGATAATTGAGAATAGAAATGAAAAATTGCTAGGTATTACATATTGTTATGTTATAAAGATCAGAACCCTCTTGTACCCTAATGAAATATTCAGTGAAATGTATCACATACACAATATTATACTTTGTACTAAAGCAAACCTTAGTATAACGTATTAAAGCCCTTTTTATATAAACGTTGCTGCATTTTCTTTTGTGTTTATATGTCAACCATATACTTAACATTGATGTCGTAAACATAAGACCCAAAATTAGCTCATGTCTAGCATAAGATAATATTCTCTACGATAACAACACCTTACTGTACTGAGAATTTGTGACAAAAAAGGGACTGAAGCCTTCGTTTGGCCGGTACGAGAGGCTAACGTGTGGCCTCTCTAGCCAGTCCCTCATGATTGCTCTTACCGCCGCGTCGTTACAACTTACTGTAAGTGCCTGCGTGTGTGCGTGTGGGTCATGTGTGTCTGTCGGTAGCATCGCATCGTGGCTCCTGGACGGATGAACCGATTTTGATGTGAGATGAAAATTGATCAAAGGGGCCGTCGCCTCAAAATGACTGATTGCATTTTTTTCACAACTCGCTCAATATGGATATCAAATCAAAGAACTTGACTAGTAGATTAATTTGAAAAAGAGATAAAATAAAACTGTATTAAAATCTTTGAAAAGTCCTGACATAAATTATACCTTGAACACGAAGAACTAAATAACTCAAGCGTTGTCGTGTCGGGGCCCTTGTATTATTTGAAAATATGTCGGAGTGCTTTACCAGTAGGAGGTATCCGGCACGACACGACAACTTTGAGTTATTTATTTTTTACTTTATACCTAGAGGTATGTTATATATCGGGCATTTTAAATATTTAATTTCATCTTTTCAGGACACTTTTATAGGTAAACTTAAGTAAAATATCTCAGTATAAGATGAAATCATTTTCGTCCAAATTATTAGATTTGTTTACGTGATAATAGTGTAATTGTTTTTTTTTTTATTTTTTTTTACTAGCACGCCTATATCCCCGAAGGGGTTGGCAGAGGTGCAAGCACCCACATTTCACCAGTGTATATTTAGGTCCCAATGTAATAGGTGGCGAGCCTATTGCCATCAACCGGGAACTTATAAACCTGCGATAAATACATACATAACTTCGAAAAGCATCGCAGTCATTGGAGTGTGCCATGGTAAACCTGGGATCGAACTCGAGACCTCGTCTCAGCAGTCCACCACCCATACCACTAGGCCAGAATATATTTATGGTAAATAAATATATTCTGGTTTATTAATTTAATATGATTACATTCACGAAATACAGAATAATCTTCAGGTTTTCTTGAATCATATTAATTTTGAAACTTTCAAAGTTCTTATTACTGTTTTCATGCTACCATCTAACCTCCTCACGTATACCTACATAGATATGAACTCAGCTAATATCGTAGTCTTGCTTGAAATCACGTTAGACAAACTTCATCGCTAAGCAAGGTAAATACCCATTCGGTAAGGTAAATATCTAGCTTTTTATGCAGGCTTATAGCTACATAATATTGTATAAGTTTACTTTTAACAAAAAACACATTTGACTTCTATAACAACAATGTTTTTGTAAAAGATAAGTTAAAGATAAAAATCCTCAAAGATAAAAATCGCCTAAAATTTCTCTTGAAGTCGGTAATGAAATAAGTAAACTATGTGATATTAGATTTACTATCATATTTTCGAATTGCCGGTAGGTACCCAAGAAGATAAAATTAAAATCGCATCGCAAATTTAAACATAAGAATTTTGCAAATCCGCCCACAGGTTACAGAACTAGGTGCGTAATAAATTGAAAAAAAAATAAACATCCGAGTTGAGAACCTCCCCCTTGGTTTAAAGTCAGTTAAAAATTAGAACATTGTAAGAAAATGTCTTATTAATTTTGTGAGAAAGATGTTTGCATGTGTAACACTGACTGTTTGGAATGACTCAACAATGAATACATTTGAATACGAATGCAGTTGAGTATTCCATTGCTTTGTCATTATGCTTCTCAATTGAAACCCCTCCCGCTTTGAAGAAATCCAACTAGCAGAGCATAGTGAAACTAAACACAAATTAGGATATGCAATTTTTATAGTGTTTGCCTACTCTCTACTAATCGCTACACGGAAATGTAGGATAATTTGTGAGCACAATGAAAGTGACAATATTTTTTAATTAAAAAAAAAATTAAATAAAAATATTTTTGAAAAATTGGGACATCTATTGGTGTAGGGTTAAATCATTGAGGGTCCATATAGGCCAATTTATTTATAATTTTAAATTTCAGCCAAATATACCATTTATAAACAAAATATTTATTGTTGAATTCACTAATGAACTATGCGAAATGATTGTGGCAAACGTTTCGGAGTATGCATTGAGTTATTAACTTTTTATTATAATAAATAAATAATAATTACACTACTTGTTACTGTAATATACTTGGTACTACTAAGAAACTTCATTTCTAAAAATAAAAATAAAAATAACAATATATCTGACTCACAGATAAAATTATAAGTACACCAAGAGTAGGTTTTGATTATTAGCCTGAACAATTTTTGCAACCTATCACCACGCACTTCATAGGAAAATGGTAAAGACGATTTTTACATGCAAGATTTTCATGATAAATCACATCCGAGCTCAATGATGTGCCACTAGAATTGAATAGTGACGTCAGAGCCTAGAATCCGCTCCATTCTGACATCATCCCGACTGTTCAACCGTATTGAAGGCTCAAGACTTAATTGCCGTTGCAACAACTCTGCTTACTTCATTCCTCCTTGGTTTACATTCAAACGAGATCTTCTACTGTGTCTTCAAGTACCTACATAAATCTCAATAAATTTAATGGACAGTTAGTTAAATTCAAACATGTATTAGCCTAAACACCCAATTTTTTATAAGAAAAACCTTATCTTTACCGCATTCCATTCTTTTGATCGTTTAAGATATTACATTACTTAAATTTATGGACACCAATTCACTTAGTTAAGAATTAACTCATAAAAGAGTTACACTATATGTATTTTTTAAAATTAGTACATAATTGCCTTTGATCTTATCTTATAATGTGGGGGTGCGTGCTTTTAAGCTTTCCCAGACACTTTGACCCTATTGGATTGTAAACGCTACCATTATTTTTCGGATTCTGTCCCTGTTGAGATTAATTATTTTCGCACTCAGCCTTTCTAATTCATCGCTTATGAATTCCTTTAATTTCTGTTTTTGGCCTGCTAAAATAGCACTTTTGAGTGGCTTCTGGGAGTCCAACGAATCGTTCTGGACCTGTGGGTATTTTTGCAGATCTCTGTATAGCTAGATGGTCTGCTTTTTCATCCCCTTCGATCTCCTCATGGCCTGGACTTAGATGAGCCTCAATCTGTTGACTCTGCCTACCTGATTTAGGCTTTTTATGCAATTCAGTATTATTACTTAGCGCTTTAATGGCTGCTTGGCTGTCACTGAGAATATAGATTTCCTTTCTATGAGTATTTCTATTTATAATATTCCTGAGCGCATACTATTATAGTGTACTGAGTACACCTTCGTTTGGAAAATACGTAGGTGTATTTGCCTAGACTAACGCTGATGTCGAAGTTTTCTGCGTATACTCCCGCTCCTGTGCCATCAAGCGTCTTGGAGCCATCGGTGTACAAAATGCCTTAGATAGAGAAGTTTACTTGATCTAGGTTAAATAATCAACCGTTAGACAGCAATTACATTTCAGATAAACGGTTGTTTTAGCTATAGTTTGAATTCTAACGTAAAATCAACAACAGCGAAGCGCGTTTGTATAAGTCGGAAATATTAGGCATCTACTAAGCACTCGCACACAGGAGCGTTTATAATGAGGCACGTAAGGACGAACTGTGTGGCATTTAAATACGTCACCCGTGAAGAATTCGAATGTCCTTCTCATCAAAGTGCCAAAGCACTCACGCATTGAACGCTTACTATGAACTCAATATTCTAGCCTCGTTCCGTCTATACACTACACATATGTCATGATTTGTTCAAATGTACTTAAAGGGCTTACACTCATCAATAAGATGTTTTATATTGACGACAGAACTTCAATGAGAATTTTTTTAAACTAAACTATAAAAATAAACTAAGCTCCTAAAACTCTATTTCATGTCCTTGTCTCACAAGAACGGAAAATAGAGTTTCAAACACCAGTTTTATAAGACGTTTACTTTTTCCTTTTCGTTTCTTGGTATCTATATTGCTTAAGACGCACAGCACCTTTCGTAGGCGTCTACCCACAGCGTTTGGTTACCCGAAGTAATCCTAGTGTAGTGTTCAGAACCTATCACAGATATAAAAAAGAATAAAAAAAAAATACGTTTTATAAAACCAACTTCAAAAACTAAAAGGTAAAAAATAATAAAGATTTAATTAGAAATCTTTCAATTTGTTCATCACTACATAGTATAAAATAAAGTCGCGTTCCCTGTCCCTATGTCCCTTTGTATGCTTAAATCGTTAAAACTACGCAACGGATTTTGATGCGGTTTGCTTTTATAGATAGAATGGTTAAAGAGGAAGGTTTGTATGTACATAACATCATGCTACACCAACAGGTGAGGAGCAGGAATGAAAAATGTTGCAAAAACGGCATGACCCAGACGTAGTTACGCGGGTCGGCTAGTACTTTATAAATAAGAGTCAGCTGTTGTGTATCAATATCATATATTTTGACATTATACATTGTGTGATAAATCTAAAATGTAGAGGTCATCATCAATTTTGTCATCCAAGCGTTTAGCACTTATAATGCATCCGAGATGTATTATAAGTGCTAGCTTAAGATAACAACAATAATTTTATTAGTAACTTTACCTATTTTGCTGTTATATTATACCGTTCTTGCTATCATAATTTTAATACAATATACTATCTATTCGATAAATTAAAGTAACGTTTTATTTCTACTAATTACCTATTAACTATTCATTGAAATGAAATCTATATATATAAAAATGAATTGCTGTTCGTTAGTCTCGCTAAAACTGAGAACGGCTAGACCGATTTGGCTAATTTTGGTCTTGAATTATTCGTGGAAGTCCAGACAAGGTTTAAAATGTCTCGGAATTGAGCAGCGAGAACGGGATCAGAAATCCACGTGGGCGGAGCCGCGGGCAACAGCTAGTAAGCAATAAAGTATTTATGCTACTCTTGACAATGATGTCAACCTCCCGTACTAGTTAAATCATTGGAAGTTAGTTCTGAAAATTCCATAAGCACATCACGTATAATAAGTTTAAAATTAGATTCCATACTTCCTGTGTCACCTTCAAATTCGATTATCAGACTGTTGAGTAGAATAATTTCCGTACTACTATGAGGTCATCAAAAAATAGTAAAAAATATGAATGGAGGAGCAGGCAAGCTCATTGCAAGCTTGAACTTGCTACTAAACACAGCAGGAATTTATTTTAAACAAGAATGCTGCTGATGTGGCCAACTTGAAAGTGAGTCCACTTAACATCATTTTCGGAGCGTTCAGTAACAGTCTTTCTTTGTCCTTCATGCGTCTTCCTTTACTTTCATCGTAATATAATAAAATTTTCTTGAAATAATAAAAAAATACATAGCCAATATGCTAGACAAAATGAAGTTTATTTTGTCCGCAAAATCGCACTTTTAATCTATCACTGTCACAAACTGAAAACTTTACAGGCGACGCAAAAAGCGTTTTTGTAGTATATATGACAAGCAAGTAAGAGTTATGTGATCATTTGAGTTATTTTGATTTAGAAATAATGTAAATGTTGAATCTTTAATATGGGCAGAATGTTTTATACTTTTGTACTTACTTCTAAAAAGGAGGAATTAATATAAGGATTCATCGCAATGCAAGTGACCTTATTTCTCCATCATTAGTGAACCGATTTTTTTTTTATTTTAAATAACGCACTTCAAGTTACTCGCATTGCCTCCAATCTGATTTGATGAGGGATCCTAGGGACATCGAGAGAAACCCTCAAATTTATAAAATTTATTTTACTAATTATCTACTATATAAAAATAAGTCAGGTTTTCCTTCCTGACGCTATAACTCCAGAACGCACGAACCGATTTCCACGGTTCTGTATTCGTTGGAAAGGTCTCGGGCTCTGTGAGGTTTATAGCAAAGAAAATTCAGAAAAAAATTCAACAGAAAAGTGGGAAAATCATTTTTTTGTAGCCATCTGGTGGCGAAACGGAGTTCGCCGGGTTTGCTAGTTAGGTATATTTGTTTCTTGTATTCATCACCTGTAGACATTGCTGAGCTGGAAATGACGGGAGACCTAGATCCAATTCCTTAAATAGGTACTATAGGGTCGTATATACAAGTCCTCAACATCTACCAATACGAGTACGTCTACCGTCTATCTATTTTTTTTTTTAATAAATGCCTTTTGTATATGGTTTACTTTATAATATTTTCTCGTCAAACTGTTTTGCACACACCCACTCACATACACGCACACACACACACGCGCACACACACACGCACACACACACGACAGAGAGATAGGATCCAGCTAGGTTAGGCAACATTTGGCAAACTACGTTGGGTTTCCTCTTCCCTACCGCAGTGCTGTAAAACCTTTAGCCCCAATTATATGTTGGAGCCGCAAACAGACTTTATTAACATCCATAATCACTTTAAACAAGCTACATTGCCAAATGTAGTAAACTACTCTATACATAAATATATAAAAATATAGCCAATTTATATTCGAAGGTATTCTAAAGACCTACAGTTAATAATACATCCCGGTGAATCACCACTATACAACGCATCGTTAAATTCTCGGTCGCCTTAAGACTGCTTAGACCACACCGCCCACTAAACAGCTGCCTGCCACCGCGTCTTCACGAACAAAAGAAAACCGCATTTTAGGCCCCAATTTTCATTGCTGATGCGCATACTTCAGCGATAGAGAGGGTGTTACCTTTTACTGATGAAATTTTAAGTAATGTACGTACATTTGCATAATTACAATGAGATTATCTTGCTTGGGGGAGAAATACTACTGTAATTTCTTACTTATTACAGTGTGCGCTAATAAATAAGCACACAAATAAGTATTTCTTTTTAGCTCATTGTACATTTTCAAAAACTAACAGGGAAAGCTAAAGAACGGTCACCTATCCTAATATTGACCTGTGCCCTGATTCTTCTAATTATTAAACATTGTCAAACTACTGAGATTACAAAAAATGCTATTGCAGTTGAAACCTAAAATTAATTGACACCGTACAGCGTAATTGAAACCTTGAAAGGAATTTTTCATTTAATTTCGAACTTTAAGACAATGAGGATAAAGGTGAAAATTTAATGGCAGTTTGTGTAATCTTAGTGAATCCATAATGGTTAATAATTCGTAGAATCGGGGTCCTGATCAATACTCTTCATGGTTGTGCAAAAGGAGTAATACGATCTTCGATTCGGGAGCCTCGGCCACGGGGGCGTCGAGCACCACTGGGGGCATAGTAACGAACCTCCTGAAAATCTTGAACAATGTTCATTTTCATATTGTTATACAGGTATTATCAGATTACAAGGTCTGATTAGATTACCTTAAGTTTAGGTAGTATAATTATAGCACCGTCCTTCTTGGTGAGATTTGAGCAAAGCATTCTACATCTTATAAGAATAATGTTAACTTAATAAATGTTATGGCCTGTAAGTTCACACATTTTAGTCCCTGTTTTATGCCACCCTAAGGTAAATAAAAATAATATAACGTGATATGTAAAGTATGCCTTTTGTAATGTAAATTGTGTTTAAGGAACTGTTGGTTATCGCGACTTTTTGATAATATATCCAGAATTCCAACAAAATATTTTTCGTCTGCTATCAGTATCGTTGTACCCCATTAAGCCATATAAAATAATTAGCTATAATAAACCTGTAATTTTATAATTTTCAAATAAAATGTATGAGAATCTTCCGATTTGTTGACATTTATAGACTCACAACCGACCTTCCAATGGATATTGATCTCGGTGTAATATGTTCGTGAAACATAACCTTAATTTCATTTAAGTAGAGCAGCATCTCACCCACCCTTTCATATCGTACAGTGCGCACCGTTTCTTTTTGCAATGGTGACCATGTAGGCCATGCCCGTGGCAAGCGTAGCTGTCATCGCAATGCTCGTCACACTTTGCCTTTTTGAAACTAAAAATATCGATTTTTTCTTGATACATATTATGTAGGTCTACATAAATAAATAGCCAGATCTCTTCCAGGCAACCTTTGGATGCACAGGAAAGTAGGTACAGGAAAGACAAAAGTATGTTAAGCTGACCATAGCATTTAGGTACTACACGCAAACATTTAGCACTTACTTGACGTGGACGGTAATCATGATCACGGATTAACTAATCAATTTTGAACAAACCTCCAAACATCTCTATATACAAATTTTTATATAGATCTGTTGATCGGCATCGGCTAAAGTTAGGAAAAAAACAAGTGTCTTAGACAAAAATGAAACAAGCGTTATGTACACAGCGCATGTACAGGCGAAACATAATTCAGATACCTTACACCAGTATCCGGCCATAAAATCTACAGTAGCAAATATAGGGCATGTTATACGTTGATAAGGGTATGTACATAGACTGTTTCCGTATGGAGGGTGAATAGTTAACGGATGGATGACCATCGGGATTGTATCGGCTCCGCTACGCGTCCGCTCTATAACGCTTTGACTGACTTTTAATAGGACGTGTGCCAACAATGTGTAAAATTTTATAAAAAAGGTAGACTCGATAACCATCCAGTGTTAAATAAACAATGTGTAGTGACAAGTTGGTACGTATCTAAGCGAAACTCAATTATACATTCGCGTCTCATATCCGATAGTTAAACTTTTTGGTAAAAACTAAAAATAACTCAATTCTGAAGCAAAAATATATTTTCAGATCCAATAAAAATTCTGTTTTCAGATTACGATGAATAATATCAATAATCGAATTAAAATGAAGAAATAGTGTTAGGTACTTGAAATTTTTCTCGTCATCTAATTCAAAAGTTTGAAAATAGTAGGCAGGGGTTAAGTGAAAAACGACTGAAGTGACCAAGACTGCTAGAAAATACCGCTTCGGCAAAGTAAAAAATTTAGGTCATCAAAAAGTAGTTATGAAGCAAATTCAGATAGTTATTTTTATAAGATAGCTAGATATTATCACAACTGTTACGCAGGGGGGTTATGAGAGATATTATAGGGAAAGAGATATAAATCCATTGGGTTCTATTTGTTAGTAATAATATTATAATTGGTCCCAATTCATCCCACCCATTTCTTTCCTACACAAGACAACGCGCGCAGGGCGAAGCCCTATCAACCACATAAAGTACAAACAATACCATCAAACGTAACCGCAAGCATGGCAGACATTCGGCTCTTTTTTTCTTGGATTTCCTGAAATTCTTTACCAGCACACAAATATCCTTCTTGCAAACTCAGGTCCTTTGAATGGAACGTGTAAAAACAACTGTCGAGCGCAGTCGACGGGCCAGCACCTGTAACGGCGGCCATAATGCTTTGGACTGCACCCTTCCTTACCATCAGGTGAGGTGCAGTACACTTTACGACCTACATATAAAATAATAATAACGTACAATAGCCTATTTAGCAGTCTCCAATTTACAACCCCAATGCCCATAACCTAGTCTCTGCACTGCAATAGTCTAACAGATTTGATTCTATTATTCTAACTGATTTTGATTTTTAGTGCACCTGAATGGGTTCTGAAAAACATGTGGGAGTACTTTACCGAGTTAGAGGTCCTCGATTAGAATAATTTTATTTTTATCGTCATATATATTTGGTATATATTTGGTATTATTTACTCTTAGTCGGACGGTTTTTAAATATATGATATTCGCGATAACTTCAGAAAATATCATATAATTAGCAGTATGTAGTAATACTAGTTAAAGTGGCACGACTATCGCGTTTTGCGGAATACCCAGCTCTGCGGTTGATGAAGTTAGCGAAGTGAAGCAGTTTATGGATATGGAAACAGCCGTTTGCTAGTAACATCAGTGGCGCATCGTAAAATCGACTGCAAAGTGTTAAAGTAGTCACTGCCTATTTGAAATGTTTCAGTATCTAAAATATTTCTGAGTTTCAGGAATCTGCAATAAATATGAGTGAATATGAAAAGACAATTATTTTCTTGGTTAGTAAATTATTACTATTAGGTATATTCTTTATCCTAATTAGATTAGAGAGAATTAGATTTGTCATTGCTATTCATGAGTAATTACTAATTTGCTATGAAAACTTTACTATTAACAAACCAAGTGGGAGGCAGACTTATTGTTAGCTATTCGCCATTAAACAGTACTTTACCTATACCTATCTGTTTTTATTTATTCTTTCTCGTATTAATATATTATTTTTCAAGTGAATTTAGGTAGAATATTTTGTGAATATCTCAAGCGTCTATTTTTAACTCCCTAAGGGGATTTCTATCATTTACAATATAGCAGAATTTCATGAGCTTACAAATATTTAAAAGGAAATAAGCACAAATGTATCAAAATAACGAGTACCTACATCGATGTTAAATCGTTTCCCGATAATGTTTTGTATTTACATAGTCGCAGCAACACATCCTCTGTGATCGACGCTGTCAATCATGTACAAATTGTATTATCTGTCACCACAATATCAGGAGCTCGAGTTTCGTAAACGTAACGAGCGGCGAAAAATTCATCCTCCATATTTTCTAAACTTTCTCGCGTAGGTGTAACCTGATTTTATGAGAAATTTAGAGTAAAAATAACGTGAATAATGTTCACACACAGAAGACACTCGAAACAAGCTTTACGTAACGTACACCAACAATTAAACCTGAAAAGTTGAAATTTCCATATCTAATAGAACCTTACCCTGTTATTGTTAGCCCAATTCGCTGAATAGATCTTTTGTGAACACATCATTGTATAGCCTTACAAAAATCCGTTTGAGATTTGCGAACTTCTCTGAACAAGCTGTTTTTCTTTTATGATTTTTATGATAACACATTGTCTCATTACAACCTGTTCAATATTCAATCTGTTTCCAACTTAAAAGATGTCGGCAGCTATTAAATAGGTATAAGACACTGTTGAGCTAATCTTACTTATATTGCAATGAAAACATAGAGTGGCAGGGAGGGAAACAACTCAACAAAGTCAGGGTAATCCTGGCTTAGGAAGCCGCTGCGGCGAACATGTTGGGTACGGGCCGGTAGCTTCCCTACATAATATATTTGCTACAACGGAAACAGACTAGTAAGGCTAATAATGAACGTGACGGTTACATACAATACAGTGTCCAAATAACAATATTGAGGACGATAAGAATAATAGTTTAACATGAAACAAATTACAATACTCTTTTACGCTATCCCAACTCTTAATATATACCTGCTGAACTAAACCAATAGAGTTAGATCAGTTATGAGGCATCTTTGCATCTTCGCAAAAATTTTAATTTTACGGCAGTAATGGTAACAGAAAAATAAATGCACTTAAATTTTTTTTTTTTTTCCCTACTATCGATATTCTCTGATATATACGCCCCAAAAAATGAAGATATTTCGTATGAATAACAATTCGTTTATTGACGTGACAACGTCTTATAAATTGGCTTGCCGGGTGACACTTCAAGAAACTGCGTTACGCTCCGCTCACGTTATGCGCTCACAATGAGAGCGAGTGAGAGGCACGCGTCCCTTCCACTCGGGCATGGTTAGCCCGCCTAAGAGCGAGAGAGACAGACATAAAAAGTGAAAGGCACGCGTCCCTTCCACTCGACGAATGAATATTCACATTAAAATTATTTTACCACTCAAAGTCGTTGTCACGTAAAACTTTCGCCCGTATACCGACTTTACAGGCAACCAATTTTTTTCATGTTAAATCGAAAATGGTCAAAAACAAGGTTCTATCGCATTCCACCGCCTGACATAGGGCTCTCTCGATGTGCGCTATACCTATCGATCGTCCGCCTTCTTCATGTAGTCTATCCCAACCACCTTTTTCATGTCAACAGTTCATTTGGCTGGGAGGCATCTCACTATCCGTTTGCCTTCTAACTATAACAATTGAAATTAAATTTCCCACAGCTTTGGCTCGTATCAATTCTTTCTTAGGATTGATATATTATTTTAGACAACTTTGTTAAAGTCGAAGGCCGGAAAACACGGTCTGGATAAACTGGATGCGGAAGATGTAAAATCGCGAGCAATGCTGCATTTTAGAAAATGCGTATGTTCAGTAATTGACTGCAATAGAACCTTACCTTTTAGGGTATAAATCGAAGAATATTGACCCTAGGAAGAAAATGTGAAAATCAAAATGTCAGAAATTTGATTATAGCCCTTAAATTCAAGATAGTAGAAAATGCAACGAACCGAATA
This sequence comes from Pelosia muscerda, assembly GCA_963691645.1. Lineage (NCBI taxonomy): Eukaryota > Metazoa > Arthropoda > Insecta > Lepidoptera > Erebidae > Pelosia > Pelosia muscerda. The sequence goes on along the minus strand of OY829098.1, from coordinate 10,040,325 downwards.
CGACGCAAATCGATATTTAGACTGCCAATGAAATTCCGCCACTAATTCCGAATTTATTCTAAGTCAAACAAAATTTATCTCATTTTGGTGTATAACTCAAAAAATATCGAACCTACGTAAAAATGATGAGCAGTATAAGAACCAAAAACTGTAGGAAATTCAATTGTAAACCACTTTCTAATTACCAATTTTTGGGTAAAATTAAAAATAAACGACCTATTCAGTAAACAACAATTTACCCTTAAATTCAAGATAGCGGAAAATGCAATGAACCGAGTACACGCAAATCGAAATGTAGAATGCCCAGGGACCTCGCCCAACAAATTCCGAAAGATTATTACTACAAAATTATTTTCGCGTGTTCTGTATGTAATCTCTATAATTCACCAAAAACCACAGAACAAATTTAACTAAAATATAGCATCATTCTGTCTCTGTTAATATGTTCACACATATTTACTTATGGACAAGAATATTTAAATAGTACGGTATAAGATTTATATTACATTGTATTATTTTATAGTGTACTGTGACAATATTTTTCAAACCTTTTAATTAAGCCTAAATCTAAAACAATTCCATTAACAATTCACTTTTCATCGATATCCGTAACCGCAAACCAATTTGTTAGTCTGACGTCAATCTTCAGTTTAATTAAGCTCACGATGTCGTTATAAATTGCTATTTAATATAATAGATGGTCTCACTTAAACTTGATATATTTTAATCATCTAGGTTACAAAGTCCCTCTAACTATAATGGAAATGTAGCTTCAGTCTTATGAAAGTCAAAAGCTCCATTTACATTTAGCACGGTATTTGTAAGGCAGTAGATAGAGCAAGGCTCGTACCATGAACTCTTAGAACAGGCCAACTGTACGACTGTTAAAACAGTCAATCAACCACCTGCACTAACCACCAACTGCAAATGTCACTTGGTACACTTATATATTTATATGGGATGAAAATTATTGACCTGTTTTAACAGTTTATGATCCTTTCACTCGGGTATCGTGTTAACGAATTAATCAACAGGAGCTATGTATTAAACTGTGTTAGGTACTTAATAACTGCGAATATTTGCATTTATGAAAAAATGGATGGCCGATTGTTACTCAATCACGCCAGAATGGCTCAGCTGACTTGGATGATATTTGGCATAGAAATTGATACACTATCTGGAATAAAATATGGGCTACTTTCGTAGAATATGTGTCCGCAGATCGTATACTAGATGTGATTACACGCGCAAGAATTCGCGTGCAAACGCGCGTATTTACGTAATGTCCTACGTAATGGTAAAGTGAAAGAATCTCTTTACTTTATATAAAGTGTGGCAAAGGTAGTAAAGTAGTGACAAATGCAAATGAAAGCCAAGACCGGAACCAAACAAATGGGTACTGAATATGACGACTGAAATTAAGGCCAGGTTGCAGTAGTTTTTAACATTTTCAAACGTCTGGATATCAAGTAATATAGCAAATAGCGCTAAATAAAAAGCATATTCATAAAATAGACTATACCTTCTAGGGTCCTGTGAAAACAGAAACACGATTCATGATAATTGCCTCGATAGAAATTAGCGTCAAACATGGGTCTAAAACGCTCCAAATCGATATTTTAAACACGTTTTACACTAAGATGCCATCATCAAGTAATGCCGAGATTGATATCATTATAAAGAGCATAAAAATATCTAGCGACTGGTAAAATTATATTTTATCAAGCAATTATTTTTTTTTTCAAAAACTTATAAAACCTCAAAATCTTTGCATTTGAGCACTCGCAGCGGTCAGTCAGTTGAGTCAGTACCCGCCGAGGCGTGTTCAAGGTAGGACGTGTGCTGTTTGTTTCTGCGAGCTTCCCCCTCCCCCCGCACGTTATTACGTATAATCGGTTTCGCTGAAAAAATGGGTATAACTCGGTTCATTAAAGGAAGAATTCTAAAATGGCGCAGCTTATCACTTTCTCTCGCTCGCACAATTGTGCTGTCAATTTAATTTATTTTTTAATTTATGTTTATTTTTTTTTTCTTTTGTGCCACTATACAAAAAATGTACAGTAGGTATATACAAATTTGAACTTGGTGTACAATAACTAGTCTATATCTATGGCTCTAAAAATGTTGGTAGGCTTTTATTGATGACTGCTCTAGTCTTCTTAGCCCCTAACTCTTAGCTAAATTACAAGTGGGTTCACGTCAGCAGTTGGTCAGAGTTATTATTTTTTATTAAATAGATTGCCTTAGTCACTAGGCTACCGCAGCTGAGTATAATTACCTATACATATTTTATGTTACAGTGCTGCAATGAGAAGACGAAAAGCCGCTGGTGTTGAACAGCCCGTAGACGTTTCTAATTCTCGTTTGCAAATTGCCACGTAACTATCAGTACTTTTACTAAAATCTGTGACATATTTGAATAATATAATAAATAATAATAATAAATAAATATTCTAGGACAATCTACACAAAAATAAAAAAATAAAATAATAAAACTTGTAAAAAAAATTATCTCATAAACCTGATGAAACTTACAGCAGACAGGAATCGTATTGAACGATCAACGATTTTACAAAGAGATTCAAGTAAATAGCTCGAACAAAGAAAAAAAATAACAACAGCTTCAAACTTCGGTCCCATTTGTAAACGAAAAGTTACAATAGATAGTGCATCATTAGTAAAAAATAATCCTATATAAAAAAATCTAAACCAAGTGGTTTCAGTAGCTCACGGCATCGAAAACGAGAAACATTCCATACAGCAAATGGAACAATAGAAAAACATAAAAATAGATCAGTGTGGACTTTTTATTGACCGCAAATATTGGAGCCTTTTATTGGAGCCACTCCAGATGGTCTTGTTGGAAATGACAAAATTGTCTTTGATTGCGTCAAAAAATGGTTTAGAAAAATCTCTAGAAAATAATAAAGTACAACTTAACAATTTACCATAAATAAAAATAGTAATTGGTTTTACCAAATTCAAGGTCAGTTGCATGTGACGGGGCGCAAAATGTGTATTTTTGGTTTATTATTCTCAAACAGAGCCAGTGTATATAGAATATATAGAGAGAGATGACCAGTACTGGACCGATAAAATGGAACAACGAATAATTCAGTTTCATATGAAGAGTCTGCTGCCGGAGTTAGTTGATCCAAGGCATATCCGTGGTATGCCTATTAGAAGCATTGTCTTGAAGGAAGAGAAAGAAAATAAAGAAAACCATGTTCCTTCGATCACTACACATCAACATCAATCCAATCTAGTTGAGGCTGGCTCTAGTGCTACAAATAGAGAGTATAATATCATATTTCAAAATTTTTGAATTGTGCGTTTTCATCATCACCATCCTCATAGAGACTTATTTTCCTGACTGCATCCAAGGCCAAGGTGAACTCGGAGCTCATGGTCCGCCTTCCGGCTCTTCCTCTTCCACTTCACACGATCTTGGGCGTCTCCCTAAACCTAAACCCTAAAATGCTAGTCAAGTTGAAAGAAATTTGACTTGATTTTAGGATTGCATGTGACGGCGTGCATTTTCTACTAACTATCTATCTACTAACAGATCAGTAGGCAGCACAAAATGTCTTTTTTACCCGACTGCGCGACGCAAAGAAGTGGTAATGTGTTTATTTATGTTTCACTTTTCAATAGGCTTTGTTTTTTGAAGACGCTTTTATTTTTTCTGTATGTTTATATGTTCCAATGAAATGGAAATACAAAAATATGTATGTTAAATTTAAGTGATTTTTTTTTCTCTACCTATACAATGAAAAACTATAACATTATGTGCCCGAATCTAACCTACTGCTTTTACGATATACGTACCGTGGCGTAGTGGCACTCGAGCTTGGTGACGTCACAGGTACGAGTACTCTAAAATAGCACTACAATCTCCCGCACGCGACTTCATGTATGTTTTTTTTTATATTATAAAAAAAAATATATTTAAAACATTGTTGCTACACAGTATATACCTACACATATAAGTGAAAAAGGTACCTACACATAGCCTATAGTGAGTATTCCGATGAACTCTTACAATCAATCCCACCCTCCCTTTATCCAGAACAACATGTTTTTTACATCACTTATGTGGCAGACAAGCATACGGCCCACCTGATGCGAAGAGGGTCACGGTGGCCTATGACCTATATGTTCAGGTCTTAGGTGTCACCCTTTGTCAGCTTTTGGACTCCATTCCAGTTTCTTAGTTTTTCTAACAAACGCGAGTCTCAAGTTTTCGCGTACCGGGTTATACTATAGGATTGCGCGCGCCTGCGCGCCGCCCCCCGCGCTGCCCGCTCGTTGCGTCGATTACACTCGATTCGGCTGCGGGGACTGAGGTACTGAGGCGACGTAAAATACCTACTTGTCTCACTGCAACCTCGCCTTAATCTAAATAAAAACTGTTTATTATGTGTGCGCGTGGACTGAGGTACCAATCTCTTTTCCAGTAAAGTCCTAAAACAATTATAGAACATGTCAGGGAATTTGTAACCCAACGAATTGAAAACTACAGCGCCTAATCTGTGGTTCTTCAGTCCTCAAATGAATCAGCCAGTTTTCAGAAAATATTATTAATATACCATTACGTATAATTTTATCGCAGAGCAATTTTCTCTCTAAATCCAGGATATGGTCCACCTATGTGCCAATTTTAATCAATATCATTCACTTCATTAGTTTGTAGTACGTTATTAAGTAAAATCTGTCTTAATATATACCTAAACCTCTTCTCAACATTCGCATATATAAATAAGTACGAGAAGGGTTAATAGGATTCTTAAGAAAAGTCGCAAACCGATCCCCACAAAAGTGATAGGAAACTTTACTTAAGCTTATTTGTGTACATTGTAAAGTAGGTACTTATGCATGTATATTATATATATGATATACTTGTGCTGGGAATGAACTTGAATTATTAAATACCTTACTAATTTATGCTTGTCCGTAGTGTTGATTAAATGTTAGATACTTATTATAATCTTGGTGTTTTTTCCGGTAATCTCGGCTGCATAAGTCAGTTTCTCCTCAGAAACCGGGATCATCTTGTGCGTATATTGTAAGTAGATTATAAATCAGTTTTTGGCTAGAGATTACTTACCTTAGCCTGGAAAGTGATTCCATATTCAAAAGCTGCATCGGGATGCAAAGGAATTCGGGTGTCGTACTCGTCGTTTGGCACTAGGTTATACTGTTTGGTTGATGGCATCTTCCTCCCCCACTTTAGTAACTTCATCGGCACCCGTTTCCAGGACCTCGCCTTTAGCACCACACGTAAATAACGAGCCGAATACCCTCTTCTAAACATTTAAGCTCTTTAAAGGACCACCATCTTCCTCAAACCTATGTCCTGTTTGATCCTACGGTAACTGTAGTTTTGGCACCTGGAACAAACATATTACATGATAGACATTTATTTTTGCAAACACTTTTACACACTCATGGACATTGACAAAAAATCGAGTACAACGTGCGAAAAAATATTTTCTTAGTGACTATTGGTAACGTAAACGTAACTAAATGATTTTATGAAATAGCAATAATTACAGAAACCGTGTCTAGTACCTTAAGTAGGTACTTACTATATTTTAGTACTTAATGCTTGCGTTCTGCATGTGATGCTATCACGTTATTGAGATATACTTACAGTGGTTCCTGCACTCACTGTGTATGTTATTATTTTATTCATTAACATGAGAAGCTGACCAGACCACGGTTTCCTATGCCATATTCAAAATAAAAACGCCTTTGTAGCTACACCATGAGCGTCCTTAATATACCTGTTCTAACCGATCACTGTACGTCGCCCTTTCCCACCCTCTCCGGATCTGGAGCTCTCTTCAGCTGCTGCCCTAAGCAAAGTCACCATTAGCATAAACATACAGTCGATTGCAACTCTATATTGTCACAACATTCACCCAGATCAGAAGGAAAGTCATTTGTATTCTATACATTTTAACTATTGTTCTGTACAAAAACTAAATATTTCCCCATTAAATAATTCACCAGAATGAGCATCGAAGTCGCCAATGGCATACTCATATTTATAAAAGTACACGTATTTATTTATATATATTTTAGCCTGGAAAGTTATATATTAGAAACTTATTTAGTTAGGCTGTTTATAGAAGGTACATTATCCTCAATTCCTTAGGTCAATAAGTTATATATTTGTACTCCTTGTATTTATTCTGGTTTATTGACTTCATATAATTACTTTTGTGTATTGTACGAGGCTTTTTAATAACATATTTGTGAAAGTTTGTGTTGCAAAACGAATGGATAGATATGATCGGAAATAGATGAAAGAACTATTCAACAACAGTGTCAATGTAGCACTCCGCTGCTTGTTGAACTCAGTATTTGTTTAAGTTATTTACCTTGCTCACGGCGATGGTACGATGCGCGAGTGCTTGGGCAGCCGCTGCCTCCTTCTGCGAGCAAGTTATGCTCGAAAAGGAGGAGGCGGAGCGGGTCCGGAGAAGACTCCGGGCCCGCACTGCCCGTGATGAGCGGAGGCGACTCGGACGTCGGAGGTCGCAGAATGACCTCCGTCCCCCATGAGCGCGGGCCTGGGGGTGACGGGTGGAGCCGCCTGTCACCCTAGCAGAAGCAGGCCACGGCGATGGCACACAATGCCACACCATACCCAGGGACTAGATGGGGACACCATGGTCCCCACATTTGGGTAAGAGGGTCATCTCAACAGAGATGTCCCCGGGTCTGCCGGGGTGCGAGAGATATGTCTTGTATAATCTCACCTCCGGCAATTGAGGACCCATGGACGGCGTGCGTTTTGGTCGGTTCGAGTCCGACATAATCACCTCCAACGGTTTTGGTGGAGGTGGTATCCGTGGGGATTTTGCGCACGATAAAAAAAAAAAAAAAAAAAAAAAAGTATTTGTTTAAGTACAAGAGTCTCTTCCATTTGGCGGGTCGGTTACCACGGGTCACCAACGATTGGTCGACAATCAATTGGTCGACATATCAATTGGTCGACAAACAATTGGTCGACAGTATCAATTGGTCGACAAGTTAATTGGTCGACAATTAATTAGTCGACATTAAATTGGTCGACATATCAATTGGTCGACAAAACTAGTTTCCAGTTAATGTAACAATATTATTCATTTATACTAAATTTTAAAATGCATCATATCGCTAAAAATTAAACCCACCTATTATTGAGTGAAACTAAACGTAAATCTGCGGTCATTCAGCCAAGTTCCAGAAACGAATCGGTCATATTTATAGTTCTTGGTTTAGGTTAGGTTAGAATTGTGACCACACAACGCACGAGCCGAGCGAGCGAAGCGAGCGTGCCGCGGTAGCGGCCGGCGAAGTGCCAGAAACGAATCGAAAACGAAAAAGGTCATAAACATAACCGTAAATCAGTCGTATTTTATGATGAACTTTAGGTGAGTCAATATTTTTAACCCCTTTACTTTATTCGGTACCCCTTTGCGATATTTAAATCGATGTCAATACGAGAAAATGCGGAAGTTAGGTTAGAATATAAAAAAACTCGTATTATTTTTATTTTTAAGCTTTATTTTTAGGCTAAGATTTAATGAGACTAATTAATTGTCGACCAATTATATTGTCGACCAACTTAATTGTCGACCAATTAACTTGTCGACCAATTGATACTGTCGACCAATTGTTTGTCGACCAATTGATATGTCGACCAATTGATTGTCGACCAATCGTTACAAACCCGTTACCACCATACCACTTGACAAAACCAAATCAGGCAGCAGTCGTTGCACATGAGCGTTTTCCTGTAACGTCAATTGTCTTATTTGGGAGATTGTAAGCCCACAACGAAACCTGAATGGGCTCCCAGAAAACGATTTGCTAAAAGCTGCTTTGATGGTAGGGACCCATGGTATTATGCTTCGGTCGTCTTGATGTAATCGGTTTAGGTATATTCAATACATTGACATCACTAGTGCCCGCACATCTAGTTCCGTGTCATCAAGTGAGTGTTGCTTCCAGTTATATCCTGCGAAACCAGCTACATGAAAACAATTATAAGAAGAAAATAAATAGTTATAAGGAAAGTGTGAAAATATTTATCTACATAATGCACTGGACCTCAATTTTATATCAAAATATGCTCATTACATCTATTAGTTAATGCCTCATGATATTAATAAACGTTCTTTTCACTATGAATGAATGACTATGAATAGTATGAATTAAGAATAGTTAACTATGAAAAATGGTATGAGTCAATAAAATAAAATGAATAAGAATGCTATGGTTTGAGTTAAGAATAAGAATAAATATGTATTTCCAAATTGATTTACAATTTCCAAAGTTGTAAGTGTATGTATGAAGACGAACAACCCTCAAAAATACATTCTTTATACAAATATCTCTGTAACAAAAATGTAATTGACTTGAAAGAAAATAACCTTCGGTATAATAATGTCAAATAAATAAAATGACTGATAGACTTGTTAAAATTTGCTTTGAAAAGTTCGTGAAGTGAAGTTGTCCCCGCAGAAGACTTTACTGATTTAACTTACCCGGGCGATTGAGAAGTTACTGCTGGCTTAATTGTGGACGGGAAGTAGTAATTAGTTTTGTTTTGGTTTGCAACTCTCAATATATGTGGCACGTGCTGTATAAACTATTTGGCCAGTAAATGTACTTTTTTTCTATCGCATATTAGGAAAAAAGGTTAAAGTTACATTGAAGAAAGGTTATATACAGAAGATGATGACCAAAACCACAATATTTTTCATGTATCAGGCCCATTTTCTGACAATCTGTATCAGTATAAACAGACAAACTTTTTGAATTATTATGTTGCCATCGATCTTTGACAAGTGTGCAAAATTGCAAATTTCGAGATTTGAAAGTGCTCAAATATCAAGTTCTAAGATTCCGTTAAATGTTATACACGGTAATGGAGATAAGTACTTATAAAATATATAGCGTGAATATACAAGTGGGCCTGGAGGACCATCTCCGAAACTATTGGTAATAGCAAAAAGTACTCGAAGCAGTCTTCAACCCGATTTTAATGAAAATCTAATATTCCTTGCCAGGAATCGATCACACAGATTTTGACAATAAACACATTCTGTTTTATTACTCCATTCCATTTTTTTACTTTACGATACGAATTCTGGAAAGCTATGACAAAAAGCGATGACATAGAAAAGTTATGGAAATAGTTGGATTTTAATAAACTGCTTTCATTTAAAGTTGTCATTTCTTAATCATACCTTGGCCTACATTACTTAAAAGTTACTTAACTACAAAGACACGTTTAATACAATGATTCCAATGATTTGGAACAATTTTTGGAAAAGAAGTCTTAACGGAATTAATAATATTATGCTGAATGCTGTACATTTATCTATCAGTTGAGAACAATGGCAATCATTTTGAACAATTAATTGATTATAAAGGTATAAAGTAAAAGAAATACAAAATATTTTGTTAAAAAAAGAACTCTTCCTTAAGTTTACCGTATGTCATTACGTACCGGGATTCAGTCTTTATTAACGACACTGTCAAATATATAATAATACAGGAAGTTGTTCTTTGTTTTAAATCAACGTGTTCGATATCAGGTTAGGCATTATTGATTTATCAAAAATCCAATGATGTAGTTTTACTTTTCATTAAACTCAGGCCCGTTGCACATTAAACCTGAACCTTATTTTGCCGCATATATTATTTTTATTTTTAACACAGAACAGAAGATAAAGTTTTGCTACTTGACACTACGAAACCCATGCAGTCAATGACGCAAGCAGTCTCTCAAGTGAGGACAGTTTATTTAGGCCAAGGGTGCTCGAATTATCGATCTCAATGTTACCGATATATCTTCTATCACTTTAAATTATTAATAATACCATCACACACAGTATTATTTTTTATCTACGATAAACCTCCTTCTCATTAGAATCTTAATTATATAATTGTAAAGGCGCCGTCTCCGTACATTATAATAATAATAATAAAGCCTTTATTTCCGAAAATGTTTACATTCTTACATAATATTTTATCTTAGTGAATTTTTAGATAAGTAGAAACTATATAAAGATAACTTAACAAAGAAAAGTTTAACATTAAAAAAACTAAGACTATGTTTAATTATAAGATATCTCTTAATTCGGTGTGCCTTACAGCATAGGCCTCCTCCAACTCTCTCCATTGTATTCTGTCTGCCGATAATCTCATCCAAAGTGGTCCTCTCCGTACATTGGAGATATTTAAAAAAAACCTTCTTGGGTTATGTTTATATTAACGATTCTGAACACGAAAATATTTTGTTTGAAATCCTGGCGGGTTTGTCAGTTTATCTGTTTGTCTGTTCCCCGTTATGAACGCAAAAACTACTGAACGCAATTTGTTGAGGTTTTTTGTTATTCTTCGTCAGACTTCAAACAAAAATGTACATTTGTTTGATCGAAATCGGTTAAGTAGAACCGAAAATAGTACAATATTTAAGGTGAATTTTTTATTGAGGTTGCGAGGATGTTATTCTCAATCTCTAAGATTATTCTTATCGATGAATTTTGTATAGCATTCATTACATCCGGGCAATTATGTTAATAGATATAAATTATTTTTACATACGCGCTCCAGATAATTCATAATTTTAGTAGGTATATTCAGTTTCATTAGTGCAAATCGGGAGAGGAACTCAAAGCTATCTAGATCACTAACATCGAGTTTGGTGTCGTTACTGTCATTTTCCTGTTGATCTGACATCTTGTTAAGAATTTATCAAAGACTAAACAATATTTTCTATGTACACTGACGGACTCATAAACTGCATCAAAGTTCAGGTTTACTCTAAAAGGATTTTTTATAATAAGTATGCAAACTTTTTAGATTAAATTATATAAATATGGAAAGACTGGCTCTTAATCTTAAAAAAAAATTAAATTTAAAAATAGAACTGCAGTAAAACAAATGAATATAGCCGGGAAAAGAAAATTTACTTGTAGTATCAGATTTGCGTGTTATTTATAGCAAAGTTTTAAATTGATTCTCATTGATTTTTTTTGTTTTGTCAATTGAATTATTGTTACCAGCATAATTGTTGGGTTAGTTTTTTAACACATCGAGAGTTTTTGAACCATAATATGGATACTTCGTCCGAACAAGCGGCACAAATTGTAGCATTGGTGCGGGAGGGCTTGGATCAACGAACGATTGGTAGAAATTTAAATTTAAACCAGTCTACGGTTTCTAGAATATACAGAAGGTTTGTAGAGACAGGTTCTTACAGGAGGAGACGTGGTACAGGCAGAACTCGAGCAACCACAGGTCGTGATGACCGATTTATTGTTATAACTTCCCTGCGAAATCGTTTCCTCGCGTCAGTTAACATCAAAACCGAGCTTAATGAAGTGCGTGGAGTAAACGTGTGTGCACGAACAATAAGAAGAAGGTTAAAGGAAGCGGATATCACCCCTTTTAGACCAGCAAATGGTCCAAAGTTGTCTACAGCTCACAGACAAGCTCGCTTAAGATTTGCGCGTCATCACCTGAATTGGACAGAAGAGCAGTGGGCCTCTGTATTGTTCACGGACGAGTGTAGGACATGTTTATATGGTGCAGATGGTCGCAGAAGAGTCTATCGTCGACGTGGGGAGCGATATGCTCAAAGTTGCATTGAGGAGCGTGTTCCTTTTGGAGGCGGTTCATGTATGGTCTGGGGTGGCATATCGATGAACGGGCGAACAGAACTTGTGTTCATAGACATGGTCCGTCAAAACGGTAATAGAGGGGGTTTGACAGCACATCGCTACATAACAGAGATATTAGAAGATCACGTGGTGCCTTACATGGGATTCATAGGCGAAAATTTTACTTTAATGCAGGATAATGCCCGGCCGCATGCAGCTGCACAAGTTCAACATTATTGCGAAGAGGTTGGGATACGTACAATGAATTGGCCAGCACGCAGCCCGGATCTTAATCCCATCGAGCATGTTTGGGACAATTTAAAAAGAGCTGTATATGCGAGAAACCCTTCGCCCACGACAGTGGCAGCACTAAGAACAGCACTTTCAGAAGAATGGGACAATATTCCGCAAGATCTTTTAAAAACCCTTATAAAATCTATGCGGAACCGATTAGAATCCGTAATAAGGGCACGTGGGGGTAATACACCTTATTAAAACACAAATAAACCCTTGCATAAAGTTTGTGTCTATTGTTAAAACCAATTTTTTAATTAAACCAATTTTTCTTAAATTTCTGTTTTTTCTTCAAAAAAAGTCTTAAGGTCCTTTCCAGTACATAAACTTAAACTTAAAGATATGACCCTACGCTGTTTTAAAGTTCACGAACCAATCTAGAGGTTTCAATTTAAATCTGTATAGAAAGTATGCATACTTGGTTAAAATATTTATTTCAAAGTCGTCTATTACTTTGATGCAGTTTATGAGTCCGTCAGTGTATGTTTCGTAGTTTCACTCGTCATTTTGGTCTCACACAGACTGACAATACTGTTGAGATTACTGCTCCTTCAAAAATCAATATTATTTTTATTTCTTTCTAAATTTTATTAATTAGATCTGGTTTAAATTACATATGCTATTTTTCAGCGAATTAACCAGACTGTACCGGAAAGTTAAAATGTGCCTCATTCTTTTTTCATCCTCATTTGGATTTTCCTTAAATATCTATAACTTTTATGATAAGGTCATTTCTTGCGAAGTTTGTTTATTAGATAGTTTGAATTATACAATTTTCGGACCTAATTAATGGAACTGACAAACCATAATCGACTTTGCGATATCTGATGGGATCAATTGTAATGTTATTTAAACTGTTGATTGATGGCACTTGGTAGAACTTATTGTTATATATGATTGATAACACACTTACACTTATACACCACTGTGTTTATTTTTGTACCTAACCTGTTTCGCCTTGCGGCATTCTCAAACTGTCAATGTAAACCTTTGGGAATGCCGCAAGGCGAAGGCACGTGGGCAGAGGTGTATTAAGCATCTACATTTTTCCAACTATGATTTTCGGTTGCACGTAGTAGAGGGCGAGAATATTGGCGCCAATCGGGCACTTTGTAAAATAAATGGGTATGCCGAAAATTTATTCCTAACCGAAAAAGTTAATAAATATGATCAAAATGTCCTCAATATAATAATGATGTTCATTTGTGTCGATAAATTTCGAGAATATTTGGGTAAATTAAATAAATTTTGGATTTAAAATGTTTGTCGCAGTCCAGGGAAGGTTTAAGCGATCAGAAAACATAATAAGATTCGTGATGTAAAGCATGAAGCCGGGGGCAAACAACTAGTATTGAAATAAATTGATTTATTCTTGATGTTATTATTCGCCCGAGACAACGAGATTGAAATAGTTGCCAATAAAGTGCATATTTTAATCTTACCACCAAGCAATAGAATCTATAAATGTGCAATTGAAAGTTTAATGATGTTCTTAGAAAGGAGTAAGAAACAGGCTTTATCATTGTACGCTTACTTATCTTCATGACACCATTAGCGTATCAGCTTACAGGTGCATTTAAACCGGTAACAAAGGTCAATGTCCTCTATCACTTCTTTCACTGATAAATATTCTGCAGCATCTAAAAAATATTTACGTTTTTTTTACATAACCTCGACACTTATATACTGCAACATATGCTCTTTTTCCTGAAGACTTTAAGCACAGCCTTGTCAATTTCTTTAGACGATAATTATTTTTGTACAACATATTTTTTGTAGTATAACTTATGTCCATCTCCATACACATAAACACACACACACACACTTACAGATAGTAACTTAAATCATACCAATATCACTATAATGATTGCTAGATATTTAGGAGCTAACTCATTGTTCCCAAATAGAGCTTAGAGGGTTCGGCGTTATTGAATGAGTATCACCGTGCTTATTACCTCCATGCTTATTATAGCATTCACGCTGACGCTGAGTCATAGCGATGCTCATTGACTCGCTAGGAAAATAATGAAATAATTATTTTTCACTTCATTTTGAAGTTACTACAAAACACTTCTATTTATACTGTATAAGTGTACATTTCAATAATGTTTTGCATATTTACTTGTGCTGGTGCCGCAATACAATTTATAAACAGCTTCGAACCCCGTAATTTGGTATTTGCGAATTTCGACATAAGGGATAAGTAAATTTAGAAAAGAACTGAGGGTACATAAAGCGATTAGTAATATAACAAGGCGGTTTGTTGTTTTATCAAATTTGGACATCAAATAATTCGAAAGGAGAGACAGGGCGTAACGTCTTGTCATAAAAATATAAGTCCCAAGGCAATAGAAACTACTTTTGATTCGGAGTTAGAAACACTAAAGCAATTCAACATTTTAATTTTAATGTATTTGAGAGTATTTTTGTACTGAAAAACCTTATACACATTGTCCAAGATATTATTCAAATACTAGGTATAGGAGCAGGTAACCAGCTCTTGGCCCACTTTTAAAAAAGAATTATGATATTTATATCAAATCAAGTTTACCATCTCACGATCGGTCCCTTGACAGAATTGTGGTCAGTCCACTGGCACAGCAGATACGAGTACTCATTCTGTGAGCTATGTCGGTGATTTTAGTTCTTGTGCGACTACACTTTAAAGAAATTCAAAGTATAGCTCTCTCCATAGCCCATTGCGGTGGGCGAGAGGAGACCCAACGTAATTTGATTAATAGTACCTAACCTAGCTGAATCCTTCTGACGAGCTCTTTCTCGAAGTTGTCTCTACCAAGCTCAATAACCTGCTCAAGGTAGATGTACCTATTAGTGGTCATCTTCGAGTGTTGACCTCTTCGATGTCTATTGATCTCGGTGTGACATGTTTGTTAAATAGCTGTATATAGCTTTTGTGGACTACGAGAAAGCCTTAGATAGATAGTTAGATAACTCTTTATTCTACACCCAAAATTTTTCACGATAAAAAGAATGCAACGAATTATAGGTACACTTAAATATTTGGACGTACAGTCAACAAAAATGTTAGAATTTCAGGTCACACTAATAAAAGATAAACATGTAGGCATATGCGTCATCACTAAAGACGTATTAGTGTTTTAAACTTAAGTGTGCAGTATTCTACACTCACAAATTTATATTTTGAAATCGATTCAATATGCGTTAGTGAGTGTTTTATATGTCATCGTATGAGATAATAAATACCTATTCCTCTTAATTTTTTTTAACAATAAATACATATATTATTTTTAATAAGCCGTTGGATAGTGTATAGCCCTCAATCAAACATTTAACTAGAAGTAGGCGAGACTTATTTCAAATAGTAGGTAACTGCATAATTCAACTTGAAATCGTGAGTCCCGCCTAGTAGTAGCTAGTTAAATATTTTGATAAGTTTGAAAAGACTATCAACGAAAAAAAATATTATAAGACGTAGATAGAAATTGCTTTTGGACAAGCACGAAGCAAAAATACCCGCGCATAAATTTTGTACGTTATCTAATTAGTAACATTGTTGGCATTGTTATACTCGTAGGCAATATAGGCCGTAAGCTACTTCATACATTAGTGTCGACGCTCCCAAGTTGCACAACTTCGAAGCTCTTAGTACACGTGTACTAGCCATCACGTGTGTACTTAGCAAGTCCAAAAAAATACGGTAAGTAGTTAATATCAACTTTCATTAGCTCTGCCGAAGGTTTTCATTATTTTTATCTAGGTATAATAAATGTATTTGGAAAACCTACAATATAGCGCTGTAAACTGAGTTTCATCTAGGAATATAAGATACCCAGCTAGTACTCGTAATAACCTTTATAAATAAACGTTTATTTCAAAATAAGCCTCTATTTTAAAATAAAGTTGAATAAAGTTTTATCATAAAATTAACTTTTATATTAAATTAAACTTTATATTAATATAATACAAAATGAAATACGAAAAATAATAAAATAAGAAAAGCGCGGTGGCCTAGTGGTATGGGTAATGGACTGCTGAGACGAGGTCTCGGGTTCGCTCCCAGGGTTTACCATGGCACACACCAATGACTTTTCAATGCTTTTCGAAGTGATGAATGTATTCATCACAGTTTTATAAGTGCCCGGTTAATGGCAATAGGCTCGCCTCTTATTACATCGGGTCCTAAACATAAACTGTCGAAATGTACGTGCTAGCACCTCTGCCTACCCCTTCGGGGATAAAGGCGTGAGTTTATGTTATGTTATGTTATTAAATTACCTTTTATTTTGAAATCGTAAAAGTTTTGGTAGGGTGAGCTAAGGTGACTAATATTACTTTTTGCTATTTTCTGTTAAACGGTAAGTTTGATTAATTACAAGAATGTGTAAGACTATAGTAAATATCCGTTTAATTATCTATTAAAATGGATCAAGTAGGTAGGTACACACTGAGGGTTGCGTATACAGTTGGATTTAAGCACTAAACTTATGTTACGTAAATGGCAATTATATTTAGTAACATCGAAAGATTATTTTATTTGTATTTCACATCCTCAAGATGTTGCAGGCTCGAGTATTTGTTAGTTAATGAATTTGATAGCTTCACGCGTTCTTGAGGAAAGACGTGTTGACAAGTGACAACACGTCTTTCGTAAAGAACGCGTGACATACAGACTTTTTTTGTGATGTAGGTAGTTGGGTGCTATATATTTACGAGTTTCGACTATTTCCTTCGTTTGTGCTTTATGACCTTGCTTCTTTTCAAACTTCAATAAGCTTGCTAACCTATAAAAATGATAACAATACCATAAGAAATAAGCCAATTATGTAGGAAATTGAACCAAATTCAAGTGCATCAACATTACGCCATCTGAACACTATGCCATCAAAAGATATACGAGTAGTAAAATGAGTAAACCAAAATCTGCGACCTTATATTTTAATACGTCGCAAGCGCTCCCGTCTAATTTTGGCTGGTACACTACTTGCAATGGAGACTGTTTATTTGACTTATTTTTGTTTACGGCTAGGATGAATAAAACCTTATTTAAATATTTTCGGCATCAGGTAGCTCTCACTGCAGTAAACGCCGCCGTATAAGTAAACCCAAGAGTAGCAGTTGTAAGCTGATCCTGCGCATTAAGGTGAAAGCATTCTATGTGACTATGCTGTGAAGACGTAAACGCTAACCTATGAAATTATGTAACCGTTTCTAGGTAGGATAGCGAGGCGTCCTATGAAGATGCGCCGCCGCAAAATAACTGCGCGAGGAACATGTGACACTCAAGCTATACGATGTATAATAGTAGAGAAATGGCGAATAGCGGATATTAAACGCAACCATGGCAATAAGTATAGCACTTCTCTGCTGGAAAACAGACTAGTGCTAAGATTATGATAACATACTGATGAAAACCCAAAAGTATCAGCCAGTACTTGCCACAAGTATTCAAAAATAATGTTTATATAATACATATTAATAAACCCCCTCTGGCAAAAACTTACATAAACATATTATGGAAACATGCTACAAAATTTTCTTCTATGTAAATTTAAAATATCAAAATATAGTATTTAGAAGAACGGCGTTATATTTGAGACCAAAAATTTTATTGTAATTTGTGTTATTCTATGACGGTAAGCCTAGACAGCGAAGCTCAAAATCTTGAACACTCAGTTCAGATGTTGTGATAAAATACAACTTTAATTGCCTCATAAACCAATAGATATTTGAGAATTCTTGACACTTAGCTAATGGCTTCTTAAATGAAAATGATTAACCCAGAGCTAGTACTTTTTGAGATGTAAGTTATACAATTTTTTGGAAACATCTAGACTAAGCGCCTAAGTAATTTAATTATTTTACTTTTATGAAATGTATAATGATTTGTTTTGAGTTTTAACTATTTTTAATTAATGGCCCTATAACTCTTATTTTGGTTCACGAAGATTTGAAATTTGGACAATCATATTTGGTAACATCGAGCTAATTTGATGATGGAGTCATGATGTGCGGAGTAGGTATAAAAATATTGAAGCTATCTAAAACAAAATTCTCAGAAAGGGGCTCCTTTGATTAATTTCAACCATTTCCATACATTACGTAATATAATTTCCATAACAAGCTTGTTTTTACAGATTTTAATCAAGATCATTACAGCTTTAATCCCGGTTACTCTATGAAAACCAGATTCCGCTCTCGTACGCTTGTTCTATCTGATGCGACTTAATTGGTCATTTTCGAGAGTATTTGTCACTTGACTATCCAATCATGAAAGGTATCTACGTCAGAGGCTTTACCTAGAATCAGCAGAGAAGCCCAAGATCTTACAAGTATCGTATACATCATTTTTTTAATACAGGTTTTTATTTATTTAAGTATATTTAAGTATAAAATCCTGTAAATTTTAATGGAATAAAAGCAAAAGTACACCAGCCCTCAGTATTGTAAAACAAACTATATTACATATTTATAACCTGTGTATGAATGTCAACATTGGATTCTTGCTCGCCTTTATAGCCCTTAAATCACCGGGGACGCAGGAAATTGTGTCTTTCTCATTAAGTACCCACCTACGTCTTTTCATCAAGTCACGTTTACTATTGACTGAATTCAAAACGAAGAGGTTGAATGTTCAAATGTAGTTTTTCAAAATGTTCAGTAATAAAATGTACACAATTTGCACAACGTGAATATTTTAAGCTTATTGCTATTTTTGGCTTCGATATATCTCCCAGGAAGTACCTACTTACCATATTAATTATATTGGGAAAACTCTTCAAAAACAAAATCAAAGCAGCGGCACCCTCAATAACTGTAATAACTTTCTTGACGGGCTATAGGAGAATAGTGAATTGTATAACAATGAAAATAGTATTGTTACGGCGAGAGCGCTACCTTATTTATTTTTACTTACCTATAGATTTTAACGTAGAATCCTAGAGCAGTGAGGGATTCAAAGGATCGAAAAATAATTCACTCTTGAGTACAGAAAGGGATGAAAAGTGGAGTATGTCTCCACTTTTCATCCCCTTTCTGTGAGAAAAAGAATAAGGGACGAGGTTATGTAATTAATATGTGGTTGTGTAATTATTTAATTAAAAGAAGAAATGTGAATATATATGTAAAGACAATTACAAATTTATATTTATATTTAATACACTAACGCAAAAGTTATTGTCACCGTTTTATTTGTGATAGATATTGTAGTCCATACATTTATTATTTAGGTATCTATTTGTAATCTTAGTATCTAACTGGTGCTCATGAAAAAATACAGAATCTTTTGATTTGAAAGCCAATAGCATGGATAAATGATTTTTAGGTGTTTTTTTAACACTTTCTATTCCTAATGTAGATGCTAATTTTTTCCTTATTTTGAAGCGAATCTTCAATGTAACCTACTACAATATCAGTATAGTACAGTTCGCTCCAGAAACTGCCAAAAGTGTACCAGACGTCCGGCGAAAACAATGTCCTATATTATGCAATTGGGCTAGTTCAAGTATGTAGCATTTTATAGGAGCATTGACGACATACTATTTCTTCCCATAACTTATTTGAAGTATTTTCCATTTTGATACCTAGTGTAAAATTTTTTAGATGTTATATGGAGAAGACGGTAAGTAGGCTTGGATATTTGTTCACTATTCTTTGCACTAGCCACGAATAATGAATGCCAGATCAATTTTTGATTTTGTATTTGTTAAATTCACTAAAAGTAATGCATCAAAATATGAGAAACTACTTTTGATTTCTTTGGTCGATGTCGCATATCGCGAATCGATTCGGATAAGCTGGAAAATCAGAATAACTACAATTTTTAGTATTCCTATTGGTATTTATTAGAGATTCAAGGATTGAGTAGATAAATACTCCAAAGGGTAGAAGGTTATTTAGTTTTAGCCAATTCTAGAAAATAAATCAATACCCTTTTGCTCTTTCTATAGAATAAAATTGTCCTAGGATAGGCCTTCAAATATTTGTCCCAGGATTTCGGGTATTCAGTTTTGTACGACATTGTTAGCTTTCAGCAGTTAATGCATTAGTACTTTCATAACTCGACGAAAAACTCATTGTATATATTGCAAAATATAATAAAACATGTATGTACTCATTACAAGAACAGACAGATAATTCGCGCTCGTTAGTTTTCTGTAGAGAAAACAGGTCACCCGCTGCTGTGCAGCCAACACGTACCAGCCAGTAATCCATTTAATTTGCGTTCAATTTCTCTGAATGTTAGGCATATTATGTTCCATATTAAAATCACTTTACCGCCCGCTAAGAAGCTCTTAACAGAAAAAAAGCTATTTCGGTACCAATGTGGGTTATAAAGTGACACTTTTTGAATAGAAGGGATGAAACTAAGGACAGAAATACAGTTAAGAAGTTTAATATAGAACACAAGATTTTATTCAAATGTAGCGACGTAAAATAGCATCGTCTTCACGAGTGAATGAAAAGTTTTAACGACATCATTAAGCTTTTGAGTTTGAGTTTACGTCACTGCGCTGCAGGTTCATTTAAATACAAAAAAATACTTTTTTAGATTACTTTAAGCAAAGTTAGTACATCATAGCTTAGTGCTCAATATTTTATCAGGATTCTCACTTCCATTCACAATAATGCCATATAGTTACTACCTCTCCATTGGGTTGAGTATTTGCCAAGTAAACAACAGCCAACAATTTTGCTTTAATGTTTAGGTTAGGTACTACATATAAGTTTTTATTCTAAAGTATTTAATATTCAATACAAATTCAGAATTCTTTTAATCTGTTTAAATCCTCAAATGGCACTTACAAAACGTGAAAATTTAAAACATGTTATAGGTTAGCAGATAGAACAATGGTGCAAAACGCGGCCCCAGCCTGAAAAGACTTACAAGAAACCCAGCGGGCTTTTCTTTTTTGTTCTATTTACAAACATTTACATAACCTAGACACAATTTGCTTCAGTAGTAAGTTGAGTAAAAAGCTCATTTCCAGGCTTGTTTATATGTTATGCTAGTGGGAATTACAGTTCACATGGAACACTTAAGTGATCTACGGGTCTGAGAAAATTACCATGGAACACCCAGGTGATCTATAGATCGTACAAAATTACCATGAAACATTTTGGTGATCTAATGCATGTTCCACATCTATTGAGTAATTCCCTATCTTGACATGTGCCTTTCAAGCATATTAGGTGTGTGTTTTGCAAATAACACTGAGTATTATTTTGCGCGGAGGAGCTCATATCCACCTATTATTATTTTTAGATTATACCAAAGTAATCCTCTGCACCAAGTTCTCGTTTCTCTCGCACTTTGGGGTGAAGGTGACAGGAGACTTATCACGGTGAGAACCTAATGGGTATTAGGTCCATTCATTTCCAGGTTAACCAAGAGTTTTCTTGATAGATTAACTATTATTACATTCATATACGATCAATAAAAATCTGGTGAATTAAAATATATGATACTAGCAACATTACATCTTACGACAGCCACACCGCTTCTTCTGTGGGACTTTAAATAGTTCCAATTTAAGATAAACTTTTACTGTCTTTTTAATGAAAAAAACCATTAAACTACGGTCTGATAGAGGTAGAATGAAACCGGGATTATGCAACAATACGCCTCCATACTTTTTCACTAATAATCATAGTGTAAGCACTGTGTAGTAATTACACGTTTTTTATTTTGAGCTAAGTAGGAAACTAAAAATTATATGAATTAAACATTAAACTAGTAAAAACTGATATTAATACCATAATGAAATGAAAAAGTGTAAATACTCTAATAAAATTTTATTTTTCTTCATAATCATAATTTTTACTTCACTTGAGTTCATTTCGTATTTTCTTCAAAAAAAGTTTCGTCTTCATTCATATAGTTGACTTTCTCTGACAACAGTTAACTTGTCAAATAAAATAAAACGTCCAACAGTTCCGTGTAACTCAGTTTTTACTTGGGGCAGAATTAGACTGGTCCATCAGGGTTCAACCATTGCAATTAACGTTTCCGATCGTACAGAATTCACTTATAATCACGGATTTGATTAAAATTCTCTCAAATTATTGTTCCAGTATTCCAGTTGAGTAATATAAGGGTTGCTGCGTTCAATTTATGAAACTTCATGAGATAGATTTCAATATATTTCTCCTTCCCAATTTGCTTTAAGTGGATTAAAACAGTTGTGTCAGACAAAAGTAGAGAGACAGATAATAATCTATAAATATATTTAAAAACAACTACACATACGAAAAAGTAGCCAGTGATTTTTCTAAAGGAGATTTGTGTTGAAATTATCCTTCTATTTAAAAGGGTTTCGTGAAAGAAGAGGTTGTATTTTGTTCTGTAGCATCGATTTTCGGTACAACCTAGGTATATAATTGAAATTGGAATCCCTAACTGAAGAAGAGATATTGGAGATTATATTTGAAGCTCGACGAATTAACAAGTAAAAAGTTTAGCAAATTAAAAAGTATTTATTTTCTAATGAAAATATTCAACAGACCTTTACTAAGTTTTCACTTCCAAGAGGTGTCACATGAAATTGTTCAAATTTGATTTGCCAAATACCTACTGGCTATATAAAATTTAATAACTTGGTATATTTTTTACCATCGCACGACGATAAAAAAAGTCCGTTCAAAGAGATCAATTTTTTTTTTTCATACAATTTTTTGTCATCTTTCTCTGAGTCTCTCATTTGGGGTCGGATTTCTAGTGTTACTAAGATATGGCTGAACTTCGAAATTTTCCCTATCAAAGTTCACATAGATGTTCGTACGGCAACCGGGATCGACGGCTTAAAGGTGGTCTTTCACTTCAAAAACGTTTTACACATAATTTTGTATTTTATTTAGACTCACATTACCTGCATATTTTTAACAACATCTTTTCATTCATATTTTCCGTTAAAAATGGTTTCAGTGTTTCACATCTGACAGGTGTCCGTAATTCATTTTTTATAAGCGTACCTTCTGGCGTAGGCTTGTGCTTAATACTCTATTTCTTACAGTATTGTGTGTACCAACTGAAGTATGTATTGTACTGTATATTGAGTGTTCGGGTCGTTGATGTTATTCCTTCGCAGGAAATAATTATAATGCGTATGCAGTAATTTCCCTGTTTAGCTATTGTTATACTTTACGATATATACGATCATGTTGCAATACAATGCCACTTAAACCTTTAATGATTTCATTTTAACTTTACACATGGTAAGGCGTAAGGTTACACATTCCTTTAGTTTCCTGTTAGGTATATATATAGCGGTACAATACAAACAGAAATTTAAATAAAGGCAGAACAAGACGGTGTCCCCCATCAGAATTGAGCAGTCCGACTGGGGAAGTTCTTCCGGCGGTACAGAAGCTCTAAGTTTCTTGCTAGTAGCTTCTCAGTAGTTCAAAGATAAATTCAAGTGTATGGGATTGTAAAAAAAAAATAAGATTTCAATGCAGTACTTAACATTTGCTATGAGGATTTAGTTATCGTCGACCAAGTCACGTAGTGGATAAACTTGGCGTAAGTCGGTATCACGGTACATTACTATTGCATGATAAATGTGATCATAACACACGGACTTCGGTGGCTTTGTGACTTGAGTGGTTACGTGACAAAATACGCCAGATTGTTATATCCTGTTCATAAGTTACGTTACCTGGCAAATATTTTATGTTTACGTAGTGTGATGCACGTTACATTGAATTTTTGATTTATCACATTGTCATTTGCGTACGGCAAAAAATATGAAAATAGTTAATTTTTGGTTATCAATGAACACAAAATTAGTGAACACGACAACTACACAGGAAACCCGGTATTAATTCCCGCTCAGAGCAAATATTTGTATACCTATATGGTTTTTATCACTAATTACAAATAAGACATTGAAAAAGAAAATACAAAATAAAAATATGAATACATCCTAACGATTTAAACCATTCTAATGATTTTCCATTCTAACGATCCATTCTAATGATTTTTTAATTTCAAAAGTATATTTCTTTTTATAAATAACACCCACACCGTTATGGAATATGCATTAAAAATATCAATATCAGGTCCGATAAATGAAAAGAGATCAGACTGATGATTGCTACATAAACGTCTTCTATATATTTATTGACGTAGAAATTTGATTATTTCAGTTATCAGGTGTTGCAGATGTGAGTATTTGATATGAATTTTAACTTGATATATTTTCCGTTAAAACGCATTGCTGAGAAAAAGGTCTGTACAGACAGACATATAACATATAACGAAGTGATACGGAACCCTAAAATTGAAAAACCAAATATCTAATTTTGATTTGTG
Organism: Pelosia muscerda; assembly: GCA_963691645.1. NCBI lineage: Eukaryota > Metazoa > Arthropoda > Insecta > Lepidoptera > Erebidae > Pelosia > Pelosia muscerda. The sequence continues at coordinate 10,016,073 of OY829098.1, read as the reverse complement.
ATGACAGAGTCGGTGTCGGTGGGATATTGTGGAGCTAGTCCTGACGATTCGCTATTTAATGAAAGTGTGTTTCATGTTTATAACTGATACAAGTACCTATTCAATATTAAATATGACCAAATCGTTTGTAGACAGGTATTTATTATTTATTATTTATATTATATTAATTGAATATAATTTGATTTCAAACATACATGCACTTACGCTGTTTGCCTTTTGGACAGACGACGATATCAGCCAGTCACTTGTTCCCGGGGGCACCGTGGTCCCTACACCAAACGGGGGTCATCTCGAAGAGAAGGCCCCGGGTCTGCCGGGGTGCGAGGGGATATGTTGGCTACTACCTCACCTCCGGCAACTGAAGACGCAAAGACGGCGTGCTTTTAGTCGGTTCGAGTCCGACTTAACCTACCCAACCGGCTCCGGTGGGGGGGTATCCGTGGGGATTTTTCGCACGATAAAAAAAAAGTCCCTTGTTCCTGCTCACCTCTTAAGATTTGTACTATACAATACAATATTATCTCACTATAATGTGTAAATATGACTTACATTTGATTTTAAATATACACATTTAAATCAATTGTGAGCTGTACTTATGTAAGTCGTTAAAAACCCCGTTACATTAGCAACTGGAAGAGGGTCCTGAATAGTGGCAGGAGCTTTTTAATCAATGTCGTTGTTCAGAATACAGCGTGACTGACAACCGCTTCTACGTCGTCGCCGCCGCCGGCAGAGCGATCACATTGGGCCATCGCCCTCAATTAGTAACACTCATAATCGAATGACTAACTTGATGCCGATATTGCCTGCTTCGCTCATTGCTTATGACTTAATATCAGTGTTGCATGGGCAGACAGGCACTCAAGAAACCGGTCAGACAAGCGAGGACGGTTTGGAATCCTGTGTGCCTACCATGAGTAACATAAATGTGAATCGTGTACGGCCTCTAGCAGCGTCACGTGTTCACGCAGCTACACTAAGGTCACAGACACGGAGTAGTGAGTTGTTGCACCGGCAATCAGGACATAAGCCTTCAATCGGGTCTATCGGTCGGCGTGACGTCAGAATGGGGCGGAATCTAGCCTCTTATGTCACGTCAATGGGGTCCAATGCAATTTTTTGATAGAATGTTGCATAACATAATATGTTATAGGTATACCTATATTTTGTCCTGCGTGGCACAAAATAGATGTAAAGGTTTGGTCATCTCTACTTGGTAGGTACCTAACCTTTCAAAGCTATTATCACTGAGATACTGCACAAGATCACTGCAAATACCTACCTACAAATACGTTATTTTACATTTTTCAATACTATTCAATCAATCAATTAGCCTACTGCAGTCCACTACTATGTCCAGCGCTGGAATGCAGTATACTACATAACCTACAATACCTTTTTACGTAAATTACAATATTTTTGTTAACCTAGATAAAAACAAACCTACCAAAATAAAAATCACCAAAGTCGGTCGAGCCGTTTTTGAGTTAGGTATAGGTAAATGGTATAAGCAACTAACAGGATTTTGGTTTTTTATATATTATATAATATGGATAGTAATATTGCTTCTAGCAACCCCTATAAATACAATAGCTAATAAAAATAAAAAACTATAGCTGAATATTTAACTGAATGTGACTCTTATAATAAAATAACTGTCATAAAAATCCACTTCACCTTTGTTATTTCCATAACAAAATGGCAGGTAGTCGCGCATCTGTTCTCTAATATTTTCGACTGTCTGCAGGCTATGTAGGTACTATTTCTGCGAGACAAGTATATTTTTCAGACGATTTGACATAGAGGGTTGATATTCGTTACAGATGTGCGTAATGGAAGTAAGAAAATTGAAGGTTAATATAATTTTGAGAGTGCTTTGCGGAAAGTAGATTGTTCGTCATTGCAGAGTAAATATTGTCCACAAGCTAAGTCAAGGTGAATGTTGGTCGTTCACATTTCTTTTCAAATGAAGTTATCAACTCGTTCAAGGCTTTTTTTGGTAAAATGTTCAATCACAATATTATTTATTTCATTTTGAATATTTTCAATTTTATAATTCGTTAGTGTTATTGGTGTGTCGGTAACAATGAAACAACCGTCTAGCTCGCTAGCTCGTTTATTACTAATGCTCACGCAAACCGCAGCGCGGCGCGGCGCTGCGTGCGCGCGATGCGCGTAGGTACACAAAATACAAATAAGTAAAACTACAGATAGTACATACATAATGTTCAGTTATTCAACGTGTATTAACTTTCTTGTAGATAAGCTTCTGCGCGATTCATCGACGTTTTCTTACTACTGTATTTCTTTACTTTGAATCACGCCGCGATATATGGATCTTCAATTTTTTAATATCTATTGATTTTTAACCCCCAACGTAAAAACGACGAGGTGTTATAAGTTTCACGTGTCTGTGTGTGTGTGTCTGTTTGTGGCATCGTAGCTCCCGAAGTGATGAACCGATTTCGATGTAGTTTTATTTGTTTCAAAAACTGAATTAGTCGGTAGTGGGGACCTTGGACCGTTTCAAAAACATGTGGGAGTGCTTCACCAGTTAGAGATCCCCCGATGCGACAACGCATGAATTATTTATTTTATATTTTTGAAGGTACTTTTTGTGTCAGGGGGTTTTATTCACATCACTGTTGTTATCATTTGAATTTTATTTATCAAGATGAATGAACAACCAGACAAGAGTAACTAGGATAGACTCGATGCGATGGGAGAGGACTTTAAACAGCACTGAACTGCAATACGATAATTGATTTTGATATAATGCAAAATCGAAGCTCGTTCGTAAATTTTGCACTGCCATGTCGCTGCGGATTAACGGTAATCCGATGGGACAAAAGTTTGTCAATTTTATTGCTATCCAGTTTATAGGCCTAGTTCAATTTATTGGAATCGGATTATTAAATGAGTAGGAATAAGTATATATATAGGTAAGTACTAAGTAAAGGACACAGTCGAATCTCTCACCAGAACCAATAACCACAATTTTTATCTATTTTATTAACGAATTAGAATCCATATCAAAGTTAAAGCAATTATCAAGTATATAATCGTCTCTTAACAAACATACCTATACCTCAATCCAACAACATTATGGTATACTTCGAGGCAAAAATGTTGACAAAACGTCAAAGAGTTCGTGATTAAATTATTATGATGACATTGTTCAATTTCCGAATCGCTTTTTCACGGATTCTTAACAGAATAGATTAAACTAGTAATGTTCACCTCACAAACATGAGTAAGTACTATAGATTCATTTCTATGATATTGGACAAGCTCAAAATCAATTTCTGCAGAAATCTCTTCAGTAAATTATTATAGTCGGTCCAACGATTTATTTTACTTTGTTCGTTAATTTTTCGTCAAAATTTCAACCAATTTTACACAAAATATTCCTACATTTCCTTACATGCAACTTCTAACGCTAAATATTTTGACTACAATAGTGTTAGGGTTGAGCGAATTCGTCAGTATTTGATATAATCGTTCATACTTACTTACATTTACGACAACTATCATAGCCTGACTTTTGTAGTCCAGGATTATGTTACCAACGTTCAATGAATAACAACAAAATGTGGAAGGTGTGTTCTGTAAGGATTAAAAGTTGTCGTGATATTTATAGTATTTTGTGTGTTTGCATATTATAATTAGTAGTGTAAGAATAGAAAAATCTTTCGAATAAATAATGTTTTTGTTCAATATAGGTGTAAACATTTTGACAAAATCTAAAAAATTGATCCATTTAATCGATTGAAACTTCTTCATGAACATAGTCGATTGTCATAATTAAATCGAACGTAACTCATTGGAACATAACCATATGATCATGTCAAAAGTAAAATAAATCATTGGATGGACTATTATACGACAAATAAGAAATAGATTTTCTCACAATTCATTGTGTGTATCAATTCACAATACATCTCTAATATCACTTCATTGTTATCACTTCGATAGTTCGCTTTGCATTTAAACAATGCAAAACGAACTTTTCAGTCTACGGCATTGTTATTTTCTTCAGGTCCTAATTAGGATATTTCTTTGTCTATTCTGACGGACCCTAATCTTATACAATATCAATATACAATACTTTGGTTCTGATTTCTGAACTTGGTGAACATTGTGAACGATTTACTTGGCTTTGTCATTATGGAATGGTCTGCCGGCGGTTCTTAGTTTAAAGAAAATTAGCAACTTTTTCATTCTATACGACAATGAACTGTACCACGCTTGGTAAGTATGCCATTAACTAACGCTAAACGATTAGCTGCTAAAGACAGAGAGAAAAGAAGATCGATCATACCTTTTGGATACAAATAAATATTTTGAATTAGGTACTAACATATACACATTACTCTAATTTATTTGAATTAAAATCATGGCTACATGACATTTATAGGATAAAAAAATATCCCGAGTAAAAAACTGGCTATCATTTTCAGATTTATGTTCAACATGTATTGCGTAATACGCACTACACGTTGAACTTGGACCAAGAGACTTCTCGCACTTCCACTTCCAGTAGTGTATGCAAGTCAACCATTCTAATAGCGTATTTCCATTACAAGTACTTTTTATAAATAAAGATATCAGTAGATGGACGAAAGAAGAGTTAACTGTAATTATATAGGTCTTCATGACTCAGGAGCGCTAAGTAATCGTGTTAGTGGTAATCTGGGGGCGAGAAAAAAGCCTGACATAGCGACTACCCAAAATAAATTAAATTAAAGCGTCCCCTTTCTGTTTGCAGTGAAGACGGAATAGTCCGGGATTGGTTTCCTATAATCTTATACAGCTAATGGAGGGAAATAGACAATGGATTATCCACTTCAATGCTGGTTCTAACTAAGGCGCTTACTGGTGTGCATTACATACCAAAATCATATAAAATGCAGAGTATTTTTACAAACTAACCGGTTTTGGTTCTAAGTCACTAGAATCTGGAGATACAAGCAAAAAAAATGTAAAAAAGGGAGGTACGGTTGTGCCTCCGCCAAGTCGAACGCGAAGTAAATACTGCCGTATCCTTCCTGGAACCATTTTGCCGCATTTTCAGCCTATTTAAGAACCTCTGGATAAGATCAGAGCGCAAAAATTTTCGTCTTCTAGTAAGCTTTAATCACATACCTACTTAAAATCCCAAATTTCAAGTCTATAGGTTACGAAGTTAAGCATTTATGACACCAACTCACTCATGATCATCAGAATAGAATTAGTACTTTCCATAAACTCAGAGAGCTGAAAATTGGTACAGAGTTAGGTTTAATGGCCACATATAGGGAAAACTAGGATAATCGAAGATCTGGAGTACCTGGTGGCCCCAATTAGAAAACACAAGAGCCCAACTAAATAATTAGAGATCAACGTACCCCGCTTTTACAAAAATATTCAGCGCTTCTCCGAGTATATGAGAGGTCTGAAGTAATGAACGCGAATGGGCAATACATAAAACTGTTGCTACTGTACAAGAATTAGAACCGACAAAAAAAATAAAGATTTGTAATAATAAAAAACTACTCCTAAAAAGAAAAATAACTGTCAAATAAAATCTAATAAAATAAATCAACATGTTCACGCTTCTACAAAAAAAAGTGAAATACCAAAAAAAAACATTCTGTAAAAAATTAGCCAGGTCTCGATGGAGCTGCTTGTTTATCTCTAACAGACGACGGACTTCTATTTATTGATAGAAGTCCGTCTATTTTATGTTGGATTGGTAGTCGATTTGACGCTCCAAAAAGAAGAGAGCAGAAGTCAGCATTGTCAATGCTGAATGCATGTGTTGCACAATCAACAACAGTCTAAAATAAGACACTAGCGTCCAGTGACCAATACCAGTATGGGCTATTATCTCGTTTAACTAACATATGTAATTACAACAGATATAACATTACGTGAAAACAAAATTGACTTGTACACACTAACATATAAAGAATGTGCAACGGCCAAGTCACACAACATTAACCATAATAATAAAGAAATCGCAGTAAGGAACCCTAGACTTGGCAAGACTTTGTCTAGATTTCATTACTTTTTAGAGATAAACAGGCAGGTCCATCGAGACTTGGCTAGTTTTTCACAGAATGTTTTTGGTGGGATAGTACTTTATCAAATATCATTATAATATGTGGTTTTATCAATTAATCACTGTATCCTTTTAAGCTCATAATAACCACTTCTCAAAATGACTATTTTTAGAGACTCACATTTATAAACGGCCGTTTACATGAATAGTAGTCAGTCCAATGTCGATCCATTGTTGGAGAATGAACGAAGCGCTATCCAGCCAGCATTGCTAATGTCATCTATTTACTTGTATGTCAACAATCGTGTCACATTCACTCATCCTCAGGCGCGACTGTCCGACCGAAGTACTTATAATTTTATTCCGTGAAATACTAGCATAGGTACGTATATTAAAAAATATAACCTAATAATAATGTAACGTGTAATAATAATTGTTATCTTGTGAATGATTCTTATCTGTGAAAAGTTACTAATGGGCTTCAGATGCCCACTATTTAAGATGATCATATAAATGTACAGCTGTATTTTTTTCAAATATACCTAATAAAAATAGTTACCTGCGTAGAAGCTATCCATGTTTGCAATACAGTGCCAATACAATTGGCGTAGTCGCCAGTAGTAAGGAGTATACTTATTGGCACCTAGGATCGCAAATGAACAATTGATAAGTATACCTGTTTCGCCGAATTATGATTCTAGTAGTCACGCAACGTGGTCGACATATTTGTCAGCAAAATAGGTATTGAATTGTAGTATTAATCAAAACGTTCACTTGAAAGACACTGACAGCGTAATAGAGAAACTGTTCTGTCATACAAAATCAAAATGTTTCTATCTACCTACGTCAAAATGTAATAACAAAACACCAATTTCATATTTCATAAGTTTTAAAAGAAAGTCTCGGTTTAAAACTAAAATTCTTAGGGGCAAATAGATTTGAAAATTAAATAAACCATTTTAATATTATTTTTATCTCGAAGCATGAGAAATCTAAGTACCATTATTGATCAATATCCTTTAGGCATTGAATTATGTATTGAACCTAGACTACTTATGTCGACACTGTAAATAACATAACAAATATAATGTGCCCACTTTATTTTTTGTTTGTTATTGTTAGTTCGATAGCTTACATTACGTATTGGTCTCGAGTGGAAATTTAATTAGATGCATTCCGATCCTAAACGATGTCTATTCGTTTGGGACATTCCTGTGTGTTTAATAACTCGACAGCGTTGAGCCAGTTTATATGGACAATTTATTATTACATCCATGATTGTTGAACCTATAACGCTATTAAGTGGCACTGGTGTAATGACTTGAGTGAATAAACTGCAATTAAGAAGGTTGCGGGTTCGAGGCTTATTCAGTTTATCACCGATGTATCCACGCCTAATACAAGCAATTGAGCTCAGCTGGTGGACTTAACAAGAATAACAGTGAAGTGTGGCTTTAGTTACGGTGGTGGCACACCCTATTCCTAAGCCCCCTACGAGTATTATGACTGTATGTATGTGAGGAGAAGGGGTGGCCCACTGGTGTTCTACTTCACCGGGCACCTATTAGCTAATAAAGCGTTGCTATAGTAACAGTTTTATATTTTGTGGTAGATTTATGTTTTGCCTACCGTTACTCATAAGTAGATAGATCTACAAATATATTTGCTGGTAGGCAGGTACTTGCTTGAGATATGGACGCGAGAGACTGGACACAAGCGTGTTCAGTGGGTAACTCAAAATCAATTCATTTATTTTTTGCTCAATAGGACATACCAAATTTTTGCAAAAGAAGCAAAGTTTAGGACAACAGTTGTTTATACGAACCTATACGAATATCATGAATTTATCGACATTGATCAATCAATGACAATAATTTAATGAAAAAGCTTCATCACTTTTTTATCCGACTACGGTGAATTCATAGGAAGATTTATGTACCATAATGTTATTCTTAATTAAGCCCCGTATTCATGTAAACATTTATTTAGCAACATTGTTGACGATCGGATTGAATGTAGCTGAAAACTATGTTTAAATTAATACAGGTTGTCCACACACTAGTCTGCTTTAAAACGCTGCCAGAGGAAGTAGTGTTGTGTTCTCTGTATCTGATGTAGTCTGCTTCCAGTAGTTTTCTTTGCCGACATCTTTTTTTTGTCTAATAAATTGAGTACGCAGTACATGTATTTTAGTTTCCACGTCTCTTTTGGGTATATTAAGGGCTTGAGAAATTCCTTCGAATGCATCGAGTTTTTTGTTTCTGTCTTTGTATTTAAATTTGATAACGCGGTAATGGAGGAGTTTGCCACTAGTTTTACCACTGCACAATTTAGCTACCTGATAAAATACTGAACTACTACTAATTCAGTCTTTCATTAAGAGCCAAAATCCAGAATGGGAATCTCTAAAACTAATAACAGACTTTGAATATGCTTACAGCCATGAAAATATTTTTTCCTCAGATTTCACACAACGGGTGTTTTTTTTTTTCATTATATGTTTAACTAAAGAGGAACTAAAACTAAAAGCAAAACGTCTAGCGATTATTAAAAAATCGCATATGGCTCTCAGTATTACAACTAAATAAATGCTTTGACTCAAAATTGTGACGGAATTATATTAATATTGTTGTAATGTAAAAAAAAGTTTTGTTAATGTAATTAATTAGAATTTAATGTAATGATTGACAATCTTTCTATTGGTGTAAACTGCCTGAAATAAATGATTTTATTATATTATTTATTATTATTAAAAAAGGATAGAAATAATTCAAACAAAATTGTAAACCTGTGCATAGTCTTACCTCTTTTCCCTGAGATTAGAATAGAAGAAAGCTTTAGTTTTATAATAAACGAGAGTAAACTTTTAGGTAAAAACAAAATCCTGACATAATTTCTATCGTATGCCTAAAATTATTAGAATATTAAAAAATATATGTGGTGTATTTTTGGCCAGCGGCACCGCACAACGAACGAATGTGAGGGCTGGAACAGACAGTTTAATAAAAGTTTTAAAAAGGAGAATGCAGCGTTTAATGCTGTAAACGCAATCACATATGAACCGGCAAAAAACGATCAAAGAATGTTATCGAAAGAAACAACTACATTCAAAATATTCAAATGCAGCTGATTAATGCTGATTTGGTATTTCTTTAGTTTTGGACAAACTGCGTATGTAGAATAAAATTACTGGGTAGTTTTGTAATGTAAATAATGGTTAACATTTTCAGGGGCGCTTTTTTCAGTTATTTATTTTCGAACAGTATTTAAATTCTCCTCTAAATCTGAACATAATTTTAAGTCTTAAGATTTTAGTCGTTTGGAATATGTGACCGACGCGTCGCGACGGCTCCATACCCACTTTGTGCAGGCCGATCACTTCAATCCTATTTTTCTTAACAACACAAGCAAAAGTTTTCATGTACCTAACAATATTTACATAAACATATAATCTAAAATTTTTAAAAGAATATGAAACAAACACTCTCCTTCACTGATTAATTTGGACGTGCCCGGCAAGGCCGAAGCTTTAAATGCCTGGAAAATGACTTGCCCGAATGCCGTCATGCCCGCCAACCCATCTTCCCAGAGGCAATGGGATGAGCCGCTCTGTGTTGGTATTAAAAAATATTTATTCAGTACAAGTTCAAATGATGCTGAGCGTGCTCGCCTATTGGATGTGGGGGAACGGGAATCAGGTGTCTGGATGTAGGCACTTCCTTCGCCCTTGGTACAATGTTGGACGACACGACCTTCCGCATTGCAACTTGTCTACATTTGGGTGCACCATGTGTTTCTTCGCATCGATGTCTATGTGGGGAAGTAGTCGATAGCCTTGGATATCACGGCTTATCCCGCAACAGGAGCGCAGGTCGCATATACCGACACGCGCATATTAACGACATCATTCGTCGGGCTCTTGTCACCACCGGCGTGCCAGCTGTTCTTGAATTGGCTTGGCGCGCGACCATGGCAAGAGACCAGACGATGGACTGCATATGCGCTGCTGCTGCATCGGCAGACTCTCAAACGGCGCAAATATAACAATTTAAAACGCTGAGTCCGGGGGGTCCAAGTGCGCGCGCGTTATTCTAAGACGACGCTTCCCGTGACCATAGGGCTGGCCTTTACCTCGCTGAAAGAATTGGCATCGCCACTCAGCGTGGTAATGCCGCCAGCCTTCGGGGCACGGTTCCGGTAGAGATCGATGGGGAAGAATATTTTGATGCCTAAAGTTGCAGTCTCTCTACCTTTTGTATTTTATTTCTGAATTTATATTATAGTTATTAATATTCTGTATATATTATATTAAATAAAAAACAATAAATTGAAAAAATAATATTAAACAACATATAATATATGTGCATAAATGTATTCTAGCTTCAGTTAAAGAGTTTGCTGTAGTACTTCGATTTTAACTTAAATAAACTATTGATGAATGACAGTTTACTTTTCATTCAAGAAATTAATCGTTTATACCAGCTTTCTTAAGTGTTATTTGTGCAATGAATCCAACGGGCGCAACTTAATACTTATGTCTCATAATTTACCTATCCACTGCTTGTTCATATACTCATTTCATGTTTCAATATCACCGAAAATTACATCCCTAAAATTTTAATTTCTTACCAAACCTTAGATATAAATATCGAGGGTAGCATTCTAGAAGTTTGCATACACACTCAATGTATTGGCATAACGCAAAGATCAAGTAAGATTTAAGTATATAGCAAAATGACTTTTAAGCGAAGTAGACAAACGGCGACTTAATCAGACAGGCATTTATTTAGGCTGAAAGCTAATCTAGAATGAAGAAAGAAGGCATAACGCAGAATAACTAGGTACATCTCGTACCTAGTTATTAGACACAATTATCAGTGAATAGAGATACACATATTCAAGTTTAAAAGCCTTAGTCATAAATATTTACTCGATATTTTAATTTAAATTCTTAGTAAGTCGAATGTAATATCCTTAAATATTTAATCAAACCGTCTTTTCCTTAGCAAATGGTAAACAAAATTAAAATTCTTCAAGTTCAATATCAAAACAGTTTAGAAACGGCTCTTTAAAGTCGAAGATAACCAATTTCACCCAGATTTACGTTGTACGATTACTAAAGCGAATATTTTTAAATGGCGGCGGTTATATGAAATTATTATTTTATTCAAACTAGAAAAACTTATTATGTGTAGCATTGTTCCTAAATATTGTAACATAGTTTTGTTTACACAGAATCTGTTATTCCAAGAATAAAAAATTGATTCTCTTACGAAAATCACTCGCGTTTTACACTACAATGTTCATCATTATAGCTACTTCCGCTACTGCTACTACTTGAACCTATGTTTGAGTAGATTTTTGACTGATTTGCAAGTATAAAATTTTACTTACAGGATTTTCTATAAATGATGGGTTCACTCATTATCTTCCACATAAACTCTAAATAGTTGTGAACTACTCACTAACTGTCAGAATCTTCCTACAATTTTATATAGACTTGTAATATAATATAAAAGAAAAAAATGTTTATTGAATCAAAATATGTAAAATTGTATTTACAATTCTACAATTATGTAGATTTCGCACCATAGTAAACGCAGTCTTTATTGAACAGAAGCCTATAGAATTATCATTGCAAAGTAAAATTAGTAGATTTCAATTTGGAAGCTTCATTAAATACAATCAGAATCAAATCAGATCTATATATTTGTTTGGTATTTAGAGTACTTTCCTAGTCAATATAAATCTAATGCTGATTGTATCCAAGTATGTTAATCTGCATTCTGGAACCCCAATAAAATTTAGTTTAGCATAACTACTAGATGCCATCATCATTTGCAATATTACCGATATCACATGGTAAAATACTACACAAACAAAATATTTAGACTTGACTCACGAAGTTGTCAAGACGTTTAGACGTCAATTTTACATGTACCTAATATTAATAGCGGTTCACGGACTGATTGCCAATAATCACCACGAACATTACAAATGGCTCGCGTTTAACATCTGGGTCAAGGACTTGATGTAAAAGCGGTAATTCTTCACTTGGCACGTATCATGAGAAGATTCTATCTAAAAACTGACCATAGGTAGTTTGTGTGACTGCCTGTCCATGACTACCATACATACTATCTACTACTAACATTGTAAATATGAACTGTTACTCATGTTCAATAGGCCGAAAATTTACGACTGAAATTTGGTATAGAGATCGATTTTATAATCTAGAATAATACGGAAGCTTATGGCTGACGGAGCTATAGCTGACACTTCGGCCCGGTTGGATCCTTGTGTCGACCCCAACGTGGCTCCTACGTTTCAGGAGGGATAGCCTTCTCAATTAGGGTGACGATTTCTCTTAATTGTAAGTGCATGTAATCCTCTAGTTTGGAGCAGCCCTTCCCGAAAAGATTCATACGTTGTTTTCTTAGGGCGTGACACTCGACTGACACTGACACTAGGTATGTGTTTCATCATTTCATCGTCCTTCTTGCAGAATCTGCATTTTGCGTCGTTCATTATACCAATCTTGCTCAAAGTGTATTTTGTGCAATAGTAGGTAGTAAACGCATTCATTATTTTCCGGATTTTGTCTTTACTGAGTATAATTATTTTCTTGCACAGCCTTCGCAAATCTTTGCCACACGTAGGCATGCATATTATCATGAGTAGTTTATTTTGTTGTTTATTTATTGTTAGTATAGTATGAAACTTACATGTACTATACATTTATACATGTTTGGAGGCACTTGGAAGGTACTTCTTCACATCGCAATTAATTAATAATATTAAAAATGAAAGTAAGTTTTACTTTTTAATCTTAATATTTCAAACTTTACTCTGTTTTTTAAATAAAATTGTGCGTTTCCATTACTTTCACTACATTGCATTTTAAATTTTAGGTTAAGTAAGGCTATGTAATTTTAACCTGATTGTATATTAAAATTACATGTAAAGAACACCAATAAACCGTATGACTGTTTTACTTCACTTACGTAACTAACAATATTTATATATTGGATTTCATGAACATAGTAGCTTTTATCTATACTAAATATGTATTCGAAGTGGCTCTGCAGCAGAGCCACTTCCATTGCTCTTTACTTCATAACCTAGTGTAGGTACTTACATCAATAATGGTCATACGTATAGTCTATACGTGTGACGTACGTCTTTAAAAGTTATAATTGATCAATATTTACTATGGAGTCTCTGCTGCAGAGTAGGGAACGAAAAATTGCCAATTTATAAGTATTATGTACTCTTCTATACTACTCTTCTATTCTTTGTACATGTTAAGTTAATAATATTCACAAGAAGCTAACTACATTTAATGCAGCAACTTAATGTTAAATTGAAACGTTCTGACTAAAAGCCTCATTAGCATTGAAGTGCTGGCATTTTGCTTTGATCGTACCTACATATTTGTAGAATAAAAATTGCATTTTCCAATAATGGTTTGTTTGGAGGTAACTTTTCTAATTTCTGTTACTCCGTTAGCATTTCATTTTCTTCTTCCGGGTTTTCCAAAAGCCGCACCATTCCTTACCTTACCAACGATTTAATAGAATCTTGAAATAAAGTATAAGAGTGGCAAGTTTTATAGCAGGCCTACCATAAACTCTTAAAGCAGGTTAATAATAATTGAACGGTTGTCATACTATTTATTACTAACTGCATAAGTAACTTTGTAATTTCATATAAATATGTATCACGAAGTTACATTTGCAGTTGGTGGTACGACAACCTGTATTTATTGACCAGTTTTAAGAGTTCATGGTACGAGTTGTGATTGTTAGTGTGTTATGAAGGACATTTTTTATGTATATAGCAAAGTTCGTGCAGGTTGCAGTTTAAAAGAGAGTTTATTCAAAATCCAAAATTTGCCGTAAGTATCTATAATCTATTTTTTCAGCTGGTCCAGAACCAAATACCGTAATAGATAGTTAATTACCAATGTTAGCAAATAGGGAAATTCGTTTGTGTTGTGGTTTATAAATTTATTATTCAAGGTTCAGCGGTGGTCTCTACGCAGATGTTTGTACCCTCGTTCACTTAAATCTAGGAAGCTTTAACAAAAACTTTATGGCGTTTTCCGCAATTGTAAACGTTTATTAAATAGCATTTATACTCGCAATATTTGTAACTTTTTTACATATTGTAAGGTTTAATAAACAACACTTGTCGTTCAACTTTACCAAATATGTAACTTATTTACATAATGTTGAATTGTAAAGTTTATTAAACAGGGCCCAGGGCTATTGAATAGTATCTAAAAATTGGAAAATGTTCCCATAATATCGTATATCGACAGTTAATATAGATCATTCAATTCATTCAATTTCAATCTGATTTCCAAAAATAAGACCGCTGGTCCTATTTCAATGATCGAATACGCAGTTTTGCGGGCAATACAAGAAAACTGATATACCTACATAAAACAAATGGGTATGTTTCATTCAACAAATCGTATCAAAATTAGTTCTCAATTAATAAAAATAAAATACAACAATAAGAACTGTATTTGAGATGTATTACCGCAGCAAAATCATGAATAATTTAGAAACCATAACGTTTAATACGTAACTTAAGCTATCTAGTCCAGTATATAGTTCTGGGCTGTTAAATGTTCTCTTTCTAAAATTCAACATTTTGCTGGGCTAATGTACACCTTATTTCATGTTCAACTTGTGATTTACTATTCCCGGTAAAAACAACGTGCTGTCATCCGCAAAAAATATCACGGTCAAGTCAAAGTCACATGATAAATAAAATTAAGGCACTTCAAAGACATCCCTACTGTATGATATATCACTTGTACAATGTAATAAGTACAACATTCTATCATCAATAGTGCTCTCTTCTCCGTAGAAGTGCAGAACCCCCAATGCACGGTACGACATCAACAACCCAAATAACCCTGAACTCCGAGCACTACGTGTTTTAGGAACCACTGAACAACTTATCTATTTCAGCCAGATCTGTTCAACAGATCAACAGATGAAATTTAGTACAGGGATAGATAGTTAAACTGCAGCTTAGTGTGAGTATAATTTAAACATGGCACCTTATTGTAACTCTATATACCAAACAATAACGGTCAATAACATTTACATTGTGATTTTTATGTAATTTTAATGTCGGTTATCGCGCAGTGTTGTAAATTTTAGTACTCTATTCAACTCTACTTCATCTCTGCTAACCTCTCTGTTTGACTCTTTAATCGCTTCTCCGCTTGACTGTACTCACCTGTCTTCTCCTTCTTTTCACCCTTCCGTTTTTTCTTGATTTTCTCTTCTCCCAATCTTACATTTTCACACTACCCCTATTTCCCCATTTCCTGTTTTCTATATTCCCAACTATTCGCTATTCCCACTTGCCCATTTTTACATTTTACCCATTTTCATATTTGCCCTGCTTCGCCATTTTACTGACTTCCCCATTTTCCCAATTATACTTATTTTCCCCAACTTCCTCAATTCCCCTTTCCCCTTTTCGCTTCTCTCCATCTCCGATCAACCTCTTTCTTCCGGGTAAAGGCCCCGGCTCCTCCTATTTTCTCTCCATTCCACTTCCCCTCTTCTTGTCCCTAACTTTCATCCCCTATAAACCCTGTTTGTTTCAATCCATCTCGGTACCAAATGTTATCAAGATGGGTTCAGTGGTTTAGGCGTGAAAGCGCGTTACAAACATACATACAGACGGACGAATAGAGCTACTTTCGTAACTATAATATTAAGTGTGAAGCACGTTTTTTATATTTGATGATTGTGGTAATTTCGTGACTTTTATATTCCTGTGTACCATTTATTTCTTTAACATTATATTTTAATACCTCAGATATATAATTAAATCCGCTACATGTTCATCTAATAAATATTGATATTTGTATTGTGATTTAATTTAGCTGAAGGGGTCAGAGGGAGTATTAATACTTAACTAATTCTTAAAGAGAAATAAAACATAAAAGAAAGCAATGTTACATTTTACGGCTTTTAATAGTGCCCACCTGTAATGATAACGGTAAAGAAATAGTCATACAGCTTAATAGTTTTTAATATAAGAGCACGTATGAATAGCTCATCTGTTTTTAAATCCTATCAATATAATGCTCAGAAATGATAGAACACAATGTTATCTTTCTATTTAGTGTTAAAGAACAAATATATTTTAGTTAAGAAATAATAAAATTACACAACAACACAATTGTAACTCAAAACGTACAGAAACACTTTACAAATAGATAAGGTTTAATTAAAGAAACTTTTAATAGATTATAAAACAGATGTTAAAAGGATTCAGCTGTTATACTAACGACCATTTGCCAAACTTTATGCAAACGTTCAATGGATGTTTACTAAGGCAGTTTACTAAAGCTGAATAATAAAATAAAACGCACAACTAAGTGTAGTAAACTTGGTAATATTGCAACGTTTTTATTCCTTGTACAAATAAAGGTTTCACAGCGCAGCCGTACCTTATTAATATCCTGTTTTTAGTTCCATTCCTAAAAACAAATAAGATTGTAGAATTTGCAATATTTTCTTTCATTTTTATTAAGATGCTGTAAAAAAGCAATAAAAGGTTGAATTACAAAGGTTTGTTTGTTTTATGGAATATAAAATCTGAGTAGAGCCAATCGTAGTAATATAACAAGAAATTATAATCTGGAGCGTTATTATAATTAAGATAAATTTATTTTGTTTTCGGTAACAATTACTGTTTATCATCGCTTGTGTTTTCCACTACAAACTTTTCGAGTAGGTACTTGCTAACACTGAACACTTTTGTGAGTATGCATAGTGATAATCAAAAATAAAGTAAAAGGAATATAAGTAATTAGCAACCACCAGTGAATGCTGGTTGTTGCTTTCTCACCAAACCAAGCAAGATACTAAAGTAGTATGAAGTATTTGACGGAGGTAGGACATGACGGTATCCCCCGTCCTAATTGAGCAGTCTGACAGGGTAAGTACCTCCACCGTACAGAATACAGCAGCTAATATTAACCTTAGGTATATTGTGTTTCCGGCAGTGAGTAGGATAGTCAGAGCTCACCGGAGAGGTTTTGTGCTGTCAGTGGGACGATCCAGAAACATTGCTTTGTCTTCTGTACTGACAGCACAGAAACTTTCTTGACCCTAAACATGGTCGGTAGCACAAGTGTGAGGGCCCGTGGTGTTGAAAAAAAAAACGAATTGGATTATGTACATTTTTGTACGATAGTAATATATTTTTTATATTACGATTATACAAAAATGTAATAAGTCTAACCCAAGACATGGACATAATCCAATTCGATTTTTTTCCATTATAGGTCCACGAAGGTATAAATATTCGTGAAAGCTTAGGTAAGGGTGTCAAAAATTGCGAGTCGCCATTTAAACTAAATGTATACATTTAAGAATAAATGTGAACGTAGTCATAGGGAACACTTGGCATTATATTAATTCAAATTAATTGCTCATGTGAGGGGAAGTAACTCGACATGTACAAATGAACTTCTCAAGGCGTGACGAGGGATGACAGGTATTTTGAAACTACAAACCATTAAAGCAACTTCCTTCAACAAATATAATATATTTCACATGCATTTCGTTCTATCACAAGAATATACCCACACTGGAAGTGGGTGACACGGTAAGCTTTGAAAATCCCAACCATATTAGAGATTTACGACTTTTCGACATATTATTATGGTACTATTTACAGAGAAGTTCTAGATGAAATTTGACACAGATAAATGGTAGTCATGGCGCCCTATCCTGACGCATATCGGCAGAGGCCTATGTCGAGCAGCCGACTACGACAGTATAGTTGATTAATTAATTGATTGAAATGGTAGTCTGGAATACTTTGCTTTGCTGTGTGCCTGTAGATAGAGATAGAAGGCGGTATAACAAGCTATAGCTAACAATTATGTACATATCTATACTAGTTAAATTATATCGATTATATAGATATTTAGTCCCCTAAAAAGTAACTCACGCCTATATCCCCGAAGGGGTAGGCAGAGGTTGCAGTTCGCCACATACAATAATTTATTATTTTATATTTTGTTTTATATTTTGGCCTGATCATCGTTTCAGAAACCCAAATTGATTTGACATCCTTGTTAAATTAATAGCAGTGTTAGTTGATCAATGATTTGACGGGCCTTTCAGAAACCGGCGGTAAGAAAATTATTGTAAATAGACCAAAAAAAAAGAAAAGTCCGCTTAGTTTCTTGCCGGAGTCTTCTCAGGCCGGGGCCGCGTTTCGAACCGGTGGTCTATTTGCTCACTAATCTATAAAATATTGTTCATATTGACGTTTTGTAAGTGCCGTTTAATGGTCTATACAAAATAAATGATTTTTGATTTGATTTGATTAGATAGTCCATGTTAACGATACACGTTTAGCAGGATCTGTGATTTCTATGGGTGTTCCACAGGGCTCTACTTGACCATTTTTATTTTTAATTATATACTAACAACGTACGTAAATAATAAAAATAATATTGCTTTATTTGCTGACGATACTTTGTTAATATTTAAAATATAGAGACAACTAGATAACCACGACAAAGTGAATGATGTATCTAATCTCAAGAGTGGTTCATTGATTTAGTACAAATAATGTGAAAGGTTTGTATATATTTTTGTGTAGTTGTATATTCTGTTTATAGATGAAAACGATTTACTGATTCCAATGTTAAAATAGTATTTGAAATATATTACGAAAATAATGGACAGGTGTTTAACATTGCGGAATCGACAGTATTATTAGGCTTAAGCATAAATGCCAAACTGCAGTGAGGACCACATTTTGAATAAATGGCCGCAGATTAGGTTCCACTTCCTATGCTGTAAAGTATACGGCTTCCTAAGCTGTAAAGTATACTCTTTCCAAATAATTCTGCAAATTTAAACACAATATTAGTAAGTACTTCAAAAACGGACTGGGCGAGCTATTTATATTATGGGCGCAAGAGTATTTCTAAAAAAGGTTTATATACAAAAAAAAAGTCCGCTGAGTTACCTGCCGAATTCTTCTCAGGCGAGAGATTTAGATTTTTTGAAATTTACAAGCATGCAGGCAATATCCTATCATCTCATTGACCTTGCGTTAGTCCGATTCGCATCCGAAACTGTCGCCTCGGAGTCCGGGGTCCGCCATTTCCAATATAACTGCGCCGTGAGTTAACTTCGATATTCATCTACCCCCACAACTTATAGATATCGGCGATATCGAAGTCCTGCCATCAGACTAGTTGTTGAACTTTTTAGTGTTCCAACTACCCGTCACATAGATGTTCGCATGACAACGTCATAAAAATACATTATAATCAAATTGAACTTTATTCAGGCTAATGCCGCTTATTAAGTTTGTTTCGTATTGGATTTATTCAATCATAGTTGGTACCTTTTCCTGACCCTGCTATAATTCTTCATTGTGTCAGTTAAAACGGTTTTACCAGATACTGTTTGTCACTGGCTTTGCACATTGAAGGCTCAATTACGCTCTTACGGCTGAACGCTGAAATTTGGTACAAGGTTAGATTAGAGCCTGGAACAACACAGGCTACTTTTTATCCCTTTCACGTCCCTTAGCATATTTCGATTTTTGAGTAGCCCGTATTAGGAAATTGCTATTGCATTGCGTATACAGTTCTATAATATATACCCCTAACTTTCCTGGAAAGGGAAGGACTCTATACTACACAAACGTTGTAATGTGTCGTCGATTTCGATTAGTAAACAGAGAACAGGCGTAAATCTTAACCGACTTAATGTGTCGGTCATTACGCACGTGCGTGTTCACATTACGGTTGGTCAACCCGAATGAGGGATGGTAACAAACAGTCCATAAAATAAACACACGACGACAAACAATTCCAGAGGTCATTTATTTGTCGCATGGGATGCTCAAGGTGCTCTGTCGACACTATTCATCGGGATGTCGGTAACGTTATGACAGGCAATGAGAAGGTATATTATGAGATAACTCATATACACATAACGGCACACATCTCATCAGCCATGGTTAGCAGCAGTTTTGTTGAGATAAGAAGTACTTCCTCACTTAAGTGATAAAGCCCGTAATGTCTGAAATATTTAAAGATAAATTTGCATAACCAAACTATCAATAATAAATGAGCCTACCGTTAGCTTGACAACGAGGACGACATTTTTGTTATAATTGTAAGTAGCTTTTTTTTAAGTATTATCAGATATATTATCATAGTTTCACTATCACATATAGGGAAGGGGGAGTTATATGTATGTATATGTAGACCTATTGTAAGTTTACTCGTATTCTTTTTTTCGAAGGGTAGGTAACCATTTGTATACCTATGTATTATTAACAACTTCACTTATAAAAGTCAAAAAAAAAAAAAACCTTGTTTAATAATAGACCCCCGCCCGGTGCAAAACAGAGAAGAGGTTCAGCAAGAGATTCAGCTGGCTTCATTTTGATGATTTTGATCTACTAATTTACAAACACGTTTACTTAGTTTAAATACAATAATAATTTTGGAGCGGCATAGTTGAGCAAATATGTAGCTCATTTTGAAACTTGTTACGACAATTTGGTCGTCAAAACATTCTTGAATCTTATAATAAATAGCCTTGTGGGTAAAGTTTATTTTTAATTAGACTTTTGAATTTATTAACCGGTAGATTCTTAATTTTGCCCTGGAATTTGTCGTGACAGCGCATATACAGCAATATATGCGCTGTTACGGGTACAACAAATATATATAGGTAGCTATATAGCCCTGGAAAGAATTACAAATCTGGTGGAGACAGCTATCACTAACTTCAATATTGTATCTTCTGTACCTATGTCACAGACTCGAGAAAGGTTTTTTTAATAAATAAATAAAATAAAATTCACTTATTTCAGGATAATAGTGTGAGAGAAGTAAAGCTCCAAATAAAACCTCGTACCAACCCGTCTGGCCAGCAACGCGCAGCGTAGAGACATTACATCAAAGCGTCCCAACATTGGGAGAGACCTATGACCAGTAGTGGACTGCGATAGGCTCATTTAATGTATGACCTTCACTGGTGCTGGTGCTGGTGCATTACAATCGACATCCGTGGCGTGGCGGTACTGAACGCGACTGCTACGCAGAAGGTGTCCGATTCCCGCTCAGTGTAAATATTTGTGTGCATGAATGATAAAAATCTAAGTATGTTTATCCACATTCTAGAACCCATAACACAAACTAGTTAAGCTATGCTTACCTTGGGTCTAGGTGGTGTAGTGTAGATTGTCCTTGAATATTAGGTAATTCTTTTTTAATCATAGCATTATAGGAATGAGTTAAATATTGTGTGATCAACAGTAGGAGAGGTTACCGTAGCGCCTCTTCAGTCATCTATGGCGGATCTTACCGCCAATAGTAATGATCTTCACAAAATGTATGTCGAAATGCTAGCTGAATGAAAAGAGTATACTTCATAGGCTGAGAGGCCCATGTCCCGCAGTGGACTGCAGGAGGTTAAGTCCAGTCGGACGAATTGACTGGCACAACTAGTGTTATATAAACATAAAGAGTTTAAAAAAAGAGTCGGTTACAAGCAAACAAGCAAACATACAAGTTAAACTAATAAAAGTGTGTTAATAATTCATAATTATTTACATACTTTCTCTTTTAATTTTTAAAAACAGAATAACACCTATCTTTAGCGTATAAATAAAACTGACTGATCGGGTAAACCTTGTCCTGACATTAAAAGGACACAAATAAAATTTCAACAATTCAGAAATTCAAAAATTCATTATTTATTTAATCATAGTAAATAAGTACGTACACGACTAGGTACATAAAATCATTTATCTAATATTAATAGATAACGGGCGGGAGACAGGTATTCTTTTATTATTTTTTTAAGATACCGATGACTGTGCACCTTTTATGAATGACCACCGTCTTTACTTACCTTCGACTTTAAGTAGCAGTATTCTACATTTTTATATATTTTACTTTTGAGAGTCCTCCTTTATTCGTCAAATTTCATCATCCTCGCCTCTTACCTTTCTCCCTTCAATGGTAATACACTATGAAGGTAATTAAGGCGCATACCAGGGACAATGCTCTTAGACAATGGGGCGTGGTTTATGATCGTAATGAGAGGGACACCGCACCACGCACTAACCCCACCATAGTGATTATATTATAACAATATTGTTAAAGATGTAGGTAAAAACGGTACAGAGAGGACACGCACACATTGGTGAGTTTATCCCAACTTGTATAATTATATGCATATGTTATGTAGGTATTCATATTGTTTGTATGCTACGACTTACTTTATATTAGAAAACACCTTCTTCCTACAGTCCCAGGTATTTTAATCGATCACCTGTCGAGGTCGTTAAGATAGGGACCGCTATTCTAGACACAGCATTGCCTTTTTGGACTGCACTTCAGCTTACCATCAAGCAAAGTTCAATTAATTTATAGACCTAAGTATTTATTTGTTTGCTGCGCTTTGTTTAGTTTACGTGTAATCAACCGATTGCATAGATGACGAACTTCATACAAAGAAATAATCTTTATTTATAACGATCGCTGACTTAACTACTTGCCTGCCGTGTTCGTGCTACAGGTAGGTCCGTATAAGTAATAAGTATATCTATTAGGTACACCTAAATCCATTCTACAAATACCTATTTTTTATTTTATGCCAATAGACCTAGAAAGAATGATATTAAGAATTACCATTCATAGTCACAAAATTTTTGTACATAAACTGATTGACTCGTAATAAGACATTATTAAACTGTACCTCTAATATCAACATTATAAAACATTATGGACTTACTTACCTACTGAGAATATTCAAAGCAAAAATCAATTAAATGTTTACAATAATGTACATTCCTATTGGATTCTACGTCTTTGTCTTTATTCAAAACGGCTTGAATCGACCTTTAACTTATAGCTCAGCCATTTTACTAAAAGGGTCTTACTCAGTCGTTTAATCCATTTCCTATTAATAACATAAGCAGAGCAATTTCAATAGTCATCATACCTTAATGAAGGTTTACCTTCATTTATGGTTCAGATAGAGTTCTTGTAGTTGTACCTACAACGCAACGCGATACCTACTCAGAAAAATACAATAATCACTTGCCGTTGATTATCAAACACTTCGTAGAAATTATGTTGCAATACACAAGACCTTTGTTAAACGGTGTCACTGTGTATTTGAGGAGACCGAAATGTGGAGAATGTGGCTTGGCATGTAGTTGACACTAAAGTTGTCCCTCGACACACACCGGATACTGATTAGCATTTACTTGATTTACCTAACACTGCATACAATAAATCGCTGAGTGCATACAAGCTGCTTCAATCGAACGTGTCTCCGATATTATAGGTAGATACTACATCTACCACAGGTTCAAATTCGAATACAAGTTTCCAGTAAAGTTCGTTTTACTTACCGGTTTAGTGAGAACTACGTCCAGCCATCGCTTTAACAGCTTACATATATGCACACCGCAACCAACTTATAAACAAACTTTATAAAGTTTTTCAAAGTTCCACACGTTTGCGTCAAAGTTCACTTAAAAATATACAAGGGATTAGTCGGCCTTTTCGGTAGTGACAGAGATACTCAATGTTGTGGTTATGTCGTAATAGGAGATTTTTGTAGACGAAACAGGTTTCCGGCGGCGAAAAGTGAGTTTGTAAGTTTGTTTGAGTAGGCGACGCAAAGCGCGAGCGGGGCTCGCACACGGACGCTCGGTGGAAGGTACCACGCGGTATGACACTGCCGTCGAACCAAACGAACGTCCAAGCCGCGCGGGTTGAAGGCGGGTGCGGAGCGGCAACGTTGCGCACCAACCCCGCGCGCGGGGGATTTAATACCTCCATGGCCCACCTAACATAATGGCGTCATTGTTTCATCATTTGTGATCTTGGCTTCCGAAGACAATTTTTCTCCACATCCTAGATCCAAGGAGAGTTTTTGAACTATTAGATAGCTATACAGAGCAGTCAATACTTGAAAGCTCTGTCAACAGTTTCTGAATCGGCATCTTAGTGTTTTCATCATGTCATCAACATTATTGAAGCTCAGGATCCTTTTGAAATTGCACCTCACTTAGTTGAATAGGTTAAAAATATTATAAAAAACAAAGCTTAGTGGTTTGACCATTACAGAGGTCAAAGCGCTTACAATACCTATGCTCCAATGCATTCACTAAAGTTCCGGTGACTCACTCGCCGGTATGCATTGCTCACATTAAATTAACACAAAGATAAATTCACAGGCGATATCGTAATGTAGGTAGCCATTATAAGAAGCTCTCCATAGTTATTTAATGTACCTACATTAAATAACTATGGAGAGCTTCTTATAATTTTTATCTATTACTAGTTATGTAGGTAATTGTAAATTGCCGCACTTAATCCCACGTGTCCTTATCCCTAATTAGACCCTAATTATACTGTTGAATAAGAGAGGATTTGAGCGGCCAATTTGACAGCTGTGCTTTTGACAGTTGACAATAATAAAGGCGGAAACACATTATTAACACTAGCACTCGACGTGACGCAACGCGATTTTGTTCGAATCAGGCGTCGCGTCTGATGTTCATACTGTGATTCTGTTCTATAGAAAACGTATAGAAAACAATACATTTGATTCAACTCAACACGCTTCGCGTCACGTCGAGTGTTAATAATGTGTTTCCGCCTTTATTTTCTGTAGACACGGAAAATTCGCCATGGAGCATTTTTTGCTTGAGCAAACCAATCATTCAATCAGTGAATCAATTAGCCTATCGCAGTCCACTGTTGAGCATAGACCTCCCGATCTTCTGCTTTCGTATCCAGTCTATTCCAGGAACCCTTTACAGATCGTCAATGAACAATCGACACATCTGGCTGGGGGGCGCGGCGTCCTGCTTTACGTTTACTTTCTCGCGGTCCCCAACGGATTATTCCCGGTGTCCATCCCTGCTTGTCCACCGCGGGTGGACCGAGACACAAATATTTAAAAAAATTCTCGCTGTCCACCCCTGGGGGACAGCTATAATTAATTTTAAATTATTTTCGTTGGCCACCCCGGGTGGACAAAGCCACGAGTTTCATATGACTACTCTCGATGTCCACCTCGGTGGACAAAGCCACTGCTTAAATAAACATTCTCGATGTCCAACCTTGCTGGAATTGGGAGTAAATAATAATCACAAAATTAATTATATAGGTAGTTCAATCATATTATCAACATCTTTGGGGTAAATAGGAGTTAGTACACCGTCAATAATTGATTATGTGTGTTTTCACACATGATGTTGATTGACACTAAGTTGCAGGACTTAATGCCATGTTTTTCCTCATAATGTCTAATAAGTACTATCATACAAACACTGTTTTAAGTACAGTATTAATAAGTCACAATAAATAAATAAAACGGTTAATCTATAAATTGTGTACAAAATATTAAGTGATTAAAAAATTTCATGTATTTATGTGGGTATATTAAAAAAAATACAATTTAGAGGGTATATGTGTTACCATTTCGCATTTACACTATTTTCTGTGTTTTTTATGATAACGTTAGTATTCGCTGTCCGGTAACCATGTCGTTTGTAAACGCCGCAGCCGGTACTTCTTCTGGTGAAGTACGTTTTACATTTGTGTATAGGAAAGGTGGAATAATTTTATTGCATGCAGGACATGAATATTGTAATAAGCGAAAATATAAAACTGGTTTAGAAATCTGGCTGGCTGGAGAAAAAATTCAGACTGCCTTCATTGTGATACCTTCTCCTCTGAAACTCAAAGGTTTGCTGGTAGAGAACTCATTGTGAGTTAAGCACGCCTTTGTACATGATTCTTGCAAAAATGTTATATGAATTATCTCTGTACTTTGTGTGTGCAATAAAGAATAAAGAAAGTCTGGGGGTGCACTGAGAGAAAAAAGAATAAATGCAGAGGACGACTAAAAATAAAAGTAAGTAGATAGTTATACAAATACCTGATGCCGGAATTTAAATTAATATTTAATATTTATAAATGTTCAATGATCTGCGCCGTGTGGCTCCCGGCCCTTTTTACTTTTTTACAGGACCGGAATATTATTGATGAACAGCCACATTTTTGTCAACCCAATTATGCAAAAAATGCCATTCAGGAAAAAATACAAGAATGCAAGGATAAACTAGCGTCTGGTTTCCCATCGGTGCCAAATACCTATAATACAACAGTGAGTGAACTCAAAGATAGTGGCATGGACTTGATAGAATATATACCTTCATTTTCGAACATTAAATCGAGTTTGTACAGACACAAGAACAAAAGCGCAGGTATGAAAAAAAGTCAGTTTAAAAATGTAGAAGAATTTGAAGTGCCCCTGAAATACAAGGACTTTCTTTTAGCAGACTATTATAATTTTTTTGTTGTTATTGTGACTATTATAGTTTGTTTCCTGATTGGTCTGGTCGTGCCTCGGGTAATTTAAACTATAATTAATAGATAAAAAGGTATGACTTAGACTTTGTCATTGAAAATCCAGAATGATCATATTGAAGTTCAGGCGCTTGGAAAAAGTGAACCCCAGACTCCGTAACAGTTTCGGATGCGATCGAGACTAAATCAACGATGATAATGGCAACTATCTAAGCAAAATAAGTTTGACGTGTCAGCTAGCATGTACATAAAATCAATTGCAATTCGTTTGTCTAACTTAAACTTGAGGACGGATGAGCCGATTTAGCTGATTTTGATTTCGAAATGTTTGTCGTAGTACAGAGAATGTTTTCATGAATCTGAATTCTACAGGGGCAGGCATCAACTGGTTATTACACACAAAAATAGCATCAGGTTTTTTAATGTATCCGCTTAATTTGAACTTTGAACTCGTATACTTTTATGTACGTAGGTCCTAATTGACCTTGTTCCTTTTTAAATTTCTTATTCAATACTGCAAATATTCAATTACAATACTCACACCTAACTAAATTCAATATTAAACTAAATTCTTAAACTCTACTCTTATTGTATCAATGAATGAGAGCAAATACATAACATTCGCGTAACTTTATTTGTCATCGCTACAATATTAAACTACTGCTATAACTAACAAGAGACCGTTTTAGCTAACTACAGACAATCCTATGACTAATACACATATAAGTATCTATGAGCTTTTTTCAAAAATATTTCTGCAGAGGATCACGAAAGCTCTTGGCAGACAACGGCCACCCTCAACAAACTGGTTTTAGAAAAGAGTTTTCAACAGTGGATCATAATCTAAACTTGCACGCAAATTATAGAGAAAACAAATTAATATGGAATAACTATATTTATGCTGTATTGAATTTAAGTCAGCGTTGTACCTATTATTAAAACGCAATATGGATAGCGCTTTAGAATCAGGGCGTTGGTAAAATAAATTAATTTAACTAATTAAACATTTATTCCTAATGCTATGGTGAAGTGAGACGGTGCAAAGAGGTGTCAGATACGGGGACCCGATATCTCTAAAGCTCATCTTTTCTGCATTGAGACCAGAGTAATACTAAAACCTGACACGTTTTTCAGAAGACCTCATCGTATTTGGCAAAAGTGTTCGAAATATACAAATTAAAAGATTGGCCTGTTTATCAATTTGTCTAAAACCATAATTATAAATAACTAGCCGTTGCCCACGGTTCCACCCACGTAGACTTCGAAGTTCAAAAATATAGAAAAAAAAGAATTACTCGAATTGGCCCCGTCGGCATCGAGTTTTGCGCTAAGGAATATATTTCGCGATTCATTTTATTTATATAGACGGAAGTTAATTAGGTACTATGGACAGCGAAAATATGGATTAAGTGCAATCTAGCCACGTAGCCACACTTCCATGTCCGTCAGACTAGAAATGTAGAAAACGAAGAAAATTGTAACTTGTAACCAAAGTAATGAGTGAATCCCCCTAAACTTTATACCCATTAAACTTTTTTGTACACCACCAGTGCATGAATTGTATATTTTATGGCTGAATAAATAAATAATAATAAAAAGATGTCAAAGTCCTTACCTGGCCAGGAAGATTTTGTCAAATAAAAATTACACAAACGGTGCTGTTGGTAAAATAATACATACGTGTATAGAGGAAAGCAAACAAAATGTAGTCATACAAATATGCCTAACTTTTGGGAATGCACGAAAAAATTATGAAACGATTCGGGATACGTGGCGACACATAATATTAATAAGATGCCATTCCAATAGAACGTAGAATATCTACCATTGCCATAAATAATAACAAAACAATGATAACGAAACAAAATGATCTTCCCCTACCATCTGGATGTGCCATGACAATTCCTAAGTCTCAAGGTGGAACATTCATCTTTTAATGGCCCGATCCTTGCTATGCAATGTGAATTGCAAGGAAATTAAATTAAGTGCTTAGCCGCACAAGCACTAAAAATTATCGTTTTGGATAGTATTAGACGGTTAATTAATTAAGGAATTATAATAAAACAATAAATAGGTACCTAAATTTGAAACTACCTGTGACGAACGCATAACAACGCCTCACTTTTTGTTGCGGACATTGATTCTTCAGGCACCTGACCAAAAGTATTAAATTAGTTGCAGCACGTCATGTTGCAACTAAAATTGTACAGTAAAAATTGTACGTCCGAATCATTTAGTTGCTCGTTTGTTTTTCTGTCTGTCAAGATCTTTTCTCAGAAATGTGTGCAAGCAACAAGTTGAATTCATACTAAATTTTTAGTTCTACGATCTCTTGAAGCTGAGAATGGAAAAAAAGAAAGGCAAAAGCAAGGGTCCTATACTTCCCGATGAACGAGAGAAGAGAAATAGGGTCTCATAGCACAACCTACTGTAGCAATGGATAATACGATTAACGCTTAATACTATTTCCTCATCCCGTTTAATACGCAAACAAAGCCCTAGTATTGTCGAGTATTCCTAGATATCACATCCATAATTTCCATAATGTGAATAACAGAAAGAGGCTCTAAGTGACAATACTGAAAATGAACATGAGTCATCATCATCAGAGTTAATGAATTAAAACGCTATGTAGCTTGTTTGAGTCAAATCGAAGACGCATAGCAAATTTTTAAATTATGTTGAATATCTTTAGCCAGCCTTTGTAGCGTGGTGATAGTGAACGCGACAGCTACGCAGGAGGCGTGGGTGCGATCCCCGCTCAGTACAAATATTTGTTTGTATGAATATGGCTATTTACATTGGTCTGGTTGTGCCTCGGAGAACATGTAAAGCCGTCAGACCCGGTTGCCATACGAATATCTCTGGCAGTCATAACGGGTAGTTGGAGCCCTCAAAAGTCCGAATAACCTAACTACACAACTTAATTGGCGGCCAATTTGGTTGTGGAGGTCTGATGGCAGTCGCAGTTCACGGAAAATATCGAAGTTCAGCCGCATCTTAGTTAGACTAGAAAGCCGAACCCAACTGAGTTAGGAATAGGCTCAGAAAGTAATGAGAATGATTGATCTCTTGCAGCAAATCTTTTTGTCAATTTTAAATAAATGAATGCTTTAACCTTTTTTAACTTCGTAATTAAATCTTTGTTATGGAATTCGAACATATCTTGGTACGTATGTTTCCTTCCGGAACGTTAGGACATACTATTTTTGTTTTCCCTTTTCGACTTATTAAGATTTCTCGCATAAGTTTCAGAATCGTATTACGATTTTCAAGGAACAGTATTCACTATTTTAAATAAAACTTCGTTAGGCATGTGACTGCATTTTAATTCATTACGATAAAAATAAAGGTACTCGTAGCTCAATAGTCAACGTCCAGGTAGAGAAAGTTGAATTTGCAAAAAGTCGAATTTGTTAAATATTATAATAACCATAATTTTTTTTTTACTTGTGAATGTGCTTTTAATGTTAATAATTTTGTTTTTATTGTAACTTTAACTTTATTTTCATCCGGTCTACAAGAATGCTTAGTTTCACGTTATATCTCACATTGATCTTTGCTTAATGTTACTCAGGCAAACATCACGGTTCATGCACTTCCATCGAGAAGTGCCGTTCTGGTTTGATCTTCTACCTTTGGTCAGCATGTATTTGCCTCTGATTACAAGAAGTTTTCGCTGTTTTATTTGCAATAAAAAAAAAGTTATGGAGGAATTCATTTAGAATATAAAGCGTATTAATTAAAATAATTACTAGGTAACATTTTCTGTCTGAATAAACGTACTTGATATTAATTGACACTGATCATAGGAAGTACCCAAAGGACAGTGTCCAACATGTATAAGCACTTGGCCTGATATGGACAGACAATAATTGGGCAAATATGATACAGGTTTGGTAGTTCATATTAGTAAGAAATAAAATAACATTATATGGTTGTATCAGAATTCATCATTTATATTATATATTGACCATAGCATTTAGTCAACTTTTGCTAATTTAAGATTAGCTGTATTCATTATTTCTTTATTATTCGGATACATAAGTTATTAAAACATTATTCAGGAATTAGGCAGGTGGATTTACATTATCTTGGTACCGTGCCCAGCTCAAAAACCAAATTATTGTCATGACAAGAGCACAGCAACTTACTTAGGTACTATTCTTCGTCCGACAATACAATAACAGCAGTAAACATATTACATAGCACTTGCGGTGCAATCTATTGCCCTATAACAGATGCCAACTCTTGCAAACGGAGGACATGTCTTCGTCTTTGGAAAAAGTTGATGCCACTATTCACACATTGTCTCATCGTGGGATCTGTTCCCATATTCGTGCCAGAATTATCGTTATGAACGGGTTCAAAGTCGACAGGCTCGTCAGGCTCGGTGATGAAAGATTTATCCGGGTTCATTTTCCAATGAAAAATAAAATCAGCTTTCACGAGAAATATAATAATGTAAACACAAATCAAGATGACAAACGAATGACATTTTTATAACGGATTTCTTTCCAGTTGCCATATACAAACACAAACTCAATCGATTAAAAATAAATTCGGCTTTGAATCGCGTAGAAACAGTTTTAGCTCCATTATTATAAAACAATGATCAAAGACGAGACCATATTAATATATTGTTATTGTTTACTACTTTTTCGTATCTATATCTACTATTACACAATAATATCTCCAATATCATGTACGATGATCATTGGCGGTATTAAAAAACATTATATATATAACGATATATATACGATTTTTAAGAAAAAAAGCTTCTAGCGATCAAATACTTCTAGTGATCCCTATCGCTTGAAAACCGGTGATATAAGCAAAATATTGATATCAATGCCGAACGAATGTCTAGAATGGCTATTTTATATTTTAGTTATATCTTATTATGTCCTGGCAACTGTTTATTTACTCAAGTAATATTTATTTTTACATTCACTATTTAGTTTAGGTTGACAGTAGAGAATATCTATAGCATTAAGCCCGCCTATATACCTACTTACTTGTGCATTAAGTCTAATAAATAAATAAATAAGCTCATTATTAACCGAGTATAATACATAATTACTGACATATCTCTACGTTTTCGTAGTCGTTCTTAAAAATCATATGTTTGACCGTTGAGTAGAACCGACTTCCACTCCTATTATAATATGAAAATCCTTCACATTAGGTACATCGAATCACTTCACATTATCATTTAGTTTATGTATCTTTGTTTTAAGTATCAATTAGTCATAGGTTTCAAATCAATACTTATATCAAGTCAACCTATCAATTCCTTATGAAACTCTGGTGTCCCATACATTACTCTGTATCGATATATTAATATGTCTCAAATAAAAAATCGATTATGGTCTTTATTATAACTGGCAACATTTTAGCATTGGGGAAAAGAGAAAGATGGTTCCAGAAGTATAGAAATATATATTTCAGTGAGCTAATAGAGTAAATACTAATTATTTAAAGATGTATCTGGATACTCTAAGAATTCATGGTTAGTTCGGTAAAAATTGAACATGATTATCGATCAATAGCTACATTTGCGTACATCGTGTCCATGGAAGGCCAGTTTTGGATATAGTCCTTTATCGTTATCTAAAAAGGTTTTGCACTATACTAATCACAAAATAAAAGGCCCGTTTTGGCATATGCCTACTTGGCATAACTAGTGATGTAACAAAACGACTCGGTACTCGATACTCACGATTAATCGAATCCAGTTTGCATGGGGATTTGATCGATTTGAATATCTATATAAAGTACATTGGTTTAAAGTTCTGATTAGAAAATTTGCTTAATCTTTGATATTGTAGGTATTATAAAATGATACAGTATTATGAAAGGTCAATTTGCTTTTATTTCATATTTTTGTTATAATAACATTCACTCAATCACAAAAACAACAGGAATATCAAGATCAACAAAAATCTGGTTGTAGAAATTTGATGGCACGAATTTGTCAAAAATTTCGACCGGGTGGATGACCACCATGCACATATGCCGAAAAGCCTTCATAGTAATCCAACCTCGGTTGCATTGCGTTCAGGGGTTTGCAAGTGCATAGCCGGGCAGTGGTGGTACAAATGGGACCAGTGGGGATGGCGCAAGGCGACCCGCCAAACAGCAGTAGAAATGGTGGTGCCATAGCTGTACAGTGCACAAGTCAAATCTATGTGTGCCTTTACCGGAGCATTGGCTGTATTCGAATTCGGTAGATATTCGAAGAGTCGAGTCGAGTCCCATACCGGAGATGCCGAGACAACTCGAATATCTAAGTCAATTCCAAAAATCAACAAAACCAAACGTAACGGGCGCACAGTCAACAAGACGAGCATACGCGTGTGTTCGCGACACACGCGTATGCCTCTTGCTCAAAGACACGTCATTCTATAAAAATCTATGCTGCCATTATTTACTGCTTTAAGCTCCAAGCTCATAATTTTCAGTAAAGTGATCACTAGTTACACAGTGAAGTTCAGTAATTAATTTCGGTCTAAACACTAGTTTGAATAAATAAAAATCGGGCTTATCTTACTCGATATTTTTTTCCTTAATTGATTATTAATAGTCTGTGGACAACGTAATATAAATCGTTATGCACAGCACTAAGCCGAGTGGGCGGTACCTGTCTATGAAAAATGTAATAACCTTCATAACATTTTGATTGGTAAAAAACTGAGAACTTCATGGGCGCGAACTGTCAAAACGGGCCTTTTATTTTGTGATAACTATAGGTACTTCTTATACGTTTTCAGTCATCATAAAAAGCATGGTATAGGAAAATGTACCATTTATTTTCACTTTGAAGTACTATTAGTACGAGAGCCCACGACCAAAATTTTTGTCTCATATATATTATATATTTATATTTTAATATTTTTATATTTTTTTTTTATATTTTAATTTATATTTATTCTCATATTTATATTTTTATATGATTTCAACATAACATATGAAGCGAAATTAAAAAAATCGATTTTCTTTGGAAAAGTATTCATTTTGAGAATTCTCTCTACATTACAACAATTCAACATTTAGCTAAAAATAATCATTATTTTGGGAAGTATTCATTTTGGGATTTCAACATTTTCGGAATTCAACTTTCTGTTCCTGGAGGAAAATCAAAATATCTTCCCCTTCCTTGATTTTTTTCTGTATTAGCCACTGCTGTGCCATTTCTGTATAAGCAAATAACGGGTCCAGACCTTTATTTTTAAACGTGTAAAAATACCAAATATAAATAGCAAAAGCGAATAAACATTCACTAGCGATATTATTTTGGAGTTCAATGGCAGTCTACATATCGATTTGCGCCGTTTTCGGTTCGTTGCATCTTCTACTATCTTGAATATAATATAAATTTTCATTTATTGTATACAAGTAGTTTACTTTTAATTTTACCTAATATCTGGCAAAAGTGCAAAGTTTTATAGAATTGAATTTCCAACATTTTTGGTTCTCATCACTCCGTAATAGGAATGATATTTTTCGATTTTACCCCTCTAGCTCTGCTTGTCCAGCAGTGAACTGCTATGGAACTTATTCCATAACATTTTTTTATTTATAAAAAAACTATTGTATTATCACTTTTCAGTGTATAGTTTGAAAAATATCGATCTTATGTAAAATTGTGAGAACTTTGTGTGTAACTTTAAAGATAAATTATCTTATTCAGTAAACGAAAATTCACCGCTTAATTCAAGATGACGTGGAAAATGCAACTAAAGGAATACCACACTAATCTAAATGTACACCAATGAACTAGTAATGTGGCTGGGCTCGCCACATTACTAGTTCATTGGTGTTTTCAAATTTATAAACTTTTTGAATGGACCATAAATTTATTTTTAGATATATTATTTTTCTTTTGAGTGACAAATGTCTGATGTAAAAATATAAATGAGATTATTGTATGCGATTGCATATTGTATTTTAATTTTACTATAAATCCCACACTGGTGACTCCCTTCTTAAACTGCAACTAGGATTTTTTGCGATGTAAAAGTTCCGTGAACTGCTTCATTGAACTAATTCTATTGGACTTTCAGTAATATCCAAATACTCAAAACTGTAGTTTTAAAGTTGTGAAAAATCAGGATTCTATGTCATGCAATCAAATTCGGAATTCAGCTCTAATCCAGTTTTGTACGGAACCCTCAGTGCACGAGCCCGACTTGAACTTAGCTAATTTTTTTCGTAGTTGTTTTACTATACAGCAACGAAGGGCGACCGCAATCTCAAAAATCGGAGATCCTAACCGAGCTCTAATTTCAACTGAAGTGACATCGACTGAAGTGTACATGCTTTCGCTTTTATGCCCTCGACCCCTCTTACTCATCAACAAAAAATATACGCCTTGAAAAAGTTCATCTTGGGAAAGTTTGAATAATGAATTTAAAGGTTTTAAAAGTAGCGAAGAATTGAATGTGCCATAATTCAATTTTTTGTGGGAACTGAATCTCACGCGACAAAGAAAATTGTTTCGTCTTAAAAGATTCCCATCTCTTTCGTCTCTCTGCTGGATGTGGAAAACAAAAAAATATCAATACTCAGGAAAGTTATTTGTGTAATTTACTGATAGTTAAAACGTAGACCGTAAAACGTGCATGTCGCCAGAGAAAAGTACTGCTTACGATTTATATGCAAACGACCTCTTTCGTTCGTTCGATCTTTTTGAGCATGTTATATTAGTATAAAGAAAAATAAAAAATCAATACAAACTGAGCAGTGAATATGATTCCATCACATTGCACTCCTAGCAGTTAGTAAAATCCACCTTCAAAATCGAAATCTAGATGCACGGCAGCGTGTCAATCCAAGTTCAAGCAAAGAAACAGGCTAGCCAGCGCCAACACGCCAACACGAACCACTATGCAACGTTTACGGATACTGATTTAATTATTTATTCCAATCTCATTGGAGATTATGAATTTGTGCCGTTTGGAGTCGAAACGCTGGGGTCATGTGGTCCGAGCGCCCGTAATCTTCTCAGGGAGATTGCGAAGCGTACGATCGACGCTTCTCGTGACCAGAAGGCTGGCCTCCTTCTACTTAAGACATAGAATAAGCATTGCCATACAACATGGCAATGCTGCCATGCTGAGTTGCTGCCAAGAGACATGCGATGCGGAGGAATTTCATGACGCATTTAAATTTAAGTCTGAGTCTTTGTTAAGAACACAGAATTATTATTTAACTTTAGTTTTATTTAATTTTTATTTAACTTTTTTTTATACTACGTAGGTGGCAGACAAGCACACGGCCAACCAGATGGAAAGCGGCCACCGTGGCCTTTGAACGTGTGCAACACTAAGGGTGTCACACACGCGCTGCCCACCCTGAAGGGAAAGGGGGAGAGCTGGGAAGGGGTGGGGAGGCTAGGAAGGGGAGGGGAAAGAGGGGTACAATGAGCTCTGGCTACCCTACTTACCGGCGCGAACACAACACGATGGTTATTATGACCGCGGTCTTCTGTAGGGCGGAGGTACTTCCCCAGTTGAACAGCTCATTTCGGACGGGAGATACCGTCGTGTCCTAACTTTAGTTTTATGTAATTATTATTTAACTTTATTTTTATTTAAGTATTATTTAACTTTAATTTTATTTAAAGTTAAATTTAACTTTAGTTTTATTTAATTATTATTTAACTTTAGTTTTATGTAATTATTAATTTATTTGTTCCATTGTTTAAAAATGCAAATAAAGTTATATATTGTTTTTTCCTTGACGTGGGTTGGGATATTATGAATAAACAGGACCTACTAGCAAGAAATTCGAGTGCATAAAAATTACTTATGGATTGACTTGGTTGACACTTTAAAAGCTTTTCCTTGACCTCAAACATAACAAGACTAATAAAAGCTTCCAAGCTACTCAAGAGGGTTAATATAGAAGCTCGTGTGAGGGTTACATTATCATAAACAGCGCCGCAGCTGAAAACATTGTGTGTACACATATAAATGTACATATAGTGTGTGTGAATACATATACTCTGAAATAAAGTCCTTATTTTTGGATTTAAAGATGTACAGTCAAAAGCAAAAGTAGATGATCAAAATCAGAAACTCAATACTAATGAACGGAGTTCACGTCAGAACTGTGTGGTGTCGAAATGATTCAAAAGTATGTGATTGTAAATTATTCCAAACATTTACTATTAGTATTAATGCCATATATTCGTGATCAGTTTTGACTCCAAAAGTTATAAACTCAATTCGCATCAGAACTAACAAGTAAAAAAATATTTCAAAACTAGTGATCAGTGAAAATCAAAAATTAAATTATGAAACTGAGGCCACGTAATCATGAGGCAAATAATTCATCCATACTTATTATATAAACTAGCTTAAACCCGCTACGTCATCCACGTGGAACGTCGAGAAAGGCATATTATGTTCGTTAAAAATCATATACTTGAATATCCTAGGGCATCTTTAGTGGCGCCTGTCCCCTGTGCGTTGAGGACGAGCGCAACCTCTGCCCAAAGCCGCCGGCTTTCCGCTCGTCCTCGTGCTGTGTTATTGTACCCACTTTTCGCCAGCTGATAATGTCTGGTCATAAACTCTAAAATTATCTTCCACTGCACCTCACTGACCCGATTAGGCATGTTTTTAAGTGAAACAACACAGTAACAGATTTCGTGTGATAAGATAGCTTCTGCAGCAGAATTACCGCAATTCCGCCAATGTCCAGTGGTAAATGTAATACGAAATTATTAATGGCGAGACGCAAATGTCGAGTTTTCAAGAAAATCTTCCAGAGCCACGTTAACGCATAAACGTGAACAATTTTAACTTATTTAAGTAGGCACATTTAAATTTCGCACCACTACTCGATAAGAAATTGACATTGACTTGACAGAGCACGGCACAGTTTGTTGCCAGTAAATTAACAATTACTAAAATATGTTGAATGTTATTTAACAATTAATGCCTTAAAATGGTTATTGAAGTCTATTTTTTAATTAAAATGTGTATAAATTCTATTTTATACGCTTTTATGAGTATTTGTTGTTGTCAAATATTCCATTAAAAATAACCGGAAAGTTACCGGTGTTTATATTTTTAAACTTGCAACATTTCATCTTAATCCGAATCCTCCGACGAACCGCATTGTAGAAGAATCGTCGTTAATGTGTTTCATTTTATGACAGCCGACGAATCGGAAAGCGTTTCGTCGGACGAACTGGAAGACGCACTGCAATCCGATTCGTTTCATGAAATGGCCTTTTTAGATCCCCTGGCTTCCTTATAATTTTATTTTATAAGGAAGCCAGGAAAGAAAGTCAAGTAAACAGGATAGTTAAAAAGGTTTTAAGAGGCAAAATAACCGTATACAAATGTTTGAATTTAATAAGACTCTTAAATTTGAAATAGTCTATGACTAGAATTATGATATCGTTTTACAATTTGTATGTATGATTTTATTGTGGAAAAGGGTTTGATTTATTACTAATTTACTTACGATTTGTTACTGAATATAATTTTCTTCTTTGTTGATTGCTTTCTGATTCTTATTATTGGTACGAAAGTATTACACATTTTTTGTTGCGAAAAATATTAAAAATATATAAGTATATCTTTGAATGCGTGATCTTGATAGTTTTATTTGAATTCCGCAAAAAGGAACACTTGACGAGTTAGCAATTTTCGAAGACTTGACGAATTGACACAAAAGAAAGACTTGACTAATAGATACATCATGAACGATTTGACGAATCGACACTATTTCACTGCTTGACCAATGAACGATAATTGGAGGGTAAAAATAACGCTTGACGAATTGACATTTGACTAATTGTACCCTAGATCGATACATGCAGTGCAGAACACTCAGCTTAAAGTGAGAGTTTGTGTTCTGACAACTTACTCACATTACTTTCATCCGGTTATTGTAGCCAGTAAGTCTACCAAGAGATTTTAAACGTGTGTCGTATACCTTTAGCGCAGTCGTTTTGAAACCACGTGACTATGTTTCCGTATTGACATCTGCAGTTATCTCTACCCTGAGATTATTTCACGTTACAGTTTACGGTCTCGGCGTTCCCGTACCGTATTTGCTGTACGGTATAAATGGTTGAAGAAGTAAAATAAAGTAAGACGCTGTAATGTTTCTATAAAAAAGGTTTTCTTCCGTTTAGTTAAAAGTTACTTTTGGTAGAAAAAAAGACAATACTATTGTGACCACTACTTTGAAGATTGTATTTAGTTACGTATGCCTTAAGATTTTTCGCCATGTTATTAAATAGTAAAATTACTCCATTTATACTTGGCAGCGCCGCATAGTCATCATATTTTTGGGTATTTCAGAGGCTGACAAGGAAAGCTGCATCCGTACCATCACGGCGATTTGTAATCATATTAAGATGAGCTTGATGGAGATCACAGAAAGTTCAATATAAAAATGTAATTGTCTAGGAGCCCTTCAAACAAGCCACAACCGTCCGATTGTTGTGAGATTTAAAAAGAGCCCTAAATATCTGTCAAGGAGTTTTTAAATAAGATCCGACAGGCAATGTTTTTCAAGGCCCGCTTGCACTTCGGGAGGCGGTTGGACACCGGACGGAGTTATAGTAGCCAAATTTCTAGATAGACAGCGCTACAAACTCATCACTGCCGAGGAGCTTCAAGTGTCACCGAGAAGTATCCCAAACCAGTAACAAATTCCAAGAATTTGTATACAAGTGGTGAACATCTTGTTCGTGTTGGATTGCGCATCATTGCGATTGCATTTTATCTTCTTGTTTTTTTTTAGTGTCATAGCGGTATATTTTCATCTAATCGAAGTGGTTTAATTGCTTCATATTGTAATTTTTAAAACATTTTCGAACAATACGAAGCACAATGTCACTTTGATACCTTTGACGTATCAATTAATTCAATTGTCAATTCAATTCTTTTGGTGTATGTGTGGACTGAGAGCCCATTTT
The DNA here is from genome assembly GCA_963691645.1 of Pelosia muscerda. Classification (NCBI taxonomy): domain Eukaryota; kingdom Metazoa; phylum Arthropoda; class Insecta; order Lepidoptera; family Erebidae; genus Pelosia; species Pelosia muscerda. Next base: position 9,976,659 of record OY829098.1, on the reverse strand, counting down.
TATTTTTGCATATTTTTGCAGTTAAACTAACAATATTCCTTAGTAAAAGATGTGGAAATATTTGTAAAATGAATATTAGAGTTTGTAAAGACCTCATTCAAAAGATATATCGCTTTTAGTTGGTCCCTCAGTTCACACACGTAAGCTCTCAAATCTAGATATATAATGAGTTCACCAACAAATTTTGGTTATAGACTCTTAGTAAAACATGAATAAACATCTATACAACATTAAAAAACTTAATGTGAATAGATAATAAAAAATTACAAACGTTTACATGTGGTCCCTGAGGGACCACATGTATTTACTCAAAATAATAGAATATAACACGAACATTAAACATAATTCATAAGCCAATCGTTAGTAAAAAATGGAAGGAAACTTATAAAACTAAAGAAAGATCACAAATAGTGGCAAAAACTGTAAATTTCATGTTTTTGTTGGTGGTCCCTCAGTTCACACATTATGCAAATGCGAATTGCTAAAATATAATTAAATACAACGATTACAAACATGTGGAGCCTTTCAGTGCTTAGTAAAAATCTTATATTATCGATCTGTATTTATTTTGTCACTGGTTTTTTATTGCTTTAGTCACTATAAGTATTTTTAATGATTTTCATACTAAGCCCGGTATGGGGTGTCCACACTTTAGGGAAAGTACTGTTCATTTACTGACACCCATGACGTGACGCTCCGGTAAGATCCACCCGATCTCTGTAATGTTCGGATCAAGGTACAGATGCAATATTTGGATCTAGTAATTGACTCCAGGTGGTATGGTTCACTTCGCTGGCCATCAGTGCTAAATCCATCTTGTTAGTTTTTGCTGAACCTAAGAAGACCCAGAATTAGGTACTTGTGCTTTTTCAGTACACCGATATGATAACATATCGAGTAAAACGGGGTGAATATAGATCAATGGGTGAATAGAAACAAAATGGTGAACCAAATTCTGAACTTATATTCATTCTAATAAAATCAATGTAATAATGATAAGAATTATCAAACATCTAGGTAGATCCAGAAATATTGTCAAACAACTTATGAAACAAAATCTAACGACCATTTTCTCTATTCACCTATTGATCCTTATTGTTAGTAACTGGTGCAATGTTTCTATTGAGATGATAAAACATCTTAAATACATAATTCTGTATATACATCTGACACATAGACCAGTTAAGCACGAAAAAATAAAGCAGTAATTTTATTCTATTTTAAGTCCACATTTTTAATTATATCTGTGCCCATCCATTCTATCTCCAACTAATATTCCTCAGGACAATACAAATAATTAAAATTAATACGCGTAATTGAGCAATATTACGACAAGCAACAAGCTCCAAGTGTACCGTAATTAATTTTTTAAATATATATTTTTATTAAGAGCGAGCGACACTACAGGTAATGGATTTACACCATAGTTGCTTAGGCTTAAAGAACCAATACCCATGGCGGTTAAATTAGTTTAAAAACAGTCGCTGAAAGTTATGCTGCCAAATTACGAAGTTAATAAATATGACAAATAATGTAATATTAGAATGTCGGTTTAAAATTGTCAAGTTTCTGAATGTCAGAGTTTAGACCATAAACATATAAATAATGTTTTAGACAAAGACAATCAAAACTGGGACCAAATCTCCGAATTTTTATGACGGATAAATAGAATCACGATTTCACCTCATACTCGGAAATTGTTAAAAAACTGTTATTCTCTGCCAACGTTTGGATATTAAAATTGTATTACAGGAATACTGTTTAACCATATCCGAGTATGAGGTGAAATGGCAATTCTAATTTGACTATCTTAAAATTTAGGAGAATTAGCTTAAGAATTGGCGGCAACTTGTAGTACCTAAATTTTGTTCTCGTTCGTTTCGATAACTTGTTTAGCCATTCGGTTTATGATTTACAAATGGAAACCACTTGCTATCTAGCTTGTTTGGATCTTTTCAACTGCAGTCGGGTATTTTGATTGTGACAGTTGGAGACACTGCTATTCACATACAACTTACACTACTTGACTGCATGGACACCCTATTAGTATGGGAAACCTAATTTGTACATTTTTGTTAAAATAACAATAAAACCAGTGACAAAATTAATACAGATCGATAATATAAGATTTTTACTAAGCACTGAAAGGCTCCACATGTTTGTAATCGTTGTATTTAATTATATTTTAGCAATTCGCATTTGCATAATGTGTGAACTGAGGGACCACCAACAAAAACATGAAATTTACAGTTTTTGCCACTATTTGTGATCTTTCTTTAGTTTTATAAGTTTCCTTCCATTTTTTACTAACGATTGGCTTATGAATTATGTTTAATGTTCGTGTTATATTCTATTATTTTGAGTAAATACATGTGGTCCCTCAGGGACCACATGTAAACGTTTGTAATTTTTTATTATCTATTCACATTAAGTTTTTTAATGTTGTATAGATGTTTATTCATGTTTTACTAAGAGTCTATAACCAAAATTTGTTGGTGAACTCATTATATATCTAGATTTGAGAGCTTACGTGTGTGAACTGAGGGACCAACTAAAAGCGATATATCTTTTGAATGAGGTCTTTACAAACTCTAATATTCATTTTACAAATATTTCCACATCTTTTACTAAGGAATATTGTTAGTTTAACTGCAAAAATATGCAAAAATAAAAATGGGCTCTCAGTCCACACATACACTTCTTTTGAATGGCTTCTGTGTGTTGCCACAACTTGCCAATGTCAAAATTCAATTGTCATTTCTGGCACAAGAGGTTTGTGCACGGACTCCCTGATTGTTTGTTGCGCTGGTGTTTTCTTTGAGTTATGTCAGTAGGTACCTATATTAAAATTCTATATTTTTGCAGCAATTGTGAATGTTTGGCGGCGGGTGGTGTAAAGACTGAGATCTACATAAGCTCAGCAAAGTTATTAAACTATTACAACATTTTTTATTACATAACATAAACTCACTCCTATATTCCTGAAGGCAGAGGTGCTAGCACCCACATTTGGTTCATGATTAGGTCCCAATGTAATAGGTGGCGAGTCTATTGCGTTTAGCTGGGCACTTATAAACCTGTGATAAATACACACATAACTTTGAAAAGCATCGAGAAGTCATTGGTGTGTGCCATGGTAAAACCTTGGGAGCTAGCCCGAGACCTCGTCTCAGTAGTCTATTACCCATACCGCTAAGCTACCGCGGTACTTATATAAATCTATATATATAAAAGAAAGTCGTGTTAGTTACTTCGCTTATAACTCAAGAACGGCTGAACCGATTTAGCTGAAAATTGGCAGGAAGGTAGTTTAGAGCCAGGAGAAGGACATAGGATACTTTTTATCTTTTTTTGTTTTTACTTTTTATACATAATCGTGCTTTACTCTTGATCGAAGATAATGTTTGTGTTACCTCATGTGCGGTAATTTATTAATGAGGTTAGGAATGCCAGCACCATATCGTGAAATGAATGACGCATTTAATCGACAATTGGAACGGGAACGTGAATATGATCACCAAGAATTAGATTTAGTAGTTCAAACGAATGTACCCCTGTTGAATTACCAACAAAAGGAAGTTTATGATACTTTAATGAAGGCAATCGATGATGAAAATGGTGGTTTATATTTCCTAGATGCCCCTGGTGGAACTGGCAAGACATTCCTCATGTCATTAGTTTTAGCAACTGTTCGGGCGAGATCTAACATAGCAGTTGCAGTTGCTTTATCTGGAATAGCAGCCACATTGTTAGAAGGATGCCGTACGGCTCATTCAGCATTAAAATTACCGTTAAATCTTCAAACTATTGAAGAACCAACGTGTAATATTTCAGAACAATCAGCAATGACCAAAGTTTTAGCGGTATCGAAAATCATCATCTGGGACGAATGCACAATGGCGCATAAACGTGCATTAGAAGCACTTAACCGAACATTAAAAGATTTACGCAATGACTCGAGATGTTTTGGAGGAGCAATGATTTTACTTTCTGGCGATTTCCGCCAAATACTGCCAGTAATTTCAAGATCTACGGCTGCCGACGAAATAAACGCTCGCCTCAAATCGTCAAATCTATGGCGCCATGTGACAACGTGGATCTATGGTGCAACTGACAACAAACATGAGAGTTAAATTGCTTAATGATACATCTGCTGAAGATTTCTCGGAGCAATTGCTGACTATCGGTAATGGTCAAGTACCTGTCGATGAATCGAGCGGATTAATATCATTTCCAAATAATTTCTGTAATTTTGTCTCATCAAAAGACGAACTTATCAACAATGTATTTCCAGAAATTATTTATAACTACAAAAATAATGAATGGCTGAGTGAGCGAGCAATTTTAGCGGCTAAGAATAAAGATGTAGATGACCTAAACTACATAATTCAAAATAAGATCATTGGAACAATGCATTCATTCAAATCTCTTGACTGCGTCACAAATGAAGATGAAGCCACCAACTATCAAATTGAATTTTTAAACTCTTTGGACGTGCCTGGCTTACCACCGCACAATTTACGCCTAAAGGTTCGCTCCGTAGTAATCATGCTTCGAAATATAAACCAACCAAAACTGTGCAACGGTACGCATTTGGTGGTTAAAAAATTGATGAACAATGTAATTTACGCTACGATAATGATAGGAAAATTCAAAGGTGAGGAAGTTCTCATTCCGAGGATACCGATGATCCCAACCGATATGCCGTTTGAATTTAAAAGACTTCAATTTCCGATACGTCTTGCATTTGCCATGACCATCAACAAATCACAAGGCCACTCCTTGAAAGTTTGTGGTTTAAATCTAGAACATTTATGTTTTTCCCATGGTCAATTATACGTGGCATGTTCACGGGTCGGCAGACCATCTGCTTTGTTTGTTTTTGCGCCTGATAATAAAACAAAAAATGTCGTGTATCACAAGGTACTTAAATGAAGAGCAACCTATGTACTAAAATAAAGAAATAATTATGAATGATTAATGTAGGTATTTAATTTTTTTTATATCTTTTCCAATAAAAAAAAATCTGCTTATTTATTGACATTAAGGCGGAACAAAGTTCGCCGGGTCAGCTAGTAAATAATAAAACTAAAAAACACGCTTTTATAGGAAATTCAACTAAAAAGGAGAAAATTAATTTTAATAATTTTGAATTAAGAATAGTATAGGTAAATGAGAAATAAGTGATATTATTGTCAAAAAGTGTGGGTGCATAGTGTCAATTATATGTTATTGACAGATGAGTAGAAGGATTATCAATTTGATAGTATATTAAAATGCACCCTACGCTGTTCTATTTACTTATTTACACTATTCTTCATTCAAACTCATTAAAATGTATTTTCTCCTTTTCAGTTGGATCTCCTAAAAGCGTGTTTTTTAGTTTTTTTTATATATATTTATTTTTCGCTTTTTAGTTTAATTTGCTATCGATCAACTGTCTTTAATTATAGTTGTATTAACGATTGCATCTTGATTTAGAATACATATTCAACTATTTCTATGTTTCCAACATAATCACATGTCTGGAGATCTCCCTGGGTAAATTTAAAAAATTATAACCTTGTAATAAAAAATACTATTGCTCTTGCTCTCTCGTATACGCTGATAGCGAGTCTAATGGTAATTCTGAAAATGCACACATGCCTAGTCCGCGCGAGTCGGTTACAAGTAAACAAGCATCGGAACAAGCAAACATACTAGTGAAACTAATAAAAGCGTATTAATTAGCCTATCGCAGGGTCTCTCCCAATATTCGGAGGCTATGGTCCACTGCCAGGCCAGACGGGTTGGTAGTTATTTCGAGTTCTCCTTTGCAATGATATCGTTTACATATTGCACCGTGAGTCGCCTCTTACGGCACCCTTCGGTTGAGATCGGGTGCTGATATTTGTTTTCTTTCTCGGTCACCGTGCGGATAATTTCGATACAGTACAGGGTACTAGAGAGCCCAAATTCCTTAGATAATATCTATTATTCCGATCAATTATAAACTGATAAATGATCAAAAGCAATGGAATCATCGTCATTCAAGAGCACGACCCAAGTTGTCTCCAAAGTTTACACTTCAAATTAGAGGTTTTTAGCTTTAGTTTTTCTTTGCTAGTTTGACAAATGAGAATTTAACGGTGAGAACGAAGTACGTCTATTTTTCTAAGCCCAGAGGGGCGCATGCATTTCTATATGTATTTTATCAGATGTAAAACAGCCATGTCCCTTACTGGCATTAAACGACCTAAGTACATAGAGGGAAATGAGTCTGCCTGTCTGGAACCAGGCGGCTAAACATAGAACAAAATCAGCAACTTAACGAATGAATGGGAACGTATTATAGTGCAAACTGACTCCACCGACTTAGTCACATGTCTGCTTACCTGCTTACCAAGCGCTATCGAATGGACGAAATTCTAGCATCCCTAAATATATCCCTTTGCGGGTTGGGAGGTTGAATTCACGCTGTATTATACCTGTATTTATTATTGTCAAAAGGAATACAGACGAATCTATACAAAAACGATAACGTTGATTTTTTTTTTTTATTATTTCTTAATGGCTATTATATAAAGATAATATAACCATCACTTTTCGACCTTCTCGATATTTGTTTTTAACGTTTGTAACGTAATAATTATAGTCGTTACAGATGTTTTGAATTTGTAATTTTCTTTATTTGTATAAGTTGATAGAATTTTGTCACATCTTTATTTCTCCCAGGGTAGTATGGTATTGGATCCACTAATTTGTGAATCCCATGGGAGCGGCTTCATGGCTTCATTTTCTTTATTTGTATAAGTTGATAGAATTTTGTCACATCTTTATTTCTCCCAGGGTAGTATGGTATTGGATCCACTAATTTGTGAATCCCATGGGAGCGGCTTCATGAGATCCTATTAGGGTCCGAAGGCTATCTTACCAGGTATATAACCGGTATTACGGTAGGTAGAAAACCAAAAAACTCATCTTAACTAGAGGTAGTTAATAATAAAAATTGCCACATGTTTTTCATTTCTTTATATCATCAAAAACCTTTACAATAAAATTGATTACAACATGGATATCCTTAAGCTTTGTCCCCAGCCTGCATAATTAGCAACAATTTCACATGAAATAACCATAGAGATCTAGAACTATTTGTGCGTGTATGTATTTGTTGTAAAATGTAGCAAAAAATACTAGTTTTGGCCGCAACATTACACTTGTTTACTCGTTTAATATATGTTTCACAAATGGAACACATTTAGCGATACAAATTGTAGCACTTGGAAATCTATTTTTGTTGCCACCGCAACCGCTGTATGAAAATCCTTTACATGAACCCGTATTCATATCAAAATAAAACCTGAAAGTAGGTAAACTTATCAATTTATGTAGTGCGAAATTATTCAGTGTTAGTCTCAATAATAAGTACCTACATAATTATTTGTGCCCTACCTATGTTTAACCTCCGTGGTACGTCAATCATACTATAGATGTGAAAGTGTGTACTGTTTGGATTCATAAATACCTATGAGTTACTTTTATCTAGGGAATATAATAGTGGCGGATAACAGATCAAATTCAAGTAATCGTTCTTTTCGATACACTTTTTGGTATATACGTACAAAATATTTATAATTATTTTAAACCAGTTTCACATATTAATTTTCTCGTAGTTATTTACTTTGTCATCAAATATTTCACTGCATTTATTAAGAACTTGTTGCAGTAATGTTGGTATCTTAGTTTTGATACATTGGACCGGTTTTGGAAACTCCATTTCAATAAGTTCACTCTGTCTCAAACCAAAAAGCATCGGATTCGCATCTTACTACAACTGGCCATTTTTCCCTTGTCCGTCGACTTTTACATTTATATCAATAATTTCTCTTGTATTTAGCGAATTATTCTCATATATATTATTTTAGGGTCTCCTTGTCAATGGTATTTCAAGGTTTTCCAAATATTAGTGCTAATAATTGAGCAGTTGGAGCCAGGGGATGACTATTCACAGTGCTGCTAACTCAGTTCATGGTTACTTCAATTTGTATGCAATCCTTGTTTCGAGGACCAATCATGTTGTGAACAAACTCGTCATAATCTTCAAAATACGGGAAGTAGAAGCTTAGATATCATTTGTAATTTTTGTTCGGCTGTATAATTTTCTCTTGGTTAATATATTAAAATCACGCCGAGATTTGATACATCTTTTATATTTCCGATCACCGATCACCAAATTTCATTCATTGATATATGATATTTACTCATCGTGCGAGGCAGGATAACATGGGGGTCAATAACTTATTTAGTATTTTAAGATTTTAACAACGTTTAAACTTTGTTCTGCCTTGTGTTTTTTTTTTTATATAGATACGTGTATACGTCGTATAGCAGCCCCTAAAGTTTCTCTGGTAGTTAAAAATTAGTGGTGTATACTATAGTAACGATTACTTATTTCAAGTAATTTATTTTTAAAGGCCCATCTGGTGGCTCCGAATTTGTCGCGTATCACTGGATTAATGGATTTGATGAAGTAAGGTTTACTCTTCTCTACAACTGGGTCACTGGAGCATTCAATCATATCCAGTAGTTAGCAGAATCAGATCAGCAAACAGAATCATATTGCATTTGCGACAGCGCTTACGTATACAAATAAAGGATACCAATATGCGCCAAATTAAATACATGCTTTGTTTAAAAGATAAATACCACTTAAATATTTTCAAATTAGCGGATACTTACGAAGGTTCGTATCTAAAACATTTGCCAAAATCTGGTTGCAAGCGACAATATATGTTTGCTGTCATGTTGAGTGTTTGATGTGTAATAATATCTGAAAAATAAGAACCTAATGAAGTATTTTACTAAGATTATGATTAAATTCATCAAGTTCGAATGCAGACATTCTCGAGTTATACATGGTGTAAATAATTCTCTACTTTGTTTTATAGTACGAGAGCCCACGACCAAAACCATGTTTCATAGCAATACGGCAAAAACCCTATAAAATCGTTAGATTGTATGATTCTGAGCCCAACTAGGTGTGTAGTAACGGTCGAAAGTGTAGCAACTGCGTGGGAGGCCATTTCTGCTGTATCAAAAAAAAAAGACAGTCGGTATTATAGCAATACGTCTGATAGTGAAAATGTACATAGATTTTATAATTGTATTACGAAAAAGTTTGTTTTCAGACATTTTGGGCGTAGCATATAGCCTGAGCGCATTTTTGAAAATGTCAACAAATTTAGCCGACCTGTATCATAGCAATACGGATAATATTTTTTTTCAACTTTTCGTATTGCTGCCATGATTACCAAAAACCTGTTTTCAGACACTTTAAGTGTAGCATATACTCCCAAAAACGAAAATAACGTTTAACGTTTCGACGACGATTCCGAATCCGACAGCGATTGAATACGAGAATATTTTGTAACTTTGAATAAACCGTTTATTTTCAACTTCATCCCAGTTTCTTTTTGTGCGATTTTTTTCAGTCCTTCAACTTCAATGTTACGGTTTCGGGTAAATTCTTTGTTAATTATCATCTAATAAATTCAGGGTTGCAACGTATTCATTGGTTTGTAACAGAAAATTCAAGATGCCTCAATACGATTTTTAAATGATATCTGAGTATCGAAAAGTTGTCTGATAGAGAAGGTGCTACACTTAATTTGTCTGATATAAATTTTTTGCACATGTGGACAACTTATTTTATCATGTCCAACAATTTTCAGACATATTGCTATGATACCGATCGGTAAAATTTGTTAACATTTTCAAAACGGTCACAAAATTTAATGCGTTCACATTTCCGTCTGAAAATTGTTTTGTTCGCATCAAATAACCAAAGTTTACTTAAAAAAAAGATTTTCAGACGTATTGCTATGAGACATTTTTTTTGTCTCATTTTTAATTTTTTTAAGTGATTTTACGGGTTTGCGCTACACCACTAACGTCTGAAAAATATGTTTCCGGTATCTCAGAACTATCATTAAACTACAGTCTGCAAATCAGACATATTGCTATGATGCAGTTCGGTAAAATTCTTTGACAATTTTGAAAATTCGGTCAGATCAAACGCTACGCGGAAAATGTCTGATATTGGTATTTTCGAGTTCAGAATAATCGTATCTATCGATTTGATGCGGTTTTGGCCGTATTGCTATGAGACAAAAATTTTGGTCGTGGGCTCTCGTACTATTATATAATGTCCTTGCGGTCGTATCCAAGGCCTTCAACTCCGAGGCCGAGGTCCGCTTTTCGTTTGTTATATAGATAAGAAATATAAATAAAAACTGTTGCAGACTTATAATACATCCAAATGTATTACATTAATACATTTTATATTTTCTAGCACTTAAGTTTGGACTTAAGTCCTAAAAAAGATAATCACCCTATAACAATATTTTTCACTATACAGTGACATTAGAAATTGGGTGAAGCGACCGTTTATACATTAATTTTATACTTACTGTTGTTACAAGACGTCTTGCAACTATCTCGGGTCGCATAATTATTATAGGCATGTTGACAATTACCATATTCCGTTAAAACACACTCTTGCCTCTGTATATCGTAGAAATAACTGTAATAATAGGTACCTACTTAATTATTTAGTTTTTTTCGAAGTTACCTAGTCAAACCTTTGCATACTTTTTGCTTATTGATACTAAATACATAAATAATGATCTATTAATTAGAAGAATTGAAGTAAGCTGTATAAAAAATACACAGGCCAAGAAGAAAAGCACTTTTCAACAATTTATAGCTTAAATTTATGTGATTCGAATGTTGTATCGAATTCCCATATTTCAATAAAACATTTCATTTTAAAATGTGGATTTCCATCCAGAAGGATGATCACCTAAATTCATTAAGTTAGCAACATATTTCATTGCTCTTGAATATTTTAGAGACCCAACGAGAAGAACATATTGCATGAAGGTTGATTACATCCAAAAAATATGCTTTTATCACCACTACATATGAAGTCGCAGGGCTTGATGAAAAGAATTGTGATAGGCCCAAATAGGGTGGTATTTCGTGTTAAAAAATTTCTACTTTGTCAGAAGCTAAGCTAAAAGGAAAGATTTTTATTGAGCCTGATATACCTACATAAGTTGATTTGCTATTCTAATTTCAAGGTAATGATGCTTGGATATATTTTAAAGAAATAATGCCCAAGTTTTTGGGTAACCTGAGTGAGCATCTAAGTATGAGTTAATAAGGCAAGGGTGTGATGTTGTGTCAGTACATTTGAAGTTTGAAATATAGAGATATTATTAACTATATGTATTGTATTGTGTGGTGCGTGAAACTCATTGATATTTTAACCGTTAAGAAATATTTGGGAAGTTTGTCCACTAAAACATATACTACTGTGCTATATACTGAGCTAAGTCAATCGTAACTCCTACGATTGACTTAGCTCTGTTCAAAGTTTATTGACCTGTCACAGTCTAACAGATATATATATTTCTCGTTTTCACCAAGAAAAAAGTTGTAAATATGTTTGTCACAACACTGAATGAAGATCGGTCAAAACCTGTAGAAGATCTGTCAGAACACAATTACTGGATTTATACATGTATTGTTCAATAAGTTGTAAACAAGTTTGAAACACATATTGCAACATGTCAAATACATGTTTTAAACCTTGGTGACAACGAGGGGAAACATTAACAGAGCATAGAGATTACAGCTTGATATTGTTCGAAATAGCTGAAAACATTGAGTTATTAGGTAAATTAGAGATATTAAGTGTTACAGCTGAAGAACATAAAACCACAAATTCAGTGGAGGGATATCATCGCCGATTAAACAACAAAATACCAAGAAATACTAATTTACTTTATTTTATTAAACTTTTAAGAGATGAAGCTAAGTATCAAGATGTGAGAATAAGACAGGGACAAATTCACTGCAATAATAGAAATCGTAGGTCAAGAGACATTGATGTGTTTATGCAGCAGAGAGAAATTGTAAACGATCTCTTAAATGAGAAATGTTCTATTATGCAATGTCTCAACCGGTTATGTGAAGTGTAAGTTTTATTTTTTTTGTCAGTTTTTCCTTTTATTATAAGAAGTGTTATGTTATGTTATTTTTGTTATGTTAGAAATACACTACAGAATTTAAGTTAAATCGAATGGTATTTTATTGTTAAGTGTACTTCCGCCCAATATGGAACCCGTCCAAAATGGAATCCGTCCTATATGGAATCCGTTCATGATGGAATCCGTCCTAAATGGCCAGAAGGTCATACTTCGTCCCCCGCGCGTTTGTCCTCTCAGTATAAACCCCTCCCACTTTTTATAAATCTATCTAACAGAACATAGTAAAGCCAGACATTAATGTGGACATGCAATTTTCATTGTAGTTTGACTACTCGCCACTAGGCACTATAAAGAAGTCTAGAATAATCTATGTACATAATGGAAACGGAAATATGTTTTTAAAATTGAGACATCTATCGGTATGGGACATAACTCATTAAGCCCGCGTAAATGATTTGGCCGTTCACCGATAGATGACCCAATTTAATTAATTTATAATTTTAAGTAGTTAAATATACCTACTATTTAACTAAAATTATAAATTATTATTTCAAAGGCCTATGTTCAGCAGTGGACGTCTTATGACTGAAAGGATGATGAAGATACTATTTATGATCTTTTTTAGAATTCACTAATTAGCACAGGCAAAATGATTGTGGTGAAATTTTCACAGTATCCATCGAGTTATTAACATTACATGCAATTCATCGTATAAGATGCTTCAAATATTTTTTACATGCAAACATTTTCACGTGAAACACATCTGAGCCCGACGGCATGGCACTAGAGCTGATGAGTGACATCAGAGATTAGATTTCGCCCCTTTCTACCGTCACCCCGACCATTCGAGTCAGTTGAAAGCTTATAACCTAATTGCATTCGCAACAACGCCGTTTACTTCAGTTCTTCATATTAAATATACATACGAGAATGATACACAATACATCTGCATAATAATAATAACATTGTGACAATTAATTAGACTATCCAGAGATTGTCAGATCGCTTTAAGTGGGTCCCTCAGTTCACACAAGTAAGCTCCCAAATCTAGATAATATAATGAGTTCAGTGTTGAGACAAATTTTGGTTATAGACAATGGTCTATAACCAAAATTTGTTGGTGAACTCATACTATGTTGTACTATACTATACTATATATATATATACTATAGGTGAAATAGATGTTTATTCATGTTTTACTAATGAGTAAAACATGAATAAACATCTATACAACATTAAAAAACCTAATGTGAATAGATAATAAAAAATTATAAACGTTTTCTGTGGCCCCTGAGAGACCACATGTACTCAAAATTAATAGATTATAACACGAACATTAAATATAATTCATAAGCTAATCGCTAGTAAAAATTACAAGGAAACTTTTAAAACTAAAGAAAGACCACGAATAGTGGTAAAAACTGTAAATTTCACGTTTTTTGGTGGTACCTCAGTTCACACATTATGCAAATGCTAATTGCTAAAAATAATTAAATACAACGATTACAAAAAAGTGGAACGTTTCAGTGCATAGTAATTTTTTTATATTATCGATCTGTATTTATCTTGTCTCAGGTTTTATTGTTATTTTACCAAATATGTACAAATAAGATTTCCCATACTAATAGGGTATTCATGCAGTCAAAGGATAATATTGTTTCAAGAACTATTATACATATTAGGTTTCAAAGTGCCTGCATAGTAGTAAAATGTGAGATAAAGATAAACAGTTGTTTTTGTATGTGAGTAGTTCAGAATTTTTATTTGTATGCGGAGAAAAGTTTTTGTCGTTGTATATGAATAGCAGTGTCTCCAACTGTCACAATCAAAATTACGAGGTTACTAACACAAGACACTGAATGTTAATAACGGTAAAATACGGTGGTTTTATTACGACCATTTATATAAATAAACACTCGAAAATACATTAGTTTTGAAATATATAGGTTCAAAAGAAAGGTAGTCATCTCCCGAATGTCACAAAATGTTGAATTTTTACTCATTCTTATAAAATAATAGGGTATCAAAATGAAGAAAATGAGAAGCATACTAAAAAGTAATTTTAAGTTAGTATGTCAAAATTATCAGCTAAAAAAATACTCAGATATGGTTCAACAGTATTCCCGTAATACAATTTTAATTTCCAAACGTGGGCAGAGTAAAACAGTTTTTTTAACAATTGCCGAGTATGAGGTGAAATCGCGATTCTATTTATCCATTATAAAAATTCGGAGATTTGGTCTCAGTTTTCATTGTCTTTTTCTAAAACATTATTTATATGTTTATGGTCTAAACTCCGACATTCAGAAACTTGACAATTTTTAAACCGCATTCTAATATTACATTATCTGTCATATTTATTAACTTCGTAATTTGGTAGCATAACTTTCGCTCTATTTCACTTGAATCCATTAAACCAATCCATCGATGGATTAGTTTCCACTTTTTTTTTCACTTTGATCCATCGATGGATTTGTTTCCACTTAAATCCACTAAAAATCCATCGATGGATTAGTTTCCACTTTTTGTTCCACTCTGATCCATCGATGGATTTGTTTCCACGTTTCGTTCCACTCTGATCCATTGATAACATGGAACCTTCAAATCCTGTCCTCCTCCTTTCGCTCAATTGTATACTATCCAAGGGAATATGGGTGGTTCTAATACTAATATAAACGTTAGTACTTTAGTGTATGCTCTAATGAGTGAAAAAACGGAGAGGGCTTATTCGATCCTCTTACAAATACTCAAATCACAGATCCCTGAATGGTGTCCACATAAGTTTATGACTGATTTCGAATCCCCCGCTAGAAATGCAATAGTTTCTGAGTTTCCGAATATAATTTTGAAAGGCTGTTTCTACCATTTTAAAAAATATAGTTTGCGTAGAAAAAGAAAAGCATTGGGTCTTTGGAAGAATAAATTCACATCAAGAATTGTATCATTATGTTCCGCACTATCTTTACTTCCCAAAAATAAAATTATGGAGGGTTAGAACTACATCAAAAAAAGATGTCCACTAAATCATTCAGAAATAAAAAAGTTTGTTAACTACATGTTTCGATTTTTTTTTTTATATAGTTTTACTAAACAATGGTGTATTATTTGGTGAACAATTCAGAACAAATAATAATTTGGAAGGTTGGAACTTTAGCCTGAATAGCCGTGTGGGAATGAAAAGTCCAAATATTATTCACCTTATTAGACACCTAAAAGAAGATGCTTCATTTTTTGCTGACAAAACATACAGGACAAATAATTGTTGTTGACAACTGGATTCAGGAAGCTCAGTTGGAAGTTTTAACTGGCAGTATTGCCGTAGGCCATTTCATAAAAAGTGGAAACAAATCCATCGATGGATCAGAGTGGAAAAAAAAGTGGAAACTAATCCATCGATGGATTTGTTTAATGGATTCAAGTGGAATAGAGCTAACTTTCAGCGACTGTTTTTAAAACTAATTTAACCGCCATGGGTATTGGTATTGGTACTCCTTCATTTCAGATGATAACTGATTCACATTCCCAGGACACTATAATATACTGCTTAAAAAAATGGTTAACTTTTGTAAATAATCCACCGCAAGAAATTGTTATAGACGATTCTGCAGCTTTGATTTCTGCATGTATTCAAGCGTTCGCGTTATATTCATGCACAAAACTATATATTTAACATATATTTTCAGCTTTTGAAGGTAATTTATCTTAAGATGATAAACCAAAGGCATTTATCAGGTTGGATACTAGTCATTTTGTCAAGAGTCTTCATCGCAGTTTTGATAATAAAGTTGATTTAGGTTTGAAATATTCTTACATTAAGTGCGTATTATTTTTAAAAAAATGTGAAAATTATCAATAACTTAAAAATACAATTATTGATATTATTAGTGTTGCGCTCACCCAGTACGATGGCGACTATAGTACGGACATCATAGACAAAACCGCAAAAAGTCAAATAATAATTAATTCATAAAATTGAATTAGATCCTGATTTAGTGGCTTCGTAGACTTGGCTCCCCTGGCAGCTCCCCTGGGGGAGACAAGGTAACTTTGATTGTGGCTTTGGCTCCCCCGGACGGGGGAGACAAGGCACCCTTTAATTTGTTCTTTTCCCTTCGTAGACTTGGCTCCCCTGAGGGAGACCAGATAACTTTACCCTCCGTTTATTTCTACTTTCAAAAGCATATTATGGAAACTTCCGTTGTGGTCTAATTTAGCATGTTCATTTTTCGAATCAGATGATAATGCTTCATCTTCATCAGGAATTGAAAGTTATTTTGAGACTTTGAATCATCTCGTATTTAAAAATAAAGTACAAAAATGAGTTAATGAATTTCTAAAACATCATGCGGAATACTGACAGAGAAATTAAATTGGCCCTTGATAATTTACATCATGATATTGTTTATAAATTAACTTGATAAAAAAAAGAGGAAAATAAAATTAGCGTTGAAGAAAAAAAATGTCAGAAAAAAAATTACACGAAAACCTCAATCAAATGTGACTAGACACTATCACGGAAAGATCCCAGAAATTGATTGTGAAGACAGTGATATTTACATGTTAAGGGCAGAAAATATTCAACTATAATTTGCAAACATCGCCGTCCAGGGCAGGAGATCATTTAATATATCACTGTGAATGCTATAGGATAGGATGTTATATGATACGATTTAAATATAATATTAGTATGTAGTACAGTTAAAAAAAGTAAATTGCGTTTCCGTAATTTTTTAATGCCAATATGTTATGTACCATGCGTACTACCAGGGGCCTTCGACTTCGGGAGTGTTTCCCTTACAAATAATAAAATAAATAATAAAATAAATATATTTATTGATATTATTAGTGTTGCGCTCACCCAGTACGATGGCGACTATAGTACGGACATCATAGACAAATGTCAATATCGTCACAACGACTGTCGGACCAAGTGCGGGTCATTCAACGCAATCGTATGTTGAATGAAACCGTACTTGAGACTCTACGGCTAGAATGCTTGCGAAATATCTGTGTCACCCCCGCCCCAGTACCCGCTTCCACGCCTGCAAACCCAGTGGTTCCAATAAACGAAGACACATATGTTGAGCGGGATGACACACCTATTCCAGTAAGTATTCAGTACAATGAAGGGATAAAGGAGGCTTTGGAATGTGCTTTGCGTGAGTATCGGTCGATGCCCCCACATATTAGGCCACGTCTACCCCGGTTGCCAGTGCATAGACGAAATATGGCTCTGGTGAGGGCCCTTGATTCACTATTACCTAGATACCTAGAAAATAGTGAAAATCTCGGTGACACTCATTCAATATTGTATTGCACAGCTGTGACAGCATGTCGTATGGCAGGTATTAAATTTCCTATTAAAGATTCTGCCATACGACCTGCGTCTGTCGCACCAGCATGGCAATGCAGGATTGAGCGACGTGTTGCCGAGACAAGGGTGCTCATCGGTAAGCTAATCTGCTTCAGGTCGGGCAATACTCGCCCAAGAGTGATGCGCTATGTGACCCGAGCGTTTGCGGGAACTAATATTAGTTCTCAAGAATATGCGTCTCGGGCCACAGAGCGCATTGACTTCCTGAAGCAGAAAGTCTATGCATGGGCAAACCGAATACGTAGATATAAAAAACGCGTCGATCGATATACCGTTAATCGCATATTCCAAAAAGAGCAAAGGTGGGTATATAGAAGCTGGGAGCAAACAGATGAAAGTGTGGATGACGTGCGGCGGCCGGATGCTGATGCCACAAATGCGTTTTGGCGCAGCATCTGGTCGGTGCCCGTTAGCCACACTGAAGGCGATTGGATGCGTGAGGTTGAAACAATACCAGACATGGAAAATATTTCAATTGATGACATTGATGTAGATTGTGCGGCCCGTCCGCTGTCTAACTGGAAGTCTCCAGGACCGGACGGACTGCACAATTTCTGGTTAAAATGGCTCCGGAGTTCACATGCTATTTTGGCTTCACAATTTCAATCGGCTGTAGAATCTGGGATGCTGCCAGCTTTTATGACGACCGGAATCACCCACTTGCTCCATAAAACAGGTAGTACCCTAGAACCCAATAACTATAGACCGATCACATGTCTACCGACGGTCTATAAACTTCTTACATCCATTCTGAGAGCCAAAATTAACAACCATATTAATAATAACTCTATTATGTGCGCCTCTCAGAATGGATGTAGGAATGGGGCTCTGGGTACTAAGGAGCTCCTCCTTATTGATATGACTATTAGCCAACAAGCTCGCCGCAACCGTAAGGATCTGGCGGCATGCTGGATAGATTATAAGAAGGCTTTCGATTCCGTGCCACATGCGTGGCTTTTGAGGGTGCTGGAGTTGTATAAAGTTAATGCAACTCTATGCGCCTTCTTAAGGTCATGTATGAGGCAATGGAGGACAGTTCTTTTCTATCCAGGATGTCGTCGGGCTTTGGGGAGTGGCGAGCCGATAGCAATAGAGCGGGGCATTTTTCAGGGGGACAGTTTGAGTCCACTTTGGTTCTGCTTAGCGCTGAACCCACTTAGTACTTTACTAGTGAGTTCAGGGTTAGGTTATAGGTTACGAAGAGAGGGTCAGATGGTATCCCACCTGCTTTACATGGATGATTTAAAATTATTCGCCCACACTGGTCCTCAACTAATGGCTTTACTGAAGGTAACCGAAACCTTTAGTAATTCTATTAAGATGGGGTTTGGCGTGGACAAATGTGCAGTCATTCATGTAAAGCGAGGACGGGTGGTGGAGTCAGAAGGTATACAACTTTCTGAGTCCACTTACCTGAGATCACTCCTCGTAACTGAGACCTATAAGTACTTGGGTATGTCACAGGCGTTATGCATCAATGAGGCTGGCATGAAACAAATGTTGCAGGAGCGTTTCTTTGGCCGCCTGAAAAAAGTACTTAACAGTCTTTTATCAGGAGGTAACAAGGTGCGTGCCTGTAACAGTTGGGTCATGCCCCTCTTGGTGTACTCCTTTGGCATACTCAAGTGGACTCAAACTGAACTCGATGCCATCGACAGAAAAGTCCGGACACAGTTGACTGCATTTCGAATGCATCATCCACGTTCATCTGTCATGAGATTGTACATCCCGCGAAAATGTGGGGGTCGAGGATTTTTAAATGCTAAGACCCTTCATAATCGCGAGGTGTGCAATCTCAGAGACTATTTTCTTAGATCCAACGTGGATATGCATCGAGATGTAGTCAACGTAGATACTGGGCTCACCCCGCTCGGCTTGGCTAAGCTGAACTGGCGCAGGCCTATAGTAGTTGGTGTTGACGACCGCAGGGAGATATGGCAGAGCAAGGAGTTACATGGTAGGTTTTATCGGGCCCTCCACAGGCCCGAAGTAGACCTACTGGCATCCGTATCCTGGCTACGTTTCAGTGACCTTTTTGGGGAAACTGAAGGTTTTGTCTGTGCAATTGCAGACGAAGTTATCAAGACGAATAATTACCGGAAGTATATCATGAGGGATGGCACAGTCGACATATGTCGAGCGTGCCACCAACCTGGTGAATCCCTCAGGCATATTACTTCCGGTTGTTCTCGTCTTGCTAACGGTGAGTACTTGCACAGACATAATCAAGTAGCCAGGATAATCCACCAACGGCTTGCTCTGAAATATAACCTTGTGGAAGTTGAGGTACCGTACTATAGATATGTTCCTGAGCCAGTTCTGGAAAATGGTCATATCACATTGTACTGGGATCGATCTATCATCACTGATAGGACTGTTGTAGCCAACAAGCCTGACATTGTGGTGATAGACCGATCCGAGCGCCGAGCATTGATTGTTGATGTTACCATTCCTCATGACGAGAATCTCGTGAAAGCTGAGAAAGATAAACAGGTTAAGTACTTGGACTTGGCTCGCGAGATTGTCGACATGTGGAGTGTTGACTCAGCAATCATTGTGCCGATAGTCGTGTCAGTCAATGGACTGATAGCGAAGAGCCTCGATCAACACCTAAAGAGGCTCGGGTTAGACGGTTGGGTCAAGGGCCAGATGCAGAAGGCTGTGCTACTAGATACGGCGCGCATCGTGAGGAGGTTCCTTTCTCTGGAGCCCTAACCACCGGTAGCTTGATCCCTGTATCCGATACCGGTGGCACTCTGTTTTTTTATATTTTTAAATGTTTATATTGTTTTTTTATTGTTGTATGATATTTATATTTAAAAATGTAAAAAAATATGAAAAAACTAAAATAAATACGTAAAATAAATACAGATCGATAATATAAGAAATTTACTATGCACTGAAAGGCATTTTTGTAATCGTTGTATTTAATTATATTTTGGCAATTAGCATTTGCATAATGTGTGAACTGAGGACCACCAACAAAAACGTGAAATTTAGAGTTTTTACCATTATTCGTGATCTTTCTTTAGTTTTAAAAGTTTCCTTGTAATTTTTGCTAGCGATTGGCTTATGAATTATATTTAATGTTCGTGTTATAACCTATTAATTTTGAGTAAATACATGTGGTCCCTTAGGGACCACAGAAAACGTTAATAATTTTTTATCATCTATTCACATTAGGTTTTTTAATGTTGTATAGATGTTTATTCATGTTTAACTAATGGTCTATAACCAAAATTTGTTAGTGAACTCATTATATATCTAGATTTGGGAGCTTACGTGTGAACTGAGGGACCCACTTAAAGCGATATATCTTTTGAATGATAATATATCTTTACAAACTCTAATATTCATTTTACAAATATTTCCACATCTTTTACTAAAGACTATTGTTAGTTTAACTGCAAAAATCCGCAAAAATAAAAATGGGCTCACAGTCCACACATCTATTCTATTTATATATATAGTTATATATAAATGAATTGCTGATGGCTGATGGCTGATGGCTCCCCTAGGGGAGACAACAGGACTTCTATAGTACTGATGTCTCCCCTAGGCGGGGGAGACATCAGTACTTACTTTTAATGTTATATTTTGAGTACTCGTATCTCCCCTTTCATTTCTCTGTCATGTTCAGCCATACTGGCCACTTGAGGATAAATAAGTATTTATGTAATATTTATTATAAATAAACAAAATACCTCTTTTGCAATGTCAAGTTGTCATTTGTATTGCATTATATTCATTACCTATAAATATTGCGTCCCGGATATTTTCCATTTAATTACGATATGAATGAAAATTTGAATTTTGTACATAGAAAGGGTGGAAAAGTTTTGATACATGAAGGGTTCCAGTATACTAAACACAAACAATATTCCAATAATACGGAAAGATGGATTTGCTGCAACAAAAAGAAACACAAATGCTCTGGAGCAATAACTATAAATGTAAGTACCTACATACGACTTTAATAAATATTCAGTGTCTACATGTATTAAATGCGCAGTTTTGACTTATAGTTACGTTTGTTGCCCGTGGTCCGATCACGGAGTAGCATTAACATTAGCATTAACTGGGCTTATAAGAAGTCACCAAAATGAAATTAAAAACAAACTATTAATATGTTTAGGATAACCAAGTTTTGAAATTGACGCAACATGAATCAAATAGTATGGAGTGCAGGCCTAACGAAGCTCGAAATGAGGTTGCGTTAACATTAGAAATAATCAAAAATAAAGCAGCTGCTACTATTGAGGAGCCTGTAAAAAAAATTTATGAAGATTTGGTGGAACCATTGTATGATCGCGGTCTTAATATATTAACAGAAATACCTTCCTACCAAAGCTCGAAAACTGCAATTTACACAAGACGAAAATTAGAATTAAATGTTAACAAATTGATTTATAATAATATTATGGAAGTGGAAATCCCTAAAAAATTTCAAGAAATTATATTAGGAGACTACAATACCGAAAGAAAAAGGATTATCGTATTATGTTCACAAGAAGGCAAGCGATTATTGGGGATACTGAAAGAATATTTTGGTGATGCAACATTTAAGAGCGTACCTCGCCCCTTTAGACAATTACTAACATTACACGGTGACCTAGGGAGTACCGCTGAAACTACAAATATTATACCCATAGTATATGCTCTGATGAGCGACAAGACCGAAGAATCCTATTCCATTGTATATGACATAATTAAAGCAAATATTCATGATTGGGAACCCAAAACATTTCATGCAGACTTTGAAATTGCTTTAACCAATCCTCTAAAAGAGTTTTTCCCAAGTATTATTATTAAGAGATGTCATTATCATTTCATTAATTGTATTTGGAGAAAGGCCAAAATCAACAACATTAAATTGAAACTACATCGCCAAATCGTAGGTTTGTGTGCAGTGCTTCCACTGTTGCCTCGGGATAAGATCTTAGAGGGATATGAATACATAAAAGACCGGTGTAAAGAATTTGATGAAATAAAATTAAAGTCATTTTTAGAATATATGGAAAAAACTTGGTTGAAAAATGAGCATTGTATAACGGAATGGTGCATTTATGATCAACGCCACCGGACCAATAATTTTGCGGAAGGATTGCATTCGAAACTTAATCGGCAAATTAACAAGAATTATGTGACGATCGCAAAGCTCTTTTCGGTGTTAGAAAAGGATATGTCTATAAATAAAATTGCAATCCTTAACGTTGAAAATGAGACCCATTCCAGTAAAAGAAGAAAAATTCAAACCGAAAGAGACACATTTATTTTGAATACACAATTACAATTAATTCTTGGAGAGATCAGTGTAGGGCATTTCTTGGAAAAAATGCGTTGATTTTGTTGTACCTATCTTCTTTAGTTTTCCGTTACAGTAAGTATAAGCGAAATAAAATTTTATATTACGTGTACCTATGTGGTTATATTATTTTCAACACACTTGCTCATAAAGTGGCTATTATTCCATAACAATTAGCCACATAAAGGTACCTATTATCAAACTGTGACTTTTCATTTATAACATACTATACTTTGTAAAATGTAGCTTGGGTCCTATGACAGCTGTCAGTGAAATCCCGCACATGAAGTCTTGAATTTTCTATTATTGAATGTAGTAGCTGTCAATGTCATACTTTATGGGCATACAGAGCTAATTAGTGATGGGCGATGAATCATCGTGACCACATACTATGAACTATCCATATTTTGAATAAAGCTTAATATAAATTTGAAATTAATATAAGAAAAAAATAATTAGAATTTAATTTTATTGCTTAGGTATTTTAATATCATAATAATGTTTATATTTCAATATACTTGATCCTAAATAATATTGAGTAAATAAAATCCTACATTCAATCCATCAACGCCCTGAACCTGTTTTTGGATTTTGTAAGAAGACACGCCGCGTTTGGCTCTTGGGCCATGATATAGGCATAAGATACACGCGCCAACATTTTGTTTAATATGAACTTCCACTGATCCACTCCACTCATTCTTATCAGTACGAGTGCCAACGCATTGTATGCTACGTATATTCCGTTCTCATTACAATTAAATACACACATACAATTAAATTAAACTTAATTATATGTAACATGCATCAATAATAGCTGGTAGTATCGATATTTTCATCGAATTTTGGACATCCCTATGAACCAAATTTTGACATCTGTCATAGGACCCATGCTATATTTTACAAAGTATAGTGAGTTATATAAATATAGTTTTTTTATTGTATGATGCTTTCTTAAAAAGGTTTCGCTGAAAAAGAAAATCGTGTTCAAAATAACTACAAATAAATTAAGGCTCATTTCATGCAACTTAGTATTTAAATTGATAATTTCAACTTATTTGTTTATTAAACCAGTTTAATAAACAAAACTATCACTCAAATACTCAAATATAACTTATGTTTGCTCTGTAAAAACTGTAAATTAATTTTTAATTTTTTAATTTCTACATTCCGATGTTCGAAAAAAAAAACCCAATGAGGTTTTTAGTCTGTGGTCTATGCTAGATGGGCGCGCATATGTAGTACAATTTATTAATTTGTCCCGCTATCGCGATGGCGAAAATAATATTCTCAACTCGTTTATGTACCTATACCTACTGTTGAAATTATTGTTATTGTTTGAATTGTGTAGGTACAAGTACTATTTATGAAGATAATGAATTATCGTGTTTACCGCCCGATCTAGGATGTGAAGTGCTTAACGTTATGGAAACTTTACTACTGAAAAATGCAAGGATAATTATCTATTTTAGTATTATTTTATTCACAAGTGTGTTGAAAAACGATGTACGACACACGTGAGCTTTGGTCATTACACTCTCGGTTTCCTTACAGCCCTCGCCTTCGGCTCGGGCTGTGCAATAACACCTCGAGTGTAATGACCAACGTAACTCACTCGTAGTGTAAATATCTATTATATAAGTAAGAACTTATTGTAATGCGTAGGTAGGTAGGTATGCCTGTCCGTCATGCTTGACAAATGTATTTTTTTCTTTAATGGTTTCAATGTACCTACCTAAATTTGACAAAGGGAGATACGAGTACTCAAAATATAACATTAAAAGTAAGTACTGATGTCTCCCCCGCCTAGGGGAGACATCAGTACTATAGAAGTCCTGTTGTCTCCCCTAGGGGAGCCATCAGAGGAGACACGAGTCCGAAGTCTGAATAATTTTGAATAATTTTGGTCTTGAATTATTAGTGGAAGTCCAGACAAGGTTTAAAAGGTGAACAAATATGAAAATGCTCGGAATGGAGCAGCGGGAACGGGATCAGAAGTCTACGCGGGCGGGGTCAGCTAGTACACTTATAAAGCCTAAAACTATTCCAACGCTGAAAATACCAGGTATAAATATAATACATTTCCTTTTCTTTTCATGAGTTTTAATAATACATACCTGCGAGTACTGGTTTTATTACCGCATATGCGTGTGTACGATTGGAACAAGCAGTAGACTTGTGGATTGAGTTTAGTGATATCATCTGTAATAAAAAAATTTTTTGCGACTACGTGATTTACCAATTAAGCTATATTATTATATACATATTAAAGAAATAATTATTTTTTTGGAATTAATTACCTGCGATGGGGCAAAAAATTGCCAGACTTTCAAATATTTATATGCATTTTTATTTCTGTGTGTAGGTACGAGTATATAAAACCATAATAAAAATTCCCTCAGTTTACTATTACGAGGCGATAGAGAATAATGGACCAAGCCATACATCGCATTAGCGTTATGTGGGTGTAGTAACGTACCTCCTTATGAGGCAATTCTAGACGAGCATGATCAGGTGCCTTACCACCTCCTCTTAAAAGTAGTATTATTTCATACTTACTTAACATTCATTGTGTGACTCGGACTCGGGCCATTGTCGCCTGTCGATATTTGTGTATCGTATTTTGTAAGACAATAAATCAGCCTATCGCAATCCACTGCTGGACATAGGCCTCTCTCAATGTGTGCCACTGCTCCCTATACTCTACCTTCCGCATCCAGTCTGTCCCAGCCACCTTTTTCAGGTCATCAGTCCATCTGGCTAGGGGGCGTCCTACCTTCCGTTTGCCTACTCGCGGTCTCCACTCGAGGACTGGTTTGCTCCAGCGACCGTTGGTCCTCCGGCAGATGTGGCCAGCCCACTGCCACTTCAGCTTGTTTATTCTGCGAGCTACGCTGTACCTAACTTTAGTTCTTTGTTGGTTGACCTCATTGCGAATTTTATCCTTCAAAGAGACTCCAAGCATAGCTCGCTCCATGGCCCGCTGAGCGACTTTCAATTAGTTGACTAACTGCACCGTCAATGTCCAGGTAGGACGCACTGGTCGAACACCTTTGTTTTCAGGCATTGTGGTAGGAGGGAGGAGAAGACCCGACGCAATTTGCCAAATGCTGCCTAGTCCAATTGGATCCTTCTGGCTAGTTCTCTCTCAAAGTTGTTTGTACCACACTGTATGGTTTGTCCCAGGTAGATATATTGTTGAACAACTTCGAGTGTGGTCCCTTCGACAGCAATCGGTCTCGGTGTCATGTGTTCGTTGAACATAACCTTGATTTTGTCTAAGTTTACACCAAGGCCGACGCGTCGAGAGGCTCTGTTTAGGCCGTGCAGCATTTCGCCCAGCTGCTCCAACGACTCCGCAACTATGACGATATTGTCGGTGAACGAGGTGCGAGATGTACTCGCCGTTTGTGTTTTTTCCCCGCCCAATTTGGATTGGACCAGAGTCTTAAGAACCTCCCCCAATACGTTGGTGAGTATAAGTAGTTTGGGAGATATAACAGCACCCTGTCTCACTCTACGCTGGAGGCTAATGGGCTACGTCTTCTAATTTTGGTGCTGGACGGGCATCGTGGCATACAAGCATCTCAGCACTTCGATATATCGCCAATCGACACGGCACCGTTGCAGGGCATCAAGAACAGCCCAGGTTGCGATGAAGTCGAAGGCTTTCTCGTAGTCCACAAACGCCATACATAGCGGCCGATTGTATTCTTGCGTCTTCTCTAAAATCTGTTAAATGGTATGTATGTGGTCCACGGTGCTGTAGCTTTTTCGAAACCTAGCCTGCTCCGGTGACTGGAACTTATCGAGCTTGTCCGCGAGACGATTTGTAAGACAAGTGTAGGTAAATTCTAACAAACAAGTAAATGTAAGATGATGATGTACAGTAAGAGATGCAATAAAACTAAGAGTTTAATTACGTACAAGTCGATCGCAAGAACCATACACGTTACGGAATGCCACCAAACTATTTATTAATCTGTGGTGCCACACAGGCAAGTATACTTGGGCCACTTCTGGTAATTATATATATTAACGACTTCCCATCAGCCACATCATTTTCAATGATTATGTACGCCAACGATAGTACAGTGGTATTCAATAGTGATAATCTTAATACCACTGTATGTAAACAAAACAATTTAGAAATAGAATATGACCGGGCTTACCCGTGGTTCACCAAATTGTCCACCTGGTGGACCACGGGCATACATATTCTTCCGTGGTCCACCAGGTGAACTAAGGTGAACCATAGGAAATTATTATTTAACCGTGGTCCACCTATGAGCACACAATCTTTTTGGTCTTTCGTTGACGTGCTTCACTGTAATTGAATCTTTTCAAGTGCACCTCTTTTTCAAGAACTTTCAACGTATTGTTTTTTTATCGTTTGACAATTAATCTTTGAGTATTTCTTGACAATTAATGTTTGAGTATTTCCTGACCCTATAACTAGAATTAGATGTGTTCTGTTCTAATGAAATAGTGCTCCGTCCCTGATTGCTTGTGAGTAAAATTAAATCTTATTAAAATGGGAGATACGCAAGACGAAGAAAGCGATTTGCACTATATTACCAGAAAGGGGGCCACTATATTGGTGCATGATGTATATTTTTTCTACAGAGTCAAAACCTTTAAAAAACCCGCAGCGGTTTTATGGAGATGTGCGGAATACAAAAAAAAAGAAATGTACCGGAAATATTATCGTTAAGGTAAGTCAACATTCACGAAAGTCTTGTTTCGTAAACCTCCACGCTCCTAGAACTTTTCAAAAACAAATTAACATTTTTAAAATCTTTCAGGATGGAAAGGTGACAAGAAAAAAAAATCATTCATGTGCATCTGATTTCTCCAAAATTGAGGTTGCGAATGAAATTGAATCTTTGAAAAACAAAGTAAAAACACTGATTTGCCTATAACACAACTTTATAAGGATAGTGTTGATATTTTAGAAAGTAAAGGATTGAACATGGTTACGCGAATACCGTCGTTTTCGAGCATACAACACAACTTATATACAATAAGAAATAAATCTTCAGGAGTTAAAAAAACAGTTCATAGCGATTTTGAAGAAGTGGAAGTTCCCATCAAATTTGCACACTTGGTTTTGGCAAACTATTTTTATGAAGGATCGCGAATCATTGTCTTTTGTTCAAAAAGAGCTAGAGAGATCATTGCTGATGTAATATTTCGGTGATGCCACTTTTTCTTGTTGTCCGAAACCATTCCAACAATTGTACATATTACATGGAGATATCGGGAGTACTATAACGACTGCAAAAGTTGTACCGCTGATATACGTATTGATGCCGAACCAAAACAGGAATCATATTCGATTGTGTTCGATTTAATAAAATCACAGTTACCAAATTTCAATCCTAAAATAATGCATCTTGATTTCGAGAAAGCCGCAATAAATGCTATTTTATGCGCTTTTCCACATGTAACATTGCGTGGTTGTTTTTATCATTGGAGGAAGGCGATTTGGAAGAAGGCCAAAAATTTAGGCTTAAAGCGGATCGCTGCATTAATTGCTGCTCTACCTTTGATACCCCATGAAAGCATCAAAGAAGGATTGGAGTATGTTAAATCTGGAAGCAGTGATAGCAAAACAATGTTACTCTTCTTAAAGTACGTTGAAAGATTTTGGCTAACTGATAAATTCAGTGAAATTTTGTGCGTATTTGGTGAAAGACACCGCACCAATAATACTGCAGAGTCTTATCATTCGAAATTGAATAAAGAAGTAAATGAAAGAAATGCAACATTAATAAATCTATTAAAAGGTTTAACAAAACTAGAAACATCAAGTTTCAAGACAACATCGAAGAGAAGAAAAATATATATAGATAACGACGATTATATTATGGGGAAACAATTACAGTTACTAAATGGTGATATTCCAATCAATTTCGCATTGGAAAAACTACGTTGAGAGCAATTTTAGTTTCAAGTAATCATCATTTTAATTCAAGTAAATTATTTCAATTACTGAATAAAAAAAATGTCATTCAGTGTACTTTTTAATTTGTCGGGATCGATATTGCATAGATTTAATCTAGCCAATGAAAAGAGGTTGACAATAGGCACTATATTTCAATAAAAATAATTTACGCGATTATCAGATGGACCACGGAAAAATATGTTTGCCCGTGGTCCACCAGGTGGACAAAATAGGTGAACCACGGGCAGGCACCGGAATATGACGATAAAATGATAAATGACATTACTGTGACAAGATTTGTATTCCTACAAATCAAAGTGCTCTACAGTGAAATCCATATATTGAAATTATGAGTAATAAAATACATCGATATGGCATTATACACTATACATGCCCGGAAAAAACCGTGAACCGGGATACATACTTTGGACTGGTTGCTTCTACTTTGAAGTATGGAATCAAATTTTGAGACAATGCAACTGGTAAAGAATTAGTTTTCAAAACTTAAAGGCGCTGCGTCAAAGCTATTATGTAAGATTGGATAGACATTTAAACTGTATTATCATCATAATTTCAGCCACAGGATAAATAAACAAATTTAATTTGAATTTGAGACTGTTTGACCCTTTTTAACCTGATTATCCTGACGGACGGGAGGGAACGTAGTAAGCCTTCCCGAAGAGCAAAACCTATGCTCAGGCGCTTTCAGTGAGTAGCTGCGCTGCCATGATTACTACACCACGATGATAACACAAAACTGCCATCGATTCGTCAAAAGAAGAAGATCCTGATGGGTACTAACGGTCCAAATCATACTGTGTGGAAGTAAAGTAAAGTTGAAATAATATTGCTTTTAGGAGATGGTTGTAAGGCCTAAGATGTATCGAGCATGACCCGCCAAGGCGGCGAATGAAGACGGTACAGCTAATACAATGTACAATTAAACAAAGTTCTAAAATTTGTAACCGATGTACTAACTCTGCGTTTATCATTATAGTATCTTATTCATAGTAAGTATAAATAAAATAAACTATCTAAAAAAGTACCAAATCGTAATTTATTTATAGCAATATATGTAATGTACCTGAGGTACTACCAAGGGGCTTCGGGCGTTTCACTAACACCTCGAATATAATATAAGGAATAAGCACTTACCTTGGGGTGGAAGCTCCATAAAAGCGTATAATGTACCTATAACTGTACAAAAACGGTAGCTATTGATTATAGTTAGGATACTCAAACTACCACACTTACATTTTTTTCATATTAAGCATTATTTTGAGGTTTTTATAGTACACATTAAAATCTTTTCAGTGAAAAAAAATATTTTTTAATTTTGTGTTGGATTTATTTCGTTACGTAGGTATTTACCTACTTACGCGCCGATTGAACATCGACGACAAAATCTAACTCTTTGTAGAATTACCTACCTCCTAACTTCAAAGTGTAAATGATAATCATATATTATTGGGTCCTTACATATGAAATTGGCATTTTATGATACTGGCCGCTTTGATCTCAAATATCTCTTATTTAGTTAATTGTTTATTTATTATTTACATTTATTTAATTCCAATTTCAATTTTTTTTATACTATTGTAGTTTTTTCTTGGCGTCACTCAATTTACTGAATGGCAAATTGGAATATCGTGTTATTAAAAAGTATACGGGAACTCAAAAGAAAACACAGTGCGTTTTAGGTTCCAACGTTTTCATTCTTCAAACTACTTCGCCCTGCAGAACAAGCCACATGGACGGCCGTAGACCATTGTTGACGATAAAAAATTGAAGGAATTGAAGAATTGTGGCAGTGGATCCATTGCAAACTACGTCATAGTCAGGTGCTAGCAGCAATGTAAGTGATAAAACTGTTTTAATCCATTAGAAGCAAATTGTGACGAAGAAAAAGCTTGGAAAAGTGGGTAACTCAAGAATTGAGTGCTGCAAACCGACTAGTTATCGCGCGTCGGCTGCAGCGATACATTACTCAACCGGCAGAATTATTACGGAATTTAAAACCGAATCGTTACCCTGTGATAAAAAACTGGATTATTAGAAACGCTGATCGCAATGGTTCAACCCTGGCGAACCAGCCGAATACCCCAAACGAAAAAAGACTAAAACCAAGTTACTTGTGAAAACGCTGAGCGGTTAGTGGACTAGTGCCGGTGCCGATCACTACAGTTATCTTAAATCTTGGCAGACAATTACGACAGATGTCTATTGTCAGCAACTGTAAACCATGATGGAAAAGCTAGCATTAAACAACCGAGGATTGTCAGTCGTTCTAGGCCACTGCTGCTTCAAAACAACGCTAGAACATACAAGGCTATCAAATTAGGGTAGCTGCAACCGGAATGTTTAAGACATTGATCGTATTCCTCGGACCTTGTTTCAAAAGACTACATGTTTTAACGAAATTGGGTAACTTCTTGCAAGCAAAAAAATACAACATCGATGGGACAATCCAAAGCACCTTCATATGACTTACGCCTATATTCCCGAAAGAGTAGGCAGAGGTGGTAGCACCCACATTTCGCGGGTTTATGTTTAGGTCTTAATGTAATAGGTGGCGAGCCTATTGCCACTAACCGGGCACTCACTGCGTAAATACACCATAACTTCGGAAAGCATCGAAAAGGCATTGGTATGTGCCATGGTAAAATCTGGGATCGAACCCGAGACCTCGTCTCAGCAGTCCATTACCCATATCACTAGGCTACCACGGTTTTTTAGTAAAAGGATAAATGAACTACTTATCTACTTATGAGATTGCAAAAGTGCATAGGTAGTAATGGTACATACTTGGATAAAAAAATCGACTTTATGTTCCTCCTTCATCTAACGCCAATTTCATATGTATAGATCAAATATTATGATATTAAGATAATAATGCAAATAGTCCTTAGTTACCGAAGTTTAATTTTAAGTGAATATTTATAACTATTACTTATCTTCAACCAAAAATGGAATTGTAACTACAACAAGGGATTAATGAGAATTAACTGAATATTACCACCCATAATTAAAAACAGAACACCACAGCCGCTGCGACACAACATATTTCTTTAAATATTTATGATTTTTAAACTTCAGATAACATGTAGAAAGCAACTATATTGTGAAACGGTTACAATTGTGCCATGAACATAAAAATATAATATTCTGCTCTTAAAATTTCCGGCCTTCATGTACGCTTTGGCATTTTGCGATTCATAATAAGTATACCTATCAACACATCTTGGAACCAGATATTGAATGAAACGAGAGCCTAGCGTGCGCGTATTTTTTTGATATAATAATATGATTAGTGGAACAAATGGATTTGAGCTTGTCCGCCACCGTATCACCTGCGTTATCTTCAAAACACACACATCAAACGCGTACTGCACATATGGAGCGCATTTTGATCACATTTCTTGACTGGCTGACCTATAAAGGCTTCTGAAAATTTATAATATCATTAATTTATAAAAATTGCTGAGCTATTAGAATAAGAGCCAGCTCCAAAAATGCTTTACTAAGGCTGGTATTTGTCAACCCTATGTGATACTTGCGAATCCATATTTTTCAACTTTACAGGAGAGTCAAAAAACCATGAAAAATAAAAAATAAGTGAAAGTGTTTTATTGATGTGCAGCGAAAGACAAACTTGAACCTTATTGTAAGGATTTAAATTTTTTAATAGGTTTCTTAGAATTCACTGACATTCGTCTAATCTTTTTGTTTAAGTTGAGTTTTTGTAACTACGAGTACGTATGATATCGTCTGACACTTCATTAACACCGCATATCAAGGAATCGGGTAATTTTTTTTTCCAAATTTATGTAGTTGCTACATTTTCTTAGGAATTTAATTTCGGCATATTTTTTGTGTGCCCGATTGACGGCAATAGGCTCACCCCCTATTACGCGGGACCGAAAGTCATAGTTGTCGATATGTAGGTGTTTGTTGGCATAATTATGTATGTATGCATGATTTTAGTTAATTTGGCATTAAAGGTAGTGTTTGTTTTTATTGGTTACTAGAAATGCAACGTATTATATTAACGGTTGTATGTATAAGACATAAGACATTTGTGTAGAAATATCAATGACAAAAAAACTGAAAAATCTAACTATCATGCACAAAATACAGTTAAAGTAACTATATAATATTTATATTAACATTTTTAGAGCAATACAGACTAACTTATAGTAATCTAAGAGCATCAACATAAGTGGTCAATTATAAGATAAAATAATTTATTTATTTGTTCTTATCATTGCATTCTATTATTTATTCCTTGTACTGGATGAATTAATTTATGCTATAGTAACATTTTTTCAACAAATAAGATTTGAATTTATTGTTATACGTGTTATAATCTAAAATAAAAGCAGTAGGTTATTTATTAAATAGTTTTACATATTGGACTATGGAGCTATGTTGAACCACATTTAATCTTGGACGTAAAATACTTGACAAGTCCTTTCTACGTGTTTTCAGTCTTTTTTCCCTCTCTATTTCTGTCTCATATTTGTGTAGATTTTTAATTAATCCTGTAAGAGTTACAAGCATGTATAAACATGGTACCCTCAAAATTTCCAACCTGACAAAATGTTCTTTGCAAGACTCGGTCTGTTTAATGCGCATCATTGTCCTTAAAGACCTCTTTTGTATGACAAATGCCGAATTTGATGCTCCAAAATTGGATACTATAACGATACTAGGATTCCACCAAAGCGAAATACACCATTTTAAGTTGTGCTATTGTTAGGAAGTCTCTAAGACTTCTGATTGCATAGCATGCAGAAATTATTGCACTAATATTAAATTATTTACTCCGAACCAATTTTCGAACGCATCAAACACATTTTGCATTTTCTTTTGTAAAGTAATCATATTTTCAGCGGCTACAATAGCATTATTGTCATCTGCAAAAGTACGATTTCCGCCTCTGGAATATGATGTTTAATATGAGCAGTTACTTCATTCAAAAATATCAGAAACAAAATTGGGCCCAGCACTGATCCCTGAAGAACACCACGGGTAACGGGCAACGCTGGATTTGTAGCTTTTTCTTCTCCATCCCTCACCGACCTAATCTGGCGACATCTCGGTTCCGCCACTGAATCTGTCGTGTCACATTTCTACTAGTTTTTTAGTTTTCACTTTTTAATTCGATATTTTTAGGATTTTTATTTCATGAAAATGAATGCACAATACAGCTGTAAAGTATTAGAACGGTCTAATAGCCTAATAAGTCATATTTGATACCATATTTTTTCTTGTATAAATTTCATCTATATTCGCAAGTATGGAAGGCAAATTTTATAAATTTCTCCGTAAGGACCGTATTCTAGAACCTTGCTCTCTAGAAGCAGTTTTTTATGTGCTTTTGTTTGACTCGGTTATAGTAGAGATTGTGAACACGCTTTTTTAATTGGTAATTTTGTTCCACTTGACGCATAATATTAGGTCGTTACATATAAAATTGCCGTTTTGTTTGAATGAATTGAAGGATACCTAATTTTCTCACAAATCCAAAATTCGTGACTTTTTTTGTGTATGAATATGACAACATTGAGCAAACAGCAGCTTTTATTACATTTTTGAAAAGTGACAGCTGTACAAAAGTAATACAAAATTTATCATCTAAATGGATAGTATTCAGGAAGTACTGTTTTTGAAGATCGAATTTAATTTTTCAAGCGGCCAATAACAAACCAAATTTATAATACAGAGTTGTAATATCTTGAAATCAACTTGAACATTGCA
The DNA here is from genome assembly GCA_963691645.1 of Pelosia muscerda. Classification (NCBI taxonomy): domain Eukaryota; kingdom Metazoa; phylum Arthropoda; class Insecta; order Lepidoptera; family Erebidae; genus Pelosia; species Pelosia muscerda. The sequence goes on along the minus strand of OY829098.1, from coordinate 9,942,244 downwards.
AGTTAAATAAAAGCATCTATAAATACCAACACTTTGCAAATTGATAAGAAAATAAGTCAAGCTTCTGAAGAGACTGCCAAAGGATTAGAATGCTGTAATGAATGAGACAATGTGCACAATGTTATAGAGAAGCAAATTAAAAGGCATATAAAATCAGGCCCTATTTACACACCACAACATTATATAACACTAATTCGAACTGCCAAAAAAACTGGACCAGCATACAAAGTGCAAGAAATGACACATGACCGCTTTTATGATTTAAAAACGTTGCAAGAAAGTTGGGGTACAAACTTCAATATAGATGAAGATAACAATAACAATGGCACGATATAAAAGTTCTGAAAGTTGAGAAGGAGAGTCCCATGGCTTTTTTGTATAAAATATCTTTTGCACAGACTGAATTTAAAAAGTGCTGGGTGATCAAGAACCCGATAATATTGCTATGAATTTGAATAGAGCATAAGAGCGCACAGAAGAACTAAGTTTGACAGAAGCAAAAAAGAAAGACATTAAAGAACTTGTAGACAAAAATGTGATTCCAAAGCCATACTATGATAGTTTTTATAAAATGTTTTGTGATTAGTAAGTTTTTTCATGTTGATGTGCAGACTAGTTTTAGAACTTCAATATTTATCTTTTTAAATATTTAGTAGACTGAATATTTTGATTGAAGGGATACTTATAATAGATTAATAATCAAACTGTGAACAAGACTGTTACTATTATTAGGTAGGTAGCTAAGTAACACTAATAGCATTAAATTCTAGTAAAAAATGAATTAGATTAAAAAAAAAACATTACAGTACTTAATTTTAGTATTGTTAGTAAAGTTACTGTTCTTGTCTTAAATTTATTTTGGTTGAATTTTATAATTATAAGAATACTAAAATTTTATAACTAGTTATAAGAGGTAAAGACTGTTTATAAATAAAGCTTTATTAGTGCCGTGATTATAAAAAAGTTATAATAGTATTAATTCATAAAGATCTCAATATTATTAAAAACTAATTACCAATAATAATATTATTTTCTAACACTATCCCACATGCCATTTTTTCTTTGAATATAAATTAAACATTTTATTGTCGTTCTAATAACATGCATTTTTTATTTGGTTAAATCAAAACTAAAACCATAACTCAAAAATCCGCAACAAAGCTTATCCTATTTTTGAGGTGAAAAGTAACGTAAGACATTTTTATTTCTAATGAAGTAGACTGACCACCGGTTTTTGATAGGCCCGTCAAATCATTGATCAACTAACACCCAGTTTCGGAAAGGCTGATCAACGCTAAAATTTACCTAGAGATTCGTATGGCAACCGCTATTTAAATTTATATTTCATAAATAGAAATGTAAAGAATAATAATAATATATAACTTGCAACACTGAACTCGATAAGTCACGTTTTTTTCGCTTAATATCATATATATTTAATAAAAGAAAACAGTGAAAAATACAAACTATATAAACTACTCGTACATTGAAATTATAGTACAATAAAATAAAAACGATGAATTATATAAAATACCTAATAAGAAACAACCACAAACACGATCATGACATGACATAACAGATGTCAAACAATATGAAAAAAATATACAAGATATCTGATAATGTTGACTCGAGCAAGAAAGCAAGCGCCCGATAGAGCACACAAAACCACCACGGCACGGACTCGTCGTGCAGCTCTGCCTCGCAGCCCCTGGAGAACGTCACTACGAGACAATCTTCTGCTGAGGCGTCGAGCTCCGACGAGTATTTCTCCCTACCGACGTCGCCAACACCCGTACGTTGGCCGGGGAGAGTCCGACCACCGACTGGCTTAGGGCACTTGGACTTGAATGCATCCTCTGTTTCAGGCGCTTGAACCTTCCGTCAACGTATCGTCACAACGACTATCGGACCAAGTGCGGGTCATTCAATGCAATCGTATGTTAAATGAAACCGTACTTGAGACTCTACGGATAGAATGCTTGCGAAATATCTGTGTCACCCCCGCCCCAGGACCCGCTTCCGCGCCTGCAAACCCAGTGTTTCTAATAATTGAAGATTAAGTATATAATAAATGAATAATTGAGCGGGATGACACACCTATTCCAGTAAGTATTCAGTGCAATAATTAAGGGATAAAGGAGGCTTTTTAATGTGCTTTGCGTGAATATAGGTCGATGCCCCTACATATTAGGCCACGTCTACCCCGGTTGCCAGTGCATAGACGAAATATGGCATAGGTGAGGGCCCTTGATTCACAATTACCTAGATACCTAGAAAATAGTGAAAATCTCGGCGACACTCATTCAATATTGTATTGTACTGCTGTGGCGGCATGTCGTATGGCAGGTATTAAATTTCCTATGAAAGATTCTGCCATACGACCATTGTCTGCCGCACCAGCATGGCAATGTAGGATTGAGCGACGTGTCGCCGAGACAAGGGTGCTCATCGGTAAGCTAATCTGCTTCAGGTCCGGTAATACTCGCCCAAGAGTGATGCGCTATGTGACCCGAGCGTTTGCGGGAACTGATAATATTAGTTCTCAAGAATATGCGTCTCGGGCCACAGAGCGCATTGACTTCCTGAAGCAGAAAGTCTATGCATGGGCAAACCGAACACGTAGACATAAAAAATGCGTCGATCGATATATCGTTAATTGCATATTCCAAAAAGATCAAAGGTGGGTATATAGAAGTTTTGAGCAAACAGATGAAAGTGTGGATGACGTGCGGCGGCCGGATGCTGATGCCACAAATGCGTTTTGGCGCAGCATCTGGTCGGTGCCCGTTAGCCACACTGAAGGCGATTGGATGCGTGAAGTTGAAATAGCATGTGAAACAATTCCAGACATGGAAAATATTTTCATAGATGCCATTGATGTAGATTGTGCGGTCCGTCCGCTGTCTAACTGGAAGTCTCCGGGTGCTGGAGTTGTATAAAGTTAATGCAACTCTATGCACCTTCTTAAGGTCATGTATGAGGCAATAGAAGACAGTTTTTTTCTATCTAGGATGTCGTCGAGCTTTGAGGAGTGGCGAGCCGATAACAATAGAGCGGGGCATTTTTCAGGGGGACAGTTTGAGTCCACTTTGGTTCTGCTTAGCGCTGAACCCACTTGGTACTTGACTAGTGAGTTCAGGATTAGGTTATAGGTTACGAAGAGAGGGACTGATGGTATCCCACCTGAGCGAAATCGATGAGCGATGAGCGAATCTCTAGGTAAATTTGACAGCTGCTATGTTAACAGACACGATGATCAAATTGAACTATTTTATCATGCTTCTAGCAACCCAATTGCTACTTGACAAGAGATTTAACAGTTGATTAGTTAATTTTAGCGTTCACTTAGTACTTTACTAGTGAGTTCAGGGTTAGGTTATAGGTTACGAAGAGAGGGACTGATGGTATTCCCCCTGCTTTACATGGATGAACAAATCTCTAGGTAAATTTGACAGCTGCTATGTTAACTGACACGATGATCAAATTGAACTATTTTATCATGCTTCTAGCAACCCAATCGCTGCTTGACAAGAGATTTAACAGTTGATTAGTTAATTTTAGCGTTGATCAGCCTTTCGGAAACTGGGTGTAATTCATGTTAGTGATTTAAAAAGTTAATTACTGTCGCTACAAAACTAGAGTAACTCAAAATCTATTTTTTGGGTTTTTAACAGATAATAAAGAAATAAGGTAATCCAACACGCTACACAAAAATATTACCTTCGAATGTGCATTTTTAGTGTTTTTATATCTTTCATAAATATTTAGAAATAAGTTTTTCTCAATTTCTGTAAAAATTTATTTTATGAGTCACCGGGGTCTTCGTCTAGGGGTGCGATATAATTATAGAAGTAACGACCGCAACTTATTTTACATATATAACATATTTACGTTGAGATTTCATGGATTTCACACTATTTAATTTACCATATAATTTAGATTTTAGGCGGTTCGATTTTCGGGTGTGGTAACAAAATTTTTGGAAATCTGTGAAGGGAATTAAGTATTTTTTTAAATTCCTTCTCCCATTTTCCAATTACCAATTTTCACCATTTCCTCTTCCCCTCTCCTTGTCCTCACCCAAGGCTGCCTCCAATATACAAGCACCCAAGTATTCAAAGCGCATACGACTTAACTAAGAACCTAAGGTTTCATCTATGTGAAACTAAGTTATATCTAATCGCTCTGGGTCAAGACACCACATTCCATAATTCTTCAAATTAGCAATTCGGACACCTGCTACTACTATTACAACTTTTTACATTTCACTTCAAGATTAATTTTGGCGAATAGTTCAAAAACAAGAGAAAAATTTTCAGCTTGCAGTTATTAAATAATTTAAATAATACTATCAAGTACTTCAATGATTAAAATAATTAGCTGAAATATCGCCCTACCAGTTATACTACTTTTTTTCCTGATTCTCAATACCCCTCATCATCAACCTCTCATTTTTTAGTAAAATTTCAAGCGGCACTAAGAAGACTGCAGTGGAAATGAAAGCTGACTTCTACAAGAGGATGGTGGCATTCGAGGAGGCACTCAGATGGCACACTGCAGAGCACTTCTAATGCTATGGCTACAACTTCAACATTGGCGACAGACTTTGCAAAATACAGAGCCGACATTGCAGATTCCCTTGCTTAGCTGCTGCAGCAGATAGAGGCCCTTATCCAGACTGTCGATGCAATTGAAAAAGGCGACGCAAAATGGTACTGTTCCATGATGTCGTTCCAAGCAGTCAAGACCCATCATTTTTAAACTGCAGACTGTAGATATCCGTGACAAGGTATGGTTCAGCAAGACGAAACTGAAGGGTTCTGGTGTCATGACGTCTGAATTCCTCACAAAGACACGGCATGACCTAATTATGACTGCGCGTGATATACTGGGTACCTCCAAATGCTTGACTAGAGAAGGCAATATTTACGTATTAGTTCCGTATGATCCCAGCGAGTAACATCACTGAACTAGCTCAACCAGATCGGTGTGGAAATGAGAAGCCGGTTGCTGTCATTAATCTTGTGACAGTACCGAAAGCCCGGCGAACTACGGCCTCCAAAGTGTAATTTAATCAGTTCGCTTGTACCCTGGATTCAGGTAAATAAACTTACTAGTATTATCTGACTACGGTTATTTATCCCACTATTTCCTAGAACAGCACTGTCACATTATACTGGATTTTTTAAATGTAACCACATTTTTCAACAATATTATAAACAACATTTAGTTATAAAACAATGACATCTGTCATGATTGTCATAGTCCCACTGTCACAATTTTGTTTTTCTTTTATTTCATTTGACGACCTATAAAAGGACGATGAAACCCAAACTGTGCAAGTGTCACGCCTTAGGAAGACATGGAATGGATCTCCTCGGGAAGGGTTACACACACAATTAAGAGGAATAGCCACCTTTATAGAGAAGGCTATCCCTTCTCAAACGTCCCTACGTCCCTGGTCCCTACCAGGTTGGTGTAAACACAAATGATCTACACTAAGTTTAAAATGATAACAACAAAATTTTGGTAATAATTCTTTTTATTTTTCACACTACTTTTTCATCATTATGAATATACGAGTATATCAAGTCATGAAATTAATTATACCACTACAAACAGCCACACATTGTTGAGCATTTTCAAACTTATTCCTGTTACCCCCACAGCCACCGTAGGAGAAACCTTTACATGATCTGGTTGTTATGTCGTAGTAATACCTAAGATTAGATAAAATCATAAGTGGTGCGAATATCGATCTATATGGATTAAACTATTATATCGGTCGTTACTAGAGATCAAAAGGACTTCCTCACCGTGGACCATCAAAAGAGGCCCTCCACTGCGTCTCCCACACCGGACACTTCGCCTACATTTATTGACGCTTGTCGAAATTATATTTAATATACTTACATTGGATGATAATTATGACAGTCCCCAAAATCAGGTTGAAGGCGACAGTAGACGCTGGACTTATTAGCACTAATTCTTCTAGGGCCCGCCTCTAACAATAAAAATAACGAGTTACATTATTTATTTTGTATTGCCACATAAAGTATTTATGGATTTCTCAAATAGATATTACCTACTTTTCTTTTTATATTTAATAGAGTGTTTTCTTCAATGACAATCAGTTATTATATATATGCCTAACTTGGCTTCAAACAAAACCAACTGTCTGTGGAAACACTTGACTATTGAAAACCCGCTTACCTAAGTTCATGAGCTTCCTCTACTATCAGATTTATGGTATCAAAAACAACTATACGAACGAATTAACTATACATACTACCGTCTAAAAGGAATTTACTATAGAGGCAGCAGCAGTCCTGTGTAACTTGCTAATGGTAAACATATACTATAATAGTATGAAGTTGAAGAGTTTGTATGGTTTATTTATCGCTAATAGCAGGAACGACTGCTTCCAATTGAAAATATATTTTTGTGTTGAATATTTCGATTATCGCTGACTACTTTCTACTAACATCACGCTCATCATCCAAGGGAGCGTAACGTTAATCATGTCAACAAATCAAGCTGATTTCCATACATTGTTCGAACATTAATATTTGCGGGAACATCAATATGATTGAAAGGGGTAACAAAAAAACGTCCAGGTACAGAAAGTTGAATTCCTAAAATGTTGAAATCCCAAAAAAAAACCAACACGTAGGTAGTAACTACTTAAAAACTAAAGGAAAATACTATACATTAGGATAAAGCTTACGTCGACAATGTTCGTTGCACTCAAATAATGATAAGAAGTTGTTTAAGCTCACTTTACATTCATGATAATCAAATGTTAAACATGTTTGCATTCTTATATCATAGTAATATCTGAAAAGAAAAACTATTGATTAGAGAAATCTTGTATGAGCGATCATTTATATTATTATTGCTGTAAACCTAGTTGGTAGTAATACTGCCTGCCTACCACTGCCTGTCATAACTTATCAAATTATTGAATTTACATTTATTTGAAAAACTGTAGTTAATTTTTATTTAAGTATTTAAAGCACACCAAGCTTAGGCAATCATATTTTTTCAAGAGTAAATTGGTTTAGATTGATTAGTATTCTATGGTAGTAAAGTTAATTCAGTGCACATATAGTCCATACCTAGGGATAGCGGTTGAATTGCGCCATTGCGTACAATCGTAACTGTTTGGCTGCATTTTACATTTAACATCGTAGTCTATTGTCAACAAATCGTCTGAAATAAAACGTTCAAGTACAAAATATGGCTAAATACTTCAGCGTTTTTACTAAATAATTTAAATCTTAGCGAAAATCGTGGCCTCAATGTTACGATACCCAGTTATGACAATTGCTACCTAATAAATAATATTATTATAATTCCTCTAATAATTAATATTTAGAATTTACCTACCGATAGGCTACAATTAATATTAACAATGAAACTTGGACTTAAGAGTGACAGATATCTGTAACTATCGGATAATATATTGCATATGCATTTTACCAATCCAAGAAGGGTCGAAATACGGAGACGATTGAACTTTATTACACTGACTTGAAAACATAAGTAATAATGTTAAAGAAACGCCGATTCCCTGAAACATGTCTATTGAATTTTCTGTGTTAGTAGTTTTCAACATAAATATTTGTACAGAAAAAAACAACAGTAAAAATTGTTATCGCACATTAAATTTAAACCATGGTAAATTCAATTTATTTAAATGTACAATATGTTAGTGCTATATATTACTGATAAAATTATTATTTATGGTATTATTTTTTGGGGAGCTCCGTTTCCTCCTCAGCCTCTTTCTTCTCTTCACCACAACCCCATGAATATAGAAGTGATATAAGTGCAGTTTCCCAACATTCGGATTCGGATAGCCGTTATACTCGTAGTTACATAGTTGTATTACAGGTTCTCGCATTAAATAAAGCTTAAGTTAAACTTGACGAGGCAATACAAGTTAAGAGCTCCTTATTTTTATAGGATACATCAATTTTACTTGCCCGAGGTTGATGGTAAGCTGAAGGCGAAGTCTCAGGAAAGAGGGTCACTATTACAAACACGTACAATGCTACAATATGTGGCTCAGTTTGGTGGCCTCAATAGACACCTTTTCACGCCCCGCTTTAAGCACCCGGGACTGTAGGCAGAAGGAAGCACATGAACTGGTAAGGAATTTTAAGATTTAATGGTGTGGCAAAGTAAAGACTCGTCCAAGCGCTTGGTTCTAAATGGAACATTTTGCCCAGAATGCGGATGGTAGCACAAATAGAATGCTTACCCGAGGCTTTCGCTACTATTACTTTTTGTTAGGGGCTAAGATCCCAGTATAGAACGATCAGAACTTCACAGAGCTAGTTAATAAATTAGAAGTATTACATATAATAATAAATGTGGGTGACTTACTGATGATTTGAAATTAATTCAAAACTTTTTGATTGAATTATTTGCCTGAACAATTTTTGCCACCCATCAGCACACACTGCATTGTGTAAGACGGTTAAAAGAATTTAGTAGCAAAATTTTCACAAAAAATCACATCCTAGTCCAATGACATGATGACGTTAATCCAGACTTGTCTGCACATTTGCATGGTCTTGAGTATTGCACACCACACACACACACATTAATTTCATTGGTGATGTGGTGGGACTGTGATTCGGGACATACATAAAACTACTACCTAAACTAGAAATAGACATCGGTAGAACGTGAAAGTAAGCTTATTTAAACATAAAGCATCGCATGGAAATTCAGAAACATGGAAAAACGAATTAGCCGAATCGGTCGAAAAATTCTCGTTATTTATATATAATAAGATTTATAATTTAATAATGTTGACTAAATCAGTTGCGCAATGTAGTAGGGGGTAGACATCATATAAATATAATATATTTTGAATGAAACCCAAAGTAGCAATTATAGTTTATTACAAAGATTTTTTAAAAAGCATTTATTTTTATCTTCCGGATTGTACCTTATTACAAGACTTATTACAATCATCAAGACAAAGCTACAACTTAAGCTACAAAAATGAAAAGAGCATAGTCATAAAATATAATGCAATTATCATTTGCCTCAGGCATATACTATCGGTTTATAAATATCATGAAGCAAGAAGCATTTGAACCCATTACAGGGTACAATTAAGAGATATGATTACTATTTCGCTTCTCTAAATATTCATTATCGTTAATTATATATATTTAAACACTTGTATATATGAATGAGTGTTGGCAATCTTAAATGCGGTATTTTGCAGCTCTGAGAATAGGGTATTTGTCTCCAGTACACAGACCACGAAAATCGTCCATGGAAAGGTCTACAATAGAAACTCCTCCGAGGTGTTTGACTCTGGAAAAAAAATATTTTTTCTGGAGAAGCGTTGTGCATTTGACGTAGAACAATTAAATGTGATGATATAAAACTCATTTTGGACGGAATTTCTTGGTTGTGGCAGCAGATAGATCTATTTTTTTACAATTAGGCAAGAACATAAATCTGAACGAGTGAATATACAGCTTCATGGCAAAATCAGCAATTCATTGTACGCAATTTCAACTTACTTGACATAAGATGCTCGTTCGCCAACGGTATCAGGATCTTCGTAGGAGACCCAAAGACCACCCTCACCACTGTCGTCGGGTAGGCGGAAGGCATATGTTCCTATAACATGTTAGGCATTAGTATTAGTCTACTCTTACTACACGTGCGGCTACTATTGGCTTACTATTGTTCCAAAAAAAACATAATTCTACAGGTTATATATAAGCTAACTCTATTTCTAGAAATAGTATGTGAATTAGGCAGTCAACGATTCCCTTATAAAAAAAAATAATAATAAAAAATATCCGACGTAGCAAATATTAAGAAATAATAACAGTGTGACATAATGAGCGCAGCCGCAGCTAACAGTATAAAAATTACAGACTTAAGTTTTGAGATATCATTTTGATTTTAGAACGTTCTAAAACGCATAAGGGACTCACGAACAAACAAACACTTACAATAATTTAGTCAATCTCTTTACTACGATGTTATGCATGAAATTTAACAGAATACAACAATTATTAATAGTGCGATATGCAAAGCATTGCAGACAAAGTGATACATATAACACCTATGTAGACAAAGAGGCAACAGAGAAATGTAGGTATTAGCTAACGATATTATGGAAATTGGAACAACATGCGAACACCTTTAAATCCCATGCAGCGAAATTATTCTAACCATACAATATATAACCACACAATATATACTAAAAAAACCGTTTAGACTATGTCTACAAAGACTTATTTAGAATGCGTTTTTTCAGAAGTCGGTTTTAGTTTCCAAACTTAAATTCTATTTATTTCAGCAACAGCTATTTGAAATCAAGCCCATTAATTTAACTCATACACAGTATTCATATTTATCTCTAATTTATTTTTATTTAATGACCGCTAGATGGATCCATGTTAGATTCAGTGATAAGTCATATACCTTATAACCACACAATTAGGATGCTTCTAATGATACCTTATTTGTCTTATTTGGGTCAATAGTTTAGAAGGGAATAGCCAAGTGTAATATAGAAATATCACAACTATTGAATAAATACGGAAAAGTCACGCAAATTATAGGAATGTATATTTTTGAAATAATAATAATATTTTTTAATAAATATTCTAGGACAATCTACACAACGCCACCTAGACCCATGGTAAGCATAGCTTAACTAGCTTGTGTTACGGGATTTAGAATGCAGATAAACATACTTAAATATTTAACTCAAATTTATAGGTAGGTACTAGACCGCTTGTCTAACATACATACGTTGCCTGTCAAAATCATAACACAGCGGTAGTAGGGTAAACAATAAAAAATTACGTACGAGTATCTAAGCAAATTCAAAATACAAACAAAAGACGTGCCGAGTTGTCATTTGATTCAGTGTTGAATTTGTATTTATCGCTTAAAGAGAAATAAATGTTCGTTAATCTACACTGATATTATAAAGAAGAAAGATTTGTTTTTTTTTTGTTTGAAACGAATAGATTGAATGGATTTCAATAACTATTTGACCTATAAAAGCTACAATGGAGTAACATAGGATATAATATAAAACATCACGCTACCATTCAAGGAAGCGGAACAATAATCATAAATCACAATAAATCTGGTAGATTCAACGCATTGGCGCTAATATCGCTAACTATTTTCGTTATCACGACAGCAAGGAGAAGTAGTATAGAGAGGCAAGTAGAGAATCGAGTAGAGTCGTACAACGCGCTAATCGACATTCACGCGGGCTGAGTAGTGGGCAACAGCTACTAAATAATATATTTTAAATTATAATTTGTAAGTTTGTTACAAGAAGACTGAATCACTTCAGAATTCCTGAAAGTCCTTCAGAAGCTCTTCAATTCCACTTTAATCGAAGGTACTACGCCGAAAGCAAGGAACAGAAGCGTGGTGATCCTGTTCTTCAAGAAAGGTACCAAACTGTCGCTTAAGAACTACAGACCAATCTTGCTTCTGAGCCATGTTTATAAGCTGTTATCGAGAGTTGTCAATAATCGTCTCGAATGCAGGTTTAACGTCTGCCAGCCTTCCGACCAAGCCGGTTTCCGAGAAGACTACAGTACTGTTAGCGTTTGTGGACTACGAAAAAGCCTTTGATTCGATCGCGACATGGGCAGTGATACAATCTCTCCAGTGGTGTCACATAGATTACCAGTAATCGAAGTGCTAAAGTGTTTGTATAAAACGGGCTCGACCCTCGAAGTTGCAGACAAGTACGTCTATCTTAGACATTTAACTTTGACAGGTCAAACTTCGAGGCAAAAGTCAATCGTCGAATCCAACTCGGCTGGGCAGCGTTCGGGAAGTTACGCAGCGTCATCTCGTCCAAAATACCTCAAAGCTTAAAGATGAAAGTAAAATCAGTGCGTGTTACCCGTGATGACTCATAGCGTCGAGACCTGAACCTTCACTATCAGTCTCACAAGAAAGCTTAAGGTCAAACAGCGAGCTATGCTATGCTAGGAAAGGGCTATGCTCGGAATTGCTCTACGAGATCGATTCAAAAATGAGGAGATCCGTAGACGAAAAGTTGCGGACATAGGCTACCACGTAGCAAGCTGAAGTGACAGTGGGCGTGCCCCGCCATCTGTTTTTAGCAAGAACAGATGGCTGTTAGGCCGAAAGGTTCTCAATTAGAGACTGCGTACTAGTAGACGACGAGGCGTAGGACGGACCCTAGTCGCGTGTACCATTTGGGTACAGACCGCTTACAACCGGTCGGATTGGAGGTCAATGGAGGAGGCCTATGTTCAGCAGTGGACGTCCTATGGCTTAAATGATGATGGTGATGTTGCAGCTTGTTAAATGATCAACGGAGATAATTAAAAATGTGAATGTATTGTTGAAATATGAGTGGGATTGATCAATAATAATCAATAGATACAAACTTGCTATGTCTGCAACGCGTAACGTATGTATTGTTGACTAAAATTCAAGCAAACTGTCATCAACATTACAATTTACATTTCTGTTCGAAATGATTTGTCAATGTACACTGCTTTGGATACAATAGTGTCCCTATAGACGTGAGACAAGCTAATTAAGGCATATCAAAACGCCACGGCAAAATTATGGCATCGTTATTATTACAAAGCTTAAAGCCTATAAATGAGTACCAACCAAATATAGGGCTTAAATCGCTGTCCTTGGTTAAGCCTTGTTCTGAAAAGTTAAATTACCAAGGTATTCTGTCAATCTCTACGGAATCACTCAAATAATATGTTATTGTTGATAATTTAGTAAGTGTTATATTTCATCCTGATAAATGTACCGGCTGATTTTATGGTCGTTATGAAGCAAAAGAGTTTCGACAGCAAACTCGGAAGTATTAATTTGGCAAGTTTAATGTACTTTTGGGATTAATAATAACAGGTAAATATATGACTGTATTGTACACCGAGGAGATACAACATAACCCTTGCCTTGAGTCAGCCTTTTCCGGGCGACCTTATCCCTTTGTGGCAATCTCTAACAGAAATATAATGGGCAGGTGAATGGAATAGTGTATGGGTTTTGACTAAATAATAATGCATGGACTATAAAAACAACCGGCATATGTCTATAAACATCATTATAAGTGGAGTAGTGTGGACATCAAATAAGGTTTATTTTATATTGTACTTACCGAACCGCTTGCTAGGATCAGTGACCTTCCTAAGATGAGGCCGCATGCCCTTCTGGTGATTCGGGTTAATTAGCTTGGCACAAACTTCAGGATAACTCAGAATACCATCAGTTTTGGTGTACGGTCCTAAAGCAAAAATAAAACGTGTATTGTTTAACCAAACTTTACCCTAGCCAAGCTTCTCACAGTTTCTTCTATTTTCTATATACAATATAATATAAGGGCGTTACCAGCTTCTCCTGGGCCATCAGCGTGTAGAGGAGGCACACCAGCTATCTCACTATCGGCATCCAACTTCCAAGTACGAGCAAAAGTAGGAATGGCCAGGACAAGCTTCTGTGATGGTGCACTATTCTGGAGCCTGGCAACACACAGTATTTCAGTAATAAAAATGGATAGGTACACTATAATGTGTACATCGTTTACATGTTAGTATATACGTATATATTATATACCTACATACATCTACATCGTCATCATACTTGTCCATATAAATAGCGTCTAGAAAATAGTACAAAGTGCTAACGAGTAAAATACAAATTTCTATTGAACTAGCGCTAAAGCCTTCTTCCTGCGTTTTGGTGCCATCGTGGTGAGGGCCATTAACCATTGTAAGTTGTAATTGTAATGCGGTCTATCTGAGACTTTACTTTTAGCTTACCACCAGAGAAGGTGAAGTAACCTCTTGATATGACCATCATACAAAACAAGCGAACACTCTATCGTATTTACCTTATACCATTTAACATAATCGTACTATCATTCGAACATGCTCCTATAAATACTGACCAGTAGGAAACGGCGGCATCAGCATTCAGTAGTGGATTACGGTTCTGGGGGGTGTATAAAGGAGTACTGTAATCAGCTTCCTTAGGATTGCGCTCAGGAGTGTTGAAATCGTACGCACCGATGTTGACAATGTCAACTAGGTTGATAATTGCGGGAACATCATAGTAGACTGGAAAGAAAAGAAATAGTATTCTCAAATTATTGATGATTGACCGAACGAGCGAAGCAAGTTTCGATGTGGCCGATTTGACTTTTATCCGTATATCTGTATGTGTCAGTTCCGGTCTAGCGGGCACATTTCTTAAGCAATTTTCACCAAACTTGGCACCCGTGTTCTTTCATTTAAAACACTTTTTTTTTATGATATGAGGAAAAAATCGCACGAGAACGGGTTAGTTTCGTGCTGAAACATCAAAGATATAATGCTTCACAGATTTTTGTGAAAGAAAAGAAATAGAGGTATTAACGATTTACTGGTCATATAACTAGGTACTGGTTATAGGTACACGTATTATTCCTTCAAAACCTTCAAATGTTGATTTGTAACCTTTGCATATTGTGTAATTTCAAACTTGTGTTCTGTATTTGTAAAGTAAATACGATAATGCCATAAAAATTTATCTTATAACTGTTTCCAGATGTTCACTAATAGAGAGATAGCCTCAGAAGAGACGTGTGATCTTGCTCATGCGGGTTAGAAAAACTGTATAAACTGTATGTAAAACTGTAATATGTGTCTAAAATACCAAAAAGTAAAACCGTGTGAGATTTGAAATGTACACTGTTCTCCATATAATTAATTAACTTACCTAATCTTCCTACCTAATTTGACGCGCTCGAATAACTTTCTATTCTCTTTCTTTCTTCTATCAATTTAACATCATATCTACATAATGGACATAATATACATAAAAAAATTATAATTTTATCTCCTTATCTCCACAATCCAATAGGTCTTCATAACACGAGCCTTAGCAACTTAGCATACCGGTCGTCGCTACTATAAATTGTACTGTCATCCAAACTAAAGGCGTGTACCAAATATCAGATGAATTAGTCAACTCAACGGGAAGGGGGTAAAAATAAAGTCAAGCAGGTCAAACTAAATGAAACAATGTATGTTGATGTTATGTTACGTGGCAACGACGAAAAAAACGACATATAGTAATATTTTTAGCAAAAAATAAATTATTGTAAGAAATGTAACAACGTATTTATTGTAACATTTTAGAGGAAATATTTTTTTAACAAAATAATGTCTGTTACTTACAAAAAATACACACATCCAAAAATAGTCTAAATATGTAAGGTAATAACAGAACAATAAGAAGAAATGTCGGTTTAAACGTACACGGTTTTACATAGAACTAGCTTACCAGTCAAATCTTGTACGAGTATAAACGTTAAATATTTTTGAAAATATGGAGATTGGTGGTAGAAGGGCGATAATTGTCCAAATCATAAGAAAAACCTCAGGCCTATCTAGATATTATCAATTTTTTAGGCTTTAAGCACTGTGCCATGAGAATTTTACATATTAAGTACTGTGACCATAATTGCCATCTTACATCATTTTGATGCGCAACAGTTGTGTAGACATATTAATTTATTAAATCACTTACCAGTAGCATTCACATTGGGGAGGACAGTGATGGCTAGTTGCATATTAGGCTTTACACTAAGGGCCTGTTTCATTTCACGAACTAATGCGGTAAAACCTTCACGGTGTTCAGCTTCTTTTTCGTCAACAGGGGTGGTGCCAAATGTCTTCTTGATGCCATGCCAAATGGAACCTGTAAAATAGATTATGATAATTATAAATATTACTGCAGAGCAATTTTTATTGGCTATTCATGTTTCATGCATCACGTCTGTATTGAAATATCTTACCCCATGTGGAACGAATCTTCTTGGGCTTATACTTTGCAAATTGCCACGCTAGGTCGATTCCATCAAAGTTATACCTCTCAGCCAATAAAACACCGGAGTTAACAAAAGCAGTACGGGCCTGTGCGGACTCGAGCTGTTATAAAATATAAAATATTATAATATAAAAAATTACACGATTTATGTTCTTAGTTAATTAATATTAATTGAAGAAGAACTATTCTATATGCACGATTATAATAAAGCTTCAAGTTCAGAGCTAGTTGAGTCGAGTTATTGAATATGAGTCGAGGTATATAGTTTTGAGACGTACGTTTTTGCCTTGTGTTCCCCGATTGCATCGGATGGAATCGGAGTCCGCTTTACCCAATAAGTCTAGTAATTGAAATAATTACAAAATCGACACTAATTACATTAAATTGGGATCTAAACTAGGCATCTGTAATTTGAAAGATTATGGGTGTACCTATCCGTAAGGTGAAAAGTACCTATACTTATTTTATTGTCAGTGACATAAATAGTAGTAGTGAGATAAATAATACTATATATAATGTGACACAATCCAATATGTAGCACTCATTGAAATAAAACCACTCTTTAACCGATTCTATTGCGATCCATTTGGTATTATATATAGGTATTTAGGGCTTGCACCCCGCGACCATAACTGCTGAACAATAACCGAACCGTCGAACTATCTACGGTCAACTACAACAACTAATCACGGATCCCGATTTATTTGGTATTATTTAATACCAAATAAATCGGGATCCGTGATTGGTGGTTTTATTTCAATGATAATTGACCGAGCGGGGGTCTCTGTTTCGAAAAGGTAGCCAATTTTACTTTTGTACATATCGGTCTGAGGGTGAATAGGTTGTAGTCCGCAAGGCACATTTCTTAACCGATTTTCATCAGACTTGGCACACGTATTCTGCGATTTATAACTTCTATCAAAATAGCTTTCGATAGAAGTGAGAATGAGAGTAGTCACGTTATTTATGAATGAATCTACGGTGTGAAAAATGTTTACGACCCCTGGTTAACCGATCGAAATCGATCACAATTCGGTCAACAAACTTTATTCTAAATCAATTTGGCACGAACTATTCCTACTTTTTTACATGATTTTTACATCATTAACAAACTTACCAAGAGATTGTACTTTTGTGCATCCTCTGTATCAGCATCACCACCAACTGAAAGTAGTATCTTCAGACCTGGGTACTTGGCCCTAAAGTTCGTTATGGTTCTATAGTTGTCATGGGCACGGTCGACGTCCAAGTTCTCATTGAGGGGTACCATTTTATAGGTGTCGGGTTGAATTCCAGCGTAGCCATAAATCAAGTGGGTGCAAAACGGAAGAGCCGGGTCCAAGTCCAGGGGCAGCATACGGGCTTGAGCTGGATAAATACATCCGGTAACTAAATTAGAATGTTGAAATTATTTACAAGCGAATAATTTGAATTCAATCCTGTGATAAATATAACAGGAACCTGTTCAATATCATTCACTGCGATTAAAAAGTAGTTTCAAATAATCAACTTTATTACTATGTACTTGGTACATAGTAATAAAATTGATTATTTTGGCGAAGGATCCGGTAACTTAGCTACGTTTTTCAAGTTACGGTTCATTCGAAGCCTCCTTTCAAGATGTCGTATAGGTACAGCCAGACTTATGTTACTTCAGTTTACTGCGCGTTATATCGATAACTCCAGCTTGAAAAAAGCAAGTGCGAGTAGATTGATATTTTTGCAGTTCTTTTAGTCAGTTAAAGGTAGGTACTATTTATCAATGTAACCGAACATTCTGCCAATAGTATTTTAGGCCAACACAGTTAAGAATTTAGACGTGTATCTATATTTAAGTTTGAAATTTGGGTTTTATAGATAAAATGTATTAGATATAATAATAAGAAGATAGAAAATTAGTACGAAGAATACATATAATTTTAGATAGGATACCCGTTTTTTAGGGCACTTCAATTTGACTTCACTTCGCCTGATGGTAAGTGAAGGCAAAGTCTCAGGAAAGAGATATTTCCATATGAAGCCGTGTGAAGTGTAGAGAAGTAGATTATGTAATGTCGGGTCCAAATTTACGTAACATTCTACCGGGACGTATCTGAAGCGCGCATCAGTCCGATAATGTGGACGTATTTGGTATTTTCACGTACCTACCCACGTTCAAAAAAAATGCGAGACACGGGCCAAACGTCAGGTCAATGAATAGAGTCACAATCTACTGTCCGCATCTAGTGTGGACGCTGATATGTGTACCTACTGTCACGGATCAAAGTTACGTTTTACAAGACGATCCGTCGGAAATAGGTCGTTTCAAAGGATGTTTGATATTATTGTGCTATTGTCCGCGTGACAAGGAGCGCACATTTTCGCTATGCGTTGACGCCCGGAGAGTAGATTACGCCGTGACGTGTTTCACCGCTTCCCCCCGCACTTCGGGCGGGCTGTGTCTCAAGATGGGTCTACGATGAAGCTAAGTTTTCCGAATATGATATCAAACTATATTCACTGGTCACTTTCATAATCGATTTAGATTGGAAAAAGTAAATCAAGTTGGAATTGAATCCGCGAGCAGTCCCTTACAGGGAGGATGCTCTGACGAACAACGATGTTCTCCGACTTGAAGCCGCTTTTCAACTTCATGCCGGCGGCCGTGGAGACTCTGGGTAGTTGGGGCAAGGAAGCCAAAGCCTTTGTGATTAAACTAGGACAAATTCTCAATAAGACAACCGGGGACTATATGCGCGGAAACGCGCGGAAAATGTTATCAATAGATAAGATTTTAAATGATGTTACAATCATTTTTAAATATTGTTGCCGTGATAGCACCACACTGGTTTGTGTTGCACTGCCCGAATTGTTCCGTCCACAGTCAAAGTCATGTCTTGTACCGGTGCCACGCAGTCCAGTCCGTGGTTCGTGTCAAAAATGTGGACCCGACTTAAGAAATTGCAATGCAGTGCACTGCGTATATTCAATGGATATTACTGACATTGCTTTTCAATTATAAAATAATGACATTTCAATTATAACGCATACAGAGTTTTTATTAATATATAAGTATTTCACCGTGTAAATGTGCTAATTTCTAAGTTGCGTGCCAATATATCTTTTCACATAGTGCCAACATAACTAAAAAGCATAAATAATGGTATCGAATGAAAGTATCGAAGCATAAATTATTTGAATCACCAAGTTATCGTTAACAAGCTCACGTACCTACTCAATGCTATGGTTACAGGAACCTTTGACACTTCAAGTTAAACAAGATAATTATCCTTAAGTACGTATGGATCAACTACAATAAAGCAATGTTTGTCTATTCGTTTACAAGTATTTCCAGAATAACAATGTTTGTCCAAGTTGTTATCATTTGCTCCCTTATTGACACTCATCGTCAGGGTTAATTGGTCGCGGTTGTCAGTAAGCAATTGTCATAATTAACTGTTATCTTTATGTGTTACCTACGTCCAATGTTACGTATACGAATAATAAGTAGGTAGATTTCATAAACCTTATAGATTTATCGTTACAAAATGTATCAGAGTTCAAAAGTTATCACTGAGGTTATCATTATCTTACATCTAATTACATTACCATTACACAGAAATAAAGTAAAAACTATAACTACTGATTACAATGTACCTTCTAATGTATAACTTATTTCGGGGTTTAGTCGGATCGAGTACCTACGAGGTGTGGCAAGTAGATTTTCGTAAAGCTGTTGTAACTGGCATAGCATGTAGTTTTGTTTCGTTTTAAAAAATAAGGGAATGTTGCGTTTGCGTGAAATTAACTATCTCCAGTATTTGGAGTAGTTCCCTCCATTAACATTTGAAATTTCACAGCCTCTGTGGCGTGGTGGTGACGGGGCGCGGGTTCCATCCCCGCTCAGTGCAAAAAGTTGTATGCATGAATATGGCTATTTGCACTGGTCTGGTCATGCTTGTGAGAGCACGTTAAGGCGTCGGTCCCGGCTGCCATACAAACATCTATGGCAGTCGTTACGGGTAGTTGGAGCCCTCAAAAGTCCAACCAGTCTAACTAGGTACTTCGATATCGCCATTGGTCATTGGACCATTGGTTGTGGAGGTAGTCACTTCACGGAAAATATCGAAGTTCAGCCGCATCACAGTTAGACTGAAAGCCGACCCTAACTGAGTTGAGAACATTTAAAATTTGTACCTTGTATACATCAACCACGGAGTAATGACGTAAGCAAGGTTGTTACAACGACAATCAATTTGTTAAACCTTCAATCGGGTATTATTAATGGTCAGGGTGAAGTCAGAAAGGAGCTGAATGTAGGTTCCGGTCGCTCTGCAGTTCTTGTCACGTCCTTGAGCCCGGATGTAATATTTCGTGCAAATTTTGCATGTAAAATCGTTTTAACCATCTTTCACTACATCACTACAATGTGTCTGGTGACATGTCGCAAAAACTAATCGGGCAAATCAAATCATATTAATGGTAGGTAGGTATAACATAATAGTTAGTTTGATATTTTTAGCCAGTTATATTGTTAGAGATGTTGTAATCCGGTTGCCATTATTATAAACAACTCTTAATAAATATTGAATTTAAAAATTCAAAGCCTCTGACACAAAAAAGACTCAATAAAGTAAAAATAAATAAATCAAGCGTTGTCGGGTCGGGGGCACTCCCACAGGTTTTCTAAACGATTCAAGGACTTCCAATACGACGCGCGACGTCGAGGTGTTTTTGTGTGGGGTATTTTTAAATATTGACTTTATTATTTTGAAATTGATTTCCTATTCAAGCCCTTACATTTGATACCCACATTGAGGGACTAGTGAAATATAAAAAAAATGCCTTTTGTGGTTGCGACTATCTTGGCTTTGAAATTTGTTACAGTGTGTCATATTCTAAGCCATATTGACATATGCTGAGGGAAAATGTTATCTGCCATTCAGCCGCGGCGACCATCATGGGACAATTTTTATTAAACATAGCTAAATTAGGTTTTAACTATTTTACCTTTCAAACAAAAAAAACTAGATCGAAATAGATACAAACACACATACAGACTTGTCAAATTTATAACAACGCGTAGTATTTAGGTGGGGGCTTAAAAAGAAAATATATTTTCTTTTACTATACGCAATTTTAATGGGGGCCAGACAATGAATGGTATGTAACGTGCAGAAACTTCAATTTGCCTGTTTTTAATATGTGCCTACCTACGTAACTTTAATGAAATAAATATTTTGCTCAGTGGCCGAACAATTCGTAATCAAGGTCACGAACCAAATAATAATACTTGCACAACATCTTTTGTGATTCATATGCCTACTTTGCTTTTTAACGTCAGCTTAATATGGGCACGTTACTTGTTTAAATAATGCTCTTAGCGATTGGTTCATAAGTATGAGTATCGCAAAACTCAAGACGATAATAGGCTACACGGGTTTTCCTTATTGGCAAATTGTTGTTAGTACTTACATCATCTCTACGTCTACACTATTATTAAGTAGTCGCGTCTATAAAGTTAAATATTTAAAAAACTTGGATTATGTTGTTATATTAACAATAGAACAATACTGAACAAAAAATCTTTATTTTTATTCTTGTCTACTGGTAATCGACGTAAAAACTACAAAACGTACCTATATTGTTGCGGTTGTATGTTAGGGATGTTTTAGTCCGACTAAAAATATTACTTAAACATCTCATCAAGATTGATTTGGCGTTCGGTTCCCAACTTCTCGTCAAACTGCGTAGACCATCAGCACACTGTCCTATACGAGCTCTTCGAACATACCTACATAATCAATTACATTTCATTGAATATGAATTTCCTACCGTTTTACGCGTTATGAATTAACCATGAAATCTACAGTAGTTAGAACCTGACTCATGTTGAAAAGTCACCTTAAGCGATATTTAATTTTGCTAAGATAGCCTAGTGCTAAAGTGGTTCAACCTGACGTGACCACGAATCCGGCCTCTGTAGATTGTCCAATATTATATAGGAGGAAAATTTTTAACCATCCATAGAGGGCAAGTAGGTACCTACTCTAAATACTGGAAATACAAATTTCTCAAATGAAACATTCCATTATTTTTAAAACAAACAACAGAAAAGGGCATGTGACGATATCTGAAAAACAGTAATGATGAAAATCTGATATCTAATGATGAAGATCTTATATTCATAAGGATCGAATCTCTCTAACAAACTTTCCACTCTGTATAATAGGTATATCAATTAATATAGAAATAGAAGATACATTATTATTTCAAATTATTCAAAAAACGATCAGCCGAAAAGAAGATTCATTATTAATAAAAATGGAGGCAATCAAACCCAAACCGGATAGTCTCACTTCTCAGCTTAAGACACCTAATATATTCACCGCGGCTGTCCTCCAAGGATGATGTCATGTGTAATCATGTGTAAATCGGCCTTAACCACACAATTGCGGTTGAGGTAGAAAAACACGAGTTACAAATCTGTACCTACATTTTAGTTTAAATCTGTTATCGAACCTTTATCGAACTTGCATACCTAAACACTTACACGCCGATACGGTCAATTAACTATAACAAAATTTTCCATCAGTTCCTTTCTAATTGCTTTCGGAGAAATGCCTATGTATTTATGCCTAAGTAGGTACATTTTTAATTCAACATTAGTTTTCAACTAACACGTAATACTCTTAAAAACGACATTTAAGTAATTATTTTAAATTCGGCAAATTTAAATTATTTATTTTTTTATTTTGCGATGCATTTATTATTGAAGGTATGTAACTTAAAGTTATGATTAAATTTGTTTGTGTAATTTGAGGCATTGCGACAAATAAAAACATTAATTCTCAAAAAATACGAACCGGTGCCTCTGTAATCACATTCGCCGATATAGTTTTATTAGAATATCGCTAAGCAATAAAAAATATACTCACATTCTCTGACATAGCTGTTGCTGTTATAGTAACAGAGGACTTTGCCGGGTGTTGTGGCTGCTGACGCGCAAGCCAGGACCGCGGCTAAGATGACCAAAGACTTCATGACTTATGAAAACTATACTAATGACTGATCTCCACGGAGCGTGTGTGCCGAGTGGCGAATGAGAGCATTGAGAGTTAAACACAGCCAAGCCAAATGTACCTACATACAAGTAGCTAAAAGGTCAAACTATAATGATGACCGCATCGGCTTGCTTCGCTGAATCTTATCTTGTTGTTGTCAGTTGTTTCTAAACAATCTATATAATATTACCTACACATAACTTTCATTAAATGATGTATTTTTAAGATACTCTGTTTAAAGGAACCTAAGCATACAAGTATGAACGATTGGATTACTTTTCTCTTGAAAATATTACCAACATTTATATTTATTAAAGTGTCACCATAGTATCTAGTAACAATCAATTTCTAACGTAATATTTTGCAATGAGCGATTTAAATAATATAATTTCATACAATAGTATGTTATAACAGGAATGTAGGCAAGGTCGTCTGATTCTTCCCAATAATGATTAATATTCTGATTTTATACTGAAAAAACATGCATTGTACTATTTAAATAATGTAGGTACTGCTACAATTGCAGTTAGATGCAACAGTAACTTTTCATTATTTAAAGTTTTCAAAGTGGGCGTCAAAACAATGGTCTAAAATCTTTTTAGATTCCTTATGAAATTTCAAACTACTTTTATTATAAACAATATACCTAATTATAAACGCAACGTAGATAAATGTAATCCGGCAGGCATGATTTTGTACCTGCATGTTTCGATTATGTATAGAGGGTTATCAAGCGGTTCGCAAAAATCTCAAAATCAAATATCTTTAAAATTATTTATCGTACAAATATTTCACTTTGCCAGTTCATAATGCCTATTATTGTGAAGTGATCATTTTAAAGGTATAAAAAAGTAGTCTTCCGGTCTGCATCGCGGCTGAACTTTGATATTTTCCGTGAAGCGACTGCCATTTGGCCTCCACAACCTATACGTATACGCGATGTCGAAGTACTGCAGTTATATCAGTTGTTCGATTTTTAGGCCTGTAACGACTGCCATAGATGTTCCTATGACAACTGGGATCGAACACATAACGTGTAAGACTTAAAACTTGTACTTCTCCACTGTATTTATGAATGTACCTAACGAGTTTCGCCTTGGCACGACCATATCAGTGCAAATAGCTGTATTCATGCATAATAATAACTATTTGAACTGGGCGGGAATGGAACCCGCGCCTCCTGTGTAGGAATCGCGTTCACTACAGCTAGGTACGCCACAGAAGGTGCCTACCATCCACAAGGTAATGTTAAGGTCAATACCAAATGACCATTTGAATGACTGGTACAAATGGTGCCAAGGTTTCAGTTAAAATTATTATAATCTTGTTTTTACGCCTGCAGCGCGAATTGCTTCATTCTTTCAAATACACTGGCTAAGTGTAACCAAAGTCGATAATTTTTCAATGGTATTTTTTAAATTCTGATGTATGGATTTTTTATAATACCTTTTTATTTTTCACGTAACTTCTAAATAAAATAAGTACATATTTATCAGACACATAAGATGATAGATACACTCTCAGAACATGGTGATTTTAATTTCATATCGACTAAAACACTTTCATAATTACATTTAAACGTATCCTATTTATATATTATATAAGATTGCACCGGTTTTGCAAAAGGTAAAATAAAGGTAGTAAAATGTAGAGGGCTTTGGATGTATAAGTCGTCCCAAGAAAAGAAGGATCCATCCTTCCATTCCATCGCGTGAAAGATGTGGCGAACACTTAGGAAATGACATCTTACAGGAATGTATACGAGCCCTGATGCAAAATAGTTCGTCTAGTCCCCTCTGAATACGTGATCCGACTGCTTTTTCCGACTAATCGGCCCGCGTGATCTTTTTTTCCCTGTTGTTCGAATAATCGTACTAGAGGGGATTGCAATTGCACTTCGTCCGACTAATTGGAACACGTGAACTTTTTTTCGCTGTTGGTTCGATTAATCGTACTACAAGGAATTGCAATTCTACTTAAGGGATTGCAATTCTATTTTGTTCGAGTAATCGGACTATGTGAACTTTTTTTCCTGTTGGTCTGATTAATCCGGTGTTTCCTCATCGGAAGTACTAACAAACCCTAATCTATCACAATTAAAACAAACAACCAGATTAAAACTCTTCACGAGTTACAGCCAGTAATAACAAAGGTTATCAAACCTTCCTAGAAAATTATTGTTTATGATTAATCAGATGAAAACACATATAGACGTCAGTTTATATAGGGATATATAATATTATTACATATTCGCATGTGCATCCCGTTTGTGTAGTTTTGTTAGTATGGGCGAAGAAATAATTTTTCTCCATTGCAAAGGCGGCTTAGTTTTATTATACGACGACAGACAATTTTATCGTAACAGGTCTTTTAAAAACGGCTCAATTCTATGGGCTTGTAGTAAAAAAAATCCGAAGGGTGTCGCGGCCCCATTACCTTAAGAATAAGTTAACTTTTGAAATAACCAAACATTTTCAGGTACTAATCATTATGAAATATTTTTCTTAAATGTTTTTGTTTATTTCTACATTTATTAGTTTTCAGGACAGTGAAATTTTGAAAGAAAACGGAACATTCGCGTACTCCAAACCAGGTGCAGAACCTGTTCATTTACCAGCGCGACCCATCGAATTCGGGATGACGAGAAATATCGAAAAAGAAATTGCACGCCTTGTGGATGAGAAAATTATATACGAAGTAGACCCTAATCTTACACCTGTAGAGTGGGCCACACCTACTGTCAATATTGTGAAACAAACGGTGACATTAGAATCTGCGGAGATTTTAGGAGCACGTTAAATCCTGTCTCGGTGAAACATTTACACCCAGTTCCACTATTTGACCAACTACGACAGAAACTGGCACGTGGACAACTATTTTCTAAAATTGATTTAAAGGACGCATATCTACAATTTGAAATAGCACCCAAATCAAAAAAGTATCTTACGCTATCGACCACAAAGGCTACTTTCGGTATAACAGAATGCCATTCGGGATCTCTACGGCGCCATCTATTTTTCAACAGTATTTAGATGAGCTACTGAGCGACTTACCAAACACAGCTGTATACTTCGACGACATTGCTGTAAGCAGAGCCAACGTAGAAGAACATCTAGGCACACTATAATGTCAATCTATCAATCCTCAAACAAACTTTGTTTGACTTAAAAATACCTCCAAAATTTATTAACATCCTGTTCAACTTATTTACAGGGAGAACTATTAGTTTACATGTTCCCGGTCAAAATCTCCCAAATAGAACACTATGGAAAAGCATTCCTCAAGGTTCAGTGTTAAGCTCTTAATTGTATGATGTGTATACAAGGGATATAGATATTAATATTCAATCTTATCGTTCTGTTTTGCAATACGCTGATGATCTGCTCATTTATTCTTTCGTTTCGGGGTGGTGGTCCAACTACTTTGTCCAATCAGTTGGACCACGGGCCTACAATAGGGGTGGTGGTCCAATGAAAAAAATAGTTGGACTAGAGCACCTTATCTTTGACTCGTGGTCCTGATTGAAATTTGACTGTTTAACGGTTAAAATTAATAATGTTATTAAAGACAATTACTACAGATATATGTACATATAATAGTATCTAGGTATCAAATACCTAGACAGAAAAAAAAATCGGATAGCTCATACAATGCGAATCTAAATCGTATCATTAATACCAAAAATGTCACTTCATTGCGTGTTCTTAGTGCTTTAGAAAAGCATACTGTATTAGCTAGATTGCAGTAAACAGGCCTAGAGAAATGAGACGGAAATCGATAATCCGAAGTAATAATTACATTAGAGACATTCAGCTACAGGTGGTAACAGGAGTAATAGCTGTTGGGCATGCTCTCGACTTGCGATAGCTTGTTAGTGCTCTATGCGTCATGCTCATGGCAGTGCATCGTTAGAGCCTTAATCAGTCAACGTGAATACCTTTACCAGAGCTTCTTAACATTTAATTATATAATTGACATTATAAATTTTTGTTATCACTTTAAAAGGCCCTTCCCAATTTATCTGACTTTCGGTATTAATCCTTGCTTCCGCACCGGGTTATGAAGCCATACTGAGGACACTTGATACATATGGGAGAGAAGGTACACCAATATTTTTAAATAAATATGTAAGCGTATTAGACTATTTTATAATGAGGTAACACGAAGTCGACATTGCTGCCAACTGAAAGAAAAAATCTTATGTCAATAGTCCGTCACTTTTGCAAATGGCGGCAAAATATTGTTTACGAACACAAGGAACCTATTTTGGTGAGTTTTTGATTGTTATATTTTTTAAGTTAACTTTATTAAACGAGTTATTTAGATGGATAATATCATTGCAAATTTCATAAATGTCCTAATAATTGCATCGTGACAAGTAAATACTAATATAGTTTACTTAATTTTATATTATTTCTTGTGTTAAGTCATTTTGGGAGACATGGTACATTCGGTTATGGTAGACTCGGTACCCGGAACAAATCTCCCCTAAAGATTTATTATGGTTTAGAGTTACTTCTATTCTACAACATTCTACAGAACGCTATCTAGCTAGATCCATGGTAAGCTTAACAAGCTTGTGTTATGGAATCTAGAATGCGGATATACATAGGTACTTAGATACTTTTTTTGTAAATACATACATATTATACATAGAAATACCTAGACCAATGCAAATATTTATATATTCATGCATACAAATATTGGCACTGAGCGGGAATCGAACCCGTGCCTCCTGCGCAGCAGCCGCGTTCACTACCGCTATGCCACAGAGGCAGTTCCTTATTCAATAGTTTTATTCATTATTTACAGATTTAAAATGCCGCGCATTTACAAAACGAAGCAGGGTAGTAAAAAAAGGGAGCTTATTAGAAAAGAAAAACTAAAATCAGCTGTTTATGATGTTATTTATTGTGAAAAATCACTCAGGGGTGTCGTGAAATCTCACAATTTGTCGGTAATGACGTTGAAGCGATACGTTAAAAAAAGAAGGAGGCAATAGCTACAGGGGGTGAGTCTCCATCTTACGAACCTGA
The DNA here is from genome assembly GCA_963691645.1 of Pelosia muscerda. Taxonomy (NCBI): domain Eukaryota; kingdom Metazoa; phylum Arthropoda; class Insecta; order Lepidoptera; family Erebidae; genus Pelosia; species Pelosia muscerda. The sequence continues at coordinate 9,914,280 of OY829098.1, read as the reverse complement.
TTATAAACAGTCGCAGGTTTTCAGCAAAAAAGAAGAATCCGATCTTTCGCAATATTTAGAGACAGCGAGCAAACTATACCACGGCCTTACGCCAAAAGGAGCTAGACAGTTGGCATTCCAATTTGCCATACAAAATAACAAAAACATGCCAGAAAACTGGAAAGCCAATGAAATTGCTTCCTACGATTGGCTTCATGGCTTCATGCGTCGTCATAGTAATTTGTCTTTAAGAGTGCCAGAAGCCACTAGCCTTTCGCGGGCTACTAGTTTTAATAAACAATGTCTCTAAATTTTTTCAAAATTTGCAAAGCCTATATAGAAGATTTAATTTTGAGCCCCAAGAAGTATGGAATTTAGATGAAACGAGTTTAACAACCGTGCATAAGCCGAAAAAAATTATCGCATGTAAAGGTTTGAAGCAGGTTTCCAAAGTAACTTCAGCTGAACGCGGTGAATTAGTTACTCTTTGCTGTGCAATAAGTGCTGCAGGCATATGTACACCACCTTTTTTAATATGTCCACGCAAAAACTGGCAAAATCGAATTATAGACAATGGTCCCCCCGGTACTAACGGAGCCGCTTACCCTAGTGCATGGATGACTGCTCCTAATTTTGTGCTGTTTTTAAAACATTTTACAAAACACGTGAGGTGCTCCAAAGATAATCCATATTTAATAATTATGGATAACCACGAGAGCCACATCAGCATTGATTCGGTCAATTATGCTCGGGAAAACGGTATTCATTTATTAACAATACCACCTCACACGTCACAGAAATTACAGCCTCTGGACAGGATACTCTTTGGAACCCTCAAGTCCTATTATAATACGGCATGTGACGACTGGATGCTGGCTCACCCTGGTCGTCCGTTGACAATATATGATATCTGCGGCTGTATAGGCAAAGCATACCCTTCAGCTATGACGCCTCGAAACATAGTAAAAAGTTTCGAAATACCTGGAATTTGACCCTATAATAGCGAAATTTTCACTGACGACGAATTCCTTTCTTCTTATGTTACTGACCGTCCGGAAGATTGTGTTGCTGACCCAGAAGACATTCAAACATCATCTCATCATCTCGTCATCTCCCCGAATCCTGGAATCATATGATGTGCCTTTTGAACCGACTCATTTAGGTCAAAACACACTTCCTGCTGCTCAATCGCAACAGTCTCTTGCAGTGGTAGAGAACACTCATATTATGTTTCGTACTGTTGTCTGCCCTGCACTTGTAATACCGGCAAATAATTTAACCCTTAGCCCACAATCAACCGCAGAAGCCTCCAATTGTATATATATTACGCAGTTAACGTCTACAAATGCTGCTTCCACGCACACTGTTAACCAATTATCTTCTGATACAACACATCAGAAGACAAATGAAATCTTCTCAAATGTGAATGATAATAAGCATGAAGTAGCTAAAAATAAAACTCTTACCGATTTCCAAGTACCGTCGACGTCGAAGGCGACCTTTAAATATGTAAGCCCCGATATTATTAGACCACACCCTAAAGCAGGACCACGTAAAAGTAACAGTAAAGGCAGGAAAAAAGGTGCTACAAGAATTATTACTGCCATTCCCGAAAAAAATCAAATAGAAGAAGAAGCTCGCAGAAAAGAAGAGAAAAAAAGGAAGAATTCGGCTAAAGTAGCCAAAAGGAACTGTGAAATGTTGTAACTGTTGTAACAATTATCCGCCGGATGGCGCAACTGCGTGATGCGTCACCAGGTTGGTTGCTAACGAAAACCAGCGCTTGGTGTAGTCTACACTTTGTTGACTACATCACAGCACATAGCTGAGCGGCGACCAGTTTTGGCAGCTGCAGCGCATATAATAAAAAATACAACGATTGTACTTAAAACTTAGGCGACTAACAGGTAAATTTTGTAAACAATGGGCCACTAAATTTTATACGCGTATTTGTTTGTTTATGTCTATTGTTTACAAATGGATCCATAGATTATATAATAATCATGATGTCAATCATAGACTAAGTTTACGAAGTCAGTTACGTGTAAGCCGAAATGTTGTTTTGTGTGTGCTGCAGCATGTTGAAAATAAAATTATTTTTCTTTCTTCTTTTTCTTTCAAAAGACAACGAAGCAGCAAAGACCTAATAAATCAATAAAAACGACTAGACAATGACGAAATTCCAAGGATAGTAGTTCTGAAGAGGATATAACCTTGCCACCATCGCCAGAATCCGATTATGTTATAGAAGATGAAATAGAAGAAAATAGTGAAGAGGAAGAAGACGTAAATGATCTCGACGAAGATAATGTTCATGAAGGTGATTGGGTGGTGGTGAATTTTGTTTCAGAACGACAGATACCACACCGATATGTGGGTCAAATCGTAAATGAATCGTTGGCTAGCCTAGACATCAAATTTGCAAAAACAATTAATGACAAAAGATTCAAATGGCCACTAAATCCAGACACTAGTGTGATTGGCAAGTATCAAGTGGTGAAGAAGCTCCCTCCACCTATTTTTAAGTCCACTTCGAAAAGAATTGGTGCATTTCAATTCCCCAAGTCCCTTAGGCAATTCAAAATAGAGAAGTAAATCCTACTTACATTTTGTAAGGTATATAATTGGTATCGCAAGTTTATTTTTGTTTCGCGTGTTTAAGTTGTGAACGTCCGATTTTTTTTGGAAGAGGTCTAAGTGCTTCCTTACATATAAGACGTTGTCGTAAATGTATTGTGAAGCAACTGTTACAATATTAATTTCTTTAAAGAGTTCCTCTAGCGAGTCACGTGGTCGGAGGCAATAGATTGCTCGTATAGCTCGTTTCTGTAATATAAATATAGATGTAATATCGGCAGCTGAGCCCCACAGCAGTAGACCATATGACATAACGCTATGAAAGTAACTGAAATAAACTAATCGTGCCGTTGTCTCGTCAGCTAATGACCTTATCTTTCTAACCGCATAGGCAACTGAGCTAAGTCTTCCTGCTAAGGCTGTGATATGAGAACCCCATTGTAATTTATTATCTAGTGTTATGCCAAGAAAAACTGTTGTATTGACTATTTCCACAGATTCATTATTCATTACAATGTTTGAATCTATATGTCTTACATTGGAACCTGTAAATAAAGATGCCCTTCATAAATTAGATTTAACTCAATCTAAAAGCTTACGCCTTGTGAATAGGGCAATAAGGAGTACGCCAATAAAATGTCCTACAAATAGAATGTACTAATTCTCCTCTAGGCCCCTTTTTCGGTATTGGACAGATTCGTGGATTGGACAGTTTCATGAATTCGGCAGATTCGCTACTCGACAGATCCGTGGATTGGTCAGGTTCTAGGATTCGACGGATTAGCTATACGACAGAAAAGGAACAGTTACGCACAAAATCGGTAACGCGTTACCGTTAAGTCCTATAATGATAATGTTTAAGTATGTAAACTCCTTGCATAATTATGGACTTGTACATTATTTTTTTTGGACATAAGTCGTGCAAAGGCAATTATCTAGCAGGCCACTTCAAGTCATTGTCATTTAGCTTAAATCTAGGTACATCAACTTCAAATAAATGCATTTGTTTCCTGTTTGGTTTGTCTTGTAAATTATAAAAGGAGCATGATTGAAATTATTTCAAAATACAAACATTTCGAAAAATGGATCTTGCCGGCTGCGGTACCAGCACCGGTGTAGTGAATTTAAAATTTATACAAAGTGAAACCCGTTGTAAAACAACAGCTCAGGACATAGATACAATTTTGTTAAAAATAACAAATGTGGAACTACTAACTGGCGATGTGTAAATAAAGCAGAATGTAGCATTTCTATCAATTGGACAAACTCAGTCATATGTGCATGCCTGATTTTACCAAAAACGCAGTAGATGGTTTAATAGACGAATGCACGCAGATGAAGTTGCGCGGGTTCGCTAGTTAAACATATACCTGAGTCAATTATTTTTTTTCGGATTCTCTTAGTTGCTTACAATCGCTCCTTTCGAAAACCCTTTCAATAAAAATTGCTTTCCTCCGTTAACCTTAAGCCGGGTCCAGACGAGTATAACGTATAATATAATCTATCGAGTAATGTAACGCGAATCCTGTGTGTGGACGGCTCTACGAGCATTACATGTAACGCTCGCGCCGGCGCTCGCGCTGATCCATTGGCTGTCGGTTTTTAGTGCGAACACAAAGGCGCTCGCAGTGCTCGTTTGGACGGCGTTCGTGACGGTTGTCATGTGGACGTTCATAATGTGGAGTGACGAACAATCGCTTGAACTTATTAGTTTGTATCAAGAAAATCCTGCTATTTGGGATCCAAAAAATCCGAATTACTAAAAAAAAAATGTGAAATACGATGCTTGGAGTGATATTGCTCACTCATTGGGAAGAGAAGAAAAATCCAGTTTTCAGTTAGCAAATACATATAAATAAAAGTAGCACCAGCTATAACGACTTTCCTATTCGGCATGTTCGCAGCAAGTGAGTGGAAACAGCTCTGAAATAGATTCGCGGCAAACAATTCGCTTTGAGTTCGTGTGCCGTCCACACTATTGTCGCTAAATAACGTGTAATATTACATTACACGTTACACTCGTCTGGACCCGGCTTTAGAAATAAAAGCTCAATTATTAGAATGTAAGGACCGGGATTTAAAGGTCACGATTGCTTGGATCCCTGGTCACTCGGGTATTAAAGGAAATGAGATGGTAGATGAATTAGCGAAGTTGGCTGCTCTACAAGGCAATACCAATAATCAAACGGTCTATAGTAAAGATCTATCTATACTTCTTCGCATTTACATCGAGAAGAGATGGAATCACATTTGGTCGACTTCCAATAAGGTTAACTTTTACCCTTGCTTTCAACCCTGTGTGTCCTTGCACCCATAGTTCTCTAAATTACACATTGAAAAGAAATTTTCTTCCATTATTTCTCGGTTGAGGGTTGGTCATTGTACTACACCAGCACACCTTGCAAAGCTAAGGGTGCGCGATTCATCTCTATGTGAGTGTGGTTTGGATGAAGGTAATATCTTGCATATTCTATTTATGTGTTCTAATTATGCTCCATCTTTATTTGATATTCTGATTTATTACAATCTATCATCTATATTATCGTTATCTAACAAGCTATATACGAAATCGCTCATTAAATTCTTACGTATTCATAACTTAAAATTGTAATGCATTGTTATATTTGTGTATTTATTTGCCATCACAAGTCAAAGTAAAGGCCTCTGCCTTCCCTTAATTCAAACGCTGCGCTAATGAAACATTATTTTTAATTAGGAAATTCCCAACTCGACACTGGCAAGATTGTCCCCTAAATTGGGTTGATATGTTGCCATCTAAGAAAAAAAGAAGAAGCAGAAGACGTCAAGTATCACTGTAGACAAAAATATTGGAAGAGGGTAAATTTAAAATCTAAAAAACTTTCGATAAGTTTTGTTAACACTATTTTCTTTTAACCCGCACGAGGAAAGAATTTCACCGAACGGAAAAAGTATAAATTTTAGAGCTGGTTTAGAAGTAAGTACATGTACTTTATACAAACTGCGTTTTATAAAGCTTTTATGTTTAATATCATTGTTTACATTACACATCGTGTGCTGTAGCTTAGACAGATGTAGATTATTTCATTCCAGATTCAAAATTATAATCGAAAAAATGTACAAATGCAGTATCTACTGTTAAGAAAAATGAATCTTGGGAAACTATAATCCAAGAATTCAACAGTAATGCAAAGTGTGCCTCGAAATAAAAATAAACAAGAAACAATATAAGCTTAGTCAAATGTCCAAAATATATTTTTTTACGAATAAAAACACGTATTGTATATGAAAATCCGTTTTAAATATAGTTTGACATACCATTACCATTTACCATTTGAAAAAACGTAGATTCACCTAAAAAATAATTGTATTAATTACTTAAGGCCATGTTGCGGTAATTTTTAAAATTTTTAAACGTCTGGATATCAAGTAATATAGCAAATTGCGCTAAATAAAAAGCATATTCATAAAAAATAGACTAAACCTTCGAGGGTCCTGTGAAAACAGAAACACGATTCATGATAATTGCCTCGATAGAAATTAGCGTCAAACATGGGTCTAAAACGCTCCAAATCGATATTTCAAACACGTTTTACACTAAGACGTCATCATCAAATATTTTTATTCATGTCAATTTATTTAATTTAATTTTTTTTTCTTTTGTGCCACTGTACAAAAAATGTACAGTAGGTATATAAAAAATTGAATTTGGTGTACAATAACTAGTCTATATCTATGGCTCTTAAAAATTTGGTAGGCTGTTATTGATGACTGCTCTAGTCTTCTTAGCCCCTAACTCTTGCTAAATTACAAGTGGGTGCACGTCAGTAGTTGGTCGGAGTTATTATTTTTTATTGAATAGATTGCCTTAGTCATTAGGCTACCGCAGCTGAGTATAATTATACATATTTTATATTACAGTGCTGCAATGATAAGACGAAAAGCCGCTGTGTTAAACAGCCAGTAGACGTTTCTAATTCTAGTTTGCAAATTGCCACATAACTATCAGTACTTTTACTAAAATCTGTGACATATTTTAATGTTATAAAACTTGCACAAGAAAATTATCTCATAAACCTGATGAAACTTACAGCAGACAGGAATCGTATTGAACGATCAACGATTTTACAAAGAGATTCAAGTGAATGGCTCGAACTCAGAAAAAAAAATAACAGCTTCAAACTTCGGTCCCATTTGTAAATGAAAAGTTAAAATAGATAGTGCACCATTAGTAAAAAATAATCCTATATGAAAAAATTTAAACCAAGTGGTTTCAGTAGCTCACAGCATCGAAAACGAGAAACAAGCCATACAGCAAATGGAACAACAGGAAAACATAAAAATAGATCAGTGTGGACTTTTGATTGACCGCAGATACCCTTTTATTGGAGCCACTCCAGATGGTCTTGTTGGAAATGACAAAATTGTCGAAGTCAAGTGCTCTTTGATTGCATCAAAAAATGGTTTAGAAAAATCTCTAGAAAATAATAAAATCCAACTTATACGGTATAACAAGAAAAGTAAACAATTTACCATAAATAAAAATAGTAATTGGTTTCACCAAATTCAAGGTCATGGTAGCCGCGGTAGCCTAGTGGTATGGGTAATGGACTGCTGAGACGAGGTCTCAGGTTCAATCCCAGGTTTACCATGGCACACACCAAGGACTTTTCGATGCTTTTCGAAGTTGTGTATGTATTTATCGCAGGTTTATAAAGTGCCCGGTTAATGGCAATAGGCTCGCCACCTATTACATTGGGACCTAAACATAAACTGGCGAAATGTGGGTGCTAGCACCTCTGCCTATCCCTTTGGGGATACAGGCGTGAGTTTATGTTATGTTACGTTATGTTGCATGTGACGGAGCGCAAAATGTGTATTTTTGGTTTATGGGTGTCTCAAACAGAACCAGTGTATATAGAATATATAGAGAGAGATGACCAATTTTGAACCGATAAAATGGAACAACGAATTATTCAGTTTTATATGAAGAGTCTGCTGCCGGAGTTAGTTATCCAAGGCATATCCGTGGTAGGCCTATTAGAAGCATCGTCTTGAACGAAGAGAAAGAAAACAAAGAAAACCATGTTCCTTCGATCACTTCACATCAACATCAATCCAATCTAGTTAAGGCTGGCTCTAGTGCTACAAACAGAGAATATAACATCATATTTGAAAATTTTTGAATTGTGCGTTTTCATCATCATCATCATAAGTCTCTATGAGGACTCATAGAGACTTATTTTCCTGACTGCATTCAAGGCCAAGGTGAACTTGGAGCTCAGGGCGGCTTCCACTTCACACGATCTTGGGCGTCTACCTAAACCTAAACCCTAAAATGCCAGTCAAGTTAAAAGAAACTTGACTTGATTTTAGGATTGCCTGTGACGGCGTGCATTTTCTACTAATTATCTATCTACTAACAGATCAGTCGGCAGCACAAAATGTCTTTTTTACCCGACTGCGCGCAAAGAAGTGTTAATGTGTTTATTTATGTTTCACTTTTCAATAGGTTTTGTTTTTTGAAAACGTTTTTATTTTTTCTGTTTGTTCATATGTTCCAATGAAATGAAAATACAAAAATATGTATGTTAAATTTAAGTGATTTTTTTTAAGACTATATGTGCCCGAATCTAACCTACTGCTTTTACGATATACGTACCGTGACGTAGTGACACCCTAGCTTGGTGACACTCTAAAATAGCACTACAATCTACCGCACGCGACTTCATATCACGGGTCACGGTGGCCTATGACCTATATGTTCAGGTTAGGTGTCACCCTTTGTCAGCTTTTGGACTCCATCCCAGTTTCTTAGTTTTTGTAACAAACGCGAGTCTCAAGTTTTCGTGTACCGGGTTATACTATACGACCGAGCGCGCCTGCGCGCCGCCCGAGCTGCCCGCTCGTTGCGTCGATTACACTCGATTCGGCTGCGGGGACTGAGGTACTGAGGCGACGTAAAATACCTACTTGTCTCACTGCAACCTGGCCTTAATTCACCGATACGCACTGATTAGTTGATAAAACTTTTGACACATGAATAATCTATGATCACGGCTTGACAAGCGTTTCGGAAACCCAAAATAGCGGTTGCCATACATATCTCCAGGTAAATTTGACAGTTATGTCAATTGACACGATGATCAAATTAGACAAGTGATTTAACAGCCGATTAGTTAATTTTAGCGTTGATCAGCCTTTCGGAAATTGGGGTTTAGTCTCCTTCGCTTTATTTAATTTTGGTATATTCAGGTCAAAATTACCAATACCTTGCATTGTAACATTGGTTAAACTGGACGTATACTGATTTGGTTAAATCAATTTTTAAATTATTTGTATTTAAGTATTTGATTAGCATGTCGATAGTATTATTTATTTCGTCTTCGTGATATTTAATTGCATTTCCTGTTTTTTATGTCACAATAATCGAGATGTCATCAACATATAAGATGCATTGGTGATTGAAAATACTGGTGATGTCATTGGTAGGTATATATTAGAAATAGGGACAAGTACAATCCCCTGAGGAACGCCACATACGTTGTATCGAGAATCAGATGAAAGTCCACAGTATTTGTCAATTTTAGTGGTTACAACACGTTGTTGTTTGTTTCACAGGTATGTTGATAGCCATAGAAGTGCAGGTCCTCGTATTCCAATAACATCAAGTTTATCTATCAATATGTCGTGTGAAACATAGACAAAGGCATGATTAACAATAACCTCAAGGGCTGATGTCAACGTGATCACAGATTAAATACAGGTATCGTGAAATTATATGAAGAAAGTTTCCGTTTATAATGAAAAGTACTTACGAGTACGTTCCCATGAAGGACATTAAGGCACTTTTGAAGACCGAAAGCTGCTGTAACGAATTCATCATTTTGTAAATCAAATAAAATCAAATTTATTTGTTTAAACATGTGTTATACATACATGTGCATGCAAGATGTTAGGTTAATCATTTTATTAAGTCCTACATGTTTAGCCGTATATATGGCGGCGTATAAATGTTTAATTTTTTTTGAAAAAGAACCATAGAAACAAAGAACAATTAAAATAATATATGAGTCTGAATCTGAAATAAGCGAAGTTGTTGAAAGACAGACGAGTCAAAAGCCTTCTTCTTTCTTCTTAAAATGGCTTCTGCAACGGAATCGCCGCAATTTGCCTGTCTCTACTTAATATGGTGAACGTAATATAAAATGTATGGCCAGACGCCAATGTCCAGTTATAAGAAAGTCTACCAGAGCCACGGTCGCCACACCAGTAAATTCGATTCCGTGTATCCGCCCCCCACGAGATCAGATAGTCGATCAGGACGTGTGGTATAATAAGCCTACAATCGAGTCAAACGGTCGGAGTGACAACAGATAGCTGCGGTATATAGGCTCTGACGTCACTCATCAGTTCTAGTTTCACGGTATTGATTATTTATCAAAAAGAATATCGCTATTTAAAATAAGTATTGTTTATCATTATAACCTAGCAATGAGGCGATGTGTATATCCAATTAGTTTTTGTTTATAGACGGCATTAACAGTTATTCCCTTAAAACGCAAATAATTTATTTTTACAGATATTTGAAAATTCTTAAGCGCTCCATTGTACACTACGCAAAGCTCTGTTACAGAGCTTACGTACGTTAAAAGGCACTGAAACAAGAAATATATCGTCTAAAAATTGGAGATATGAAAAAAAAAAAATGCATACAACTGCAGTCAAAAAATAGACGTTTAAAAAAAGAAAGTACCTCCTAATTCTCATTAATTTCTTATTTTTTTTACGTAATATCTAATTAAATAGAGACCTTTGTTCAGAAATTGATATTTTGTCCTACTCTTGTCTTTGGTAGGAGGTGGGACGCGACGGTATCAACTGTCCAAATTGAGCACTGTAACCGTGGCAAATAATGTCCTTGCAGAATACCGCGGTTAATAATAACCTAAAGAAAACCAATTTCTCTCCTGCGGCTCAGAAGATGTCTTTACTACCACCACGACTTCAAAAAGAGCATTAGAAAATTTCTATTGGGTCAGCAGCATTGCTGTGATGCACCTGGTGTTGAAAACTTCCACAAGCTACGATAACCACTTTCCATCAGGCTGGCCATGTGCTTGTCTGTCTGTGGTATAAAAAACTCGTTTTACTTTTTTAGATAGCATCAGTTCAAGCCCTTTTGAATGTACTACAAAAAAGAAAGCTCATACTATCATCTGACGCAGATCTATTACAAAACATTAATATAAAAGCAAAAGAACTAATACGAGTACAACGACAGCAAGATAACACGCTTGGGAAACGCAAAAGTATTTTGTAAATCTGCGCACTTTCACCCTGAGGTAATATTTTTATTCGCCCAAGGCCTATAATTATGTGAGGCGTACTTTTGTTATATGTCTACCACATCAACGAATCCTAGCAAAATGGTATCAAATAGTTGATGGCAAACCAGGATTCGCAGAAGAGTTTAAAGTGTTGAATTAAAAAACAACAGAACTTCAACATCCCATAATTTGCAACTTGGTATTGGATGAAATGGCAATTAGACGACACGTTCATTGGGATAGATTAAATACTACGGATACCTTGATACTGGTACTTCTTTGGACATTGACACTTTGCACAAAGCGACAGAAGTTCTTGTTCTAATACTGGTTGGCGTAAATGTTTCATGGTAATTACCCGAAAGTTTCTTTTTCATCGATAGTAACGATTTGGATGATTGATTTTGGACGCCTGCCATATGATTAAATTTATCAGAAATGCTTTAGAATTTCACCTTACATTATAATTATGATTATCAAGGCAATGCAATACATTGGCGATATTTAGTAGACTTAAATGAACTACAAAAAAAGAAACATTAAATCTGGGCAACAAACTTACAGACAGACATATCAACTTTCATCAGGAAAAGATGAAGGTTAAGTTAGCAAGCCGGATAATTTCATCACCTCTGTAGAGAATTGCAAACAAGCAAGCATGTTTAGGTTCACATTCAATATTTTTTTTATTGAGATTCATAGTGAATATGTACTAGTTTTTGTAAATAATTACAAAAGCAAAATGACACCCGCGTGACCGCACCCGCTGTATGTGTGAACGGTTATAGGAGAATGCGTGCGTTACGACGAAAACAAACGCCACTAGCCCGCGCCCACTCGCCGAGAAAAAACTGAAAAAATGTTTTACAGATTATGATATTCCTTTAAAAACAGAGTTGGTTTCGGATCAGACGGCTGTAGATAGATAGATAGATAACTCTTTATTGTACACCAAAAAAACAAAACAATAAAATAAATACAAGAAAAATTCTCTCTTCATTGGTGAAAGATTTAGTGATTGAAGTGAGTGACCCACCCCCAATTTTTTTTGCAAACTTCAACATTTTGAGAATCCAACATTTTGAGAATCAACATTTAGAGAATTCAACATTTTAAGAATTCAACATTATGAGAGTTCAACATTATGTGCCGGAAGGAAAACACCATGGACAAGTAGTGAGAGTTACAGTTTGTTCTAATGTACAATGGGCGGCCTTATCGCTGGAAGCGATCTCTTCCAGGCAACCTTGGGATGGACAGTAGCGTGATATAACAATATATTGTTGGGTCTGGTGTAGTTTATGATAATATAATACAATTAATAATATATAAGATAATTTGCACAAGCAGTATTGTACAAAACTATAAGAGAAGTAGGAAGCATAAAATAAATATTAACATACAATAAACAAACATTACCTATATGAGAATCAAGTGTACACAAAATAATATAATATAGCACTAGCTTCACCATCAGACAGTTATAAAGTATATAAGATAGAGAGTATAAATATAGGGAGTAGATATATATATAATATATATATAAAGGCAACGAGTTACTAATTTATAATTTGTGAAGCATCACATGGCACACGATGATAGGTAGTAGTCTTTAACCATATTTTTGAAGATATCTAGGGATTTAGCCTGTCTGATATTTACTGGTAATGCATTCCACAGGCGCACAGCCTTGACAGTGAAAGATTTATCCACAAAGTCCGTGGAATGCGTTGGCATTCTCAGCCTCAAATTCTCGGACGACCTCAAGCATCTCGCATGTGTGTCATGTAAGAACTGGAAGCGTTCTTTGAGGTAAGAGGGAGTGGTGGGATTAAATAGAATATTATATAATAATGTCAGAATATGAGCATTCCTACGAAATCGAATTGGGAGCCACTTAAGCTGTTTACGAAAGTCTGAAACGTGATCATACTTGCGAAGACCAAATATGAATCGAATACAGAAATTTTGAAGTCGCTCAAGTTTCTCTAGTTGCTCCTCTGTGAGGTCGGGATAGCTGACATCGGCGTAATCGAGCACAGGAAGAAGAAGCGATTGTGCGAGCGCAACCTTAGTGGAAATCGGCAGGAAGTTTCGTAACCTACGCAAAGCAGCCGCTGACGCGAAAAGTTTGCGACTAGTTTCCCGCAGCTGGATACTCCAAGAGAATGATTTATCCATGTAGATACCCAAATTTTTAACACTATCACTAACTGGCACGACCGCTCCGTCCATAGTAACCTGAGGAAGCTGGGTCCAATCTAATTTTGAAGTCAGCCTGGGACTTCCAATAACAATTATTTGCGTCTTAGACGCATTTAGTGTAAGTCCATGATTTCTGCTCCATTTGCATATTTGCTCCAAGTCTTCATTGAGCACAGTGAATGCATTATACAGGTTGCTTGGGGGGGCTTGTGTATAGATTTGTAGATCGTCAGCATAAAGGTGGTAGGATGAACTTAAGTTATTGGAAATTGTGTTTATAAAAATGGCGAAAAGTAACGGGGACAGAACGCCACCCTGCGGTACACCAGCGGTCGTACTGCACCAGGAAGAACACGATTTTTCGATGCGAATACGTTGCCGGCGCCCAGACAGGTAACTACGAAACCACTCAATAGCCGTTGGAGATATGTTAATAGAGCCAAGTATGCCAAGCAGGATGTCGAAATCAACGGTGTTAAAAGCGTTGCTGAAATCAAGTAAGGCTAGAAGTGTGAGATTTCCACTATCCATGCCTAGCCGTATGTCTTCTGTGACATTAACCAATGCCGTCGCAGTACTATGCCCAGGCCGGAAACCAGATTGTAGAGGGTTCAGTAGCGCATTTTTGTTAAGGAAAGAGCTGAGTTGTGCGTGCACGAGACGCTCTAGAGCTTTAGAGAGAAATGGAAGGATAGATATAGGACGATAATCAGCAAAAGAACAGGGTTTAGATTTCTTAGGTAGAGGTATTATCTGGGCACTTTTCCACGAGGATGGAAAAATACCAGAAGCAATAGAGTAGTTGAAGACGTGACACAGGATAGGAAGAATTTGTTCTAAAATCGGCACAACCATATTCCGACTGACACAATCACTACCGACAGCATTGGATGAAATCGACATGATGCTCTTCTTAACATCACAAGCGGACAATTGGTTGAAGATGAAAGGTGGATGATTAGGAGTTGGAATGGATGAAAGAGATTGCAGTGTGTTTATTTTGGTAGTTCCATTAAAATTGGTCGAGGTAGAGAAATGAACATTAAGTGATTCTATGTTCAAGTTGTTAGGAATTGGGTCGTGACGTGATTTTCCAACTCCTAGTGTGTTCAGAAATTTCCATATTTTTGCTGGTTCCCCGCCTTCCACCGAGGTATGAATGTGTTGGCGTTGTGCTTTCCTACACACCTTATTGCATTTATTTCTAAGGGCTACATATCTCTCCAAGTTAATCTGGTTAGATCTAATTTTGTATTTCGCCTTCGCTGCTGCCTTTTTCGCCAGCAACTCTTTGATTTCAGATGTAAGCCAAGGAGCTGGTAAATGCTTGACTTTAATGGCACGGATCGGTGCATGCACATCATACAACTGAGTTATTTTATTTGTTAGCATATTGATTTTGGTATCTACACAATTGGACGATAGGAGAGGGTTCCAGTCAATATTTTGAGCATCCTCACGAAGCCTGTCAAGCAAAATGCCACCAAAGCTGCGCTGCATTATAATTTTAGATTTTTCTTTCGGGGGGCGTATCTTGTAGGAAAGGTATATGAGATCATGATATGAAAACATATCGGCAGAGCATTGACCATGCTTTGCGACATGTGTAGGTGAGGAAACAAGAATGAGATCAAGGAGAGCGGGAGCACAGTTAGGAAAATGGTGAGTAGTATTTAGAGGGAGAATGGACAAGTTACATGATTGAGTAATACGGTGGAAAGATGTAGATCGCGTAATATATTGTTGCCCCTGTTTGACCAGGCAAGTGTTAAAGTCTCCCATTATTATCGCATGTCTGTAAGAAGGTAGGAATGTATCCAGTAGGTGTTCAAGAGAAGAAAAATAGTTTATTTTAGATGAAGGAGAATAGAAAACACCGAGTAGAACTTTCGAGTGGTTAAGTTCCAGCTCGAGGAAAAGATGCTCACCAGCATTGGATGGTGCCGGTTGTGGCGACATACTGATAATTGTATAGGAAATTTCAGAGCGTAGGTATATAGCCACACCGCCACCACCAGCAGGTACTCGATCATTTCTAATGAGCTGGAAACCCGGAAGAGAGTAAGAGGTAGATGGTAGGCAAGGTTTTAGCCAAGATTCGGAAATAAGAATAGCATGAATATTCTTATTGACAAGGTTGGCCAGCATATCCGGGAAATGAGCAGGAATACTCTGAGCATTAATATGGACAACATTAAAATTCCTGGGGACATCCGAAAACCGAGAACGAAGAATATCCTCAAGTGACGGCGGAGTCACAAAGCTGTCGTTGAGACTACTAGCAGAGAAAAAACTGTCATCGCTATCTATATCATTCATTAATTATGGTCAGTTACAATAATATAAATATGTATATATGTGTATGTGTATATATATAATAAATAAATAGCTAAAATCAATACCAACAAATCCACTCACTGTCCACCCGCTAGTCACGTGTTACAAACAGGGAAGAAAGCATTACAACAAAAAAATAATAATTGAAAAAATAATTGCTTGACTTTGAACGCAACTTCAACCACAATACAGACTAACATAAGTTAACTGACTTGTGCTGGGCAACAAAATAATAATAAACATAAATAACACAATAACATTAAAATAAAATTATACTAAAACTAAAAGTTGACTTGAAGTCAAGTTGAGTTGAAGTGTAACGATATGATGGGACGCGAAAATTCTGTCTCTGCACTAGTAGGTACAGCATGTCAAAAACTGCCAAATAGGTGCGAACAGTTGGCACGAAATATATTTAGCTTCATTCATAATAGCTCAAAACGATCAGCCGCTCTAAAGCAATTTCAAGAGTTTTTAGATCTCAAGCCACAAAAAATATCGCACCCATCACAAACAAGATGGTTGTCACTTCAGTAAGTAGCGACACGTGTTTTAAGAAATTGGGATGCTTTGAGAATATTTTTTACCGACATGGCGCTATCGGAACGATCTCTTTCAGGACAAGCAATACTTGATTTGATGCTGGATCCATTCATCAAATTCTATTTTGACTTTTTAGAATGGATACTACCCAAGTTTACAAATTTTAATAAATATTTTCAATCAGCGGAAGTTGTGGTTGTTTTATGGAGCGAAGACATGTCAAGCAAACTGACATAGCTAATATCAATCCAGAAGACAAAACTAGACACTTACCTAACGAGCTTCTCTACCTAGGAATCGGAGTAGCAATAAAAATGAACACTCCTGCAATAAAAGCAGACATGACTAGGCGAACAGAATTTTTGAATAGGTGCAAAGACTTTCTTGTTGAATCTACTATGCAAATAAAAAAAAATGGGATTTTAATAACGGCACTTATAAAATTAACTTTATTAAGCCCTAAAAATGCTTCAAGTCAAACTGTAAGAGAACAAAATCCTACTATCTTGTCTTTAGCCTCACACTTTCCAAGAGTTATTGATGTACAAGACATTAATGTAATGCAAATTCTTGACGATTAATGGCGAGCGCTGCCACTAACCGAGTTCGATGGAAATATAAAATTAGAAAAAAGACCAGACGTGTTCTGGGCGAAACTAAGCGCTTAATGTGACATATCTGAAAACTGTCCATTTCAAGCTATCGCCAAATTTGCTCTTTATTGTCTGGTTTAACCTCATGCAAACGCTGATTGTGAAAGAGTATTCAGCAAAGTTAACAAAAACCAAATTAAGAAATAAACTCGAGTGACTCCCTAATTATTTCTTGTGATGCTGTAAAAGAAAGCAAGTCTAAAAGTTGCACAGAATTTATGCCGTTTGACAACATGTTACGACGTGTCAACACTAAGGACGAAGTTCCGATTGGCGAATTAGCTGAAATCGATGTTCGATTACCTGAACTTGATTGATATGATTATTAGGTACATGATTATGTCTTAAAATTTCAAAATTTTTGCTTGACGGATTAAATCATTTGATTGTGTAAATTTTACGCAGACGAAGTCGCGGGCATCAGCTCATATATATCACATATCATTGCGGAAAACGAAACGTTTCATTAAATAAAAATAAAACCAGAATAGTATATTTTTTAATAAAGTAGTATAATTTTATCTTTCACGTAGAATATTGTTTTGAGGTCCTGAATCCAACCCTGCCCGCGCAGCACCAATGCCGTGCTAGTACGCTTCGCGCGACGATGGAAACATCGCGTATCGCACAAGTGTTTTTCGGCAATCTTAGAAGGTACAGGGTAGAATTTCGTGTTAGAGTACGTTTTTACATACTATAGACTTATCTATATGGATGTTAAAAAATGAGATGAGTAGGTAAGTTGGATAATTTGGATATTGTAAAGTAAGAAAATAATCTATCATTTAGGTACATTAACCTGTGCATCTGTTTGAATTGTGTGGTAATATGACTATTTGAAATAAAATACATACATTTTCGTTTTAGATGGATGGATCTGTACCCATGAGAAAAAAGAGGTCATGGGATCCAGAAAATTGCGAAACGGAAGTAAAATAAAAACAGCTGCCAAAAACTTCAATATCCCTGAATCGACAACTAGAGATCGACTAAAATTGGGAGAAAATTATGACCCACCCCGTGGGAAGAAAGTCTACGTTTACAAAAGAAGAAGAGTTGGCAAATGGCAATGGCAATGGCAATAATGGCAAAAAAAAATTATGGGATAACTCAGCAACAGTTGTGTAAATTAGTAGGTATATATATATATATATGACTTTGCCGTTGCGAAACATATCAAAAATACTTTTTCAGCTGAAAAAAATAAGCTTGGAAAATGTTGGGGGTATTTTTTTTTGAAAAGGTATCCTGGAATATCCTTAATGCTACCCGAACAATCTTAAACAAGGTTTTAGGACTTAACAAATCTGAAATAGCATTTTTTTACTAACCAAGAAACAATCATAATTAATAAAACATAATTTTCTAGCTAATCGAATCTTCAATGTCGATGAAGCTAGCATTAGCACTGTGCAGTAGAGTGTGCCGAAAATATTTTTTTTACTGATTGCGCTACTCAAGACCCCTCAAAAGTTGCGGTATAACTTGTAGCTTATCGTAAAAATAATAATAAAAAAATATAAAAATATATTGAGGGCTCCACCGACAGTTTTATTTTTCGAAATTTGCTCAAGTAACACTGTACATACATCATTTTTTTTTCTTTGATGGAGAAAAGGATAACACAATCGTAAAATGAAAAATAGGTAATCGGTACCACCGTAGAGAAGTCTTGGAAAAGCATATTCAGAACCGTTGTGCAAATTAGTAGGTACATGTGGTGTTCACGTAAATGAATTACAGCTTTGTTTTAGTCTGTGGATGGAAACACAACTGGACCAAAAAATATTCAGGACCTATCAGGACAAGAGAGCTAGCTGTTTGTGAAAGTAAACCTCTAGGTGTATTTCTGTGCAGTGACTGGAAATTTACTTGAATTACCTGATAGTGAAATAATTAAGCACGGATCAAATCTATACGAAATGTGTCATGCTGTGATGACTGGTTCTTCTTACCCCGAACTAGCGAGCCGGTACCCTGGAAAAATGGCACCAATGGCACGTTCGAAATGGCTTACTACTGCCAATCGAATACTAAGACTTTACGTAAATACGTTTTCGCCGTTAAATAATTTGGACTACGTGGTCAAAGTTTATTGACCCTTTAGGGGTTTCGTAGCGTTTCGTCCAAGTCGCAATTCGTCCAAACGCATTAGACGCATTTTGTCCATGACTTATTTGGTTAAAGTCGCAATATGGCAAGGTCGCATATTGTCTAATTCGCATTTGGTCAAAGTCGCATTATGGCAAGTTCGCATTTGCTCTAATTTTTACCGACATTGTTAATGGTTATTCATTCGACTCTCAGATATGTTCGTATGTAACTGGGTATGTATGTTTACATTCAGACTGTAACGTCCCTTTTCTTACTTTCCCATCTACAGAATGAGACATTTCGAGTAAGTACTATTTTGATAACGCGGGCCATTTTGAGAAAGGGACGTATGAATGAAAAAAAAAACGGAACAATAATAATGTAACATCATTAGGTGTTAGTATTGTTTGAAAAAGATATCGTCCAAGATATGGCAACACTGGAAAATTATATTTTTAGTTTGTTTTGTAGTTTGTTTGTTTGTTGGTTTGTTTTTTTTTTCATCCGAATCGATATGTTTGTCTATGTAGTTCACAGAAACTAGAAGTCGGATTCCTTTTTTTTATTAAATCAGAGAGAACAATAGACAACAAGAACAAACAGCGATATGGACGAAATGCGACTTGGACAAATTGCTATTTGGACAAATTGCTACTTGGACGAATTGCGACTTGGACAGAATGCGATTTGGACAATTTAAAATGGTTTTTTGATGTTGGACAAAATACGACTTGGACGAATCGCTAAAAGTTGAGCTTCGAACCTAAAGTTTCGCAATTTTCCTCTTCAAGCTTAAAACGTTTCGTTCAACAATATTATGTCATTGCACTTAGATATTATTATATCGCTTATTGTTATTGTTTTACATTACAGATGCGTGGAATCACATTCTCGAAACAGCACCAGATACCCTGGAGATGCGTAAATTTAGGAAGTATTACGAAATTGAGTGTTATCCCCGGCAATCCCCGAATATTTTGAGCTATGCTGGACAACGGCATAGGACAACAAATGCCTTAGAAGGTTGGCACAACCGATTAAATCGCCGAATACCCAAACATCCCAACCTTTACTATTTCATTTATAACTTGCAGCTAGAAGCAAAACATTGGGATTACGGTATGAAAAATTCATTATTCCAAGCTACGAAGGGTAAACGAAGACAAAAAGACATTATTTTTGAAAAGAAATATAAAGTGCTCTTACAAAAATTTACAAAAGAAAAAGTCACCTATAAACAATTTTTTAAACAGTTAATGTTTTTGAGGTGTGTGAAGTAAATCTTATTTGATTAAGAAATGCTTGATTATGATGTTGATTCCTATCTAAAATAAATAATAAATGATCATAAAACAATAAACAAATAATAACATTATAGTACATATACGTGTCAAAAATAAATAATAGCATTAATTCCACAACAATTATTTTTGACAAAATAATAAATAATTTTTGTTATCATCAATTTTGTTTCGTTTTAGTAGCATAAGATATTATATTATGTTTATTTAAGAAGCAGAAGGTCCTATTATTATCATTTAGCTGGACCTTTTGCAATCTGGACCTTTTGCAACTTGGACATTTTACGACCTGGACCTTTTGCAACCTGGACATTTTGCACCCGCTGGATATTTTGCAACTTGGACCTTCTGCACCTAAGGGAAAGTTTACGCTTCCGTTTAGTTTCTCATTAAGCAAAACCCATCATTTTTAAAATGCAATTTTTTAAAATGATAATGTTCTCCCGATTTTTACCTGATACTCAAAGATGTATTATTGATTCAGTGATCGAAAGAAATGCTTTTTTCGCGCATCCAGAAATCTTGCTTATTGCCATGTTATTCGACCAAAGAGACCATATTCCAGAGCTTGGATTTCGCTAGATATGAAGAAAAGCTAGAGAAGAGCAAAAGATTGTCGTCCCAGAGTATTTAAGTCATGGAAAATGAATTTCATAGCACAAGATTACATAGAATGCTTGACAAGACTGTGAAATATCGGCTCCACCGGACCTGCGACACGTCTCTAACGATGAAATAATTAAAACTAAAGAGCAAAGCCTCTTTATTGAAGACTTCCCTTGTCACGCACAGTCAGTGGAAAGATGTGAAAAGTTGGTAACGGAGGTTTTTGAAGGCCCAACAGATACCACAGATCGAGATGAATTCAAGAGGAATAAATAGAAATCTCGCGCCGAAATGCCTTACTTTGGCTACAAGAAAAAGTTTCGTTTTAAAGTATAAAATGACATATTCATTTTTCTCTCACCACACTCATTGTTGTTCTCTTTGATTTAATAAAAAACGATTTAAACGTTAGTTTTGTATGATTTATAGTTTATATAAAATGATGAATTTGTAAACTTCAAGGACCGGTAGAGGCCTCAAGATGATTGATTTCTTATTAAATTTTATGATAATCATAATGTGTGTATCAAAACACAACTTTTAACACCTCTTGCATAACCGTAGCTCAAAAAAATATTTTTCCCATACATCGACAGGACACCCTACTGTGCAAAAACCAGGTAAGCTTTATGCTCCAACAGGGTTAAAGCAAGTCGGAAAGACTACAAGTGACGCGGTCAGAATATGACAGTGGTATGTGCACTTACCGCAATAGGTAGGTACCTATATTGTTCCTCCGATGTTAATTTTTCCACGGCAGTTTTAAATCTTCTCTCAGGATCTTTGTTGCGCATGCAGCAGAAATACCTGATATGAGCATTCATTATCAGGTATTTTTGAGAGCATTTTTCATGTGGCGTACAAAATTACCTAGGTATAAAGAAGTAGATGGATCGGCTTGCTGTTGAACAGAAGCAAGTAAGCGAAAAGGGTAAAAAAAAACAAAATAATTTTCGAGGGTATCCGGTTTACCGGTGGATATATCAAAAGTCAACTTTGGAAATATGGATAACGACATTACAAGACATTTTGTTAGAATTTAAAATTACCAACAAGTAGGTATTACGGGAATAGACACCATTTTAACCCTATGATAACCTAAGTCGAATCGACCCTTCAGTCGACGTTTCCGATTTTGAAAAATAGTTATAGCTCGATTGTGTTCCATGGCACGACACGACCGTTCTCGCCAACTCAGTTCGCCCGCGAAGCTCACCGAGGACGCTCGTTTCACTCAAGTAAGTAAATTACTCTCAGGAATCTTTGAAGTGACTTAAACTAAAGTGAATTTGTTTTAAATAATTTTTCTTAAGATAAATGTAGACTTTTATTTAGGTATAAGAGGTTATTATTGGTTTTTAGATAAGTATTGCAAAAAATCTAAAAGCTAATAAGAACCTCTTATAAATGCTAGCTCTTATAAATAAAGATGCTGAAATCTATCGGATATTGCTAGTAACAAGTGACGAAGAGCCTCAGGAGTACGATATCGAATGTGAAGATAATTTATTGCAGCATGATGTTCAAAACCACGTCGAGGATCACAACTTCCAAATACCGAGGATATATGAAATAACCCTGAACCTGAACCCCTGTCGCAAAGCCCTCAGTCCACTAAACCGAATCATATTGTTAAAGGTACTTCGGCGTCAACATCTCAGAGGTAAAGATTGTCACCGTTGGATAGCAACTAAGGGACGAACTATGTAGTAACAGAGTATAATCTTGTAATATTATACGAATATCAAAAGGCACTACTCGAATGAAATGCCTTTATGAACCAATAGAGTGCTTAAACAGACTTATTACTCATGATATTGTGGAGGAGATAACGAAATGGACCAACGCCGAGATTCAATTAAAAGTACCGAGACCTGATGGAAAAGTAACTCAAACCTAATGTTTGTAAAAAAAACCAGTGCTCTTTTAGGCATATTGACACTAACAGCTGCTATGAATGACAATCATTTGAACAGATATGTTGCTGCTATGAGCAGATCGATTTGACTTTATGCTACGATGCTTTCGGAACCTGCATCGTATCAAAAATCTTTGCGACCAGAGCTAAGAACTTCAGATACATTTGCAACAATCAGAAAAATTTGGGAGATCTTCATAATCCATTGTCTTTCCAATTACATCCCTAGGCCGTATCCTATTGATGAACAGCTTTTAGGATTCAGAGGTGCCCTTTTCGATTTTCAGAAGAGGCGCGTAGGGCTCTTCTGAAAATCGAAAAGGGCACCTCTGAATCTCAAAAGCTGTTCATCAATAGCAGCATTTTTCAGAAGAGCCCTACGCGCCTAATGCGAACATAAACTTTTTACAATTATGTAATAGTATAGAAGTTGCACAGATGGCGCTTAGGTCGCGATGGTCGCGTGCATAGGCTAGGCATAGACTACAATAAAATTATAATAATACTCGTACTATATATAATAGTAAAAATGAAATGAGCTAACGTTTAGGTTACGATTTGGCAGGAAATACAAATTAATAAATAATACTAAATGAATGCTACACTTTTAATTATCTAGTTCTCTTTATTACAAATTTCTTCGCATTTCAGAATAATCATAAATGAAATAAAAATCAAGCACTTGGGGAAACAACGCATAGTCATAAGGGGATATTCATTAATTAAACGAGTGGCAAAGACCCAAGTTCAAATTATTGGCAAAGGATTTCCGTCATTTAAAGTCCACATCAAATAAAAATCAAAAATTAGGACATACAATTTGGCACTCTGTTGTGAACTGCACAGTAAATAATAGTAAATAGTGGTCAATTTCATTGTAATTATTATTACAAGATCAATAACTTACGTCACAATACTATTTCTAATGATTATTTCCTCCGCTAACCGGCGCAGGCTGACTTTGCGCTTGAGCTGGCTGTTGTCCCTGGACTGGCTGAGGTGGAGGAGCTTGTCCTTGACTTTGTGGCTGAGGCGCCTGCTGCCCAAATGATGCTTGTCCCTGATTCACATTACCCTGTACTTGACCTTGCAGCGGGGTCTGCGGCGGTTGTCCCTGTTGATGTTGTTGTTGGTCCTGCGGCGGCTGCCCCTGTTGATATTGCTGTTGGACCTGCGGCGGCTGCCCCTGTTGATATTGTTGTTGGCCCTGCGGCTGCTGGCCCTGTTGATATTGTTGTTGGCCCTGCGGCGGCTGGCCCTGTTGATATTGTTGCTGACCCTGCGGTAGTTGTCCATGTTGATATTGTTGTTGGCTCTGTGGTGGTTGTTGCTGACCCTGAGGCTGCTGTCCTTGATTCTGTTGTTGTCCCTGAGGCTGGTGACCCTGAGGTTGTTGACCCTGAGGTTGTTGACCCTGAGGTTGTTGACCCTGAAGTTGATAACCTTGATGTTGTTGTCCTTGATATTGCTGTTGGTGTTGCGGCGGCATTCCCTGTTGAAATTGTTGTCCTGGGACCTGCTGGTACGGAGGAACTTGACCCTGATATTGAGGTTGTTGATAAGGAGGAACTTGCCCTGGAGGTATTTGGCCAGGAGGATAATGTTGTTGGCCTTGGTGATGTTGTTGCTGTTGCTGGTGATAAGCTTGCTGTTGGTAGTGATGGTATTGTTGCAACGCTTGATAAATTTGATGCTGAGCGCCTGGAAGTGGCTGTCCATGAGCGTCAACCTAGGGATAACATAATAAAAGGGCATATCAGGCACAATTTGGATATATACCTATTGGATAAATATTTTTTTAATATGGAATTAAATTAATACTTTTGTTCAAAGGTGTTTCTTGGCCTCTTTACATATTTTTAACAAATAAAACTTGTATTGCATGTTTATCAAGTCTCTCCAGGAGGCAGTTTACTGTATAGAAAATTTCAAAAATAGTAGTAAACTCGCCTCTGTCCTTTCTAAATCCTGATTATGTATTGATTATGTAAATGACATGTATTATAAATGAAATTATTATACTTATTTTGCTACTCTGTCGCATTAAGTCGGCCCGTAATGACATTATATCTATGAAATGAATAAATAAGTGAATAAAAAAGTATTTCGATTTATTGTCGTTTGGTAGAGGCTGAAAATTGTTCCGAATGTTCAAACAGGTTATTTGTATGTTTTTTGTCAAGCCTATTATTAGTTCTTATTGGTCAAGCCTGTTGGTAGAATGTTAACTCACCAAGCCACGCTGCTGTAGATATCTTAATTCATCCAGTTTTCTCTTTTCATATTCTTCGTATTCATTTTGGCTGTATATTTCATTGTCTTCAAGAGTCTTCCAACCTAATAAGTAAATACTAAATATCATACTATGCTCAAATCTGTGTGAAAATCATATAAGGTTAGTATTTAACCCGCTAAGTAAATAGAACGATTTGAAAACACTTACTACCAAAAATATATTGAGGACAATAACTTACTTCAATTTACCATGCCTTCTATATTTTGAACAAAATGAACAAATATGAATGAATTAAATAAATTTAACCTTTTCTGGCACAACATCAGCCTTTCACCATGTATGTGGTGCTAATATGTACTAGTTACGAGTACAATGTGATATAAATTTATATTACGCATGGCCTCTCAATTTGTGTTAATTAATAAAGAGGAAAGAAAAAAGCACTAATGTTTCTAAGTTATATGTTTAGTAATTTAGTAAAGGAAATGTGTTTGTACAGGGTTCAAAAAAACAACAAACCTTCATCTTGGTTAAACTCTGCTTTCTGCGTTTCCAACATAAATTCATTAAAATCAATTAACCCATCGCGATTGCGATCATTTTCCTTGAAAACGTGCTCACGCATCCTTTCCATTTCTTCAGCTCTCTCGTGTAAATCCTTGTTGGGTCCACCAGGTCCATACAATTTGTCCAATTCCTTGATAAACAAGGCTTTAACTTCATCCGCATCCCAAACGCCATTGCCATCAACGTCTGAAGCAAAACGTAAGTGACAACGTAAAGAATGTATTGAAGATTTAGTGTTTACAAAACGTCGATTAACATACCAAACCTTTCGAACAAAGATTATGTTCAGTAGTTTTTGCATCTATTCTACAATTCTGTTTTTTTGCATTCCTAATTAATGGAATATTCGAAATTTGAACAAAGTGCAAGCTGAGATAAATCAGCCTGAATCACAATGCCAAAGCATCAAGTTTTAAGGTTACGAGACTAAAAACTATAGGCAGGATTCCGAAAAAATAGGATTCCCATCCCATCCCAGGAACATGTAAGTTACGGTACCCTATATGTTACATTCCATTTTTGACTAAGTTATTTGTAATTTTTATTTATAACTTATTGGTCTGATTATTGGAGATGAGTTTTTTCGTACATATAAATTGTACATGTTCCTACCGCCTCAGTGTATCTGTGGCGTGACGGTTGTGAAAGCGAGTGCTACGCAAAAAGCGCAGGTTCGATTCCCACTCAGTGCAAATATTTTTATGCATGATTATGGCACTGGTCTGGTCGAGCCTCGAAGAGCACGTTAAGCGTTTGGTTCTGGTCGTTATACGAACATTTAATGACAGTTGCTACAGATGGTTGAGCAATAAAAACTCTAACAACTGGTCTAACTACAGTAGGTACTTCGAGATCGCTAATCGGTTATGGAAGTCAGATGGGCAGTTGCTTCACGGAAAACATCTAAGTTCAGTCACGAAGCAGTTACACTGCAGAATTCGGATCCCGGATTCCGAGGTGACTGCTTCGGATGCGATTAGCTCGAGGACGATTATGATTAATAACAACTATAGGCACTTGTATATAGATCGAGGTAATATAAACGCTCATGCAGCACAGCAGCTCAACATTTACAACAAACATTACTTAACATGCAAATATTAATAATTATTTTATTAACCCTTAACAACCCACAAATGTCTCGCAGAGACCACTTTGCGTTTATGTTGACATAAAAACGGAAGTATTTTCTTACAATGACAGGCTTTTTATCTCATATTTAGCCAATGTATTACGAATCTAATCTGTGTAATATCTACTACGAATCTGTGTAATAAAAATATCAATAATATGTAGGTCCGCGGCTCGCGACTGTCTCATTGACTGACTCTGTTAAAGCCACTGTTGGTCATATTGGTTTGGTTCTATTAAAGTCTGAAAAAGACTTTTCAAACATAGAATGACATCAAAATATAAATTAAGTAGTTTGTGCGCCTATAGCAAATAAGTGCTGATATCGTTTATATAACATAGTCTAAGTTTTTAATACAATATAGAGACACAATATAGTGCAATGTACATTATACAGGCACAGCTACTTTACCATAGTAGCTATTAAATAGACGTAAATCTATGTGGGTAATGCAAATAAATGTTATAAAAAATTGTAATGGTACTCTTGCTGTGCAAATAGTAAGTAATAATTTATGGCATGGCATTGTAACTTATGAAATGATAGTATCTCTATTCAGTAGGGAAGAGAAAAGAATTAGTCTGCCACCTAAGTCGTATAAAAAGGTGCTATATAATCTAGTGCCTACGGACGGTAACGTCTGGTTAGACAAAACTCAACCCGCGCCATGGGAAAACAGTTTTGCATTTAAATTACTTTTGTGTACATCGTAGAATTGTCTACATGTACTAATGAATAGTGCGTCGAATTCGCTTCATCTTTCATCTTTAGCTTCCATTAATTCTGCTTACCATCAGGCGAGATGAAGTCAAGACGACGTGTCGTACTTAGAAATAAACAACAAACACATACATTTAGACTTTAAAATACAGGGATATCGTGCATTTATAGTGTAAAATCCAAAATAGCGTGCCGATTCTACATTATAACTCGTTTATCGAGTAACCTACCTATATACTATTTTCTAAACTACACTGCACGCTATGGACCTTACCATGCATCATGAAAAACACCTTTGGGTTGAAATCTTTTGTATCCATATTGTCACCATTTTTCCATATTTCTAATAACTGTTCCTTTGCCACTGGGTGATGTAGCTGTTGCAAATAATTAATAAATAATTATTAGTAAGTAATATTATATACCCAAACTCACCATGCATCATGAAGAATACTTTAGGGTCAAATTGTTGTTGTTCCATATGATCCTGTTTCTCCCATACTTCCTCCAATTGTTGTTTAGAACCAGGGTGGTGAAGCTGCATGGTACCAATAGTATATACACAATATGTACTATTCTATGTACCCATGGTATATAGAATACTACATTATTTTAAAGAGAACTACCACATTATTAAAACATGTCAAATTTATACACAAATGAGAAATGATACAATGAGGTCTCCTTATCAGTGTGCATTCAAACGTTTAACTTCGAGGACCTTCAGCTCAGCACTGATTATTTTTGTATGTTTCGAAAAACAAGGAAACATGGAATACAGAGGTATTAAAATAAGGCTTGCTTAGGTATTAAAATTGGAAACGTGATAAATGGTCACCAAATCTAATAAATGGTAAGCAAATTGCGTTTCATGTTTTGCTTTGCAGTTCTGTTTCCGAGTGTTTATAAAAAAACCAAAGTTACCACAAAAACAACGGCAGTTAACTTTCTAAAACCAATCTATTTAGTCGATTTCTTTACTACTTCTGATCAACATGGTGAGCTTTTATCCATTTTGATCTGGTGAGCATTTGAATAGCCCAACTGCTTCCTATAATTTAAAATAATTCTTACCGGTTTGTGGTGCTTTATAGCATCTTCTTCCTGCTTAGTTTTTTCCAAGTATTCCTTCTTTGCATTCTCACTCATACTTTCAACTTTTTGATGTTCGTCAAATTTCTTTTGCATTTCATATTCCTGAAGAACAGAACGACGACATTTATATCACTATGAGTTAGTTGTGTTATTTTTTATAACTGGTGTAAAGCAAACAGAAATACTCTACTATTAAAACATAGATGTTCCCAAATAAAATTAACAAATCCATGATTATGGTGTTAAAAAAATAACGTCCTTTTAAAAAGTCTTTGTTTTAAGCCTACTTCTCAAAAAGGGATAAGCTTCTTAATTCGGCTATTTATATTTATTTTATGTAGTGCGAGTTTATTTTAAACAATATGTGTTTGTAATAAAAATTAAAATAAAACTAACTTTTCGTGTAATTTTAATTCAGGATTATTTTTTTATAAATAGGTATTGTTAAGTCGCAAATTCTCCAAGTTTCACGACTTACGGATATTTATCTCTGGTTCTACACACCAATCGCGATGAATCGATTTCGATCAACCAATCACGATTATGTAAGTATTTGTAACAACAGGATCAACACCTCTAATGTTACGTAAGTCATCAGAAAAATCATAATACCCGCTCAAAATGGTTCAAATTTTAAATAATGTCAACCATGGAATTTCGAATCAACACCACAGTGCGTATGTATGATCTAAGTATATTATAATTACAATCCGATTGTTTCATACATTTTTGCGCGAGCTTCCGAGGTGCGGCCTTGTAGTATTGCACAAGACTACACACACACACATATGCACATTTCATTGTTGATGTGGCAAATCTGTGATAATGGACATACATGGCTGTATTACCGTTTAGCTTGACACCGCCTTAAAGAAAAGTGTTACGCGCATTTTATCTTTGAATTACATACTTTAGTGATTTTTAACAACAGACTTCTAGGAACCACAATGATTTTTTTTGTTAAACATTTATGTAGAACGAAAATTTTAGATTTTTATGAAATAAAATCAATTTAATCGCCTAAAAATCTAAAATTTTCATACCATAATTAGGTAGGTACAAGATACCAAAATTTTAGTGATGGAATATAATCTTTTTGATTCTAATTGAGTAAACAAAGTTCACGTACTTTTGGTTACGGTTACTTTGACACGTAATGTTTGTCTGACTGGTGGAACATTTCATATTTTATTACGCAAGTATGTACAAAGAAAGTATAATATTTATGCAACATGGAAACTATTTATATAATATGTACATTTATCTCTACCATTAATATAATTATAAAGGCGCCGCCGCCGTTTAAAGTTGGTATGATTGTTCAAAACACCATCATAAATGGAATCTAAAAAGACCTGATCAATCTGTCAACTGGATTTTTTAATTCAAAGTTGAAGTTCTAAAAACTATTATTTTGCGATTTCCAACAAAACGGAAGTGTAATCAGTTATCAGGTGGGGACAGCTTGGGACTCAAGGATGGTGAGGCCTACACGCTTGCGTAATAAATATACTTAGTAGGTCGATGTTATTTATAAATGTTCGATCAAATAACAGAAGAAAAAATAAAACTTACCTTAAATTCTTCTTTTCTCTTCTTATCAGCGGCCTCTAAATCAGTGGTAGTTTTTTTTATTAACTTTTTCAAATCCTCAATTTCGAATGTGTGTGGATTGCCATGGTCTAAATGTTCATTTGTAGGAACCACCCCGGTGTGATCTAGGTCGTTAGTCAATTCAAATTGCTGAAAAATATGTAAGTTTTATTAATAAATGAGTGCTGCTTCATAGCCTTGTATTGTTAATCCACATTAATATTATAAATGCGAAGTTGACTCAGTTTATTCTATCGGTATGTCTATATGTTTCACGCCTAAGCCACTGAACCAATCTTGATAAAATTTGACACAAAGTTGCATCAGAGCTTGTGATCGGACATAGGCTACCTTTTATCGCTAAAATAGGTGATGAAAGTTGGTATGAAATTTCAGTCTTTTTGAGGATATACCGATGAAAAGAACTATTATGGAGCAAGGAAAACACACAAATAATATTATTATATAAATTATACAACATTAATTTAATAATACAGATGACTTGTCACAGTAATATGCTTACCTTAGTAGCTAAGTGACGTAATCTATCCAACTCGCGGCGTTTAATTTCGTCCAATTTGGTCCTCACATTATGGTTAACAAAGTCCAACTGCTCAGCTATTTTGCCCGACTGTAAATGATGTTAGTTGCAATATTAAGAAATGTCCACATATATATCAGATAAGTACTATTGTTGAACAGCAGCACAAAACATAACATTTTCTCATAAATATTCATCACTAGCTGACCCGCGCGACTTCGTCTGCGTCACCCCGTTTTTGCAACATTTTTCATTCCTGCTCCGCACCTGTTAGTCGAAGCATGATGTTATATACATATAAACCTTCATCTTTAACCATTCTATCTATTGAAACAAACCGCATCAAAATCCGTTGCGTAGTTCTAAAGATTTAAGCATACAAAGGGACAAGAAAAATAGGGACAGAAAACGAGACTTTATTTTATACTATGTAGTGATGATGTAGATAATGTCAACCCTACATTTTATACAATCTATGCAGTATGCAGTGAAGAGTCGATTAAGGAGACCTTACTTTCTAGTCAATCAATTACAATTAAAAGTACGGCCGCTTACTTATAAGGTTGTACAGTAATTTTTATGTCCAGGAAAACAGATAAAAGTAAAATAAGATGGAATTACAGGATAGTTAGCATAAAAATTACAATACTTAACTTCTTTTAAACCAGTGTACAGAAACGACTTGTTTAGAATTATAAAACGTTATTGGATTCTTTAGATAGGTTTTGTTATATATATTAATAAATAAATAAAAATATATAAAACTCACTCTAACATCCTCTTCATCTGCCTTTTCCAAGCGCTCCCTGAAGTCTGGATCACTTTCTAATGCCTGTACCACTTCTTTCAAGTATCTGTGATATTCCATATACTCTTCCTACAGCCAAAACAAATAATAATAATAATAATAAAGAACATCAACAAAGATTTTGAAATACAAATTTCAAAAACTTCGCCCCAATTTTTTTCGAAATACGTACGTAGTATATAATAAATAAATTCAAGCGTTCTCGTGTCAAGAGACCTCTAATCGGTAAAGCATTCTGACATATTTTTGAAAGGATCCCAGGACAACACGACGACTATGAATATTTTATTTAATTTCATGCATTTTCTATCTGACCAGGCCAAGCCTATATTCAGCTAACCACACTCGCTGATAGCTATTTATTCATCTGTGCTAATAGTGTGTTTTCATAAGGAAAAGATTTCCTGACTACCTGCTAAAGCTCTTTGTTCAATATTAGTCCTTTTCATCTCTCGTTAAATTTAGATGGACGTTTACTGGGACCCCTAGGACCTTGACCCAGCCACTTTCTACTTTTTATCACACAGAAACGAAAGGACGAACTGAGTAAGGCCGGGTGGTCGGATTTGCGAGGACACTGTCGCCGTGCCGAATAAAAGAATCCTTGAGAGGAGCTGGGTTCTATTCTTGATCTTTCGTCTACTATTGCTATTCACCGACGATGATGCGGAATACACATGGCGTATGTTTTCATACAATTTCCCTGATGTTGAAAATCAGGGAATGAGGCTAATTAAATTATTGTTCTACATTTAACTAACTGCGTTTCTAGCGGTAGATATGCGACCAGACCCTGATTTTCTTATTTGCAATATTTTTTTCTTATTTACTATGCCTCCATGCCAATTATTTATATAATTGTAATGGGAATTGAGATGATACGGGGTAATACTCATTATCATCATGTAGATGTGGTAGGCCAGTAGGACAAAAATATTCCAACTAATGAAGATGGATTTGCCAATCTTATATACCTGATTCTATGTCGTTTCTGTGGCAATATTGGGTTGGCAACTAATAACAAACGGAAAATTATATCAGACAAAAGATGTACATCAAATTTCCAATACATATATATAATTATTGTATTACCAAGTCATCCTTGACTTCGCTGTCTTGCTCGTTGGCTTTGTCGGGTGACACAGGTGGTGCATATGAGCAGTGTAGAATTACCAGAAGAAATAAAAGACTAGACAAAAGCTTCATTGTACCTGGAACAAAACAAATCTTATTAAAACAATAACACATTGTTATCATAGTTTGGTATCTAAAAAATTTACTTTGTTGTCTTTATCAGATTAATAATCCATATCTTTGGTGTGCCATTAGCATCCAAATTGCTATGTCGTTGGTGGTCAGGGAATCAATACCTGTACAGCGTACTGTGACTGTGCAGAAAATGTGTATGGTCTCATGTACAGTAGAACTCAAAAGTGCAGTAGCAATCCTACGCAACTATAGTGTCAACATTCTAACGCTACTTGTGACCTTTTTCTTTTAAGACATGCCAGCGTCGCCTCGTATTGCATAGTAACATTACACACACATATAAGCGCGCCGGCCGCACGCTAAACCATTTTGAGCCTCGATGTGCTAATGCACTTATGAGCTCTGACTGTACACAATCAAGTATATTGTAATTTTTATAAATTGTAGCAACCAATCACTTTTGTTTGACCTCATCATTCCAAATGACAATAAATTCGATTGTTTGTTACTCCACATCATGACTTTGGATCACATACACAGATATAATTTTGAGAAAAGGTAGTAAGATAAAACATTAACACTACTTCACCAGATGAGAAAGATGTAATTCAATAATAATTGAGACCATACTCAAAAAAAATATATTTCATTTATAAATAGTATATTTGAGTGAAATTTAGGAAAGGAAATCATTTAGGCCACTAAATGATTCGGCCTTACACAAATTAACCATCCAATTTGAAAAAAATATCACCAATTTCATTATGCTTATAGATTATTCTAGACTTCTGTGTTGTGCTTAGTGGTGAGTAGTCAAACAACAATGTAAATAGCATGTCCAGCTATGTGTTGGGTTTTGGTTCTCCTATGTTGTGCTAGATGGATTTCTTACAAGTGGGAGGGGTTTAGATTAAGGGGAAATGCGTGTGGATGAGGTTTTATTTGATGGCCTTACATGCATTCATGTGAAGATAAATCTAACTCTCATGTAATATATATTCTGTCCTCCATGGTTACATCCTTAGTACACAATACAGACTAATATGATAATTTTTTTGTTTTTGATGGGAAACAATATAGTCACAATATTTTTTTCTATAAACAGCCTATTAAACAAAGACTTAATTTTTAAGGTCATATTAAAAATAAAATAACTACATACTGATAAATTGATTACTTTTTAGCAATGATTACAATCTGCATTCACATGATCCAAATCAATCAACTCCACAAGTAGCTAATTTCTTGCTTTATGTCATGTAAGCTAGCTAGCTAGTCTAATTTAAAAAATATTACATGACTCAATACCATGTCATTTGCTAAAAATACAAAGACATACATTTATGTAGTGCCTCTAAGGTCACTCACTGTACATAAATGGCTCAATTTGAACTTATAGAAAGTATAGTACTTAAATGATCTACTAGGCCAATCAGGGTTACGAGACGGAACTAAATAAATTATTACCTACCAATTTTCTGTTTTGGTACATAATTATCTACTCTTTGTGCATAAATCTATTGCTAATTACAATAAGACTAAGAACGTATAATATCACATTCTCATTCAGTTCAAGTAAGTCCGTCATCAGCTACAAGATTATACTAATAAGATTAATGCAGCCATTTATCATTTCAGATTTCTAACAAAATATTTACTAATTACCTATTTACAATTTTTATTTGAGACTTACAAATTATGTACTTAAACCGGAGTTTATACACACAGCACACTGCACAGTCACAGACAAAAATGAAATAATATCTACGTAAAATAGCAAAATCATTTTGTTTCACTTACCTGAAAGAGCAAAGTCTGTTGATATACTTGATATTAAAAACTGTAGTATGTACACAAAGTAAGGTTTATGTAGATTATTTCATCATTAAATTCACTGAATTTATTATTATTCACTTGACGCATAGACTAATCATTGACGTGTCCCAATCCTTTTCTGTCATTAGTGGTGGGCGTTACAAACCATAAATAGTTTCAATAACTAGTTATCAGCATAATACCTTAAATACGGTATTGGCGTTCACAATAACGCTTTATTGAGAATAACTGTTTACACGTGAAACGCGATCTGACTCAATGCTTGATAACGCAATAGCTGCTTTGTACCTGCAACGCGATGGCAATACCGATACCGGCTGAAGACGGGCTGAAGCGAACAAATGTACGCATACATAGATACACTACTACATAGGCGACAATGAGCACACACACACACACACAGCGGTGCCAGCAACACGATGGCGACCCGACCGCTCTCGAACAAATAAATATTAAACACGAACTTGCGCGCGCGCGGGAAGCAAAACATGTCAAACACTAATTACGTATTTGACATTATTTTATCACGAATGCATTTTTTTTTCAATCCACCATTTTTATATATAAAAACTCGAATGGACACCAATTTCAGAAAATAAAATAATACCGCGATGCGTCCTTCTTCGTGTTCGCGCCAAAACCCCCTTATCCTGAATGCAATAAAGTGCATTTGATGAAAAAGTAAGTCAAGGCCAAACATCATAGAGTGTCATAAACACAAAAAAGGGTACCTGTTTGGGTCAACTTGTATAGCTCAAGTGCCTAGATAATAGGTACTTATTGGATTTTAGAATGGGGAATGTTAAGTTTCCTAACGTATTAATAGAGTTAGTAACTAGTAGTGTACAGTGTACATAAATAAAAATAATTAAAACAATGTCTCGTGTAAATAGTAGTTAACACACTTTAAATATTTTAAATAATATGTAGCCAGTCCTAAGCCTGGAAAAGTATGAAGGAAAGTTCATTAATCTCAAAATATATTTAGAAATATGTAAATGTGTATTTCATATTTTGTAGTTTGTTCATGCTTACACAATAATAGTTAAATCATATAATATATTGCAACTTATTATATTTGAAGTTACTGTATCAAAGGCTAAGACGTTTTAATAACGTTCCAGAATACTCGGTATCATTAATACGTAGTAGACCGAACGTAAATAGTTACCTACTTGTTGTCTAGTTACGCTCGTTATTGTCGGTATCGATATCGTTTAACAAGTAAACAGTTATTGAAATAAATAGTTTCAAAAGCCGTTATCGGCGATCAGAACAATAAATAGTTTCGGTATTACGAAAATCAGTACCGACCCACCGCTATCTGTCATGTTCAATGCCACAGATTTTTTTTGGATTTTATACCTTTGCACGACTTATGTCCAAAAAAAATTATGTACAATCGCATAACAATACCCAACTACAAAAATGCCAAATCTGAAATATGTCTAAATATAAATACGCCAAACTGTAAAAACGACCAATTATAGAAAAGTCCAACTTAAAATATGTCCAAAAATAAAATTGTCCAACTAGAAAAATGACAAACTATATTTTCTACTATAGCCATGCATACAATATCCTCTTTTGGAATTACAAAGTAGGTAAGTATGAGATGTTTAGATACTGGCCACTTTATATTAAATTATTATTATTATTTCTCTTTATTCACAATGATACTTATAAATTACATTTTAAATACACATGCAAGAACATATACAAAAAAAAGCAAAAAAAATGTATGAATATGTATATATATTTGTATGTATATATTATAAATTATGTATTTAAAAATATAAAAAATAGTGGTAGCCCACCGGTATCGGGTACAGGGATCAAGCTACCGGTGAGTAGGGCTCCAGGAAGAGGAATCTCTTCACAATACGTGCCGTGTCGAGGAGTACCTTTTGTATCAGCCCTTAACCCAACCGCCTAACGCGGTTATATTATTATTTAATTATTATTTTTAACCTTGGTAGTAATAGACCTGTCTGATACTCTCCAAGACGTTAATTGGTAGTGCTCGTGCGGCTAATCACGTAATTCATTTCCCTATTATTTACACCGCATAGCAAGGAATCGGGTCAAAAATTTTTTTACAAATTTATTCAGCTGCTACACTTTCGGTTAGGAATTTATTTTCGGCATACCCATTCTTTTACAAATGATTGGCAGCAATAGGCTCGCCCCCTATTACGTGGGACCGAAAATCATAGTTGGCTTAATGTGGGTGTTTAATACACCTCTGCGTACCCCTTCGGGGATTACGGACGTGAACATATGTATGTATGTAGTAATAATTGGACATTCTTATTGTTGGACATTGTTACTATTAGACATTTTTATTATTAGAAATTCTTATTATTGGACATTCTTATTATTGGACATTCTTATTGTTGGACATTGTTATTCTTGGACATTCTTATTATTGTACATTGGCTTTGGACATTTATCCTTTTGGACATAACTCGTGCATCATTTTATGTAGTATAATGCGCATGGACGTACGTCTGTCTATGTTAGTGCCGAATAGTGCGTCAAGAATCCATCTAGACAACAAGCTGGAAAGGGGCTGAATTACCTTCTGGCAGTGTAGACGGATGATTAGGAAAAATGGGGGTTAAACCCAAAAATCATCCTATGGCTACAGCCATAGGATGATTTTTGGGTTTAACCCTCGTACCTCGTACACGAAACAGTGATTCGCCCCATGATAACGTATGGGGCTATTGTTTGGTGGTCAAGGACCCAACACATCCTTACATCCACCAAATTGCAAAGGACTCAAAGACTATCCTGCATGGCGACCACTGGGTGCATGAGGACCACTCCCACAGCGGCACTGGAAGCCATCCGTCAGGAAGCAACGGCCTGTTGCTTTTACAAATTTAATTTATGTACATTATTTAATTTTATAACATTTTATACTTTTATATCTGCCTTTAATTTTTACAAATATTTTACTGTGAGTGGAAAGTGAGTGGTGATTAAAACTGGTAAATAGTTATTTAGCATCATAGATGAGGTGCAACATAGTGCCACAACAGCAGCTAGCGAGCGCTAGTTCCTCTCCTATGTTTGAAAGTTAGGAAATCACGTTCTCATGCAAATAAGGATTTTAACTGGTATATATACATATCCGCACTTGTAAATCCCACAAAGAGAGAAAGATCAAGACTGTTAAGTCGCAAAATATCAGGAATATCAGGTATCAGGTTAATCGTATATCGTGGCAGCCTCTTTCTTGACGAACTGTAAGTATGGCTTTTAAGGACCTGTATCAATTTCCGTTAAATAAAAAAAACCACTCTTACTCTATGATAGGAATTTAATTTGAAATTTGATGATGGATCTATGGTATTGATGTAGATATTTATTCTGTTCTGTCTGTTCGTCTGTTATTGATGGTTATTATTGATGTGTTGTGTTATTGTCTGTCTTCTCTTCTCTGTCTATTAGTATAATATGAATAAAATTATTTATATTTTAAAATTTCCATATAAAATTGTTATTCGCAATTCGTTCCACTGTGAAAGTTATAAAGTTAATTGATCTAAAGGGATTTATAGACATGGGCAGTGGTGTATAATTCCGTGAACTTAAGTTATAAGCAAATTGTGGACCATCTTCCATAGCAAAAGCCGTATAGGTAGCGAAAAGTTAACTATAAGTTGTAATACGGGCTTAATCCTAATCTAAAACGATCTAGTATAAGACTAACTTTGTAGGTTCTATTACTTTATATTAATAATATAGTATTCTCATTCTCCCAATCTTCTATTTGTGAGCCACTAGGGAAGTGTTAATATATTTTCAACAATACGGCAAAAACAACATTTAAAATGCATGACTATACCCATGCCGTAATGGGTATAGTAAATCCAGCAGCGCAAGAAAATGTAGGTACAGACTTCAAAGATGTTAATATTGAAGATCTTCGCAATGAAGTACTTGGATTTAAAAGAGTTCTACAAGAGTTAAACCTAAATGTGATTGAAGTTCCAACAGTGGGTAACTTGCGTGAGATGCTTATGATGGAAGACTTAGCCATCGTCTGTCAGGGCATTGCTCTAATACCTAAAGATTTCAGTTCGAATTCTGGAAATAGAAATGTAAGTAAATAACAATTTAGATGATAGTACCCTTATACTTTCGGTTTCCATGATGTACAATAATGAGAACAAGAATGAACACAATCCTGGCAACTACCCATGTCATCAGTGGTGTTCTTTCCTTAGAGATAAATGGGCACTGCAAACTCTACCCGAATCAGATACTTAGACAGATTATGTATGTACTTTACTTTATCTGATAGGATATGCAGTAGCTAATGATCTCTATGGAATGCACGAATGGAAACCTCCTTTGTTAAGTAAACCCATTATAATATCTACCTATTACTGCCTACCCTGTGTTAAAACCAATCTGGATCATAAGGTCAAGGTAGCTAAAAGTACTTGAATGCCTATCGACTGTAATTTAAAACAATCTCTCTGAGAGTGGTGGTAGGTAAGTAGGTATGGAAAACAATATTTTCTTTTGTATTTTTTTAACTTCTTTATTAAAGTTATAAAAGAACTGAACTTATCATAGGTACTTAAAACCAACCAAATGATGAGCATCAAATTACACTTCAGTTAACACAATACAATACAACATAAACATAACAAAATAACAACATACTTAATATTTCACTTTAACTAACAACACAACGAACATTGCATTGCAATAATGAGTAGGGAAATGTAATAATGTAATGTAGAAATGTTACATATTGACGATTCTTTTAATATTAGGAACTCTTTTCAAGCGTCATAACCTTTTCGATGTATCATTTATATGGTAACGCATATCAACTTTTTGTCTATTGACACCGTTAAACAAGCTATTTTTGTATCTAGTTATCTGTTGTTTGTCTACCTTCCTGTATTGCATCTAGAAACAAAAAAGTAAATATGTCATTATGGCACCTTATATCCGTGAGTGGCTTAAGCCATAATTTTTCAAAATATTGCAGAAAATTTTAGCATGTTGTCGTTATTTCCAGCATGCTCTTTAATACACTCCCAGCAATTTTAATATAACTATCTGCAGGTTAAAGAGGGAAATTTGCACAATTTCTTATTATGTCTCTTGATTCTTTACTGTAATTTCCATTATTGTATCTGCTTTTCCCCAAACTGCATTATTGAAAAGGAAATAGCATCTGGTCACATTAATTGTTGTTCCTCGCTCAGTGCAAATATTTGTGTACTTGAATATGAACATTGACATTGGTACGGTCATGCCTCGGATAGTATGTTAAGCCGTAAAGATTCGAATGGCTCACTGAAGGGCTAGTCACCCGGCATTGATTGGGGTACAGGTGTGTTGAACTGGACGCAGTATTCGATGGTGATTGTTATTTATTGTTATTGTCGCACTGCAATTTTCACAATATGCACATCTCAATCGTGAAGTGCCACCTTTATTTACAATAATTCAGTTGTATCTATCCATCAACCAATAAAACTGGGTTACCCTTCTGATTTTCGATAAAAACTAGCCTTAAATCCCTATTTTCTGTTTTAAAGGCGACAAATATGCAAAATGTCTTTATGCATCTTGTAGATAAAGTCAACTTGAGATATCAATGGCAAAATCAATCAAAAAAATAGACAATGAATAATGATAGTCTAAAGGGGTTTTAATCTAAATGAGGAAATGGAGAAGTTAATTTTGTGTCAAACATGTTTTGATATAATGACAACTTTAGTAGAACTAGAAGGCTATTTTTATTAAATACATTCTGAGATGAGCATGGTTTGCTCCATAAATATTTTGCCGTGGTAGTCAAATTGATTGAAAGACATCATGACCGGAAGGCTAACTATTGAAAAATGCATTTTGCTTTCTAAACCTTATGATCCAGATTGCTAATAACCCCGTGTAAGCCACTAGTCATGAGCCCCAAACATGCTTGTACCAATTTTACATTAAAAGCAATGCAATACATGATGATAACCAGAGCAAAGAATATTGTACTTAGTAGATACTTGTTAATATTAATTTCCTTAAACAGTGTAAAATTAAAATATAAATACAATATATATATTAATCAAATATATATATCAAGGAATAATATAATATAGCAAATGTTATGGACAATCTCACTTTTCAGTTGAGATCGTCCTATTCTACTCTTCGTGTGGACTGTATTGTGGAATTTTATCTGACAACCTTTTCAATAGAAACACTAATTGCTTCAAAACGTTTATTCTATCTTCTATATACTAAGTTTTAACAACTAATGTCTTCTAGGTTCTTCCTTTTCTTCTTGAGTGGTTCTTGAGAGTAGTTCTTGAGAGTGGTTCTTCGTTGGTTGTGCGTTTGCGGTTGTGTCTTAGCATCGGTTTCACCGAGCTTAAGTACCAATTTTTTCATTAGCCCGCAGTGGGCGTTAAGGAGCTATTCTTTATTTACAATTTATCTTCATTAGCCCGCAGTGGGCGTTAAGGAGCTATTCTTTATTTACAATTCATCTTATACCTATATTTACAATTTGTCTTATTCTACGTGGTTCGGTGTACTCGGCGTACTGGACAGTTCTCCCCCCAGTGCAGCAGTCCGCGTAACGGCCTTCTCAAGTACGACGAGCTTGCTCACGGGGCGCTTGAAGACTCCAGTCTTCGTCCTGACGTCCGCCATCCGAACTCCGCCGTCGGGTCCCACGTAGGTTCTGGTGACCTCTCCCATCGGCCACACGTTGCGTGGTAGTACGTGATCCATTACCACCACGATGTCTCCTTCTTGCAGGGGTCGTCGTTGGCTGCTTGGCTCGCCGCGGGGTACCAGGGTAGGTAGGTACTCCTTTACCCATCTGCTCCAAAAATGGTCGGCGAGGGCTTGACAACTCCTCCATGTTCGTCGATCGGCGTATTGACACGGCCCGGTCGAAGGCAGTCCTGTTGATGACCCCAATAAGAAATGGTTAGGGGTCAGCGCCTCCGGATCGCTCGGGTCGACACTCACGTGGGTCAACGGTCTTGCGTTTATCGAGAACTCAGCTTCGGCCATCAGAGTCCCCAACACTTCTTCGGTCGGCTCCTTTTCAGTTAACGTCGCCGCCAACGCCGTTTTCACTGACCGCACTAGCCTTTCCCACGCTCCGCCTTGGTTCGGCGCTCCCGGCGGTATGTATCGCCAGTTCACCGCATGCAGCTGTCCCAGTTCTCGTAGCGCCGGCATCCACTCTTCGTAGGCGACCTTCAGCTCCTTGTCTGCTCCGTGGAAGTTGGTGGCGTTGTCCGAGTATATGGTTCTCGGCCAACCCCTTCTCGCAGCCATCCTCCGAAGTGCCATGATCGCGGAGCTTGTAGTGAGTGATGCGACGATCTCCAGGTGCACAGCTCTTGATGACAGGCAGGTGAACAGGGCGCCCCACCTCTTCTCTCGGCGACGTCCCACCTTGATGACCATGGGTCCGAAGTAGTCTAACCCACAGTGAGTGAAAGGTCGCTGGTACGGTTCTAGGCGCTCTCGTGGCAGATCTCCAATTGCCGGCGGTTGCGGTCTGGCTCTTCTTTTTCTGCACAGGCCGCAGTCTCGTTCGGTTGCTCTCACGGTGGGTCGCAGGTGGATGATCCAGTACCGCTGCCGCAGGTCGTTCGTTACTCGTTCTCGCCCAGCGTGTCCGGCGGCCCGATGCTCGCGCATCACTATAAGTTTAGTGATGTAATGTCGGCCGTCGAGTATGAGCGGTCTCTTCGTTTCTAGCGGCGCGGTGGCTGCTCCGATGCGTCCCTTGACCCGCAGTAATCCGTCTTCCATGACCGGGTCCAACTTGTACAGACGGCTCGCCTTAGGAATAGGGCGGGCGGCCTGCAGTCGCGCGATGTCTTCTCCGAAGCTTTCGTGCTGCGCGCGGCTGATGATCGCGTTCTCAGCTTTCTCAATGTGTATAGTTCTCAGATGCGACGTCAGTCGGCGACACTTGTCTATGAAGGCTAACACGTAGGCGGCGGCTCTAACATATTTCGTGAAGTTAGAGAATCGCGTGGGGTCGGGTAACCACGCATGATGTACTTCGCTCTTCTCGCTGACATGTAGTACCTCGCAGTCTTCGATCAACTGTGTCTTATCTGCCGGCCACTGATCTTCTGGTTGCAACAGGAACTCTGGACCGTGAAACCATCTGTCGTCTGCGGTGATGGGTGAGTGAGTGATGCGCGTCGCGTCGTCTGCTACGTTTTGCACGGTCGGCACCCACCGCCACTCCTTGCTGTGCGTGAGCTCGGAGATCTCGCCCAGGCGGTGAGCTACAAACGGCGTGTAGCGTCGCTCGTCGTTTCGTACCCAATGTATCACCGTAGTTGAGTCGGTCCAATACACTGTCTTGTCAATTTTCACCCGATGTTCTCGCTTGATTGTCGCCGCCAGTCTTGACCCGATGACCGCCGCTTGTAGCTCTAGTCGCGGTATTGTCTGCGCCCGTCGGGGTGCCACCTTTGATTTGGCGGCCACGAGACATAGCTTGATGCTTCCGTCCGGCCGTGTGATACGCCAATATGCCACTGCTGCGTATGCTTGTTCACTCGCGTCGCACAGTATGTGTAGTTGCAGGTCTTGAGCTTCACTTAGAGCGTAGCATCGTTCGAGTCGTAGGCGGGCTAGGTCGGGGAGTCGTTCTAGCCAGGCAGCGAAAAGTTCGTTCTCTTCTTCGGGTATTGGTTCGTCCCACGAGATCTGAAGTCGCCACAGGCTTTGCAACACGATCTTGGCGCGTATGGTGAAGTGACTCAGCAGTCCGAGGGGGTCATATATGGACATGACCGCGCTGAGGGCTTCTCTCTTCGTCGGCGCTCTTGTTCGGTTGACGACTTCGGTGGGAACTCGGTTCATTGAGGTGTTGAACCCAAGCTCGTCTTGTTTTGCGTTCCAGATGAGGCCAAGTATCTTATTCTCGGGCCCATCTCCCCCCAGTGGGGTCGGCGACGTCGCTCGTAGCTCGGTAGGGACGTCTCGGAGTACGCTGGCTTGGTTCGTGTTCCATCCTCGTAGTGTGAAGCCGGCGGCTGCGTGGACCGTCATCAACTCGGAGACGGCTCGCTGGGCTTCACCTTCATTTTCATAGCTGGCTGCCAGGTCATCCATGTAGTGACTTCTTGTTATGGCTTCGAAGGCCGCCGCGTGAGTGTCTGCGTGGGCCCTCGCGTTCGCGTCTCGAACGTAATGTGCCATGAATGGGGAACTGGCGGCGCCGAAGATCATGCTCGTCATCTTGTAGTGTCGGGGTGGTACGTCTCGTTCGCCTCCCCGCCACAGGAACTGCTGAGCTGGTTGATCTTCACGTCTTATCTTCACTTGAAGAAACATCTCTTGGATGTCAGCTGTGATCGCGATCGGCTTCTCTCGGAACCGGAACATAATTCCCTGTAATGACATTAACAGGTCCGGTCCTTCTAGCAGGTGATCATTTAGGCTGACACCCCGGTTCTTGGCTGCTGCATCGAAGACGAGTCGTAGTTTCCCAGGCTTGTTCGGGTTCTGTACGGCGAAGTGAGGTAAGTACCAGCTGACTGGACTCGTAGCCTCGGTGCCGTCGCACGGTGTCGCGTACCCCTTACTTAACAAATTGTCAACTTGTTTGGTGTAGGCTTCGGCGAACTCTGGGTCTTCATCCATCTTGATCTCGATCTTCTTCAATCGGCGCAGCGCTGAGTTGTAACTCGGTGGGAGAGCGATGCCGTCTTCTTTCCACGGTAGCCCCACCTCGTAGCCTTGTTTCGTTCGCTTCAATGTTGTCTCGACGATTTGTACTGCTCGACGTTCCGCGT
The DNA here is from genome assembly GCA_963691645.1 of Pelosia muscerda. Taxonomy (NCBI): domain Eukaryota; kingdom Metazoa; phylum Arthropoda; class Insecta; order Lepidoptera; family Erebidae; genus Pelosia; species Pelosia muscerda. The sequence continues at coordinate 9,870,206 of OY829098.1, read as the reverse complement.
CGCTCACTTTCGGCTTGTGAGAGACACCGAGCGCGTCGATCTTGAAGTGGTTGTCTACGAGGTCGTGTAGGCGTTCGTCTCCGTTTTCGGTTCGTTCGGAGGTAAAGACATGTAGCACGTTGCTCTCGCTTTTGCAGATGACGCTTCGCGGTAGCGTCCCATGTACTACCCATCCTAGGGTGGTTCTCGATGCTACGGGTTGGCCTGGCTTGCCCAGACGTAGTTCTCTTGACACGATGAATTCCCAGTGGTCGGTGCCGATGAGGATTCCCGGTCGTGTTGATTCGTAGCAGACGTCATTCTTCCCTAGGTCTCGCAGGTGTTCGTATTCGAGCAGTGAAGTCGGAATGGATTGCTGGTGTAGTTTCATAGACCGGAAGGTGCGCGCTTTAAGCACGTGCGGCACTCCTTCAGGTCCATGAAGTCGTACGGTCACCAGCTGGCTTCTTTCTTCCGACTGCTGCATGTTGACCCCTCGCATCATCAATCGTTGCGTAGGTCCTCTTGCCCCAATCTGCTTTGCTAGGTCTGCATCGATCAGTGAGATGGTAGCGCCTTCATCCAGGAGTGCGTGAGTCTTCACCTCCCCCCCTGGTCCCACGACGGTGACGGGACACATCTTCAACAGCACTGCTTTCGGTTCAGTGGTGGTTTGGGTGACCACCGACAGTACTGCTTCCGTCGGGCTTGCGGTGGTAGATGGCTTCTCTGCTGCCTTCTCTTGATGCAACGTCGCATGATGGGCGTGGCGACATTGGTTGACACCACATGGCTTAGCTTTGCACAGGTTGTATCGATGCCGTTTCACTAAGCACTTGAAACACAATTTCTTCTCTTTCACGAAGTCCCACCGTTGATCTACCGTTAGCGCCTTGTATTGCGGGCACCTCGGTAACTCGTGAGTTTGTTCACAACTTGCACACTGATTCAATTGTTCTTTGTTCTCTGGTGATTCGGTGACGTTGAAGACTGAGTTCGGTTTCTTCTTAGGCGCGGGCGGCTGACGAGTTTCTTTCTTCGCTTGTGTTGTACTCGCAGCAGGGACGTAGGCGTGTTTGAGCGCGCGGTCTGCCTCCCTCATCAGGAAGCGGGATAGCGTGATGATTTCTGGTTCAGCTGCAATTCCGAAGTCCGTCGCGTAGTCACACCATCTGGCTTGCACGTGGGGGCTCAGCTTGCTCAGGATCTCTCGTACCAACGCCGGGTTGTACAGGTATCCCCGCTGATCGATGCTCTGTAGTACACACACAACGTTTTGCACTCGTATGGCAAAGTTATTCAGCTCCACTGCCGATGACCCTGGTCTGGGTAGCTTCTTCAAATCTTCGAACGCCTTGTCGATGATTACTTCTGGACGGCCGAATGACTGTTCTAATGTTCTAAGTATGATCTCTGGATCCGTTGCCGTTGCAAGTAGCGCCATCACGATGTCGCGTGCTTCCCCGGTGAGGCTTTTTCTCAGACGCTGAATGTTTTCAATCGGCGATATGTTGTACAGCTTCGTGGAGTCGGTGAAAGCAGCCTTAAATGTGAGCCACTCGCCATGGGCCCCCGAGAACGTAGGTAGATCTGCGCATCGTATTCTGGGTCTTGCTAGTCGCTCCATAGCCTCGGTGAGTTGATCTATGCTTCTTGTTCGCGTGGGTGTGGCGGATCTGCCGCGTAGATCAAACCGCAGATGTCGATCTTCCTTGCTTCGCGTTCTTGATTCTTCGGGTTCTGGTCTTGGCACGACGGGATTCGTTTGCAGCCATTCGTCCACTCTCTTGTGGTGTATTTCTGTAGGTATTTCTTCGTGAACACTCTCTTGATCTTCCTGGATGGCCGTGAGGTCGGCGGCCAGCCTTTTTCTTATCAGGTCCGCTTCAATTTCAAGTTCCTTCTTCTTTAATTCTGCCAGCTTCTCTGCTGCTTCTAGTTCGGCTAGTCTGGCCCGCGCTGCAGCGCTCGCAGTAGAGCGGTTCGTCCGAACCGACCTTCCCGGTGAACCAGTTCGGGGTAGGTTCCCGGGCTTCAGTCTAGGGGTCGTGGGGGGGGCGTCCATCGTAGCCCCGATCCCTGACTCCATACCCTGCTGCGTGCTTGGCGATGCCGGAGGACCCTGAGCCAGCCTTCGGCGTCTCTCTTCGTCGATGCGCTGCTGCCTCAGGTACTCTTCCTCTCGTCGATCTTGAGCTTCTTCTGCATCTGCTTGGCTTCTGGTCACGACCATTGTGGAAACTTGATTCTTCTCTCTTGAAGCTCCGGTGTCTTGCCGCTGTTCTTCACTTTTGATCCGTCTTCGGAAGGATCAAATCTCGGCGTCGATCCGGCAGGCGAAGGACCAAACAATGTTATGGACAATCTCACTTTTCAGTTGAGATCGTCCTATTCTACTCTTCGTGTGGACTGTATTGTGGACTTTTATCTGACAACCTTTTCAATAGAAACACTAATTGCTTCAAAACGTTTATTCTATCTTCTATATACTAAGTTTTAACAACTAATGTCTTCTAGGTTCTTCCTTTTCTTCTTGAGTGGTTCTTGAGAGTAGTTCTTGAGAGTGGTTCTTCGTTGGTTGTGCGTTTGCGGTTGTGTCTTAGCATCGGTTTCACCGAGCTTAAGTACCAATTTTTTCATTAGCCCGCAGTGGGCGTTAAGGAGCTATTCTTTATTTACAATTTATCTTCATTAGCCCGCAGTGGGCGTTAAGGAGCTATTCTTTATTTACAATTCATCTTATACCTATATTTACAATTTGTCTTATTCTACGTGGTTCGGTGTACTCGGCGTACTGGACAGCAAAGAAATGTTTAATAATTAGTTTATTTGACTAGACTTAAATTAAAAAGTGTTGTGGAATTCCTCCACATTGCATGCCTCTTGTGGTAATGTTCCCAGAATACAGCATTGCCACTTTGTATGGCAATGCAATGTTGATCCTCTGTCCTACGAAGAGGCCTGCCTTTTGGTCAAGAGAAGCTTCGACCATACGCTTCGCAATCTCTCTTAAGAGATTGTGGGTGCTCGGACGCAATGACCTGAACATTTTGTCTTTAAACGGCACAAATACATTTGAGAGCAAACCCTACTTGACCCCTACATTTTAGGAGGGCTAGCTATATTTTAGGATGGCTATTTCTTTTCGTTGTAAGTGTATGTGATCCTCTGGTTCGGGGTAACCCTACCCGAGATGATTCATAAGTTGTCGTCCTGGGGCATGACACTTGCATAGTATGTGTTTAATTGGCATTGACCTTAATTGTAGCGTCTGTATTTTGCGTTGTTCATTGTACTGATCTTGCTCAAAGTTTCCTTACTGATATTGATTATTTTCTTGCTCAGCCTTCCCAAATCATTGCCTATGAATTCCTTGGAATGTGTTATGCTTGGTTTGGTCCTTAAACTATCCATTCTTGGCATGCTCCAAAATAACCCCTTTAGTCAGCTTAGTGCTATAATGGCTGCTTGACGGTCACTTAAAATATAAATTTTCTCTTTATAAATATTTCTATTTATAATCTCCTGACCGCATTCTATTACATACTCCTCCGTTTGGAATACGGAGGTGTATCTGCCTAGACTGACGCTTATGTCACAGTTTCCTATGTGTATACCTACCTGTTCCAATACCGTCTGATGTGTTGAAGCCATTGGTGTTCCAGATTTGTCTATTTTCTTAATTGGTTCTGAGACCTTGTGTCCATTCCTGTCTAGTAGGAATTCTTACCTTGTATTTCCTCCTCTAGTGCTCTTGGTATACTTTTTCTCATCTGCTAACTTAGAGCAAATTATTCTACTCTATTCATTTGCAGGTGGTGTCTGAATTGCTTCGAAGGTGGTTAACTTAACTAGCTTTTGTAATGGAAAGTAGAATACGAATAAGAATACTTAAATACTTTTGTGTAAATAAATAATAAATAATAATATACATAGAGACACTCATTCTTACATGTATTTATACTGTACTGTAAAAATCTGAGAGTTTCAATCACATAATATGCTGCCTGATTCCTACCAAACCTACCTACCTTTTACCAAATGGCGGATGTTGCATCGTTGTTATGGTTATGTTGATTAATGGAACTTATTTATGAATACTTGCAATATTTATTATTGAATATAATCAGTATGGCCTTGTGGCTTAGATTCAATAAACACAAACACAAAACAGGGGATCCTATATCACTACATAGTACCTATAAAACAAAGTCGCGTTTTCTGTCCCTATGTCCCTTGGTACGCTTAAATCTTCAAAACTACGCAACGGATTTTGATGCGGTTTTTTAATAGATAGAATGGTTAAAGAGGAAGGTTTATATGTATAAAAATATCATGCTACGACCAACAGGTGCGGAGCAGGAATGCAAAATGTTGCAAAAACGGGGGGACGCAGACGAAGTTGCGCGGGTCAGCTAGTGTATTATAAATGAACCTAGTCAGTCTCTGTACCTATTTGAATTTAACTGTTTTTTTTCTTAGGTGCAAATAAATATATATAAATATAATATTAATATCTTCTTTTCTTTTTCCGTTTGTCGCCGCTTTTGACCCTCTTGTGATAAGATGGGGTGGTGATATTATTTCTCACACTGCTGTATTTTTATGTTATAATATATTACAATTTTTTAGTTACAAGAAAATCCATGTATTGATTCCTTTTCACGTTTATTTTCCCTAAGCTAATAAAATCTTTGATTTATCAGATACTGTTGTTATGCCTATATTGGTTCTTTTTGATAGTCTATAAAGTTCATCTCGTCATAGGTACTGACTGCAACAAATTTTTTATCTTTCTGCTTAACCTCTCTCTTAGGATAATAGCCTCTTGTAGTTTTCTTCCTTACAATTCGAAAAGGGGATGTAAAGAAAAGTATAAAAAAAATATAGCAAAACCTTCAATGTTTAGTAATTAGTACTAATTAGTATTTAAAAACAAAATTATGTACTACGAGTTGTAAGGAACTAGCTGACCAGGCATACTTCGTTTTGCGTTAGTCTATAAGTAGTTTATTAAATACTTAGATATTTGTGAAAAACAAACTTCGCTGTGGGAATTTTCGAAACTTTAGGTACCATCAATCTTTTTGCCTAGCTCGGAACCATTCGCCTCTCTATTAGATTCCTTATTCGCCTCTATTAGACTCTCTATTTGCCTCTCTTTATCTCTACCCGACTGAGCATTCCACTTTCATCTCGACTCTGTATTGGACTCTCTACTTGACTCTACTCAATTTTACTTAGTACTATATCCCTCGCCTCTTCAATCACTCTTCTTGTCCTTATGTCCCCAATTTTGTTTTCGTGGAAAGCGTAATATAGGTACAGACAGTTAAGACAAAGTTACTTTCGCATTTATAATATTATGCCGTATGGCTTCTAGTAAGTGACTAGGTAAGTTTATGTGTAAAATATACCTACATAGTTATGTACGTCGACATATCGCAATCACATTTTATTAAAAGTGTAGTGGAAAGTTCTTTTAAATAGAAATTGCTACTACAATATTTTTGTTAAATAGAACTTTGGCAATGCTGAAATTAACAGACCGGTTTGTTCGGTCGAACGGTTCGCAGAAATTGTTCCTTAACAGTATTATTATAATAATTACGAATGTATTTTTTTTTCAAAATCAACGGGTTCGATTTCCAGCTTGGATTCTTGTTTATTAGGATTAGGATTTTTGAGTGTTTAAGTGTCATCAAAGTCGGACTTCGACTCCTTTTGGCATTTTTCGCCCGATAGTTTCGGATTTGGCGATCCAAGCCCTTTTGTAAAATTCATCCCGGTATACACATTCGAAAATCTATTACTTATTGCAATTTTATTGCAGCAGTAAAATCTTGAGTAGTATAAAATTTTGTTTAAAATTTGATACGTAATTACTTACCTATTCCGGCATTTGGTTCCAGTCTAGGAAAGAAAATTTGCTGGGGGTAACATCGAAAATTGGGACAACAAAATTAGTATTTCACAAATATTTTTTGAACTATATCTTCACGAATTTCGCTATACGTAAACAAATGACCCAACATAACATAGGGTTGCCTGGCAGAGATCGCTTAATACGATAAGGCCGCCCATTGCACTGCTACCGTCCTCTTATAGATTTTAATTATACATTTTACTTGGTGTACATTAAAGTGTAGGTACCTATAATAAAAAAAATACTTACAACTATGAATCACATTTTGCTGGGATAACGTAACGTAACGCACACTTGAAATTGGCAAATAAAAAAGGCATGCTCGATTAAGCCGTCCTTGGATTTCTTAAGGTTTTTAAGTATTAAATAGGAATTAAACAAAACAAAGCTTGTAACAAATAAACTTTTCTGCATTTATATTAAGAGATATATATTTAGAGATACACTACACTATAAATTATTAATTTCGGATAAATTTTTACGTGATGAAATCGAGTTTTGGAATTTCAGGTAGAAGTAAAGTGTAACATAAGTGGGAAAAATTTGTTATAACGTTCCTATCTAAGTTTATAAGTCAGTTTCAGTCAGTTTTGTAAGTCAGACAGGCCAATCCGCGGGACTAGTAGCACGTGCTAAGTGGCGAATCTGGCACTAAAATGGTTAATATTTTTGCGATGTAACAATGGCGCTGCTTCCGTTGTGATAGTTGTACCGTTATATCGTCGTTTGTTTGGTCTGACTCATATACAGTAGACAACCATCGTTACCAATTTTATAGTTTCTCATCATCATCACGGCCTTAGTCCTAATTGCATTCAAAGGACATAAGCCTTGTTAATTGACGGATGTGACTCATGATTTCGAGGGATCTATATATATATATATATATACAGGGTGGAATTTTGTAATGCCACCTGAAGGGAAGTACTCTTAATACTGCAGATAGAACATTTTACTCAAAGGAAACATTCCTTTGTTTTTGAAAAGAAACAAAACTGCATTCAAAGATTTTTTAAAATTTGCTTGCCGCACCCAGTAATCGAACCGACTAAAATCTGTAAAAGTTACACCCTGTACTTTTATTGCATCGATCGTTAGGGTCAATATAATCTCTCTAACAAACTTCATAAATTAAATGAAAGGAAAACAATGAAAACCTAAATTATTTTAATCATTTACGAAAATGGTAAACTAACTAATTAATTGCTCGATACAAACAATTAGTCCTAAATCAAAGTTGTTCTGCTGACCCGTCGCTTTCTGAAACTACCCGTATTCTTGAAATTTTCTCCTATTATTTTCCGTACAAACCGAGTTGGTGCCGGTCAATCTCGATATCTCTCTCCATACCACCAATAGTAATTCGTCATTTTAATGGATAAAAGACGTCAGTGATAATAAATATTAATTAATAACATAAGTTAATAGATGGATCTTTGAGTAAAAGTGCTTTAACTTGACCTATTGAACCATTAATTTAAGATTTCATTGTTTTCCTTTCATTTAATTTATAAAGTTTGTTAGAGAGATTTCATCCTTATAATTGACCTTAACGATCGATGCAATAAAAGTACAGGGTGCAATTTTTACAGATTTTAGTCGGTTCGATTACTGGGTGCGGCAAGCGAATTTAAAAAAATCCTTGAATGCGGTTTTGTTTCTTTTCAAAAATAAAGGAATGTTTCCTTTGAGTAAAATTTTCTATCTACAGTTTTAAGAGTACTTTCCCTTCAGGTGGCATTACAAAATTCCACCCTGTATATATATTCATGATTTTCTGTTCTAATTTGAAAGTTAATAGGATTAATAGGATCCTATACACTTAGTAAGCTCCATATACCCAGTGAGCCCCATAAACCCACAGTGCCCATATACACATGTCCCCGGGTCCCCGCACGCTCACGGAGCGCCCAGTACGCATAGTTTAACGGGCACTATATATTCATGCACCATCAAAAAATACCCATACAACCCCCCAACACTACCATTAATACCGATCGCCTTCTCACAGTTCCGCAGCTGGACATGTGAGAGATCAGCGAAACTAGGTACACCACCAGAGATGGACACAAACTACCGACTGCAGGCAGGCAAAAGCCATGCCGTCAGTACAAACGGCTCACGAGACGTCTCCTAAACTTAGACAGAATAAGTCTAAGAACTGTTATAGGGACAATAACGGGCCACTGCCCCTTCAACAACCTGTACACCATCGGTGTAACGGACAGCCCCCTATGCAGGGGTTGCTTCGTTGCCGAGGATACGGCCGCCCACGTAATACTGGAATGCTAGGCAGTACTGCCCTCGTAATTGTAAATGCAGTATATGCAAAATGGCGGTTTCGAGAAAAACGCGGTTAAAGGATTTTTTACATTCTCTACAATTTCTGAAATCATATATGTTTTATTTTTGACTCAGCATGTACATAATTAGTCAATTTACTATTACCTTTAACATTAAAGACCATTTTATACATTAATTAGTTTATAATGTTGAATACTGCATTCTATCTTTGTATTTCTATTTGGTATTTGCATTTATTTTAAAGTGAAATGCAGTATTTGTGCTTAATGCTGCATTTATGTCTAGGAAATAATTCAAACTGCATTTATTTCTAGTATATTGGAACTAATGTAATGTATGTAGGTAGCTACTCGTAGATAAAAATTACAAATAAAAACGACAATCTATAAAAATTATACGGACTTTATTTAAGTAACGCTCTCATTAAACAATTCAAAATTAAAAACACAGACATATATCAAAAAATTGTAATCAACAAATCACTCAAAATCAACGATCGTAATTTCTTCATTATTTTTCTAATGGGACTTTTTTCTTCCCTTTTAAAATTAGAAAAGTAACTTATACACTAAAAAACTAAAAATTAAATAACGAACTTAATACTAAAGGCACTTTATCAGTCTTCTTAATGGTTTATTCAAATTCAGTCTTCTTCTTGTACATCTAAAATATTTACGAGATCTATAGAATAATTATCAGTATGAAGATTTTGCCAAAATGGTAACCTGTTTGGTGGAATTAATTTAGAAAGAGTTGTAAGAATGGCAGATTTTCGAGCTTCGGTTATACCCCTAGGAATCGTGTTTTGAATTGGATCAGGAATTGACTGTGATTTTATAAGTTTAAGTTTCAGGAAATCTATTTCTTGAATCTCACCATCGTATCCAGTCTTAACAAATAAATTAAAGTTTTGTCTGCGTACCTCTACGTAGACTATGTCTTTCAAATAAATACGGTTTCTATTCTTTTTTAGTTTATGTTGAGATGACATATCAACATATTTGAAAAAATCGGTAACTTCCATAGCTTTCACTGTTACTTTTCCTGAGTTACTCATTTGCACACAGTCTATAAAGTCACTAAAATCGTATACTTTCTTTGCTTTTTGTAACTGATTTTCCACCTGGTGGTGGAAATTGTCAGCAGACATAAATGTATGTCCTGGTTCGAGATATTTTATTACAATAGTGTTTGCATTTATCAAAGAACTGTTTATTATATGAACTAGAAATGTAAAAAATGCCCAATTTTTATTTTGACTTGAACAGTTATCTGACCATACTGTAATATCGGTACAATCACGTTTGCTAATGAAAAACGCTCTAAAAGCACTAATGATGTCTTCTTGTTTTCTGCCTGCAATTGCCTCGTGCCATATTGCAGCGAATGGCAGAGAACTTGGCTTAGTGCATCCCAAGGGCACGAAACTTTCATTAAAAACTATTATTCTTGGACAAAAAATAACTGCTTTAAACATGTCCATTCTTGGCAACATGATGACTTTTTGCAAATCTGCTGAATAAAAGGCTTTATTAATAAATTTCGTAGACAAATCGACATCTTCTTGATACAATTTTCTAGCCATCTCATATCTTGTCTTGTGAAGTTTATAGGAATTACAGGTATCACAGTCAGCGGGGTCCTGGCATGTGGGCTGGTGTATTTTAAAACCTTCACAATCTTCGCATTCTTCATTGCCCAAAAGGGTAAACGAGATATTCATATCTTTTTTCAAATAACGTCTATATAATTCATAAGAAATCTTCATGTACGGATATTTTTCGATGAAATCTTTATACATTAGAGTAGCATTTAGATCACTAGGTAGGTATCTTCGGTTCGGTGCGTGTATTCTTCGGTAATGGGCAACTGCAGGTCTGAAACTTTCAATGTGCTCTTTTAATGTATTTCTGTCTATCTTCTCTTTGTGCTCCCGATTTCCACGTTTGTCACCTTGCGCATCTATTGGTTTTTTTAAAGAATCCAATATTCTCCGATCATTTTTTTTATGATATCCTAGAGTGGTTAAAAAAAAGATTTTGCAGACTTCTACTTTACAATTTTCTTTTTCGAGAAAATATTTAAATGTGTTATTACGAGACAAGGTACTTGCTCGTATGCGCCTAGAGACTTGTTGTTTACTTACTAAAGATTGAATGTAGTGTCCCTGACTTTCATAATTTAGTTTCCAATAGGTGTTATTGATATTAAAACGGTCGGCCTCTGTAAATAAATCTGCACATTTCTTCTTACAGGATGTAGTGCACGCTGGTTTTACATAGAATTTGTTTAACTTTCTCTGTTTCTTTACTTCTTTTCTTGTTTTCAAAGGTTCTATGAATCGTTTTCTAATTCTTGGTGTTCCTTTTTTTGTCATACTAATAGAAACAGCAGATTCACTTTCTTGGCTTTGCAGAACACAATCTGTCTGTATAATTTGTTGATGGAGTTCTGTTGTTGTTCCAGCCTTTTCCGTAATCTCTTCAGGCCCACTTTTATGGATTTCCTGATTGTTCATCTGATCACCAGGCGTGGTGGTGGTGGTATCACGTTCCTCATATAGATCGGCAACGGGACTTTCCATAATTATCTCATTACACAATAAGCCAAAGCTCTCATCTTTTGAAAAAGAATATTCTGAAATACTAATGTCTCCCAAATCCGCTGGTTGCTCATTTAAATTTAATGAAGAATTAATCATAGCCGGCTGTGATACTGTGATATCGCGAGAACATGCCCCAACTTCGCCCTCATCATCTTTCACATCGATTGGCTCGATTTCCATGGTAATTATGCTGGTTAATTCATTGTGTTCAACATTATTACTGTAGATCTCAGCGTTGGTCACCATTTGTACTAATTTGCGACCACGGAAATTATTTGACGTCATTATTTACCTGCAACACAAAAGTAATAAAATAGAATTAATAAACATTAACGGACACATTACATAAATACCTATAAAAACTTAATACCAAAGCATACATCATGTAGGTACACTAGTTATAAGTTCATAGATGAACTTGCGATGCGCGGGATTCATCTAGCAGAATTAATAAATGGGACTTAATTTTACGTAATTATCTAGTTAAGATAAATAAAATTATGTCATTAATTTGGTTTATTCTTGTAGTTATTGTTTATTATAAATAAAAGAACGAAACTACTTACCGTTAAATATCGTGTTTGTGAAATAACAGCCGCGTGCGGCGTGTGCGGCTGGCAACCGAAGACTGAGCTTCGGGGCGCTGCTTAGGCATCATGCAGTTCGCGCGTTCAGAACATATCATTTTTGCACAGTACCATAAATCACTCTATTAAGACTACGCTCAAATGCAGTATTAAACATTTACTGTATTTGAATTTCGAATAGGCATAGAAATATAGGTAAAATGTACTACATTAAAATGCAGTTCAATAAGCGAATGCTGCATTTAGCTGTACGATATGATTAACACTGCATTTTAAATTAGTAGTATATTAGAAAAGCCTCACAGAAATATAAAATGTACTACATTAAAATGCAGTTCACTAGGCGAATGCTGCATTTAGCTCTACGATAAGATTAATACTGCAATTCAAATTAGTAGTATACACATTAGTACTGCATTTTATCCTTTTACATTATTATTACTGCATTTCAATTAACAAACACCCGGGAAAAACATACGTATGCTGCATTTTTGCTCATAATTTTACTAACTTCCATAATATTTTTTTAATTTTTTTTTTTACCGAAAGTTAGATAAGTGTCTCATAACTTCATTTTCGATAAAAACAGGAATTCGGAAAAATGTCGATTACTGCATTTGTAAATACGACGGCAGAGTAGCCCCCCAACGATCACAAATACTCGGTACAGTGAGTTCGCGAAGCCTGTGAAATCGTCAATAGACTTCTGCGTTTCTGGGCGGAGCTAGGCTGGCTGCTTTAGCCGGCAACTCTGCACGCACAACGGCCCAAAAAGGGCGGCAAGGTGTGGACAAAAGAGTCCCAAATCAATCTATCTATCTACCCCCATTACTGATAAGTCACTGGATAGGATAGGACATGACACTGATCGAACAGGACGACGCTTGTATTATTTATTTCTTACTTTTTCTAAGCATTTTTTGTTTCGGGAGCTGTTTAAATTTTTATTCCTGTTTTCTACCGGTTTGGAAACACCTAACTACTTCCTAATGTTTTTTGAAACCCTTTAATATTCCAAAAAGTTAGTACTATTATACTTTTTAACTTGTATTCGAGCTAGACTACCCAGGCTACTTGAGCGTTTTTTGGATATAAGTATTCTTTTTATTTCAGAACCAACTGTTGCAGAAGATGTTGATTGAATGTGGCTTGACAGTTGTAGTACCAGAATTGTGTAGTACAGCAAAGTTTACTCCTGCAGATGTATTATTTACAGGTGATTCTAAGATATATTATTTTAGTATTATGTAGTTTGGTGTGTTTAAAATCTGTATTTGGCATGCAGATTCAGAAGCACTTAGTTTCCGCCTGTTGTATTTATGAAGTCATTCTCTGAAGATGGCCAAATGGAAGTTGGGAAGCCCCTTAGCCCATCTGGGCTGATGACCTATAAAAGGTGTCTGGGATAGACTAGATGCGGAAGGCGGAGGATCGGGAGCAGTGGAGCACTAGGAGGGACCTATGTCCAGCTGTGAACTACAATAGACTAATAAATGATGACGATATCTGAAGCTAAATAAACGTAAACATGCTTGGTATTTTGCAAAGAACGTAATCCAAACATGGAAATTTTTTAGCTACATTTATGATCCCTATATAGATATATACATACCTACCTAGTAAATATCTACGCTAAATACTACATAGTCGGTATCCTTGGACTGTCGTTGGGTTAGTTGAGAGAAAAATATTTGCACTTGCATTTATCTAGATACACGTTTTTCAGTACTTTTACTTATGTTATTGTTTTCATGCGTGTACATTATCGATGCTATGCCCAAACTATGCACATCCCTTTCTCTACATTGGCGAAAACCTTTTTTTTTACGCTATTCCTCACTTGAACCATTAATGTCATTCCAGCTATACTTCTCAGATTTTTCATTCAAGTTACTGAAATTTTTGCCATACCAAATCTTCATAACCATACATACCTACGATACGAGTACCTAAATGTAAGGACGATTACTCCTGTAGGTATGTACGGCCAGTCGCGCTATTTTAGATACATACCCACTGGTTACTCATAGAATTCACCTGATTTCCAGCCAAGACTTATCAATTTCATAGTTATATTTTCATCCCTCGTAAATTTTGAACATACTCGTAATTATACAAACTTACGCTTATTGCACTTCTCATCTTCAATAGAAATTGCAATTCTTCATGCGTTCTTCTCCTTCAAGAACCCTAACTGTCGTCTCAGTTGTAAATGTAAGTCATAATTTATTGAAACAAAAACATAGATTACTTACCTGCACTTACCAATAGTGAAAAAATTTCTACGGCCTTTTTTCAATTTTGGTTAAATTGGCCGTGCTGGTTATGAAAATAACAGTTTTTTTTTCTAATAGCTCTAGCAATCGTCGCGGTCGGTAAAAAAAGTATTACAAATTATGATTTTTCGCCAATTTTATTTGATACAGCAATTGTGGTTGATGATTATAAGGTTTTTATAGCATTAGCTAGATTAGATCCTTACAAAAGTTACAGTAATAATTAGCCATCGTAATAAATATATCCTGCCTCCCTAGGTAAAGTATTTTCATTGTGCGAGTATTCTGTAAAAACTTATCATTATGACATGTACAGTTTTTCATAAAATCGTTCCAATCAAATAACATTGTAAATAATGTGGTTTAATAAACTATAGGTAAGTATCAACGAGATATTTACCATGTTGGTTTAAGTATAAGTTCATGTGATGTTTCGGCGCTGTTTCAAGCGCCGTGAGTTAGAGTAAGTGTCTAAGTGAATCACTAATAATTCCTATTGAAGTGCTGGGATGCAAACGTTATAGCCGTTCGTTGTCGGATAGAACCCCGTAACAAAATTCACGGCTCCGCGCGAGTTCTACGAAATGCTGTGTTAAGTTTTACGTTAAGTCTGTGCAAAGTTACTACGTAACTACTACATCAGTAACACCAGATACCGCCTAGACTAATTTCAGTTTGACTTATATCAGGTACAGGTGTGTGTTGAACATGCAAAGACTTTATTGAGTGTACCTAATCCACAAGCGACTACAAAAACCAGCTATCCTTTACCAGTACCTTTACCACTTTTATGATATCACAGTTAATAAACGCACAGTAGTCAATCTTTCGGAAAAAGTGTTGCACCCTCTCACTGCATCTCTGTGAAAACGAACAAATCAGCCGTCTAGGTTACATGAATTGCCTAGGGTCCACAAGGCAATTCATATTCTCCTTACGGCCAATTGTGACTCAAACCCACGTATCTGCCTAAACATGTAGCAATCTTACTACAGCCACTTCTGTGAAAGACTCCCGCCATTCATAAAAAAATTGAGGCATACCTACCCAACAAACATAGTAAATATCCCGTTGATTCTTATAAAGTTTATACTGATCATGTCAATCTAAAATTATACATACTAGGTAATGTAGTGCAATGCTTAAGTCACATCCTATATGTTTTGAATTAGCTAAAGAATCGTTAATAAATTTGAAGTAGGTACTTACTTACATAGTTTATTGATGAATGATTGTCATGCAAATTTAAGATCACTGTAACGAATAAGTTCCAGGTCCGTTGCTTTCCATCATGATAAATAATTTTCATAACCACTTATAAAAATGGATCTTTTTGTTCTTTCTTTCATAACCAGTTATTAAATAAGAAAAATAGACCATTTTTCAGCCAAATTTGGGTTTTTATCAGTGATCCAATTTGTGTTCTTTTTAAAATAACTGCTTTTAACGTTTTTTTTAATAAGGTCAGCAATATTTTTCGACAAATACCTAAGAAAAAAATTTGCCATCTTTGTTAAGGATTTTTTCTTGCTAAGGGTTCTCACTGGTGACTGTTCAGTGTGTAAGATTACCATACATTAGTAGCAATCGTGATGACCATACCAGGTTATTTACCACTAAATCAAGGATGTGTTGAACTTAGCAACAGATCTATATCCACTTGAACATCTTCGCGAAGAGATTTTGGCACAGTATTAGGCTTAGAACTTACGGAGTGATTTTCACCCGCGCCCGCCGCGGTTGCGGGGCCGCAGCTTCTGTAGAATGCAGATATATATAATATATAAAAATTAAAGCACATCGCACGACGCGTTTGACACCTGCGGTGTGCACGGTTGTTTATGGGTCACGCTGCACCAGCAGACAACTATTATAATCCGGATATATGGATAGCCTCACCCTCGGTGTGTTGCGTCCAGTCTTAGAGCTGTCAGACAAATTCTAATGCAATTTTTGGGATAAACATACCAAAATACACCAATGTAATTAGAACATTATAGTAAAATTTTATAAAATCAACATTTCTTAGCTAGTGTTATTTATTTCTTATCAAATTAAATAAGAAGTAGGTATACCTAAATTTACCTTGTGCTAAACCTAAATGTATTCTTTTTGTATTATTTAAGGAAGAGAATTTTTTGTGGGCATTACCGACCACACCAATGAGAGTGGAGCAAGTTTTATTGCGGATACGTTTCCTGAGTTCCCATGCACACCCATCAAGGTAAATGACATATATTATAAAATCTCTACTATCTATAAATATAATTGTAAAGTGGCCGTGTCTGTACATTGGAGATATTAAAAAAAAACGATACTGGCCACGAAAATATATTTTACGGAATTCTTGTGCCTGTTTGTCCGTCTGTCTGTTTGACCGCGATGAACTCAAAACTACTGAACGTATTTTGATGTATTTTTTATTGTAAGGAAACACTTGGTCCGACTAAAAATCTTACGTGTTGTTATCCCCACGGATACCCCCCGCCAGAACAGGTTAAGTCGGACTCGAGCTGACCAAAACGCACGCCGTCTTCGGGTCCTTAGTTGCCGGAGGTGAGATAGTAACTAACATATCCGTCGCACCCCGTGGGGAGGGTGTGGGGAGGTGCATTTTTGAACCGCCACCGCGGCCTTATATACGGGTGAACTGAACATAGCAATGCCACATGGAGGAAAAAGACATACAAATTTTCTTCCAAATCATTACGGTACCAAAGCGATATACGGCAGACTGATTCTGTAAATATGAATTTTAAGAAAAGATTTATTGTAAATAACTTTTGATGATCTATTTTTTCACTTTCCTGCATTAAAGCGAATATGTATAATGTATTTTCAAAAATTGATTTATTCTTCACCATAGATGCCCCCCGAAGCCTTCTCTTTGAAGAAACATGTGACCGTCGCAGGCAAGGACGTTCTTACCATGTGCGAGGACGAGGTGGGAAAAACATTGCTTAAGAAGATCGAACGAGAAGCATCGTACACTTATAAAACATTGACGGTTCCAACTTTAGAAGCAGCAAACTGTGTGTTTATTAACGATACGCTTATGCACAAGGGGATTGAAGATATAGGAGACTCTTGTTTCAAGGTATGCAAATGTACAAATTTATGAAGGCTGGTCCTCTAACACTTTCACTTCCACCCCGTAAATGTTTGCGTTCATCTGCGTTCCGCAGCACGTTGTAATGATGACACGTGCTGTCATCATTACAACGTGCTGCGCCGCGCCGCTACGCCCGCGTAGATGTTGGTTATAACTCCTTTAGTGCTCTACACGATTTTATACTCGACTCTACTCATAATTCCACTCGACTCTACTCGCATGTCTTCTCCTTTACGCTTTCCAATTTTCCTCACTTATCCACTTTCCCTTATTTCCCTATAATAAATAAAAGAAAATTGATCATAGGATGTGAACTATTTTATTTTATGTTCTATCAATGAGTGACAAGTGACAGAAAGTACATTAAAACATTATTATGAAAAGACTAAACGTGGATCAACATAAAATCTTGTTTACGCTTTGATTTATTGGAACAACATATACCAGCGGGTAGATGTAAAGGACCCAGTATTGTGTGCGACTTTGAGAGTAGGTAGTAAAAAAATTATAGAAATGTGGTGATGCGAAATTTAATTTTTATTACTATTTATCACACATCACCTTATGAAATATTTTTATTTAGGTATTAATGTGATTAAGTTTAGGATATTACTTGCACGCGTTTACCTCATGAAGAACCAATACATCGATTTAATTTATTTTATTAAGACCATTTATGTTACTTTAGGTTTAATTAAACTTAGGCTATCAAAGGATTATAAATCTTAAGGCTAAGGGTATATAAGAACTTTTGAAGTCTGCTGTACATAAGATTAAAATTATTTAGTGATGACCTTATTTCTTTCAACTTTAACTTTAATCAATCGCGGTCCTGGATTTGTAAAAAATCGTCCGTATTTTTTAGCCGTAGAAGATACCCCATTTAGAAGACACCCGGACACAGCCATTTAGAAGATACCCGGTACTAAAAAAGTAATACCTACACGAAAACGTCTGACCACGACTGCTGTACTGTTCTCATAGTACGCGGGACTGGGTGGAGGACGTGGTAAAGAAAGAGAAACGAAAAGCATAAGTAATGAATGATCGATGGATGTTTCCCTTCGGACTCGTGGCCCCACTCCTCATCTTCACCAGTGGGGCCACGAGAACTTTTAAGTACTGATGTCTCCACTGTAGTGGGTCAGTGGAGCTATACGGCTTTCTTATGTTTTTAATAGTTCAATTGTCCCCACTATCTTTCATATACAAGACCTTTTACCTAATATCAAAAACAACCTAAATGACAGGTTTGAACTTCATATTCGGTGGGGCGTGGGGCCACGAGCCCGAAGGGATCTGTTTGTGCTAAAACGAACATTTTAAATGTGTAAAAACAAAAAACAATGGAGAACAAATTAGTATTATATTGATATTATATTAAATAATATTTATATTTATTTTCAGGTATTTTGTGACAAGATAGATTTTCCTAGACGATCACTCAAATTTACGGAGCTCACAAAATTAAAGTTGGATCCCAGTTCGGTGGTTTTGTTAATGAAGCTATTTTAACTAATCACAGGTCACCTATGCACCAGTGTCTCCAACTGTCACAATTAAAATTACGGTCCTTCTAACCTAAAAATATGGTAAATTGTAGAAAATTACGACAGATACTGAATGTTAATTACAGTAAAAGTACGGTGGTTTTATTAATTTTTTTTACAAGCAAACACTTAAAAATACAATAGTTTCGAAAAATATAGGTACTAAAGAAAGGTATTCATCTCCCGAATGTCATAAAATGTTGAATTTTTGGCGCGCAAATATATACCTATTGTGATTTGTTTTACTCAATTTTATACCTATAATAATAGGATATCAAAATGAAGGAAATTAGAAGGATATTAAAAAAAATATTTAAGTAAGTAAGTATGTCAAAATTATAGCATGTTTGGATCGTTTCAGCAGCAGTCTGGTATTTAGTTTTCATAAACATTTATTTGTTTATGGAAGCATTCATTTTTTTTATTATTTCAGAGTTGGGATGAAAGTCGACGCAGTTTTTACCTTCCCTCTTTATAATCTGCTGAGTGAACAGATTCCCAGCTCAGAATTCGTAGATAGCTGGTTTTTTTTTGTTTTAATGTCAGTATTATGACTAAAAATCCGCCCGCAATCTGCGTTTGAATGTGGCAACGATAACATTCCCAACATGAACCGTGCCAAATTATAAAATAGTCAAATAGTGGGACGTTGTATTTCGTCTTTATTTGCGATACTTTATGCCAAAATGTGTCTGGAGGATCTTCGTCGTCCAATATGTAATTATTTTCATGAACATAATGTGGGAAACGTCGCCATTCATCATCTATGATCTGCTGTACTTCAAGCGTTGTCGGGTTGTGTTGATCTTTTTCTTTTCCAAATATAAAATTTTCATTTTCAAAAATAGAAATAGCATTCAATAACGTGTTATCCAAACTGTATCTCTTTCTGGTACCGGCTGCAGCGTTAATGATGAATTGTTTACACTTTTCTTTCTTAGCGATCAATAGTTACTACAGGTAGCGATAACTGTTTCTACACACCTAGTCCCAAATTCATGTCTTCGTTTTTGATGTGTTTCCTGTCTCTAGGATCAATTGTATCGAGTGCAGTATTATTAACATAGCTAGTGGGCATAATTAGTAGAAGAAGCTCTGTGTAAAGCTCTTTCATTTATTTTTATATGAAGATGTATTAAGACTAGATTCATTCTGGAAATACGCGTTTGTTTTGATGCATTAAGGCAACATCCACGATAGAAAATAAAAGTATGCCTTTTGAATAGGATCTCTTTAGGAAATGTGTAACTCGCGCTATTCATCTTCGAGCCACTTGTCATGAAAGTGCAGTGCAAGCGCGTCCCATTGCTCTAAGATCCTATCGACGACAGAAGGTAAGGAAAGCCATCATGTCTGGGCTGGTCGCAACATTTTATGCACTTTTGTATCACAAAATTATTGAAAGACTTAATTGATTTTGTCGCTTACTACTCGTCTTGAAATGATTGTAGATGTTGCGAGCCAAACGTTAACGAAACGAAAGAAAACAAAATTTAGTTAGTAAAAATTGCCGCCAATTCTTACCTAAGCATAATTTTCCTAAATTATGTGATAGTCAAATTAGAATTGCCATTTCACCTCTTACTCGGTAGTGGTTAAACGGTATTCTCGTAAGACTTACGAGCATTGACGGAGAATACTGTTTTTTAACAATTTCCGAGTATGAAGTGAAATCCCGATTCTATTTTATCTATCACAAAAAATCGGAGAATAGTCACTGTTTTGATTGTCTTTGTCTAAAACAATATTAAGTATATGGTCTAAACTCCGATGTGCAGGTACCTATAACATTATTTGTCATATTTATTAACTTCGTAATTTGGTAGCATTAATTTTGCTGTTCTTTTAAGCCTAAGCTACTGTGGTGTAAATCTATTACCTATACAGTGTTGCTCTTAATAAAAATATATTCGACAGATGAAATGACGGTAGATTTTGGCACCGTAATGATATGTCTAGTGTAGGTGATAGATTTTTACGAAATACGGTAGATCTACCGTAATTACGGTGCAGTTGGAGACACTGCTCTATGCACTGATATGTGTTCATACAGCTACTTATTACCTCATTGTATTGAACAAAACCTATATTAAGATATAGATGTAACCTTTATATGACAGAAACCCATTACTAGAAAAAATAGTAAGTCCGGTGCATATAAATTGACGTATGAAAGCTGCAATAGTATTTGCATTGGCCAAAACCGGTCGTTCTTTTGACACTTGGTATAAAGAACATCGCATCGGTCAGCATTTAGAAGAATAGCTACCTACTCAGACTAGTCACATTTTGCTAAACATCTATTAGATATATATATAAAAATAAATCTTTTATATTACGCCCAGTATTAGTCAGATAGGTATGTAGCACGGGTTATTGCAGAAACGTTTTTACAAACATATTTTATTTCAGTTAATAAATTATATGAACTGTTTCTTAATGTGTCTATATTGCCAAAAATGAAAGGTCAGATGGCAGAAGATTCCTCGTTATTGATTAATGACGAGGTTGTAGCGAATTTATAGCAAGTCCAAGTAAAAGAGTAAAATAGTTTTATTGTAATGCTTTTTTATCGCCTCGTGAAGTGTTCTGTATGGTAAAGATAAAAGCTTTCGTCAAACCATTTGTAGGAATATATATTTCGATGACTTAATAAAATTACTTAAATATATGATAAACTGTTAGTAATAATGCTTGAGCAATCATCCCATTGTATGTTTGACACAATATGTATTCGTTACTAGCTACCACTGTCAAAAAATTCCTTTATAGAATATTGAGCTATACTAATCTTTTTGAATATACAGGGTGGAATTTTGTAATGCCACCTGAAGGGCAAGTACTCTTAATACTGCAGATAGAAAATTTTACTCAAAGGAAACATTCCTTTATATTTGAAAAGAAACAAAACTGCATTCAACGATTTTTTTAAATTCGCTTGCCGCACCCGGTAATCGAACCGACTAAAATCTGTAAAAGTTGCACCCTGTACTTTTATTGCATAGATCGTTAGGGGCAATTATAAGGATGAAATCTCTCTAACAAACTTCAAAAATAAAATGAAAGAAAAACAATGAAATCCTAAATTATTTACAAAAAATAGTAAACTAACTGATTAATTGCTCGATACAAACATTTAGATCAAAATCAAAGTAGTATTGCTGAAGAAATTACCGTCGCTTTTTGGAACTACCCGTATTCTTGAAATTTTTGTACTATTACTTTCAGTAGAAACCGAGTTGGTGCCTGTCGGTCTCGATATCTCTCTCAATGCCACCAACCAATAGTAATTTGTCATTTTAATGGATAAAATACGTCAGTGATAATAATTATTTATTAATAACATAATTAAATAGATGGATCTTTAAGTAAAAGTGCTTTAACTTGACCTATGGAACTATTAATTTAAGATTTAATTGTTTTCCTTTCATTTAATTTATAAAGTTTGTTAGAGAGATTTCGTCCTTATAATTGACCCTAACGATCTATGCAATAAAAGTACAGGGTGCAACTTTTACAGATTTTAGTCGGTTCGATTACCGGGTGCGGCAAGCGAATTTTTAAAAATCGTTGAATGCGGTTTTGTTTCTTTTCAAAAATAAAGGAATGTTTCCTTTGAGTAAAATTTTCTATCTGCACTATTAAGAGTATTTTCCCTTCAGGTGGCATTACAAAATTCCACCCTGTATATAGGGAGCCTAGAGTATAGAGACATAGTACCTACATAATGCATTATTTATAATATTCCAAGTATATAATATGTAGTGTAGTAAATGTTAGAAGAAACAGTGCAAGCTACTTTCGAGTTAATGACATTTTTAGGCATTGAACCTTTTCATATGGATTAAAAATAATACAAGTAATACATATGTATACAATGAGATATAATATATACAAAACTATATTATCGGTACTACATATAAAAAAGTCGAAAATTGCTTGCACTATGTTTTATCAGTAGGTGAAAATTATTACTAAGAAATAGGTTCAAATTATTTTGAACCTTATTGATTACTAAATGAGAGATATATAAATGATAATATAAATAAAATCCATAAATTGTTAGTAAAAACAATTAAAATAGATATTTTTGTTATGAACTTCACACAGAGGTTTCTAGTGACAGTGCAAGCTTTTTCAACCTTAATGACGTTTTTGAAATAACATGTTATTTCACATAAATAGACCTGATCACAAATATAACTAATAGAATATAATAATGTTAGTAAGGTAGAAAATTGCTTGCACTAGGTTTTCAATCTATAGGAAAAGAATCCTTACTAACTTCAATTGATACTCAGCTTTTAGTTCTCATTAATCTCATTTCTGTGATCACGGTTATTTGAGGTTTTTTAAATACGTTATGAAATTTCATCTATCACACACAAATGTTATGAATAGTACCCATTCTAAAACTGCCCTGGCTAGGTATTATTTAACTTCCTAATGTTAAGAATGGTTAGACATCTTAATATTTATCTGGCTAGTATTGCTTAACCTTGTAATGTGCTGACATACTTGGCTACTAAAAGCCTTCCTTCGAAATAAAATACCGTTATAAATGATGTTTTTGTTTCATTCATCATTCTCTGAACCTTTTCCCAACTCAGTTGGGGTCGGCTGTCCAGTCTTACTAAGATGCGGCTGAACCTCGATATTTTCCGTTAAGCGACTGCCATAATTATGACCTCCACAACCAATAGTCCAATGACAAGGCGGAAAATCGGTGTCGTTTTTGGGGTGGCATTATGATTGGAGCTAGAACGCCTTTGATCCCGTATAGGGGCTTCATGACAGCAGACATGTACAAAGCAGTTGCTATTGATGATATCGTCAAACCATTCCGAGTAAACCATGTGCACCAATTTGTACTGGTCGATGATAATGCGCCTGCACATCGAGCACAACGAGTCAATGCTGCTCTTCAAGAATACGATATCACACGATTAGACTGGCCTGCCGGCTCGCCCGACTTAAACCCAATAGAGCACGCGTGGGATGCTCTTAAACGAGCTGTATGGAACCGTGAGCCACATCCCCAGACAGTTCCAGAGCTCAGGGAAGCCGCTATTGAAGAATGGGATAGGTTACCCCAGGAAATGCTGGATAACATGATCCTCAGCATGCCCAGGAGGATCTCCGCATGTGTTCGAGCCAGGGGAGAAGAATTTACACCTTTTAATAATAAATTGTAGTTTAAGTTTAATTAAACAGTCTTTATCTTTCTATGAAATTTCTATCACAATTGCATTATGATTAATGGCTCAATTTTAATTTTTAATAAAAAATAGTTTTATTTTTTAATTTCAAACTGGGTATTCCTATTTAAAGAAAGCATACAACATAGCTTTTTTCTTGATAAAGTTAAATTTAAAGAATTCTAGGAGCTTATGTCATTGATCGCAAACTTTTTTTTTATGTGTGTACCTATGTGTTATAGGCAATGTGTATTATCTGGCAGTGTATAGAATGCGTAGGCATTATATACATTGCCAAAAAGGCTTCAACGCGGAAAGTCAGATACGTGAAATGGCAGATAAGCATAATGTCGGAAAAAGCAAAAAGTCAAATATGCGATATGTCTGATAAGCAGAATGTCGGATATGCAAAACGTCAGATAAGCAGAATGTCGGATACGTGAAACGCCCGATAAGCAAAATGTCAGACTTTTAGTTATTCAAAGTATCAATTTTTTTATTTGCAGTGGGAATTTGTGTAAAATTAAACGATTTTTTTTTATTTCTCATTAATTTTAATCAAAATAATTATGATATATCAACAGGAGTGGTTTCGGTCCTAACTACACCAAGAAACGAGTATTTAACATGTCATTACCAAATTAAAGATTTTTTGTAACTATGTACTTAGTACCAGTAACGCCTAATTCGGAAAATACAATTTTTTTCAAAAACTGCAACGGGTCATTTCATGATTATGAAATTTATTTAAATATTTCTCATAGGCTTTCTCAAAAGCAATCACTGATCGGCGTCTATTCTTTTTCAACGAATAAAACAAATATTTTTTTATTTTATAATCATAATGATTTGCCTCTTTCAAAATTTTGTAGAGAAAATGATGAATGGGTGGTTTTTATGATATTCTCCCATTTATACGTCGGTGCCACCCTTCGAGCATATTAGTAGTTCGATGTTTAGCAGAGGCACAACTAAGTATTTCGGGATCTAATTTGAGCCATTGCGCCTCAAAATATTTTATAAATTTTTTCATCGTATTACGGTTGCGGTGTGAGCAGGTTTCCAGTACTTGAAGCCAACTTGAGTGAATCAAATCTCCAGGTAACAGAGGCAAATTTTTAACTAATCTTATGAAATTGCGGTCCCCACTTTTTTCGCATAATTTATATTTTTTTGCTATTCTGCCAACAGCTTGCTGAAAGTGAAAATAACAACCCCCTAATTTAACGTCCGGAAAAATGTCTTTCACAGAATTAATTACTGATACTTCATAATCACAACTGAAACAAAAAATAGTGCGTTGAATATATGTTTTTTTTATGGAACTAAGACGGCAATTTAGTATAGGGTTCACCTGATGTGCTGTAGCTTAGGAACGCTTGTAACATTGCGCATTGCCGCCCGAAAGAAAAGAGGGAGTGGAGGATAAAATGAACAAGGACAAGGGTGGGAGTGTCGTCCTCCGGGACTGACACTCACCGTACGAAACACTACTTGATAAGTTGCTTAACGTAATTGTATTGATATTTGATTATAGCCACAATAAAATTTACATAAATTGTCATATCCTTTTAATTTTTAAGGTACAAAACTTACCGGAAACTCTTCATCTGTAGTTTGACTTTATCTCTCAATAATAAAAAAAACCTGCGGTACGTTTCTTGAGACTTATTTGGTAAAAGTCCGTAAATAACCGGGACAACGTTCGTTGTCTCTTGTAGAAGATCCCAAATCTAAATGAATGGTATAAAGCTGGTGAAATGGCACAGGACTGGATCAGAAAATACAGAGCAAAGAAAAAAGTGACTGACTAAAAACAAAAGACGAATGTATATATATATTAAAAATAAGAACTTTTCGAATTTTAGTTTTTACACCAAAAAGATTATATAAAAACTTATTACTAAATTAAAAATGAGCGTCGCTAACAGCGATATTAAAAATAATAATACGAAAATTATAATAGATAAACGAACTTTAACTTCCAACACAAATAATACTTGTCAAGTAAATCGCAATCATTCATTGAACTAGTTATTTTTTTTATGATATACCCACATTTGTCTGAGAATTCATAATAAACAATTGTAAAATATTGTACAAAACGTATTGACCCTTAATGCATATTTTCGTCGAGGCTCAGAATGTCGACTTCCCACAATGTCCCCTGGTTCCAAAATGTCAACTTCCCATGTCCCTTTCCCAAAATGTAGCTTTCCCAGAATGTCCCTCATTTCTTCGAATCATCTTTTTTTAAGAGTCAAATTCAAATAATTAATATAAATAATAAATTTAAAATTAATCAATACACTATTTATTTATAACTTACCACATAATAAGAATTCCAACGCGACAAAGTGTATAAATATATTATGTTTATAATAATTATTAGAAGTCATAAATCCGCCATTCTGCTTATACAAGTATGTCATAATGCATGTTTGTGATCCTTTAATAGCAAGACGACAGATACGCAACAGGACGGAAACGCGAATAGCCATATAAGCAAAATGTCAAAAATCCGACATTATGCTTATCTGAACGCAACATCTTATCATTTCACGTATCTGACTTTCCGCGTTGAAGCCTAACGCGGGTCTAGAATTTACAACACGAGTCTAGTATACATCATTTGAAGTAAAAATTCAGACGTTGTAATTTCATTATTGACTAGCTTTCGTAATTTATCTTTATATTTCTTCTAAGATGTCACGTCTTCTACGATTTCTCCTTGCTGGTTCAAATGTACCTACTTATATTAATTTTGCCATCGCTGATTCCGGCTTCCTTGCGCAACTTATGTAAAAAAAAACAACAAACTAATTTTTTTCGGGATTTTAATTTGTAGCCGTCGATGCCAGCCTTCGACAGCGTTTGTTGTCCGATGTCTTTGATAGGCACAACTTAGTACTTCAGCGCTGTGTTGAGGATACTATGTTTTTGCAAAATATTTTTTAAAGGCTCTCATGTTGTTTGTGTTTGGTGCGGATTCTGTGATTTCAAGCGCATGGCTTGAAATCACAGAATCCGCACCGCACCCTGGAATCTTATTTGGTGGTAGTAAAGGTAGTATCGCAGTTTTTCGGACAACCATTCGTTCAGCACTAGTTTTTCCATGAAGAGATTTCGCTTTTTTGAAAACTGCAGCGTTAAAATGATGGTAACATCCACTCAAAGCACCATTCGGAAAAACTTGATGATATGCATTTATTTGCGCTACTTCATAATCGCACTTCAAAGTTTTTAAATCGATACCAAATTTTTTAATCGAGTCAAATAAACGCACGTAGCTAGATTGTTTTTTGTCTGACATCAAGGCAAATATAACGGGTACAACGTTAGTGGAATTGTCATCAGAATTCAAATCCATATGAATTGTATAAAGCTGATAGTATGGCTTGGGAACGCATTTGAACGTGGCATCCCCGAAATAAAATATTGAACTTGCTGATTTCATCGCACGTCGTGCTACCTTTGTTGCAAAAACTAAAATCTTATTAGTACCATCATCATCACTAATAAGAAAATTGGCTGACAATGCTTTCGGTATATAAACCTCATCGATTGTATTGAAGGACAGTTTTTCGGCTTTCAAATATTTTTTTACTGTTCTGAGTAGTGTGTCCTTTTTTGATGAAAAATGAGGTATCACATGTCGACCATCACAGTTTTGAAAACATGAGAATTTTTTTTCAAATATTTCATGCATCGATCCCAAGGTGTCACAAAGTTATTTTTTAGTCTTATTCATCATTGAAAAACATTCATTTTCTAGTGGAATGTGTTGACAACTATGTTCCGACTGTCGTAAAATATTACTTAGGTACAGTTTTGTCTGTTGTTGGTCTGTAGTAGCTTGTGTTGTGGTGTGTTGTGTTGTGTTGTGAATTAGAAAAGTGTTTAAGTACCTAACACAGCACAAATTATAAAAAGAAATGATTGTTTTTAGTTAGTTTTATGACGATCCTATGATACCTAGGTAGGTACCTGTGTTGCCTACCGTGCTATATTACTTAATCGTAATTGTAAGGTCAAAGGATTGCTAGAATTATTTAGATTACTTCAGGGTAAATGTCATCATTTCCCACTCTCTCCTTTCCTACATATGACAATATTGTAGGGCTTGGATGTCACCCGCATACGGTGCGAAATATTCCATCAAGAACCAAACGGTTCGGTGAGTATTTCCTCTGCCGTTAACCGTAGGTCCCACTTGTCATACAAACATGTATATCAGTTGTTACGGGTAGGTACGTGGAGCCCTAAATAAATAAACAAAACAACGTAATCAAAAGGAAACAATTTGGTGCTAATGCATGAAAGATGATGTATGAAAGTGGATAATAGTGAACTATTAAGTATTCTCTATTTTCTTTATTTTCTTTATAAAGCTACAATTTGGCTCAATAAGATTGTGTAGATTGTCCTAGAATATTTATGTATTTATTTTCATTTGTCATATTTTTCAGATAAAATACTGGAAAAATGTGAATAATAAAAATTCATTAAATATACACTTTTTATGATAGCCGGCTATTTCTAATTTGTTAATAGGTTTATGTAAAAACGCTTCACGGTTCATATAGGTACCTACTCTGTCCCTACCTACACCTAGGTATTGTAAAAAGATAATTATGTACCCCTCTGTAAAAAGATAATCATGTACTCCATACACTTTGTCTTTCTATGTACTAGCAAAAGTACCTACAAACATGTAAGATCCGACAAATTGAGTTTAGCAGTAATGACTCCTAACAAGCAATGTGACGTATTTTTTGTTAAATCGTTTCGTGTCGTGTCGTCTATATCCTATCCCATAATATCACGTCATCTCCCGAACGCGAAGCTTTCAAATTAATGAGGTGTAGGCAAAAGTAGGTTATTTGCGCCTGACGGGCATCTAATGAGTCTCATGTTACCATGTTATGAAAAATAAACAAAATTTAGTGACAAAGCGTTAGTATACGGCAGGAAATTTTGATTCCTTCACTGGAATGAAATTTTATTGGTGTATTTTGAGACTGACCCGTCGAATTAAGGGCTATTAACCGTTATAGTTACAGCAAACCGTTACAACTAAGAAACCACGCCCAATTGTCCTAGAGCAATGTCCTTTGTATGCGCCTTAAACTATGACATAATATATGTAGGTATTTACCATGGAGGAATAAAGTTTCTGTCCTTCGTGGTATTTAAATATATTCTATTGTGAGTATGACCCGCAGTGCAATGTAGTATGCGGTGGACTCTTTCTTTGTAATTTATTAGGTTGATCGAGTCAGTTGAAATGAAACCCATTATTTTCATTCAATTACTTTATTATCGTTTAAATATTTTTAACAAAGATTTGTATATTTCCAAGTTTCTTAGGAACAAGCGTTTAAAAACCTTGTATTTGGTGACATCATAAAATAATTTTCTAGATTATATCAATATATGACACCTATATTTTCAATGATGCCGTTTCCTTCCCGAGGCGTTTGATTACATTCAACTAATAAAAAAATTTGACGATTAACTTACGGTTTTTTATTCTTAGATAGGTATCTTTGCCATTTTTAAAAATCACAAAAATAAAGTCGTCATAGAAAAGCCTGGAACATTTAGTGGAATGGTTCAGGTTCCTTCGTGAATAATTCGGATACAAAATCTATTCAAAAACGAATTGTATAGTTTTATGGTTTAATTTGGAAATAAACGAGACAAGTCCCATCGACTTGTTTTCTGTACGGTACGGGGATTGGCCCTTGTTCTTCAGGGACTAGTTGAACTGATTCTGAAATTATTTCAACAGAAGAGATCTATTGAGCCTGATTATATCTACGTATTGGTTATTAAACTAACGAATGTCTGACGAAATGGTCAGAAAAACATAAACAAATGTGCTAAGAGCTATCAATGCTCTTGACGTCATACTCCGGTTGACTAAAATTTAATCTTGTGTTTGAAAGTTTCTAAACATTTATTGTTAGTAACAAACCTAATGATTATGTCTTAAACCTATGCTACACTCAATG
This sequence comes from Pelosia muscerda, assembly GCA_963691645.1. Taxonomy (NCBI): domain Eukaryota; kingdom Metazoa; phylum Arthropoda; class Insecta; order Lepidoptera; family Erebidae; genus Pelosia; species Pelosia muscerda. The sequence continues at coordinate 9,840,652 of OY829098.1, read as the reverse complement.
AGTCAGTCGTTTGAAGAACTAGGCAAATTATAAGTTTATGTATAAACTACTAATTGTAATCAAAGTGTGCTTTATAATCATGGCACCAGTTCTTAGATAAAAAGCTCAGTACCTTATTACCACATTTTTTTCTCAGTTAATATGAGACTCTTGCTCATTGACTAGTTTTGATAGTAATTATTTTATTTTCATTTAATATTATATTATTAGGTAATGACGATATCATGTTAGTATAAATGATGCACCGCACTGTATGGTTAGGTACTACTGTCAATTCCAACAGAACTGGTGACGTGGCAAACTTGGACTCCGATTCTACTAATTGTTAATCATTGTCAAACCACTGAGATTACAAATATTGCTATTGAATTATTGGTTTTATCCCATAGATTTAAAGTTCAAAATAACATGAAAAGATATCATTACATTATTTCATTCACTCTAGGTACATATTTAATTTTACACTCTACAAGTATAACAGTAGGTAATGTCTAAAATTGAATGTCATTTTTTGTAATCTCTGTGGTTTAAGAATCGTTGATAATTAGTAGAATCTTGGCCCTGATTGAACTTCAATATAGGTACTTAAAAATAAACAAACATAGCATATAGTCAAAACTATGACACAAAAATTTGAATAGATTTCACACTAATATTTTACCTACTAATAACTTAGAAGCACTTCATAGTATAATAATAGGTATGTAATGCACTGCATAAAACTTAGAAATAGAATTTGGTTTGAAATAAGATATTTGTGGCATAAGTGGCGTTGGAGGTAAAATCTATTCAGTTCATTTTTGTCATTTGATGGAACCAGTTCTATTTGATTTAATCATTACATTTGTATAGAGAACTGATAAAGTTATATTCTTAATTTAACATCTTCCTGATTTAATAAAATCGTTTAGGGAATGGATATAATCTGTTTTTTAAACATTATTGTGACATATATTACATAGTAGTCATTGGCGAAAATGTACTTTTGTGGCATAACTTTTTATTGCTCATTCTTAAGTAGCCCAAAGTAGTGAAAGTCCTCAATATTTCTAATTTTATACATAGGTTTATTTTTTTAAGATTTCGTCGTTACCCTTAGTGGATGACATTCGATATATCATCAGGACGGAAGCATAATCAATTTGTGAAGTGATACCTATGTGTATAAAATAAACTAGTTCGGAGCTATCAAAAGAGAAGACCAAGAAATAGTTATAAGTCATAACGCTAAACCTCGAATTGTACATTGTATTACATTGATTGATATGATTTCTTACACTGTTTTTGGCTTTAGTAATCCTATTCGTGTATCAATAACATTTAACATTTCGTATAACGCAGTAAGATAATTAAAAACCTACACTTAACTTCTATTCATAAATATTGTAAATATTAAAAAGTTTCAGAATTTACAGACGTTTAACACACATTACTTATAATCGTGCCCATAATAAGTAGGTAATTCTATAATACGCAGACATCAATAATTATAATACTTTCTAGAAAATATTACATTTACACACATCTGTTAACCTCAACATCAAATTCATATAAACAGTTATTTTTTGGGATCAAATCAATGTATTCTTATGTAATATGGCTTTTATATATAAACAGCCATAGATAAAAGTTTCATTTACATGAGTTTCTAAGCTACTTACTTTTAAAAGTGGTTAAATTGATATACCTATAAAAAGAAATTTATTATAGCCAATGACGGCTACAATAAATTTCTTAGAATGTTTACCTTTGGCAATTTCGTTTTACACTGGTAGTCATAAATGTTGGAGTAAAAATAATACCTAGTATGGTATCATCAGTTCGTCTTCTGCGCGTCGATTGTCTTTTCGATACGTTCACCATGATATCCAACTTTCAGGAAGTTTTAATACAAAGAAGTTTCAATTAAAGCGAATCACGCCGCCTCCGTACCACGCTAATTATACGGTATAAAAGAATCCAAATCGTATTTATTTAAGCCAATATTAGTGTAACAGGAGTGCTACCAGGGGTCTCCGGCTTTGTTAGTGTTGCCCTTACACCCTGTACATTGTTTTATTTCTTTTATTGTCGGTTGTACTAGCTCATGAATAATATGACATTAAAACAACAGACGCTACCACTACTTTGCTTCAAGAGTGGTGTATAGTGGTTTGTTGCAAATTACGAATGCATGCGGTCAGTTTTATTGATTACGATTAGTTAGTACACATGTGTATGAGTGTGTACCTAAACTAACACTACTTCAATACAACTGTTCAATACAATGTTTCCTTCTTCCTACAGTAGCGAGTCCTTTAAGCGGGGCGTGAAAAAGCATCTGATGAGGCCGTCAAGCTGAGCGCCACCATTGTAGCACTGTACGTGTTTGCAATGGTGGCCCCTCTTTCACGAGACTTTGCCTTCAGTTTAACATCAGGCGAGGTGAAGTCAAATTGACGTGCCATAAATAAAAAAAATACTAAGGCACACATTCACACTTGTAACACGGACATTAATGCAACTAACCGCGTGCATTCATAATTTTCAACAATTATACTTTTCCGTAATTACAGAATTTAAAGTTATTTCACCTTATTCAAAAATTTATATATTTACTATATGCATCTTTAAAGGACCCTGATATTTCACCTGCGTATTAAATAGGCCAGGCTTTTTAAAACCATTATTAATATTTCAATATTTTGAAATAACAATGAAATTGAATAGGTTAGTTTTGTATCTATATCTACAAAACGGGCACAAAAAGTAAACAAAAATGTTATAGATTATGTTAAACTTTTTTATAAACTATGCTAAAATTGAAGAGTCTCTATGTTCGTCTGTTTAGTTATTTTCTTAACTTTATAAATCATTTTTCATTAGGTATAAATCAAAATTTATAAAATGTGCGCTCGTGGCACCACCGTTAGGAACTAAGTTTGTCTTACGTTTTATTTTCAACTCCGAAAGTTACTCAAAATGAAATCTGTCTATTTCAGTTTTGTATATTTTAGCTCCTCTCCCTCTCATATCAAAATAATGTAGTGAAAACAATTAAAACGTATTATAATTATGACATTCTACACACGTACATCAAATTCCATAAAAAAGCAGCAGTTTTTTCTATTCTAAATATAAGGCTCTGCTAGGGAGTGTACTCCCCAGCAGAACAGCTTTCAATGCTCTTTACTTTATAACGTAATGTATGCACTTAATGGCCATAAGTACAATCTACAAGTTTAACGTATATTCTTACAAGATATAATTGATCGATAATTCATTTGTTTGGTTATGAAGTAGTACATACTAATGAATTGAATAACTAAAATAACGCAGATTTTTTGTAGATCAATAGAATGTTTAGATGTATAAAAAAATCTGTTAATTTTTCTACCTCAATGCAGAAAAGCAGTATGATCTTCATGTAGTCCAATCGGTATCTTTAAGGTCAGCTGTAATATTTACAACTGATATAGTTCCATGCTGCTGGACCCCTGCCTGGAGTGGGATGGCCGTCGAAGTTTAGCGCCATCCCGAGCGGAAGATCACACTTGCGTGAAACTCGCATGTAAAGCCGTTTCTTCTTGCCCAAGCTGATTGGAAGCAGTGCAGTACTAGTTGAAAAACGAAATATCATCATGAAAATGTACTTCAGGCAATATGCAATATTAAAAAAAATGTTTAATACTATTTCAATCGGTCTAAGTCGTGTGAACTTAGATTCTAAAACATTGATAATAATATCAAGAAACCTCATAAAATATAACTTACTCCAGCACATGCCCCTCCATTCCAACCGAGGCGATCGTGCTCACGTTGTGGGTTACGTTGAGGTTGATATTTTTGCTCAGCGTTTGGAACATGACTAGTTTTGGCCTTGAAAGCAGCTCGAAGTGGCACATTAGCACGGACGGCCTCAGCGCGTCCATGGTGACAGAATTCTATCACAGCAACTCCAAGTGCCAGTGCAAGTCCCCCGACTAAAACGTAGAATAGCCCCGCTACTTCTCCCAAAGTTAGTTCCGAGCCACGCAATTCCTTTAAGACAATGATCAAACGATATAATTTCACTTCAAAGATAGAAAAAAGGTATAAATTAATATAGCACTTAAGTATATACTATGCCGCATATTACTTACAGAATCAATCATATCACATTCAGATTTAGTAAACCATTTGCGTAACAGCTTTCCCAACTCGCCTTCATTCTTCAACGATTGCAAAGCAAGATTGACACCATCCCTATAAAATACTCTGTAATGTAATTTCATGCTGAAAACACTTCCATACTTTGAAATAAAGGATTTCGCTTCGAATTAGTTAATTATTACGTTAAACATTTTGGCGTTGCATATTTCGCATTGGGCTAATTAAGGCTAAGACCGTGCACCTACCTCAGCTTTGATCCCTTTGGAAAACCTATTGCAAAATCTTTTACTCCACTGGTTGTGATAGTTACTAACATCTCACAGGGTATGTTTTCATTGTTAGAAGAACGGTCAAGAAGAAAAGCGAGCCAACCATGTTCGTCTACATCCGAATCTTGGGGAACGACAACCGTCCGTGGGGTGTCCAATGTATCCTGCGAACAAAATAAAATGGCAAATAAAATATTATATTAAGAAACAAGAAGAGAAGAACGAGAAACAAGATATAATTACAATTTCGCATAGTACACTCTAAGAAGTATCGTGAAAACAAATTGTTAATAGAAAAATATGTATTCAGTATGATAAACAATAATAGTTACCTTCGGACACGTAGCTAATTTCCAGTACGACTGACTAGGTTCAGTTATACGAGTCAATGTTAAAAATGATGCTAAATTAGCTGTGTATGATGATATTACAATCAAGGTAAAAAACCACCACACGGTGCCGACGATCCTTCCAGAAATAGACCTTAAATATATAAAAAAATACCAGTATATTTATTTTATTAGTGCTAAAATATAGTATAGATTTTATTTATATTGAAGACAGTCGAATACTGTAATGTTCTCTCACCTCGGTGTCATGTCGCTCCCCTGCTGCATTATAGATCCCACAGAAAACCACATGGAATTCCAAAAGCTGAATTCGTTTATTACTGACGTCTGTAAAATGGTTAGGTATTATAAAAGGGGAATATAAAAGGTAAACATTTATAATATCATTTTGAAAGAATACCTTTGTAGTTGCGACTTCAGCATGTTCCGATGATTGAGTGTCAGTGAAAGAAACTACGCGCCACTCATAAGGGGAGAATCTTGACACTAGGAATAAAACGACACTTACGGCAAATATACTGCATATGATGCAGAGCTAGAAGAAAAGATGAAATCTTATTTCACATATCAATTTTACAACACATATGTAGCTCTAATCCATTTATTTAATAGGAGTTAAAGTGTGAAATTGCCATGGTTAAATAAGCCGCGGAAAAATTGTCTTCGAAAATAGTAATTTTGGAATACGAGTTCGGGCGCGGTACTAGCGCGGAAGAAACGGCTCGCAATATCAACGTTGCCTTTGGGTTAGAAAACGGCTAATAAACGCACTGTGCGTTTTTGGTTAAAACGCTTTCGTAAAGGAAATTTTGACTTGAAGAACGAAGAACGAGAATGAATGACGGACGTGAATAGTTCTGAACTGAAAGTGATGGCGGAAGCCAGAATGCAGTTTGCAGTTTCTCTACATTTTGTCTCAAGACAGTAACGTCGTTGCACATGTTTGTAACATAATGTTGTTTTATTTTCCATTAAGAAATATTCTAACTATACAAGGTAATTATATCAATATATATATATTTATATAAAATATGTTTATATATAAAATATAATAACAAAGACAGAACAAACAATAAAATTAAGTTAACAAGAAGAAGTAAATATAATAGTCGAGTTTAGATCTCATTGATTTCGGCTTACGATAACATCACGGGAACCATTGTTTCAAAAGCAAAATTTACTATCTCATTTGATGGATGACAAAGCACTCCCTAATAATCAATCGTTTTCAAATTATAATTATGTGAGTGTAGAATAATGCACACATAAACGAAATAAACTAATACGTCCTAAGCGTTTTGTTGACTTTACCAACATTATAATCAAAAAGCATAAAGTTATCTTTAGTTGGATGGTTGTATGGACATAAGTCACTCCAAGATTTATCTAGGCCAGCGCCTGTCGAAGAGCGAAGATCCCGGGCGAAAGTATAGTTGCATGCAACGCATTATTTACCAGTACGATTCCCATAGAGTATGCCAATAATTGAAATCACTTAATATGATCAAAGGAGAAGGAATAGACGAAAAGATAGAGTTTAATTCAGAGAGGATACTAATGGACGAGAATGAGAAATGTATACAAAAATTATAAAAATATTCATTGCCGTAATAGCAACTACAACAACAACATTTAAGCCAGGATCATGAGTAGAGGAGTGAATTTGGGAGAATGTAATGTATCTATTTATCAGCAGAGTACATCCAGACGACGACGGGGTGTACCGTCGTCTCTATCATTTCGCAGACAAAGGTATCCGGGGATCCTAAAGCGGCCTCGAGGCAGTAGTAAGGATTCCCGTTGCTGTTGATTTGTTAGATTAATAAGATTTGGTTTACTGCGACGGATACTTCTACTATTCCTACACAAGAGATTCTGACCTATAGTTAGTATTGTTTTTAGAAATAATCACTAGTAATTGTTCTGCGAATGCCGAGTAGCACACAACAAACACGAAACTTCTGCATCGCAGACAGATCTTATATTTATGGAGGAACATCTTCAAAAAAAAAATCGAACGTTCACAATTTTAATACGCGAAACAAAAATAAACTTGCGGTACCAAAATTAAGGGGTCATAAAGTCAGTAATTCGTTGGTGGGCAAATGTATAAAAATACCTATATAATAAAATTCTTCAGGATTTGGCTCACCTGCCACTTAATAATTTTGAAATATAAGTGAAAAGATGTTTAATGAAAACAGTTATTATAAAGTAGATGAATATCGCGATGCTAAACATGCATCTCTTGCTCTTGTGCCTATTTATTTTATATATAAGGATAACGATATTCAACCTGAGTTTCTTGAGCAGGTCTCTTCAAAGTAGATCTAACTGCCGAAACAGCGAAAGAATCATTTTTAAATGATTTGTTTACTATTTGCAATTGTCAAACTTTACCATTCATAAGTGCTCTATAAGTGTCTAAACTGAATAAACGAAATTGATTATTTGATTCTAGAGCATGAATTGCCTGCGTGGGACTGCACACATTCATGATATCGAGGTTTCGACCATCATTGCTTGACAATGTAACCAACATGGCATCAGTGCCTGCATTGTATGATTGGAGCTGGCAAAGAAAACGCGTTACTGACGCATTGAAATAGTAGCTGGAACTTTACCCGGAAGGACATGACTCAAATAAGTTAGCACTGCATTGTTTGATGGGTCTCACACAGAGGCACTATCATTAGTATTCTTGGAGTACGAGACATCTGGCTCTAACGACCTCGCCGACAGTAGAAGTGATACCCTCCACCAATTTCACCATCGACAAATTGCAATATCTTATTACCCCCATGTGGAACAAAACAAAAAAGCATTGAAATGTTGACAGTTTAGTTATTTTCTTTTAGTAGATCGAGATTTAAAAAGCCATTTGCCGCATCTGACGAAAGAACTCCACGCATACTACATACATACATACACGCAGGCCCAATGTTTTCAAATCTGCCCACTGAAAGTGAGTGAACCTCAGCGATTTAAAAAACAATCCACTTGCTGGATCCTGCTCTAATCGTGAAACATATACGTAGTAAGATCCTTTGTCAGTACGATATAAATGTAGGCGTTACCTGGTGGCAATCCATTACAAGAAATTATATATTGGGGAAGGGAGGGGGGGACCCATCACTCACCAACGGTTTAACAATTTCAACGATAAGTACTCCAAGACATACCGCACCCATCAAATCAAGTAAATAGATTTCTTTCTTACCCAAGGAGGGATGTTGTCGTATGTGAAAAATACGCAAGTGCGAAGGATAAACGTCGTCACGTGTTCCACCTCTACACGAGGCATCTTCTAGAGCGCTCTCAAGCGATTCGGTTGGTGTGAGAGTGGTGGGTCCCCTTCCCTCCCCCAATATATAATTTCTTCCTTTGTCCTTGAGTATTGGAAATTAGAGTTCGAGTCATATTCTGGTTTGGAATTAACGGGTGGTATCGATTCCGCTGGTGAAGGTTCTGAGGCGAGATTCGATGATGTTCTTAAAATATTATATTACTTACCCAGATTTCTTTTGATAAAGGATGAAGGAAACTGAAGATCGTGCCCGTATCATTTGCAGATGTTCTAACAGGCTTAATGTCGAAAGACAAGAAAGGTTTGCTAAAATCAATTACTGTTTCCCTTTCTAAGGTTACGGTCATTGGAGCGACTGCCATATCGGCTTCCTTGAAATTAAACAAATATTATTTATTATTATTTACTCGTATTTTGTTCCATGTTTGAGATGTATATAATAGATTACTACAATAAATGTGGTTTATGAAACAAAGCAAATATAAACGAATAACTATGTATCAACATTATGATCCGAAGTTTCCCAAAGCAGCCAACGTTCGAGTGCCGTCACTGGGACGTGAGTAAAGACTTGGGGCTGCCGACGCGGGTCCGATTCGGTGTTGAAAATTCTAGACTCAATATTATAACACGAGTATATAGCACAACAGAAACTTAGCGTTTATGAGAAATAAACAAACAAGTAAAGAACGATATTATTAACTTTTTAGGACCCGTGGGATCGCTAGTTACTTTTCATATTTTATGGTACTACTGGGATCATAACAAATAAAATATGCAAAGAGGCTCAGGGTCTCTGACAGTTTTCAGCTTTGTAGGAATTATTGTTATTTTACAACTATTTTTCTTGACTTAAACGGACTGAAATGTTTATTGCGTAGATACTTGTATCTTAATTTAGATTACCTTTCTCATAAGTTCGCCAACCATGCCGTCCCAGCCACTAACCGTCTTTGGATTTTCATTTCCGTATTTACCATCTCTGACTAATCTTATTTCATCTGCCAAACAATGACACTTAAAATAAATAATTTCAATTGCACCTATTAATTAATGGTGCTATGAGTTCAACGCAATAGCAGTGATGACAACATGATGATACTTGTAGTTTTGTGTTTTCATATAATGATTATTCATATATTTATTTGTGGCTAAATATTGATTTTTGATCGCTTGTGCCCGCTAATGGCTAATGTGTCTATCTGTCGTTGATAACAATAGTGCGATAGGCATACCTTTTTGGGACTTATAATCACTGCTGCCATCACTTTCGCTAGTGTAAAGAAATGGCGGCAGTGGCAGTTCACATACAGAAAAGGGGATCGGAAAAAAAAAATTTGAGTGTTTCAAATTATTCAAAATTATTACCCAAAATTAAAAAGTAATTAAGTTTGTTACTCACATTTAAGTTCCAACTTCTCGGATATCATTTTAGTGAGTTCCTTACAAAATCCTTTGAATGGTTCCATGCTATCGCGAGTGTTTCGCATTATATATGGAGGCTCCTCAATGGTAGTCACTATGTAGGTCTTATTGCGGTCATATATACCTGGTATACTGAATGGAACCAGTTTCGGGATTATCGGGACTAGTCCTTTATAGTCGTACCATGTCGCCACCTGTATATTTATTCATCAAATATTATTAACTGTTTTTATACCTATTTTGTCAAATTAACTGCCACTCGCCTGATAGTAAACAGAGGTGCAGTCCAATACTTAGTGGCCGCCGTTATAGGTACGGTTCCTGTAACGACCCGCTTAAAGCACGCGAGACTGTAGGGTGAAGGAAACACGTGTGCTGGCAGAGAATGCTAAGTCTTGATGGTGCGACATAGCAAAGAGTCGCCGAACCGCTTCGTTCTTGATGGAATTGTTATTGTTATTGTTGTATGGTGTCGACGCGCCACCATGGGAGCGATACAGTAGTCGTGGTCAGACTATAATTAATATACTGTGGTTGATGTTTTGTTTTTACAATCTTGCGCACATATACATACCTTTGTCATGTCTCCGTCGACGGTTAGCTCCATAACTTGTAGTGTGAAATTTTTTCGGTGCCCTGCGTCATTGAACCTAATTACACCTGACAGGCCATCTACCTCCGTCTGAAGCAAAGAAATTACTCAAGGTTGAATTTTTATTATTATCACAACGTTTCGCGTAGCATTATACCTGAGCAGTAGTTAAAAGGTAAGTTAAGAAATAAAACAAAGAAATTCATTTTTCGCATGCCTATTAGGATATTTAGCAAATGCGTGATTCAATCATGGTTCATTCAATAAACACATATTAATCATCAGAAACCACCAGAAGCGTTGATCGTCCATACGCTGTATAACTCCAGTTCAGCACATGTTCTTGTTGTTCTGTTCAATTTAAGTGAGACATTTTTATCTCCTCAATCTCAACTAAAATTATAAATGCGAAAGTAACTCTATAATCATACGAATCGTTTGCAATTTGCTGTTAGCTAATTGAAAAAACAATAAAAAAGATTTTTTAAAACTAGCTTTCCTTTCCTATATTTTGCACTATAACGAAAATTATAATTTTATGCCAAGGTTGTGCGAATTTTAAAAGCTGGGATCGCGTAAGTTCCTTCTCTATTTTTTGTTTGCTCTACATGCTCTTAAAATCAGCACAACCCTTGCATGATTATATTACTATCGTCGCCTTAGTGCAGAAACAGAAAGCTTATGTTGTGTTTAAAAGTCTGTTTTAATAATAACTAGTTGTTGCCCGTGTGCCCACCCGTGTGGATCTGATCCCGTCCCGCTGGTCCCGTCGTATTCGAGCTCTGCGCTTAGCTACATATTTTGCTATTCATTTTTATTTATATAGATTTTATTTTACACTTTTTAGTTCGATATCTTCAGCATATATGAGCAGTCATGCCATGATTATGGCGGTGTTGGCCAAGGGTTTCGTATAGCTAATAGTGATCTGAACTTCGAATCGTACTCGTGATACATGTTATCCATGTTTGATGTCAATATAAGAATTTGGAACCCCTTTGAATCGCAATGTTCACCAGGACACCGCGTGAGGAAAGCTGTCGAAAGCCTTTTGCGTGTAACAAACACATTTTGTTTAGCTCGTTCTGTATATTTTCGGTAAAAATCTTAGGGTTAACACGAGTGCATGGTTCTCTGATGTTATATAATTATTTGTAAAATTGTCCTGTCTGTATAAGTACCTACATCATTATCTGAAAATATTTGTTTTTTTTAAATACCTACCTAGGTATTTGCAAATACGATACTGAACATACCTATTGTTTTTGTTTCTTATTGGTTTGTCCGCTGTGCAATACTGTAGGTACTGATTTAATGGGGTTTTCTTGGTGAGACTAAAAATCTTACGTAATTTGATCGCGATTGGTTGAGTAGGACCGAAGAGGAGACTAAAAGTCATGAATATCGATATACCTATGCGATTGTCACGGTATATGTATTGTGTGCATGTGTACGTTTAATGGGTTAAATATGAAGAAATGCAATCTACTACTAACAGTTTAATGATATTTTAAAGTGTGCGGGTACCAACCACCAAGATTACATCTGATCTGTGCCATCCTGTAAAATAAATCCATACGTACACCACTGACAAATATTTTGCAAGCTTACGAGCGCTAAGCTTACGCACCTTTTTGATCATCCTGGAGATTTTGTCACCGTGATCGTAAGGCGTTATTTTTCCTTTAGGATTACAGTCCATGGATTTGTTGGAGTTTTGGTTCACATTGCGTCTCATTGTAGCGCGAAAAATATCTGGTTTCTTGCGAAGGAGATGAACAATCGCATCGACCAACACTTGAACTGCGTCGTACATTAGAGCAGCTTGCGCCTGTTGCAGAATTATGAGTATTATTATTTTGTACATTATCCTATAGTTACAATAAAATTATCATATTTCAATAACGTTTATGTAGGTAAGTTTTAGCTCGAAAACCATGACTTACCTACATTCTATCATCATCATTATTCCTGCGTTAATGGAAGCTGCCATCTCGGAGTCCAGGTTAGCTTTATCCAGTCTAACTACAGTACGACTGAACTTCGATATTTCCCGTGAAGTGACTGCCATCCGGCCTCTACAACTTATAGGCGATATCGTAGCACTGCGGTTAGACCAGTTTTTAGACTTTGTAGAGTTCCAACTAGGCGTGAAATCTGCCATAGTTCTCCTTATGACAAAAGGGACTGATAGATACATTTTTTGTTAATTCATTAGGTATATTCGCAGGCCTTTGGGATACAAATAATATAATTTAACAACTAGGTACTTGTAGTAATGATGAGGTATCTCGCAAGTGTGCCGAATGGGGCCTGGTTCAGCATTTTCCAGTCTAGTGTCTAGCGCTGGTCTTAAACTAGAATCCTTGGGATCCACCAAGAACTAAATAAGTAGTTACAATGCAAAATAATAGAGAAAATAAACTCAATAAAGTATACATAGTAATATAATTTATGAACTTACCGAAATAGATTCTCTTTTCCAGATGTCAATGAAATCTTTCACTACTTTACGGGAAACATCCAAAACCCGAAACCCCGTTACATTAATAGCTCCAAACTCAGAGATATCTTTCTCCCAGCGGTCGTCCATCACCTAAATCAATACACAAAAAATGTTGTAGTACACACTGGAAAGGAATCAATCTGAGCCAATCTCCACTTACCCACCTAAATGGCTCTGGCCCTTAGATATAAACTTAATAATTCAAGCCTTAAATTCCTCAAGTTCGTCCAAGGTCTAGAAGTTCCAGGTTCACGTCCGAGGTTCAAGGTCTTACCTAAGTTGGTTCAAAGTTAAGGTCCTTCTAAAGATACCCAATTACTGCAGTGTTATCTTGAATACTACCTAACTATAGCTATGAAGAGATGATGTACTTACGCCATAAATAGAGCATTTTAGTCGCCTTGGTCATAGTGAACTCGGACAAAAACGAAATTTTCTCTAATAAACATGTCGCACTTAGAACAAAATTTCAGCGAAAGATTGTACTCGAATTTTACCGTATATAGAAAATAACTGAAAAATAAGCTACGAATAAAAAAAGTAACCAATTAAGACGGTTTTTTACGACGATTAAGACGTTTTCATCTCACTTTTCCAGTATTTAATGCTGAAACGTGGATACTGATGGAATGGTAAGTCCATACAATAAAAGGCGCGTGAGGTCATCTGATAAAGAACTAAAATCAACATAGCTCACATAAGAGTAAATAAGAAAGAAAGAGATAAAGAAATAAAGAGATAAACATAAAAGAAAAATAAAAAAAGAAACTTGCTAATGAGGCCAGATGGGTTGCCATTATTTTCTTTCTTATAATGAATCAGATAATTACTTACCAGTCCACTTAAAAGATAGTGGTAATTCCTTCTTCCGAGTTGCACATCACGTACATGTGATATTAGCGCATCTTTTGCAAGTTGTGTTGTTGAATCAAGTATAACGTATTTGTTACTCCAGCGGTCCAAGCGTTCGATTGCACTTAAGAATTCTACCACATCGGTCGCATTGTTAACCCGCTTCACATTCGAAATGCGGAACGTTGCGTTACCTGGTTGCAAACTTTGGTAGAAGTGCTGCAGGCGAAGTAACCCTAAAAAATTATTAAGAAATTATACACTATTTTTGAGAACTCTTTAGGAAGTTCGGTGTTCCAGAAATATTTGAGGTCCTATTTTTTATCTGGAAAGTTCATGATAATGACCTCTTGAACAAAATTGTCATAGATAACCTTTCCTAAGTCCTACTCATTTAGTATATCCTGGAGCGAAGATCCTAGTATATACATATGTATATGAAATTTATACCGGAAAGATCTTCGTAACTTATACTGGCTTCTTCGTTCCCCGCGGCAATCAGGGGAAGAACCTCGCACACGGATTCATCGGCAACCTTTCCGGGACTGCGCTACGAGCCTCGAGATCAGGAAATTCTTTCCTCCTGTCGATCTTATAGGAACTCCCATCAATTAGACTACAGATCCGAACAACCGTTATGTGCAGATCGTGGCGGTATAACGGGACCCTGCATCGATAGAACACAAATCGCAATAGCGATGAACAATACTTTAAGATTTCTTACCAAAGAAGTCCGGGGTACACCAAATAAATCACAATTTTCTCAGATAGTGTCCACTGACTATATAAAGTTTATGAAGGTATACAAAACAAAGATTTACTCCAGATCACGAACTAAGTACTGAGAAAGGATTTTTAAGGCCAAGATTAAGAAATACCCGATCCCGCCGGGGTGGAGCTATTTATAACTTTCTTATCGAAAGTTCCAGTAACTAAATCAAAATTTTAAAAATCATCTTGCCGTAATTCCACACGTATTGACGATTCCGTAGACTCTATGTCTACTGAATATTCACTACCCCGACCTACATTAGCAGTGAAGTTAAAGTACCGGTCAGATAAAAAACAGGTTGCACCAGTTGACAATTGACACACGAATAATATATGATCACGGCTTGACAAGCGTTTTGGAAACCCAAAAAGCGGTTGACATACGATTCTCCAGTTAAACTTGACAGCAGACTATGTTAACTGACACGATGATCAAATCTATTTAAACATGCTTCCAGCAACCCAATTTCTACTTGACAAAAGATTTAACATCCGATTAGTTATTTTTAGCGCTGATCAGCCTTTCGGAAACTGGGGGTTAATCTACAGTTGATGTTACGAAAAATATGATTGTTTTCGGCCTTGGCAGAGCTTAGAGTAGAAATTAGAATACCAATTTTATGTAAATCAATATGACCTCCACGATCCGGCCTTCAGGGCAGCAATTATATTACTATTACAGAAATTATTAATAATATTATATTACAGAAATTTTCTCCCTCACAGCTCCGTAGAGCCACCTCATTGTCTAATAGTCAAATTTCCCATGGCATAAACATTTCTTATATTTCTTTTTATTAATATAAACACTTCTAAAATATTAAACGCAATACAAACCTTCACGTACAAGTTGAAATTATCTATTTAAATAAGAAATCAGTTTCGTTTGATAAAGAAAATTATCTTCAACGAACACTAGGAGGGTCGTCGGGGCAGACGGAATTCCGGCGTTGTCGCTCGTTCAACGTGATTCCTTTGCAGACATGATTACTCCTTTTCTTATATTGCTCGAGATGAATAGAAGCTCCGACGCTGGCCAAGAAGTCAATTGCTCACAGTTCGTGACATAAGTCAAAACGCCTGACTCTCATTCCAGCAATCTTTACAAAATAAACTCACTCGGTCTCGATAAATTAAGTAAATTTAGTTCTTAATGTATTACGAGTAATGCGTTTGTTTTTCTAAGTAAA
Source organism: Pelosia muscerda (assembly GCA_963691645.1). Lineage (NCBI taxonomy): Eukaryota > Metazoa > Arthropoda > Insecta > Lepidoptera > Erebidae > Pelosia > Pelosia muscerda. The sequence goes on along the minus strand of OY829098.1, from coordinate 9,825,259 downwards.
CAAGTAAGAAAATTATTATAATAATTGAATAATTATTTTATATTTTCTCAAAAAACGAATAACCCACAATATTGATGGTATAGGCTGGCGTCTTAATACAGGATGTTAGGGAAACGCTCTCGAAGCCCACGGCACCTGGTAGTACTCTGGGTAAGGAGTGTATGTACTCGTTAACTAAAGTACTGAATAGACCACAATGACTACTGACTAAAACAAAAATAGAAATAAATAACGGAACTGTTAACTTTGAAACAAAATTAAAAAAAATCTTTATTTATTCGATATATAATTTTAAAGGGTAGGTCACAAAACAATCATATTTTGTCCTCTCGCAATAATTTTGATTGAGTACAATAACCTAAAATTCCTTAACTTCAGCTTTGTGCTTCCTACCTGGTGTAGGTATAGTGGAGATTAGAGATACATCGTAGATATTTTGATAATCCAAATTTTAACTATCACATAAGTAGGTCATAAAACCAAAAAATTACTACGCCACACTCTCACATGGTTAACTCCAAGAACTGATCTAGCTCACCCGATACAATGAAGCCCCGGTACAAAACGGTAAAGTTTACATTGAAATACAAACAATCCGTATTTTGGGCAGAACACATCTGTAGCTTTCATACGACACTAAATTTAGTTGCGTCTACTCGAGTCGCCTGAACAAAATAGACCAAACCGCAACTATGCTTTTGAACTTTAAAAATACTTATAGTACCTATAGTATTCCAATTAGACGAAGAGAACTATTAAGTTTTTACTTAATAGGTGAATTTGATAGTCACGAAACTTAATGCTTAATTACAAAAGTTGGTGATTTTAATTAAAAGGAATTTAAATAAAGAGACATATTTGCATATTTGTGTTTTTTTCATATTCGTTTACATTTTAAATATAACAATAAAATAAAAAAGCATGTCAAGTCGCACATCAAGGGTAGGTACCGTACAAACTTGTAGCTATTCTTTTATTCATGTATTTTATTGCCATAAGCCATAAAATAAAATGGCTCATAAAATAAAATACATGAATAAATTGTTGTGGTTGTGGAGGTCAGATGGCAGTCGCTTCACGGAAAATATCAAAGTTCTGCCGCATCACAGTTAGACTGGAAAGCCAACCCCAACTGAGTTGGGAAAAGGTTCAGATAATATATATATTTATTTTATGAGCCAGATACCCATAGGATTGGTGCATGGCATATACACTCGAGTAAAAGTAATGCGTAATGATCCTCGTAATTTGTTCATATTATAATGACAACCTCCGTCATAAAGTTTCAATATCTTTCAACTTGATGTCACTACGCATTCCTGAGAGAAAGGTCTTGACAGATGTGAAACGAAGTGATCCTATAAGGGTTCCGTTTTTTTTCCTCTTGAGGTACAGAACTTCAAAAATACAAGATTAATATTATTCTACAATTAATATTGCATATTATATTATAGTTTCTTGCTCTAAAGCACCTTTAAACTATTCATCATCATCAACTCGCGCAGTCCACTGCTGGACATAGTCCTCTCCCATAACACGCCACTAAGCCGCGGCTATTCTCTTCCGCTCCTCGCCAGCTACTCAACGTATACCGTCGGTACGTTTAATCGCACGGTGCCCTAAACTACATTTGCCGGATCACTGTCTCCATTCAAGGACTCGTCTACCCCAACAGTTATCGGTCCTTCGCCAAATATATCGAGCCCATTGCCACTTCAACTTGCTAATTCGTTGAGCTTTGTCGATTACTTTAGTTCTCTGCCGAATTATTTCGTACCGGATTTGATCCCTTAGAGATATACTGAGCTTTTCCCATAACATGCTCAGTGATCTTGACTTGAATTGGTTGAACTGGTGGACAAATCCTACCGTAAGTCCACGTCTCGCCTCCGTGTGCTATTACAGGTTGGACGCACTTATTAGTGACTTTGGCGAGATAGGGGATGTGAAGACCCAACGAAATTTACCGAATGCGGCCCAGCCCAACTGAATTCTTCTTCAAACCAATATTTTAGCCAAACTATATCAAAAGATAGTTAATATTACACTGACCAATTTTGTAGTAAATTTCACCCATGTACGTCGAGAATCGAGAACCGTGGTCGAACATTTCACCTACTAATTTAGCATTTGAGGTACTAAAAGATGCCTGTTTAAAAACTTCTATCTTAAAATTATTGATTTAAACTATTGCGGAAACTTCCCCAAGTATCTCTTTAGAGCTAAAGAAGAGACGCGTATATCGGATTTCAATCGACCAAAACCGCACCATTAAGGTATTCACCGAAACACTACTTCTTCGAACGTAAATTTTGGTAAGTACTTTGGGTAAACTGTGGGTTTATAATTATGAAGTAAAGTGAATTACTTGAGTCTTCATTGTACAACTGCATGGGATAAATACGTTCATGAATTTCTGTTCAGGAAAGAAAGATAAAAAAGCACGCACAGGTAGATTTCTAAGGTAAGATTTTGACAACCCAAACCCCAGAAAACCATAGAAAAGCGAGGGCTAAACATAAAAGTCACTATTACTAAAGAACAACATAAACTGCGACTCGTACCGCTTGACAACATTTTTTTATAGCGAGACCAGTACAGTCAGACCATAATGAAGTGTGAGTATGATTCACTGATATCGGTTTTGAGAGTCTTAATGTCTTATACTCATACAATAACGTTTATGTCGTACTACATAATATTGACGCTGGAGCCACAACATATTTCTGTAAAAAAACAAAAAATTGGAAAAGGGAGTTCAAAAAAAAACCGGACGGCCGTCTTGGGTCATCACCTGCTAAAGCTTAACAACAATAAATATATGGAGTCATCAAAAACTTTTGATTCTATTGCAATTTACGTGTAATAATTATATTCTGAAAACTTGACTCAATAATCTGAAAGCATTTCCTGTGACTCGGTGGGCACCGCATATTCTGTAATTGTATATTTCTTTACTTCATTCAAGTGCTGATCTTCTGGAATAGGGTTTCATCAAATAACTACTCAATGCAAATGCTTCATTTCTGATGAAAAATAAAGGAGCCTTATATTTATAAGCTCACGCCTATATCCCCGAAAGGGTAGGCAGAGGTGCTAGCACTCACATTTCGCCAGTTTATGTTTAAGTTTATTGTGTAAGACTTAGATATATTCGATATGAAATTGACAAAAATTTATAACGTTTTCCTGTGACTAAAAGTCAAAATAAATTTTTAACGGTTGTATGTGTGAGTTTGTCGACATCGAATCTGCTACGAATCTGTTGGAATACATTTCTACTGTTCTGTTGGTTTCAATATGTATCATCTTGAAATAATTACAGAGCCCTTATCTAAAACCTTATTTTTTATGTTATGCTTTCACATACCATCATTGGAGTCGTAAATATAGATGACGTTTTTCCACCCGTAGTGTGTAACAGTATCAATGACAGCACGATGGTAATCGGGACGCAGGCTCACTGCATAGTCGACCAAGCCTGAAGATGGTGGAAGTACCTGTGTGAAACATTATACATACTACAGAACGCCGTATAAGCTTAAAAGATTACTATAGGTTCTAAATTACATACGGCATAGTACAATGCTTCAACATGCATTATATACTACGCCGGCTAAACCGATCTTTTTATAAAAGTTAGTATAGATTAAACAGCAAGCGCTAGTCTGACTTTCACACCGAGAGTTCCGTACAAACTTGAATAATATTGTTTTAGCCTTTCAAAGTATATTTAAGAGAGGTTATTTAAGCAATATCATTAAAGGTTTATAGTAAAGGACAAATGGACGCTGATGGCCGGTTGTAGCCTTGGCCTATTCCGAAGGGGAAAACGCGTGAATATGTGTATGTATTCTTCAATATATTGTAGGTTTCCCTAAGTCCTAAGTCCTCAGAACGTACAATTACAATGTCAGTTCATATTAAAAATGGCAACCAAAGTTATTGTATTAATTAAATATAAAATTCATCCACATTTGTGTCTCATTTTATCTTTTGTGTTTTGGGGTGCGTGCTCTGGAGCTTTCGCGAACACTTCGACCCCTTTTAGATTAAAGGAGGGCTATCCCTCCTCCCACCTTGATAGATATGACTATTCATATCTATCAAGGTGGCTGTTCCTCTCAATCACAGGTGCATGTAATCCTCAGGTCTGAGGTAACCCCTCCCGAGTAGATACAATCGATGTCTTCCTAAGGCGTGGCACTCGCACAGTATGTGTTTCATTGTTTCAACGTCCTCCTTGCAGTGTCTGCATATTTCTTCGTTCATGATACCAATCTTGCTTAAAGTGTATTTTGTGCAGTAGCGACCAGTAAACGCTCCTAATATTTTTCGGATTCTGTCCCTGCTGAGATTAATTATTTTCTCGCTCAGCCTTCCCAATTAATTGCTTATGAATTACTTCGAATATGATAGGCTTGATTTGGTCCTTCATTCCTGAAGCTGCCTATTTTTGGCCTGCTCTATAATAACCCTTTTGAGTGTGGCTTTAGGGAGACCGACAAATCTCTCTCTGTCCGGGTAGATGGTTTGCTTTTTCATTACCTTCAATCCCCACATGGCCGAAAATCCAGTCGAGTCTCAATCTGTTGGCTCTGCCAACCTGGTTTAGGCTTCTTATGCAATTCAGTACTATTTCTGAATGTACCTTTAGAGAGCTTAGCGCATAATGACCTCTTGGTTGCCGCTGAGAATATAAATTTCCTTTCCATGAGTATTTCTATTTACAATCTCCTGAGCGCATTCAATTATAGCGTACATCACCGTTTTCCAAACGGAGGTGTATTTGCCTAGACTGACGCTGATGTCGCAGTTTTCTGCGTGGCGTACACGCAGAAAACTGTCCTGTGCCACCTGGCGTCTCAGAGCCATCGGTGTACCAGATTTGTCTATTACCTTGATTGGTTCTGAGACTTGTTTCCATTCCTGTCTAGTAGGAATTGTTACCTTGTAGTTCCTATGAAATACTTATTTAAATACATTTGTAAATAATAACGAATGTATATTGCGCCATATAAAACCGCATCGAATATTGGTCTGATCAAATGATTCGAAAAAAAAAATGCGGAAAATTGGGAAGTGGGCAGCTTGGAAAATAGGAAAAAGGGAAAAAATAGAAAGCGGAGAAGGGGAGAAGAAGGCAGGCGAGTATGGTCGAGTGCTGAGACGAATAGAGATTCGTGTAGTGCGCTATATATAATACTGCACGATACCAATATCCAAGCTGGTGGAACCGCGGCTAACACCTAGCATAACAACATAAATATAGTATAAATGTGTTTGTTCAATGCACGTACCTTTTCAGGAAACCATGGAGTAACAAAGGGCATCTGGAAAGTGTTGGAATAAGAGTGCAAAGTGTCGAAAGAGTCCGGTGTTACTGCACCCATCATAGAAATAACACCACGAGCGAACTGGTTGCAAACTGTAACAAAAGCATGGTGTATTGTGGATGTTTAAACGCGTAACTAACATAAACATTTAATAAGTGCAACACACAGCGCAACACAGTGCAACTACTGTAGCTATGCGTGGGCCCAAAGATAATTTATGAATTATTTTTCTATTTTTTTACTAATAAGTCGCCAAATTTGACTATATATTTGTTATAAATCTATATATATATAAATGAATTGCTGTTCGTTAGTATCGCTAAAACTCGAAACGGCTGGACTGATTTGGCTAATTTTGGTCTTGAATTATTCGTGGAAGTCCAGACAAGGTATAAAAGGTGAACAAATATGAAAATGCTCGGAGTCCACGGGGGCGGAGCCGCGGGCCACAGCTAGTAAAAATAAAATAAATTAATCAGGTATATATTATGGTGTATTTTTAAGGCGGGGCAGTGAGGGTAGATACCTTAACCGATGTAGTTACAATGTGGCAATCAAAAATCTCTGAATCACCAAAAACATTTTCCATGCATTTTGTACCTAAGGAAAACAAAAAATAGACTATCGGGTATATGTAATGTTTTTTTTATTGCGATGGGCTCACGTTTGACCACTATATCACCTAGTATTGTGTGTTATGTGGTCAACAATGGAGAACGCTTGCCTAGAAATAACCATTTCACTCTAGTTTTGAAGACTTCTACGAGTACTATCCGCCAACACAGATTTAGGCAGGGCGTTAAACTGCACTGGAGGGTTAACCTCAATACACACATCTATCATACGATGTTTTTCAATAATACTGCAATAACTAAAATTTCAATAGTGAAAACACATTGTGAACGATTTTTCGCAATAGCGTAAAAAATGAATTAGTTTTCCTATGCTCGAGCATCTAACAGTAGCGATCGGCCGATTGATTATACTTACTGAGTCTAGAGAGTTTGAAAGCATCAGCAGTGTTAATGATATCGACGTAAAGTTGGAAGTCAAGCCGACTTTTGTTTACGCCGGCATGTTGAAGCATTGCAAATTTAAAAGCGTTCTGTATCTCTTCTGAGTTCTGATCAAACACCAAACCTGAAACAAAATAAAATAATGATAGAGCATACGTATTCTTAAAGAGATAAAATGTTGCAAGACTTTCGTTCTCCACACCAAGCATGGTGGCATCGGCGGCAAGGCGGAGGTAAGACGCAGTCACTCAGTTCAGAATCAAATGTTTGAATGTAGTTTTATTTCTTTTAAAAATAATGTCCCCTTTAAGTAAAATGAGCCATATAGACTTAAGGTACTTTTACTTTAAGGCCTGACCTATTTTTCCATACTGTATATAATTTGCCTTATTATATAACTTATCTACATTTAACAACGACCAACTATTCTTTGTTAATTACTTTCTGGGTATGGCCGCTAGATTTTATTAGTATAATGGATTAATTCGATCGTAATAAATAACTACCAATGTCAACAGAATTATACTTGTCTCCATTATATTATTATCACTAGCCGGACAGCTCGTTAATATATTTGCACGCTTTAGTTGTTTATCGACATTTCAATTAATCCTTATTTATTTGGTGAAAGAGAACGAATACTCGACACCCTGTACGCGTAATATAAGCGTAAATAGCATCGAATATTACATAAATAACGTAGGGATTAAGAGACATTAGGTGAAGTATTATTATCATTATCATTAAATTAAAACACATTATAAAGTAATAAATTATCTGTTACCTAGCAGCTACTTTGGAACCCTCATCGATATGATGATAAAGAAAAAGCATTCATTGCCTTATGTATATATTATTTTACGTATTTTGTTAATCTCAGACTGGGTACTAGGGTATCTAGAGTCATAAAATACAGTTGCTATATACTTTAATATTGGCTTTTGATAATAAAAATTGTAATCGAAGCTTTTCTCTTGCTGTAAATCTTGCTTTGTTTAGTTATGAGTAGGTGTCATACCTTTTGTACAAGATTTCCAGGGGGACGGGAACATTCACTACAATAGGGTAATCCATCCAATCGTTAGCACTACTCCAATTATTGGCACTTTAGAGTTTAGTACAAAAAAATAAGGAAACCCTAGATTATTCAAGTTTAGTATGCCTTAAAAAATAAAATAGTATTATTTTTCTGTTGGGAATTGGCAACACTGTTCCAATACCCATTATGGCGATTTAGAAACATCAGCTGACATTTTGTGCTAGTGATTTGGAGCTGCATTTTAATTTTTTCTTAAGGTGAGAGCTTTAATAATCATAGTATATCACAGGTTTTCGGCTCATTGATATGTTCGAAATCATTTTATATACTTAATTACACCTCTAATTAGTAGATTCAAAGATTATTTCTTTAATATTTTAATCATATTTTATTTATTTCATGTGCCAACATTTGGAACAATAAATTTATCAAAATCCTTTTATTGGCATCAGTGCAAATATTAGGATTTTTACGAATCATATCGACAAGCGAGTTTATGTTCTATTTGAAGTGGTTTTAAATTAAATTATTGTTTGCCCTTGAGTATTTTTTTTTAATAGCAATTTCCAAATGTTGGCCCATAGTGCCAATAGTAAAAGCTAATTATTGGCAGTAGTGCCCATAATAGAATATGGACTGCTAATTCTATGTTTTTTATTTGTAGGTATAGAGTAGGTACGCCGTACGCCGAAAATTGAACACCGTGCTGTAATAAAATTCCTTACCAAGCAGGGAAAAAACGCTCAGACCATTTTGAATAAAATGGAATCTGTTTATGGGGAACAGTGCCCTAGTAAATCAATGATTTACAAATGGCATAGTCTTTTTAAACGTGGTCGGGAGTCGATTGAAGATGACCCCCGCTCAGGCAGGCCAGTTGAGGCCACCACCTTAGACATTGTGGAAAAAGTGGAAAATCTGGTACTGGACGACACCCGTTTGAAGAAGAAACAATTATCGGCATTAGTTGGAGTATCAGATACCACCATTCTGCGAATCCTACATGACCATCTGGGTATGACAAAAGTTAGTGCAAGATGGGTACCGAGAATGCTCACGCCGCTTCAGAAGCAGCAGCGCGTCGATGCGTCTAAACAGTTTTTGGAGTTGTGTGGAGACGATCCTGCACCGATTTTGAAGCGCATTGTTACCGGAGATGAGACATGGGTTCATCACTTTGAGCCTGAGTCTAAACAGGAGTCCAGGCAATGGCATAAAAAGGGAACACCACCGCCAAAGAAATTCAAAGTGTCGGAGTCGGCTGGAAAGTTGATGGCAACTGTTTTTTGGGATTGTGACGGGATACTATTGATTGATTACAAAGAAAAGGGAAAGACCATAACCGGCGAATATTACGCGACGATACTAGAGAAATTAAAGAAGGCTATCAAAGAAAAACGACGACGAAAGTTGACCAAGGGAGTGTTGCTCTTGCAAGACAATGCACCGGTTCACAAGAGCCGAGTGGCAATGGCTGCTCTGAATGAGCATGGCTTCGAATCACTAGTTCACCCACCCTACAGTCCAGATCTGGCCCCAAGTGATTTTTATTTGTTCCCCAATTTAAAAAAAGACTTAAGGGGAAGGAAATTTTCCGACGATAATGAGGTCAAGGAGGCAATTTTGACTCATTTTGAGGCAAAAGATAAAAAATATTTTTATGATGGTTTAGAAAAATTAATTCACAGATCTAATAAATGTATTCACCTTAAGGGTGATTATATTGAAAAGGAAAAATAGATTTATTGTTTTATTTTATTCAAAACCCTGTCATTCCACGAACTTTTGGACCTCCCCTCGTAGCTAGCAAAAAGTTAAGCATTACTGAAATTGAGAAGATGTTAACCGATGATTAAGATTGGTTAAAATGTTAATTTTTAAGATTTACGACTGCGAACTACCTAGATAAAATACAAAGATAGGTAGGGAGATTATTAAGTTAAGTAGAAACTTAATCAGACTGATTAATATATTAAAGTTAAAATATCTCAATTTAAGTATTGATAAAGTGAAATTACCAAAACGAATACCTAGAATAAGAAAACGTGATTGTTAGTACCTATACATTTATTTCTGATATTTTTATGAAACTTTATGGTACCTATATAACATCCCTAAATAAAAGCAGAACATATAAACAGTGGTTTAATTATATCCTAAGTAGGTACCTATACCAAGGTAGGCAAATTTTATGTTTTTAATCATAGGTTTCCTAGGCTTTAACGACGTGCCAATAATTAGACGAGTAAATGCCAATATTGATGTCTTCTGTGCCAATAATAGGATTTTCTATAGTCTTTCGGATTTAAGTATAAAATTGTTATTTAATACTATTCAATCACATAAAAATGATTATAAAAACAAAGATTAAAGCATTTTCTTTAATTCTATGACATGTTTTGTTTAGTAGCTTTTGTAAATAAGATTTTACGGTAGTTTCATTTTAGACCAATACAAAGTTCACCCTTAAAGTGCCAATAATTGGGTGGTTTACCCTAACTATATCAATTCGCTGTTTAATTTTTAATAGGAACCACACAGAAGCACAATATGAGCAGTTCGAAGATAATACGCGACAATCTTTATGCTTACGTGGGATATTCAATCATTTGTCTCCAGTTCATTGTTGTAAGATGAGATCAATTTCGAGAAAATCATCCATTTAGCAATTTGCTGAGCGGATGTTTATTGCATTCTGGCAATTTTTATAGTTTTGTTGATGCCCAGTCGCAGTGTATTACGGCTCGTTGCAGTGGAAGTAACAGAATAATGGCTCGAAGCGTGACTATACTTCTGGTGTTATCAGTTTTTGTCGTTTCGGTGAGTAGGTACACATGAAACAGTATTTTTAATGTGGAATTTTGTACCGTAAAGTTTATTTATAAATACATTAGCTGTGCCCGCGACTTCATCCGCGCGTGGAATGTAATAATTATTTTTTTTTTTATAAAATAAAAGTAGCCTAAGTTACTCCTTATTACATAAGCTATCTGCCAGTGAAAGTCCCGTCCAAATCGGTCCAGCCGTTCCAGAGATTAGCCGGAACAAACAGATAGACATACAGACAGACAGACAAAATTTTAAAAGAATGTGTACCGTTCTACTAAATTCATATGCATGTGGTAGAAAGCGGTTATTTTAATATTACAAACAGACACTCCAATTTTATTTATTTGTATAGAGTCATTTAAAATGTCTACTCCACTGTTTCATGTGACAGTCATCAATTTTATTTGATAGCAAACATTCTGCTGCTTGAAATGATAATCGAAGGTATGTTTAGAGACAGTCTCCGTGGCGTAATTGTAGGTAAGGCGACAACTACGCGCGGAGCGCGGGTTCGATTCCCGCTCAGTGCACATATTTATGTGCATGAATATGTCTGTTTGCATTTGTGTAGGTTTAGGTTAGTAGCATTTTTAGTGTGTTTAGTTTGTGATTATTGTTCAACTCTTCAAATGCACTTAGTAATGAATGTAAGCTATAAACTGTACGACTTTTGTGTGCTACTTAAAAGCTTAAGTGGTTAAACCGATGAGACTAAAAGCAACCAAAGACTATTTAACAATTTATGTCACGGAACCGGAACTATATTATAGATGGGCAGTGTCGTGGGTATAGGTTACAATATATTAAAAAAGCTTTACCGAATTTAATTTTGTCCTAGGTGTCAGCTAACGCTATAAACTTCTTTTTGCCTTAGAATCAATGATGTTGTGTCATCTTAATCGTAATCCGTTATTATTGAGAAATAAAAAAAATGAAGTCAATTCAAAGAATGTATAGCAATCGTTACGGAAGGTGTCTTATTTATTCACTATCAGTGTAAATCGAAATTGTTTTATGGCAGTGTTGGACTAATTTGAATTGTAATAACATTTTAAAATTAACAACGGAATATAGATTATTTGATAATTGCGTGTGTAACAATTAATTAATTATTAATTGAATCTGCAGGATTAATAACTGACCAGTTGTTTCTTTTTTCCGAGTTTATTTTTTGCACTAGATAAATAACTAATTAATATAGTTGATTCTTAAATAATTATGTCTATTACAGATCTATGCAGCCACATATGATAAAAAAACAGTAGACGGAATGATACTCAAAACTCTTTGGACTAAAACATATCAAGGATTTGATGCTAAAACGAAAGAAGGGGCAATCAAGCAAATGAGAAATTCAGGTGATTACGAGAAGCTCATCAAATATTTAATGAAAGTGAAAAAAGAAAAAGTACAGCGATTATTGAATCTGTTTTCTGAAATTATTTTAATTTATATGTCGAAATAAGATATTAAGAACTCCTTTCTGGAAATTTAAATCGGAAAGTAAAAATTCAGTTTCTAGGGGAAGCACCCTGGCACCTGGTGGCAATGTTCCCTACATAAATTCAAATTATGTGCCATAATGTTATATTTTTCTGGTTTAAATTTATATGAAAGGCATACAAATTAATAGTTTCAATTCTGATTCTCTCTTTTATTAGTGTGTTTATGTGCCATCACGTTTACTTATCGTATCAATATAGGTTTATAAGTATTATCAGTAAAGATGTATCTTTTCTTGTAGCTTGTAGTTTAATTTTAAACAATATATTCCAGAGATAACAGCTAATTACAATTACCTATTAAAACAATTTACTGATACACTGGATTGAATAGGTCACATCGTTGTTACATTAATAATTAGGCATATATTAATTTACATTAATTATTGAATTCATATCTTCATTTAACTTTAATGCTCTGTTTGCATTCCAATGTTGTCAAGTTACATTAATACTAGCATCGTCCTGCTGTTTCACCCTTAGGCCTGATTCCATAAGAATATCGGTAGAAGCAGATAATAGACTTGAAATAACTAATTATTATTAACAACTTCTTTAAAATTTATATTTAAGAGTTTTGTGCAGCGATTTAATTTTGGATAATATACGGGATTTGAATACACGACCAATCTGATACAGGGAGAACTGGTGGCAGAACAATTTTTAGATCACCTATTATTCAAAAATTTCGCTGCACTAATACAAAAAAAAATATGCATTTGTTATACTAAAGTACTATCGTGCAAAAAAGTACTTAAAATGGCAGACGGAAGTTAACTTCACACTGTCACAGTCACTGCTTAAACAATAATAAGAATCTCTCATAAATAAAAGCAATAGCAAATAAACGTACAACGTGTAGTGGTGTAAAACCACTACTAATATTTTTTGTCTGCATGCTATAATTAAACGCATATAAATTGTTATCCAACGTAACACGTTTCGTAAATGCACATAGTTACGGATTAGTTCTCTCCTAGCATGTAATTGGGGTGTTGTTTCGTTACATTGTTTAATTAAACATTGTCAAGTTTGGTTGCGTTTCTGGTGTCATATTTGATAGTTAAGTGCAACCATTGTATTAGAATGGTTTGTTGGCATGGTTAAAGTGCTCAAAAGCCAAGGTTCCATACCGGCATCGAGCTGTCAATTGGCATGACACTGGAACGAGATTCACGATTTACACTTCGAGCGAGAGGCATCGTTTTGTGCCGGCTCTTGAAGCATCACCAAGAATTAAGATGGCTAAGTGAATCACGGGAACTCTGAACGCGATGAATCGCGGAGTTTTCCGGCCATCATCCCTCATCGTGACGTGGTAGGCGCAGCGACGTACCCCGACGATTGCTGGCGTGCTGTGGCACGCTTATTTCTGCGACGGCGTGGCTATCCTCGAGTCGCCGTGTCCTCCGAAGGACTGGCACGTGGCTGTGTCAGTGCTGCACCTTTACGGCAAGGGTGCAGTGACGCCAAGGAGACACCTGGCCCATAATGCTCCTTACACTACGGTCCGGGAGCAGCCGCTGGTTGCAAAGCGACGGAGGCAGTGAAGACGGCGAGCGGCGCGCGATGCGTTGCTGGACAGGCATCAGATCACGATCGTTCGTGATACGAGGTATTTCACCACCAAGTTTCCTTATTACATGGCCATTCGTCCGCGTCGCGTGTGTTCGTTTGCCACCGAGGCTATATTTCGTGAGTGCTGTGCATCCCCGATGAGATGGACAATATATAGATTAACTAGACATAAGGTCCACCATTGTTAACGGTATTCGTTTAATAATATAAACTATATATACTTGTCAGTGATATCTTTCATTAACATTCCCGAGGTACCCATGGTCAGATTATACTTACAAACTTCTAAGAGGTCCTTGAACCAATGGTTCAGTGCTGACCTACCGAGAGTACTATCCGATAGCACTATTTTAAAACTTAGATTCATTGTAGCTTACTTATAAACTTTTATATTCTTTCAACTCCAAGAGTACTTATACACCTTTTATACGCCACAATCGGCCTCCCCTTTTTATATGCTACAATTGGCGCCCGAATAATATATTTTTAATCTTAATTACTTTAAATTTAACCTTTGACTGACCATTGGTATATCTCGGTGAAATTTTTCTTTGTTATCAAGACTTTGTTTTGACAAAATCAAACAACTTAACTTTTGCTATAATTTACATAAAATGGTGTTCACTGTATCTGTACCTATATGAATATCCTAGTTTATCCATGTTAAACCATATATTTAACATATTTTATACTTTAAATACAGATATTTTGATGGTTTCTGTTTACATAAGTTCATTGAACATACTTAACCTAACTTTTTTACTTGTCAATTGTTTAGTGAACATTCATATACCTATTTGCTGATAACATTTGTTAGAATAAACACAGTATTTGTTCTATAACTATTTACAACTTCGGTTTGAATCACACCAACAAATAACTTTAATATTTTGTTGTTAACTTATATTTATGACTTCTTATAGTCTTATTGTTACTCATTGTTTTGAGAAACATACAAACTTAACATTAGTAACTTGAATACACTAAATTGTTTTGATATCGGTGATGCTTATTTAATTTTTGTGTTTCTTCACTATTTGATGGGGTGATTCTGCAATAATTTGTTTTTATTTTTCTGTTTTTGTGCTACACATATAAACTTTTGTGTACATTTTTTTGTTCATCATGGCTGATGAACCAACTGTTTCAAAGCCTTTGGCTGTTGATGATCAGCATCGTAATGTCACTCTTAGGAAACAACACCAAGATGTGTACGGAACGCCACCAGAACTTGATGATGGTACTAGCTGTAAATCACCTTTAACTACTCGTTGTGATAAAGTCATGCAGGTCGTGCGCGATGAAAATTTACGATCTTGGAACATTAAATATTCCGGTGACTCAGATGTAGTCGACTTTTTCTTGCGTATTGATGATTACATGCGTAGTAGAGACTTATCGGAGACTAAAGTGGTTAAATGTTTCGCGGATTTGTTAAGCGGTAATGCCTTGGATTACTATCGGTTAATCCGAGACTCAGTCACTTCTTTTGCAGATTTAGAATTTAAATTTAAAACTTTTTTCTTATCTTGTGATGGTAACTTCATTTTAGAAAAGAAAATTAGGTCACACACACAGTCTGCCAGTCAACCAGCTAATCTGTACGTCCTGGAGATGTTGACTATGAATTCTAGGCTTGCTAATCCGTTACCTATGAATACACTTATGGACATTATTACACACAATATGTTGCCAGCTTATGCCCAGCTTTTTGCTTTAAATGACATAGATAATACAGATAAATTACTTGCATTAGCTAAACGATATGAAGCTTATACTAATATTTCAACACATATTAGTTCTAATGCGAAATCTAGTAAACAGCATAAATCTGTTACGGTGGTGAAAACAAAACAATCATCATCATCTGATAGGAAACCCACTTGTTTAAAATGTAAGAAAATCGGTCATTTATATAAACAATGTAGAACTATACGGGGTATCGTTTGTTTTAATTGCGGCAACAAGGGTGTATTGACTTCCACTTGTTCTAAGTGTGAACCAAACATCAAAGCTAAATCATCTAAATCAGCTAAACAAAAAAACTAGTTGGCTCAGGAGTGTCTAGGCATAAACTAGCATCTCAACACTTTGGTACTGTCACTCCTGATATTTCAACCTTAGACGGTGACAACAGAATTTTTTTGAATTTTTCTATTCACAACCACACTTATCGTGGGTTGTTGGACACTGGAGCTAATCTTTCCATTATAGGTAATAATTACCATCATAATTTGTTACACTTGGGTTTCAAATTAGTTAAAACTGATATGGGAGCTACTTGTGCTAACGGTTCTAGGGTTAAGGTAATAGGCAGCATGTCTATACCAGTTAGTTTTAGAAACCATATCTCTCATATATCATTTTTGGTTGTCCCTGATATTACTAATGACTTTATTTTGGGCATGGATTTTGTTCATGATTTTAAACTTTTAAATTTAAATTTTGCTAATATTCTGTCATCCTATGGGACCAATGAATCTCAACAGGATAATGTCTGTGCTATTATTCCCATGAGTGAACTCTCACCTTTAGAATCGCTTGAATTAAACAAAATCATTAATAAATTCAAATCTATTTCTACTGAAGAGAAAGGTTTAGGTAAAACTAATATCATTGAACATAGGATCATAACAACAGGTCCACCTATTAAACAAAGGTACTATCCTTTGTCACCAGCTAAGCTGAAAGCTTTAAATGAAGAAGTGGACAGAATGCTTGCGCTGGATGTGATTGAACCTTCTAAATCACCATGGTCCAATCCTGTTGTTATGACACCTAAGAAAGATGGTTCACTCAGATTTTGTCTAGATGCTAGAAAATTAAATGATGTCACAGTTAAAGATTCTTATCCATTGCCTTATATTAGTTCTATCTTAGACAATCTTAAAGGAGCTCGTTATTTGACTTCCATTGATTTATCAGCTGCCTATTGGCAGATAGCTCTTTCTGATTCTGACAACATTGATGGTTACGGTACATCATGTCAGAAGACAGCTTTTGTTGTTCCAAACCGAGGACTGTTCCAGTTCAAAAGAATGTCCTTCGGATTGTCCAACGCTGGTAGCGAAATGCAGCGTCTTATTGACTCTTTATTCCATCACAAATACGGTGAGAAGATCTTTGGTTATTGTGATGATTTGTTAGTCGCTACTCATTCGTTCTCTGAACATTTATCTATTCTAGAAGAAGTATTTGAAGCATTGAAAAACGCTGGTTTGACTATTAATTATGGCAAATGTGAATTTTGTAAGTCACAGTTGCATTATTTAGGTTATGTTGTAGGTTCACAAGGTTTACAAACTGATGAAAGAAAGCTACAATGTGTAAGAGACTTTCCTACACCTGTTACAGCCCGTCAGCTTCGTGCATTTATTGGCTTATGCTCTTATTATCGTAGATTCGTCAAGAATTTTTCTACTATTGTCGCTCCTATGACAGCTTTAATAGGTAAAAAGAAGGGTAAAGAAGCGATCGTTTGGAGTGAGGAAGCTGAAAAGTCATTTTTAGCTCTTAAAGATGCCCTCACCCAAGCCCCAGTGCTTGCTTGTCCTGATTTTTCCTTACCTTTTCAATTACATACTGATGCTTCGTCAGTAGGTATTGGGAGTGTACTAACACAGGAAATAGACGGAATAGAGCATCCTATTGCCTTTCATTCACGACTCCTGTCGAAGACAGAGCGTAACTACAGCACTACTGAACGTGAGCTGTTAGCGGTCGTTGATTCTGTAAATCATTTTCGTCCTTACATTGAAGGCAGTCACTTTATTTTAGTTACAGATCATATGTGTCTTAAATGGTTAAAAACTTTAAACAACCCTTCTGGTCGTTTGGCTCGTTGGGCTATGCAATTAGCATGTTTTGATTTTGAGATTCGACATAGAAAAGGTAGCTTGCATGTTGTACCAGACGTCCTGTCTCGAGTAGAACTAAATGCAGTTTCATTCTCGGGGGGTAGCACTTCTAATGATGATTGGTATAATAAATTATTTAAAAATGTAACTTCCAATCCTGGTTTTCACAAAAACTATTTAATTAAAGACAACATTTTGTTTAGATATTCCAAACCATCATCTAGACTACATGAGGACACTTCATGGAAAATTGTCATTCCTCATGAGTTAGTACAGGACTGTATCAAAGAAAATCATGAAAATAAAGCTATACATCCTGGTACATTTAAAACACTGGCCAATATTAAAGCTAATTATTTTTGGAAAAATATGTATGCCGACATTAAAAACTATGTAGCTAATTGTGATAAATGCAAGTCCCATAAGCATTCAAATAACATACCACATGGCTACATGACCAATCAGAAAAAGGTTGACCGTCCCATGCATACATTGTCCATTGATACAATAGGTCCCTTAGCAAAATCCTATTCTGGTCATGTGTATATTCTATCTATAGTAGATGTTTTTACAAAATTTTGTTGGCTCCACCCTCTTCGTACTGCTACCACTAAAACAGTTACATCTTTTATTGAATCTGAAATTTTACTTAAAGAAGGCACACCTTGTGTAATCATTTGTGACAACGCTACTATATTCCAAAGTAAGGAATTCAAATCTTTTTGTACAAAACATTCCATACCTAAAATTTTTTATAATGCTTATTATGCTCCTCAATCCAATACAGTTGAGCGCTATAACCAAACCGTTCAAACCTGTCTCTCTCTTTTGGTTGAGGATGATCAGCGTAACTGGTCTAAATATATACCTCAAATACAGCTCTTCTTAAATACTTCTGTTAACATTGCTACTGGTTATACACCATACTTTTTGGCTAAAGGTCGAGAGATAGTCGCGGATGGTGCACTGCATACACTGCGTGGCAGCACACCTGATTCGTTAGACGATCTTCAACTCTCAAGTAGGCACTCTAAAGCTGAAGCCTTAAATGACCTTGCTGATATTTTCCAACGTGTGAGCACTGCTTTGACCAAGGCGTACAAACAGAACGCCCACAGGTATAATCTGCGCCGCCGAGAGCTCCGGTTAAGCGTAGGTGATATTGTGTGGAGGCGAAATTTTGTACAGTCAAACGCAGCCAAGTTCTTTTCGGCTAAGCTAGCACCGAGGTTTGTCAAATGTAAAGTTGTTGGCAAACCATCCGATGTGGTTTACCATTTAGAAGACCTCAGCACGGGGATTGTAGGGAAATATCATGTCAAGGACATAATTAAAACGCCAGGAGGTGTGTAACACTAGTGTATGAGACTGTACATGTGTTGGTATGTTTGTATCTATTTTTGCCTAAACAATGTTGACCTTTTTGTCAATGTCATTTTACTTTTGGTACCTGCATATGTATAGCTTCGCATCAGCAATGTGTTTTTGTTTGTCTGTCTTTAACTCTTTTCTCAGTAATGGAAATGAAGTTTCAAAGATAGAAATTTTTTCAGACATGAAAATTTTTAATTTTCATTTTTGACTTTTTGGTATTTGCTTGTGTAAATACACTAGTCACAGATCCTAGATCTGCTTTTTTGATCATTTTTAGATCAGTACTTTGGCCAAAACAATTGAAATTAAGTTTCAATTTCTTTGTGATATCACACTTACTTGTATAAGATTGTATGTTATGGAAGTGCACTCCATACATTAGGACTTCTCAGGATTTACTTATCTTAGTTTTTTACCATTCTAGGTTTCAAAACAATGAATGATAAGTTCTTCTTGCTTGGAATTTTTAAGACTCAGTCTTAAAATTATTAATGTGATTCTTATCACTTAAATATAGTTATTTCTAACAATTTCTTTATAGATTTTGTACTCGGACTAATCATATGGTCTGACAACACTTGTTTGATAGCTTTTCAACCATTACAGGTTCGAA
Organism: Pelosia muscerda; assembly: GCA_963691645.1. Lineage (NCBI taxonomy): Eukaryota > Metazoa > Arthropoda > Insecta > Lepidoptera > Erebidae > Pelosia > Pelosia muscerda. The sequence continues at coordinate 9,806,115 of OY829098.1, read as the reverse complement.
AACAATTCAATATAAGTTTGTTTTTCCCAGTACAGTTTCTTAGACTCAGTCTATAGAAACTTGTTTCCTTGTTCTTCATATCAGTCTCGCTCTGATATGATTAACTCCTTCTGATATCAAGCAGTTCTAGACTTCGGATAGTCTGCTTGTAGTATATCTCAACAGATTCCGGACCTGTTGTGGACTTTTACATATAAGTTTAGTTTTAGTATATTCCATACTTCACTCACTGGATTAGCTACCCAGTGTTGTTGTTGTTGTTGTTGTTGTTTAGTACTTAATTCTTAGATTAGGTAATTGCTTTAGTCAAGTTAAATTGTTAAGCTAATCTTTAACACTTTTCAACTTAGATTTTTTTTTTATTATACCTTTGATCATGGCTAGGTAAGCTAAAGAAAAGAAAACTTTTCATTGACTTTCAAAGTTTTTTTTTCCGGTTACCCCGGCTGCTTCGGATAAGGGGTTATCCTCTTTACTCCGAAGGGGGGTATTGTAGTGGTGTAAAACCACTACTAATATTTTTTGTCTGCATGCTATAATTAAACGCATATAAATTGTTATCCAACGTAACACGTTTCGTAAATGCACATAGTTACGGATTAGTTCTCTCCTAGCATGTAATTGGGGTGTTGTTTCGTTACATTGTTTAATTAAACATTGTCAAGTTTGGTTGCGTTTCTGGTGTCATATTTGATAGTTAAGTGCAACCATTGTATTAGAATGGTTTGTTGGCATGGTTAAAGTGCTCAAAAGCCAAGGTTCCATACCGGCATCGAGCTGTCAATTGGCATGACACTGGAACGAGATTCACGATTTACACTTCGAGCGAGAGGCATCGTTTTGTGCCGGCTCTTGAAGCATCACCAAGAATTAAGATGGCTAAGTGAATCACGGGAACTCTGAACGCGATGAATCGCGGAGTTTTCCGGCCATCATCCCTCATCGTGACGTGGTAGGCGCAGCGACGTACCCCGACGATTGCTGGCGTGCTGTGGCACGCTTATTTCTGCGACGGCGTGGCTATCCTCGAGTCGCCGTGTCCTCCGAAGGACTGGCACGTGGCTGTGTCAGTGCTGCACCTTTACGGCAAGGGTGCAGTGACGCCAAGGAGACACCTGGCCCATAATGCTCCTTACACTACGGTCCGGGAGCAGCCGCTGGTTGCAAAGCGACGGAGGCAGTGAAGACGGCGAGCGGCGCGCGATGCGTTGCTGGACAGGCATCAGATCACGATCGTTCGTGATACGAGGTATTTCACCACCAAGTTTCCTTATTACATGGCCATTCGTCCGCGTCGCGTGTGTTCGTTTGCCACCGAGGCTATATTTCGTGAGTGCTGTGCATCCCCGATGAGATGGACAATATATAGATTAACTAGACATAAGGTCCACCATTGTTAACGGTATTCGTTTAATAATATAAACTATATATACTTGTCAGTGATATCTTTCATTAACATTCCCGAGGTACCCATGGTCAGATTATACTTACAAACTTCTAAGAGGTCCTTGAACCAATGGTTCAGTGCTGACCTACCGAGAGTACTATCCGATAGCACTATTTTAAAACTTAGATTCATTGTAGCTTACTTATAAACTTTTATATTCTTTCAACTCCAAGAGTACTTATACACCTTTTATACGCCACAATCGGCCTCCCCTTTTTATATGCTACAAACGAAAATACTGAAGAAGCAATTGAGTGGTCGAGGTTACGTATCTATGTACCCCTAAGGGCCACAAATCACTATCTAACTACACTAACTCACATGATGAGGTTCCGTAATGAATATATTTATTGATTCAATGGTGTAAAACTAATATGTACCGTGTCTTGGTTACGTATATTCTGTTTGTTAAGGAAACTACTTGAGAGTGGACGGTTAAGAATAGGAATCAAATACATAAGGCATTCTAACATTATAATGAGTTTGTGAGTATGTTCAAGAGGTTCCTAGGCTCTTTACAAAATAAATATGCACCGAGGACATAGTGGAGTATAGAAAAACGACAACTGGGGAGGGATGGTGTTAATACTGGAGGTAAAGGGAAGTGGAAGAAGATGTGAAGAAGTGCCGTGGATGGGGGAGGTTGAACGTGAGAAGTAGGGGAGAAGGGAGTGACAAAAAAGAGGTATGGAGACGGACCGGGCAAGAACATGCAGAGGGTTGTGGCAGGGGATTAGTACAAGAAGGAGAGGGGTAGAAGAAGAAATAGGAAAAGGTAAAAAGATTAATTAGTAATTTAACTACTACACATACAAAACTGACAAGGTTCAGGGTTATCGCAGCAAAACTACTCAAATATTTTATCACCCCATAATTAGTATTAATAGTGGAGAAGTTCAATCTTCTGCCATTATCATCTTAACAATGTCTACAGAGCCACAAGTTTCAAATATATGATAATTTTAATCAATTCTCTAAAATTTGAGGGTTTCCTCGATTTCGTCAGGATTCCATCATCAGACCCCAGAATTATGGTGACACCTCGATATTAGAAACGCTTTTTCATCTTTACTCTTAAAGATAAAAAGAGAAAAAAAGAGTATTCATAATCGTTATACAAGTGATGGAAAAATCCTAGTTTCAAGTCGATTCCTTATATTTCGTCGGTTAAAGACCTACAGTTAAAAGGAAAATGCTGAAGAATTGAGAACCTTCCTCGTCTTTGCACTCGGTTTTTATTTATTTATTTATACTTTTTGCACAAAATATAAAAATAATGTACAAAGGTGAACTTAATGCCATGGACATTTTCTACCAGTCAACCCAAGGCAACACCCCTTCGGATTAGAGAGCGCCAACTAAGTGACATTGCGCTCGCGACCCTTCCGCTCCGTTTCCTACCCTGTATTTCTCTCATAGCTTCTGTAAGTACCAAGTCGATTGACAGTTAGTAATGATAGCGCGGGGTGCGGTAGTACTGTTATTGTGGTGGCAAAAAGGCGATTAGGTATTGTTGAAGAATTACAGTCCCGTCTGCCAGATTCATATCTACTAGTTATTCTTGAGAGTCGTCACGAATCATCTCGTGAGCATACTCGATCAGCCACCCTGGCAATCAGTTTTTAAAAACTTACACACTTCCAGAAAAAGGTAGCTAGGATCTTGAATGTGCAAAGTGGAGAATCGGGTGCACACATTGGACGAGGTATAAATCCAATAGTGGATTGCAATAGGCTAAGTGATTGATTGATATGAACAAAATATACTACGTAATTAATGCCATTTACTATTGACATAAAAATACTATCAATATTTTGTTTTTAATGGTCACCTACCAATTTTTGTAAGACACGCAAATTTGGCATCCCTCGATTAAAAGGGTGTCGGAAGTCCGTCAGTTTTGAAAAAGATTTGGTGGCGTTAGCCACGAAGGCGGAGGTGCGGGTAGAACAGAAAATAAAACCGGCTGCCCCATTTCAATACTAAATTTGTAATATTTACAAGAAACATGCTAACACCATTCCTAATCTAATTTGTGGAGTGTTACGACATATATATATAAATATTTTAATTTACGTGTACATACGTATCTTTCTAAATTAATTACGTCAATAGATTACAAATATAAAATTGAGAACGAAGATTAAAATTCTATTACATATTTAAACCAAAATATAATATGTACTAAGCTGTAAATTTATCCTACATTCAATTCTGTCCGTTATAGGTACGATGTAATAATAACGATGTCACGATATTTTTCTTCAACTCGGCATTTTTCTCGAGGTAATCTTTCTTGGATAAATAAATAATGCGTACTTGTATCGTAGTATCGATTATATTATAGGTATCTGAATATTTTATAAAAATATGAATCCTATCGTACCTACTCTGATGATTCGAATACATTTTTAAAGCATAGTTTAGGAACGTTACCGTTTTTAAGCGATGCGATGGTTTGTGTTAGTTTTACATGCATTAGTAACAATGACTTAGCGGGAGTAACTAATCAATGTCTTCAATGCCTGCCAAAAAGCTATATTTTATAGCTTTTTAAAAAGCTTTTACTGTTACTTACACTTACACTAGTACGAACAGTTAACCTAACCCGATCTGAATCAACAAAAATTTCATGGAAAATAACAGAATATAAATAAAATAAAAATTGTCAAACGCGAGAATTAACGGCTCGCCGAAAGGTTCAACCTTCGGAATTAATTATCCTTACATATCAACGAGATAATATTATCCTGGGTTTTTACGTTGTTTCGCCGTTACAATATTATAACTGAAAATATGTTATGATTTTTTAAATAACCAGTGAAACGAATCAAAAAATGTAGTCTGTAAAATATGAACATTGATAAAAGGATGCTGAGGAACAAAGGACATTACTACGCGCCCGAACATCATTCGCACCAGAACCAACACCAATGGAAAAGGGCTCGTTGAAGAAGTAATTTTTTTTTTATTCTTATGTGTTTCTAAGACGCACAAAGTTTTATCTGTGCAAAATCCAGTATTAACTGATTATGTAAGTGTTGTATTACCTACACGCATTTTAATTGATCTGAATAGATTTTTTCGAAACTTTTATGTCTTTATTGATGGTCGAAATAATCAATAGTAAATCTATAAATACCGCAGCTAGGTTTTTATAGACAAATATACTTAATATAAAATATAAATACGCCGTATTCATTGTCTCGGTCTCTATCAGTAGTACTTAAAAAGTAATAAAATAATAATTTTGCTCGTTTGTAATATACGAGTAATAATGTTCTTAGAATCAATTCAATAACCTCATTATATTTTTCTTCGTATCTATCAATTTGTTTTAAATTTCTCTGTGTAGAAGTAAAATAATACAACACGTTTTGTATTTTTTATTTAAGTACTCATCTTCCACATTACAAATAAAAATATTAGCATCCTATGGTAAAGTACACAATAAATTCTACCAACATTGCTGGTTGTAGCTGTTGAAGTGCAAGTAGTCTTTTGGGCCTGGTGCTTGGTGCTTTGGGAATTGGAATTGGGAAAAGGAGACAACGTCCGAGTGCCATCACTGTGATGCGAGTGAGTATTCGGGACTACATACGCTGACCGGGTGCCTGGCGTGGGAGACACCCAGGCGGGACCTTTTGGCGGACCCTAGGAGTTCTCTCTTTCGCCGCATTACTCACGGCGATGCCGCGATGGTACGATGCGCGAACGCTTGAGCTGCCGGTGTCTCCTTCTGCGAGCAAGTAATGCTCGAGAAGAAGACGGCAGAATGAGTTTGGAAAAGACTCCGGACCCGCGTCGGAGGTCGCAGAACGACCGCCTGTCACCCTAGCAGAAGCAGTTCACGGCGGCGGCGCAAAGTGATCCGTACATCCGACGGGGGTCTTTTTGAAAGACGTCTGCCGCGATGCGAGGGATACGTTGGCTACTATCTCATCTCCGGCAACATAAGACCCAAGGACGGGGTGCGTTTTATCGGTTCGAGTCCGACGGACATAACCTTCCCAACCGGCTCGCCGGGGAAGAGGGTATCCGTGAAGATTTTTCGCACGAATAAAAAAAAACATGAGGTGCAAATAATAAAAAAAAATATAATGCGAATATGTAGTGTACCAGGAGTACTAGGGGTCTCTGGCTTCGGGAGTGTTTCCCTTACACGCTGTATACCTATTCATATCAATTATTTATTTATAATTATTTATTATTAATAAATAAATAACTTATTATTAATATGAATTTATTTGGTCATGAAATAGTTTTCATTTACAATCTCGTTATGTAGCTTTTGTAACAGTGATAAACTTAATATTAACAGTACTGCCAGGGCTCTCCGGCGTCGGGAGTGTTTCCCTTAAACCCTGTAGGTATATTAATGTGTTTTATTTTGTTTATAATTATTTATTATAATTAATAAAAAATCATTATTAATATGAATTTAGTATATGGTCATGAAATAGTTTTCACTTACAATCTCGTTATGTATGTAGTTTTTGTAATTGTGATAAGTAGTAGTTGCCGCTATTTAACATAATACACTTTTATAAGGATCGATTCAATCCTACATATAGAATGCTGAAATTGAACAACTTTGCAGTACTTACGTGTTGCGCAAAAGTCTGGACAAATATTTAGGTTTATAATATTACCTTATGAATTGTTACTGAGAGCGTTAAAGATATTGTCAGTAACCATAATATATTTAAAATATAACAGATAATAAAATAGTGTATATCTTACCAATGGGGATCTTTTCGCTATTCGACTGGATCTTCCCCGTAGTATCAGAATACATAACTATAATAGTCAGTAACACAGTTTGAAAAAGTTTAAATAAATGGCTAATTGGCGCCATTTTAATAAAACTGTTCACTAAAACCAATTCACATGTTTTCACCCTACCACTGATTAAACGTTATAGGGTATAGTCACCGGGAAACAGAGTTCTGTTTGAGTAAAAGTTGTGGAACCGTTTCAGGTACCGTACGGCCAGTGTACTCCGCAAGTGTCGACGAGCTACTGGGCGGACAGACGCGCGCCCGCCCTTCCCAGCCCTCCCTTCAAGAGAGCCTCTACATTCTCTCTTCTACACGATACGTACGACTTGTTTATTACTTTTATTTTTCTTTAATAATCTTTCTTAATGGTTTATTTCGTTGTTCGATGAAACTTCTTAAATTTATTTCACTTTCATAAAACATTTCACTATTATTACCGTCACTTCAATATACATATCTCTGGGATTTCATGATTTAATGTAACTTCTTATTGAATTTTGTTTGCAATATTTACATTACTAATTCAATTGTTATCTTCTTACTTTGCTTTTAAATCCGACTACAGGTTTGATGTCGCTACGTTACGAGTACTTCCCCAGTTAGTAGATAGTGAGACTATCTGGATATTACACGTACCTATAGTGCCTTCCCGTTGATCAGACGTACTTATCGAGTTGATTAGGCCTACAGGTGTTGACTGAAAAATGTATATGTGTGCAGTAAATATGCTACTTATTCAAATGAATTCAATATTGGAAAATGTAAATGCCCAGACTGAAGATGAACCCGTGACCAGACCCTTTCAGGGCGATTGCTGAAAGAAGACTGTTACCAGTCTTTTAATTGGACGCCAATGTCCGTGGAGTTTAAGTGAAGCCGGTATGGAGTTTGTTTCAAAACCCGTTGAAGTCAGGTTGGATTCGGGAGGAGTCAGAGTGGAGTTGGTTTGAAGTCCGTTTGACATCAGAGTGGAGACAATTTGAATTCGATATGAAATAGGTAGGAAGTCTGAGGGCGTTTGGATTTGGAGTAAAGTCGGTTTAGGGCAGAGTCAATGTCGGTTTGGAGATTTAAAGTCGATCTGAAGTCGGAGTGGACTTGGAGTTAATACGGCTTAAAGACGGACTGGGGCAGTTTAATGTCGAAGTGAAGACGGCTTAAAGTCCGTAGAAGTCGGTTTGAAATCTGGGGGAATTCGGTTTAGACAGGGGTTAAAGTTCGTTTAGACATGGCATGGAGTCTATCTCGAAGTTGGTGTGGATTTAGAGTGGAGTTGGTTTAGAATGAATTTGGAGTCGGAGTGTAGTCGGTAGGTAATGAACTTGTTGTTCTACACTGCACTGTCTAGACCCAAAGTAAGCATAGCTTGACTATTTGCATTATGAGTTATAGAATGTGAATGAAACAATACATGCATAAAAAAGATAAATATTTACCTTTACGAAAAATCTCCGGGCGATTTTTAAAACAAGATCGGTTGTATTCCACAATCTCCGGAGTTCTCCAGCTTTTTTCCTTAAGGAGCAATAGTCCTTATGTGAATGAATTACAGCAGGGAACAGACAAATATTTCAAATAGTTCGTTCATTAGGCAGGCATAAAATAATTTTACTTAGGTACATCTCGCACAATGTCGACGATAATATTCTAATTAAATTCAAATGGAAGAATGGTTAGGTAATAATTACAATTATTATTCATCGAATAGTATTTTGTGCCTATGTTTTGCTCTTGACGTATCTAATGCTCGTAATATATGTAAATGTTTATATTTGTCTAACTCATTTAATGGAAAAAAAAACGTGACAGAAAGCCATAAGAAAGCTATTTACTAAGCTAAATAAATCCACAACACACTTTTATCACTCAGTTGTAACATATAGTGTGTATGTTTCTTGGCAATTTGAGGTACACGAGAAGATCCTCCCCGAGTAACATTCCCTTACGGAATGCCATAACGTTCGGCGCACCCTGGAAACGGCTAGCACTTGTTAACGCAGAGCCTAGCCGGCCAATCTACTCAACACAATGACCATGCGATCGGGCTTGACCGCATGTCACTGCGGTGCCCGTATGCAGTCCATGACGCACTTAATTTTGTGCCCCTTATCCCCGTGCCCCGTCTCCTACACTAAAAACGACCTTAATGGACTAACTGACAATGTGCTCGAGATGGCAAGGCTTTATTCTGAAGTAGTGTGAGCATAGATGGATTACTAACACAAAAGAAGGCAATTTGATGAAACACGTCTATTTAAAGGACATGCCCACTTTTTGTATGGACGTTGGTTTTTTTATTCCAAACTAGTCATTACACGAACATATACGAGTAGGTAGTAGGCAAAAATTAGGAATCGTGCATTAGTCAGGTAATAATTTTTAAATTACCATAGTTGCAAATCAAACAAATTATTTATTCTTAATAATATTTAATAAACATGCTTCCAATGTCATTTTTTTATTAATTTAGCGTTTTTCTTTATATTGTTTGTTACTGTTATCCAAACCATCTTGCACCAAATTTTGCCCCACTATTCAATTGTCCCCACTTTTCAAATTAACCTATTTCCCCTACTTTCCCATTTCCGACTTACCCTTTCCCCCTTCCCTATTTTCTCTCTTCCCTGTTTTCCCCAACCCTCAATTTCCCCCTATCCGTATTTCTCTACTGTCCCTTACTCCTCACCTTCCCACTTCCTTGTACCCTCACTTGTCTATTTTCCCTACCTCCTCTTTGTTTGAATTAAACCACTGTTCAATTTGCCCCACTTCCCTTATTTCCTATTTTTCTCACTTTTTTCAACCAAGCACTCGGCCCACCTGGTGGAAAGTGGTTACCATGGCCTATGAATGTTGGCAACACCAGAGGCGTAACACTCGTGTTACAGACTTACCCCTTCCCGCCTCACCGTTTTTCCCTCACTTTCTATTTCCGCATTACCTGATTTTTCTTACCTTCATAATTCCTCATTTCCCTAATTTCCTTAATTTTTAATTTTCCCTGATTATCAATATTCTTCACTTTTCTTTTGCCCAATTCTCCTATTGTCTTCAGTTCCCTTTTACCCCCCACTGCCCTATTTTTGTCCACTTCCCTATTTTCCCCATTGACCCTATTCCCACACTTTCCTATTTTCCCAACTTGCCCAACTCCCATGTTTCTCACTTTCCAATTTCAATTAGGAATCTAACATTATGATTTAAGTTTAACGTGTTTGTTTTTTAATAATAGATTTAAAGTGAGTTGTTTTGTTGTGATCCCAATTTCCCCCATTTCCTTATTTTTTTCACTTGAAATGAAATTCTGTACTATATTATTGTGTGTATTTTTCGTTATATTGTTATTTGTTTTACGATTTCGTGACAAATAGAAAATTGTCTGTGTTCACTTCAACATGAATTTAACGCGAGTAAATATTCCAGCTACTATAACACCAACCGGTGCATACGCACCGCGCGTTTTTACCGCGCCTTTCCGTCAAACCCCAAGCGGTGCGTACGCACCGCACCTACCCAGGCGACTTTAAGCCTAATTTTCATATTGTTGCGTTCTACTTTTGTATGAAGAAGTTTGATAGAATGCGTTCTCTATAACATTTCCTACACATTTGAAGCATAGTTTTGATATATTTATGGTTCGAATTTTTTTTTTCGGCCTTGACAGTTGGTACTCTTTTGATTGTGCGTCATACGTATCGGCTAGTGCTATGATCTACTTATATATATGATACATTGATACCTGACGAACCATTTTACAGACACTTTACAATTTTTTCAATATTCACCATTTCATATGAGCGAGTATTAATTTTTAATAACATTATTTGTAAAATAGGAAAGTAAAAAAATTCTAATTTCGAATAACCGTGGGACTGCGTAACAGCTGTGTCATTCTTGAAATTTCATTTTAATTAAGGAAACAAAAGCCAAAAGTTTTATTAAAACGGAATATTGTTCGTGGTTCTTCTTCACATTGTTCAATATTTAATACATGTTTGAAGTTGGAAATGAATTAGTTTAAAATATTATAACGACTATAGGAGTTGAACTTTACTACAGTATCTTTTAAAACAATTTGAAAGTAAATGCTACAGTCTTATTTAATAGTTATATGATAATACAAATATTGACATACATACATACATACATTCATACATACAAACATAAGTTCACATCTATTTCACCGTAGGCCAGAAAGAGAAATGAACTTGCTAAACCCATCCAAAAAGGGGTATACCTTATTGCTGCTATTCAAGTTCTTTTAATATTATAAGCTAGATGTTGCCCGCAACTCCGCCTGCGTGGAATTTCCATCCTGTTCACGCTGCACCTTCTGTTTAGCTGACCCTCGAACCCCTGATATTTTATAATTGCACCTTTTAACCTATATAATATGCTAGTTATTTATTAGATTACAAATAAAATATGTGGCGGTTCAATAATCAATGGAATATTTACCATGTTTGTTTGGGTATGAATCTGCTTCCTAAGATATATAGCGTGATGATATATGCGTATGTTACTTAATCGTAAAATATTTTTTGATGATCGGTCATAATATTTGAGATTATTCGTTACACAAAAATACAAAATTATTGACGAACAGTTGAATAATTTGAATTTTATATTATAAAACAAGGTTATATACATCCCTCTTGCTTAAATGATCACTGATCAGACACAGCTCTATAACCAAATGTAGCTCGTTTGAAACGGAATTAATGAGGTAAATATATGGAACGATTTAACCTGAAATTCGGCATTAAAAAATTAACGTTATGATTCAAGTTTAAAGTGTTTGTTGTTTAATAATTGAATAAAAGTGAGTTGTTATGGAATTTTGGAGATCTTATTTATCTAATAAAAATATTTCTGTCTTTATCGTTATTCATAATTATATTAGGTACTAGATACCTCGGCCAACTTTGTAGAGCCATTATTTATTCGGCACTCGTGGAATACAGATCTCGTATCTCGTACCCGCTTCACATTCTATTTAACGGAGCCTAACATGCTCACGTAGACCCCAGAAAATATTACGCGAGTTCAGTAATGGCGGCTGATTTCCCCGTATTTATTTAATAGTTCCGTTGTCTCTCTCTGAAATCCCTCATCAGGTCTTCAAGATATTGAAAATATGGTGAACCCATTTTTCAAAATATACCCCTATCGAACAAAAACATTTTTGCAAATCCGTCCACAGGTGACGGAGCTATGCGCGTACAAACATAAAAAAATATAAACAACCAAATTGATACCTTCCTCCTTCTTTTGAAATTGGTAAAAAGTAGCTTTTTTCGTGTAGGCATCGCGTCGTGTTAATTTTCATATGTGTTCATTAACGTTGCAAACATAGGTAGTAAGTAACATCCATTTTGATAGAAAACCTACTAAGCGAATATTATTGAAAAGTCTTACTCAGATTTAAAATTTGCGAAATATTTGATAACAATTTAGTAAAGTCAGAAAAAATAATATGGTGAAAACTTATAATCCATTTGGGCGTAATCACGGGTATCAATTATTAATACGTATTTTAACAGTTAACGTAAATAATATACATGTGCTCATGCCTATCCCCCTCTGGGGTAGACAGAGACAACAGCCTGATATCCGTATATATGAGTACTTTACGAGCCTCCTATACTGTCATTGAACCTTTCATGCAAATCTGCCAGTTTTAAATAAACTGACCTGCACTTATAAATCGTATTAATTTAAGAGATCAACCTTGTCTGGCACTCACATTCATCTGAACCTTACATACTTGCTCCATACTCAGCCGCTCAAATTACCTAATTTTTCAATAATCGTTTTTCTATATTTAATCAAAATCCTTCGGCCGGGTATGTAGCAATAACAGATATTTCTAAGAACTGAGGCTAATGCGAAGGGAGCAGATTACGCATAAAGGGCGCGGACCGGGTCGTGGGCGGCGGACACCTCATGTCGACTGAACGACGGCGCGCGCACCTTCAAATCAAAGAGATAAATATACTTCTAGATTTCAGAATATAAATGCGGGTTGAAAGTTTTAATCTTCTAATCTCGCATAGTGTGAAAATAATATCAATGATTAAAATTGGTGAAATATTTTTACGGAAATATTTATTATTCATTATTTTGGTATTCTATCAATTTTTCATTTTGTCATTTCATTTGCTTTATTCTGATACATCAATTTTTTTTTAATTACTCAAAATAATCTTAATATTCAGAATTGGGTAGAGTGAGTAAGTGAGAGAGCATTAAGCGACGTGGGAGGGGTCCCCGCATCCCATGCCACACTCGCTTTCTATCAGTCGCCCCTAAGTCTTAGGTTTGCACACAGCATCCCAACGGTTTATCGGTGTTAATTCTGTGTAGTAATATCATAGCAGTACATATTTGGAGCCTTACAAATAACTTTTATTTTGTTATGTGGTGGTGTGTCAGCCGGCAGCGTTTTAATCGTTAAAATGGTTGTCAATACTTCTTACTTTACGGGGTTTATCGGTTTGATATTATTACAAATTGCCGTGTTATCTGCACAGCCTTTTGCAGTTGAGAAGATAGTAGTGGGTAAGTATTTTTAAAATATCCTTTCTATAAAAGTCATTTCATTCATGATTTTCATTTAATTTAATCGTACATTGACCATTAGCTTGTATTTTAACAAGTAATATCTCATTACAGCCTGGCTAATATAAGGTTTGTTATGTTAAACAACGTTGTAGCATTAAACAGTTTTGTTTTTGTCTCGCTTTAAGGCGTCGTTCCCAAGCTTTCCATGTCGTGATAGGAAAATCGATTTTCTCTTTTCAACGTGATGTTGTTATTTCACTCCCTCTGGCACATGCGGTATTAGCCCCCCTGGCTAATACACAGTTTTAAGGTAAGTTTTTAAAAGAACTTTAATATCTTATGATTTATGGTTATGAGATGAGATTTATGTTTATGGTATCTTTGATCTTGTAGCACAATGGTTAAAGGGATGCAATCCACTTAAAAGATGGTTAATGGATCAAATACACAATACACACTAAAATATAAGTGAACATGAGTTCAGAAAAAACAATGATAACGGCTTTTATTCAATACTAATGAATCACTTAATTGCCTCGAACCAATCAATAATCAATTGAATATTTACGTTCTGTTGGTCTTGTCATAAGAAATAACTAGTTTAGATCTCACTATCATATCGATATTTACTGGCCTGTTCTAAAATACATTACCTGCCCTATTTGGCGGGATGATTCATGGAATTTTTCCACCCTACCTGAAGAACCTCTTGGTAAGGTGCAAGAATTCTACCTGGAGGGAAAATACTCATACTAGAGACATCAAAATAGAGACTAAGAAATTCGGCACCGTAAGTCAGTTATAACAAAAAGGACGAACTCAACTGGTGAAAATACCTCCATTTTCAGGAAATGATGGGTAAGGAACGACCCGACGTAGTTTGCTAAATTCTGGTCAGCTCTATCTCGATGTTGTTTTTACCGAGCTAGGTAACCTACACCAGATAGACGTATTAACTGTACATCAGATACCATTACGGTATAGCTGCGCATTACATACGTACATACAATGATTAATCTTCATAATATTATAAATATAACATTCATGGCGCTATTCGAAAGACCACCCTTACTTCGCAGGCTGTAGATAATTACGCACTCTGTTAGCCAACTATGTCAGGTCCCTTGTAACGAGAGAGCGATCAAACGAAAAGGAAACCCTTTGAGTTAAATTTTGATATCTCTACTATGAGCACTTTTACTCCAGGTACCCTACTCTACTACTAGGGTGCAAAAATTCCACCAATCATCCGGCCAGAAACAGTAATGTATTTTAGAAAAGACTTGTCAAGGTCGAATCTTATGATATAGGGACAGGCGTAATTGTCATGTTTCACTTTTGTACAGCACTCAAGAAGATGTATTATAAACGGCTTGTCCATCCCGCCGGAATCGAACATTACCGTGAGCCAGACTATGGACAGTTAGGTAATAAAGCTTATGAATTTGTACTTTACATTGTACAAGTCAGTATTTATTGTACATACATTTATGTTCAATCCGCGGTAGCCTAGTGGTATGGGTAATGGACTGCTGAGACGAGGTCTCGAGTTCGATCCTAGGTTTACCATGGCACACACCAATGACTTTTCGATGCTTTTCGAAGTTATGTGTGTATTTGTGTGTGCTTCGGAGAGCACGTTAAGCCGTCGGTCCCGGTTGCCATACAAACATCTATGGCAGTCGTTACGGGTAGTTGGAGCCCTCAAAAGTCCAACCAGCCTAACTTGGAACTTCGGTATCGCCATTGGTCATTAGGCCATTGGTTGTGGAGGTCAGATGGCAGTCGCTTCACGGAAAATGTCAAAGTTCAGCCGCATCACAGTTAGACTGTAAAGCCGACCCCAACTGAGTTGGGAAAAAGGTTCAGGCAATGATGACATTTATGTTCAATAAAGACTGCGAGTTACAAGTTTACTGTGGTAGAAAACCATAATTACCTACTCACAACACATAATTGAAAATTAAACAATTTGGCACACACCAATGACTGCGATGCTTTTCGAAGTTATGTGTGTATTTATCGCAGGTTTATAAGTGTCCGGTTAATGGCAATAGGCTTCACCTATTTCATTTGGACATAAATATAAACTGGCGAAATGTGGGTGCTAGCACCTCTGCCTACCCCTTCGGGGATATAGGCGTGATGATATATAAAAAAATTTACAAATTTATATCCCAGTTCATAAAACATTTTCTTTTTATAAATGACATTACAAATCTACATAAAATAGAAGATTTGTAGATAAAATACGAGTATATGAAATATAACGCAAAATGCACATACATTTTTTTCCCTCGCTCAGCTGAGGAGGTAGCTAGAAAATGTACTCTGACGAATTTTCAATACAATTTCTCCTTGCTAAGTACAAGATAACGTAGATGAACCCTAGATCCAAATACCGGCATTTGATTGATTATGCCATTGCGCAACAAAGAGATGTCATATGCAACCCATCCGCGTTATGCGTGGTGTACACTGCCCACCGATTTATTGTCATTAAACTACGTCTACTTCTCCGAAAACTTTGTAGTTCCAGAATGAAAAGGCCTTTGAACGTGGATAGGCTGTTAGTTCGAGAGAGGAAGGAAAAATAAAATTAAAAATTAAAATATTTATTTACACTAATATTATAAAGAGGAAAGATTTGTACCTATTTTTGTATGTTTGTATGTTTGTAATGAATAGGCTCAAAAAGTACTGGGCCGATTTAAAAAATTCTTTCACCATTAGAATGCTACATTCTTCCAATTTGACATAGGCTACATTTCATTCCGAAAAAAATTAGGAATCCTTGGTAAAATTTGAACAATGTAACCGAAGGTGTAGAAAAATGAGTCTTAAAATGTCTTTCGTCGAATGCGCTGCCGAAACTATTAGCGAGACAACAAAATAATGTACAACAATATTGAAGAACATCATAATGTCTACAAAAAACTCCGCTGTAGCATATGTCCAACTATTGTAGTTATGTCACTACAACAACTTTTTTCATTTTAAACATTAATGAAAATGCTAACCAAATTCAAACCATGCTATTTATGTGTTTATATTATTCCTTATCCAAATAAATTATTTTATGGTCAAGACCATTTAACTACCTATAAAATAGTTTTTTAATAATTTAAATTGGACTTTCCATTCAAAAGATATTACGAATTAAAAAAATCAAACAGTAAACAAAACCGCCATAGCGCCGTGGCCGTTGTTTGCGATGCAGTCTGAAAAGCGCGCCGGGTCCCAATTATCTCAACATAGCTACCAAGCGAGATTAGCAAAGATTCGGCGTGTTGGAGAATCATCTTCAGAATATTCTGATCGACTCGAAAGTCAAAGAGAATATGCATCACAATCACGGGCCAGAGAATCTAGCGCCGAACGCTCGCAGCGACTTGCTGAGAATAGAGAGCGAATCTCGCAAGCTCGCGCAAGGGAAAGTAGCGCCGATCGTCCGATTCGTCTTGCAAATCAAAATGTCAGATCGTCAGAGGTTCGCGAAAGACAGTCGAGCGCAGAACGCGCGCAACGCCTTGACGAAAATCGAACAAGAATTTCGCAAACACGGGCAAGAGAGTGCAGTGTCGAACGCTCACTTCGCCTTGCAGAACAAAATGAACGATCTTCTCAGATTAACGAACGAGAGTCGAGCTCCGAACGTTCACAACGCCTTGCTGGAAACAGAGATAGAGACTCGCGGGCACGTGCTAGAGAATCTAGCACCGAACGCTCGCAGCGGCTTACTGGACTGAGAGCCAGAAACTCACAGACACGTGCCCGAGAGTCTAGCGGTGACGGCTCGCAACGACTTACGGCACAGAGAGAGAGACAACGTGCAGTAGCAATTAGAAGACGTGGTGGGATTTCAGCTCACAGCAATAGATCGGCATTCAGCTACGATCCACAAATTAACAACGCCGACCAACTATCTTTGCGCTCTAACATGGCTCCTATGCTAAAACTGGATTTGATCAACGAATTGCAGACCATGTTGAATAGTCACAACGTTTACATACGAAGTTTTAAACAAAGTATCGAATCGACATCTCCAGAGAATTTAAAATTAATTATTCACTCTGACCGCACACCTCAAGTAGAACACCGAGGCAGATACAACGCGCGTTCCGTCAACGAAGTGGCCGTTCTCTTGGTTGATGAAGACAAAGGCCCCAGAGATATAGTGCTGCACGGTAGAGACGGGCAGCTGAAGCGAGTGTGGGAATTGCATAGGGCTTATGATCCGTTACAATATCTGCTAATGTTCGTATCAGGAGACGACGGATATTACTTAACTATTCCTCAGCAGGATTCTCTAAGAAATAAAACTGTATCATGCATGCAATAATATTACGCATACCGCTTAATGATTAGGACCAGTCAATTAAATTCACTGCACTATTACAAGGATTTGTTTAGTCAATATTGTGTGGATATGATGGCAAAGATGATTTCGGAACGATTAAATTTTATAAGGCGATTAATAAGTAATATTTTTTAATAAATAAAAATATTTGTGAAAGAAAGTGTTTTATATCCAAATTTCCAAAAATAAATAATTGTCTACCCCGTGCGATGCCGGGACAGGCTGCTAGTTACTAATAAATGGTTTCATGTTACAGCGTTAAGGATAACGTTAACGTGTGTGTACGTATGTGTGCATGGGAGTGCTGTTATCAAGTACATAATAACAAAGGCAATGTAGCCTGAGGAACTCCGGCCTGTCATCTTATGGAGGCCACTTCAGCTACCTTATTTTTTTCCGTGCGCAACATTCCCGCGGGTACCGTCTCCACTAAAGTCGGTGGAGGTGGTTATGTCGGACTTGAACCGTAAAAACGCACGCCGTCTATGACTCTTTGATTGCCGGGGGTGAGATTATACAAGACATATCTCTCGCACCCCGGTAGACCTGCTAGGGCATGAAACCGTCGTTTTCCTATGGACAAACATCGCAACTTCTTGTGATAGCGAAGTCAGCGTTGTGTAAGTGTTGCGTATGTTATTTATTTATTCACTAATGAATAATGTGATAAAAACCAGGTAGCTAGGAAGGCTATATATATATATATATATATATATATATATATATATATATATATATATATATATATATATATATATATACTTACAAGATTGTTTATTGAAAATCAATCGACATATTTTTATTTCATTTCAGAAAATAACAGCTACTAATTAGTGATAGTCGAAAATTATTTGTACAGCAACGTTTATTGTGAAATAGTACACAAAGTTTCTGTCAGGGAAGAAAGCCGCAATGGCCGCTACATGTCCAAGGAGGAAAAAAAATTCCCATTGGATATTCCGGCAAAATATTCCGTCACTATATTCAAGGAATGGCGAGATTTAATCCGATGCGTTTTTGCAACATCCGACGTCGGTTTGAATTCTTTTTATTTTTAAAGTCCCAAAGTCATAAATAATCTTAATTGGGAAACTGCTACTATGACTATTATGGCAGTCTTGTTCTGGGTACCCATCCAATTAATCTAGGTGGCTAAAGAAATTTTGTATCTCTCTCGTATCATATTAAAAATGCATTATAATTATAATAAATACTGGGAACTGGACCACTTATATTATTCATGTGTGTCAGTTTAAATTTATGTTCTATTTTATAATTCATTGTTATATTAATTTATTAATTCAATTCTATTTAATCATACTTTACTTTAGGTGCCTACAGGAACTTTCCTGTAGGTACCTAAATGTTTGCCTGTCACGACTAGTGGCAAAATGTGTCTTTAGCTTAATATTTATTGAAGAGGTTATATAATAATCAATATAATAATTATATAATAATCAATACACACCACTATCGGACGCTCATTTAATTTCCCGAAGAATGCGTAGGTTTAGCATCTAGTGTTGGAGTTGACCAGTTGCAAGGAGTAGTACACTTTTTCGCCCTATGTCCGAAACGATCGTGATAGAAGCATAGATCGCGATTACGTGAACGGGATCTATTGCGGTTGGAATTATTTTCCCTACCTCTAGACCGACTGCGTTCCTGTCTGACCAAATGGGTCAGTGAAGACATAGCGCGGAATAAAGTTGCGATACTGTCTTTAATAGCGGTAATCTCTGAATTATTATCTATATTGAGACTATTGGACGAGGATGAGACTGCGCATGATGAGTGTGCTGACTGAGCGTTGATTTCTACCAACTGATCAGCCAACGTGCTCAATTCCGGCAGAGATTGAAGACGCTGAGCAATGAGAATAGTTTGTAGATATAACGGTAAACGGTTGATCCAAATAGTTTTTAATATTTCTTCTGGGAATGTACTTCCCGCAAGAGATTTAAGATGTCTATAAAAAAATGAAGGTTTTCTATCACCTAATTGTTCTTTCTCTAAAAGGCATCTAATTTTTTCCTCGTGAGACACAGAAAATCGTTGAATAATAGCATCGCGTAACGTGTTGTAAGGATCACGTTCAGGTGGGGATAAAATTATGTCTTCAACTTCACGAGTACAGTTAGTGTCTAAATGGGCTACCGCATAATGATATTTGGTTACCTGGTTACTAATTTGGTTGATATTAAATTGCGACTCAAGGCTCGCGAACCACAGAGCTGGACGGTCTTTGCAGAACGGCGGTGTCCGGATCGTAACGCGGTTCACCACAGCCGCTCCCGTACTAACCGCCTCAGAGAAAAGTTCCGTATCAGGTTCATCCATATCAAGAAAGAAAAAACAATACAAATATCAATAAAAAGAAAGTAACACAATAGGTAATAAAAAATGTAACAAATTTTTCTTGAATTTCAATTCCTGCTGCGGTGTAGATGCAGCACGCAGGTCTGTGGTCTTCAATTATGTCACTGGGATCACGTCGGGGTCACCAATTTGGAGGAAAAGGGATTTGAGCATCGGTAAAACGAACGCACAGGGCGCTCCGTCGAGATCAATCCAATCTCAATGGTTGCCGTTGAAATGTATTATCCACGTATCGCTGGTTGTAATCTTCAACAATCCTTGGGCTCAGGGTAAATAATAGTCTCCTTCTTCCTCACAATAAAATTTTATTAATTCTCTCCAATGACAATTTTTCATAGTGCTTATTCTCAATTGTTCCAAATTATATGTCAAGACAAATTGACTTCTTAAAAACTATAAAATAAGAATTAACGCAGGTGGAGACCAAGAAGGCCGTATACTGTCGCCACATCACCCCCCAAGGCAGAGAAGAAACCCAAAAAAAAAAAAAAAACTAATTACAAATCTAATACTTTTCTAAACTTTACTTTTCTGCCGGACCTGGTGACGATGGAGGCAGGCTGTGGTGGGACACGTTGATTTCCTGACTGATCAGATTGACCGACAGGCTCTGGTGCTCGCGTACTTGGAGAAGCAACACGTTCTGTTAAAGGATCTAATTCCAAATGCGCGGGCTTAACCCTATCGACACTGACTGTAGACTCGCGGCCCTTAATTTCTATAGTAATGGTTTTACCACAACGCCTAATAACTTTATAGGGGCCTAAATAGGGTGATTGAAGGGGACTCCTTACGGTATCGTCACGCAACCAAACGTGCGTGGCTGTCGCTAAATCTTTAAAAACAAAAATCGACTTTCGCGAATGATCTGAAACCGGAACAGGACGCAAGGCTTCAAAGTAACTTTTAAGTTGGTACGCGTAATCCGAAATATCGCCTGGTAGACGTAAAGACTCCCCGTATACTAGTTCGGAAGAAGACGATTTAATATCCTCTTTGAAGGACGTTCTTAACCCTAATAGGACGAGGGGTAATGCCTTCGTCCATGATGAATCATGGCACATTAAAGATGCCTTTAACTGGCGATGTAACCTCTCTACCATGCCATTCGCACACGGATGGTAACTAGTTGTGCGAATTCTTTTAGTTGCGCAAATGCACATTAGTCGATGAAAAAGCGATGACTCAAATTGCCGACCCTGATCAGTCGTTACGATGCTTGGGACTCCAAAGCGAGACACCCAACCATTAACAAAAGTATCAGCAACCTCTTCGGCTGTTATTGAAGTCATAGGCCAGACTTCAGGCCACCGCGTGAACCTATCAATCGCAGTAAGGCAATACTTAAAACCATTAGAGTGAGGTAGAGGTCCGATGATATCGAGGTGAATATGCCTAAATCTGCCAGACGGAGCACTAAACTTGCCCAACGGCGAAGTAACATGTCTCGTTACCTTAGAGCGCTGACACTCTGTACAAGAACGCGCCCATCTACTACAGTCAGCATTAATATTAGGCCACACATAACGTTCAGTCACCATGCGAACAGTTGCCCGCACGCCAGGGTGGCTGAGGTTGTGGCAGCGATCAAAAGCTCTTCTTCGAAAAGCAGGAGTTAAATAAGGACGTGGTTTGCCGGTAGAAGTGTCACAAAATATTACTGACTCTGTACCAGGGATTAAAATTTTCTCTAATTTCAAAGAAGAATTATTACGAACATTAGCCATTTCTTTATCATTAAGTTGCGATAAAGCTAACGCTGCAAAATCTTCCTCCAGAGAAATGGATTCCACGCGCGACAGTGCGTCGGCAACAACGTTGTCAACGCCTTTGATATGGACTATGTCCGTAGTAAATTGGCTGATAAATGACAACTGATTTAATTGAGCAGGAGGAAGTTTTTCACGACGCTGTGAAAAAGCGTAAATTAAAGGCTTATGATCCGTGAAAATCGTTGCATGGTGTGCTTCGAGAATGTGTCGGAAATGTTGCACACTCTCATAAACACCGAGTAACTCTCTATAGTAAGCTGGCCAAAGCACTTGCTTTGGATTCAACTTCTTACTAAAATAAGCGATTGGTTGCCAAGGGTCTTTGACACTAGCTCGCTGCTGCAAGCAAGAACCTACATGAGTGCTAGATGCGTCTGTAAAAAGACCTAACAATGCATTACAGTCAGGATGAGCTAAGATTTTGGTAGAAGTCAAACTCCTTTTCCTCCAAATTGGTGACCCCGACGTGATCCCAGTGACATAATAGAAGACCAGACCACAGACCTGCGTGCTGCATCTACACCACAGCAGGAATTGAAATTCAAGAATAATTTGTTACATTTTTTATTACCTATTGTGTTACTTTCTTTTTATTGATATTTGTATTGTTTTTTTCTTTCTTGATATGGATGAACCTGATACGGAACTTTTCTCCGAGGCGGTTAGTACGGGAGCGGCTGTGGTGAACCGCGTTACGATCCGGACACCGCCGTTCTGCAAAGACCGTCCAGCTCTGTGGTTCGCGAGCCTTGAGTCGCAATTTAACATCAACCAAATTAGTAACCAGGTAACCAAATATCATTATGCGGTAGCCCATTTAGACACTAACTGTACTCGTGAAGTTGAAGACATAATTTTATCCCCACCTGAGCGTGATCCTTACAACACATTACGCGATGCTATTATTCAACGCTTTTCTGTGTCCCATGAAGAAAAAATTAGATGCCTTTTAGAGAAAGAACAATTAGGTGATAGAAAACCTTCATTTTTTTATAGACATCTTAAATCTCTTGCGGGAAGTACATTCCCAGAAGAAATATTAAAAACTATTTGGATCAACCGTTTACCGTTATATCTACAAACTATTCTCATTGCTCAGCGTCTTCAATCTCTGCCGGAATTGAGCACGTTGGCTGATCAGTTGGTAGAAATCAACGCTCAGTCAGCACACTCATCATGCGCAGTCTCATCCTCGTCCAATAGTCTCAATATAGATAATAATTCAGAGATTACCGCTATTAAAGACAGTATCGCAACTTTATTCCGCGCTATGTCTTCACTGACCCATTTGGTCAGACAGGAACGCAGTCGGTCTAGAGGTAGGGAAAATAATTCCAACCGCAATAGATCCCGTTCACGTAATCGCGATCTATGCTTCTATCACGATCGTTTCGGACATAGGGCGAAAAAGTGTACTACTCCTTGCAACTGGTCAACTCCAACACTAGATGCTAAACCTACGCATTCTTCGGGAAATTAAATGAGCGTCCGATAGTGGCGACAGCCGAACGCTCCGTTTCTGGTCGCCGTCTTTTCGTAACCGATCGGTATTCAGGCAGGAGATTTCTTGTAGATACCGGTTCGGATTTATGTTGCATCCCTGTTTCTGATACTAATGTAAATAATAAGCAACCACAACCTTATAATCTTGTTGCGGCAAATGGTTCTTCAATAAAAACTTATGGTTTAATAACTTTAAACCTTAACTTAGGTCTGAGACGCAATTTTAAATGGAATTTTGTCGTGGCCGATGTTGGGTGTGGAATTTTAGGCTCCGATTTTTTATCTTACTTCAATTTATTACCGGATTGCGCGCGCAGTATGCTTCGTGATGGGACGACAGGTTTGTCATCCTTTGCGAATCTTCAGAATGCTGATCAGTCCAGTGTGAAAGTTATCGAAATAAATATTGACTCACCGTATTCCAATATTCTCAAGGAATATATCAGCATCACTCATCCACCCGGCGCTCCTCAAGAACCGAAACATTCCACTAAACATTTTATTACAACTTCTGATGGCCCGCCCGTTACAGCGCGTCCTCGTAGACTGGCTGCTCTGAAGCTTCGCGCCGCTCAGAAGGAATTTGAGGACATGTTGAAAGCCGGTACTGCCCGACCTTCAAGTAGTCCTTGGTCTTCTGCTTTACATTTAGTCGAGAAGAAGGATTCATCCTGGAGACCCTGCGGTGATTACCGCGCTCTTAATTCCCGTACTATTCCAGACAGATATCCAGTTCGTCATATAGGTGATTTCAATCAAAATTTATCTGGTTGCACAGTTTTTAGCACTATCGATCTTGTTAAAGCTTACCAACAGATACCTGTCAACGCTAGTGACGTGTGCAAAACAGCTATTATTACACCATTCGGATTGTTTGAGTTCCCTTATATGAGTTTTGGTCTTAGAAATGCTGGCCAGACTTTCCAAAGATTTATAGACGAAGTTGTTCGAGGCCTAGATTTCTGTTACGCATATATAGATGACATTCTAGTATTTTCTAAGGATCCTGCCAGTCATGCTATTCATTTAAGGACCCTATTCGGTAGATTAAAGGAATATGGTGTAGTTATCAATACCAGCAAAAGTGTTTTTGGGGCTGACAAAGTCATTTTCCTTGGATATCAAATTAGTGCAGAGGGTACTAGACCACCTGAGGATAGAATTAGAGTCCTTGTCGATTTTCCTCCCCCTAAATCTATTCAAGGCATGCGTCGTTTTCTTGGAATGGTTAACTTTTACCGTCGCTTTATTCCAGACGCCGCCAAATATCAAGCACCCCTGATTGATGCTATTTGCGCCAGTCAAGGCAAGGGTAATAAGCCTTTTGATTGGACTCCCGCATTAGAGGAGTGTTTCGAGGCATGCAAAAGAAGTTTGACTTCTACCAAAATCTTAGCTCATCCTGACTGTAATGCATTGTTAGGTCTTTTTACAGACGCATCTAGCACTCATGTAGGTTCTTGCTTGCAGCAGCGAGCTAGTGTCAAAGACCCTTGGCAACCAATCGCTTATTTTAGTAAGAAGTTGAATCCAAAGCAAGTGCTTTGGCCAGCTTACTATAGAGAGTTACTCGGTGTTTATGAGAGTGTGCAACATTTCCGACACATTCTCGAAGCACACCATGCAACGATTTTCACGGATCATAAGCCTTTAATTTACGCTTTTTCACAGCGTCGTGAAAAACTTCCTTATTATTTAATATTAAATAAATATTACTCAATATTTATTTCGATAACTTTCACACTGGACTGATCAGCATTCTGAAGATCCGCAAAGGATGACAAACCTGTCGTCCCATCACGAAGCTTATTACGCGCGCAATCCGGTAATAAATTAAAGTAAGATAAAAAATCGGAGCCTAAAATGCCACACCCAACATCGGCCACGACAAAATTCCATTTAAAATTGCGTCTCAGACCTAAGTTAAGGTTTAAAGTTATTAAACCATAAGTTTTTATTGAAGAACCATTTGCCGCAACAAGATTATAAGGTTGTGGTTGCTTATTATTTACATTAGTATCAGAAACAGGGATGCAACATAAATCCGAACCGGTATCTACAAGAAATCTCCTGCCTGAATACCGATCGGTTACGAAAAGACGGCGACCAGAAACGGAGCGTTCGGCTGTCGCCACTATCGGACGCTCATTTAATTTCCCGAAGAATGCGTAGGTTTAGCATCTAGTGTTCGAGTTGACCAGTTGCAAGGAGTAGTACACTTTTTAGCCTTATGTCCGAAACGATCGTGATAGAAGCATAGATCGCGATTACATGAACGGGATCTATTGCGGTTGGAATTATTTTCCCTACCTCTAGACCGACTGCGTTCCTGTCTGACCAAATGGGTCAGTGAAGACATAGCGCGGGATAAAGTTGCGATACTGTCTTTAATAGCCGTAATCTCTGAATTATTATCTATATTGAGACTATTGGACGAGGATGAGACTGCGCATGATGAGTGCGCTGACTGAGCGTTGATTTCTACCAACTGGTCAGCCAGCGTGCTCAATTCCGGCAGAGATTGAAGACGTTGAGCAATGAGAATAGATTGAAGATATAACGGTAAACGGTTGATCCAAATAGTTTTTAATATTTCTTCTGGGAATGTACTTCCCGCAAGAGACTTAAGATGTCTATAAAAATATGAAGGTTTTCTATCACCTAATTGTTCTTTCTCTAAAAGGCATCTAATTTTTTCTTCATGGGATACAGAAAATCGTTGAATAATAGCATCGCGTAACGTGTTGTAAGGATCACGCTCAGGTGGGGATAAAATGATGTCTTCAACTTCACGAGTACAGTTAGTGTCTAAATGGGCTACCGCATAATGATATTTGGTTACCTGGTTACTAATTTGGTTGATATTAAATTGCGACTCAAGGCTCGCGAACCACAGAGCTGGACGGTCTTTGCAGAACGGCGCTGTCCGGATCGTAACGCGGTTCACCACAGCCGCTCCCGTACCAACCGCCTCGGAGAAAAGTTCCGTATCAGGTTCATCCATATCAAGAAAGAAAAAAAAAACAATACAATTATCAATAAAAAGAAAGTAACACAATAGGTAATAAAAAATGTAACAAATTTTTCTTGAATTTCAATTCCTGCTGCGGTGTAGATGCAGCACGCAGGTCTGTGGTCTTCAATTATGTCACTGGGATCACGTCGGGGTCACCAATTTGGAGGAAAAGGGATTTGAGCATCGGTAAAACGAACGCACAGGGCGCTCCGTCGAGATCAATCCAATCTCAATGGTTGCCGTTGAAATGTATTATCCACGTATCGCTGGTTGTAATCTTCAACAATCCTTGGGCTCAGGGTAAATAATAGTCTCCTTCTTCCTCACAATAAAATTTTATTTGTTCTCTCCAATGACAATTTTTCATAGTGCTTATTCTCAATTGTTCTAAATTATATGTCGAGACAAATTGACTTCTTAAAAACTATAAAATAAGAATTAACGCAGGTGGAGACCAAGAAGGCCGTACACTGTCGCCACAAGCTCATAGATTGTATGTCACCTTTTTACTTACCATATTTTATGCAAATAAATATTCTATTCTGTTCTATTCACTATTACTTCTATTCTATCCACTATTACATGCAAGGAAAGTAATACAATTGAATTAAGGTATTGTGAAATCCACTCATCGAAGCAAATTATAGGCATAAGAGAATTATTAAAATCTATTTGTAACCACTAAACCTGGCAAACGAAGCAGGTACCTACGGAAAATACAAATCGATTACGTATAATGGGAGCATTACTCTAAATTAAATATTTTAAATAATCTGCAGCATAATAATTCATTATACAAAAAATCTATTCTTATATCCCCCTAACTTCATGATCCTGTAAAACAACCAAACGCTATTTAGAAAAGAATGACGTTGCAAATACTCGCAGCAGAAATATAAATTGGAAATAGAACCAGAAAATGACTATTGGGACTTAATGGCCGGCGGTCGGAAATGAAAAAAGACACAGTGATAGTATGCGGGTACGTAAAGCAAGATGGGTTAGCGTGTTCTAACGGTATTAAAGGAACCAGTGAGCTGTGGCTTCAGTGATTCAGATAAACGTCTTGGTTAGCACCCATATATCAAGTGGGTGACGCTTTTCGAATACGGGTGTTCTCGTTTTTTACAGTAACTGATAAGGATGTCCAGCCAGTGAAGTGTTCCGCCTCTTCTTCGCTGAGATTTTATGTGTCAACGATTTATGACACAAGTCTCTGGAGGAAATTTTTTTATCGATTACAGACGTCTGAGTAACCTCTGTGCCTCGCAGGCTTTACGGATCGGGGAAGACTTGAGTCTCTCCCATCCCAAAACTCGTTCTCGACTATTATTTGTTAACAAATAGAGGCAGCGGCAACCCATGCGCACACACTTCGTCAATGCCGT
Source organism: Pelosia muscerda (assembly GCA_963691645.1). Classification (NCBI taxonomy): domain Eukaryota; kingdom Metazoa; phylum Arthropoda; class Insecta; order Lepidoptera; family Erebidae; genus Pelosia; species Pelosia muscerda. The sequence continues at coordinate 9,778,905 of OY829098.1, read as the reverse complement.
GACTCTAAGGGCCGCCATGAGGGCCCGCCATTACGGTAGGCACTATGCAAGTGTTCGCCTGACTTGAGGGATTAGCGTATCGCAGCTCTTGCCAGACCTACCCCTGCTACTACGGCTACATCTAGTATCGGATCGTTTTGCAAATGGCAAAAGTTATAGATTACACTTTTTGTTACAGGGGCAATATTCGATCAGAACACAGAAGAAATCCAAAATGTTTTCAAATACGCTATGACAATTCACAATCAGAACATTAGCAGCCGACATTTGGAGCTACAGGCGTATGTAGACGTAATCAACACTGCAGATGCATTTAAGCTGTCACGATTAAGTAAGTAAATCCCGAAGATTTGTCTAACACATATGAAAAGTTCAAAATTTACATTCATTGTTCGCTAGTCTATTGGCTCTTTATTTTTTTCGTTATTCTCTAATCATTTCATCATTGCGTCAACCTAGTCGCAATTTGTTGTTGATCGAGCGTACGCACGGACCAGGTTAATTAAGTATCTGATATCGACTACAACGCAATTTGGAAAATATCGGTCATTTGCTAATCAAAAATCAAAATAATTGAGATTATGCTTCGTAATTGAACATAAAATTGAACTAGGTGCTTATTCACGAGTACAGGGAACCCGCGCTTCATTATGAAAAAATAGACAAATATTTCACTTTCGCCTGTAATTACACAGTATTTTCTTTTGAAAGTGTCCTCTCCATCGCTACAGGTAACAAGAATAACCAAAATGATATGTTTTTATTGAATAAATGTAATCATAAAATATAAATTATAAAATATTGTGTTAACATTGTGCGGGAGTAATAATTTTGTTCTGACCAAATGGCACAGAGTAGACACATAATATGTATACTTATACAGATTTTTTTATTAAATAACGTGATCCGAGATAAGTGATTCACTTTCGAAAAGATTCACAGAGTATTCTGTATCAAGCCATCTGACATTGACTGCTGAAACGTGGTCCTTCTTACGTGAAGAGCTCGCCTTACGTTTATTATACTGTGGTAGGAAGATTTTTGAATATCACTAAGTATACAAAGTATGGTTGTAAATATATGAACACTAGCAACGACGAAGCCTTAGTTATTAGTGTCGTCTTCGAACAGCGGCTCATCTGCAAGACAAATGGCGTGATCTGAATTCTTAGCTCGTCGTCAATTGTGACACGAGACATTAAGCAATAAAGTAGCATCAGAAGCGTGAAGATTTTTATAATACATTGTGAGTACATGTCAACACATCAAATTTCTAAGTAGGAAACAGAAAATAAATTTATAATGGATGAAAATTATCTCCGAAACGTTTAGGTAGATACTCGCTTTAATTTCGACTACTAATGTTTTACTCACCTGAGTTTTGGGCTGAGCGTATTTAACTTTGATTTTATTTGTTGCCATTGACACGAAGAAGAAGAAGACTCTCATGTGATCCTATATGAATTGACCAAAATCCAATTGAAGTGTATTTTATAATGTATTTTTATCTTTATAACTTAATTGTAAAAGTTTGACATTCATATATGCACTTTATGTGCCTAAACTGAATAAACGAAATTGATTCTTTGATTATGAATATGATAACGTCAGCCATTAAAGATTACAGCAATCTTTAATGCCTATTCAATATAATATAATTATATTTATATAATGAAATATTTATATAATATAATGAGCAATGCAAACTTCAACGCGAATATTGATAACTTAGTTTCCCTAACGAGAAATCTACTGGCTTTTTCAAGAATCAAATCGATTAAAACTATAAGGTGTTTCGTCCGGGAAGTCTATTGGCGAGTACGAGAGAAAGGAAGAAAATCGTCAAAAACTCTACACTACATTTTTTATAATCTGTAGAATCAGATAATAGTTAATACAATGCACGAAATTTTTCTATATGCAATTCTTTCCTGAATTGTCTCACTTTTTGATCAATTAGTACATAATATTAATCCTTCTTTAATAAAGTTACGGAGTTTATTATTCGCTGCTCTATTAAAAGTTATTAGTTCAAAAGTAACTTGGATTCATACTTTGATTTGTGTACTGGTAATGTAATTAAATTTTACCCTCGGTTCCAATGCACTGAATAGCTATGTAGTAATTTCATTATTAATACATATTACGTTCCTGGAGGTTATGAATTATGATACAAGACTACGGTATCTTGATAGCAATAATAATTATTACTTAAGTAATATACTTACTTGATATACTCGTATTTGTACTTTATGAAAACATTTGTATCGTTAATAAATAATCTTCTCAATATACTTGCTCACAAAATAGTTATAATTTCACTGCTATTAGACACGTAATGACACCTGTAATCACACTGAGTGAGTGATTGATTTCTTTAATATTAGGTATGTATTGAGTTTGAGTTTGATGGTTGAAATGATTTGCTCTTAAAAAGTTTAGATAATATACATAATATTGTGTACGTGTGTTAATTTTAGTATTTTACTATTCAATATGTCGTAGTATACCTAGTATACGTAGTATACACCTTGAAATGAAATACATGAAAGCACTTCCATATGTTTTCGAAACGATCCAAGGTCGCTGACAAGACAACGCTCGAATTATTTATTCTTTTTCAAGGTATTTTTGTGTCGGGGGTTTTTAATAACTTTTAATTTAATTTTTATTTCGCTGTTTACAATAATCAATTTTGATGGTGAGTGTAAAATTTAAATGATTACTATTTTTAGTTCATTGAAGCAAATTCAGATACTCATTAGTTAAATTTTTGACATCTGCCCCTTTTTTACCTCTAGAATACGCCTAGCAGGCGTACTATCTATAATCGCGGTACTATCTCGGCAACACGAATACTGTCAGAAAGATATAGACATCGATTTCATGAACGCCTTAGGCGAGATAGGGTTCTCTAGGGTTAAGAATCTATTCGAAATTTAATGCCATCTCCGTTGTGGGATGTGATATTAGAAACAATAAATGTCTTTGCCTTAATGGGTGGTGCCGCTATAAAATTTAAGCGAAAAATGAAACGGGGGTTACACCCTAATTTAATAAAGTTACAGCCAATAAACTGTTTGTTATTTTGTTATTAAATTTTAAAGAGAAGACGGTGTTGTGATCCCAGTAATAAATGAAGTCTAATATAATATGACATTCATTTTAATTAAATATGACTGAAGTTATCCATAGTCGCTTCCTATAGTAATATTATGTAGTTATTAACGGACCTATGCCAATGCCATTTCAGTGGATAAATATAACTATAGAGTGACCGGAATTCATTGTTCTCGAGTGTAGACACTTACCAGAGTACCATAAACCATTAAAATTGCACACTAATTCGATTGTTTCAAAAGCCTGTCATATTTTAAGAAATAAGAAAATGAATTAAAAAAGAAATTTATTATGAAATAAATTTATTATATTTAACAGAATTTTCTTATTATGATCATTTTGCTCATTCTTCGTCATTTATCGTGAAAACTACAAGGAAACCTTATAGAGCGTAGAGCGAAGAATCATGTTACTATATTTTACAATAGATTTACAAAAATGTTTACTAAAAGTGTTGTATAAAATCGGTGAAACTGATAAGAAACATTAATTGATTTTTTACAATACGAGATGAATATGATACTAAAATGACTTAAATATAACTAAACTAATATGAAAACTAAAACTTTCATTAAATCTAAAATGCATTACCAAATGTAGGCAAGTTCCAGGATTGGTGGATCAATAATAATTTAAATGTATGTTGTTATTGAATTAAATTGAGAAATCGTACACGTTTAGTAGTAGTGAAAATTGACCTGTTATTGTGTTGCATTTCTGCGTTTTACAAACCTGTCTGTCTTAGACATTGGGAAAATATTCCACATTTAATAAGCTATTTCGCATTAGTGTTGGTTCTGGGGCTAATGATGTATGGATGCGTAGCAATGTTTTTTTGAGGATTTTTAATCTAGCACTGGTTAGATTTTTCATAAAGGACTTTAAATAATGGTAAATTTTGTTTACAGTATGCAATCAGTTCGCACGTGGAGTATTTGCGATGCTTGGTGCGGTAACACCGGAATCATTTGACACCCTTCATTCTTATACTAACACATTTCAAATGCCATTCGTCACCCCATGGTTCCCGGAAAAGGTATGTCTATTCATCGAATTTATTCTTATTGTGATAGCTTATTCAATTAGAGGCACCGGGAATCAGGAAAGATCCTCCGATCGATCGTTTCAGGATAAAGGATAGTTTCAAAGGCTCTAGACGTAGTCCAGTAGCATAGTGGTCAGAGCATTCTCTCTCTATCTAGCCTTTCGTTCAATTTCGATTTGAAAAAGTAAGTTGTCACATTTTCCTTAATAGAATATCAAGATATCTTTGAAGAAGATAGTGGATGAAGGCAATATTTAACAATTTATAAATATTACCTACATCATTCATATCTTAAAACATTATTGTTTTTATGAAATTACCAAGATATAAAAGTATGAACTTATAGGATTACTCAAATAAATGAAAAAATATTCAATATTGATTCATTCACTATAATTTATGCAATATTATATTCAAGGATAAGACAAAATTAAACTACATTCTATTTAGACCATTTTCATTCTTCTTTTTCTTGTGGTAAATGTTTTTTTTTATCTTCTTTTTATTAATAGGATTCAGGCCTCAAGCATCATTGACGGGTAAAGCTAGCCTGTCTTCTCAGATTTTTTTTAGATTAAATGAATGTTGGACCAGCTCATCAATGAAGTCTATTACTACCGCTACATCATCTTTTTCTTGAGAGTGCCGAAAGTAGCAATATTTTCTGATTTTGAATGCTTCATGTTCCTTATTATACTTATACATGCTGACTCTATAGAGAGCATATTGTTTTTATAAAACTTTGGCCACCATTTTATTAAGGCTCCGCCCGCGTGGATTTCTAATCCCGTTCCCACTGCTTGGACTTCTGATTCCGTTCCCGCTGATCCATAAAAACCTTCCGTAGAGTTCAAGGAACAAATATAAAAAAGAATTACTCGAATTGGTTCAGCCGTTATTAACTTATGCGTTTACCAACATATTTCGCGATTCATTTTTATATATATAGATTATTGTGCTCTGAAGAAGACAAAGAGATAGATTTTTTACCGTTGAGCTTAAATCAAGAATACCACATTTCACCATTCTTTTACAGTATAGATGCGATCAATGCTTTTTTTTCTTTTCAAGACAGTGAGATCTCGGTCGCAAGGCAAGAATGAGTGGCCCCGAACAGGAAAGTACTGCTCAATGGTTTTAAACATTCCGAGCGATAGGTACTAATGCCGATAAGTAACAGACTTATGATGTGTGCTTTCCTGTATTTACATATTTTAGTACTACCCCTATGGAAAAATGGTTTTGCCTAAAATCGTGATAGGGTTTCTCAAATAAACGATTCAAATATGCATTAAAGTAAGAGACAAAACAGGATTTTCAGGAGAGCCATCAAACCTTTTTTTCACGTTTCATCTGCAACTTTGTTGTTTATTCTGATCTCAATGGAGTCTATGACTAAGTTTCTAAAATTTTCTTCCTCTTTTAGACCATTTATATGTGGTAACCAGTAGGTCTGATGAAGTGCTGGTACTGGACATTGAATCTCTTAAAAATCTCTGCAGTAAGCAGTGGCGAAATTTTCTATGGAAACTGCGTAAAATCGTAGATTCGTGACCCGACAGATTAAAAGTCAGTCAACAGTGGCTATTTGGAATTGAATATCCTTATATTTCTTGCAAATATCTACTGACTGAGTTTAACAAATATATACCTACATACTTATGAGGGTTAATAATGTTAAATTTTTTCTGAAAAAAATCATACTCTTTTGTAACAGAACTTACCTTACTGATATTATCGGCCGACGTATATAAATAATACTTAAGACTACTCATGCACTATGTAATAACTCACGATAGATAAAGAACCTACGTGAAACAGTGTACAATGACCATTAAAAATATAATTTGATTTGAATATAAATTGTAAAATAGAAATGATTTACTCATACAATTGCTTAAACAATATTTCTTCCGACAGGTCATCCCGCCATCTTCCGGTTTAATCGATTACGCAGTGAGTATGCGACCAGACTACCACAAAGCAATTGTGGACACAATTATATATTATGGTTGGAAGGAAATCATCTACATGTACGATTCACACGATGGTAAGTAAAATGAAAGAGATTATTCGGATCCTAACTTATCGATTTACAAAACTCATGGCGTAGCTGTAGCGCAAGCCAAGTAGGCGAGCGCAGCGGCACTGTGTGTAATATTACACGAACTATTTGGAGTCACTTTTCGCTCTAGTACTATTATGGTTCAATACTACTATGGTTCAAACAGTATTTCACAGCTACATTGCTACAAAGCATGTGCTTAAAATTAAATTGCATTAACACACCTCAAACAGTTAAGAAGTATGAATATCTAATATATAAAAATCAATGCCACTTTTCGTTATAATTTTATAACTCAAGATCGGGCTTACCTATGCAAACCAAATGTTCAGGGTTTGATCAGACTGTTTAGTAGATGGTTTATGTGACGTTTGCAGAAAATCGGTTAAGCGGTTTAAACATACCACTGGTGAAGCTGGGCATGTCAGCTAGTTATTATATATATGATGGTACTCCAGGTACACTTTATACTGGTAGACTTATGATTTTGTTTCTGAAGTTTTTTTTTACTTAAATTTTGATATATTTCTTTATATTAAGGACTGTTCTCATTTATGCTAAACAATCAGTAGGTTGCAGCAAAACGGCACAAGCACAGCTTTGTTTTTTATAATGACCCATAATTAGGATAAGCTAATCCCTTGCATTTCACCCAAAGATAACAAAACTGACAAGGCATCCAAGCAGTAGTATTTCTTTCGGATTATTTCTTTAATAATAGTGAATTTTAAGATAAAAGAAACAAAGGAACGGGTCAGCATAACAAACTCGACGTTTATTACCCTCCCTATCGTTATGCTTTACAACAGAAAATGGTGAGTTTAAAAATCGTAAATTGTATCGCTCACCGGGGATTACGACCGAGGCTGACTCTACCGGTAATAAAATATTGACTCAAAAGAGGTTGCATTGAAAATGTTGACCAGAGCTTGTGGTGGCTAGTCTCTTCAATGGGGTTCTTATCTCTTATTCAAAACGGAACCCTTATAAGATCACTTTTCTCAGAAATTATAGATATCTAGTGGAAATTTATTCCGAATACTCAGCTTGGCAACACCTTGAAGCTGAGAAAATATCAAACTTCTACGTCAAGCAATCAAAAGCTGTACACGTTTATGTAGTAAATTAATGGAACAAGATAATCGCGACTCCACGCTTAATGACATGCTACAGTGGCAAATACCAAGCCGAAAAATAATTGTGCAATCGAAGAAAAATAAACGCAAACATGTTAATATCATAATTTACTATACTAGTTAGTGCCCCGAAATAATTTTAATAAATTCGTCCGCTTGTAAGCTATACGACCTCCCAACTAGTTTCAATGTGTGGACGAGATCACAAACTCTTGACCAATATTTTTGCCAAAACATTCGTCCCAAAACGCCGCCATGATAACATAATTTTAACGCCTTGATGTATCACAATAGTAGAATTCTAGTTAAGCATCACTATAACGTTCATCTGTAAATGACTTAAACTCAACCCCACACTGCTTTTCACCGATGAAGAACACTAATTCACGAGTAAAAATATAATACTTATATTCCTTTGCAAAACAGGTCACGTTAGATGAAGCAGATCAGATAGATAGGTATATCAATTCTCTTTGTTGCATATTAGACTTAGGCGGCTACTCACATACTAAGAATCTTACACATTGGTGAGTGGACAACGGCCTGCATTCATAATTGTATTTCACTCATTTGTTGAGCCGAAGTATGTGAGAAAACTACTCACACATTTTTGATATGGTAAATTCATACAGATCCATAGTATTGTTGTTTTTTTTTCAGTGATTCACAATGGTCCCTTAATAATCCATACGTGTATTACGCAAACAAACATTATTTTTATTATTTTAGTTCTTCTTAACACTGACTAAAATAACAAATACAATTTACAACCAATCCACGTCATAATATCTAAATAATTAAAACCCGATGATGGTTGTATCGTTGATTGTAAAACCTCCGAATGGTCATTTCGCCAATGATCAGTTTTACGAATGATTGTATGGTCGACTGTTAAAACTTCAAATGCTCATCATGTCGATGATAAATTTTATGACTATTTGTGGTAAAATATTATAATATGATAATTGATTTGGAGGGGTGTGGTTCGATTTGTTAATTCTACAAATAAATCCTTAGAAAATCAACATAAATCAATTTTGATTTAATTACATACTAAAAAGTGTTCTTCTTTCTTTTTTTCATTTCTCTCGTTTCAATAACAATAAATCTTAAATACCTACAGTGCGTAATATAATAAGATAAATCAATTAAACAGAACATAACCAAATTTTTTATCTTTTCTTTTTAGGTAGTAAAATATTGCATTATCGTTTAATAATATGGCAGACGTGGCCCAATCCACTCAGAAAATCAAGAAGATTCATATCACTCTTACGAGCGAGATGTCGGTCTAACGATCGAGAGAGAGGTCCCGGGTTCGAATCCTGGCCATTACATTACCGACGTGAATCCACTCCTAACACAAGTCTTTGAGCTTAGCTGAAGCGAAAATCATGACATGAGTTCGGAGAGCTCTGGAAAAACCTTTTCCATGAGCATATTGTAGGCTGCAGGAATCTAAAGCAAGTGCTTCTAGGTGGCGCAATTTATGTGCAAATTCAACATTATTTTTATATTGGTTTGCTAGGGTTTTTAACTTTATTTCTTTCCAAATATTTTGAGTAAAGTGAAAGAAGCACGGTATATGTTATGTACCTGGAAACTTTTCTTTAACAGACGCATTATCGCCATCTCAAAATTAGTAATGATGACAGACGGTTTCAAATCTTGAGACAATTTATTGATATTAAACCGTTGTATTAATAAAAAAAAATCATTTAAAATGTTTTTCGTTTTACCCGACAAGATGGCTAATATCAGTGGTATCACTTTACTAGTATTCTCTCCGCTTCCTATTAAACCGTGCACAGAATAAATCTGATGAAACGGATCCATCAGCCAGTATGGAGAACTGTTTAATAATTTGATATTTTCAATTGTACTAAATATTTAAATGCATTCTCCATTGTATACGTAGTGTGCGATTAGGAATTCTTACGAACCCGCGTTACATAGCTCATCTGGAATTATGACATCTTTTATTGTACGCGGTATTGACGAATATTGATTATTTCTGACGCGTAAATAAATAAATCAAATCCGGTATAAAGCATAGTCTTATAAGTCACAGAACTAATGGCGAAAAAATTATCAGTAGTTCTGCCAATAGAACTACTCAACAGAACAGGTGGGAGTAGACGGAATTATGCACCGTGATGCGTTATGACTTGGCATATGAGGAGCGCTTGTACTTTGAATATCCTGCGAACATTGTTGCATTATCTGAAGCGGTGTTTCCATGGATGTTGCTTTCCTTTATTTTGTATCTTAATTCAAGGGCTATACGGATATCTGGATGAGGAGAATGTCGAATGGTCATGACTTTGAGCGATGGTAGAAAGTTTCATTTCAAGATAATTGTGGTAATTGTGACACCACATTTAGCACAACGCGTTGCAACGCCAAAAACTTTTTTCATTTATGTTTAAGAGTAATACGTATATCCATCACTATACAGTAAATCACCGCCTCGAGTACTTTTAATTCTTTTACACTCTCCACAAAATTCAACAAAATTAACTAGGCTTCAAATAATTAATAAATAGCAACAATACAACAATCACTCACTATGAATAGCGAACTCACTGTGTTACGCGCGAACAGCGCTTCACGTTTAGTTTGTGTTAAATGTTGTACTACCCTATATAATTTGACTTGTTGTGTTCTACTACCCTCTATAAGCTGACATGAATGATGGTCTACGAATTTACCAGTCGTCCCTCAATTCAAATCTTTTTAAATATTGCTTTAATAACCATTGGGTTGGAGTACTTACTAAAACAGTAAATTCAAGTTTGTAAGGAACCCTACTTTTTGGAATAGTAATTTTACGCAATGTATCTCCAAGATACATAAGAACTTGATATATTTGACCGAGTACAATAATGATAAGAATATTCAGCTATAAACTAAGTGGTAATAAATAATATATTTATAGTACGAGCCAAACATCTCATGCGGAACCGCCCTACCTCCAAGTTTTGAGACTTCGATGGATTTATAAGCAAAGAGGTTATTATGAAACGCGTAACTTTTACTTAGAGAAAATTTTCCTCTTGAAGAATTTTCATTTTATCGCTACTGAAACTGGAAAATTCGCACGTGCACTTAATCTTATGTATATGTTACCGGCAATGTGTATAATCCAGTATTTTATGTAATACCTTCGCAATATATAGAATGACTAAAAAACGCGTACGAAATGTAATTGGAATTAAGTTCCTGAACGCAGCTTACGGGTAGTGTGAAATAATACAATTTTAATAAGTGTGTAAGGTTTAACCCCTTGTCTTATTATGAGACTGGGGTAAATACCTTTTAAAACAAAATTGAAGTATAGTAGGATGGCACTCATTGGAAAGGGCTGAGAATAGAAGTGAAAAGTCCACTTTGGGATATATAACCCTAATATCTAATTACATTTACCATTACCCCCTTATTGGGATTCGTAATCTAATTTTTTACCAGTTATAAGTCTGATAAAACATCATTCTTTATTAGGGTCAAACCGGAGGCCCTAAGGCGCTTCTAGGCTTCGCCTCTACTTGAGGGCTATCAAAGAAGTTGTATTAATTTTAACTCATCAACAATAATGAATATTAATGGCGTTTACGGTTCGCATGAACTTAAACTAAATTTTCACGAGTAAAGTTGCAAAACCAAATAGCAACTTTTAATCATTAAGTGATGAACGTTGGTGTTGGCAACCTGAACTAATTGACTTAATTAACTCTCCCCTAAGCACTTTATTATATTTAATACTAAATAACATTATACGTTGATGAGACCTCATATATATGAATATTTAGGAAGTGAGAAAACATACTCATTTTTCAATTTATCTAATATTACTTAGTATGAGTAGGTAATGATTAAGAATTCATATGACACGGCAACTAGCACCAAGAGTAGGCATTACAAATATACTCGTACATATATTTATTACAGCTGAATTTTTTAACGTGGTTCCGTTTACGTGTATTTTGGTTACTACAACTTTTGGTTTTTCTTTACCAATTATGAGAAAACAAGATTTCAAATCTGAAAAAAAAAACATCTTACTAAATGAAACAAAACCGCGTCAAAATCCGTTTAGTAGTTTTAGAGCCATCCCATCACAGACAAAATAAAAAATACCCAAGATTAAAATAAATATTGGTTTACGCATAAGCTATCAAAATTACAATTTAAAAATGTATCATACTATTACTTTTTTCCATTACGATACAATTTCAGCTGGATCAAGGTTCCTATTTACGGATATATGACATTTACAAATAAAGCAAATATAACGCTGTAATTTCACGCAAATAACACTCGTATCTTATGAATCCTTATTATGCAACAGCTTCATATACGAGTACTACTATTTGGGTTCAGAATCTTTATTGTATCATAACCGAAATATTTTTAATATCCCTACAGATTCAACTCTTGTGAAATAAATAGATGACAATTCATTAGCTCATTTATCCGTTGTTACACATAGGCTACTCTTAAAATTATAACACAACATCGGATTCTCCAGTTACCGTATCCAATCTATTCCAGCCAAACCTTTTTCAGATCGTCAATCCATCTGCCTGAGGGGCGTCCACCTTCCGTTTGCCGATTCACGGTCTCCACTTTAGTACTCGTTTTCTACAGATGTCATCGGTCCCGTCAGCAGATGTGGCACTTACACTACCTGCACTAACTGAAATGCCATTGTTACTTCAACTTGATTATTCTGCGAGCTATGTTGGTAACTCTAGTTCTTTGTCAGATGATCTCATTGCGAATTGTTCTTTAAAGAAACTTCAATACACGATCTATAACCCGCTGCGCGATTTTGAATTTATGAATTAGCCCCCAACGCCCAAACCGTTCCCATTACACTGACAAAGGCCGTCTAACCTCCCAACCCGAAAGTGGTGCATGCGGTTGTGCATGTATTTAATCAGATGTTAAATGGACCTGTCCCTTAATCGCATTGAACTATCTACATGGAAATAGATGGGGCCCGTCTACGTCTACACCAAGCGGCGAAACACACGACACGACTTCACGAATGAACCGTTTGTTTACCTTGGTACAACTAGAGGTACAGTCGAATTGTACCACGGTAAACAATTGATGGTACTATGGCAATTTTTATTGGCCGTGGTACCATTACATCGATTGTACCATGGTAAATACTATGTACTGTTAACCATGGTACCATTATAGCGATGTTACCATGTATATATATTTTATCGTTTAGCGTTGTCACATTATGTCGATGGAACCATGGCATATATGATTTTTTGTGAACTGTGGTACATTCACATAATAAATAATAGGTAATTTTCTTTAACAATATAAATCAGTGGAGTTACCAAAAATGAAGGCACTAAAGTAAAAAAATCTTCCCGAAGAAAAAACGTAAAGAAGGGAACACCTGATGGTTAATTAAATGATAAATTTGGAATTGTATTGCATTCGAAATATTTATTAGAACATGATTAGAACACTAAACCCGCCAATTTAATAATTGTATTGATCTATAGTACGATAATGGTACCCCGGCAAAAGAAAATTGCCACAGTAGGGTAGACTGGGTACGGTTGTAACAAAGGACGGTTATAACAACGTAAATATCTCCCGAACCAGCGGCATAGGAGGTTGGGGTGCAAGGGGGAAAAGAAGCAGACGACACGAATGAACATGATTCACAATGTTGCGTTAGCCGCGGCGCGCTGTGCTTATCCACAGGAGACTCTATTACTTTTTGACGACCTAAAGTAGGTATTTTTGCCTGCAGTTTCTTTCCATTTTTATGTTTATAGTTCAATATTTTGATTTTAGCGCTTCATTATATTGATTTGTGTTTTATTACAAAAAAGAAAAAGTATTTTGTTTTTATCTTGAACCATGCATTGCGTTATTATGTGTCGTATTCTGCCAAAGTGGCCGGTGGGGACGGTTATAGCAAACTGAATGGGTACAGTTGTAACAAAATGTGTACAGTTGTAACAAAATGTGTATATCCGATTGCCTCGTATGTCTGTCACTATATTCAGAAAGCAGGTCCAGGGAACAATGGATGGTGTTGTCCGCTCTGGGCACATGAGGAATGCACTGCAGATGGTATGCCCTACGTTTGCCATAACTGCGAAACTAAGTAAATTTTTCTTTATGGCAATTTTTCTGTATTATATAAATACGATTACTAACAATATAATTACATAATGTTTCATAACATTGATCTCACAAGATTGATTAGTTTTATGAAAAAATGTGGTATTAGTTACCTAAGAAGATTTGTTTTGTTTCATTTTTATACTTGTTACTTAATTATAATGAACCTGAAAGTAGTAATTCAATTTAAGAAGGCGGTGTCTTTAGCCTGAACGGCATAAAACTATTGATTGTTATACAAAGCCCATTAAATTACTCAAACGGTTCGTGTTATAATTGACCCCATTCCCTGTTACTACCGCCCTTGCCATGTGGTCGGTTGTAACAATTTCTCACTTTGTATAAAAACTAACCTTGTAGCAAAATTATAACACCAGAAGCCACTATGCATGTTCTGATTGAAGGACAGATATATTTTCTTTCAAAATAATTAAACATTAATGAATTCCGTCAAATAATTCCAATGTTATGTACCCAGTCTACCCTACCATCTATGGAATAGTTTAGTGGTACCACAAACCTTACCCTATAGTGACAACTATTACATAATCTTTGGTAAAAGTTGCATAGACAATTATGAAAATACATTATCACATTTTGTTAATTAAAATAAAACCCATTTGCTGATTTTAAGAAGTAAATCATTTGGATTCATATAAGCTCATAATAAATAAAAACTTCCGATAAGGTCCTAAAAAGTAGGCAGCTACATCACACACGCACATTACATAGGACATCTACCGAACATTGAGCTCCCCTATTCTAATAAGTCTTTAAGTAGGTACTGAGGTAATTAGTTTATAGATAATAAAAATATTTTACCATCATTATTTACATAAGTACCTGGGTACCTATCTACTTCCATCTCAAGAACATTCCAAATCTATATAAAACTATCTGTGGTGTTTATGAACACGTAAGAAAGGATTACACTACAAATTATTTTAAAATATAAACCCCACATATGAATTGCAAGAAGTTAAAATAATTTTAAATGATTTATGAATTTACTCGTAAGGCCGTACACTTTTTATTTGAAGTTTCCAAAATGAAACGAATACTGGGCATTCTCCTTTGCAGTAAAGTGACATAAAAATGGAAAAGCTTATACAATAGAGTCACAAACTGAGCGCAGTGCGCCAGCCAGCGAACAATTCCTTTGCCTTTTAATGTCTTTATTAAGCGAATCGTGAACTTTACTTGATGAAATTAAACCAGAGTTGGTATAACTCCTCGCTTGTCATCGATCGTCACTCAGAATTTTATTAAATATTATTATCCAAATTTCCAGAACTTCAATTGTGTCGAAGCAAGTTAGTTGCGAAATGTTGTTCACGATACTGATCTTAAAACTTTGATGAATGGCCCCAAGGTGACTTTGTACTGGTTGTGCTTTGTTATTATTTTATTTGCAACTTTTTTGAAAGTACCCTTTACTAAATGTGAACGAAGAGTGAACGAAGGAACTCAGATTTGATTATTATTTATCTATAACGTGGTACGAAGTGCGTAGTAGGTACGTAGCACGCTAGTCGACATTCATACACTCATACAGACACAGTCACGCACGCATTCATACTCAGCGATCTCAGTGAGAGAAGAAATACCTTATGTAAGCTGGCAGAGTGGTGGAAGTTACTTATTATGAATTATAAAAAGTATATATTTTTGAGTAAAAGTAACTCCGACCTCCGACGCGCTATTTAAAGGCACGCTGCGCCCGCCGCCATTGGCCGCGGCCGGCCAGTGCCCCCCCGTAAACAATACGTCCCGCAATTTTTAAATCTGTAATATCTTCGAAAATATTCATTTAAATTATATGCTGTAAACGGCCATGGTCTATATGAAATCAACAATATATTTAAGGTATTTAATTGTATAAGATTTGATGCTGTATTGGTTAAAATCGCTTCGAAAGTTAGCCATTATTTGTCGTAAAAAGTAATTGACAAAAAAATGTTATTGTGGGATATCCATAAGAGATAGACATATACCATCGCGGACTTTTCACATATACCATGGCGGACTTTTTTCAACTAATCTCATGCTGGACTGGTTTTATAACATTTTTATCCTAAAACGTAATAAATATAAAAAAGAACGCGAAGCTGTAAATGTAAGTGCCATCGCTTAACGAGTGATTTTGATGTAAACTTCTCGTCACCAAGTCAGGGCTTCTTGGGCATACCCCTCCTGCCGGGACCCGGTGGGGGTGCCTTTGCCAGGCATTTGTTACCCACGTAGCTTAGCGCATTCCGCAAAACGTGACCGCACCAACGAAGGCAACTCTATAAGACAATATCTTTAAAAATTTAAAGCTTTCATCCTCTATTTCCACCCCTTTACCTCTTTTGCGCGATAAAAGATACCCTATGTCCGTTTCTCGGCTCTCGCCCATATTTTCATCAAATTTTATCAAGATTGGTTCAGTGATTACGGCGTGAAAGCGTAGTAAACAGACATACAGACAGACAAAGTTACTTTCACATAAGATTCTGTACATAAAATAAATAAATTCTTAGTAAAAACAAATAACGTACTTACTACTTAATATGTGACGATCTTCACACATGCATGAAAAGCGACTTCCGACATTAATGACATCTTTCTATACAATGCTAGGCATTGTATAGAATAAGGGATTATACACACTACCGTAACATTTGCGATACGAACACGCCTCGGCGCATACTGAATGTAGAACGAGCAAGGGGCACTCGTACCGTAGAAATCAATAAAAGCTATTTTGACGGCTAACTTTATAGGTAACGATTCCTAACTAAGTAAACTATCGCGTGTTGAAACGGTTATTAGACATATATTATGCGACATTGCCATTCATTTGGATACGTAATTTATAAAATATTTATCTCAAAACTTAGAGTAACTTATAGAGCCTGTTTTCTACTATTTCCTTCTGTTTTATTTAATTTTTCAAAAATAGTTCGCACTTTATCCTGTGTGATGGCATAATAACAATTTTAGATATATAAGTTTTAATTGAATAATAAAAATAGTTTAGTAAATTATTATTCAATCTGGTCGCCTTAATCAACAGGATTACTGAGACTTCAGCAATTGTATCAAAGTATGCAACCCGGTCATACTACGTTTAAGATCGCCCTTGTCAAGAGAATTAATAACGTGTCAGATGCTATGGAATTTCTTCTGGCATTAGAACAATATGACCGCTGGAGCAACAAGCGCATAGTACTAGATTGTAACGCAAAAAATGCGAAAAACATATTGGTTGAACATGTTCGCAAAGTGCAATTGGGCCGCAGAACCTATCACTACATGCTCAGCGGATTGGTGAGTATTACTTTTCATAGCATATATTTCGAATCCAGTTCCAATTTGGATAAGTGCATTCAAAATAGATGTGCCTAAAGGAGCTGTTTGTTTGTATCGTCCCAAAGACTTATTAGGACCAATAATTGCTTTAGTTCTTTAGGTATATAGGTTAATGCTTTAGGTATACGGTGGACAGTGCAGTCAAGCAGTCTTTTATGATAAATTATCATATTATATTACCCATAAGGGATAGATAAAATTTTATCATTTATACAGGCTTTTAGGTACACTAAGAAATGTGGATTTCATTTCATCATACTTATTTGGTTTTAAGATACGATATGGATGTCGGCGTTACCTGGCGGAAATCCATTACAAGAAATTATATATTAGGGGAGGGAGGGGGACCTTGTTTTTTATTTTGTATTGTGTTGGCATCACGTGAGACTTGCGTAATGTCTACACATTCACGAGATGAGACGTTGTGTAGCGTTGAACGCCAAACGTTACTCTTACAAGACAAAATATTCCAGGAAAAAGCGACTTACGACCACGACTATCCATGATATTTTCTTGTTTAATTCTTTTTAGAGCAAGATTTTTTAATAATTCAGTTTTGAATTTTGAAACAATTTTCTAAATATTTATTCATTAAACAGACTCAGCAAGGATGTCGACTTAAAGAGCCATATGTATGAAGCCACAGTCCCATTTTCTGTTTTTATGATTAGTACAATAATCAAGCAAAAAGTATTGTAAAATCTACTTCGGAGTAATAATATAAAATTGAAGAAATAGTACCTATGTTTATTACCAGGACTTTAAACATTCACCAGTTAAATGTACTCGTAACTGCGAGTAACTGAAAGTATCTTATTAACAGGTAATGGATGATCATTGGGAAAACGAAGTAGTAGAATATGGTGCGATTAATATTACCGGGTTTCGCATCGTTGATCAGTCGCGCAAGATTGTACGTGATTTCATGGATGGTTTAAGCCGAATGGACCCTCGGTTTAAAGGCACTATATCGGTAAGATATATATATATATATATATATATATATATAAGTAAGTTTTTAATACCTCACACGGGTAAGTCATCTTAATTCAAGTAAGTGTGATTACTCAGGTTAAATAAATTGGCAGCAAAGAAAATAATAAGTGCATAGTCACTAAGTAAGTAATTCAACTATAACATTTATATAGATGATTTTATAATAACGAAATTTATGGCTAAGCTAAATCTGTAACTACCCCTTTGTACTCCTTTTCGTAATATAATTACGAGTATTCTGTTGAAATAGGTTTAAGAATCGTTTAAAGTCCTCCTTTTTTCAAACATGTACACGTATACAATCCTTTTTAACCGTTATAATAAAACTAAGCTTTGTTGACTCAATACTTCAACCATCTATTGATACCAAGGTGATTTTATAATATCCTAGATTACATAAGCCACAACACGAACTGTACTAACTACCTAGCATATCGTAGAGATATTTATAACTAATCAAATAGTGCGTGAAGACGCGCCTGTGTTTTCTCATTTTACATAGGCACTCGATAATCAGCTTCAATAATTTGAAGCTGATATTCAATATTAATATATTGAATAATGTACCCGGGTGAGGGTGAAATGAATAGACGTTGTACTGATTCAAAATGACGTTAGCATATTTATTACGTGGACCAAACAAGATTTACAGAGTTAACCCAATTTACTTATCTAAACATCGAGAGTTTCTATTTATTACGAAGATAACACGTCTCATAAAAACGTTTTGCTGTAACTACAACGGACAAGGTACTTGCCCTTACTGCCCTGTTTCAAAAATACACCTGTATAATCTCATATTTTCATACAGGCAGAAACTGCTTTAATGTACGACGGCGTACAAGTGCTCATGGATGCTCTAGGAAGGTTGTGGCGGAAGAAACCCGATGCCTTTAGGAGCGCTCTAAGACGGGCTGCTGGTCAAGCAAACGCTACAAAAGTAATTGATTGCAATCCTGGAAAGAGATGGGTTGTACCTTTCGAACACGGAGACAAAATATCAAGATTGATAAAAAAGGTATATAAAATATTACTCATTGTCGATACATACCCAATTTTATAAATACTAATTTATAATTATTTGAATGATGTTAAAATATTTAGACGGACATCGAAGGTCTCACAGGAAATATCTCATTCAACGAGGAGGGGCACAGACACAATTTCACATTACATGTGGTCGAGATGACTGTACAGAGTGCAATGTTGAAGGTAAGTAGGTAGTCTATCACACTTTGTAAAAAGTTAAAAAATAAAATAATGACAATGTAAAGACACCCCTGAATTGGTCAGTAGCAAAAAAGAAAGGGTATTTTTAATATTAACGGGAAATAACGCGATCATGGTATAGGCACACACATGCCTTTGAATTTGCCTGACGATTCGACCCGGCAACACCAGCCGTGGGCACAGCTTAATCTGTCGTCCTCACGAGTCCGTGAGTTAGCAAGTTCATCATGTCTTGTTAAAATATCGATTTTTATATTTTCCCTATTCTCTAAATCAAACTGTTCGGTATCTATCCGACTGCGCATACATGCGGTGGAGCATGTTTTTATCACTAGATTCTATATTGCAGATAAATTAAGCCATGAAATTTTTATGGTTCTGAATTTGAATCGCTTCAGGTTCAATTCTTGATGGAGAGGATTTGCGCATAGTGTATTCTACAATTGCTGATTTGTTCGGTTCCGTTACTCCCTTGACACAGGGCATATTCGCTGGCTATCTGCTTACTTCCGGATGCCTACACCTCAATTTACGCTGCCGTCGTACGTTCAGTACATATTTATTATGAATTCCTCCTAAATATGATTCAGCTCTTACTTCCGATGTTCAGGAACACAAAGATCGTAAACTCTATTCTTGAGTAAGGTTATAACGGATCGCAAGTGCCGGGAATGATGTTGGGACGTGGCCGGTAGGTAACTGTACATAAGTAGGTTGGCGGTACATGTATTGCGACAAGGATATGATTTCATTGCTACTTTTATATCTAAAAATGACAACGACCCCTCCTTCTCCATTTCATACGTAGCTTTGAATTTAAATATAATATTATCTTCCACACGATTATTCCCGTTAATATTATTATATGTAATTTAAAAATTAGCATTTTTTCTTATCTATAACTATTCAATGTATTTCAATGTAAATATTAAGTAACTGTCTTAATACAGAAGTCTTAATTTTTTTAGTATAAGCTAATTTGCGCTAAGCTGCGCACGTCCATTAGCCGGTACTCGGGTGACGGTTAATTTTAGTTTAAGCCCTATTTCCGTTCCACTGCTCACTAATGATTTCTTAGCGTTAATAAATCAATGCGCGCCAACTTTTGAAGCCATTCTTCTAATTACTACTTAGAACTTTTAAAATTTGTTTTTGGCGTGTGCCTTTTAAGTAAAGATTTAGTTTATATTTTTACCTAATATTTCACCTATCATGCAATTTTGATAGTCACTACAATACTTCCTTGCTCAAGTATGAAATGCTCAAGTAATTATTAACATCATACTTTTTAAAGGTGGCCACATGGAGTGATGCACACGGCCTGCAAATTGGTTCTCCAAAATATGTACAGCTGCATTCTCCGGCCTCATATGATACAAACAAAACGTACATAATGACATCCGTTCTTCAAGAACCATATTTAATGCAGAAACAATCAGAATATGGACAAAAAGAAGAATTTTACGGATTTTGTAAAGATTTGATGGATCTGATTACAAAACGAATGGGAATCAAATGTTAGTATCCACACATACATACCTACTCTCACGCTTGTTTCCCTACAGGGTAGGTAAAACAGACTGCCATTTTCCTCTCTCCTTCCATATTTCGCAAGCTTCCTCTCGACTTACATTTTATCAGTTCATTGTAGCATTCGACAAGCAGGAGGAAGTTAGTCTAGTCGCTCTCCATGCATTCTGGACAAGTCGGGCTGGTTTTCATGTGTGTGTTTATAGACTTATTAACCATCTTTCTAATATTTCAGATGAGATAAGATTATCAAAAGAAGGAAAATACGTGGATGGTCCTACTCCGGAGATATATACCGGTGTAATTGGTGATGTTATGAGAAAAGTAAGTAATAAAAACTGTATGATTTTAGATTGACATGGTCATTTACAAATTCACTGTTAAATCGATCGGGATATTTACTATGTTTGTTAATTTCTTCGCGTAACCGATATTTCGGCGCTGTTGCAAGCGCCATTATCACGGTACGCTAAGAAATTAACAAACATGGTAAATATCCCGATCGATTTAATAGTGAATTAATAAAAACTGTTTTATATACATCCTTTAAGCCTTATTTCACCATTAATAATTATTATTGGTCTAATTATTTTGGAGAGTGGTATCGGAGTATACAATACAAAAAAATCAATACTTTCCAATTTAGGAAAATATAATTGTTATTGTTGGTAAGAAAATATTTTATTATTAGGATTATTCAACAGTGGGTGAGTGGTGGGATTCCTGCCACGTAACGTCTACTTCAATGTCTCCCTTTTTCATTTTATAGTATTAAAAGTACCTATATATGAAACTAGTTGGTGATTTGCTTAATACTCTAGTCGCAATAACCGACGTCCACGCGGGCGCTGTCGCGTTAGTTAATGATGATAGTATTGTTAGCAACAGGATATCGTCATTTTCCTTTCATGACAGGGCCAGAATAATTTCAAGACAGACGACAAAGGCCTCGTAGTTAAGCAAATTGATATTGATAGAAAGCAAGGAATACGGAAAACTAAGTTAAATGTTTTTGAATTATATTGTCGTTCGAACTAAGGAGTACACCAAATATTAGATAAATCAGTCAACAAGAAGGGGGAAGTGAATTTCTAAATTTGACACACCAACAAACGAAATAAACAACCTTGTAATAACAAACATATTACAGTTTCTCTCGTGTCGTAATTGCACTTTATGAAGAAATCTTAACTACAAGTATAAACAAAGGAGGGGTTGATGCCTGGCTAACAGAAATATTATGACACATAGCCCGGTAATATTACAACACAAAGGAAACTTTACGACACCAAGTTGTTGTTCTAGTGTTATGATTATTTAGGTTATACATATATAACAATACAAGATTTTGTTTTCATTCTTGTCGGTTTCGCTGCGATACACCGATGGACGTGAAAACTACTGAACTGATTTAAATGCAGTTTTTTTCAATCGCAATCGGTTGAGTACCTAGTACATTAGATATATGTACAGTGATAAAATAATCGAGGTGAATATTTTTCTAGATGTCGCTAGTAGGTATGTTTATCGAATTCTCTGAGATTGTTTTTAAGGATGGACTTTGTTTAGCATATTTCATCCGTGCAGCTATCAAATAATATAATTAAAATTAATTTATTTTTACATATACGAGTACAATTGTGTAAAGAACATAACGTTATAATTAGAGGAATAAGTGTGCGAGTGACATGCGTATTTTTACACCTGGGTGTGAGAAAGTGATAGAATATAGGTATATATATTATGTTCTGTGAAACGTTTTCTTATAAACCATTATCAACTAAATGTCGCAATTCACTGCCACTAACATTTTAAATTCAGTAATGCGGTAATGAAGAGATTTTACTTACCTCCATTTATGCCAGTAATATGAGCTGTATGGTAAAGAAATAGACTTACCTAAGACTTTAGCTTTGGAAGAACAGAGACTACCTTTCTGTCACCTATATTCAAATACAGAATGAGAGTGTTTCTACGAAAGTTCGTCATTTTTAAAGATAACCTGATGAGGTACATAGATGAATTAGAGATTGAGACCGCATGTCACCAGTTAATGGTTAAGAATAGCAGTTAATAATACAAAGTTACTAAACGTAAGTTTTGAAAGTGTCCTAGAATTCTAAGGAGTTTTACATAAATATTCAGTAGTCATCAAAGATTTTAATCAAATGTTCCCTGTTTAGGAAGCCGATATCGCAATGACAACACTCGCTGTGACACATGAACGTGAGCGCTTAGTGGACTTCAGTGAACCATTCCTTATTATAAACACGCCCATAACCCACACAAGGACACCAAGGCAGTTATCCGACACTTTCAGTTTCCTACGGCCACTATCAAAAGAAATATGGGTGAGTACATGTTATATTTATGATTGATGTAACGTGAAATATGTTTTTCTCCCACTGGTCTGGTTGTTTAAATAATTACCGAGTGAGATATAAATCTTTACAGGTGTTGAAATTGGCCGGTGTGTATACATCTACATACATACTAAAATTTTTGTACCCCGGCTATCAAAATAAATTAAAAAATATTAGTTTAATCAAATTGTTGTATAAAAAGGGCTATTAAAAGGCGAGTGTGAGTTAAAGCGAGGGAGTTTTTTCATATATACCACTACTTCAGCTAGACCAAGGAGATTCCAATGCAATTTTCTACATAATCTGATGATCTGATTTTGAAGTTTACAAATAAAAATGCAAACATACTGCAATACAAATACAAATACAAAATTAACTTTTTCATGAGATTAGAAATATATATGCATGAAACTGCACATAATTTTGGTCTTAAAACACTTGTGTGATAAGTTGATTTAAACATACACGATTTGTGTAAAACGACGAATGATGACAGAATAGGACTTATTCATGAGCTATCAGTAAAATAGGTTTGTATGTTTTACCTGCCGTCCTCTCGAGACCATGGACATAACGTCACGTCCGAAATACACATTTAACAGCGTTCGATGGTGCAATAGTATGTCTGATAAAGTATGGTTGGAGTTTAGAGATAGACAGTGAGGTTTAACGTCACCAATGCTATTCAACCTGTACATAGATGAGCTAATCGGAGTAAGAGAATAAGTCGAAGTGTCGGATGCCAAATTGACAACTTTAGTGTTAACAATTTCAATTACGCTGACGACATGGTGCTGGCGACGATGCCAACAGTTAGATTTGAGACAGCTGTTACAAACTTGTCACTTGTATGCACTAGACCATATTTAAAATGAAAGCGAGAGAGAATGAAAGGTTACATGAGTATTTATGTATTACAACAATTACATAAAATTTAAATTAAATATGGCCGCACAAAACCGTTGTCATGGTTTGATTGTGGGAACAGAACTATAAATTTGCTAAGTACTATCATCGCCTCCTAATGTTACGGGTAGAAACTGGTAAAACTGGAGGAATTTTATTAAAGAGAGTCATCATTCCCTGAACCTTTTTTCCCAACTCAGTTGGGGTCGGCTTTCCAGTCTAACTGTGATGCGGCTGAACTTCGATATTTTCCGTGAAGCGACTGCCATCAGACCTCCACAACCAATGGTCTAATGACCAATGGCGATATCGAAGTTCCAAGTTAGGCTGGTTGGACTTTTGAGGGCTCCAACTACCCGTAACGACTGCCATAGATGTTTGTATGGCAACCGGGACCGACGGCTTAACGTGCTCTCCGAGGCACTTATAAACCTGCGATAAATACACACATAACTTCGAAAAGCATCGAAAAGTCATTGGTGTGTGCCATGGTAACCTGGGATCGAACTCGAGACCTTGTCTCAGCAGTCCATTACCCATACCACTAGGCTACCGCGGCATTTATTAAAGAGAGTATATGTGTTTAAACATCTGGGAGGCTATATCATCGAAGATCTCAGGGCTCATATGAGCATCGATCGATAGCGCAGGGCGCTAGTGTTGAGGTGTAAAATAATTGCACATACACTACAGTAACGCCATCAATATTTATTAATAAATATTTTTGTTTACAGTTTTGTGTGCTATTCAGTTTTTTTGCTGTCAGCATTGTACTTTTCCTAGTTTCAAGATTCTCGCCTCACGAATGGAAATCTGTCTCTATAACTGACTCACAATTGGAACACGCTATAAGCAGTACTAGTGAGGTAAGTTCTAATCAATCGTATGACTTCCATGTAAAACATACATATCAATATTTAAACGTAGTAACACTGTAGGACAAAAACCTCTTCCAACTTTGGGAAGCTATGGCCTACTGTGTCCACACTGACCAGATTCCATCTCTCACAGAGACATTTACTCTTACGACATCCTTCGGATGTGGTGTGATGGTAATATACTTTCTCCGTCACCACATAGACAAACAAAACATACAGAAAATCCTCTAAATTGTTTCATAATATTTTAGATAATTCTACACAACGAGTTCAGCATTTGGAATTCTTTCTGGTTTTCGCTGGGATCTTTCATGCAACAAGGCAGCGATGTAGTGCCGAGGTTTGTAACAAAGTGTCTACACGTTACTATAGGAATATTCTACAATATAAAAACAGATAGTAACACGTATATCCCTACACCGCGGCACCAGTCTCCATGCCCAAGCAATTTATGTAATGCGATTATTGTTACGACTGCAGTAAACTATGGTGTTCTATATTAATTTCGATGACGCGTCGTGTGTAAAATGCACTTTCTATCGCCATTTTAAAGAATATCGTAAAATTTGAGATGATTGCAATAGATATTTAAAGGTTGTTATCACTACATAGTATAAAACAAAGTCGCGTTCTTCGTTCCCATATCCTATATGTCCTTATGTCCCTTTGTATGTATCTTTAAAACTACGCAATGGATTTTAATGCGGTTTTTTTGAATACATAGAGTGATTGAAGAGGTAGGTTTATATGTATATAACATCATGCTACAACCAACTGGTGCGGTTGCAAAAACGGGGTACGCAGACGAAGTTGCGCGGTCAGCTAATTTCTTATATAACAAAAGTGTAAATACAAACTGAAGAATAGTATTCGTACATTGGATTAACATACAATACATACAAACACACAAACATACATTAAAAACAGTAGCTTTTATCTATCTCAAGTACGTGTCTCAAGTGACTACCTGGTAGTAACTCTTGATCGCATTAAATGAAATTATTTTCAGGTCTTTATCGGGCAGAATTGTTGGTACAGTTTGGTGGTTCTTTGCTCTCATCTTAGTGTGCTCCTATACAGCTAATCTGGCCGCTTATCTCATTGTGGAGCGTATAGTGGAGCCGACACAATCTCACAGCTATGCATCAAAAATTGAATTTATCGAAGTAAGATCTAAATACATTTTTGTTCATACATGATACTAACAAAGACAACAATTCGTTCAAGTGCAATGAAATATGCTAGGATTTAACATTTTGGTGACCATTATATTGTAACAACCTAAAATATTCGTTCAATTTATAATTCGTTAATTTTTTTTATTGCAATTTTTTTGGGTTATATTACGTACAAGTATTTTTTGATTGATGTCATTTAACGCTGAATAAATTATGAACTAATTTATCACCGAACGGATCGGAAATCTGCTTTTTAATGAAGTAAGACATGTCTTGAGCATTGGAAAAAAGATGTTAAAATAAAATATTCAGGCATGATTAAGTTGAGACGTAGTCTCGTTCCTGCGTATATATTATATTTGGCCGCAACCCTTAATTCCGAATTAGCTGTTACGAATTTTGGATGCCAATTTCAGTCGCAATTCTAGGACACATTCTTTTTTCAATATTCAGTTCTTTTTCCTCGTCGCGATTGTATGATTAAATGTATTATTTAAAATAATTATATAATTATTCATTCTATTCTAAATTGTACCTAAGCTAAACCTAAAGTACCTGTAGTGCTTTATGTTCTTTTCACATAAAACTTACAAGAAATATGAAGAAAAGTTAAACTAAATCGCTAACATCATTCTTTTAATTCATTTTAAGATTCTAATTAATTATATTTTTAAATACTATTATTTTTATTATTTTTAGGCCTCCATGGGACATAAAAATAATGTCGTAAAAGAAGATTTAGATAACAAAGAGGCAATTTTGGCTCGATTTGAAACTAATGGCGATAGTTGTGGGGGCTCACGTATTTGCCGACATAAGTATGTGAACTTTTATGTCGTCACGGCAAAAGGATCCCCTCTCAGGTAATCTAGTTTTTTAACATCATCGAAACCGTCAACTTATTATAATACTTTCACCTCATGTTAGGGTATAGTTGCACGTCTCATGCTCGTGCATCGGAATAAGAAGCGGAAGCGAAATAATACTTTAAAAATAGTGCTACTTAAAACTATGATTTTTTTTGGTAAATCTTTCTTTAGTGTTAGTCTAAAATGTACAGATTGCTTTCTCTGTTATATATCCATGGTGTGGCTAAACTATTTTTTTTTTTGCAAGAATATAAAGTTTCGCCACCTCGATATAACATGATTCAAAAAGGTCTATTCTAATTAAAATTTATGTAAAACTGAGTATAGAGCTTGTTTATATCGGTGTTTTAGTCAGCATCAGAAACGCTTTTTATATAAAAAACAGTTTTCGCAAAAGTAAAATTACGCATTCCTGCGTTTTAACTTCAACTTCTTTCTACAACATTTCCAAATTCCAATTTGGTAAAAAAATATCAAACTGAACTCAGCAACCGATATATCGGCTCTACGACAATTCCCGGACGTATCATGAAAAGCAGTGAATTTACATAGTGTCGTCAGATGGAAGGTACCCATTTTTATGGTACGCAGTTGAGCAAAGGTGATTTTTGAAAATTTAAAATTAATATTTATATGAGACTTTGGTTTTATGGTGAATCGTTATTGTGAAGATACTGCCTGCATATTAAATGAAGAAGCTTTATATTTGAAACTAAAATTTTCTTAGTATGAGTCTTTAGATTTTTCGTAAGCCTAACGACTTAGACTAAGAAGAAGCAAATATATTATTGGGATAGGTGTACCCAATCATACACAGTTTAACAATCCCGACGAAAACAATAGTAAAATATTACTAATTGTCATAGACAGGAATGCTAAACCGCACCCTTCAATGCAAATAAGAAAATTCTTCAAGTAAAAATGTATGCCAACCGTAATTATTGCAATTGTTATTCATAAAATAAAATGACAGAACTAAGTTTCGTTTCCAGGGAAGCCATAAACCTAGCAATTATGAGTTTGAAGAAAGAACAGGTAATCCCTGAGCTATGGCGCAAATGGATAACCTATAATAAGAAACATGATTGTGATGCGATAAAAGATGAGGTGAGTTTAATTATCTGCGGGAGTGCACATTATTTCACTCTGTAAGTCCTAATAGTGAAATCCGAAAATATTTCACTCAATATTTTACGTCATAACGATCTCTCCTCATATAT
This sequence comes from Pelosia muscerda, assembly GCA_963691645.1. Classification (NCBI taxonomy): domain Eukaryota; kingdom Metazoa; phylum Arthropoda; class Insecta; order Lepidoptera; family Erebidae; genus Pelosia; species Pelosia muscerda. The sequence continues at coordinate 9,750,856 of OY829098.1, read as the reverse complement.
TTTTTAAATTGTAAAGATTTAAACTCATGTGAGAAATTTATTTTCTGACCACTAGAGATCCTAATAGCTCCATTGTTCAGTTCCATTATGAATTGGACTACCTATTGTACTTTAAAATTTAATGAATTGATTTAATTTCAACTTATCAATCGTTTCAACAGTTATAATTTGTATGTATTAAAATGTTCTGTATTTAATGTTAAAGGAATTTACAATCACCGAAATGACATTGAGTCAAGTGGCAGGGATATTTTACGTGCTAGTTGGAGGATTGGCTCTAGCTTTGGGTGTCGCCTTGATAGAATTCTGCCAGCACGGGCGCGCAGAGGCTGCGAGAGCAAATGTACCACTGCGGGCTGCGCTACGAGCAAAAGCTAGGCTTGCCTCACGCACTGATCGCAAGACACCAACTCAACGCTTGCCAAACGATCATGAACGACTCGGTTGGAATGGAGCCACTTTCGCTGGGGTTAGTATCATTGAATTTACAAAGCAATTCATTTTGTTTATTAGATAGCACGCAGCTTATAGTACTTTAATTATTTTTTCATAGCGGAAAACGACAATTACTGTCAGTAGGGATAGTTAAAAATTATTTAAATCAGTAGTCAACACGACTGCTATGCTAGAGGTTCGGGTTAGGAGAGGAATATCTATCAGATTTCAAAACGAAATTCTGTGAAAATCACACGGTGTAATAAGGTCCGCAGATTACGATAATGGCTTAATCGGTAAACCGCTACTATGCCTATTTTGTAATCTTATCCTAGGCACTCATCGAACTATTTATCACTTATTTTACCAAATAGGCGATGAAAGTTTTAGGCGAGTCCGTCATTTTCAAAGTTAAGATCACAAAGCTTCACTCAGCTGCTGTGCTGGTTAGAAAATTTTGCACGTGTATGAGAGATTGTTAAATTTACTTTCACTTAAAGAAGGTAAAATAGGTGATAGACGGTTGTATGGAAAATTTTGCCGTTAGTTCGTGCTAAATAGGGCCTAGAATAGTTACTCAAAAAATCTATATTAATTAATTTTAATTTTGTTTAGTACAATGACTTCCTCCTTGGCAGGGAAGTGATGGGACATTACCATCGCAAGATATATTAAACATATATTAACTAACGTAAGTCTATACTTTCAATTATCTCCACTTGGCCCAACAAAAACCTATTTGTGTAATCCAAACAAGTGTGATTTCCCTCATCATCTCCTGTTATTATGTTTGTATCCTTTACTGAGCAAATTATTACAATATTATTCCCGGAACTGTTGTTTAAATATCTCAGCTGAGTACAAGTACAAGTAACAATAATTCCTTTTAATAAAGGGGTCGATCGCGACCCGTGATCAAAGTGATCGAATCAAAAGACTCGATCGTTGCGCTCGTTGCGGATCTATATTGTGGTGGTTCTATATCACTGATCGATCCAACGAATCGATCGTGAACCGCATTATGACTGGCGCTGATTGCCCGACAGGAATGACAAATATCATTTATTTGTCCATGAAATTATTGTTTTGTACATACAATGATCATCATTGAAAAAAATTTTTTTTCATTAAGGCCTATTTCATTTCTATTCCTCATATAATAATATTTTTGTATAAACAAAATGAAAAATTCTTGCTGTAAATGCAGAGATAAACATGTGCACATACCTAGTACAAACGAACTTACCTGCATAGGTATGTGAGTACCTACATATCTCGCTTCAAGATGCGTCTTTACTAAATTATTTACCTAAGAAAATGCTTTTATTGTCGTAAATACCAAATCATTTGTTAGTGTTTGTAATGTTTGCATGGCAGATTTCATGTAACTATTCCCCGAGACATATATCTTGGACTTAAATCTCGAGAGAAATGTAGCACTGGCGTGCGCGTATTGTTTTAATATGGATTTGAGCTCATCCACCGCCGTAGTACCCCTTCTATCCTTATACGACACCCAAAAAACGCGTATACGACGTATTTGACAACATTTGAGCAGCACCCAAGATACGTGCCTCGGGTTATACCTAACTTCTCACTCTAACACTGGTTTCATCGAGTTGTCATTATTTCGGCAGTTTTCGTGCTTCTGGCTAAGTTTTTCAGAGATATCGACCCGTCGTCATCCAGGTATCTATCTAGTATTAAATTATAAAATTTAAAGTTACGAGTAGGTATGTATCTGTGTGATCTGGCTAAAATTTTGAACAGGGACAGATTACAATCTGGAATAATACATAGGAATACCCGTTTACCATTTTGTCCCGAGAATAGGTTCGCTTGGGTTGCAGGAAAATTCCATACAGGCAAAGCCGCGGGCAATAGCTAGTTAAAAATAAGCATGATATAGTGAGTAATAAAATAGATGCAAGATTGGAAATGACAAGTAGTAAGTAGGTAGGTATTTATTCTTTAGATAAACATAATTCTGAAGATTATGTCCCCGAATATCTTCTACTAAGTATATAAAAATAAGTCGGGTTTACTTCCTGACTCCTGATAACTCCAGAACGCACGAACCGATTTCCACGGTTTTGCATTCGTTGGAAAGGTTTCGTGCTCTGTGAGGTTTATAGCAAAAAAAAATTCAGGAAAAATTTCAACAGAAAAGCGGGAAAATCATTTTTCACATGGCGAAACGGATTTCGCCGGGTTTGCTAGTAACGTATAATACCCAAGTACGTATAATTTACAAATTGTGATTCAAACATAGAACTTGACAAGCTTTTCTGGGCTTGAAAGACGCCTTCCTCGCATTAATTGTTATACGGATGTTGACATGACACAGAACCTCCTTATTATAAGAACATATAGGTTTGGGTAAAAATATCGGTAATCATGCAACAACTTGAAGGGGTCCTGAGTGTGCTTGATGATTGGCTCGTTCAATTATATATCAACTCGACAATGCTAGCTGCTGTTGGATTTTTCACAATTTCATGCTCTGTCTTTTTTCCAAAATCACCGCATGTGTCATTTTCAGAACGTTGCTGTTGTTACGTGCTTGCTGGTTATACTGTTGGCTCTTCTTACGCAAACAATGCCTTCATTTTATTTTCTATTGCTTTAGAGCAGTTTTCATACTTTAGGCTGCTTATAAAATTGGGTTTAATGAATCTTCCTAAAACGTAGCTTCAGGTGTTATCACGTCGCTTTCAATGTCTCTAAAATGATCATATATTTGAGCACTTGCTCTCAATAAATTTTTGTTTACATCGAAAGAAACTTCCTTTAAAATTATATGTACTAGCCCTTTCATTAGTTTTACAAGCACGATTGCCTTTAAAATTGAGATACACTTTTCTGTACACATCTCCTCGGTTATAATTTTTTTTTAATTTATGGACACTCTCCTCTAACATCTTCCAGCCATCGGGCTTGAGCATATTCAGCCGAGGATGCTCAATGTCAAAAATACTTACTACGAATAAAAAATACTGTGTTATATTTTTAAAATGCCATTTAGTATATCACCATATATCAATTTCCGCGCTTGAGACCCATTTGGGATTCCTTATCCTGCAGTTTGATTGTGGTTGATTAATGAACTATGCTTGAAATACTGAACTATCGTTTTAATACTCTCCACATGTGTCTTATTGTGGTCCAAATGATATTGAACAACTAAATTCAGACTGTGCGCTCAATTTGAAACCTCATTATTTAAATATATGTAGGTATTGCCGAATTGGCGCTAGTTTTGCGGACATCTTCTTGGCTAGTTCCGATATGTTTTAAGTTAAAAAGCGTCTCACAAAGTAGGTATTAGAAACCACACCACACGAAGCTCAGTTTAGTCAAGCAAAAAAGAATGTTTGTGTAATTTTTATTATGGAAGTAACTACATATAAGATAATACAAATGAAAGAAACAAGCAATAAAAGATTTTAAAACCCTTGGACGCTTCGCTGAAAGAACTATTTGAAAACAAAAGTATTTTAATAGTTACTCGTTTCTCAATACGTATACGACGACATCGTAAAGATACCAAAGAAGATCTCTTAAAAAGCTGAGGGACATAATTAAAGAAATTAAATTTCACAGTGGACTAAATTTAAATTCTGTACTCGTGATGTCTTTTCCTAATATTTGGATATTTACTGACTTCGATGATTCCTGATGTGACCGCACCGTACCCGTAGTAACCGTTTCTACAATATTACTTTGTAACCTTACCTTACACATATTTAGTCAACTCTGCATTAATACTGGTGTCATCATTTATCTAAGACTGTCCAAATATTTTGACTGAAGATTTGCCCGCAATCTTGTTGTTAGGTAAATATTCAGAAACACCGATTACAGTATAGCTTAAGAAATGTCGGCACGACCTATTACGAGTAAGTCTAGTTAGACAGGACCCTACTTTTGTAACATCTTAAGCAAATGAAGCTAAGTATAATTGACAATATAATTAATATCTGCTATTTTTTTTGTTTTTCAGTACTTTACCGCCGGCACTCAAATCGCCCAGGAGGATGCTGTGCATGCCAGCTTTACGCACGTCTGATCAGCGGGAAAGACCGGTGTCAACGTACACCAGTCTTCTACAACAACAATACCAAACAACGCAATGGATCTGTACCAGCTATAGAAAATATACGTTTTGGTTCTCTATTGGGACACAAAACATGGTCATACTTAAAATGATTAAGTATACAATATTTAATGTAATAGCGGATTTCAATTGTTCGATATAGAAGATTGAACTGGCGTATAACTAAAATACATACTAACGTATTAGTAAGGCCAAGGAGATTTACACAAGGCACTAGGGATAGAGAGGAACACAAGGGAGAATATTCCAATGTGAAACGGATGCGGAAACGCGCCAATCCACCAATTATAGAACCGGGCGCCAATATCTCAAACCAACCAACGCGCGCCAAGATCACGCGTTATTGGTTACGAATATCCATCGCAGTTGTTACGGGTAGTTGGAGCCAATAAACTAGTACTAGTCTAAGTATACAGCTGGGGCTCGTAAGTTTCTGCGTCCCGTTCCGAATTCGGAATTCTAAATTCATTCCTCCTTGACCCCTGAGCCGTGACATAATTTTGTTCTAAATTATATTGTCTAGTATTAGTATAGTAGTATAGTATACCTACATAGAACTCATTGGTATTAATGGACTGTCGACTTTGATCAGTCGTGAACAGTCTATCTATCGTTATACACATACATTACGTAGTATCACAGATCTACGTAAAAAGCATCTACTTTTTCGGATGTGGTTAGAGGTATGCATAATGAATATTTCAAGCTGCTATACGTTACCTTTATTCATATATAAGAAATTATGTTTGTTGTATGGGAACCCGCTTAAAAATATTTTATTCTGTTCTTATCAATTATTATAATAGCCAGAACAGAAATATTTCATCTGAGTAAATTTCAGCCATCATGGTTCATTAGATACAATCTGGTGACAGACAGATGGACAGTCATGTAGTCTTAGTATGTACTTCCGTTTTCACCCTTACGAGTACGGGTACGGACCCCTAAACAAGGGACTAAACCTAATCAAACTTTTTAATATCCATGTTGTTAATTTTATAAATACAGGATATGTCAGGATGTATACCATGTTTGTGTGTTGTATTGCTGGTTTTCAATATTAAATTAACGTGTAAAAAGATAAAGATAAATACAAGGAATAATTTGTTATTAAATAAAATAAAATAAAATAATTATGTCATAATAAAATCAAATATTTTGTAAGTAATATGTTACGTATAATTAGTACTAGTACGATTCGTAGTATTATAGAATTTTAAGATTTAAAAGTAGACAGAACATAGGGTAAAAGGTGTGCTGGTGATGTCCTTACTGGCGCGGCGGTAGACCTCTCTACTATTATGTCGGTGGTTGTGGATCTCATCCCGCCCAGTTAAAATATTTGTACTTATGAAATATCTATGTGCATTGTTTAGGTATTTATACGTATACTTAGTTATGTATTATTTAAGTCCGGAAATATATCTATATAAGTGTGATTAACTGCATGCTAGTTTAGATAAGCTTACTTTGGGTCTAGATGACGTTCTACATTTTGACGTAGAATAGAATAAAAGTCACCGTGTCAAAATATGCCGATCGTAACTATACAGAGAATGAAGAGAACGAAGTTCCAAGAGAAAAAGAAAATTAGTTTATTTCAACTACAATAAGAAATATGTATTATTCGGAGGGTCCACCACTCACCTATGGTTTAATAATCCCAACGATAGCACTAGTAAAATATTACTGATTGTAAAGGAATGCTAAACTGCACCCATCAAACAAAGTAAAATGACTTCTTACCCGGGGAGATAAGTTTAAATTCCATGTACATATTGTACAGTATCACGCAATTGCGAATAACAAACCTCGACACGTATTTAATCTCTCTCTCATTCTTTGTCTTAAGGAACTCAGTAAACTCAGTACCTATCCCATACGATTTAGTAGGGCAGGATAGTAATGGTCCAGTTTTGTGGATCCTATATATTATATTACTAAACTCTACTAGATCTCTCTACCAAATTTTATCAGGATATCTCTTCAAAAATAACGAATTTTCGTACAAACTTTCTTCCCTTAGATGCCCTCTTTAAAGCCCTTTTTCGCGATAATATAAAAACGAGATATTACATGTTTATTGTAGTCTATGTCCATTCTTAGGCTTTAACTTATCTCTGTACCAAATTTCATCAAGTCCGCTCAATGGTTTAGGCCTGAAAACAGTTTCAGACTACAGTTACAGAACTCAAGTTTACAATAAATTATTGCTTAAGATTAAAAAGTGGTTTGTTTAAGTATACTTATCTATAACATAAGGTTACCTGTATGGGATTGCTGCAGAGCAATAAGACCGCCAATTGTATTTACCATATTTAAACGTTATTTTCTGTGCTGTATTGTTTCATCCTGGTGTACAATAAAGATATTATTAATCTCCATTCCGTAAATCACAGGACTATAGGGTCCCGGGCCTTTGAAAGTCATGCGTTAGGCCAAACCAAGATTTTGCCAGGCCATTGGAATGCCATGGAAGGCCATTTTTAAGAGAATTCAGTAGGTATGCTAGGGATACATACATGGTGAATACTATACCCGAGTGCACAATAGGATACACCCAGGTACAGTGCTATGCAGCGCTGCGGCCGCGATGGAGAAGAGGTTATGGTAAATTAGCTATGGGAAACGACTAACGGCTTTTTCGTCATCATGCATACGTTAAAAATCTAGTAATTATGGAATATGAGTAGGTATCGTCGTGGCAGCCACATCAACGACGGAGCTAACACTACAAACCAACGCACCGCCTGTTATTGGTTTGCTCGCTTCCGTTCTGGAAATTTCGACCTGGAAAATGAACCTCGCGGTCGTTCGATGTCTTTGGTCGACAATAACGAATTAAAGGCGATTGTGGAAGTCGATGATACACAATCTACGGCTGAATGAGCAGCGGGTTTCGAGGTTATCGTCAAAACAATATTGTTCCATTTACGTTAAATTGATATTGTACTGTGAAGAACTGAACACAATGATGGAGAAGCTGGCACATCTCTAACCAGCATTGGTCAATCACTCGTCTCCGCTGCTCCTGCACGGCAATGCGCGACCTCATACTGCACAGCAACTCAGCAGACGGGCATCAATGAACTGCCGTTGCGGTGGCAAAGATGCATTGATTGCATGGGTGATTACATCGATTAATACAAATAAAAAACACATTAAAACAAATCATTTAAGTTTTTTCATACATAACGACAATTTCATAGGTACCTAAAGATATATATTATGTGACTTGCTAATCACGTCGAGGTTATTTGTATTGGTACCAAAGCGTGAGTGTCATTTCGTTCGGCAATCGTTCATCGTTGGTAAAATTCCTCTTCAAATCTTAGAATTCAAAATTGTAAGTTTTAGGTAAGTAGGTAGGTAATTCAACGGTATAGGTATATAAAGAGTGAACGGCGAAGAAAAAAAAAATTATTGGCGCCAATTCCTCTTTGCGATTGTGCTAATTTTAAAATACAATTTTTTCGTGATCTAATGGCGTTTAGCCGCGAAGAGGTAATAACAATTTGAAATAGGAACATTTAAGAACAATGTTTTAAAGACGATTGCACCGCGGATGTATTTAAAAAAATATAGAACATCATTACGAACAAGGTACATACGAGACAGGTAAATAATGCACTACTAGGTATGATTAATAAAGAATAACCTCAAATTAAGCAGCTTGTTACTGAGGTTGTAAGAGATTGCCGCAGAGCGATAAGGGCGCCAATTGTATTTACCATTTGCAAACTTTTTATGTATAGTATTATTTGATACAGGAACATACTTTCATTCAATATTAACATAACAATCAACAACATAACATAAAATCAACATCAACATAACATAAATAAAAAACAGAATAATCTTGTACAGAATGAACGCAACCTTAGTTTTGTAATATCTACGGTGTCTGTTTATTTGTAGAATGGGTTCGTTACATTAGTTTCAATTATTCAGATGTCGTTCAGTAGTGCTAATATTCATGGGCATACTGACATTCTGTATAACTAAAATTCTTAGGCTCAAAATATCAAATATCAATGTACTGTAATAAATGTCTATAGTTTAAGGAATTAAATGAGCACAAAAACTTTTATCTCTAGCCCTTTCTCTCATAAAATAAGTGGTTTATAAGTACGTAATAAAAAATATTAATTCAACTAATTAAATATAAAAATATAGTTTTATTATTACTCTAATCATTATTATATATGTAACCATTCTGCTAGAACTGTATAAATACAACTCTATGCACCTTCTTGAAGGCATGGGGTTCGAATGAGGACTGTTCTTTTTCTTCAGAGTGTCAGGTTCTTGGGGACGGTATACCGATAAAGATCGAAAGACGAGGGCTAGGTTACAAAATGCCGAGAGGGAGTTCATCAGTGTACCACCTTCTTTATATGGATTGATGACCTGAAATCGTTTGCCTCCACTGAAACCTACCTATCGTAGTTTGGTGTAGCTTTTGGAATCTGAAAGAATTCAACTTTCACATGCTACACAGTTGAAATCTCTTTCCGCAACTGAAACCTATAAATAACTAGGTATGTCACAAGGATTAGGTACTGTTGAGGCTGTCATAAAACAGACATTACAGGATGTTTTCTTTGAAGAAGAAGAAGTTCGCCTGAAGAAATTACTACAGAGTCTTTAATCAGACGGTAAAAAAGTGCGCACCTACAATATACTATTAATAAATATAATTTAATAAAGAAACAATAAAAATAATACATAGTACATGTAGTGTTTGAATTAACCGGATCTCTTCAGTTTTATATGTGGTAGCTTTAATTTAAGTTCCCATCGAGAACACAGCATTAGAAAATAATGGCCAATGAAAACTACTTACAGTCCTGGGGGCAAAAAATCTTTTAGTAGGTACTATCAAACAATATTATTTTACCGCGTTTGCAAGGCCTCTTCAAAATTCATTAAAGTCATGGACAGAAATAGAGAAGATTTTTATATTTAAAAAGTTTGTTTCCCAGACTAAATTAAAAGAAGGAATTTTTGTACAGCCGGATATAAGAAAGGTCATGAAAGATTCTAAAGTTACTTAATAATTAAAAACAAATAAAAAATGCATGACATTCGTTTGTTAAAGGAGCAAATGTTTTTTTTGAGAAATACAAAATCAGAAAACCCTAAGGAGATGGTTTTTAAACTACTAGATATATAATATGTCTGTGAAAATTCATTTTCTTGATTTCCATCTAGATTTTTTCCCTGAAATTTTTGGAGATATAAGTAAGTGCTGGCGAAGGTAAAACACACCAGAGAAAATGGGAATCAAGAATGCTTGCAGATTTCTGCTAGACATCAAATCTTACGAGACAAGCAAAACGAATAAAAAAAATACTAATCTCATGGAAAGGTATGGAAAAATACAAGTTTCAAACGGCATTTTTCATTTTTTCTTGACCAGTTCTCTCGAGTTCATCAATTGTATTTTTAATCTGTGCTGTGTCAGAAAAAAGATGCCTGACAGTCAGTCAATCAGTTAATTTAATTTTGCGTTTATTGATATTATATTCCTTTAACAGTGCTTTGTCTTTATAGAGTTATATAAGATACAACATATCAAATAAAGCAGGCGTGTTCATACTAAGATGAGAGTCTAAGAGGTAATGATAAATTCATTATAGAAGGGTGAAGGGAGGTCAGCAGCAGCCTTAAAATTAGACTGCTTGGATGCTAAGGGGGCGCCGGAGGGGCATTCAGTCCAGTCATAAGTCGCAGAACTTAATTAGTGTACTTTTTAGTTTTTAGTCAACAGCTCTCTAAGAGGTGGAGAAGAAATCGTAGGTAAACTAACTGTAGGCTGCTTTGCATATATAATGTCAATTATGTTACAATTCTACTTGCGCTATGTTCTAATTAATATTGAAGAAGAATAAAAGATAATTAATATTTAGAGAGTTTTTCAACACAATATCCTTGTATTTCATATCTTTCAAATCTATTTGTAAGTTTTCTTACATTATCCCTGAGTACACTATCATAATAGTTACGTATTTATGATACAAGTGTGGTATGTTGGTCGTTACATTCGAGGTGATATTGCACAGCCAGAGCCAAGGGGAAGGCCGCAAGGTAACCGCAAGTTTAATTACCAAACTTCACGTATGTCATACGACGTTTTTTAAACACACTTACGAGTAAAAGAACCAATTATTCAACACTCTTCCTTGCTTATAAATTGGTTGTTGATAAGTTTGGCCCCTTGGTTTGAACATGCAATAAGAATTCTCAGTAGAATTAATGATCAAATTATGTTTATGAGTGTTATGATGTATTATACCTTATCGAACAGAAATATAACATAGCTCAAGCACTTTGTGTCTAGTATGGCTGTAGTATTCTAGCCATAATTAAATATACCTATCTGGATTATTTTATTTACATGTAGTTTTCTAAAGGTTAATGTATAAATTTTAACTTCTCCAATGTAACTAAACTTTCAATATTCTGTCATTATTGCCTATTAAATGCTTTGCGATTTTAGTATGGTTTTATTTTACAAAACCATTTTACTTTATCAAAATTTTATAATTTGCAATTTGCTCTTAGATATTAAGGGGGGAGGGGAGTTCAATTTGTAGCTAGATCCATGTTTGTGAAGCTACAACCCTTGTCCTACGGCTGCCATTTAGGAAAAGGATTTTAAATGGATTTTATGCCCATTATGAGCCCTATACCTACTCACCAAAAATTAGTCAACAGTTTTTGTTGCCGACCATACATAGAGGAGGGGGGAAGCAAAAGGTGGAGGGGAGAAGGTTAAGAGATTCTCTGTGCTGTCAGTACAGAAAACAAAGAAGGGTTTTCCAGTTTTCCACACAAAAGCTCTCCAGTGAGCTCTGGCTACCTTACTTATCGCCGGAAACTGCTCAATTAGGCCGGGAGGTACCACCATGTCCTACCTCCGTATATATATACCTAAATACTTCAAATTTCAAATTCTTATGCTCAAATTAAGTTTCAATGTACCATCCACCCTCTATAAAGCTTTTATTTTTTTGTTTCAACGACCAAAGTTACTTGACATAAGATGTAGATAATTTTAATTGCAACCAAAATGTCAACAATTTTTTTTAGACTTTTAGTTTGTCAGATAAGTCATAAAAAAAATTAGAAGTCCTTTTTACCAGATGGCGACCGCGGGACAAATTAACGTCACATGCTTAGATTTAACTTGATATGTAAAGAGAAAATTGCATCCTGTGACAAAGGGAACCCCTAAATGTAACTTTTCATTCTATACCATACCTTCCATTCCATTTATCTTGCTGAACTAAGTAAGAAGCATGTTGTTTGTCGTCAATTTAGAAAAAGAAGCAAATGCAATTGTTGCTGTTAAAGTAATGACCAACGTCGCGAAACGCCTAAGGAGCATTATGTCTAACTAGCACAAAGTCCATGTAGCAAAACCTCCAACTATCAGATGGTCTACTACTTAGGCGGCCTTACTCACATGCTATGGGGTGCTCTTACTGAACATTGCTGGTTTCCTTTTCGAAGTTGATCTAATGAAAATTCATAAGCGGGCCCCAGGCTTCATACGCCCGTGGGTGGAGATGGCTCTGGGTCAGCCGTTGTGTAGGGAAGTAAGTATGTATGTATGACTGTGTAGAATCATCACTAAAATTAACTATTTCATCCACAGAATAAATATACATGAAAATGCGAATATGTGCTTGTTATAGGTACCCCAGCCCGTCCAATTCGACCTTCAGTCGCGCAATGACAACACGTCTGACAGTTTGACGTCATCGTGTCAAAATTGACCCTGTTGCGCTACAAACTTACCTTAAGCGCAAAACACAAAGAGCGCGGGCCTAACGCGGGCCTGTCCCGTGTTGGGTGGCCTGGGTGTCACTGCTTTCACACATAGCGCGAGTCGGACACGCGGGTGGCTTCTTCTGTATTTCTTGAGAGTTATAATTCTTATCGATTTATAGTTATTGTATAATTGTCGATGATGATGAAGATGATTATGATCTCAGTACAGTAGTGACAACTTTACTTAAGTCCTCTATCAAGTTAGGGAACCAAATCGAAAAATCTGAATTCGTAGGAAAGTGGCACTTTTCTACACTTATACACTTTCTTTAAGCCCTAAGCTGATACTCCATCAGAGCTCACTAGAGAGGTTTTGTGTTGTCAGTGGGAAAACCAAAGACTTATCCTACATCTTTTGCGCTGACGACACATAATGTCTTGAAAGCTAATATAATGCTATTAGGCAAGAAGAAAAGAATCAGTTTCTATTGAAAAGAAGAGAACGAAAAAACAATGCTTAAGCTGTGGAATGAATGCTGTATGTGTGAATGGTTATAGGAGAATTCGTAATTACGGCGAAAATAAACAACTATTCTAATGTTAAGAGATTAGTGCATTTCAGCACAATAATATAATGTGAAAATCAAGTTACGTAAAGCGTTGTAAAACGCGTGATAATAAGCAGAAAATATGAATAAACGTCATCAGTGTAAAATTAATACCTATTCTGTTTTTAATTCATGAAGAAGCTCAAACTGCGGGGCACGTTTCTTAAAAATGTGATATACGAGTATGTAAGAGATTTATTCCGTGCAGTACTGCAATCATTCAATGCAGTCCAACTATCTAATAAGAAAAGAATTCGTGGATTAAAATTCCGTTCATGTCCCTCGATTGTCAACACAAAACCGCAGTTAAAGTATTACGCTCATACGAGTTTAGTATCTATTTATCTACTATACTTATAATAAATTACCGAATTATATAAAATAATAACACTTATTCGTAAGAAATCTAATTCTGGACACAAAAGATATTTTGTAAAATACTGTTTGAGGGCATTCTATAATCGACGTCGAAATCAAAAATATAATCTGTATGATTTTTTGACTGTTTCTCTATACGGAATTTCAACATTACGCCGAAACGATTGAATGGATTCAAATAAAAGGATAATGGTTTTCAGTTTTCTTTTTTTTTTGAAAATCGTAAACAGGTTGTGTATGTCCATATAAGTTAATTGATGAATCATTTAATATTATTATAAACTGTTACAATTCACTCGAACAAAATCGTATGACAGGTATGTACTTTGATTTAACTCGTAATCGTTTCTTAATGTGTTCATAATCGTCATAGACAGTATTAAATAGGCTAGGAATAAGTACCTTTCTTTTTATCGTGAGCAAACACCACACGCAAATTGTACAAAACGCAGAGAATACAAATAAAACCTAAGATCTCATTATCGGCGAATATAATATTAAAAGTATATCGATAATATTAAAAAGTATTGAGGTGATTTTCCACCAGAATGGCAAGACGAGACGAGGCGAGAAGAGAATTGCAATCACACTGACCCTTTTCAACTAAAAATAGCAACCGCGAGCTCGCGCGTGACCGCCGCGCCGCGCCGCCGCCGTAGCCTTCATTAGATAAAGATTAGGTACAGTGCTGTTTAAGTTCGTCTTGCAATACACACGCAATTTCTGTATTATGACCCAGAAATTAGTATCATTAAATATGTTAATAGAAGAGGAATCAGACGAAGATACTACAACAAGAAATAATCTCATAGTGCTTTGAAGAAAACGAACTTACCGTTACTGAGGTCGAAATCATATCAAATATCAGGTTAATCACGGCGAGTTTCACTCTTTTTTTTATGACTTTAGACGACGAAAGTTTGAAACTACCTTCAGAATGCCAAGACAAAGGTTTTATGAGATATTTAAAAAAAAGATACCAACTATAGAAAAGCAGTCAGTATTTTGGAGAAATTAGCTGTTTGTCTAAAGTAAGAAAAATAAAGAAAATTAGCGGTTCGGTGAGTCTTTTCTCTGCCGCACCATTAAGTCCTGGAATTCCTTGCCGGCGCACGTGTTTCCTTTTTCCTACAGTCCCGGGTCCTTTAAGCGGGGCGTGAAAAAGCATCTGATGAGGCCGTCAAGCTGAGCGCCACCATTGTAGCACAGAAAGTGTTTGCAATGGTGACCCTCTTTCATGAGACTTTGCTTTCAGCTTAACATCAGGCGAGGTGAAGTCAAATTGACGTGCAATAAATAAAAAAATAATAAAAAAAAGAATGAAAAGCATTTCAATTTTAAATTATCTATATTTTAATTATATATATTTTAATTTATCTAGGCACTAAAAAATAAAAAAATCAGTTCTTAATATCCTTCATGAGTTTGGGCAAATAGCGCAAGTCAGCAGGTGGGTCGTAGTCTGTGGCATTGCTCCGCATTCACACCGTGTGTTTACTTTGTCTGAGAGATCCCACCTAATCCGGTTTTCGTTACTTCGACCGACCTGCGTTCGAAGTCTGTTTAAAGACTTCCCCAGGTGGTCCAGGGTAGGTCCCGTCTAGGGAGAATTCTCCTATGGCGGGACAAAAGGGATGGGTGGTGGCCTCTGTGCTCCCTAAAGATCAACACTGGCTAGAGAGGGCTCGCAATCAATAGGAGCAACGCACGCGTTGAAACCTTGCAGGTTTTCAGTTTCTGTGTCCCGCCAGAGTAATGGTACATGGGATGTCGCTGGTTATTCTGAAGTTTGAGCATCTCAGAGGAAGAAGTCATGTTTCTATGAACACTGGGTGGCACTGGGTGGAGCAATACCAGCTAGTGGATACAACATACGTGTCGGAGTCGGCTTGAGACAGCAATAATATGGCAGGTTTCATTTAATGCTGTATCCACTATCTTGGCATGAGTAGAACGGCACCACGTCGTACACGCGTATTCACCTACGGAATAGCAAAGAACCAGTCCCATAGTTTGCAGCACCTGTGGCGACGCTCCCCAATTTGTGTTTAGGTACATACTTGAAAGCCATCCTCAATATATGTTGTGTAAGGTTGAGAATCTGACTGCTGCATGAATTTCCTGGTCGGAAGCCTGCTTGCTCTGGTATCAGCATGTGGTCTATGAAACTAGCAAAGCGCTTCAAAAGCATCCTTTCAAAAAGTTTCATGGCATGACACAGAAGTGATATTGGTCTAAAGCTCTTGGTATTGACAATCGGTTTTCCAGGTTTCGGAATTGCAATTATTTTGGCTTTGCTACAAAGACGACGAATCCGAACAGTGGCCATACAGTGTTTGAAACGGGCAGTTGAGTACAGCCGAATGAAAATGCGTTTCCTAATTATTAATTTTCGAAAGAAGTTTTAGTATTACAATACTTATACGAGTATTCATATTCATACATTATAGGTCTTAACTGAAGAAGACACCAACCACCGTCAATGGTGACTCAAAAAATATTCTCAGAAGCAATTAACATGACGCTATAAAATTTTACAAATGCACAAAAAAAAAACTTACATAGGGACTTTACTACAAATCTCTTTATTACTTTATTACTCTTGCTTAGGTTAGCATATTTTATGATATTGGGACTTCGCAGCACTTATAGGCAGTTTATAGGTGACTGCGATCTTTGAGACAGCGATATGTATGATTATCGTTAGTCATGTTTTCGGGCAAGGTCGTTACTAATTATTTCTTTCTACAAAATAACAGAGAAAATAAACTGTATTGACAGGACGTGATGTTGGCCAAATCTGTAGTATCAGGCAGACGTGCCTCATCGTTAATAACTAGATATCTTATGTTTTGTCATGCTGTTTACTTTACTTACTTCGCATCAATATTCAATATTTTAATGTTGACTTTCGCTTTATGTTGACGCTTTACGTACAAGGTCGAATTTAATTATGAAATAAAAGCTACTTGTTGACATTTTCTAAGGGAAATTGTATTTTCTTATTCTTAAGAAAGGCATTCAGTATTGAAGAGAACGCTTACAAAAATAGAAGATCTCAAAGTGGATGGAGTGGGTGAATAATGATTATGGCCGGCAAGTAAATGAATGTCCAGACAAAAGTAGTGCCCAGAAATATATTTATGACAAAATCACAAATGTCGCAATTGTTACACTGACCTTAAATAAATATGGGATAAGAAGTTGCCGCGACGTTATGATTGAGCTTTGCAGATATGTGGTACATAAGTAAATAGACATTGCACCAAAGCGTTGAGCTACCGCCCAGTGCATGCATTGCATATACACCAGCAGTAGAGTAGTACGTACAATAAGGGCAGAGTTACAGCGACTCTTTCTCTATATATGGGGGAAAAAATAGAGGATACTTCTCTGCCCAGCGAAGAAGACTACATACAATCATCCCCGAAATTGGAATAATTAACAAGAAAACAAGTGTCCACTCTATCAGAACCACCATGCGTATAAGGATATCAAATAAATTGAAATATGTTTGTTTGTCTTTGTAAAATAGAAAGGACGAAGACAAAGAGGGTAATCTCGATGAAATTAATAATCATGCTTAAATTGCGGATACACTCCAAAATTATGGTTGCAGTTTTATGTACCCACATGCATTCATTATTTGCATTCAAAGTATATCAGATTCTTTTATTATTTTATAGTATTCAGAATATATTTTTTTCATAAAAATTGAAGCTCATATTATTATATTTTAATGGAGTAGTATATACGAGTATGTCCATTGATGGTACATTTAAAGGCAAACTTTTCAATTTTTCCAATTATTTAGAATTGGTTGGGACTTGGGTAGTTATAGGACTTTGATTTAATTTAATTTATTAATAAAACAGGTATTTAACAATAAATAAAGTATGGCCGATAGTATATTAATTTTCTTTTTAAAAATGTATATTAGTGTCTCACTCTAACAGCCAAGTTTGCTTGTAGCTGCCAGTTTAGGTTTCTATCTATATCGATGGCAAGGTAGCGAATATTTGGAATATTGACTCTACGGAAACAGAGCCCCCGTTTCCGCATAGTCGAAAAGACGAAAGAAAGTCAATGTAGTCACTTTCTTGTGTGAGAAATAATTTTTATAAGGGTTAGGTATAGGTTGGGAGATTTGTGAAATGGAAAAAAGAAAACGTTTGGAGTTATGGGGTTATGGAGTTTTGTCTGCGTTTAATGTCAACCAATTTTTCGACAGGTTATGGTAACCATGTCACATCACTCTAAGAGCCTGACCAGACCATGAACGAGCTAACAGTTTCGTCAGCGTACACATAAACTGAGCAGTTAAAATGGGAAAGAACATAGGCAGTCCTTAAAAAGATCTAGTGTGAGGCTACTGATACCCAAGTCATATATCTTAACTAAAATCAAAGAGGCAGACAGCGTGTGTAAGGTATTACAAGGTATTACTCATATTTATGTAAACACTAAACAATTTTGTTTATCCTTTAGATTCCGGGTCACTCCATTCGTGAAAGCAATAACTTCATCTTCGGTAGAAATCCCAGAACGAAAGTCGTATTGATTTTGTACAATTATTTCAATACCTAAAACATACAGGACAAATTTTAATAATGATTGACACCTTGATACAGGAAGCTCAGTTGGAAGTTTCAACTGGCAGTATTACCGTAGGTCACTTCCTTGAAGAAATGAAATAATTGCCAAGGCTGTTATTTTGGTTAGTTTGGCTACATATTTAGTTAATTACTTATTTCGTTTATGTAATAAAGAGTTTCTTTATAGAGGTATAGAAGGCGGTGAAAAATAATCCATCGCGGCGATGGGTCAGAACGGAATATAAAAGGCAGTGGAATATAATCCATCGCAGCAATGGATTAGTGTGGAAACAAATGCATCGATAAATTTGTTGAGTGGATTAAAGTGGAATAGGACTTATTCAGGCGGTTATTGATACCTTTCTTTGAGGATTTTAGACATTGTGGACCAGACTGAAATAGGTCTGTAATTACCTACATATCCATATCTCTCGCTTTATATATGGCAACGGCTTTTTTGAAGGTCGAAGACCGAAGCAGATTGCAAATATGCATAATTGATGGTGTCAAAAAACAACGTAATACCTTCAGTACCCTGCTAGATATACCATCCACGACAACGGCGGAATCACTGCGCAGGTTACAAATGGTAGTTTCGGTTTCTGCTTCATCTGTTCTAAAAAAAGCAAAGGAGTTAAGGAAACTTTAATATTTATACTTAGAGGGATCTACGGGTGCGTTAGGCCTTACATTTTTGCTAAATTCACAAGACAACATTCACATAATAATGTATCGTTTATATAGTAAATCGTCTACTAGATGTGTATATTTGATAAGATTGAGGATGCAGTAAATCGCGTGGAGGCTGACGAGATTTTTTCCCATTTGTAACTCTATTGATCACCTCCCAAACGGCCTTTAGATTGTATTTTGCCTTGAGAAATTATTATTTTCGTGTTGTTTCTGAAGTAACTTACTTTACTTGAATAGCTACCTGACTTTACAAAGAGTGAAAGTACATCCTTAAAACAACAAGTATATATTTGTTGAGGATGTCCTCACCCTGCCTTTTATCGTAATATAATAAGTCGCAGTGTACGTGAGGATGAATCTGGACCAATTTTTAAAACCGAGTGACGTGCACTCTTACTATACAATAGTTAGTACCGAAAACCGAAAAGACGACCCATGTTATTAGGCCGACAGTCTATAATAAGTTACCAGCTTATTTTTAAATCAAATCTGCCCGAAGTCTTGGCGTTTTTGAAAGTCGATTGAAACGTTGGCTGAGCTGACATTCAGTGTACTCGTTTGACTACCTAGTAACAGAGAAACTTTTGATGAAATTGACGAAACAAAACGAAGTTGATGACGACTGTAAATTGACATGCTTATTATTTTGATGACAATAATAATAAATAATAATAAATATTCTAGGACAATCTACACAACGCCACCTAGACCCATGGTAGGTAAGCATAGCTTGTGTTACGGGTTCTAGAATGCGGATAAACATACATAGATACTTTTTTTTGTAAATACACACATATCATACATAGAAACACCCAGACCAATGCAGATATCCTTATTCAACCACACAAATATTTGCACGGAGCGGGAATCGAACACGCGCCTCCTGCGTAGCAGTCGCGTTCACTACCGCTACGCCACGTAGGTCGTCGATGTGTATCTAGACACGCGGGAGCGTGTCAAGCCAAGTTCAAGAAACAGAACTGGCGAGCCGCACCGTGTGTAATATTACACGAACCATTATTATTTCACAAGTAAACTAAGTAATTCAATAATAAAATTACCAAAAACCGAACTAAATTTAACATCTATAATAACTGTAAGTTGCCCGTGTCATTTCTCGCGGATTTACTAGACGGTGCCATCAGATACATGGCGAATTGTTGAGAAAATCACTACCTATACTACTAAATATATAAAAATCACTACCGTTCGCCGGCGGTGTAAATTGAGCCCTGACGGTGACATAAATTCCGCATAGACGGATTTTCACAATTTAATTAGTTAGTCGTTTAACTTTCTTTTTAATCAGCCTTTTACTAAGTTACGAACGCTGTATAAAAAAATATAATGACGTTTGTATAAAAAAGTTACACGCATTGGTACATGACTTACAAAACATCACTACCTTCCAATTAACCCAGCTTCACTCTACTTGTTATGTATTCCGTGAATAACGTAAACGCTGTAAAAAAAATATAATGCCGTTTGTATAAAAAGTTACACGCATTGGTACATGACTTATACTTCAATACATCACTACCTTCCAGTTAACCCAGCTTCACTCTATTTGTTATGTATTCCGTGAATACGCTCATCTGCTGAAATATTCATTTCGTAACCTTTACAAGAGCTTTAAATTCGAGAGATTCTGACCCATTGTGATGCTACCCGTTTTATTTCTTAAACATTACATGACGTAATTGTTGTGTGGTGCTCATTTATTTATGACATGTTTTATGGGGTAACGTTAGTAACCGTTTCTTTGTAGAGAAGTTTTTTTGTTTTTCATCCTGAATATGGCATCTGGAACAATTCTGTTTGATGTTTTTCCAGGAACCAATAAATTGAAAAATATGATCATATAAAGATGAACTTTCTACGGCCATATTTGGAGGGCTACCTGCCAAACACATTTGAAAAGGTAATAACAAATAGTTACATACAAAAATACCAGGAACCGGGATACGCTATTTCTTTAAATATAATGTCAAGAATATTTGAATCGATTCGCTGAGTAAACTGAGAAATATAAAACCTCAATTATGCAAAAATAAATATGAAGAAATCTTTTCTAGCTGCAGCTATCCTGATTGCACTTTACGGGGTGTATCCAGAGAGGAGGTGGTCGCAACAAATATACTTATTATATTATATTAACACTCACATTTCACCAACACTACTTTTCGACCCCTCATAATGGGACAAACCCATTGCCCTCAAGCGAGCACTTATTCATGGGCGGTATGTTTATTATCGGATGGAGAACAGCCCTGTGCTTTAGTTACTATCTGCGACACCCACGAAAAGACCCTATTATACTTTACCGGAAACCAACACAGCCTAGAGACTAGGGAAGTAGCATCTGCCAATTAAAAAAAAATAAACATAAAAAGATGATGACATAGGCTGTACTCTTTTTTCAAATCACACCAAGTCCGATTAACGAAAGTCTTATTCATCGTCTTAACCTTTTCTCATCTCAGAGGGTGGGTTCCCCAGTCTAACTACTATCTATAACTGCTTAGAATCGACACTGTATCCTAGTATACATAAACACGATGGCAGAAAATAAAGTAGCAGAATGACAAGTCGATATACATACATATACATAATATACGTTTCCTCACACTCCGTCATCATGTATTTACGTGGTCTTTGTTACCTGTGCTGAGAAGTGTCAAATGGCTGCATTAGTTAATTACAACTTTAACCCGAGTAAGCACGGTTGCTTGTAATTTGACTAACCTCAAAGCATTCGTGCAATTTAAATTTGAGTTCGTTGCTTTTGTTGATATTATCATTAAATACCATTTTACCTATTTTGTTAACATGCCTCTATATTCTAATAAACAATACTAATACATTTATACCATAGAATGAAACTATTATGAGATTGTAAACATTAAGCTCTTTCATACTCATAGTTATGTGGTAGTAAGTAACTGCTCCGAGTTTTTTTTCTTCAAATGTTTCTCTCTATCCCATGGTTGCCTGTAAAAGATTGCCACTGAGCGATATGACCGCCAATTGGACGTACCTCATAAACTGTTTTTCCATAATAAGTTGTTGTGTCTTTGGTGTACGATAAATAACATGTAACATATATATGACCGTATTATTATCATTAAAATAATAATGGGATGATCTGGCGCCCTATGTACCGATACTAAACAATTAAAATGTTCTTGGTGAATTTGTGCCCACACGTATTAAAACTTGTTTTTATTTCATTCTATGAATGCAATTACCTTTTTGGAAAGCTGAATTTTTACGCTCACTGCCATAGTATTTTTTGAGACAAACATCAATTTCTGGTGAGAAAGGTGACTGGGGAGTATTTCTTTTTATAATTTGCTCCACAATTTTTCAGCTTAAAGATTTTTTTATTACTATTTTAGGTTATTAAAAATATCCTTTTCTATAGTATTTATAGTAGTAATCAGAAGAATTCTCAAACTGTAGAACTTTTTTTTCATATACTAATGCCTAGTTCTAGGTTATATTATACAATAAAATAACCATTGATATATTACACAATAAAAGCCTAGGTACACTCAGGGTCTCAAATACGTCCACTTAAAATGAGTACATAGGTTTGATTCTGCGCTTATTTCAAAATAGTCAAGCGTCACTCGCGTCATTCCCACTCCTTAAAAATGTATTGCAGCATGTAGTTTGCAACGAACGTTAATAAAGGATAAAATATTTGATTTTCGGTAATTGAAATAATTAATTGATGGTGATTTATGACTGAATATAGGAAATATTTTGTGATTTTGATTAAATTTACTAAAAAGTACGGCAAATTTCAATGGGCACATAGCAGTGTCAGAGCAATGCATTACAATCTCCTTCATTTATAATCATAATAAAAAAATGACCCTGTTCTTATTAGATGGAGTCGATTTTTTATGATTGTGTTATTTTTAATCTATAAATTTGTTTACGTGAAATCTTTTAATATGCAGTTTTTAAATAAACTTAAAATATAAGTAATAAGCATTGAATCAGCTTTCAAGAGTTTAATACGTAGTCAAGTCGACTATTTAAAAAAAATGTTTATACCTAGCTATCGATTACTTAGAACCCAACTTATGGGTTCGCGACACGCGACATGCTAATTTGACGTGTGGTGAAATTTAAATCTTTTGACTACCGTTTACAAATTTTATGACTATAAGTAGGTAATTAAATTTTAAAGCAATTAGTAGGTTTTAGTGTAGGTGTAGGGGACACGGTTCGAAAGCTTACCCCCCCCCCCCTCCACCGAAAGCTCCACCCCAGTTATTGGTGGGCTACAAACAGCCCCAAGAACTCGGGGCATGATGAAGTGGGCTATGTATGAAAACATTAGAAGAGCCATACATGCCTCTAAATCACACTACAATGTTGTTATAGGGGAATTCAATGCAAAACTGGTACGAGGGGTGTAAACGTGTTCAGAGTGGGGCAATAGGGGTATGCGAAGCGTAACCAGGGGGCTGACCGACTTTCTTGTGAAAGAGGGACTCTTTATGACGAACTCTTCTTTCAAGAACTTGCCTCACAGGAAATGAACCTGAAGCGATCACCGAATGGTTCTAGGCACATTGAATATTAATGTCAAGCTGGAGAGATCCCGTCTGATGAAGGCCATGCTCCGACCTGGGGCTTTCCATATACAGTACCCCTAGAGCTTTCAACTAGAACTATCGGATCGCTTTTCTTGCCTATAAGAGGTGGTTAAACCCCCCCCCCTCTCCCCCCCAACTGAAAGTATCCCGTCTCCGGAGCTAATATTGAAGTAGACTACATATCTGCGGACGATAGTCCTTTACATTCGGAATCTGACCTTAGATCTTAATGTTAAAAAATCTAAAAAAAGAAATAATATATCCAAAAAGAAAAAACTTAGTCAAGCTATTGAAGACTATAGTTTGCCGTTGGGATAAACTACGAGTACTCCTTCTCAAAGCCAATTACCGTTGGGGCCGGTTTCTCCACCCATTGCCAATATTAATTCACAATTTCAAATTTCTTTGCCCCCTACGGAGTCAACTGCTATCTCACATGTTTTACAAAATGTGCCTATTGTACGACAACAATATTTAATACAGATAAAGGTTCATTTAATGTAGGTACATATATTAAAACTGGGAGATGATGATGATGAAAACTGGGGTTCCTCAATCAACGCTGTAAATTTTGGAAGACTTCTTAAAAATCTTAATGTTAAAAATGTTTTGGATAGTTCTTTAATTAAAATTGGAAGAAACAGGATGTCTTTGGCTTTCAAGACTGCTTCTTCAGCTAATGATTTCATTCACTCAAAACTTTTCGATAACCATGGATTCAAAATATTTATTCCATCATTTCATACAACAAAAATGGGTATAGTTCGGGGTATTCCGGCGGACTGGTCCATAGAAGAGGTTTTGGACAATGTCACAGTCCCTCTTGGCTGTTGTTCAGTTTTAAAAGTTAGGCATATAAATTATAAAGTAGACGAGGAGGGTACCTACCAAAGTTTGGAAGCCGTCTCAATCCTGTGTCATGACTTTTGGTGGTCAGGTTTTGCCTAATAGAATTTTTCTGTGTTACAATTCGTTACCTGTCTGTCTCAAAAGTTCTATCGAAATAAAAAAAAGATGTTATGGTTACTCTTAAATTTGACGGCAACCATAACTTTAACAGGAAGTTGGAGCAACTAAGCCTTATTCTGCTATAATTCAAATGTATTCATGCTCTTTCAATGAAAGTTGAACCACAAGCAGCGGGCAACATTGCTTTTGATCAAAAATTATTCCAACATCGGTCATTGTTACCGATAGATAGCTCTTTCCAGTATCCCAAGTAATGGAGGAGTAGGTATTTTTATTGAAAAAAGTCGAAGAAAAAAAAATGTTGAAAAGACTATTAGAATAACAATACTAGTCAATACAGAATGTCAAAAAAATAAAAATAAAAATATGTTAATACAATCCATAAGACATACCATACTATAATATTGTGCAGTAAGAATTTTTAAGTGTATTTTAAACGCATTGATACTCATCTCACTCCAATCTCCAGGCAATTTATTAAATATTATAGGTTCCGCTATACAAATAATACTTTTGCGCACAAGAGCCGTCTTTGCAGTGTGTAAACGAAGCTTGCTATTATCCCGCCTGTGAACGTAGAACAGTGTAGATATGAACTACATTCCTTACCTTCTCCGGTCTTCCCCTAAATGCTTATATTCATTCGTTTCGAATAATCGTGATTATTTGTTTATTTGTTGATTATTTGATTTTACTATTTCTTTCCGAATTTCAACTAAGCCACTTCGTAATTCCATTTCCACTGCCAAAACCAATTTTTTCTCTGACAAGTAGTTCTATTCCTATGAGTTTCTGTTATTTGTATAATATTGTAAAAGATTAAATTTCCAACTATTTTAGTTGTAATTTTTTTCTTACGCGTTGAAACTTTTTCGAGATAGAGTTCCCTTCTTATTTAAATTTTAATTAATTAAATCTGGACCATGTTTTGTTAGGCAATTCCATTGACAGGTGTTCACAACACATTTTAGTCGCTAAAATATATTTTCATGTGGTAAATAGGTGGATGAAGTTGTTCTATAGTGGAATCCTAAATGACGCAAAACGAAGTATCAACTATTAAATTATGTTTAAGCATTTTTTAGAAAGATACGTTCACAAGGAGAACTGAAGACTAACTTAAGTATTGAAATTTAGTGAGATTTATTTAACACGGTGTCGCGCGCAGATTTCAAGTTTTAATGTGAACAAGTCCTGTGTAGTAATTTAGGAGGTGAGTACGCGTCACATGGGCTGCGGCGGCGCGACGGTCGATAGCTGGAGCGACAGGCGGTGCCGGCCCGGGTCACGCCTGCTGCGATCGATAGCGTAGCGGCGGCGGGAGCACAACGCGCCGACAGCCCGCCACCGGACTCGAGATCTACCAGTAGGCCGCGCGACACCGGCGACAAGAGGCGAGTGAACGAGCGCGGCCGGATCATACACGCGCCGAGCTCTCATGCGACTCCCGCACGCGACATGACCGGCGCCCGGCCCCGCAGCTCGCCGCTGCTGCTGGTGCTAGCGGCCGCCTTTCTACCGCAAGTTAACCATGTCGCGTGAGTATTTTCATGTACTGGTTTTAGCTTGGCGTATTACTAGACGCATTGACCTAAAAGTCCAGAACCATTCGTACTCAGTTTTTTTTTAGTAGATAACAATCATTAGATCTTATGACTAATATTAATTTACCAAAGAAAATGGGATTCCTATAAAAGTTCAAATAAAACCAAACACAATAAAAAATTATACTATATTATACTATAATTATACTAATTAGAAATAATTTTATAGATTGTAAGCTGATTCTATTATTACCGAAATTTTTCCTTTATTATGTACATACTAATTATGTAATTGCAGTTTCAAATACAATTTTTATTATGTAAATTCAATGTTATGTATTGGTTATTACCTATGAGTGTCCAAAGCACTTCATTATAATGATAGTTTGAGTGCTATGGCTTCCTTTTGACAACATAATATGAAAGGAAGTCGGTTAATAAACACGTTAAGAGAACAAATATTCATTTATTAAAGCTTTTTATTTATTCATTTATAACGAAACAGAGGTATACAAAATGAATGTATGAGGCACAAGGTAGGTATGAGGTATTATGTTTTACACGTGTGAGTCCTTGTTTTTGTTCAATGCGTCTACCTAATATGTAAATGTACCAATAGCGCGCCCCACACCTTATGCGCCAAACGATCTAAAGATGTTTTCACAATTGTAGAGAATGGTCAATACCTTATTTTACTGTTATTTTAATACAAGTCTGTGACGTCATTAGCTCCAATCTCTTTATAGTTTGTCTCTGATTGCGTGGAAAGCAAAATCAGAGATTAACTCTAAGATATCCAACTCACTCCTGAACTGAATCCATATCAAAGTGAAAGTAATCGATTACACTTCAATCCAATTCAATAAAAGTATAATATAATATTATATTTTTAGGTGAAAACTTGAGGAAACGTCTAAAAGTTCGCGATTGGTTATTATGATGATATTTACCAATATCCGAATCGATTTTTCACGCACTCAATATTATAATAGATTGAATCATGCGAATGATATTGGCTTAGACCGCAATTTACTTTCCACGAATTCTTATTGACTTAGGACTTCGCACAAATTCGATATCGATTTTCTCATCTCTAATGTCACTTCATTGCACAGTGTCACGTCAATAGTTCGTTTTGAATTATTCTCTTTTTTGGAGCCAATTAGCTATTTAAAGAAATTGGATATTTCTTAAACTTCTATTATAATGGACTCTGATCTCATGACATACTTTGGTTGAAATTTTTTTGGACTTAGTGAACATTGTAAACGATTTATCTGGCTCTGATAACCAAAGTCATGTGAAATGAGACGATCTGCTTACGGTTTCTTGCTTATAGAAGATAAGCAATTGAATTCTCCTTTGTATGCGACAAGGAACAACACCTTGCTGGGTAAGTATGCTCTTAACTAACGTTAGGCGATTTGCTGCTGAAGAAAGAGAAATAGTTTTCGATATATGGATATAAATCAATATTTTGCATAAGGTACTAATGTAAAAGAAAACCATAATATTTATGAATTAAAATTATGGCGACAAAACATTTATAGGACAAAAATATATATTAGTGCAGCGAAGAATTTATTTCAGATCAATGCCCACGATCATATTTATGTACTACATGGACTTTGGCTCGAGAGATTTCCTCGCATTTCAACAGCTTCAACTAGCAGTAATGTTGGCAGAAATTATTGTGTACCTTTCCATAGGATATTAGAACGATAATATTTTTATTTATAATATGGACGACGAATATTATTAAAGAATGATAAATGTGTTGTATTATTTTACTTCTCACATATAAGTAAACAGAGAAATGTAACATAAATTGATAGGTACGAAGAACAAAGTAACGGACATCTCTGACTCATCAAAACAAATCCTTGACTCATGTATTTACTTCGTGTGTTGTTTATGTATCTTAGTAATAAGTATTATTATATTATTTTTTAAATACTATTGATAGAAACCAATTTCAGCAATTAGGCATATTTCCTTTTTTATTTTTACACTAGCGGTTGCATGCGGCTCTACCCGCGTGGTTGTCGGTTTTCACGACAAATATGTCCTTTACCATGCTCTTATCTATCTGAGGAATAAAGGACAATGACCATGGTAGTATGGACCGCCGTACGATATTGGTCCAACTTCAAAATTGTTTCAGGAGTTAAATAAAATAGCCAAATATCATTTATAATTGCCATTTTTCAGCTGCAAAACTCAAGCTTCCCAGAGATTTTAGAAAACGCAACAACCCCAAAAAATATTGAGAATGAAAATATGCTCTAAATATGGTGATATGTGACGTGTAATAATCATTATTCTTATGAATATATGGGTTGAAGCCTATTTGTAAGTGTAGTTGCCAGCATATACCTATCTTGACCTCAAAATGCGCTTATATGCGCCTTTGTTCATTTGGTGTCTTTTGAGGATTGCACGGAGTGCTACAGTGGTGGAAGAACTAAATCCACATATCATAGATTAAAAAGTTTAAAAAATTATATTATAGTATCTTTAGTGATATATCGCAGTTTAGACCTTGACCTGTTATTATATACTAAATACCAAATTTGTAAAGCGCGTTCGAGCGAATCGTTTCTTTGATGGGAGTTGAATTATATTTTTGACTTGACTGTGTTTTTTTTGCCGTGTTTGCCAACGTTTTTCCGTGAAGACTTATTAATGGCCTGGACATGCCCACTATTTAAGATTGTCATATAAATATAGGTATAGCTGTAAATTTTCCAAATAAAATAAAATAAAATCTATACATTATATAATTGTAAAAACTTTATGTTTGTCCGCGATAGACGCACAACTATTGAACGGATTTCGATGCGATTTTATTGCTTGGAGGGGTTTGGTTCAACTTAAAATCTTACGTTTGTTTGATTGCAATCAGTTAAGTAGAATCAGAGTTATGGTTAGTAATATAACATTTAAGTTGGTCCGTAGACTTAATTCACCTAGGCTAATTCACCCAGGGTAATTAGGTATACTATTTAGTAGACTTAATTCACCTAGCTTGCGTAGGTGATTTAGGTATACCGTGTAGTAGACTTAATTATCCTGGACTAATTCACCTAGGGTAATCCAGTTTACTAATAAGTAGACTTTTCGCGGGTCCGTAGACTTAATTCACTTTGGCTAATTCACCCAGGGTAATTAAGTATACTATTTAGTAGACTTAATTCACGTGTTTCTATTTTTTTTCCATAGGTGATTTATGTACACTATTAAATGAACTTAATTCACTTGAGCTCATTCTCCTGTGTGACTCAATTCACCTGTTTGCGAAGGTGATTATGGTACCTATCCTCCTTTTAGCCTTGAACCTGGCCACTCAAAACTATGATGACGTCTATGACGTTAAGTATTAGGATTATTACGATAAATATAATTATTGTCATTTATTATTGAATCCCTGTCAATTTTCATTTATATTGTTGTGTAATTTTATTGTGCTCGCAATGAATGATTGTAAATTTATAAAAAGAGGGCGAGGCGTAGTTCTACTATACGAAGGTCGACAATTTTACAAAAAGAAAACCTACGACCTTACCTACCTATTAGTGTGGGCCATTTTTTAGAGATGTTGCGCTAGTTTCTTTTTTTTTCCAAACATATTTTCCAATTTAGTCTTATTTTACACGGTGCATCCTTTAAGTTCCCTGTTTCCTTCACTTTCTGTAGCTTTTTGGGTTTTGGTGCGGAATCAGCATGTTTGGTGCTTTATGTTTCTTTAATGTATTTTCAAGCCAACATTACATTAGTTATACGAGAAAAAGGTTGTATTTTATTAATAATTTTTTATACAACTTAGGTCGTAGACAAGCACGCCGCCCACCTGACGGTAAGTGGTTACCGTGGCCTATTTGCGAGTGTAACACCAGGGGAATAACTACTAACGAATTAGTCCAGGTTAATCAAGTCTACTAAACGGTATACCTAAATCACCTACGCAAGTAGGTGAATTAAGTCTACTAAATAGTATACTTAATTACCCTGGGTGAATTAGCCAAAGTGAATTAAGTCTACGGACACCCCTTTTCGCAGTGTTACCTTCACAATATAGTTTATGCACTACCCATGGTAAGCATAGCTTAACTAGTTTGTGTTATGGGCTCTAGAATGCGGATAAACATAGGTACTTATATTTTTTTTTTGTAAATACATACATATCGAAGTTCAGCGGCATCACAGTTAGACCGGAAAGCCGACCCCAACTGAATTGGGAAAAAGGCCCAGAGAATGATGACATACATATTATAAGTACATAGAAACGCCTAGACCAATGCAAATATTCATATTCATGCACACAAATATTTGCACTGAATCGAACCCGCACCTCCTACGTAGCTGTTGCGTTCACTATTTACAAAAAATGTAAGTATGTTTATCCGCATTCTAGAACCCATAACATAAGCTACATAGTTAAGCAATGCTTACCATGGGTAATACTTGAGTGCATAAACTATACTGTGAAGAAAACACTGCGAATTAAGTCTACTTATTAGTAAACTAGATTACCCTAGGTGAATTAGTCCAGGATAATTAAGTCTACTACACGGTATACCTAAATCACCTACGCAAGCTAGGTGAATTAAGTCTACTAAATAGTATACCTAATTACCCTGGGTGAATTAGCCTAGGTGAATTAAGTCTACGGACCCCACAGATCGCGTTTAGGTCACGATAACCGACAGCCACTCGGGTGGAGCCGCGGACATAGGCCAGTGTGAATAGTTGCCAGTGTAGGAGCTATTCATGTTTGCAATACAGTGACCATTGGAGTAGTCATCAACCATTAGTAAGGAGTTAACTCGTTGGTTCCTACGGTGAGATCGCAAATGAACAATTGATATACCTACCTGTTTCGCCGATCTCCGATCCCCTCACGAAATGTGGTTGACATTTTCGGTAGTAAAATAGGTGTTTTGTGTTATTATTGAATGTCCTCATTAATACAAACGTAGAATTGATGTCACTGACAGTGTAATAGACAGTTTTATCATACAAAATCAGAAAGTCTCTACCTACCCACGTCAAAATATGATATTGAAACACCAATTTCATATCTTATAAGTTTTAGAAGAAAACCTCGGTTCAAAACTAGAACTTTGATAGCCCAAGCGATTCGAAAATTAAAGAGATAATTTTAATATTATTTTTATCTTAAAGCATGAAATTTATAAGTAGGTACCTCTAATGTTCAATATCCTTTCATCAGATTCCCTTCAAAGATTTCAAACTTTCATCCCGATCAACGATATAAGGTAAGCCCAGCTAAGTCCTCTTTTCCCAAGGTCTAGTCCATCTCTAGATCTAATTTCATCAAGATCGATTCAGTTCATTCAGACAGACAAAGTCACATCCGTATTTGTATTATTACTAACTATGCGACACTATGTTCACCAGGCTACTACACAACACAATTCATAAAAATAGAGATCTCATGAATTAAATACGACATCCACTGACGTGCATACATAATCAAGGGGTTAACCACAGGTGACCATTTGACGTGTGACCGATTAAACATTAGACCATTCTACTACTGATCGAATGAACAACTGAACAAAAGAGTTTTTAATACTTTATTCTTACTACTGATCGAATGAACGTTTGGTCGAAAAACAGTTGACTAAAGAATATTTCAACAAACAAGCCTTTGGTATTTTACTTCTGATTTCATTGATGAAATTTACTTATAAACTATTTATTCAATTTTGCTAATTTTATCACACTTGACACTTCATCACGTTTTCGAACTGTTATAAGCTATATAAATTATTAACAAAATTGTGGGTAGTTCTTAGAAATATGTCATAGTATTGCAACTACAATATTTGTAATTTGCATTGAACTCGTTATACTTTCGTGTTATAATTGTTTATTCATTTGTGTTATCAATATGAACCATTGTAAATTGGTAAAATCTACTCGTTGAGCAGATATGTTGTTGCTCAATATCATTTAAATAAAAAAAAGATAATAAATACTGCTGGACGTGCACTAAAATCAAACATCTTGTGGTGTTAGTTTGGCAGCGCAATTTTTCAATAATTAAGTAACACATTGTCCTGAAACAGAATAAGAAAAGAAAACAGAAAAATGAATCAAATTGAAGTTAGTGTCGCTGAAGAACAAAGCTAATAGCTCTATGATTTCCTTTACTCTGATCATCCAGCGTTGCGTA
Source organism: Pelosia muscerda (assembly GCA_963691645.1). NCBI lineage: Eukaryota > Metazoa > Arthropoda > Insecta > Lepidoptera > Erebidae > Pelosia > Pelosia muscerda. The sequence continues at coordinate 9,718,923 of OY829098.1, read as the reverse complement.
CAAGATGTGCCTAATAGAAGCGCTCCACGTTTACCCAATAAAGCTACTATGAATCAAAGAATAAAAACCATCCAAATTTAGCGGTTTCAAATTCATCGGTACATGATGTATAAGTTTCCTCAAGAATTATAATAGCTGGTAAACAGATTCTAATTTGGTCATTACATTTACAAAGACAATATTTTTGTTGTATTTAGTACAGAAAAAAAACATTAAATTGCTATGCGGTGCTACGTTTTTGATAATGAATGGCACTTTTCAGTGCTGTCCTAAACTTTTCACACAAATCTATACTATTCACAGTAAAGTGGGAAAGCATGATGGAATAAGTGGAATAAGTCAAATATTATCATTAGTATTCGGGCTTCTTTCCCATAAAACTAAACATTTTAGAAATAATAAAGCGTTACATACGTAACCATCTCGACAATATTTTGCAGCCTCAGATTTTTGTCACTGATTTTAGAAAACTGAGTAGTATGAAATGGACTTAAAACATTTTCTATGTGGATTAGCTCGCATTTGCTACCCGATGAAGTAATTTTTTTTATTAACTGTGTGTTTACTTGCCGTTTGTCAATATTTTCTTGATAATTATATATAATAATTATATATCGTCGGGGATAGTGCAAATCCGCGAATCTACCATATGTAAAGGCCGCGTATCTGCAATAGATCAAGTTTTACAGAGGAAGGTTAAAACTTAATAACTTTATTAATTCAATGAATTTGAAGCTCATTTTTACATAGTAAGTAATTATTAATGTGTTCTATCTCTTGTTAGAATAATATATCAATTTATGTAAATAATTAAGGCCCTACGACAAATACGCGGATTTGCTTTGACCATAAACTTATAATATTGGAACTTAAGAGGAAGGTACGCGGTTATGAATTAAATAAATGTTATTATTTAACAACAATATTTATTTAATGTTGAAAATAAAACTATTCTAAATTAATGTAGAATCTGTAACTCTTACAAGAGTTAGATAATATGAATGTAACAAAACTAACATAAACTTTTCCTCTAAAATCTCTTTGAATTGCTCTTATAAACATTGATAGAACTAAAGTATCAAAACTAGTTTAATTAAATCTTATATTCATTCAGACGATATCAGCCTTAGTAATTTCAATTGGAATACTTAGGAATATCACAGATCCTAAACTTATTAATAAAATATTATATAAAAAATCAGTCTTAGTGCTAACAGTATTAGGCGCTTGATTGTACATAATAATTAAAATCAAATTATAAAAAAATAAAAAGACTGATTTTTTATATAATATTCAACGCCTAACTTCGAGCAACACGAAAAATCCAATCTTGATTATTTGTGATAATCAATCATAAATAAAAAGCCGCGGTAGCCTAGTGGTATGGGTAATGGACTGCTGAGACGAGGTCTCGAGTTCGATCCCAGGTTTACCATGGCACACACCAATGACTTTTCGATGCTTTTCGAAGTTATGTGTGTATTTATCGCAGGTTTATAAGTGCCTCGGAGAGCACGTTAAGCCGTCGGTCCCGGTTGCCATACAAACATCTATGGCAGTCGTTACGGGTAGTTGGAGCCCTCAAAAGTCCAACCAGCCTAACTTGGAACTTCATTATCGCCATTGGTCATTAGATCATTGGTTGTGGAGGTCAGATGGCAGTCGCTTCACGGAAAATATCGAAGTTCAGCCGCATCACAGTTAGTCACTGGCTATTAGCCTAGACATCGCCAAAGCGTTCGATAGAGTCTGGCACAAATCGCTTCTTTCCAAACTACCAGCCTTCGGTCTGCCTCTGAGACTGTGCAATTGGGTTGCTAGCTTCCTGCAGGGGCGCCGTATTCGCGTTCTCTGTGATGGACGAGCATCGAGTTCCTGCAGGTAAATGCTGGTGTGCCGCAGGGGTCCGTCTTATCACCCACTCTCTTTCTTCTGCATATCAATGACATGCTGTCCACCGGCAGCATCCACTGCTATGCAGACGATAGCACTGTACACGGGAGTTACCACGGACATTCTGCGGCCAAGTGGTCCGATATAGCGGAAAAGAGGCGACTTCTTGTCACTGGGCTTGACCGGATCCTCAATCACGTTTCCCAATGGGGATCTGAGAACCTGGTCGAGTTCAATGCCAAGAAGACGCAGGCATGCGCGTTTTCAGCAAAGACATCTCCTTTCCTTCCTCCTCCCACTCTTCAGAGCACACCACTGCCATTACAGGACAACCTCAATATACTCGGTATGGACGTGCGCTGCAAACTGAACAACATGAACTATATCGAGAGCATCATCAAAACAGCTTCGCGTAAACTCGGAGTCCTGAACAGAGTGAGACGTTTTTTCACGCCGGAGCAGCGGTGTCTTCTTTATAAGACACAAATTCGCTCCTGCGTGGAATACTGCTCGCATCTCTGGGATGGCTCCGCAAAGTACTTATTAGATGCTCTCGACAGGTTGCAGCGACGTGCGGTCCGCATTATTGGGAGTCCTGAGGTCACAAATTCCCTCGAGCCTTTGTAGATGCGTAGAGATGTTGCGTCCTTGGCAGTATTTTACCGTCTCTACCATGGTGAATGTTCTGATGAGCTCTTCCAATTAATCCCACCCTCCCCTTTCCTACACAGGACAATGCGTGCAGGGCTTAGGTGTCACTCGCATACGGTACAGAATATTCCATCAAGAACCAAGCGGTTCGGTGAGTCTTTTCTCTGCCGTACCATTAAGTCCTGGAATTCCTTGCCGGCGCACGTGTCTCCTTCTTCCTACAGTCCCGGGTCCTTTAAGCGTGGCGTGAAAAAGCATCTGATGAGGCCGTCACGCTGAGCGCCACCATTGTAGCACTGAACGTGTTTCCCTCCCTCATTTTCTTTAAATAATCAATATAAAAAGAAGCGTAAGTTGATGCTGTTAAATTCGTAGTTGTCTCATCAAACCAATAACACTTTACATTATTAGTGCCCAGATTGTAAATTGTGGAATTATGAACCATAAGCTTTGTTTTAAAATACAGTGCACTAGCTTTCAAAAATGGACACAGTTTCACAGTTTGTAAGTCAGCAGTGATAAGATGAAGTGTTCCATTTTTCGCTCTTTCTTTGTCTAAAGTCTTTTCTTGTCTAGCTAAATCTTTTCGTGACAAGTGTTGCTGATATTTTTCTTCACTAATATTACCTAGTCTATACGAACAACATAGATCACATGCATCATTTTGCATCATGCATCATGCAAAATTAAACCACAAACTCGTTGCCGGTGTCTCCAGATCAATTACGCGGTGCTGACACTAGCTCGCGAAAGATACGCAGTGTTGTTACTGGGCGATTCCTGGCTTTCGATTGGTCAAAATGAACTCGTGTCAAGGCGGTGGAAGCCGATCAAGATGTTGCGGAATTTGCCCGCGAAACTTAAATTTGGCTACATTTGTCGGATACGCGGAATTATCCAATGCAAGTTATGGCTCATTTACATTAGGTCGGTTTGAGGTCGGTCACCGAAGGCGGCGGCCGCATTCGGTTTAACTGAAACGCTTACCTACATTGAATTGTTTACATTGGTCGGTTAACCGAATTCGGCGACTTGATTGATGCGGCTATTGTATATTGAACAGTCAGGTTGCAAGCATCGTCATGAACAGTCTTGTGTTAGAAGGATTTTTAACTGTGTGCGATGTAATACAAGAAGATTTAATGAAAAAATCGCGCTCTTCGAACTGAGCTGCGGGCGGCGGGTCACGGGCCGAACCGAATACGGCCAAACGAATACCTGTTTATATTAGTCGGTGACCGAATACGGCCTGCAGCCGAATACGGTCTAACCGAATTAATGTAAATGCGCCATTACGCGGAGTTGCACTATCCCCGACGATATGTAATTAATAAAAAAGTGATTTCCATTTTAGAAATAATTATTACGAGTAATCTCAAGAAATTTACACTGCACCAACTTGTTTTTAAAACAAGCTAAACTTGTACTGTAGATATGACAACGGGTAGAACACTTTATTTTTTAAAATAGAACATTCTATAAAATTAATTTTTAATTGTTTGTACCTACTTTCTTTGTCGCTATATCTGCAGAAGCGAAAAATGTTGCAAAACGGGGTGACGCAGACGAAGTTGCGGGTCAGTAGGAGTTTATCAGTAAATTTCATGAATGAAATAAGTAGTAAAATACCAAAGGTTTGTTTGTTAAAATATTGTTTATTTAACTGTTTTTCGACCAAACGATCATTCGATCAGTAGTAAAAATACTAACTGTTTTTAAGTATCTTTTTAAGTTTAACCCAAGTATTTTTTAAGTATCCCTAATGTAGGTACAGACACGACCACTTTACAATTATATTAATAGTAGAGATTAAGTATATTTGTCTACATAAACTTAGGTACCTACGATATTTATAGATTGCTACTAATTATTTCGACTTTCCAAATCCATTCAGAGCAATTAAAATGGATGTCGGTAGGAAATACTTAACCAATCATTACTAGATTTAGCACAAACGTAACCACAAATCTGACATATTTGCTATAATATGTCTGCGCTTTACAAGGTCTTAAAAATACAACGCAATAAGGAATAAAAGAATGTTTCTCATTTAAGAACCCCTTTCCCATTGTGTTGGTTCTGGAGTGAATGATATTTGGACGTGTAACAATGTCCTTTCAAATCAATCTGACATTTAGAAGTGCTGCAAAAACGAGTTCTAAGAACCGTTTACAAACAAACATACATATACTAAATGAATTAATGGATTAAACACGTCACACTTATAACACGCCGGGGTTAAAAATCAGACAATGCAAAAAATTAGTTCGCTTACTACTACCATTTATATAGTCAATTTATTCATGTGTGCACTCGGTGTTACACGCATTGCGGACAAACTGTTTGATCAATCTGGAGATTTTGCGGATCATTATTAAGTTTGATCAGGAGAGTGCAACATCACTTCACTTGGCTCTAAGTCAACTGAAAGTGGTTAAAATTGTGCCAATACAAGATTCGTTACGTGCAAACAATACAAGAGTCTTGGTTGTACAGAATGTACAGTTACTATAAGAGCTATTACACGGTATTATTTGGAGTATCTAACGACTACGTTGTTTGCACTGTTGTTGAAGTTGGGAATAATTAGGAGGAACTAATAATAATGTGAGTGACCATTATCACTATCACTATCATCACTACATAGTATAAAATAAAGTCGCGTTCTCTGTCCCTATTTTTCTTATCCCTTTGTATGCTTAAATCTTCAAAACTATGCAACGGATTTTGATGCGGTTTGTTTTAATAGACAGAATGGTTAAAGAGGAAGGTTTATATGTATATAATATCATGCTACAACAAATAGGTGCGGAGCAGGAATGAAAAATGTTGCAAAAACGGGGTAACGCAGAGGAATTTGCGCGGGTCAGCTAGTATATTATAAAACAAAGTCGTATTCTCTGTCCCTATGTCCCTTTGTATGCTTAAATCTTTAAAACTATGCAACGAACTTAGATGCGGTTTTTTTTAATAGATAGAGTGATTGAAAAGGGAGGTTTATGTGGAGCGGAGTGAAAAATATTGCAAAAACAGGGTGACGCAGACGAAGTTGCGCGGGTCCGCTAGTACTTCATATACCTATATTGGTTGTACAGTATTGGTTTGATAAATATAATAATGAAAGGGTAACGAGCACGCGGGGCATTTTGTGGAAGATGGAACTATAGGAAAATAATTAATGAAGTATATTTGTATTGTCATGTTTCATACATACATACATATGTTCACACCCGTGATCCCCGAAGGGGTAGGCAGAGATGTATTAAATACCCATATTTCGCTAACTATGATTTTCGGTCCGTAATAAGGGGCGAGCCTATCGCCGCCAATCGGACACTTTGGAGCTACTGCCGTCTAAACTCACCCCCGAGAGCATAAATATTGAAAAAAGTCAATCCATAAATAAAAATATTTAATCTGAATAAATTTATACTTAGTTATGTTTGATTACTGGCGATATAAACCATGGATGTAATCAAACAAGAACGCGAGTTTCGTGGATTTTTAACGAAATTTCAAAATTCCGTGAGTACCCCTCACTGATATCTTAATTTAAGATCACTGTATTCACTGTATCTGAACCTACGTATATACTTATATAACCTACCGAAATGAAGAAACGATCTCATACCAAAACCTTTCTGGGGAACAGGTACTAGTACGGTCATATGCTACTACATAAGTTAAAATTTCTTCAAGTAGTGAAGTCGCCGTGAGCATCGGCGGCGAGCGAGACAACTACCATTCCTAGGGCCGCTACTAGGACCCACGGCGTCTCCTTCGCCGGGCACTCGGTCAGTGTGCAGCCCTCGCTCTGCCACCCTTTAACCGCCCGACTCCCCATCGTTTTAATTTCTCCACTTCCCGTTCCACTAATGTCTCTACTTCCTTTCCCCTCATATCCATATTCTTCTTCCAGATTTTAATATATCTGAGCTTAAGTAAATCCATGAGAAAAATATATTTTAGTGATAATTGTACTTCTGAAAACAAACGACAATATTGTCTATACGCTACCTGGGCTAATGGCTATCTAGTCTAAATGAGATCTAGTCCAAACGCGATCTAGTCATATCGAGGTTTAGTCATAAAGCGATCTAGTCATAGTTGATATCTAGTCTTATCGAGGTAAAGGCATAAAGCTTCTATCCCTTTCAAAAGTATTAGGGATCCTTACTCAAACTTCAATATTTTTTTTTTTTATACTATCACGCCTATATCCCCGAAGGGGTAGGCAGAGGTGCTAGCACCCACATTTCGCCAGTGTATATTTCGGTCCCAATGTAATAGGTGGCGAGCCTATTGCCATCAACCGGGCACTTATAAATCTGCGATAAATACACACATAACTTCGAAAAGCATCGCAGTCATTGGTGTGTGCCATGGTAAACCTGGGATCGAACCCGAGACCTCGTCTCAGCAGTCCACCACCCATACCACTAGGCTACCGCGGTGTTTTTTCACTTCTTCTTCAATAATGTAACCCAATAATGTAAAAAATTACCTATAAACATCCTTACATTGTGTGCACTGCGAAACTATTGATGATAGAACAACGTAATGTAGGTGTGTACTTATAGCTTAAAGTGCTGTCGTGACACTTTTTGTTGTATCGCCACAGTAACGACTAACTATTATCGTAATATCACAATGTACTTGAGTTCTACGGTTATGCCATGGTTTTTTGGTCGCGAATGCCGATATCCACACGGACCGAGTCACGGGCTACAGCTAATCTTTAATCAAACTTTACATTTAGATGTCCTAAACGTTCGCGACACGATAGTAAGTCGCAGAGCCTATCCGAAGTCGTAGAAGCAGAAGCAAGTCTCAGCTCTCTCACGTAATAAAATAAAGGTTAATCCTACAATCCGCAATCAACTAAGTATTATCCCCCGAATCAGTAACATAACTAGTTTCTTTGTCGAAAGTTATATTATATTGTAACGGGAAGCGGGTTTCGGGATTGGAAGTAAACAACCTCGAGCGATTTTACACTTCATTCAAACCACCAACAGTCTTAAGCGTACACACAGTCTATTGTCCGAGGCACTTCTACACACTTAGAGGACTGTACTGCACCGCACTGTATTTACACACAGTCTCTAGAAAGTCTACGTTCACTGAACGTCTTTGGCTCACAGCACATGCAGTTATTGCACATGCACCACTAGCACTTACACTTGCACTTTTTATTAGCACTATTACTTGCACTTTTCACTTTACTTCTTCTTCTTCTTGTTTCCACTTCAACCACTGAGACTTAACTGCTCTTTTGGCGCTCCCGGTGCTGTTTATATACCATGCATAATCTTCTGGAATTGCCAATTTCGCTAGTCTTGTTGTTTGTAGTCGTTGTTAAGTTTGTAGTCGAAATTATCAAATGATTCTTTCATAGACGGCTTACGTCATCAGTGATGACATTCGTAACAATATCCTCGGGGTTCTTTATTTTTATTCCTACGATTTTATGTTATAATTTAACATTGTCATTATTAACATTATGTTACTTGTCCTAACATTATTTTCGCATAATACTCATTCGCCATAACTTTTTAATTATATTTTTTTAATCCTATTTACTATAAAAAAATTTAGCTTACCTCTTACCGGTGTTAAATTTACAAACATTTGTTGCTCTTACAAAGATGTGAAGCATACCCACTATCGATAAGCCAGCCTCCACCTTCTTGATCATGCACCTTGTAGCAAAATTTATCTGATAACGCATTAATTGAATTCCTTTCACCAACACATTTTGCAAAACTTTGTTTACCTAGGCATTCTATAGTTTGGTCTTCTTGTTTATGGCATTGAAATATATAAGTATATATTTAAAAAATAGTGACGATATTTTGACCTTTTTCCTACTCTTTTTTCTACCGTTTTCACAAACTTTGAGGAAGCAAACACTTCCGAGAATTTCATCCAACATTCACGCGCATTCGTTGTATGTACCAAGCACGTGACGGAGTTCCACGGGGCTGAGAGATAATATCAGGGGGCCTAGACGAAATGCATTTGTATTGGCTACATCGTCAATAGAAAGGTCAAAAATGTATTGAAGTGACATTAGCTGTCGGAATGTCATGTGATCCAAACTTTGGACTATTGAATATCGCCACTTAAGCCGACCTTGGCAAGGTTCTATTTACGTATTTACGTACCTTCAGGTATCATTTTTAATGGCTTGACTTGCTCTTTTCGAGTTTCATAATTGTCTTTAATGAGTAACTCGATCTTGATTGACGACATCTTTGCGCTGACTACGCAAAATCTTTTTCACAGATAACTAACGTAAATATTTTCATACTTTTATTTTCTTTATTTTGCTGTCTGGACCTATAACCATTAAATGGATTATGGGTTCGTAGAGCATTTTGTAGGAGCTAAACTCACACAACAGAGGTGCTAGCACCCACATTTTGCCAGTTTATGTTTAGTTTGTAGGTGGCGAGCCTATTCTCATTAACCAGGCACTTATAAGCCTGCGATAAATATACACATAACTTCGAAAAGCATCGAAACGTCATTGGTGTGTGCCATGGTAAAACCTGGGATCGAACCCGAGACCTCGTCTCAGTAGTTTATTACCCATACCACTAGGCTACCGCGGCCAAGGAAACATATTTTTAAAGTATATTTGTATTTTCATGTTTCACCTATACTTATCATATTTCAAGAAATCCAAAAAAGTAGAGTGACAGTGATGTGACATGCTGTATATAAAAATCTATACAAAATGTGCTAATTTCGTATAGAAACTTCCTCTAGGTCATAGTTAATAAATGGAACTGAGTTTTCATATTATACGTAACAAAAATCATTTTTGTAAATGTGCTCCCGGAGTTAAATTTAATGAAGCATATCTTTGTTCACCTGTAAAACCCAGTCAAATATGCAATTACTGTAAAGGTTAAGAAAGTACCCTAAATACCGAAGTCAGTAAAATTTACTCAAAGAAAACTTCTTTTTTTTAAATTGGAACCCAATCTGAATTCAACGTTCAGAAACTCGCTTATCACACTCGGTAATTGAACTGGCAAAAATTCAAATAAATCACATCCTGTTTTTTGGTCAAATCACCCAAACAAATATGGTACTCGTAGATCAAATAAAAGGAAATTTATAAATTTAAGCTTAATATAGTTAAGTTATGAATTTAAGTGAAGTTAATTCATCAACAACAGTAGTCCTCAAGCTTGTTAATAGGAAATCAGTTAATTTATTGTATACTTTACTCCCGCGTGGAAGTCAGTATTCACGACCAAAATATTAAGTCTTTATATATGAAACTAAAGAAATTGGAGTAAACCCAATTTTCGGTACTAACCACATTTGCATTTTTTAGGAATGACTTATCGAAATTTTATGATTTTTTTGAGTTAAGCAAACTTTTATTACATGTATGTTTGAAAAGTGACAGCTGTAAAAAATAATACGAAATGTATGATTAAAATGGATAGTATTTAGAAAGTACTGTTTTTGAAGATCGAATTTATTTCATCAAGCGGCCAATGAAAACAAAATTTAATACATAGTTGTAAAATCTTGAAACCAACTTTTAAACAAAATATAAATAATGGAAATAGCTATTAAATTACAGGAAATTTCGGCAATTTCATATGTAAATACCTATTATAAAGCACGGCATAGCCGTAGAACGCAAGTATATTGTGACATTACTATAATAGTTAGTAGTTACTGTTGCGACACTTTTTGTAGATGTGTTTTGTAAAGTAGCAGCTTTACAGAACATACCTACAAAAAGTGTCGCGACAGCGTACAAACATTATTTTGATTTATCATCAGTAGTTTTCGCAGACCACGCGATGTAAAGAAGTTCTTAGGTCATTTTTTAACCCCCGACATAAAAACGACGATGTGTTATAGTTTCACGTGTGTGTTTGAGTCTCTCTGTGGCATCTTAGCTCCCGAACAAATCAACCGATTTCGATGTAGTTTTTTTTTGTTTGAAAGCTGAATTAGTTGGTAGTGTTCTTAGTTGTGTTTGATGAAAATCGATCCAAGATGGCCACCGCCACAAGATGGCGGACTACATATTTTTTGCACAAGTTCCTCAATATGGATGTCAAATTTGTAGCATGCGATACACTATGACAAATTTCAAATACAAGATGGCCGCTACCACAAAATCGCTAATGACCTTCTAAATTTACTAGTCCGTCAACAAGGGTATCAAATAAAAGGGCTTGACAAGGAGAGCAATTTAAAAAGTATAAAATAAAAATTAAATTAAAAACTAAAAAAACCCCGACACAAGAACTAAGTTACAAAAAGTAAAAAAATCATAATTCTGCGTTGTCGTGTCGGGGAACCTTGGGTCGTTTTAAAACATGTAGGAGTGCATCACCAGTTAGAGGTCTACGACACGATAACGCATGAATTATACTTTTTCAGTTATTTTTTGTGCCGGTGGCTTTTCGAATTTTAAATTTTAGTTTTATCACACCTTGGGGTTATTTCACCGCTCAGTCTTTTACTTTTTAGCCGTAGCGTAAAGATTTATAGTCGGGATGTTGACGATGGCCGAGTTCTATCAAACCTTATCCTTAAAGCATTTTTGATTCGATCTATTCATAGGTACACGAAATTGTTAGACGTGATTCACTATTATTGACGTATCTTTTTTATTTATGAACGAATTTCAATAAAATAAACTCTAAATGTTAAGTGAAGCTTATCAAAATCAATAAAACCGCAACCAAATCTACTCAGCCGATTCAGAAATTAACCCGAAGAAACTTTGATGAAATTTCGAACTGATTTTTAGTTACTATGTTGTACGAGTGGCTCTTATCGATTAAAATTTAAGCTATCGTTGTGTTTCTTCAACTTTATGAGTAAATGTCCAATCTTTCAGCAAACACATTATTTTTTCCAATCTAAATTAACAATAATATTTGATCAATTAGCAAATAAACCCATCTTATTAGACTATAATATACTATGTACATTTAAAGATGGTGGTAACCTTTCGTGAAATATTTCAAAACATAAAATAGAGCATAAGATGGTTTTACTGATATTTAAACGGTATTTGAACACCTTATTCTGATTTCTGATATTATGTGCTATGGTGGTCCCCGGCTTTAATGCCAACTGTTGTTACCAGCTGCTATTCTGGTCAGATTCCTCTCCCGGTCGATTCTCGACTCGCGGTCCTTAAAAGTAGACTAATCCCCCTTGAATGTCGACTTTTCGACTTGACTTGACTTTTTGACAATTTATTCATGGAAACGATTAAATATTCTTTCTATACTAATATTATAACCTTTGACGACCTCCATGGCGTGGCGGTAGTGAACGGGTTTGATCCCGCTCAGTGCAAATATTTGTGTGCATGAATATGAATATTTGTATTAGTCTGGGTGTTTCTGTGTCAAACATATATGTATTTACAAAAAAAAGTATCTTAGTATATTTATCCGCATTCTAGAGCCCATAACACAAGCTAGTTAAGCTGTGCTTACCATAGGTATAAGGGGCGTTGTGTAGATTGTGATTATTATTAAAAATGTATGAAATCAAGTCAAATGGTTTTTAAAATATAAATAAAGACTTCTTTCAATAAAATGTCTGTCTGTCTCTCTCCATGTGGCATTGCCGTGGGACGCCAGTATTATACTTATATGCTCGTATAATATATATACTTTCTTAAATCCATATATTATTTAAAAAAAAAATACAGGTAGAACTTAATTTTTGTTTGGCCCATCTCTGACAATGGTATCAATGAGTGAACCATAAATTTGCAATAAATACCTATATGTGCGCGACAAATGGACGAATAACACAATACCACGCTAACGCTGATTTCTATAATTGTTATTTAATTACAAAGAAAGTACTTCAAGGGTGCTCCCAGACCCAGTGTGTCAGAATTTGATGCTGAAATACTAGACAAATCCAGGGGAACTCTCGAAATATAGGCAGAAATACTGTTTCCGGTGCTTTTACACAATTTAATTTGTGCATTTTCATCTAGAAGTAATCTTAATGAAGTTGAGCTCAGGATAAAAACATAAGCCAACGATATAACATTGATGGGTAAATTAACAAAGAAAAATGAATAGAGAGAAAAATAGAACCAATTATAGAGTGGAATAGAGAACCCAGTACAGTGGAAGTGTTGAGTCGAGTAGAAAGAGGTATACAGAGTCGAGTAGAAAGTCTAAAGTAGAGGCGAATAGGGCGCTCATTTTTACAACACTGCGCGATTACCAATATCTTAATGATGTTTAATTTAATTTAGAAAAATAGCTTATTACATTGATATGGTAAAAAAACAATTTATTTGTTTACAGGGGTGCCGGTGGGGGAGGCATGTTCGGCGATGTCAATATATCAGCTATTTTGGATTCTTTTAGTATAAGCTATGACAAAAGAGTAAGACCAAACTATGGAGGTAAGTGATGTGTTATATTTGAAGATTTTGATTAATCAAGATCTTAAATAATATTATGTGTTATTACATAGGTAAAGGCAATATTGTGATAAAAAAAGATAATTTCAAACTAATAATAATATGAAATCAATGTTATATGAAAACGCACTTAAAGTACTGCATACTCTGAACAAAACTGACAATAAGCAAAACATTAATCGCTGTAGTTTTGTGTTTGATATCTAAGTATAGTAATTTCATGAACATCGATAGGTTTGTATGAACGTCAATTCTACATTCAGGTTAAGTGCTAATTAGAAATTGAAGAACATTTGCATGGACACTTTATAACAACGATGTTTAATAAATATTAATGCTTACTCACTCATGAGCCCATTGCGGTTAGTCAGATAGGTACACAGCTCGTGCGATAGAAAACTTAACACTTGTTATGTGTTGTGTATTGTGTCGTTTTCAGGACCACCCGTGGAAGTGGGGGTTACCATGTACGTGCTCTCCATCAGCTCTCTGTCTGAAGTGAAAATGGTACCTTATTTTCAAAACAATATTAAAGACACAGCGCATAGATAGCAAGATTTTGTCCCTTAGCATAATCACCAGCATTAAACCGTTCATCGTAGCACCCGTGTCCACGGTTCGATAACATCCGATCGGTATAGTCGTAATGCCGCGACACATGAACTGGGCGATCCGCCGTCCTTAATAAAATTACGTGTCGCGTAGCTCACGCTGGTGCGTGTCCACACTCGTCACTCAGCATGCCACGTGTACCAGTCGAGTTCGAAATGCCCGTCACACGCACGCAACCCGCGCCTCTCGCGTCCCCTCCGCTCCACTCGCACGGCGATGGGGCACGTCACCGTCCTCTGGTTTGGTTTTCACGGCGCGAGGTGCGCGCGCGACTCACGATTGGGCTTGATTGCAGGTCCGCCAGTGGAGGTGGGCGTCACCATGTATGTGCTCTCTATCAGCTCCGTCTCCGAAGTGCTCATGGTACTCGCCAATGTCAGCTCACGCTTGTCTCGGTCGCTCCGGCCGCGCGCTGCGCCGCTGCGACCGAGCAGCCCCAGACACGAGGCTGCGAGCATGTCCGCGTTTGGTGGAGCAGATCGCCCTTTGTCCGCCCACTTGCTTTCTTATTATGTTTCCTGGTTAACTCGTTCAAATCGAAGGAACAAAATTTAAAAATGAGATCATAATAAGAAAAGCAATCCGTTAAACCTTGAGATTACCCAGTTGTGTGTCCTGCAGTACTCGTAACTCCAAAGTTGCTGCAACGAGAAGTGATGACGTCTTTGTGTGTGTGTGGGTGTGTGTGTGTGATTTTTATTGCGGGTATCTAATACTTACAATTTATTTTTCTAATTTGTAAATATTGATTATATTATAGATTGCTTCAAAACAAAACTATTACAAGACCTTATGATAGCTATCGCACTATAAAAAGCAAACATTTTAATCCAACTTAGAAATTTATGACGTCATCACTTTACCTACTTGGTTTGATATGGAAAACAAATTTGATTCAAGGATTAATATTTTTTTTTGACATGCTATGAAGTCGATCCTAACTAAAGATGGAAATATTAAAATGAGTTAAAACGTACATGAAATGAATTCAAGCTCTATGGATTTGCGATGACTGTTTCTCTCTTATCGTGACTCATTTTGTAGATTGTTGTGAATGTACGTATTATGTGTATTTACTGAAATATGGCCAATATAATTGTAACTTTCTATTCTCTCCAGTGACTTGGAACATCGATATTATCTGACCTTATATTGTTTGAATACCTCTTTTTTATCAAATAGATAGATACACCCTAGAAAACGTTCTAGGTCAGAATATAAACCAAATTCGGTTTTCCAACATGTCAAACTGGGTGAGCTTGCTAGGCGTATGTTTGGGTGAAGGACCCCGAAGTGGAAACCAAATCAAGGTTGGGAAGGTCACATTGAGACGTGACCCATGGCCCAGGGTGGAGAGGTTGCCTAATTTACAATTTGCAATCTCTCGATTCGACCGACCTCATTATTGAACGTTAATTTTTTCCACAAACCTGGTCCAAACTTTATTGGTGGCAACTTGTATACGTGCCGGCTTGTTAGTTTCAATTAAGAGAGGACTACCTCCATCGAGCCGTGGGTGTCTGCCTGCGCCGCCACCCACTCACCTCGCTCTCTCCTGTCAATTAGAGCACCCACCTCCCTATTCATTCTTAGATCACACCTGTGTTCTGTAGGCTTCATGTCACAATCACACTCTCTGCACATTTTGTTTCTTTTCGTAATTGTTTAAGCTTACCGCTCAATTTGTCTATTCGATGTAGTACAGTGTCTATTATGTATACTGAAGTGTTATTTTTATCCAAAGTCACGGGAAGAATACTTCGTTTTACCATGTTAAGCACTAAAGTTGTATCTCCTTAGCTGAATCATATTTAATGCAGTATCAATAAAATGCTACACTGAATACGGTGGGATTCCCCAATATAGCATGCAGATGTTAGTTTTTTATGTATTGTACCCTAATTATATACTGTTTGAAATGTACTTTTATAGTACACTGAAACCATAATACTAAAAAACTACACGAAAGAATCCGTTACCAGGAAAAAAGAGTTCCTACTACATTTTTCAACTATATACAGCAAAAAAATAACATGTAAATATAGTTTGACAAGCATCGAAGTTTGTAGTCGGAACTACGATTCCAAGTTACTCTTGTAATTATTAAATCCTATTGCTGTTATCTATTTAAATCCAAAGTGGAAATCATTAAATTTTAACTGAACTGACTTTCGTTTTCTCAGGACTTCACTTTGGATTTTTACTTCAGACAATTCTGGACTGATCCCAGATTAGCATACAAAAAGAGAACTGGCGTGGAGACATTATCCGTTGGCTCTGAATTCATAAAGAATATATGGGTACCTGATACATTCTTTGTAAACGAAAAGCAGTCTTATTTCCATATTGCTACCACCAGTAACGAATTCATACGTATACACTATTCTGGCTCAATTACAAGGAGTATCAGGTATGTATTTTTTATGGTGTCGGTATAGTCGAGTTTATTAATATATTGGCACTGTCAAGGATTCAAAATGTTGCGATAGAAAGCTCAATAGATTTTATTCAATAGATCGGAACTTTGACCTCATGTGAATTGTTCAATGATAGGCTATGCAACCAATTAAAGTTAATGTTCGAACAAATATTTTTTTTTATTTTTAATGTCGACATAATTTTTTGCCGCCTAGAAGTGCCCTTGTACTGTACTGGGTTACTGGTAACTCAATGTATTCCTGTAAGAAAGTTTTAGAAGCCCCAAAATGATTCAGACTTTCCGTACATTTTTCATACAGGTATTAAAAATGTACCAAATAAATTATAAAGTTATTGCAGACCGGGAATTTATTTTTGTAAGAGATACTTGATACTGATTACTTACTAATAAAAAAAAAAAAATCCTTTAAGCAAAAAAATTGTGAACATTTTATAAAAAGAATAATTTTCAATTTCCATCTTACTTTTCAGCAATTGTTGCTTGTCTCAATGAATTAGTATAGCAGTGAGTGAAAATCTCACGGAAAATCTTGGGCGTTCAATCACTTTCCCATAGAGATAACGATATCCTTAAAATAACACATTATTTGAAGAGAAGTGGTTTTAATAAGCGCGCGTAAAAATCACATTGATTAGTATCGGCATATTGGGTACAAGATCATCCGTTCATGGTTTTACATGAGTTCCAAAACCTCTAGCTCACCTGTACCATTCATGGTACAAAATGACAAGTTTTATGCTGTGTAGTAGTATTACTTACTTGCGAATTTGGCACGAGCTCACAAAATTCACTAGCCATTCAATTCATGTCTTGATGACGCTTTTATAATAACGGGTGATTTCAACCTTACTAACTTTATTTTTTTAAGTCAATTGGTTCATCGGTAAGGATGGTCTGCAGACTTCGTAAAATTCAGGTTATGCGCAGGTATAAGTACTTTTTGACACTATCACCGAATTCAAAGTAAAACAGTCAAGTTAAAATTTAGTTAAACAAAAAGAATGTAAAAACCAAAATCCAACTACGTCAAAAATGACACTGCAAAAGTATGAAACAAGATTTTCAGGTCAATGGATTAAACAATGTTACTGAAGAAGCAAGACAATCGACACACGGACTCTAGCAAGATGCCTCTTTTGCATGTTGACAAAACTATCATACGATACAATACTATAGTACACAATTATCAGTGTACAGAGATACACAAATTCAAATTTAACAAAACCGTAATCGTAAACGTACCTTTCGCGGTCAGCTAGCTGTAAGTCTTAACTCACACTCTGTGTACGTTTCATATAGATAAGACGTACCTCTTGTTAAGAAGAACTTTCAGATGCCCGTGATGTAGTTGTTCTTTCCCTATCAGAAGTTATTCACATATCTCTCGCAGAAGTGCTCGTGCAGTGGCGTTATTAACTCTGATAGAGTTTAAACGATGCGCTCTTCGACGTTTCCTGAGAACGTAGTAGTAGTTAGAATACAAAAAAAAACAGAAGCAACACTTTTATTTCCCAATTCAAAGAGATGCTAATCAAATATCCTACTTAAATATCAAACACAAAAAGGAAAATATATAATAATATACCTACTTAATATGAATGTATTTATTAAAGGACTATATCCAAAACTGGCCTTCCATGGACGATGTACGCAAATGTAGCTATTGATCGATAATCATGTTCAATTTTTACCGAACTAACCATGAATTCTTGGAGTATCAAGATATATCTTTAAATAATTAGTATTTACTCTATTAGCTCACTGAAATATATATTTCTATACTCTTGGAACCATCTTTCTCTTTTCCCCAATGCTAAAATGTTGCCAGTTATAATAAAGACCATAATCGATATTTTTATTTGAGACATATTAATATATCGATACAGAGTAATGTATGGGACACCAGAGTTTCATAAGGAATTGATAGGTTGACTTGATATAAGTATTGATTTGAAACCTATGACTAATTGATACTTAAAAAAAAAGATACATAAAGTAAATGATATTGAATACGCGTCGAATGTGACTCGAATGCGAACGTGAAGTGATTCGATGTGATAACTGGTGAAGGATTTTCATATTACAATAATAATAATTAAATGAAATATATAATAATAATAATATAATATTTATATATACATTTCTATTATGGAAGTCGGTTCTACTCAAAGATCAAACATAAGAGTTTTAAGAACGATTACGACAACGTAGATATATGTCAGTAATTATGTTATTATACTCGGTTAATAATGAGCTTATTTATTTATTTATTAGACTTAATGCACAAGTAAGTAGGTATATAGGTGAGCTTAATGCTATAGATATTCTCTACTGTCAACCTAAACTAAATAGTGAATGTAAAAATAAATATTACTTGAGTAAATAAACAGTTGCCAGGACATAATAAGATATAACTAAAATATAAAATAGCCATTCTAGACATTCTTTCGGCATTGATGTCAATATTTTGCTTATATCACCGGTTTTCAAGCGATAGGGATCACTAGAAGTATTTGATCGCTAGAAGCTTTTTTTCTTAAAAAAAGTTCAGTATCGTTAATATATAATGTTTTTTAATACCGCCAATGTTCATCGTACATGATATTGGACATATTTGTTGTGTAATAGTAGATATAGATACGAAAAAGTAGTAAACAATATCAATATATTAATATGGTCTCGTCTTTGATCATTGTTTTATAATAATGGAGCTAAAACTGTTTCTACACGATTCAAAGCCGAATTTATTTTTAATCGATTGAGTTTGTCTTTGTATATGGCAACTGGAAAGAAATCCGTTATAAAAATGTCATTCGTTTGTCATCTTGATTTGTGATTACATTATTCTATTTCTCGTGAAAGCTGATTTTATTTTTCATTGGAAAATTAACGCGGATAAATCTTTCATCACCGAGCCTGGCGAGCCTGCCGACTTTGAACCCGTTCATAACGATAATTCTGGCCCGAATATGGGAACAGATCCCACGATGAGACAATGTGTGAATAGTGGCATCGACTTTTTCCAAAGACGAAGACTCATGTCCTCCGTTTGTAAGAGTTGGCATCTGTAATAGGGCAATAGATTGCACCGCAAGTGCTATGTAATATGTTTACTGCTGTTATTGTATTGTCGGACGAAGAATAGTAAGTAAGTTGCTGTGCTCTTGTCATGACAATAATTTGGTTTTTGAGCTGGGCACGGTACCAAGATAATGTAAATCCACCTGCCTAATTCCTGAATAATGTTTTAATAACTTATGTATCCGAATAATATAGAAATAATGAATACAGCTAATTTTAAATTAACAAAAATTGACTAAATGCTATGGTCAATATATAATATAAATGATGAATTCTGATACAACCATATGATGTTATTTTATTTCTTACTAATATGAACTACCAAACCTGTATCATATTTGCCCAATTATTGTCTGTCCATATCAGGCCAAGTGCTTATACATGTTGGACACTGTCCTTTATATTTTTATTTTTATTTGCAATCGTCACAACACCCCTCGTGTAGCGTCTGAAAGCAAGTATGGGGCCATGCCCACTACTGCAGTGTTCTTTACTGTCCCTGGACAGAGGCTGGTTCAGGTGATGGTGAATTTCGCCAGTGGTGTCCCTAGATGTGCGCCCCAGCCAGGTGAAATGTCCGGCGACCCGGTCAGCTATGTTTCACAGCTTTTATCACCAACGTGTGGTAACGAAACCATAACGCGATATAATTTTTCTCAATATCTACTGAGTCACGTTTCTTTACAAAATCGCTATCTATTACGCAAAAGTGTCGCGGATTTTCATGAACGTAGGCAATTTTCGTAAATGAGGATAAAATTGTTAGTTAGAACAAAGACTTTTGATTATCTAAAGTATTAATTAAATTAAATTAAATGAAAAAAGAAAAATTGTAAAACATTTCGCAATTAAAAATTTGGCAGGATCAGAACGTGGAGCAGCGGAAACGGAAATCTAACACAGTCCCACTAAGCCACATACACTAAGCCACTTGAAATATGAGTCCCTTTAATCCAGTACGTTTAGCGCATTCTCCTGATGAAAATGCGATGAAAAGCAAGTCTGATGAAAATTTCGGCTCCTATGTGTCTTATAGCGTTGTTATATAACTTACCCAGGAGTATGAAGTTTTTAGATTAAGTGGTTAAAATCCCTATAGTAGTTTTTGACCCATGCGTGCGCATACAGACAGACAGACAAAAAAATTACTGATTGATCGATTACCAATTATCTTCCAATATTAATTTTGAATATATCTTCAATGTACAGAATTGATCTCTCTACAATTTTATTATAAGTATATACATGTATCATAATATGATCATATTCAACTTAATGTGGCAATATTGTGGATTTCATTACAAGATTTCTATTATAATTTTCTTTATTAAACTAATAATAATAACTTATGACAAAAAATTGATGTAAAAATTATTGATTTATTTCATTAATTGGTAATATGATTGTATTAATGCGCGTGCACCTATGCAGAGGTGGCAGACAAGAAACTAAATTAAGATAGGTTTCCAGAAGGTTTTCAGTTTACCGGTATTTTAAGGTCAGGTCAAATATGGAATCTTATTATTCTTAATACGGAAGTCTCAAAAAATCAATATATTATGAGGGGTCAAAATTGTAGCATTTTCGGTCTTCGATCACCCCTAACAGTAGGAATACGTCAAGTTTCCAGTAACTCTGTAAATTGATAATCTCAACTGAATCAACACTACCTTTTATATGAATTTGTATAGATTACATACCATTTTTGCCTTTATATTAAACAAACATACTACTTCCCAAATTTTCAGGTTGACGATCACGGCTTCATGTCCTATGAATCTTCAATATTTCCCAATGGATCGTCAATTATGTCACATTGAGATTGAAAGTTGTAAGTATTTTAGTTATTTGATTATATTAAGCAAAGTGTTTTGTTTTTTGTGTCTAATCATAACTTTGTACAATAATCGTGAATTGCTAACGTCTCTAATACAATATATTAATTGTTTAGCTTAAGTGTCAAAGTGTTTCTGAGCACAAACGAATAAGGATTTGACCTTGAAAAAATGCGCATCAATAATTTTCTTTTGGAATTCGTTAGAAGAGGTCACTGGCAGTTTTAAAATGTAGATTGACCTTCTCCAACGAATTCCAAAAGAAAAATGCAACTACGAATTTGTGCGAGCATTGCCTCTAAATATAACTGAATATATTGGGTTATTTGTACAGACGCACGCTTCATGTATACGTTAAAATCAATTGAAGAACTACTAAGCCTTCAGGGATCACTTATTGTTCCATTGTATTTATTAATAAAATGCGAGGCACCTTATGTTACAGATGATAGAAAAATAAATTCAAAATTGTATATGTGTGTGTGTTGTACTCACAAAAGTAATCATTAATTTGATTCTTAACCACAATGCAAACTCTCACTAGGCTTACAGATATTGAGTTGTGATCACTTTATTGTATCACAGATGCTATTCGGAATATTCTGTGAGCACAAGCGTACAACTAACCGTCGACACGTGCTGCGATTTTCTTCGTGTTTTCATAAGTTGAAATGTCTCCTTCTCGCATACAGCACCCGCAGAAGGCAGACTGTAAAATAGTAAACCTTTGTTCTCACGTGCATCAAACAAACTGATACTAGGACATCGACGTTGCGATATGCTGAGCGGGCCAAAGGAGGCGGGGATCGGTGGGGTCTGCACAACCACCGAAGGCAGTGCCGCAGACGGAGCACACAGCAGGCGTCCCCGGTGGCGCACACATGCCCACATAACCTTGCACTACCGCCGCTTTCACAAATAACACGCATTGTCTGACTGGACGCACCTGCATGAATTGCCATCTTACGCTTACCCTGTTTATGTTATTTAACCACAGATAAGTGCAGTCATTTAAGGAATTTACATAAGAATTTAAGATACCCAGCTATAAATTTTAATTATGGTAGGACCAACGCGACACTTCATCTAAGGTCAAGATGGTCAGAAATATTGTTTTTACTTGTGTTTTTATATGAATAAAAAAAATAGTAAGTTTCATCGTAATAGTGCGAAAGACGAATTGAGGACACAGATTACCTAGTAGGTACACTACTACGGGGAAAATCAACAATTTACGAGCCCACGTGATTAACCTCTGCGTACAAATATGTATGTTAATACTGGACCACACGGTTATTATTACTTTGCAGCCGCTCGGTCTGGTAGTTACGTGCTAGCAAACTTTATAATGCTAGGGCTGCCTCGCTTATTAAAAGAATATATTTTCATTAGTTTTGCAAACACCGAATAATAGCTAGATTTCTTGGACATTTGGTGAATAGTTATATAAAGCAAACTTTTGATGATGAAAAGTCTATTAAAAAGTAAAGAAGCCCGACTGCTTGTGAAAAAATAGATACAAGTTTGATATCAGGAAACCTATTAATGGGTCCACCTAGTCGTTAGCCTCTAGAGAGAACAAAAAAATGCATTGGTACAAACGCATACGCGCGTGAAAAAATACTCTCGTTGGTACATGGCAGATCAAACATTAGCCAGATAAAAATTTATAAGTATTATTATAATTAATATAAAATGTTATAAATAAAATCTATATAACTGTATGAAAATAAATGTTGTCACACAAATTGAAACATTTATCATATTGCATATGTAGATAGGTATTTAACGAACGTTATTTAAAAAAAATACTGTAGCAAGCAGTACTTTTCTTGACAGCCAGATAGAAAAATTAAAGGTTTTTATTTGACTTGCTGGATTCATCACTCACTGCACACGGAGTAGGTATGATCACATACGAGTATATTGCTATCTCAACCCCCATTACGCGGGACTGAATACTAATATTGGTGAAATGTGTGTGCGTGATTATATGATATTTTACCAAAAACAAAATTTGATTGTATGCGTACATTTCCCCAGTTCCCCATTTTCCCAGTTTCCTCAGTTCTCCTTAGCCCTCATTTCCCACCTTTCAATCTTCCCGCCTTACCCTTTCCAAAATTTCCTTACTCAAAGAATCAAAGAATCAAAGAAAGAAACTCAGGTAGATTATCGTTATTCTTCATTTTCTTTTTAATATTTAGTTGTTTATTTATAATAACTGGGTGCAAGAGCAAGAGATTATTATGACCACGCATTTTTATCATCAAGTTATGACCACGCATTTTTACTTCTGCACTATCCCCTTTCCCCAATATTCCGAATGCCCGACTTCCTCATTTTCCCCAGTACCCTTATTCCCATTTTCTAACCTTCTCCTTTGCCCCTATTTATCCCTCTTATCAATATTTTCCACTATCCTTTTTTCCCTCTACCTTTTCGTCAATTTCCCATTTTGTACTTTACCTATTTCCCTATTTCGCTCTTCTGTATGTTTATCAACTATGCTATGATTATGTGACATGTATTCATCAGCATCATCTTAAAAAAATGTGTCCCTTTTTTAGAAATTGTCATACCCTTCTTCCTCTACCTTTTTTCCTGTAACACTTTTTTTGCAATAAAAGGTAGCCTATGGTCATTACCAAGCTCTAATCTATCTCTGTACCGCATTTCATCAAGATCGATTTAGTGGCTTAGGCGTAAAAGCGTAACATACAGACGTACGGACAGATAGAGTTACTTATGATTTGTATATTAGTATGGACTGAGCAGAATTTGAAGGTTGATTTTTTCACAATCTCATTACGTTACAAATAGACTATTTGCTAGTAATTTAAACTTGATAGTTTCATGCGTTATGTAAGTTTTAGAACATTTTTCAGTCGCGAAATTGGCCGACTGCGTTTTAGGTACTCAACGACTAAAGGATATAATAATACAAGTTTATAGCTGGATATCTCCAATTTGATTAATAAACGGTTTCTTTCTTTCAATTTCGTGATTATTTAATTTGGTCTTGAATGATTGCACTAAGAAGACATATTAGTACTGGTTCTTTTGATCACAATGTAGATATTAATTACGTTATATAGTCATTATTTTATGTAGACTCAGATCACTCTCTAATAGGTAGATTTATATTTTTCTATCATCCATTTTGAGTCAAAACGAGGATGACTCATTTCCATTCTATTTCCTCGATTCAACTCATTTGTTTTGCCATTTAAACTCGTGAGTCCCATCTTCGGTACAGCCGCGGCCACGTGAGGGTAACGCGATGCTTCGCAGCGTAAGTGATAGCGTTTTGTGTGTTTGGCATGTCTCCGGAGTCGGGTATACAATGAGAGATATTCGGTACCATTGGAAAGATGGGCTGACCAGCGTCGGTATGAGCAACGAAGTGCAGCTGCCACAGTTCCGGGTGCTCGGCCACCGCCAGAGAGCCACTGTTGTTACATTGACGACAGGTAACCGATCGCAATAGCCGCTCTCCCTTGCACAGTCCATCCATCGCTCCACCACCGACCCCGTCTCCCTCAGCCCGTGTGCAGACGAGCAATTACGCGACACAAGCACACACGCTAAACACGACACGATAATCGCACGACGAGACGCGCGACTCTGATTTCGCGACTCCCCCGCTCTTACCCCAACCGAAAGACAATTCGTGTTGTAAAACCCATTGCGATGGGCCTGGGGTTGTTTCATTTATAATGTCCGCTGCGCACAGTCGGCTACACCATGCGGGACATCCGATACAAATGGAACGAGGGGCCCAACTCAGTGGGTGTTTCCAGCGAAGTGTCACTGCCGCAGTTCAAGGTGCTGGGCCATCGCCAGCGAGCTATGGAGATCTCCCTTACCACAGGTATATGAACAATAATGGGGGGAATATAACAGTAGAAAACTTACAAGAATTAAATTAGACACCACTACGTGGAACACTGGACAGAAACAGCCACGATTCTTTTCACGTCCTGCTTTTGTATTTGTGCACAAAACACTATGAGTGGTGTGAAATAGATTTTAATACCAATTCATATTTGTTCGAAAGTAATAGTATCAATTTTTTGTAACAATAAAAACTTCATTATGACTGTTGTTTCTAAGATTTTGTAAGTAATTTATCAGTCAAATTGTACGGCATAATAACTCAAAAAATTGTACACTAAAATATATTTACTATAAAGCTTGTTAAAGAAAACAATAACATAAACGGACGAATTTTTACCAAAAAATGAACTAATTTAAAACTTTTTACAGGAAATTATTCAAGATTGGCATGTGAGATACAATTCGTTCGTTCTATGGGGTATTATCTAATTCAAATTTACATTCCATCGGGTTTGATTGTCATCATTTCATGGGTGTCATTTTGGTTAAATCGGAATGCTACACCTGCTCGTGTGGCTCTGGGTGTCACCACTGTGTTGACTATGACCACGCTGATGTCATCTACAAATGCCGCTCTTCCAAAGATATCCTACGTAAAATCAATCGATGTGTATTTGGGAACCTGTTTCGTCATGGTCTTCGCTAGTTTATTAGGTAATAGTTCATATTATTGGCCTACTTATCTATATAGTTTTGCTAAGCGATTGCTTACAACTTTGCAAAATGTGTTCTAATTATAGCGAATGTATGCGCCATTGATATTAGTATTATATAAATTTTGTGTAACATCAATACGAACACAGTTCTCCAATCTTTGCAGAATATGCGACTGTGGGTTATATGGCTAAGAGGATACAAATGAGGAAACAAAGATTTGTAGCTATACAGAAGATTGCGTCCGAGAAGAAAATTCCTGTGGATTGTCCTCCAGTGGGCGATCCACACACTTTATCTAAGATGGGAACACTAAGTAGATGTCCACCAGGAAGACCATCAGTAAGAATAGAGTTTATTATTTGATTGCTTTATTTATTTATAGATTGGAAACATTTTACCGATTACATTACAGGAGGTGCGATTCAAAGTTCATGATCCGAAAGCTCATTCAAAAGGCGGAACACTTGAAAATACTATTAACGGTGGACGTAGTGCAGCAGAAGAAGAAAATCCAGGCCCTCCTCCTCATATTCTACATCCTGGAAAGGTAATTATTTTTGTCGATCCTTCAGATCAATTTTTGTTTTCTGCTAGGGCGATTCTGGAAATGCTTGCGATATGAGTGATAAAATGTTTTACTTAGCATATTTAAGCGCTCGCGAAACTAAAATAGTACAGTGTTAATTAAAATATGGTTGTATTTTTGTTTGTTTCTTATCTCAAAAGTCTGTTTTGATTTTCAGGACATAAGCAAATTGCTCGGCATGACACCGTCGGACATCGACAAGTACTCACGCATAGTATTCCCCGTCTGCTTCGTATGTTTTAACCTCATGTACTGGATCATATACCTGCACGTATCTGACGTCGTGGCTGACGATCTGGTTCTACTGGAAGAGGATAAATAGAGGGCGCTGCACATAATCCACTTATTTTTCCACAAATGTTAGTTGAATAATAATTTGAAATGATTTTATACATGTGACCTTGAAAGAGAATGCCTGCCAGATTAATACATAGGTAGTTAATACCTATTGCAGTTTTAATAACGACGAACATGAATATTAAACGGAATGTAGGTATTATAGTTATTAATATGATGAGATTGAAAGCTTAAATACTAAATACTTGTTAAACGTGGGCACTTTCTTAATCTACATCTTTTTCTTGGTGTCAAAAACAACAGCTAAACTACTGAATATTGATATCTTTTAGGTACCTACATAAACGCGACATAATGTTAACTATTACTGTACTTTGAGTATTTAACCGATGTTGGAAGACTATGTTATAGACCGGCATAGTACCAACTGCAAAGTAACTTTGTAATGTTATATTTTTACCGAGCGACAACGAATATATTCACAAAGATTTATATATATATATATATGGTTGGTAGTATGACAGCCGTTCTATTGTTGACCTGTATTCAGAGTTTGTGATAGGCCCGCAGAGATAGATTATATAACCTGTAATAACACAGATGAACATAAATCCACGCGGGCAAGGCTGCGCGCAGCTTATATGTAATAATATTGTATGGTCAACATAGTTGACGAATATGAAATAATGTGCAAAGCGTAGTGTCGCCTTAACACGAAATAACAAAAATGCAGGTAATATATTACTAACCTTAGTTGTAATGTGAATTATCAGGCCAGTTCAAAATCATATTGTTATAAACATTTTAACCAATTTTTATTAATAAGCAGTGTTTACAGTCGACAATGTAACATTCATTTCCGATTTTCTAAATTCAACATTATGTTCTAGTCACATGTATTGCATAAATGAAATTTCAAATTATTATTGTAAAATGGAAGTGGTAAAATGAGTGGACTCAAGAAATATTCATAGTTTTATGAATCTGATGCTCAAATTTCTCTGCTTGAATTCTTACTTAGTTTTAGTAGGTATACTTTTGTAATTATATATCTTAAACTTAGTGATTTATTTAGTTTTGCTGATACTGTTGTGATAATATTATTATTAGGATTTTATTTCAATTGTAGTTGCAAACCATTCCAATAATCCTAAAGTATTTTTTTTAAATCGTAGCTTTATTTTATAACGTCTTGTAAATTATGATGTTTGATTTATGAATCATTTGAGCAATTGACTTTGCTTTTCATCAGCGAATGCATGTTGAATTTTTGATATTGTATCACCTCGTCTCATTATTTTCAAAATAGAAATGCATTAAATAGCAACGACATGATGTCAGAAATCAACAGCATTCAAATATTGTGAGTAACATAATCTTCAATAGAAATCAAAACAGGTAACCATTCACTGAATTCTATACTTAAATATGTTCTAACTTTCATCATTATACTGGCGAAAATCAGTTCCACTAGAGGCATGCAGTCGTCAAAAGTATAAATTTTCTATATCCTCAGCATGAACATTCCTACTTTGGCATATACATCTTTAATACAACATGACTGTGGTAAAGATTCAGATTTGTTACTTTCAACTATTTAAGTTAGCAAAAATGGTTAAAACTCAATTTCATCAAAGTTTAAAGACAAACTTTTTGGAACCTGCTATTGTAACGTTATTTACATAAGTTAGTGAGGGGATTTGTTGGTTTGATTCTGGGATTCCTGGTTTTAGAGAATCGTTTGATTTACAAACACCCAGTTTATTAATTTTCAAAAGAATGAGAAGATTGTATCATCTCAAACAATCAAACAAAGTCAATGTTGGAATACGTAGAAAATTTATATTCTAGTGCACTTCAATGTAACAACAGTAGTGTGGGAAATATAAATGAATCAACGTTCAAAACAGACTTAGGCGTAGTATTTGAAAGAAACGCATGCTTCAGTACTAAATCAAGTGTCATATGATTAATTTATATCTAAAATATCCATTGTTAGAATAAAACATTTATGATTTAAGATATTGTAAACAGAAACATCGCAATGTTTGAATAGCCAGATCTGCTGAAATTAGGAAGTGTAACGATATAAATGTCGCCTAAATGAATTCATAAACTCCTGTGAATTTCTATTACTTTTATGGCTGCACGTCAATTAAGCAACGCAAATCTGGATTTAGAATTTTTAGAATCTTAAATAAGAAATCCTTCCATACTTTTAAAAGTTTGTGTATTTGTATTCAGTTTAAAAAGACTATCACATTGATTAACGTAACGCGTGTCAATAAATTTGCATTTCATCCAAAATATATTAAGTAAGTCATCCAAAAATATAGCTTAACTTTATTCTAAATAGTTACAGTCTAAGATCGCTGAGCATATTTGCTACTTCTTTACTAGTCGCACAATAGATCATGCAATGCTTTCCTAAATTAGTTCAAATTTAGATGAATTAGCTTTTTTTGCTCGCTAGTACTCTACCAAAGCTCCAGTAGTTGAAGAATAATTGAGCATTAGACATGCGTTGTTAACGTAGGAATATTATTTAAATACTATTCATATTTCTAGATTCGTCTATAAATATGAGATATGGCAAAATAATATTCCTTTCTTCACAGCGATTTATTGATCATTCACCCTCAACTATCTGACAAGCAGGGTTCCTGTCTTCAGCTACGACTTTAATTTATCATTTTGGAATCTCGAAGATTAAATAATTATAATATTTACATAATTAACAAAACTTAATACCCTGTCAAATAGTTAATACCCTGGATATAAAGAAAGGTAAGCAATAGTAGAAAGTTCAAAATTTTACTATCATAGGATGTCGAACCGTAGTTTATAATAATTTAAATTAAAAATACCGTGGTCATAAAGAATGTTGGCAAACAGACATTAGACGTACTACTGATATCAGTTGTGTTTGCAAAATATAATACATATTTCGTAAACCAGGTTCCCCGATGCCTGAAAGTGAGAACAAGTTGATCTGTTAAGTCATGAAAGGAGGTGTTAACAGTGTTACTGATTTGAGCAGTACGTTTTTCTCTATAAGAATCTCAATTTTAATTAAAATATGTTAACAGAAAATGTTAACAAAAGTTAAAAGATATTAGATTTTATTCGTCCGCTTTTGCTGTGTTCAATATCTTCCTGAGCAAGCAATGAGAACCCAAACATGCCAGAGTGATGGCAAGAAATTCTTTTGGTTATATTAAAATGACTTCATTTTTGAAGTGAAGTTATGTACCTATCTGATCTGATCAATGCTTGAATTGTAAGTAGATCTTGTTCTTTTAAACATCTTCATCTAGATGTACGATTTAGGTCATTGTGGTATATAAAAGAATAATTATTTTGTACTATATAAAAACTCACTCAATTGTAACGGAATATATAATTGACACATGACTAACATTAAGGGTGTTAAGCCAATTTAAATTAAGAAATATAGTACTAAATTGTATAGGTTAAAAGTAGAAAAATGTAGGTCCTATGTCGTGGCTTTGGCCTCGTCTCTCCGAAACGAAATTCTAAAATAATCGTCTAGTGACTAGTTACTAAGTTCGAGTCAAGTAGGTATAAGCTCTAAAAATATAAAATTTTAGATATTATTTATTGTATTTGTAGCTGTGCACGTTCACTTTAAGGTCACAGATTTTAGATAATAAAATTATAGTGCTATTATATCTATGTAATCTATTTGTTTTGTGTTTATTGTTACGTTTATCATCGAGTATATACTTAATAACATGCTTAGTATTAGGTAAAAAATATGATAAGGAATCGAATTCCAAATACAATATTTTACCATTGCATCAATGTTACGCTAATTT
Organism: Pelosia muscerda; assembly: GCA_963691645.1. Taxonomy (NCBI): domain Eukaryota; kingdom Metazoa; phylum Arthropoda; class Insecta; order Lepidoptera; family Erebidae; genus Pelosia; species Pelosia muscerda. The sequence goes on along the minus strand of OY829098.1, from coordinate 9,688,685 downwards.
TTCAATGGATATTGAATCTTCAGAATAAAATTAATTTTCCATTTAAGTTTGTGTAAAACAATAGCTTAATTTTGATTTCTGTGAAACACTGTTATGATGTTGTTAAAGTTTAAATTACCATCTGAATGAGGGCAGCCATTTTGCATATTGAAGAAATATCTTTAATACTCAAATGGCCTAATAAGTGTGTAACACATACAAATAATATATACCTACATATATGGTACCTATACAATTATAAAAATATATTATTATAATATATATGGAATATGTTAAATAAAGAGGAGATTGCCAGAATTTACTTGAAAGGTGGTTTATCTGTTGAAATCGTACGTATAAGAAAAAATATACACAGAATACACGTACTTACCATTTAAAAAGTGGTAACTCGATTGCCTCAATTTGCTATCTAGTAATGGTCTAATTGCAAAGTTTAATAATAAGTGAGTCCAAGTTTTTATACCAAACGAATATCTACCAATTATAATTCGAAGATTTTTAGTTATAATGTCAAATATGGGGCACTATTCGTTGGCAGTCTCCTATAAATTAAAAACATACTACACTACCGAAAGGATTAATTATTATTTTAATAAGGAAAATTATTTTTTTCGTTATTAAAATACCGATACTTTCGGATGTACCTATTTATGAGGTTTGTGTGTCCGTGTGTGTAAAGATGTCTTGGTTGTATGACAGTGACACCTGTTTTCACCATTTCACCAAAGCGTTGGATTTATTGTAACCCACTTCAGAGTGACAGTGTGCGCACGTATTGTAACAAAATACTCTCCAGAATTATTTCGAATATGTTTTATACTTTATTAATTAACACAGTACATGAATGACAAAATAGATTAAAATGCTTATATCTTTCGTTGAAATAATAAAGATATTTTGAATGTTGTAATGTGTATTTGGCAAAAACATACTTCTGAATACAATTATTACTTCTATTTCAAACACTCATTTATTTCCTTTACATTGCGATTTTCTATGGTATACATAAGTATTTACCTGTATACATGTGTTTTTAAGACATTGGGTAGGGTGGGTGCACTAAAAACCTAGTAGTATGCATAATATGAAACCATTGAAAAATATTAATTTCACACATTTCAGACTTGTGTCTTGTTTTCTTTTGAATAAAACTTCATATATACGCATTTAGCACAAGGTGATCTGATAAGGAATACAATGTACTGCTCGTCATTATACGATCTTGACAATTTTCTATGTAGTATTTTTAAGATCTTGGAATTGCTTATTTATTCCGACACCAACATATTTTACGACTTTGACATAACACTCTAGATCGGTCTTGAATAGCCTTCATACATGCGGCTTGCCAATGTTTGGAGGAAAATATAATCGCTACTTATATCACTGTGCAATGAAATTTCATGGAATTACCTATAATCTTAAAACAATTAATGTTTTTAATGAATATGATTGGTAATGGCATAGAATGGTTCGTATTGGTGTCTATAACTGTTTGTGTAGCATGTCCTAGAGTATTTATTAGTTAAATATAACTTACCTTATAAATTTAATCTCCATATAAGTGTGCCCTACCAACCTTAAGCTTCAGTCGATACTTGGCTTGGTTTAGTTTTGTCAATTATTTCGACAAGCATATGTGTAATATTATGTATAATAAATTTTATTAGACTTCATTATAGCACTACCTAAAATTGATGCACAAGTTTTATTAATAAATCCATAGTTTAGAGCTAATACTTGATTTAACTATGAATAAAATCACACTAATAACGAAATAAAAATAAGTAATGTTGCACCAATTTATGTACCTATATAGTTCAACTTCAAATATCAGGCCCATATATTAATGAACATATATATTTGATATTTTTAAATACATTGTATTGAATATTCATGAAAAAGTTCGTAATAGACCTTTCGAAGAAACGCTAGATAAACTTCAAATGTTGCACATTGATTTTAAAGCACGTGTCTTTAGACATTATAGTATTTTATAACTAAGTAGATCTTACAATAGCTTTAAAAATATACTGATACAATTTACAATTTTTACGAGGGTAACGTAAGTTTCTGATTAGTTTACTTTTATTCATTGCCAGTTGTAAAATACTGAAGTCCTACTCTGACTTCTTATGTTTAAAATTATTCTTTTTAAATAAAACAAGTGCGGTAGTGCCCAGTTATATCAGTTTATACATTCGTTGATCCAAATTAAACTTTTTTGAGTTTTATTTTGTTGTCTAGTCAGCCACGTGTTAATTTTTGTTATTACCTATATTATGTAAAATTAGTAACCTTTATTATATGAATATAATCAACTAAATACATTGACCGTAATATGTCTTATCAAACGTAGATGCCAGATATATAAAATAAATTATAACTACATATATTTCTATGATTCCCGTATATTTGCATTCTGAACTTATACGCAACAAAATATATGGATGGTGTTGGTACTTGTTTCAGTTTTCACCAATAAGTTTTATAACTATATGAGATTTCCTACCTTATTCAATTATACTCAAAGATCTACAATTATAGGAATACAAGAATAATGTAACGTTTAAGTTATGAATACTCATAGCTATCTCCCATTCCACCTAACTTTTAAAAAAGATTTCACGAAACTTTCTCACCTTCAATAAATAAATTCTCGCACTTATCGACTCCATTTGATAAAAAGATTATGATAAATTAGTATTTAGCAATGTTATTTAATTCTATTGCTCACATTAAACGTTAGTATGTATTGGAAATTCAACTAGTTTTGAAACTAAGTACACGCACTTTACCTAATTTCAAGTAAATTAGTAACTAAGTGTAATGCAATACTGTCTTCAATAGTATTACATTACATGCAAACGAACTAACTAGCTACAGTTTTGTTATGTCCACCAGTAATTTTTACCACCATTTTTGATAAACTCATAGAACTATAGAAAATAAAAGTAATATAAAAAATACCTAGATGGTTTTACACATATAGAATATGGTAAAAATGTTATCGTAGAAACAAATAGAACAAAGTAATGTAAAGAGAATGCTGTGAAATTAAAATAAAATTATGACTGTATTTATAAAAGCTTGTATCGTGAAACAACAAATGTTACTGAACTAATTTCTAACCATACTAAGACTAAGTTATATTAAATTATTTGTTATTTAATTGCAATTTTACACTATGTATATTAATTAGTATTCCAAGTGATTGCTAACACAACAAATTAAACAAAACAATACATATACACAAGGTGTATAACCTCTTCATAGCTTATATGTATGTGACTTATTTGAATTTTATAATTTTATTTTAGCTATGTTATGATTTATTTATGTAATAATAAACAAAAATTAAAACATTTTTCAAATATTCAACTTTATATTTATAAATAATACCGTTTCCCATCCCCCGTACGTAGTGACTTAGAGTTAAACCTCACGAACCATATCGGCTCCCCAGCTGTGGTAGCATGGCGTGCAGACAATAGTCCCGGGGAGAGGAGAGCTCCTTCTCTGTCCTTTTATCTAGCATGTTGTCGAGGAGAGACGTGTTTGTCACAGGGGACAACTTTTCTCCATTCAATGCTACCAATACACAAAAAAGTAACATTCGCCCAAATTGATAAAACCTATTAACGTGCATATTTTAAAAGTGCAATATTCACTTTTAACATTGTCAGTATAATGCTGCAGAATATTATTATTGACTCTGGCATACATATACTTACACGGTGAAATAATGATGAAAAAAAGATATGATGTTTGGAACACTAAACTTTCTAATGGGCCGTAATGCATCGCACGTAATGCATCGTAATGCAAGCAAGGCATCGGATTAATATAGGACCATATGTTTGGATTTTTTTTATATAACTTAGCCTAGCCAATCGATGTTTGTAATGCCAAGGGAGTCACACTCATGCTGCCGACCGCTGTAGAGGGGTTGAGGATTAGAAGAGTTTTTGTGCCGTCTGCGCAAAAATCAAAGCACGCTTTCAATCACCACATACCTAACAGTGTCAACTTAAGCCATCAGTCGTCCCAAAGATAACACAATACCTCTTCAGTGAGCTCTGGCTACCCTGCTCACCGCCGGAAACACAACACAAGGTAATTTATTAGCGTAATATTCTGAAGAGCAGAGGTACTTCCCCAGCTGGACTTACTATTATTCAGTCTGTCTTGAAATCCTATAGTGTTGTACAAGAATTCGTTCTCTGGCATTTCAAAAACATTTATCGTAACCGACGCGACGTACGATGCTGAATTTTCGTTATTGTGTTTGTCACTCACTTATAAGAACGAAATTAAAATAGGCACGAGACAATTCTAACAAGAAATAAATGTTTTTAAGCAAATTATGACATAACATAACATAACATAACATAAACTCACGCCTGTAACCCCGAAGGGGTAGGCAGAGGTGCTAGCACCCACATTTCGCCAGTTTATGTTTAGGTCCCAATGCAATAGGTCCGCGGCGGCGGCGCAAAATGCGCCTCCCCATACCCGGGGGCTAGTTGGGGACACCGTGGTCCCTACACCCGACGGGGGTCATCTCGAAGAGAAGGCCCCGGGTCTGCCGGGCTGCATATATTTTATGATTCTTTAAGTATGATGACTTGTAAGTTTGTTATAGCGTCTTCCTAGAAACACATAAAATTCTGCCAGGTAGCAGTCACCGTCCAATAGTAAGTAAAAGATTTATAGCCATGTAAATACACTATATTCAGAATGTAACACAAATTACCTAATGGGCAGGTAAATCTATCAAGATTTATACGACATTATAACATTATCAACACGCTCTACACACCTATACTTATTAGCGCGTTAGTTGTGAGCGTTTGCTCGCTGGCGATTGGATGACGCGGCACGCTCGCTCGGGTCGTGCGTTGTGATCACAGGTCTAACCTAACCTAAACCAATGACTATAAACGGTACCGTGGTATAGGATGGGTAAAGTGTTATTGTTCAAACATAATTACCATAATATTGTCACTCATACTGATAACTATAGGAACGATTGGTTCTGGTACTTCGCCGGCCGCTGCCACGGCACGCTCGCTTTGCTCGCTCGGCTCGTGATTTGTGATCACAGTTCTAACCTAACCAGGTTTACTGTGACTTTAAATAGTACCGTGGTATAAGGTGGGTAAAGTGTTATTGTTCAAAAATATATTCCTGAACATTTACTATTATCATTGCAGGTTATTCTTAAAGAAGACGCTAATCTAAACAAAAATGATATGACTTTAAATAATAGTGTAAAAGATATTTATCTATGTTGAAAACATGTGGGATAATAGATGTTTATTGCTACTGACATTATGAAATCGAATGATTCAAAATTATGCACATTAGAGACAGAGTAGTTAGGAATTTGTGATTGTTAAGATGAAAAATGTTAGGAACAACATTGTCGGATTTCCAATTATCGGAGTAGAAAATTTATGCGAACTTTGGCGCACCCAAAATCACAATACTCAAAAAAACTACAATTTATTTTTGAAATACATGGAAAGAACATGGTTGAGAAAAAAGGCGATCATTCCATAATGATCGCCTTTTTGATGATGGTGCGTTTATAAATCACGCCATCGCTCTAATAATTTTGCTGAATAAACAAGAACTACGAAACTACGATAAAATTATTAACTGTGCTAAAAAAACTGTGGATGACAGTAAAAAGAAATATTAGTTTTGAGAATGGCATTTGTACAAACAAACGACGAGGTATTTTTAGATTTATTTTTACGTGGGAATTTAGGTGAAATGTAGCTAATTAGTTGTTAGCTAATAGCCTAGATTGTAATATAAGTAAAGTATTGTATATTCTGTTAGGAAAAAGGAATGAAAATAATAATACAAAATGTTAGAACGGCACCAAAGTCTTAGGGGCCTATTCTACACCTCATTTCGGTGTGCCCTACACCGAAATGAGGTGTAGAATAGAATAGAATAGTCATCAGATAAATCGTCGGAATTGCCAGGGGGTCTAAAAAGGCCATTTCATGAAACGAATCGGATTGCAGTGCGTCTTCCAGTTCGTCCGACGAAACGCTTTCCGATTCGTCGGCTGTCATAAAATGAAACACATTAACGACGATTCTTCTACAATGCGGTTCGTCGGAGGATTCGGATTAAGATGAAATGTTGCAAGTTTATAAATATAAACACCGGTAACTTTCCGGTTATTTTAATAATACTTATAAAGACTTATAAAAGCGTGTAGATAAGAATTTATTCATATAATATAACCAAAAATAGACTTTAAGAACTATTTTATACCATAAATATATATTTTAGCATAATATTTAATTAACTGGTAATAAACTGTGCTTTGTCAACGAGTGTCAATTTATGAGCAAGTGATATGAGTTTCATGATTAATCGCTAGATGACGCTAAAATAAAAAAATAATTCAATTCAATTGAGATATTTTTTTCGTATTTCATTACTTTGTTCATGTTCATAATTCTGTAAACTTAAAAACAAGAAACACTAAATACGTAAAGATGAAGTATAATGTCCGTTTTGGTGAGTGAAGTCGTCTTGGGCTATTGCATGTTGCGATAAATTGTCTTAAAGAAATATATCAGCCATATTTAAGCTATATCTATTTAATTTCAATCAATTGAGTCAAGCAAAACAAGTCACAACGATCGACGAATTGTTAGACGCAATGTGGGAGTTGCGTCTTTCAATACTGCCATTTGACATTTAGGCGATTCGTATTTGGTGAGCCGTTTTACGATTTTGTATAGAAACTTGTCAAAAAGGCGAATTTTCAATAACGAATGGCGCGGCGAATTGCGCTGTGTGTGACCATTTTACGAAATTAAATCCGCTTCGTATTTCAATGCGGATACGATTCGTCGTTAGTGGCCTTTTTAGACCCACTGACCCCAGTGTAAACTTTGGATACTGATAAAGCTGGAATGATAATGATGATAAGTAATAAAACACACGCTCTTTACACAGCACACTGCTATTTACTTAGATTAAAAAATATCAGTAAAGAGTAATACCTAATATTGTCTATAAAATAAGTGGTGTACTCGTAACATTTTATTTAATTAATAATTAACTATATTAATTTAAATACGTTAAATAAATAATTCATTCATCAGAATTTATTATTCAAAACTTATTAATACAATATAAATTAATGTGATTATTACAAAAATATTTTGCTTATAATATTCTTAGTACATATTAGGCGTTTTGGCGAGGTACTTCTTAATCGATTTGAACGGAGGTCTACTACGCACCAATTTTCAGAAATAAAATTCTTCTTGATATTCTTTTCCTAGCAAGTGTATTAAAAACATGGTAAGTGCAGATAGCTCTAAAACAGGGTCTATTTCTTATTAAATTATATACATTAATACATTTTGTATTGTCATGCTCCAACATTAACATAATAATAAGATTACCATGTATGTCATATACAGCCGTCGTGGGCAATCAATATTTGAACATTATTAGTGATAGTCAAAATACTTATTACTTATATATAATACTAATAATAATACGGCGCGAATCTATGCGCCTTGCGTAAAAAAGATGGTGGTATTCGTCCCATTGCCGTGGGCTGTACTTATAGGCGAATTGCGGCCAAATTATGCTGCAATGCTTACAGGGAAACTCTCTCCAACAAATTTCAGCCCCTGCAACTCGGTTTCGGTTGCAAAGGGGGCTGCGAGGCTGCAGTACATTCCCTATCCACGTTCCTTAGCTGCAGTGGAGGGGAGGTTATCCTTAAGGTTGACTTGAGGAATGCCTTCAACTCGGTTAATAGAGACACTTTGTTGACACAAGCCAAATTAGAAACACCCAAAATTTTTCGTTTTCTTTGGCAGTGTTATAGGCACCCTTCTAAATTACTTTATAAAGAAAATATTTTAAATTCTGCGGTAGGGTGTCAACAAGGTGATCCTCTTGGGCCAGTTATTTTCAGCCTTGCTATTCACCCTATTATTGAGCGTCTAAATTCCAAATTTAATATTTGGTATCTGGATGACGGTACTCTCGGAGGCGACGCAGAGACAGTATTAAGAGATTTGGCGTTTTTAAAAGAAGAATTTAGTTCAATTGGCCTAGAATTAAATCCCACCAAATGTGAAATTTTCCTCAGTGACCCAACTGACAGTCTTTCGGTACTCTCAAAATTTAATAATTTGGCTCCAAATTTAAAAGTAGTTCAAAAAAGCTCTCTCCGCCTCCTAGGGTCACCAATTCTGGAAGAAGCTTACGAATCATTTGTGGAAGAGAAAATACAAAATTTTTGTGAAGTTTCGGACCGACTATTTCAAATTAATATCCATTCAGCTTTCACCATTATTCGATTTTGTCTTTTCGTTCCAAAATTTACACATGCCTTGCGTTCTTCTCAACTTTTTAAATGTTTGGCACTTTTAGGTCGAGTGGATAAAGTTATTCAAGACACTCTGTGCAAAATTTTAAATATAAATTTAAACGACCGAGTGTGGCTTCAGGCGTCCCTTCCTATTCGTCTTGGCGGCCTCGGCGTTCGCAAAATTGCAGACGTAAGTATACCGGCGTTTTTATCTTCGGTCTACGGCACTGAAGAATTAGTCAGGAAAATTCTCTCTCCTTCACTGATTAATTTGGACGTGCCTGGCAAGGCCGAAGCTTTAAATGCATGGAAAATGACTTGTCCGAATGCCGTTATGCCCGCCAACCCATCTTCCCAGAGGCAATGGGATGAGCCGCTCTGTGTTGGTATTAAAAATTTTTTATTCAGTACAAGTGCAAATGATACTGAGCGTGCTCGCCTATTGGCTGTGGGGGAATGGGAATCAGGTGTCTGGCTGCAGGCACTTCCTTCGCCCAGCATTGGTACAATGTTGGACGACACGACCTTCCGCATTGCAACTTGCCTACGTTTGGGTGCACCATGTGTTTCTCCGCATCGATGTCTATGTGGGGAAGTAGTCGATAGCCTTGGACATCACGGATTATCCTGCAGCAGGAGCGCAGGTCGCATGTCCCGACACGCGCATATTAACGACATCATTCGTCGGGCTCTTGTCACCGCCGGCGTGCCAGCTGTTCTTGAACCTGTTGGCTTGGCGCGCGACGATGGCAAGAGACCGGACGGGATGTCGTTGATGCCTTGGAAGATGGGTAGGCCTTTGGTGTGGGACGCCACTTGCGTCGACACCTTGGCGCCTTCTCATCTTCCAAGCACGATGGACTGCGTATGCGCTGCTGCTGCATCGGCAGAGACTCTCAAACGGCGCAAATATAATAATTTAAATAGTAATTATATATTTGAGCCGTTTGGTGTCGAAACGCTGGGTCCGTGGGGTCCAAGTGCGCGCGCGCTATTTAAAGAAATAGCGAAGCGACTTGTCGACGCTTCCCGTGACCATAGGGCTGGCCTTTACCTCGCTCAACGAATTGGCATCGCCATTCAGCGTGGTAATGCCGCCAGCCTTCTGGGCACGGTTCCGGTAGAGATCGATGGGGAGGAATATTTTGATGCCTAAAGTTGCAGTCTCTCTACCTTTTTATAATTAATATAAATATGTAAATATTTTGTATATAGTTTATTAAATTCTGTATATAAATTGATAATGTTATTGAAAATAAACAAAGCACTAAACATATACATCGTTGGAGAACTCCGTAAAAAAAAAAAAAAAAAAATACTAATTTTAATTTTAATGCTCAGCGCAATAAGGTTAATGTACATTTAAAATTGATTTAGTACTGAATTGACATAATATATAGTTAACGTTTTTTTAGATTTCTGCATGAACAGTATTGGGACGGACACCTGTGTGCGTTTTTTTATTACTTTAAATTATTTATATTTTTATTATATACTATTTAAATCTACCCTGCAAAATATAACATAATTATGAGATTTATTTACTTATGCATGTAAATATTGATTTTATGTAACTAAAATTAACATTTTCACCACAGCAGCTCAAACAAGTGAGTTTTGCTGCGTAAAAACAGTGTGCAAAATGCGATTTTGCTCACTCAGTGAGACAAAGTAGCTTTTTAATTATTTTTTTTTAATTTTCAATAAAGAGTGCCAACCATAGATTCAAAAAGAATTGTTCCGCGAATAACTTTCGAACTACATACACTGCACTCTGTCTCTTGGCCGTCCATAAAAAAGTTCGAGTGACAAACACAAGTATTTTGAAGGTTTTTTTTTTTAATTTACGGCACGTCAAAGGTCCTATTTCGAAATTCTAAATTTGAAAGATATTTGTAAAAGAATAACCATGTATTTTATTTACATTTTCTAATAATTATGTAATGTTATTAAATACCAAAATAAGTAATGCATAAGTATTTATAATGATTACTATTATCAACATTTGAAAAATAAAATGTCACGTACGCTGTTTCTGAACACACCTTAAAAATAACGGGTATAAAATTTAACTTTTAACTTTCAACTTTAAATTTGCAGAACAGCAATAAGTAATTAGATTAATTATTAACTTTTAAAATTTTCAGCATTATTTTAATTAATAATAGGTGTTCTGTTCTGTTAATAAGTGTTGCATTATCTTTTTCACTACAGCAGCTCAAACAAGTAGTAGGTTTTGCTGCGTAAAAACAGTGTGCAAAATGCGATTTTGCTCACTGAGTGAGACAAAGTAACTTTTTAATTATTTTTTTTTTAATGAACGGTGCCAGCCATACATTTAAAAGAATTGTTTCGCGACGAACTTTCGATCTACATAATCGGACAAAGTAACTTTTTAATAATTTTTTTCACAGTCCTTTAAAATATGAAGGTCCAATTTCGAAATTCTAAATTTGAAAGATATTTGTAAAACGAATAATCATGTCTTTTTATTTAAATTATTTAATATTTTAATGTATCATTTTATACGAAAATAAGTGATGCATAAGTAATTATAATGATTTCTATTTTCAACATTTAAAAAAATAGCATATCACAGACGCTGTTTCTGAACGCACCTTAAAAATTGCGGGAGTATAATTTTACAGTTAAACTTGTTAAATAGATAAAATTAAAAATTATAAAAAAATCTGAAAAGACCAGCGATACTAGTGATGAAGACAGTATTTGAATACTAGAAGAGTTTCAGTCTATTCCTGTTCTAACTATGTGTTATCTTGTGAGTAATACTTAAGGTTATGTGTTCTCGCTGCTGAAGTGAAAAGTAATGTGTGCCACACGAGAGCAAAATTATTTGCATCTCGTGCATTTGAATCCCTCACTACGCTCGGGATTCTACATTAGAATCACTCGCTACGCTCGTGATTCAATCCTAGAATCCCTCGCTTGCTCAGGATTCAAAATCAGCACTCGCAGCAAAAAACAGTTTTGCTCACTTGTTGCACAAATAACTATTAAGTAATATTTCTTATGTGTTCTCGCTGCTGAAGTGAAAAGTAATGTGTGCCACACGAGAGCAAAATTATTTGCATCTCGTGCATTTGAATCCCTCACTACGCTCAGGATTCTACAGTAGAATCACTCGCTACGCTCGTGATTCAATCCTAGAATCCCTCGCTTGCTCAGGATTCAAAATCAGCACTCGCAGCAAAAAACAGTTTTGCTCTCTTGTTGCACAAATAACTATTTTAAAATACAATATAAATATAAGACCCTTTCTTAAAAAGTTAAGGTGAAGAACAATGGCCATTAATTGTCTGATGATTTAAAAATGCCCATAAATACTAGTTACGCCAAAGTAATTTATTATTTATTTTGCGATTACACTAGTTGGTAGTAGTTTACTAATATCTAAATATAAAAGGGGAGTAAGAGGAGAACGGAGTATAACATTTTTTCGGGCCCAAATGTCAACCTCACCTGCTCGCGTTAGTGGTTCTTTTCAGAATAGCTAGCGGCGACGACACAAGGAGTGCTGCGGTGCTCCCTGCTAGATAATGGACGAGGAAATGGCGACCGAACAAAGGTGGTATACCCTTACACCCAGTAGGTAGGGCCACCATCTGGAAGAGGCTACAGTAACCTGGGAAACCAAATACTTCCCGAATGACCTGGTGCAGAAGGCAAGTGGAAACCACTGCACTATTTTTCTAAGAAATCTAGTATGAAATGAGTGTACATAGAGATAACATGGCATGCAAACCGGTCCCCACCAGGCGCCACGACGAGTCCAGGTCGCGTGGTGTGAAGTATGCGACTGGCCACGAGTTAGCGGCTCGCCAGGCTTAAAACTCTCTGGTCTTGATAATGATTGTAGCTAAGGCGTGGCGATATCTGTTACACCTGAGATAGATAGATGTGTTCTGGGGTATGATCCTGTTAGCAACCGTATAATCAATCAAGTGTACGCGCCTACGAGCAGATCTAGTGAAGCAGAAATTGACGTTTTGGCAGAGGCAACCGGAATGACAGAGGAGACTGTCTACTGCGAAGTAACTGTCCATAATGAACACCTGGTAATATGAGAAGTGACTGTACTTTTGACGAGGACTTGAAGCTTACTGGAGATGCGGGCATATGCATTTTGCAAAACGTCTGTAACCAAGTATGGAGAAACGGCGAATGGATCAGTGACTGGCAGGAATCCATTTTCATACCTCTGCACAAGATAGGGTCAACTAAGTGCTGTGGGAACTACAGGACTGTAGCGCTCATATCACATGCAAGCAAGATCCTACAAATTAAAGTGGAGCAAGCAGGGATTGTTAAAGAGCAGGGCACAAGTGAACAAATTGTGAATGTCAGGCGAATTATAGAGAAGTGCGTACGTTGGTCTTCTCAATTTTCTTCTATGGCGCCGTATCTTGGACGATAAGACAGAGTGAACGAGCAAAGATCGACGCTTTTGAGGTGTGGTGCTGGAAGCGTATAATGCGAATTCCATGGACTACACGCCGGACCAATGTATCCATCTATCAAGCTCGGCATCACCACAAGATTGTCCGCTATCTACTTCCAGCGGATACTTAAATATTTCGGTCACATCGCTCGTAGAAACCCTGACCGCCTAGAGAAGCTGATGGTAGTTGGTCAAGTTGACGGGAAAAGATCACGCGGCCGCTCACCTTCCTGCTGGTCAGACCTAGTAAAGACGCTCACCGGCCTGCCAATAACCGAGGCCATGAAAGCCGCCGAGGACAGAAAGATGTGGAAAAGCATAGTGCATCCAGTGATCAACATTTCAACCTAAACACGACCTTCAGTAATGAAGATACCGACTTGAAAGAAGAAGAAATGTTCCAAAAAAAGCCGGTGTAAAATCGACATATTAAAAGATTTTCAACGATTATTTACAGCCGTGAGGCGCGTGTGCCAGCCAACCACAGTCAATGAAACGAGATACGTCCAGCGATCCAAATGGAAGGGACGTCAACTTTATGTCAAAAAAAACACTGTTGTTACCGCTATTAAAAAATTAATATGGTATTTGTCTCGTACTTTTCCAGTTAAGTTTTCCATTAAGACCAATTCCAAACAGACGTATCGTCAATGGCTACCTCTGTACTGTATTCACCATAGAGTTTGAACATATAGATAGGTATGGCAAAACTAATTACGACAATATAACCTGACAATGAAATCACGATATCTTTATTTTCAGGTTCGATGTAAAATGAATTCACTTAAGGAAAATACTAATGAAGCTGAAACATTCGACATATTTTTCTTATATTTGCTCATCTTTTGTGTCAGACAATTGCTAGTAAGAGAAACTACCATTGTTCTTTACAAACAAATGTGACATGCCATGTGATCCTCCTCGCTTTTGTGATGTTACGTAATGTACATATGAATAGACTTTAACATAACATTTAATGTGACTAGTCTGACTTTATGTATATGATTCTTCTTTTTCTAAAAATCTGGACCATTTTAGACGAAGTTTCGTGTGTATAACTTTTATGAATTTCTGGATAGCTTAAAATATATTTGGACCCAGTTGATGGCGCTGCTGTCATTATGTATTGTGCTCCGTTCTATCGGACAGGAAGATGTCTGATAGGTGCGCGAGAACTAGTATTAAATAAACTGACGTAATTTTACCATATTATCTTATTACTTTTTATCATAGAGCATACATATGATCGGGTTTGTCTCCATTTTTAAACTGTCTCCACATTTTGTCATAAAGCATTTCCAATCCATGCGCATAATATTCACAATCAAACAATGTGCTATTCATACGCGCTTTAGAAACCTTGGCTCGAATATATCTTCGGCTGAAAAAGAAATACAAAATACTAGTTGCGGTCAAAACAGATCGAAGCTCGGAAAAAACAGAATTTTTGCAAATGAAATATATAAACGATTAATTTTAACTTATTGCGTAGTAATCTCCTCAGCCTACAAGAGCATCCTTGATGATATGATATGTGTGTGAGATCGCACTACACACTAAGAGAGCTCATAGTCAGGTCATAGTAAATTTGCTATACTCATCCATTATAACTGTTTGCGTAATTTCATTTAAATCTTCTTAATTGTAGTAAGTACAGGTCGTCAGAAAAATAAACAACAAAGGAATATCGGCCGAAGCTGCACCTAACGGAATAACATTTTTTTATTGTGGGTGCTATTATACCACTTGCCCTGACCGACCAGCTGGATATTTTTGTATACCACTTAGGATCTATTCGAAAATATAATGTTATACCAAAGTTGCTAGTAATGCTTAACTTACTATTTACTATTTGTTCCCAACATTACGGCGATATCTTCATATTCTTTTCTACTCTTAGCAATTAGTTCTTGACAACCGAGGGCGTTCAATTGTGACGCAGCAACTCTGAATAAGAACACAAGTAAATCGTGGTTACTTATTTTTTTATGAAGATCAATTTTTAATAAATACGTGATGAATTTGATGAAACTTTAAATGTTATTTCATTAATTTTGAGTTTACGAAAAAGACAGATCATGAGCACTCGAAACCAGCAGAATGTACGTATTTTCAAAGTCATTTACTATTAAATTCTAATCATGTTTATCAATATATGTATAAGAGCCTTTTTGATATATCGACAAACAATGTATTACTCATATACAAAAGCTATCCTGGATATCGTCGCTGATACTGCAATACTGCGTAACTAACAGTGGATGATACCGCGGAAATACAAAAGTAGCAAATTTGAGATTTCGCGGCATTGGGCAAAAGATGTCGATTGGCTACGTACCGCATTCACAGATTCTCGTTTCGTTCATTCAATCAGCAACCAATCACAATTAGTTAAAACCGCGCGAGTGAATCTGTCAAAAATATTTTCCAATACCGCGTATTCTCGCGATTATAACAAGAAGACGTATTGTTTCTGTGTGGCGCTCCGGCAAATAAAAGTTTTTTAATAGTAATAAGAAGAGAATTGGTAAGTTTCTGATATTGTTTTAATGTGTGTTTATCAATGAATTAGGAAACTTCTTAGAATCTAGAAATTAGCTTATTTTACATGTAAAATGTCCACTAATTGTAGTAACGATAGTTCCGCGGTTTTGATTTTTATGTTTTACTTTACGCGCTAGCTAGTTACGCGGTTTTTATTTTAAATAATCGTATACATACATAATTGTATTTAGGAAGCACTACCAGCCCCTACTTGGTGGAACTTATTATACGTAATTGAATAGACAGTCTAGACACTTTGCCCCTTTTTCTTTTCTCATTATGACCGGTTTGATTCGTATCATTGTGAAAGGTTTAATACGACAGTTTAGAACATTCTATTATTATATTCAACAATATTCGACGCCATTTTTTACATGTGGGTAGTTGCAAAACTATTCACTTGTTAATTACCCACATATGAAAAATAGTGTATATCAGGTAAATACGTAGATTACAAGGTGTTCCTTTTTTATTTTAGAAGATTATGGAAGAAAATTCAGAATTTGTTGACGAAACTGAAGTTTGGGAAAATTCCGATGTCAATAGTCATGTTGTCACTTTGCAAGAGCTCCTGGATCGACGCCAGGCACTTCTAAATAGGAAGAAGCAAGTTTTAGATCAAAAGCTGGCAGGTAACCCACTTACACTTCAAAAACCTGTCGAACAAATTCCACTTGCAGCTACAAGTATCGAAAACGCGTTTGCCGAAGCTGATACTTTGACCACACTTTTAGAACCCCTCCCGAGCACGTCAGCTCTTCCGAAAGTTGTTAATGAGCCATTTTTAGATTTTTCATCAGATGACTCTGTCGTTGATCCTGACTATGTTCCATTATCGGAAATAACTAACGTTCAACCGATCGAATCATTAGATCATAATATTGATTGGTTTCCTGAGAGAGATACTGAAGCAGAGGTTGGAAGACAGTCAAGATCGAGAAAAAGAAAAGCTGATAGGTTAACATGGAAAAGAGAACATAGTAAGAGAAATAGAATGTTAGGAAAAGAATATCTTGGGTACAAAAAGATTAATAATAAATACTGTCAAACGGAATCTAAACCTGAAAGAACAATGGGTTCTGTCTGCAATTCACAGTTTTGTGCTCGTAGCAAAATAATGTATTGCTCACGTCTTACGCAAGATATAAGAATGTCTATTTTTAATAATTTCTGGACCATGTCTTGGCCACAAAAAAAAGTATTTGTATGTTCTATGGTGGATAAAACTGAGACTCGGAGGAAAACTAAAGGTACTGACTCTAGACGTGCCAGTTCCAAATCGTATTATTTTCAAATAGAAGGCAAAAGAGAACGAGTGTGTTTGGTAACATTTCTAAATACACTTGGTATAAAGGAATGGACGGTTCGCTATTGGCTTGGTGATGGACGTAGTAAAGAAAACCATACAATTGTGAACACGTCTTCCTCAGTAGCTACTGAGAGTAAGCGAAATTCTATTAAAAGCTATCTATCAGCCTTGCCTAAATTACCATCGCATTACTGTCGCAAATCGAGTACAAAGCAATATTTGGAACCTCTAATTCAGTCTAAGTCACAGCTTTACAATTTGTATGTGGAATTTGCATCCTCATCATCCAAACCTGTTGCTTCTAGGAAGCTCTTTTGTGACATTTTAATAGAAGAAAACATAGGTTTGTTCCAACCTAAGAAGGATGCTTGTGACCTTTGCTGTGCTCATAAAGTGGGCAACGTTTTAGACGAAGATTATCAGCGTCATGTGGAACTCAAAAACATGGCTCGCGATGAAAAAAACATGGATAAACAAGCTGCAAAAAATGGAACCATTCACACTGTGACTGCTGACTTACAAGCTGTAAAACTATGTCCATATTTAACAGCTAGTGCTCTTTATTTTAAAACGAAGTTAGCAGTGCATAATTTTACAGTCTACAATCTTGGAACAGACAATGTCACATGTTATTGGTTTGATGAAACCACTTGTGACTTAAAAGCGTCCACCTATGCTTCTTTTTTTGTAGATTACGTAACAAGTCTATTAAATGAAGATGCAAAAGACGTCGTGATATGGACAGACGGTTGTACATCGCAAAATAGAAACAGTATCGTTTCTAATGCCCTACTTAGACTAGCTATGCAAAAAAATATATCTATTACACAAAAATACCTCGAAAAGGGACATACACAGATGGAGGTGGACTCTGTCCATTCTGTTATTGAGAGAAAGCTAAAGAACATGGAAATATTTTTACCATCACAGTACGCAACAATAACGAAACAAGCAAGAAAGAAACCCTCTCCATATAGAGTCATACAACCAGATCATACTTTTTTCAAGGACTACGGGACTAAAGCATTTCAAGTTTATGACTCCATACGACCTGGCCGCACATCTGGTGATGATTGTGTGGTAGACCTGCGAGTATTAAAATATAACCCTGATGGAACTATTCAATATAAAAAACATTTCAAAGATGACTTAACCCCATTGCCACGAAGACCAAGAAATATATTAACACTTACAGATAGTCTTCCATTGTTGTTTACATCTAGATTACCAATATTAGAAAGCAAATATCTGCACTTACAGCAACTTAAAAACGTCATTCCTCCTGATTGCCATCTGTTTTATGATAACTTACCTTTTAAGAAAAAATAAATATTCTTTTTTTTATTATAAAGTTATAAAGACTGATACTTGTCTTAGACAAATGCCTTTTGATTATTATATAATTTCATTTATATTTTGACTGATTATATTTAGCTTATAGTTATTTTTTATTTTGAAACTCTTTGCATACTCTAAACATAAAGTTTAAGTATAGAAAAATACTAATTATAATCATGCTAATAAGTAAATAACAAGTTGTTATGATGACCTTTTAATTATGAGACTGTATAAGCTAGTTACTACCAAAGTAGAAACGATGAGACTGTGATTACTTGAGTAAATATAAGTTCTTTATTATAGCTTAACTCTGTTTTATTCTCCCTCAAATTCCGCGTAAGTCCCAAAAAAGCGCAAATAACAAACGTCACAAAAAATAAAAATCCGCGTACCTAAGTGTATTTTCTGGCCAAATATTGATTGGTTTTCAATAAATAGTAAGGTATACGTTAACTGGTACATATTTTTATATAACTGTAAGTTCGGTAACGTATTTGATGAATACAGCAAAAGTTATTCAGTTTTTTCGCTCTCCTGTAAAATTTGCCTCACCTAACTTACGCGGTATTGTCTGTTGCTAGTTACGCGGTATTGCAGTATCAGCGACGATATCAACAGTTTCGTTATAATATTACAAAATTATTAACAGACCGTGACGCTAGCGTTTCGCCGGGAAGTGTAACTACTGGAGTTCCAGCCCATAGAATATCCATAGTAGTTGTATGCCCGTTACACAGTGTTGTATCTAGGCACACATCTGCTAACTGTCCACGTCTCACGTGTTCCTCTTTGCATGCGATATTGGAAAACAAAATACGACCTGGTGGTAATCCTGTAAAATAATATGACAATAATACAAAGAGTATCAATATCATCTATAATTAGTAAGCAAATGAAGTCAGTACCTAAACGTTCGGCAAATTTATGAACATTCGGTTCGCCAGCAGCGGGAAAACTCAATAGCCACATAACGCTATTCGGTACCTTTTTCAGTATATTCACCCACGATTCCAACACCATGGGGTCTGTTTTATATAACTGATTGAAATTACAATACACAATTGCTTCATCTGGTAGACCGTATTGTCTTCTCGATGTAAGTATTATCCCGTCAAAAATTTCTTCCGCGGCGGCTACTTTCTTGTTACAGTAATTTACTGATAAGCCATTTTGTATTGTTATGCCATTAACCAGTACCTTCAACAAAATAATTTAATGAAAACTGTGAAAAAGTTTATTTCACCACATCAGCCTATTTTTTTGATAATTACCTGATTTTTCCGGAGGTCTTTACAGCTTTCTATTACATAATTTGGAATATAAACGTCACATAATCGTATTTCGATCACTTCTAAATCTTCGTATTCAATGGTCTCAACTGTTTCAGTGACGTTTAGAATATCTTTAATATGATATTTATCAGACGCATTTAATATAGCAATGTTTTGATTAAAATGGTTAGGATTGTCAGTTCGAACTTTATATAAATTTTTCAAATGAGGAAACATTTGCATATGATCTCCTACAAAGTATGTATGAGGCATAATGGCAAACTTTTCTGTAAAATCGGATGCTGCTTCCAAAGGGGAGGATACTATGTCAGTTATTACGTAATCCATATACAATGCACCGCTGGTACCCGGATATCCCAACCACATTACTTGAATAGGAGCTGGTTTTAGAGCAAAAATTTCATTACGTGCTCCTTTTGTATACCCATTCATATTCACTAAAATATGTATACCGTCACTATTAATTTTCTTTGCTGCTTCAGCGTAGCAAGATACCAAAGATAGATCAATAAAATGTTCAGATTCTCGAACTATCTTACTTCGAAATGATGTTCCATCGTCGACATTTAAAGCATAACAAAAAATTTCTACTTTTGCACGGTCATGTAAACCTGGTATTGATTGCATTAGGTGGGAAGTTGGATGGTTACCAAAGTCACTGCTTACATATCCAATGCGCAATCGTTTTTCTAAAACTTTGTGATATTCAAAAGTTGTCTCATTCAACATATTTACTTTTTCGGTGTATAGATTGGCATGACGCATGGCTATTTCCTTTCTTATTTTATTACTTAATGGATATAAAATGGAATGATGTGGATGTACGGAAGACAATTTATCGGTTTTTAACTGATTTTTAACTATTGACACTATATTATTCATGCGTTCCTCATAATCATCCCAGTTACAAACTGTTTGTAAACAATGAGTCAAATTGCAATAAGCATCGGGAAAATTCGGTTTAAATAATAAAGCATTTCTATAGCAGTAAATAGCTCCAGTGATGTTACCCAAATCTTTATAAATACTTG
The DNA here is from genome assembly GCA_963691645.1 of Pelosia muscerda. Classification (NCBI taxonomy): domain Eukaryota; kingdom Metazoa; phylum Arthropoda; class Insecta; order Lepidoptera; family Erebidae; genus Pelosia; species Pelosia muscerda. Next base: position 9,668,344 of record OY829098.1, on the reverse strand, counting down.
CTAAATTACAATGTGCATCTGCAAACGTAGGATTTATTTCTATCGCTTTCTTGAAACATACAAGAGCACCTGTTATATCTTTCAATTCTCTTAAAGTATTCCCCATATTGCTATAGGCGTCGGCAAACTTTGGTTGAATATTTATGGCCTCTCGGTAATGATGCAACGCTTCATGAAGTTTCCCTGCAATCAGAATATTGTAACATCTTAAAGACGGTTTCATTATTATTAATAATTAATTTAAATTCATTAATTGCATCACTACTTCAAAATATGTTATTCTTACTAATAAGTATTCTGTAAGCTAGTAAGTTACAGGCTAAAGGTGCCTGAATTTTAGTGTTGGAGTAAAAGTAATGATAACTATTAATATAAAGGAGTAATAAAGGTGTCACCTCCGAGCACACTCAGTGAAACTTTGCAATACCATTAAGGATATAAAAAATTACCACACAGCTGAGAAATGTAACAAATAGACTCATATTGACAAACACTTATTGGCCAAAAATCCTGCAATGTCTGATTCTCTCAATCTCTTAGAGTAATAGAAATAAACATGAAGTCCAATAAAAAAATCAGTACCTACATTGGTTGGGCGAAGTTTTCAAAAAACAAAGTTTAAAAATAATTGTAACATTGCTTCACTGTATCCGATAGTTCGGTATAGGGTTCAACAAGAAGATGGTTGTTTAGGAAAATTTCGAATGCATCGGATATGTCTTCGTGGCTCAGCGATTAGAGCATTCCCCCTGTACCTAAGAGAAAGATCGCGGGTTCGAGTCCCATCGAAGCATTCACTTTTTCCGATCTAAATTTGATATGAAGAATTTATATATCTAGAATTTATAAATTGCCTAGCAATGAATACACAAAAGAAATTTGAACGTATACAAACCTTGGTGTTGTAAAAGTGATGCTAAATTACTGTGTGTAGGCGCAAAATGAGGAAATACTTCCAAAGCTTTCTTGTATAGTTTAGTAGCCTCATCTATTTTTCCTTGTTCTCTTTTCACATTACCAAGATTGTTAAGTGTATCAACATGTGAGGGACATAAACTTAAGGCCTTTGTATAACATTCTTCCGCATCAGTGACATACCCTTTTTCTTTAAGAGCATTAGCGAGATTGCAGTAAGCATCGGGGAAATTAGGGTGAAGCTCTATAGCTCTTCTGTATGTGTCTATAGCAAGGTCTATAAAACCTTGTTTGTAATAAAGGCATGCTAAATTTCCATGTATGACTCCGTTATTTGGATTCAATCTCAGCGATTGAAGATATACTGCTACCGCTCTGAAAAGTAAAAAATGAAATACCAATTTAATAGTGTATTGATATATGATTTCAAAAAACCCAGTATTTTAAAATTTAAATAAAACATGTAAATAAATTTGAGTTATTTCAAAAGCAGTTCAGGTAGAAAGATTGATGGGAAAAAATATTTCGACGCCTAAAATTGCAATCTCTCCACTTTCATTATTTACACTATGGACATAATTAAATAGGTCAATGTACAATTGGCGGCCTTATCGCCAACGGTGATCTCTTCCAAGCAACCTTTAATATCAATCTTTTAGAAAGATCAGGCTTTGTCCAATGTAAGGATTGGATCCCAGGCATTAAAATGCTTCGAACACGATGTCTATCATCCTTAACATATTGACTACCGTAAAAGTTAGGCAAAAGTTTAAAATTGAATATCAGTTAATGCAATTAAAACAAGATTATTTGTATCGATGTATCGATCGCCGGCTAACAGCTAAGTAATTTGTATAAAATATATACCAACTTTGGTATATCCGGCCGCTATGACTTTGTTAATAAAATTACAACATACAAAGTATAATATTACTTATATAATTTATGTATAAACAACGCATAAACATTTCTATGACTGTGAGAGAAATGTAAGAGTAAGTAGTTTGTATTAAGAGTCGGTGAGTAGTATGTTTTTTAACTATTTTGGATATTACAGTTTTAATAAAAGGTATCATCATCATCATTACAACCATAGCACTTCCACTGCTTAACATAGGGCTCACAATCGACCTCTAATCGGACTCTGACTATGTCGTCTGTTCGACTCGCATTACGTGGTCTCCATTCGAAAACCGCTCAACTCCAACGCCGTTCGTCTACGGATCTCCTCATTTCTAATTCGATCTTGTAGAGAAATTATGAACATAGCCTTTCCAAAGCTCGCTGAGTTTCTTATGTGAGGGTCCACGTCTCGGCTTCATTGCAATCAAAGGTATAGGTAGTATAAATTGTAATGAAGTGTAAGAAATAAAAAAATATTTTAAATATTTATTAATTTATGTTAGTAGTTTTCTTAATTAATAGTAACAACTGGAATTAAATTGAAAATAAAAATACTAATATAGTTTATTGTTAGGATTGTTTAGGGTTGTTTAGACTTTAAGCAATCAACAAGTCGAAAAAAGGGAAAGGTCACCCATCATCATCATCATTGCGTTGGCCCGCCATAACTCGTAAGTCCGGGGACCACGTACGATTACGTGAACACATGGCAGAATATGAGTAAACACATCAATTTCGACTCTTCAGTTCACCACTTTATTTGTGATCAGCATCTCAGCGTGAAAAGTATAAAATACAGTGCCAAATTAACGTTATTATGCACTGTACTTTGAAAAACCTGTTCAGGAAGCAATATCCAGCTAGTATGTGTAGGTATGTATTTTTTACTATATTTTAGGTCACTCGAAAATTTGTCCTCGAAAAGTATAATTTAATTATTGTAATTATACCTTTCGAGGAACAACTTTTCGAGACATTTCATGAAGGCCAATTCACGAATTGAATCGGATTTCAGTTTGTCTGCTAGTTCGTTCGCCGAAACGAATTCCAATTCATCGCCTGTGGTAAATTAGAACATATGAAAAATGAAAAACGATTCGTCTACAATGCGGGAAGTCGGAGGATTCGGATTTAGATGAAATGTTGCCATTTAAAAAAATATTAACACCATTAACTTACTGGTTACTATTAATGCAAGATTATAAAATTAAAATACTTACAAAAGCATATAAAATATAACTTATTCACATTTCATGAAAAAATAAACACCATAACCATTTTTAGCCATTAGGTAAGTACTCGTTAAATAACATTCATCATATTTTAATATATATAATTTACTGGCACCAAACTGTGCTCTGTCAACGAAACTCAAATTTTGAGTAAGTGGTGGGAGTTTCATACAATTAATCGTTAGATGGCGCTGACACTGTTTATTAAATATTAAATTTAATCTAGATTTGTAAATTATACCTGAACAAGTAATGTGTAATATACCTATTGGCCAGATAAGAAATAAATCAGAAAAAAATAGAAAAATAAAACGTAAATATGTACAGAGGTACTAATTATTTAAAATGAAATGACTCCCCACACATTGACATCATCTGTGTGAAAATTTCAATTCTTTCATGAACTTGATAGTCTTATTCGCTAGGATTTCAGCATTCCAGGAGCGACTGTCGTCTGATCTTTCAAGATCCCGAGAGATCGGTCGTGTAGACATTTTTCTATCAACTAGGTACGTACTAGATAGGAACTATTTACGTACGTAGGTACGTACTATTTTAAATTGATATCATTCAATTTATTAATTACTAACTGTTGTCCGCTTATTCCACTGACCCCGATTGTTCGATGCGGTGCATGCTGTGTATAGGATTCCACCAATAGCTTGACCTCTACTAACACCCCAAGGTTTACAAACTAGGTTATACGTTCGGATAATGATGATTCCATTGCTTTTAATAGTTTATATATCTAATGAATATAGACTCTGTATCACGGTTCAGTACAGTAATCATATTATCCGCGTGGTCACGGAGATTACAAGTACCCACCCCATCTCAACTGAAGGAGGTCGTAAGAGGCGGCAATATAGGCTAACATTGTGAGACAAGGAAAGTGAGAAATAAAACACTGTACTACTACAACCCGCTTGGCCTGGCAGTAGGCCAAAGCCTCCCAACATTGGGAAATACCTGTGTCCACAAGTGGACTTTGATAGACTAATTGATTGATTTAGATTATCTCACAACTAATCATGCTGGTGACCATGTGAAGGAATGAATATGACCGGGGATTAACGGAATAAATAATATCAAATCTTATATTACATTTGAGTGTCAGCCCCAACACTACTTGGCAGTATAGTTTTGGACCCAGCATAACCCCAGTCGTAGTATGGTAGTATGACGTAAGGTGGGTCTGAAACGTGTAGACCTGATGTGCCGAAGGTGGCAAAGGCGCCAGCGGGGTGCGCACTGGCGGCGCCGCCGGTCGTAGCTGAGCGCACACGTCCCACGTTCATGCCACACTCGAGAAGCATGTTAAGGTTCTCAGCTTGGTTGCATGAGTGAATTTGTTTTCTAAATATTTGCAAAGCTCATTTATTTCAATATTATATTTTCTAATTACGTGTTACTGACCTTTTGATTTTGTTTTTAAACCAAGTAATACAACCGCTGGATAATTCGTTTGCCTGCTCATTGAGTCGCGGTGGTGCAATGTTGATGACGGTATATACAACGATGCATTGGTAATCCATAACACGGACATGTCCTCTGCGCGAACAAGGTTGTACTGAGTTTGCAGACGCGGGAAACACGATCGAGTCGGAATCACGTCACGCTAAACACCTTGCCAACTTCCACGAGCGACGACGCGACGCTGCGTCGACGCAAGTCACGGCCTTCGTTCACTCGCACGTTTATAATAAAATTATCGGCATTTATCACCAATTCTATTAACGATGTGTAGACGACATACCATATAACATGCCTTGTATATTTACAGCATCATGCCTCACCATAAAGCGCCACTCGGGGACACCATCGATTCAGTGACGAGCTTAATATGTATATTATAAACTAAACAGATTTGATTTAAAACGTTTTTAAGTATGGGATATAACAAATACAAGATTTGGAACCTCCGCTTTATTCACAAAACGAGCAGTGTTACAAATATCAGCTGTTACATGCTATCGTTTGTTGTTGTTTAGTCTATTGTTTACATCAGACCGGTAACCTGTCACAAGTCTTAAACCAGTTAAAAGGTTAATCCTGCACTTTTTGTATAAAGACACGTCTTTGAAATTTTAAAATAGCGGCAAAAGTGTTCACATAGCAATTACAGTGTACACGTGCACGATAAATACGGTATATTGATTTGCGTGGAGTCAGGAAAGCAACGGCGGTAGCGGCGTCGTGACGCGACAACGCGACTGTGGCGACTGGCTGGAATAACTGGGCCAATATTATGCTGGAAGCTGGCATAGCATCCTACTACATACTATCACTGTCAACGGCTGTATTTGTTCATTACACACATTACACATTACAGTACATTATTTTGATTTAACTTCACTTGAAGCTAAATACGTATAATTTAGTCATCATAATCTTTAATCTTTTGATAAAGACACGCCCGCCCCTACAGACTACACTGTTCTACTGACCTATTTATGTTTAATATTATTAAGATGAAATTCTATGAGGTTTAAAAGTCTAAAACAAAGAACAGTAGGAAATGAGATGTTATATTGAATGTTGAATTATTTATCATTCCAATGAAATATTACAGTTTTTGGGTATACTGTGTATTGTTTGTTGAAGGTAACATTACCGACTACTTTTGTCATGTAATTTCAGACCATTTTTCTTAGTTCGAGTCATATATTTGCATGTTTATATTTCATTGTTTATATTTTTTTTAATTACCATATTTCTTAGAGAGATCTTTATGATTGATTATTTTTACTTGACTGCGGCAAAACCAAAAGAGAGTTATGATTTTGACAGGCTATGTATGTTTGTATGTACACATATATATTATGTAGGTATGTAACCTATATTTGATTTCAATTTTCAAGTTGAAGTTAACATTCAAAACGTTAAACACTGTAAAAATTCTCAGGACTAAGTACACAGGACCTATCGCACAATTTTTTAGTTGCAGACGAAACGTTAAAGAGAAAATCTTAATATTTAGTTAGCAAGTAGAACTTTACTTGTGAGATGGAACTTTTAAAATATGTCCTAAGCCATTTCTGTCAACTATACACGGTGCATTTGGTTCAGATATAGACACCAATAATGTTGTTCCGATAGTATTAGCATTACTCCCAAATAACTCACGACATACTCATATTAGGTTTTTTTTTTGTAACGGCTGTCAATATGACGGGTGACATCACACCCGTCATATTGACAGCCCACCAATCAGTCAATAGCAGCCAGCCATATTAGAGGGGGAAATGTCAAAGGCAATTTTTTTTTTATCTATGGCACATCAATATGACTTCACCTCGTCTGATGTTAAGCTGAAGGCAAAGTCTCATGAAAGAGGGTCACCATTGCAAACACGTTCAGTATATAAGCTTGGTGCATACCCAATTAAAGTTTCATTTCATTGCCTTATTATATTTTATTGACAGAAAAAATAAACATCAAAATTACAAAATATAAATGGGATTATGAAGTCCCTGTAATCAATGCTGTGCATACAGTTTTTCCAGATACAGAGGTGTTTGGTTGTTTTTTCATTACCAAAAAGCCATTTGAAAGAAAGCTGTGGATATAGGTCTCAATGACTAATCAGAAGGAAGAAAAATAACTAGGTAGGTGAGCAATTTACCACTTCTTCCCGCGGAAGAGATTTTGAAAGGATGACTTTCTATTATATAAACAGCTGCACCAAGTGATGAATTGACACAATTGACAAAATATTTTTCAAGTTATTGGCTTATCAACTACTCGACACACTACTATACACTTTGAGTTGTTCCACAAATCAACACAGGATGGCAAAATTTATTGGAAGGGTGGCACCGACGGCGACGTCTAAATTAAAAAATTCCTATATTTTTTACCGATAAAATAAGAAAGAATCTATACATTTCGACTCCATTATTTAAAATTACATATTTTATTCTTCAAAACCTAGTAGGTAGAAAATATTCAGTCATTCTTTTCGAAAAATCTTATCAAGATTGTTTAAAAAAACTTCAGAGGAAGGAACTGACGCCATTGGAGTTAATTAAAAAAAATATATATATCAGATTAAAATATAATAATTACTGAAGATGCAATAAACCTTTTTTTATTTAGAGGGAGCTTGAGTAGGTCGGTATTTGGAAGAATGTGTTTGTTTTAAGTCTAAGATCTTAGCAATGTGTTTTTAGTTTTAGGTTGAAGTGCATCTAAAGTTTGACAAAATAAAAGGTACTGCCACACGCAAACCGTTAAGCAAAGAGGATTAAAAATGTATTACTGGATCCCATGGGAGCCAAGAGGAATACAAAATTATCTTAGGATTCCATGGGAGTCAAGAGGCGAAAAAAAGGCCGGAGGCAATATTTCATGCCAAGATCTCGGTATTGTTTAATAATGCAGTTTACTTTTCTTATTACTGATGACTATTTACTTTTTTCATTATCATTTCATTTTGGAATGCCGTCATTATTATACCTCGACTTTACTCTACTTTGTCGTTCCAGAGTATTGTCAATATCATACCTCGACATATTTATGATTTGACTTTTTTATGTTTGCAAAATCGACATTTTTATGCATAGTCATTTTTCAATAAATACATTACTCGCCAAATTCAGCAAAGATGTCCAATAATGTGATGAGGGCTTTAATATAAAATAGATAGTTTTTTCTTTGCAATGATTGTGTTTTTAAATAAGGTTAGTTTGCACTGTTTATTTATTTAGGTTTTTACATAGAGAGACATTCAACGGACGCGTGAAAAACATAGCCCTTCCCTCGCAGTTCGGTTAAAAATAACATAGGAATTTTCAGTCCAGTTTATTTCTAAATTTAACAGGTAAACATTTCTTTTGTAAACTTTATTTTCATTGATTCGTGGAATCAGATATTTTTAATTGGTTATATTCGATACAGGCAAAAATGTAAACATCCAAAGACATCCAAAATTTAAATGATAAAAGCTAAATTTAACACAACTCTTGTCGCTCACTTGCCAACTTTTATACGATTTTGACAGCTACGTAAGTAGCTATAATTAAATTCATGAAGCATTGCCAAGGACTACGTTTAATAAGCAGTACTATGTTCCGCGTTCTCACTAAATTAATCCCAACATGATCATGGCGTTAGGTATTTTTAGTATCGAGGTACCGTAGAACATGTGTGCTCGATGAACATAAATATAATTAAGAATAACTTTGATGTCATTAAATGTCTTGAGTCATATTTAATTTTAACCAATCCAAAACCGTTCAAGCTATGCGCGACCTCATTTTTATACCATTGCATCTAAAGTGATGCAATGGTGTGAAAAATACATAGATTTACATTTTGGCAGTTTGCCCAACCGATACTCGGCCAGCTGCGAATTGCCAACCTGCATATCAGATTTACCAACCAACATTTTAGTGATCGAAAGCTAATACTTTAAGATCAGAAGCACACTTTAACAGTAATTTTCAATTTGAGTGAGAACAGTATATGCAGAGATATGAGGAAACCATTTATCACCACTTATTTAGTCTCTGTTGCTTATTTAGTGTCTGGGTCGTTTTCAAGTAATTTTTATGTACCTATCAGTGAAGTTTAATTTTTTTTTAATTTTTTTACGATGCGCCTAATTGCACTCTATTTATTGGTCTAAAATTTTCAAAATCTATTAGGTCTATAAGTGATGCAAAACATCTTCATACTATAAATAGACTTGTTGAATGGTGTAAATATAACATTAAATTAAAACAAAATGTACCTACCTCCAAAAATAAAAAATAATTGATTCATGCTTTGTCGTGTCGGGGGACCTCTAGAGGTAGAGACAAACCACGATTTACGAAGCACACCCACATGTTCCGAAACGATCCAAGGACACGACAACGCATGAATTATTTATTGTTTATTTTTCGGAGGTAGGTATATTTTGTGCCGGGGGTTTCTAAAATTTTTAATTTATTTTTTATTTTATACTTTTTAAATGGATCTCCTTGTCAAACCCTTTCATTTGTATCGTATTTTACTATACTTTGTAAAATGTAGCTTGGGTCCTATGACAGCTGTCAGTGAAATCCCGCACATGAAGTCTTGAATTTTCTAATAATGAATGTACTCGTAGTGGGTGCGCCAAAGTTCACCTAAATTTTCAACTCCGAAAATTGGAACTCCGAAAATGATCTTCCTAACATTTTTCATCCTAACAATCACAATTCCTAACTACTCTGTCTCTAATGTTTTAATTCCGAATCATTCAACTTCATAATGTCGGTAGCAATAAACATCTATTATACTATTATTTCTTTTCCTATATTTTGTCAAGATAACCATCTTTTACACTATTATTGAAAGTCATACCTTTTTTGTTTAGATTTACTTTTATTAATAATAATCAGTATTATTTACATTAATTTTGCGTAACTTTTACAGTTTTAGTTATTTACACGTACAAACTCGCTGCGGTCATTCAGCCAAATTCCAGAAACGAATCGGTCATATTTATAGTTCTTGGTTTAGGTTAGGTTAGAATTGTGACCACACAACGCACGAGCCGAGCGAGCGAAGCGAGCGTGCCGCGGTAGCGGCCGGCGAAGTGCTAGAAACGAATCGAAAACGAAAAAGTTCAAAAACTTAACCGTAAATCAGTCGTATTTTATGATTTTCATTCATTTAAGCCAAAAAATCAGTGAAACAACCTTTAATCATTCTAAACAGTTTTCTAATTAATAGTAATAAGTATGTAACAACAAATAACCAAAAAAAAATTAAAACTACAAAATAATATATAATTCTACCGACATATATTTTTATTACATTTGGTAGATAAATGTTTCTTTCTAAGTATGAGTGACAATATTATGGTAATTATGTTTAGGGATAAAAACGTTAGGATAAAAAACAGTAGTAGCTTTAATATTGTATGTTAACGATTTTATTGATAACAATTTTCGGAAACACGAGTGTTATGAACATCGACGGTAGCACTACAAATAGTATGAATAAAAACTTTAGGATGAAAAATTTTAGGAGGAGTGATCATTCGGATTACAAATCGTTAGGAAGAACAATTTCGGATAAAGAACTTTAGGTGAGTCAATATGGACCCACTCGTAGTAGCTGTCAATGTCATACTTTATGGGCATACCGAGCTAATTAGTGATGAGCGATGAATCATCGCGACCACATACTATAAACTATCCATATTATGAATAAAGCTTAATTTAAAATTGAAATTAATATAAGAAAAAAATAATTAGAATTTAATCTTATTGCTTAGGTATTTTAATATCATAATTTATTTATATTTCAATATACTTGATTCTAAATAATATTGAGTAAATGAAATCCTACATTCAATCCATCAACGCTCTGCACCTGTTTTTGGATTTTGTAAGAAGACACGCCGCGTTTGGCTCTTGGGCCATGATATAAGCATATGATACACGTGCCAACATCTTGTCTGATATGAACTTCCACTGATCCACTCCACTCATTCTCATCAGTACGAGTGCCGACGCCTTGTATGCTACGTATATTCCATTCTTATTACAATTAAATACATACATACAATTAAATTAAACCTAATTATATGTAATCGATCATCACTGTAGACATTATAGCACATTAGCCCATTTACCGATCGATACAAAGGCCTTCTCGTAGTCCGCAAACGCTAAGCAACGTAGTAAGTTATGATGTCTTCTGTATGACTAATGCAGCGTATGGGTAAATAAAACAAATGATCTACTAATTTATTAAATTATCGTAACTGATTTAAATTAAAACTACAAACTTGTTGCTACATATATTATATTTCATAAGGTTACAATGCATTTTTTCATTATTATACTATTATTGGAAGTAATAATGATTCAGAAAAATTTAATAACGATTAGTTAATATTTTTAACACCAAGATCACATTGAAAATTTCTAACATTAAAGCTCAAGCTAAAATATACTACACGATAAGTAGATAGCTGTCAATAATTTGATTCAAAATGCCTACATAGATATCTTCAATAACATTTTACTACATTTAAATTATTCCCTACAGATATAATTTTATTATATTAATTAGAAGCTGTAAATGAATTTAGTTTTTAACTTCAGGATTTTTACTTAGTAGCATCTGGTCGTGGTGAGATACCTCGTTCAGAATTAGGAGTGCTTCCGCCAGAAGTAGACTGTGGGCTCCTCTCTTGGACCTGCAGAAATAATAAAGAAGTGAATTAAACAAAAAAAAAACTGACGTAAGTAGAAACGAAAAAGAGACACTAAAAATAACTGAATTTATAGATTTTAACCTAACCTGACAGACAGAAGGTATCTTAAATTATTGCATCATAGAATTGTGGTAACATTTCGAATATTTTACAAGATTTCAAAACGCTATCTTAAAATCAGTTTTGTAAAAAGTAATATTAAGGTTTCTATTATAGTTTAAAATCATAAGTTTATGAAAACGATATCTCAATGTAGATAACATCAATATTGACTCATGATTTATGTATAAGTCATCAACGATTTGAACATAGCTGTCGTAAGAACTGTTTCGAAACGCATTCGCTATTGACGTCACAAAATACAAACCAGGAATGTTACAGCAAAAATATTGCACTGGGTACAATAAACGCAGTCGCACATATAAGAGTGAGAGCGAATACCAATATACAATTTAATTGAGCATTTTAGCAGTACTATTATTATTGAACGTGTGTAATATTTGGCTAATCAACGTCTACTCATAAGTATAATCAGTATTACAAAGCAACACATATTTTTTATTTAAAAATAAACGGAGAACCTTTGATCTTAAGACCACAGAAAACTTATGAAACGTTAGATACGAATATGCAACATAATGGAAAATGCAACTACTCGTATGTTGCAAATATATTACGCATTTTAGTGCTCCGCAAAAGTAGTAATATCAACACTAGGGCCGATTGCGTAACTAAAGGTAAGTGAAGTAATGCTTCTATATTTAACTATACCTGCAGTCCTGTATGGAGCATATTCGCAATCGTCTCCACATCCAATGTGGAATCCTGGGCCGAAATTTTCTTGATGGCAGAAGATACTATACATATATCTCCTCTCAGCTCACTAACTAAAGCTGTAATCTTCTGGGCGTTACTAAGAATTTCCACACTTTGGGTATACGGATTGTATCGTACACCAAAAGGTCGTTGAATGCTTTCAGCAAATCCTCTGCACAGTCGAAAATAAAAAGTAATTAAATTGTAAATATATCGTGTAGGTACAATAGTTATCAACGTAGGTATTTGTGAAATTGTTACTAACAACAAAGATATTAATGGCTATAATAACAAAGCGGTTACTAGAAATGTTACAAGGTTACTTGGGTCATAAATAGTGCGGGTTTATCATAACAGCATAGTTCTAAAAGAACTATTTATTAGTTTTAGTATAGCCACTATAATTTTTTAATAGTTACTAATTCTGTTTGTTTATATCGTCATGTAGCTGTTTGCAAAGCAACATAGAAAATAAATAATTATGTAATAATATGTACTCGTAGATACGATTCATATAGTCTGGTTTTACTAATCAATAATAATGATAGTTTCATATAAAAAATTTACTTAAACGAAATTAGAAGCAAAATAATATGGAAAGGGAAAGCGCGATACACACAAAGCGCGGGTGCGGTTCGGATTTCCATCCATTGCCGTTTACAGAAAGAATATTTGTAGTAAAATTATTACTATATTTTCTACTTACTCCATAAGACAACTACAGGTGCATAAAGCAGATATAGCATACCGTGAAAAAGGCTTGAAAATGATAATATTGCTTATTGTTTTAATTCCTTATGACTTCTCAATGAAGCCGTTTACCTATATCGAGGTATGATCTATATTAATATAATAAGTAGCGAAAGTCAACTTTGTTTGTCTGTATGTTACACTTTCACGCCTAATGCACTGAACCAATCTTGAAGAAATTTGGTACAGAGAGGGATAATTATAGCAGAAGGGAAGGGAGAGGGAATAAAACAAGAAAAAGAAGAATCGTAGAAGAGGAAAAGAGGAAAGAAGTGAAAGAGGAAGAGAGTTAAAGGGAAAGCGGGACGAGGAAAGAAGAAAGAAGACGTGGATAAAGTGGCAAAAGGAGGAAAATAGGGAAAATGGTGTAATGGAAAAGTGGGAAAATGTGAAAAAAAAGAAAGTGGTATATGGGAAAATTGAGACTAGTAGCCCGTAGAGCGCTCTAGATCAGAGTAGTGCCCTACTTCGTGTTTAAGTGAAGCGTTCTAGGATAGAATAGTGCAACACTTACTCTAGCGCGACGCACTGGTATAAATGTTTATTTCTTTTCAATCCGCAAGTAATCGAGAAAAAGAAGGAGGAGAAAACAAGCGAGTCGAATAGAGCGTTAAAATTTAATTTATTTAAACATATTTATTCTATCACGGTACGCTGTATCTGTGATAAGGAAGGGGCCAACCTCTGATTGCCATCACTGTGATGCAAGCGAGTACTACGGGTTTTATACACGTTACCTAAGTGCCCGGCTTGGGAGACACTTGGAGGAGCCTTCGTAGCGGCCCTAGTAGTGAAAGTCATCTCGCTTAGTGCCTTGCTCACAGTCATGCATACCGATATAATACAAGTACTCGTAGTAACTGATTTTACTGACCTCATTTTTTCTTTGGCTTCCTCAAAGGAATCGGTGTAGTAGTAAGCATTTTGATAGGAAGTAATAATACATTCTTCATTAACAGTGACTTCAGGATCAAAGCGCTTAATTTTTTCAGATGTGGAAAGTGCATGTTGCAATTCTGCTACGGATGATAATAAACCAGCGCCATAGACTCGGAAACTTCCATCTGTTTGCCGACACAAACCGAATTCGACAGTGAAGAAGTAAAGCTGTAAATTTTTATTTATTATTAATTTCTTTAATTTATTAGTTGTTTATAATAAAAATATTAACTCTTGATGTGATTATTTCCGATCGCAGTCTCCGAATCATTCGCATGCACCCACACATCAACGTTCTAATTCATAATTGAATTAAGAAAACCATATAATAATTATTCTCTGAGCCAATTCCTAACCCAATTGGAGTCGGCTTTCTAGTCTGACTAAGATGCGGCTGAACTTCGATATTTTCCGTGCAGTGTGCCATCGGACCTCTACAATCAAATTGGCGATATCGAAGTTCTGCAGTTATGCTAGTCAGACTTTTGAGGGTTCCCAGTGTTCCAACTACCTGTAACGACTGCCACAGATGTTCATATGACAACCGGAACCCATACCTTAACGTGCTCTACGAGGCACGGCGGCGGCGAGGTTGAATTCAGGAAATCATAGTTCATCATAAATATAGGCCCGAACCCACTGTAGATTCGGACTTTATATAGATGCTCCGTAGTACCCCGGTAAATAGGAAAGACACCAGTCACTATAAATATTATATTTTTAGGTAGGTACGCAGTGTAAGTTTACTTACTGTTGCCAATTTGTCGATGTCATCGTCCGAAGCACCAAGTGATGCTAATCCAAGTTCTTGAGAAAATTGTGCGAAACTCGGGTTGGCTAGCAAAGGCATGTGCCCTAGTAGCTCATGACAACAATCTCTATCACATACAAAAAAAGAATAATTGGCCAAAAGTATAAAAGATAACATGATTAAATTAGAGTGTACATTTAAACTTGTCGTGGTGTTGCTAGAAAACTTACTTACCTTATGCAACGAAATAATACTATGTTAAAAGCGATATAATATTTCTTTGGCATTGCTGGAGGGCCATACAATAACCTGTTAAGTGTCTTACCCTCACATTAGTAGATTTCTACAGGGTCGGCAGCACGAGTGTGATGCCTCTGGTGTTGTAAACTTCCTTAAGCTACTGACTGATTAGCTGTCTAACTATCTCCCTTTCTACCTTCCTCTGCCGTCTGCCTTTACAATCAGTAATACTTACCGGTAGGCGGTAAGACCCCGAGTTTTAACGGATTTTAACGGAATGTGTCAAAAATACGTTACAATTCAACGTATTTGGATTATTTCGTTTTATAACCAGCATAAATGTGCTGCCTCAGTTAACTAGTAACATTATTGGTAATGTTACTAGTAAAGAGTTATAAAACGAAAGAATCCAAATACGTTGTTCGTTCCTACAAATATTATCAACATTGGATTTTCTGTCAGCAATTATTTTTTGAGATATAGGCTTAAAATACATACGGCTCCGGTGTATAGAAGGGATCTGAAGAATGACGTATATATTGAGTGCAATGGAATACTCTAAAAGCCAGTCCGGACAGGAAATCTCTTGGGGAGAGGTACCCCGCGACAGGACGCAGCTGGAAACCCGTTTTGCGTTTCAGGAAAGTGCTCACATCCTCCAACTGTAAGTAAATTCTTTTCAGTACTAATGACATCCATACCGAGCAAGCAGCCTCGCTGAGCAGGTCACCGAGCGAGGTAATGCCTCGGTTCGTCTCAACCCGAGCCGTATGATATCATTTTGTTGACGCTTGAAGGTGCTTTTATTTCGAAGAGATAATTCATGCGCTCGACGTTGACCCAACCTTACACAGTCTCGCGCGGCCGCTTTATCCAAATATTTACAACTTCCGCATCCTCGTGTTGTAAACGTTACACCCTAACTGTCTCACAAAACTTTTCACTAGGCGTGGACGTGGTTATTAAATTATGTATCTGTTTTTATGAATACGTACGACGCAATAAATGATTCGGACGCTGACATTACCTTTAACTACACATATTCTCTCGGCGAAGAGCGAGTAGTATACTTCTTCATCATGAAGAAAAATATTATTGCCATAATTTTGATGCATTTTAAGGATACATCAGAATCGTTATAATTATTTTATAGGCACCAAGGATTGTTCAAAGTTTACCTGAGGCAAATTATCCTCCCTGTAACCGCAATACTTGACTAGTTGCGGCCAGTTCTCGAGATATTCATCACACGCGTGCTTCAGATAAAGTTTGTGCAGTTCACGAAACACTATACCCCTGGAAGGAGAATCAACTATTATATAGAATCTACACACCAAGTAATCATGAGTGTGGGAACCGTTTGAGATGAACTCGCCAAACTTATCTCGCTACTCAACGAACGGATTCAACTTTGATGGATTAGTTTTCAAAGTAAATAACTGCATTTCAAGGCACAAATAAGTGAAATCCATATTTGCCTTTCTCGTGGTAAATTTAATAATCCATACACTTGTTTTATCTAGAAAGAATGAAAATAGAAAATATCATTAGACTTGTAGCCAAAATAGCTGAAGAATGGGCTAGCGGGAATACTAGTCCTAACCATTACACTACAGAGGAGATGGGTTCACTCCCCTAACATTTCAAGCAACACGCATCGAGTATATCATGTTACCAATGTAGGTACTTACCATGTCTTAATTTCTACATCTGTGTATTGTACCTTGGGGATTGGCTGACCACTGAAACATCGGATTTTTTTAGAACTGTGTTTAAAGCCTAGAATAGCACAAAAAGGTTGTCTTTATAGAGCCCTTGGCCATGCATGCAAGACTTGCGTTAAATAAATATAATTTCTGTACGTGAGGTAAGAAAATTTGACAGAATGTAGAATCGTGGTTACTTTCTAATAGAATGATTATGTCATAATTTTGTTTCACATGGTATGATGAGTGCATTGTTAAATGCACTCATCATACCTGTACATTGATAATACCTAAATAAAAAGATAATAAATTATATGAATAAAAAGGAGAACCATCATGTCGTAACAAGAAGTATTTACTTAGTAGGCATTTCTTATCACAGCTCCGACGACGCTGTGGGACTCTGGCGGTCTCACTCGAGCCATACGCACATCACTATAGCATCGTTTACGTGGGCTTAAATAATACTCCAGGGGTAGAGCGAACATAACTGTATGAATTCTGATTGATTGCTAAGACATCTTCACAACGTCACCTAGACCCATGGGTAAGCATAGTTTAACTAGCATGTGTTATAGGTTCTAGAATGCGGATATACATAATTCAATTAAAAAAATTGTGGATACACCTAGGCCAATGCACTACCTACTACCTAGGCCAATGTAAATATTCATATTCATATACATGGGTATATTATTTGAAATGAGCGGGAATCGAACAACGCGCCTCATGCTTGGCAGTCGCGTTCACTGCCGCCACGCCACAGCTGAGGTCGTCAAACTCTTTTATATCCACAAGTTTGAATTTTCTAAGACAATACTTTAAATTCTGGGTAGAACTGCTATTTTATTCGGTTTAAATTTACTACAGTTACGGTTATTCAAAAGTCTTTTATGATGATTAAACGAAAATTTCATGCAGGCAAAATCGCCGCCACCACTGTATCAAAATAAAAAAGTCAAAGAGAATTCTGTCATCTTCATTTTATATTTTGTATGCATAGCACGCGAAAATATACAAAATAGCATTAGAAAATCTAAACACCTCGAATTTTTTATAGTTTGTCCTTATTTAACACAAAAGAGTTTTCATTTGATAAGAAAAAATCATATAATAGCTGGCAGCATAATAGTTGGCACTTTGGCCATTACAGTGATAAGCGAAAATTCAAAATTTAAATCTCATTTGTTTCTCCTAAAATGAAATGATTCATTGTTTTGAGTTATTGGAGTATATTTCACTTTCGAAAACAAAAAAATTGCGCTTGTCTTGGAACTTTTTGTTCTTTATTTAGTTACTTTGGGACATCTGAAAAGTTTATTTTTTTCTAAAACAAATTGATACTTAGCCCGCCGAAGCCGCTTAAGTGGTATCCTGCAATGTGCATTCTGGACTTAGTCAACACGTTATGTCTGAAAGCCTGTCGTCTGCTCATAGAGCCTACGCTATCAGGAGAATGATTCTTTTGCTACATTCTGAATCTGATAGGAATTAGGGTACTTCTGAGCGAGATGATTGATTTATTGCCACTTCTTTACGAAATTACGCCCTCACGTTTTCAACTGCAGCAGCTTCATGTTGTACGTAGGATGGCTGTAAGTGCCTCTACAATTTTATTAGAAAAAGGTTGAAGGAATGTAGACTGGAACCGCACTAGCAAGAAATGGGCCGAAGTTAACTGCAAATCATCGCAAAACGCGTCTTAACTATGCACGTGAGCACCTAAATTGGCACCTTCTGTAGACCAAAATCCTCTATTCTGATGAATGTAAAATTATGCTATATGGCAAATATGGAAGCAACAAGGTCTACAAAGCAGATGAAAAACGTTTTGCATAAAACTAATTGAAGAAAAGGTGACGGAACATATTTATGATCGTGACTCTCATCCGATCGATGAATAATCGTATGGAAGCAGTAATAAAAAAAAAGGACTGGGGAAATGAGGAATACAATTTATTAACTTAGGAGTATTTTTTTCGTTTAAGTGTGTTATTTCATACGTCTTAAAGTAAAAAGGACTGGTTAAAAAATACGAAACCTATAAAAATGTAATTTGAATCTAGAACATTAACAATAGAATTAGGAAACCTCATATTATTCGCTATTTAACTAATTATTTTTATTTTGATATAGGTATATTCCTAAATATGCACATCTACTGACAATCTTCACAAAACATAACCTTGTAAAGTCTCTTTCTGATAAGTAGCGTATTTTGTTGTCTAAATAAACGATATTAAGTAACATATTATGCAGAATATCATTCTGTGATAGGTATTTATGCTAAATACACACATAGTTATGCCTCGAAAATGTTCGATTAAATAAAATTATGTCAAATTAATGTTGGTATAATCAAGTTTCTGCAGGATGAAGGAAATCCATGTTTTAGACCGGATCCTTAGCAATATACAATATACATTATATACAATCTAAATTACTTACTATTTATAATTATTAGCAATGGCAGCGAAGTGTTCCCTACGTTTGCGGTAAATTGGATCCTTAAAGCCAGGATGATCAGCGTCAAGTTCCGAACCATACATCAGTACATTCTGTGCCCGATCTAAATCAGCAATCTTCCGAGGAAACCAATGCATCTCGCCAAAGTCTGGGAAATTTTCCGCAAATCAATTTTGTCGATAAATATTCCATATTGAAATACAGTTCCAAGTAAATTAATCAATCTACGAACTTTGAATTTTCTTTACATTACAAATTGAAACGTAACCTTTGTGTAAACACAATGGTACAGTAGTCACAGAAAAAGTAAAATCAAATCGAATCCATTTCTTTTTTGTTTATTACAAATTCTTTATAAATCGAAATCAAACATCAATAGACTAGTCAATTATACGAAGAAAGATGAAAAATGCTACTCCTGACATCCTATTTTCTGCGATTAGCGCGTTCAACCAAATTGAGAAACAAACAATTTAGCTAGATAAGTTATAATATAAAGCCTGTATAATGCTGTTGCTCAGCCAGCTCTTTTCTTTTAGAGTGTATAAACTTTAACCAAGCTTACCTGCTGTTCAGTACGCCGGCTATAACGGATAAGGCTGTGACGCAGGCTTTCCGCTCCGGGTTGGGAAGTAAGACGGCATCGTTTACCAAAACAATTAACAAATGGACGACGCAATTTGCATATCACTATGTGAATGGAATCGATGTTCGTGAAAAAAATCATTGAAAAACCCAAAACGTATATTTACCAAAACTAGCAGCAGCTGACAGTGGTGTTGGCGGTGGAAAGTCTTCACCAGTGTGAGAGGAAACCACTTCAAAATCTTGAACTTCTCTTTTTAACATTCTTTTCAGCTGTTCGATTCGATGAGGATCGCATTCAACGTCCACAAGAATATCGGACTAAAAGAACACCATGTTCTATATAAGAGTTTTCGTATTTAAATCACAAAATTATATCAATTATGCGAAGCCACCACACACTGCACGCTCATCATGACGCCAATATTAAAGGAATTAAAAAAATAGCAAAGCACGTTATATAACTTTTACTTTACATATAATTACGTAAACTAAGTTACAGTTTAATCATATTTTAAAACAATTAGTACGTTAACTATTTCAGATCGGAAAAATCATCATCGACCCAAGATGGTTAAATAGGAAAGTTTTGAATGCTCAACACGTGGGTTCCGTGGCTAAGCGGTTAGAGTATTCACCCAGTAAGAGAAAAATCACGGGTTCGAGTCCCGTACACTTTTTACGATCTAAATGGATAAGTTATAGTTCATAAATAATATGTAGCATGACAAGAATATTATAAATTATATCAATATAAAATTCAACATTAAAAACTTACTGATGACGTCTCAGTAACAGATTTCCTCGATTCAATATGAAGAACATTAATGCCAAGATCTTGAAAAACGGTCAATGCCTTAACAAGACCCCCAACTTGATTCCGTAAAGTAAATATCACAGAAATTCTCTCATTCTCCGCATGTTGGGACTCCGGCTGCCTTGTCAAATTTTGTAGTTCCGCTAGTTTTGGATGATGATGTGCTTCGTTTTTAACTTCCCAACTCGAACCATTTCTGTAAAGCCAAAGTCCAAGAAGACCTTTTCCAGAACCACTCATTTTGATTATACTGCAATACTTTTTCTATAAATAAATTGTTTTGGGAATTATGTTCTAAGAATAGTGGCACGAATTTACGAATTGCTTTAATCTGGGATGTAGTAAACTTCTAAAATAATTATTAAGGCTGTAATGACTGTATGACTGTATGTATGTAATGACTGTATTACTGCAACGGCTTGGACATACTGCGCCTTCCCTCGGGCTCTACTCGCTTATAAAGAGAAGAGGCGCGGGAGATACGTCGGAGGGTGGGTATATTTGATTGGCTGAATCAAGTGTTCGGCGTAACTTGGAAAACGTTCTCTTTCACAATATAAAGTCATGGACACACTTTAGCTTGGCTACTTTTGTTTTTAATTTTTGAAGTCTTATTCAGAGCGCATGTCTTCGATAAATGAACAAGCAACAATCCAGTTTAATCGTGATTTATTACTTAAAAATTGTTTTGCACCGAATTTGGAAAGCCTCACCAAAGTACTCGTCATTCCGAAGTTTCAGTATCAACCCTTTCAGGTCTCTCCGTCTTCACTAGACATGTTGACCGTAATCTTATATCGAATTCGTTGTATTAAAAGTGTACAATGGGAGACTCAACTATAAATCTAGTCAAAACAGATGTTGAAGTACTCTTTACATTCAGTCCTAACCCATATACTTCAGTTTTTTACATCGCAATATTATATCTATGAATTCTTGAGTTCATTGTTTGCTTCGTTGCGTGTCTATAGAATCTGTGATGAATACCTTATGAACCTTAGAGTTATAGTGTACTATCGGGACCAAAGTTTTAAGTTTTAGTGAAAATCGAAATGAAATCATCATAAAACTAACTGTAGACCAATGTCAAATACCGCAAATATGTCCTACCATTTATATGGTAACTACCCACACAGCAAAAGTTTCTATGTAAGTGTAGGACGCTACACAAGTTTGCTACCTCGAAGCCGTTGGCTGACGGGTGCTAAGCGATCCAGTCACTGTATTTATTACCATTGTTTAGCGAAAAGAGCATCCTATCATTTATTAAGAAGAGGGGTTCGACGTTTATTCGATCTATTTCTTTAACTCAGCTATACATTTAATTATTTTGAACCGCATGGGTTACTGGGTTTTGACTCTTAAAGATTAATTTACACCCTTATGGATTGAATTTCAAAAAATGGTTTAGTAGTACACCTAGATGCATCAATACAAACAATCTCTACAAATTTCAAGTCTCTACGACCAGTGGCTTAGGCTATGCGTTGTTTCTAAGTCAATCAGTCAGAGAGTTTTATATATGGTATGAGTAGATTAGGATAGTAGGATTACGCTAGTTAATGATTTCAGCAAAGTCAGTCATCGTTACGATTTTAGAGTTAATGTACATTTTGGCTAGTGAATAATCAGATAAAGCCCTTATGGTCTTATCTCGGTTTTGCATGACTGTCACAAAAGTTCATTCTTTGGTAATGTTATATCTCAACAGTTCATGGCTCGTTAGACGTGGAATTTAGAACACAATACACTCACTATAGCAGTAGAGTAGGTAAGTACCATTAAGTTTATACCCACATCTGTTATTTGATTATAACAATGACCATAAGTTAGATAATAAATTCATAGACTAATTACACGTATGCTGCCTAGCTAATTTGAGCTAACATAATGTAATAATTACTAGATAAGCACTTGAAGAAACCGTATTAAAAAGGGAAACTCTACATCGTGCTTGAACAGCGCCCAAATGTCGACATCTTTAAATACTACATGGTATTTTTTTTCTCCTATTTAATTCTCTATCAAATGTTAAACGCCGTCGCGTTGATTGGCACCATAAACTGCCTCAATGATGTAACGGAAGTGAATTAAATGCTATGTTCGATATACTCACGGGCGACGGAAGTTGGATTTATAGTTATCCTGAAACTAACAGACAATTTGAGGAATGGGTGTTTCCTTCCGAGGAATTTCTAACTAAGGCGAAGAGAGTTCGAAGCGTGAAAAAAAGCCTTTATTGTCCGTTACACTACTGCTTGGCACTACTAACAGTGTCATCGGATATTTTACCCATGATACTGCGTCTCTGATTGGACGCATACAACTAAATTACCCGTGATACACTTAATTACCCGTGGCACTACCAACTAGTGGAGTTTGATTTAAATTCTAGTTTGTGAATTAAAAATACTATTAATCTTAATATATATAAATCTCGTGTCACAATGTTTGTCCTCAATGGACTCCGAAACCACTTAACCGATTATTATAAAATTCGCACACCATGTGCAGTTCGATCCAACTTGAGAGATAGGATAGTTTAAATCTCAAATTATAGTCGCAATTTTAATTTATTGCTAATTATTTGTCTGTTATTATTTGACAGTCACAATTATCTGTTAACTCCAAATGATTCTAACAGATGTCGATACCTTTCGACTGGGTTGAGTAAGTAATCAATAGATGGCGCTGCTATGGTAAATCTACGAACGTGTCATATAAGCTACATTTTTTTACCACGTGTTGTTGACGCTATAAAACGCAGACGAAGTTGCGCGGGTCAGCTAGTATTATTTATATATAACATTAACATGACATTGACATTGCCTGCTTAACTTTATCATCTAGCATCTCAAGTGCCAGTAAATATGAATAAAAACAAACTCTAAGTAATTTATTGATTGCAGTAACGATATCGGTATCAAGATAATACTCCGCGTGTCAAAACAAGGAATTTTCCCGTGACACTACTAGGGCCACTGTAGTGCCACGGGAAATACTGTTTTGTGGCAATGGCACTACCGGTAGTGTCATGGGTAAAAAAATTCCATGACACTATTAGTAGTGCCAAGCAGTAGTGTAAGGGACAATGAAGGGAAAAATAATGGTGGTCTCGTTCTTCGGGAGAACAGGTGCAATTTTTTTTTCATGAGGATCATAATACAGTTCCTGCAGAGTGGTACACCAACAATTGTTTACCACTTGTCTTGACAGCTAAGGAGATAAGACCTCGCAGTACTTAGGTTCCTTCTTCACTACAGTAAGGCCTCGTCGCATATCGCATAACGTGGAATTACTGAGTCACGCGCCCGGATCTAGTACCTCGCAATATTTATTTATTTCCTAAATAAATAAAGTGTTACAGGAAAACATTTTCAAATGAAATGTTTTTGTTTTTGTCTTTAATGACTTCTTCAAGTAATAATAGTAATTATTTATATTTTAAATGTATGTAATGAATAAAGAGGACATAATAACAGAATTTTCGTAAGTTTTTATTATACCTACTATAGTTTTTAATTTTATTACCTATCTATTCACTTTAATTGAAATAAAACTGACAAGGGGAACCACGAGTCCGGGGGGAAAAGTTTAATAAGTCTACCGTTAACATTCATATTACTTCTTATCCGTTAAAATTGGTCAAGAGTGAATCGGGGAGACCACGAGCGAATGCGATTTAATCGTGGTCCCCCCAGGGGAACATCACAGGGGGACCACGAGTCCGGAGGGGTAAAATATTATAACGCCAGGGGCATGCTGATCGTCAAACCGAAATGTTGCTCCCGCAGTCTTACCTCTCGACAACCTCAGCCTGTCATATGGGATGTTCATGATGGCCATTTTAATGGCTATTTTAAAGGGTCATTCAATGATTTGGTAAGTTACCGTCTACTTTTTGAACAATTTTGCGACTTATTTCCACGGTAGGCATCCGTTAATCTCCCTCATAGCCCATTTACCGGCCCATCCAATATCAACCCCATGGTCCATAACCTAGTCTCCATCATGGCCATAGCGCTGCACAGCAATAGTCTTCGCACAGGGACCATATCCAAGTGTTATATTGTGCGCTCGGGTATGTTATCCGTCATGTATGTATCCCTAGCATAGTATTAAATTCTCTTAAAAGGCCGGGCCTCTACGCCTTGGCATCAGCTTAATGTGCAACTTCAAAAGACCCGGACTATGGAGACTATGGAGTACCATAGTCCCGAGAGTTACGGAATAGTGACACAATAATAATAATTATATTTTATTTGACTTTTATATGCTTATTTTATCATTTATCCGATGTATTAGTAAAGTTTCCATGTGAAAATAAATAAGAAATTTAAAAAACTTTCAGAGATAACAAATTAGAAGTATAGTTTATGTGGTACACAATTGGCGGCCTTATCGTACGTCTCTTAGAGGCAACCATAGGATTAAGTAAGATGCAGATGGAAATATTTGGGGCAGTATGTTGTACGTGGTTATTATTGTGGAATGTGAAAAATTATGAGAAAATACACTAAATAGAAAAACATTTTAAAATCATAATATCTTTTCCATACATATAAAATACTGTAGAACATAGAACAGTAGGCACATTATTATCTGTAGATGTAAATAAGCAAGATATAAATACCTAGAGAGAGAATGAGTGTGTAATGTATTCCTAGTTGGTGGATTAAGTTAGGATTATCAAATTTATTAGGCACGAAATTGATCGTTTTCTGTAACGGTTACATTTTGAGAGCTACTTTATTATATAGCGATTCGGACTACCAAATCTTTGCACGTTTTCTGTTAATTTTTTATGAAAATTTTAAAATAATACCGGACATCAAAATACTCAGATTAATATGAAGAGATAAAATCAAATTGACGTGTCTTAGATAAAAAAAATATACAGACGGCTTAATTTCCTTCATTATCATCATTTTACATTAATCCCGGTCGCTTCCGAAGTCAGCTGAACTTCGAAATTTGCCGTGAAGCGACTGCCGTTTTCCGTATAGTATGCGCTATCGAAGTATTGGATTTAAACTATTTGTTGGACTTTTTAGGGCTCCAATTTATCTGTACCAACTGTCACAGATATTCGTATGACTCTCCGAGGTACGACTGAATGCAAATAGCCGTATTCATACATACAAATATTGGAACTGAGCGGAGATCGAACCTGCACCTCCTGCATAGTAGCGTTCATTAACACCACGTCACAAAAATTGCGCGGCTTAATTTCCTTATTCATCTTAATCTTCTTGCTTTGCTGTAAGTATTGCAAATGTGAGCTCTAGTTCATAAAAGTAACTAAACTTAGTTTACTACGTTAATCGAGCCAACTGTGGTGCTAAAGACAAAATGTATACACTTTGAAGTAAACTGTAATCAAAATAAATACGGACAGTATTAGAGCCAAATTCATCTTTCAATGCGCGATAAGAACTTAGAAGCGAGGAGCATTTAATCAAATTTCCTTGGAGACATCTCAAAGTGCCTTTCAGCCTTGCATTGATTTATTTGATGTTTGGTGTTGTTGTCATAAATATGTAGCTTTATTTTTCTTTTGCGTTTTAAATTGATTAATGTACTAACGTAAGAGTACCTAAACTTTACGTGAATTAAAGTTCTCGTAACAACTGGAATTTAATTTCTGGATTTAGCTGTGTTTTTTCAGAAGTGTTAGCAGCTAAAAAGTTGTTTAATATTTTCTTCTAGTGTCTCCATTCATTTTAGGTTCATTCTACCATTGGTATCTATCGAATCCTTCAGGTCTCAGGTACTTTTCCATAGGGGTGACGGGTGGCTGCCTGCCACCCTAGCAGAAGTAGGACGCGGTGGCGGCGCAAAATGCGCCGCTTCACATTCGGGGGCTAGACTGGGACACCGCGGTCCCTACACCTGAAGGGGGTTGTCTCGAAAGTAATGGCCCGGGGTGCGAGGGATATATTGGTTATTATCTCATCTCCGGCAACTAAGGACCCAATGACGGCGTGCATTTTAGTCGGATTGAGTCCGACATAACCTCCCCAACCGGCTCAGGCCATATCTATGAGGATTTTTCACACTATAAAAAGGTGCTTTGCCATTATGTTTATTAAATTGATATAGTAAGGTAAAGCCTAGGGAGCTTAGGTTCTAATTAATATAACAATGAACATAGTATTGACAGAATATAGAATCCTTATTCATTAAAATAAAAAATTAAATAGACGATTCCGAAGAGTTAAATGAAAAATTTTGCAAACAAAAGCGTAAGTACTCATGAAATCTAAATTTCTATTTCTTTGTAACTATCGAATCGCAGTAGGTAATAAATTGTCTGTTTCAGAAATTAAGGGAATCTGGAAAGATTTCTTAATTTATCTAATTTCGTTAGCGATCGCTACTATAGAAATATCACAATTATATATATGCGCAAAATTTTCCCTAAGAAACATATTAAGTGTGAGTACGTAATTGGTAGCTATATATTTGATTTTATGAATACTAGTAAAAGCCAGTGACTATTTACTTCTGTCCGTAATCGCTCATCCTAGCAGTCTGAATGTGAGCACGTCCCAAGAGTTGTGTCAACATACTAAGACCCTCTGCCGCCAACCACAATAAGCCTTTAGAATCTCTCGAACTGAATTTTGTTTTACTACTCGTAATAAATTGTGGTCTAAGTATGTAGTAATAATTTTAATTGTAGGTATGTTTGATGGATGATTGATGAATATTAAACCAGTTTATTATTTTTGTAGTATACTTTGCTAATTAAACTACAAACATTTTAGTAGATAAGTACCTACTTAACAATTGCATTAAATTAATGTAAGTTCGATTTATTCGATTCATTTTTCTACAGTCAATTATGATGTATTCTTGCAAGACGCTCCCCTACAATAAGTGAGCGGTACTTGTCTATATGTTACCATAATTTTAGAGGTATAAACTTGTGTTAAAAAAATATGTTACTTCATAGACGGGAACTGTCAAAATTATGATCCTAAATTAGATAGATTATAGTTATGAACTACACTATCTATCTATACTAATATTATAATGAGGAAAGGTTTGATTGTTTGGATATTTTGTTTGTTTATTCGCTATCGCTAACAATTACGTTGCTATGACAACAATATTCTTGTCAAGACAATGGAAACTACAAATAAATTTGTCAAAGTGACATCTGTTGTCAAAATCAAGGATCCGAAACTATGAGCAGTTTTCTAGTAGTTACTTATAGCTTTCCTAAAGACACTGTAGATGGCGCAGCCGGCACTTTTGGTAAGAAAAGTGTGGTGTCACATCTAGTGTTCCCTAATTTATAGAAGAAATGTTCTTCGGTTTTCGGAGCACATACAGGGCGTCCCACGGCAATACCACATGGAGGGAAAGTACCTTAATTATTGTAGATGGGACATTTTACTGAAAGAATACTTTGTTTTAATTTAAGAAACAATTTGAATTGCATTTATACATTTAAAAAAATCGCCTCGTTGTACAGGTAATCGAACCCGGTACAAAAGAAAAAAATGGGTCTGTAGTTTTATAATACTGATCGTATCATAAAACTACACTAACTAAAATATAGTGTTATTTTATGCTAAACAAATTAGTATGCGAAACAAAGTGAAAACTACACTTAAAAATGTATGAATACAGTTCGAGTGGTTTTTAAAATTCAAATAAAGTCTTCTTTCAGTAGAATATCCCATCTACAATAATTAAGGTACTTTCTCTCCATGTGGCGCCCTGTATATGCATACCATTTCAGCTCATGGCCAGTCTAGTCCATATCCAAGTTTGAATTGAATTCCATTCCATCCATTGAATTCGCTGCGTAATATCTTGTGGAATCAAATGTTTACCTTGGTTTCCACAGGTATGAACAGCACACTGTGACCACATATTGAATATTAGTTACGTATTACTGAATACACAGATTATTGTAATCTCTACAATGTGTTATTTACTAAAAATTATGTAGGTGTCAACTTTTTGAGGCTACAATATTTCATACAAACAAACCTCAATGCTTCAGAAACAGCAATCAATCAAATTAAGACATTCGTTCAGTTCATTCTTGCCGCAGACTAAATTGGCCTCCACATTCACAATGCAAATAAAAAAGTACCAACAGCTATGCTAGCGTCATCTCTTGATATTTTAAAAACCAACTGATTATACCCTGACCACCTACCTACTTAAAGCGTGCTCATTGAACCGACTTAAAAATTCTTTCACCGATGGGCCTATGTAATGTACATATCCCGGAAGACATAGGTTACAGATTATTATTACCAAACATTTAAGGGATCCTTGCTATAACTTCAGTAATATAATCCAAGGTGTAAAACAATATCTAAATACTTCCTAACGAGCGTGCGCAGCGAAAACTATTGATGACAGAACTAAATAATGTACTCCGACTTTACAGAACACATCATTACCTACAATAAGTTTTTAATTACGGTAATAGTGGGCATATTTACCTATTTTGTAAACAACCACTCGCTTGACATAACTTGTTC
Source organism: Pelosia muscerda (assembly GCA_963691645.1). NCBI lineage: Eukaryota > Metazoa > Arthropoda > Insecta > Lepidoptera > Erebidae > Pelosia > Pelosia muscerda. The sequence goes on along the minus strand of OY829098.1, from coordinate 9,639,517 downwards.
CTGCCCCGTCTGAAATTCTATTAAAATGAGGCTTGCCTTTTGATTTTTAGTTGTACTTACCTATTTTGTTTTGCAGTCGAGTTTTTTGGTTTTTTAATAATTAACTTTATTTCTAACTTTTTGGTTATAAATAATAAATATTACGAAGTGACCTCGCGATGGCGACTTTCAAATTAAATGAAAAATAAAAACTGTTCATTTACATAGTTACCCGGATAATAATAAAGTATAATAATCTATAATATAATTATAAGAATAACCTCAAGGAGATATAATCATTTTCGTGTAGTGAAGGGACATCACCGATATTCAAACTTATAATGAACACGTTGGCAGTGTGTAATATGAGCATATAAATTAAAGATAAATAGGAAAATATAAATTATAATATTTTTGCTCATATTGCCGGTTATGTAAAAACGCATGCACGCAAATAAAACTGAAAATTTTCATTCATATCGTTCAAATAATTTTGGCGCCAAAAGTTGTTTCGCCGTTTTGATGTTTTAGAAATATTATTATACCTAGAATCACTCGCACAATCACGACGAATCAAATAACACCTTGCATGTCAAAATCCGTCAAGCCGTTCTGCAGGCATTATACATAGGTACATACATGCATAGTCTCGAATAATATTACCCTTGTTTCTTCGGCAGTCAGGTAAAAATAAAGACGCTTGAAATATTTATATTTCGATTTATATTGGAAAAAGTGAATGCTTCGGCGGAACTCTTACCCGCGACTAGTCCTCTCGGCTATGGTTATAGTTCCGTCAGAGCATTACTTTTTCCGATCTAAATGAATCTGATCAGTTAGCATGCTAATTGCTTTAAAATGTTATTACATTATACGCTATTACAAACAATATCACTATAATATCATTTTACTTACTCTTTCAATTACAAGTATTAGCTACAAGTACAATCTACAAGAACTTTCGACATTTAGGCTTGTTACACAAGACGACGTAGATGCACCCTAGATCCAAACTCTGATATTTGATTAACTGTATCAAAGTGCAATAAATATACATTAATTAAGTGCAAGCCAATGTGCGATGCGCACTGCTGGACGGACCACCAACTTTACGAACTACTGTGCAAGTTGTCGCAGCCCTTGTTTACAGTTAACTAGCCCCAGCAACAATATATAAATATAAATATAAAAATACAAATTTTCATCCTAACCGTTACAGCAACTGTGCAATAGTCATGTATAAATTGTACATTACATCCATTTATATGTACAATATGTATAAGGATTGCTCAATGAAAGAGTTCGTTAGTCTGCAGTACTTATTAGGATATGTCTGGTTCAATTATTACGGGCTTTAAACAAATTGTTGATTACTTACGCTTATATCACAGACAATCTGAGTAATAAAAAATGTACCCATAAATTTATAGATTAAGTACAAAAAATTTACCGACCAAAGGTAATAAAATAGTAGGCTGTACACCATGTATATGCGGGCAGTGCATATTTATCAAGGTGATAATAAAATTATGGCAGTTAAATAAATATACTTCGTGTATCATCACAAGTATTTGTATAAATTATTCGTATCTAAGTATAAATGGAATAGAGATGCATCCATAATGAAACGCAATACAGCTGTTACGTTTATGTTAGGGTAACACATGCAAGCTTGTGCCGTGGGGTGACACTGTCCGCCCACTAGGGTTGAACATGCGCCCTGCAAGTCACTACCCGTCACTCGGTCGATAAAGACACAAGAGACGGTCGCGCATGCGGCACTCTCTGCCCAACAATCAGGTGTAAAGCGACATGGCCGACAGCGAATTTGAAGAATTTCGCCGAGTATTCGATAGATTACCACAGCACATAAAAGCTCCGACGCCGTTTTATTCGTGAGTACCTTTTTGTATAAAAATTCCCAAAGAAAATGGTCTCGTACAACATATTGTCAATGGCAGCATGCTAATTTGTCACGTGAACTCATTGAGAAGAACTTAAAGACACAATACGTAGTATATAGCACCTCATCTCCTTAAAGTGAATCTTAATCAGTTTTATACGTTACTTGATTTCTATTACAGTCTTGTGCCAAATGTGGGTTTGGAAGATGAGTCACCATCATCTAAGAGTGAGGGCACTCCGGAGGAAGACAGGGGCTGCATGGGAGACGCTGATGGGAATACTACCACAGTCACCGATGGTATCATATCACCGACCCCACAACCAGATATAATGGAAACACAACGGAGTCCCCTTCATCAATCATTCACAAATGGCGAACGTAGAAGAAGAAAATTACCGGAGATTCCTAAAAACAAAAAATGTAAGTAGTTTGATTCACTTGTTTTTTGCTCGCGTTTATACAAAAATCGATGTAATGTTAAATATCTGCAACTGTGCCTTAGCGACTTCCTTCTTTGAAGGTTCTAGTGTTCATGTTTGACTGTGCGAAAATTCGATGACATAAGTACTTTTTGTGTATAGTAAATGACGTTTCCTTCATCCTAATTAACAATTAGTAATTTTACTTCGGTGCACTCTGTAATGGGATTTATTTGTTGTAATTTTATCTACCACCTTTGTATTTAGATTTCCTTATTGTTATACCTACGTAAAAAAACTAATTCATTATAATAAGTCAATATTTTAAAAATAGCAACAAGTTATAGCAAACATATTTTTACCAGTTTACTTTTATTTTGATGTTTGCCTACGTGGAGTCTAAAATAAATTCAAGGTCACATAAAATTATGGAACAGTTTAGTGCAACGCATATTGGTGCATTCGCATTTTTTTTAGATTACAATGGTATAGGCTACTTTTTATGTCTAACAGGAACGTTGATTAAAATTAAAATAATATTTGAATCAGACAATAAAATTAACGTATTTTTCTAACTTGTGCCAGTTAATAAGCGCCATCTAACCAAATATTATTATACTAGGTACTTTGAATTTACTGGATTATCCATTTATTAGCACACCGCCCGCACAGCCCGCGACGAGCGGAGGCGACTCGGACGTCGGAGGTCGCAGAATGACCTCCGTCCTCCATGAGCGCGGGCCTGGGGGTGACGGGTGGAGCCGCCTGTCACTCTAGCAGAAGCAGGCCGCGGCGGCGGCGCAAAGTGCGCCTCCCCATACTCGGGAGCTAGATGGGGACACCGTGGTCCCTACACCCGACGGGGGTCATCTCAAAGAGAAGGCCCCGGGTCTGCCGGGGTGCGAGGGATATGTTGACTACTACCTCACCTCCGGCAACTGAAAACCCAAAGACGGCGTGCGTTTTGGTCGGTTCGAGTCCGACATAACCTTCCCAACCGGCTCCGGTGGGAGGGTATCCGTGGGGATTTTTCGCACGATAAAAAAAAAAAAAAAAAAAAAAAAAAAGGGGGCGAGGAGAAACGAGACCTCATACGTGGTCACTAAGACCACGCGCGCAGATTTATCTGCTATCACGCGCGACGCTGTTGCGGTTTAGTATTGGTCTGAGTGTGGTTAGACATTTTTGGGTAAGAACGTAGGTAAACTGAAATTTTCTTTGAAGTATAGTTAAAGTGTTGAAGAAGAAAATAAAAGTTATATCATTTGCGAAGGATAAGAATTTTTTATGTAGGTATGTTTTAGTTAAATTTTATTTTTTATTAACATATTGAAATCAATTATATTATTATTTAGATTTCATTTGTGTATTAAATAATTAGGGAATAAGGATCTGATATATTTTCAGAGATTTCCTTGAAACACCTAGGTACACAGTTATATCTAATAGTTCGAAAATTCCTCCAAAATTAAGCATTAAGATTTTATTCATCCCTCGCAAATGGTGTGACTTGTTAATTTCTTTATTTTTATATATTTTAACATGACTGCAAAGAAAATTTCAGGTTCCCTACCTATGGTTCTGAAATAACCATAACACTAGTAGATAGTATCGCCGATGGAACGACGGGTCTGAAAAGAAAATGTCTGACAACTCTCCGATTTATACCGAACCACTGAAACGTGCGTGATGGAGGACATATATGCTCTGGCGACGCAAGACCTCGCTTCCCCGCGTCTCGCTGTGTACGGTGTGGCTCTGTACAATGTGGAAAACGCCATATATGGAAAATATAATGCCTACATCAGTGATTGAAAGTAAAACACCATTTTATTGACGAAATGCTTAAAAACCGAAAGCACGCTCCAAAAGTATTATTTTTGATTTAAGTTAAGTATTTGAGCTAAGTGTGGTAGGCGGTTTTGGCTAGGATTACCCGATTTATTAAACTTAAAAGAAATTGAAATACTTAGTCGTGTTAAGATACAAAAGAGGAATAACATATGTAATGCTATCTAATGTATTAATGTAGCGTATTAAATAACAATATTTTTTTCATAAGAAAAAATGTGAACACCTAAATTTATATTGTAAAACACAGAGGGCTCTTTGGTGCTTTTGAAGGAACTACACTGCCAATAAATTCTGAATAATTCATTTTAGTGATATAGCACTAGATTTTATATTTTATTAGGCATGTTCTTTTCGTAGTATATTTCGTTAACACATGTGTCTCTCATTTGAAATACAGGCGTATGGTTGAGTCTTACGATTATCCTCGAACTTATTCATTGACTCGCAAATCATTTCATAAAAACAGCAATAAAACGAGATGACGAAAAAAAAAGAATTCTCGATGTTTTTAATAAAATCTTGCTTATTATTTTTTTTATATGTAGATATTATTACACTTAAAGCCGGCTGATTAATTTTTCACTATTTTCAGCGAATATATTAGCCTGCAATCAACAACAACCAGCTTCGTTAGCAGATGAGCTTGGAGCACTAACAGGTCTATTGGTCAGGCCAGGATGTCATGGCCGGCCACTACTTGTTCTCAAATGTGGCTACTTATTGGACGAAGATTCCAGCCCAGATTCCGAGAGATTGCAGAGTTTAGGTGATGTCGATAGCGGGCATAGTACCGCACACTCACCTATAGACACAGGGCCGAAGAGTATATCACCGACGCCATTACAGCAAAACGGTAACGGATTTTTTTCCCTACTTATATCCCTTAGAATTCAGAATTAAACCAGAAGCCGCATTCAATAATAATTGTATGTTTCTCACTGTGTCGGAAAAGGTTTCGCTCTACTGCAAATTACGAGATAGAGCGGGACTGAACGATAATGATGACTCAGAGACAGTTTCTAACTCTTTGGAGTAGTCCATAATGTAATATTGCATTATTAACATTTTTTTTATATCATTAGCAATATTATAAGAGGAGAGATCAGTGCTAGCTATAGCTACTTTTTACACAAATTTGTTTTACCCACATATTTTACTAGTGAATGGTATATGTAAGTATCTACAATTGGAGGAAAGTAAAAGTAGTTCATTTACCCAAACGAGGCAAAGGAAAATGTAAGATCGTACAGGCCTATCATCCTAACATCTGATGGTGATGGTGATGTAAACGAGAAATCTATAATAAATTTCATTAAATCAGATCATACAGGTCAGCTAGCTAGATTTGAGCACCAACATATTCCATTAACAACAAATATTGTATGTAGACCAATCACGACATATCGATTGAAACATTTTAAAGGAAACATTAAAGATAAAATACCTCTTCTAGAGATGAATAATAACGATCATCCGAATGATCTCTACAGAGATTTGTTCGGAGTAATCAAAAGTGAATTTAACAATATTTTCACCAAAAAAACAATAAATGTAAATCAATTTAAAATTAAATTAAGTGATTGGGCTACACCTGGAATATACAAAAGTAGGAAGAAATTATATGAATTATACGATATAAAGGCATCTACTAGTGAGCCACAGGTAATTGAAAATATTAAAATATACTCGAAATTATTCAAGAAAGTATGTTTAATCGCCAAATCTAATCATATACGGGCTACAATAGAAAAATCTGATAATAAAATTAAGGCAACATGGAATGTCATTAACAAAGAAACCTGTAAAACAAGGTCACGTGATCGATCCTTCGACTTAAAAATAGATGATCAATACATTACCACTGATTCTGCAGTGGCCCATGCTTTTGAATCTTTTTTCACAAATATTGCAATTACTACTACGAGTGAATTAAATTCGTCGCAAAACGTAGCCGATTCCCTTCTTAAATCTTGTGTTCCTAAATGTAATGTAATCTTTAATTTTCAGTATATAGACACTGAAACAATACTTAAAACATTTAAACAATTAAATATAAAAAAGACTGAAGATCTCTGGGGCATTTCAACCAATATAATAAATTCAATAATGCCCACTATTGCGCCCTACCTTGCATTCATATTCAATAAATGTATAGATGAAAAACAATTTCCAAATCTTATGAAGTACAGTAAAATCATTCCGTTATTCAAAGCAGGGGACAAAAGTGACCCATCCAATTTTCGTCCCATCTCTATATTACCAGCGCTAAGTAAAATTTTTGAAAAAATAATATTTAATCAACTGCTTTCACATTTTGCAGCCAATGATTTACTTCATAAAAAACAGTTTGGTTTTACTAAAGGCAAAAATACAACAGATGCAGGAGTCGCACTAGTTAAACATATATTTGATGCATGGGAGGAGAAGCAGGATGCCATTGGTATTTTTTGTGACTTATCAAAGGCTTTCGATTGTGTTGATCATGAGACCTTGTTATTAAAGTTAGATTATTATGGTGTCTCGAATAGCTCACTTAGCTTACTTAGGTCTTACCTCACTGGCAGAGTACAAAAAGTAAACGTTAATGGCACCGATTCTTCTGGCGCCCCGCTAGTCATGGGAGTACCCCAAGGCTCGATATTAGGACCCCTTTTGTTCCTGATATATGTAAACGACCTTCCATACTTCATTGAAAATCTTTGTGAAATAGTATTATTTGCTGATGACACTTCATTAATTTTTAAAACTGACAGACAAAAAGTAATACTTGACGATGTGAAAATACCCTTTCTGTAATATTGCATTGGTTCACGAGTAATAACCTGCTACTTAATGCCAAAAAAACAAAATGTGTAAAATTTACGATGCCAAATGTAAGACATATAGACTCAAACATTATAACGAATAATGAAACTGTGGAAATAGTCAATACCACAGTTTTTCTTGGTATCACACTAGATAATAAACTACAATGGGGTTCTCATATCACAGCCTTAGCAGGAAGACTTAGCTCAGCTGCCTATGCGGTTAGAAAGATAAGGTCACTAACTGACGAGAAAACGGCACGATTAGTTTATTTCAGTTACTTTCATAGCGTTATGTCATATGGTCTGCTGCTGTGGGGCTCAGCTGCCGATATTGCAACTATATTTATATTACAGAAACGAGCCATACGAGCAATCTATTGCCTCGGACCCCGTGACTCGCTGAAAGAACTGTTTAAAGAAATTAATATTTTAACAGTTGCCTCACAATATATTTACGACAACGCCTTATATGTAAGGAAGAACCTAGACCTCTTCCAAAAAAAATCAGACTTTCACAACTTGAATACGCGAAATAAAAATAAACTGGCGATACCGAAACTAAGGCTTCATAAAGTCAGTAATTCGTTTGTGGGCAAATGTATAAAAATATATAATAAAATTCCTCAGGATTTGGCTGACCTGCCACTTGATAAGTTTAAAATAGAATTGAAAAGATTTTTAATTAAAAAAAGCTATTATAAAGTAGACGAATATCTTGATGATAAAAATGCGTGGTCATAATAATCTCTTGCTCTTGCACCCAGTTATTATAAATAAACAACTAAATATTAAAAAGAATAACGATAATCTACCTGAGTTTCTTGCTGGTCTCTTCTCAGGAGATTTAACTACCGAACCAGCGAAAGAATCATTTTCTAATGATTTATTTACTAAGTATCCTAATTTATTATGAATTATAATATTATTGACAAATGTAGGTACATAATTATTGTAAAACTTTGACATTCATAAGTGCTCTTTATGTGCCTAAACTGAATAAATGAAATTGATTCTTTGATTCTTTGATTCTTGATCTTTCTATCTAAAAACGACAGAAAGAGTGATAGAAAAGCATGTGAGGGAAGTAGGGCAAATTGACCTAAACAGCGTAGCCCTTAGTAGTGGAAGACGCTTATCTCTTTGCATCCCAGTGCCTTATGCTGCTGCCCAGTGCCTGCTAAGAAATAAGCGTAACGGCTATCATGGATATTGAAGGCGCCCATGAAAAAAACCATCCAAGCAATCCATGCAGCAACGTTCAAACACGGTGTGCTTAACACCTTCATCTGTAAATGAATAGAGCAAATGCTTTAGAGCAGAATAATTTGCTCTACCTACGTTAGCCGGTGAGAAAATATATGCCAAGACCAGAGGATATCCCCAAGGGGCGTACTCTCACCGCTTTCGTTCTCGATTCACTGCTAGTTAAACTTAATGAAGGACCATTCTACACAATAAGATACGTTGACGATCTAGTGATAACGATAAGCGGTAAATTTTCAGACATTGTCTCGGATTTACTATAAAAGGGTCTGAATATAGCGAACATATGGAGTACAGCAAATTATCTAACGACAAATCCATTCAAAAAATTAGCCTTTTATTTCACACGCAAACAGGACTTAAAAGTTTATGAAGACTTAAGGTGGCAGGTATAGAACTACAATGGGCCGAAAACATCGGAGTCTTGTTGCATAAACGACTGATATGGAGGTCACATCAAGATTTAATCAATGAGAGTTCTCGGCATATATCGAAGACCTTACGGCAGTACATGGGGATTTAAACCACATTATTTATTAAAATGTGTTAGTATAGTATAGTATAACCATTGATAATTTATTCACGTACTTAACTGTATTTCAGTTTCCCCGTCTTCGAGTTGCAGCATCACTGGACTTAATTTTGCCGGTAATATGACGACCGTCCCTCACAGTCAACTCGAGATGCTAGAAGCGACACATAGAGGTCTACATAAATTCAATCCCAGACATCACGATGAAATTGAAGTTGAAATTGGAGACCCCATTTATGTACAGAAGGAAGCCGATGATTTATGGTGTGAAGGTAAAGTCATATATTTTAAGGTGGGATTAATAATATTGCTCAGACTTTGGTATACTAAAATTTAATAACCTTTTTTTTTTTTTTTTTACGCACTTCGCTCACCCCCCGCGGGGGCAAGGGGCTCACTTTGTGTGGGACTCCTGACCTCGAAACGGAGGCCAGACTACCCACTAAACCACCACGGGATGCCCTATTGGGCTCTTCTCTTGGGGGGCCCCACCATCCGGACAGAGTAATCCAGATGATGGTCAGCTCACCTCTTAAGAATGCGCCCTAGGAACACTGAGGGGCGCATTCCGCCACATTAGCATGGGGCGGTGGATCCCCCGACCCACCACCCGTGGCTTCGCTCATTCGGGGACGCGAGCGAATTGTGCTCGCCTGCGTCCCCTCGCCGGGGGCCTGCGGGGCGGAAGAGTGAGCCCAGCTAGCTCCCGCTCCCGCAGAGCCTCTCTCTTTGCCGCCATCACCTCGCTAGCGAACGAGGCGACGGCGGCCCAACACTCTTCGCTGTCGGCCATGGCTGGAATCACGACCGACAGCGAAAGGTCCGCACCAATTGTGCGTGTTAGGGCCGTCCTTTGTCCGTCCCATGCCTCACACACGGCCATAGTATGGTAGGCCGTGTCGGGGTCGCCGCTGGTGCAGTTTCGGCACCGGGGCTCCGGCTCTATCCCCACCACTTCCCACAGGTACTTGGCAAAACAGCCATGATCCGTGAGAAGTTGGGTGAGGTGATATGTCGGAGCCCCATGACCCCTCTCCACAAACTGCCGCAGGACGGGCCGGACGGCCCCTACGAGCAGCGACCCGCTGCGGGTCACTGCAAGCCTTTCGGCCCATTTCCGGAAGAGATCGTCGCGAGCCGCCTGTCTCCAGCGATCGATCTCCTCCGGAAGCGGCCGACCTCCAAAATCGCGCCGCATCAGGGCGCCCTCCTCGTAGACCCTCTTAAGGACGCCAGCCTCGAGATCCCACGGGATACTACTCGCAATCAGACACGCCGCCTCATAAGATACGGTGTGGTACGCCCGTGCAGCCCTCTGCGCGATGGCGCGCTGCGGACGTCGCAGCAACGCAATATTTTCCGGGCAGAGGGCCTCCGCCCATATTGGCGCTCCGTAGAGCGCCTTGGAGCGCACCACTCCGTCGTAGAGACGGCGGCAGGCAGACCCCGGGCCTCCGAATAACCTTAGCTGTACTTGCTACAGCACTGGCATAACATATTTCGCTTTTTCTACTTCCATAAATGTTTTCACATCTGTTATCCCACTGGCCTCACCCTTTACTAGGCCTTTCTTTAGAAAATATTTGATTATTACTTATTTTTTTTGTACAATCAAATATGTTCTAAAGAATTGTAACTTCAAATACTTCAAATAAATATCACACTGCCTTAGAAATCGCCCTTCAATTACAAATAAAAGTTTTTTACATTGGGAATTATTCTAATGTATTTTTTAATCCGCTATTTTTACTAACCTAAAATAGTAATTAAAGCTAAAACCCTCTAAACTAATAAATTGTAAACAATTTTATAAATAAAACTAACTCTGCAGTAATTGATGGATGTATTAAAAGAATTACTATGGCAGAGAATATAAATTACAGAAACAACATGCATAAAATCACGCCTGTTTCCCATAGCGGTAGGCAGATATCACGGATTGTTACAATCCCGACATACTACTCTCGAAAAAACTTCAGCACATTTAAATAACTTTTCAAAAAGGTAATAACATCCATAGAATAACACGTTATTTATGAAGAAAAGTGAGTTTAAAAAAAGCAAAGTAATTTCTCGAGTGATAAAACGTGCTTGCTCAGGTCAAACTTGTAAGTAATTAATATTGCCACACAGCATATATAGCCATTTGATACTTCCAAACTCAGGTAATATAATAGGATGAAAATATCGTTGGTTCATTTTTTTCCGCAGTTTTTTTACTTATATAATTCGTTATTTTACATATAAATGACATTTATACAATAATTATGAGATTGTATGTACAAAAGCGAGCTTCATTCAAAGTTGTGCTCTCTTCCATCAAATCCTAGGGGTCACAGAGGAATTTCAATGTACAGAAAGCAAGCTTGTGTACATGAATTTGAAACTTTTATATTTTATTTACATATTATAATACTAGATAAATACTACTAAACATACATATAAATAAATATTATATCTGTTATTGTCTCTTATTCGTTTTTTTATTAATATTCAAAGAAGGACTTTCACGTATAGAATTTGGCATAGAATTCCAGTGCTAAAAGAATTGTCGTAGCAAGTAGAGCTATGAGCAGAAGTTCGAAGTTAAAGGGAAGATGAAATGCGACATGGTTTAACATTTCGGATAAGAAAGTCAATTTTTCACGAAGATATAAAGGAGATTAAGGATTATGAAAAACAGAGAAGAGTAGGGAAACAATGTGAAAATCTCGACGCCGCCGCCTCTGAACTGTCAACCATTTCAGTCAGTAATGGAACACCGAAACATGATGGTACTTACGTAGACCAAAAATAAAACGAATTCATTATTCTTGCAACCGCTCCACCATGTTAAAGGTAACATCAGCATAGACTAGGAGAGGAGGGAGAAGAGATCGAACAAAACAGATTCTGGTCTTAAAAGGAAGGAGATTCTGAACACGCTTGAGACAGTGGAACATACCATACAATTTCCTGCTTATCTCTATATGACTAGACCATATCGAGTAGCAATTAATGAGAACCCCTAGACCTTTGGCAAAAGTAGTAAATGGTATCAAATTATTACTATACAAAACTGGGGTAGAGATGGCATTCATGAAAATTCAGAAGAGAAGAGGAAAGAGAACGCCACCTAGAGGTACACCCGCGGCAAGAATTCTGGGTTTATATGGAAAAAAACTCAAAAGTAAATTATTTAGAAATTAGTGATTACACTAAAGGGGTCAATTCAAAAAAACATATTTATGAATATTTTACCAGAATGATTTCAATTTAGTTAGATTATACAAACTGTTAGTCTACATCATTCATTCTTGTCCAATTTCACCAATAAATATGGCAATAGGTACATTAAAATCCTTAAAAATTGTTATTTTTAGGTGTGAACCTCAGAACCGGTCAACAAGGAATTTTCCCATCAGCATACGCAGTAGACATGGATTACAATGATTTTGATCCAGCAAATGCTAAAGTCAAACGGGAAAGATATTTGTTAGCGTAAGTGTTTTTCATCAATACTGGCTCTATAAATAATCGCACTATTTGTATAAAAATAGTACACACAATAATCTTCATAGGTATTTCATTGTTTGCAGGTATATGGGTTCAGTAGAAACCTTGGCTCATAAAGGAACAGGTGTCGTATGTCAAGCTGTAAAAAAAATAGTGGGAGAATGTAGCAGTGATCCAATAGTTCAACCTTGTATTTTAGAAGTGTCAGATCAAGGACTTCGCATGGTCGATCGATCAAAACCAGATGTGAGTTATTTTATTCTTGTTTTTAAAATCAATATAATTAAAAAAAAAGCTTTGATATTTGTATACAGTTAGCGAAGAATATAAGTATACATGTACTTATCTTCTTTGGCGACGGTGCCTAACATTGGACGCTAATCCAAATAATTGAAATTCTTACTTTATATGTGTATCAAAAAATGTTTACGCTAGTATACGCATAAACATTACGCGTGTAGGTGTATTTTTTTAATTATCAACAAAATATTATCTGTGTGGATGTACTTTCTTGTATCAACTTCGGGGCTCAAGTTATATTTCATTACTCTCCTAAATGTTTTGTGTTAAAACATTTATCTCTTTATTATTTACATATGTGTATTTTCCACGGTAGCCGCGGTAGCCTAGTGGTATGGGTAATGGACTGCTGAGACGAGGTCTCGAGTTCGATCCCAGGTTTACCATGGCACACACCAATGACTTTTCGATGCTTTTCGAAGTTATGTGTGTATTTATCGCAGGTTTATAAGTGCCTCGGAGAGCACGTTAAGCCGTCGGTCCCGGTTGCTATACAAACATCTATGGCAGTCGTTACGGGTAGTTGGAGCCCTCAAAAGTCCAACCAGCCTAACTTGGAACTTCGATATCGCCATTGGTCATTAGACCATTGGTTGTGGAGGTCAGATGGCAGTCGCTTCACGGAAAATATCGAAGTTCAGCCGCATCACAGTTAGACTGGAAAGCCGACCCCAACTGAGTTGGGATAAAGGTCCAGGGAATGATGATGATGATGATGTGTATTTTCCAATGGAAAGCGATATCGAAATCAATTAACGAATATATTAAGTTATTCTTCCATTTGTCACACACATGTTTAATGTAAATTTAAGTGTTCTCTAACCTTTTTGTCTACGTTTTTTAAATTGTAATTTATTTAAAATCTAGTGTAGGTGTTCAGCAACACATTTTAGTCGCTAAAATATAATTCTCAGTCGGTTACAAATGAGCGAAGGTCGTTCTATAGTAAAATTCTATACCAAAGTCGATACCGACACGTGCAGATTTGTCTCTACTGGTACAAACCTGCTTCTTTGTGTAAGAACCTTACTTGAATATCTCAAAAATTATTTGAAATACGAGCAACACAGCGGATAAAATAATCAACCTTAGTCCAGGCCTGTGTTGCGACCTCGGATCGAACATTACGGTTGTTCTATTTCTCATATATTGTAATTTAATGTTACAGATTAATATATTTATATTAGATGCCAATATTCTATTTCTGAGCTATAGATACACTGTAGCGATGCGAGAGATACCTGCAGCATCAAAAAACTTTTTATTTTTTGCTAAATTATATACCTGTGGGCCGTCAATCAATCATTACATTTGATGTTTGCCTCTTATGAGCAGAAGGTAAAATGTAATTTGCGTAGGAGGAATCGCGTCTGCGTCTGCGTCTGCGTATTTCCAAATTACCTACACTGCGTTATGAAATTATAATTAATGTTCTTTACACAAAATATTATATATTTATGTAAGGACGGGTTTGAAAACGTGGTATCTGATTCAATAAGAATAGCTAGAGAATACTAAATAAATGATTTATTTTAACTTAAATAAAAATAAACTACACACATGATCATGATCGGCTTTTAAATGTGTTATACCTTTTGGGATCTTCATCTTTCTCCCATTTAATGCATACACAAAGGTGATATTTTGTGAGATTGAAAGAATCTAGTAGTTTCTTGTTGGCTTATTATTAGGGCTTATTTCCCATCGTCCACGTTGGTAACTAGATTTTCCTAACTAGTTACGAGTGAAGATATTTTTTCGCTGTTTTGTAACTTCCAAGGGTAAATAAACGGTTTTTTAAACTTTGGCACTAATATTTATTTTACAGAGAAATAGAAACGGACCTTGCATCGACTACTTCTATTCGTTAAAGAACGTCTCATTCTGCGCATTTCATCCTCGTGATCATCGGTACTTAGGATTCATCACCAAACACCCAACGTTACAAAGATTTGCATGTCATGTTTTTAGAGGACAGGAATCCACAAGGCCCGTTGCTGAAGCTGTAGGGTGAGAAACTTATATTCAAATAATAAAATCACCAGAGGGAAAATAGTTTTTTATACCACTTAGGTGGCAGACAAGCACCGGGCCCAACTGATAGAAAGTAGTTACCGTGGCCTATGGACGTTTGCCGAATCTCGAATCTTAACTGTTCCGCACAGTTAAGATTGCACTATTATCGTTCAAAATTGAAGTTAATTTCTATCGTTATCCCCTTTTATTTGACCTAATGTCATGCAATACGAGTACTGCTGTAAAGAAGTGCAAAAGATGAAAGTGCGTAAGGATGTGTTATGTTTAAGACTACCTAACAATAGCTAGCTAGCTACCTGTAGTAATTGGGTATCTTTAGAAGTCTAGACCTTGAAATTGAGAAATTTAAGGCCTGAACTGAAATTTAAGTTTAGAAGTTTCGTTGGCATATCACATGTTTTTATTTTTATATTTCAGAAGAGCGTTCCAGCGCTTCTATCAGAAGTTTATAGAGACGGCGTACCCAATCGAAGATATATACTTAGAATAGTTACCACTGCAATATTATCAAATATCACCAATTTAATTATAGCTTTAGTAGCGGCGATTAAAAGCAAAGCCCAAATAGTTCGTTTGAAAATATGTGTGATAAAATGCACACCACAAATTACTACTTGCTAATAAAGGAGAGGCCACATTGCAAGTTAGCGAGCAGGCGATATATAATTTCGCCTCTGGTCCACATCACAACCGTTGTGATAGATAAAGATACCAGCTAGCGAGCAAGTGGATGATATTATTATCGTTTCCAAACCGCCAGCAGTGCAAGCCAGGTCATATATTATATCCCACCTTATTTTTCTTATCTCACATCAACCAATCCGGGTTATATTAACCGACGATGCCTGTGACGTTAGTAATTTTTGTCAGACTAGTCATCTTTCGAAAAGTCCTGTAGTGTTTATGCGAATATTACATTGATGAAAGTTCAGATGACGATGATTTAACTCCAAATACTTCGAAATAAGAAGAAACAGCATAGTTCTGGCTATGAAGACACAGTTATATAGTTCAGACAACAGACCGAAGAATTTATACTTTATTGTTGTACTCATGAGAGCTGAGTGACAAACATTTTCTAGATTTTTATGTAAGTAGAGTCAGAAAAAAAAAAACAATTTTGCGCCGTTTGTGCTGTGCTCTCTTTAAAGGTGTATATGGTGCCTGCGATTTTTATTTTTTTAATTTCTGGTCGCTGTTAGCTCATGGCCATCATAATTGGTGATTTAAACCATGATCATTTTAGAAAGATTAGTATCATGAACATATAATTAAAGATCTATCGCTTGGAAATTGTATATATTTTGAATTAAATATGAAACTGCTGGCAATTTCATAAATCTGAAAAGTAAAAAAATCATTTGAAATGTAAGAAAATTTGTTTCTAGGCATTATAATTACCTATAAGCCACTGTTTATAATTATATGGAATCATTGCATTTCATAACGAATATAAAGTAATGGAGAGAGATAATATATGAGCACATGACATCAATACTAGTTCGATCAGATTACAGGATTATTATGTTGTATATCATTAGACGCGTATTCAATGGCAACGCAATAGCTATATTGCCTGACTAAAAACCTGGTGGGGATACTGAAAATCTATTTTTAAATAAAACCGTACCGTATATTATAAAATTATCAGAATAAACCAGACTTTATCATCAAATTCTATCTATGAATCGCCATACTGCCATATTTTAAACTGGTGAAATAGGTGGCAGCAGTATTAATTGTCGCAAGAAGGTGCGCTCAACGCACTAACGTTCTTACCGTTTGACGCATTAATGTAACATGCTAATGCTAATCCAGTAGGAGCAGTTGGCGACTTAAAATTAGTTCATACAAAATGATCCGTCGTATGAGTCTGGTTTTTCTGGTATTCTTATCATACAAGTTCCAACATTTTTTGGCTTTTTATTATTAATTTTCGGTGTGACCAGCTTTTCAGCTTGGCAGCATAACAATTTCTTCTTCACACATTAAAGAAGCGTCTAATGATATACATATCATCTGTTAATCTGATCGAACTAGGTTTGATGTCATGGGCTCTTACATTAAGATTAGTCCTTATTTTACTACATACTCACGAGTATTATCAATTACCATTATCTTTTAAGATTTGAATACCTGCGTGATACTCAGAACGATAACTATAGATAAATAATACGTACGAAGCTAATAAAATATGAGAGTTGGATAACCAACCTTACTTATAATCGGATTACATTAGACTCCACTTCACTTTATTATTATGTTATAGTTCAATTGCGAGTGATTGGATATTTTGATTTATTTCAGTTGAACATTCAAAATGTCACGACGCTTAACACGGCGGGATTTTGTGCCTCCTTTGGTGTGTGTACGTCTCAGTGGTGAACGTATTCGTCGCCGCCTCCTCAAAGTATTCGTAGCATTGGTATTTCGTGTCTGCTGACCATGCTGCAAAGCAGGACGCAGTTTCATCTATGTGAAAATATGTTATGTCAGATCGCTCTGGGATCTATAGTCTAGATACTAACACGTTCACCGCTGTATTGATGAGCGAGAAGACACTGTCATAAATCTAACGCCGTCGATACATTTACCATTGCGTCCGCCAGGTGTCCCTCAATTAACATATTTTGAGTACTTAGCTACTCACGATCAATCTGGTACTGACTGTCCTACCTCATGCAGTCATAAAACAAGGTTATATACTGGAAACAAAGGTCAGTCATTAAATACTCATTTAATAAATCTCTAATTATTGTATATACAACATAGAACTGTACCTTTGTTTAATTATAATACTGGGCCTATGTCGTGCAATAATTTTTGTGTATTATTATTATAAATGGCAGCAAACGTGAAGTATGATAGAGTGCTTAACTCGCCTAAGCTTATAAGTTTACACGGATTGTAAACTTGCGCGTTTCGGATTTCCTTTTGTTTGTTTTTTTGGAGAATTAATGATCGATTGGTGTCAATAAAAATGCGAGATATTATTTTTATCGAATTTTATTTACATGTATGCAGCATTTTGATTCTATTTAAAAAACGGTTAAGTATGTTTCCTTGGAGTGAAATTCATAATCTCCAATATTTAAAGTATTTTCCCTTCACCTACGTTTGACAACCCAAGATAACTACTTATATTATAGAAATAATATAATTATACATATTGCATTAATATTCTGGATGAAATGATAGCTAATTCTGGTCGAAGAAATGCCGAACACGTAACCACCTTAACGCATTGTAGCACCCTTAGTTATCATAACGTGCTTAGGATTTAGGACATTAGCTACATTACTACTGGCCACCTAGGGATCCCCTTGATACTAATCTGAAACCTATCATTTCATCCTTTGCGATTCTAGGGTATGCCTCCCTACTACGTACCATGGATCCCGAATGCAAGAGTCGTTTCGGTGTTATATTGTACCGAAAAAAGGCGCGGGAGCGGGGACGTGAACCCAAGCCTAAACATCTGATCGTAAAGGCCCAGCTCCACAGGGATATGGTAGCTGAGTGGGAGTGGCCACGCGTAGGTCATGTCGTAGTAACGGCGGTAAGACTAATCATCGCTAGAGTGGCCACACAGTAGCCTTCGTACTGTATCACACACGTCAACGCAGATGATCACTGGGCACGGGTGCTTCAGGGATTACCTGCTTCAAATGCAAAAGGAGCCAACGTCCGAGTGCCATCCCTTTGATGCTACTGAGGACTCCGGGCTACACGCACTGATCGAGTATCCAGCGTGGGAGACGCCGAGGCGGGTCCTACATCGTCACGAAGGTAGGGAACAAAGAAAATGTCACTATCTTAACTCCGGCCATTGAAAACCCGTATATGACGTGCGTTTTAGTCAGTTGGCAGTTTGACATAACCACTCTCACCGATTGCAGTGGGGTGGTATAGTGGGGATTTGGGACCCAAAAAAATATGTGTCCCTAATACACTCATGCTGAGACTATTAAAACAGAGATCACAGCTTTCATATGCTATCTTGCCTCCACCACAGAGCAATATGACTGAGGATAGCTCCTACAACCGAGTCGGTCAGTTCACACTCTCATCCCTGGAGTCATAACTCTAACTACGGATATATCCCAAACTCAATAATAGATTTAAACCATGTATCCTTGTACCGATATTCCTTGATCCATGTAGAGAATCGTGATATTCCTCTATCATTAATCATACAAATAATTACACATCTTCGAATGATGATGAATGGATAAACTAGTTAGTATCCTAACCACAAAAAATAATGAACAAATGAAGACAAAGCTTTTATGGGAATTGTAAGGTACGGAACACAATTGGTAAAAGAGTCTGCTTAGACATTTGTGTTATGTTTCGTCTTACTAATCTAACTGGATAATCATAAATATGGATTAATCAGTCTAAACCACCAAGATGTAAAAACCTTTAATTTTTGTGAGTGTATCTTATTTCAGCATAGTTTATTATGAATGTAATATCATTGATTGAATTTTAAATATAATATTTGTTAATGTTATAAGATTCCGCTTTGGAACGACCTTCACCATCTGTTTATCGACTAAAAATTATATTTTAATATATAAAATGTGCTGCTGTTTGAAATTAAATATTTGCGGTTTGGCAAATAATTCGTTTCTTATGGGATTTTTATTAATTCCATAATAACCAATATTGTGGAGGATAAAAATGCCGACAATTTTTGCTTGGAGTGCTTTTATATACGTCTCATCGCATTCATGATGGAATTCACTTTTTAAAATTAATTAATAGAAATGAGCAATGTTATCAAGTGAATATTAATAGTTACCATTGCTTTGTGCAATGTCAACTACTTAATTGGCTATATACCTGTACTCGAAACCATTTTCATAGAGATATAAATTGAATTGTAAATAGCATTATTAAAGATACGTTCACATTGCATTGTAGAAACATTGAAAGCATAGACTTTAATTCATGATACGTAATACATGACACACATTTTACGGATATCGCGATATATTTCGTATTATTTTATTACCAGCCCTACGTTTCGGCTTCTTTTCAGCCGCCGTAATAGGGTTGACTAAAGATATTTTTTGTCACATAGTTTGAAGTGGAAGTTATTCTAAAGTACCCGAACTATAACGAATTGTTGGTGTTACTATTTGCGCAGAATGAACTCACTGTGTCATTAAGTCTTACTGTATTTACATTTTCTTAGGTATAAATAAAAGTGAATAAACGGATCGTAGGTAGGGGTACGCTTCAACCATCTAGTGTATTGAAACTTCGGTGTTCTATTTTTATTAGTCTCGCGCATCATTACAATAACCATGTTTTTTATTTTCTTTAGCGGGTATCTGTGGTTTATCAAATCTTCAGTAATCATTGATGCATTATTGCACGAGTTCACATACAGTGACTTTGTTGAGATTACACACGGTCAACTTTGTATTTTATGTCAGCTATTTATTTGATTGACTATAATAATATACTTAGTAGAACAGCCTTGTTTGCAAAATTAAGATTGCAATTCAGAGTACTGGACCACATTTCCCAATGGGGTTCCGTGAACATGGTCGAGTTCAATGCCAATAAAACCCGGGCATTCGTGCTCCCAACTCATCAACCTTGCTGCATTTCATCCGCAATACCATGGTAAGTGTTCTGATGAGCTCTTTCAAGTGGCTCCGCCCTCTCCTTTCCTGCATAGGGTAATGATTTTGATATCATTCACATACGTAACAAACAATTTTATCAAGAACGGAACGGTTAAGCAACCCTTATCTATGTCGCACCACTAAGTCCTTGAATTCTTTACCAGCCCACGTGTCTCCTTCTTTCTACAGGCTCAGATCCTTTAAACAGAGCGTGAATAAATAACTGTCGACGCCGTCAGACAGCACCTGTAACGGCACCTATAAAGAGAGTAGTGGTTTGCAGCAGATTCACTTACAACTGAGGACTTTGAAACCTTCAATATTCGATATTGAAGACAAATTCAAGCAATGAATTGCATTCTTCCGAGGTTCCTACTTACCTACTATTTTAGTTTAGTATGATGTCTTACACAACTTTATATTAAAGTTCATATTAGATACACCAGACTTAAAACTTGCCTGAGTTTTTACAAAAATCTACTATTTAAGGCAATCACAGTTGTGGTTTGCCAAATTTGTAACAAACGTGAAATCGACGATAAAATGTTCATGAACTATTTCTAAAATCTGCCAATAATAGTTATATAAATTAATAAACACATAGTTTATATTGAGCTGTTTACTTTTTTATTTGATGGTTTAATTTCATTAAAATAAGTAAATTAACAACTTTCAATTATTTATCAGCATCATACTAAAAGTCACAAAGATGTATGCCATATTATTTCTCATATTACTTACTAATAACTTTATAATAATTTGGGTGCAAAAAATAATTACAAACAGTCCATATCAGTTTCAAAACTCCGTGCCCACGAAATGTAAGATTTATGCATGTGAATTTGCGGTACGTTGGGATGAAACATGATATTTTTGTTTCCTAATAATAAACAGAATACTTAGATTTTTACTGATTAAATTGAATGATCATTATTGTATTAAAATATTTTGTAGTAGATACTACTTAGGATAATTAAAAGAAGTATAGTTGATAAAGTAAATAACACATAAGACACTGCAACGAGAATAATATGATCTATATACTTCTGAGAGTTTTGAATTACCATATTAATACAATACTTCTATGTATTGATCTTGATATACAATGAATTAACGATCAAGAATATAAATTCTACGCATCATGGGCAAATAAACTGACACAAAACTATAGTACTGTAATAAAAAGCTTTATACTAAAGTTACTGATAAGTGAACCGTAAGTTTAGCATAATTCTTCACTGCAATGTGAACTTAAGCTGTTACTTGTATATAAATCGTCAGCAAAAGCAAGGTTTAAAACAATGTGGTGAAAAGCTATGACTGTGACTCAAAAAAAATGTTTATTTTTCCAATAAATATCATAGCATACTAGACATTATTGCGTAAGGCATTAAATAATAATATATTATTATTTGGGACTGATATACAAGTGTTTTATTTTAAACATTACATTTCTTAGCAACAGTGGCAGTAGGTACTAAAAAACTTCCTTGCTTGTAACATCTCCGAGTAACCAAATATTGGCATTACAACTACTGCTATTTGCATGCTGATGGACTGAAAATAATGAAAGGTAAGTATATAAAATTGACATACCTAAAGAAGTAGATCCTATTAAAAAACTTGTCAAGCTTGTAATAGTCAAATACTCATGCTCTAAATTAGACAGATTGACAACACCGCCGAATTGGAAGCGTAGCCAAGAGCTACACGCCCTACGTAGCTTCTGGATAGTCTGCGCTTGCTCTATCGCTTGTCTTGCTCTGCGGGACCGATAACTATGAATACAGTATTAATTGTGTCTTCATACAAACGGACGAAACGCGAGCCATGCCTACGCGCCTCGATCTCGGTATGCGCGCGAATGTACCGCAGAGACTAATAACGGTGTGTCGTGTTTTTTTATTATGGCAAATAGAGTATAGGTATTAGGCTTCATTTGGTTGCATGTTTTCTCCTCCTTGTCCATGTTTTGAAAACAACAGGTTGTTAATTTTTTTTCCCTTTAATATATAATTATAAAGCATTAGTCTCAGTCGAGGCGTAAATATTTTTCGGTTCCAAATTTATAAGACCGAGCAACTCTATCGCATGTTCACGTATTGCGCGGCTTTGGGCATTTATTTCAAAAATGTGCCCGTTATTATTACCGTGCCGAGGAGTAAGACAAGCGATACACTCGCGTCAGTTGCGACCCCTGCTAGAATACCAACGGCTTTCCAGAAGTCGAATAATTGCAGTGTGGCCCGAGCTTCACGATGCCTGATATATTGTATATCGGCATCGAATGACCACAATTGGCAATTTTTGGCGATTGCGCACCACCATCGTCGAGTCGGAAGTTAGCCGCAAAGAATTTGACCAACATTTCTGTTTGCTCTTACGTCTGGTGAGCTAGTGAATTGTGAGGGTAACGCAGCGAAGGTTGGCTGAAGCTGAAGAAGAAGGATAAAGTTGGCTTTTTCAGCAACGCGAGATTAATAAGAAAGGAAGTTTCCAGGATTTTCTTTTATTTTCTATGTATCATGCGCATCCTGCATCGCATGCAGCTTTTGTCCATAGAGACCCAACACTCCATCCAGTTCATACAGGAAGTAAATGAAAAAACAATACAGGTCATTTAGAATTTATTGGATCACAGAACTAAATTTCATACAATGTAACTACTTCTTTTAAAGTTATTCAGTTTGAGCAACATCATTAACCACACCAATACCATAAATTTTAGTTTTTCATTGAGAAATATATTCAGTCATAAATTGAACTTAGATTTAAATTTTCAACTAATGAAACGAATATGAGACAATTTACTTACACAATGTCACAACACATTAAGTTAATTCCAAAACAATATAGGAATATTATCACTAAAATGATACGCTCAAGGTATAACTATGTATAACTAAGAATAATTTAGAATATAAGTTTCATTACTAAAGTACAAAGTCTTGTGTACATTGTCAATTTAATTGAACTTGAATTATACTGAAAGCGAAAAAAGACAAAACCGCACGCAAATACCTAAATTTATTTTTTAAATGGAAGCTTTATATACATATACAACTAAATATTTTAGTAGGCATGTTTTAAAATAGGCGTATACTTAGGCTAGGGTACAGTACAGTTGATTAACCACCTATTGAATTAATGATCTTCGGTCCATTCTATATGCATATTTTTATTATTTTGGCATCGAAAGTCTTTCACAAATTACCAATTATTCATAGTCGTTATTAATCATCGTCATTACTTAATCACAATTTAGTTTTTTTCACAGAGGTGAATTTGGTTCAAAGTTAGTTGTAAATTTACAAATAGATATATTTGTTCCGAGTGTATGAAATACCTATGGGTATGTTTTATATGAATCTTGCACTTGTCATCAATGAAAATGAGCCCTGTAGGAAAATGTTAATTTCATAACATAATGAATCGTCTATGGCGATTTTATCTAGTTAAAGCTGTAAGGTTAGACTCTGTAATTGCAATCTAGTAAATATTAAAATAACGGACGGTGTAATGTAAAGCTGCACAACCGTTACAGGGTATTTAAAAAAGTAAATGATATGATATTACAATTCTCTGAAGAAATTAACTAGTCTTTCGAGGATAATCTTCGATGTTGCTATCTTCCTACACTATGGGCTTGATTCACCATTTACCACTAGATTGTGTTTTCGACAATCATCTACTATATTAGTAAAGGATGTGATTTTCAACAAGATTAGCCTTATTGAATATCCGTATAGGATAAACTATGCTAAAATGAGTTTTTCACGTATTCATATCGTAGTAGTAAAATGCCTGATAGCAGTTATATTAAACAGTAAATGATATTGATTACCTAGTTAAGCCTTTAATAGATTTCTTTCCGGTTCTTAGAGTAACCACTTTTCTACTAACCAGAAAAGGACATAGGAACTTTCTCAGTCAGGCCCTAAGCATGATCTAATAAGTATTAAACCACAGCTGTAGCCTGTATTTAACTTCGAATAATTAGAGTTAATAAGTCGCATTCTTGTTTATAAGGCGAATCCCCGCAGGGCAACTCAACCGTCTGTACGTACTTTATTTCTTACTAAGATATGCTGTTAATTTGATCATGAAGCGTTGTTGCCATTTACTGCCTAAAAGGGGTCTGTCTCCCTAGGTATCCAAATTGCAGAGTCTACGGAGTATTTTCAGAGTCTACCTATGAACAAAAGGGTTTAATTATTACTTTCAGCATAATGATTTGTCTTTATAATAAGATATAATTTTTTTTGGAAATAATGTTAATTTAGCAAAAAATGCCTGACTTACACTAAACATCTCCGAATTTTTATTGGTAAGTGGTGAGACAAGCTCTAAAAAATGTACAGACGTTTAGGTAGATCTGTATCAAAATACAGAACTCTATAAAGACAGAACATCTATTCATCGTTCTCTGAGGCGTTTCCCAACCCAGTTGGGGCCGGCTTTCCAGTCTAGAGTTTTGATTCAGAAGCCGACTGCAGACCGCAGCAGCACACGCTGCACAAACAAACAATAAGATACAGTGGGTAAACGAAAAAAAGCAACAGCAATAATTTCTCAAAGACGAAGCGTTGTAGTCCTTTACAATATCATTTCTCCGTTAGTTAAATTATTGAACTACAATTTTAACAAGACTATCATCATTGATAATTTGGCGTTAAAAAGTCACAACGCTCCGAGGGTCAGCAGATGTCGCGCTCGAAAAAAAACATTTAAGCAATGGACGTCCTACGCCGACATGATGACGGTAATGATTTTATTTTTTAATTTTTAGTTCCAATATAACATTAACTGTATGTTTTTTTAATTTGATTAATTTTGAATGGTACCCTCAGTACTCCGTAAGTTTGAGTGATAATAAAACACTCAAACTTGCTATGGTAACAGACTATGATTACGATGTAAGTTGACGAAACTAGAAACGTCTTAGTTTTTCGTCCTGAACATGGTCAATATTTGCATAAACATATTCATAATCCTAATAGCCTACGGCATTAAGTCCACCTATATACGTACTCGTGCATAAAGTTCAGTAAATATATAAATATAAAATATAATCATAGAAGTGGTAGAACATAAAACACCTGTGTTAAAGTACAACTTGGTGAAATTAAAGATATTGAACAACCAACGGAAGAGGCTCTCGTTGGCCAACTCGGATGCAAAGACTGATCTTTCGTATACAGCAAGCATTTGAAGATGAAGAAGTTCCTTTGTCTGCAGCCGTAATCACTGATAGCTTGGTCCCAGTACCCGGTGCCGGAAGGGCACTGCTTTTTATATTTTTATATCTACATGTAAAAAATTAAATTTTAGATTTGTTTAGAGAATAAAGCGCGATTAATAATAAGAAGAATTGTTTTGCTACACAGTCATGATACTTATATTGAATACATTATATTTATTAATGACATTTACGATATCAATCAGAATATTTCACTATTCAGCAAAAAAAATTAAAAATTCTATGTTAATGCTGAGGCATTTGATAGGTATGGTTTATTATTTATTGTCATTATTTTTGGTCACATTGCTTTCGAACTTTTTTATAGAAAGTACGCTATACGGATGCTTTTTCGATCTACTATAAAGTATGTTAATATGTTGGTTAAATTAAACAAAATATGTATATAATCCTTAATATGTTGTTCCTTAATAACTTTCAGTATAATTTAGCAAAACTATACGTTTAGATATAAAAGCACAATCAACTACAGAAATTCAGAGTAGGTACAAATATTATTATCTAATACAAAATTTTCTTTCCAAAATAAAAATTAAGCCATTAGGTAGTTAATTAATGTATCAACTACAAAACTGCAGTACATTACATTGTCTGTGAAAAAGGAGCTACTTGAGGATACTTCAGTTACCATTTTATATAACAACCTTTTGAGAGATACTGAAGAATCATGTCAATACCTTTGCTTAAAACAGTGATATTATTTATATTACATATAGTAGGTACATTATTATTACCTGTTCATAGATTATTGAATAAAATCATATTCTCTTTAATATTTATCTAACTAACAAGACCCATAGTTACACAGTAAAGCTGTTTAGAAAAATACAATCTAAACCGACAATAAAATATAGGCAACATTAACATAAACATCACGTACCTATAATATAATAATACAATAGTAATATCAAACAATATACCTACAACAAGATTTTCTTCAAGTTAAGAAATGTGGTGGATTCATACAATGCTTTAAAGCCTCACATTTGGCACTATTCCAGTTCGTATTACCTATATTGTGATAATCTTTATTTGATAAGACGTAAGTATTTTAGATCAAATAAAATACTATCTTATGACAAAATATAATTTGTTCGTGCCTATCAATCAGGTAAGCAAGGGCTTTTTCAGGTTTCAATCTCCAGTTGGTAACAATTATTAAATTACGGGATCTCAATTGAATTGCATGAAGTTTAATATTATAATTTTATTAATACGAACAAACAAATGTATCTTATGAGTTTATGGGGCTCAACATTTTTTGGACATACGGAAATTGTGTACTATAATGTTTTTATAGCACACACTTTCCGTATTTTCCGTATTATTGTATACGTGCTGTACTCTAAGTATTTTTATGCCTTTCAAACTATGCTTAACTTGAAGTTGAGTTGTTACGTCTTCTACCCATATTTTCCTTTCAAAATGTATCAGTCCACTCTGAGATTTCGTAATTTTTATTCCTAGTTCATTCTATTACATTTTTATTCATTTATTAACTGATACCATTTTTATAGTTTACTATTATTAATTCATATCATTCATATTTTTCTTATAAAATCACATTTTATGTGCGTAAAATACGATTTACAACAAAAGTAGATTAATTAAATAATTGAAATGGCTGTTATTATATCATGTGGCATTGATTAACATGTGTAATGAACATATGGATTTCTTGATATGATTTTAAGATTCAATGTCTGTGCACTGCATGGGATATATGAAAAATTAAAACGATCGTTTAACTCTGCTGCTGGCTGGGTGGGTCGTTAGGACGTCTTGCTGTCTGATATATTAGTGGGCTGGAGTATCGGGAATGTGTGAGCGTTCTGTCCCGTTATCAAATTATAACATTTGTATTGATATAAATAAAAGCTTATCGCGAGAACACAACAGTT
Organism: Pelosia muscerda; assembly: GCA_963691645.1. Classification (NCBI taxonomy): domain Eukaryota; kingdom Metazoa; phylum Arthropoda; class Insecta; order Lepidoptera; family Erebidae; genus Pelosia; species Pelosia muscerda. The sequence goes on along the minus strand of OY829098.1, from coordinate 9,612,122 downwards.
TCTTTATGTTTTAAAGGATTTAAAAAAATATCTTTAATTAATATATAGTTATTATAATTATTTATATAGAATTTATTTTTTTAGTTTTTGGAACCTGAATATTATGTAACACAAGAGACTATTCAAACTCGACGGTTTTATCTTGCTTAGTTTAGGAGTTCCTATGGGCACCTTCCGACGCCATGTTGAGGCCTGGGATGTCATGTAGGTACAGTACTCATAGGTACAATTCAAAACTGTAACAGTAACTATATAAAACTGATAAATCAGAAAAAATACAAGAAGTACAAAGATACAAGTTCTTAACTTAAGGAATTGAGGAAATGTATCTTCAATCATCAGTTTATTATAACTAGGTAGTAAATCGGTTAAAAATATGAGTTTACAAACTCTTGTCACTCTATGAAATCATTAAATTAGTTGGATGCTATGATGATCATGCTATCCGTACTTTTGCGTTGGTATGACCGTTGAATACCGATATGAGTTAGGAATAGGTTCAGGAATAGGCATTTAGCATTAAAGAATGGTATCAGTTTTAGCGGTACGAATATGGAACAACCCGCAAAAATACCTATATGCGAATCAAGTAGATCCCGAAATTTGATTAGGTAGATGTGAATGTCTCGTGAACAAGCACAATGTGACTACTATTGTATAGAACTATTAATTATAACGTATTGGTTCACGACAATGGAATGCTACCGACGTATTCATAATGGGTTGGCTTTCTGAATATTGTAACATTTCATGTTCATTATTAGTTGCTTACGCTGCTCTCTAATAAAATCACTTTATATTTCAAAAACATAATAATTAAGTATTACATTTTAAACCGGATAGTTGATCCTAATCTGGTGATTGTGATATTTATAAATATCATTGAATTTTATTTGATATCTATATCATAGTAAATAATAATCTTAGTTTCTCTAAATTACTCCCACAGTACCATTAGTTTAATTATGCTAAATTTTATTCAAATGTGATTTAGAATTTGGTTTCGCGAACGAATTTCGCGGGCAATGCGAGTCTTGCAACTTGTTAATTCATATTTTGTCAAACATCAATTTCTTACTTGATTCTGGAATATTAATTACTTCTGGAACGAACCACAGTTTATATTTTTTATACCTTTTATTATAAAGAAAACAGACTGCTTTAGGAACTAATTCTAATAAGTCAACTATAAAGGCTCACACCGCCCGCGCCCTTGTCCGTTAAGCTACGCTACTAACTTACTAACTAGGTGCAATATAATGCGATTTTCACATCTTATATAATTATTTATCTTTTCAGAATCAGGTATTAATGTACAAGTTCTTAGTTAATTTGAAGATTGATTTCTATTTAATCAATAAAAATACTTTTTTTAGTTTTAATTGTAACTAAGTACATTTATAAACAAACGATGTTTGAACGTTCTAAAACAAAATATTAATGTGTTTGTAGTAATAACTTATTTTATAAAGAGAACTAAAATATAGTAGTTATTTTAGTTTAAATGTAGGTAAATGTAAATATTTTGAACCCAAATTATACCGACTCAGTCTTTATGAAATTGTTAGGATTAATTGTATTACTAAACAAATAAAAACTTAATACAATTTCACAAATGATATCATAATATATTATAATAGTTACTAGTATAAACAGTCAGAGTGTGGGTATAAAATAGAAAGACAACAATAATTTGATAACTGCAAAAATATACTATCTAACCTATTTGTTACAATTCCTAAAAAAATCAACTATTTGCCCACCCTTATATATTTATAAATAGTGTCTTTGAAAAACCTTGAGCAAATTCAGAAATAAATGTTTAGGATACTTCTAATAATAAGTGGCTTGTAGCCCAAATCTTAAAACACTCCAAATTTATATTGTAAACGTCTAAAAAGTGGAGTCGCTTTATGGGAAGTATAGTAATATATATTGCAACTTTAAAGTATATTTTCCAATAAAACCGAACACGTAGGTTATAAACAAATACGAAGAACTATTTTCATTTATGATTATTAAATTTAGTTTTCCTAAGTTATTAATATTTTCAGTTAATTGTGTGATCAACTTAAAATAATCACAGCTCTAATAACGGTACGCTACGACCTCGCTTTCAATAAGTTACCGTGTTTGTCATCCATTCACTTAATCATTATTATACTTATTAAAATTTTAAGAATACACGGTCAATAATACAGTTATACATAATAACTGTATTATTGACCGTCCAACCATATATCTTTGCGACTTAAGTTTAATAATAGTCCCACTTTCTTTGTAACTACTGAGGCTCTGTTTTCATTTCACATTATGATTGACGTAGGTACTGACCAAGATGTCACAATCTTTGCCACATAATCATTCTCAATCAGTAGAAATTATCGGGACTACTTCACAAAGTTCGGTCTCTTATATAACATTCATTGATATAAGTAAATTTTAAAACTACGTAGAAAAAGTGTTCTGTGCACTAGAATTAAATTTGAAGTGTAATACCGGTGTATACTTGTTAAATTGAACCGAATAACATTTGTTAAAAAACTAGGGCAATTGTGTATGTGTATCTTAATCGTATAAATGTATTATTATGTATAATTATTAACACATCGCCTTATTCAGAACTTGATCAAAAATATCGATATCAAGTCTTCTTCAAATACCGTCGTTTAATGAGATTGAAAGATACAGATGATGAAGGAACTACTTATTGTTATTATTTCTATATCTCACCAACTCTACAAAATCAAGGAGTAGTAAAGGAATTATGTAGAATATGAATTCACAAAATATTAGTCAGTTATAAATTCTAATTAATCTTATATTATGGGGTCGTCTTGCCTAGTCCTCTATCGTCCCATTAATTTATCAATCGGGACAAATCTGATATTTTCAAATTTATTTCTTCCTAAAGCGGCTAATGATTTACAGAAACATTTTCTGCTCAGATTAAAGCATTTTTTTCTCTAACGACAGAGTTGACTAGTATTCACCAAATTTTATTCATTGAAATGCGTATATAGATACAAATTCTTAAAAGTCATAAGAAATAGTGATAAATATTACGTCATATTAAAGAAATTAAGATCAATAAATATAGCCACCGTTTGAGATTAGCCAAAGAGCGTCTAAATGTAGGTAATACTAGTCGTTAGAGAGTAAAAAATGCATAGTACCTGGGTATAACTTCAATCTAATGAAAAATATGCACTTACTTTAGCAATTCAGGACATTATAAGACTGTTAAAACTACAGAAGATATACCATTTCTATTTCTTAGTCAGATTGGTTTATATTTGAACTTCAATTACCCCTATTTTCTAAAGTAATTCAGGGTTGCCAGTGTCTATGTATACGACATGAAACTATTACAAGTATAGTCATTGTTACTGTTACATTTATAGTATGAAGAACGATAGGAGATTACGCGAGTTGTTTTTCGAAATGTGATAGATGATTGACCACGAGCACCATAAGATTGAAGAAGTACCAGTAGGTATTGTATATCAAAGAGAACTTAGTTTTCTTCGCCAAGTAGTACTAAATCATCGGCCACAACATCTGAGACGTGGAGGTAAATAATCCAATACATAAGATTAAAACAAACGAAGCAAACGGGAAACACGATGCGGGAGTACTTGTCGATATCCGATGGAGTAGTGCCGAGTAGTTTGTTGATCCCCTGCAAGAATTAAGTGATTTGATTTTGTTCAATAATTATCATTCAATTATTATCGAAAGGCTTAAAATTTCATTTAAAACCAAGTCGCAAAATAGCACTATCGCATCGCCAAGCAACAGCAATAAATTGACTCGCATTTGCGTTTAAATTAGTGTACACTCGCTTGAAACAAAATAACATTAGAATGATTGTTTTAGTACAATACCTTAGAAGCATGTATAAGATGTGGTGGAGGGCCAGCTTCTTCATCAGGTTGTGGAGCAGGGCCAGGAGCAGGTCCCCGTGAACCATTTATTGTATTTTCCAAGGTGCCGCCTTTGGAATATGCCTTGGAATCGTGTGCTTTGAGTCGAACCTCCTGGACAAAGGCCAAATACTTCCTATAGTTTTCAATTAGAGACGCCTTTTTTAATTTGAACCCCACAGACCTTGTATTTATCTTTTGATGACCTCTCCGTTGATATTTAGAAAGTAATTGCATCCTCTAACAAATGCAACTTCAAATGTACATAACAATGTTAAATAATACTATCCAGGTTAGGTTTAAGATCGGTGACCGTTCTTAACATTACGAGGTTACACAACATTGGCTGTCAGTTACAAAATGAGGTTTGACAAAAAAGGAAATACGGAATGTTAATGTTAGTATGATATTTGATAGGAATGTGTTCGAGTGAAATTCGCTTTTTAGTGCTTTCTCTCCATGGATGCTCAAAAATTCCAATCTGTACCTACCTATGTAGTAGTCAGAAATGTAAGAACAGAAGTAACAAATATTTGAAATCTGTTGAAAAGAGAGTTTTCAAAAAACGTTATACCTACCGAAGACCTGCTGGGTGGAAGGGGCCTTGTTAGAGTGCTAGTCCTCGGGGGAGGTATAGGCTCTGATGTACTCGGCGGACCATCTATTTGGATTTTCTTTTCAGCTGCAATTTTCTGTACGGCAGTAAATCTTTGTTTCCGCATTTGTATCCTTTTAGCCATATAGCCGACAGTAGCATATTCTGCAACAGTATTTGAGATCCGTGAATCTCTACATAATACATTATACTCACATAATGTACAGAAATGCAGGGTGAAATTCATTTGAACTGACACAGTCAATAATTAAAAAATATCTAGAACATCAAGTAGATAACAATAATACGTCATTTGGACATTATGCTTTCCTTTCTCACTCTTCAAAGCACGCCACTACCACTGCAGGACAATACGTATGCCAATACACTACATGGATGTTCGCTGCAAGCTGAACAACCAAATTATCGAGAGCATCATCAAGACATCATCGCGTAAACTCGGAGTATTGCACAGAGTGAGACGTTTTTTCACGCAGCGATGTCTTCTTTACAAGACACAAATTCGCTCCTGCGTGGAATACTGCTCGCATCTCTGGGATGGCTCCGTAAAGTACTTATTAGATGCTCTCGATAAGTTGCAGCGACGACGTGCAGTCCGCATTATTGGGAGTCCTGATGTCACTACCATGGTGAAGGCTCTGATAAGCGCTTCCAATTAATCCCACCCTCTCGTTTCCTACACAAGACAACAGGGCTTAGATGTCACCCGCATACGGTGCGGTGTGGAATACTCTGCCACACCATTATCTGATGAGGCCGTCAAGCTGAGTGCCACCATTGTAATACTCAACGTGTTTGTAACGGTGATCGTCTTGCCTGAGACTTTGCTTTCAGCTTACCATCAGGCGGGGAGAAGTCAAATTGATGTACCCTTATTAAAAAAGAGATCTCAAATTATATACTTTTGGACATGATATAGAATAATTATGCATATATCCTTCATCAATGTTACCTAATAAACTGGCGAAGACCATGACGAAGCATGTGCCCAGATATACGTCAATGGACTTGACATAAGAAATCTTAGGGAGCGCAGCGTTCGTGGATGACATCAGCGTAGTCATTGTCAGTACAGTAGTTACACCGAGTGAAACTCTAGCAGGCGTTGCGTTTCGATTCAACCAAAAGGATACCCATGATATGATCACAATCAGGCCAGATGGAATATAAATTTGAATCAAATAATATCCCATTGAACGCACGAATTGGATTTCACACGCCAGCCGCGAATAGTTTCCTGTAAGAAAATATCATATATTTAATCACTTCCAAATTATGCAGTTAGACACCGTACCTAAAAATAACGTTATACGGAAATATTACAATAAAGCAAAACTTTCCTTTACTGGCCCATCATAGGAAAGTCATTAATGGATATGATGAGCAAAAGCGAACGCATGCTTATGTGTTATACTGACGAATGACGTATATAAAGATTTCATCAACGATCAGTATTTGATGCATCAATGGCGTGTACCTGTCGTGAGAGATATCTCCATGGCTCGCTGACGATGGCCCAGCACCTTGAATTGCGGCAGTGACACCTCGCTTGACACGCCCACAGAATTGGGTCCCTCGTTCCACTTGTATCGGATGTCCCGCATGGTGTAGCCGACTGTACCATGCAGAGATATGGAACGATAAAATAAGCACCCATCGCACTGGGTTTTTAAATATATACGTGGATGATTTTGAGTCTACCGATCTACCATAGTATGAAAAATGTTATAATAACTGCTGCTTCAGATAGGGTAGAAATAGTACAAGTCATTTAAAGCGTTTTAATATTGAGATAATTTGTCTACCGAATATGAAAGCTTCATGGGTCAGCAGATCAAGTAATATGAAGTAGTTATTATATTAAATATATCATTTTGATTCAGAAAGCAAAAGAAATGGAACATCATAAGTGTTCTGTATGTACTTAGTTACTAAGTGCAAGTCGTAAAAAAGTATTGAACTTAATAAACTTACAGCTCTCGATTTCAATATTGCATAATTGACGATCCATCGGAAAATATTGTAAATCCATTGGACAAGAAGCGGTGATAGTCAGTCTGCAAACAAGTAATATGATTTTAAAACTATAGTGAGACGAGTAAACCTACCATCCAGTGGGCTATTATACTCGCCTTATACTCCTAGTAATAGATCCAGAATGATGAATGCGAATGAATTCGTTGCTTGTGGTTGCTATGTGGAAATAAGACTGTTTCTCGTTTACAAAGAAGGTGTCTGGTACCCATATATTTCTAATAAATTCTGATCCGACGGAGAGTGTTTCAACGCCTGTTCGTTTTTTATAAGCAAGCCTGGGGTCTGTCCAAAACTGTCTGAAGTAGAAATCCAGTGTGAAATCCTGAAACATATTTACTGTTGATGGAAACGAAATATTACGCAATTATAGATACGTACAATAATAATAGTCCTGAAATCGTACTCATTTGAAGGATTCACACTGTAGATTTTGTATCCATACTGAAACTATCGTGGTAAATACATTTTTTGCGCGTAAAATGTAAGCACACACACACCTGTCATTCATACTTGAAATCTGCAACTTTAGCAATACTATGAAGCTTTCAAATAAAACTGTATGCCCAATGATGTCTTTACCATAGTACCATTCGGAGTACGTGCCCAGGGCCCACCGCTTCGGGGGCATCGAAGGAGCGACAATTTCTCGCACAGCGTAAAATTAAATAAAGCTTGTTGTCTTTACTTAATTTGAACGCGTGATCAGTTATTTAAGTTAAGTACAACTATATACCAATCAACAAGTGAATAATCGAGAATGACGATTAAATAAATAGAATTTATTAACTAAGCGCAAACTTTCACTGCGATACAGCACTTAACGGAAGGCAGGCGAAAACTATACCTACAGTTAGATTTTATTACCACTTACCAGTTTTTCATTTGAGACCAAAAATACAAATTATATGCCTTCTGATGATTGTATTTCAAAACGGACAAATATTTGGGTTTGGTCTTCATAGTATTTTATTGACCCTTGCTATTCAACGATGAATCTTATATTATATATCTTATTTAGGGGTGGGCCTAGCTTCCTTTTGGTTCGATACGGTTGACCTATTTGAGTTCTAGTCTAATATTATTCGTCAATATGCTTTGAAGAAAGTATAGATTTAATTTCTAGCTAGAGAGTAAATCTATTTAATTTTGTAGGTACGGTCTTCGGAAACTATATTTCGTTGAAGTGAAAGTATTTCTACTCGTATTTCTGTAGGGTTGTTGTGAGACTGATCATTATATTAATATCAATTAATAATTTAATATTAGCGCTAAACAAGGAAAACGTAAAGTACACGTTATGTACGTTTAGCAATATGACTGATATTGCGCATGTTAATGTTGTAAAGTAACTTTACTCATTTATTTATTGTTTACAAAACGTACTTCACAATCATGCTAACGTGTACTTTTCGCTTATTCAGTATTAGATTCTATATTCATAATTAGAATAGGGTCACGTCTTGAAGTGACTTTTAAAGTCCCCTTGATTTGGTTTCCACTAGGGGCCATATACCCTGGTCTTAGTTTGATTTCTTTACTCTGGAACCGTCATCAGGGACTATTCAATACTCCATCAGAGTATAACATTGCCAAATTCATATGCAATACGAGCCATTGCCTATTTAATCATATTAATTAATGGTCTTCGCACGAGTATATAACGATCCCCAGTCACGAAATGTTGAACATAACTCGAAAATTGAGATTTAATCCCCTGCGGAACTGAACATTACTTTAAGTTGGAAGTCTATTCGTCCAACTGGACTTCATAGAAACATTTATCACATTCATAGCAAGATTATAAAAAAAGAAATTTCAAGGCGAAAGTGGCGCATCTGAGGTATTAGACGCCATTCGGAGAAACAATAGTAAGAAACCCACAGTCACAACAATTACCTACTTCAAGAACATAAAAAGCTTAAAACAAAAAGCAACAATGGAGAAAATTTAGGAGAGTGTCTTGCTTGGAAGGATGCTTAATGGCAGAGTACATTTTAACACACCCGGAGGGGCACACCAATACAACAAATTGGGATTGGGAATCGCGCTATATTTACGTTATTGAACGAGAAAATGAGGAAATGTAAAGATTGGTGCGTTGCCGTCCGAGTGGTCGGCTCCAATACGTCAGCATGCTCGCAGCCTCGTATCTAGGGCTGCTCGGTCGCTGCAGCGCTGCACGCATCTTGAGCGACCGAGACAAACATGATCTGACAGTGGTGAGTACCATGAGCACTTCGGAGACGGAGCTGATAGAGAGCACATACATGGTGACGCCCACCTCCACTGGCGGACCTGTAATCAAGCCCAATCATGAGTTGAGCGCGCCTCGCGCTGTGAAAACCAAACCAGAGGACGTTGACGTGACGCCGGAATCCCTCGATAGAACGAGAACATAGCAACGTTAAAAGCAATATTATAATAGTAATCGCTCGATCGAGGGCAGTTAGCCTGTACGCTGTTTCTCGTTCTAATAGTAATCATCTACTTAAAAGTAGTTTTGCAACATTAAATACCATTTTCACTTCAGATAAGGAGCTGATGGAGAGCACGTACATGGTGACTCCCACATCCACTGGCGGTCCTGAAATGTTACACTGGTTACATTACCTGTAATTACCTTCTGAAAAGTACACATGAGCGTTTTTGGGAATAATTTAAGTAAACAAATCAAACAATAAACACTCATACCATTGACGTTGTAGTATGTACACATATAAGTTTATTAAAACAAATGTTAGCATCAACACAGAACTAAAGATAGCATAATATTTTAGATCCAATTGATTTCTAATATATAAACAACGTGTTTTATCTATCCTGAATACGTGTTCTAAGTGACAGTGGAATGCTCGCCAGCAGAGCCCGTCTCATTGGTCTTTATTTCGTAATTTAGTATACGTTCAGCCGTTATTATTATAAGTAGGTACAATATATTATTTTAACCCTTCAGGACCATTACGTTCAGTTCCCATTATGTTGAATTCTCTGAAAGTTGGATGCCCTTTATGTTTGATTTTCGCTCATTTGCACAGATAGCAAACCCGAGTTGCTGCAAATCATATTTCACCACTCGTATTTCGCTCAGTTAGTCACTGCACAACACACGATATGACTATGATAGCTGTAGCTAGATGCGCAACAAGCTATGTTTCGGCTACAAAATTTTCTACCCACTTCCACTAAATCTGTGCTTGCACAATCTCTTCTTTTACCTATTCTTGACAATGCAGACTATCTAGATATCACTGAAAACCACCTTAACAAGCTTGAGAGAATTCAAAATCGTTGTAAACGATTTTTTTTCTTTATATACGGATTACGCTAATATGTTCATGTTTCTGAATTTCGAAGAAAGCTCAAGTGATTACCTATACGCTTTCGCTGTAATGTTCATATTCTCTCCTTATTATACCTACAATATTTTATTTTATCCACTAACTCCATCTTACCTGAAACAGCGTTTTGAATTCCTGCACACATTTAAGAGATTTGGGGTCATCAGAGAATCTGAGGTTACACATGCCGAGTCATTCCACCAACTTTGTCGACAAATCCTTCTCCGTTCAAGTGGCTCGTTTGTGGAATGCTGTGCCAGTGGCCATTAGGAGGGCTCAATCCTTGTCGGTTTTCAAAAATCTTGTGAGCTTATTACTTATCTCTCTAGAGAGAGGATGGAAAAGTATAAATATTTCTAGTCTTCAGTTTTAACTCTTTATCTTTTTTCTTTTTAGTGTTGTTTTATATAAAATTATGCATTTTTTTCCATACGCTAATAAGTTATTGTGTGTAAATATATTATGCCATCATCCGTGATATTAATAGCATGTACGATGGTTATTATTTGAGTATATTTGTATGTGATATGAACCAATCTCTTTGGTTGTACTTATCGAAATTCAAACATTGACGTTTTGTCACTTATTCATTCAATACTAATTGTCTCGTTATATTATGTACAATTTTATGTTTAATAAAACCTAATATCCATAGGTTTTGTCTATTTACTACAATTTATTAAACATAATGGAAAAGTACTTGAGACCTGAAAGATTCGATGGAGACCCTGCCATACACACAACAGCAGAGGATTGGAGGCATTGGAAGAAAACGTTCTCGAATTTCATAGCCGCTCACACAAATGACGCACAGCTAAGTCCAATGATCAAATTACAATTATTAGAAAATCATATATCACCTAGAGTATACTCTTACATCAGCGAATGCACTAACTACGACGATGGTATATCAACTCTAGACGAGATATTTATCAAGCCAAATAATATAATTTATGCGCGTCACATTTTAATTACCAGAAAACAGCAACTTGGAGAAACTGTGGATTTGTATTTGCAATCATTAAAGCAACTCGCCAAAGATTGTGAATTTAAGGACGTAAATGCGGAAACAAACAAGAATGATACTATAAGAGAATAGCCTCATCGACAATACGATCCAGACTTCTCGAAAGCTTGAACTTGACTCTACAGCAGACCTATGACACAGCGCGTGCTATGGAAATGGCAGACATTAACTGTCAAAAATTTGTTAATCCTACAGTTAGTGTCTTACCTGAGCCATCGCCCGGCACCTCGACAGATACTGGAGGACCCACTGTTGCTATTAAGTACTTCGAAAGTTACCAGTGGCGTTTCAGGGCGTAAATGCTTTTTCTGTGGAGGACCTATTCATCTACGAAGAAACTGTCCAGCTAGAGAATCGATTTGCAAGAATTGTAATAAGATAGGACATTTTGCCAAGGTATGTCGTAGCCCAAAATTAAACAGTGCATCAATGAATGTAACGGATGAATGTGATCACTGTTCAGCTTGCATCGTAGCAGCTACTCCCAATTCTCTACGAAAAGCAGTAGTCCCTGCTTATATCAAAGGCATCCGAGGCGAAGCGCTTATTGATACGGGGAGCTCTGTAAGTTTTGTTAACGAAGACTTTGCAAATTTGTGTAACCTAAGGAGAAAGCCCTGCTCTCAAACTATATCAATGGCCTCATTATCACATACGTCAGTCGTTAAGGGTGTCACATGCCAAAATATTAAGATAGGAAACAACTCCTACGAAAACATAAACCTACTGATAGTAAAGAACCTTTGCGCAGATCTAATAATTGGCCATGACGTTATGATGAATCACTCAAGCCTCGAATTTGTGTTTGGTGGTCCCAAAGAAATCTTCAAAGTCTGCAGTGTAACCCAAGCTTCAGTTCCAGCGATTCCTCTATTTTTAAGTGTATCTTCAGACTGTAAACCAATTGCTATCAAGTCAAGGCGGCACAGTTCTGAAGATCAGGTATTTATTAAAAATGAAATCAGAAAATTATTAGACGAAGGCGTCATTGAGGAGAGTCAGTCCCCATGGCGGGCCCAAGTTTTGATTACTAGAAACGAAACTCATAGAAAACGTTTAGTGATTGATTACTCTCAGACTGTCAACAGTTTCAGTCAGCTTGATGCTTACCCGCTACCTAACATTGAAGAAACAGTATCTAAAGTATCTCAGTACACCGTATTCAGCACAATCGATCTACAGAGTGCTTACCATCAAGTACCGATACTGCCGCACGAAAGACTCTTCACAGCATTTGAAGCTGCAGGTAATCTTTATCAATTTCGGAGAATTCCATTTGGGGTTACAAATGGCGTAGCTAGTTTCCAAAGAACTATTGATTGGCTAATCAGACAAGAGCGTCTCGAAGGTACATTTGCATATCTTGATGACATTACCATATGTGGTAAAAATCAGGCGGAACATGACGCAAATTTAGAAAATTTTATGAAAGCTGCAAATAAGTACAATCTAACACTAAATAAGACGAAAAGCAAATTTAATCTCAAAGTTATAAATTTACTTGGCTATACTATTGGACCGAATCACATTATAAAACCGGATAATGAACGACGTCAACCATTGCTAAACATGACACCCCCTAAAGATCTGTGCTCTCTGCGTCGCATTCTGGGCATGTTTGCACACTATTCGAAGTGGATACCGAATTTTTCACAGAAAATTCATACACTAGCTCATACGAATGAATTTCCACTGAGTGCTGAAGCAATATCGTGTTTCGAGAATCTTAAATCTATCATAGCGAAGTCTTCTGTACATGCAATTGACGAGAAAATGCCATTCACAGTCGAGACCGATGCATCTGAGCACTCAATCGCGGCTACACTAACTCAAGACTCTAGGCCAGTAGCCTTCTTTTCACGATCATTAAGTACGAGTGAACGTAACCACTCTTCTGTAGAAAAAGAGGCATTACGCTATTTTTGAGTCCCTCCGAAAGTGGCGATACTATCTGATTGGAAAACCCTTCACTGTCATCACCGACCAGAAGTCAGTCTCTTTTATGTTCAACAATAAACATGCTAGCAAGATTAAAAACAAAAAAATACAGAGGTGGAGACTAAAATTAGCTTCATTCAAATTCGACATTGTTTATAGACCAGGTAAAGACAATTACGCTGCAGACGCTCTGTCGCGTGTATGTAATTGTGTCACGACGAGCACATCTAAGCTACAATCATTCCATGAAGCACTATGCCACCCTGGGATCATAAGAATGTACCACTGGTTAAAAACCAAAAACTTACCTTATTCACTCGAAGACGTTAAGAAGATAACTAGTGACTGTCAACTATGTGCAAAAATCAAACCTAGATTCTTCAAAGGTAAAGAACCATTACCTAAGCTTGTGAAAGCAACATCGCCTTTTGAAAGGTTAAGTATTGATTTCAAAGGGCCGGTTCCGTCAAGCACCGCAAATCGTTATATTCTTACAGTTATCGACGAATATTCGAGATTTCCATTCGCTTTCCCGTGTAGCGACATGAGTGCTAAGACGGTTATCAAGCATCTGAATAATCTGTTCATGCTTTTCGGAATGCCTGCTTACATACATTCGGATAGAGGCGCACAATTTTTATCTTACGAGGTCCGAGAATTTTTGCATTCTAAAGGAATCGCTACAAGCAGAACTACGGCATACAACCCACAAGGGAATGGTCAAGTGGAGAAGTTGAACTCAACTATCTGGAAAACCATACAACTGGCGTGCGGTTCACATAACGCACCTATAGAATCTTGGGAGAAATACTTACTCGTAGTTTTACATTCTATCAGATCACTTCTTTGCACGGCTACAAATTCCACTCCTCATGAGCGTATGTTCAAGCATACACGGCGATCACCCAATGGTAATACCATACCAACATGGTTGACCGAATCAGGCCAAGTGTTGATGAAGCGTTTCGATCGAAACAATAAATATCAACCTCTGGTTGAAGAGGTGGAGCTCCTACAGGCTAATCCTGAATACTCATTTGTCAGATTACAAGATGGGTGCGAAACAACTGTTTCAAATCGCCATCTCGCTCCCATTGGACAACAAGGTGAAGGAGAACAAATAGATTCATTTGAGCAAGATTCAATGCAAAATATTGGAGATGACAACGAGTCCAGTCAAAACGAATCGTTTACTACACCACCAAGTTCTCCACTGCGCTCTGAAGCTCCAGGTGTTTCTTCCCCGTCTAACTCGCCTGTGCATGAGCCGACCGCGCTGCAGCCATCTCAAAAGACCTCTCACCGCAACTCACCATCACCTATCACAGATATTCCTGTCGACCAAGTTCCAAGACGATCTGGCAGGTTGAGGAAACCACCCCGCTACTTGGAAGACTATAGCGTGGGAGAATGATATGAACCAATCTCTTTGGTTGTACCTATCGAAATTCAAACATTGACGTTTTGTCACTTATTCATTCAATACTAATTGTCTCGTTATATTATGTACAATTTTATGTTTAATAAAACCTAATATCCATAGGTTTTGTCTATTTACTACAGTATGTTTAATAATAATAAAATTCAAGAAAAATTTCAACAGAAAAGCGGGAAAATCATTTTTCACATACAGCGCCATCTCTGATACATAGCATCTGATGCGTTTTCATGGGCTTATATAAAAGGATATTAAATAACTTTCCTGTTATAATTTAAGGGTTTTGCTCCGCTGTATCCCTGGTTTATGCCACCGGTGGTAGAACGGGTAAAATTGATATGCTCCATGGTTCCCCTCAGGGGTAGAGTGGAGCATATGTTCACAAATTTTAATAATGTATTCGAGTGTTCTACTGCAGATATTATGATGCATGCACATGATTGCCACTTTCTATTATCGCGAGCACCACTTCAAAAAAGGTGTACATTATGCATGATAAAACCTCTTTTACTTGTAATTTTGTAAGGGACATAATTTGTCTCTCTGTCCACCAGTGGTGGCCAAATTGGTGGTGGACACCGGGAATAATCCGACAATGTCAGAACTATACATGTCAAAATAAAAATTAAAAGTATTTTTAATCATATAATTTATAATTATTACTTTTGATTCACAAAAACTTGAAGTTATTTGTTATTGTTTGAAAGAAGAATAATATCCCTGTGTTCAAGATTGCCATTATTGCCAGAGCATAAATTTGCAACGGGCTGGAAATATATAAAAGAAGAGTGTTCAAATATTAAGCCAATGCCAAAATTTATAAAGTACCGGTATATGGAAAAAATACTGTTTAAGAGCAAATACCGTTACATAATTTCTTTGTTTGAACATCGCCATATATATATATAATGGTATTGAATCCTGGAATGCCAAAATCAATAGTCAAATAGTTAAGCATAGAAACAATATATACGCCTATTGAATGTCCTTAAAAAATTACTCTATACTTATAGAAAATAAAAAACGGCATAAAAATTTAATTTCCAATGATGATGAATATAAGAAAAAAATATTTAGAATTTAATCTTATTGCTTAGGTATTTTAATATCATAATAATATTTATATTTCAATATACTTAATCCTAAATAATATTGAGTAAATAAAATCCTATATTCAATCCATCAACGCCCTGAATCTGTTTTTGGATTTTGTAACAAGACACGCCGCGTTTGGCTTCTGGGCCATGTTACAGGCATAACATACACGCGCCAACATCTTGTTTGATATGAACTTCCACTGATCCACTCCGCTCATTCTCATCAGCACGAGTGCCGACGCCTTGTATGCTACGTATATTCTGTTCTCATTACAAATAAATACATACATACAATTAAATTAAACCTAATTATATGTAACATGCATCAATAATAGCTGGTAGTATCGATATTTTCATCGAATTTCGGACATCCCTATGAACCAAATTTTGACATCTGTCATAGGACCCAAGCTATATTTTACAAAGTATAATTAATGGTTTAATTACTGTCGGTAGTGTCGGTCATGCATTGGAAAAACTGCGGTAATGTATATAGTAGTGTATAAGAAAAAATATTTTATTATTAATTTAAATTAGATTTTAAATAAATTCATTTTCTTTTCCCTCTATTTTTTTTCAATTTCTTTTCTCTCCACCTATCGATGGACTTGTCGATCCAAATATGTGTATACACACCTTAATAAAAGAAGTCAGGAGGGGAATGTTATATCGGAAGCCCACGCCACATGCACGAATACGCTCAAGACGCTATGACGTACGTGCGTAATTATGAAACTCCCGATTTATTTTTATAATTGAAATGAATTCATTAATGTTGTGAAATGAAATATAAAATTTCCTTTTCAAATATAAAACAAAAAAATATTTTTCTTCATTTTTTAATCACCAAACTAAATGTTACATAAAACGAAGCCATCTGGTGGCGAAACGGAGTTCGCCACCTTCCTCTTCAATCACTCTCAAAACCGCATTAAAATCCGTTGCGTAGTTTTAAAGATTTACGCATACATAGAGATAAGGATATAAGGACAGAAAAAGCGACTTTGTTTTATTGTATGTCCGTATGAATTGAGGAGCCACTCCAGATTTATAAAGAAAGGTCGCCCTTTATTTAGTAGGGAAGTAAATAATTTTGTAGGCCGAATCCTGAAATTTGTAGTATAATATGTCTAAAGTTATATCTGGCTCCTCAATCCAGACGTCTGAATTGAGGAGCCACCTGAAACACGGAAAGTATTTCACGTATATCTTTGAAAATGTTGTATCATTTAGTAGTAATTGTGTATAGTGTCTACTAAAAATCTGAGCCCTGTACTGTTTATATTCAAGAATATACAATACGTTGAATGTGGCTCCTCAATCTATATACAAGTGCGTGAATTGTCATGAAAGTTATAGGTGAATTTATATTCCACTCTAAAGACATATAGTAGTATATGTAACCCCATTTAGTAGTAATTGTGTATAGTGTCTACTAAAAATCTGAGCCCTGTACTGTTTATATTCAAGAATATACAATACGTTGAATGTGGCTCCTCAATCTATATACAAGTGCGTGAATTGTCATGAAAGTTATAGGTGAATTTATATTCCACTCTAAAGACATATAGTAGTATATGTGTTTGAATTTGTAGCATATGGACAGAGTAGTAAAAGGGTTACATACGTGGAATCAACAGTTCATAAGATCTAAAATCAATATGTCAACGCCATGAGATCAGCAGTTTACAATATCAATGGCTTACTACACCAATAAGTTATGAGTTCAATTGTTCATTAGATCAACAGCTCGTTTCATCGACAGTTCACTACAACAATTGTTCATGAGATCAACATTTAGTTGGTAAGCGACTTACAAGTCGTTTTAGGGAAAAAATATTTAAAATTCGTCTTATGTACACACCTGTCAATAAAAGGTTACGCCCAAACGTCATAGCCCTCCTATCCACCATCCGGTCATCTTTTACTTTAGTCGTTAATCTAAGATCTGTATACATACAGTAGTACCTACCTAATCCGTTACAGTGTTGGGAGAAATTAAACAATTTTTGTTGTCCTACGGTCTTACAATTATCATTTATTGATGTCCACATGATAATTAGCTACATTAATATAAGTAGATACAGATAAAAGTTAAATCCTGTAAATGTAAGCAATACTTTTTATATAGTCGATAATATTCATTTCATTTTTTTTTTGACATCGCTACCTTCAAAGGCTCCTCAAAAGTTTTAATTTTTTTACGTGGAGGTATTTGTGGGACGTTGGCTATTATGCGCTGTATGCTCATTTCTGTATTTTTTTGTTCTTTCATAATTTCTAAAATAAAGGAGGACCGGCAATTTGGCCTATGTGACCAATAAAGTTATGTGATATGTCGTTAGAAAGGTTTTTTTATTTTCTACAACTTCCATTATGGCGGTAAGTTTCGAATCGCTGTGAGAAAAAAGGTTATCGGAGCGTAAACACCACGAGTTTCGTAGATAAGCGGCGCGGGAGCAAATGTTCAAGAACTTGGTTTTTTTATCGCGTATTACAGAAAATGATTTGAAGACATTTTCATTAGGATCTTATCAATTAAAATTAGCAAAATCATACTGTGCAGAACATTTACAAAATGGTCTGTACACTATTGAAGTAGCCAGAGATAACGTACTCGGAGAAATGCAAACATATAATATGCCTCCAAACGTTTGTTTATTAAGAGGTCGTATACAATCGAGACACGTACGGGCAAGAACATATTTCTCTTATGTTTTAATTAACCTAGATGAAGTCGGACTTAATGCAATATCGCAATACTATTGCACCTGCCTAACAGGACGGCGTACAGTGGGAAGCTGTGCTCATATATCTTCTATAGTTTGGTACCTTGGTATAGGAAGGCACGAACCGTTCAATCCTCCAGCTGCACACTTAATGGATATCATTATGGACAATAATATGCATTAATATATAAATAACATGTTTAAAATCCTTTATAACAACTAATTATAATCAATAAAACATGTAAAAATAATGACACGCAGTTTCATTTTATTTGCTCATAATGTTTTTCTCACAGCGATTCGAGACTTGTCGCCATAGTAAAAGTTGTAGAAAATAAAAAAACCTTTCCAAAAACATATCGCTTAACGTTATTGGTCCATAGGCCAGGTTCCATGTAATTTTGCCGGTCCTCCTTTGTTTGAATTCCATTTCTTTTGATTTAAAAGTTGGTTCCACCTTCTATGCCAAGCTTCTATTTGGTTTTGTGATCGAGGTATTTCTGCAGTACTGCTCTCAAAAACCGACCAGAGATTAGGAGGAAATAAGGGATTTGTCCTTTTGACTATTAATGACGTGGGTCCCTTTTCATGTGATTTTATTTTCCCATGTATATAATACTCATCATACCATTGCACGAGTTCAAGCATTTCTTCAGGAAACATATTTTTGATCTTCAACTTTTCAAACGTTTCAGAAATTTCTTCGGCAGGTAAAAACGCTAACGCAAACAACAGCCTTACTTTCAATGCAAAATCACTGTCATTGCCGTATTGAACGGACAAGCCTCGTTTTTGGACTTGTTTCCAAACATTATTAGTAAAGTGGAAGAAACAACCTTTGTGTGTGCTTTGCAGGTAAGCGTGTCTGCAGGCATTAATAATTGCGATTTCAAAATCTGATATTATGTATGTTGGTGAAAGTTCTATATCATACCCTTCAGCACATCTTTTCAAAGCCTTAAAAAATTCTTCATAGCAAGCTTCTGTTTTACGAGGAAGCAATCCATAGACCAGAGGTAGCATACGTCTTGAAGACACGTCATTGCCAACAAAGGCATGTATGGTAAATAGTTGAAGAAATGGAACAGGCGTACATCTGAAAGTACCGTCCATAACCCAATATGTTGCACTCTTCAAGTGCCGTACATTTTGTTTTGTCGTAAATAATAAAATACGTCCAATGCCGTCAACTTCTTCGTTAAAATGTAAAAAGTTGTGGTCATCAATTTTGGTCAAACATTCAGGTAGGTTACTTAAACTTGTTATTTTTAAGGAGTTTGCTCTTCTGACTCTATTGACAACTTGTCTCATGGCATTTTTATTTGGTAAAGAAGGCGCACTGGATGATGGCATATCTTCTAAAACAGACTGAATTATTTGTACGGGGCTATCCATTGTATTTTCAGCCTGTGTTTTCATAGCTGCAATGGCGTTTAAGCTATTGACAACATCTGGCACTGGGCAATGGCTGTGGGTTATATTATTCACCATAGGTTGAACAAACATATTCTCACCTTGACCAACTGTTTTAGCGGATACTGAACAACAGAGCTCTTTCCATTTTGTGCACTTTCAGTAGGTAATGTCCTCTCGAGTACTGTTTTTCATGAACAGGTAACCATTAAGCACTAATAAATTGTTTCCTTTACGAGATTTCACAAATGTTGCTTTATTCATTTTTTTAAATAATGAGAGGCAACATAAACAGGCACACAACGAATGTTGAATGCTAATAGAAATTCTAAAACTACGTGTCGTATAAAAATATTTTTATTTCTACCCTCAATGCAATATTATCTAGGTACATTATATTTGTAAATACAAATTTGAATGCAAATAATTGAAACATTAATAAGCCCAGCAGTAGTTTCCTTATGACAAATTTTAAATATTTTTTCCCTAAAACGACTTGTAAGTCGCTTACCAATTAAATGTTGATCTCATGAACAATTGTTGTAGTGAACTGTTGATGAAACGAGCTGTTGATCTAATGAACAATTGAACTCATAACTTATTGGTGTAGTAAGCCATTGATATTGTAAACTGCTGATCTCATGGCGTTGACATCTTGATTTTAGATCTTATGAACTGTTGATTCCACGTATGTAACCCGTAGTAAAACTAAGTGAATTTAATAAATAAACGCATTTCATTTGGCTCCTCAATCCTGACGTTTGCATAATAAATAATTGACTGTACCTACCTGAGTTCAAAACGGAATAAAATACCAGAGACACTAACATATAGTAGAAATAACTACTAAACAGATCAATATTGTATATGTTCGGTATCTGAAAAATAATTGCTTCTAAATATTCCTTAAGAATTCACTACTAAGGGTGACCATGTTATATAAAATAAACTAGGATTATTCATTTTTGAAATTTCACTTTCGTCAATATTCAATACAAAGATTCATCATAAGTTAATACAGTTTATATTGAATAATACACTTGTACTGTTTCCACTTATTTTTTTAGACCTAACTGGTTTCACCTCACGGCATTATCAAAGGTTTACTGTCACCAATGACAGTTTTAAGTCTTCATAACATAATTGCGTATCCGAACACAATATTTCTGACATATTTTTTACAAGTGGGTAGTTTTAAAAATGCGCATACCAGCTCAAAACTTTTTTCCCAGATTTCAACTAAAGTGGTTTTGCAAAATACGTGTTGCTTTGATTCAGTCATGCATTTTTTAGGTGTAGCCATGGAGAATTGAAGTAAGCGGAGTTGTTGCAAAGGCAACTGAGTCATAAGAATTCAACCGAGTTGAACGGGCGCGGTAATGTTAGAAAGGGACGAAGTTTAGGCTCTGACGTCACTCATCAGTTCTAGTGTCACGGCATTGGGATCGGATGTCATTTTTCTTAAAAAATTTGCAGAATAAAATAGTTTTCATCGTCTTCCATCATGAAGTGTTTGGTGTCAGGGTGTAAAAATTGTACAGGAAAACTGTCTAAACATACTGATGGTGTAACATTTCATCTGTAAGTCCCCTGGATTTATATTTTAATTTTTATAAAAAAAATACCCTAATAGAAGCATCTAGTGGAGAATGGATGTAAGTAATCTTGTTTTTCATGTATCGTAGTTGTAATAATACTCAATGCGTACTGTAAAATTTTCACCACAATCATTTTATCTTAGTTCATTAATGATTTCAAAAATTTCGTTTCATTTATAAATAGTTAATTTACCTGACATTTTAAATTTTAAATAAAGTTAACTAGGCCATCTACCGGTCTATGGCTAAACCATGTAGAGAAATACGATATAGATGTAGGCGTTACCGTGCGGAAATCCATTACACGAGGCATCTTCAGGAGCAATCAAGCGAATGCCTGAAGATGCCTCGTGTAGAGGCGAAACACGTGTCGAAGTTTAAGTCCTTCGCATTAGCGGAATACTGCATGGTAAAACATCACTCTCTGGTAAGATTTTTTGTTTTTCTTACTTTGAAGAGGGTGGTTTGACATTCAAATATATATTGTTGGAGTGTTGAACCGCGGGTGAGCGGTGGGCCCTCCTCCCTCCCCCAATATAAACCGCATGTAGAGAAACTAAATGATTTGCCCTTATACCAACAGATGTTCCAATTTTCAAAAACAATACCCCTATTTAAAATAAGTGTTGTTTATTATTATAGCGAGACCACTTCTATATTTATATTTTATAGTGTAACTAATAGTCAACATATATTATGGCTTTTACCATATCATTTAAGATTTCCCGGCAATCCTGACCAAAAAAATGCGTGGATAAATAGTTTAAATAGGCCTCACAATTGGTACCCCACAAAATATTCCAAAATATGTTCCGTGCACTTCAGTGAAGAAGATTTTTATTCGACAAAAAAGGGTACCTAATAAAAAACTGCGGCAAGGTGTATTACCTAAACTAAATATACCAAATCGGGTATGTCATAGAAATCCTTAATGGAAATTGTATTATAACATTATTTTTAAGAATATTAATATCTCTAGCCAACATAAACCAGTGAGGAAGCGCACTATAATATTATATGAAAAACTTGCAACCCAGTAAACGTCAGGTAGCTTTGTCTAATTAAAAATTCGGCTATATAGTTTTCTGTTGTTACTTAATGTCATGTAATGATTAATTGTATATGTTTATAAATAAATAAATAAATTGTAACATAAAGATAAAGATAATTGTGAACATAAAGATAAAGATAAGTGTATAACATTCGCATTCCTTTATTTCCTTTAGTTATCTGCCCTTATTATAAAGAGGTAAAATGTAATGTATCTGTGGTGTGTTTGTAACTTTTGGTTGGGGGGTAAGCTCTGCATCCACTAAACTGATTTTGAAAATACACACTATCGAGAGGGTCAGCAATGAGAACGGAATCAAAAATCCATGCGAACGAAGCCCCGGGGAACAGTTAGTATTAAAAATTTACGTACAAATATAATATTGGGCAATAGATAAGTGGTCCCGCTTTCATGACGCACATAAATAGTTCTAAAATTCTTTGTAGCGCTTTGTGGCCAGTAGTCAAACTACAATGAAAATTGCATGTCACGTTTGTTTCCAGTTTCGCTATGTTCTGGTAGATGGATTTCTTGAAAGTAGGAGGGGTTTAAACAGAGGCGTACAAA
This sequence comes from Pelosia muscerda, assembly GCA_963691645.1. NCBI lineage: Eukaryota > Metazoa > Arthropoda > Insecta > Lepidoptera > Erebidae > Pelosia > Pelosia muscerda. The sequence goes on along the minus strand of OY829098.1, from coordinate 9,589,347 downwards.
CACGCGGGTGGAGGGGTGTGATTACATGTCCCCGCGCGTCTCCCTTCACACCCGCAACTGGCCACGCATTTTTGTATAGAGAAATCTAACTGTTACATCTCCGTCATAATCTATTTAGTTCGGTCCTCCATGGGTGTAGCATATACTCAAAGTAGAAATGTTCAAAGAATATTAAACACATACTCTGATGATTTAATTGCTCAATATATTAAACTATTATCCGATCCTGTTGCTAGGGACTGTGATATTTACAGAATGAGATCCGAAATCGGCGTGCTGTATTTTGATACAAGAGACAGCCGCTGTGAATTTGATTGTAATGTGTCCTTCAATTTTGAACATGTAGCTTTAAAGTATTGTTTTAGTGCAATTTGGAATAAAAAAATAAAAAAAAATAAAAAAATAAAAATTTGGAATAAAAAGTGTATTCATGCCAATTTACCCCAATATCTAGACAGACCGCATTTTTGCCTTTAAACCTGAAGATACAATTTGTATTGTAGAAGAAAATAACGTTTGCACGTCTTGTAAACACCAAACAGTGGGTAAATATACTGTATCAAAAATAGTTTCATTTGAACTAAATGTTTCTACGAGGTTTCGAGTAAATGAGTTACCAGAAACTATAATGATTTCAAGTAGCTTATATACTTTAATAGGTGTTATAGAATTTATTCCTGCAATTAGCGAGGCTGGCATGGGCCACTATAAATGTCACTACCCAGTGACTGATGAGATGTTTTGTTATGACGACTATGATTCTCACTGTACAATTCATAAAAGCACCGACCAACAAATATTAATTCATTCTTTAACTTATGTCGAAATTGACTAGGAGTACCTAGTCAATTTCCTCATAAGTTAAAGAATGAATTAATATATATATATAGTCAATTTCGATTTTTTCAAAGAAACTTTGTACCGAATATTGTCAAAAAATTAAATTTCAAAAATGAATCATCCTAGTTTAATTTATATAACATGGTCACCCTTAGTAGTGAATTCATAAGGAATATTCAGAAGCAATTATTTTACAGATACCGAACATATACAATATTGATCTGTGCATAAGCATTTAGCGTGCATAGCGATATGAATATGATTAAAACGCAAGTTTGGCTCTTCCAAATTGGCAAAGGGAAGTGTTGTAACAGCGCGCTGGCAGGCTCCACAGGATTTGCGCCCAAGGAAGAGCTGGAGGCATTGGTCACGAGGGCGGGTGGCGCGCTTATCAGGGGTGAGCCAGAAGAGATATATATATCTTATGATACTTTTTATACTCCTTTCAAAGAATTGCAGTAATTTTGCTATCCAGATAAGTGACTGAGTGCCTTTCACTTAAGGACTCGAAAGCATGCAGTGCATGGAAGATTGATCTGAAGCCACGTTCCGAAAATAACGTCTGTAAAAATTGAGCATTCCCTACCTACCTACGAAGTCTGTTTACGGTTATTGGAGCTTCTGGATAGCCTGTATTTTATCTTCCAGTGAACAAGTGCCGTGTTTCGAGACACGAAATCCTATGAAATCTATTTCAGTCGGGCCATATTCACACTTGCTTTTCTTAATCTGGAGCCCATAGTCTTCAATCTTTCTGAACACCTTTACCAGGTTTGCAGGTGTGCTGAACTACTTTCAGAGAAGAGGAGTATGTCATCCATGTAGGAATAGTAGCAGTACAGCCCCCATAAAACCTTGTCTAAAAATCTCGGAAACTGGGCTGCGTTCCTGAGGCCAAATGTCATGGAGAGAAATCCTAACAGCTTGAACCTTGTTGTGATTGCAGTAGAAACATCCTGCGGAGCATCGGGCATTTGATGATAAACCTTCACCAGGTCCAGTTCTGAAAAGATCGCGCAACCTGCTAAAGTCTGTACATAATGTTCAATGTACCTAATTGGATATCTATATTAATATACTAGGCATAGTGCGGGCATTCAAGGCACGATAGTCTTCGCTAGGTTCCCAGTCATTATTCTTTGAGGCTAGGTGATACTGAAGAGGGGTCAGAAGATCGCGATTTCGCTATCCGTAATGGTAACGGTCAGGAGCTAAACAGTAGGGCTTGCAAAACACCGCAAGACCTTGTAGTATTAATTATGATGAACGGCGGAGTGCTTTACCACCTTAGTAATTCCAGAAGGTTTAGTGAAACTTGGGTATATTCCAGCAAGCGGTGAAATTCTGTGTTGCCAGACAATATAGATTTAATACTAGACTGGTCATATTTCCTTACTGTCTCAGCTGTGGTCAGTGAAGTGACATTGTCTATCAAACGCCTATTTTGCAATCATCAAGCAGTCCGTAATGCGCCATGAAATCAGCCCCTATTATTGGTTTGTCTACGCTTGCTATGACATGACATGACAAAGTTCCACACGAAATCGCGTCTCAATCCCAGCTCCAAATGTACAGAGGCGGCGGAGCAGGTCCGGAGAAGGCTCTAGGCCCGCAATATCCACGATGAGCGGAGGCGACTCGGAGGTCGGAGGTCGCAGAATGACCTCCGTCCTCCATGAGCGCGGACCTGGACATGACGGGTGGGGCTGCCTGTCACTCTTGCAGAAGCAGAATCTCAAAAGAGACGTCCCGAGTCTGCCGGGGTGCAAGAGATTGTCTGGTATAATCTCACCTCCGACAATCAAAGACCCATAGATGGCGTGTGTTTTGGTCGGTTCGAGTCCGACATAATCACCTTCACTGATTTCGGCGGAAGGTGGTATACGTGGGGATTTTACGCGGGATAAAAAAAGGTCCAAATGTACAAATAAGGTTCCGTAGGTATTTATGATGATTCCGTTTGCAACTGTCAGTGTTTACTACGCTGGTGATAGATGTTGACAAAGAAATCAGTGAGGCAACACACATAAATCTGACCCTGTATCAATTAAGTAGTTAATTTTTGTCATACGGTCAGTGACCAAAAAGCATATAATGGAGAATATAAGTGGCATGTAATGGAGAACTCCTTATACCAACTACTATCACAGCCTGCTATCACTCTCATTCGTCAAAATCCGCCCGGCCGTTAGTCCTAGGCATGGAGCGGAACAAACAAAATCATTACGTACGCGCGAAAAACATTACACTCGCTGGTGAGTCAGGTAAAAAGGTACTAGTCTGCTGCATGAATCTGTAGTTGTAGAATGCATTCCGCTACGGAATCATACCTTAAGTCTTTATTGACTGACCGAGACTGCTGGTTCTGGGGCGTACGTTGTCGGTATAATAAAAATATAATACATGTGAATCGTCAGAACATCAGTAATCATATGTATGTATATATAAATAAGTGTAACAATAGCAAATTGTGTAATTAAAAACACGTGAACAGAGATACAAACCTCCATAATTTGGCCTCACTCTTTTGTCGTAGCTTACACTTAGTGAATCCAAAATGGCTGAAATATTGACGTCACCAAACATCCCACCACCGCCTGCGCCCCTGAAACCAAAATGATAATGATAATTGAGTCGGTTACTAACTAACAAGTATCAATTTTGCTTTGTGGGACTTCTTGAAGTCACACTTAAAGGGTTTACTTAGTAACATGCCCTTGGGCAGCTTAAGAAATGGAAGAAAAAAGCCAAGCCCTTTTTCCTCGTGGCCAAACTATTTCGCCAAACTGATTTGGCTACGAGGAATTCCATTTCCTTGTGGCCGAACTCATTTCTATATAAATCCCTTTTTCCTCGTGGCTAAACTATTTCGCCAAACTGATTTGGCTACGAGGAATTGACCTTGTGGCCGAACTCGTTTCTATATAAATGCACAGTACACTCGCCAACGATGAGAATACTTATGATAATTTCTCATTGTTGATAATGGCCACTTAGAATGACTTTAGATTGTCTATATACTTGACGGTTAGAAATATAATTATGACGGCGTCAATTAATCTTTTACATGGTTTGAATGTTTTCAAGTTGATCACAAGAACAAATATAATTATTCATTTGGACGTTAAAAAAATGGATGATTTAGAATTTATAAAGCATAAAAAAGGTCAGGTTCTGCTTTTCGATGGGCATCAATATCACAAGTTACGTATATACAAAAATGGAAACACAATATGGAACTGTAGCCGCGTTAAAAAGGAAAAATGTCGTGGTTCTATTACTCTTGCAGTAAGTATTACATTTAGATTCAATACTTATTTAGTATTTCATTCAAAATTTAGTACATCTTGGCGATGAGAGGTAGCGTAAATCAAATTGCACACTTAAGATGCTTTTTAAAAAAAACTGGCATATACCTCGCTTTGAATAGTAAGGTACTTAGTATTTGTATTTTAATTCTTACAATTAATATATATTATATACCATTTGTCTATTAAAGGATAATCGAAAAATAATAAAATCTGTGGAGCATTCGTGTAAAGCAAACTACGAAAAGAACTATATTGACAAGGCTGTTAAGGAGATGAGGGATAGGGCTATGCGAACAGATTTACCAATTCCGCAGATATTTAAAGAAGCCAAGAAGCCTTTAGAAGACCTAGGCTTAGATAAAGTAACAGATTTACCGGATTTACAAAATGTTAAAACGGCTTTGTACACCAGCTGGAAAAAAAGCGTGTTTAAATCTATTGAAGATGTATCTGTTCCCGAGCAGCATAGATCTCTCATTTTGTGCGAATACATAAATGGGCCATGCCGGATTTTAGTATTTTGTACTGAAGACGGCAAAAAACGTCTTAAAAAGGCAAATGAATTTTTTTTTGATGGCACCTTCTTTAGCTGTCCCGAACCTTTTCAGCAACTATATACAATGCTTGGGGACTTTGGTAAGTCCTCCTCAGAAACAAATGTTCAGCCCATTCTGTATGCTTTAATGACCGACAAAAAGAGGAGTCATACAAGGCGTTATTTGCAATGATAAAATCTCAAGTTGAAGACTGGGTTCTAACAAAAATACATCTTGATTTTGAAACAGCAGCTATTAAGGCTATCAAGTATTCTTCCAATATTTCAAAATAGTGAACTGTTATTATCATTTTACGAATAGCCTCTGGAAAAAGGCAAAAAAATTACACATAAATAATAAACGAGAAACGCGGATTGTGGGCCTGTGTACTTCTCTGCCTCTACTCCCCAAAGAATTTATCGAAAAAGGTTATGAATATATTCAAGCGGAAAGTCCTAAAACGCAAAATATGAATAAATTTGAAAACTATATGGAGAAAATCTGGAGAGCGACGCCGGACTAATAATGTTGTTGAGAGCTGGAACGCTTTGCTCAATAAGGCAACGAAAAAAAGGCGGCCTTTGACATTGTTGAGGTTATTGAATATTATTTGTGAAATGGAAGAGGACAGTACGGTATCGTCACCACGGGTGAAGGCATTTATTGAAAAAGATGATTTTATTCTAAACTGCCAATTGAAACTTTTACACAACGAAATTAGCATTGGCCATTTTCTTGAAAAACTTCGTTAATTTTTTAGTCAGACCTTACATAATATATTCACATTTTTCTAAAAATTAAACCCATTAATTAATACCCTTTAGCCTTTCCCATAGTAGGTCATACGATACCAGGTGAAAAACCCTTGACAAATCAAGGAAGCACGCGTACACGGGTGTGTCACGGTTTGTATAGTATTTGATTGTATGCCATAAGACACAGAATAGCACTTTCGGTTGACAGTCGCGGCCGAAACCCGAACTGATTATCGTGCAATGTGAGATGTGTGTGTGTGTGTGTGTAATGTAATGTATTAAACTGTACTCACTTTGACTATTTGGAAAGGAGTTCGACCACAAGGAAATGGAATTCCTCGTAGCCAAATTCGGCCACAAGGAAATGGAATTCCTCGTAGCCAAATCAGTTTGGCGAAATAGTTTGGCCACGAGGAAAAACCGAAACCAAGCTAAACATAATGCAAGGAATTCATAGTCAAAGATTTGGGAAGGCTGAGCAAGAAAATAATATAATCAACCTCAGTAAGGACAAAATCCGGCAAATAATGGGTGCGTTTACTGGCCATTACTGAACAAAATACACTTTGAGCATTTGCATTGTTTTAATAAACGACGCAAAATGCAGACACTGTAATGAGGACGATGAAGGATGAAACACATATTGTGTGAGCGTCACGACCTAAGAAGACAGCATATGGATCTTCTAGACAAGGACTACCCCGAACCAGAGTATTACATACACTTAAAATTAAGAGAAGCAGGCACCCTAATTAAGAAGACTATCCCCCTTATGAAACGTTCGATCCAAGAGTATCGAAGTGTCAGCGATAGCTCTAGAGCAGGAATTACAACACAAGAAAGATAAGTACTGCAATAAAACCTCATTTTATTCATGATTTAGTAAACGATTGGGGTCACAGGAATATCCTCTCATATATTACTCACATAAATCTCATTTTTGCATTAACTGTATAATTATGTTACATCTAAACGTTTTATTTTGAAGCACGAAGTCCGCTTATTTTTATTTGGTTGGTCGGCCCGAACGGCCCATCAAACAAACACATAAGTGGACCCTGCAGAGCTATTGCGTATCTCCATTGACAGCTTTAGTGCTTAGCAATTTTTTAAAGTGCTCAAATAACGATGCTCTCAAATAACGCAATATTACTCCATGGGTTGCGTAATACCAATATTAGACAGAGATACTGATGACTTTGAAGACAGTGACAATCACGAGGTATACACCCATTTTTTTTTTTATCGTGCGAAAAATCCCCACGCATACCCTCCCACCGGAGCCGGTTGGGAAGGTTATGTCGGACTCGAACCGACTAAAACGCACGCCGTCTTTGGGTCTTCAGTTGCCGGAGGTGAGGTTGTAGCCAACATATCCCTCGCACCCCGGCAGACCCTTCTCTTGGAGATGACCCCCGTCGGGTGTAGTGACCACGGTGTCCCCAACTAGCCCCCGGGAATGGGGAGGCGCATTTTGCGCCGCCGCCGCGGACGATTTATACACCCTGAAAGATAGCCAATACCACTGCTGGATTCCAAAATTAAAATATTTTTTTCACCACAGCAGCTCAAACAAGTGAGTTTTGCTGCGTAAAAACAGTGTGCAAAATGCGATTTTGCTCACTCAGTGAGACAAAGTAGCTTTTTAATTATTTTTTTTTAATTTTCAATACAGAGTGCCAACCATAGATTCAAAAAGAATTGTTCCGCGAATAACTTTCGAACTACATACGAGGAGTTTTGGCGGGAACGCGAAAAGCGTCATAGCGCTGCAGTGTTTCATTTTCTAAATTTGGTGTGCATTCGAGTTTTTATGTGTAAAAATGGTGGAGTTTTAGTAATAACGGCTTGGACAAAGCACACAAGTGTAGGAGAGTGAAATATTGTAGTGAATTGTGATTTTTCGTGTTGGTGTCAAATTCCCTAAGAAAAGCTTCTAGTAAAGTCTCCACTACTTTACTAGGGCAACTATCATCCGTCATCGTCATCATCATAATCATCATCATCATCATCATCATCAACATCATCAACAATCATTTCAACTATACTTATTACAAAATAAAAGGAAAATTCCCAACTCGACACTGGCAAAATTGTCCCCTGAATTGGGTTGATAAGTTGCCATCTAAGAAAAAAAGAAGAAGAAGAACTACATACACTGCACTCTGTTATATAAAAAAGTTCGAGTGACAAACACAAGTACTTTGAAGGTTTTTTTTTAAATTTATGGCACGTCAAAGGTCCTATTTCGAAATTCTAAATTTGAAAGATATTTGGAAAAGAATAAACATGTATTTTATTTACATTATTTAATAATTATGTAATGTTATTGAATACCAAAATAAGTAATGCATAAGTATTTATAATGATTACTATTATCAACATTTGAAAAATAAAATGTCACGTACGCTGTTGCTGAACACACCTTAAAAATTTTGGGCCCAATAATGTTCATTATATTTACAAATGATTTAATTGACTATGCTGCACATAAAACTCCTGATGATGATCTAGTTGTATTTGCTGATGATACTAGCGCGGTAGTTAGTGCTAGTGATATTCACCTGTTGAATACTAAAGTAAACAAGACACTGGATGTATTTCAGGAATGGTTCACTGCAAATAAACTAATTGTAAATGCAAAAAAAAACAAATATTATATTATTCCAAACTACCGCACGAGGCACTGATAATTTAGATGTAAAGTTTAATGAAGACAGAATAAACCTTGTAAGCTCCGCAAAACTGCTAGGTGTCCATATTGATGCCCATCTCAACTGGACAACGGAGCTGGATGCTATCGACGGTTCCATATCATCTGCTTGTTACGCTTTGCGAACCTTGCGAGATGAAGTTAACATCTGTCATTTGAGGACCGTTTATTTTGCATTAGTTGAATCTAGACTGCGCAATAGCATACAGTTTTGGGGTAACAGTTACAAATATAATTGTAATAGAGCCTTCATTCTACAGAAAAGGGCCATTAGGATTATTGTTCGCATTCCACAATGGGAGTCATTTAGAGAATATTTCAAAAAATTGGAAATACTTACTGTTCCGAGCCTTTATATACTTATTGTCTTGAGCAATATGTCTAAAAACATTCATAAATTTGAAACGGCAGATGAAAGAGTATTAAGAATTGGCAGACGAAGAAATGTAATAAAGACTGCCTTCCTTCCCACATTGGATATAGTCAAACATGGTGCATCATACCAGGCAGTTAAACTGTTCAATTGCCTACCAACTGAACTTAAGAATAATATTCATAGGACATACTTTTTTAAAACAAAACTTAAAGCATATCTGCTCTGCAACTGTTTTTATTCAATGGACGAATTTATGGCAATGACAAATACTGAATCTTAAATTGACTTTTAAATTATTGATTTGCATATTGACATAAATATATTTTGACATTGCGGTGAATTTGATTGGGATGACTTTTTGTTTTGACAACTTTTTAACATTTTTTTTATGACATTTAAATGGTTTAATTTTATCTGATTTAATTATTTTTTTGAATTTCTTTATTTGTTGCTCAATTTTATGTAAATTTTAATTTGATTGTTTTTATAATGTTTTAGATTAGATATTGATATACTATTGTACATTCAGACACAGTTCTAAAAGATTGTTATTGAATTGAATAAATAAATAAATAAAAATAAATAAATAAATAAAAATAACGGATAAAAAATTTAACTTTTAACTTTCAACTTTAAATTTGCAGAACAGCAATAAGTAATTAGATTAATTATTAACTTTTAAAATTTTCAGCATTATTTTAATTAATAATAGGTGTTCTGTTCTGTTAATAAGTTTTGCATTATCTTCTAAGTAATATTTCTTATGTGTTCTCGCTGCTGAAGTGAAAAGTAATGTGTGCCACATGAGAGCAAAATTATTTGCATCTCGTGCAATTGAATCCCTCACTACGCTCAGGATTCTACAGTAGAATCACTCGCTACGCTCATGATTCAATCCTAGAATCCCTCGCTTGCTCAGGATTCAAAATCAGCACTCGCAGCAAAAAACAGTTTTGCTCTCTTGTTGCACAAATAACTATTTTATATTATTATTTTATATTAGAACTTGATGGTTTGGTATTGTTACTCTTCCCAATTGATACGAGTGAGTTGAATTCTAATTCAGGTGCAATCTATTCCATCTCCATAGTCAATATTATACATTGACAATGGCTGTTACTACTGAACAGGGACCCGCACTCCTATACTTATTGTCCAATTTCGTAGGATTGGCAATTTACGCGAGCAATTGCAGATTGATCCCCGAGAGATAAACCTCTAGTGAAGTTTCATCAGTCAGTTCGTAGGTGTATCAGAGCATGAAATTTTGACATATGACCACGGAACTATGGCCTTGTTCCACGGAACTATTGGGAAGAAAAAGTCTCACTAGTTCTGACACGGGGCTATTGGCAAAAGCAGTCTCACTAGTTCCGCAACGGATGTATACTCGTATATGGGAATAAAGTGTATTTTCGAGTGTTTAGCGTCAGAAGTAACAGATAAAATAACAACTCTGATGTTGTTCTTTGGAATTTGAAAGATTTTTTAAAGTTTCCGTCCGTCCCTACAATTTACGTGTTACGTACGTTACGCTAACATTTACTGGACACCTCTTGGCAGCCGTTGTATTGCATAGGAGTGAGTCGATACGTTCTGTTTGAAACTCTGGCGAATATTAATGGACATGTAGATGTGTCTCTACGATATGTTCATATTATAAACACATTTAAAAATAAAGTCACAAAAATATCAAATAAGTGGTAATAAAATCAAAATTGAAATTCGCTATGTAATAGAAGTAACGACAAGCTGTGCAAAATCCCTTTCCGGTCATCACAAAGTCGCTCAATATCGAAGTTAGGAAATACGGCCTAGATCAGTTGACTTCCGGCTACTATGAGATTTCGCCTCAATGAAACCTACGCATATATATTATACTAGCTGTTGCCCGCGGTTCCGATCACGTGAATGTCGGTTGTCGGGACCAAACATATCATATATTCTTTCGTAAGGTCTAATCTACTCTTTCATCAAAATCGGTTCAGTGGTGTGTGTGACAGAGTTACTTTCGCTTTTATAATATTAGTATAGATAGTAGGTCTGTACATTATAGCATAGCTGTTGCCGGCAGCTCCGCCCGCGATCCAAAATAAACATGTGGTCTGTGTTATGCAAGCGTGCGGTTTGGCGTCGACTAAACAGAAGAAGTGTGCAGGTTGCCTACGTAAGTGCTTCCCTATAGACTTCCAAACGAATCCTTTTTGAAAGTAAGTACCTACTACTTTCGTAGGAACAATTGTGTTATAATATTTTCCTATTTAGAAATGGTTTTACAACAAAATTACAGATTTTCAATTTATGACCCTGATTGAAACTAGTACGCCACAATCATTATCGAAATGAATTAAATAGTATGTACGAGATACTATCAACCTCGGTTACCGAGATTTTGATAATTATGGCCATACGAGCCTTTTGCATCACCTACACAATTATTAATTACTAGTTTAGTTTCCTGATCTGGTTATCAGGTACAGAAACCTAAATACTTAATTTTTCTAAAAAAATAATAATACATGCGCTTTCGTGTCGGGGAACCTCTAACTGGCGAAGCACTTCCACATGTTGAAGACATGGAAACGATTCAAGATCCCCAACACGACAACGCGTGTATTTTTTGTAACTTTTTGGAGATATTTTTGTAACGGAGGGACTTGTGAAAAATATGTAGTCCGCCATTTTGTAGCGGCGGCCATCTTGCATCGTTTTTCATTAAACATAGCTGAGAACACTCCCGACTAATTCAGCTTTCAAACAAAAAAAAAACACTACATCGATATCGGTTGATCAGTTCGGGTTTTACGATGTCACAGACAGACACACACACACGTGGAACTTATAACCCCGTCGTTTTTACTACGGGGGTCTTAAAACGGATACAATATAGGCTCTGGATTCCTGATCAGGAAACCGAATCGAGAAATAAATCGCATATGCTCTATGATGTGTGTGATCTACCTCATAGACATTGTCGGAACGGAACGACCAACGGAGGTGTGTGAGTAGGTGAACCTTGTTTCTGTCTCTCACACACACACCCCACCCGTGGTCCAACTGCTATGTCCAAATGGTTGTACCACGGGTATGTAAAACTATCCCTGGTCCAACTGAGAGAATGAAATTTTGCTTAACAATGCTTTAGAGAATTTTTCCACATTCGTGAGATATTTCGAAAAATATTAGATGAAAGACGAATATTTTAAGATTTGGTGCGTGTTTGGTGTACGTCATCGTACTAACAACTGTATTGAAGGATGCAACCACAATCTTAATACAAATAAAAACAAAAATGAAGTAAAATTTAGTCAAATGTTACATTTATTAAAACAAGAGGCATCGATAACTTCGCTTAATTGTAACCGTTTAGAACGATTTAATAAAAATCCCTCTCCTAAACGGTGTTGTGCTCCACAGCAGAACCACTTTGACTACATTATGTACAAATTACAGGATAAAATGTATATAATATCTATATTTTTGTAGCTAATTATCAAAATTTGTATATTATTAGTTTCTTAGCAAATATCAATTCAAAGTGGTCATGCTACAGAGTATACTCTCTAGCAGGACCACTTTAAAATAACAGTTATTTCACGTTGATTATACACAGGTCATAATATAAACAATTGTATAATTATTGTATATCAAGATAACACCAAGATTTTGCTGGCGCAAATGCAGCTCACAAATGGCGAGATCACAATTTGTCATTTTCTTGAAAAATTAAAATAGGTTTATAACTGCTATATTTAATTGTGCTGGTTAGTGCTATTTCTTATTATATTTGATTTATATAACTAATAACTGGATTTTATTCTTAATAAACCTTGACGCAAATATAAAAATTGGTACTGATTAGAAGAAATCATCTTTGGTAGAACCAAAATGGATCTAGCTACTTTTTATAGTTCCCTGTAGAACCACCATATTTGGTTCTAAAGGGAATAGTCGCTCCCTTTATTCAATAAATTTAATCTAGAATTTCTAAGCGAGAAAGTAGTTGTTCACAATTTATATGAGAACGTTATTACATTCTACCGGGAAATCCTATTACGTTATTTGCAACGCGAATATGTCATGAGAACAAATCTTGGGGAAATAAACCCTGAAAGTCAGCAAAATCAGCTCCATAATACTGCACTGTATCTTCAAAGTATTTACTCTTGAAATACTCAGATATGATCAGAAAGCCTGCCGATGTAGCACAGTTCTACTCATGCTGCAAAAATGTCTACAAAGTTACAATGATCGAAATTAAAAAACGATATTACACTTATGCCCCATGAAAATTGACGCGTACAGTAACACCAGCAGATAACGCAATAAACAAACTATTGATAAATCAATATAGGAGTTTGCTCCATGCAAAAGCTCTTTATAATAGTAATAATATTCAAAATTATTCGCCCACACTGGTCCTCAACTACTGTCTTTACTGAACCGAAACCTTTAGTAATTCTATTAAGATGGGGTTTGGTGTGTTTTACAAATTTAAATGTGCAGTCATTCATGTATAGCGAGGACGGGTGGTGGAGTCGGAAGGTATACAACTTTCTGAGTCCACTTTCCTGAGATCACTCCTCGTAACCGAGACCTATGAGTACTTGGGTATGTCACAGGCGTTATGCATCAATGAGACTGGCATGAAACAAATGTTGCAGGAACGTTTTTTTGGCCGCCTGAAGAAAGTACTTAACAGTCTTTTATCAGGTGGTAACAAAGTACATGCCTGTAACAGTTGGGTCATGCCACTCTTGGTGTACTCCTTTGGCATACTCAAGTGGACTTAAATTGAACTCGATGCCATGCCATCAACAGAAGAGTCCGGACTCAGTTGACTGCATTTCGAATGCATCATCCACGTTCGTTCGTCATGAGATTGTTCATCCCGCGAAAATGTGGGGGTCGAGGATTTTTGAGTGCTAAAACCCTTCATAATCGCGAGGAGTGCAATCTCAGAGACTATTTTCTTAGATCCAACGTGGATATGCATCAAGATGTAGTCAACGTATACTGGGCTCACCCTACTCGGCTTGGCTAAGCTGAACTGGCGCAGGCCTAGAGTAGCTGGTACTGATGACCTCTGGGAGATATGGCAGATCAAGGAGTTACATGGTAGGTTCTATCGGGCCCTCCACAGGTCCGAAGTAGACCTACCGGCATTCGTGTCGTGGCTACGTTTCAGTGACCTTTTAGGGGAAACTGAAAGTTTTGTCTGTGCAATTGCAGACGAAGTTATCAAGACGAATAACTACCGGAAGTATATCATGAGGAATGGCACAATCGACATATGCCGAACATGCCACCAACCTGGTGAATCCCTCAGGCATATTACTTCCGGTTGTTCTCGTCTTACGAACGGTGAGTACTTGCACAGACATAATCAAGTAGCCAGGATAATCCACCAACGACTTGCTCTGAAATATAACCTTGTAGAAGTTGAGGTACCATACTATAGAAATGTTTCTGAGCCAGTTCTGGAAAATGGTCATATCACATTGTACTGAGATCGATCTATCATCACTGTTGCAGCCAACAAGCCTGACATTGTGGTGATAGACCGATTCGAGCGCCGAGCATTGATTGTTGATGTTACCATTCCTCATGACGAGAATCTCGTGAAAGCTGAGAAAGATATATAGGTTAAGTATTTGGACTTGTCCCACGAGATGGTCGAAATGTGGAGTGTTGACTCAGCAATCATTGTGCCAAGAGTCGTGTGAGTCAATGGACTGATAGCGAAGAACCTCGACCAACACTTGAAGAGACGGTTCGGTCAAGGGCCAAAAGCAAAGGCCTGTGCTACTAAATACGGCGTATATCGTGAGGATGTTCCTTTCTCTGGAGCCTTAACCACCGGTAGCTTGGTCCCTTTACCCGATACGGGTGACACTCTGCTTTTTTATATTTTTAAATGTATATTTTTTTGTAATAATATTTAAAAATCGAAAAAAACGAGGGTGAGACTGTTCCTGAAATAATATTTGGAGAGGAGATATAAACTATGTCCTAGCAAATGTTTTATAATAATTGCATTTAGTTTTTTGTGATTGTCATGTACCAGTGCACTTTGAATAATAAAGCATTTCTATACCCAAACTAAAATTTCATTTTATTTAATATTATTAGTATTGTTCACTATTAGGTACTAACTATGGAAAATCGAATTTATCTAAGTACGACTTTGTTATATAACTTGTTACATTTAAGAAGAACAGTTTATATTCAAAATACGTACGAGATTTCTAGCTGTATCTATACGAGGGACTTTTTTACGGTTTTTACAAAAATGTAAGTTGGAGCTTACCATCAATAGTAATGATCTTCACAAAGGTATCCAAAAAGGTGAAATGAGTGTGTCAAAATACAGTGGATTGTAGTAGTCTCATAAATTGATTCATATGTACTTAAATCATGATCTAAGTGAACGCAGACTAAGCACAATAGCGGTGACGGAGTAAAGTGATGGAGGTAGGACATGACAGTATTTCCCGTCCGGCTGGGAAAGTTCCTCAACCCTACAGAATACCGCTGCTATTAACCTATATATAACCATTTGTTGAGTAGGGCCGCCAGAGCTCACTGGAGAGGTTTTGCATTGTCAGTGGGAAGACCGGGAACCATTTCTTTGTTTTCTGCACTGACAGCACAGAGACTCTTATTCTTCGCCCCTCCTATCTTCTCTATTTGGTCGGCAGCACGAATGTGACTCTCCTGGTGTTGCAAACGTCCATAGGCTACGGTAACCGCTTTCCAACAAGTGAGCCGCGTGCTTGTCTGCCACGTAAGTGGTAAAAAAATTAATTCATCTCTCTAATTCTAGTCCATAAAAGTCACTGATATATACACAAAAATTCCCAGAAATCAGGTTCGATGGATCAAGATTATGCACATTCAGTACGTATTCAAGTTAATATTCTTTAAAACAGTACATATATAAAATTGATGTATGCAACGCTACCTATATTCACTAAAAGAAATAAAATGCAATGAGTGTGATATACGGATATATTAAACCTTAGCCAATATTAATATTTGGTGACCTAAATAGCGTAGCATAGGAATCCCCGCTTGTTGTGAGGACTGTACCCTCATTCCTATTAAATAGTAGACAGCGAACTTTATTCACTTGAACTCGTCGAATGGTAAGCTGAGCGTAAATCCTCAGTGAAGAAGTTCATCATTTCAGACACTTAAATAATTGTGGCAATCTAAAGAGGACTGGACTAAAAGTCGCAACTAGGTGCCATGAAAGCGACGTTGACATCATCTAATGTAATGCCTAAATTTAGGACAAGAGGGATTTTGTACATAAAGACATTCTTAATTGTTTTTGTATTTTTATAACAGTAGTGCATAATAATAAACATTATTAAATGCTCTATTAACAATACAAGTAATAGTTATATCTCGATATAGTATTTTAATCATTTCATATACTTATTAAGTATGTTGCAACTTCAAGGGCACTGCGGAGGCAAAAGATGTTCATCAAATTAAAAAAAAAATCATGTTTCTTTACTTTCATATAAAGCACAAATCAATCAATGAACGATACTAATTGGCATTGATGCCAATAACTCTTGGTTAATATTAAAATTGATAAAAGATCTCGTTAAGGATGACAAGAAGCTAAATCAACATAACAACATCAAAAATAGTTTTCGTTACAGCTAATGGCGCTTACCTATTCTTCAATATCGTTTATACACACTATGGTTCGTTGCCGAAATCTACATATATAAAATAAAGTCTGACGATATAAGTCTCAAACTAAATTTTAATAATTTTTTTTAATTCATAAAATACGCCGTAGTTTATTCGCCCGAAAAGAAATGCTGAAAATATAAAGGTGAGGCCAAAAAGGGATTACTTTTCCTCCTTACATTATTTGAATAAAGGAGTAAACTAACCGTTGCAGACTATAAGTCCAACCCTTTTTATTAGCTTATTTGCAAGGTATTAACATCGAGGTCGTGTTATAAACAAATCAGACACACGTACTATGTGCATTCTCGGCTTTAAAAGATTACACGCACGCTATGGCTTCGCAAATGCGAGAGGGGCGCGCGCGGGTTTGATCTTCTTCGTGCTATATGATCGATGTCCTCAGAGGAGTAGCATTTGTCAATGTGTAGCAAGATACTCACGCGGCATGATCGGAGTGTGGCAACCAGGCGATTGCAAGAGTCAACACCAGTGCAAAGCTGTGCACGCCGTGTGGACGGCTCGTATGCATGTTTCACGCGACCGCGTGCGTCCTCGCGGACGCTGGCTGCCGGCGGCCGCGTATCAGCTTGCCGGCGGACTGGCGTGTTCTCGTAGCCCCTCCGGCGGCTAACGGCCGCGACTGCGCCCTGCTGTCTATCGACCGCGGCCCGGCCGCCTTTTTCCGCTCACAACGTCTACGCTCAGATCCTCACTGTGAGACTTATTGAGCGACTAGCATCATAAACGCTCTATGTAGTCACCCGCACGACATGATTTCACGCTACCGCTTATGTTTTTGTGAACAACCTTATATTTTCTATTTCACTGCTAGGTAACTTGATTTAGGACGTTGCCAAATCTCGATCACCAGTACCAACATACATTGGGGTTATCTATTAATCAAACGAACCAGGATTTATTCTAGTTCAATAATTTATAAACGTAACGTTTTTTACTTACTATCGACTGATATTTCAAACTGACAATTGTCACCGGCTTGCGCAATTAAATCCAAATGAAAGTGGTGAAAATCTATTAAAACGAATAAAATCATTTTTTATCAAACAAACACCTCAATCTAATTCAATATTATGTTATACTTTGAGGCAAAAATCTTAACAAACCGTCAAAAAGTTCGCGATTGATTATTATGACAACATTGACCAATATCTAAATGAATATTTCACGCATACAATATTGTACATTAACATAATAATGTACAGCTAGCAAATAAATAAATGCTATTGATTCATGTCATATCAATTTTTCCAGAAATCATTTATGACCCATATTTATTCAGAATTGTGCACAAATTCGGAATCAATCCTCTCATAACGAGTATTAGCAATTCATATCTTTAATGTCACTTTAATGTTGTAGATCGTATTAAAATTGAATTTTAATACGATTTAATACGAATTTACTTCGTATAATGGAGTCCGGACTTATGCAATATCGACATAATTTGGTTGAGATTTATGGATTTAGTAAACAATGTGTACAATTTGCTGGTTGTGATAACGGTTATTTAAGTCAATGGAATGATCTGCTGGCGGTTCCTTGGTAATAGAAAATAAGTAAATTCTTCTTTGTATACGACAATGAACAGCACGTACAGCACTGCTTATAGGTATATTAATTACTTCGCAATCGTTCTCACTAGTTCCAGTGGAAGTAGTCCCGGTGGAACTAGTGAAACCTTTTGTTCTCATTAGTTCCGTTTAATTTTTACTGGAACTACTGAAACTGTTTCTTCTCACTAGTTCCTTTGCACTTTAGCTATTAACTGGAGACGATATAACTACATTTAAAACCATATAATTTAAGCGATAATTTCGAAACATTTACAATAATTATGCCAACTACCATTGTAGTGATTTGTACATCGACAACAATAACTGTACTAGATTAGACTGAAGACTGAAAGTGGAAGCGATAGAAGTCAGCTAGCGATAACAATGCTGCTCTTGAGCTTGACCTTAACCGGTACCAGAGCTAACTCTCATAATTACTTTACCCATCCAATTAGTACGCCTTGTACTAAAATGCGGGTGCCATTGTGTTTCGAAGAGTATAATACGCTACTTTCAAATGAATTAGCCATGTGTAAGGAATCGTTGTGTTGCATCGTATATTTGTGGAATATGTAATCAATTTCTACATACATTAGCATCTTTTGAACTTACGCAAAACTTACACTGCTCGAACATTTCGTAGGTATTGTGAAGCAAATCATACAAAATTTATAAATTGCCGCATTTAGTCGCAAATTAAACACTTATGATAATATGTTATTTTGAGTCATTAGCAGTTTGGTAGCTATTTAAGCCCATTTTAATATATTTACAAAACAGCTATGATTGTACAGTTACCTAGATTAAAGTATGAAACCAAGAAATGTAGTTTGCTGCTTTTTAACTCAAGGTCTATTTTGATGAATTGATTGTGTTATAAACTGTATGGGTTACTACTTAAATACAATTAGCAGTAGGAATATAGTGCCAGAAGCTGACGGTGGGTCTTACCGCGTAACTTAGATGCTGTTTCTGAAACGTGTCCGTCAGAATGGCTGGTTGTCTGCCTCATTTAGCATCAAGACAGTGATTAGAAACCTAATTGCTACTATTTGCTACCTGCAATTAAATAATTACTACCTCATTAATTTTGAAAATATAAGAAGTAATAATGTCACCAGCTATTCTGACGGAATTTGTCATAATATTTTTTTAAGGCTTCTTTTTTTAAAGTTGGTAACATTGTGTGTTTTAACCATTTTATCCATAACTATGCAGTTTTTGCATTTGTTGCAAGCTTTTTGATTGTAAATTATAACGTTTTGCATCGGAGTAAACTCCTAAGCAAAATGGGTCGTTGACCTTTTTTTTTTGTGGAGATTCTAAGAAAAAAATATTTTGTTAGATAGGAAGTAAACAAGGTAATTTAAAGTTTATGAAATTTGTGGATTACTGTACTTCTGTACTTCAAATATTTTAAGATTACGATAGTAAATGAACTAACAATTAATAAAGTTGATATTTTGCGAAAGTGTGTAATTTGCGGCTAAATGCGAAACGTTTTGGACCACCCCACACCGATATACCATTTGCAACTGTTGTTTCAAGATGGACAATTTTATTAATTTCCCTATTCTTAAACTGCCTCAGTTTGTTGAAAACAGGTTTATGTTTCCTTATTCTAGCGCTAAGCCTACTTATATGTTTTTCTCTATCTCTATGCTTAAGTATCGGAGTTGCACACGGAGCATAACGGTTATAATTGATAGTATCCACGAAACCAGCAGAATGTACCCTTAATCTATATATATAAAAAAATGAAACCCGTTTTCCGTTGTCACGACATAACATGAAAACGGCTTGACCGATTTGGCTAATTTTGGTCTTGAATTATTCGTGGAAGTCCAGACAAGGTTTAAAAGGTGAACAAAGAGCAGCGGGAACGGGATCAGAAGTCCACGCGGGCGGAGCCGCGGGCAACAGCTAATGAGTAATAAATATTTTGTTTCATTGAAATTCAATATCAACAAGTTGCAATCAAGCCATTCTATAACACAGCGGAAACTTGTCTCTGCTGCTGATTTTTACGTTTTCCCATGATGGATTTTGCAAAAGCGGTACAAGATCATCTGCAAATGTTACTATTTTGGCATATTACTAAGATTATTTACGTAGACAAGGGACAATGAAGGCACATCTTTAATAATGTCTGATGCGCTCGAGAACTTCTAAAATTAGCATTAGCATTAGTGGTGGCAAACAACTAAGGGTTTATTAATCAATACATCATTGATTAAAGATGAAACGAAGTTTTCCGGGTCAGATAGTATTCGATAATAAATATATTGACTAATGGCGCATAGGTTTTAGATATTGATTTTAAAATTAATAGATATTTTCTTTGTGGTGTATGTAGGTAAGTTTGTAAGGAAAAAGTAAACGATTATGTACTATATTTAATAAACAGATTTTATTAGCGAATTATTCTGGTTTCTGCTATATTTGAACTTCTTTATTTTCATCGGTTACAATTTGATTGTGTTCGTTCGTTGATAATATATGATCACAGTTAACCCATTCCTGAAAAGAGGGAACCTAATCTTAATTAAGATATACATTTATATTATATCAAGAAATACATTTATATTATAGCAGTATCAACGAAGTTGAGCAAATCACATGTTTTGTTTTTACAGAGGAAGTGGGGTAATGTAGAAATAAGGAAATGGGCAAATGGGGGAATGGCAAGATCGAAAAATAGAGAAAATGAGAAATGAGATATGGGGAAATAGGGAAATGAGAAAGGGGGAACGTGAAAAATGAGAAAATGTAAAATAGAAAGGGGAGAAGATGGAAAAGACAGGCGATTAGAGTCAAGTGGAAAGGCGAGTAGAGAATTGTGTAGAACACTAAAATTTACAACACTGCGCAATAATTATTATAAATTATTTACGACATTCACGCGCGCGGAACCGCAGAAAACAGCAAGCATTAAAATCGCATCAGGCATTGCTTATTGACATCACTTAACACTTATTATCCGTGTACTACGCATGGGTAATTAGTTGACATTTCAAGTGACATTACAATTTTATTGTATTCTTAGTGAACGATTCACACACAGCGCGGGTCGGGCGTTTGGCTACTTTGGTTGAAAATGTGCGTCCGGTCCATAAGAAATGAATCCCAAAATGTCTGATATCGGTACGACTTAATCTCACAATGAATCAGTCATTGTGAGATTAAGTCGTACGTATTAAACGAATATGTCCCAAATTGCCTGAAATGATGAATATCTATATTTCAAAACGAATTAGTCCCGTAATGCCTGAAATTTTCGGTTATTCCGATCTGATACCCTAAAAAATTCACCCTGGGGTGAAATCTGGGAAAGGAGATTATCTACGAGTACATCAGTCTATTTTCTTAAATCGTCATAGAAAAAAGGTTATAGGTCAATTATCTAGCAAGATATCTTTGGTACTAGCAATAGATAGTTGTCATATAAAATTGTTTTCTGTCAATATCAAGATTATTATAACATAAATTTCTTATACCTATTTTCAATTAATATAATGCAATTAATAACTGCAAAAAAGAGTTTTCTTAGTACATAATATGTTACAATATTTATATAAATATTTTCGCGGTTTTACCGAAACGACTAAAACTGTGACTGATTTTCTATTACAGGATTCACGCATTATAAAAAATAGTGAACACTCATGTGTTAGTGATTTGTCTAGAAATGACATCGATTGACAAACAACTATTTTTATTGAAACAGGCAGCATGCAACTCTTTAACACCCATAAAACAAGTGAACGATAATCACGTGGCACCACTTAAAGATAGCGGTGTTGAATTAATTCGAAAAATACCTCCATACAGTGTAGTATACATAATTAAAAGTGGTTTATTTGATAATAGGAAAAAAAACCCTTGAGGTGAATAAATTGGCATATAAAAATCCAATGAAGGTAGTGGTGCCAACAGAATTTGAACAATTTCTTTTGGCAGACTATGCTTATGGCGACACACGCATACCAAGCAAAAATCTTTTTTCGGAGATGGCACATTTCATAGTTGCCCGCGTCCATTTCAGCAATTGTACACTATACATAGTGATTTTGATTCATCAATGCAGTTTATAAACATCGTCCCAGTCATTTACGTTTTAATGCCGAACAGAAAATCAGAATCGTATGAAATAATGCTGAAGATAATTAAATCACAAATACCAGGCTTTTATCCGACCTTTTTCATGACTGATTATGAGGCAGCCGCAATTCGGGGGATAAAAACAGTTTTTCCGCAGGCTAAGAGAAAATTTTGTTTCTTTCGTTACGCAAAAGCTATATGGAGACAAGCTAAAAAAATTAAAGTAACTACCGCACAAAGCCAAAAAAGGATTGTAGCTCTCACTACTGCATTACCTTACTTACCCTCATCATTGATAAGGGATGGTTGGGAATACATATTGAGTGATACGCCACATGATGATAAGGGCTTGGCAAAATTCGTGCGATACGTGGAGCATCAATGGTTAAAGGATGACGACTTTTTAGCACAGCGGTCCATCTTTGGAGAACTTATCAGAACAACCAACTGTCTTGAAGGATGGCACTATAAAATAAACGAGACGGTGGGAAGAAGAGTTCCCAATTTGGTTAATCTTCTCAAAATATTATAAATAATAAAATATAAAAATAAAAAATAAATGAAAGGTGGAATATTAGAAAAAAGGAAAAAGGAAGTTATCAGAAGAGACGATTTTATTGTATAATCTAATTTGATGTTAACCGATTGTAATATTGATGTTGGTTACTTTTTAGAGCGATAGGCGTGGAAGGGCTCGCTTTTTAAAAACTAATCTAGTCTAGTGCTATATAATTAAAAACGTTGACATTTAATTTAACCTATCTCATCTTTTTTCATCTTTCTATATATCGTATTTTTTAAGTTGTCGGTCCACGCGGTCAGAACTGAAAAGCAAGACCTCGTCGTCCGATCAGTCGAACCAAGAGGAAAAAGTTTCCCTGTTGTCCGACTAGTATAATCGGGTTGTTACATCGGAAGAACCGGAAAAAATATTCCACGTCCTTCCATCAGTCGGAGGAATCGGAAAAAATAGTCCGCGTCTTCCGATCAGTCGGACGAAGCAGTTGGACCACGCGGTCAGGGGGAAGTACTGCACGTGATAGACATCGCACCCACAATACTGTGGAAGGCTGGCACAGGCGGCTTAATGTCCGCAGCCACATAAACCAACTTTGATGAGATTCATATATATATTGAGAAGAGAAGCAATGTATCAAACAACCCGTATAAACAATTCATTATTTAGTGGTGCTCCCAGAAAATACTCCAAGCAAGTGATCCATCTTAATAACGGAGACATAACCCCTCTTGATTTTTTGAAGAATTTAAGGTTGATAAAGAGAAAGCGACTTTGTTAATTTTTAATTGTATTTTAAGGGTGATAAGGGGGTCTAAAAAGGCCATTTCACGAAACGAATCGGATTGCAGTGCGTCTTCCAGTTCGTCCGACGAAACGCTTTCCGATTCGTCGGCTGTCATAAAATGTAACACATTAACGACGATTCTTCTACAATGCGGTTCGTCGGAGGATTTGGATTAAGATGAAATGTGGCAAGTTTAAAAACTTGCAACATTTCATCTTAATCCAAATCCAAAAAATCTTTCACTTTTTGATTATTTTACTTAACCACATATGGAGGCCCTCTCTATTCTTTTCTACATATCAGCCTGTTACATACACCTCCTCCAGGACCCACCACAAAGCACAATGTAGACAGGTTGATTGATCACTTGATTTTGTTTGATAGATGATATTCAGACATTACGAGATTCAGCTATTATGGAACTAGAACCTTCAGTTGTTACAAAATGCACGCGTATTCAATTTCCGGCATTATGAGATTCAGTCATATTGATTAGCTAGACATTTTGACATCGATATCTTATGGACCGGACTCGAAAATGTCGGGTGCTACGAACACAGATGAAGAACTCGACTCTCTGTGGGGTAGTGGTAGTGTACGCGACTACTGTGCAGGAAGTTCAAGTACATATAGTGAATATATTGCAGTCGTTACGGATAGTTGAAGCCTTAAAAAGTTCAACACCTGGTCTAACTGCGATGCTTCGATATCACCACATCCACAATAATGTGTTGTGGAAGTTAGACGTGATGCTCCACGGAGAATATTGAAGTTCAGCCAAACCCGCAGTTAGACTGTGAAAAAGGGATTTCAGACTTCGGAAGCGACTAGGATTGATGATGATGAGAAGAAGATATTAAAAATTGCTCCATATCATCCAACCACGAAAGCACAGGCCGAAAAAATCTTCAAAACGAGTAACAAATTGTGTTTTACAAATTTAAGAGGAGATTGGTGGACTTAAGGTCGAAATATCGAAGGTAAAAAGGTCCACTATTTGACAGTCATTTAATAATAATAAATAATAATGTTTTTTTATAATAATTTATTATTCCTCGGGAACATCTAAGGCCGTCGTTACGGGTATTAGAAGCCCTCAAAACTCCGACTAGCCTAACTACAGAACTTCGATATTGCCAATTTGGTTGTGGAGGTCCAATAGCAGTCGCTTCACGAAAATTATCAAAGTTCAGCCGCATCTTAGACCAGAAAGCCGACCCCAACTGAGTTGGGAATAAGGTCAGGAATTATGATGAAATGAAATTTTCACAATTCCGAATATTATAATTCCTAAAATACAATACTCAAACTTTTTAAAAATATGATATTTACTTTTTTATTCGATAGTTGTAAAGATGCATGTTTATTCTTCCGAATTTCATTAGCAGGAATAAACAAAAATCCGCAGTATCACTCCGAAAAACATATATTATAACGAATTTCATACATGAGTAAAAATAGAAATTAGAAATAATAAATTGTACGATAAATAGTTAAAAGTTAAAATTATAGATTCCTGAAAAGCACGTTTTGCTTGTTGATAAACTTAAGCTGAAACCTAACTTGCCGCAATCCTACTGCTGTGGTACTTGTCTGTCCTATACTAGAGTGGTATTTAAAAACCGGAGTCGCGGAGGGAGGGCAGCCCTCGCTCGCGGTAACTCCTCGCTCGCATCGACTCGGGAAAGACTTCATTTCCTTCACTTTTTGTAAGAAACAAGAATTATGAAACATAGGAATTTTTATATTCGAATCTTTCAATCATTCGCAATTATGCAATTCGAAATTTCGAAATTCCTGACTTCCGGAATAAAGATTATTGCATGTACCTAAATTTAAATTATTGCTCTGAAAACAATTATTATGGCGGTAGTTAAAGCAATTTCAAATATACGTGCGTAAATGGAATATGTGGCAGGTACTGGTTGAGACCAGATAGACGTCATGTTATATAAATTCCATTAACATGGCGGTTGTTAATGAAATTTCAAATCTGACCTAAGAGAATAGATTAACGAATTTTATATAATAAATTAAGAAATTCCAAATCTAACCTAAGAAAATACATTAACAATAGCGACAAAGAAAAGCTTACATCAATAACCATACAGTTATGTACGCATTTCCTCCGGCGTGTAACTTCATTATAAAATTGTCTACGCTTTCGATCTTCAGCTTCGGGGGGACCATATTGTTTATTTGCAATGAATATTCCAATAAAATCCTGAAATAATTACGAGACTTTCTAAATTCAACTTTCAGTTTAGATTCATGACTATTTGAAATTAAGTGAAAAACTAAAATTTAGTTACATATTAAATATTAAGTTTATGAACTAAATCCCGACTAATCAAAAATCACGCTTTAAAAAATACTAAATGAGAAAATATTAGTCGTATGCCACTTTTCCCTAGAATACATTGTTTTGTTAGAATTAGTAAATGGCCACCAATGGCTACCCTTGATATTTTATTGTTTAAGGCTTCATCGAGCAAAACTTGCCAAAACGGTAGTTGCAGATAAGCAAATGAAACCATTATTAAAATTCGAATTTCAAGGCAATCAACAATTTTTTTTTAAACAAAAGTACGAAATAATTTACAATTATTTAACAAAAAAATACGTTAATTATTAACTTAAAACAAAAATCTCGCTGATTTATTATAATTATTATTTATAACGTCATTCCTAATAAACTATACTTTCTCCAGCTTACATATTTTCCTATAATTGTTTGCCAAGTATTAACATCTATGTTTAAGGAATGATTATCTATGATAATCGATCTTTTGTCTCTGGTCTATGATTGCCAAGACGTGGCTCGTCCAGTCTATGGTCAATCATACGTCAGTGTTCATTAGCATGCAGATATTTTATAAAATGGTTTTGTTTTGCATACTTAAGTATTTGTTTAGCGTATACCTTCGCATTAGAGTCTAACCCCCTTTTTTACCAGAGGTCTTATAAGGGAGTGAGGTTACGTGAGAACCCCACTTTTTTTCCTCCGACCGTGGCAGATCCTAAGACATTTAAGGCATCTGTGGAATACGAGAAAGCCTTAAACTCCATCAAAACCTGAGCGGTTCTGCAGTTGCGGGATGAATGAATGCCGGAGCAAACGAGTCTTAGAGTGAAAAACGTGAATCGGCAAACGGAAGGAGGGATATCTCCCAACAAAATGAGCGAACGATCTGAAAGACGTGGCTATTATGGACTGAATGCGCAAGGCAGAGGATTTGATGATGTAGCACCAATCCTGAGATCCGAGAGTAGATTCGTATCTTACTATACTGCAGTCGACTGCGTACCTACCCTAAAATAACGATCAAGTTATTTATATGGAGTAAGAAGTAGCATAGCTAAGAGTTCTTATGACTAAGGAACATCACGTTTTAACATTCGCTGATCATGATTTTTCTAACAATATCTCTAGAAATACGGTAGGTGACGTTTGCTCTTAATTGTTCAAACATTTATTACTATACTCATATACGATCCAACATTCAAGTGTCTGTTGTTATAAACTAACGTAATTATAGAAATTGATATTTAATGCTATCTACATAAAGAAAGCTTAAAATGCCGATGTCAAACAGAAGGAAACTTCGAAATTCAAGGATATTACCTACTACTCGTATTAGACATATCGGGACATTTATCATGGTATTATTAGAAGATTCTCAATTCTCTATGGTCACGTAGAAGAGTACTTGCAGAAAATGGTGAAAAGAGTTAAGAATATATCTACCCTCTTTTTGTTAGATATGCATCGCATCACATACAGCACTCATCATATAAGGATAATTTAGTTTAGTGAGATGAATAAGGCAACAAAATCATTGTAAAACGTTTTACATCATTATGCACGTTCTGAAACAAATGACATTCTAGTGACGACACGCTCGAAATGAAAGGGTTGGATCGCCAAAAAAGAGGAAGCAAAATATTATGGAAAGAGATAATATGACACAATAAATCGTGTTATTCAGAAATGTACCCTTTTATAATGCGTTGGATTGACATTCCATTCTATGACAATTAGTAATAATTTGCTATTGTTATCGTTGGAATGTTGAACCGTGGGTGAGTGGTGGGTCCCCCTCGCTCCCCTAATATATATTTTTTTGTAATGGATATCTGCCAGGTAACGCCTACATATATATCGTATATTATAGGCTCAGAGATAAGACATCCCATTCATATTATAGAATAAAAATATAAGTAAAGATTTCTTCCTGTTATTTTGAAGGTCGAAAATCCATGGTCGTTCAACAAACATTCCAGTAATCGACAGTTAGTTCAGTAGTCATTTGGTAAGTTGCGAAAAACCGTGACCTTTGTCTTTCTATAACTTTGTATATCTATAACTTCCTTTTATAAAACAACCTGTCCAATTAAGACGAAGATATTATGGTCAACCTACAATTTTAGTCGATCCAGCTACACTGACGGACTCATAAACTGCATCAAAGTAATAGACGACTTTGAAATAAATATTTTAACCAAGTATGCATACTTTCTATACAGATTTAAATTGAAACCTCTAGATTGGTTCGTGAACTTTAAAACAGCGTAGGGTCATATCTTTAAGTTTAAGTTTATGTACTGGAAAGGACCTTAAGACTTTTTTTGAAGAAAAAACAGAAATTTAAGAAAAATTGGTTTAATAAAAAAATTGGTTTTAACAATAGACACAAACTTTATGCAAGGGTTTATTTGTGTTTTAATAAGGTGTATTACCCCCACGTGCCCTTATTACGGATTCTAATCGGTTCCGCATAGATTTTATAAGGGTTTTTAAAAGATCTTGCGGAATATTGTCCCATTCTTCTGAAAGTGCTGTTCTTAGTGCTGCCACTGTCGTGGGCGAAGGGTTTCTCGCATATACAGCTCTTTTTAAATTGTCCCAAACATGCTCGATGGGATTAAGATCCGGGCTGCGTGCTGGCCAATTCATTGTACGTATCCCAACCTCTTCGCAATAATGTTGAACTTGTGCAGCTGCATGCGGCCGGGCATTATCCTGCATTAAAGTAAAATTTTCACCTATGAATCCCATGAAAGGCACCACGTGATCTTCTAATATCTCTGTTATGTAGCGATGTGCTGTCAAACCCCCTCTATTACCGTTTTGACGGACCATGTCTATGAACACAAGTTCTGTTCGCCCGTTCATCGATATGCCACCCCAGACCATACATGAACCGCCTCCAAAAGGAACACGCTCCTCAATGCAACTTTGAGCATATCGCTCCCCACGTCGACGATAGACTCTTCTGCGACCATCTGCACCATATAAACGTGTCCTACACTCGTCCGTGAACAATACAGAGGCCCACTGCTCTTCTGTCCAATTCAGGTGATGACGCGCAAATCTTAAGCGAGCTTGTCTGTGAGCTGTAGACAACTTTGGACCATTTGCTGGTCTAAAAGGGGTGATATCCGCTTCCTTTAACCTTCTTCTTATTGTTCGTGCACACACGTTTACTCCACGCACTTCATTAAGCTCGGTTTTGATGTTAACTGACGTGAGGAAACGATTTCGCAGGGAAGTTATAACAATAAATCGGTCATCACGACCTGTGGTTGCTCGAGTTCTGCCTGTACCACGTCTCCTCCTGTAAGAACCTGTCTCTACAAACCTTCTGTATATTCTAGAAACCGTAGACTGGTTTAAATTTAAATTTAAACCAGTCTACGGTTTCTAGAATATACAGAAGGTTTGACACAAACTTTATGCAAGGGTTTATTTGTGTTTTAATAAGGTGTATTACCCCCACGTGCCCTTATTACGGATTCTAATCGGTTCCTAAATCGGTGTCTAAATTTAAATTTAAACCAGTCTACGGTTTCTAGAATATACAGAAGGTTTGTAGAGACAGGTTCTTACAGGAGGAGACGTGGTACAGGCAGAACTCGAGCAACCACAGGTCGTGATGACCGATTTATTGTTATAACTTCCCTGCGAAATCGTTTCCTCACGTCAGTTAACATCAAAACCGAGCTTAATGAAGTGCGTGGAGTAAACGTGTGTGCACGAACAATAAGAAGAAGGTTAAAGGAAGCGGATATCACCCCTTTTAGACCAGCAAATGGTCCAAAGTTGTCTACAGCTCACAGACAAGCTCGCTTAAGATTTGCGCGTCATCACCTGAATTGGACAGAAGAGCAGTGGGCCTCTGTATTGTTCACGGACGAGTGTAGGACACGTTTATATGGTGCAGATGGTCGCAGAAGAGTCTATCGTCGACGTGGGGAGCGATATGCTCAAAGTTGCATTGAGGAGCGTGTTCCTTTTGGAGGCGGTTCATGTATGGTCTGGGGTGGCATATCGATGAACGGGCGAACAGAACTTGTGTTCATAGACATGGTCCGTCAAAACGGTAATAGAGGGGGTTTGACAGCACATCGCTACATAACAGAGATATTAGAAGATCACGTGGTGCCTTTCATGGGATTCATAGGTGAAAATTTTACTTTAATGCAGGATAATGCCCGGCCGCATGCAGCTGCACAAGTTCAACATTATTGCGAAGAGGTTGGGATACGTACAATGAATTGGCCAGCACGCAGCCCGGATCTTAATCCCATCGAGCATGTTTGGGACAATTTAAAAAGAGCTGTATATGCGAGAAACCCTTCGCCCACGACAGTGGCAGCACTAAGAACAGCACTTTCAGAAGAATGGGACAATATTCCGCAAGATCTTTTAAAAACCCTTATAAAATCTATGCGGAACCGATTAGAATCCGTAATAAGGGCACGTGGGGGTAATACACCTTATTAAAACACAAATAAACCCTTGCATAAAGTTTGTGTCTATTGTTAAAACCAATTTTTTTATTAAACCAATTTTTCTTAAATTTCTGTTTTTTCTTCAAAAAAAGTCTTAAGGTCCTTTCCAGTACATAAACTTAAACTTAAAGATATGACCCTACGCTGTTTTAAAGTTCACGAACCAATCTAGAGGTTTCAATTTAAATCTGTATAGAAAGTATGCATACTTGGTTAAAATATTTATTTCAAAGTCGTCTATTACTTTGATGCAGTTTATGAGTCCGTCAGTGTAGCTGGATCGACTAAAATTGTAGGTTGACCATAATATCTTCGTCTTAATTGGACAGGTTGTTTTATAAAAGGAAGTTATAGATATACAAAGTTATAGAAAGACAAAGGTCACGGTTTTTCGCAACTTACCAAATGACTACTGAACTAACTGTCGATTACTGGAATGTTTGTTGAACGACCATGGATTTTCGACCTTCAAAATAACAGGAAGAAATCTTTACTTATATTTTTATTCTATAATATGAATGGGATGTCTTATCTCTGAGCCTATAATATACGATATATATGTAGGCGTTACCTGGCAGATATCCATTACAAAAAAATATATATTAGGGGAGCGAGGGGGACCCACCACTCACCCACGGTTCAACATTCCAACGATAACAATAGCAAATTATTACTAATTGTCATAGAATGGAATGTCAATCCAACGCATTATAAAAGGGTACATTTCTGAATAACACGATTTATTGTGTCATATTATCTCTTTCCATAATATTTTGCTTCCTCTTTTTTGTGCACACACGTTTACTCCACGCACTTCATTAAGCTCGGTTTTGATGTTAACTGACGTGAGGAAACGATTTCGCAGGGAAGTTATAACAATAAATCGGTCATCACGACCTGTGGTTGCTCGAGTTCTGCCTGTACCACGTCTCCTCCTGTAAGAACCTGTCTCTACAAACCTTCTGTATATTCTAGAAACCGTAGACTGGTTTAAATTTAAATTTCTACCAATCGTTCGTTGATCCAAGCCCTCCCGCACCAATGCTACAATTTGTGCCGCTTGTTCGGACGAAGTATCCATATTATGGTTCAAAAACTCTCGATGTGTTAAAAAACTAACCCAACAATTATGCTGGTAACAATAATTCAATTGACAAAACAAAAAAAATCAATGAGAATCAATTTAAAACTTTGCTATAAATAACACGCAAATCTGATACTACAAGTAAATTTTCTTTTCCCGGCTATATTCATTTGTTTTACTGCAGTTCTATTTTTAAATTTAATTTTTTTTTAAGATTAAGAGCCAGTCTTTCCATATTTATATAATTTAATCTAAAAAGTTTGCATACTTATTATAAAAAATCCTTTTAGAGTAAACCTGAACTTTGATGCAGTTTATGAGTCCGTCAGTGTATATTAAAAATAAACCTCAGTTTACGTTGTAAACGTACATTATAAATATAAATTACCACCAACATTATGTCTAAAAACAGTTTTTATATTACACTTACATTTTTTAATA
The DNA here is from genome assembly GCA_963691645.1 of Pelosia muscerda. Taxonomy (NCBI): domain Eukaryota; kingdom Metazoa; phylum Arthropoda; class Insecta; order Lepidoptera; family Erebidae; genus Pelosia; species Pelosia muscerda. The sequence goes on along the minus strand of OY829098.1, from coordinate 9,557,804 downwards.
AATATGCCGCTATACTTTTTATTTGGAAGCCAATAACAAGTAAAATTGTTGATATTATAAATATTAAGTCCTTGACAGGTATTAATTGATCTTGTAATAGAATTAAAATTTTCTTCAATAAAAATCCCTGCAAAAGAAATGTTACAAACAGTAGCGACTGTGACATTACACACATATAAAAGTGTGGAAATAAAATCACATTTACAAATGTTGGCAATACCTAAAAATATTGTTTGTATTGCATTAGGTAATTGGTCGGACTACATACTCATTGGCATGTTTTTGGTTTGGTTTTAACCTTTATCACAATCTAAATCGAACTGGCTATAAAGTAGGGTAGTCGTAGACAAAAACATTGACGACCCCAAATGACTAGCCTCCGGCCACTAGGATCCCATGATCCCGCTCCCACAGGGATCCACAAATATTTTTTTCGCCTCTTGACTCCCATGGGATCCTAAGATAATTTTGTATTCCTCTTGGCTCCCATGGGATCCAGTAATAATTTTTTAATCCTCTTTGCTCCTATAAACCACAATCCAGCTTGACCCCTTTGACTCGGTACAACGGCGGGCGATGAGGATCGTCGACAATCCCATACTCTCAGGTGGTGTGGAACCTCTGAGCATCAGGAGGGACTTGTGTGTGTTGTTGTGACATCACTGTGTGTGTTCTACCGTCTGTATAATGGCCTGTGTTCAGAGGAATTGTTTGACATGATGCCCACGCCTACTTTCTATCATCGCACCGCTCGCCATAGGGAGGGAGTTCATCCTCACACACTACGACCGGAAACGGTGCGCGCTGTACGGTACGAAAGGAGTTTCATCCCGCGCAAGCTCAAGCTGTGAAATGAGCTCCCTGCCGTGGTTTTTTTTTAGTTTTTTAAGTTTTAAGTAAAGATTTTAAGTTTACCATATCAATCAATCAATCAATCAATCAGCCTATCGCAGTCCACTGCTGGACATAGGCTTCTCCTAATGTTTTGTTTAGTTTACCATAAATTACAATTATTACTTTTTTTTATTGTGTTTTCATTTTATATACTTTGGAAAAACATAACTCCCTCCGAATTCGCTGTTACGGCCATGAGATCGAAATTGTCACAAGACGTAAGACAAACATTAATACATTTTGTATTCTATAACGTAGGAGCCAAGAAGCGATACAAGTTTCTGTGAATCCCATGGGAACGACGTCTTATAGGATCCTAGTATAATTTTTTGGCCTCGAGGATCCTCCAAAATATCCATAGGAGCGAAGTTGTCATAAACACTCTACAAAATCGCCAGTATATTTCAATCCTATGAATATAGGATCAAAAGCAAAAAAAGATTATACTACGATCCCATGGGATTATAGACATGGGATCTAAGTGGCCGGAGGGAATGACTAATGATTACCAGCAGTAATTTCACAACTATTTTTGTCAATATTGTTTTATTTTGTTTAGTATTAACTTCAGCTAAGCGTAGGAAGGGGTCAAAGAATTGAAATTTAATGAAAGCGTAGTGAATAATCACATAATATATACTTACAATAAACACAAGGGGTAATATTGTCCAACTTAAAGTCCAAAATTTGGCGGGGTGAAAACCAAGCCAAAAATGTATGTCAGTAGCAAACATCTTGACTCCATACAACCACATGATAATAGCCACTCGAAATCCACTTAGATATAATACTAGAATATCTACACCTAATTCCTTTTCTCCTGCAGCCAAATGATGTCTCCTTCCATATAATATAGATACCTTAAAAATACAATAATTTAATTATATACCTGTGTATTCCATATATTTAAATAGGTCTTTACCTGCCTTTTTGCATTACTCGTTTAATTTTTTTCATACATAACGGCAATTTCATATGTAAGGACCTTATTTTAAAGTGAAGGTATCGATCAGATATTATTTTCACATGCGAATACTATAAACTTGCCTACCCCTGTCCACTGCTGGACATAAGCATCTCCCAATGTTAGGAGGCTTTGGGCTACTATTTATACGCTGACAAGAGTAGTTTGAGTTTTCCTACTCTAGCAATGATATTGTTTGTGTTTTTTATATCACTTCGGAAAATGGTCACCGTCGCCTTTGAACATTTTGTAACACCAGAGGCATCACACTCGTGCTGCCGAACCTATAGAAACCTTCTAACACCCTCCTAAGAAGTTCATTCCACAGGTTGAGCGTGCGCTAGATGCGTAACGCGGCTTATAAAATCTAAGCGAATGAAGTCATTATGTTAAAATTCTATTTATTTACATATTTAGCCGGCTGTAATAAACCATAGAAAATCCATTCATAAGTATTATATCAAGCAGTAGATACAATAATCTTCTTAGGGACCGCTATAAAAAGTATCACCGAAATTCAAATTTCAATATTATATTAGTGTTCAAATCCCCAGTTCTATTCGACCAAATTCTGTCGCACTGGCCACTTTGATCTCAAATATCTTTTATTTGGTTAGGAAATCAAATTATAATTTATCAAAAGTTTCGAGTTTTTATTCGTCCATTTTGCTACGAAAATTGAGAATCTTTTGGCTTTTTCTTTGCGTCACTTAATTCATAAAATGGAAAACTAATGTATCGCGTTATTTACGAGTGCGAGTTCCACCATGGCACACCAAATTTGATCATGCAGAATTGAAGGCTATTCTGTAAGTCATCTCAAACCACAACCGAGTTAGCTGTGGACTGCGGTGTTGATGTTAATAATAGTTTAATCCACTTGAAGCAAATTGGGAAGGTGACTAAGCTTAGCTATCTTATGAATTCAATGCAGCAAATCGACAAAAGCGTGTCGATTGCTGCGTTACATTACTCAACCGACACAATCATGAAGGTATTCTAATTAGAATCATTACTTGGGACGAGGATATACAGATATGCTCATCGCAATGGCTGAATCCTGGCGAACCGGCCAAATAGACTAGTGCATCACTGCAGCATTCTTAAATCAGAACAGACGATTACCACAGATACCCATTGTCGATAACTGGAAACCATGATGGAAAAACTAGCTTCTATACGACTAAAGTTGGTCAATCGCTCTAAGCCACTGCTGCTTCTGCTATTTGCATAATGAATTGAATAAATAAAATTTTCAACTGTGATGGGGTAGTTCAAAGTCTGTTAAAAAAATTATTCCCGTTCGAATTTTTTATAGTATTGCACCATTAAGTCTTGGAATTCCTTGCCAGTTCACGTGATTCCTTCTTCGTGCAGTCTCGGGTCCTTTAAGCGGGACGTGAAAAAGCATCTGATGAGGCCGTCAAGCTGAGTACCACCATTGTAAATCTTACGTGATTGTAATGCTTGAGCTTACCATCAGGCGGGGTGAAGTGAAATTGACGTGTCCTAAATAAAAAAGTAGTACAGAGGTCAATTAACAGGTAGTTCATGATCCATTTACTAAAAATGGCAAAAGTGAATAAACGGCAATTGTAAAAACTTTGACAAAATAATCATATTATAAATAAAAAAGCTGATATTATGTTCCACCCTTACAAAACGGCATGAAACTAATAAAGAAGATATCACATTTTGCAATTATTAGACTTACGCCAATATGAATAACAGTGATCGCAAAGCCAGCAGCACACACCATACCAACAATGTAAATCTGCTTCATGTTTCGAAATTCATATTGTAAAAACTTCGACATCGTTGATATTAAAAATATCTGTAATACGTACAGATTAGAACTACAATTAGAGTATTTTTATTGAAGATATGAGACCTAAATTGAAATAGTGTTACAGAAGTGTTTTTTTATGAATTAAAAACTATAATTTAGATCGTTCTTCAATCTGGCAAAAGTAATTACATTTTTCTTTTCAACTAAGGCAAAATGATAAAAAGATCATTAATAAGTAGTTTTATATTTACTGGGTCTGGTGGTCAGCACATACATTGCAAAAAACGTATGTAAATAATCCACATATCATACTCTCTACTTCGCATTATAACTAAATCGCATAATGACCTAGTAGCTAAACGCAAACTTTTTCAAAATAGGTACAGTTAGATACGAAACTATTTTCATAATATACATAAGGAAAATCTATCTGGCTAGTTGTTAATATGTCATACATACTGTCGTTGATGTTAGTATAATATTTCATTTTGTTGTTCTATTGGCATAATACAGTGAAAATGGTTAATAATTTAAAGTTTATTACAATCAAAAGGTGAATCTGGCTCTCCGTTTTGATGGCCATCGCTATAATTAAAAAAAACAATAAATACGGGAGCACGAGGATCATGAATGTTCGGTGTTTGTGACTTTAGATAAAAATAAAGAGAAGATTAAAAAATGAAATTACGAGATTAACTTCGAATTTGTCTTTATTGTCTATTAATTTCATAAAAACTGGTTGGAAATCTATAATAGAACAAAGTCCTAGATAAGACCTCAAAAAAGTTAAACTTACATTATTATATGGTCCCAAACCATACCACCATAATGATGTGACTAAGTACTGAAAAAGAAATGCTATCGTACGAATGGAAAAGTTTATAAACTACATCGAAACGTTTTGGTTTAAAATACATTCTCCTGGAGTATTTAGCGTTTGCGGTGAGCGCCATCGAACTACCAACATTTTGGAATCATTTCATTCCAAAATAAATAAATAAATTAATAAGAAACTCTGACATTAATGCGTTTACTGAATGTATTACATAAGATTCATGAAGCAAAGATGGTACCTAAAAAACGACGAATAAACCAAATTATTAACGACGAATTTATAATTGATGTACAAATGCAATTAGTCACTAAACAAATTACCATTGGTCACGCATTAGACAAGTTGCGTACATAATTTTTTTTTCTCATAGAACAAAAACAAATTCTGTTCCAATTTAATTTTTAATGTGTATTAATAGCAATGTGTCCATTTTAGTTTATTTCCTGTAAATTATAATAGTATGTATTTGACAAAACTTTTGATTTAACATTGTGCCACAACACTATCAATTGATGGTATGATGGTGGTATGGTTTGGGACCCGCCCTACCACCAGGGGTAGGGCTAGTGGTATGGTGGGTCTGCACTGTTTTCAACGACAGTGGGCGAAGTCTTTTCACTTATCTGTTGTGCCTCAGAAAGGCACCGTACCAGTTGTTTTTCAGGCATTTTGGGACACTAGTATTAAGACAAACTGAGATTCAGACATATGTAGGAAAATGACGTAAATATATTATTTTAGTCTATATGAACCGGATCGGATATAGTTTTTTATGTTTTTGGACATAATATGTACAAAACAATTTTTTAATATCTTTATAATAAACAACTTAATGTAAGTAGTTTTATTTGAGTGTAGGTAACATAAGTTATTTTGATATTAGGACAATCAAAGACCTAGGCAAAATTATATCTAGTCATTTTGCGATGCAGTCTTTCAGCTAATTAGGCATGCTGCTATGTAGACAACATAGGACCTAAGTCATTATGCTATCTTGATAACCTAAGATCCTGCACTTTTCAGCAATATTTAATTAAATTTAAACATCCTAATATCCACCTCACCTGGTAAGTATGTATCCAACCGTTCGGACTTCTTGGGATGTAGTCATTTTGCGACTTGGTTTTGAGATTAAGACGTTATAAGATGTGGTCTAGTCATTTTGCGAGTTAGATGTTATGAGATTTAGACATTTTGATATGTGGACTAAGGGCGACGTGGTCAATTTGCGTTCCAGCCTTTCTGATACCGACCCGTACATAGGTTTATTGCAATGTAGGTATTGTCAATCGGGCAGCCTTCACTTGCTAGTGGCACTCAAACGGAAAGGTATGAGTGCCACTAATGCATGCAGGAGCCGTGTGCTATCGACACCTTTTGTCACCGCGGCTTGGTGCATACAAATTTTTCGGTTTAAGCTCAAAACTTATTGTTGTAATATAAAACTCACCTCCAACGACACAAGAGTGACTGCTAAATTTCCTAATATAAAAAATAGGAATAATTTATTAACTGAAAAAAATTCTGTAGTTGATGGTAACACTGCGTATAAAAGATTATGTGTGGTTATTATATATGAATCATCTATGATCACGCATTTTTTCATTCTTAAATACAATACTTTTATTATAAATGATCGCATAAAAGTTAGTGATGTAAACAAAATTAGAAATAATATAGAGGCAGTATCTATCATGGTATATGAAGAAATTGCGCCGTAGTCATATATTCCTAAAAATCCAATGCCGTAAGAGTACGCCATATGCTGCATCGATAGCGCCTGAAACAAATTATAAAATAATTAAAGAATGAACTCTTAGATTCACGGTTTCTAAAAAGTATTTAAGCTAATAATTTAATTAAACTAACAACATAATCATATTTATATCAGTTATAAAACTTAAACTTTGCTTATTATTTTTCACAAAACAATTTACTTTAGAACCCGCATAGAATCTTCTTTGTCTTAGCGTTAATACCAGTTGCATCCGAAGCCTTCACTTCGTAGTCTAGGGTTCGCTTTATTCTGTCTAACCGTGTGTTTGGCTGAACTTCGATATTTTCCATTAAGGGACTGCCAAATGACCTCTATGACCAATTGGTGATATCGAAGCTTTGCAGTTAGACTGATTGTTGGACTTTTGAGGGGACATGGTAGGGGAGCCCAAGGGGGGATTTCGGGAGTCACTAGAGCGCGGTAGATTAATATACAGGGAGGATACACCACATAATATGAGTCCCATCCCCTCCCAGGCTGCCTGCCGAGGGTAAAGGATCAGATTAGTAAAAAAAATTGATCATCAGAAATTCTGGGGCGCGTCAGAGTAAGGTAGGGTGAGTTAATTACATACAAAAAAGTGTATATTCTACTAATCTGACAATTTTCGAGTGACGTAGAGAAGTAGGAGGGTTTACAAAGTTGTAAAAAAAATGTCATCGCGACTTTCTCGAGCGCGGCTACATTTTTTTTTATTTTGAAGGAAATAATTCAAGGATATCAAAGGTGATCAAAGAATATTAGCGATTAATTGCCAGGGTTGTATTAATCATCGAAATTCTTTGATCATCTCTTTTGCGGGGTATAATATTCAAAAACCTCCCCCGCAAGGTGCAAAATGGGTATTCTCATTTCACGAATAATGTTTGAAACGGTTGAAGTAAATATATACTTGATTGTACACTTTCTCGAAACTCAGGAATGTTTTGATAGACAATACATATACATATAACATAAATTAGGGAAATAAATACCGGTAACTAACCCATGAACTTTCTGCAGACATATCCACTATATCCGCAAACGTCGCGAAGAACATATTTTCGAAATGTAATAATAATGTAATAGTGACCATAGTTGAAATTACTACAAAAGCGTTGGTTAATCTAAAAATCTGAAATAATGAAGGACACGCCAGCATGAATAATCCAAGAGTGGTATCAATTATTATGTACAGTAAATCATTGTAGCACGATTTTAAATTCTCTATTTACTATGGTCCGAATATACTATAATAGCGGAACTAAAATTTAATAAAAATAGCGGAACGAAACAACAATTTAGTATTTGCTATGAAAAAGAAAAGTGGAGGTCAATGAATTATGAGGATGTCGCCCGCTTGGATGACGGTTATCGCCTTTTATTCCCAACTGCCACCCCTAGGCTTGCCACCGGGGTGGTGGTTGGCACTCTTTATTCCCAGCTGCCACTGCCATCCCTTGGCTTGCCACCGGGTTGGCACTAATAGGTATCGTTTACCACCCGGTGGCCAGTGGCACATAATTAGTTTCATCCGCCCAATGGGAGGGGCAACATACTTTATATAATTTATCGATAATTTTTCTAAAAAAGTTTATGTATGTTTCTTTCTTGCAAAAAGAGGAAGAAAGAAAAGAAAAAAAGAAAGGAACAGAAAGGAAAGAAAGGAATTACATCCTCCGCATCTTGTCAAGCCTATGCTACTCTATTTGAATTAATAAAAGCGCAGATACCTGAATAGAAACCACTCAACTTTAAGACAGACTCTGTAAATGGGACCAACTGCGAATGGGACTAACCGCGAATGGGACCATTTGCGAACGGAAGACGAAGTGCGAATGGGGCAAAGTGCGCATAACTCCTGCGATCAAAGCTATGAAACACATCTTCTCAAATACAGCAATTTCCAGCTGTTATTATCATTATAATAAAAGCATTTGGAAAAAGCAAAAGACTTTGGACTGTCGTTTCTGACTAGAAATGTTTAAAAATAAAAAGGCGAGAAACAGAACTTAGCGCAGTACTACCTTTATTGCCCCGTACTGAATTATTAAATGGATGGAAATATATAACGCGTCACGATACTGAGGACCTTCAGTTACAAAAATTCAGGTCTTATATGGAAAAACAGTGGATTAAATTTGATTCGTTAGAAATCTTGTCAGTGTTTGGCCAACGCCACCGAACCAACAATTTTTTTAGAATGTAGGCACAACAAGCTAAACAAAGCTACGGGAAAAATAATACAAATATTATGCATTTTTTAAATATAATTGAAGAAGACGCTTCGTCAGTCAACGTTAAAGAAATTCGAATACAGAACAAAATATTTAAAAAACGGTACCAGAAATTTATATGCAAAGACGAATTCATTCAGGACGCTCAATTATCATTAATGGATATACAAATAAAGTAGGCCACTTTCTGGAAATGGTGCGCCGTGCGTACTTAATTATAATTTTTCTTTTGATTGATTAAATTATCTTACAACTGTGATATAAAAATATTATTTGTAACTAATAGGTAGATTATTCTAATTTTAATTACAGGTAGATATTGTGATTAAAACTTAAATCACTTTTTAGGGTTCCGTAGCCAAATGGCAAAAAACGGAACCCTTATAGATTCGTCATGTCTATCTGTCTGTCTGTCCGTCTGTCCGTATATCACAGCCACTTTTCTCCGAAACTATAAGAATATCACCTAAAAATGAAAGAAAACCAATGAATTTTATGGGTTGCCATACTTCTTCCACCCTGAACTGAGTTTTATAATAAAAGGGAAAAATCCGAAACACAAACCCAGACATAGATATAGAGCGAAAAAATGCCCATAAAAGAAAAAGACAACTTAAAATAATGAAAGATGTCCGAAGTTATTTGCCATCAAACTTATTTTGTTTAGTGAAAGATGTTTTAATAACAACTTCCATTGATATCGTAGAATGGGATACGAGAATAGACCCTATTGCTATGATGGGGGCGAATGAAACTAGTCATGTGCCATTGGCCACCGGGGTGGTAAACGACATCTACGTGGCAAGCCTAGTGGCAGATGGGAATAAAGTGTGCCAACTACCACCCCGGTTGCAAGCCTAGGGGTGGCAGATGGGACAAAAGGGTTATCGCGACCAACATACCATATTATGTCTTTTCATAAGGTCTAATCTACCCGTGTAGCAAATTTCATCAAAATCGGTAGAGTGGTGTATAGATAGTAGGTACATTATAGTATAGCTGCTGCCCTCGTGGATGTAGGTGTCCGCGATCAAAAACAGATTAATGAGCATGTTGTCTGTGTTATGCAAGCGTGTGTTTTGCCGTCAAATCGACAGAAGTGAAGTGAAGTGAAGAAGTGTGCACTGTGCAGGTTGCCTACGTAACGTAAATTCACTTACTGTAAACAATGTTGGCAGTTTTGTTGAACAATGGTGACAAAGACAGTACCGACATATATTTCACGAATTACAAATTAATCCTTGAAAAAGATGTGATAAGTAAAGTGCCCAACGGTCTCGTTTCTACAGGCTCGTATAAAACGAAACGATAACTTGAAATTTAGACGCGAAAACGCCATCTAGGTGCGCTCTTGTAACTAAATCATTGAATTACAAATTATAATTTCATGATCGATCCGGATCGTTCCTGGTGCAAAGGCTGGCCATCGCCATCCAGCGCGGAAACGCGGTGAGTGTGATGGGAACTTTTGCACCAGGAACGATCAGGGACGGGCTGTTTAGTTAGACTTAATATATATTAATATATTGTAATTTTTTGTTTTAATTTCATGATTAAATATTTATTTTTTCACACAAATATGTATGTAAAAATAGATAGATACAAAATAAAGTCTATTTATTCTTGACCGGAGGTAAGTAGACAAATAATCATCCAAAGGAATAAACCGCATCAAAATCCGTTCAGTAAATTTTGCGACCATCGCGGACAAACAGACAGGAAATAAAAAAATCCGTGTTCAGTATCGTTCACACACAAGTCTTTTTTATCCACTTTATATTATAGATAACAACAACATACCTTTATGATAGTTTCATCTGTTACAGATGATACTAAAAAAGCAAAAATCCATGCGATTGCAGTCACAAATAACCTCGATGTCGTAGTATTTCTATTGTCACTATAAGTGAAATAATTCCTGAAAAGTAGTAGAAACTTGAAAATAAAATGTAACGAAAATCTTACTTAACAATACTTCAGGCGTATACAGTGGCCGACGAACTATAGTGACCTACGGCACGGTATGATGGCCGTTTGACGCTTTTCTTGTTTTCTCTATTTTGGTGTGCGTGTTGGTCGTGCACTGGACAACGAATTCAGATTTTTTGATCATTAAATATGTCTTACTTATTATTTTTTAAGACACAATAGGAAAACTTACATATAATAAAAAAATACGGACGTGTTTCGAAACGCCGTGGTTCTATTTTGATCACAACGTAACAACACGTCCTTCATAGGTACACAGGTTATATTAACATCACTGCCACATATTGTCCACGATGGTACTTCTCTGAAGGCTCCTACGATGAACCTCATGGTATCAGCTATAAATGCTCCATGCTAGAATTCAGATTCAACGAGTAATAGGTAATAATGGAAACACTATACTTAATATCCTTTGAGATTTTCAAAATCAAAAATCAAATCATTTCTTTATATAACACAGGTAACAGAAAGCTGGTAGAAGATACATTTTAAGGTCCTCTGTTTTACAGTGTAAGTTTTCGTAAGTTGTAGATATTCACACATGACAACATGACATCATGATCGAAAAAAGAAAAATGTTATATTATGGTTATAATATTATAAATGTCAACGAAATCTACTAAAATAATAACCACAATTAGAATATTATGTCATATGCTCATGTCAAATAATTTAAATAATGCTATTATCAATTTTAATAAATCAAAATATGAAAATGTTAGCGTCAGAGGCCAAAACAAATAAATTAAGATTAGGTCTAACAACTACTACTACCAGCTACTTCGAGAATATAAAAGGGAGGCAATGTTAATATATTATTATTTTTTAATGTAGCAAACAGCTGTCCGCTGTTTTTAACGAAATTCTTGTATTAGAGCAGCACTGTATTTAGGCTTACAACGTGTAATATTTAAACCATAAAAAGTAAAAAAAAAAATTACGGCTTCTATCAAATCAATTACAAGCTATACAAATGTCCAAATTAATAATCTCGATATGTATATTCTTTTGAATTTTCAAGAGTTTATGGTTCCAATACATTATTTACGAATTTCGCAGAGTTATAATAATTTTGCTCGAGAAATACTGCATGGAATAAAAATTTTGCCGAATGGAGGCTTTTTGTGAAAAATATCTTAACATTATTATGGCTTATGGAGGATGGATATACAGGAACATGTAAACGTAAACCGACTAAACGGAATGATGAAATAACAAATATGACAAAACGGCAAATGATACGATCAGACAACGAGACTGAGTACGTGACCAGTGAACTTGAAAACTTTATAAAAGGTAAAGGGTTGTCCATCGGGTTACCGTACCTTACAGACCACAAAAATACGGCGCTTCTGAAAGATTTCACAGAACACTTCTTGAATACGTAGGAAAATTAGTTTTAAAAGTCGTCGTTTTTAAAGAAACAATTTGTCTAGTCACCAGTAAACGAGTTGTAGAAATATTCTTTCTTACTTCTGATGCTGAAGGTGTAACGGATGAGAGGCTTACTGTTAAGCTTAAGGCGGAGATGTCTTTACCATCAAATTCCGAGATGCAGACTGAGGTGGAGAGGGCGGAATGTTGGGTAATATGTGAATTCTTTTAATATATTTTTACTCATAATCAATACAAACAATAAAAAATTCTCTCTTTCCTCCTATAACTAAATACGTATTTCAGACGCTATCAGTACGAGACGTTTATAGGAATTAATTGAAAGGATGGTATTATATTGGATTGTTCAAAGTTATTCAAAGTTTCTCACCAATTGTGAATTATCTCTAAGTTCTATACAATGCTGAACGACCACGGAAACCAAGGATTAGGGAACTTGTTAAACTCGTGGATGATCGGTAGAGGAAATAGAACTACTAGATATATGCATCACAATATTTCAATCACTGATTATCCGTTCTACATTTCATTCAACCGCGAATAAAAGAGTTTTACAAGCCACATAGTACAAACCAATGCCGACTGCGCGTTTTGCGCGCCGAACTAAAGTCTGTCAAACTAAAGGGCTTAGTAGACAAAGGACTTATTCGCAAAACGCCTTACCCCTAAAAAGAGGACCTATTCGTCCAATGGCTTATTCCTATAAAGACTAATTCGCAAAATGACTTATTATTAAAAAGACCTATTCGCAAATTGGCTTATTCTTATAAAGACTAATTCGCAAAATGACTTATTCTTAAAAATACATATTCTTAAAATTTTTACCCGACTGCGAAAAGCGAGGGCAATGTTTTTCGCGCGTATGTCGGTAGGTATGTATGTATTTTTTTTCGTCACCAGGTTACCACCTACAGGCATAAAATGTAAAAAAAGCAATATGGCGGACAAAATTCGTCATATTGTTTAAGAAATAAAAATTAAATTGGAACAATATTAACTGGGGTGGGGTTTGTAGTAATTTGGAGCCAATAAAGGGAATTTTTGATAAGACTTTCGATAATTTGCCTAGCGTCAGTGCAACTAAACTCCCAACTTTTCACTCGAAAAAATACAGTTAATATAAAGCGCGGAAAAAAAAAATGAACTCTGAAAGACTAGCTTATGAAGTTAAGTATTAGAGAGAAAAATAATAATAAATTAAAAGATCATACATGTATATTATAGGGTAATAGCCCCGTAGTAACAAAATACCTAACATCAGTTATTAGTAATAAAAATAATTACTGTGATTTTATTTAATTATTGTTAAAAATTAAGAAAAACAGTAGGTTTTTGAATATTTGTCATATTTTGATATTTTTGACATAAATATGATTATGTTTCTATTTCTTTCAATATTTAGTATTTACTCCTTATACACTTAGACTATGGATTATGCCTACATCTGGGAATAGGGTATTTTACGAATAGGGTATTTCACGAATAGGGTATTTTACGAATAGAGTATTTTACGAACAGGGTATTTTACGAATAGGGTGTTTTACGAACAGGGTATTTTACGAATAGGGTGTTTTACGAACAGGGTATTTTACGAATAGGCCCAAAAACGACTGCAGGTCATTTTACGAATAAGTCCTTTGTCTACTAAGCCAACTAAAGGGACTTGTCAGAAAGTAACAATTAGAATCGTCGAGTGAGTATAGATTTCTTCCTCTTCTTCTTTCTTCGTAAAATGGCTTCTGCAGCGGAATCGCCGCAATTTTGACAGTCTCTAGTAAATATGGTAAAGGATAAAATTTAAGGGGCGACTCCAGTGTTAAGATTTTTCCGATATCGAATAGAGTCAGCTCTAAAAATGACAGTTACACAGTGAAATAAACCCTATCTTTCTCTCTCTAGTTCTTATCAGTACGTGACAGTGACATTCGATGTGTACGTTTTAAATTACGAACATTATCACAGTGTTCAGTGTACAAAAACTAAAGTCTCACGCATATCATTTTAAAATGTACCTGACCGGTAGGTAACTACTATCGGAAAATACAGTACGTAAGATGTAACTGTGTACTCCTAAAACAATTATACCAGGAAATATAATAGGTATATAACATTAACATATAAATGACATGAATTGCATTCAAAGCGTATATGCTTTAGTAGTAATTTAGTGAAGAAAAAACATCATATTACTAAAAATAAATGAATACCTAACTCAGCAAGTGGTCGTATTGGAGTGGACGTAGTAAGCCTTCCGGTAGAGCGAAACTCATGTTCGGGCCCTCTACGTGAGTAGTGGCTTACTAAACCACGATGGCATTTCAAAAATGCCGTTGATTCGATAGAAGAAGACGTATTATCGTATTTTGGGTGTACAGCACTCTACCAACTCCTTTGAGGTCGAATCAACCACGTCTGTGAGTTAATGCATTTGTTAAAAAATGGCCATGGCTCTAGCACAGGTTCTCCTTTCAAAGCATTTTCATTTTGGAGCCAATTTTAGACGCAACCGGAGTTAGAACCTGTATAGTATTAGAGAGCAAAAAGCAAAAATACAAATAATTAACTTCGTTTTTGCTGAATTCCAGCCTGCTCTTCTTCTCTCGTAAACGTTGATGGCCAGTCTAGTGTAATCCTCAGTCAACGGACGAATGGACGGAGATCGTCACTCAACCATAGAGCTTTACTTTGGTGTTATACAAGACACTAGGTCTTGTAAAACACCAAAGTATAGTTTGAGTGTTTGTATATTTGTTAAATTGTAAGGGGTAAAATCTCGGGATCTACTGAACCGATTTAAAAAATTCTCTCGCCAATAGAAAGCCACATTATTGCTGAGTGTCATAATTGATATATTATAAAAAACCGAAAAATAAAAAGGCTTTACGTGGTAGTCCGTTTTGCAAAGTGAATCTGAGAAAAAACGGTCGAATGAAAGCGTTTCTTACGAACGCTGCCTTTCCTTTGAAAGATATATTTTTGAGTTCTAGATAAAAGATGTGGAGCTTGAAAATGCCTACAAAAAACTCAACGACAGCATACGAGTATGTCTAACTTTTATATTTAAGTTACAAAAAGTAGTCGCCTGTTGTAACAAAAGGAACACGCGCCGATGTCAACAGAGCATGCTGCCGTGTCAGACCAATATACGTTATCTTAACATACATGAGTTACGCGTAACAGGTGCTATTCCTATTATGTTAACGTCTTTTATACATAGAGCTCACAATTTTTTAAATATATGCTACCAATCACTAGTACGACACTACCATCTAACTCACGTAACTATAATTTTACCCCATGCAGTAATGGTAAATTGCTGTATACTAAGATACAGTGAAATGCGTGATAGCTTACAATCACTTAAGCGAAATTATAACTCCGGTATCTATTAGATACATGACAAAGCCGTGACAGGATCGTTCAAGTACATGCAAGTCTTTTCCCGGTCGCCGGTCGTGCGGTCTATAGTAATTATTTTCGGATTGTTTATTTTATATCGATTGATGGTCACGGTCATTACGCGCTGGGTGAAATAAAATCTAATAGTGCATTATCATTACAAATACTGAATATTGTGAATGATATGTATGTGAATTGATTAGTTTCCGTACAAAATAAGTGAAAATCGACGTTAATTAATGTTGATGATGGCAAAAAACAAAACATTATAGAAAACAGAGGAAGTGTTATAAATTTTCAGGACCAAAATTTTAAGACTTCAGTTGCAGTTGATTGTTCACCTAACTGATCTAGGTGAACAATCAACTTCAACAATCAATTTGGGAGATCAAGGTCAGTAAAGAGTCCACTATCAGATAATATACAGATGTATTGTGAACGTCATTGTCACCTAAGCAATACACAGAACTTCAGCCTGTTGTACCCAAACCTACTACTACTTTGCCAGATCTAAATAAAGACGATTTAGCTGAATTGAACGAAGATGCCATTTTCTGATAGCATCAGCTTACACACTATCGATTTACCTAATTTTGGAAATTAGTTTTGTTAATACACCTGAGCTAACTTTCTCTCGAGAACCTTTTATTTTGGTGAATGCATCTACTCCATTACAATCTTATAATAACTCAGACCAACCATGTCATAGCCAAAACCACTCCAACGAAGCACCAAATTCAAACGTAATAGCACAAATCAATTATATAAATAGTGAAGATGACATAAATAATTCATTTGAAAAAAGCGCCGAAGAACTAATACAGCAACTTAGTACCGAAAATGTGTCAAATTCGCATGATTACCAACGCAGTAATAAAAAAAATGTGTCGAAAAAAAGAGAAAGGGATCCGGTTAAAAGACTAGAAATAGAGAAAAATAATATACTTACTTTAAAACCATCATGCAAAAAAGAATGTCGTAAAAGATGTTCTGAAAAATTTAGTGAAGAAAAAAGAGAAGAAATTTTGTCAAATTTTAGAGCGCTTGATAAGCAAGGACAAAGAAATTTTATATCTAGATATGTAAAGTCGAAGAAGTCAGTACTAACCAAAGAAATTTCAAGGCGAAACAACAACAAGTAACATGGACACTTCGGAATACTAAAGTATGTAAAACATTTTATTTAAATACACTTGGTTTTAAAAATGATCAAATAAAAACAGAATTAAAAATATCAATGAAATACCAGCAGCACCTGAACAGCGTGGTCGAGCTAGACCATGGAACTGCTTTCCTGAACAATATAAGCAGGACGTTAAAGATTATATAGAGAAAATTCGCCCAACAGTTTCACACTACAATTTGACTCATGCTCCAGACGCTACTTGCCATGTGGAGTGTGTTTCAAGGATTTATATAGATCGTACATAGCTTTCTGCGATGAAACCCAAATAAGAAAATGCTCCTGGACATATTTTCATGGAATTATCAAACAAATTAATTTGTCCACGTCTTAGCCTAAACAAGACATTTGCAAATAGTAATTTGTCAAGACAATGCTTAGAAGCAGATATTAACCACACTGGTAGTACAAAAAAGTATTTACAACAGATATGCAAAAAGCTATATGCATGCCGAAATTGGAAACTAAGGATTATTATTTTTCAAGTTGGTACTATTTAATGAGACTTTTGTATCATCAGGAAAAATAAGCCACCTGTTTGTATAGTATGGCACGAAGGAGAAAGTGGCCGTAAAGCCTACAATATCGCCTCGTCTTACGTTCATTCCATCCTTAATTATGCTAAGGATATTGAGGAAATTATAATTTATTGTGATAATTGCACAGCCCAAAACAAAAACCGCATATTCTGCAATGATTCGCCTGATAAATTCTAAGGCGTTAATCACCGCCAAAACAATAAGATTTGTTTACTTGGAGCCTGGCCATACTTACATGGCAGCTGATGCAGTCCATGCATGCATTACTTACAAGTTTGCAAAACAAAAAAAGATGTATGATCTTAAGGATTATGTTAATACTATAAGAGATTCACGTAAAAATATGGTCGTTAAGATAATGAAACCATGAAGATATGATTGTATTCAGTGATCAGTTGAAAAAGACAGGGTTCCCAAAAAATTACAATATTCAGTCTTTGAAAGTAGTAGAGTTTAGAGGAGATTCAACTCACATGTTCAATTCAATTCTTTTGAACTCACATGTTTGTGAAGAATGCATTATGATGAGGATGAGTTAAGAATTGGGTGTGTTACGTAAAAATGTTTTGAATATGGACCAGTCGGAGTTCTTGAGTGAAGTACCTCGTGAAGCAAAAAGTAGGGGTGTAAGGAAGGTAAGAGGATTTGTTGCAATTATGTGACTCCTTGGCCATTGCCTTCCGCAATTTTTTTGAAGATTTAGAAGAGGGTGACGTATTGGATTTAGACAGAGACATGGACATTTCAGAAAATAAAAGAATCTTTATTTTTGTTTCTACTTTTGAAGTGCATTTGATTTCGACATATTTTATTTTTGTTATTAAATAATATGAAGACTCATATTATTTTATTAAAACTTTAACATTTTATTAAACCAATTGTATTTTACTGTTTGATAGAACACCTGTAGTCAGACCAATTTCAGGTAACTTATAATAACGGAGTTTGGCATAACTCCCCCAAAAGGATTTGTCACAGTTAATCGTATGTCTTAACATACGGGGCGTCGCGTAATAGGTAATGTATGGTAGGATTGCCAGGCCCATCTCTGTTATTGAGTTTATTATAATAAATATAGCTATTATTAAAAAAAATTCTACATCCCTATAAACATTGCATTAAAATATCTTACACTTTAAAAAAAATTCATAGTTGTGTGCAATAAATTTCTATAAAAACGCAAATATCTGAAAAAAATCTTTAAGAAGCGATTTATCAAAACTATGATTTTCGATATAACGGAGATAGGTCTGACACGGCAGCATGCTCATAGTCATCTCACTTATGGAGTTCGGTTGCATCTCTCAATTTACGAACAAACATGAGAGCCCTTTTGAGCGACAACGACGATGACGACTTTCCGCGTCAACTACTCAATCTTGGCGTAGGAAAAATTGTCTCTCCTAACACCAACAGACATTAAATTTGACGAGACATTAGGACACATATTGCACAGGATCTTGAAAATTGATTGGAGAAAGATTATCATTGTTCTAGGGCAATAGTGTCACCCAGAAACGATACAGTGAATGAAACAAATAAACTCTTTTTAGAGATTGTGAGAAAATTCCCGGTCACGGCAAACAATATAAGTCTTTTGATATGGTTTGTAATATTGAGGATACAGTGCACTATCCCCAAGAATTTTTAAATTCTTTGAACCCTTCTGGCTTACCTCCTCATGACCTAGTGTTAAAAGTTGGCATTCCTATCATGCTAAGAAACTTGGGCCCAACATGTGTGATGGAACTGGGCTGTTTACAAAAGAGTTACGGGACAATATAATCGTGGCGACCATTCTCACAGGGCCAGTAGTGGGACAACTGGCTTATAAACAACATAAGGTCAAACATGCTCTCTGGTGGTCATTGCCCTGTTGCCATATGTTGGCTTATCTCGGGTTGGAACTCCTGATAGACAATATATTTTGCTACCAAATGATAACATTACATTCAATATAGTTTACAGAGAAGTTTTGAACAATTAAGATTACCATAATCAAACTAACTTTTCCCGCGACTTGGTCCTCATGGAATTCGTTTATCGCAAATCTTGCAGAAAATGTTTTTTCTTTCGGATAGATTTACTTTCGAATTTTGTCATTTAGTTAGTATTTAGATTCTGCATACTGTTGCACGCTTTTGCGGCGTATATGTGAAAAAATTCAAGAAAAGCGCCCCGAATTACTATGAAAAAAAGTGTTGTTTCATTAGGATAATGCTCGTGTTTAGACGTCTGTTGACACCATGACTCAAATTCGCGATTGTGGTTTCGAATTGTTGCCTCACCCGGCTTATTCACCTGATTTGGCCTTCTCGGACTTTAACCTTTTTCCAAACCTAAAAAATATATCGGTGGCCAGTAATTTTCATCAAATGAAGAGGTCGACGCAGCAGTAACTCCATATTTTGGGGAGCTAGAGGAATCTTTTTTTAAAACTGGGATAGAAGCTTTAAAAAGCAGATGAAAGAAATGCATCCAGTTAGATGAAGACTACATTGAAAATCAATAATTTTTCATTACTTATATTTTGTTTTCTTGACCAGGCTGAGAACTTTTCAATCCACCCTCGTAAATCTAAAAAATTAGGCATCGTCGAGATCGCTTTTATTTTTATAATATAAAAACATGTCGAATAAACCAATGTTCTAATGAAAAAAATCGATAAGCATAACAATACTACTCAACTAAAAACCCTACTCAATTAATGAAAACCATTCTATTTTGTATACTTTTTTGTGACCACTTAAAATATTTGTTTAATTGATTTATAGAACATGGAAGAGGATAAACTGTTTAATGTAACACTTTTATACCACCTTTGTTGAACGAAATAAAATTGATTATGATAATAATTACTAAAACTAAAGTTAAGTATACAAGCAATTAATGAAATTGTGAAATTACTTGACTCATAAACACATCTTGCATTATACTTACTAGGAGTGAAAAGTAGCCTGTTTGTACCCATTGACCGTAGCTTATTCCTCTGAGTAGAGGATTCAAGTATCTATTGCAGTCATATCTTTTAGTGTACAATTTTATAAAACTGTCCATATATAAATATGATATGCCTACGGTAGACTCCAGAACTAAAAATTCTACTATTCTCACTGAAAATAAGCATGTAGTGATATTATGATGATGATGACATAATTAGAATATTAGAATGTATTTAAATAAAACTGAGTAGGTTAGCCCACTGCACTGGTAGGTTAATCAACACTAGTCTAGTTAGCATAGGTGCCCATTCTTAAGACTTTGGCAGTTATTAAATACAGTTCGACGACAACCCTTAATGTCACCTAAGTCAAATTTTCGACAACTGGTCTAGTATAGGTGAGATGGCAGTCGCTTCGCGGAAAAATAAGTATCTAAGTTCAGCCACGTTGCAGCCAAACTGGAAACAGTGGACCATTCCCTGTGGATAATGTTTAAAATTTTTTTTTCTTTAATTAAGATCCGCCAGGCTCGAAGAACATGGCGACGGTATTAACTTATCACTCACACTGAGTGGACTTAATTGTGAGTCAGAAAAATGTTATTCTGTTATTCACGTGTTTTGAAATTAACACAGTCAGCTCAGTGCTCTTGAAACTACATTTCGGATACGATGGATCGATCAAATCAAGACATGCTGAGTGAGCACGCTCATAGATTCTCCGGCTCACAAATACGGCAGAGAAGTAGAGCGGGAGCTGAGCTACTGTCTCACTGTTCAAACGTACCAATACATTAGTCGTCGTTCCCGGTTACTATCTGTGAGGGTACCAACCGAGTAAGGAAAAGGAGGATAATGATAACGCAATTACTCAATTTACCTTTAATATAAAAGACAGCACTTATCAATTTTTCTTTTCTTACGAATGATTTAGTACTATCTGAAGCGTCTTGAGGCATCCAAAGCTGTATTTATAGTTCAATCTAGAAGGTCATGAGCCACTAGCAACGGGTTAACTATAATGTTAATTTTCAATGCAAAATAAATGAATTTAGGTGTACCTACCTTTTGTAGTGATGTTTGAAAAAAGATCAAAATTAAACGCAGTAGATGACATTGTAGTCGCAATACATAAAAAACTCCTAATACTACGCCACCGAAAGCGAGTGTCCGTATTCAACTCCTGAAATCGATGTGCATAAATTTTTTAAGTATTTTGTTTAAATAGGGACTATTATACTTTTGGTCTATTATTTTTCGCTGCATTTGTAGGTAGGGTAAGGTTGCGATCATTGGACCAGCGCTTTGTTTGGACCACTTCAATATTTCGCGATCGATTCTTGTTTGAACCCGATCGATGCGTCGAAACGCTAGCTTTACAACCCCCCGCATCGCCCTCCAACCACCAGTGTCGCCACAGACAGCGTATGGGACAGATATTCGTCGTTGTGTTTCTCGGACCTCGAATATAATTTTGACGTGGCAAATATTATCATGTAAGTACTGTTCCTTTAAATATTTTAAAGTGATTTTTTCTAATAGCATTGCGCAGTTTACTTAGGATACTTACTATCGTATTTTTTGTTGAGTAACGTGCTACGTTATTTTAAAATAAATATTTTAGTGCATGTTAGTGAGTTTATATCAATGGACCGGTACGAGGCTCTTTCATTGAACCGGTCCAATCATAGCAACTTCTATGATGTGTGTTTTTTAATACTTAATTTTTTTTGTATTTGTTTTAGCATGGCAAAAAGAGGGCAATATTATGCTTGGAACGAGGCGAGTATGAAATTAGCTCTACAAGAATAAAAAAAAGATATATGTTTACCGCTAACTAAGAGTTTTGTTATATTTTATAGTTATAATTGTTATTTTTTCTCAAAAATATTTTTGCAATATTTCATTGATTTTATAAAGATTTTAAATGCCATATAATGGTAGTATTAGGTGAATATTAGGTATTTTTATATATTGATTTTCATTCCTAGGCAACCTAGGTGTTTATTAGGCTTTTTATATAAGAATTTATGAAGAGATTTTTGGCGTTTAAGTTTAAGTTTTACGTACCTGAACGATTTTTGTGACTTTGCATGCCAAATGAAGATATACAATTAGAGTCGACTGATTAATGTAACTACCTCTCTATTTCTTAAAATAAAGGTAATTTTATAAAATTATTGATTATTTCATTCATTTTTTTCACATGCACCTTGAATGGACCAGCCAGCCATAATGCCCTAAGTCCAATCATAGCAACTAAGTGGTCCGATGAAAGAGACGGTGGTTCAAACAAGGAAACCATCATAAAGTTTTATTTTCTTCTTTTGTGCCTATATATATAATACAATTAACTGTTAATGTTAGTTACAAATAATTGAATATACGGACTACTCGTTCACCCAATTTTTGTTTTATTTCATGCTCTATTTTGGATACCAGGTCTGTTTAAAATTAAGTGGTCCAATAATCGCAACCTTACCCTATTTCACGCTTATATTGAATTATCGTAAGTAAAATAAATGCCTATTTTAAACTTAGTAACGTAAATGCCAGATGCTATTACCTATATACTTACTGTTTTTCCTCTTGTTGTAATACTGGAAGAATAATTTACCAACGCACTTAAGGGTGACATTTTTAGATTCATACACTTATATATCGGTAAGTCTATACGTAATTCATCTGCAAACACAAAAAATACCTAATGAGTAAAGGGGCAAATCATACACTGGCTAGAATCCCGAAAAGAGGTACATTGTGGGACAAGTGAAACTGGTGATGTTTTGACTTACCTCATTTCCATGGAAAGGTATTTTGAATTCGAATAAAGGTAAAACGATACGGATTTTCTAGATTTGTTGAAAAATTTGCAAGTGGTTCAGCTAGCTATGGAGCATTACCTACCAATATAATTTTAGAGAGTAGGTACTCGGCCTCCCTCCACCAGTCGAGGTCTTGAAGGATAATTAAGAACGACGGAAAAGGTTTGGATATACCATACTACTCGTGAAAGTGTACAGTTTACCTACGCTATTTAAATAAAACACGAAGTGGTACGCAATAAATAAACGAGTTACGTCTCGGGTACCCAATAACTACGGTCTCTAAATGAAATAATGTAGCAATTGCGATAAAACTGAAGCGTCATCTATTACCTACACTCGTGTGTAGAGTAATGTGGAGGTATATCCGTATACATGTTTATTTCATAATGATTACTGGTTTCAAGGCTACGGTCACAATGTCGTAATGAAAAAGTGACCACTCTCGTGACAAGTGTTAATATTTATTTTGTACCACTGAAGGAGCAGATCTTACGGCCCATCAGATGGTAAGTGGTTACCGTGACCTATGAGTGTTTACAACAGCAGAGAAATCACATGCGCACTGCCGCCCCTGTGAAAACCTACTAATGCTCTTGTTGTGAACCCCATATTTTAGTCACCTGGGAAAACCACAGCAGGGAGTACTATTCCACAGCTTGAGCGTGCGTGGAATGAAGTTCCATTTATACTGCACATTACGCGCAGTTTCTGTTTGTAGGTACCTACCTACTGTGTGAGTAAAAAATAATGAATCACGAGAGAGCATATTATGTATAATGTAGGTGTGCGTATGTTTATCAGAGGAATTTGCCATTAACTACTATCAACAGAAGTAGTAGTAGAGCCGCGGTAGCCTAGTGGTATGGGTAATGGACTGCTGAGACGAGGTCTCGAGTTCGATCCCAGTTACCATGGCACACACCAATGACTTTTCGATGCTTTTCGAAGTTATGTGTGTATTTATCGCAGGTTTATAAGTGCCTCGGAGAGCACGTTAAGCCGTCGGTCCCGGTTGCCATACAAACATCTATGGCAGTCGTTACGGGTAGTTGGAGCCCTCAAAAGTCCAACCAGCCTAACTTGGAACTTCGATATCGCCATTGGTCATTAGACCATTGGTTGTGGAGGTCAGATGGCAGTCGCTTCACGGAAAATATCGAAGTTCAGCCGCATCACAGTTAGACTGGAAAGCCGACCCCAACTGAGTTGGGAAAAAGGTTCAGGGAATGATGAACAGAAGTAGTCAGGCTGAAAATATAGAAAAGAATAGAATACCTACCTTTACTTACTGATAAAATAGAAAGAGTGATGATTCCACTAAACTTACGTGATATGTATCTACTCGTATTAAGGGATCAAGTATTATTAATTGATAGAATGTATAATTAAAGCCGCGGTAGCCTAGTGGTATGGGTAATGGACTGCTGAGACGAGGTCTCGAGTTCGATCCCAGGTTTACCATGGCACACACCAATGACTTTTTGAAGTTATGTGTGTTATCGCAGGTTTATAAGTGCCTCGGAGAGCACGTTAAGCCGTCGGTCCCGGTTGCCATACAAACATCTATGGCAGTCGTTACGGGTAGTTGGAGCCCCCAAAAGTATAAACAGCCTAACTTGGAACTTCGATATCGCCATTGGTCATTAGACCATTGGTTCTGGAGGTCGCTTCACGGAAAATATCGAAGTTCAGCCGCATCACAGTTAGACTGGAAAGCCGACCCCAACTGAGTTGGGAAAAAGGTTCAGGGAATAATATATAATGTATAAGTAATTAAAGCTCATGCTTAAACTTCATATTCATTCATATGAATATGAAGTTATTGTCAGCATTTATTAGGTATAGGGTCACTATTTTTGCAAGATGTAGATAATTATTTATGTAAACAAACTGTTTATTATTCCTAAGATAAAAACATAATTTTACTTACTGAGATAACAATGCTATTAGAATGACTGTCCTTACAATGTTATATTAATTATAAAACATCTTTTTACCGTCTTTTTATATTCACTGCGACTCAGCGTAACTAATATAACAATGAAAATATGAATATTAAAATGGCTATGTGTTTAATAAATACAAATAAAGCCACAATAACTCATCTTGATATCTGTCACTTTGAGTTTAGTGCATAGAGATATATAATATCATCGGGAAAATATAAAAAATAATTTCATTAAGGAGGTAAGTACCTACTATAGTTGTCACAAAATAAAAGCCCCGTTTTGACAGTTCGCGCCCATGAAGTTCTCAATTTTTTACCAATTGAAATATAATAAAGGTAATTACATTTTTCATTGACCGGTACCGCCCACTTGGCTTAGTGTTGTCCATAACGATTTTTATTACGTTGTCCACAGACTATTAATAATCAGTTAAGGAAAAACGATATCGAGTAAGATATGATTTTCGAGCCTGATTTTTATTTATTTAAATAGTGTTTAGACCAAAATTAATTATTGAACTTCACTGTGTAGTTATCTTTTACTCAATATTATGAGCTTGGAGCTTAAAGCAGTGAATAATGGCAGCATAGATTTTATAGAATGACTTGTCTCTGACCAGAGGCATACGCGTGTGTTCGCCATCTTGTGAAGTTGACTGTACGCCCTTTACGTTTGTTTTGTTGATAATATTTCCTGACTCGGCTATGTTTTTGGATTATTTCTGACTTAGATATTCGAAGAGTCGGATATGCCGAGACAACTCGACTCTTCGAATATCTATCGAATTTGAATTCGAATACTGCCGAGGCTCCGGTAAAGGCACACATATATTTGACTTGTACAGCCAAATCACCACAGTTTCTACGGGTTACCCTGTTTGGCGGGTCGCATCGCGCCGTTCCCACTGATCCCATTTGTGCTACAACTACGACCACGGTTTGCACGGAGGTAGGACACGACGGTATCTCCCGTCCGAAATGAGCTGTCCAACTGGGGCAGTACCTCCGCCCTACAGAAGACCGCGGTCATTATAACCATCGTGTTGTGTTCCCGCCGGTAAGTAGGGTAGCCAGAGCTCACTGTATCCCTCCTTCCCCTCCCCTTCCTAGCCTCCCCACCCCTTCCCAGCTCTCCCCCTTTCCCTTCAGGGTGGGCAGCGCGTGTGTGACACCCTTAGTGCTGCACACGTTCATAGGCCACGGTGGCCGCTTTCTATCGGGTGGGCCGTGTGCTTGTCTGCCACCTACGTAGTATAAAAAAAAAACCACCTCTACCCAGCTATGCACTTGCTGACCCCTGAACGCAATACAACCGAGGTTGGATTACTATGAAGGGTTTCTCGCATATGTGGATGGTGCATCCCACCCGGACGAATTTTTTGACAAATTCGTGCCATCAAATTTCTACCACCATATTCTTGATGTTCTTGTTATTTTTGTGATTGAGTGAATGTTATTGAAACAAAAATATTAAATAAAAGCAAATTGACGTTTCATGATATTGCATCATTTTATAATATCTACAATATCAAAGGTTAAGCTAATTTTTCTAATCAGAACTTTAATACAATGTACTTTACATACATATTCAAATCGATCAAATCCCCATGCAAACTGGATTCGATTCATCATGAGTATCGAGTACCGAGTCGTATTGTTACATCACTAGTTACGTCATGAATGCAAATGCCAAAACGGGCCTTTTATTTTGTGATTAATATAGACTGTTTGACAAAGGCATCTCCCAATGTGTGCCATTTCGTCCGGCTTTCGCATCCAGTCCATCCCACCCACCCTTTTCAGGCGCTCCCCGTGAGCGCCCACTGTCTCCACTTCAGGATTCGTCTGCTTCAACGGCCATCGGTCACTGCCACTTCAGCTTGCTTATTCTGTGAGCTTGGCGAGAAGATTGCAACAATCTCAGTGCCAGATCATCGCTTGCAACAGTGCCGATTTATCGAAAATTCAAAACAATACATATAAAATAACCTGATATCTCTAATAATGTGAGAGACCATGATAGTACGTGATAGGTACCAATATGTGGTTTGTATTTTTATTTAACAACAAAAAATAAGTTTCACTCCAATTTAGAACTACGTAGCATTACTGTTTCCTAGATATGAAATCTGCCATGTAGGGCCTAGGTGATGAGAGTATTCCTATTACAGGCTTGTCAGATGGTGTGGTTCCGTTGCTGCATTGTAGGCGGTAGTTTTGAAGTATGCCTACTAAAAATATAAATATAAACGACTTTGCTAAAGAGTCTCCAGGGCAGCGTCGGTGACCTGTAAAAAGATATTCAACTAACGTAAAAATGATATGTAAAAAAATAAAATAGATATAGGTAGCGACAAAAAGGTCCTAAGCTGAAGATATAATTTATGTGAATGCCGTATTCATATTACACGGAAGCAGCAGCTCAAAGAAAATTCTTTATGAGCTGCAGAGAGGGAGAATCGATTCATCGTCAACACTTAAATAAGTAATAGTTCCTTCGACGCAGTACAAGTCCAATAGAAGCTCAAAGATACGCGTGATGTAGCTGTCAATTCTTGTGCAATGAGACGACAACGTTCCTCTTTGAGCTGCTGATTCAGGGGTGGTAGTGTCCATTTTATAGTCATATTATATTGATAGATTGCAGAATAGCTGTCACTGCTATAGGAACGCCTCTTATACGATATATTGTCACGCTATACAATACATACTACTATAAAGATGAGCAAAATAAAACATTTTATTAAAGAATTTGAGGTCTGATGTGAAATTTAGTTTTCAATTTTTACAGCTATACAGAGGTCTTCGGTGGTGCAAGTGTAGGTGCACGGTAAACAAGAGAGCAAGTGCGACATGGACTGAGGTTGGGCCCCGCAATCGTAGGATTCTTGTGACCCTCGATATAGCCGCATTTCGCTATATTTTCCCTGCAGCAGCCAACTTGGGTACGTAAGCAATTTAATGACTTCCAAGTTGGCCACTGGAAATGACGTTCAGGCGGCAGGCTTTCGTTAGGTGTGATGAAACCTGTCGGAACTGGATGTTTGTCTGCCCATCTTTGCTCTTTTACTCGCTGTGGGGGATTGTATGTAGATAGGGTGGGTTTCATGATGCTTCGGCGACTTTTTAAGCGGGCAGGAGGTATTTCATAGTGTAGCAGTGGGTGTCGGGAGTCTGTTACTTGTCTATGCGTTTCCACTGCAAAGGCTATGTCTCGCCGAACATCTGATGGAGCTATGCCGCAACAGCATGTGTCACGTACGAATTTGCCAAGCTATAGTAAATAAGTTATAGGCACCCACCTAATCCAAAATGATATAAGTGTTCTGAATTGATAAGCATCCCACGCTCATCAATAAATCTTTCCGGTTTGAATACGTATGGGTCTTCCCATAATTTCGAATCAAAGTTAATGTCACCAACGGACATAAGCACTGTTGTTCCTTTTGGTATTAAATACCCGTCAATAAATGTGTCCTTTTCTGCTACCCGCGGTCCAGCTAACGGAATTATCATGTAGTATCTGTACACCTCTTGAATGAATGCAGAAGTGTACACAAGGCTGAAAATAAATTTACGGTTATAAACAGTATCTGCTGATATAAGCTTCCTTATGAATTTTATACATATATCACGGCTAGGAAAGAACTAAAAGAATGACATAGATTACCTATAGTTATCATTTCTTTTCTGTTTTAATATATAGTTTTTTTATTTATAATAAATGGGTGCAAGAGTAAGATGACCATGCATTTTTATCATAAAGATATTCGTCTCCTTTATAATAATAACCTTTTTACATTAAACATCTTTTCACTTCTTTTATAAAATTATATTATCCTCTACAGGGTGGAATTTTGTAATGCCACCTGAAGGGAAAGTACTCTTAATACTGCAGATAGAACATTTTACTCAAAGGAAACATTCCTTTGTTTTTGAAAAGAAACAAAACTGCATTCAACGATTTTTTAAAAATTTGCTTGCCGCACCCAGTAATCGAACCGACTAAAATCTGTAAAAGTTACATCCTGTACTTTTATTGCATCGATCGTTAGGGTCAATTATAAGGATGAAATCTCTCTAACAAACTTCATAAATTAAATGAAAGGAAAACAATGAAAACCTTAATTATTTTAATTATTAACGAAAATGGTAAACTAACTAATTAATTGCTCGATACAAACATTTAGTCCTAAATCAAAGTTGTTCTGCTGAGCCGTCGCTTTCTGAAACTACCCGTATTCTTGAAATTTTCTACTATTATTTTCAGTACAAACCGAGTTGGTGCCGGTCGATCTCGATATCTCTCTCCATACCACCAATAGTAATTCGTCATTTTAATGGATAAAAGACGTCAGTGATAATAATTATTAATTAATAACATAAGTTAATAGATGGATCTTTGAGTAAAAGTGCTTTAACTTGACCCATTGAACCATTAATTTAAGATTTCATTGTTTTCCTTTAATTTAATTTATAAAGTTTGTTAGAGAGATTTCATCCTTATAATTGACCCTAACGATCGATGCAATAAAAGTACAGGGTGCAATTTTTACAGATTTTAGTCGGTTCGATTACTGGGTGCGGCAAGCGAATTTTAATAAATCCTTGAATGCAGTGTTGTTTCTTTTCAAAAATAAAGGAATGTTTCCTTTGAGTAAAATTTTCTATCTACAGTATTAAGAGTACTTCCCCTTCAGGTGGCAATGGCATTACAAAATTCCACCCTGTATAGTAAACATGCTTTTTCATTTACGAGTATAATATACTGAAATATTAATGACTTTACCTTTCATTATCATTCCAACATGGCATTCTATCACCAATCGACGTAACGATTTCATTAAAAATCTTGTCCTGAATTTCTTGTGATTTTAATATCCTCAAAATACAAAAATTCAATACATTGCTGCTAGTCTGGGTGCCAGCGATGAACAAATCTAGGCATACCATTTTCAATTGCTCCTCTAAAAACAAAATAATATTTTACTATCTGTTCAATCATGTCAACTAAGTGGACTGACCTTAGATATTTACTACCTGTAAATGTCTGACTTCTATTTGCAGCCATCTCCTGCATAAACAAATAAATGAAGTCGTTTCTTTCTATTTCATTTCTCTTATGCTTTTGAATGGCTTCCTGTGGGAAAAAATCATTATTAATGTTAATGTTTTGAGATCTGGTTTTTAAATCGCCACATATAACATCAAGGAGCAATCTACTCGTAGTTGATAATTAATTGTCATTTATTCAATCGAATAACAATAATCGCATTACATAAATTGCTTTGGCATGGAGACTTGTGCCGCGGTGTAGGGATATACACACATCAAATAAAGTTTGCGATCACTTTAAAAAACTGAAATCTTTTTGTTACTGTAGATTATATTATGATTTTTTCTTCTTTTTAGATTCTTTATTTAAAAATAAAGAATTAGAACACAAAACAATGACACCGTTCAATTGTTTTTTCTTACAAAAAGGCTTTCAGTCCTAGCTTACGCTCATTCAGAAATCTGATTTAGTGAATTATAACCGATTCAAGATATTTTTTGCGGAAAGTTGTGATTGAAAAAATGCCATTATCAGAGGTTTACGAGCTAAAATAGTAACTTTGAGGGAAGAAGGATACACCACGAGAGTAATAGCACGCAGACTTGCTATATCCCAATCCTGTGTCGTGGCTACGTTGCAGAGGTACAGTCAGCATCAGATAGATATGTGCTTCCAAAGTAGTCAAAATTATGTAAAGAATATAAATTCAATTTTATGTTTGCAGACATAGCATTCAAATAGTTGTAAGCATCCAGAGTGTTCAAAACATCTTCGCTGTAAGTTGTCAATATTATGTTAGCTGTTACAGTCTTCATATTAATGTAGTCAAATAGGTTGTTTAATGGTATCTATGCATTCATAATAGTCAAAAATACTTTCACAATTAGGAAAGTCATCTTTAATATCCGTAGCTAGAGTGTATATTGGAATAAAATGTTAGTAATAAATATTTTGTTTCCCTTTTTCCTTGATTATCCATCCTGCTCATTTCGTGCATGACGTAATTGATATGTCTTTTGTTTATTAGAAATTTTGATTATTAGAAAGGAAACATAGTTTAGATATGTTCTAACATCCCTAAATAGTTTAAATGAAATAGTTGTATTATTTTACTAAATTAGCATGCCTCCATATCATTTAGATGAGCAAACCAAGCATCGTATAATAAAACATCGGGAAAATGTTTCTGTTACTGACATAGCCGATGAACTTGGCATAAGCGTGAGTATTTTTTTATTACCAGGATTATTAACATTCTCCTTTTAATTTATATTGCATACAATGTCCAACTAAAGATTTTTATAATCTTTTAGAGAAACACTGTAATCTCTCTGGATATCGCGCTGGCGTGAAACAGAAGGGATTTCACGCCATGTTACAACAGGTCGTCCGAGTATTAGTAACATCCAACAAGACCGTGCACTGATACAAAATGTGCGAGTGGACCGTTTTGTTAACACTTCCCTATTGGCGACTACTCATAGCATGTCCCAAAGTACAATACGTCGAAGGCTTAAGGAATCGGGCCTCCATAATCGTGTGCCGGCAAAAAAACCTCATTTAACACCCAGGCATAAATCTTTAAGACTCCAATTCGCACTAAGCTATTTAGATTACGATTTTAGTAAGGTTGTTTTTGTTGATGAAAAAGTGTTTTGAAACTCTACGCATGGTCACCTCTCTCTGTGGAGATACAATAATACAAGATATAATGAAGAAAATATCTTGCCCAATAACAGAAGTGGACGCAGATCGCTTGGTTTTTGGGGATGGATTTCGGAAGTTGGACCCGGTGAGTTAATCGAAGTTGGTGGGCGTCTATATGGATTGACTTATAAAGATATTTTGGAAGAGGGGTTGTTACCCACAGCACAAATATTTTATCCCTTTGAAGAGGCGATAACTTTTATACAAGACGGAAGCTCTATACATAATTCAAGAGTGGTTCAGGATTATATTTCTGAAAACGGAGAGTTAAATTTAATAACCCTACCTCCCAAAAGCCCAGATCTTAATCCTATTGATAACGTCTGGGGTAGAATGGTCCAAATGTGGCATCATGAACAGGCTCGCAGTACCGAAACGGATGCATGTAAATGCAATTTGGGAATCATTGAGGGGAAGTTCATTCTGTTTTAACACAGTTAGATCAATGAGACAACGCCTACTTGATGTAATCAATGCCAACGGTGGTTACACTAGATTCTAAGAAAATATAAGTTCCTTCTTTTTTACAACTCGTTGTTTTGATTTATTTTATTTTTTTATTATACAGTATTATATTTATACAGTCAGTGCAATAAATATGCCCCGAAATATTACTAGAAATGGGTAACGTAGCGATTTTTTGCGTTAATATAATAACGTTGACGTAGTTTATGTGAGTTCTTACTAGACTAGCTGTTGCACTAGTTTTAAGCCATCAGATTTTAAATATTCATTAACACACCTGGTGAGCGAAATAACAATGCACTATGTGTGGCAGGCCTTAGTTTTGAGGAACATGACTCAAAAGAGGATCGTAGCCGGCCTTAATGACTTTTGGCTCTACGGTGCATAGATACCATTGAAAGTCCTATTTGACAACATTAATATGAACATGTAACAGCTAACATAATATTGACCACTTACAGCGAAGATGTTTTGAACACTCTAGATGCTTACAACTATTTGAATGCTATGTCTGCGAACATAAAATTGAATTTATATTCTTTACATAATTTTGACTACTTTGGAAGCACATATCTATCTGATGCTGACTGTACCACGGAATGGAGAATTTAGCTGACCGACCCCGCAGCGGTCGCCCAACTGTTTTGACAGCTGCCCAAAAGCGCTATATTAGATTGCTGGCAGCCCAGATCCCACAATCAACGCCACTAAAATAAAAGCAGAAGTCAGTTAGCACGCAGACCGTTCGCAATTGCTTGCACCAGGCTGGATTACAAGCACGGAGGTCATGGTGAGCTCCGGTCAATTCCCGGCAACGTCAACAACGAAGATTGCAGTCGGCTAGACTTCGGCAAAATGAAGAAGGTGAGGAAGAAAATATTTGGCAAAACTGTCTCTTCGTTGACGAATCCCGAATCTCCACTCATCCAGATAACCGACGTATCCGTGTCTGGAGAAGACCAGGCGACCGTGAAAGACAAAGAACTGCCATTGGAACAGTTCAGCAAGGCGAAAAAAATTTTTGGGGTGGCATTATGATTGGAGCTAGAACGCCTTTGATCCCGTATCGGGGCTTCATGGCAGCAGACATGTACAAAGCAGTTGCTATTGATGATATCGTCAAACCATTCCGAGTAAACCATGGGCACCAATTTGTACTGGTCGATGATAATGCGCTCGCACATCGAGCTCAACGAGTCAATGCTGCTCTTCAAGAATACGATATCACATGATTAGACTGGCCTGCCGGCTCGCCCGACTTAAACCCAATAGAGCACGCGTGGGATGCTCTTAAACGA
Source organism: Pelosia muscerda (assembly GCA_963691645.1). Taxonomy (NCBI): domain Eukaryota; kingdom Metazoa; phylum Arthropoda; class Insecta; order Lepidoptera; family Erebidae; genus Pelosia; species Pelosia muscerda. Next base: position 9,524,581 of record OY829098.1, on the reverse strand, counting down.
GCTGTATGGAACCGTAAGCCACATCCCCAGACAGTTCCAGAGCTGAGGGAATAGCTATTGAAGAATGGGATAGGTTACCCCAGGAAATGCTGGATAACATGATCCTCAGCACGCCCAGGAGGATCTCCGCATGTGTTCGAGCCACGGGAGGAGATATTTTATATTGAATTTATACCTTTTAATAATAAATTGTAGTTTAAGTTTAATTAAACAGTCTTTTTCTTTCTATGAAATTTCTATCACAATTGCATTATGATTAATGGCTCAATTTTTTTTAAATAAATAATAAAAAATAGTTTTATATTTTAATTTCAAACAGGGTATTCTTATTTAAAGAAAGCACAACATAGATTTTTTCTTGATAAAGTTAAATTTAAAGAATTTTAGGAGCTTATGCCATTGATCGCAAACTTTTTTTGATGTGTGTATGCTCGAATTCTCTCCGTGAGTAGCCACGCTGCCGTGAAACAAATTACTACATCACGATGGCAACCCAAAAATGTCGTAGATTCGACAGAAGAAGAAGAAGAATACTTGAAAAGTTACTGGCTGCGTATTATATTTTATATATTAGTGTTTATATTGACACCTTAAGCCCTTAAGCCTTTAAGCACAATTTAGTGCTTGTTTTCATAATGGATGAGATAAAATACATTCAAAATAAAAGTGTATTGGTGTTCCAAGGTTATCACTACCACAAAAGAGAGCATTTAAAAATGGTGCAGTTATTACCTCTGTAATAAAATAAATTTTGAATTGGAAAGGAAGGGCTGTTACACTAATAGTTATTATTTAGATGACACAGAAGCATGGAATTAAGTTTGAAGATCTTCTCTGAAGATTTTGATAGTTAGCAGATTGTGCATTCAAATGCCATAGAAAAAATACTAGTATTTTTGTATCACCTCGCTTGTGGATCGAAGTGGCATATAATAATTGTGTGTATTATTCGATCCACTTGATGATGTTTTCAAGAGGAATTAAAAGTATCGATGGATCCACCGGTGGATTCAAGTGGAAAAATAAGTATCCCCAGATCCACATGATCGAGATTTATTTAGAGAGTTTATCAATTAGTTAAAGCTTATCTAGTGGTTGAAAAATAGAGAATTTTGTTAACTGTAGAATTAATCTTATTTGGTTGTTAAACTGAGTATTGAAAACTCGGCCATAAGTAAGTAAACGCAGCTACGATGTGATTTTGTTTAAACATAAACGCAACAAACGTCAATCCCAATAATAACTGAATCGAAACAATTTTAGAACCACGTAATCATGGGGGTCAACTCTCTTAGCATCAAATGCCACCACCTGGGCAAAGTTTGTTAGATGAAAAAGCTCCATACACAAGACAAAGACAACGTATATGTTTATAATCCTGTGATCTTCTTCCTGGAATGCAAGACGTTCATTCTACTTTTGAAGTAAAGTTTGACGTGAGTACAAATAACTTCAGGTCAGTGAGTTTGACACTATAAAATTCCAAAGAAAAAATGTTTAAAAATACAGGTCATTACATTTCTAGAAACCAAGTTCCATTATTGCAGAAACACAAACAATCTAATGCATTTAGTGTAAAACATAGTTTAAACCGTTCATTTAAACTACGTGGACAGCGGCGCTATAGTTATCACAAAATAAAAGGCCCGTTTGGACAGTTCGCGCCCATGAAGTTCTCAGTTTTTTACCAATCAAAATATAATGAAGGTTATTACATTTTTCATAGACAGGTACCGCCCACTCGGCTTAGTGCTGTGCATAACGATTTTTATTACGTTGTCTACAGACTATTAATAATCAATTAAGGAAAAAAATATCGAGTAAGATAAGCCCGATTTTTATTTATTTAAACTAGTGTTTAGACCGAAATTAATTACTGAACTTCACTGTGTAACTAGTGATAATTTACTGAAAATTATGAGCTTGGAGCTTAAAGCAGTAAATAATGGCAGCATAGATTTTTATAGAATGACGTGTCTTTGACCAAGAGGCATACGCGTGTGTTCGCCCGTCTTGTTGACTGTGCGCCCGTTACGTTTGGTTTTGTTGATTTTTGGATTATTTTTGACTTAGATATTCGAGTTGTCTCGAGATGCCGAGACAACTCGACTCTTCGAATATCTACCGAATTCGAATACTGCCAATGCTCCGGTAAAGGCACATATAGATTTGACTTGTACACTGTACAGCCATGGCACCACCGTTTCTACTATGAAGGCTTTTCCGCATATGTGCATGGTGGTCATCCACCCGGTCAAAATTTTTGACAAATTCGTGCCATCAAATTTCTACAACCAGATTCTTGTTGATCTTGATATTCCTGTTGTTTTTGTGATTGAGTGAATGTTATTATAACAAAAATATGAAATAAAAGTAAATTGACCTTTCATAATACTGTATCATTTTATAATACCTACAATATCAAAGATTAAACTAATTTTCTAATCAGAACTTTAAACCAATGTACTTTATATACATATTCAAATCCCCATGCAAACTGGATTCGATTTATCGTGAGTATCGAGTACCGAGTCGTTTTGTTACATCACTAGTTATGCCAAGTAGGCATATGCCAAAACGGGCCTTTTATTTTTGATTAGTATAGTGCTCATCAAAATATGACGGCCAACAAAGAGTGGATAACAATTGCGACTTTTACGCCGTATTTATCTGAGATAATCCTCGCGAACAATATGAAAGTGCCAGTATTGTATTCTGGAGACAAACAAATAACAACTAATTACAACTAGGACATCATGGTTGAAGATGTGCTATGCGTGTCAAGCCTTACAACAAACCTGTTATCAATGAGTGGATAATCAAAAACGGATGCAAGGTTGTTTTTGAAGAAAATAAATCCTACATTCGCAACAATAAGAATATATTGGTGTCTACAGCAATGTCAACAAACGATATTATAGTAGAAGATTCTGCAGATTATATGCGCTGGCAGCAGTGGCAGCACCAGCTGTACCAAGTGCAGAGCTCTGGCACAGGCGGTGTACACACATATTAACAGCAGTGATTTGAATAAAATGAAACCTGGTATTGTGGATGGATTGTCTTACTCGGATACTAGTGATTTGACAATTTCTAAATGTGTGACCTGTTGCGGAGGTAAACACACAAGGTTACGATTTCTTCATGATGGACAAATAAGTACAGAAACACTACACTTACTTAATACTTGCTGATGTATGTGGTCCAATGGAACCAAAGTTTCATCAAAATTGGTTGTTGTTTATGCGTGATTCACATTTGGTATTGATAAAACTTTACTGACATTGAAATATGTGTTTTTATTGACCTTATAATATGTTTTATATAAAATTTTTAAAAATTCATTAAAGGATTCTACGAGAGCGCGTCTAAAACTCGCGCCAAATGTATTAGTTCCTTGGCATAATCTGGAGCGCTAGTGTGCTCCGTGTTGGTATTTTTGTATGGAGTTGAGCTGCTTGTCGTAGGATAAAGTGTTCTGTGCACGTAATCTAGGTTTACTTAATCGCAGTGCCTGGGGCAATGGTGTAGGATCGCTAGATGGCTCCGTGTTGGCATTTTCTTTGAATGAAGAATTTCTGTCTCGCTAAATACCTATTGATATTTTTGTAAACATGTATATTCCCGGAATACGAAAGGGTGAGATTTCGACAGCGTCCTTTTTTATAAACAAGGAACTGTTTAGTACATTAGTAAGAACATACTCGGATTGGATCTTCTACTCTATAAGGAATGTATGTATGTACATGGTTAAAAAAATCAGGGTTCCTTTGTCCTCATAGTACTAACCTCTATAATTTCGGATATTTCTTCATTGATTTTAGTTATCAATGTGTAACCACTTAAATCGGGAGTAACGAATCTGCACCACGGTATTTGATTTAATATGCCGCCAGCTACAGTAAAAGCCTTTCCTCTTTGTCTAAAAAGGTCTAACAAATGTCTCAATTTCTTCACTGGTATCTGGTAGCCTGTAAAACAAAAATACCAGAAGTTTATTATTGTTCGAAGATAATTAGGTATATTTAAGAAGTACCTATGGAAATAGTGGATAGTTACATACTTTGAAAAATAGAGGCTATTAAAAAGTAGTAGGTACTCTAATAATGTATAATTTTTTTGCTCCAAACAGATTGATTTTTGAGTGAAAAGATAAACATGATAAAATTATAAGAGATTTGAGTGAAAAGATAAACATGATAAAATTATAAGAGATTATAATAATAATTATAGGGTATGAGAGTTGTTAAAACGAAAGGAAATAAACTTACTGAAAACAACAAAATAACAACAATGGTTAATGGCTAATTGGACGATTCGTACCGAAACTAAACTTTAATAATGAAAAATTCTTTTTCCCATAAAAATATTAGGTTTCTTTAAAAAAGTACATATATATATAAAGTAACATGTACTTAGAGCAATACGTGATATAATTCTCTTATGTTTTGTTTTCTGCTACTCATTAAAGAACATGATAGCTAACTAGCAGTTCTTTTGCATACAAAACCCCTCCTTCAATTGCCGGAACCAGCATTAGAGTGATTATGTCAGACACGAACCGACCTCACGACACACGGACGTCTCAGACCATCAGATGCCGAGGATGAAGTAGCCTCTGGGATATCCCTTACGCCTCGACTGACCCAGGGCCATCCAAGGCGCTGACGGGTGAGTACCTAAAGTGTCCCATCTTTCCCCCGATAGGGAGGGGCGCGCATTGTGCACCTGAAGCACCCGTGCCCACAGGTCACCTACGTCAACAGGTATGAGAGACCTATCATGGCGTGCCCTCCTACATAGTGGTTAAAGTCGGCCTTATTATTGAAGATCTTAAGTTTGACTTCTAGCCATTACATGTTGTAATTAATACTCAAACTGGCATCTCTTTAGTATGCGGGTGTCATAGTGATTTATCTATGAAAAATAAACTGCTCTTTCTTCATCTGTTCAGTAAAAATATGCACGTTTGTTTTATTTTCTATTCTAATAAAATATAAAATTATTATAAGTTTACACTACCGACGTGAACTGTGAGTCCACTAATAAACAGAAGTTATTTAGTTTAGCCTATAGGGTTAAGGGAAATTTCGGTAGCGCATATTCTTTAAAAACTAAGGGAATATGATTTTTTTAAGAAATTTAAGGGGAATATTAGTATTTCAGTAGTATAGGTATATTCTTTAAATTTGCACGTCTCCAGAATACAATACAGGAATTTAAAAAAATATGAAATGTTTTTCTGAGGATGACGATATGAAAAACGAACTAACCGCTTTACTAGTAACGCTAAAAATTGTGAGAATTCGGCTTGCAACAGAGGCGCTGCCATGGTAGGTTGGCGGCCGCCAATCAAACGGATTAAAGGACATCTAAAGTCCATACATCTACCTATAGCGGCCAAACATTTCACCTACCAATTTATTAATGATGAATGACGTCTAATTTTTTCTATTTTCAAAATATAGGTTTTTAACTATGACCTATCGCGTTTATTTAGTTGCGGATATCTCCCCAAGCATCTCATTGGGGTTAACAATGAGCATGAGAATGAAGATATATAAGTTTTTTCTAGACTCATCTTACCTGCTACATAGGTCCAAAGGACATTCATCACAGATTCACTAAAAAGGTTCATTAAATTAATTGGTCTACCGGTATTGTTCTTGATGTGTTCTAGTATTTGGCATAACTGAATTTGAATTTCTTTCTCCATAAGTGTTTTTCCGTAGCCGACGTATTTCAAATTTTTCACTGTGAATCGCCTCTGTTCTTTCCATATTTGTCCATTAGCGAATGTAATGCCTATAAAAAATGTTAGATTAAAATTAAAAAAAAAAATTTGCTTGAATTCACAATTTGAAAGTGATTTTGCGTAGGTGGAATCAGTGGACAACACACATCAAAAAAAGTTTGCGATCACTTTGAAAAACTGAAATCTTTTTTGTTACTGTCGATTAATATTATGATATTTTCTTCTTTTTAGATTCTTTATTGAAAAATAAAGAATTAGAACACAAAACATTGTGTCAATGTTTAATTGTTTTTTCTTACAAAAAGGCTTTCAGTCCTAGCTTACGCTCATTCAGAAATCTGATTTAGTGAATTATAACCGATTCAAGATATTTTTCGCGGAAAGTTGTAATGGAGCTAGAACGCCTTTGATCCCGTATCGGGGCTTCATGACAGCAGACATGTACAAAGCAGTTACTATTGATGATATCGTCAAACCATTCCGAGTAAACAATGGGCACCAATTTGTACTGGTCGATGATAATGCGCCCGCACATCGAGCTCAACGAGTCAATGCTGCTCTTCAAGAATATGATATCACACGATTAGACTGGCCTGCCGGCTCGCCCGACTTAAACCCAATAGAGCACGCGTGCGATGCTCTTAAACGAGCTGTATGGAACCGTGAGCCACATCCCCAGACAGTTCCAGGGCTGAGGGAATAGCGGAGGCGACTCGGACGTCGGAGGTCGCAAAATGACCTCCGTCCCCCATGAGCGCGGGCCTGGGGGTGACGGGTGGAGCCGCCGGTCATCCTAGCAGAAGCAGGCCACGGCGATGGCGCAAATGCCACCCCATACCCAGGGGCTAGATGGGGACACCATGGTCCCCACATTAGGGGAAGAGGGTCATCTCAACAGAGATGTCCCCGGGTCTGCCGGGGTGCGAGAGATATGTCTTGTATAATCTCACCTCCGGCAATCAAGGACCCATGGACGGCGTGCGTTTTGGTCGGTTCGAGTCCGACATAATCACCTCCATCGGTTTTGGTGGAGGTGGTATCCGTGGGGATTTTGCGCACGATAAAAAAAAAAAAAAAAGGGCTGAGGGAATAGCTATTGAAGAATGTGATAGGTTACCCTAGGAAATGCTGGATAACATGATCCTCAGCATGCCCAGGAGGATCTCCGCATGTGTTCGAGCCACGGGAGGAGTTATTTTATATTGAACTAGCTGTTGCCCCCGCGGCTCCGCCCGCGTGAAATTCTGATCCCGTTCCCGCTGCTCTTTGATCACCTTTTAAACCTTGTCTGGACTTCCACGAATAATTCAAGACCAAAATTAGCCAAATCGGTCAAGTCGTTTTCATGTTATGTCGTGACAACGGAAAACGGGTTTCATTTTTATATATCGCACACCTAGATCTAAACTGGAACAATTCAAAAATTTGGGATTTTGAGTTATCCTTATATTCGAATGCGCAGTGATGAGACGTATCTACCAAAATAACAGGTTCAGCAAAAGCTTGAGAGGGCCGGAAACTAGATGGCGTTAGCTTTTTTTATTAGAATCAACCTATGTGAGTCGCTCTCACCAAAACAAGTGTAATGTCAGTTGGCTTTCACTAATTGTCGACAGTGCACGTGCAAACATAAACGAAAACACGGACATTTTCAGTTGTTATAGTTTTGGTGGACAAATAGACTTGAATTACTTGAGTTGTTACACTATTCTTGAATTATTTTGCCAAATTATTTGAGATATTTTATCTTGTTCCAGTTTTGTTGGAAAAGGTGAGTGAATATTTTTTTACTATCTTGACTTGACTTTGTTTTGATGGAACAACTTGTAAATTTCTAGTTACCCTACTTTTGTTGAAACAAATTTATTTCTATATTTTTCTTAACAAAACTTACATTATACATTATTTTGACTACAAAAATGTGTACAGTTTAATAACTTCTGTTTGAAAATTATATTGCTTAATCAAATTGTCTACTACTTTGTTTTTAAAATACTGTTTTTGAATTACCTCACTATTGTTGGATTAGTGTAAAAATTATAGCCACTTTTTACCTTTCAGTGGAAAATGAGACGGGGTCATTTCCTAGTCAATATTGTAAAAGAACGGTGCAAGGAAAACCCACTAACAGTTAATGAACAAGAGATAGAAAAGTCTGTAGATGTTAACATGCAAAAGAATAACGAGAAGAGGCCAACACGTACTGCCTATCTGTCAGATTCATGTAACAGCCAGCAAATTGAAAATGATTTGTATGTTTCTTCAAGCGATGAAAGTTTCATAGACGACTCTGACACAGATCCAAACTATATCCGGCAAAAGAAGAAGAAAATGCCCCCTAAAGTAATTCCTACTACGTCATCGTCATCTTCAAGTGCCACTAGTTCATCTAATACTTCAAATTCCAGTAGTAGTTCTAACAGTTCTGATTCCGAAACTGAAACCCATATTGCTGTGCGTAATGCTATTACACAAACTCAAAACCAAGACATTATCAGCGAAGAACACAATGATCATCCTGAGGGAGAAGCGAAAAGAGGAAAAAAGAAGCTAAGAAGAGAATCGACATGGAAAGCGAATGTTTGCAAAGTTCTTAGGAATTCTGGTAAAGCTTATCAATCTTTATCAAAAACAAAGAAAAGCGTATCTGAAAGGAAGATTCGTCAAGCTTGTGGTGCAAATTGCAGGTTACGTTGTAGGGTAAACATAAATGAGGAAACAAGACAAAACATATTTGATTCATATTGGGGCCTAGCTGATTTTCAGAGGCAAAGGGAGTTTATAGTCAGACATACTAAACAAATTAAACCAAAGTACAGGTATTCGAGCACTCAAAACTATAGAGCTCTTAATAATGCATTTTTAGTTTAAATTAAAGTTAAATTTAAGTTAAATTTTTAGTTTATTTGAAATATTTTATTTTGTTGTTACTGACTTAAACAATAAAAGACTGATTATTGTGTATTGGGAATAGTGATATTCCCATAATTTTAATTATTGTTGATCTCAAAAGTGCCATATTATGTTTTATACCTAATTATTATGAGAAGTATAGTACTTAAGAAAGTTTCGAAGACATTTATAATTTTACATAATAAAAATAACCTTTTTAATAAGAGAAACCTTTTAAATTTGGAAATGTTTACTATATAACTGAATATTTTGAGACTGATATTTTGTGATTTATTGTTAGACTTATTCTAAGCTGTTTTCAAGTATTTCTTAATGCGTAATGAGAAAAAAATATTACGTATTTTTTATTATTTATTAATTTCCAATATTTTTGTATCCCTCAATAATACTCGTACAGTGTCTTGAATCTGTTAATTGTTTTTGTTTAACTGTTTACTAGTGGCTTATGTTATTATCACTAATTTAAAACGGTTTTGTTCGAAAATTGTTTTACATAATTTTTAATCTAATACAGGGTGAACTCAAACTGATTTAATAAAACTGTTTCAAATCTAAATGTGGTTTATTATTTATACAAAATTACCGACCTAAAGTGTAACAAATAAAAAAATAGAGGTTTTCTATATTAATGATTGATTTTTAGCTGAATTTTATATATAGTCACATTTTATGACTGGATTACAAGCCGAAATAAACTTGTGTTTCATAACTTCCCATACAAAAAAAAACAGCAATGCGTTTTTTTTGTCTCCTGAAAAAATGAGTTTTTTGAGTTGTCTCAGTTTAGATCTAGGTGTGCGATATATAGATTTACACCTTTTAATAATAAATTGTAGTTTAAGTTTAATTAAACAGTCTTTTTCTTTCTATGAAATTGCTATCACAATTGCATTATGATTAATGGCTTAATTTTTTTAAATAAATAATAAAAAATAATTTTATATTTTAATTTCAAACAGGGTATTCCTATTTAAAGAAAGCATACAACATATATTTTTCTTGATAAAGTTAAATTTGAAGAATTCTAGGAGCTTATGCAATTGATCGCAAACTGTTTTTGATGTGTGTACACTAATATTACTGAATAACGGAATCCATTTGTTTTCACTATTAGATCTTTTGATCTGGAACTTTGTAGTGTTATCTTTATATGGGATTCCAAAGTTAATTATACCGTATTAATGGTATGATATCAGTTTTATTATTAACTTGTTACATATGTAGTAGTTTATGATAGGCCTGCCGAACAAATTCTTTTTTCTCATTTCATCTAGGCATAGCTAGCAATTGAGAGATTCCATTTCATTTCAATTTTAAGTTTCACAGCAGTGAGTTATAGATTGCTTATTTCTTGGTATCCGGGTAGTATTTTATCACGACACGAACATGTAATTTTAACGTGGTCCGTGTCTTTAAATTTAAAGTCGCACGTTTATTTGATCTCAATTATTGAGTAGTAGCCGTTTTAACCTTACAAGAGCATAATAATAGGTAGAGCAAGCTTTAATGATTTGTTATAGTAATTCAGAGTTTTTAGTCTTACCCATATTTTTCTTTCCAAGGCATCTTAATTGTGCGAAGAAGTTATGTGGTCTTGCATCAAATTCCTTGTTGTTAAACACCTGACGGACATTTTTCTCTCCGAAGACAACAACTAATAACTCAGAGCTTGTTTTCATCCCCAATACGTTTGTGGAGTATTTTTTGGACAGTTCAAGGAAAGCTCTGAACTCCGATCCATGTTTTCTCGATAATCGTTGCAAGATGCCACTGCTGCCAATAAACGGTAACCATGGCGGACCTTAAAAGTAATAAATTGAAAAATAATAACTAGCTTTTGAACAAAATTTTCTTACAGATTCATGAGTTCGATATTCCTGTAATCTAATAAATAGGTAAATTAGTAAATACAGTGAAGAAGTACAAGTGTGTTATCAAATTATATATAAAAGTGAGCTCCACCAAGTGCCATCAAATAACCGTATAAATACCCAACTAGACATATACACATTTTCCCAATACCCCAAGAGCTGACAGGCATTTTTGAGTACATCCTTGAGGCACATTGAAAATATTATTGTTGATTAGTTGCGAATGTGTGGATGATGAAATGGCCGACCTGGCTGGGAGGTTGCGGGGCGTTAATGAGCTATGAATTTTTTAATTCGCAATTTTTCTCATGCAGAAAATGTTCTTGAGGCACTTTGAATCTTACAGCATTTTAAAGTCTGATGTTTAATTAAACGATATATCATAATGCCAGGCGATTTGGTTGGGATTTAAATGGTGACAGGCGATTTAAAGTTATATTTTTTTTTGCGCAAAAAATGTACTTGAGGCAAGCTGGGATCTATACACAATAATTGTTGTGTTGATAAGATGCCATATATCAAATAACAGGCCGTTCTGGCGGTTATTTAATCTTGCCAGGTGATAATAATAGTTGCCTGTGAGTGCGAGTGAGCGGCATAGCGGGTTGTTATGAGCGTGAGAGAGAGCGTATATCATTTTGGAATGCAATCAATCTACCGAAAGGTTTGAAAAGTCTATTTCAAGAGTGAAAATAACGAATTTTTCGACCGACATCGTCAAAAGAACTGTAAGAAGTGGAAATAAAACGCAAGAAATTAAGATCCAACGTGATATGTTTGGACGAATGGTAGGTTTGTCCATGGATTATAAAGTTGATATTGAAAAAATTTTAAGTTATCCAATTATTCCTATTCCGATGTCCATGTGCCGCTTGGATGGGAGTATATACCAAACACAGAAATCGGTAATTGTCCAAATTTTAGAACAAGATCATAACTGTGAGAATGTACCTAACACTTTTGATGTTGCTGTCATTGACGGATTTTTCTTGTTGCACACAATGACCGATATTCCTGCTTCATTTGGCAATATATCCAAAAAAATAATGCAAATGATAACAGCTACCAGACCTTCACGTGTTGATATTATTTTTGATCAGTATTTCACGCCGTCTATCAAAGATTATGAACGTACGCGAAGGAATGAAGAAAATAATATTGGTTTCAATATTACTGGTCCCAGTCAAATCCGGCCTACAGATTTTATGAAACAATTAAAAAACATAAAATTTAAACAAGCCTTAGTCAAATTTATCATTGATCATTGGTCACAAAATGAAATGATACCGTTTATTGGTAATACAACAATTAACGTAAATTATGATCGTTGTTATTCATACAAAGCTGACGATAATTTAATTCTTATGAACATCAATGAGAGTATGACATGTGAAGATCATGAAGAAGCAGACACAAAAATAGTGCATCATGTCTGTAAAATTGATGCAGATACAACAACAAATGTACTCATAAAATCATGCGATACAGACGTATTATTGATAATGCTTGGAAACATGGATCATCTTGATAGCGACCAACTGAATATTTTTATGGAATACGGCACTGGAAATAGAAGAAGATTCATTGATATATCACAATTATATGCCAAATTCGGAAATTCAGTATGCGCAAGTTTGCCTGGCTTTCATGCAGTCACTGGGTGTGACTACAATCCTTCATTTTTTAATAAAGGCAAGCGGAGGCCTTTCCAACTATTAATGAAAAATAAACTGTATCAAAAAGCGTTTATTGATCTAGGATGTGCGCATACGACAGATTTACGCAATGAGGTTTTTAACATGCTTGAGAAGTTCGTGTGTGAAATGTACGGTGTCAATAATATCGCAGATATAAACATAGCACGGTTTGAAAAATTTTGCAAGACATTTAAAGCTAAGAGCACGGAAGAGCCTTTCAAAAAAACTGTCAAAAACTATGATCCGTCTACGTTACCACCATGTAAAGCAGAGTTGCACCAACAGCTTTTAAGAGCTCAATATGTTACAAGTATCTGGAGAAATGCACATTTACGTTTTCCAAGTAACCTAGTACCCACTGAACATGGATGGCAGCTGAAGGAGGATAAACTGGATTTTTATTGGTTTGATGGGGATTGCATGCCGCAATTAGTTATCGATGCAATTGATCCTGGGACATTTGAACACTCTGATGAAAATGCTACAGGTATGTAATAATAATTTGTTAAATACTCGCACTATTAATTGTATTTCACATTTGTTAAAAATTTTTATTTATTTTCAGACAATGAAGAAGAGTTCATAGAACTCAACTCTATGGACGAGTTCACAAGCGACGAGGAGATTCCATCAGATATCGATGAATAAAAAAAATTACATAAAAAGTATATCAAAAATTTTTTGTAAAAATTTATTTTTTATAATAAATAATAATAAAATGATATCACCTGGCAAGATTAAATAACCGCCAGAACGGCCTGTCATTTGATATATGGCATCTTATCAACACAACAATTATTGTGTATAGATCCCAGCTTGCCTCAAGTACATTTTTTGCGCAAAAAAAAATATAACTTTAAATCGCCTGTCACCATTTAAATCCCAACCAAATCGCCTGGCATTATGATATATCGTTTAATTAAACATCAGACTTTAAAATGCTGTAAGATTCAAAGTGCCTCAAGAACATTTTCTGCATGAGAAAAATTGCGAATTAAAAAATTCATAGCTCATTAACGCCCCGCAACCTCCCAGCCAGGTCGGCCATTTCATCATCCACACATTCGCAACTAATCAACAATAATATTTTCAATGTGCCTCAAGGATGTACTCAAAAATGCCTGTCAGCTCTCCGGCTACAAGAACAAGATTTTGCTGTTTTGGTTCCCGGTGGATTAGAATACGGTATCCCATCTATTCATGTGGGTGTAGTAGGAGCAGGGTTGCCAATGTCTGGGGATTCCCCCAAATTGGGGGATTCATGGGTATTGTGCTTGTGAGGGGAAAACGCGCGAAATTTATACATTTATTGATAATTTTAGTGATAATAGTTCAGTTCTTTTTCTTTTATACCTGAAAAATCGGCTAACGACTTACAATTTAAAGCCTTTAATACGCCATTTGTTTTGTTTAATATTTGTCGAAGATAACTTGGGTTTTAAGACATATCCAATGATACCTAATGCTTTAAAAATAGCGAATTAAAAAAAATACATACATTAAATATATATGCGAGAAAAGCAAAGCAACGATTTTTCAGTGAAATGTGTTTATTTTGATATAGTATTATCCAATGAAAATTTGCGGGAAAAGTGGAATATTGATTTTATGAGCCCCCAAATTGGGGATTTTCTTTCAGGTTTATAAAGAATCCGGACCATGGACATCGGCAACCCTGCATACGAAATGTTCTACATCCGACAGTAAACATAGCTACAGCCCATAACATTAGGTAATCTGCGCCATAACTACGTATCCGCTTGAGATTTGCAGAGTAGGTACAAGAGTATTTAGTGTAAGTATAAGTAGGAATAAAATGTTTAATACTACCTAACTTTAATAAGTTATAATATGACTATGTGTCGATTAGCTCAACGCAGAAATAGTTAAAAATGTTTTGTATTAGATAAGTAGGCAGGTATAACTTCAGTATAATTTTGATTATTATAGTATTTTCACTAACGTCTTCCATTACTGTTCGTTATTAAGTAGATATCAGATCCCCGCAAACTGCAACTACTTTTTAATCTGACGAGAGCTTAATCGGGTTGAGCTCTAAACGGGCACATTGGCACAACTAAGCTGTTAAGTTGACTGTGGGTGATTTAAAAAGCTTACTGCTTTTTGTTATCAGTTTACGCTATAAACTTTTGAAATAAGCACAACCTTTGCAAAAAAATATGTTGCACTGAGACGAAAATATTTTTTTTTCCGGTTAGTGCAACATATTTTGAAAGTAATGCTTTATTTTAATGATTTCTTATGAATACTTTATAACTTTATTTCCACTTTGAAGTATGTGGTGGTGTGCTTACCCTTACCCAGACCAGCCAAATGTACTCAAACACAACTAGTCTATGTTTAGTTCAGAAATAAATTCGCATGACCACCTACTACCTCCATCTTCAGACCCGCATTATAAAATGCACATTCATAAATAGAGTATAAAACTCGAAACTACTTATTTGTTATCTTGTCCTAGAGGTTTCGCATGCAAATTACTTAGTACAATTTGTCAAAAAACGAAGAACGTTTGAATTGTATTATCGTGACGCGAGTTCTATGATTTTTCACTTCACAATACAGGGATTCAACTATGAATTTATTTATGCATAACTATATCACAAGCACATTGTTCCATTTCGTATATGACAATTAATAGACAATGACAGAGAATAATATGTTATACCTAATATAACGTAGTGTAGTAATGTGTAGGTACAATTTGTGTCTGTATTTTAAACAATCGAACCCTAATGTAGTGAGGTTCAGTATGACTTATTAACAAAATATTATTTTTGTCAATCAATCAATCAGCCTATCGCAGTCCACTGCTGGACATAGGCCTCTCTAATATTATACATTTATGTATAATATTAGAGAGTCCTTATTATTTATTCTGTTCTTAATAAATGTCACATTTTCAAACAAAAATAGAAAGTAAATTCGTCGTATGGTTCTATTAACATAAATATGGACTTACTTAAATAGCACTATCTAGGCCTAAAGACACACGTATATACTTAAATTTATTGAATATATAGCTACCTACATATATTATTATACCTACATAGAAAATTAGTCATAAATCAACAAATTGACACGAAACCATGGAGGACAGAATGTATATTATGATTCGATAACGGAGATTTCAAAGTTAGTTTTCTCTATACAAAAAACCGTCGTCGTCAGATGCGGGTGAGAGAAGACTCTTATCAAATCATACCTCGTCCACCGCGCGTCTGTCCACCAGTCTAAACCCCTCCCAATTTTTAGAAATCCATCTAACAGTATGTTCTCTTAGATGGATTTCTAAAAAATAAAAAAAACAGATTTTAACCAGGACATGCAATTTTCATTGTAGTTTTACTACTCGCTACTAAGCGCTACAAAGAAGTCTATAAAATCTATGTGCATAATGAAAACGGTTTTTTTTTCAATTGAGGTTTCCATCGGTATGGAACATAAATCATTTATATATGTACATAATTTACACATAATTTATATATGTAATATATAATTAATAGCAAGAATAATAATTATATAAAAACCATGCATGTACTTTATTGTTGTTTAGTAGGTCTGTAAAAACAATGTAGATACGATTTGAAAAATAAATAAGTAAAAAATGAATACTTGAATTTTGGCATAACTGATGAACTTATGAGCACGAACATACTAACTAATATGTTCGTGCTCACTCTGGACCTTCTTATCTACATCTTTGCCAATATTTTATAATTACTTTATCGCGAGGTCAGTGCGTAGTGGATGGCCCCCTTTATTACGTTCGTAAACCACGCCCATTTGTCCAAGAATATTGTCCCTAGTATGTATCTTAACCAATACTACTATCTCCTCACAAGTTACCGTTATTCTTCGTATAATAAGGCTGATTGTAAGTGACAATTAGCGATAAGACTGTTTTTATCATATCATTATTATACCTATATCTTTTATAACACCCGTGTATTTCTAGTGTAGGCGCAATTAAGAACTTAATTGGCATTATGTATATATTCTGAAAAAATGAATTCATTGTTTCCGGCAAATTATCATATTATTATTATAATGAAATAACCGCGGCTACATCCTTATGAATGATACATTTCCGCTATTTTTGGTCACCCATATTTCTTGTGCTACGCAACGGACCGCAATCAAAAATGAATAAGATATTAAGCCTGACCATGACCATGAAGGTCGTGAATCAAAAAACCACATCAAAATTCGGTCAGCAGTTCTTGCGTCAATCGCGAACAGATGAGAATTTAAAAAAAAGTGTTATAGAATCGCTAATATGTATGTTAAATACATAACCCGAGTTTACTTAATATCTCTAAGACACGACTCATTTACGATTTTGTGACATTGACGACTAATCAACTTAAATGCAATTAATAATTTGAGACCGGAAACGATACTCGTTTCAAATAACTCTTATCTGCTCGTCACCCGTTGTCAACCATTTAGTTCAATCATTCGCTTAGCAGCGTCGGTATCTAATTTAGTCATGTATAATAAATGTTACTGCAGGCTAAAAAATACAATCTTCTGTCCTTCGTGAACCAATAAACCTAAAACTACAGTGACGCAGATAATAAAATGAATAGCTATCGAATGAAAGATGAAGAATAGGCGTTAGACTCTCCTCATTGATATTTACTACACTAGTGTTACCTAATCACAACACGGAAATGACACTTAATTATTATTATAACAACATACATATCGCTATTATAATTCCATTCTGTTGTGAACTGTACCGCTGTTCAAAACTTCATTCGCATTGAAAATAAGATACATTGCATAATATGACATATCATATGACAAATAAAATAAGTAATAGGCATGAAAATACAGGATAAATAATACAAATCGCTGCCATGCGATCCAGTGAAGTGAAATTCAATCAGATGATTGAATTATGTATCAAACGTGATAATTTTTATATGGAAAAACTGACAGTTGTAAACAAATTAATAACATAAAATAAAAGTCAACTTGTATTAACATACCTGGTGGATAATTCTTGGGTTTTATTGTAGACAAAAATCCATACAATATTAGAGTAACCAAAAGCAATAGTGAAAACATTAAGACCATTTTCAAAAGAGCTCTGTTTCACCGTGGTATAAATATACTCTGGCCTACTCGACAACTGAAACGCTACTGTATGCTATACAATACAGTGTCGTTCCGAAGCTCGAAGCGCTCCATTTATTCATTATTGAGGGATTTGTGACATCATTGTTTGTTTATTTTTAGGGTTCTGTATCACGGAAGAATGATGGATGTTTGTAGAATGGATAAAAACATAATGTATTAATTTATTTCATCCTTATATTTTTAACTATCTGACACGGCAATCTCCGTTTTGCTCTAGAATCAATGATTTTGTGTATGTCTTAATTACCTGTATTAATTTCTAAATTATTTTGAGAACGGAAAGTATGGCAAAAAGGCTCCAAGGGTTGCAATTGGGTCCTTTCCTCCCATTCAAATATATATATATCTACGTACTATATAGAACTATGAGGAACTTACGTCAACGGGGCATTTACTCGGGGGATTTTTTTAGGGTTAGGTATGTTATATATTATATTTATTGAAACTGTACACTAATATGTCAAGAATGTATTAGTAGAAATAAGTGAAAATGTAATTCCACTCGTCCCAACCAGTGACGGTGTGGTAGGGAAGAGTGGAAAAAAAAATCCACTTGACCCCACCGGGAGGGACAAAGTGGTAGAGATAATGGAACAGCCCGTATTTTATTGGGCTAACGGTCGAATCTATTACCTCATTATAGGTACTTAATGTAATCATAAAATTTAATGTAGTACCTATGCCTACTTAATAAGGTATAAAATACGTTGTTAGAGAGTAAAACACCTATTAGTACTTAATTATCCTGTTCTTTTAGGACATTTATTACAGAGATAACGATAATTGGTTTGCGCATTAAATACATAATATCACATTAAACTTAGCAATGGTATCCAATATGTACTTACACAATTATGATAAAAATGAATGAACGAAACAATAGTCTACTTTTATACAAAATGTGAAGTATTGCATCGATTGAACTCAAGTTTTGTCAAAATTACACACATAATAATTATGTACTAAAACTCGTATGGAAATGCTACAGATGCTACTTCGGAGGTAACGGGTTCGAAATTGGTTTGCGCATTAAATACATTAAGATCACATTAAACTTAGCAATGGAATCCAATATATACCCAATTATGACAAAAAATGAATGAATTGAAACAATAGTTTATTTTTATAAAAAATGTGAAATTTGCATCGATTGAGCGCAAATTTTATCAAAATTTTCCTTCGGTAAAATAATGTCTAATAAATAAAAATGTACAAAATATAATAATGGCCAGAAATAATAATGTACAAAATATAATAATGTCCAGAAATAATAATGTACCAAAATAATAATGTCCAGAAATAATAATGTACCAAAAAATAATGTACAAAATATAATAATACTGTCCTACTGTATACTATACTGTGTAAAAGTAATACCTCGAAAATTAGTCTTGTAATTATTGAGGTTTACTTCCTAAAACAAAAAAAAATAATTTCAAATTTACCGCTTTTGCCTTCTATATATATATATTCGTAATTCCTATCCATATGCGAAATAGCTATTGAATGTGTTGAGTTTACAAACTTTAAAAAATATTTCGAGCGGCAATGGCTAAATAAATTTACTACGGACATTTTAAGCTGCGAGAAATCACAACATCTAAGCACTAATTTACTAGAAGGATGGCACTGACGTATTTCCGTTAAAATACCAAAAAAAAAACAAACATTTATAATTTTGTTTTAAAAATTTCAAAAGAAGCTCGGCGTTGTGATCATATTATTAGAAACAGTTTATTTTTTTCTTCAAAGAAAAACCGGCGCAATTCAGATATTGTGTTCAACAAACATTACAAAAACTATTTAAGAGAACATGAAGGAAAAATGACGTCCATTCAATTTTACGTAGAGTTATTTATACTAGGCTTCGTAAATGATTTTCAGACAATTTACTTTTCTTTTTTATGTTATAAAAATATGTAATCTTAAGTGTAATGTTTATGTTAAGACGGTAATAATAAAAAAATGATCTCAAAAATGCATGCTATTTAAATTTGGTCCTTGACTTCATTACTCGCTGTAGACTAACCTTTTCATGCCCTTTTACTATCAATCCTAACCAGTATTAAATACTGTATAGTGAAGTGTATAGTGATTTTAGAGGTTCTGTACCTCGTTGAATGAACGCCTACGTTGGACAAACCTAGTGTGAAGGCTCTTTAATCATGGTATCATAAAATGTCGTATAGTAACAGATGCTAATTTTCTTTACAGATTCTTGTTTGCGTGCTCCAAAAGGAAAATCGCGACCACTATAACTCGTCTAATAATTGGTGTTTGACATTATTCGTGTTGGTCATTTTTATTTTTGGACATTATTCGTGTTGGTCATTTTTATTTTTGGACATTATTCGTGTTGGTCATTTTTATTTTGGAGATTATTCGTGTTGGTCATTTTTATTTTTGGACATTATTCGTGTTGGTCATTTTTATTTTTTGGACATTTGTCTACCGACCCGTTTTCTTTAGATTAAGTTACCATGTGTACACTAATTATTATATATTATTTTCTGCTGTGCCAGTCTCGCCATATTTTTTTTAGATATTCGTCTAACAGTTCGATGAATAATCGCAGTAACATGTAGTGGTGTAGTCAATGATTGCCCACGCATGCCGTCAAGAACTCTGATTCGTGTTTTAACACAGATTAAAAATATTGTAAATAACAATCATTTAATAATAATTAGATGAATAATATTAAATTATTATTCGATGAATAATCGTAAGACCGTACATTTATAATCCGATTCCTTGTTCAACATTATTTTTGAACTTCATGTTAACGTCAAAACGAAGCTTCTATCTTTCATCTTAAAAAATAATACTTATAATAATCTTACCACGTTACTTATATACTTAGTTCACAGAATAGTTTGCTTAGTTCTTATCACGTTTTTATCATGTTATTGGATATTTACCAAGCTTGTAGGTTTTATGGAGTAAGAGTAACTGATGTTTAATGCCGTAATAGCGGTTACACCATAAAACCAACAAATATGGTAAATATCCTGTCAAATTAATAGTGAATTATATAAATGACCATGTAAGTCTAAAATCATCCTTATCATGTTTATATTTTAGTCATTTCGAAAATTCTACATAAAAGAATTAAAGATAACATTTACATTAATATCGTGGAATCCGTTCACAGAAAGTCGAGTCAAACACTTAGGTACATTATAAATGTACTCGTAATTTCATTTACATGTAATTGTACACGTTTAGTTTATTTCATCTAAGATCTAAGTACGTTTTTTTTTATTAGAATATCATCAACCGAAGCTACTAATATTCCCTTTAACCCCTCCAGCTGAGCTCAATGGCTTGTTTAAGGAGTGGGTTCACGTCGGTAGTGTAATGACCAGGATTCGAACCCGGGACCTCTCGATCGTATAAGGTGTCGACCTTAACCACTAAGCTACCGCCGCTTATTTAATAAGATCGTGTTTGTATTGTTGTTGAACCTATAACATACCTGGCTAAGCTAGGTTTACTTTGGCTCTAGATATTAGGTACTGTGTAGAATATTCTAAAATATCCTGTTGTTAGTTTTTACGCGCCAGTAGATGACGCGGTGAAGATTATATAGATTTATTGCAAATATATTCGCGCGTGAAGCCGGGTATCGATCCTTAGTCCTGACCTCAACGGAATTACTACATGGCAGAAGTACGAGTACATCGTCATCATATAATTCTTTTTAAGGTTAGCAGGATTTTAATAAAATTCAAAACACTTCTTTAAAGACAGCTAGAGTAGATTTTCCTCAACGTCCACGGAGCGAAGTAAACGAATCAACTAAAATCTGAAGATATAAGTTCCTGTATGTTTATAGTAAAACTTTTAACAAGTATAATTTCGAGTTTTTTATTAATGTGAAAAAATTGCCTAACTGGGCATTTTTTTTATTTTCTAGTGCCATAACGTCACTTCTGGGAGGGTAGTAAATTTTAGACGTTTATAATTATTTATCACAAAGTTTTTACTTTGGCATGATGATTAATATTATGGATTAAATATTACCAGGCTATTTCTTTAATCAATACCTATACATTATAAAATGAAGCCGAATTTTCAAACGCTTTTCCTGAAAAAGTACATCATTTGCATAAGTGACTCTTTTGCACCTGTAGGTGCGATATGACGATAATGTTGTAATAAATTATTTAATTTGGCAGAATAAATTTTCTTGTCAGCAAATGTTTCATCCTAGTAATAGGCTTACTAATAAATATTTTTGTACTATGTATGTAATATGATTTTTTTAATTTTATGATATATAGTTAAAACCTCTAGACTAGTTAAAATTATAAAATAAGTAGGTTATCGAGTTACCTTTTAAAATAAATGTTCCTAAAGTTGCCGTCTAAACTTTTTACCAATTTTATTCTCAAGGTTTACCACCGCTTATAATAGGTAAATCAGATCATAAGTATACACAAACATCTAATTTCACTCGAAAGAACGATTCATTACCTTGAAAAAAATATCACTCAGACGTGACATGCCACTTACAAAGTTAACAATTTTTTGTTTATAAGAATTCTTGTTGAAAACTCAACCCAGACATCAACACTTGAAATCAACATCAAGAATTGAACTTGAAGTCTCGAAACCTCCATTGGTTGCTCGGAAGAAACTCAGTACTGAGTATAGATGCAAGAACTCAAGTCTTTTAAGTCTTTTAAAAGAAACTCGACTCGTTACAACGACTTATGACGCTTCACAACTTAATCGAGTCTTTAAACCTTGAGTCCTGAGTCGTTTAAGGCGAGGTTGCAGTGAGACAAGTAGGTATTTTACGTCGCCTCAGTACCTCAGTCCCCGCAGCCGAATCGAGTGTAATCGACGCAACGAGCGGGCAGCGCGGGCGGCGCGCAGGCGCGCGCCGTCCTATAGTATAACCCGGTACGCGAAAAGTTGAGACTCGCGTTTGTTACAAAAACTAAGAAACTTTGATGGAGTCCAAAAGCTGACAAAGGGTGACACCTAAGACCTGAACATATAGGTCATAGGCCACCGTGACCCTCTTCGCATCAGGTGGGCCGTATGCTTGTCTGCCACATAAGTGATATGAAAAAACATGTTGTTCTGGATAAATGATTGATTGTTGGGATTGATTGTAAGAATTCATCGGAATACTCACTATAGGCTATGTGTACCTTTTTCACTTACATGAAAAAAAATCACTTAAATTTTACATACATATTTTTGTATTTTCATTTCATTGGAACACATGAACATACAGAAAAAATAAAAGCGTCTTCCAAAAACAAAACCTATTGAAAAGTGAAACAAATAAACACATTACCACTTCTTTGCGTCGCGCAGTCGGGTAAAAAAGATATTTTGTGCTTTGTTGCTGCCTACTGATCTGTTAGTAGATAGATAGTTAGTAGAAAATGCACGCCGTCACATGCAATCCTAAAATCAAGTCAAGTTTCTTTCAACTTGACTGGCATTTTAGGGTTTAGGTTTAGGGAGACGCCCAAGATCGTGTGAAGTGGAAGAGGAAGAGCCGGAAGGCGGACCCTGAGCGAGTTCACCTTGGCCTTGGATGCAGTCAGGAAAATAAGTCTCTATGAGGATGGTGATGATGAAAACGCACAATTCAAAAGTGCTACAAACAGAGAGTATAATAATACTCTCTGTTTGTAGCACTAGAGCCAGCCTCAACTAGATTGGATTGATGCTGATGTGAAGTGATCGAAGGAACATGGTTTTCTTTATTTTCTTTCTCTTCGTTCAAGACGATGCTTCTAATAGGCATACCACGGATATGCCTTGGATCAACTAACTCCGGCAACAGACTCTTCATATAAAACTGAATTATTCGTTGTTCCATTTTATCAGTCCAGAACTGGTCATCTCTCTCTATATATTCTATATACACTGGTTCTGTTTGAGACACCCATAAACCAAAAATACACATTTTGCGCCCCGTCACATGCAACTGACCTTGAATTTGGTAAAACCAATTACTATTTTTATTTATGGTAAATTGTTAAATTGGATTTTATTATTTTCTAGAGACTTTTCTAAACCATTTTTTGACGCAATCAAAGAGCACTTGACTTCGACAATTTTGTCATTTCCAACAAGACCATCTGCATCACCATTTGCGGTCAATAAAAAGTTCACACTGATCTATTTTTATGTTTTTCTGTTGTTCTATTTGCTGTATGGAATGTTTCTCGTTTTCAATGCCGTGAGCTACTGAAACCACTTGGTTTAGATTTTTTTATATAGGATTATTTTTTACTAATGGTGCACTATCTATTGTAACTTTTCGTTTACAAATGGGACCGAAGTTTGAAGCTGTTGTTATTTTTTTTCTTAGTTCGAGCCATTTACTTGAATCTCTTTGTAAAATCGTTGATCGTTCAATACGATTCCTGTCTGCTGTTTCATCAGGTTTATGAGATATTTTTTTGTTACAAGTTATATAATATTCAAATATGTCACAGATTTTAGTAAAAGTACTGACAGTTACGTGGCAATTTGCAAACTAGAATTAGAAACGTCTACGGGCTGTTCAACACCAGCGGCTTTTCGTCTTCTCATTGCAGCACTGTAACATAAAATATGTATAATTATACTCAGCCGCGGTAGCCTAGTGACTAAGGCAATCTATTCAATAAAAAATAATAACTCCGACCAACTACTGACGTGAACCCATTTGTAATTTAGCTAAGAGTTAGGGGTTAAGAAGACTAGAGTCTAGAGTCATCAATAAAAGCCTACCAAAATTTTTAGAGCCATAGATATAGACTAGTTATTGTACACCAAATTCAAATTTTTATATACCTACTGTACATTTTTTGTACAGTGGCACAAAAGAAAAAAATAAATAGACATAAATTAAAAAATAAATTACTTAAATTAAATTGACAGCACAATTGTGCGAGCGAGAGAAAGTGATAAGCTCCGCCATTTTAGAATTCTTCCTTTAATGAACCGAGTTATACCCATTTTTTCAGCGAAACCGAATTTACGTAATAACGTGCGGGGGTGAAGCTCGCAGAAACAAACAGCACACGTCCTACCTTGAACGCGCCTCGGCGGGTACTGACTCAACTGACTGACCGCTGCGAGTGCTCAAATGCAAAGATTTTGAGGTTTTATAAATTTTTGAAAAAAATAATAATTGCTTGATAAAATATAATTTTACCAGTCGCTAGATATTTTTATGCTCTTTATAATGATATCAATCTCGGCATTATTTGATGATGGCATCTTAGTGAAAAACGTGTTTGAAATATCGATTTGGAGCGTTTTAGACCCATGTTTGACGCTAATTTCTATCGAGGCAATTATCATGAATCGTGTTTCTGTTTTCACAGGACCCTAGAAGGTATAGTCTATTTTATGAATATGCTTTTTATTTAACGCAATTTGCTATATTACTTGATATCCAGACGTTTAAACATTTTAAAAATTACTGCAACCTGGCCTTAAGAGTCTTCGACTCGAGTTTTATTTTCGACTGAGTCTTTTAAAAAAGACTTGAGTCTTTTTAAACGACTCGGTCGTGACGAAACGACTTCTAAATTTTAAAAGGACTCGACTCGTTGGACTTGTGAGTCGTGCTCATATACTATAGGTACATGTAATCGTTAAGTGTGCACAGGCGATTATTCCGTAACTATTACAGATATCAAAAAACTTTGAAAACTTGTTAGAAATAAAGCGATAAGTACCTAAAATTTTGATCTTAAACCGGACCACACATTTAGTACGAAATGAATAGGAAGGTACGAGTAGGTAATTCCAATATTGAAGTACAATTTTTGAATGTAATGTAATCTTTAATTTTCAGTATATAGACACTGAAACAATACTTAAAACATTTAAACAATTAAATATAAAAAAGACTGAAGATCTCTGGGGCATTTCAACCAATATAATAAATTCAATAATGCCCACTATTGCGCCCTACCTTGCATTCATATTCAATAAATGTATAGATGAAAAACAATTTCCAAATCTTATGAAGTACAGTAAAATCATTCCGTTATTCAAAGCAGGGGACAAAAGTGACCCATCCAATTTTCGTCCCATCTCTATATTACCAGCGCTAAGTAAAATTTTTGAAAAAATAATATTTAATCAACTGCTTTCACATTTTGCAGCCAATGATTTACTTCATAAAAAACAGTTTGGTTTTACTAAAGGCAAAAATACAACAGATGCAGGAGTCGCACTAGTTAAACATATATTTGATGCATGGGAGGAGAAGCAGGATGCCATTGGTATTTTTTGTGACTTATCAAAGGCTTTCGATTGTGTTGATCATGAGACCTTGTTATTAAAGTTAGATTATTATGGTGTCTCGAATAGCTCACTTAGCTTACTTAGGTCTTACCTCACTGGCAGAGTACAAAAAGTAAACGTTAATGGCACCGATTCTTCTGGCGCCCCGCTAGTAATGGGAGTACCCCAAGGCTCGATATTAGGACCCCTTTTGTTCCTGATATATGTAAACGACCTTCCATACTTCATTGAAAATCTTTGTGAAATAGTATTATTTGCTGATGACACTTCATTAATTTTTAAAACTGACAGACAAAAAGTAATACTTGACGATGTGAATAATACCCTTTCTGTAATATTGCATTGGTTCACGAGTAATAACCTGCTACTTAATGCCAAAAAAACAAAATGTGTAAAATTTACGATGCCAAATGTAAGACATATAGACTCAAACATTATAATGAATAATGAAACTGTGGAAATAGTCAATACCACAGTTTTTCTTGGCATCACACTAGATAATAAACTACAATGGGGTTCTCATATCACAGCCTTAGCAGGAAGACTTAGCTCAGCTGCCTATGCGGTTAGAAAGATAAGGTCACTAACTGACGAGAAAACGGCACGATTAGTTTATTTCAGTTACTTTCATAGCGTTATGTCATATGGTCTGCTGCTGTGGGGCTCAGCTGCCGATATTGCAACTATATTTATATTACAGAAACGAGCTATACGAGCAATCTATTGCCTCGGACCCCGTGACTCGCTAAAAGAACTGTTTAAAGAAATTAATATTTTAGCAGTTGCCTCACAATATATTTACGACAACGCCTTATATGTAAGGAAGAACCTAGACCTCTTCCAAAAAAAATCAGACTTTCACAACTTGAATACGCGAAATAAAAATAAACTGGCGATACCGAAACTAAGGCTTCATAAAGTCAGTAATTCGTTTGTGGGCAAATGTATAAAAATATATAATAAAATTCCTCAGGATTTGGCTGACCTGCCACTTGATAAGTTTAAAATAGAATTGAAAAGATTTTTAATTAAAAAAAGCTATTATAAAGTAGACGAATATCTTGATGATAAAAATGCGTGGTCATAATAATCTCTTGCTCTTGCACGCAGTTATTATAAATAAACAACTAAATATTAAAAAGAATAACGATAATCTACCTGAGTTTCTTGCTGGTCTCTTCTCAGGAGATTTAACTACCGAACCAGCGAAAGAATCATTTTCTAATGATTTATTTACTAAGTATCCTAATTTATTATGAATTATAATATTTTTGACAAATGTAGGTACAGTCAGAGCTCATAAGTGCAGTAGCACATCAAGGCTCAAAATGGTTTACGGTGCGACCGTCGCACGTAGGTTTTACTTGTGTGCGTAATGCAATACATAGCGTAAATAGTACAACAATATATTTGAAGTGCGTGTTAGACGAAGATAGAAGATATACTAATCATAATACCTAATACTGTTCGTTTTCATAACTGTGTTATTCTTTACACCTGCTGTGAGTCATTAGATACTAATACTGTAATTTAACAGGCAAAGTAAATCAACTGATAGCTAAGTGGCTAATGCATGACACTATCAGATCGGAATGATTAGAGATGTTTGTGGTTCGATTCCAGCTGATAATGATTTTTTATATTTACGTCAAATATTTAATTTTGAATAATTATAAAGTATTTTTGCACGAAGTTGGCATTAATTGTTATTTATGTGATTAAAATTATCGGGTTATGAAAAGAAATGATACAAAATGTTTGATAAGTAACTAAATATATTTCATCTTTACTATATATATGAACAATATAAATAAACTATTCTATCACTACAAAAAAATATAACAATATAATCACAATACAAAACAATATAATCACAACCCATCTAGTAACCTAGAACTATCCAAAATATCTCATAAAATCATAACACGATCAATAGCGTCAAATAAATATAATGTTCCTACATTTAATAACTTCTATGGAACTAGAACTGCTAATAGATTAATACCTAACCTGCTTAATAATATAACTACGGAAATACGAACTAAGTTCGGCAATAAAGATTTCATAACAAAAATTAAATCGTACTACCGTAAACAAAACCATAATGAATCGTAATAAAACCTAACAAATTAAAAACATCATGTATCACTGAATACGCATTTGCAAAACTATTGTCTATTTTTTATAAGGTAAATCACTGGTTCAGGTGTGAGCGAGAGCGAGATGCGCCAACGCACATTGTATTGCGGAACATATGGCAATCTCGCTCTCGCTCTCGCCCGCGCGAGTCATATAGGAATCAAAGGAATGCACCTAATGAATGTATAACTACATATAAGGACTTATCATCTTTCTATTTGTTTTGTATGCTCACAGTAGCGAAATTAATGCCTAACCCCTCAATATTGTTAGACGCGACACATATTAAACCCTGTAGGGTTTTAGTGTCTTACTTTAAGATTTATGTAACATTGTATAGTACTAAATAAATAAATAAATATAAAATATAAAATCTACCTACTACTCAATGTAAATTTTATTGAGGTTTATAGCTTAAGTATTCGTTTTCGCAAGGAAAAGAGGATTGAAACTTAACCTCAATCTTACAATCTTAAACTGACTTGTCCTATAGCCAGCACGTCCCCTTTTCACCAAATTCACAAAAACTACTTCTTCTTACTTAACTGGGTTATTGAATTTATTTTTTGTAATACATAGAAAGATCATTAAGTAGGTATAGTATTATTTTAATACTATACCTACTTAATAACAAAAGTATTATTTTTTACAGTTTTGATATTTAGAACAACAAGACTAGTAGTACTTTTTACAAACATCCAATTAAGTATAATTAGTATTGTAGAATTTCGATATCGCCAATTTGGTTGTGGAGGTCCGATGGCAGTCGCTTCACAGAAAATATTGAAGCTCAGCCGCATCTTAGTTAGACTAGAATGCCAACCCCAACTGAGTTGGGAATAGGCTCAGAGAGAATAATAATATTGTAGGCGGACAAAATATTAATAATGAATAATAGTTTTCCTGTTAATAATTATTAATATTTTGTATAACCTCCGTTGTTCTCAATACAGCTGAGTAGACGTCGGCGCATGGACCCCACAACATTCTGACAAATATCTGTCCCACGTAAATTATCCCATATTTGAATACAATGTTGTTTTAATAATTCAGGACATCTCTCGTCCCGTGAGTCCCATCTTTGGACCATTATACCCCATATATTTTCTATGGGGTTTAAATCAGGGGATCGTGCTGGCCAATTAATAACGTCGACCTCTGCATGTTCCCTAAGCCATTCGCGAACTATGACACCACGGTGTATTGGGCAATTGTCGTGCACAAAACTAAAGTTACTTAATTCTTCTCGGGGAAAAACATTGCGCACTGTAGGTAACATTATATTATTTAAAACGTCCACATAACTGCTGCTGTTTGCTCGCGGTGGAATAAATTCTAGCTCGCCTGGTCCTTGCGCGCTTATCCATCCCCACATATTCACGCTTATTCTGCCTGACTCCGTGTTAGCAACAATGTTACTGTCAGACCAGCGTGTGTTGTTCCTACGCCACAACTGCATCCTTCCCTTCTGACAAGACTTAAAAGTTTTTTCGTCCGAGAATATAGTCGTATCCCAGTTAAAGTCAAGGTATTCCCGGGCAAAACGTAACCTTTCTTCTTTATGCCGTTGCGTTAAAAAAGGTTTTTTTGCTGGCGTCCGGTGATGCAGGCCTTCGGCATGGAGTACGCGGCGAACAGTCATCAATGACGTGCCAAAGTCATTGGCCCATCGTCTTGTTGGTATGAAACCATCGGTTTCATACTCTGCCACCATATGGTGCCGCTGGTTCTGGTTAATTAGCAGTGGCCTCCCACTTCTTGCACGAACCTTCAGGGTACCCTCTTCGTCGAATCTCTTCACCCAACGGCTCACAGTATTCCTCTAAAAAGAACGTTTTTACACATTATTGTAAGCAACGGTTTATTAAATTATTTAAAACACTAGATCTATTTGAATAACTATTCTACTAACATTATAAATGTGAATGATTGGATGTTTGTTACTCTTTCACGTAAAAACTAATGAATAGATAGACAGTTTACAATAATATAGCTTATACCACAAAATAACAAATAGGCTTGGTTTTGGTCACCATAACCGATATCCACGCGGGCGGAACCGCGGGCAACAGCTAGTATAATGTAAAAAATAAAATGGTATAATAATATACTTACGGATATTCCAGTTTCATTTGCTATTTCACTTATATTTAATCCATTCATATGGTAAGCCACAATATTGGCTTTGACTTCCATACTTATATTACTTGTAGACATATTGAAATTAATTTTTAATTGAATCACGGGAATAAACCAAGCACTCGCAACTAAACACCAACAACGTCGTTTTATTTTCTCTAAGCCGGTAATTGTTCCATTTTATTTCAAATCTACCTTCATACTTTTACATTCTACGTTGATCTTAGCTAAAGTTTAACAAATAATAAATTCTACATAAGAAACATATTTTATTCATCAACCTGATATTCATATATAAATGAAACCCAAAAAGTATTAATAAGGTATCGTAGGACTCGAACCTACAACCGTATTTTATAAACCTCATGCTAGTACCATTCAGCCACGAGTATCTTAAGTAATAGCTGCGAAATTATGATACTATTCCTACGGAAGAACTATTTATGTGTGTGTGTAAATTGTCTTAAAAGAAAAAGGTCACAAGTAGCGCTAGAATGTTGACGCTATAGTTACGTAGGATTGCTACTGCACTTTTGAGTTCTACTGTACATAATTATTGTAAAACTTTGACATTCATAAGTGCTCTTTATGTGCCTAAACTGAATAAATGAAATTGATTCTTTGATTCTTTGATTCTTTGAATTAGTACTCTTTGATTTTCGTTCGAAATTTAAAACCTTTATAACAGTTCGTTTTTCCCCTTTAGTCGCTGAGTACCTAAAACGCAGTCGGCCAATTTCGCGTTATGCCAAAATGTCATTAATGAGCGTTTCAACTAATTATACTTTGTAAAATATAGCATGGGTCCTATGACAGATGTCAAAATGAAGTTCATAGGGATGTCCGAAATTCGATGAAAATATCGATACTACCAGCTATTATTGATGCATGTTACATATAATTGGGTTTAGTTTAATTGTATGTATGTATTTAATTGTAATGAGAAAAGAATATATTTAGCATACAAGGAGTCTTCACTCGTACTGATGAGAATGAGTGGAGTGGATCAGTGGAAGTTCATATCAAACAAGATGTTGGCGCGTGTATATTATGCCTATATCATGGCCCAAGAGCCAAACGCGGCGTGTCTTCTTAAAAAATTCAAAAACAAGTTCAGGGCGTTGATGGATTGAATGTAGAATTTTATTTACTCAATATTATTTAGGATCAAGTATATTGAAATATAAACATTATTATGATATTAAAATACTTAAGCAATAAGATTAAATTCTAATTATTTTTTTCTTATATTAATTTCAATTTTAAATTAAGCTTTATTCAAAATATGGATAGTTCATACTATGTGGTCACGATGATTCATCGCCCATCACTAATTAGCTCGGTATGCCCATGAAGTATAACATTGACAGCTACTACATTCAATAATAGAAAATTCAAGACTTCATGTGCGGGATTTCACTGACAGCTGTCATAGGACCCAAGCTACATTTTACAAAGTATAGGGATTTGTATATGTCGCGATAGGTCTAATTCTCATATTGCCCATTTAGCGATACGTCTAGGTCGCAATATGTCTAATTCTCATATTGCCCATTTAGCGATACGTCTATGTCGCAATATGTCTAATTCTCACATTGCCCATTTAGCGATAGGACTATGTCGATATTTACAAACTCTTTTGTCATAGTATTGGTTAGTTTTTTCCTGGATGATTATTCTACATTATGATAAATAACAAAAGCTATGTGTCATTGTGTCATATCCTTATATAATTTTGCTCTGGTGTCATTCCAGTTTTTCATTGTAGATTGGAAATCACAATGGGGGAGAGCATAGTATATATAAAAAATAAAAAAGGTTCACATAATTTACTACTCAATGGTTATGCATACACAAAAAACAAGGTAAATAAAGACGGGTCCTCACTGTGGCGGTGTGCTAACAGAACTATATGCAGTGCTTCATTAAAATTGAATACAGAAAACGTTGTTTCAAAAGTAAGTGACCATCTATGCGTAGCAAATTATGCTAAGAATAAAATATCAACCATAAATTGACAAATGTAAGCAGGCGGTCTGTGAGACGTTCGGATCAGTACCAGAAATAATAGAAAACGTGGTATCAAATGCACCAGCTTCTTTGATAGATGAAGGTATAAACGAGGCAGCCCTTTTTAGGACAAAAAAGGATTCTTTATATCGCACCAGGAACAAATTTTTAGAAGTTAAAAAAACTAATTGTTCTACAAGCGAGGTACAAGTGCCAAATATTATTGCTCAGAATTTTCTTGTATGCAATGATGGCATTGATGAGAATAAAATATTAATATTTTCAAGTACATTGGCCCGAAAAACATTAAAATAGTTAACGATTAGCGATACACACTTTTATGGCGATGGAACGTTCAAAAGTGTACCCAGGTTTGTTCAACTGTTTTTTTTTTTTTTATACCACTTAGGTGGCAGACAAGCACACGGCCCACCTGATGGAAAGCGGTCACCGTGGCCTATGGACGTTTGCAACACCAGAGGCGTCACACGTAAAGACACGTACATAAAGATGTTTCAATTAATTAAGAGAGAATTAGAGATTGATTTTAGAAAAATCAAAACGGACTACGAAATAGCACAAATTCAGGCCTTAAAGGCTGTTTTTCCGGGCATAGTCATTACTGGATGCTATTACCACTTTTCACGAGCAGTAAGGAAGAAAGCTGAAAACTTGGGTATTTTGGACACAGCTACATGAGGCACTATTACTAACCTGTGTGCCAACCTGCCACTTGTGCCGACAAATTATATTTCTGAAGTTTGGCAAAATATTAAATTGTTAGTGCCTCATGAGCCTCCACAAGCCATGACTAAATTTATAAACTATATAGAAAAACAATGGATGGGCCAAATAAATGAAGTCATCAGCTGTGCTAATGAAAGCCATAGAACGAATAATAGTTTGGAGGGCTGGCACAGACGTTTAAATCATCGCATGAAGGGCAAGCCGACACTAATAATTTTTTTGTTCAAATTAAAAAAGGAATCACAATGGCAAAATTTAAAATTGAAGCAAGATCTATTTGAAGGCAATAAAAGAAGAAAAATTGATATTGTTTTTAACTCATTATACAAAAAAGAGCTCAAAAAGTTAGAGGAGGGCGACATTTCAGTATTTTATTTTTTAAAGAGCGTCATCAAAATCAAGAAAGAACTTCTATACCTCTATAATGATTAAGTTTATATGTCAGTCTATATGTCAAGTCAAAATATAGGTACTATAATATTATAAAGAAGAAAGATTTGTACCTATTTTTGTATGTTTGTATGTTTGTAATGAAAAGGCTCAAAAAGTACTGGGCCGATTTAAACAATTCTTTCACCTCTAAAAGGCTACAATATCTAGGAGTAACATAGGCTATATATCATCACGCTACCATACAAGGGAGCGGAGTAATAATCATAAATCTCAATTGATCTGGTAAATTTCAATACATTGGCGCTAATATCGCTAACAATTTCCGTTGTCATGACAGCAAGGAAAAGTAGTATAGAGAGGCAAGTAGTGAATCGAGTAGAGTCGTACAACGCGATAATCGACATCCACGCAGGCGGAGCCGCGGGCAACAGCTAGTAATATATAAGAAAGTATAATTTAAGTTAGTAAAATAAAATATTATGTTAAAAATTTAAATTTTGTTTTATTATATGAGAAAAAATAAATGTTTTCTTTCTTATTCGTTTTATTACTATTAGTTATAAAAGTTAACACTTCCTTTTTCTTCTCTTCTCTTTCCTTTTTCTTAACACAAATTTTTCCCTTTTTTCTCGTGGTCAACTAAGGGTTGAACCTCATCTGGCAGCACGGAATCGCATTTGTTCCGCCTGTGCTACCACGTGCTGCAGTATGCTGCCGCATGCGGACGCGCGCTGTCGCATTCCGCAGACAATAAAGACGATCGCACGCGTCAGCATGCTGCAGCCTGGGTGGCATACTGCCGCGTTCTTTCATGTGATGATCAGTTTAGTTTCAAGCGCGAGATGGATAGGACCACAGAAGAGAGAGCAGTGATTCTAGCGTGTATTTAAGAAATGCAAAATCAAAATAATAAAAAAATTCACATTCGCAAAATAAAACGGCTGATTTAAAGCGGCTGCGCTTTTAAACGATACTAATATTTATGAGCATGAATATAAAGTTTAAAATTGTTTCACGCTGAAGTGCTCGTCGCGTCGCTGCCGCCGTCCCGGTGTGAATTGAGCCTTAGTAGTCAAATTGATTTGATCACAGTTATTTCTCTTTTGCTTTTTAGTAGGCTAATAGATTCGTAAAATTGATGTCATGATTTCCTAAACTTTTCTCTAAGTGAAACACAGAACCTTCTTTTGCAAGTCCGTTAATCATGTTTCTGAAGGCATATTCTTGGTATATTTGTATTATTGTACTCGTATTAAAGTAGAAATCACTATATGCATCTAAAAGGGAAAATTTCAGGAGTCCCTTCGTGTCCTCTAGGAGAAATCGCGTAACAAATATACAAAAACATAGTCGAATGTTCTTTTTGGAAGTCGGTTAATAGTATATATACATATATAATAATGTACCTACGGTTAATAGTGTATATATATATATATATATATACCTACTTCGCCCCTAAGTTAACTCGCATTAAAGCTACATCTCAATTCGCCTAATTCGCTCATGAACTGAAGTTCACTATACCTACCTCGCCTTTGGGCTAATACGCAATAAACCTAAATCTCATTTTACTTACTCCGCTTATGAACTAATACGCAATAGGTCTAAATGTCAATATGACTATGTCTTGTTATGTATAGGCAAAACGCGAAATTGACAGACTGCGTTTTAGGTACTCAGAGACTAAAGCGTTTTTCCCGCCACTAAATTTGCAAAATATTGTGTTCTTTTGGCCTAGGAAAGTACAACTGTAATAGACGCCTAAACGCTATAATTATAAATATCTAGTTTATTTGATAGTTTGTTTATTTATTAATATTTATATATCGGTGCATAACAATGGGTGATCGTGAATTACCACAAAAAAAAGGAAATCATTAATTCTTGAACAATATGATAAAGGCGATTCTAAAGTGAAGTGTAAAATGTGTCAGAAAGAATTATCTTACAAAACATCTCATACTATTTTGAAAAAACACATGGGAAGTCACGAAATTAATGTGCCAGAAGCTGCTAGAACATCTGAAGTCCTACGTTGTCGTAGTCGCAAAGCAAATAAGGAAAGTATGCATTTGAATACATTACTTATAAATTTTATTATTTATGGAAATCATCCGTTTTCGATAGTTGATGAAACACATTTCAAAAATTTCATTCAAGAGCTGAATTCTGGCTATTCTGCACTTAGCCGCACACTATTACAAACAAATATTACAAACATTTTTGAAGAAAAACAGACTGAGTTAAAAGATTGTTTGAAAACTGTTGCAAATAAGATTGCATTGACACTAGATTTTTGGACTTCTATCACAAATAAACCTTACATTGTCGCCACAGCACACTTCATGCTAAATTCAAAATTAACTGCATTAATATTAGATTTTGATTTGCTACCTTATCCTCATGGAAGTGAACAAATTTTAAATAAGGTGACGGAAATATTATCGATCACAGCTGATAATGAAGCTGCTAATTTGAAATTTATGCAACTATAAACATTATTAAATGATGACTACGAAAATCTAGTACACACAAGGTGCCTTGCCCATATTTTAAATTTAATGGTGAAACGAGGATTGGTATTAGTAGGAAAACCGATAAAAGATATTAGTATCTTAGTAAAGCACATAAATTTATCTCCAAAACAAAAGCAGATGTATTTTGAAACATGCACGTTGTTAAATGCTCCTGAATTATCTCTTCTTCAAGATATGCCCGTGCGATGGAATTCAACTTATTTAATGCTCGAGAGAGCATACAAGATGAGAGAAGTTCTGGATTTTATTTGTAAAGAGAAAAGGGAATATAATCGGTATTTAATAGACAACTGGGGTGAAATGAATAATTTTATAAATTTTCTGACACCTTTCTATGATGCGACTTTGTTACTTTCAAAGTCCAAGTATCCCAGTATAATATACGTTCTTCCCATAGTTGACGTCTTACAAGACCAAATGGCACAACGAATAAACAATGATGATGCAAGCGATGCAGCTGTCAAAGCTATGAAAGAGAAGTTGGACCAATATATGTCACATTTATCTACAGATTATGCCATATACGCTGTTATCTTAGATCCACGTTTAAAAAATGAATATTTTACGAATCATGGGAAAGATGAATACTTGGTTCGCTTCAGACAGCATTTTGAAAATAATTATGTAAACAATTCACTACAAATGAATTACGTGCAAAACGTACCAGAGAGTACACTGTCTTCAAACTTGAGCCAAACTGTATTTTCTGTTATTTATTAACAAAAAAATACAGTGCAATTTCAAGATGAAATAGTGAAGTATTTTTCTTTGCCAGTTGAAACAGAAGAAATAGATGTATTGTCTTGGTGGTTTAATCAAAGGAAATACTTACCAATTTTGACAACAATGCGTTTGACGTTTTACCTGTGCCTGCAGCTAGTGTTCCCAGTGAGCAAGCCTTTTCGAAAGCTGGAAACCTAATCATTAAGAAGAGGAACCGATTGGGGAACAAAACCATAAGGGCTTCTATGTGCCTACCTTCTTGGCTCGAGGTATTAAAAGATAGGGCAAGATTAAATGATTAAACTAATAAAGCTTTGACTTGAATTAAAATGCCTATTTGTACTAATTTAGAATTACAATACATTTTTTTAATGTCAAATGCCAAATGCCAATGTCGCAATTACACAGAGAGCTCAGAATGGCATTCTGAGAAATTTGGCAAATGCTGCATTGTTCCTGAGGAATAGTGAACTGCACGAAGAGTTCAAAATAAATACAGTCAGCGAAGAAATAAAGATATTCTCAACCACCTACAAACAGCGAATAGCTATGCATCCAAACCCCTAGAATGTAGAACTCACGAATATAAACTATTCCTTCGGATTCAGATTCGTGACTGAAGGAGGAAGAGATCAAAGGATTTCTTTTCCCACACCCTTCTCATAGTTGATAAAAAAAATGGGCCTGATTGCAGATTAAAGTACAAAAAATAAAAAAAAACTCCCCTGTGCCAGTAGTACTTCCAAGAAGTACAACTGGTTGTACAAATGACACACCTTTGTATCGTTTGTACTACCAGTAGTACCTACTGGTGATCTTAAGAAGTACAACTGGTAGTTCAAATGACACACCTTTGTATATTTAGTACTACTAGTAGTATTAGTGACATTATGCAGCGTTGGTAGTACAACTGAATATTTATCATGACAATCGAATACATACTTTTTATTGATAATTCTAAGCTGGTCACTTGTAATGTAAATGATTTGATGATGAATACTGAAATGACATTATGTATCAAGAATATTTATAGTTAGATATTATAATTGGTATACAATATGTATATTATTATCTTAAAATGGGAGATTCGGCTTTAGTAAATTCTTTAGACGACATAAAGTTAGTAGAACGTGGACGTGGCAAAGTTTTGTTAAACAATGGTCACCAATACTACCTTCTAAAAAGATACAAAAATTTGAATAGCATCTGGAGGTGCAAGAACTTTAAAGTATCAAAGTGCAGTGGAACAGTGACTGTTACAGAGGTAAGTTTCGTTTTTGCTTTGGACACAGCTATGAGATAGGCAACCTAACAGAGTCGGGTAGGAGTCAGCCTAAGGGATCTTAAATGTAATTTTTTGTAATTTTTTTGCACAGGACCAATCAAAAGTGCTCAAAATGAGTATCCATGCTCAAACCTGCTTGCCTAATGAAAACGAAAACACCTTTTGCTCGATAATATGCACTAAGTCGCAGATTCCGGAATGGGTCCCAATGAAATTTAAAACGGATTTCGAACAAGCTGCAATCAGTGCAATGAAATCATTTTTTTCCCAGATTAGACACCACGGTTGTTTTTATCATTTCCAAGACAAACTTAAACGAAAAGCTAAGCAACTAATGCTTACAAAAAGGTTAAAAAAAAGAAAAAAAAATGTACAAAATTGTCAGTTTATGTATGGTGTTACCCCTTCTCCCAGAAGCACAAATTGAAGAAGGGTTCAGTTATATACTGAAGGAGAGTGAAATTGTAGGAAGTAACAAAAACCTACAACAGTTTTTATTTTACATAAAATACTGGATGCCTAAAAAAGCTTTATGGTGTTCTTTCGGTGAGCGACATCGGACTAATAATGTCTGCGAGGGTTGGAACAGTGAATTTAATAAACTTTTTAAAAGAAGACCAACAAAGTGATCAAGGAGGATGCAGAATTTCACGCTGTAAATTGTTTAACATTAGAACCTGCAAAAAAGCGTTCGAGGAATGTTGTAGAACGAAATACTTATACATAGGTTACACTAAAAGTTTCCGGAACTGGCCACTTACATAAACAATATTTAAAAACTTATTACAGCATTTGTAAATAGAACTCTTTGGCTGTAGAATACAGTTTGTTTCATCTGACTGTCTTTTGTTTTTACCTTGTGGCGCCATTTAAAAAATTGTGTGTCTGCATCAACATGGATTTAACTCGGGAAAATTTTCGTAGTATGATTTTCTACGGTTTTAAGTGTAATTTGACGGCTCAACAGAGCATCGCTCGGCTTGAAACAGCTTTTGGCAATGAAGCACCATGCAAGACGACTGTTTATAGCTGGTTTGCAGAATTCAAGCGTGGTCGTATCAATCTCAGTGACGAAGCTCGCGATGGTCGGCCGTCCACCGCTGTGACCAACAAAAACATCGATGCTGTGCGCCGTATGATTGAAACAGACAGGCATGTGACCTACCATGAAATTCGCGCATCCTTAGAAATAGGCATGAGTCAAATACAATCAATCCTACACAAACATTTGGGTGTGAGAAAGCTGTGCTCGCGGTGGATCCCACATAAGTTGACCGAAGATTAAAAAACGGACCGCGTCACTTGGTGCAGTGCCATGCTTACCAGATTCAACGAAGGTGCGTCAAATTTGGTGTGGGACATAGTAACAGGTGACGAAACATGGTTTTATTGCTACGATCCCAAAACAAAGCAGCAATCGAGCGTATGGGTCTTTCAAGATGAGCCGAAACCAACCAAAGTGGCGCGCATGAAAAGTGCATCTAAGCGGATGATTGCTTCTTTTTTTAATAAAACTGGACACGTGGCTACTGTTGCTTTAGAAAATCGTCGTACTGTGAATAGTGACTGGTACACGACCATTTGTTTGCCGGAAGTTATTGACGAACTCCGTAAAAATAACCGTTAAC
Source organism: Pelosia muscerda (assembly GCA_963691645.1). Taxonomy (NCBI): domain Eukaryota; kingdom Metazoa; phylum Arthropoda; class Insecta; order Lepidoptera; family Erebidae; genus Pelosia; species Pelosia muscerda. Next base: position 9,485,301 of record OY829098.1, on the reverse strand, counting down.
GCCGTATCATCCTGCACCACGACAATGCTAGTTCTCATACGGCCAGACAGACAAACGACTTTTTGTCGGCGAAAAATGTAGAACTCATGAGTCATCGTGCATACAGTTCCGACCTGGCACCTTGTGACTTTTATCTGTTCCCAAAAATTAAGAACCAATTACGCGGCCAACGATTTTCATCACCTGAAGAGGCTGTCGAGGAGTATGAAAAACACGTTTCAGAGGTCACCACAGAGGAGTGGCACAAAAGTTTTCAAAACTGGTTTGATCGAATGAAAAAGTGCATAGACGCCAAGGGAGTTTATTTTGAAAAACAATAAATTAATTTTGTACCTTTAATAGTATTTTTTCATATTCATTCCGGAAACTTATAGTGCGCCCCACATAGTACCCACGTTCAAATGCAGCTAGTCAATGGAGAAATCGACGTACCTCTCTTTTTGGAAAAAATATGTTAAGGGAAAAAACAAGAGCGTGTTCAAACCATTTTCGTGCTTGTTTACCTTTTAGGTATTGTTATTTTATACTAAAGATATAATTTTTCTTTTGTTTTTAGGGTACAGTACTTTAAATACATTTATGTATCATTTTGTACTACCAGTTGAACTTATTAATTAATTAGAATTAAAAACCGAATGAATATACATGTACTTTTTGTAGTAGTACTAAAGATACAAAGGTGTGTCATTTGTACAACCAGTTGTATTAGTGGTAGTAGTACTGGCAGGGGGAAAAAAAAATTGTCGTCACGCAGCAGGCGGGTCAGGGTAAAAGTGTGCGCTTGGCACACTGAATTAGATACCGGCTGCAATGCCTACGACCTACGATACTGGCTGCGGGGCCCAAGTGGATAAAAGCTTACCTACAACAAAATCAAGACTATTTAGATGAAAACCAAGTTTGGAAATGAGCTGTTCACTCAATTATGCTACTCAAGCAAACCATTGTACAGAGACTAAGTAAATGTTTATAAATCAACAAAAAAAAGATAGCCTGCTAAGTTGAGAGCCTGTGGAGTCCATTTACTATTGCTTTCCATTTTGACATTTCCAAAGTTCCATTTAATGGTCAATACACATTCTATGCAGCCTTAATTTCTGACTTTGGCAATGATGATTTTATTTAAGTAAAACATTTATAAACATTTCAATAATAAAACATTTTTCTATCTACTTGTACTATATCTTCGTAGAAATACCTGGCTATAAAATATCCATATATGCCCCTTAGTAACTACAACTGGAAAAAAATTCTGTCTTCTCTACTAGTAGGGATAGATCACTAGGGATATGCGTAACAGGTCTTCTGCACTCAAGCTTGCATTTAAGTCTGGGTGGCATGATCGTGCTTTAACATTAACAGTGCAGTTAAAGTACCGGACAGGTATAAAACAGGTTGCACTATTTGACAATTGTTAAAATCACGTCCCAACTTGACGCTAACTGTAACCAGCCACGCTCAAACATCTAATTATATAAAAAAGCTATAATAGAGCTACTAAATACACTGGTGCAATACATTTAGCCAAACCATTGAATTCAATGTTACTGTTACTGTTAAATTTGACGGAAACCTTAACTTTAACAGGTAGTTGAGCAACTAAGCCTAAGTAAGTTAAATGTAATAAATACATATAAAAGTAAATAAATGAAATGAAATAACAACCGAAATTGTGTTAGCGAATTTAACTTTGAAATGTTATTTTGGGTCAACTTGGAATGTACCTATATTACAGGGATTCTAGTGAAATAAACATACCGAACCAAGCTCATAACATGCTTAATTAATTTTAGATATTATTTTTTTTTCTAAAAGCTAGTTAAGCTGAACATTAGAGAAAAATTAACAGTCAAAATGCCTCACAGTCATAAAAATTAAAGCTCACCTGGCCAGTGACACTTTTGCCGATAGAACAAGCTACATTTAGGTACCCATGTAAACAAACACAATGTTCATTTAGCATTATAACAGGGGATTAGTTTAGTCGGGATCAGGACTTTCAGCATAGAACCTTCAGTAACCACGTCATGCACAGACCAATTCAGATTTACATTCCTGGAGTTTTGTTGTGTCAGTGGGGTATTCGCAATTCTACTGTCGTTACATTTTAACATTTTTATACAAATAAATTAATTCAGGGAGGAAAAAACAGTAAGTAATATAACAAATCAAACTTTAAAATTCAAATCAAAACCAACGAATGCGGAATGACAATTGACAAGACAACAAAAGTGTATTATTTCTTCTTCTTCTTTTTTTCTTAGATGGCAACATATCAACCCAATTCAGGGGACAATTTTGCCAGTGTCGAGTTGGGAATTTCCTTTTATTTTGTGATAAGTATAGTTGAAATGATTGCTGATGATGATGATGATGACGATGACGGAATGACGGATGATAGTTGCCCTAGTAAAGTAGTGGAGACTTTACTAGAAGCTTTTCTTAGGGAGATTTTGACACCAACACGAAAAATCGTAATTCACTACAATATTCCACTCTCCTACACTTGTGTGCTTTGTCCAAGCGGTTATGTCTAAAACTCCACCATTTTTACACATAAAAACTCGAATGCACACCAAATTTAGAAAATAAAACACTGCAGCGCTATGGCACTTTTCGCGTTCCCGCCAATACTCAAAGTGTAGTGTATTTATATTCTCTTTGAATACCACATTGATTTTGAATAAGAGGGATAGGTCATACTTACTACAATGCTGTGGCCAAATAGAAAACAGTGAAAACACCTACGCTACGTTCCACTTTTTTTTATGAATGAACGTTTTACTACGTTAGTGCTTTCTACTATATACATATATAGTAGAAATTGTCAATTTGCATATACCAAACGATTGGGTTTACTTATGTTTTAACGTGTATTAACCTAAAAAGAACAGTAACATGCTACACTCATGAGATAGTAATGAATTATAATTTTAGGGCTGAAGTGAGGTTCACTACCATTCAAACAAGTATATATATTTTTACATGGTCATTAAGTACATGAATGTCGATCAGCCAGCCAAGCTTTTGTCATGTATATATTATATTCATTCTCTGAACCTTTTCCCAACTCAGTTGGGGTCGGCTTTCCAGTCTTACTGTGATACGGCTGAACTTCGATATTACCACAACCAATAGTCCAATGACCAATGGTGATATCGAAGTTGTAAGTTAGAGTGGTTGGACTTTTGAGGGCTCCAACTACCCGTAACAACTGCTATAAATGTTTATATGGCAACCGCGACCGACGGCTTATCGTGCTCTCCGAGGCACGACCAGACCAGTGCAAACAGCCATATTCATACATACCTACAACTTTTTGCAGTGAGCGGGATCGAACCCGTGCCTCGTGCGTAGCACTAGCGTGCTCTACAGCCACGCCACGGGGGCTGACAAGCAGATATTATATTTTTACCAAAATTATAATTATGTTTGTATATATTGGTGTAAATATTATTAATGAACAAATAATTTTCTCTCTAATGATTCTCGTGGCGGCTCGGACATGGTGCAAAGGCTATTACGATTCAGCGCGAGAATGCTGACAGTGTTTTGGGCCTCTTTGCACCGGACACAACCCAAGACGGTTATTTCACTAACAAAACTTTGTTGGCATTTGATATTTTCGAGTTATTTTGACATTATGAGACTTTAACAGTTTTAAATTATAAAAAATAACAACGTCGTTCCTTAGGCGGTTAAGGCCGTTAAAGCCGCTAGCGCCGCCCTGTGTTCATAGACCACATCCACCACCACGCCACATTTACGTCATATTTTCATTCTCAATATTTTTTTAAAGATTGTTACGTTTTCTTGAAAATCTTAGAAACCTGGGCCATAGATCGAATCTATTTGACGTTTTTTACCGCGCACTGGCACAAATATTTTGTTAGCTCCCTATACTCCATTCGGTTAGGTACTTCAGGTAAACAATCCTAATCTTAAAATTAAAAACATAAAAAATAGACACATCAAGATTGTTTACTTTCAGTTATGTACCTAACCAAATAGAGAATAATTTTCTCTAATTACTTATCTGCGAGAATCCCAGCTCTAAAGAAAATAATAACTATTTTCTTCGTTATAGTATCCCTGGAGACTTTAAAAAGACATGGACACCCTATTAGAATGAGATGCACTACTACTTTTGAGCCAATCTGACAGCTCATTTTTTGTTCGAAGAGCGCAGTCCAGTTACTATGTTATATGGTTAATAGTCCTTGGTCTATAGTATAGCAAGGAACTTAAGGGTGTCACACCCTAGGTAGATACAGTAAGATATCTATATCTCAGCAGTTATCTTTCAATATCGCTCTCTAAATATTGTATGAGCTACCACACACTACGCAGATAATATTTATTTTATCGCAGAGTACCTATCTGTGAGCACCGACATATATATTATGGAAAATATGGTGAGCTTATTATCTCTGTATACAAATATATAGATACACAAATATATAGGCATCATATTTAAAAATAAATTATGTCATTTCATTTTTCGTGTCTTTCGTTCATCATTTTTTCATAATCTAAAAGTTATGACAATTCTGAAAAACATGCACAAGCTATTCTCCACCTTAATGACATTATTTATTTTCCTGCAATTCCTAAATATTCCTAACGTTTAGGCAATACAACTAGACGTGCATCAAATTCCAAATCAGAATCATCATCTGATGAGCTGTCTAATAAATTCCGAAGCAATAAACGCGTCTTTTTCGTGAAACGCAAACTCATTGATGACACAATAATACCTAAACAATGTTCACCATAAAACAGATCTAGTCACAACAGAATGAGTCTGAAGGATACCGAGTGAATGTATCTTTTCCTATATTATCGTATCCGTTTAGTTTTTGTTAGGATAACTGTTTAGATTCGGACTCGGACCGAGGTCCGAGTCCGAATCTAAACAGTTATATATATATATATATATTTATATATAGGTATAAATATATAGGTATATATATATAGGTATATATATATAGGTATAAACCGAGGTTTGTTCACAGGGCGGCCCTAACGCACCAGTATAAGGAACGACACGCTGTCCAAGGTCACCAAAATCTATGAATGTTTTGCGCCCCATCATTTATATTTTTTTTTAGACTTTTCCTACAACTAGCATACTAGAGACGTACTTAAAAAAAAGATTTATCGACGAACAATGGGATGACTGACTGCTTATTTAAAATTTAATATCCATAATGATTATAAAGAATTGCTAAAGTGAATTTTCTTATAACAAATATGTAGTTTTAAAGATATTTGATTTCGAAAATTGAAACGAGCAGCTGAAAAACGGTCTTTGTGTGAGTGACGGCATGATTTCTTAGTAAGAAGTGCAAATGCATGAAGTCTCGGTTGTGTTTTGTTGCGTTTACGTGTATGATTCATTAAAAATAAAAGTAATTTGAAATAGTAAGAAATCTATAAATTATATTAACAATAGGAATAATATTATTTAGTCATGAGTGTAGCATGTTATCGGTCTTTTTAGGTTAATACACGTTAAAAGATAAGTAAACCCAATCGTATTAGTATACGTAAATCGACAACTTCTACGATAGAAGAAGGCACAGCACTAACGTAGTAAAACGGCCATTCATAAAAATGGAACGTAGGTGAATTCACAGCGTTTCGTAGGTAGGTGCGATCCCCTCCCTTATACATCAATGGGTTTGTTGATTACTTACTCTGTAGTCTGTGCCACAGACTACAGAGTAGAGTAGAGTAATGTAATCTGTTCACGTTCTGTTGTATTTATTCTCTTTGGTTGTATTGCTTTTTATCAGTTAAAGATCATCATTATCAGAATTATTTTTGAGTCAGCTGCATGTGCTGTGCTGTGCCGTGACCTCAGCTTTTACATAATTATCTTATATTGTTGAAATTCAGTCATTGCGTGTCAATAAAACAAATTATTGTAGAGAAACGTGTATAGTTTTGAAATGTCTGAGAGCAAGAAATTTGGTCCTCTTATTGGTGCTATTGACGAGGGCACTTCAAGTGCGAGGTTTATAATATTCAAAGCGAATTCTACAGAAGTGGTTGCTTATCATCAAAAGGAACTCGCTCAACATTTTCCTCAAGAAGGCTGGGTCGAACAAGATCCTAACGACATTTTGGAAGTTGTAACAACATGTATACAAAAAGCTGTGGAAAAATTAGAGGCCCTGGGAGGGGCATCGAAGGTGGAATGTTTGTTTATTCTTTCAATAACTTGCAGTCGGTCGGTCTACCAAAGTTCAAACATTTCGTGACTAAGTAATCGTAATACCTCATTAAATATGTTTACCTATTGATAACAAGTACCTAATTGTAATAATGCTATTATAGACTCGAACAAATTAAGTACAATTATTATTTAAAATAGGCTGTAATGAGAGGTATAAAAATGTGATACTAGTTACTAGTGAGGTGAAATACAACAACTATAATCATTTGTTTTCTTGTGAAAGTAGTAGATGACTAATTTATTTAACAATACATTTACCTTGAAAAAGTGAGCAGCTAATCACTATAAACTGATGATATATATCATCCATATTTTATATGTTGACAACCTCGTATGGCCAATCTAAATTAATAATATTGACAATTTGAACATTATAGGACATAGTAGCAGTTGGTGTAACAAATCAACGAGAGACCACAATAGTTTGGGATAGAACTACAGGGAAACCATTGCACAATGCTATTGTGTGGTTGGATATGAGGACAGCTTCAACTATAGATAAACTTCTAGATACGGTGCCTAATAAAACAAGAAATAAGAATTATTTAAAGGTAAACCATATTTTCACAAGTTGCTAATGGTTAAGCTGAGAGAGTAAAAATCTGAACTTTACCTCTTCATCTACTTCATGTAAAGTAATGTTTGCTGGGCCCACCACTATCAGGGCATCATGGCGTACATTCATCATTCTCTGAGCCGTTTACCAAAGTCAGCTTTATAGTCTAACAAAGATGTTTTGTTAGACTAGTCCGACTTTTTAGGACTCATGGTATGGTATCTTTTCTTATGTTATTGGGGTGTGTACTCTGGAACTTTCGCGGACACTTTTGCCCTTTTGTGTGACTCATCCTGGCCCCTAAGTTAGAGGAAAAGAAAAAAAAAGAAAGGTATAGTCCTCTCTATCAACTATTCCTCTTAATTGCAGTGCCTATCATCCTCTGGTTTGGGGCAACCCCTCCCAAGTAGATCCCATTGATATATTCGTAAGGTGTGGCAGTATGTGTTTCATCATTTCAATGTTCTCCTTTCAGTGTCTGCATATTTTCTTGTTCGTGATACCAATCTTGCTCAGTGTATTTTGTGCAGTACCTAGTGACTATTAAACACGCCCTTAATTTTCGAATTCTGTCCCTGCCGAGATTAATTATGGTATGGTATGTATAGATAGTATGGTATGGCATGCTGATTTCCATAACTCCACTTCACGGGTGAGGGTGGGTAATTTATTCAATCCGCCCTAACTTGTGGCGGACACCAGCAGGCTATACAGAATGTTTGTAGCTTCTCATTTGCAACATTGACGGTGCTGGCCATTGGTGCAAATGAAACCCCTATTGTCAGTTAGAAATGTTTCTTTCACTACTTTGCACTCTGCTAGGTTTGTCTAGAGACTGTTGGGTTGATCTTTTGTTTGTTTGTATACTATGGTATGAAGATTGGTATTATGGGCTCAGATCCCATCATTACTATATCTAGCGCTCTCAAAACTCTCCCAGGCATAGAGATTCACAGTGGTGGCCTTCATAGAATTTTTTTTTTCTTTGTCAATTACAAATCACTACACTACAAAACACAAACTACAAAAATGTGTGGATCTACTGAAACTTTTTAATAAATGGAAAGTCACATTATTTGTAAGTGTTATAGGCTATATGCCATCACACTATTGAGAAGGGTTAGCGGTCCATGCGGGTGGAGACGTGGGCAACAGCTAGTAAATATATAAAGTTTGTCGCAGCCTTTGTGCGGACTACCTTTGTCACCTTACTTCAGTGCTGTTAAATTGAGATGGCTGAGTGACAATGTCGATGCTGTCAAAACTGCAATGAAAAATGGTACCTGCTGCTTTGGAACTGTGGATACTTGGATCATATGGAATCTAACAGGTAAATATTGTACATGCTTAATCTGAATCTCTACTACACAAACCCGATTTTTATTATTAGTAAGTACTACAATTCCAATTCAGTGGTTCGGACCGCCGTCGGACCAAAACCCTTTCCCATCGCGGTAGTACACACAGTGTCTAAAGAAAATTGAATAAGTATCTAAATTTAATAATGTGTGCGTGCGTGCGTGCGTGCATGCGTGCGTTCGTGCGTGAGTGCGTGCGTGCGTGTGTGCATGCGTCGGTGACATTACCGTCTAATTGTGGCAATTCAGCATCCTGAAGTTTTTTAGAGTTTTAAACCACTCTCAATCTTTGGTCCTCGAACATCTTCATGGGTGTCTGCGAGCGTATAGAGCCCCGTTAAATAAATGGTACAGTGTGAACGGAATTCGACATCACGTGAATATTTAAAAAAAATTAAATGGACTGCAGCTAGAATTACAAGGTACAAGTAAAAGGTTACAGCCTAGGGTATCCTAGATTGTGTAGTAGTAAAATTTATTTTTCACAGCATAACGTTTATCGTGCATTTTTTTTTTACGCGGCTTAGCAATAAGGACCCTTTTTGATGTTCTTAATATTAAAATTGACACGTGTATCACTTTACAGGTGGTCCTGACGGTGGCAAACATGTCACTGATGTAACAAATGCGTCAAGGACTATGATAATGAATATAGAGAAACTTGATTGGGATCCATTACTCTTAAAATTCTTTGAAGTCCCTAAATCTGTTTTGCCTGAAATAAAATCGAGTTCTGAGGTAAGTGTCTAATGTATAAAACTTCGTGTCTGAGAGCTAACCTGAAAGCTTTTTCGTTCTAGTATAGAATCTGGTGTAATTTAAGTTACATACAAATGTGTTTACAGATTTATGGTTACATAGCTAATGGTCCCTTGACTGGGATACCCATATCAGGTTGTCTAGGGGATCAACAAGCAGCATTAGTTGGCCAAATGTGTTTACAAAAAGGTCAGGCCAAAGCAACTTATGGAACAGGTTGTTTTGTACTATATAACACTGGGGAAATACAAGTTAACTCCAGCAGGGGATTGCTAACTACTGTTGCTTACCAGTTGGGTAGTAAGACGCAAGCATCTTATGCTCTAGAAGGTTCGGTAAGTAAAAATTGACATTACATTATTTGGTATTCGTTTTTTTTCTAAGGCACACAGTTGTGATTTTGTGCCATGGTAACCAATTTACATCAGGTAGGCTGTTTATTGTTTGCCACCTAAATGGTAGGTATGCTAATATTCTCTACATTTTTTCCACTGGGCTTCATCCCTACTATAGTTAATAAAAAAGGTATGTCACGGGTAGTTGGAGCACTAATAAGTCTGACTGCCGCATCTTCGTTGAACTAGAAAGTTGATACCAACTATAAAGTTATCCTTGGAGGAACAAAGTATGCCAGTTACATACAATTGTCTTTACATAAAACCTAGTTGTGATAATAATACTAATAATAAGAGGCTCGCGTCAGTTGGGTCTAGAGCTCGTTGCACACGGCGTTACTCCTTGACTCGGCTAGTTTTTGAGGAGGTTTCTGTCTGGAGCCCTAACCACCGTTAGCTAGGTCTCTATTAAGATTATGTTCTTTATTAAGAAAAGTATTTTGGCTTTGCTGAAGAACCACGAAGTCATCCACCCTCTAATTCAAACCCCGGCGGTAGGCCCGGTTTAAAAATGAAATCAATACTATTCGGCAAGGACTTGTTGGAGGTTATCCAGTTTGGTTCAAATCAACGTGGGGTTAGAAGTACCAATTTTTTTACTATTTTATATTTATTATTTGCTACTCACAAAGTAAATTTTAGATAATAAATATGTTTTAGGTGGCAGTAGCTGGAGCAGCTTTGGGGTGGCTCAAGGATAATATTGGCCTTATAGAAAGTGCGAAAGATTCTCAAGAAATAGCAGAAAAGGCGACAGATAATGGCAGCGTTGTATTTGTACCCGCATTCAGTGGTTTATATGCACCGTATTGGCGGCAAGATGCAAGGGGGTTAGTATAATAAAACATCAAGGTCCTATTTGTACAGGGACTGATTTACAGAACTCCATGTCAATAATTCAAGTTCGTCTAATCACATCTTGCCAACATCTGCGCCAGTCACGGATGTGGCTGACTGGCCATTTTATCTATTCCAAACAAGGAAAGCCATATTCCAAACAGGTGTTCCAAGGCTTATTGGTAGTGTATTGTTCTGGATAGGAAAGTAGCTCACTCAGGCACTCGCTAGTTCAACGCGCTACGTCTATGTTATTCTTTAATCTGAGGCCTAAGCCTCCTGCTTTTATTACTTGATGTCAGGTACACCGCACAAAGCGCCGCTATATATATAGTTCAAGCATACCATTGGTTGACTTGATGTTATAATGCGGTATCTACTTTTAGTGCGCGTTAACATCTGACTGTACTAACGTTAAATAACACTGGTCAACACTGATTTTGCCACACGAACTTTGATAGCTAATTTTGTTTTATCAATCTACCCTCATCATTAAATCACAGTTTTTATTTGTCTGTTAGCCTCATATTTGTTGTGATACGGTAATACTCATAACTAGTACTACGGCGGTAAATTAACAGAAACGCTCACAAGTAAATCGTCATAAAAGTATTTGTAGTTGAATTTGAATATTTTTTGTGATTTATTAATCCTGTGAACATGTCGAGGAAGTGTAAAAATAACCCTAACTCTTTTTGTTATATCTGCGGAGAACTTACATTCAAAAAACAACGACGAAATTTTACGAATCTTGTGCTGGAGTGTTATCACCAATGTTTTGGTTTTTCTGTCGCCCATCAAGACAAATTTTGGGCCCCTCATGTCTGTTGCATAACGTGTGTGAAAAATTTAACCGACTGGAAGAAAGGTGCACGAGCTATGCCTTTTGCTGTACCCATGATATGGACTGAACAGCGAGATCACGTTTCGGATTGCTATTTTTGTCTCACTGACTTAAAAGGTATAAATTACAAGAAAAAAAACACAGTTATCTACCCTAACGTATCTTCTGCTATAAGACCAGTCTCTCATTGTAAAAAAATGCCAGAACTAATACCAGTTGCAACAACGTCTGTTGATAACGACCATTCACAACCGTCTACTTCAAGTCAGTGTGTTGACGAGGATGATGACTTTGAGTTTGAAGGAATTGAAAAGGAGCCACATTTGATAACTCAAGGAGACCTAAATGATTTGGTTAGGGATTTAAATTTGTCAAAAAAGCAGTCGGAACTATTAGGATCTCGTCTAAAAGAATGGAATTTGCTACATCATAATACAAAAGTTAGCTATTTTCGAAACCGTGATGAACACTTCAGAACGTATTTTTCTCAGGATGGAGATTTGGTGTTTTGCAATAACATAAATGAGATCATGAAAATGTTGGACATAGATTTTGAAATCTCTCAGTGGCGTTTATTTATTGATTCTTCGAAGGCAAGTCTAAAAGCAGTTTTATTGCATAATGGAAATATGCTTCCGTCTGTTCCTGTGGCCCATGCTTCAAATATGAAAGAAACCTATGAAAATATGAAAGTTTTACTTGAAAAAATAAATTACAGTACATATTCCTTCAAAATCTGCGGTGATCTTAAAGTTGTTGCATTATTACTTGGACTTCAGCTGGGTTATACAAAATTTTGCTGCTTTTTATGTGAATGGGATAGCCGAGACAGAACTAATCACTATATAAAAAAAACATGGCCTATGCGTGCATCGTTAGTTCCTGGCCAAAAAAATGTAAAGTATTTACCCCTTGTAGAGCCAAATAATGTGCTTTTACCACCATTGCATATCAAATTAGGATTAATAAAAAATTTTGTGAAGGGAATGGATCGCAGTGGGAGTGGATTTTTGTACCTAAAAGAAAAATTCCCTAAAATAAGTGATGCAAAAATAAAAGAGGGTATTTTTGTTGGCCCTCAAATCAGGGAGTTAATAAAAGATTCAACATTTGAAAAAAAATTAAGCGGTTTAGAAAAATGTGCATGGAACGCATTTAAAAATGTTGTTGCAAATTTTTTGGGCAACCACAAGAGTGACAGCTACAGAGAGTTGGTTAGCGAGCTCTTATTGTCATATCAAGCATTGGGTTGCAACATGTCACTCAAGATCCATTTTTTAGACTCGCACCTGGATTTTTTTCCTGACAATTTAGGGGCTGTCAGTGACGAGCACGGCGAGAGGTTCCACCAGGACATTTCTAGTATGGAAAAGCGGTACCAGGGAAAATGGAGCCCAAATATGTTAGCGGATTACTGCTGGACAATTAAAAGGGACCAACCAGAAGCTAAACATTCAAGAAAATCTTAAATTATAATTTAAGATTTAATAATTATTAAGTAATTTATATAAAAAAAAAAGTTTGATTTACGAGATCTGTATTTTTTCTTAATATTTTTAATTACTCAATAGAATAAAATCCTTGGCTAGCAAATTTTTTTTAACTGTTTATTTTTTCTTACAATCACCAACTAAAGTAAAAAATATCAAAAAAGTCCGTGTGGCACGAAAAAGTTTGAATTTTGTTGACCAGTGTAACTTATTCCAACTTAATTAACCGCATTACTATAAAGCGCAAAACACACATAGCGCGGGTGCGGCGCGGGTCGGGCCCGCGCTTCACCCGCGCCACCCGCCGCGGCTGTCAGTGCTTTCACACATAGCGCGGGTCGTGCGGGCGCGGGTCGAGCGGGCGCGGGTGGCTTCTTCTGCTTTTCTTTAGAGTATAATTCTTATGAAGTTACTGTATTTGTACATCTAATTAAGATAATGAAACACTGCAAAGATTATGATACTTCTAGCGTTCTATCCAAAAGCAATGAAGCCGCCCGTTTCAGTGATTGAAAATGTCGGGAAATTCAGACACAGATGAAGAATATATATGCCACTGGGGCATAACTGTAGTGAACGAGATTGCTACGCAGGAGACGCGGGTTCGATTTCATTCAGTGCCATTGCATGCATGGTAATCATTACGTGTAGGTGGAGAAGTAAAAATACAACAACTGGTCCAACTTCAATACTTCAATATCGCCAATAGTTTGTGGAGGTCAGCGTTTGTGGTATCAATAGCTTCACGGAAAATACAAACACGGAGTTAGACTAAAAATGTGGATTGCTCCGAGTTCCATACTTCCACTCCCCTCTCTCCCCTCCCCATTCCACCCTCTTCTCTATATGGTCGGCGGCACGTAGGTACGTGACGCCCCTGGTGTTGCAAACCTCCATAGGCCACGGTAAACGCTGTCCACCAGGTGGGCTGCGTGCTTCTCTGCCACCTAAGTGGTATAAAAAAATGAAAAAATGGTTGAAGCTAAAATAACACTATTAGGCAAGAAGAAGAAAAACTGTTTCTATTTGTTTTGAAAAGAAGAGCTCGAAAATGAAAATGGTCGTGAATTCACGAAATCTATAAAAAAGACTAGAAAACAGATAATTTCATCACTTCTAGAGAATTACAAACAAGCAAACATGTTTAGGACCACATTCAGTAATTTTTTCACTGAGATTCATAGCGAAAATATAATAGTTTTTGTAAATAATTACAAAAGCAAAATGACACCCGCGCGACCCGCGCCGCACACGACCCGCACCCGCCGTCTGTGTGAACGGTTATAGGAGAATGCGTACATTACGACGAAAACAAACGCCGCTAGCCCGCGCCCACCCGCCGAACCCGCGCCATGGTTTGTAAAGCGGGTGACGCCCGCGGCACCCGCGCTTGACCCGCGCTTGACACGACCCGCGCCCGCGTTATGTGTGTTGTCGTCCATTCAATTATAAGGAATACAAAAAAAATTTACCCGTCGCGGGCCCGACCCGCGCCGCACCCGCGCTGTGTGTGTTTTGCGCTTAAATGTATAAAGTACACCTACAGCGCTTGTTATCCTCATTCTATAGTTGACTTATATTGTTACTATTGAAAAATGGTATCAGTTTTATAATACATGTTATTTATCAATTTCAGTGTTATTTGTGGGATTACAGAAGATACTAACTCAAATCATATCGTGAAAGCAGCACTTGAGGCTGTGTGTTACCAAGTAAGGGACATTTTAGATGCTATGAACGAAGATTGTGGTATACCACTACAGATATTAAAGGTAAGTTAGGTAGATCCATTGCATCGCTGTTAATTTTAACATCCATTCACATAATGACAACATACTCGTATGTAATTTCACTATACATGGAATTGTTAATTGATTGGCTTTGCTACTTTTATAAACGGTACCACTTGCAGACGATCCTCTAACTATGACTGCAGTCATATCTATTTCCCAAGTCCTTTGAAGAAAGTATAGGTATACCTACACTAGTCACGGCTCTACGTTCGACTGTCCGTTTAACTACACTTTCAGTGATTTCCCAGTCGCGTCCTAAGTTTTCTTTTCGGAGTCCGAGGTTCATTTGATTTTGATTGATACGCATCGGCTTGAATTCCATTTTATTCATCTTATCCAATTTACTATATTCAGCAATCTGGACAGTGACTCGATGTCAAAAACGCAAAAGTAATAGTGTATAGGACTTAATCTATGTATAGGACACAGCCAGAGGCGGCTCGTGACCATATATTATGGGTGTTCACTAAACATCAAAACGAAAAAAATTATAAACCATGGTGTCTTCAAATATTGTTCTGATTGAAACACACGCGTAAAAGTTTTGCTTTTCGTAGTCTATTTTTGAGAAAGAGCAATGTCAGGCGTGCTTGTCAAGCCGTGGCGGCTTTGAGTTCGACACGCATCTCAAGAGTCTTTTCACAATTTTTAATAAAAAATACACTGCGCACAAACAACTTAATAATTATTTGGTAAGCTAAAAACCCCAAAACAATCACCGGCGCGTACGCGTCACGTGTTACTGTGTTTTGTTTATTTGAAAGAAAACATAAGTAAGAGCGGCAACAACGTTTTGACAGTCAGATTGCATAATGACCATTTGGCAATAGGGTGCGTGAGCGGCGCTCCAGGATCAGCTAATTTCTCCTATGAAATCTTTTGTTTCACGCGTCGGGACATATCGATGTTTCTCTTTCGCACTCATTAAATTCAGTACTAGGATTTGTACTAAGATTTGTTTCATAGGAGCGCAATCGCTGGCGCTCCTCCCGTAACACGGCCGAGTTAAGTTGCATCTTGCTTCAATGCAATTCTCTATGCGCTAGGTGTACATTTAATTTGATCGGGTTGTGGTTTGAAAACTTTTAACTTTATAAGTGGGTATAGTAGAATGTAGAATGTATGTTGTAGGTATTAAGTAGGTACCTATACTCTAGGATACACACATTTTTTGTGCACTGCACCAGCGCTCTTTAGGACGAGCCGCCTCTGGACACAGCTACTCCACATGGTGGTATGTCACCAATAAATAATTTATATTTTTCAGGTGGATGGTGGCATGACCTCTAATGCCTTAGCGATGCAAATGCAAGCTGATTTAATCGGAATTAATGTAAATAAAGCCGGTGTTACAGAAAGCACTGCCTTAGGAGCAGCTCTGGTTGCTTACTGGGGAGTCGAACCGTCCAAACGAGGTGTCACAATACCTATGACTGAAGGAAAGACTTATACATCACAAATTACTGACGACGAAAGAGATATGAGGTATAAACAATGGAAAATGGCTGTAGACAGATCATTAGGATGGGAACAAAATTGAATATCTTTTGAAGAAATCACCGTAGAGTAGAGTATGTACCTCAACCATAGCCAACATTATCATCACAAAGTAATATTATCATTTGAATGACAGAAATGATAAATATAACACAGCTAACATCGCAAGTGAAAACTCACAGGTCTTTATTATATTTATACATACTAAAGACCTGTGAGTAAATAATAGTAGTTGCTGACTTCGACCACAGCTATTGGTCACACACGGTTGCTATATTTGTAACACATTTACAGAATTATGGGACTAGTGTCCCCGTTTCAGAGTTTTTACAAAGAAGAATTTGCTTTAACAATAATCTATGAAAGAAATATTATAATTCTTCGCTGGTTCGGTAGTTGGATCTACTGAGAAGAGGCCAGCAAGAAACTGTGGTATATTATCGTTAACCTTTCTATTCTTTTTAATATATAGTTTTGTTTATTTATAATAGTAAGTAAGTAATAGTAAACAGGTGCAAAAGTAAGAGATTAGGATGACCATGCATTTTTATCGTTAAGATATTCGGCTACTTTAAAGTAACCTTTTTACTTCACATTTTTTCACTTCTATTTTAAACTTATTAAGTGGTAGGTCAACCAAATCCTGTGGAATTTTATAAAATATTTTTATACTTTTGCCTGCAAACGCTTTACCAACTTTATGATGTCTGAGTTTTGGCACTGCAAGTTCATTTTTATTGAGCGCGAATTAAAATGATGTTCGTCCTGATGACGTTTGCCTGAAGAAGGAACCTGAGCGTTTCAGGTTCCTTCTTACATGTAAAATGTTGTCGTAAACATATTGTAAACCAACTGTTAAAATATTAACTTCTTTGAGTAGTTCTTTCAGTGAGTCACTGGATCCGAGGCAATAGATTGCTGTACTTTATCTAAATCTTAATAATTACTAAGGATTAATTACAATACCAAAGGAATATACAAGCTAGTAAATGTAAAGAAAATGAATTTTTATATTAATTATACCTAGATAAATTAAAACCATCACTTAAATACTAAAAAGATAAAATAACATGAGTAAATTATAAGAATAAACAAAAAAATTGCCTTGATGTGAGAATGCATAATGTTACCTATTTCTTTGCAGCAATGACCCACTGATATGATAAAAATTATGATAAAAATCCATCGTTATTTTTGATTTTGAGCTCTAAATAAAACTTTCCTTGCCTCTTGAGTTAATACTTTTGAGTTATAGGAGTTCTGTAGACTAGATGTTGTAGCCTTATCTAAGGACTTGATCTTATTCCTTTCTATATCCTTCACATTTATTGCCTCCGATGTACTAAAATAAGGGACCATAGGCACATCGAAGAATTAGCCCTATCTCCCGTTCTTGACCATAGTATACTAGCTGTGGTTTGATGTCTGGAGACTGATGGATATTCAACATGAATCTGTCTTATTTCATCATTCTGCCATAGGTATATCATGCATGTGTAGTATCTTGCAGACCACTTCTGGAAAACATGCAATCATCCGGAATAGAGTTACTGCATTATAGTCTCCTGTGACATTTTTTCTTATTGATAAAGTTTTTATAGCTCCCTTGAATCTCTTCACAGCTTCTTAATTTTTTCATGGAGTTGTAATTCTGCCCACGTTATATCCCCTAACTAAGCCCATTAATATATGTACATGAAATTATATTACTAGGGCTAGTTTTGTACATAATCTTATTTCTCATGATTCAACATCGAACCTTGCAAATGCAATATGTGAATTGAACCAGTCGTTTATTTTGGATCCACTGTCTTTCCTCGCAAGAAAGTTTAAACAATGCTCGCAAATTCCTGATCAGTTGTGATTGAGTTAGATGTACCTAAAGAAAGATTTATTTCTTTTTTTTTATTTGCTGAAAAGCTTTTTCCAATGTCGTATTTTGATTTGTATGTCGTATAATAATCTTATACTACCTGCACGTGCTTTTCCTAATTTGGTAGAAGACCTGGAAGAACTTGTTTGACTTTTCTGACATCTATCATAGCTTAACAAAATGACGACTCTTAAAGTTTTTTAATAAATACTTTATTAATATAATATTATCAAAATTTAGCATAATGTCAAAAGCGCAAAATGACAAACGATTGCATATTGTCAAAAGCGCAGAATGTCAAAGGCGCACAATGTCATAAACCATATTTAAACGCGTTAATCATTGCGTCAAAAATCTTACTTAATCTGGGTAATTCTAAATTGGTCACAAGAGGAAATGAAATTAATATTAGCCTGATATTTTTAGGAAACACATTTTCTTTTAATATAAACTAAATGTTTGGGACAAGGGCAAGAAGATGATGATAAACTAAATATAAGTCAGCAAAGCAGTCAACTTACTGTATCAAAGTTGTTTTTACAAACGAATGCTGAGAATTACAAAATTATGTACTTAATTCAAAATAGAGTTATCATTTTTAATAATCAGCAATATTATTAATACTTAAACAGTGCCTTTTATTTTAATGATCAGTTTTTACAAAACAAAAACTAAGTAGGTATGTAATTTGTTTTACATTTTTAAGGTTAGTTGTAAGAATATAATTTTGCTTAAAAATATAGGAATCATGATTAAATTCCACTCCAGTTTTTTCGGATAACGTCGATGTCTTCTGTCAAAATCGATATTACATTGCTTTCTTTTATTTTTAGAAGTGATTTAAATAGTGCATTTGTAATATTTCTATCCCAATATTTTGCTTCTCGTCGCAGTTTATGAATGAATAAATATAAATTTGGCTTCATTGGAATTCTTTTATTGAGGCGGCGGTGTCAGCCCTCAAGAGCATTAGTTGTTTTATGTCGTTGTTTGGCAACGCTTATTGTAGGTACTTGTCGATTGTTTAAGGTACCAGATATTTTCAAAATAAACTCGAAACTTTCCCATTCCTCCTGAGTCTGATACAGTGTGAAATTTATGTTGGCATGTTTCGTGTATCAGGTTTGCAAGTACAGTCGCCATCATATATAATGGAGCAGACAAGCTGACCAAATACTTCTGAACAATTTAATATCTGAACATTAATTACCTCGTTTATATCTGAGCAGATGCTTGTCAATAATTTCCATACAAACAACTAATCAAAAATATGTGAACACTCGACTTGACTATCATTTGTTTAAGATGCAACTGATATTTTATGTTAATGTCAAACTTTTGATAAAAAGTAGATCATGGTTTTGTCATGAAATCGAAAATTATTGAAATATTTTTTTATTTGTAACAATGTGAGTACCTGGTCGTTTTCGCATGGAACCAACAACGTTTTCACAAAAATTTCGTCCTCTGAAAGTCCATTCATTATTAATAAATGTAATTCATTGAATGGTAATTGATTGACAATTGACGAACGAGTGGCCATTATCTTTGTTATCCGACAAAGAGGTTTGTTTACGTTATTGTAACATTCATGGAAAGTGTAGATTTTGGGAATCGGACACTATCGGAGAGTATACGAAATTGGGAGTGTAGTTGTGTGGAACATTCAGCAATTATAAATAGTATTCTAATAATTATTATGTCTGTATAATAAAATAAGTATTATGGCTTATTATTAAAAATGATAACTCAATTTTGATTTATATAATTTTGTAATTCTCATCATTTGTTTGTAAAAAACCATTATGATTCAGAAAGTTGAGCTTAAGTTAAGCCTTTGACATTCTGCGCTTTTGATTGTGCTTTTTTGACATCCTGCGCTTTTGACATTCTGCTCCTTTGCCAATATGCGATCGTTTGTCATTTTGCGCTTTTGACGTTATGCTCCTAATCGGTCTTTGTGCAGACCAAACACGACAAGGCGATAAATACTGGGTGGGGGTACCTTTTATATATTTTTACTAGGTTGCAATATAATAGTTTTTACATAATAAAATATATTGTAGATACGAATAGCGTCGAAATTGGATAAATGGGTATTAATTGATAAGTTAAGTAAGATAAAGTTATATACAAAAGTTGTATGGTAATAACAAAGTGTATTCACATTCTAGAGAAAAAGTTGTAAAATTGTTATTTGATTTTTTGTTGTCTTTTATTTCACGAAAGAACAATGGGTAATTTTGTATGGAACCCGTACCCACTTTGTAGCATTTTAGACTAGGTGTAATTTAGAAGAGGCCTAATTGAGTAACTCGAAAATAAGTGAACGAATGAATGAATGAATGAAAGACCGAAGTTATGATAACTTCTTTGTAACATTTTTAATTGCCAATAATCGCACTTTTTCTGCTTTTTGGACTAAATAAATGGGTAACCAGTCATTTTTTCTGTCTTAAGAGAGCGATATAGCTTCCTATCGTTGGTTTTTGGTACAGAAAAAATATTAAATAAGAACTATCAATCTTAAATAGCACAGTTTTATTAAATTGTATTGTTACTTTCAATGATTATATCATCCCAGGCACTTGCCGGACCTACGAAGTTATCTAGGTGCCTGCCAACACCTAAGTACCATATTATGCTAATAGTATGGGCACAAGCACCTAGAGTTCTCATACCCGTCATGCAGGAGCAATAATACGCTTCGATGGCTTCTCTGCCCTGGACATTAACCTTGATTAAAATATATGTGTAATATATTTTATTTGACACGTGCCTCGATAATATGCGGCCTCTAATTAACGAGCAGTTTTCGGTTACTAGCCCATGCTGCGACATTCTCGGGCTACGGCTCGAAGATACCTCAATATTATATATACCATCTCCACCTCGCAAATGCTCGGCAAATCAAATCAAATCAATCAAATCTCCATCAATATTATATACCGCGTTCACCTTCCATTTTTTTGAAGCAGATGAGTAATAATAATAATCCAATCGTTAAGTAATACGCTGAAGTCCGTTGTGAAAGCCGAGGTTGGAAATAAAAGTAAGAATAAAATAAACTAAGATATGCGCGAGCTCTCAAAATCAGTTCCTATCAGGTACTAACTACTGACGACACACCGACGCTAGCACAAAATAGTTCGAACTACCCACCTAATCGACAAAATCAAAAAAAAATTGAACGTGCGTGGGTCGATTTTACTAAGGATTTTCGGTATTTTCAACATCAAATATCTTTTTTCCTACATAAGTTACAAAGTTGCTCCAATACAAAAAATATCTACGTTTTCAAAGACCTTTCGAATGGTACCAATTTCAACTTGCTACAAACTGGGTACGTTCTGACCCATGTCCTTTGGTTAAAAATCAATTGAGGCACACATTGCAAGGTTGCGTGAATAATAATTAAAAGGCCGCGCGTACCACCCTTTTATAATAACAGTAAACTCCCCTATTTTCCCCTGAATAATGCACGTAGAAAAATATTTTTTCATTCAAATAATTGACTGTAGATGTGGTCTTCTGGCATGCTATAAATTAAGAAAATAAATATAATCCTTTGAGTTTTTTTTAACAAGCGTGTGAAGTCAGCAAGGTTCTCCGTTTCGACAAGGCGGTACAAATTTATCATTTTCGATTTAGATATCATTTTCGATCTAGAAGGCAGATTTCGATCTGCAGGTCGCCGTCTGACGAAAGAATTTTAGTCGTTGAGTGGAAAAATTATTTAGGACACGTCAGTTTCACTTCACCCCGCCTGATGGTAAGCTCAAGACGAAGTCTCAGGAAAGAGGGTCCCTACTACAAACACGTAAAGTGTTACAATGGTGGCACTCAGCTTGACGGCCTCATCAGGTAGAACACGTGAGCTTGTAAGGAATTCCAAGACTTAATGGTGCGGCATAGGAAAGACTCACTGAACCGCTTGGTTCTTGATGGAATAAGGTACATGCGCCTTTTAAGGCCCTTTTTTTGCTAAATTGAAAGAAATAAAAGAAATGAAATAATTTATGAAAACCAACTTAATTTCCATATTACTCATTTATTTCTGAATATAATCAACATACAGATCAACATGTTTGATAAAACTTTAATTAGGAAACAACTGGTTTTAAAAACCTCCAAAGTGGGCTTTTTTAGGAACATGGGTACTTAACATAGCCCTATATTAGTTAAATCGTTTATAAACGCTATTAAAACAAAACATAAGTAAATATGTAAAACTTAACTTAACATATGAGATTCTTAAGTAATTAGTCTGTTAAAATAGTATTTTTGGTCATTAATTGTACGATGGGCCATCTTAGGCATACAAAAACTTAATTTACCTGAAAACAAAAATCTCCGAAGAAAAACAATAAAAAATACCTTTGTGACATTATTCTAACAATAATTATTGGTAAGAACAATAAAAAAAACTAAATTATAATCAAATATTTTTGTCCGCAATTTCGGTGGGCCCTATTAGGGTAATGAAAAAAAACAAAATAAAAATGTAAAATAAAGCGCAATAGGATTTTTAGTTGCATTCTGGACATATGAAATCCTCTAAGTCTTTTTTAGTTAATCCCACACATTCTTCGTGGTACCACAATAAACAACTAATGCATTTTCGCATAGCCCTCACTGCTTCAGTTTTACAAGCTGAGCAATACCAATTTTCAGCCATAATCTTTGATTGTGAACTTTTTTTAACATTAACTTTCTTATGTTTTATCTTCTTTTCTCTCAACTTCTTCTTATCCACTTTCGTCTTGCCTGTATTATTTTTGTTCTTTCTTCGGTTTACAATTCTTTTTGGCTTCGATATTGCTGTAACCGTTTTCTTTTCTTTTTTTTCTTTAACACTATCAAATAAGTCCTTAGTCACCTTTTGACCAATATAATTAATTGCTTTTCGTCTTGGTTTATTCTTTACTACTGCAAAGTTAGGTGTAGGTATAAGTTCGTGAAATGGAGACCTCTTTTGTGTTTTCTTAATAGTTTTTTTCAAATCTAATAGTGGCACATTGTCTGAATCTTCAGACTGGTGATCTTCTATTTGGGTTTGACGTGTATTTGCTTCTGTGCACGCTGGTATTCCATCAGATGGATCCAGTTTTGATTCTTCTGATTCTGATGACGTATAAATTTTACTCCTCCTGGCAGGATATTGAAAGTATTTTTGTAATACGTTTATGTCAATATTTTCATCATCTTCGTCTGATGTGGAAGAATTTATGACTGGTCTTTGTACGAAATTCTGTCCTAACCCAGAAGTGCTGGGAATTGGAGATTGAAATTGTGACTCTCTATTACATACATTCAAGTCTGTTACTGTAGATTGTTCTATAATATCAATAGTAGTAGATTCGGTGGAGGAACTGTATTCAACCAATTTCCTATAGGCGTAAGTTGGTGAATGTTTCTGTGCCCCAGGAGTAGGTGAAGGTGAGGATGAATATCTAGACAAAGGCTGAGGCAGATGCAGCAAAGTTCTAGGTTCAGAGCAACAGTCAAAATCAACATTTTCTTTATTTATTATTGACGGTGACAAACAAAAGCTTTCTTCACAATCTGTATCTGAATCATTAACCACGGACTGTTCTAAAGCTGCTGAAGCGACTGAGTTAGAAGCGGTTTCATCAAGAGCAGGTCTATTAGTAAGAATGGAAGGTGCAAAAGCCTCCTCGGGAATCGCATTTGGATTATAGGGATGGAGTCCAGTAGCTCTAAACCCATTTTTTATATTATCTTGAGTTACACACTTAGGCCATACCTTAGAGAAAATTTTGTTAAACCTTGCCTTCGTGAGTTTACGATCTGGGTGACGATAGGCGTACAACAAGACTTCTTCATCCCAATGATGTTCGTACGATTTGTTCACTGATTTATCTAATGGTTGTAACTCATGGGTGGTATTTGAGGGTAGGCAATATAATACGATTTGGTTTTCGTCTGCGGCATCCACAATCCTAGCATCCAAATGCGAAGCAGCTCCATCAAAAACTAGCAAACATTTTCCAGGCGACTTGTAGTTGCCAAGATGATGGATGAAATCTATAAATAATTCAGTAGTCATGCTACCTTTTGGCGCCATTTTGACTATAGTACCATCAGGCAAATTATCATTAAATTCTGGTCTTAGCCTTTTACCTTTAAATATTATCATTGGTGGTACTGAATTACCTGAAGCATTGACACACATAGCAATGGTGACGTTTTCAGCATGCTCCTGTGCGATAAAATGAACTCTTTTACTGCCTTTTTGTGCAAGAACATGTTGCTGGTGGTGCAATGTCAACCGACAGCCCTTTTCATCTATATTATATAAACGTTTTGGATGCCGAGGAATGTCTAACTCATCATATATATTTTTTATAGCCGTGAAATGCTGTTGCACAATGTACTTGCACAATTTTTGAGCCCTTGCAGAGTTCATAAACTGTGCTTTGCGAACTGAAATTTCAGGGTTTCGTTTTAAAAAATTAGAGAGCCATTTTCTACCTGCTATGCATTTAACGTCATTGAAAGTATTTGGTATTTCATTGGCTTGACAAAATAAGTAGGCTTGCTTTCTCACAATCTTGCGCGTTAACGGGACGCCTACTTGAGCAAGTCGAATTATCCGTCTTGCTAAATCTTTTTCTTGGGCATCAGTTAGAGTAGTTGATCGGCCAGTTCTCTTTTCTTCACTGCCAGATATAAGGTGATTTCGAATAGTTCGTCGTGGGATATTAAAGGTAGCTGCTGCCTTTCTTTGTGACATACGACCGTGTTTTATAGCCTCAATTGCAGATTTAAGTTGCTGTTCAGTCCATACACCACGTCGCTTTTTATTACTTGTTTCCATTTTTTGTTAACTGAAAATAAATTAATATTTTAAATTCTTAAGCCATGCAAAAGACTGTTAAATGTGTGCACATGATGCAATCGTGATGATATCGTGAATTTTACAACTACCTACTACTATAATTACTGTTACGTGCTACTGGCGCGTGTCGGTCACATGATGACATCGTGACGTAGCGCGGCGACAAGATGCGGTGATAAGGTAAATTAAAATGATTATAAATTCCAACTTAACCCACTAAATATAAGAGAACTCTCAATTTGAAATGTAGAGTAAAAGGTAGTCAGGCCCCTGCTTATTTAGGTACTCGTACTTTCCTTTTACTCGGCTTGACAGGAATTAGCACTTATCTAACTTTAAAATATGTTCAAAATAACTCATTTTCAAAGAAACTACGAAATCGCATAATCCTAATAAGGCCCGGGCCTTCTTGGGAATCCGTATAGTGGGCTATCTTAGAGACTTTACCAGACAATAACGACTTTTTCCATTAAATTAAAACTAACAAAGAATACTTAAGACACTTACCTTCTACGTAATTTCCACGAATCTAAGTCACATTGTATTTAAAAATAAATAAGAAAACTGGCCGTTTTTCTATAGAATTATTAAAAAGTTTGTGAAGAAGAGGTTATAAAACGTCACTCATGTGGTAAGTTACGGACAAACTGTCAACCATTGCAAAGATGGCCGCTCCCTTCCATTTAAATAAAGTTGCAGTTTTGTCTTTGGCCCAATCCAAATATGAGCGCGAAATTTAAACTCATTCGAATGTATAAAAGCATAAAATTTTAGAAGTGGGCCATCTTAGGAGCAGGGCCTTCTTAGGCTTAGCACGCACTACGATTAAACGCCCGCGTTTAACCGCAGGTCTGAAATCGCAAAAAAATGTAACACATAGCTTTCTATACAAGCGCACGCATTAGTGACTTTTTTCAGTGACTGATTTTAAAAACGCAACTTGTTACGTTTTAGGCTTAGCACGCACTGCGATTAAACGCGCGCGGTTTAGGAAAAGCTGAAAACGCAAAAACGGGCATCAACACGCACTGCGGCTAGCGTTTTACTTAAATTTATTTCATTTCACCATGGATTTCTGGCGAGCAGCATGTGTTGTAGCTTTGATATTGAAATTAAAAAATAGAAAGCATAAACAACGCCGCCGCCATAGGTACTGGGTACATCCACTAACTGATCAAAGACATTTGAAAGGATACTTTTTAAGGATACGATTTGTCATATAATGCCGGCCTTTTTTTCCACTTCAATAATAATGTTTTTAGATAAATTTGTCGTAGTCTACATTCGATGTTTCAGAGTCGGACGACATGACTTAACCTCTGCAAAAACGTCTATCCTCCGCACTCGCACAGTCGAGACTGAATAAAAACCGAATGCGATTAACCGCCGTGCGTGCGCCACAATACTGTTCTTATGGGACACAAAAAAACCGCGCGTTTTCGAACCGCGGTTACAACGTAACAAGTTGCGTTTTTAAAATCAGTCGCTGAAAAAAGTCACTAATGCGTGCGCTTGTATAGAAAGCTATGTGTTACATTTTTTTGCGATTTCAGACCTGCGGTTAAACGCGGGCGTTTAATCGTAGTGCGTGCTAAGCCTAACCGCGGTTCGAAAACGCGCGGTTTTTTTGTGTCCCATAAGAACAGTATTGTGGCGCACGCACGGCGGTTAATCGCATTCGGTTTTTATTCAGTCTGGACTGTGCGAGTGCGGAGGATAGACGTTTTTGCAGAGGTTAAGTCATGTCGTCCGACTCAGAAACATCGAATGTAGACTACGACAATTTATCAAAAAACATTATAATTGAAGTGGAAAAAAGGCCCGCATTATATGACAAATCGTTAAATCAATACAGAGACAGAAATATTAAAGCCCGGCTTTGGCAGGAGGTGTATCAAAATGTGTGCAGAAATTGGACTAGCTTGTCGGAGTTATGTTTATGCTTTCTATTTTTTAATTTCAATATCAAAGCTACAACACATGCTGCTCGCCAGAAATCCATGGTGAAATGAAATAAATTTAAGTAAAACGCTAGCCGCAGTGCGTGTTGATACCCGTTTTTGCGTTTTCAGCTTTTCCTAAACCGCGCGCGTTTAATCGCAGTGCGTGCTAAGCCTTAGGCGTATGTACCTTATTCCGCACCGTATGCGGGTGACATCTAAGCCCTGCACGTGTTGTCCTGTGTAGGAAAGAAGAGGGTTGGAATAATTGGAAGAACTGATCAGAGCGTTCACCATCGTAGAGACGGTAAAATACTGCCAAGGATGCAACATCTCTGCGCATCTGCAGAGTTTGTGATGATCGTTTATTCTGATTGGTAAGTTTATGGCGCCGATAGTGTTGATACTTGGGTGACGGTGTCAACAAGAAGTATTTTCTTTCTTAATTCCGTAGAACTACATTTTGCAATAACTGTTCTTATAAGTTATGATTTTCGTTACCGAAATTAGGTAGGTACATCTAGAACTTTGTTGCTGAAGACGTACTAAGAATTTATCGAATTGTTCGTCACTTTCTTCCCTGGAGACTCGTAGTCACACCAGCTTGTTGCACTGGTGTGACCAACAGGTATTCATTTTATTCGTGGTCACACTGTGTGGTGTGAACAACAGTAGGCTATTGGAACATAAGACTCGTGACCACATTAGTGTGGAGACTGCAATAAGTATGTATTTATTTGTTGTTTTTTTTATTAATAGTTTCTTTTTTATTAATACATCATGAACTGTATAATATACAAAATATATAAAAGTAAACAAAATTCTATCTTCCGCGTTGTCTTCATTGGCAATAAAATATACCTACACTCGTCTAGGAAAACCTATCGCAAAATCTCTAGACTCTAACTAGTGTCCAACATTTATTTCGTTATGTAGAAGATGCATCTGTACATTTAATATAATTTGGTCTTTTTCTTTTTCTATTTAGCTCGTTTGGCAGTAGTTTACAAAAAAGTCTAATCTTCGCACAAAACAAAAAAGGGTTGTCGTCACTTTGTCTACCTACATTACATTATATTGTATGGGTCAATGAGAAGTAAGACAGCTTTTTATTTACTTTTCACACTTTTATTCAGCATAATCTATATCAATCGGGACATTATCTAAAAATCTTGCAGGTGCTTCTATTACCTCCTGATGACGATAAAAAATACACCACACTCGCGACATGCGCGCAACTTCAACTGCGAGCGCGGTCGACGGTCGCAGCGTGCCAGCGCTTGAAACTGGTTGTAAACTTATTGTGGAAAAGAGAGGGCTTCTAAACTCTTAATTGCAATGTGCTTTGCGTTTTATGAGCGCTAGAGAACGTATTATATTAAGTAAAAAATGTTCGAAAAATCAATTATTAGGAAAATATATATTTTGCGTTAAAACACATAACTTCCCCCCCCCCCATGGATTTCTATCAAAATAAAAACATTCCCTGAAAAGTTAAATCTAGACCTTAACAAAAAACCACATTTCGTTAATGGAACGCGAACTTTGAAGGACTGGGTCATAAATGCCCCATTACCTTTGCTATGCTGATGTCATCATGTAGCACTTTAAGTAATTTATGTATTGGGACATCAAGCCTGTTGATATTTTTATTTATTATAGAATTGTAACTTTCTGCGGCATTGTTGGCTCGATGGTGCTCATTGCTAACACACCATTCCATTACATATTTATCATTTGTCAGCCAAGTAGGTATTCTTCATATAAGCCATAAAAGCTGTAACTTTTTTGTTTTACCTTTCAGTACATTGCGATTGTATATAAATCCAACCGCCGTTTATTTGGGTCTCAGGTAAAAGTTGAAGAGTTGTACACAAACCTACGATACTGCTATAAATTTTCAGTGTTATGCCTATAGACTTTGCTTGTCTCCACAGACTGTTAGTAAAATTTTAGTAAAACCTTTTGATTATGCATGAGATGTTGCAACCTCTAAGTCTAAGTGAAACTTCTCCGGCTTCCATTCCGGATTACGTGCTTCCCTTTTAATCGCTTATCAGAGCGAAAACAAGTGGTACGATATTGGTAGATCCCGAAGAACTTCCCAAATCACCATAAATAGTAAATAATTGGTAAAATGGTTTCGGTGCACTTTTAAAGGTGCTGCCATCGAAATATTCCTTTACCACACCAAGTAACTCTTTTGCTTTTTCTAAACAAAATACCAAAATTCTTGAGTCTATGGAAGAGTACCTAGTCAGCTACTAAAAGATTATATTAAATAGTTCAGGGACCTCGATCTCACTCAGCGTTTTAAATACAGTTCTTGTCATTTGCAGTTTACTCTTTCTAGCCGAGTATAAGTCACACTTATTACTACGAAGCGATGGCACTTCAGTTACAAGTTGTATGAATTGATCATACAAATTCTTTGCATGCTCTTTATAAATAGCGGGCATGTAATCCGCAGAAGTACCAACCTTATCCTTCAAGTTATCTATGGATACCGTTAAATCATTTTAAGTCTGACTTGGCGTACACTTCCCAGTATGAATTACCTTTTTTACAACGTTGTTATCCTAAAGCAAAGAGAAAAGATAAATAATAAACACGCAACGAATAGAGGGAGGTATGGGGGCCTATGTCCAGCAATTGACGTCTTGCAGCTGATATGATGATTTACAAACTGTAAAATAAACGTATGTAGGTACTAATATATTATACTAACCTTGCTAGTGACCGATTCCCTACATTTAAATTTTCTGCGTTGGCTACAATACCATAGAATATTTTTTTGATATCACAGTCTATGAAGTAGGTATCCTCTGTCAAGTGCATACTTTCAGCAAAGTACCTATTGAAATCACTATAGCCTCCTAAGACAAATCAAATCATAGTCGAAGGATTCTCGACTTTATTTGCTCCCGAGTTTACAAAGTAGGAAGCTACGATGCTCCGTTTGTGGCCTACAGATGGTAGACCTAGTATAGTTGATGAGAATATTCCTGGTGGCGTTGGCGTCACGATCAAACTCGCTGCGGCAGTTTGGGCAAACTCCCCAGCGCAGTTTATGGTTCATGTCCACCTTGAAGAACGCTCCGGATCGCTTGTTGCACGAAGAACAGGCTTGAGAAGTATAATGAGCTTCGTCTACTATTTCTACATCAATGTTTCTCTTGCTTCTCAATCGTTTTATTAGGGAGTCGTGTTTAAATTTCCTTCCACTGAACGAAGCCTTGTTCATGAATTTACTCCCGGCACCGTAGAGAATCAATTTTTTCTCAATCCCGCCTCCGTCGAATACTTCTTTTATGATTCTTTCTTCACACACAGCGGTTCTGATGTATTTATCCAGCACCTGTCGAGTCAATTTCCAGTGTTTCTCGTACGGCGCTTGTCTAACATTGAACCAATGCATACGAAAGACTGTATATTCAATTACGTGAGACGTATTTTTTGAAGAAACGGGAAAATCAAAGGCTACTCTCGCCTTTTGTTCGGCATCTTCGCTTTGTCTGCACAGTTTTTTACGTATCCTCCTGGTTTCCATTCCAACGTATGAGATCGAACATATTTTCTAGTTATTCTTTGGTGTTTCGCCAGTTTAGAGTCTATCGTGGAAACGGGGAGCCTAGAACCGGGATCCACCGCTATTATTCTAGCGTAGGTTGATTTTATTTTTTTAGCAACCTTCTTTTCTTTAATCACCCTATTCATAGAGACTCACGCTAACGCCGTCGGTTTGGAGAGAACAGCCGAACCTTTTCGTATCTATCTGAAGCCAAGGAGACCACAATTCTTTGATGTGATCTTCTATCTTTGTCCATTGGCTTGTAATCGACTCTCTATCCACCCGCCGTATCAATTCGTGCCACCCTCTGGACGTATCGGTGATGTGTTTCAATCCGTGAGACGGTTTAAATGTTCTTGAATTCTAATCCATTCGGTTTCAGTAGACCACCACTTTGATTTTAGTGTATCGACATTGATCAGGGTGCAGATTGATGTTTCATTTCTTCATGGGTTTCGGGTTGAATCTTCTTGAAAAAAACATTAAATAGCTCTGGATTGTTGCGTTTCACATCAAAGTAACGAGCCAAGCGAGCGTAGGCGTGAGTTTCAATGTTTGTGTGTGGTACCATTTCATACTGTTTAGCCATCTCTTGAACGAGAAAAGACCGCAGACGATCGTCGTATTTTTTAACTCCAAATGTGGTCTGGTATGCTCGAACGTAGGGCCCTTTTCCTTTCATCGCATATAAAAAATTAAATATATCCGGTTTTGATGGAAAAACCGCTGTAGTTTTTATGTAATGATTGATCCAGACACCCAGTTCAATGTAGACGCGAGACAAATCCACTACATCTCGACGAATCTCACTCAAAAGTTTTTGTCTCTTCTCTGGAGCCAAGAGCGGGCATATCATGGAAACCAATCCGCGCTTGATTGTATACACTTCCACCACCGCGTTCGCTTCTAATTTTCTTTTACGTATAGGCGGCACATACTGTTTACATTTTATCGAACTTTTTCTGGTGTGATCGAGACCACCACAAGTTTTACAGAGGGCAGCCATGGTAATGGCTAAAATTATTTTAATTCTCAAATGATATACTAATGGGGGGGGGGGGGGGGAGTAGTGCATAACATAAGGTTCAAAATAATACATTTGATGTTCTTTATGAAGTACATTGGGTCTTAGGAGGATAGATAACCTAACTAATTCAGTCAAGTGCGATCCTTTGCAATGTGTGACGCAAGTACGCAGACTAATCTAATTATATCCCTATTTAATTCAGTGCAAAGGTACTTATAAATTTTATTTAATTTTGTAGCCCAAATACGCATACTTACAAGCAAGAAGGTACTTGCTTGTATGAACTGCTGTGTAACGTAAACAAACTACGTATGTAGTGCTTTTGTTTGTCACTTGGTTGCAATACCACACGCACAGGTAGGTATGTAATGCGATAAAGTATGTTCCAAATATTTACAAACCGGTTGAAAAAAAAAACCGGTCAAGTGCGGGTCTGACTCTCACATGAAGGGTTCCGTAGTAGGTAACATCAGCAGCTTCAATCAGCCGCTTTGCCTTATAATTTTTCATTAAAAGTGGAAATAAAATCCACATCTTGCGGTGTCTTGTTCCAGCCAACTCGCAGCTTGCCTCTTAGATATTTTCGGAGACTGACAGTTAATTTTTGGTTGGAGATTTGCAAAGTTTTAGTAAACATGTCTCTCTCTACATCTCTACACTACAATCTCTCATTACATACTGAAACTCTACATAAGGTGTACGACCACGAAAAACGCCGGGGTTTACTTCTTCCTGTCTTAGAATTGTTAAATTTATAACTTCTCTTTGTCGGGATTTCTCAAACATGACTGACAATGTAAACTAATTGAGCTTCAAAAGAGGCTAGGGTGTAACATTTTTAAAACTCAATCTTTCTTTTGTCACTATTAACGAGAAGGAAGCATTTTTTGAACAAGAACATTTGATTTCTTTACACGATTTGGGCTGCACTTCTTGGGATCTTTCCAGCACGGTAAGTTGTTTTACCTCCTACTTACGTTCGGGCAAGTGTGTATTCCATGAATTTTCTATTACGACCCCTTTTTGCCCGTTTTGATTTTCCTTGGTCTGTTATGTTCCCTTCGCTAGCGTTCGGTAAGAAACTGTTGATTGTACTAGGTACAATTGTGTCAAAAATATTTGAGTTAGAAGAACTTAATTCTTTTGAATGGTCAATACCCGGCGTGTAGTTAGGAGCTGTGTCGTGGTCATCGCTAGTAAAATCGTTGCATTTCGATGTAAAGGGGTTATACTTAGGAATAGGAGAGCATAAAGGTGTCTGGTGTTGATATGTCTTCAAAGTGGATACTTACAGAACGAAAGCCTTCTTCTGGACTTCTTCTTGTCTGGGGTGATGAAAAGTGACTGATTTTCTTCCTTTTTTTTATGAGCACCTCCTGCACGAAACGGGAGCCTACTCTGCACAGTTAATGTTTAGTTCCTAGCCTTTCTAATTCCTCAAAAAAACCCCTCAGTGTTCAGTTCAGGTTTATTAACTATGTCTTTATATTAATTTTCTCGCATTCATTCCTGTCCTCTAGTACCATACAATTTCTCGCTTATATACCTCTCGTACTTTCCTGCCTTGCTTGTCATACTTTAGGGATAAGTGGGAAGGGGTGTTCCGTCGTATTATTTATTTATTTTATCTTTGACAGACATTTTTATACACACGACATGCGATTGAAAACAGTACGCATAATTTGGAGAGATTTCTTCTTTTATCATAGAAGAGGCAGATTCTTCCAAAGCTAATAGCCCTTTATCAGACAAAATTAGTACATTCAATGATATGATTGCAGAATATCTTTGAAATCACAAGTATCACAGGATTTTGTTGTGCATGTGCTATAAATTACTTCAAAAAGAATCCTTTCAAGAATATATGTGACGTTGCATATACACTGACGGACTCATAAACTGCATCAAAGTAATAGACGACTTTGAAATAAATATTTTAACCAAGTATACATACTTTCTATACAGATTTAAATTGAAACCTCTAGATTGGTTCGTGAACTTTAAAACAGCGTAGGGTCATATCTTTAAGTTTAAGTTTATGTACTGGAAAGGACCTTAAGACTTTTTTTGAAGAAAAAACAGAAATTTAAGAAAAATTGGTTTAATTAAAAAATTGGTTTTAACAATAGACACAAACTTTATGCAAGGGTTTATTTGTGTTTTAATAAGGTGTATTACCCCCACGTGCCCTTATTACGGATTCTAATCGGTTCCGCATAGATTTTATAAGGGTTTTTAAAAGATCTTGCGGAATATTGTCCCATTCTTCTGAAAGTGCTGTTCTTAGTGCTGCCACTGTCGTGGGCGAAGGGTTTCTCGCATATACAGCTCTTTTTAAATTGTCCCAAACATGCTCGATGGGATTAAGATCCGGGCTGCGTGCTGGCCAATTCATTGTACGTATTCCAACCTCTTCGCAATAATGTTGAACTTGTGCAGCTGCATGCGGCCGGGCATTATCCTGCATTAAAGTAAAATTTTCGCCTATGAATCCCATGTAAGGCACCACGTGATCTTCTAATATCTCTGTTATGTAGCGATGTGCGGTCAAACCCCCTCTATTACCGTTTTGACGGACCATGTCTATGAACACAAGTTCTGTTCGCCCGTTCATCGATATGCCACCCCAGACCATACATGAACCGCCTCCAAAAGGAACACGCTCCTCAATGCAACTTTGAGCATATCGCTCCCCACGTCGACGATAGACTCTTCTGCGACCATCTGCACCATATAAACATGTCCTACACTCGTCCGTGAACAATACAGAGGCCCACTGCTCTTCTGTCCAATTCAGGTGATGACGCGCAAATCTTAAGCGAGCTTGTCTGTGAGCTGTAGACAACTTTGGACCATTTGCTGGTCTAAAAGGGGTGATATCCGCTTCCTTTAACCTTCTTCTTATTGTTCGTGCACACACGTTTACTCCACGCTCTTCATTAAGCTCGGTTTTGATGTTAACTGACGTGAGGAAACGATTTCGCAGGGAAGTTATAACAATGAATCGGTCATCACGACCTGTGGTTGCTCGAGTTCTGCCTGTACCACGTCTCCTCCTGTAAGAACCTGTCTCTACAAACCTTCTGTATATTCTAGAAACCGTAGACTGGTTTAAATTTAAATTTCTACCAATCGTTCGTTGATCCAAGCCCTCCCGCACCAATGCTACAATTTGTGCCGCTTGTTCGGACGAAGTATCCATATTATGGTTCAAAAACTCTCGATGTGTTAAAAAACTAACCCAACAATTATGCTGGTAACAATAATTCAATTGACAAAACAAAAAAAATCAATGAGAATCAATTTAAAACTTTGCTATAAATAACACGCAAATCTGATACTACAAGTAAATTTTCTTTTCCCGGCTATATTCATTTGTTTTACTGCAGTTCTATTTTTAAATTTAATTTTTTTTAAGATTAAGAGCCAGTCTTTCCATATTTATATAATTTAATCTAAAAAGTTTGCATACTTATTATAAAAAATCCTTTTAGAGTAAACCTGAACTTTGATGCAGTTTATGAGTCCGTCAGTGTACAAGCAATCAATGTTAAATTTCTGTTGTTCAATGTTAATTTTTTATAGATGGATAATGCTGAGAAACAATATCAGAGCGCAACTTCAAGATATTGACGTTGTAGTCTCTTTGAACCATATGGCAAATTAATTTAAAAAAACACATTAAAAAAAATCTCCGACCTAATCAAATCATAAAATAACTGACTGACAAGCCCTTTATTCCCAGGTCTTCACTTTCCCAATTTTGCACATGGTAAGTTTTTCACATACCCAGATGTCTACTTTCTCAATTTTGTACATTCGCAGATCATCACATTACCGAATATTCGCTTCGGAGCAGTATATTATAGTTGCTCACAAGCATATTCGCAAAACATCATATTCTCGTGTTATGAAATTATCGCGTCATGATATTCCTACAGTATGATAGTCGAATAACATGATAATCACAGAACATGCTATTCGCAAATAATTCGATGTACAGTCAACGACACATTTTTTTCTTGAAATGAAAATCATATTTAATTAATTACAGAAGAACTTATTTAATTAATTACCTACATTGCAAACAAAACACAATTACACTTAGGATAAAATAGAATAGATATTAGAATTTGCTTTCTTTTTTTAAAAGTGATATAAATTGATACTGTATGGTTGGCTTTTTTGGAATTTTCGTATTTATGCGGCGATGCCATCCTTCAACTCCATTTGTTGTTCGGTTTTTCTGGTCATAACAACTTAGAATATCACTGCTAATTTTTTTGTCCATTGACTGTTGAAATAATCAAGTAATTTTCTGATTTTTGGCGAATTTGATGTCATTTCTATTATTTCGATCACCCTGACATTGGCAAGTTGTGGCAACACACAGAAGTCATTCAAAAGAATTGAATTGAATTGAATTATTTCGATGACATTGTCATTATTCCTCATAAGAGGACATAATTTACCGTCCAGTTACTGGACTCTCTAAGAAGTTTCATAAGTACTGTAAGATTTTACCATTTTTGTACTGGTGCATAAAGTTACCGTCCGCGTCGGCATTATTTATGGATCCTAGTGTACTTTTTCAAATATGATGTTTTTAACTAGTAGTGTTTTACGAATGTGGTCTTTTACAATAATGATATTTTACGATTATCATGTGATGAGAATATGATGTTTTGCGAATATGCTTGTGAGCGAGTATAATGTACTGCTCCGGATGGCGAATATTCACATGCTTATAACATCACAGTCTCAGTTATTCTCATTCTCTATTCTTCACAATGCCCAATTCATCACAGTCCAAATTCTCCACACTCTCTGATTTTCACATGTACACTTCTTCACACTGTTATTGTCACGCAAAGTACAGTCAAAAAAATGAAGCAATGGCCGAAAAGTAATGAAACTGTCATTTTTAAACTACATTATTAGGTAGAAAATACAATTTTGAAAGAAAAAATAAAATTATCAGGTCTTTACACAATACTATTAAACTTAATATAAAACGTTATCATCCTAGGTATCTAAAACTTAAACAAATTAAATATATTCCTAACCATTGTCATTATATTTTACACTTACCCACTATTGAGTTGGTAATTTAATTAAACCATATAAACACTCGAGTACTTCTATTTTTCGCATATTGCAGTCATTGACAATATTTATATTTGCTTATTTATGTCCACAACCGAAGGGGGTTGTGGACATAAATAAACAAATTATTCCGCTTTTTCCCAGAGCAATTTTTGTGTTCATTCTGTGAAGCCAACCTTCTATAGAATTCGTCGTCCGAACATTTTCGTTAAAGCATGTGAACATGACATTTGTTATTTTTTGTAACCAAAAACTCACAAAATAATTATGAAATTTTTGTAAATTTTCTTCATTTGGCATTTTTTCTTGAATTGATAAATATGCCTCAGGTATTACGTGAGAAGGCAAGTGAGCTAACACACAACATAATTTGGTAATCATGAACCCTTCTTCAAACTTTTGAAGCACCAGTTCCTTTGAATTTGCCCATATACCTTTTTGGTAATGATAAAAACAGCCAGTTATTTTTGTTTCTGGAAACACGTCTTTGATTGCATTTAAAGTTGCGATCTTGAAATCACACTTAAAATGTGAAATTTTCATGGCGACTTTTTCGTTCAAATGGTAAACAGGCTTTTGTAGGTATTCTCAGTTTTATTTGGAAGTAACGCGTATACAAGCGAAATGAATCTATTCTCCTCACTATTTTCAGTTAAATTGGCATGCAGTTTGATTTGCATGCAACATACAGTTTGATAAAAGGGATATGGGGTCATTTTAAAAGTTCCGTCGGAATAGAACTCAGTAGCAAAAATAATAATTCTATCCTCTGCTGAACATCTATTGTAAATTAAAAATTTGTCAGCAAAAAATTTTGATAATTCAATATCTTCTGTTTTAAAAAGTACCTTTAGTCATCCCCAAATAGCGATATCTCGCTCTGTAAAGGGAACTTTTGCAGGATGAAAATTCCGATACTGCTGCTACATTACAATGACCCCTCTGCTTTAAGTAAATTCTCTTAAAAGGGCCTCTACGTCGTGGATTCGGCCCAACGCACGCCTGCCAAAGACCCGGGACTAGAGTTACGGAATAGAGATACAATAATGTATAATAATCATGTCTTTATTTTACACCGAGAATGAAATAATAAAACATAGAGATTTGAATATGGTACATACAATTGGCAGTGGCTTTATCGCTATGCAGTAATCTCTTACATGCAACCTTAGGATGGAGTGAAAAAGTAGAAAAAAAGTGTTTCTGGGCAGTTTAGAGTACGACAATATTATATAAATATATATAATAATATAATATATAAATATATATATATATATAATATGAAGATGTGTTAAGTTTTCACGCCCATAAAATAGGCAGTGTGATGTTATGTTTTGTTGTTGCGCTCGTATGAAATATGATATTAAGATTGGACAAGTTACAGCCAAATTGAGGTGCATCTTTAGAAATAATTTTAAGCTTTTCAAAGTAGTAAATTTTGTCAATGATAAGTCGTCTTATTGCGTCACAGATCTTTTTATCTATAGGTTCTTTGGCTTTTTCTTTTCATCTATATTTGATTGACTAATTTTAAAAATTTGTCAGCAAAAAATTTTGATAATTCAATATCTTCTGTTTTAAAAAGTACCTTTAGTCATCCCCAAATAGCGATATCTCGCTCTGTAAAGGGAACTTTTGCAGGATGAAAATTCCGATACTGCTGCTACATTACAATGACCCCTCTGCTTTAAGTAAATTCTCTTAAAAGGGCCTCTACGTCGTGGATTCGGCCCAACGCACGCCTGCCAAAGACCCGGGACTAGAGTTACGGAATAGAGATACAATAATGTATAATAATCATGTCTTTATTTTACACCGAGAATGAAATAATAAAACATAGAGATTTGAATATGGTACATACAATTGGCAGTGGCTTTATCGCTATGCAGTAATCTCTTACATGCAACCTTAGGATGGAGTGAAAAAGTAGAAAAAAAGTGTTTCTGGGCAGTTTAGAGTACGACAATATTATATAAATATATATAATAATATAATATATAAATATATATATATATATAATATGAAGATGTGTTAAGTTTTCACGCCCATAAAATAGGCAGTGTGATGTTATGTTTTGTTGTTGCGCTCGTATGAAATATGATATTAAGATTGGACAAGTTACAGCCAAATTGAGGTGCATCTTTAGAAATAATTTTAAGCTTTTCAAAGTAGTAAATTTTGTCAATGATAAGTCGTCTTATTGCGTCACAGATCTTTTTATCTATAGGTTCTTTGGCTTTTTCTTTTCATCTATATTTGATTGACTAATTTTATAATAAATTTTTATATTTTTCTTTCGCTTATGTTAAACCAAAGCAAAGGAAATTGCTTATTATTTGGTGGGAAATTAATACTCACTTATAAAAAATATATTAGTTTTTTTATAAAACGTACTCGTCAGCATGTTCTCGAAGTTAGAAGTTGATATGAAAAAAAAGACAATATAAATAGAATCATGGTAGTAATAATTTGATGCACCTCATTCTGCTTTAGCCATGTAACACTCACCGGGATATTTACCATGTTGTTCGAGTGTTACATTACTAATGTGAATGATGGTCATCAACACTCAAATCATATCTTTCTACTTGTTCATATTATACAAAGTTGCACATTTTATTATTCTATATAGTGAATAGAATCTTAAGTGTTTACTGAAAGTGAGAAAGAAAATGCAACAAACTTACGAAGTTTTTACCAAGCGATTCGACCGGATCGGATTCATCAGTTTGTGTGATATTACGAGCTGTACCAACTATGAAATGCATTAAAATTGATAATACCGGTTGATTTTATAGTGGTTTCGGAAAAAAAGATTTTGGCCACAATTTCGATACTAAAATCGTAAGGAAGCACTAATTTGGCGACAAAATATTTTTTTTTACACGTTCCGTACATTTTTCTGTTCATCTGTACATTATTGCCATACATAAAGTAATTTATTTTTCTTTCAAAATTAAAACTTCCAGTCGATTTTGCTACCGAAACTGTGTGTGAAACAAAATATTCTTTTTCCGAAACCACTATAAAATCACCGTGTATAATGTATAAATACTTTTGCAAAATATAATTTTATATTAGTGCTATAAAAATAACATTACACGCAATAAACACGCGAGTGGTCGGAAACATCTATTTGAATTTGCATATACCATACCCGAGCTGACATTACTTTAGAGCTACCTGGCAACGGTTGACATTTAGTAAAAACCTAAAGAAAGTAAAGTAATATAAATGATGAGTTGAATTCTTGATTTCTTTTAAATAATATTTTTTTTTATTTGCCATAAGTCCAACGAACTTTTTCGACGCGGAAAACAGAAATACAGTCCTCTCGTCTCAACGGCGCGAGGCCGACTGATTGATGAAACAACAGATGACCGGCACCGCGAGTCAGGTGACTCTCATACTAATTTCTTAATTACTGTACCTAGAATAACGCTACAGCGAAAAAATGCAATCACGAATAATTAGTCTCCGAAATAACTTTATCACGAATTTTTATACAACGAAATAATGTTGTAACTAACATTCATACATCGAAAGAGCAATATCCCTAATATCGGCACAACAATTTTCATACAGCAAAATAATGTTGTAACTAACATTTATACAACTAAACAGCATTATCTCTGATATCAGCCCATGGAGCCCAAATAAAACACCAGGTAATAATAATATTAATTTAATAATAATAATATATTATTAGTTATTAATATATTCAGGAATAATATTAATTGGTTTAGGCGCATTAGGGCTAATTCTCATTATGGCTACCGACTCGCTAATGGACTACTTCTCATTATGGCCACTTCTCATATTGGCTACTTCTCTCTTGGGCTACTTCTCACTTGGGCTACTTCTCATTGGGGCCACTTCTCATTAGAGGTGAAAGTATAAAAAAGTACTTACGAACCTAAAAAATGGTGAAATAACAGTTATTACATTTTTAAAAAAAATGATTTATTACCAGCTTCTTATATAAAGGAATCTAATTAATACTGATAGTTAATTATTGTTTTGATTTATGCTTATATATAGTATACCCTAGCAAAAAACTGTCGTGTAGTAAACGATTCCAACGTTCCAAT
This sequence comes from Pelosia muscerda, assembly GCA_963691645.1. NCBI lineage: Eukaryota > Metazoa > Arthropoda > Insecta > Lepidoptera > Erebidae > Pelosia > Pelosia muscerda. The sequence goes on along the minus strand of OY829098.1, from coordinate 9,445,061 downwards.
ACGAGAGTAAGGAGCAATTGAGTGACTGACACCTAGTAAGGTTCACCTATCCTTTAACTATTGATTTTTGTATGTTATAAATAAATACATGTTAGTTTCAAACTAGACTAAAGTAATGACATAAAGTACCTAATATATATAATCTTGTATACTTACCTATTATATTGGTTCAATTAATGTTAATTTATTCTTGAAATAATGTCATTGATCTCATATGAATGAATAAACATATTTATATACATAAAGACAGTACTTATTTTAATAAGCGTTACCAAATATTGAAAAGTAGCCCTAATGAGAAGTAGCCCCAATGAGAGTTAGCTCTAATGAGAAGTAGCCCCAATGAGAAGTAGCCCAAGTGAGAAGTAGCCCAAGAGAGAAGTAGCCCTAATTAGAAGTAGCCAATATGAGAAGTGGCCATAATGAGAAGTAGTCCATTAGCGAGTCGGTTGCCATAATGAGTTAGCCCTAATGCGCCTAAATCTATTAATTCAATGTTTTACACAAACAATTTTTTGACACAAATACGCAAGACCATTCAGAAATTCAACTGTGTCCATAGTTTCACGTTTTTCGAAATGATATTTTATTTTATCTTCTATGCTATTTCAATTATTATTAAACTGATCAATATAAAACTAAGCTGAAATCCGACGCGACGTGGTCGTGCCGTAGTATTTATCTGCCCGATACTAAAATAAATAAATTAAGCGGGGCGTGTAAAAGCAACTCATGAGGCCGTCAAGCTGAGTGCCACCATTGTAACACTTTACGTGTTTGTAATGGTGATCCTCGTTCCTGAGACTTTGCCTTGAGCTTACCATCATGCAACCGGGAGATCCTGAGCTATCTAAGTTCTAGGTCTGGTCACTTACTGTCTCTCAATATAAAATAGCTGATATTTTGTTTAAAAATCAAGATATTTCGACTCACCCTCTTATAAAGGAACCAGATAGAAATATGAATACTATCTTCCTATATCCCTGTACACCCGTGGAGATATAAAAAACTATAAACTCACTAAATAATAAAAAATCTGTGGGTTATGATGAGCTTTCAACTTACATCCTGAAATCTTGCGCAGTTTACATAGCGCCTGTACTCAGTCACATCATAAATTTATCTTTGACAAATGGTATGTTTCCCAGTAAGTTGAAAATCTCGATAGTGAAACCTCTTTATAAGAAAGGCAGTCCTTTGGAAGTCGATAATTATAGGCCCATTACACTAATACCTATACTCTCAAAGGTCTATGAAAAAATAATGCACTCTCGGCTGACTGAGTTTATTAACAAACATAACATCATAAGGGAGGAGCTGAATGGATTTCAGAAGGGCAAATCTACCACGTTGGCAGCTTTCTCCTTAATCAGAGCCATAACAGAAAATGTTGATAAAGGCAACACGGCAACAGTAGTGTTCCTGGATATGAGCAAGGCCTTCGATCTGGTGGATTTCGAGAAGTTGCTCGATAAATGCGAACGATACGGCATCCGAGGCCCAGCTCTGGGTTGGCTCCGGAGCTATCTTTACGATAGGACTCAATGTGTGGAGATAGCTCGTATAAACGAGAATCGAACAATGACACAGTACAGGTCTCAATTTCAGGTTAAGGACTCGGGAGTCCCACAAGGTAGCATTCTGGGTCCCCTGTTGTTTCTTCTTTACATCAATGATCTGCCAAGTATCACATCCCAAAAATGTATTCTCTTTGCTGATGACGTGTCAATTGTAATACCGAGCAATCCAAATCACAAGCATGATGAAGTAGTGCACCAAGCGATGAGGGGTATACTAGAGTGGCTTACTACAAACCACTTAAAAGTTAATTTATCAAAAACTAATTATATTGAATTCAGGAACTACAAACAAAAACCACATAGCTTTGAATTAGCGTTGAATGGTGTTACGGTAAGCAGGGACAGTCACATTCGTTTTCTAGGTCTCATATTAGATGAACATTGTAACTGGAAGCTGCATGTAGATTCCGTATGCAAGAGAGTAAATAGGTTTGTCTTTGCTCTACGCCAGCTTAGAAATACAACTTGCGAAAAAACCGCTCTTATAGCGTACCCCGGCCACGTTGCTTCGATTCTAAATTATGGCGTATTATTGTGGGGTAACTCAACTGACATAGACAGAGCCTTCCTAAAGCAAAAAAAGTGCATAAGAGCGGTATGTGGGGTAGGGCCCTTAGACACATGTAGGCCACTCTTTAGGAGACTGGAGGTGCTGACTTTGGCGTCTATTTATATATTAGAGGCAGGCATGTTTGTGATAAACCAAAGCCATCTGTTTTTCAAAGCAGGTGAAACATGTAGGTTTGGATCTCGAGACCCCACTAAATTAAAATTTGAGAAGTGTAGAACTAGCTTTCACCAGAGGAACTGCTTAGTGATGACAATAAAGATTTACAATCACATTCCAAAGGTGATCAGGGAACTGCCTAAACCTCAATTTAGATCGAAATTAAGACAATGGCTAATAATTAAATGTTTTTATAATTTGCAGGAATTTTTCGATTGTAAGTGACTATGAATGTTAATAATTATACCTATAATGAAATTCAATAACTCTTATGATTTGCACGAATTGAAAATTGGTATTGTTATTATGTTTTAAATGCTTGTTTATTGAAATGTACGATATATTATAATACAATCTAATAATTTATGTTGTAATGCAATTGGGCTTATTAATGCTAATTTTAATTTGTGACATTTCTTATTTCTTGACAATTAACAATATCAATTTAATCTTAAATATGTATAGTAAGTAACTAATTCATAAATTATATAGTAAGTGGTTGAACGATCATTTAATTTATGTAAAAGATTCGTATGCCTAATGAAGGCGAGATATGCTGTATCTAAAACTAAACATGTAACATCTTATCTTCACCGTGTCTCCTACGAATAAATTTCATTTCATTTCATTCATTTCATTTCATTCAAAATTTTTGATATACCTACTTACATATAGGTAGGACTCTTCTTATGATATAGAGGGAATTCTAACTTTCAGAATTTCCAATCACTCGATATTATGAAATTCGTGATTACGAGTATGACTATACCTCGTCTTCAGCTATTCATATCGAAACCTCTGTGAAACCTTGTGTTGTACTAGTAACATGACTTATGTAATGGTTTCTAGTAGTTTTTGGTTTTATCACTAATGGCTGCCTAACATTTCAGTACTAAACACGTTACCTACATAGAGATCATCCTATGAAATTAATCATATTCTGAAATGCAGCAAATGCTAAGCCAAAATGGTCTTAATTCGCCACTAGTCAAATCAAAATCAAAATCAAAAATCATTTATTCTGCATAGACCAGTAAACGGCACTTACAAAACGTCAATACAAACAATATTTTATCAAATGCAAATGGACCACCGGTTCGAAACGCGGCCCCGACCTGAGAAGACTCCGGCAAGAAACTCAGCGGGCTTTTCTTTTTTTTTTGGTCTATTTACAATAGTTTACTTAGTCTAGTTCTCAAGCCGCTCATAATTGTGTCTGTGGGACGACCACTCGTGGCCCTTCATAACTATTAACAAGTAGCAAGTTAGCCCCTCATCGCCATAAACACATGTACAGTTGGTGGGAAGTTAAGTGCAGAGCCGTGTAGTAGTGCTCGCACGACAGGCTGACGGATGGCGAAGGGGTGCCGCATCTTGGGCGGACGAAACTTGTGGTGACTTACGAAAAACGATATAAGAGAATTATCTACTTCGACATTTAGTTAATTATGTGTTCATTCATAAAGAAGTTAGCTATGTATATTCAAAGCAGTTTTATGTATTTTGTTTAATAAAGATACATACATTACATGTGTATTCATAGCAGTTGTTTTCGTTCGATGATCGTTAAAATAATTGTAAAATAAAATGAATGTGTAAAACAGCTACTTTCTTTTTCAATAATAAAAATAAAATTCGTTTAATAAAATGTGCAAGATTTTTCCTACAAAAAAATTTGAGAAGGCGATATGAACCCCTGTATGCCCGTAGTACCACTGATAGTATTATTGACACACTTATCGTCTCTAGTACCATCAATATTACTAGCGACCCAGGATTGTATCCTTTGTCAGAAATATCAAATAAATGCTCGTAGATAACTTACGCCATTTAAAGAAACAGAACCGCTACATGTCTCGCTACGTTTTTTACTGCACGTTCAAATACATGGTGGTGTTTTTTTTGTATTGTTTACCATTAAATAACTATACATAACCATTTTTTCACTTGATATAATATTAATTTCTTCATTCATATTTAAGGAAATATTAACTATTATTTATTTGAAAAAAACACCTAACTGAATGCCCATCTAAATGCTGAAAACAATATTAAAAAAGAACCAACGAGCCTAAATCTATATGACTTTTAAATGACATGTTAACACAGAAAATGCAAAGAGATCTCTTTGCGGCACATCTCTAATGCCGTGGGACAGCGGGTATTTTTCCCCCATAGTACTACCACATAACAGTGGTAGGTACTACGGGGGAAAATTTGGAAAGTAAGCACATAAGGCAACAATTCTTCTTTCTGCCGTACTGTTTGTGCGTTTACGTAATTTTGCAATTTTTCAAATTCATTTTTATTTTTTTCATTCAATACATTAAGCTATTTGTTTGTCCTTAAGATATACAAGCCGTGACATATATTTTGAATGCAAATAGCTGGTGTACTGCAGGAATTGGTTTATCAGTGTTCACAACTTGTTTCCTCATATCATTTACTTTTAGTGAGAAGAGACTGATATTACGTTTATATTTATTATTAATCAAAATAATGCTGAACATTTCAAAATTTAAAGGTTCAATTATTGCAGTTCTGCAAATTTAAAGTTTTAGCATTACTTGGCTTCGTTATATTGTATTGACTTAAGATTGATTATCTGCAAAGTTTTCGGTTTCGTTGACGGATTGAGAAGGAACAACAGTGAAAGATGACGACTTGGATCGGCTTTCTGTTTAATTTATTTATTGGATTTTATTTATGGCTATTTTACATAGATCATGGGTAATATTAAGAATTACTTAGGACTCTAAGCCAATAACAAAGTTTCCCGACAAGTACGAGGAGAATAGCATGCACAACTTAATAACTAGGTATATTTTTTTTACTTTTTTATTTTTTATTATGCAAACACTTATGTTCGTGGTATATAGCATACCACTGTATGCTACTTAATCAATTAACTAATTAACTAAATAATTAATTAATTACTCAACTAACCAACCAACTAACCAACTCATCTAATACACTTTCATGTGGGTAAATATCATTCTAAATTTATGACTATTTGCTTCTTAAAAACACTTTTTGAGAGATGGAAGATGTCAATATCGTCAAAATTAGTGTTGTAACAACTAGGTAAGCGAGTGAGAACAGCATTTTTTCCATAGTTAGTGCGATGCGGGGGAACACTGAGCAGGCGGGTATGTCTTGTTTGAGTTTTGGGTACACTTAACCCTTAAAAGAGTGATTTAATTACTTTTTGTGAAATAAATATATGTTGTTATTTGTACCCTAAAGACACAGAAAAAAATGCAAATATAAATCTAAAATAAATAATGTGCCAGTTATACAAAAAAAACATTACGTTGTTTAATAATAACATTGCGTGCTTATCTGAGATCACGAAGTACCTACTAGACGAAACGAGCAAAGAGGAAATTGAATAAATACTCATTTTATTATCTATATCATTTTAATATATTTTATTCGTTATGGTATTAAAAAGTCAGTTTTTATTTTTAGTATCGCAAAGAGACACTGCATTTCATACATTTCCTGTAAGTAAATCCCGAACAACTGGGATATTTGCACCTCTCTTGCTTTTCATTCCAAACAGCCGAATGGGATATTTCGTCCAGTCGTACATCCTTTGCTGGAGCTGATTGTGCCTGACCTTTGCGTCTTTTCTGCTCTATTTCAGCTTGCAAATTGGAACTAGAAAGACACACGTTTTCCACCATTGTGTACCTATTGGCAAACCAACTCTGCATAATGCCTCTGCTAATTCTAATCTGAACATATTATTATTATTATTTCGGTTAACTTTCTTGCATATTAGCCAAGTATTTACAATAGCTACATCGAGTAGGTAATAAAATAACCGCATAGTTCACTTACGGCTTTTTATTCTAATGTGATATCGACCAATGAATGAATCTAAGAGGTCTACTCCTCCCATGTGAATATTATATTCTCAAATTGCTTTACGGCAAGGAATAGACACTCTTCCTTTCTTTTGCTTGTCAAATCTGGTCACAGTAGTAGCAGGCTCTGCCCCCACATATGTCGACCTTGACTTCCATTAGTGACGAGGTCATCATCAGGTCGCAAATTTCGCAAAAATCGCGTAATACTCTACTCTCCTCAGAAATTTGTTGTGTGTGTCTTCTTCCTCGAGGGCATCATCGACATCTTGTTGAATTTCCCGTGCAGATCGGTAATAGTTTACTTCATCTTCAGGTTCGAATCTGAAGATTCTAAGTCATCTTCAGATTGATCCCAATTTTGTAAAAAAATATGTATGTCTTCATCCGATAAACCAGCCATACTGCAAATTAATAATAGATACGATGTACTTTTGACACAAACACAGCACACGGACACAATAAAATGAAGAAATACTACCCACAATTATTTCCATCGGTCATACTTGAAAAAAAGGGAGGAAGGCGCAGTGTTGTTTTTACACAACACAACTATTTAAACCTTGTTGATACCACTACATATTACGTTTATGCAATATAATATATAAATAAATTAGTAATCAAACATATTTATAAGGATAATTATAAAAAAATACACATTAGTAACTTGCTGTCTCAACTCTTCTGGTGTTACAATACTGTTTTCGTCACTAGTATCGCTCATCTTTTATGATTATTTTAATATTTATAATATTATTTAACTAGTTTGACAGTGAAATTTTATTTCCGCTATTTTTAAGGTGCGATCAGAAATCATCTGTTAAAATGTTGAAAATAGAAATCATTATGAATCCATACTTATGCATCACTTATTTTCGTATACAATAGTACACACATTAACTATTAAATAATTTAAATAAAAAACATGGTTATTCGTTTTACAAATATCTTTCAAATTTAGAATTTCAAAATTGGACCTTCTAATTACTCGTACTCGCACTGCCAAGAGACAGTGCACTATAATGTAGTTCGAAAGTTATTCGCGGAACAATTCATTTTAAATCTATGATTGGCACTCTTTATTCGAAAATTAAAAAATAATATTAAAAAGTTATTTTGTCTCACGCAGTAGGCAAAATCGCATTTTGCACACTGTTTTTACGCAGCAAAACTTACATGTTTGAGCGGCTGAAGTGAAAATCTGTGATTACACATTCTTAATTAATGAATATATCTTGAGCTGTCACAGAATTTCGGTCACAGCTGTCACAGGTTGTTTTTTTTTGGAAAAATTATTGCAGTTCTGCAAATTTAAAGTTATAGTTTTATTTGACTTGAGATTGATTATCTGCAAAGTTTTCGGTTTCGTTGACGGATTGAGAAGGAACAACAGTGAAAGATGACGACTTGGATCGGCTTTCTGTTTAAGTAGTAGTGTTGCCCAAATTCAGTCTTGGTCTTGCAGTCTTGGTCTTGTTCTTGCGTTTTTGCAAGACCAAGACCAAGAACAAGACCGCGTATTTTTAGCAAGACCAAGACCAAGACTGACCGTGCAAGACTTGAGCAAGAACAAGACTAAGCCTGCAAGACTCTTGCGTCTTGCAGCTAGGACTTAGCGCTATTTCACGGAGTAGTTAGGTGTAACAGTTCGGTGTATAGGTACGCTTAGGAATTCTATGAGACGCAAAAAACTGTATCAAAGAATATGAAAAACTGGACCTATGCGCATTACGACTAATACCATAAACATACCTACATAGCGAATAAAAAAATATCCATTAAAATCAAACTGAGTGCATGCATAGTTATGTTTTAACCATCGGCACTTTGATAATGCGGCATCAAAGGTTTTGTACTTACTTCTCAAAGAAATTTGCCGCTTTTCGGAAGTACATGGTTATAATACACGCGCCGGCGGCTTCTTTTGAAATCATATACAACAATCGTTGCCGCCGCGCCGAAATCACAACATTTGACACTATTAGATTGCCGCCACAGGGCGTAGGTATACTCATGCAAAATAATTTCGAATTTTAAGAGTACCTACAGGTGTTCCAAAGAATAAATAAGTTTCAGAGTGCTTAGAATGAAAATGAATACATTATACTGATCACGCAAGTAGTATTTTTACATGTTTTAGCAAATGTAAGCTTATAAATCATAAATGTCTATTAAGAAACAGTTACTTCCATGGAAAACGACATATAGGTCAGTTGATTTTTCGACTTTCTTATCAAATCTTCAGTTATTTATTAATCTGATTGATCTTTACTATGGCTATGTTAATTCAAGCTCACAATGTTCCAATTCTAATACGTTTTTCTAAGATTTAAAGTAAACTTTAATAAATAGCAATAGATTAATAGGTAATTGCAAGACTTGCAAGACTCTTGCTGCAAGACCAAGACCAAGGCCAAGACTGGGAGCGCAAGACCAAGACCAAGACCAAGACCAGGTGTATTGGCGCAAGACCAAGACCAAGACTGGCTAAGTCTCGTCTTGTTCTTGCATTTGGGCAACACTATTAAGTAGGTACTCTGTGTGTTTTTGGAAGTAGACGGACATGGGTGAGACCAAGGATCCGAAGTCTGTCTTAGGCTTGTGGTTTCCACTATACGCTTGCAGATATTTCTCGCGAGACTTCTCAGGAAGGAAACTTAATTACACATTAGTAACTTGCTGTCTCAACTCTTCTGGTGTTACTATACTGTTTTCGTCACTAGTATCGCTCATCTTTTATGATTATTTTAATATTTATAATATTATTTAACTAGTTTAACAGTGAACTTTTATACCCGCTATTTTTAAGGTGAGTTCATAAACAGCATCTGTTTGCATCACTTATTTTCGCATACAATAGTACATAAATTAAATATTAACTAATTTAAATAAAAAACATGGTTATTCGTTTTACAAATATCTTTCAAATTTAGAATTTCAAAATTGGACCTTCTAATTACTCGCACTCGCACAGCCAAGAGACAGAGTGCACTATAATTATGTAGTTCGAAAGTTCTTCGCGGAACAATTCTTCTTAAATCCATGATTGGCACTCCTTTTATATTATATTTATATCAGGTAAGTATATATTATTTTGATAGTATTTCATGCTAAGGCTGTAATCGTTCTAGCATAGAAAAACCCATATTCGAGCATATTGAAGAACCTCTAAAAGAATCCTACAGCTCAAAAACGTGATCTCTTAAATTATTAATATTCCTGGCTCTAGTGGATTCCCACTCTTCAACCATGAAGACAGATTCACTATTGGGTTCTAATCTGGACTTTTGGGTGGTAGTTTAATCAAGTATCAATCCATCTTAGTACTTGTCTTGAATTGTGAATAGAAGCACCATCTTGAACAAATGTTATGGGCCTGTTACCCCCGAACGCTGCATTGGCCGTTGGAATAAGAACTTCTGACATAAGAAAAAATAAATAAAAAACTAATAGTTTGTGTCGTTTACATTATTAATAACCTGAAAGACGACTACATATTTTAGACTACAGTCTACATAACTTCACTAAAAGTATATTTTATATTATTTTGAAATTAGTGTTAACATATACTATATGAATTAAAGCATGTTTCTAGTCCTTTGACCCGTTAATTGTGGATATATTTTTGTAAGCATTATTCAAAAAATCAAAAATCAAAATGAAAATAATTGAATCCTTTATATTTTAAACTTGTTTACATATTAATAGCTTGAAAAACGACTACTTACATATTTAAGAAAGCTTCACTGAAACTATATTTCTGTTTCTCCCGTTGCATATATAATTTGATTTGATTTCAATCTGACACAGAGCACACCCGGGGCACGGGCCGGGCGAACGGCGTTTACGTGAGTGAACTAACCACTTCTCACTTCTAACTGTCACTATATTGGACCCGTGTTAAGAGGAGCCTAACAACAGAACTTCGATGTCGCCAATTTGGTTGTGAAGGACCGATCGACCGAAGGCAATCGCTTCAAGGAAAAAATCGAAGTTCAGCCGCATCTTAGTTGGACTAGAAAGCCGACCCCAACTGAGTTGGGAATAGGCTCAGAGAATGATGATGATTCGTAAAATAACTTAGACGAAAGGGTGGCCATACTAGTATGTTATACCAATATTACTTCTTGCTATATAAGCTATAATCTAGTATAATATACCTTCGTGGATACAAGCTTGAAAGTAACTCAAAAAAAACAGAACTTATTTACTAAAAGAATCCACAGTAGTAGACCAAAATAAATCTAAAGCGTATGTTTATCGAGCAATCAGTCAGGGTTGTCGTGAACTGACGTATTGACGGCTCTATCTGAGAGTTACGGATGCATGCGCGTTTGGCAAACACCTACTGCCAACCCTAGCGAGCAAACGCGTGCCAAAATTTGATAAAGTCTTCGGTTCATGTTTAATCATACGACATTAAAGGCGAATGTACACACTCGGTGTGTCGGTGTCGCTGCATTAACATTTTCCATCAAGTAACAGTCGCCGCGTGTTGATTTAATGTCCAAGCGTTGGTTTATCCTAAATGACATTGACTTTGTAACGTTGTAATTAATATTTTAATTTTCCTTAGAATAGGTAGGTACTGATAGGTATTATGGTAATTAATATGTAATAGGTACATAATATCTATTAAAATACTTAAACTATTTCTGCACGGTCAGTGTTAAAAGTGTACGGGGTACTTTAAATCAACATTTAATCGAATATATAATAGCACTAGCATACATATATTATTTTTTATGTGTTTATACACCTAAGTGGTACCTACCTGCTTGGTAGAAAGCATTTACAGCTTTACAAAATATGCGTGAAACCTTTAATCCTATCGGTAAGACACTATGTTCGTGAGAGTTATTAAACACGTGGCGTAACACAGGGAGGATTATTGAAGTGAAATTTTTGAGTGAACTTGAACTTTAGGCGTGTTGTACAGTTTGCATAGAAAATATTGGATACGAAAAAACATTTGTTAAAAATAAACTGTTACCAAACGTCAGGGCACAGATTAATAAATAGTTACTTTGTAATGTGGTCACGCTGCGATAGACGTTATTATTAAATTCTATATGGCCAGTAGGTATTTCACAAATAAAATTATAATCGTTCGTCGAAACGGTGCGTTGAAGCCATGGAGGAATGAAGTAAGCGGAGTTGTTTCAATGGCAATTCGGTATTGAGCCTTTCATTGTGTGTAACGGTTGGGTGACATCAGAAAAGGGCGGAATCTAGGTTCACTCTTCAGTTCTAGCGTCACGTCATTGGGCTTGAAATAGTTGTAATAAAAATTTAATTCAATGCACAATGTGAAAATTTCACCACATACATTTTGCCTAAGTTCAATCAGTCGATGCGTTGTTGTAAAGAGAAATATTCCGTCGCCGTAAAAGAAATGGTGTTTTCATAGGTGCTCTTTTGCTAAGGCTGTTCCAAAAATTATACTTTTATCCTCGATGCCATAATCAAATAAAAGAAAATCACCCACCAAACTATGTGGTAGTTTTAGGTTCTTTAGACTTTTGCAACTCTTATTATTCATTTTCAGATAATCATGCCTGGCCTTGTACAACACATCTTTAACTTCTGTAAATGTTGGTTTATTTTCATCAGCTAAGCCACAGTTAACAGTGTCGATAAAATCTTCAAATAGCTTAGGCACAGGTTCAAAATTTTTGCACACTAACTTTTTACATTCATCTTTTATGTAATCCACCGTATTTCTGTTTTCGTTGGGATTATGCATATGGCTGGCCTACTTAACAATACAATTTTGTTCATCTATTGTGATAGAAGTATTACACTCTTCCTTATTAAAACACCGCCAGTTTGTGTTGCCGGATTTGTTCTTTTTCACAAAATTGTATCTATGTCCGGCATGTAACAACACGGGTTTTCCTCTTTCACTCAAAATAAATTTAAAACCGCCTTTGCTAGGACTAACAAGATCCATTGTTTTTTTTTTAAATCTAACAGTAACTATCATAAAATAAAATTTATAAACTTCAATTTTCATAAATGTGTCTGATTGACATGTAAAACAATAATGTATGTAGGATAAGAGTGGCCTGATTGTCAGGAGGTTTTCAAGGAGTTCTTATCTATGTATATAAGTAGTTTCTATTAAGTACCTACTTCTCTAGATACTTCGCCGAACAACGTGTTCGGGTGGTTGTGAAACGAATATACGATATAAGATAAATTGTGTGCTCTACTGTACAATTTCAGACACATAGCGAATCTGCCAAACAGCGATTATGTCCAATAGTAAATCTGTCCAGTAGCGAATCTGCCTAATTGCGAATCTGTCAAATACAGAATCTACCATATAGCGAATAAGGGGATATTATATTGAAAACGAAACTTAAATGAATGAATAATAGTAAAAGGAATGAATAGTAGTATACTTATACTAGGACATGCTAATTAATAACTGTAAATATTAACAAGATCCTATTTATTTTCATTGATATTTTTAATATAAACGCATTTATTTTATTATTTTGTAGATTTTCTAGATCCCTTTTGTGTTTTGTATTGAAAATAATATCTATTCTCCTTCTTGTGTTGCCATCGAACAAACTTTGTTTAAGTTTTCAAGTTTTGCCAACGTGACCCCTTTTTTAAATTGTACAGAAAATGGATTGATTACAGGTTTATGTCCCACACGAGCATTCAGACGTTTATGCCAACCTTCAAGACTATTGTTGGTCTGACTATTCACAACTAATTCTATAATGTAATTTTGATCATCCACTGATTCTCCATGTACTCATTGAATTTATATTTTTTTGGGTATTTTTGTCATCTGCTAATATTTTGATTTCTGACCAAACCTCAGGGGAGACCTAGGTGGGTTGACACAAAAATTGCATTTTTTATAATTTAACTCTGCCTCATTGATTTCTATTAGCTAGTAAGTTCTCTCATTAGAATGTGAATTCCAACACGTATCTAATTACAAGAAACAAGCAGTTAATAATAACTTCAAGTTGGAGAAAAATTGAATTTAAGCGAACAATTCCAACTGTTTCAACTCTCCTATAGACGAGGTAAATTGAAACAGGGGTAAAGGTGAGTTGACACATGGTCGGTTTTGACTGAATGAAATAAAAATAATTCAGCAATCATCTTTATTACGTTTCTGTTAAAAAGGTTGATTTAACTTTCCCTCTATTCTGGGTACCTTTTCTAGTTAAAGCTTTTGGTAAAGGCCTGATAAAATATGGTGAAAAGGTTTCCACTGTGGCTTGGTGTGAAGGACATGCAACTGACGAGTACATGGAGGTGATAGTTACCTACATCTATGGTAATAATATCTTCTCTCGTTAGTAATAAATCCGAAATTAAATGAAGACTCAATTTGGTTGATTAATGAAGAGGTCCTTCAGCGACAGGATTTTCTTGATTTTTTATATTTGATGTGACTTCTTCATATTTATTAATTCAGTCAGTGCAATAATTTCAGGAGTATTTTCTCTCACTCTCTGAACATCATTATATTTTACATAATTATTTGTACATATTTTACCTCTTAAACTTACGTCCTCTGCCACAATGCAAGAGGAGAGAGATCTCCTCTCTTCGTTTTTCTTTTGTACTTATTTGGTATGCTGAAAATAAAATAAAATAAATAACAAAGATATTTAAAAGCACCTAAGCTAAGTTGAAACAACCGAGGTGAGTTAAAACAAGTTGTTTCAACTTACCTCACCATTATAAAAACCGACTATGGCTACCGTATTAACCAGTACCCGAGTTCAACTTAAATATTTATACTAAATAACGTTACATAAAATACACTACGCTATAGTTAAACAATCAAAAACCTATTTCTTAATATGAAATAAATAAAACTTCTCTAAAAATATCTAAAATACTTACTTATCGTAAAATTTTGCTCAAAGACACGATAACTCCACAACCATTCGCCGCAACGCCGCGACGTGTACTAACACGTCGTTGTGTGCATCGAAGCGAATCAAATGGCGACGACAGAACACAGTCAGCCACCTAGCTACATTTTTGGAGACTCGAAATCTTGCTTGGAATAATACATCATCCCATGTGGAAAAAAGATCCGGTCTTAATAAATAAACTTTTCTTTTCCTAGACCTCACATCGACTAGGTCCAGGTCATCATTCTCGTCTTCAGAGCTCGTTTCCGCGAGTATTTCTCGTAGCCAGGACATAATGTTTATATTAGAGGTTATAGATGACACTTTTTTGATAGAATTCAACTTTAAGGCCCAATACGACGCGAATGACAAGTAGAGTTTTGCGGCACAGTGCGCGCCATCTATCAATTATCACGTGCGTTATCTCGTACGAGTGCACTAGCTGTCGCCGTCTAGGCGTCATGCTTGCGCTAGCTCGGTGTACAGAGTAATTAGTAACAAAGACAGCATTTACTAAAAGTCGATCAAGGGAAAGAACGCCATGGCAACATGGCATTCTATACATGACTAGAAAACCCGGCGAACTCCGTTTCGCCACCAGATGTGAAATAGTTATTTTCACCATAGCAGCTCAAACAAGTGAGTTTTGCTGCGTAAAAACAGTGTGCAAAATGCGATTTTGCTCACTCAGTGAGACAAAGTAGCTTTTTAATTTTCAATAAAGAGTGCCAACCATAGATTCAAAAAGATTTGTTCCGCGAATCACTTTCGAATTACATACACTGCACTCTTAGAGTGAGATCCCAGAGGAATCAGACATTACTTATTTTCACACGGATGAAACCTGAAGTTTTCAGTAGCGTCTCGTGTGCCTTGAATACCTACGCGCTTTGTGGGACTTGCCGAGTGACACCTGGGCAGGTACCAAATGGGAAAGGTAACTAAAAATAAGAATTATTTAACTTAAATTCACATGGCTGATTTTTATATATATCATGTAGAATATTATTTTAAAGTAATATCATAAGTGTCAGACACTTTTGATGGACCAGAGCTTTTGTCAGACGCTTTTAAGCTACCATTTATGCTATACGCATGCGCATAGTGCTCTCGCTCTCATACTTCTGGCTGAATAATTTTTGTCTTAGGGGATGTTTGGTCACTCTAATTTGTCTGACTGATTGAATATAATTTTTAAATAATTCCTTCAATAACATATTAAAAAATCAGACATGTAAGAATAAGTACCTAAAGTTCATTTATTTTTGGGTAGCTTAAAAGCTATTTGATTTTTTAATATGTTATTGAAGTAATTATTTAAAAATTATATTCAATCAGTCAGACAAATTAGAGTGACCAAACATCCCCTAAGACAAAAATTATTCAGCCAGAAGTATGAGAGCGAGAGCACTATGCGCATGCGTATAACATAGATGGTAGCTTAAAAGCGTCTGACAAAAGCTCTGGTCCATCAAAAGTGTCTGACACTTATGATATTACTTTAAAATAATATTCTACATGATATATATAAAAATCAGCCATGTGAATTTAAGTTAAATAATTCTTATTTTTAGTTACCTTTCCCATTTGGTACCTGCCCAGGTGTCACTCGGCAAGTCCCACAAAGCGCGTAGGTATTCAAGGCACACGAGACGCTACTGAAAACTTCAGGTTTCATCCGTGTGAAAATAAGTAATGTCTTATTCCTCTGGGATCTTGGACCATCTGTCTCTTGGCCGTCCATAAAAAAGTTCGAGTGACAAACACAAGTATTTTGAAGGTTTTTTTTTAATTTATGGCACGTCAAAGGTCCTATTTCGAAATTCTAAATTTGAAAGATATTTGTAAAAGAATAACCATGTATTTTATTTACATTATTTAATAATTATGTAATGTTATTGAATACCAAAATAAGTAATGCATAAGTATTTATAATGATTACTATTATCAACATTTGAAAACTAAAATGTCACGTACGCTGTTTCTGAACACACCTTAAAAATGACGGGTAGATATAAAATTTAACTTTTAACTTTCAACTTGAAATTTGTAGAACAGCAATAAGTAATTAGATTAATTATTAACTTTTAAAATTTTCAGCATTATTTTAATTAATAATAGGTGTTCTGTTCTGTTAATAAGTGTTGCATTATCTTTTAAGTTATATTTCTTATGTGTTCTCGCTGCTGAAGTGAAAAGTAATGTGTGCCACACGAGAGCAAAATTATTTGCATCTCGTGCATTTGAATCCCTCACTACGCTCAGGATTCTACAGTAGAATCATTTCTTGTTGCACAAATAACTATTGTGCAACAAGAGAGCAAAACTGTTTTTTGCTGCGAGTGCTGATTTTGAATCCTGAGCAAGCGAGGGATTCAAATGCACGAGATGCAAATAATTTTGCTCTCGTGTGGCACACATTACTTTTCACTTCAGCAGCGAGAACACATAAGAAATATTACTTAGAAGATAATGCAACACTTATTAACATAACAGAACACCTATTATTAATTAAAATAATGCTGAAAATTTTGAAAGTTAATAATTAATCTAATTACTTATTGCTGTTCTGCAAATTTAAAGTTGAATTTTAAAAGTTAAATTTTATACCTTTAAAAAATAACTTTTAAGGTGTGTTCAGAAACAGCGTACGTGACATTTTATTTTTCATTCAAATGTTGATAATAGTAATCATTACATTATAAATACTTATGCATTACTTATTTTGGTATTCAATAACATTACATAATTATTAAATAATGTAAATAAAATACATGGCTATTCTTTTACAAATATCTTTCAAATTTAGAATTTCGAAATAGGACCTTTGACGTGACATAAATTAAAAAAAAAAACCTTCAAAGTACTTGTGTTTGTCACTCGAACTTTTTTATGGACGGCCAAGAGACAGAGTGCAGTGTATGTAATTCGATAGTTATTCGCGGAATAATTCTTTTTGAATCTATGGTTGGCACTCTTTATTGAAAATTAAAAAAAATAATTAAAAAGCTACTTTGTCTCACTGAGTGAGCAAAATCGCATATTGCACACTGTTTTTACGCAGCAAAACTCACTTGTTTGAGCTGCTGTGGTGAAAAATATGTTTAAACGCTTAGAATCACTCAAGGATCAACTTCTAGTGGATAGAAATACATGAAGTTTCGTCTGTTCTCGTCGTATTCGGCCTTAACAGCTAACTGTAACCGGCCGAGCGTGGTCGGTTATAGTTACCGTTAAGATATGACGTCATTTTAAAAATTGTCAATGTTTTAAACCTAACCGGTCCTTTAACAGCATTGTTATTGTTAAAGTAAGATCGTGCAACCCAGGCTAAACTAATATCCTACGGCAAGAAGCTCAACTCCATACAAATAAAATGCCAACACGGAGCACACTAGCGCTCCAGATTATGCCCAGTAACCAATACATTTGACGTGAGTTTTAAAGGCGCCATTATAAAATCCTTTTATGAATTTTTATTCCATGTGAAGAAAGATCAAAAGAATTGGTCATACTTAAATATTATGATTTTGAATATGACCATTCTTTCATTCAATAACCAATTTTGATGAAACTTTGGCCATTGGACCACATACATCAGCAAGTATTAAGTATCTGTAGTATTTCTGTACTTATTTGTCCATCATGAGGAAATGATAACCTTGTCTGTTTCCTTTCGGTCTCTTAGGTCCAGTTCCTATTCAACAGGTCACACATTTAGAAATTGACATATTACTAGTATCCGAGTAAGACAATCCATTCACAATACCAGGTTTCATTTTATTCAAATCACTGCTGTTAATATGTGCTAACCGCCTGTGCCAGAGCTGTGCACTTGGTACAGCTGGTGCTACCACTGCTGCCAGCATACAATCTGCAGAATCTGCTACTATAATATTTAGCTTGTACACACCATTTGTGGACATTGCTGTAGCCACCAACATATTCTTATTGTTGCGAATGTGGGATTTATTTTCTTCAAAAACAACCTTGCTTCCGTTTTTGAACAATTCACTCATTGATAATAGGTTTGTTGTAAAGCTTGACACGCATAGCACATCTTAAACCATGATGTCGTAGTTGTAATTAGTTGTTATTTGTACGTCTCCAGAATATAATACTGGCAGTTTCATATGTTATCATATGTTCGCGATGGTATTTACTGATTATCTGAGATAATCAGATAATACGGCGTAAAATTCGCATTTTTTATCCACTCGCGCCGCTGTCCACGTACCATTCATTTAAACTATATTTTCCTTTGAAAGACACAACACTAAATGCATTTGATTTCATGCATTTGTGTTTCTGCAATAATGGACATTGGTTTCTATAAGTATAGAAAAAAAATTGATTTGCCGTAATTTTTTTGATGTCAATATGTTGTGTACCATGAGTACTACCGGGGGCCTTAGGCATCAGAAGTGTTCCCCTCCCCTTACACCCTGTATAAATTGAACAATATTTACAGTATCACTGTTCTCTGTGTTTATATAACGTGAATAGTATAAAATTGATAAAACATTGGAACACATTTGAACGTACCGTCACCATAAAATTGTGTGTTCATATTATCTGCCAGTACTTTTGTTTTGTTCATGGCAAATGAATTACGGAAAATTAAAACCTTATTCTCATCATCACCATCAGTGCCAACTAGAAATTTTCTGAAATAATATTTGGTACTTGTATTTCTTTAATGGACTTGTTTTTAGTTTTATCAGTTTTAAAAACTTGTGTCTTGTTTTGCATAGAGTCTTTTTTGATTTATAAAGTTATGCCTCGTTTATATAGACATTGCTTCCCATAGCAGAGGTAGATTATATGTTACTTAAATGGCTCGAATCTCATAAAGCCACGCCATCTAAATTTCTTACTCGTGTTAAACCCATATACCTATATCTTTATTATTATTATTTTATTCGTGCAAAAAATCCCCACGGATAGCGTTTTTTTTCTCCAGGTCCCCAATGCCGTACCTTGGAGCATGTGAACGGCGACAGCCTAACTTAAAATTAGTGGTAGTATTAATCTTTCAATATCGTAACCTTTATTGGCCTGAAAAGTGGCAGATATTGGTGCGATTGTCATTAGGCCGCCTGCATATTTCACTCTAGTGCCTACCATCTCGTCATTAATTTGTATCAGCACTGCTTCAGGCAGTTCTCCTGCTTCTTGCGAAGGGGATGACCACTTAATTTTTTTTTATTACTCTCATCGCTCCGTTTAACAATCCATCAAAAACAGCCATGTTTCTCCTTAGCTCCTTACCCTAGATGATATTACCTATTTTAATGCTATGTAATAGTCCACCAAAGTTGTTATCTTCTGTGGGGATAACATTATGTAGAAGCCGTTTGCCATACGTTGCTGCTTCTCAGGATTTGTCCGCATTAATTGAATTTATTTGGCATTTTATATATATGTAATTAGGTATGATATTATTTGAAAATTTATTAGGTACATTACATTATCAATTTATATACAGAATATTAATAACTATATACAAAATATTTACACATCTATATTAATTATAAAAAGATAGAGAGACTGCAACTTTAGGCATCAAAATATTCCTCCCCATCGATCTCTACCGGAACCGTGCCCAGAAAGCTGGCGGCATTACCACGCTGAATGGCGATGCCAATTCGTTGAGCGAGGTAAAGGCCAGCCCTATGGTCACGGGAAGCGTCGACAAGTCGCTTCGCTATTTCTTTAAATAGCGCGCGCGCACTTGGACCCCACGGACCCAGCGTTTCAACACCAAACGGCTCAAATATATAATTACTATTTAAATTATTATATTTGCGCCGTTTGAGAGTCTCTGCCGATGCAGCAGCAGCGCATACGCAGTCCATCGTGCTTGGAAGATGAGAAGGCGCCAAGGTATCGACGCAAGTGGCGTCCCACACCAAAGGCCTACCCATCTTCCAAGGCATCAACGACATCCCGTCTGGTCTCTTGCCATCGTCGCGCGCTAAGCCAACAGGTTCAAGAACAGCTGGCACGCCGGCGGTGACAAGAGCCCGACGAATGATGTCGTTAATATGCGCGTGTCGAGACATGCGACCTGCGCTCCTGCTGCAGGATAATCCGTGATGTCCAAGGCTATCGACTACTTCCCCACATAGACATCGATGCGGAGAAACACATGGTGCACCCAAACGTAGGCAAGTTGCAATGCGGAAGGTCGTGTCGTCCAACATTGTACCAATGCTGGGCGAAGGAAGTGCCTGCAGCCAGACACCTGATTCCCATTCCCCCACAGCCAATAGGCGAGCACGCTCAGTATCGTTTGCACTTGTACTGAATAAATATTTTTTAATACCAACACAGAGCGGCTCATCCCATTGCCTCTGGGAAGATGGGTTGGCGGGCATAACGGCATTCGGGCAAGTCATTTTCCAGGCGTTTAAAGCTTCGGCCTTGCCAGGCACGTCCAAATTAATCAGTGAAGGAGAGAGAATTTTCCTGACTAATTCTTCAGTGCCGTAGACCGAAGATAAAAACGCCGGTATACTTACGTCTGCAATTTTGCGAACGCCGAGGCCGCCAAGACGAATAGGAAGGGACGCCTGAAGCCACACTCGGTCGTTTAAATTTATATTTAAAATTTTGCACAGAGTGTCTTGAATAACTTTATCCACTCGACCTAAAAGTGCCAAACATTTAAAAAGTTGAGAAGAACGCAAGGCATGTGTAAATTTTGGAACGAAAAGACAAAATCGAATAATGGTGAAAGCTGAATGGATATTAATTTGGAATAGTCGGTCCGAAACTTCACAAAAATTTTGTATTTTCTCTTCCACAAATGATTCGTAAGCTTCTTCCAGAATTAGTGACCCTAGGAGGCGGAGAGAGCTTTTTTGAACTACTTTTAAATTTGGAGCCAAATTATTAAATTTTGAGAGTACCGAAAGACTGTCAGTTGGGTCACTGAAGAAAATTTCACATTTGGTGGGATTTAATTCTAGGCCAATTGAACTAAATTCTTCTTTTAAAAACGCTAAATCTCTTAATACTGTCTCTGCGTCGCCTCCGAGAGTACCGTCATCCAGATACCAAATATTAAATTTGGAATTTAGACGCTCAATAATAGGGTGAATAGCAAGGCTGAAAATAACTGGCCCAAGAGGATCACCTTGTTGACACCCTACCGCAGAATTTAAAATATTTTCTTTATAAAGTAATTTAGAAGGGTGCCTATAACACTGCCAAAGAAAACGAAAAATTTTGGGTGTTTCTAATTTGGCTTGAGTCAACAAAGTGTCTCTATTAACCGAGTTGAAGGCATTCCTCAAGTCAACCTTAAGGATAACCTCCCCTCCACTGCAGCTAAGGAACGTGGATAGGGAATGTACTGCAGCCTCGCAGCCCCCTTTGCAACCGAAACCGAGTTGCAGGGGCTGGAATTTGTTGGAGAGAGTTTCCCTGTAAGCATTGCAGCATAATTTGGCCGCAATTCGCCTATATGTACAGCCCACGGCAATGGGACGAATACCACCATCTTTTTTACGCAAGGCGCATAGGTTAGCGCCGTACAGTATATCAATGATGGCTTCGTCCACATTGCCGGACAGCATAAGATTAATAAGAGCCGTTAGCTCCTTCAAGAGTGCGTCGCCAGCTTCTCCGACGCTTACGCCAATAAGGTCTTTGAGGTGCTGAGGAGTTAGACCATCAAGGCCACCGGCAGACCCACTCCGGAAAGAGCCAACGGCTCCTATCACGTCCTTAGCTGAAACAGTGAGTCATTCCGCGTCTGACTCCGGAGGGTCAGGGAAGGAAAGGTTATCAGCAGGAGAGGGGTGCTTGCTTTTTAAATCTGACAGGGTATCTGGCGAGCATGGCGCCATAACATCGCTGCTAAATAAAAGTCTTGCAGCACCCCTGATGTCACCTTCTCTAAACTTGGACTCTACATAGTGATAAATTGAATTTTTATGAAAGGTGGTGAATTTTGGGACAAAATTATGAGACAAAGAGCAGTTTTCTTTTATTTGGGTTGTTAATGTTAATTGAATAAACCTGAAGAATACCTAATGTGAAAAGATGACAACTTTGTGATAAATTTGGCTTGGCTCTGACTTTAAGCCTATAGATAGCTAATGGGTCGCAAAACAAATAATAGTATTTTATAAATTAGGTGATTTTGTGTTGTGATTGTAAATTTGTGAAGTCGGTCTTTTAAACGTAGTTTGTTTTATAGTCCAGTCATTTGTTATCAGAATACGAAACGACATGTGACACGACTAAACTATTTTTTTTTTGAAAATCTTACAGATTAGCTTAATTTAGTTTAGTTTTACACAGACAGAAGTTTTATAACAGAATTAGCACCATTAATTATGACTCTAACAGCTACTGTGGTGTGGCGATAGTGAACGTGACTGCTACGCAGGAGGCGCGTTTTCGATCTCCGCTCCGTGCTAATATTTGTATGCATGAATATGGCTATTGGTCTGGTCATGCCTAGGAAAGCAAGTTAAAGCGTCGGTCCCTGTTGTTATACAAACAACTATAGCATTCGTTACAGGTTACTGCAACTGCAGTAATTCGATGTGTGACGGTTGCGGCAGCCAGATCAACTGTTATCTGGCTTCCACAACCTATAGGTACGCTTCACGAAATATATCGAAGTTCAACCATCATGGCATCATGTGTTAGCCAGGAAAATTTGTATCGAGTTCAATGATTTCGCCTTTTCCACTAATCACCTAAAAGTTCATTAATATTTTATTTTTAAATAAGTAAATAAGCGTTTACTAGGCGCATTGCCTCGTGTTCGAAGTAAGATATTGATATATCTTACCTTAACACATTGACAACAAAAGAAAACATTCGTCAAGAAATAACGAACATATCGAAAGAAAGAAAGAAAGAAAGAAAGAAAGAAAGAAATATTTATTTGGTGCAAGGTGGTCACAAAGATGACAATAACTAACAATATAATTATAACAAAATTATAAAAAAAAAGAAAAACGAAATAATCAGAGTGGCTCACAGATACACCAAAAAGGTGTCCAGTTCAGCATGTGCCAGGAAGTGTTACGGCAAGTTATGCAAAATGTCATAAATAGGGCTCAAATGTGTATCAACTCTGGAGGTCACCATTTAAAAGACATCATCTTTAAATCCTAATGGTACGAAATTTAATGGTACAAATATACATTTAAAAAAACCTAAATCTAGTTTTCTAATTTAGAAAAAATGTTATAGCCGAACCAAATAGGGTCTTTACTTTTGCGCCACCCAGTATATTATATTAAAAAAAATCGACTTTACGTTCCTGTCTCACAAATTGACGATTTCATATGTAGGTAGGTTTACTATATATACTTTTCTTACGATATGTGATATAGATATATTACCTTGTTCGATGGATTTGAGTAAAAAGAAGTTGACAACATACATTATACGAGTAATACCAAAAATCCACCATAATATAGTTATTATTTACACTCGGGAGACGAATATCTTTCCTTTGAGACTTCATTCATCAAAATTTGTCTAGTCATTAGGCCTGCAGAAGTGAACAAAGGAAACCACATAGAGACACATACCTACATATCTACATACTCCCGTAACCCATTACCCTGTCTGGCGCAGTCGGGTAAAAACCAAGCATTATTCAAAGGTACTCAAACAACCGTGTAATCTATTGAGACATTTTTAATATTATTAATCCATTATGAAAGGATATCAAGTAAAATGAATAGGCACCCACGTAATTTTGGATATTGACAATGAAGTTGGTCACATAGGTAATCTTTTTATAGGGTTATCTCAATGCGCATTATGCTTTCCAATAACAATTAGAAATTCTATTGCTTCGTAATTCTTTCAAAATCATCGAAGTGTATTTTTCTTTTCAAAACTTAAATTTAATGGGATATTCAGCAAATGATTTTCTAACGACATCTTTGACAATCAATTATGACATTTTTGACAGTTTGATCATTCCTAAATATTATTTTAATTTAGGATTTCAAATGCGATACAATACAAGCATACCTATAGAGTGGGATCCCAAAGCCGTCTGACCTTTATTATTTTAGAAAAGCTGATTACTATAGATATAATAATCAAACTCTATCATGATTCATCAGATTAAACCTCGGGACAAATGCTGATCAGAACCGCTGAACCTACAGAGCCGAAATGTCGGCAGTAGATTTTGTTTATATTATAATCATCAATCGCTCGTCACATGTAGGGAATTCATTCTCACTCGTTGCGACGGGATACGGTGTGCACAGTGCTAATGAGGTATGAGGGGAACTTCTTTCCACGTTTCAGCCCGGTTATAGTCGTAGTTTGACAACCATGGTGGTATTATGCACGCATAGGCCATGCTAATAACTTTCCATCAGGTGGACAGCTTGTATGCCACCTCAATGGTATAAGGGATGAACGTTTGAATGGAAGTTCGTCATTTTTGAAGTTACGTGAAGCATGAAATATCACATTTTATGAGTAGAAGTACTCGGAAGTGGTAAGGTAAGATTGCAATGAAGCCACTGTTAGGGATTTAATCGCGATATATTTGGTGTTAAGCCCCACGTTTCGGTTACTTAGCTATCGAGTGTCGAAGTTGTCACAGTTTTGAAGTGTAAAAAATTATATCAAGGTACGCGGACTATAATAATTGTTGGTGTTACTATTTACCTATGTAGAATGAGTTCACTGTGCCGTGCTATATTTTGTATTTTCTTAAGTCCAAAATTATTTAATATTGGGTTCCCAGGCAGGGTTCAACCATATTCTCTTCCAAAATTTGGGTGTATTTTAGTTTCGTAATCATAATCATAATTCATTTATTTGCGATTACAGGTACAGTATACTTTTCAGATTTGTAACTTAGAGCATTCCATATTGTATACCCAATGGGCATGCAAATTTTTTGTTTTTATTTTTCAAGAGTCTTGAGATCATTTTAGGAACGTATCTTCTATGATTTATCAAACTTGAAGTACCTAATGATTGGTCTGCTGTTACACGTACACTTTCTTGAGCGTTGATGTTTTATATTAGTTCTATATCTATATGTTCTTGGATGTGTGCCCACAATCACAGTCTATTTTATAGTCCCCTGCATCTTGTAGAGATAGTCTACACTTGATAGATAGTTACAATTGACTTACCTTCGTTGACGGCTTGTAGTACCTATGTGTTGATTGAAGCTCACTTCAACATGTAGCCAACCTTGTTGATGACTTCTCATAATGGTAAAAGAACAGGCTGGCGCTCGACCGTGCCTGGTTTTCTCCGGGTCTGTGATGAAGGTGGGGTTGTCTAAACTTATTATCTTACAGTACTTACTTGACATATTGAAGTTTAATATTCAGGTGTTTCTTCTAACAGGTCTCATGGTTCTCTGAAACAAAGATATACCTATGGTAACTAACTGTCGAGAATGGTGGTGAGATTCACCTTTCAAGTATCTGTATCATCAGAATTTCTGATGATAAGAAAGCTGATATATTGTTTGCCTCTAATTGCATAGTAAATTGTAATGCTTAGTAAAAGTATCAGGGTAAAGTAAACGTGAGAAATATTGTATGACTCAATGAATCTTTTCAATGAAGGTTATGACTCTTTTACCTAACTATTGTAATATTGTATCATTAACGGCAGTGGGCGTTAATCACTGTGACACAGTTGCAAACTACTACAGTTACCTATTCTCGTGCATATTTATTATTATTACCGAGAGAGGATCCTAGTCACAATACGTGCCGTGTCGAGAAGTACCGCCTTCTGCATCCAACCGTCTAACTCGAGCTTCTTGAGATGTTGGTCGAGGCTCTCGGCAATGAGTCCGTGAATCGATACGACTATCGGCACATTAATCGCTGAATCAACATCCCACATATCGACAACCTTGTGAGTCATGTCCAAATATTTTATTTGTTCGTCTTTTTCGGCTTTCATGAGATTAACAATGTAGTAATAGAGAGGTTTACCTCTGCACGAGTGACATTGTTTACAATGTAGTAATTTCTTTTCACTTCAGCAGTTCAAACATATAAGTTTTGCTGCGTAAAACAGTGTGCAAAATGCGATTTTACCCACTGCTTGAGACAAAGTAACTTTTAATTTATATTTTTTTAATTTTTCAATAAAGAGTGCCAACCATAGATTTTAAAAGAATTGTTCCGCGTAGAACTTTCGAACTACATAAACTGCATTCTGTCTGTTGGCCGTCCTTAAAAAAGTGCGAGTAATTTGAAGGTCCAATTTCGAAATGCTGAATTTGGAAGAAATTTGTAAAACAAATAACCATGTTTTTTGTTTCAATTATTTAATAATATAATGTATTATTGTATACAAAAATAATTAATGCATAAGTATTTATAATGATTTCTATTTTCAACATGTGAAAAATAAAATGTCACGGACGCCGCTGTTATAAAAAACAAAGTTGGAATGATGTAGGGCAGTTTTTCCTAACCTTTTTAATATTGTTAACCCTATGACTTATAGGCAAAACTGATTTACCCCAGGCAATAAATTCCGACGAAATGTTGTCAATAGGTCAAAGCATATAAGTACGAATTTTTTTTTCCAAGCGACTACAATATGAGGTTCTTCAAGAAGGGCATTAGAAGGTTTCTACGAAGTCAGCGGCACGAGTGACTCCTATGGTGTTGCAAACGTCCATACTCCATAGTAACCACCTTCACCATCACCATCGTGTGCTGTTCTGCCTAAGTGGTAGAAGGTGGCCATAGAAATTACTAAGATAAGCAAGACAATTCTACCGAATTTTGGCTCATTTATTTTGTCGTAATAACGTCACTGGTATTACGAGTACATGGTATTCAGTGTCTAAGAATGGAGTCAGAAGGTGTTCATAGGAACTCCAAAAATATGCAAAATAAACGGCAACAGTAGAGAAAGAACTTGCGCGATACAGGCTCTTGAAAACAACACAACTCTTGCATAAAATTATCTTCGTTTTAGTGCAAAATATTTTTTGTTTTTAAAAGATATTTCATGAATAAATTTATTTAACGTCCGCTGAGTGTTATGTAAGTAATGTTATTTAATTTGATGCTAGAGTACATAAATTTTTTCAAGACGCACTAAATATTCTTTGATGTATATTTATATATATATTCATTCAGGTAGATACAGGCAGGCAGATTCAAGTAGATACAGGTGTAGATTAATTGCCTTAACACTTGAAATTAGTAATAAACCGTGTTTCAATATCGCATTAATTTGAGCTGAACCTTATACGTCACTTCGAACATCCGTTGTGATTACAAAATGTTGTACTTCCTAAGAAATAAATATTATTCAATTAAAATATGGTTTTATTACTCTGTTAGTTCTGTTACTTCTAAAATAACCTTTTTCCTAATCTCATACTAAATGTATGGGAGTGTTTAATGTCAAAATAAGATACGTCTGATTTGATTTTTAAAAAGTTATTGATGTCATTTTACTCATTAGGTAACGTACTTTCGATATCAGTCTCAGTTTTTTGATATCTGTAATAATCACGGAATAATCACCTGGACACACTTAACGATTACACTCTGTATATCAATAGTCGATGTTAATGGTCGTCTGTTAACTGAAATCGCCTATTTGCCCTATTTCTGTGCATAGTAGCATGTTCCTTCAGCTGTCATTGGTACCTTGCCCCTTATGCCTTTAGCTATTAAGTACATAATTTGGTTCTGTACAAACCCATGTCTAAAGCTATCAATACCCAATGCTCGGATGATACTCTGCCAAGATCCGCGCGGCTAGCTTTTTTAAGTATTCTTCGGTATATAACAATGGCACACTTATTGTAGTTAGTTCAACATTGATAGAAAATGAATAAATATCTAATGTCCAGTTCAATATGTCCATTAATACAGCAACGATATTGATAGTTGGCAGTACGGTATTTAGATTTTATAATTGTAATTCGTATTAACGTTCATCGCTAATTTGCCTTCAATGTACTACACCTCAAATGAAAGTACTCAATTCACTCATCTTAGTCAGGCAGAACAACACTCAACTCAAGCAACTCGCAATAGATTGCATAGATTTACATATTTTGAACATTTTTGTATTTAGGGTCGTGTGAACCTCGATTTTGATTCCTATTGATGTAAAGTGGGTAAAAACACTTAAGGTCTTGCAAACCGGGTCTATGACTTAGTTGTGTTTACAGAGTGCCTTCGGTTGAAGTGGCAGCAATATAAAGATGATTGGTCTATACACGTGACCTCATTTATAATGTGCATACAAATTTAGGTGGGTGCCGGCGTGCCGGGTGGGTAGTTAAAGCGCGACACTGACGACTAACCTACCACGTCCTTATGACAACGAGTGTGGTGAGAGGAGGAGGCTATACGACACGTGTCGACCCATCGTCGCGACGCACCCCCTCTACCCGTACTCCGGACACATGTAAGTGAATGGTGAATCTTGCTCGCTATGCTTCTACCACCCTGACTACGAATTCGGCGTTGTTCCGAGTTTGTTCCACTCAATATTTACATGAAACGAGGAACATTTTTGTATTCCATGTAGACAAACTCAGTTTCTTTGTTGAATTGTAACAATGAAATGTTCTCGTGCACACTTCTACCATAGCTATAAGTTCTCGCACAGATTTCTTATATACTTTTATATACTTGTTAAATACTTTAAGGCAAAGTTTAATTAAATGGAACGTGAAATTTTAAAAAGTTTGTTTAATGCAGTAATTACAATTTTTATAATTTGTTTTACTTTTCTTCTATACCTAATATTTATTTATATTGTTGTACGTGACTTCGTCTGCCTTAAGTTCATATGAGATGTTTATTTCTGTAACTTGAACACTACAAATCCATGCAGTCAGTTACATTCAGCGTTATATTTTTGATTACATACTGATTATGCAAAAAGTAGCGTAGGTACCTGATTAATAAATACATCATTAAACTACTGAACGCTATAAAACGAATAGGCCCTAGGAGAAGCCTATTCTTCATTAATGGCCTGTTTCAGTCCACTGCTGGACATAGGCTAATAATGCTATAATGCTTTTTCATTACCCGACTGCGCGGCGCAAAGGAGGGTATTTTTCATTTACTGTTTTATCGAATTTGTTTTTCATCCAATAACGATTGATCACTACATAGTATAAAACAAAGTCTCGTTCTCTGGCCCTATTTTTCATCTCCTTATGCCCCTTTGTATGCTTAAATCTTTAGAACTAAACAACGGATTTTGATGCGATTTTTTTAATAGATAAAATGGTTAAAGAGAAAGGTTTATATGTATATAACATCATGCTACGACCACTGAGTGCGGAGCAGGAATGAAAAATGTTGCAAAAACGGGGTGACGCAGACGAAGTATCGCGGGCCAGCTAATAATTAATAAAACGATGATCACTTCCCGTATATCCATTGACTAGTCATTGATTTTTTGTGCGTTGTATAACAGTTCAGAGATTAATTATGAATAGATAATATGTCTTTAAAACTACGAAATCAAGTATGGTTTAAATATTTAGAATGAAAATGTCTGTCTATCCCACTAGTTCCATTGAGTTGTCCCACCATGGGACAACTGAGACGATTACGTCCTAGTAGTTCCATGGGACAAGTGGAACTAATATTTTATCATATTGTTGTCCCAGTAGTTCCATTGCCGTCATCACCGTACATATGAAAGAGTTATCCATCATGGGATAACTGAGACGATCACGTCCCAGTAGTTCCATGGGACAAGTGGAACTAATATTTTTATCCCAAAAGTTCTATTGCAGTGAATTGTTCTAAAAACAAATGAACATCGCTATCGGTAATATTTTGATACGAGATGTCAAAAAAGTGGAGGGACAAAAACATGTAAATACTAAAATGGAAATTGTTTTAATAGTAGCCATACCGTACATTTTTTTCTAAAAAGTGTCCTACGGTGATCGCACCCGTTATGAGCTCCATCTGAGTATTTTGAATAAATACATCTCTTTAGCTGCTTTCCGTTTACGTGCTGCTGTCTCTTCGTCATTACGCACAGTGTTTAACGTGGCGTCATCGATTAATATTGGCAAAATCTTTAAAAGATTGACCTCAGCCTTTGTCACCTTTTTATTAATCTTACGATGCCACCCTTCTATTGTATTTGTTGTACGATGTCTCTCTTCGTATACACACCATATTTTTTGTTTATTAAGCCACTGTTTAGTTATATAGTTTTGTAACTGTTTAAATCTGATATCGTCACGTGGTAATTCGTCCGAGATATAATTCCATCCTATGTTTATCATATTTTCCGGTAAAAGTGGCATAGCACAACATAAGCCTACAATCCCATTTGTTTTTTTGAGTCCCAGTGCTTTTGCTTTTCTTTTTATACTATTTGAAAAATGATAAAAACATCCCTTTACGATAGTGTTTGGAAATCTATTGCCCAATGCTTTTATAACTGCCTGTTCAAAATCAACTGTCACTTTAAGTGGTCGCCAAAGCAATTGTGATAATATCAGTTCAAATAATATCGTGTAACATTTTTCGTCTTTATGTGACATAAAGGCATAAAGTAACGGGACAACGATATCACTTCCTAAATCAGCGTGAATGCAATACATTTGGATAAATGGCTTTGGGCATGATCTGAATGTACCGTCCATAAAAAAGTGTTCAGCTGACACAAGATGGTATTTTGCTTCATTGCACCCAAACACTAAAAATCCTCACTCCATCACAGGAATATCGAATCAATGGAACTACTGGGACAATAATTATGATAAAATATTAGTTCCACTTGTCCCATGGAACTACTGGGACGTGATCGTCTCAGTTATCCCATGATGGACAACTCTTTAATATGTACGGTGATGACGGCAATGGAACTACTGGGACAACAATATGATAAAATATTAGTTCCACTTGTCCCATGGAACTACTGGGACGTAATCGTCTTAGTTGTCCCATGGTGGGACAACTCAATGGAACTAGTGGAATAGACAGGAAAATGTGCAATTAAGAAAACCTACTGTGAGGTTAAGTATGAAACGTCAAGTAAATAGTTGAAGTACTTTTCCTATATGTAGGGGAAGGGTGCTCAAAACGGGTACACTGTCCAAAACGAGTCGGCACATTTGTAAACGCATACGAAGATAATTTGCAAATGTGTGAGTGCGGCAAATACACCCGAACGCGTACCGACAGGAATCAATTGGCTCGAAGCGCCGGAGTCGCGTGGTTAAGAAAATATTGATCAATATTGTTTTTTGTCGGATATATTAAAAAATATCAAGGTATGTGAATGTTAATTATTCGATTGTAATTTGTGCTGCATATAATTGAGTTTCAGTGTGTCATTGTGCATGAATACAGCTTATAAATTATCAAAATAAAGGTGCATTTGGGATACAGAATTTGAGGTTATCTTATTTATGAACAAAATACTGACTAAAGTACAAAGAAGGTAGTGGTAAAGCCGGTACCCGCTTAGTCCTTACCCGCTTTAGACATCAATGAGTAATTCAAGAAATGATTTTACGATACACAAAAAAATCGTGTTCATTAAACATTTTTTATTCTATCAATATAAGTAAATGATGCATAATGGTATTCTATTGTATTGCAGCTCTATGCCGCTTCAAAACTACTTAGTATTTAACGTAGATTTTTTAACTTAGATGGGTCAGCGGTACAAGAGGAAAACACAACAAGCCTCATGGAATGTTTACGCAATGAAAGCTGCCATGGAAGAGGCGAAAAAAACATCTGTTAGGAGCGCAGCTATAAAATATGGCATAAATTTGTCGACACTACAAAGACATATAAAAACATGTAAAAAAAGCGGAAAAGACTCTTAAAAGGAAAGATAATAAAGTGTCAACCCGCAAGAAGAAATTGAATGGAAATAAATCTGCTGATGATGTTATATGTGTTTTTGACACAGACGGTACACAGAGCCTCCAAATGAAGACTGGATAAAATCACTGGACTGGACTGGACATGAGACATGCACAGACTACATTAGTGTTGGAGCTTATTTCTGTGATTTGTGCCATTAATATTTTTAATTTTAGTAACAGCAAAGGATTGATAATAATTTTTATATCATGTTATTTTGTATTAACAAATACTTAGGCTGATTTAAATTTCGTTTTTCTTTTTTGAAAAGTTATAATTAGCAAATGTTGATTTTATTGAATTGTTTAATTGAAAATAGTAAAGTTTATTGTCTAGTTTGGTAATAGTTAGTATTTAAGTCGACTGATTTTTTGTAATCACAAATTAGATTTACTATGTTGACCCGCTTTGCGCAGTAAGCATACTCAATTTGGACACCCCCTCCGGCCAAAGGAGGTCATATGACAAACTGAATTATTTTTAAATTATGTTCCAAAATTGTAAGAAGAGACTGTTTTTTTGTTTTTAATTACTGAGTAAAATAAATACATGTATCAACCATTCAATTAAAAGTGACAAAAGTATAAAAATGGTGAATATATTTTACAAATTACCTTAAGCGACCCGCGTTGTGCCCCCTTCCCCTATAGTCACGACAACGGCCTATATTTGGCCTATGAACGCATATAGAACATGACGGTAGGTATCTCCTCTCCCAATTGAGCTTTCCGAATGCGAAGCAGAATTCCGAGGCTAATAATAACCTTGTGTTGAGTAGAGTAGTTAGAGCTCACTGGAGAGATTTTGTGTTGTCAGTGAGAAGACCGAGGGCTTCAGTTGACACTACTTTATGAATTATATATGAAACCTTGCTTTGTCGTCTGCACCGATAGCACAGAATATTTCTAATCCTTCAACCCTCCTCCCTCCCTGCTCCCCTCTACAGATCGGCAACACTAGTATGACGCCTCTAATTTTGCAAACGTTCATATACCACGGTAACCACTTTCCATCAGGGCCGTGTGCTTATCTGTCACCTAACTGACATAAAAACATGGGTGACATCAGACGACTTGATTACTCTCTGTGCTTGGCCACTAACCACAACTCGGAGCGAATTGGTCCAGCCGTCTTCGAGTTTTGAGCTTAGCTACATATTTTGCGATTGATTTTTATTTTTGTGACTTGGTTAGGTTTGGTCACGCGTAAAGAACGTGTTAAGAACCATTGGATCAATGGCAGCCTTCATATCTGTCACGTTGCAAATAAAATGCAAGAGAGTCGCCTCCGTTACGTTATGCGGCAAATGCGTCAGTAACAAAATGCCTGGCAATGATGTCCCCATCGGGTCCCCGTAGGAGGGGTAGGCCCAAGAAGTCCGGGCTTGACTTCGTGGAGGGTGATATGCGTGCCATGGTCTTACTATCCTGGACGCCCAAGATCCTGTGAAGTAATTAAAGAAAAGCGAGAATGTGGACCCTGAGGTCAAAGTTTGTCTTGCTTCGGATGCAATAAGGAAAATAAGCCTAAATGATGATGATGGTAATAAATAAAAAAAATTGCTTGTATCGAGATCTATTACTTATTATACTTAACCGTTCTTAGCACAATTTCAACAAACACATATTTTAACAAACCAGTTTACTTTTACTGAATATCTCGATATGCCCTTACCAGATAACAAGTACCCTTCAGTAGGGCTGCTTATGTAATAATAATGCTTTTAATACATTGAATTCTGTGATATTCGCAAGGCAACCTACACGAGTGTTTATATTAACATACGAAGTTTAGATGCTCCCTATTCGAAAGGAACCACCCTTCAAGGGATGGTGTTATTAGTATAAGCAGAAGACATAAACTTCCCCCTCCCAACAGACGCGGTGTGCATACAATGGAGTCGGCATTGATTTCGAGTTAAATATCACCCCTTTGCTGTGGTGCATTGTGGAACATTGAACGTGTACAAATATAGTGACATGAATTATTGTCACTGGTTCTTTTATCTCTTTCATTGTAATCATTAATCAACTACAGAATACACGTTTGATAACTGCTGCTGCTGTAGTAGAACCGCTTGGCAACGACAAAAGTTTGATGTTATTTTATATCATTTTGTTACCGGCCATATGTTACAGAAAATATTGAAAAACAACTAGTATGCTGACTGTTCAAATCAAATTTAGATAGGAAGAAGTGAATGCTTCGCCGAGATTCTAACCCGCGATCTCAATACAGGAGGAAACCCCTGTACGGGAAAGATCGCGGGTTCGAATCCCATTCGTAGCATTCATTTTTTTTTATCCAAATTTGATCAGTATGTTATATTAGAATACATTTTATTCGTTAAGTGAAGTAAGCGCATTTTTCTAGATGAGTTAAGATTGTTTTTTTTGTAAGAGAAAAAAACCTGAAAATCGTGGCATTTACTATTTACATTTAACATAGTAATATTATAGATATCCTTTGATGCCAAATGTGTAAACTAACCCATCTTTAAGTTTAATCTTTTGTGTTAAATACACAAATCTCGTTAGCTTCTCTCCCGACCCTCCCTTATCACTCAACTACATTTGCAGGACATTAACATGCTCGGAATGGATGTTCGTTGTAAACTTAACTACAAGTTAATATTCTTAAAAAAACATGCACATCAAAACATGTTCATTAGTTTTTGAATCCATCGCTTACAAACAGACAACCGTGCAAGATTCCAAAAATATACTTTTGTGGCATATCCAGGTTCTTAAAATAATTATAAAGTTTGTTAGCCCCACTCCATGTTATTATTTGCAATGATAATGATAAACTTAAAAAAGTCACTATCAAATCTCATAACTCGCGTAAAATTTTATATGATAGCGATAGATGCATACTGTTTACTGTTTAGATTAGACTTAAAATATTGTTTGCGAGTTGACCAGTTACACCATAGTGGTTTAAATGGTCACACTATCCACTTATAAACTACTACGAGGTTAGCGGAAAAGTAAAAACTGAACTAGAAAAATATCAAAATTACTTTGTTTCGGCATCTGCACAATCTCTTTTATAACCTGCCCTTAGATAAATTAGTAATAGTAATAGAGAAATTAAATTAAAAATTGTAGAGATTCTATTGTGAGTTTTTGTCGTTGAGTTATATATAATATTTTAGCTTGGTTTGATTTATTAACTATTCTTACGTTTCAAGATGAGTATATTCATTAGCTTTATAAAGTAATATATCCAACCAAGTAACCTCATCTCACAAACTTTAACCTTTATTAATTAGTGTATCAGTAAACAGTAGGATAAGAAGTAGGTACAATATTAGGGAGTATGATATTCGATCCCGCCATCATCAAGATATAGAGTCTTAACAACATCTAATATTCATTGTCAATTTACATACATCAATCTGTGACAAAAAACCTTACCTATATACTATACATCCAAGTTTTAGAAGTAAAGTTTACCTTTATTTTATATTTCGCATATTTGTTGCATTTCCAATCCTACGGAGGATTACCTGCTTTCAACAGTTTGTCAATAATAATCTGCAAACACGAACTGTCAAAATCTCCTCTTTGACGGTAACCGAGTTTGCTCAGGTGTACCCCTTTGACAATATCCAGCTTGCTAAGCCTCTTGAATGACATTTTAGAATCCTTTGAGCGGTGACAGTTTTGAAATAGATCCTAAATAGGCATACATGTAGATAATTACAACTTTTGCCTTTAAGTATAGTCAGTGTAACCACTGAAGTTCTTTTTGCTAGCCTTGTTTTTTTAATGTTGGGTAAGTGACCATATTAATAGTAGATAGGTTTTATTACTTAGTTCATACTTCCTAGCTAAAAAAATACATGAAGTAGACAATTACTAGGATATCTACTGTGTATCAATGAGTACTTTAGTAACCTAGGTATACCTCGTTATTGGTTTGTAAGATTTGTGCTTGTGGAACTCTTAACATATAGCAATATGTATGTACCTATACAGTAAAGAAAATCTTTATTACGTATTTAAATTCCCACACATCCAAAGTACTTAACGCGGCATGAAATCATAACGCCAAAATCCCACAGGCTAAGTCAACACCGGCGAAAAAAAAATACAATATGCTCACGGCGCTTTGTCCTTTATTCATATTTAATCTCCTCAGCTATAAAAAAAACAATGATTTCACGGCACAGCATTAACGCATGTAGGCATAACAGAGAGTGAACCAACTCAAAGTAAACACAAGACCATATATTAAAATGTTGTCAATCCTATTTACAGACATTTTACTCTGTGTTTATCTTATAAATCTATTGTGTGCGTGGCGGTCGAAATTATGGGATTTTAAGTCAATATTGATGCGAGTTCGGTTTTGTCGACCGTTGCATTTAACACGTCCCACCGGTAAGTACAAACAACGCAGCAAACTTAGTGCACAGTTACGTGGATAGATGGCGTTGAGAGGCGCAATGTATCACATCATATTTATTCTGCTTCTACTATTAGCTTACCTAGTCAATAAAACAGTTTAAGTATTCGCTTCTTACAAATATATTTTATCAATTTATTATTGCTATATAACTAATATTTGGAGGTGTCCGTTCCAATCGTTTCAAAAATATTATCGTAAATAATTTCAAGTTAATAAACTCAGTATATACTTTATTGGTATTTCTTACGATCGATTTTCTGGATACTGTTCGACCAAATGTTCTATAAAATATGTTGCGTAAATTAACGTTCCTTCAAGATATTCTCAGTTCCATCTATAGAGGTTCTGAAAGAATAAGCGAACTATATTGCATCACAATTACAAAATTAATTGCCTTATTCTACCAAATGGCAAAGTACATGGGTTTTTATTTGTACTTGTAATATCTGACAATGGAAATGAAAAGTGAATTGAGGCATTAACATGTTATATTTTTAAAATAAAAAGTATTAAATTGGTCTTTACCCAAGAGATATTACAGGTTGGATTTATTTTTGCCGGTTTTTAAAATGGGGGTTAGCCAATCAGTCATTACAGTGAGAGGATAAATAAAATATAATAGTACCATATACCAATAATAAATAATAGTACTATATACCTACAAATAATATATAACAGTACTATGTAGTTATACGTTAGGTCATCACATATCTAAAAAATCACCAACCTGCACAACGAGCCTTCATATAAAGTTACCTATTTATATTTCAACCGCACGATTACCAGCAAACATCAAAGTGAGGGGCTCAAAATTCAAACCATTTGAAATTTCGCCGTTAGTATTGGAACTGGAGCATTAATATGTGCCTATGGTAGCAGGCTTGTTACAGACAATAGCAAAGTGGGACAAAAAATCCAAGAAGAACTAGTCAAAGCGCCTTTTCTGTCGCACCAGAAAACTTGTCTGCCACCTTAGTGGTATAAAACATATAATGATATAAAATGGACATTTACAAGTAAAACACGTGTTTTCTTTTTCCTTCAGTTCCAGATCCCTTGTGCATGGCGTGAAAAACATCTGATGAGGCCGTCGGGCTGAGGGCCACCAAAATAACATTATTGGTGGCATTATGATGACTCTCTTTCCTGACACTACCTGCAGTTTCCCATCCGGCAACGTGACGTCGTATTGACGTGACCATCTCTGAAGTATAGTTACCCTGTAATGAATTACTAATTTCGTGGAGTCGACTATCACTCGCATAACACCACTATTCTAAATTAATGATCGGCAATTGGCTTTAGATCGAATCGATCAACGGATAATCTATTAGCGTACATAACATATCTTTAGGTGAGGGTAGGTTATTTAATGCCTTAATATCGTCAAAGTCGAAAGAGTCTTGCGCAATTCGTTTCTTATCTAGCTTTCGGCATACAGTCTACTCTGCTGGTATGCCTATGACCGCAACATCCGAGTTCTCTATGATGACCGAACTTCAGAATGTTTGGTCCCATTAGATAGTCTTTGCTGCTATCTACTAGGAAAGTGTATCTAAAGAAAATAAACCCATCCTATCATTCACTCCTAGTCTTATGCATATTAATGATGACTGTTGGCAGCATAGTTACATTGCTATGCCGATGACAGTACTTTACATGGAAGATACTAAGGACAGCCTGCGGCCAAACAGACTGTCATTGAGGAACAGACGATAACTTATCACTGATCTCTAATGGGTTCTGGCTCGCATTTCCCACTGGGGATTAGAGATACTCATCGAGCTCAAGAAAACACAGCCATGAGTGTTTACAGCCTGGGTTTTTCTTCCTTCTCCTCCCCAAGTCTTCTGACAAATGAAATAGAATAAAACGTACAAACTAGTGTAATTAGTAGTGAATTTGAACAAGCTCAGTTCTTACAACTCAAACTTGCCTACAATAACAAATGAAATAGGATGGATAACTTATATGTTGATAAAACACAAAACCCCATATTACATGTGCCTATTTTTATCTAATTATGTCACTAATTTCTTTACCACTAGGCACTCACTTTAAAAACATGTTCTTCAACATAAATGAATAATCTACATAGTACATTTGAAAAAGAGTAAATTAAGCGTCGCGTTACTCAAACAAAGAGTTATTCGGTAAAATGCGCCATGTCGGCATACATAAGGCGCGCCGGGATGTCATTAGCGAAAGCTCAGCCTTTCTAATGCCTAACTGCGCACCGCCTCCTATTGTCGCGGGAATAATGAGCAACTCACGATTTAGCTGGAGAAGCTGCACTTTATTATGGTTATGGCAACAATTCTGAGAAAAATAGTGAACACTGACATTTTGTATATATGTATGTTTTTCGTCGTATTTATGGAGAATTCAACATGCTAGCACTTGAATATGTAGGATTCAAAGTTCAACAATAGCCTCTGCGGTGTAGCGTTTGAGCTTTCAGTGGTAACGTTGAAAGTCGCGAGATCGATCCTCGCTCAGTGCAAATATTTGTATATTGGTCTGAACGTTTCTATGCACAATATTACCTGTTACAAAAAGGAAATCTAATAATGTATATCTTTAAAAACCATAACATAAACTAAATAAAGTATGCTTAGTTCTAGGTCGCGTTATTTAATATACTTACAATATTGATTTATCTTTAAATATAAAAATTAATTGCTGTTCGTTAGTCTCGCTAAAACTCGAGAACGGCTGAACCGATTTGGCTAATTTTGGTCTTGAATTATTTGTGGGAGTCCAGAGAAGGTTTTGAATACATATATTATGAAAATGCTCGAAATGGAGGAACGGGAACGAGGTAAGAAGTCCACGCGGGCGGAGCCGGGGGCAACAGCTAGTGCCTTATAACTTATTAGGTGACCCGGCTACTTCAAACCGTCAAATTTCTTTGTGGAATTCAAATCTCGTTCCCGCCGTACCTTTAATTCAATTTTCTATACAAACCAATTATAAACACAAAAAATTTAGTATTATTTATTTATTAAAGCTTGCTGTTCTTTATTTATATGTACACAGGCGGACTTAATGCCTTGGGCATTCTCTACCAGTCAACATTATAGGCGGTGCAGAGAACAATAAAAGTTCGCTGACTTGGCTCCATATTTTGTTGATTTCAACACGATGAATCGGGTGGAATTCAGTACACAAATTTTTACATGATTATAACCATGTTTTTTATGTTAATGAAAAATATAGGTAAGTACTCTAATAGCTTCCTAAATAAAAATTGAGCGTGTTGTTATTTTTTACTTTATATTTTTTAAATTAATTTACTTATCATAGATATCCCTTTTGATATCTATATTGAGGTAGCAGTGAAATATAAAAAGTTATTTCGTCGTTTTGTCGTGGCGACCGTCTTCGATTTAAAATTGTTCATAGTGTACCTATAGCTTCTAGTCGTGAAGCTCTTTTATTTGATACCCGTATTTTGAGACTTGTGACAAATCTGTAATCCGTTTTGTGGCGGCGGCCATCTTGGACCGACATTTATCAGACATACCTAAGGTCCATCCCGACTAATTCAGTTTTCAAATAAAAATACTACATCAAAATCGGTTCATCCATTCAGAAGCTACGATGCCACATACACTCCATCTTATAACACTCCGTTTAAAAAATAAAAACGTAATTTTTTAACATTTCGTTTGTTTTACGGTATGACAAAGATATATTTATATTTCAGATATTTCTGTTAGGTTTAATATAGAGAGAATTACTTATAAAAAACAGAAAGTTGTTGCTTTCGTTCACAAATAGGTTGATTGACGTTGAGCGCCATGTGGAAAGATATTATGTCTAGGGCTAGGGGTTGTTCGGAGGACAAACGAAATTCCCACCTCGTGTTTACATTCGTGTGATTTATAAACGCGTGCGGATCAGGAACGTCAAGCTTTTAGATGATCCCATAATTAAACATTCTGTATGAACATTATACGATATTGTATTTTGAGGCTGGATGAAACTGGACTGATTGGATGTTATGTCCGAGTATATTTGAAGTGGCAACTTCATTAAGCGCATTCTATAATTCTCATAGATTTGGCGCTCGTAAAAAAAATTGAGCGTGGAAAAAATTTCGAACTCGCATTGTTACCTAATCTAACGTCACGCTCCGTTAGACGTCAGAAGGAATCGTAAGACCATGAAAAGATATAGTCATTAAGTTCTACATACTCCGAACATAACTTCTATACAAATGAATATGCAATTTATTTATGTAATAATGTAATATTACTAAAACTTATATGTACAGATTTATTAAAGTCTCGGAAAGACTAAAAAAATGTTTTACTTTTTATATGGCCACCTTCGGCTTTTATACAGGCATTTAATCTGTCAGGCCACGAAGTATGACTTAATGAGCTTTCCATCGGAAATTCAGAGATTCTTCCATACTACCTACTAGATCTAACCTAATTACCTAACCTAACCTACCCAAGTCGGATTGCGCTACTTTTCTCAATGAATCTATCACTAAATTTCTGTACTGTTTTATGGGTGTTTATAAAATACCACGAAGCTTAGCGCGAGCTCTCTGGCCCGATGATCCGATCCCACAGTTTATGACAGTATAACTTAGTACAGCATCTCCGGCCATTAGTACAACAACAAATGGGGCCCAGAATTTTACGTATAAGTTGCCATTTCCGTGTGTGATGTCCTTGCTAATTTAGACGAAAATGCCAGAGCGATCTCACATAACTAATTTTCACATAGATAGGATCCCAAGTTCTCAGTAGCGTTTTATGCGGAGTAATTGGAAGACCTAGCAATATTATTTATTGGCGAATCTAAGGTTAATTGTAAGAACATTCAGTACATTCATA
This sequence comes from Pelosia muscerda, assembly GCA_963691645.1. NCBI lineage: Eukaryota > Metazoa > Arthropoda > Insecta > Lepidoptera > Erebidae > Pelosia > Pelosia muscerda. Next base: position 9,403,845 of record OY829098.1, on the reverse strand, counting down.
ATGGCAGAGATGGTAAAAGACTGCAAAAATAGAATATCTAGGTACCTACTATCTACGCTTCTGCAAAAGCTCCAGGGCGTTGGTTGGTGATTAAAGTTCATATACATATTGTTAAAATATTTTAGCGTAATGACTTGAAATCGTTTGAATCGACGCGCCCGTTCACTATTTTATTCTAATGCTTCACATTGATTATAAGAAGGTGTAACAATTATATCTAATTATAATTAAGGTATATCTAATCAAAGATAGGTTTGAACAGACTGTATGACTGGTATGACATAATTTTTGTGTAACATTGAAGCGCATTAAATGCAGCGGGTGCTTTATATGTTTGTGAATCACTCGGCCTTTGTAACGACTAACCGAACACAAACAGTCGACAAACGTGGGGCAGTATACGTAACAGTATACATAGAAAGCCCTCGTAATGTTTGCCTACGTGTGATTTATTGGCTTCGGTGGATTTAGAGGCACGCACTGGGGTCTGGACTACGCGGTGTTACATTACGTGACTGTTAGATACACCCCCGATCGCATTATTTATTTATTGAAAAACGAAAAATGAACATTTTTAAACATTAGGTCGCGGACCCGTCCTCGTACCTAAATTCATTAATAAATTTTTGTTGATACTGACTGTTTTATATAAGTACATGTACATCTTATAATATTAATAATTATATTGTCCTACAAAACCGTCCAAAAGCGCTTTGAACTTGAGATTCAGGACAGGACAATATTTATCAAATTTACATACTTAGCACTCGTATTTCGTACCTATTACATTATGTCAGTGAGACGAAAAGGTGTTTTTATTATTCAATTTTTTTTAAAAATTCTTATTTTCTGTCCCAATTTCTTCAGGAAAGCGATACAATATGTAAGGAATTATTTTATTTAATATTCACCACCCTACATATTATAGACGCTAGGTATTACAAGGATCATGCTCTCGACTGCCATGGTTGCTGGTTGCATGTAGGTACTTGTCTTTCATATGTACAGGTGATATTTTACGTTTTGAACAACTTAAAATGTTTATTTACTTATTTTAAATTTTGTATCTTCTGGCAATTTAATAAACCTTATTTTTATTTTTTCTAACCAAAAATCGTCCAAAACATTTTGTAAGGTAGAACAAAAACCCGGTACAGTGCGAGTCAGACTTGCGTACCGCGGTTCCGTACAAACTTGAAATTATTGTCTTATTAGCTATATTAGCACTTCAAACTATGCCGGCGATTTAAACAATATCGTAAGGGTTTAAAGTAAAGGACGACTAGATGCAGATGGAGGGTTGTGGCTTTTGCCTACTCCGAAGGGAAAAACACGTGAGTAAGTAGATTCTCCAAAATTAGTCATCAAAACGTATAATTACAATACTAGATAATATAAGAAATGGAAAGCAAAGTTATTGAGTTAAAGTTATTATGACCAAGGGCCATTAAAGTTATACCAATTTCAAATCGCAAAGTGAATATATAGACCAATAAAATGGCACAAAAAACCATACCACCTCTGTCGTAATATCATTGTTCACAGTCGAACTACAATCGCTTCGTAATCATCTTAAATGTTACGGAAATGAGGCCTCAGATGAACTTTGTGCACAGAAACCGTAGTTTAGTACGGTAGTACCTACTAGTCACTTGTATATACCGGCGTGTGGAATCGGTGTTGTAACTTACTGTCACTTTTGTACTCAAATTTCACCTGGTTTTAAAGAGTATATATTGATTACAATAACAAGTAACATCGTTTGACGATTAATAAATTTGTGTTGATTTTTTGCTTTTTTATAATAAACTGTAGGTATGGGTAACGCTTTGGTGATTTCTGTCATTTCTAGTAGACACTCATATGAGGTATGAACCCTCATATAGTTTTTGATCTGATATTTTTGTAGTGATTTGATTTTTTTTAAACTTGAGTACTTATTTTTTTGCTAACTGTACGTTTTTTTCTAAATATACTAATGCAGTTCCGAATATTTAAAAATTATGTAACTGTATCATACTGTACTACTGTACTTTATGTAGTACAGCAACTATATCGTAATGTATTTTATGGCAACAATTGAAAGGGTTAATTATAAAGATGAAATCTATCTAAACATAGTAAATTCAATGAAAGGAATTGAGTAAAATCGCTACCTCCAAGTATTTAGAGTATTTTTTCCACCCTGTATATGTTGATGACTATCTTTTTATTAAAAATGTTAGCTATGAAGTATTGTATTTTATATAAATACTGTGGCTTGTTCTCATTATTACAAGAATTTATTTTAATATATTTTTTCTAACAAGCATATTGAAACATCAATTTATTGTTTCTTATAAATACTTCGTTATCATTATGTTGGGATGTTACTGAGTCATTCTTTTCCCAACGTGGTTCCTTAAAATACCAATCCAGATAGCAAGCTATTTGGCGTCGGTCGACTACGACAAAGAAGAGGAGGGAACTCGGTGTCATCTGCTTTCAACATAATTAAAATCACTTTAAATAATGCCACTAAGCACCCAACCCTGCCGAGGTTTTATTTTAAAAAGTGCTATTAGCATTAAATTTAGTTTTGCGGATGATTATGTCGCCTTCAGGCTTTCGGGCACATTAACTGCTCACAATTTTTGTGAATTATTGTTCCGACCGCACTCCCTCACTTTTATAACACGCTTATACCAAATTTTAACTTCTCGCTTTTGGGTTGTAAGAAATCCAAATTGAAAGGAAATACTTAGTTAGCTAAACTTAAGGGTTATTTCCTATTCATTTTTCTCCTCGGTATCTATTCTTCGTTTTTATGTTCGTTTTGTTTTTATATTAGAAAAATCACTGTTTTTAAGGAGAATGTATATTTTTTCAAGTAATTAATGAAATATGAATTTTTGCTCCAAAATGGTCTTTTCACACCCCAATTTTTCAAGATCCAAGACCATAAGAAGAAGGAAACACGTGTGCTGGTAAAGAATTTTAAGACTTAATGCTGCGACAATAAATAGAATTGCCAAACCACTAGGTTCTTGACGTTATATTCGCATGCGGGTGACATCTAAGCCCAAACGTGTTGCCCTGTGCAGGAGAGGGTTCATGGGAACGTTCACCATGGTAGATGGTAAAAAAACTGCCAAAGAAACAATATCTCTATGCCTGCTGCAAAGGCTCGAGGGCATTGTTGACCACAGGATTCCGGAGTTTTACACCGGTGGCACTGTCCTTAGGTGTAGGTGTAGGCTTACCGGAATGCTTACATATTATGTTGTTTACCTTAAAAACACATTCTTGTCGAAACTGAACCACCATGTAAAAATAAACTCAGTAGAATAAGAAGATAACGGTTCTAGATCTGCTTGCAAGAACTGACCTTCACAAACTAAGTTAAAAACATAAGAACGCATATAATAAAAAGGTAAGATATTAACATAAACGAAAAATAAACTACAATGAGTTATGTCCTTTAATTGTAATAAATTTCCTCTTTAATTAAAAAGAAATATAAAAAGGCAGTGCCACCTACACACAGTACGAGCGCAAGTACAATCGAAACATAAAGTTCGCTGGGAACACGTTTATCGGAACAATCAGAAAGAATCAGAAAGAAAACAATCCGGGGGTTGGATTTTTTTAATTTATCCATCGCAGTTTTAAATCGGTGTTAAGATTCAGCAGTCGTAACGTTTTTTCAATTATCGGTGTAGATCTCTGCGCGGCTTTACGATAGCTACCGAGTCTCAACACGCCAAAGCTTCGCCTCAACAAATGAAAAAAAAATGTTTCCTAAAACTTACGTTTGCTCGTCGCGGAGTCAATGAATTCACTTTTGAAATAAAATTTGAAGTTGGTAAATGATCTTTTTGTGAATTTCTTAAATATGCTCGTCGTGGTTTATAAAATCATCATTCTCTAAGCCTATTCCCAACTCAGTTAGGGTCGCAATTCTAGTCTAATTAAGATCCGACTGTACTTCTTATACTTATTTTCCTTGAAGAGACTGCCATCGTACCTCCACAACCAAATTGGCGATATTGAAGTTCTGTAGTTAGGCTATTCGGACTTTTGAGGGCTACTACCCGTAACGACTGCCATAGATGGTATGACAACCGGACCCGACGACTTAGCTCTCCGAAGCGCAATCAGACCAGTGCAGATAGCCATATTCTTGCATACATAGCAGTCACGTTCACTCCTGCCACGCCACAGAGGCTGTGTTTTATCAAATATTAAGACATTATTATATACCACACAAAGACATATTGGATATCCCCAGTTCAGTAGGTGGCTATTGCTCCAGGGAGATATCATCATCATCGTCATTTCAGTCATAGGACGTCCACTGCTGATCATAGGCCTCCCCCATCGACCTCCAATACGACCGGTTGGCTATATAGATACAGACGAAAATATTGAATCCCGGACCCTTGCTCCCATGCTCCAATTGTAATATACTCGTAGGCTAGCCCTAGGTCCCAAAATATATAGAATGAAGAACTATATTATATTTATAATATTCATATCATTATTGTCACATAGACGTAATTTTGTGAATGCATCCGGAGCTATGGTGAACTCGTAACTACTTTTCTTCCTCCATTTCAAACGATTAGGGGCGTTACCCTCCATGACTTCGTGGACTTACCCTTTCTACCGGACTCCCACGCCTGAAGATTGCCGTAAGCCGTGATGATGCAATGATGGCAATTCTCATGCATTTTATTTACGATGTCACGGAGATGAAACCTGTCGTGGATGCGAGAGTTCTTTACCCGATCTTTACTCGTGACTCCGTACATCCACCGCAATATTTTCATCTCCGCAATACGCAGCTCCTGCTTTTGTCGTTTCAACAACGGCTACGCTTCACAGCCGTATATTAAGACAGGTTCAATGATCGTTTTATAAAACTGCCCCATTTGGCATTATAGAGTCGTATAGGTATATATCAATAATCATTCCCTGCCACTTGGCACATACGGCGACAATGTGTGGCTTAATGTCGTACTCGATATCGGCTAGAGTGTGATTAGATCCCAGGACCTTACCTGATCCGTGCGCTCGATCAGGTCATCGCTTATATTGGCGGAGGTAGGACATGACGCTACCGTCCTAATTCCCCAGTCCGAATGGGGAAGTACCTCCGCCCTACAGAATACCGCGGCTAATAATAACCGTGTGATGTATTTCCGACGGTGAGTATGGTAGCCAGTGCTCACTGGAGAGGTTTTGTGTCGTCAGTGGGAAGACCAAGAAACCCTTCTTTGTCTTCTGTACTAACAGCACAAAGACTCTATCAACCTTCTTCCCTCCCTCCCTTCCTCCCTCTTCTCTATATGGTCGGCAGCACAATGTGACGCCTCTGGTGTTGCAAACGTACATAGGCCATGGTAACCACTTTCCATCAGGTGGGCCGTATGTTTGTCTACTATGTGGTATAAAAAAAATGGTCTTCGCCACATTCGAACGACGTTCTCAAGCGCTCTTTCCACATTTTCACACGTCACTCCAAATAGGGACTACGGACAGACCCTTGGTGTACCTCGACGGTGCTGGGGAAGGTTTTCGTGTCGTCAACAGCATTGCGAATCCCAGAGCCGGAATTGTGGTACATATCATCAATGTAGGCTGAATATCTGGATCTCTTTTGCCAGTGACCACCAAACCATGCATGTCCAGAAACAGGCAATACAGAGGCGTATTCTTATTCGTACAGCAAAACACCGGCTCCTTCGTCCCAAACTTATACAATTCGATTGTGTACTCTCGTATTTACCTTTGCACTGTGGTAACTGTCACAGTGATCCCTTAACTTTGGGGCTAAACTGGCGGGATGATGATGCTCCGTCTCTATTGGCTCGGGAACGAGGAGTACGTGGTTATAGTGGCTTTCTGACGATTTTTCATGCGGCAAATGACTGTCTGGACTTCTACAACTGAATTCTGTTAATAATCTTCGCTGAATTATTAAATTATTGTGATGCATTGTAATATTAATCCTTTACACGCTATTCTACATGCGTATAAAATTAGACTGCAGAAAATATAACGTTGACGTTATGTTTTCTGCTAAATAGCAATTAAACAATGCTAATTGACTTGAATATTATAACGCATTATAAAATTAAACCACCGTCTACAATAAGGTCATAAAAACGGTACCTTCTTACATATAAACATAAATATGAGTAGTAAAACCTGACCACGCTTTGTGGCTCTTATACCGAAGCACTATCTATAATTAAACAATAGGTCTGACCCACGCCCTTCTATTACAACCCAACGGCGACGTTTAACACATTCAGATAATCTCACTAAATCGCCATAATCTCAACTTGGGACGAAACTTAATTCAATTCCACGTTAATTTACTTATTCGAATACGATAGCACCCGCGATACAGCGTTATCAGGGATAGGTCCCTCGTGGATTAGGGTGTAGTGGATGATCAGGATAATCTTTTTACGAATTAATCACGACATGTGCACCCTCTTGATCCCACAATGACAATGCTTGCTATACTTTTAAAATTGTAATTAATACAGGGAATTGTTGTAGTGTGATATTAACAATAATGAGATGGGTATGGGTATTCATGTACGATAACAGTCAACATGAAATAAAGCTCACGCGATTCTCTGATATGCAAATTTAATCTCTTTTTTTGTTTTACAAATTAACAAATTTGATATAAATTTTATTTTTACAAAATCTGTTCCTTAGACCTTCACGCTAGGCTAGTTAAAGAATGAGTATCTACTGCGTATAATTAATGTCATTCAGTATGTAATTATTCGTCTGTGTACATTTAAGTAGTCGAAATTATAGGAAATATGTGAACACGAATATTCGTACTACCTAAAAATATTTCTTTTGGGTCATTTAATACATCTAGACTGACAGGCATGATATGAATATTTAAATATATGATATTTTCATATAATACCTAGTATATAAAAGTATACTTACCTACATAAAACTTATGCACTAATTCATCAGAGACGGAATCTTACTATAGTGATAGAGATCAACTGTCTTGTACCATAGAAATATATTTACCATTGTTCTTGCTTTTATTGTACTACCACTGTCTTTCCATGGATATTATAAATTATGCGATATTTTATAACTGTCTATAAATTATTTTTTACTGATTTGCCCGTTATAGTTCTTTTTTTTTTTGCGTTTTTTTTTGCTTCAGCCGCAAGTGTTCGAGCGTAACTCTATTACATATAGACGAATAAAGAAATTGTTTTGTTCAAAGATTTCAAAATGGTATCTTTGTTTTTTTTTATTTAGGAGACCTAGCGGCTAGCTTTCATATAAAAATATGCCTGAATATAATTTCAACCATTTGGGAAACATAATGCCACAGACATTCAAACACACAAACTAATAAGCTAAACTTGGTCAAATTTATAAAATCTAATTGAACTGCAATAATCGAGTGGTCAGCGTCAAAAGTAAGTACATAAAGATTGTTCAGGTTCTGATGTTATTAAGGTGACGATAGCTAGCGATAATAATATGTATCCACGATTGAAGCAATGAAAAAAAGGTCAGGTAGTATTAAGAGTCAGATTTATAAATGGTTTGCGGTCAGTTACAAAATATATAGCTATCATAGCTCCCGTTAATTTTATTTGTATATCATGAAACGCGAAAGTTTAGAAGTGCATGTATAAACAAAACAACCTTTTTCTTTTTAATTTCTGATTTAGATAGCCTACATATTAATACATTCAAGTTATCAAGAGACCCGTGAATAAATTTTGAGGACCTCCAATGGCAATGCATTAAAGATTTTTTTTGGTGTTTTGTTTTGTTTTTGGTGTACAATAGAGAGTAATCTATGTATTTATCTATCTATCTAAAGCAGAATAAGCCATAGTTGTAATCATCTCTTACTCGAATATAGTATGTGTAAGATTAAGGATAAACTGTGATAAACGTGGAGATGGCTTGTTTGGTCATCTCGACGTTTATGACAAGCATCTATTATTATTAATACGCCATTCCGATTTTTTGTTAAGTATAATAGCAGTGTCTTACACAGAACGGATACTAAACGAACAGGTGAAATATTATGACAATTTTTCGGTAGTCGTTTTGTATAAATTAACTAATAGTACGATGCCAGGTAATAAATTTCGTTGTACTCAAAAATGATAAATTTCATTATTTTAATGAGTACCTACCTACGACAGATAGGCAAGGAGCTGGCGCAGAGTTACCGTGTATTTTTAGTTTAAGCGAGATCGGCTCTGCTGCGCAGATACGTAGGTCTGTCGCCGCCCGCAAACGCCGCTTGACATTAACAAATTACATCGGCTGTCAACTTTCTGAAACAATATACCAGTTGGCGTTTAACTTATCTTGGAACTTTTCGTCTCGTGTAGATAAAATGTTATAATACTAAAATGTCATTACGCTTGGTCGAAAGGCCAGTTCTCGTAAGTCACACAGGAGATAATATTTCATTGGGCGCGTTGCAGTCCCCGACTCGCTCGACGCTATCGTTTCAGTTAGTATCGCAGTTACCAAAGCGATTTGTTATGTTATCTCCGTTACTTTGTTTGAGGTTGATAGGTCAACTTAAGGTATCATTCACGAAATCTATTCTTACATACCTATGCAGGTGACTTTAAATTATATAAATAGTTTTTCATTTACCTAATCCTACTATTAAGCAATATTTAAATAATTTGTGGTTGCACACGTTAATCATTAATAGTTGTTTCTATGCTAATTGAAAGTTTCACGTTAATAATGTAATTAAATGAAACTAAAGAGACTTCCACCTTCACTGTAGGCGAAGTATTGTATGAGGTACTAGCGAGCACATCCTCTGCAAACATTTTTAATAACTAATTTTTAATTAGCAGTCCTCTTGGCACCGTTGAGCTTCTTGCCTACTATGTTTATCTGTTGGTGTATATCCAACTATGAATGAATATTTAAATAACTACTCACAAATTTTACTTTTGTAAGGAAACAATATACAAGAGATTAGTCATGGACTTTAAAATATCAACATAATAAGTAGCAGTGTTTGATGTGTACAATTTTGAATAGGATTAAGCTTACCAATTTGACAGAAGCCTACGTAAGATAAGATCGCAGACATTTCAACTTTCACAGTAACATATTACCTTTTTAGACAAACGGTACAAGCCAGCCCACGTTCTACGACAATCGGTGGACTCTTACTTAAAAAAACTAATCACACCACTTTTTATTACTCTTTGGAAGTGAGGCTAGAAGTGATTTGTCCAGGGCAATCTATCATTCAAGCACTATGGGAATAATTAGTGTCAGCGCGGGCATCCGGACTGAGTGCGCGCCAACAATGAGCCGCGTGACGCATCATTCAAACAAACCATTAATAATTTTGAACGCTAGTTTTTCTAAGACGGATTCACTCTTATAAATAAATGGTACAGCGGATTTTTAACTACCTACTTACGGAGACATTTTAACAGCGACAAGCCGTTAGGCGGTTAATGTCGCCGCCGCCGTGATTAAGAAACTGTGATTTAGACGAACTATGACTAACGTACACGCATTGTAAAGGCACAACATTAGTTTTGTGTTCTCTCCAAGCTACTTAGTCATTGCGCGAAAGTTAAATGAATGTTTCAAAACGCTCAAATAATTAAAAGTTGTATGAAGCCGTACAGGTGGGACATGTTGTGTTTATCGTCCAAATACTTTTGTTTGTACACGAAAATATTTAAAAATGGTTGAAGGAACGCAAACGGTCACGGTCGCACACCGCGTTTTGTAGGAACCGAACCGGTGTGAACGACCTTTGTTTCGTTCCAAGATATGTTTTAATACGTATTTTAATACAGCTCGTATTGTTTAGGCTATAACGGAATACATTAAGCTTGTCGTCAGAAACGTATGATACATGTACTCTTAGTTTTAATTAAACAAAGTCTTCGAAAGTAAGATTTATTGTAAGTCAAATTGTACTTTTTTATGTCTAAAATACCATAGACATATTGTTTTCCGATGGTTCCAGAACATGACCGTACGTACTTATGTAATATTTTTGTTCACGCATATTGTAATATAACCCAATCGAGTTGATTTATACACATTATTTTTACCTTTTTTGTTTAAATTTTAACTAAACTTTGTCTTTTTTTAAATTGTTGGGAATACTCGGGTTCTACTTGTCAGCAGCCATGCAGCTACTTTTCAGCAGCCATGCAGCGGAAACATCAGGCTGCAATTCAGTTACCTATGACTAATATATCGCAATAGAATCAGTAAAAAGAGTATTTTTATGTGTGATATTCGCGTTAACTTCCGAATGAAACATGCTCGGAAATGTTTACTCTAAAGATATCAATGACGAATTGGGGATTTTTTTGTTAAAGTCGTACTTGTCTTCTTCTTTTTCTCCTCGTGCAAAAAAAAATAATTGTGCATACGCCATTAATAGCTTGCCTCTAAGTTTTAAACTGTCTTTTGGCTGTTAAGCTGCTGGTTTTTGTGTATAAATTGGTTCATTAAAGAAAGGTTTTATAAATGGCGGACGTTATCACTTCCTCTCGCTCGCACACTAGTACTGTCTATACTCACTCACGCGCGTACCGTCAACACAAAAAAAATATTGATCTTTATTATCTTCCACGCTCTGTGCTCTTGATGTGATGTATAAAAGAAAGGATTCTTAAATGTCGGCTTGTACTTGCGTTGACAGATAGTACACCTAGCATACAAAATTTCATTTTTTTTTCAGTTTAAAAAAAATATAAACAAGACCGTTGTTCATAATAATGTTAGTTCTTTGTTTTAACCAACATCATGATCTTCCATGATCTTCCTTATAGAATGTAATATACGTTCCTTTTTCAGGATGAAAGGACTCTATGTGTAAAAGTAGGTACTGTTTCCGATGAAAACAAAAATAGATGGCGTCACGTGTCGCGGGCGAAGTCGCCGGCAGCAGCTAGTTAGAAATTATTACGACCCGGTCTTGTTTTTATTATTTTACATATGAAAAAAAAATATTTGAAATTTTATATGCTAGCTGTACTTTCCGTCAACGCAAGTACAAGCCGCCATTTATAAAACCTTTCTTTAATGCACCAGCTTATACGTGAAGTAGTTCTCCGTATTGATGTGCCTACACGCAGAACTGCCTATTGCTACCACCTCAAATATAATATAACTGACTTGCCCATATCTAAGTATCTTCCACTATGCATGAAGTGCTCTCATCGACTCCAGTGTTAGAATCAGCGTTAGAGGGCTTTGAGGCTTGCATTACAAAACCAGCGTCCGCTCTCCTACAAAATTTGATAAATTTATCTTGACTTTTGTGAAATTAAGGTAATAGGGTGGAAATTAACGAACAACCATAGTGTTGGTCCTAGTGCTTTAGAACTAATACAGTGTGAATTTGTTACTTAAAAACATTCGAACACGAAGGGACTGACTAGATAGGGTAAGTACTCATTAGTAGAATCATTACTCGTATTATAAATATCAAGAACAGCTTCGTTAAATACATATCTACCTACGATTCATGAGAGAGCTGGAATCGTTCTTACTTTTCCTTCTGTCTTTTTTCTATCGAGTTTCCCCTCTGAAACAAACGCGTCTTGGTGTTGCTAGCGTTTAGGGGTACTAGTAGTATAAGTAACGGTAACCCTTATTTGCAGAATGATTGAATATTTGAATTACGAGGACAAGTAAGCGAGTCTACACACAGTGAGAAACTGGTGATTGTTGAAATAGATCTAGACATTCTCGATGTCCATCTAATTTTAATGGTCTTCGATTCAAGAAGGGTTAAGCTAATGCCTGCCGGGATTTCCACTATGAAGACGAATCCCGGCAGTTAGATAAATAGGTATTTCTCAAACTCAACAAAACTAAGCAAAACAAAGTATTGAACAAATGATAACTTAAAGTAACAAATTAACATCAAAGGGTATTAATATAATCATATCACTTTCAAGTTCCTACTTAGTATGGGCACATATTAAAAAAATACATTGTTTCAGTCATTCTCACTGGTGTAATTAGGCGCAAATCATTTTAAAGATTGATTAAGAACTGTATAAGCATAAATATGCATAATATGCGTGGATAAATTAAAGCGTATCATCCAAATGCATAGTAAATTTATATCACTGTCGGTATAGATCCGATACAAATCCGATTAAGCTTCTTAAAGTGTAAGTAAACCTAGCAGAACATGTGAGTGTTATAATATAACTAAGTGATAATAATCTCATTCTAACACTGTTTACTACAATTAATGCCTAAGTTATGTTTTGCACAAGAAATATAAACTAACTGTATTAGGTAGGAGGACATTGACATTACTTATTTCACTGAGAAAATCAATGCCAAAAACAAGGCTTTTTGTATAGCAAATAAAATTTAACAAGACGGTGTTCACACGTCATTTACTTAAGACAAAAATACATGTCTAAATTCGTTTATCTAGCACAACAATTTATGATAATTAAATTGGTCAAGTAATAGGTAATTATATGTAGTCGAGATTCCGTACGTAATATTTACTCGAGTGATACAGTGCGTCAAAGTAAAACTGTTAGATACGATGCGTATAATTTATTAATGTTCAGAGTAAATAAAAACACATAAACTTAGTTAATAAAATTTGTCTGACGTTTTAAAAAACCTATAGGTACAATGCGTGAAAATAATAATGTAAGGAATATTTTTCATTTCTTCACTTTTAAAATGGTAACCTTCCATTCTTAGTTCATTATTTCAGCCCCATTTATTTAAAAGTACGCTGTAACCCAAGTAGCTCGGGGAACCCTAAATGAGAAATAAAAAAATAACAATGGCGATTAACCTCTTCTAAAATATTTTTGAATGGGCCTTCACTTTGTGTAATAAAGAACTCGTTCATAATTAGCGCTGTATATTAAGTATAATGTCTAAAACGTGATAATAAGGAAGTAATGTAAGCAAGATCGTTATAATAAAAATAGAGATTTCTTTATGTGTACAACTAAATGAGTGAACGTCGTCGTATTAATTGCTTTACAGCAGCTGTTAACGTGTATGAAATACAGCTATCTTCACGGTAGGGGGCCGTGTATTATCAGCCACTAACAGGGTTTATTCCACGTCTATATAGCTTTACAAAGAAAAGGCGATTAATAGATTCAAGCATACACATTCCCAAACCGCTGGCGGTGAAATCTGCGGCAACAACGGTCAACTACCGCCTATGATATTAATAATGTGTTATTTCTTCTTTGAGATGGAATATCAAAGTAATGAATTCCCGGCAGTTTTTCAGTATCATTGGCGCGATTACACAGAAGACGGTTCCGTCGACAGATTTAACGAGTCGGCCAAACAACGTTTTCACAGATATCTTTCACCTGAATATTTAGCTCTTTGAGTATAAAAATAAATCTTTCCGTTTCTCGGAATAACAACAGTGTCAAGTCAACTCGCTTTAGAGCAAAGATTATATTTGTCATCAAGGATCGCATTAAGCTCGTTTACGGGGTGTCGCGGACGCGGTAAACGATTTAGTCAGAATAACCGCCGAAGGCTCTCCCACACACGAAACAGATGTTTTGTCATCGCGCACCACCTTTCCACTACAAACACATTCTCTTTTAACTATGACAAAACAAAAATAAATAAAATAATGTACTTTAAGAAGACGCCCGTCTTCTATTTATAGAACTGTCACCTCAGCTTAAACATCTAATGAGCCGTTTCTAATATCGTATGGTAGTTATTATCTGGTTTCCGTGTTTGTTGACGTAATTACCATCCACAAGTCACCAATAGTCAACATGGGGCGTCAAATCTTCAATCAAGTGTTTCATTTTTATATATTAGGTATTAGATTTTAAGTAAGTGAAATATTAAAGAGAATTTGAATTTAAATATATACATATATTTAGGATTTTATAATTGATCGATCAATTAATTTTCTGTGATGTGTATTTTGTTGATGAAATGAGACGATAAAGATTTCTCTCTCTCTCTCCAAACTTAAGAGCTGCGCTCTTGTCGATAGAGTAATCGCCACTCCTCCCTGTCTCCTGCCAACCCCTTGACCTCCTGATACGACGCAATTTGTATCTTTTCCTTCATTTATGACATAAGCATTCCTCTTGGCCTACCTCTTCCTCTATTTCCTTCTACCTTCCCTTCTTCTGTTAATAACAAGTCATGTCTTATCAGGTGACCCATCATATAAAGATTTATAGATGTTGTGATTTATTTCTATTGCAATCTATTAATAAACTCAATCAAACATAAGTAAAGTATCACTTTATTGTAGAATAATTAAATATTAGACTTTTGAATCGAGTAAGCCACCAGGCGGCATTGCCAGATCGTTACAGGATTTGAAAAATATTCTGGTATTAGTCGCGCCCACCTGTCCATTCACATTCAACCTTCGGAGTTTTTCGGTATTGCTGATGCAAAGTTTCTCGTTAATATGCAAATTAAGAATTATCTGCACAGAGGACGGGATTTAGGGTCACTTTCAAATAACGCCAAGTGCGCCGCTAAATGAAAATTTGAACTTCACGCCCTGATTGTGTTCGGACCCGTTTAAAGATTTAGCATAATTACGAGATTATATTTTTGTTGTGTATGTTTATCGTGGTATACATATATTAACATATAATTACGCGTGAAATTCGTAGCGCATAATGTAACTAACGAACTAAAAATTTTAATAATGTGTTACAGTGCTTAGTTAATTCAAGCAAACTATAAAGAAAGACATAAAACTGTTTACTGCCTGCATTAGCTCATTAAGAAAACAACTATTCTTTTACTAAGTATGGGTACCTGGCGAATCTTAAAACACGTTCGTTGTGTATAATTAGGTAATTGCCCAGATCATTTTAATAATTTGAATTTTATTATACTACGAGGTAGATAACGTTTTATGGTGACTTAGAGGTCCAACCTATGTTAGCAGAGGAAAACTTTAAGAAAGTACGAGGACACTACTTTGTATAAGTTACGAAAGAAAAGGAAAAAAAAGAAAAAATAAATCATAAAATGGGACCGATGATCATCTGCCTACCCCATCGGTGATTACGGGCGTGAGCATATGTATGTATGTATGAATAGACAATACTGAGTTAGAACAAGTCTCAAGTAATAGTTGACAGCACAAGCATTTGCGGTGCTGCAGCAAATTACCGCTTGACCATATGAAGACTTCGCGCCAAGTAACGCGATGGAGTGTCAACGGTCAATTAATTGCCATGCGTGCTCAAACAGATTTATCACTAACACTTGTGAGGATTCCAGAACTCCGCCTACCAACCGATTGTCTTTATTATGTCCGTTTTGTTTTCGATCTCGCATGTTGGATGTTACAACATAAAATTATTATTAACCAAACGACACCATGTTTTTAGTGGATAAGTTAATGGTTCTAAATATTGCGCACCAATTAAATTGTATTGGGTAAAAAATAAAATTATGCCGTTTTCATTCCTGAGCACCCTAAATATGCTGGTCGACGCTCAATGAAGACCTGCATTAATTTATATTATAAATAAAAAGTATGAAAAAAAGACAACAAATGTTTATTTGAAATTCCAACAAAATAACATTTAGTCGGTATGACAAAACCAACGCTGGACAGGCTTGTTGGTGGAATACTAATATGGCTTAAAGAAGAAATAAAGAATCGCATAATGTTGTGTCGTATTTGTAATATGGACATCGATAAATCATAGGGAACCGACCACAATCGTTCCAATGACATGGCATGCTTACAAAAAATAATACAAGCCATCATTCAGATGCCCCATAGAATTGGGTGGGAGCTTAGTTCATCTTTAGGGTTGGAGAAATTCAGATATAGTAGACTTTATCTCATTAAGTTATTACATGACACACGGCATCATTATTAACACTGCTATGGGGAACCGTCATCAAAATTGTTATAGAAGTCATGACTGCAAATGTCTAGCTTCGATTTCGCTAGAAAATAATGCATATTAGATATATTTATCGTATTTGCTATTACTTATACGGATCCGAAGTAATATTAGTATTTCTAGTAATAATAACTATTTAAAATATTTAACAGCAACCGTTCACTTCTTGCCAACCTTAACAGATCACGATCCAGACAAGAACAAAATATGATTATATTATATACAAATAACGAGAATTCGACTTGTTCCTAATTTATGTATCTATTGTGTTAACATTTTAAAGAGTATTGACTCAATATTTCACGAATAAATTTTCATTTATTTATTATATTTGTTGGTAAATGTGTGCTATTCCATAGTATGAGTATATTTGAGCGAAATTTCAGATTAAAGGTATTTTTAAAAAAAATGAAAACTGAAGACTTTCTATGAAGCCACAAATTATTATTCTTAATTAATCTGTATTAGTATTCAATCGCGGCAAAATTTATGAATAAATCGATTTAGATTAGAAAAAAATAATATAAAGCACTGGTACTGGACTACTACGCGGGTTCATCCCGTTCAGTGCAAAATTCAAAAAGCATTTGTTCTATATATAACACTAAACGGCACTTACAAAACGTTAATATCAACATTATTTTGTAAGTCAGTGAGCAAAGGACCACCGGTTTGAATCGCGGCCTAGGCCTGAGAAGACTCCGGCAAGAAACTCAGCGGGCTTTTCTTTGTTTTGATCTATTTACAAACATTTAGGCTTAGCCTAGATTCAGAAATTTGTTTGAGTAGCAAGTTGAGTGTACAGCTCATTTCCAGGCCCTGGACTCCGAGCTTCGAATGCGACCAAAATAACGCAAGGATGATAATGAATAAGGTACTGGTTCCGAATTCAAGTTCCGTCTGGAACATTCACTTTTTCCAACCTAAATTAAATAAACAAATAAATCTGTTTATTTCAGTAAACTTAATTTCTAGAACAATGCTGAGTCTTCCTAGTAAGTGATCTAATGATAATCGTGTTGGGAAATTGAAAGAATAGTTACTTACTATAAAATTGTACTAATTAATTAGGTACTATAAAATTGTATTAAATTATTATATAATTCACATTATGTATTAAACTAGCATACTCGCTCAACTTCATCTGCGTGACCCCGTTTTTGCAACATTTTTCACTTCTGCTCTTCACCAGTTGGTTTTAGCATGAGCAATAAACCTTCCTCTTCATTCACTCTATCTATAAAAAAACCGCGTCGAGATCCGAGGCGTCGGTTTAAAGATTTAAGCGTACAATATATAATTATATCCCATAAGGACATAGGGATATAGGGACAGAGAACGCGACTTTGTTCTATACTATATGTAGTGAAAAATCGACCTTTACTTTAAAACTTGTGATAGGCCATGATCTTTTTGGACAGACAAAACAGACAAAACTTTAATCATTATAAATTACCAGAATTAGGCCACTGGTTATCAACTTAGATGAGAGAAGAATAGCGAAGTCTTTTTGACAAATTCAGAACTGCACATTTTTAGTAACCAGTTTATGGATATTTTCTGTCTTCATTCAATGCCAACCCAAAGTCAAAGTTATGTGATAACAAACAGGGCTGTAGACTGTAGAGGTTGATACATTTTTTTTCGATAGCGACTTATTAGCCTAGGTACTTCAAAAAAGGAGGTTCTGAATTTGATCTGCATTCTTTACTAACTGAATTTACAGATTGACTGATTTGTGTTAGAGGTCGTTGCCTGGGCTACTATGTTGCATTCGATTAAGGCATGGTCTATCGGCATAGGCTCTGACTGCTTATAGATAATAGATAAGTGAATCTGCCAATTCAGATATTTTTCGATTTCGAGTACAAATGTTGTTTCTTGAAGTCTGTGAGTGTAACTTAATGAAAAGACAAAGCTTTATCTATATTATTAATATTGTATTATAAAAACGTTGTACAGTTTGTAAAAAATGTATCGAAAATCATAGTTGGCAAAATTTTGATGTCAATAGACCTCTTACCTTCGGGGATTTACAGGCATATATATAGGTATGTTTTTCAGCTTCTGCAAAGGTAAGATTTGTAAGATGATATTCATTGCATGTTGAAAGTTGCCTTCAACATAGGTACTAACAGTTATTCCAATAGACGATCCCATCTGTTCGGGATAGATCCGCGGCATATTTAATCAATATCATTGTGACGACCTGCTGAGAAATATGTCGTTCATGTCAGTAACCACAGCATAGGTTGCGAGGTCAGCGGCAGTCACTCTCAATTAATCTCTTTCACCAGACCAAAGCAATTCATGAAATAAATAATGAAGATTAGCTTGGTAGTTAGTTAGTTAACATATTTACATACTTATGCTATTATAATTATGAATTAATGCTAACCGGCTGCCATCTAGCGGGCATTTCGCCATGAACATTGTTGGTACTCGTAGCATTTTAATAGATATTGAATGTGCACTTGGAGGCTACGTAAATTAGCCATTTTTATCGATGAAAATTAGCAAATTTTACGAATAGTAAATATTATGTTTATTCATGATAACTCGCTATTTCACAGATTGAGAGACAGGAAAAGAAACTACTCTTCTGTGCAGAAGATTTTTCTGCATAGAATAGTATGTTCTTTCCTTCTCACTAAGTTC
The DNA here is from genome assembly GCA_963691645.1 of Pelosia muscerda. Taxonomy (NCBI): domain Eukaryota; kingdom Metazoa; phylum Arthropoda; class Insecta; order Lepidoptera; family Erebidae; genus Pelosia; species Pelosia muscerda. The sequence continues at coordinate 9,385,255 of OY829098.1, read as the reverse complement.
CTTCGCATGAAATTGTACTTATGAACGTGGGATTAAGGTTTTAACGTATTTTAAAATATGCATGCATTCCCTTGACGATCCCGACTCATTGTTTGTGACTACAGAAAGAACAAAACACTAACCAAGATGGAGATGTCCAATATTTTAGATGGCATAGCAGTCGCCGCTACGAAATCGGAATTCCTGCCTCAAGGATTCCCCTCGAACCCAAAGATAAAAAATAACTTTAACGGCATACAATTAAAGTCCCTATTTGATTGCGTGGTGTGTGGTACAATGAGACTGTATCGCGACATTCGAACAACGCTTTAGTAACCAGGTATGCAATAGATAACCATGTTTTATGCTAATCCTATAAACAGAAACATAACTTACAAATTTTCGAGAGCCTTCGTAAATGTTGAGTTAAATCATGAGGAAGTGGTCTTTGTAACCAAGCACCTACGTCTAAGTGTGTAAAATTATAAGCAATCAAGCCGTAGATTGTTGTGTTGACTTTTGCCCGTCATCGGCTATTAAGATTTCTTTGTTATAGAAACATGTTGGACTATTTACACAACACGTTGCTCTGAACGTCTTTGTAAAAGTAATTTCTTTTTTTTCGTTACGTTCTTGTCGGTCAGTATATATCGCTCTCACGAGTTGAATGAAATCCTCAAGTCACTTAGTGCGATGCGACGTTAGAATTTGCTTTTAACATAATGAATCGTTTCGATAGCTTTATTATACAAACCGAATGACGGCGATATGGTCCGGTAAAGCTTCAACAAAGCGAGCATCTCGATGTGACAATGACGCGTGATTGGGGCGTGAGAGTTTGTAATTGAATTATGAACTTAAATAAGTACTTAATTCACTGTGAATCACTCTATAAAATTTTTGATTGGCCTCGGGAAAGTCTTGGTAAACGTAGTATATTTTGTACAGATTATTTGTAATACCTACCTATTTTATTATTTCTAGTATCTACCACCTAGTCTCAGTAATTCCGCTAACAAAAGTGAATGCTTGTGTTCAAGTGAGTGTGTAGAGTAGGTATACAGTAATTTTAGATATTTTCGTGAATGAGTTGGAAATAATATTGAATGAAATATATGTACTATTTAAAGGAGATGGAAATGCTCTCATACATTGTCGGGCCTAAATGTAAAAAGATGAAGGTGGCCACAATTTAGAGGCATATATTTATCAAACCATCCCAGAAAATTCTGCAGTTTTTTGCAATCTGAGAGTAGAGTTGTAAGAGATTTAGTAAAAGTGAGGTTATGCGAGAAAGTAATATTTTTGAACTGTGATTTTGTGGTGTTCTAATAGTAAGTAGCTGTTGTTTTTAATGTAAACGTATTTTATTATATTATACTCAGGGATAATGTAAGAAAAAATTACAAATAAGAAAGAAGGAATAGCAATGAAAGACGCTGGGTAATCTGCAATGAGAGATACTGTACTTACAGGTGTACACCATTGACGTACCACTGCCAGTGTAGCTTCATCACCTAAAGCTCGTCGGCCTAGTGTATTACAGCAACTCATTTCTATGAGATCCATGTCAAAATCCAAAATACCGAGCAAAAGTCAAAAGTGTAAAGAAGATTTATCTGTGTACGTTTAAGTAGGGATCGTACAAGTTAAGGAAGATAGTCCGTAAAGAGAAAGCACTGTTATGGGCATATAATCAATATATCAACTGAAAACATTCAAAACGCAAAAGCCAATGGTTTGGATTGAAACTCAAACCAATAAACTGGAAGTTGTCAGCTGTCACAGCACAGATTAAAAATACAGTTGATAAACACGAGATATAATTATTCGATTAACGAAAATCAATTCGGAATTTATTTAAATTATATGGTTATTATGTTTATTATATAGATGTTATTATTATTACTTCCTTTATTTATTTATAATACATATATTTTTAAATACATTCATAAAAAAATCTAAATATATTAAAAAATATAAAAAATAGTAGCCCACCGGCATAGGGTACAGGGACCAAGCTACCGGTGGTTAGGGCTCCAGAGAAACTCTTTAACTTTAACGGAGGTAGGACACGACGGTATCTCCCGTCCGAAATGAGCTGTCCAACTGGGGAAGTACCTCCGCCCTACAGAAGACCGCGGTCATAATAACCATCGTGTTGTGTTCCCGCCGGTAAGTAGGGTAGCCAGAGCTCACTATAGCCCCTCCTTCCCCTCCCCTTCCTAGCCTCCCCACCCCTTCCCAGCTCTCCCCCTTTCCCTTCAGGGTGGGCAGCGCGTGTGTGACACCCTTAGTATTGCACACGTTCATAGGCCACGGTGGCCGCTTTCCATCAAGTGGGCCGTGTACTTGTCTGCCACCTACGTAGTATAAAAAAAAAGAAAAGAAAGGAACTTCCTCAGAATGCGTGCCGTGTCAAGGAGTACCGCCTTTTGCATCAGGCCCTTGTCCCAGTTGCCTAACGAGAGCCTCTTAAGGTGTTGGTCGAGGCTCTTGGCTATCAGCCCATGGGCTGATAAGACTATCGGGACAATGATTGCCGAATCAACATTCCACATGTCAACAACCTCATGTGCCAGATTCAAATATTTTATTTGTTTATCTTCTTCGGCTTTCATGAGGTTTTCGTCATGAGGAATGGTGACATCAACAATCATTGCAAGGCGCTCTAATCGATCTATTACCACTATATCGGGTTATTGGCGACAATAGTCCTGTCAGTGATAATAGATAGATCCCAGTACTTATAAAGTGGCACGACCATTTTCGAGAACTGGGTCGGGCACATACCTGTAGTATGGCACCTCCGAAGTCACAAAATTGTATTTGAGGGCAAGTTGCTGATGTACTATCTTGACTACTTGGTTATGTCTGTGTAAATACTCGCCGTTGGCAAGACGAGAACAACCGGAAATAATGTGCATGCCCGACAGATGTCCACCGTACCGTTCTTCAGGATATACTTCCGGTAATTGTTCGTCATAACAACTTCGTCCGTAATTGCAAAGACAAAACCCTCGGTTTCTCAGAAAAGATCACTGAACCGTACCTAAGATACGGACGCTTTTAAGTCTATATCGGGCCCATATAAGGCCCGAAAAAACCGTCCGTGTAGCTCTTTGCCCATCTATACCTGCAGTACTAAGTGCTACAGGTTTGCGCCAGTTCTCTTTAGCCAACGCAAGAGGGGTTAAACCATTGTCCACTGCAACCACATCACGGTGCATATCCGTGTTAGTATGTAAAAAATATTCTCTGAGGTTGTATATCTCACGGTTATGGAGGGTTTTGACATTCAGAAAGCCACGTCCCCCCAACTGCCGCGGGATATACAACCTCATTACGGAACATCTGGGGTGATGCATCCGAAATGTGGTTAACAGTAAACGAACTCTTCTATCCAGGGCATCGAATTCCGTCTGAGTCCATCTGAGTATGCCAAACGAATACGTTAGAACTGGCATGACCCATTCATTATAGGCGCGCACCTTATTACCGCCCGAAAGAAAGCGGCCAAAGGAACGCTCCCGTAATGCCTGTTTCATGCCAGTCTCAGGTATCCCTAATGCCTGCGACATACCCAAATATTTATAGGTTTCGGTTGAAGAAAGAGATTTAAGCTTAATGGAATCAGATTCCACAATTTCACCTTTTTGTACATGCATGACCGGAGGCGGGTTTGGGCTTATGCTTTCGCAATTTTTGACTGTGCTTTAGCTTCTGCTTTCTGCTTTAGCTTTCAGCCGGGTAGCATAGGTGCAAACCTACTTCTGCAACTCCCTCAGAGTTGCAGAGGGAGTGTGGTCTTAGGGGGAGCGCATCGGTCGTACAGATCCCTAAGGCAAGTCTAGTGTCTATCCTGCACGAGGTTGCTTTGCCCTGCTATTGGTTCAATTCCCTCAGAATTGAACGTAACTAAAAACACTGGGCGATGCAGCAACGCCGAGGTCACGCTGCTGCGAGTTCATCATCATAAAATACTGATGGTGGACAGAAATGACCTCCCGCGTGTTTGTGCCGTGCGTGGGGACCCGTACGGAGGGATGAAGGAATCCTGGTGGTTGAGCAGAACAGCAGCTGCGGCTCCTGGGAAGCAACACACCCCTTTGGTCTGGATTTCCTCTTACACGGGAGGTTACGAGGTAGCCGCTCGTAATCAATCGGCTGTGGTGCCCGGTCAGACGGCCACTGGCGAGTTCTCTGGGGTGATGGGGTCTGCAGGCGGCGGCGCGCGGTCCTACTCATGGCCGTGGTGACCGGAGGAAGATTCTCGTGCAGGTCAGTCTCGTGGGCAACTCATCTCGGAGTGCTATATCGGTCCGATAGCCTTGGTGCTTTAGAGCATCCCCATCTGAGGGCTCCGTGGAGGGTGAGGAGTCGGATCGACGAAAAATTATAAGGTATGGTATGGACTCTTTAACAAATACCACTCAGGGTGCAACAGCACCAAAGGCTGGAAACAGCGATAAGGCCGCCACCGTGGTCAGCGAAGGCGACTCCCAGAGCGGCTGGACCGAGGTATCTCGCAAGAGGTCCTCGGGATCGGCCCTCCAGGGAAGAACCGGAGCCAACCCGGGAGGCAGCAAGGTTCGGGGGGAAGGGAACCAGCTGACCTCGCTAGTCGAACGGGCCCATATGGGCCCGAACGGCGCCAGGGAAGTCGGGACCCAACCAAGTCTCCAACAAGGCAGCCGTGCTTCAGCGAAACGTCGAGCCAGGCGTCTCCGCAAACAGCACAGGGTGATAGGCGGAACCATCACCGATACGCCAGCCAAGCGGATCAGGGAGGTGAGTGACGAAAAGTCGGAACTCTCTAGGGACGCGAAAAAAGCGAGAACCCAGGGTTCTTACAGGGACGCTGCGGCAGGCTTTAGGATGGCGATCATCCCGGCAACATATCCGGAGGCGCGATTCGAAGCCGAGGACAACGCAGCTCTTCAGGATCTTTTATTCAGTGGGATGTTGGCGGCTTCGGACCCACTCCCACTGATAAACATGGGTAGTATGACGGCGGGCGCACTGAATGTGGTCTGTGCGAACGAGGCATCGGTCGGCTGGCTGAAGGGCCTGACTGGTTCGTCAGTCAGCAACCACAAAATAAAGGTGGTTGCAGCAAACGACCTTCCAAAGCCGGTCAAAATGGCATGGAAGTCGCGACATACTTCTGCAACCAACATACAGCAGGTACTGAAGCTTCTGCAGAGGCTCAACCCGGGGCTGAGAACGGCAGAATGGCGGGTGATCGACACTCTGGTCGAGAGCACCCACGTTCGCCGCATCATCCTAGTGGATAAGGTCTCTGCGGAGGTCATAAAGGCCTCTAACTACATCCTTCCGACGGGAATCGACTACAGCCACTTTAAGTTGCTGGAGGAGTCGATCCCCAAAGAAGAACAGGCGAAGGCTGAGGAGGCGAAGGCTGAGGAGGCGAAGGCGACGGAGCTGCCATCTGCTGATGCCGAAATGCAGCCGGCAGACGACAACCGCGATGGCGCAAATCACGTGCCGTCGGCTTCTGGAGCTAGTAGGGCTCAAGAGCGGCCCACATCAAGCGCCAAAGAACTGTGCAAGGAGATGGACGACCTCGACCTGGACGAGGACCGACTCCTGGCACAGTCTCCGGGATCTGTCGACAGTCACTAGGAAAGTGACTGTCCCACTACAACACAAAATGAACGGTTTAAGGTTAGTACAGATTAATTTACAACATAACAAGGCAGCGACAGCCCTTTTGGCTAGAGCGCTGAAAGGCAACAAATATGATATTGCCCTAATTCAAGAACCTTATATTTATAAAGGAGAAATAAAGGGTCTAGGTGGAACTGGTGGTACTATATGGTACCACAGGACTACAAATGATGCAAGAACATGCATATATATCAGAAATGGTATAGATGCATGGGTTTTACATAATTTCTGTTACAGGGATCTGACAGCAGTCAGGATCAATGGTGGGGGAGAGGCTGGCAACAAAGACACAATCTTTGCGTCAGTCTATCTTCCATATGAACACAAAAATCCCATCCCTAGTATACTACAAGGGTTATTGGATCACGGCATCCGAAACAACAAGGAAGTAATCATCGGATGCGATGCAAATGCGCACCATGTGATCTGGGGCAGCTCAGACATCAACGAACGAGGGGAAAAAGTACTGGAATATCTGGTAAGTTCTCCTTTACAAATAATAAATAAAGGCAACAGTCCGACTTTCATCAATGCGAGAAGGGCTGAGGTTATAGATATCACTCTAGCCACAAACATGGCTAGCAGGGATATCACCAACTGGCAAGTATCTAATGAAATCTCATTATCTGATCATAGGTACATATGTTTTGAGTATAAAACTCCAAAGGTGATTGGGGTAGACATGCGAAGAAACCCCAAACACACAGACTGGATCCAATACAAAAAGGATCTAAAGATCTTCCTGGGAGATCCAAAATGCAAACTCAACTCGATAATCGATATTGAATTTGAAGCGGACAAGATAACTGAATCAGTCATAAAAGCATGGACAATAAACTGTCCAGAAAAGGAAATAAAACCCAAAAAGGTGCCATGGTGGAATAAGGAACTAGAGATGCTACGTCGCAAGACAAGGACTATCTTTAACAAAGCCAAGGCACAAGGAGACTTCAGGGAATATTTCAAAATGCTCACTGAATATCACAAGGCCGTACGGAAATATAAGAGAAAGTCATGGAGAACACACTGTGACCAAATAAGTTCTCTTCCAGAAGGCATGAGATTAGCTAAAGCCCTGGCAATAGCCAAGGAGAACCCACTCACGAGTGTGAGAGACGGAAATGGGAAGCTCACGGAATCAGGAAAAGAAACACTACATGTAATGATGAGTGAACATTTTCCTGGATCAGAAATAATTGCGGAAGTACCACAAAATCAAATAGAAATTGATGGTACTGAAGGCTCGAAAACAAATAAGGCAGCATGGAACTCTGCAAGGAAAATAGTAGATGGGAACAAACTACAATGGGCCATAAGCGGTTTTAAACCATATAAATCACCAGGCCCTGATGGTATCTATCCCGCACTATTACAACAAGGCATGAACATACTAATCCCCCACCTCGTGAGATTATACCGAGCATGCTTAGCTTTCAACTATATACCGATGATATGGAGGAAAGTAAATGTAGTTTATTTACCCAAACCAGGCAAAGCAAACTACGAAGATGTAAGATCATACAGGCCTATCAGCCTAACATCTTTCTGCCTAAAAACGATAGAAAAACTGATAGACAACCATGTGAGGGAAGGACCCCTAAAACGTTTCCCTTTACACAGGATGCAATGCGCCTACCAGCAGGGCAAATCTACGGAAACAGCGTTACACTTGGTAGTGGAACGCGCTCAAAAGGCACTGGATTGCAAAGAGATAAGCGTAGCGGCCTTCATAGATATTGAAGGCGCCTTTGACAAAACGACCTTTGAAGCAATCCAGACAGCAGCGGTCAGACACGGGGTGGACAACACCACCTGCAAATGGATAGAGCAAATGCTCAAGAGCAGAATAATTTGCTCTACGCTAGCGGGTGAGAAGATATACGCCAAGACCACTAGAGGATGTCCCCAAGGGGGCGTACTCTCACCGCTACTATGGAGCTTGGTAGTCGACTCACTGATAGTTAAACTAAATGAAGGACCATTCTACACAATAGGATACGCTGACGACCTAGTGATAATGGTAAACGGTAAATTTCCAGGCACTGTCTCGGGATTATTACAAAAGGGTTTGAATATAGCACTCAGATGGAGTATGGAAAATCACTTAACGATAAATCCATCCAAAACATCAGCCCTATATTTCACACGCAAAAGGGACCTAAAAAGCTTAAAAAGACTTAAGGTAGCAGGAGTACAACTGGAATGGGCCGAAGAGGTGAAGTACCTCGGAGTCATGTTAGATAAACAACTAACATGGCGGTCACATCAAGATTTCGTCACAAAGAAATCAATGAGAGTCCTCGGTATATGCCGCAGGGCGTATGGCAGAACATGGGGACTTAAACCAAAAATTCTGCACTGGATATACAACATGATGATACTACCGATAATCAAATACGGAAGTATAGTGTGGTGGCCAAGGACCACGAAAGTAACATGCAGGGCAACGCTCAGCAAAATCCAACGGCTAGCCTGCATGTCTATAACGGGTGCATTTATAACAACACCGACAGCAGCGTTGGAACGACTGTTAAACATGCTACCGCTGCATTCAATTGTACAAATGGAGGCTATAAAAGCTCTCAAAAGACTTAAGGATGCAGGACATACTACCAGCATACCAATGAGTTATACAAAAATGGAGATAACACCTGATCTTCGGGATCTACTAGAAATGAGGTCTGACAAAAAACAGCCTAAACTAGTATTTCATAGGAACTACAAGGTAACAATTCCTACCAGACAGGAATGGAAACAAGGTCTCAGAACCAATCAAGGTAATAGACAAATCTGGTATACCGATGGCTCTAAGACACTAGATGGCACAGGAGCAGGTGTACACGCGGAAAATTGCGACATCAGCGTCAGTCTCGGCAGATACGCCTCCGTATTCCAAACGGAGGTGTACGCTATTATTGAATGCGCTCAGGAGATTATAAATAGAAAAACTCATGGAAAGGAAATTTATATTCTCAGTGACAGCCAAGCAGCTATTAAAGCGCTAAGCTCTCCAAAGGTACATTCAGAAATAACACTGAATTGCATAAGAAGCCTAAACAAGGTTGGAAGAGCCAACAGATTAAGGCTCGTCTGGGTCCCCGGTCATGAGGGGATTGAAGGAAATGAAAAAGCAGACCATCTAGCCAGACAGGGATCTGCTAAAATACCTACAGGTCCCGAACCATTCGTTGGACTCCCCGTAGCCACATTCAAAAGGGCTATTCTAGAGCAGTCCAAAAAGAGGCAGCTTAAGGAATGGAGGACCAAACCAGGCCTAACACATTCGAAGGAATTCTTAAGCAATGAATTGGGAAGGCTGAGCGAGAAAATAATTAATCTCAGCAGGGACAGAATCCGGAAAATAATAGGAGCGTTTACTGGCCACTACTGCACAAAATACACTTTGAGCAAGATTGGTATCATAAATGAAGAAACATGCAGACACTGCAAGGAGGACGTGGAAACGATGAAGCACATACTGTGCGAGTGCCACGCCTTAGGAAGACATCGAATGGATCTACTCGGGAGGGGATACCCCAAACCAGAGGATTACATGCACCTGCGATTAAGAGGAGTGGCCACCCTGATAGAGAGGGCTATCCCTCCTCTAACCTAGGAGCCAGGATGGGGTCGACACAAAGGATCCAATAGGGTCGAAGTGTCCGCGAAAGCTCCAGAGCACGCACCCCAATAACATAAGATAAGATAAGATAAGACATGCATGACCGCACATTTGTCCAGGCCAAATTCCATCTTGATAGAATTACTAAAGCTTTCAGTCATCTTTAGTAGTTTTATCAATTACGTATTGTTTGCAGCAAGTAATTTGAGGTCATTCATGTAGAGGAGGTGGGATATAACTCGACCCTCTTTCTGCAATCGATAGCCTAGCCCTGAATTCTCCAGTATTGTACTTAGAGGATTCAGTGCTAGACAAAACCATAGGGCACTCAGACCCCTGTCACCCTGGAATATACCCCTCTTAATTTTTATGGGTGCATCGTTTGTCTGGCATCATCCTGGATAGCGAAGTACCAACTTCCATTGCCCCATACATGACCTTAAGAAGTTCGCTAGAGTTGTATCAATTTTATACAACTCTAGGACTCTCAGTAGCCACGTATGTGGCACAGAATCATAGGCCTTCTTATAATCTATCCAGGATGTTGCCAAATTCTTGCGTTTACGACGCACCTGTTGACTAATGGTCATGTCAACTAAAAGGAGCTCTTTAGTACCATGGCTGCCCTTACTACATCCATTCTGAGAGATAGAGTATATTGAATTTTGTTCTAAATGAGAATGTATTTTGACTCTCAGAATGGATGATAGAAGTTTATAGACCGTCGGTAAGCAAGTAATTGGTCTATAATTTTTGGGGTCCGCAGCACAACCGGATTTATAGAGTAAGTGGGTTATACCAGTTGTTAAGACGTTAGGTAGTGAACCCGAATCGAGAGCTGACTGGAATTGAGAGCCAAACAAGCATGTGAGTTATGGAGCCACTTCAGCCAAAAGTTGTGCAGTCCGTCCGGACCTGCAGACTTCCAATTCGGTAGCGAACGGACTGCACTAGCAACATCATCAGATGTAATAATATTGGCTCCATAGTCTGTATATTCTCACATGCCTGCTTAACCTCTCTCATCCAGTCATCTTCGGTGTGGACGACAGGTGTCTACCAGATGCTACGCCAGAATGTATTCGTAGCGTCAGCATCCGGACGAGCAGTGTCACCTACATTCAACTCTGGTTCTTCCCATTTTCGGTACACCCACTTCTCATCCTTTTGGAAGATGCGATTCTGACTATATCTATCAATGCGTTTTTATAGCGACGGATTCGATTTGCCCATGCATAATCTTTCTGTTTCAGAAAGTCAATGCGTTCTGTGACACATGCCGCATATTGTGGAGGATTGACATTAGTTCCTAAAAATGCCTGTGTCACAAAGCGCATCACCCTCGGGCGCGTGTTGCCTGATCTGAAACAGATAAGCCTACCAATAAGTGTCCTAGCCTTGGCAATACGACGTTCTATCCTATATTGCCAGGCCGGTACTACAGGTCTAGGACGGGTAACAGATCTGTCAGTAATAAATTTGACCCACCACTCGACATGCTGCAACGGCCGCACAATACAAAATCGTGCGTATCACCAGGGTCTTATCTATTTTCTAAATAATTAGATAATATCGAATCTAAGGCACATACCAGCGCAATATTACGTTTATGCATAGGCAAATGGGCTAAGCGCGGTCGATCGCTTGGAATCATAGATCGATATTCCAGCATCGCATCTTCCAAAGCGCTCCTTAATAGTTCATTATACTGGGTACTTACCGATATAGTCTCACTTTCCTCCACATCATCAGCAAGAACAAGCTGTGGTGTGCCTGCTCTCATAGCCACACCGTTTTCTACTGGAATAACAGCTTGCGATGAAGTAGGCAGAGCAAGACTATTCTGTATGTCAGAGCGCAGCCTCTCAAGTACGGAGTCATTCAACAAATGACATCGCTGGATGACCCGCACCTGATACGATAACCGTTGCGTCGATACGTTGACAGCCGGTTCAAGTTCCTGGAACAAAGGCAGCATGTGATCACGGTATGCAGTGAGGTTGGTTCCTCCCTCTGTACCTGCAAAATGTGCCCGCATGACATTCTCATTCATGGATGAAGTCCATCGCATGCGGCGCACATTACCACCGGTAGCGGGGGCCCTATTTGAGGCCGGTGGGCCTCGGGACCCCAAGCTGGACGGCGGTCGGCCTCTCCCCGGCCGACGCACAGGTGTTGGCGACGTCGGTGGGGAGAAATACTAGTCGGAGCTCGACGCTTCAGCAGCAGATGGTCTTGTAGTGACGTTCTCTAGGGGCTGCGAAGCGGAGCTGCACGACGAGTCCGTGGTGGTTGTGTGTGCTATATCTTGTGCTTGCTTTCTTGCTCGAGTCAACATTATCAGATCTTGTATATTTTCTCATATTGTTTGACATTTTTGTTATGTCATGTCATTATCATGTTTGTGGTTTTTCCTTATTAAGTATTTTATAGAATTCATCGTTTATTTTTTATATTTTATTGTATAATTTCAATGTGCGATTAGTTTTTATAATTAGTATGTTTCACTGCTTTTTTTGTTATATTTTTATTATTATTATGTTTTGCTCACTTTGCCTGAAATACTAATGCGATAAAAATGTTTTATTGACAATATTATTTGAATGGATCACAGTAATTGATATTTATTTTTCTGAGTGGGTTAAACTTAGATTAAAGATTTCTCGTCTTCCAGAATGACAAGTGAGCTGATTTTTTTAATATTTTGAAATTAAAAAATATTACGCTTGTTTTTAAGTCAGCATCCGTTGTTAATATCTCAACTCATTACAATTTGGCCCAGAAATCCCCGTCTCCTTTACCTAGTAGTTTCTGTTATTCAATGCTCGATAATGTTTTACTTTGTACTGTACTAGATAAAAATGAACAAAGTTTGGCCTTAACAAATAAAGAGTATTGTCAATTTTCCTTGTCAATGTTTGTACTAATGGAAGAATAAAATAATATTAGCAATTATGATATATTCGAAACTCTCATATTTTGTATCTATATGAAGCGCTTAGAGATGTAATTTAGTTACAAGCGGAATGCATCCCATATGAGAACCATGAAAGTCCAGGCAGATGAGACAATTTGGTATTTCTTATGAGTTCCTACTTTGTATAAAGCAATTGTACACATCCGTAGATAAAAATATTGATACACTGATACTTGCAAACGGGTTTGTACGCTTATTGTTATAATATAATACACTAGTTGTTCCTCATGAGTGTCGGTTATCACAGACTGTCCCACGGCATTTCGACTAATTCTGAAACATACCAATAGGCGAAAAATCGGTCAAGCGTTTCCGGAAGTTTTCAGACCAACAGTGCTAAAATTGTATGTGTTTTATATATATGAGATTAGCTGAGTCTCTCGGCTCAATTATATTTATTGCGCTGAACATGTGAACCCGATGAACATCCAAGACCTTTCAAACAAAAAATCCGTTCCGTAGTTATTGCATTATTTGCGAACAAATAGACAAAATGGGAACTTTTCCAAAAATAATATTTTTGGATCTCGAATCTTTAATATAACATTCGAAGGCTCAGCGAGAAGCCTCTTTTGCTCCTGCGCTTTTTCGCCTTAGTATATTTTTATGTTGTTACTAGCTAGATGTAGATTGTCGATTATTGCGTAGTGTTATAAATTTATAACGCTTATTCTCTAATCGTCTCTATACTAGCCTCTTTATTCCACTTTTTACTCGACTCTGTATTCCACTCTACTCGGCTCAGTTGTCGACTGTTGGTACGAGATTCTTTAGCCCTTGTCTCTTTACTCTCCTCCCTATCTCTAATTACCTCTCTTCTTCTTCCAATTTCCGTATACCGCCACATCCCCAATATCAACTTATATTTTCCCTCAACTCACCACATTTCCCTTTAATTTCCCATGTTTTTCTATATCACCCCATCGCCCCATCATTACTTTTCTCCGTTACCCTATTTGTCCATTTATTCTGCTTCTTCTTTTTCCCTTCTACCCCTATTCTTTATCTTGTCCTAACCCCCTTCCCATTGCCCTGCCCTCTTCTTCCTACAACAAAGTGCGTGACAGATCTCTCCACAGTCCTATTCATCTATTCTCGCTGTAAACACTACTCATTATTCTCCTTACTGTGCCCCAGTCTACTTGACTCAATCGCATTATTCTTTTCAAGCTTCACAAGGATGCTCTTAATATTGACTGTTCGTGACCTCATCCAGTGTCAGTAATGGTACCGGTAATTGAAAAAGAACAAATTCTTCCTATACGATTTCATGTTTTCAACTCTCTATCTCCTGCGCTATCTTCCTATCATCTTGGAAGAATTGCCCAGATTATTCTACTACACGAGAAACTCAAACCCCGTTCTTTCTCTTACGTACGTTCTATATTCATTCTTCCATTTATTTCCAAAGCCTTAGAACAATTAACTCATTTTCAACTCAATTCCTTTCTTACAAAAAATATGCTTGCAATAGCATTTGTATCACGGAAGACATAAGACTTGTCGTGGATAGAGGAAAACTTACGCTTTCAACGTAACTTGACTTTAGCAACCCTTACAATACCAGCTTAGTATGCTCAGCTAGGTTAACATAAATATTTCCAACGGCTACCAAGTTCTTTCGTAGCTACTTGTTTGGTCGCCAGCAGTGTATTTGCGTCGAAGAATTATGTTCCTCCTGATGCGCACGACTGCCAGTGTATGGCCTTTTACCTCCGTTACTTAGCTATCGTGAACTGTAAGTAAATGATTTTTATACCTCGATGTTTCTTCATCAGTCTTACACAATACTTCAGAATTAACTAGTGTCGGTGCGAGGATTTTGAAGGCTGCCCTGCGTGTGGTCGCCCAAGTCACTGCTTCCACTTCGCTGCCATGTCCCTGTGGAACTGGGAGTTCACGGACCGGATCTCACTAGGCTCGGGTTCAGATCAAAGCAAAAAAATATACACTAAACATAACTTACTTACACTAAAACACTGTACACACTAAGAATGCATGATTTGTAATAAAATTGATGTGATTGATAAATAAGAAGGATAAACCAAGGTATAAAGTAGTCTTTACACCAATGGGTGAAATTCAGTGTGGTTTTTCGTGCGCTGATCGTCAATGCAATTATTATGAAGACTAAATTTTTTTTCATGGGATTTAATTGTAGTTTGCGTTTGAACTTCGAGATCTTCCGTGAAGCGATTGCCATCTGGTCTCCACAACCTAGGTATAGGTTGGGGACATCGAATTTCTGCAGTTAGACCAGTTGTTGAACTTTTTAGGGCATCAACTATCCGTAACAACTACCATAGATGTTCGTAAGACAACCAGGACCCACGGCTTAACGTGCTCTCAGAGGGACGAGCAGATCAGTGCAAATGGCTATATTCATGCATACAAATATTATCATTGAGTGGTGATCGTGTCCGTGTCTCTTGCGTATTAGTCGCGTTCGCTACTGCCACGCCACAGAGGCTATCAGTCTTACTGACTTATGTAACTTTAACGGCATACATATTTTAATTGAACCCAGGAATGTATCTCATCTCTTTGTGTTTGACTATTTTCAGTTTTATTTTTGATAAACATTCAATGTAGTTTGAATAAATGTCCACTTTATTTTTTTCCCCTCTTTTTCCATACATGTCTTTTATTTTAGCTATTTAAACTTTTATCTCTTTTTTCTTTTCTTTTTTATTTATACAGTAAAGTCTTAGAAGCTTTTAGTCGTTCGAGTTAAATTTGTAAATCAGTTATTTTTCAAGAAGCTTTTTGGGAATATACATCAAACAAATCAAAAGATAAATTATTACCATATGATCGCTGTAATACCCCGGTTTCACTAGTTTAGAATAATAAAGTAATTGCTCTTACGAATTAAGGTTTAAATATGACGAATAGTTACAATTTAACTGAAATTCCAAGACTTGTCATGAATTCTATTATAATTTCATCATCGTGATCTGTTAACGGCATCTTAATCTGTTCTGATTTATTTATTTATAGTGTGGTTGCCTTTCATCTAGTATACGTGAGCAAATAATAAATGTTTGATATATCAGAATTCTGTGACGTCACATCAAAGCGTCTACATTGATGATTTATGTGTATTTTGTTAGACTTCGGCCCAATTACGTTCATGAAAATTTGTGCACTTTCACAATAAAGTGTTCACTGCTGAAATGCTTTGATGTCTAATTAGGCGGACGGTGAGATGAGCCATATTATATTTATACGTACGACTGTCGCGGTAATCGCTGATTGATTTATGTTTACACTCCAGGTGAACTCACTTCTTGTCAAGTATAGGCGTAATAAGTAGGTAGACTTTAGTACATTCACCGTTCTATGTTTTGTCGTATGTTTTTGCTATTATTCACTTACATATTAAGGTACGAGTGTAACTGACTGCATATAGTAAGTGTACAGCAGATATAACGCACCGTGAAATAGACTTGAATGTACTAATATTGTTTATGGTTTTAATTCATTGCTGCTGCTCAATGGCGCCGCGCGCCGTTTAAACGCATTAAAGTTGAACAAAACTATGTCATCGTTATCTGAAGTTTTTTCCCAACTCAATTGGGGTCGGCTTTCCAGACTAACTGTGATGCGGCTGAACTTCGATAGCAGTCGTGTACACTACCGTTCCCCACGGCGACTACGCTGAACTATGTCAAAAATGAAAATATTTTTATATTAACAAGCTGATTGCGAGACTGTCACTCTTTTATTCTGTCCGATGAATGATGTGTCACCTCTTCACATATATTAGGTACTAGGTTATCGCGCAGTGCAATAAAGCCTATGTTACTCAGGGTAAATGTAGCTTGCCAAGTGGAAGAATTTTTTCAAAAACGGCTTAGTACATTTTGTGTTAAGTCATTACAAACATATATACACTAAAATATTTTTTTCCTCTTTATATGTATGTGTACTATTAGCGCGGACTTGTTAAACTATGATACCGGTAAGTACTATCGAGACGAGAAGTCACAGCGAATTAAAACCATACTATCACGTTCAAGTCTACTTCACGGTACGTTGTATCTACCGCATACTGTATGCGGTCGGCTACGAATTCGTTCTTTTAAGTGGTCAACATTCGCAATTTATTTAATGTTATTTTATGACAGAGCTCGAATTTTAATTTGCTTTTATTTGTTTAGCGACTATGGTTCCAGGGAGCCTGGAATGCTAAAATGTTGATTGTAGCTATGTTTTTACCCGGCTGGCAAGAAGGGACATTTCTTACTACTTACTTATGTATCTTATATATATGTATTCATGCATGTAATACATGTATTTTTGTTACGTCATACCTTCTTTACAGCTTTTAGTCACTAATATCTCAAATGAAAAACGTTCATCTCCCTACTTTCTGGGGTCAATAAAATGTGAATAAAAGCTATCGATAAATATAAATCGATAGGTTCAATTATGAAGATGAAATCTTTTGAAACTGATAAATTAAATGATACGAAATCCATGAAATCTAAAGTCATACATTCCATGGAACAAAATAAAGCACTTTTACAAATAGGAACCATCACACGGTAGAGGCGACGCAAATGGCGCGGGCATTACCTTATTGGATCACCTTATAACCCGTTAATTGAGGCTTCAGGCGGCGTGCGTTTTTAGGAAGTTGGGTGTAACTTTCCTGCTGTGCATCTGGACGAAAAACAGCTACAAGTCATTTCATACGGAATATTATTGTTACTCATAGTATGATATCTGATAGACCTTTGAGTAAAAGGCCTTATTTTTATTAAATTGAATTAAGAATTTGGATTTCGAAAACGTAATCCCATCTTTGCATTCGCTTCGGAATAAAATTAGATCGTCAAACCTTTTGTTATTTGTCGTCATTATACAACATCGACACCACTAAGTAAACAATACTACACCACCCCACTTAGATATCTTTATAGAGAATTATAAATCGAATGTGTTTATACAAAACTACTAGTAGCTATGGCTAATGAGTCCGCGCGCTTGAAATCCTGTACCCGTTCTAATGACCTTATTACCAGAAGCTGCTGTAATAACTTATAACCTATGTGCTACTCAACACTATATCTTTGTATGTTGAAATGAAACGTTATTTATTTTGTGATAATTTAATAATTGTATCGTCTAGTTTTAAACTAGGCACGTGTCTAAACGCGCGAGGGTGCAAAGTGCGCCGGCGGAGTTGTAAAAATAAAGAAAAATGTAAATAATTAGCATAAAAGTAATTATATTGATAAGTAAGTATAATCACCTAGTTACGCAATATAATTTTAGTACAACCTCAATTTGCTTTAAATTATAACCAAATCGTTTCGCAATTTTGGAGGTTTCCAACTCGGAGGTGGTCAATACTATAAGTGGTCAACAAAACGAAAGAAAAGAAAAAATTGTATATGTTATTAAAGTAAAGTAGTAGTAAAGAAAAATATTGTTTATGTTATTATTAACAAGAAAAATCGACACAGTGATCAAAACGTTTCAGGAATTGTTCTGAAAGTTGTTTCCCGAAAACCGCCAATAGCTACAGTCCAAACTCTCTTTTATCGCTACCCATTCAGCCGTTCTGTCCCTTAGAAATTGAAACGGGTCATCTTTTAAAATTATATGCCAAGGTTACTGTAGTAAATTTTAGAAATAAGAATGAGTTAAATGTCAGTCAAAAGGACTTCAATTTATTTAATAGTTAATTTATTGAATTATCCGTGTTGTACCTGAGAAAAAAAAATATCACCACCCCATCTCATAAGAAAGAATACAATCTACGTTTGTCATCTCATATGACTCCCATTATGAGATGACAAACGTAGATAGTATCACTGCCACAGAAGAAAATATCGAAAATTAATCCTGTACCAACCCGTGTAGCCAGCGCGGCAGCGTGGCAACAGTAGGTATAGCTTCCCAACATTAGGAGAGAGACATAGCCAGTAGAGGACTGCAATTGGCGGATTGATTGTTTTATTATGAATATTTTTTTCAAATTACGATTTATCAATTTAAATCAATTCAACAATTTAATTCAATCCTAAATTAAAATTACACGAAAGGTAAGTTTTAATTCCATTTTTATGAAAACACAAATTGTCAAAACAGGTTTAATTTACCAAAAAAATAATCCTCTCATGTCTAAGCTTATGACTATTGGTCTAATTCTGCTAATCTATAATGATTCAATAAAAGTTCGATAGCTATCAAAAAATGTCAAAAACGATCACGATTTCAATGAAAAGAGGAATGAAAATTTACGAGTCTTAATACCGTTTTTAACATCCCGGATTACGATGTGAAATTGAAACTGCCTTTTAAATTAACAAAATTAGACCCCAGTCTATGATTATTATCCATCTACTACACAAATGGAGAGAAGGAAAGGAAGGAAGGAAGGCTTAAGGGAAATTCACGTCCCTGACACGGCCCGTCCGCTGTGTGATCAGAGCCTAAATTCATCAGCACTTTGCACACGATGGTATACATAGAAAAAACTCGCACCCTCAGCGTAGCTGTCTCTAGTGTAGCAATAGATGCTACGCAGGCGCGCCAACATTTCATACCTACATATTAACACTACTTTATTGCTTTGATTTTAGGGGTGTAAGCGTAACAGGTGAGCAATAGATATAATAAATAGAGAAAAGAAGAGAACCAGTGTGACACGAAGCAACATCAAGTAATAATTAGTCATCATTTGGACAATGGAGATGAGTAGTCGCATGTAGCCTTGCTGAAGATGCCTCTTGTAGAGGTGAAACTCGTGTCGAGGTTTGTTCTTCGCACTTGCGGAATATTGAACATACGAAATCAAAAGTAAGATTTACTCCTCGAGTAAGAAGTCTATTTACTTGCTCTGAGGGGTGCGGTTTGGCATTCCTTTCTATGACAATTAGTAATAAGAAGTTTACTATTGCTGTCGTTGTTAAATTGGTGGGTAGTAAGTAACCCATAAAATGTTTTTTTATGTGTAGACAAGTTTAACTCCAGACAAATAAAAAGCAAACAAATTAACTAACCCAACCAAGTACATTAATATCGTCAAGACTAGCTACTTACCTTTTGCTTGCTCTCACGCATCTGATACCGCTCAGCCACAGAAGTCCATGCTAATACAGGGAAATTTACTATCTCATTCGATAGCGGGCAAATCACTCACTACACATATTCAACATTCGATTGTGAGTAGAATAATGCCGATTTAAGCATAAAATACCAATCTCCTGCCGGTGTGTTAAAGGAACAGCAGATTAAAATAAGATATAAATTATATCCAAACAGAGCTAATCAATCAACTTGATAGTTAATATACCTTTATTATTTTCTGGATAAGGTTTTTATACTAGCCTTCTTATTAGTTTTTTTATCCATAAAAACAAATGGCTAGTAATACTTCAAGGTGCAACTCAAAATTAGATATATGTACCTATGGAGAAACATTTTATCTAATTTGTAGAGCGAGAGCAGCACTGATTGGTTACAAAACCTGATTTCGTGTTACTTGAGTTCAGTAAGGCGTATAAGTAGCGGTAGCGTTTGAAGTAGGTAAAGACTTTTGATCTTATAAGCTTAGCCAGATGACTGAGCATTAAGATGTTTTTAATTTGAACACTAGTGTAGTTTTCCATGTATGTATTAGTACTTGCAGATATAATAAAACAGCTAGTAAATATTTCTGTATTAAATTTTATTGCATCTATTCACACACCTTTAGCTTTCTGGAGAAACGGTTAAACGACATTTGAAGGAAAAATACAATACGTAATAATTTCAACAACAGTTATTATTCATAAATTAACCCATTTATGTTAACACAGTGTTCAATTCTATGAAGACGGTACAAAGATACTGAAACATTCATACCATAACAAATGTAAAGGACATTGCTACACGTCCATACATAGCCCCAGAACCAACACCAATGCGAAAGGGCTTGTTGTATGTTTAATTAGTTGAACATTTATTTTATCTAAGAAAAACAAGCTTTAAAGTGCAGATATGCAACAAATATGCCAGATTTTGTTTGTGCAAAACTGGTAATAATTGGTTACCTAAATGCGTTCTAAATGATCTGAATGGATTTCGAATCTTTGAAATACTCTTGTTAGATATAATTGATAGTCAAAATAATCTATATAATACCGCAGGTAATTTTTTTAGACACGTATTTCATAATAAAAAATGCGTATTGATTGTCTCGATCTCTATTTAAAGTTTTTAAAAATATAATTTAATAATAATTATTATTATTAAGGTATATAAAAAACTTACGAAATAAATATTTCATCACACAAAACATAGCAGTGGTATAGGAATCGAATCAAGGTAATATGTATTACCTTGTGCTTCGTAAATTATAATTTACGAAGCATCATAACCATAGCAGTTCACTGGTGGTCTCTTCCAACATTGGGAAACTTTGGCTACTATTTCCACGCTGACCAGATAAGTTGTTATAGGGTTTTATTACGAGTTTTCCTTCTTTTCTCTCGCTTCTCTCGCAGTGATATCGTCTACGTATTTTTTTGTTTGTAGCCTCTTGCCTTCGAATGAGATGGAAGGGTAATATTTTATCGTACCTATCATTTTATGCTTCTCTGCTTAGGATATGTAAAAAGTGAATAAATGCAACACTCTTTTCATTCTTTGATTTTTTTTATTTTATCTACTTTATAAATAAAAAAATTATCGTTGTAACATTCCAAAGCAAAGTTTATAATAATTTCAGCCAACATTGCTAGTTGAAGCTGTTGAAGTGCGAGTAGTCTCTTGAGCTAAAGTACAACATGTAGTGCATATATGCATGGATCTGAAATAAAGTAAATTTTTCATACTACTCGTACGTCATTTTTTTTACCTACGAAATCTACGTAGCCATAATTTCAATTCACAATATTATCATGTCGATTATATTATTACTTAATGCAAAATATGGATTTATATTAGGTTGATTAAGAAATCCTTCTCTGCTCTTTGCATTTTCAGCAACAAATAGTTTAGTGATAGATAAGAGCATACTTACCAAGCGCTGTGCTTTTTATTGCCGTATACAGAAAAGAAATTGACCATCTTCTATAACCGAGGAATCGCCAGCGGATCATTTAATTTCGTGTGACTCTTATAGTCGTTATCAAAACCAAGTAAATCGTTCACAATGTTCACCAAGTCGAAAAATAATACCCAGAGTATGTTGATATTGCACAAGATTAGAGTCCGTTAGCATAGACTTGTAGTTAAAGAAATATACAATTTTTCCAAAGAAAACAATTTCAAACGAACTATCGTAGCGACTGCAATGAAGTTTGCGAATCGATTACTTTAAGTTTGATTTGAATTTATTTGCACATCCTTGCCCGTTGTTGGTTGAAAATGTCAGTCAATAGCAAGTAAAAATCGTTACAATATTCTTTATCATTAATTTAGAATAGATCCTGGTCCATTTTTTATATAAATATTTGTCGCTAATTTATTCAAATACATAATAACTTCTGATGTAATCCACATGTTTGTTGGTTCTGGGGCGAGATTCAATGTTAGCCTTTGTTTTAGATTGGTTGAAAATTATACACTGTCTGGTCACGGGGGTTTGTATATAGCCGAATATAATATTTCGTTGCTTTAAAACTACTTTAAAAATTGATGTCTTATATCTGTATTTTTATTTACATCAAAAGAACTTCTAATACAGAAAAATTATTGCATGTACCTCTCTTAAATACTCACGTTATTATTACAATATATACTTACAACAGTGACGTATGTACAAAACTATAGACTCAATTTTGGACTTTCAGTCTCTACAATATCGAAAAACATATACATACATTGTTATGAAACTAATCGACGCTGTAAATTTACATTCTTTAACGTTTATAATTATACAAGGCCATTGTTTATGTAGTTATGACAAAATACGACGGTGACAAATCTCGGGTAAATGTTACATGTTATATTTTAAGTTCACAGTAAAGTTGGCAATCACAAGAAACAATATTTGCTTGTAAGCGGTAACAATACCACCCAACATCCCTGCTAATTCCAAATGGAATGATTAAAACATTTAAAAAAATATTTATTATTTGTTTATGTTTATTTACTAGTCAATCTTTATTTGCGGCTTCTTAACACAAATTATCGTAGTGTATCGCTTTTATAGGATAGCGCAGCAAGTAGTGTAGCGAGAAGTAAAAATCCACTGTAATTTTAATTTCAGACTTTTTTCAGAAATAGCCATTTTAATATAAATCGCACTGAATTATGTAATGAAGCAATTTTATTGAAATTACAATGAATTTTTATCCGTATTTAATCATCTTCCAATTTGATGAAAAAACGTCGTCTTGTCATAAAAATTGGTATACTTATATATAATGAAAATTACTTGTACAGGTCTAATGATTGCTCGGTAGCACTAACTTTGTTAATATCTTTTACACCACTACACACACTTCCAATCAGTAAGCCAATCAATAAGCCTATTAGTTATTTCGTGGTTCTACTGACAACCATAGGTACCAGGGCACTCAAAAGTGATATTTTAGTGAAACGGTCATACAAAAATCATAGTTTATGAATGAGATATAGTCTAGTTAGGATATACATCCATTTTAGACAAAAATGATAGGTAAATCAGTTATAGCAATGATAGGTAAAATTGTTAATAAGTATGTAATATTTCCTACCTAGCTCAATGCTATTAAATAAATTAATATTCAGGGTTGGCTTACTATTCTGATAAATTCGTCTGGACCATTATATTTTTTTAAGAGTTGTGCCTATTCGTTCGTGTACAAAGTTTGCATTACAAGCACACGTTTTAATTTTACGACATAGTTTGTGTAATCATATACCAAAATGAACGACATTTAAATTAAAATAAACTCCTCGCGCTGCCAGATTTCACATGTCGTTGGTCCCACAAAGTTAGAATGTACTTATGCGCGTTCAAATAAAGCGATTATTGTAATACTCTGCTATTTCATTTTTGGTTTTATTGCTTCCGTTTGCCAACTTTACGTGAGCGTAATCATTAGTAACTAAAATGGTAATAGTTAATAATAGGTATGTAATTTCATTAACGTTTAACACAGACAATCATAGTCTTTTGACTAGAAAAAAGTACACAGATTTGCCGAAGTGCTCAATAAATCTGATATAAATTAATATTGAAATATTGTAGATAAAAAAACTTACATTAACGACTCGTTATACTACTGACCTCGTATCAATAAATATTAAAATTCGAATGTTAGATATTTTAAGAAACTATCAAACAATAGAAACACTTGACGTAATTAGGCACTAAATATACGGAGAATATTTGAAAATAATAATTTACACTACATACAAAAAATGATCTAAAACGGTGTCGTATCTATAAGAAACTTAACACATATTAATACCTATTTTGAATGAAATCACCTCTTTTACCACCTCCTATAATAACTACAACAACATGTCGCAAGGTCCAACTTGTATTAGCACCTAGTATTGTCGGTCGGTCAGCGCTTGCGCGTCGACGTCGTTTGCGAGTTGTCAACCTCGGTGCGGGCGGCGGCCGTGGCAATGTCGCACCGCTCGCATATGTGTCCACTATCACAATTCTAAGCTTCTCTACCGGTGCATTATAATTGTTATCACGTATTTATACGTATGTATACATATTTATATCATTTAGTCTATCGCTATTTACAGGCTTAGAAGGCCCTCACGGCACTCATCTAGAGATCGCAGTTATTGTCGATGTGCCAGCGGCGGGCGCGGGGCTAGCGGTCAGGCTCGGGGAGGGGGCTGCGGCTCAGCCAGTGACGAGGTGGAAGATGAAGAAGGCGATGGTGCTGGGGGCGCAGGCGCAGGGGCGGCTAGTGCTAGTGATCGGGAATATTCAAGCAGCGCGTCCGCCGGGTGGGTCGGGGGATACAATCCACGGTACAACTCAGGTCGACCGTAAGGGTGAGCAAGCCGAGCCGCCGCCGCCGCTGCTGCCGTCTGATAGAACGCAGAAGCCGATGGGGGAGGTGCTGGTGTCTCACCCTCTTTGCTGGCCATGTCCGCTAGCGACCATATTCTGGGCTTAGCAGATGCAGGTGTACTGCCAGGTGGTGCACGAGAAGGTAAATGTTGGTAGGCAGGATGAATTGGCCTGTCGTAGGGCTCAGGTGATTCAGGGCCGCTGTCAGCACGGGATTCAGACCACTCTGACTCAGTTCTTTGACCAAGCATGTCTAATCTTTGTTGTGGTCTATCTCCATCCTCGCTGGAGCCAGTTCCTGAGTCTTTACCATCTAAAATAAAATAAAAAAGTCTTGAGAGAAAGAACTCTAGATCTTCTCTTTAAAGTTTTCATTGAGTATATTATACAACATAATATATTGTATTATAATCTTGAACACTAATGCAATAGAAATTAAACGAATACATACCAAGTCCATCTTTGCCGTCAGTACTTTTATGATCATCATCATCATTGTTATTATCGTCATCATCGACTCTGTTGCGCGGCTCCCACGTCATTTTGTTCTCCTTCTTGAGGCGGCGGCGCGCGTTTGCAAACCATGTAGACACCTGGGTCAGCGTCATCTTAGTGATTATTGCCAACATTATTTTCTCACCCTTAGTAGGGTAGGGATTCTTTTTGTGCTCGTTTAACCACGCTTTTAGTGTGCTTGTAGTTTCCCGAGTAGCATTTTTTCTTCGTGCGCCGTTTAAGTCCATCCCGTACCTATTAAAAATAAAGGTCTGTTAGTAATATGTATCGTAACGTTGCTTCTAATTAAAACATTAGAAAATAAACGAGTGCTAATTTTTAGAAACACAATAAGGAGGCTATATGGGATTCCGATTTGGGCGAGATTTCAGATAACGGATATCGATACCGCCCCAATCCCCATCATGCCCTCCCGCTTGATCGCAACATCGAGCCAATGAAAGCGCCAGCATAATAATTGAAATCGAGATAAGCCATCGACTGCTATACCAGCGTTAAGCTGCAGCTTATCTCAGACACAGTAATACGCATTTGTTGAACCATGCACCGTTATTTGAATTGTACTATCTTTATTACTAAGTTTCTACACCTATTTTAATGAAGCTAAGTAAAAACGCGTGTTGCATATTCTCTAAATGTGAATAATAATATACCTATTATCCGAAACAGAAATGATTTGTCTAATGTTTCTTCAATAATTGACTGTTTCTTACAACACTAGTCTGTTTTATTGAAATTATTTGGTTATAACGAAGAAATTGTTTCAAAACACCGTACCGTACGAACATTACATACGGTGCCTATATTAAGGCATATTTCTTGCATCGCATAGCAGCCTTGGTTGTACCCATGCATGAGTGCCGGAAGTTTTGTTGGATGGAAAACAGGACGAGTGGTGTGATAATTATAAAACTGGAGTTTGAACGGCGAGTCCTCTCCACAATGGATCAGTTAATCCATTTTGAAGCTTAATGAGAAACTAGTTTGGAGTGTGTTAGAATAACCATAAGTCATATTTTTACATCTATGTACGTATTTATATAAATAGCATGCACTAATTAAGTCATAATTTAAACGTTACAGTAATTACTATTAACGCAATTCTCATAATGGGTTATATATTTAAAAATATGAATTTTACCACTGATTTAACTTAATAGGTAAGTGTACAGCTACTTAAAATTATGTAGGTCGAATGTCACCAGTGAAAATAATTGCGCTCAAGTTCAACAAACTAGGTTCTCACGTTTTGTAATGTTTTTGTTTTTGTAGTTTTATATTGTTCTCGGTATCTATCATTGGTGAAATCTACTCTTACTTAGACTAGACACAAATAGTGCAAGACGACATAAATTTAATGACGCTGCAATGAAGCGAGCTTTAAAAATGAACTAACATCCATAGAATTCGACTGACAATACAAAAGTGGAGCGTCGCCAAGCTTAGGCATATTCTTCAAACAAAAAAGCTTCATTTATCCACGGCGTGCCACTTTCACGGCATCCGCGCTCGCGAGGGATCGGCCTGTAAGCTTCATTTTTTTATTATTTTGCTACACCCGCGGTGTGCCCGCCGGGCGGTTGCTGCTACCCACCCCTCTGCCATATAACCGCCTCGCCTTCAATTAAATCCCTATCTCCCTCGCCACCTCATGCTTCCTACTTAAACTCATAAAAATGAGATAAACACAAAAATATTGCTCGTACTTTCTGTCGTTGTTATTAAAGTAATCCGTTGGTGCTGTGGTTAATTCGTCGTTTAAATTTTATGCTACCAATTCATACATCATTGCTTTAGTGAATTGCATTTACATATTCTAAAATGCATACAATGATGTATAATGCATATAGGTTAATGAACTGATGATTGAGATGTGCGTTGGTTTATTGTTGTTTGATGATTGAGTGATATTTCCCCACGTAGGCTATGTACTACAGCGGGAGGTAATAAAAACGGGCAGTCTGGGGCGTGAAATGGGAGTCCGTTTCTTTGTAATATTTGCCGCCTCAAATTACGATCATATGTATCGTTCTATTAGGGTATACTATTACATGTTTTACTAAATTATAAGTCGGTTTCAGAAAGGAAATATACTCAATCGTGGAGGATCGTAGTATTATTTATACTATATTATTATTATACATACGTATTATAAAAATAAAAGGCAAAACACTCAAATATAGTTACTTTAAATAATAAAATAGTATGAACTGTATAACTGAATCACTCTGCTTTTATATACTTACGTTGAATTTTTCTGTATGTATATGGCAGGGCAATAAATCTAAATAATAGTCATAGTCAAAAGAAACATTAAAAAAATAGTTAAAATAAATAAGAAATCAATAAAAAGAACTAAAAGGGCATTATTTAAAATATCATTGAAAAAGTAAAACAAGAAAATATCCAAGAGTTATGTTTTTATTCTGAGTAAAATCACTTCGTGTTTTGTCGTGTGTTTAATCGTAAGTAAACAGCACTACGAAATGATTTTGTCGAAACAAAAATGCAAAAACGTCAATTCAAACAATATCGAAATTCATAAAACGAGCCGCACGCGCCTAAAAGGCAAAATGTTAATTGTAATAAATTGTATATTTTTTTTATTTATAGGTATCAATGTAATGGTAAAATAATTTTTGTTTGTTTATCTTATTAATATAGACTATTGAAATTCCATTGTTACTCAATTTTTTTTAACTTTACTAACTAGTTGAATCAGTGTAGCGTGAAATAAAAATATTACCTATTATAAATTTATGTGTGTGTATGTAAAAGTTATGGCTCTCGGTACTATGAAGTCCCAAGCCGAAGTCGTAGAGGCCCTTGTTGGTTCACGCCATGTACAGAAGTATTGCTGTACAGCGCTGCATTCGCAATGGAAATTAGGTTGTGGGTTATGGGGTTGAATATTGGTAAATGGGCTATGGGAGAGACTAACAGACGCCTACCGTGACAATAATTCTCAAAATTGTTCAAAAGGCAGGCGGTGGCTTGCCAGCTCATGGGTCTCATTAAAATAGCCATTGAAAGGAGGAGTAGAAGCAAGGTATTATTATTAAAATATTGTATTCAATTAGCCAGAGGTACCGGGTCCCGGTATTTTTAAAATTATGTTTGTATACATAAAATCAAAGCACGCGTAACCACAGTAACCACGCATGGGAATCCATGTCGTGTTCTGTTTCTATCGCTCAGTTCACATCCGGCAGAGACAGAAAGAATTATGCATGACATGGTTTTCATGAAATAGGGGATGAAAACCAGCACATCCTAGGCAACTCAGCGTTAGATACTGTGCCACGGCGGCGGCTGAAATGTATTCTGTTATCTTGAATTTCATTACACATGTTTCTGTCGTGTTTAATTAAAGAGATAATATAATTCGTAATTGTTTTGTAGCATATTACGGCTGTCTTTCTTAAAATTTACTTTACTACTTTGTGAATGGTATAATATAGATATTCAACTTTTTATAGATAACCCCTAAAGATCCATTGCAGACTTCTCCGGTCTCATTGTTAAAGATGCTGATGGCATGCTACGGGCACGTAACTGTACCTTGTAGAATTGTTACACTTTCATTTCAATAAAATTATTCTATTTGATACTTTTTTCAACTTCAGTGGAATTTTCTCCGTTAATCCTGAAGTATTTGGTGGACTTATGTAAATAGTGTATCTATTCAAATAAGTATGCTGACCAGAGCGCGCAAATATTGTTGCTAATGGACGTTAGTATAGTGCTAGCATGATTTGCAGTAATTTAATCCACCGAACTAGCGCAATCCAATTGAAATTATTGGACTAAATTTTATTTAGTAGTATGCGAAAAGAGCTACTCAAACTGTATAGGCAATGTCAATATCGCTTGTAGCAATACCACAGGCAATACTGTCATTTTGTGTAGGTCGTCCGTTCGGTATTTCACACGAGGTGGCCAAACTTCTTAACCGATCAGGATAATATTAGTACAAAATTATTCATTGGTCTGGCGTGGTGTGTCGTGATAAAAAGGCCAATAAGAGTGCAGTCGGGTTTTTAGGGTTCCGTAGTCAACCGTAGATATTTATAGTTTCCATATATCCGTCCGTCTGTCCTCAGGTTGAGACCATTAGGTCAAAATAAATATTTAAAATGGATATGAATACTAATCACAATGACAAAAAAGACTTGAAAACTGCTTAGGTTAGGGTGTCTACCATTTATGCGCAAAGTTGGGATGTTTTTTTTCTGGTCTACCCGGTGGTGTGGAGTTTCGATACGTTTGTGAACTTTTAAATTAAAAGGGATATAGTCGGCAAACTTATCCCAACAGACTGATTTATTACTATTGACAATTACTGAATCGCCCGACACGTTCTTGGCCGGTTTTTATTAAATATGTATATATGTTTAAAAATGTGGTCGATTGCGAGTTGGACTCGCGTGGAGTTTCGAAGTATAATTTAAATTCAATGTGTTTAGGTTTTCATTTAACCTAATGGGAAGCGAACTATATTTCGAAATTTCAATGCTCTTGAAATATGAAATATTTAGTTCTGTTCTTCTGGAAAAATAAACAGGCAAAGGTTTCTGCCTATCAGTTTTTCCAGCAGTTATTCGAACAAGTTTTATGGTGAGGGTCTCCGAAAGGTGAAGATTCTATAATATAATGTTATTTGAGTACCTACTGAAATACAACTATACATTCCATACCATACTTAAACCATACTTAACTATACATACCATACCATACCATACCATACTTAAGTTACTATCGGTGTCGCAATGGTTATATTTCACTTCAAACTCTGGAAGCGCTGTACAGTTTACAGTTCAAGGATTTTTATTATAATTGATATATGAATGAGGTCCTTCATGGTTTACATTCTTAATAAGGTCAGGTAGGTGGCAGGTGTTTGAAGGAATTATTTTATAATTTTCACTAGATAATTGTGATATCTCAACAAATCCAACGTTCAGATAAGAAGTCTATCGGTTCAGTATAATTGATTTCTGTATTATTTGCCACGTTAGGTCAATAGTCAGCACTAACGTCATGTTCATACTCGTATTTCCCATGGGCGCATGGCGAGACGGCTTTTCGTATTGTGTTGTTTTTGTATTGGGGTTTTCCAAGAGCGATCGTCTGTTTTCTCAATTCCGAGGACAGCCTACGCCAAAAAATCGCCCCATGATTAGCAGATGCATTGATTGGCAGATTGATTTGGGCCTCAAAGATCTTCTACATCCAGATAGATTGCTCTAACGATAGCCACTAAACAGGTCAAGTGCTAGTAGGGCTCGTGCTTGCGAGGTCTATTGTTCACAAAACTACAAGTTATAGTTTATATATAGAGTTTGATAAAAAACCGCCAAGGTTTTTAGCCTTTAGGCCAGAACTGTAATACTTACAGATACCCTCCTATACTGTGTATAAAAAAATGTGTTTTTCAATGTTTGTTGTCCTGTACGACTTGTGTCTTATAATTTGAACAAGTCATCCACTGAAATGTACTTATAGCAGACCTCCGCCTAACTACATCTAACCACAGCATACTGTGATTTAAGTAACCTCACATTAAACTTTATTTACCACTTCAAATTGATGTTTATAAGTTCTATTATAAATAAAATATCCGAGTCCACGTCAAAAGTGGTACAGTATAACCGACTTGCCTATTCACATAAATATTACACTAGTTCATAAAGTGTAAGAAAAGCAATTATATTCCTGCTTATCTATAACGGCTCAATCTAATTGATTGTACGTCCTATGTTTATTAACTACCTACGTACAGAGCATTTCTAATATATAGTATCCACGTATTAATAATAATATCACCACTACAATTTCATTACTTTCAAGTAATCATTTAACAAATGAAACAGATACTTACTTGGTTATTGTAACAGTACACTTGTAGGTACAAAGTGGGTTTTTGTGCGACTGATCAAGCCGCCTCGGTTGATGTAGGCTAGCGCGTCAACAAGCCTCAGGATATAATGTTTCTCTACAGTTTGAATTTACCAATGACATCGCCCGCACCCATATAAAATTACATGGTGCCGTATCTTGTGAGGTAATAGACGCACACCTTTTCCTTACGCTCTAGAGATTTCGTCAACATTGTAATCCACCAACTATGAAATTTAAAATAGGTTCTTAATGCATGGTGACAGTTTTTGTATAAAAATGCTTTAAGATTTATACCTCGTAGTATGGTGTCGTATTTCTTGTCATTTTAAATAATTTTGCGGTAAAAATGGACTATACTCTAAACTGCCGTTTCAACCTTTTTGTTTTCTCCCCAAAGAGGTTTCTAATATACTAATTAATATATTAATATTTAATCAATATTCAACGTTAATCAGGGTGTTTTAGAGGTACTAAAAATACTCGGGCCCAAAAATGAACCCGATGGAGGAGTGGGAGTGGGTGAGGCCCGTACCTACTCTAAGGTGAAAGCCCCGGATGCAACCGTAAACGCCGTTAAGATGATGATGAGTCGAATCAATAAAATTAGCCTACTCAATAAGGTCAATATAAACAAAATAATTTAGAGATTTAAGATCATTCACAAGGAAAACTGACTTTCATGCTACAAGTAAATTACAATGTTCATAAACGATATCTGATAGAGCTAATTATTCGTCGTCGTAATATAGAAATGGGCGCACGCAACGACCAATCTCGGGCTATGAACGAAGTTTTAAAAGGTACGATACAGGTCCTAAATATTGGTGAGTAGATAGGGTAGAAGGGGCGCAGCACGCCAAAAACTCATTACGAGCCAGCAACGTGCTATTACGGTGAACCGCACGCGTCCATGTTTGCCGATAGCTGCCACCCGAACATGCTATCCAACGACTAATTGGTCAGCTTCATGCACAAAAACTCGTAATAGAAACAACTGTGCCGGGGGACGACGCTTTACAGGCTAAATAAAATGTCTTTCACTCTAACATTATAAAAATACGGAATATTTTGGGTTGTGGAAATTAAATAGGGACCAATCATTAAGTTTAGGTGATATGAAGGGCGTGTTATCTAGAGGCTTGGGCGGCGCATGTCACATGACAAGCGAAGCGTAAACTCACCACCGGTACATTGCTGCCATCTTTGTTTTTGTAACAGGGGTAACGTTTCAAATTGGTTTTATTTGAAGTATCCGCTTACCTGTGAAGCTTCCGGTGAAATGCTACGCATCAGTACATGCCTAAATTTCACTCGAAGTGTAATATAATGGTTATATTATAGCAATTAATTCATTTTATCGGTTTTATAGTAACAAAAAATAATAATTACAGCATACCGTGCTTGTAAATCGTTCTTATAACTGGTACATATTATTATTATCATATGTGTGATAGTTTAATCGCTATAAACCTGTGTGCTCTACAATTATTATAAATACTTATTACAAATAGGTTGTGGTGATGTACTCACGTACCTATGAGCGCCTTAATAAGTCATACCTACGGCGTGGCCACTTTGAAAGTGACCTGACCTACACCGTTCAGCAAAAATATGTATGAACTTAAATTTACATATTATGTCAAAAAAATTTAAGATATGCTACAGAAAATATACATATCTGCGAATTTCCATTGTATCTACGAATACATTGATCTGACTGCAGTACTTCGATATCGCCTATACCTATAGGTTACCTATACTTATGTTAGTCGTTATGTATAGAGAAAATGGGTGTAATAGTCCATACAAAGAAGCTTATCACCCGTTCGGTCAACGGCGTCCCCACTGAAAGTAGTGATGCATAGTTTAATTAATTTAAACCGTTAGTGGAATATCATAATTGTGCTAAAATGTTAAAATATAAAAATGAATCGCGAAATATGTTTATATTCCATCCCTTAACTTTTATTTGTTTCGTTGAATTCTACGGAAGTTTTTATTTTTAAGGGATTAGAAGTCCACGTGGGTGGAGCCGCAACAGCTAGTGGTAAAATAATAATAGGTCTTTACATATGAAATTGCTGAAATTTTCTTACAGATTCACGAGTTTGTTATTCCGGTAATTTAATAACTATTTCCATTTTTTATAGGTATTTTGTTTTAAAGTTGATTTCAAGATTTGACAACTCTATACCTATTAAATTTTGATTTTATTGACCGCTTGATAAATTAAACTCGATCTTCAAAAACAGTACATCTTAAATGCTATCCATTTTGATGATGAAATTTCGTATTACTTTTTTCAGCTGTCACATTTCATGCAATTTGGATTTGTCAATCCTAAAAAAACAGTACTGAAAATTTACATATTATGTCAAAAAAATTTAAGATATGCTACAGAAAATATACATATCTGCGAATTTCCATTTTCAAACCTTTCTTTGCCTGCCACCACTGCTTCAATATCCAACCCCATTCCTATCGAAATTCCGTTTTGGCAAAAGTTGAGTCAATTAAAAAATTCCGTTTCAATTTTAAAGAGGATTCCTCGTGGTGCAAGACCTATCGTTGCTAAAAGCTTATCTAAATCTATAGGTCTTGTACTTCGAGAAAACAATAAAACGGCTTGGGAGCAACTACTCACCTTCCCATACAAAATTTTACATGTTAGGACAGAAAATCAATTGACTGGAAATTCTTTAACATCACAAATTAAAAATAATTGTAACGTTTCTTCGGATAATTTAGACCCAAAATTTACAATATTTCGGAAAAATAATTTGTACAATTTAGTGGAATCTAAATTAAGGGATGGTGATATTAGTGGTGCATCAAGATTACTTTTTAGTAACGATGTAGTCGCGCCTTGCTCTCCGGAAACCCTTGCTGGTCTGCGGAGTAAGCATCCGGTGCCTGCGGATGGTCTCTCTTTTCCTGAGTCGCCTGATGTCCCTGATAGTCTGTGCGTAACGGCCAAGGAAGTGTTGGCAGCCGTTACCTCCTTTCGAAGTGGATCTGCTGGCGGTCTCGATGCATTGACCCCACAGCATTTAAAAGATCTTCTGGGGTCAAGTGCTGGAGAGGCGGGCGAGACACTTCTGAAGGAGCTAACGGCCCTCATGAATATGATGCTCGCCGGCAGTGTGGACGAAGCCAT
Organism: Pelosia muscerda; assembly: GCA_963691645.1. NCBI lineage: Eukaryota > Metazoa > Arthropoda > Insecta > Lepidoptera > Erebidae > Pelosia > Pelosia muscerda. The sequence goes on along the minus strand of OY829098.1, from coordinate 9,351,444 downwards.
CATCGACATTTTATACGGGGCTAATTTATGTGCCCTGCGCAAGGGTGATGGTGGCATTCGTCCCATTGCCGTGGGTTGCACATATCGGCGTATGGCAGCCAAACTTTGTTGCCAATTTTATAAAAAAGAACTAGCCGAGAAATTCCAGCCCCTCCAACTTGGCTTTGGTTCAAAAGGGGGCTGCGAAGCTGCCATACATGCCTTGTCAACCTACCTTGGCTCCGGGAAAGGCGAGGTTATTCTCAAGGTTGACGTGAAGAATGCTTTCAATTCGGTGAACAGGGATACCTTGTTGACCCAAGCTAAATTAGAAACTCCCAAAATTTATAATTTTCTCTGGCAATGTTACAGATACCCCTCTAAATTATTATACAAGGACAACCTTTTGGATTCTGCTGTCGGTTGTCAACAAGGAGACCCTCTTGGACCGGTAATTTTCAGTTTAGCAATTCAACCTATTATTCGGCAGTTAAATTCCAAATTTAATGTATGGTACCTAGACGACGGGACCATAGGTGGAGATGTAGAGACAGTTTTACAAGATTTGACTTTTATTAAAAGTGAATTTAAATTAATTGGTTTAGAACTAAATGACAACAAATGTGAGATTTTCTTAAATGATGTTTCGGACAAAATTCCTATTATTTCTAAATTTAATTCTTTAGCTCCTAATATCAAAATTATCGAAAAAGATTCTCTACGCCTCCTAGGGTCCCCAATCCTAGAAGATGCCTACACCTCTTTCATAGAGGAAAAAATTCAAAATTTTAATAACATTTCAGATCGCTTACTCAAAATTAATATCCATTCGGCTTTCACTATTCTTCGGTACTGCCTTTTTGTTCCAAAATTCACCCATGCTCTCAGATCCACCCCATTTTGGAAACATCAAACAAATTTGGAAAAAATAGACAAAATTATGCAAAATACTCTCATCAAAATTTTAAATGTGTCTTTGGATGACCGAGCTTCACTACAAGCGTCTCTGCCAATTCGCTTAGGTGGGCTCGGTATTCGCAAAATTTCAGACATCAGCTTACCAGCGTTTCTGTCCTCGGTCCACAGTACGGAAGAGTTAACTAGGAAAATTCTTGCACCTACACTAGTTAATTCTGAAGTATTGTGTAAGACCGATGCAGTTAACGCTTGGAAAATTGCATGTCCAAACACCGATCTTCCAGGGAACCTTTTCTCACAGCGTCAGTGGGACGGGCCGCTCTGTAGCTTAGTAAGACAAAATCTAATAAATACATGTTTTAATGCTACTGAGCGTGCCCGTTTACTGGCTGTCGGAGTGTGGGAATCGGGTCTTTGGCTACAAGCACTTCCGTCGTCTAACGTAGGGACTATGTTAGATGACACTACCTTCCGCATCGCAACCTGCCTCCGTTTAGGTGCGCCGTGTGTTTCTCCGCATCAATGCCGCTGTGGAGAAGCCGTTGACCGACTCGGACACCATGGTTTATCGTGCTGCAGGAGCGCTGGGCGAATCCCAAGGCACGCCAGCCTCAATGACATTATCCGCCGTGCTCTTGCCGCCGCCGGTGTGCCAGCTGTGCTTGAACCAAACGGATTGGCGCGCGACGATGGCAAGAGACCGGACGGTATGTCTTTAATGCCATGGAAAATGGGTAGGACTTTGGTGTGGGACGCTACTTGTGTCGACACCATTGCTCCTACCCATATACCCAGCACGTCTGGCTGTGCCGGTGCCGCTGCTGCTTCTGCAGAGACTCTTAAACGGCGCAAATACTCCAATCTCATCGGAGACTACGAATTTGTGCCGTTTGGAGTCGAAACGTTCGGATCATGGGGTCCGAGCGCCCGCAACCTCTTCAGAGAGATTGCGAAGCGTATGGTCGACGCTTCTCGTGACCAGAGGGCTGGCCTCTTTTTAGGACAGAGAATAAGCATTGCCATACAACGTGGCAATGCTGCCAGTCTTCTGGGAACCTTACCACAAGAGGCATGCGATGCGGAGGAATTTCACGACGCTTTTTAATTTAAGTCTTTATTGTTTAACTTTCTCATTTTAGTTTTAATTTTATTACAATAATTAGTTTAGTGTATTTTCTATATAGTTATTAATAGATTTGTAAATATTTTCATAGTTAAACTAAGATAACAATTAAAACTATTCAGTTACAAATATAAAAAATAATTCACATAGAATTAAATGAAGATTAAATGCTGGAAGCAAGAGACAAGCACGAGTATTTATGTGACGAATAAACTGAAAATTGAGTTTCCTCGAATTTCATCAAACAAAACGGCAAATTCATATGTAACGACCTAAAATTTACGTTGTTACAGTGTCTCTATCTATACGTCTTTAACTACAAATAGAAGGCTTGAGTTAGATCACAACATCTCAGTATGATAGGTTCTATTTATTCATTACCCACTTTTGTACACCTATCTTCAATAAAATACAGTCTTTCGATAAATAATTTATGCAATGATACAATTATGATAAATATTTATGCATCATGTCAGTCTAACATTTTTGCATAGCAATGAGCCTATGTTATGGATAGATACTGCAGAATTATATAACTGTTTTTAGAGCATTTTTATGATTTATCCAATACATTTAATTGTTATAAGATCAACATAAATATGCCTAATATATTATTATCTTTAAATCTTTATATTCCTGCAACATCTGTGTAGTAAATATAGGCCTACACCTTCGGATGCTTAGGGTACATGCTTCAGAAAGTATAGGTATGTCTGTATTAACCTAAATCTACTATTAACACATTATGCAACTAAAACGAAACTCGAGTTGCCAACTGGAATTGACACACTTTGAAACTAGAGTTGCGCACATGTGTTTAAATGGGGACTTCACACTAGGCAATCGTAATTGCAAGTCTCCGCGACTCGTTTGAAACCAAAACGTGTAACCCCACTTGCGATACTCATGGTACCCGCAACTCGAGAATCACGTCTCAACAACCAATCTTCTCTACCTACAATCTAGGTACTATCAAAAAGTACACTGTGCCGGTTGGTCGAAATTCAATTTGTATGAGAAATTGGGAAAACTGGGTTCTTTTTCTAGTTGTCTAATGTACGAAATGTACGAATGTCTAGTACTAAGTATTCGGCCCTTTCATGTTTTTATTTCCCTTTCATGATTTCAATTGGCACCATTGGCTATTGTTTTCACTAGTATCACAAATAATGAGAATAATGTCCATATTCTACTAAATAGGTATAATAAATTAAGTAGGTATATTTTCTTCAATCAATTAATAAATTACATCAAAACTTACGTTGGTTTGGTTGCTTTGGTTGCATTATTTACGAAAAATATTTATTATACAGTACATTATAGATAGGCCCACTAATTTTATTCTCTGTTCATTGAGTATTATGGGACCTAATGAATGAAGTCATTGCTTTAAGTAATTCTAACCAATCTTTTTTCGACCCAACATAACAAAAACAAGACATGAACTGTGGCGTTTATCGGTGGCAAATTATTTTTCTGTTAAACTTGTATCTTGACCCCGCTGTTTGCGTAGTTGATAAATTACATGTGGGTGATACCACACACAACTGTTTCAATTAATATAATAAATATAACAAACTATACTTTGTATAGTTTAAATCAAAGTACATGCTAGTAAATTTTCAACGACTTATTTATTTATAGAATGTAGTAAAATGATCGGTCGGTAGGCACATCAATCAATCAATTAATTAACCTTTTGCAGTCCACTGCTCTACTAAATATTATTAGCCTCTCACAATGTGTGCTATTGCTCCCAATCCTCCAGTAGGCACATGTAAAGGTACTATTTTCAGAACATCGAAAATCATCATTAGGAACCGTTTCATTACTCGTATTAATTTTACTAATAAACAGGTGCGTTGTTGGTGCATTGACGCGTTGCTAGGTACATAAAGTATTCAGTTAACTTTCAAATAACAAGATTACTGCCCTAAAGTTAAATAGTCTAAAACTATTACATACATACTATACTTTACGCTTATAAGATTTGAATATCGTGTTAATTACTATAAATAATCCTAATTAGGTAGGAACTCGGAAAGTAGAGTTGTAGGTATTTGGTTGTTCCGGTTCCGATAAAAACACAAAAGAATGTTATTTTAATTAAGTTCGTGTAGATCACGGAAGGCTAATTTATTTAAACTTAAAATATAGATAAAAATAATAAAATAGGTATATTAATTAATAAATGAATATGTAGGTATATCTCAACAGTCTTACTCATAGTTAAGATCCCATGAGAATAATATTACAAACATATATACATGTTAAAGTCACGCGTCTTTACCAATGAGGTGGGTACCGACAATATATATTTCCACTCGCTACGATTCGAGCATATTTACGCCTTTTGCTTCTTTACCATCAATATCGTTACCATACATGCTCGCTGACTGTAGAACACTGTAGAGAGGTGGTTAACATGTAGTTATAATTTTATCGTAGGTGATATTGTAAACAACAGTACAGCATTCAAACGATAGGTACATGTTCCTCCTAGAGTAGGTACCTATCAGTTTTATGCAAGCTTAAAGTCGATGTCGGCCGTGCGAGAGGTCATCTTGAGGTTGATGGTTACAACAGAAACGGTTTTTCTTTGGTACTGGAAATTGAATGAGGTAAAATCAGCTACCGATCATTCTACAGACGTAACCGATCACTTCATCATAATATGTGTGAAAAAAAAATAGTGACCTAGCTCAAGACGCCGTCATAAATCAACGCCTTTCGGACTATTCAAATAATCGTAGCTTCTCTTTACAACATGATAGTTAATATAGAATGAGTTTGTTATATTGAAACTAGCTGACCCGCGCAACTTCGTCTGCGTCACCCCGTTTTTGCAACATTTTTCACCAGTTGTGTGTGATTGTTTCACCAATGTTTTATTTAACAAACACAATGCTGACAAATACTTACGGTGAAGCAACCGTTGAATGAAATGTGAGTAGTATCCAGCTTATACTCTCGTGCATTTTTACATTTGGCTGAAGTTTCTAGATTGCAAAACTATCAATGATTAATATTTATTGTGTGACTTCACTGTATATTGTTAATGTCTAATAATAAAATAAATTACACTAATATCATAAATGCGACTCCGCTACTGAATGTCGAAGTTTAAAATGTCGACGTATATTAGTTCTAAAGTACAGGATCTCGATGTACGCCAGTTCGAAAGTTCACTGCAGCGAAGTATGCAAGGCCGACGTATCATTAGTTCGAAAGCATACGAGTTCGATGTACGCTAGTTCTAAAGTTCATTGTAGCGAAGTATGAAATGCTTCCCTACTGTTAGTTAGAAAGCATACGAGTCCAATAGGAGTATTCGCACTAATTCGTTCCAATAGCGATAGTGTTCGATATCAACACTATCGCTATTGGAACAATTGTAGTAGGTAATAAATAAAACACAATAAATAGAACAACAAATTCATTAAATGACACTTGGGAAAATACTATCTACCCACACAATTTCTATAATTTTGCAGCGAATATAAGTACCTGGTAAACTAAATGTTTTTAAAATGCATTGTCTATTTGTAATGTAAAATAGTAAATACATCACTCCCTGAACCTTTTTCCCAACTCAGTTGGTGTCGGCTTTCCAGCCTAACTGTGATGCGGCTGAACTTCGATATTTTCCGTGAAGCGACTGCCATCTGACCTCCACAACCAATGGTCTAATGACCAATGGCGATATCGAAGTTCCAAGTTAGGCTGGTTGGACTTTTGAGGGCTCCAACTACCCGTAACGACTGCCATAGATGTTTGTATGGCAACCGGGACCGACGGCTTAACGTGCTTTCCGAGGCACTTATAAACCTGCGATAAATACACACATAACTTTCAAAAAGCATCGAAAAGTCATTGGTGTGTGCCATGCTAAACCTGGGATCGAACTCGAGACCTCGTCTCAGCAGTCCATTACCCATACCACTAGGCTACCACGGTAAAATAGTAAATACATAGTGTTATTAATCATTGTTGAGTTAAACTTCCGCTTCAATATATTTATCATAATAATAGGTACAAACAATTACTAATATCCGTGTTTGTCCCTTTATGAGAAATGAAGTACATTTATTTTTACACAAATCTGTTAATTATAATGTTGTAGGAGTACCACTAACAGTAAGAAGGCATTTCATACTTCGCTGCAGTGAACTTTAGAACTGGCGTACATCGAACTCTTATGCTTTCGAACTAACGATACGTCGACCTTGCATACTTCGCTGCAGTGAACTTTCGAACTGGCGTACATCGAGATCCTGTACTTTAGAACTAACATACGTCGACATTTTAAACTTCGACATTCAGTAGCGGAGTCCATAAATGCGGATGTAACTTTGTCTACCAGTCCCTGTCTGTATGTTACGCTTTCACGCCTATATCCATGAACCGATCTTGATGAAATTTGGTACAGAAATAAGCTAAAGCTTGCAATATACTCGTAGGTTAGCTTTTATCAGGAAAAAAATTGATAATTAAAAATAACAAAAATTCCGACTGCTGTTGTAAAGATCGAAACAAGTTTGATAGCAAGCCCCCTTATTGATTTTCATTCGGTGTTATGAGTTGCAAATGGGTACCGCCTGCTATCAAACTTGTTTTGGCCTTTTCAACAGCAGTCGTGTTTTTATTTTTAATTATTTATTTTACTTTACACTTTTTAGTCATAATATGACTTATATTTTTGTAATTCATTGATTCCCTTCATTTTAATACGAGAGAAGAGCGACAACTGTGAAAGGGATAGTGTAAGAAAGAGGGAAGAAAACGGGGATGAAAGGAGATGATGAGTAAAGTGGATGGGGATGCAAAAGGGAAGGCGATGAGGAGGGGGAAGATGGAGGGGAGAATGGAGTTAGAATGTAGGAGGGAGAAAGAAAGAGGTAGGGCAAAGGAAAGGGGAAGAGGACGAGATAAATAGAGAAAAAGGATAGTAGGCAGATTTCAGAGATAGGAAAATGGGGGACAATGGAAAGGTGAGTAGTTTTGAGTGGAGAGGCGAATAGAGCGTCAAATAGAGAGGCGAGTAAAGATAGGAGTAGAGTAGAATAGAACGTAAAAAATACAAAACTGCGAAATAACCGACCTTTACATGAATGAAGCCGCAAGCAGCAGCTAGTACCTATAGCATATTATTACGCATCCATCCATGTATTTGTGATTATATTCAATTCAATCAAATTAAAATAGAGACCAAGTATAAAAAAGATATTATAATGTTATCTGTCAATCTGACTGACATTTGATTGTAATGTATCTTTGATTTATTTATTACGTTTTTTACGATCTTTCATCTAATGTATTTAAATTCCTTAGTAATTTAATAAATTAAATACCTCTAAGGAATATAAAATTTGTGTGGACGAAAAAAAATCCATTTATCTTGATACAATATTACAATAGTTATAAATTTAGTAAATAGTATTAAATTTACTGGATAAAGGGATGATCACTGAATTAAGTTACGAAGCCCTCAGATGCACAACCTCAGACCCTCAGATAATCAAACGGCACCTCCAAAAACCATGTCGATACAGTGAGATGATGATGATGATGAGCCCTTAAAAGGGAATAGTAGTGAACGCCAGTCTCGTCTTGAATGATATTTTTTGTGATCTAAATCAGTTAAAAAAATTAGCCTACTAATTGCTTTAAAATTTCATTGAAATAAATTAATATTAAATTTATAATAACCCAGGTGATGACCACTTTTAAATGACATTTAATAGTCATCAAATAGTTCGATAATCTCTAGAACCGATGTTCAAGCACCATAATTATACATATCAGATATGAGTAAATTTTAATTGATGTTGTTAATTATATTGTTCCATAAATAGCTCAACAAGCTTTCAATTATATTAACAAATTGATGAAATTGATGGTCCCGGCCTTATATTTATTTACTGCATCATTATCTTCAATCTAATTCACATCTAGCCCGTGACTATTTGGTTAAAGTTCTAAATATATAAACCTTTTATTCACCAACATAGTATTGAATGAATACTCGACAAGTTTTGTAGTTGAATTCATCTACATAATGTTATCTATAACGAAATGAAAACTTGGCAAAATAAAAGCTGCAGCAACTAGAGTTGTACATCTCAAAAGTTATATATTTAATAAGTAAATGTACAAGTATATTATTGTCATAACGTCCATTGATAAGAAAATTTACTTTATGCTACATGAAATGTCGAACAATGAATTATTTATATTATCGGAGTAATAAATAGAAAACAGTTCATAGCAAATATTAAAAACTGTATTTATATAATGTATAAAATCATATTATCAATTTTGATTTTGATAACAATCATAGCCATGATTCTAGTGTGGGTTATTTCATTGTAACTGATAGAGTCCTGTTTTAGTTTTAACCTACTTCAATAAGGAGGAGGTTCTCAATTCGATTGGAATATTTTTTACGTTCGTACGCCGATTACTCTGAGATGTATGTGTTTTTTTTAATTGTTATTTTAATTTGGTTCATTTCTGACAATGGTATCCATGAGAAAACCACAATACATATAATCCTATATTTGAATTTTGTATGTGCGCGACAAATGGACGAATAACTCGATATGTTGCGAAACAATTACGTTGATTATTTTTTTATTTCTCATTAGATCCTAAAGCCAGGATCTAATGCTGGAATCCTGGGGAAATTGAGCGGAACCCGGAAATCATAGGCAAGCATACTGTTTCTGGAGCCTTTGCATAATTTAATTTGAGTATTTGTGTCTGAAAGGCATCTTCACGATGTTAACCTGATAGGGTTCAGTATATATACTAAGGGGATATGGGAATGATCGATTGTATGGAAGTCAGTCATTTTCAAAGCTAGAAAGTATTGTTAGAACAACTATCTATCTATTAGAGATATTCGTAATAAATAGATACACCAACTGCGTCTTTTCAGAAATAAATGAACACGTGTATCAGCGTTTTTAAAAAAAATCTAAGGGAGTGTATCACATAAATACAATTTACGAATTACAGCTTCGTCCATGCGATGCCAGCGATGGGCATAATATTCAGTATAAAATGTAAAATGAATACGATTTCTACAAAAGAATAAGCCGACTTAAAAAGAACAAAAAAGATACACAGTATCTGAATTTACTGATTTTCTGATCTATTAGAAGTCGGTGCTTAAGCTACAGTGGTGCAATCAATTAAGGCGTATCGTCTGCCAGACTAGGCACCGATTTCTAACACATCAGAAAATCTGTTACTAGATTTTAAAACATTCAATTATTTGAGCACTTTCAGAGATTTGCTGTCTTTTTTTTGTTCTATTATGAAGGCGGTTTAAATTTTTTTTTAAATTTTATTTTATTGTTAGAAAGTCTAATTCTTGCTATTTTGGACTTGTGAAAATAAGATGTGTGGTATTTGTTTAGATAATAAAGAAAGAACATGAAATATACTACGGTGTATGGATTAACATACCTACATTCAAATATTTTAATGTTCAAAACTAAAAACTTTGATCAGACACGTTGAAGTCTGTATGTTGTGCTAACAACCTTTGAAAACGCCGTGAGGCGAAACCGGTTAGGTTTAGTACCTAAATAAATACTGTGGATCAGTACAAGTGACTTAATTTAGTATGTGTAGTAAGTTCCATCAAGTGCCATCAGGAAACAGTATACACATATCATATTTATAATAGTATCTCAGCAGTATACATCATATTTGTTTCCTCTTTTGTTGAGTGTTCTCAGTTGCATAATAACTTTAATATTAAGTTACCTTTTAATGCCTTGTAGATAGTAACACTAGTTATGCATCATTGGAAACAACAGCACGTCACAGCCTTGTCACAGCATTCCTAATGCGGAGACACGCTACTATAATCTCCACAATAAAATAACTCTTATATAAAACATCCGTTCGCGGTAGGAAATACTATTGCCAGTTTTTGGTTTACTCATTTCTAAGGTCATAGGATCATAATTTTGAAACTAAATTACCAGGTAAACAATACGAAAACAAGAGGCGCTTTAGTATACCCTTACCTAAATCTGGCTTCATGTCGATATGGTAAAAAACCCACCAAACGCACAAATGTGTCTATAAGTTATGCAATGATGTATGGTACAGTGAAACCGTCTGCGTAGACTCAATGTTCCTATCTCCGCTTTTGAACACCATCACTAACGAATTTTCACAATTATAAGTTAGGTCATGTAACTCAGCTCGCTACTGACATTGAGCTATTAATTTACGGAAACTACATACTGGTGCATTTAACAGCACCATGTCATCCGCGTAACTGATAATATTAACGCAGATACCATATACGTAGCAGCTTGCTGTGGTAGTGCTGAGCTGACCAATTGTTTCGTTGATATACAAGTTGAAGTGCGTTGATGAACTCAGCCCCCTTGTCTTACACTGCAGTCCAACCCGTATGGAAGAACCAGGGCCCCAGACCATTGTAGATTATTGAATTATTTATCTACCAGAATTTTAAAATGTTGCTTAGTTCAGAAGGAATCTTAAGGTTTTCTAACTTCCCCCAAAGGATATAGTATGAAACGAGGTCGTTTATACTAAATCCTTTGGGTAACTCCAGAAAGCAGGCGTTAGTTTGATCTATATGTCAACGATAAAGAAGACGATTGGGTGATTCGCATGTCTCGTATTTCTGCGAGTCGGCAGTACGAGTGTGAGGCCTCTGTTACACGTATAGGTCCAAAGGCCACGGCGACCGCCTTCCATCAGGTGTGCACGTCTGCCACTTAAGTGGTATAAAAAGTGGGATAACGGTATCACAACCAAATCAGTGGGAATGTTGTATCGCGATAACATTGACTTTTTATGTTAGCCTAATTCAATATATTTTGTTCATCTTTGGTGTTTCAATGACTTGTTTGCAACTCATAAAATAATTTTAGATTTTCACTAATGTCAAATAATTGTAATGTATTTTGTCATGCTTTCCGTTTCCAAAACAGTTAAGAAATTAATACAGCCAATTAAGGTACACATAACACAATTGATTTTAACGCAAAACGAAGTTTGCCGGTTCAGTTAGTTGTACATAATCTTTATTTCATTATTACTTTTTGTGTTATTCTGACAATCAAAGTCAATATCTGTCATTGGCTACTTATGAAAATGAGATCACTGTCTACAATTAATAGATAAGGCATATTTATATTTGGCTAAAAATGATACGAATAAATAATTACCTACTATATTAAAACGTTTAATGAACAGTGGAGCATTTTATCGAGCCGATAAATCGTCATGTTTATTTTGTTGTTGTAAATTAGTTTGCGACCTCCCAAAGACTTATCAATGCTCAACTCTCACTAGGAAGATGTCAACACATGCTACTTATCGAGCGTCAATCAACTGTACCTACGTGGTAGCGTAAAGGCGTAGTATACACATGTCACATTAAACTTTGCAACTGATGATGTGTTATATAAACTAAGTGTTATGGGAAATCAAATGTGTTGATGATTCTACGAATATATCATCATATTTTATCAATATTAGTATTTCTCGTAAACTAAATATAATCTGAACGGAAACGTTGTCATCATTTGGTAGAAAAGTACCACTAAAATGTTATTGAGTGCCTATGCTTTATAGCTTACTATGCTTATGCCTAGTTATCTCTAAAGCAAAGATGTGGTTTACTGTAAACACGTAGTTTACTAATGAATACAGAGCGGATCTAACTTTTTAAGATTAGTATAACACTTTCATATAATATACGTATACATTGTTAACTAATGTATTTATGTGCTAGAAATAATATAAGTTTTGTAGATGAATACATTTTACACTCTCAGATTTATTTTGTATTTTCTTATACATATAATATGCCGTTTTAATCAATTACAAAATTCTAAATTCGTGTTATATGAACCAATCCGATTCTGTCTTACAAAATTTTGTACAGAAATATAGCGAAGATCTCACAGTAACCAAAACTTTAACTTCTGGGGAATAGGCACAGGGTACTGTCTCATGCTACTACATAAGTAAGAAATTGGTAGAGTACTGCAGCGACCGGCAGACTTAAACACGTAGTAAGCACTAGAATGGGATGGAGACGTGGACCAGGTCGACCAGATGCCGCGAGTAAACTGAGAGTTATAAGACAGAAATTCACGGCGGAGACCTGTTATATATCCTCCATGCACAACCATCATGTGTAATGAATGAACGTTGTCATTCTATAAATATATCTAAATATACAATGTGAATAATATACAAAGTTATTTATTTAACAACCGAACATACAAGAACACAAACAATGGCTGGATAATTGATTTGTTAGTTGGTCTATGCAATTTTAGCTGTTAATTTTGGCTTGGGACAGGCGACTCGGGCGTCTGTTTTTGAATAATGACCATGATATTTTAAATAATACTAGGAATCTTTACTAAAATTTCAATATTGTAACCCAAGCTGGAAAAATTGACCGAAAAACTTTTGCGTAAAGTATTGATGACAGAACAACATAATGCAGGTACACTTTGCGACACATTTAGGAGTTCTGTAAAGTCGCAGCTTTACAGAACACATCTACAAAAAGAGTCGCGACAGGAAGGACTAGCTACGAGTATTAAGTTATGTCACAATGTATTTGCGTTCTGTGGGTATGCCGTGGCTTATATTCTGGTCGCGCTATGCGCTACCAAAATATGCTTAAATAACAAGGAACTGGACTTGCCTATGAAATATACTTTGGTACTTTTTTGACTTATTTTACTTATCTTATTCAATTCTACGGATTCACTTATCTGGAAAAGGCGTTCACAAACCATTTTATTAATATTCGCAAAATAAACAAAATTATTTAGATATATATTAATTCCATAGCAGCAGTATTTAAAACTTGCAAGATTATTTATCTAATTCATCCGTGCCTTAACAAGTTGGTGACTGGTCGCTGCTGTGGGTTGTGGCGCCGTTCTCGTACCGATAGCCGCTAGACCTCACAAGATGCCATATGTAGAACGTATAAACTAGTGAAAATTAAGTGTCGCATCCACGGTTCATTTGCTATCATGGGTCATGTCACATTTTATTACTGACATATTATTAATATCGATGAGAACATTGAATTATATACGTGTGCCTTCATTGTGTCGTAACTACTTTAGTATTTACGTAACGATGATTTCGTGATTTGTAAGTAGGTATTATATTGGTCAACTTGCAAGGAGTTTATCATCGGTTTTTATCTATGTGGTAAACTGTTTTCTGGTGGGTCCTCAATTTAAATTATTTTCATTTAATTTCAAAGATACTGCCTTTTTATTTCTTTATTAAACAATTACAACGCAACTCCTTTTATAAAATTATTACACAAACATATGCACACCGGTACTTATAATAGAAAACTTTTCCTATTGCGGTACAGAGAGGCAACGTCTTTTACTTTGTGTGATCCTGGCATCCGTTTATTTTTCGTGCTCGAAATCTCCACAGATATCGCCTCCACCGAAGTCCGTGGAGAAGATTATTTTGGACTTGAAACGACTACAATGCATGCCGTCAACCTTCATATAAAGGTATAAGGGTATAATAATTCTAAAATTTTGACATCTGAATTATGTTTTTGTAAAAAAAGGTAGCAGAGAACTAAGAAAATTCATACAGGGATATAGTAATCAGGTTAGCAGCGAATTACATGTTTGTTTGATTTGTTGTTACTAGTTTCTGACTAGATGTAAACTACATACTTGCTAGCAATGATTCAACTGAACCTACTAGCAATGATTCACCTATTTGTAATGATCTCCATCACCAAAACATTATAAGTAGCATCCAATGCATACTCTATAGTCCACACTTATATCCTCACACCACATGCATATGTGATGTATATATTAGTGCATTTCGCTTGTATGCACGACCAATACATGACCAATACAACGAACTGTCTGCTACATACAGTACGTAATTTAACCGTATGTAAGGATATTGTAACGAAGCCACAAATGCTATACCTATCTAATACTTTAAGTGTAAATACATGATTAGTTAAACTGATAGTTTAGTTTAGTATTATTGTTTTTGGTGACTAAGTTGGTGATAACAATGAGAATATTTGTAGAACTAAATTCATTAATAAATTAGCCTTACAAAAATTCTCATTCTAAATATGGCTGTACCTAAATCTACACATCAGATAGAATTTAAGTCAGGTAAATAAATTGTTATGATATCGTATGTTTTTGATAATTATGAATAAGTACATTCATATCGACCACTACTCGCCTCGTGGCTGCCGCTGACCGATAGGAAAAAGGAAAGAGGAAGCATCCAATGCGCATAGAATGAAATTAGCCCGTCGGTCAATTACTCCGAACCTTACGGCTTACTAATGGCACGCGCGGCGTCCCCTGCATACGGCACCGCTCATTTATATGCCTTCACGCGCACTCTTTATTGTTCCATAGATTGGTAATACACGAGAGGACTGGCACTTTGTGCTGTAAATCGTTGTCTGTACACGTATCCACGATTAACTGTGTGCTATAGCCATAGGCGAAGTGGGCACCGTGTCAGTACATGCCGCCTGAGCAAGTGTGTACCATGACATCATGTCCGGAATCGAGTGGCCACACAGAAAACGTAAGGGTACGTGTTTGGCTGCTTCTTATTATAGTTGTATTGTGTATGACACATAGCTATTTTATTTAGCCAGTATCAGTGTTTTCAATTTGACCTGCAATAAAATAATATTGACTATCTCACAAATATTATCTGTCAACTGAAGAAGAGATTGAGTGCAACTAGTTAAGCGAAGGTGATTGGACCTTTGTAGACAAGCCAATCTCACCTTTAAGCAAAGCTCTTGCTGACTGACGGACGAGGCTCTAGTCCAGGTTTTCCACTCGTTCCTTTTAAGGTCGGATACGGCCGAGAGCAGCGATAAGGTGTTGACAGTGACGCCTAATCTAGTCTCTTCTTTAACTTTCTTCCAAACTCTTCGTTTGATCTGAACCAAATCTATATTTTTTTATGAGACAGCAAACATTTATACGAGAATCATTTAGGTCATACAATGTGATCTATTTAGTTTAAACATCAAACTTGTTATGTGGGACCTACTCTCCCCAGTTCAATTAGGTATCTCGAATTATACCTAATTGAACTGGGGAGAGTAGGGCAGTTTTGTGCGATGTGAAGGTACAGTATGCAAGAGTACAACGGAAAATCCCTTTAGTTTGCCTCTTCGTGCACTTGTTCTTTTCACTTAGTCACTTCATTTTCATTCCCCTCCGGCCACCATGGCAACTGAGTTTAGCAAACAGTTGCAAAAAAGTATTGGATATTACACTGTAAAGATGTTTTTATTTCGCATGTTCATTAAATTTGTTCTTTTTTTGGAAGTTATTATAATAAATTGCATTATTACATTGACATTCAACTTGTTTTGTCACTTACGTAACTGATGCAAAAATTGAGTATTTTAAAAATTCATATTTTTGTTTCCAAAAAGGCAAAATGAGTTTTATATTGACAAAATGTTAATTGCAAATCTTAATTAAAGCGCTAGTTTAGTAATCATAAATTTGACAGAACATAAATGCAAATAAAAAACGTAACTAATGCTAAAGTATTATTAGAAAACGTCGCGTAGTCGGTGACAGATAAAACCTAGAAACATGTGTTCAATAAGTGTCAATTTACACAATAAGTGCCAGCTTTACGCCAAAACTACTTAAGTAGTTTGTATTAGTAGGTATAGTATTATGTTTGTTATATCTGACAAAGTAATCAGGATAAATTTACAAGTATATTATTGATCAAAATATTTATATCCATCCTTAAGACGCTCAGACAATTAATTTATTGTACATTCGATACACTACATGTGGTTATCGCAGGAACGTTCCATTGTGCTCCTACTGATTCCAATAGGAACTTCCATGGGCTTGAATTTCAATGATATCACAAATATGCTGTTTGTCGTTTGGGACCTATGAGTGTAATATTATTATGTACTTCGGAAGTTTATTATGTTTAACCAAGCAGCAGCTTTAATCATTACAAATTTCCTAATTGATTTTAGAGAGCTTTCTTGGTGTATTTTCGAAACCTAAAATCCTAGAGACCGTTTAGTACATAGCTAGTTTAAATTTATTTAATTTTCGTTCATCTATAACTATAAAATTATTTAATTAATGTATTTACTTAACTAATGAAATGAAATAACTTAATTAATGAACGATTTTGAAATTATTTTTAAAAATGTACATTAATTAAGGGCTTATTAATAAAATTAAGCAAGTGCCAGTATTCCGTAATATTTACTTAGATAAATAACCGTTTATTTATTACTGTAAAAAGTATATATTAAAACAATTTAAAGCTATTAATTTATTTGACAAACATAAATACAAGTAAGTACGTAGTAATTCAATTACCTACCTACTATTATTTTTATTTTTTTATTTTTATAAACTACCTTTTATAAGCTATAAACCTACTAATATAAGTTGTTATTTAGGACATTTTATCGTGTAAGTCATATTGGGAAGTTATGACCATTACGAGAATACAATCGCAATTTCTTCCTGTCATAAATAAACTTTGGCGGGTATGAGTAATCGTTACTTTGTGTGCACAATATCAGGTCGGGACCAAATAGATTGGTACCTACGTGCTTGGCATATCGAGCGCTCGCCTCCCGTGTATCACTCACTTCAACGAAATTCGTCTACACACTTCTGTATGGTGTAGTTGAATTTTCCGTTTGTAATTATGTCGGCGGACAGCGGAAGTGTCGGCAGTGGTTGTTACACCAGTCACGACGCACCGGTTGACGACCGTCGCGCGACGCCTAACGGGCTAACTCCGGCTATGGATACGGACGCGTCACCATCTTGCATTAAGGACTTTAAATATATTTATAGAGTTCAACGTTTTAATTTTCATAATTCAATGACATTATTAACATGAAGTTCAATGCTAACTGAGTAAGTGATTGTAATAACCTATATATGTTTCCTTCATCAGAGCAATTGTTGGGCTACATTACTACCTACCCGTAAATGATATGTTAAATGTATTATTATTAACATTTAAATAAATATAACGTTAAAGTGCCTGTGAGAAATTATTAAGTCATCAAATTAGTGTAAAAATATGATAACGTAGTACTGTTATGTTCTGCAACAACATTAATCATCAATGCTGAGACATTAAGCGTTAATTTCTTTAATTAATTTTATAAACGGACAAAACAGTGGAATTGAACGTGTACCTACTACGTTTCGCTTGAAGATACGTAGATAATTAGACAGTTTAGAGTACGGCCGCCTACTACACGAGTAATCCGTCTCCCTCAGTTGATTTTACCATGTTGTAGAAGGGCAAATAAGATATAAATTTTATCTTTATAGTGAAATCAGAGGCACGGGTTAATAAAATGATATAATTGGCATGCCTGTTATAAACATTAAGTATTCTTGGCATAGGACTCATTGTGAACACAGGTATGTCTATCGTTCGTGTTGACAATATGATTGGGTATTTTGGCTAGGTATATATTACTTATCTTTCTTTTAATTAATTGTGGTTTGTATAGTTTGATGTAGGTACCTACTGTATTTCTTCAATTTATATGGTATTTAAATGTAAGAGAGTATTTTTATGACGTGTTGAATAGCTCTAGGTGAAATGCGGGTGTTATTCCACCTCTGCATACCCCATAGGCAAACTCTTAGTAGTTTTAGTTAACCTAACCACGTCTTACAACTTACATATTATCATTTTTTGTGTTTTAAATGAAATAGTCTGACTTGGCAATCATACTAAATAATCCTATTGAGTATGTACATAATACGGGTTTATATTGTGAAAGAAACTGTGTTTTAAATGCGATAGTCAATTCAATTTGATTTATTTAAAACACAAAAGATTGTTCATATTAACATACTCATGATGATATCGATCGTGATATTGTCATGCACCGGGGGTACCCTTTGTGCACGAGTTAATATCATCCTTCGCTCATATCATATCATTACGACTCGCACTTGACTGACTTTTTTTAATTTGAAATAGAAACTAATTTTACCTATAATCGATAGTAATATTATAAAGAGCAAAGATTTGTTTGTTTGTTTGTTTGTATGTATGGAATAGGCTCCGAAACTACTGGACCGATTGCAATAATTCTTTCACCTCTTAAATGCTACAATATTTATGAGTAACATAGGCTACATATGATCACGCTACTATCACAGGGAGCCGAGTAATAATCATAAATTTCAATCGATACGGTAAATTTGTATTTGTATAGAGAGGCAAGTAAGGAATCGAGTAGAGTCGTACAACGCGATAATCGACATCCACGGGCGAAGCCGCGGGCAACAGCTAGTTATATATATAACTACTATTGTTATTATGAGGTAAAGTTTATGAGTTTGTGACGTTGTAGGAGTGTAGGAGGTAATCTCTAAATCTATTGACCCGATTTTTAATATTCTTTCATCAATGAAAATCTACATTATTAGTGAGTGTCATATTATCACGATGTATCTATTACTCTGTAATCAATTAATAGTATAATAAGTGTACAAAATCAGAGATCCTGTGTTTATTCGTTACTAGGTGTTGACCGCGGCACTACTCGTGTTGATATCGGTTATCGCGTGTTGTAAATTTTAACGCTTATTGACTGTCTTCTCACTACTCCATTCGACTCTCTACTCGACTGTACTGGATTCCTTATGCATCTTTCTACTCGCATATCTTGTTCTCTTTCTCCTTTTGCAAACATTCCATATTTTCGCACATCTTCCAATTTTCCAATGTCGCCACATTGCCCCCAAGCCCTCCTTTTCTCTATTTCCATTTCCTTATTTCTTCATTTCACTATTTCCCTATTTCAATTTGTCCCCTTTTCCCATTGCGCCTCTTTCCCTTTTCCCCGTTTCCCTATGTAAGAAGGTCAAAAAATCTGTTAATAACACCATTTATTTTATTGAGTCTGATGTTGCCTGGGTTAACAGAATAATAAGAAAAAATGGAATTTAAGTAAAAGGCAATATGCACCAAACGATGGGAGGAAGAAGTAGAGCATGTACTGACTTGCAGACTTGGGGCTTCATGGGTCACATAGTCAATTAATTGCAATACCTTTTTTTCATACTTTCCTTCTCAAAATAATTAAGAAATAAATAAAGCGTAATAAGGTTAACACAACATGATTGATTCTAATGCAAAACGAAGTTTGCCGGAGCAGGTAGTCTATTATAAACCATACCTGTTTGTCTATAATTCAGTCATTAAAACACTGTTCTAATTTTCTCTAAACGGTCAAGCTGACCGTTCAGTAAAGAGGGTTTGTTTGTTAGAGTCATTTCGGGGTTGGTCTGTTGTCACTCTTAATTCTTGACAAGCCTACCCTCGGGCTAATTGTTGGAAATTTCCGAGTTCTGTCAACCGATGTTATTACAATAGTCTAAGATTGTCTTGTATTTACTCAGTGTGTCATTAACAAATCCCTATAAAATGGTTTATGTTTGTTGTTGTGTGTTTCAAATTCTTCTATCTATCTTCTATATAATATAAAAATGTATCGTTCAATGTGTTGTAAGCGCTAACAACGCATGGACCAAACATTTTTTTTAATTTTCATTGAAGTTCAAGGATGATTTTTACGGCAAGATAAGTTCGAATAATGGCTGGAAAAGCCCTAAAAACAGTTCTTTTCTTTTTCCCATACAAACGTTTTCTAACTAAAACGTAAAGTTAATATGAGCTATAAAGCTATTGCATAAAGTTCATATATTACAAGCACTTACTGTTTTCTAAGCAATGTTAGGTGTGTTCTTAACGTCAATGAGTCATTTCGCACTTTATTACCGCTGTAAGTTCATCTATTTAAATAACAATTAATCCCTATATCCCTTGGTCAGACCATCACGCGTGAACGGCTGGACTGATTTCACTATTTGTTTTTTTGTTGTGTTTGCTATTGTCAAAGGTTCATTAAAAATTGCGCGAAAAATTAGAAAATTTAAAAATCCTTATTTAAGAAAACTATTCTCGTACACTGATGCTAATATCGCTAACAATTTCCGTTGTCATGACAACAATTGAGTAAGGATGTTTAACGGCCAGTGACAGCACTGACAGCACTTAAAATAATAGGTACGATCCGAGAGGAAGTCCCATATTTCATTTGTGGTAGGGCTAGGCGAGACAGACATAATGATCTTTTATCTCTATCTCCGTATCCGATTTGAGTGGATTTTGGGTACCCAGTAATCAATTTGAAACTGAGACATTTTGCAAATAAGTTTGGCCAGGAGGAAAAAGCCTACTATCCGACTACAATAAATTGCTCAGGCACTCGTATGAACTGCAATCGTTTCAGTAGGTGACAGTGACACTTGATGAGTCGTTTTAAATTAAGACCATAATCATAGCGTAATGTTCAGTGTGCAAAGATACACGTGTGTATCGTGAGTGGCCGAGTGCCCACTTATCCTATCAAAAATATACCTGGCAGGTGGGAAATTAGAAACTGAAAATACGGTGCGTAAGATGTTTAGGGGGATGTGTAGGGGCAATTATGGGGGAAGAGGAGGGGCAGGCGAGGACCAGGGGAAATGGCAGAGTGTTATCACAAAAAAGAGAGGGGTATACGAGGAAGGTGGAAGAGGGGAGAACGGGGAAATGGGAAATGAGCAAGAGAGAAGTAAGAACAAAAAACTACACATTACAAATCTTTTTGACAGAACGAAGTCTGTCGGGTCCGCTAGTTAGTTTTAAAATTGCCAATAAGTAGGTATCGTTTCGTTCACGGATTTTTCTATACGAATGGAAATGGCTCTCCCAAGATAATGAAAATCGATGCGTAAGTGGTTTCTGGTCGATTTCTATAGGTGTCTTTGCTCGGTAGGTACTGTAAGTCAATGATGATGATGAAGGTGTGGATGTTTCTTGATATATGTATATACATATGAAAAAGTTTCAAAGCTCTACTCGCTTTATAGTTGCAGAGATGAAAAGCAAATCATGAAGTTTGCGACAACTTTGGTTTGCATTATTTTATGCATTTGTCTGCGAACGATGTTACAGCTATTACAAAGTTTAGCGCCTACTAGTGATCCGCTAGACATAACGTTGCGTGAATAGTATTATTTGCTATGGGGTTTTGATTAAAAAAAGCAGCAAACAGTCCGCTGATAGTTAATATTAGGTCGTTACATATGAAATTGCCGTTTTGTTTGAAAAAATTGGAGGAAACCGGACTAACATATTTCTATACACATTTTGTGTATGAATGAGACAACATTAAGCATACAGCAACTTTTATTACTTTTGCAGCTCGCAATACTGCTCGGAATATATTCAGCATCCACAGCCACAACGAGCCACATACAACAAAATGTATCATCATGGATGTAAACAAGTAGAATTAAAGATTGGACCGTTTAGCATCGTTCATAATACGCTAATTTTAAATTTCAACCCATTGTCTGACTTCACTGTGAGTCGACGCATGGGGTTGCGGCTTTGTCGCTGTTATACTTCAATCTGACAGCGTCGGCCTAATATCCCTTTTAAGTCCGAGGTGTTGGAGATTTGGTCGGCACTCTACAATGACGCGTGGCTTCGGACCGCTCCTTAAATCCTTCTCTTCTCTCTTCGTCTCGTCTTCGAACAAGGTGGAAGTTAGACTGGCCTATAAGCACCGCTTGGGAGGTGGGATTGGGGTGGATCGGGCGACACTGCTCGCGGTCACAGCTGGAAGTTGGGCCATGGCTGCAAGCACTGCCATCACATCATTTGGGTACTTTATTGGACGGTGCCTCTTTGCATGTGGTGGAGGCTCGTCGCTTTGGCTGCAGGTTGAGTGAACCCCCTAACTGCTCCTGCTGTGCCATGGGCTAAGGGCCATAACCTATGAAGTTGTCACCGTGTCAAGGTTCCCCCGATACCATGCCCTCAAAGACCTGCTGCGGAGAGCCTTTGTTTTGGCAGAGATGCTTTGCGAGCCTGAGTCGCCAGACTTATCCAGATCAGACGGCAAGAGATCAGATTTCATAAAGAACCAGCTTTTATCCATCCTAATTACGTTCTAAGTGGCTCTGCTAAAGAGTATGCTCCCCAACATAAAAAATCTAATTGAAATAATTTAATTTTTAGTTTTAATTATCACGTATTAATATATCAAGTAAAAAGCTGCAAGAAATCTCTGATGGTGATGATGATGATGATGAAGTTGATGAACTCCGACCGATTTCGGCCATGGCGACCACTAGGTCCTCCTGATTAATACGGCGCTGGTGCGCCCACAAATGGCTAATATAGCCAATCTTGGCCATGAACCTACGTGAGCATAGAGCGCACGTAAGTACCCCACCCACATAATTATAGGCAATGGCAGCAGGTTGTCGGGCCTTCAGCTCGTCGCGCCTGGTGTCGAGGTCCGCCTTCCGCAGCTCCTCGAACTCGCCCACTTGCACTCGGACAAACCTGCGCCATTCAGGGCGTTGTCCCGCCAACCCTTCCCAACTCGAAGTTTCGATGTTGCATCTTTTCATGTGGCGCTTCTGAACTTCGGAATCTTTATAGCGGAGGAGTTGTCCACCTTGTTTCCGCTTACCCTCCTCTAATTCAGAATAAAAGATGCGCTTCGCCACTCGATCCTCCGTCATCCGTGATACATGACCACACCACCGAAGTTGACGACGCATTAAATATGTCTCTATGCCAATATGAAATCTCTATTGTTGTATTAAACATATAGTATATTCTGTTCTTAGTATTATTGTTATAGCGACAACAGTACAAGTACCTCATCTAGTAAAAATCAACTATCTATTTATCACGGTTTATGAGATACAACCTGGAGTTAGACGGCCAGACAGTCGGATAGCAGCTTTATAGTAATATGGTTTTGTTTTTACCCTTTGTATATGGAACCCTAAAACCAAATAATATCTTATTGCAAGATATTTATGAAAACTGTCTTACTTGAAAATAAAATTAAATTGTCACAATGTTTATCCGGAAGTACAGTCACTTATAGCTGTGGTCTTTGGACCTCTAATTATTGTGTATATCAGCCAAGTCAGAAGTAAGTACAAAAAACTATTTAATTCGGTTCTATCGCGTATCTACGTCAGTAACATAGTTAAATGTAGTTAATTATAGTTCGTTTTTGTGTTTATTTAGTACATACATATCATTACGGATTGATATCGATGTAAGTGATTAAAGTGTAAGATATCCATCGTAAGGAACCGTTGGGACGAAGCACCTGCCGACGACGGCTCGACTCACTTCAAAACCTTCTATTATTTTGTTATTAGTGAGACGCCCCTCCTCGTTTTACAACATTTTAATTATGTTATTTAACGCCTGTTATTCCACAACACGTTTGTAAATTATTAACATTTGATGGGTATATTGTTGAAGATTAAGATCGTTTTAAGTGGTCACGTAGTGTGGTGTAAAAGTAGTAGGTTGTGGAGCATTGCGGAATTCTAGTCGACTATGTACAAGACCGGGCCCTGCGTACTAGATACCTAGCTATTGGTGCAATATTTTTAAATTTGTTTGAAAAACTTTATTCACAGTCGAATGTCATTAAAAGTGTCGCTTAGGTTTTTGAACATGGGCGTGAAATTTTGTTATGTAAATTATATTAGAATCATAATTTCTTTTGAGCGTAGTCTTTTTTGGGTTTATAAAAGAGCGAACTATTTTAGTTACATAAATAGTTTAATACATTTTACTTTTATTATTGCCCCCGAGGTTAGAGGTCGTACGGCAGTCACCACCCTAAAATCATTATAATCAATGTCAAATTTTATATTTTTCTACGTTCTCATACCATAAAAAGAGTAACTGATAGTGAATAACTCTTAAATCTATCATGAAATAAGAAATATAATTAGGTTTGTACTGTCCAGAAAATACTATAAAAACTTGTAAATATGAACTACGAGTACTATAGTGTATTTTGGTATGCAATGTGTTTTATAGATAGGTAGGTACTGCAATGACAGAGTGTCCACGACTTAGTTGTCATATTAAGTCCAGTCATTGGTAATATGGATACAGTGTTAAAGGAAAATTGCAGTGAAACATAAAATGCTAATAAATGCCACATTCAATAGACAAATAAATTCAAAATTATTATAAAATAGGAACTGTTAGAATTTTACAAATGTAATTGGATAATATTTTGGAGGTTTTTCTTTTCCTAAATTACCTACTTTAAGGAAAATTATATAAGGTAATACATTTTATTCAAGTAAAATCCCAAATCAGGTCCAGTTCCTGAACGTAAAACTTCAGTCATCATATAATTAACCATAACATTTCATCAAACAGGTAATATATAACTTCTTTTATTTCACTCAGATAAGTAGGTAACAATCTAATGTAATGGCCACCTTTCACCCTGACATTTGAGACTAAACGGCGTACGCTTTGATTCCGACCTCCGTCCTCCGTGGGGATAGCCGCATGAAAAAGGTATCTATAACGGTTTTGCTTTGTAGTTATCCGCTTAGTTTATGTTTTCTAGAGGTCATAAAGTTTCACTCTATTAATCACGTTTTAGCGTATAATAATAACTTGTTTTGTAAGTAGCATATATATATAATATATCTTCATTTTTCAGTTTTGACTTTGTACAAGAAACACGCATTTGATTATACTAACATAATGGTAAAACTAACCAGCAATTAAATATCCTAAATCGTATAACAATATACATTTATATACTTTTGTTAGAATGCGTAAAAATATTTAAATGTACGTACAAAAAATACGTATGTAAGAAATTAAATTTCAACTTACATCATACATAAGTGAAGTTGTGACTAATATCAAAGAATAAATACATTTAATATATTGTGCTAACATCATATGGAGTAATTCAGTTGGAACTAGTAAAGTGTAACAAAATATTTCATTGTTGTAATGCTTATTTGAAATACTACCAATAGCTATTAATTACCACATTTCTTTACGTATATCTATCACATTTCTTTAGGAATACCGGAACGGCTCAACGTATGTAATGTACAATTAGCAATAATATTAACCACAGATACGTTTTTATAGGCATTTACTGTTTAACAGCTAACGATAAGTGCTTACTTCTAGTACCGCGGTATACACTTAATACAGAATACTAAATGTTTTTAAATTACTGATTCAAATTAACGAGGACTTTAGCTGTCGTATAAGAACTGAAGTTAGTTACCGTAATTAACATTTAAATTATAGTATACTGGTTTTCATTCGGTGAAGTTAAATACTGAATTATTTGATCTTAGGCTAGAAAACTCCTCGTAGTGCCTTCTGAATTACTACTATTCAGAGGTTCGTTCCTCGATAATAGAGCGGACCGCTCATAGAATCAATACTTTGTCCATCTGCCGGTCTCTCTGTGCAAAAATCTGTCTATCTAATAATCTAAATTTATAGCAATATTTGGATTATGTTGACTGAAGTTTAATCACTACTGCACATGACTGCCTGAACCAAAAGATGAATAGGTACCTACTTTACCTACATGAGAAAGGAAACATTAGGATAATTTAAATAACTCTTTAGTAGATATCTACAATCAATTTACAATTAAAGAATTCTTGAAATCAAGTCAGCCATAGTTATTTTTATTAAGGTACAGTACTTATTTTCATCATTTCGGAGTTTACGCGAATATGATTCATTAAAATGGAACCATTTCATCAAATTCTATCATAATTAATTTATCATAGTTACTTCACGCTTCCAACTACGTGATAACTACCATGTTTTGTCATCTCGTGATCATAGCTGCTGAAAAGTAGCCGAAACATCGGGATTTACCATCACTATTGTAATTAATATCAAATAAATCGCATCCATGGAATAGTGGTTGTACTCGTACGTCGATTAAGTTTCGTTGTTAATGGGTAGCTTATACAGCGTAACAAATGTAATGAAAAAAGAGTTTTCTCCTCACATAGACATGAACACATCGCTGATTATAATTACAACGGCTTGGTGCGTTAAGTACGACGCAAAAACAATCCTGACAACGATGCTTTAATTGTACCGACTTTCATATTATTGTTGTACGATCAATAGGTATGCCGCCGTTATCAAAAAATATCTTGTTAAGTACCAAACCGTGAAGCTAATGAAGTGTTTACAAGAAAAAGTGTAATGCGAGTGTTTACTTCACATTGTTTATTTCTATATTTCCCATTGTTTGTATACGTGGATTTGTACAAGCTTTATTATAGCAGTAGGGGTGGTTCCCGTCAGTACAGAAGTTGGGCCACCCCATATCTTCCCATGCGGTGCCGTACAAGACACCTAGTATTAGGCTATTTCATATCAAATATATACAGCCCAGAATCAACTTCAGATACATGGCTTAAGTCAACCATAGTGCCCGGAATACGGCAATAGGCATACCCTCTATTAGATGGGACCGAATAAAATGATTGTTGAAATATGGGTGTGAATTGATCTCTGCCTAACCCTCCGGGGATAAAGGCGTGATTATATGTATGTATGTATGTAGGTGCCAATTCATTATATTTCAAATAGCGAAAGATTTCAGCATTAATTATGATTTATGATTATTATAAATGATTGAGTCTGTAGATATACAAGAAAAGGTACACACAAATTCTAAATACAATTTGAAGAGGAACTCTATTCAATATTAAAATAACATGTTTTCATTTATGAATGCATCCACATAGGGTAAAAGCCGGATAGTTGCGCCACTTTTCAAAAAAGCTATATAATTAAGAAATATGTGCTTAATAAGAATATTGCAAGGTGTATATCAAATTATAGGTCTTTGAGCTACTATAGAAGCCTATTGTTAAGAACATAGTTATTATAGGTTTTGAGTAAAACCTGTTTTATTGGACCTCTCAAAGAGAGGATAGTTGCCCACTCTAGCGGATAGTTGCCTAACGTAAATAATACTTGAGAGGATACTTGCCTCATACGGGGATAGACGCCTCACAATGACTTTTGATGAAAAACAAATTCATATCGATTTACTCAACCAGTCTTTATTATCTTTTATTAAATTCTAATCAACGTTATACAAAATATAACAAAAATAGCCAAAAATTATACCCCGTATCCCGTGGAATCCCGTACATTCGCGATATTTAGTTGATTCCTTTTTTTTATCCAACTCCTGGAATGCAAGACCTAAACTTTCCTCTGTACAGCTTATGTGACGCGGCACCAAGCCGGCTTTACGCTGATACTTACGAGGCATTTTGCTCACCTAAAAAGTTAATTAATTATTAATTTTATTTTATTAACGGGTAGAATGAACTCTGGGGCGTCCATAGGCCACGGCAACCTCTTTCCATTAGGTGCATATCTGCCACTTTAAGTGGTAAAAAAATAAAAATAATAAATAATCTCAAAAAAGTTCTGACACGGGTGGGCCTAGAACACACGACCTATATACTTATTGTATTCTAGCTAAGTTGTGAATAAAAAAACACAAATAGAAAATATTTGCCTTTGTTCGTGAAAGAATTTATAGTTGCGAATAGTTGCCCTCAGAGCAACTATCCGCACAAGTTTCTAGGGCAACTATCCTTTTTGATACGGATACTTGCCCTTTTCATTTGCGAAATAAATAATAATTATTTTACAAAAATATATAATAAACTTTGCAATGTAAAGCCTAATGCACGCAAAGAAATAAAAGGTGGATTGGAACCACAATTAGTAATAAAAATATTCAACAGAAATAACTTACCAATATAAGTTCGACACCTGTCGAATATTCACCGCGGAAGATTTTCGCTTGCACGAGTGAAACGCTTGCGTCTATGGTGACGGTTAACGTGGCCCTGAGGTCTATGGGAGGTGTACTTACAACTATAGTAAAACGCTAATGCCACTTACATCCGTAACATAGTGTATTCGAAACCGTGGCAAGTATCCCACCGGCGCAACTATCCGGCTTTTACCCTATGCAATTTTTAAGGAAAATATCAGGTACATATAGCAAAATTGTTGTGTATCTGTTTGTTCTAGGTGTTCTCCGAAATGGCGAGACCGATCTCGGTATGAATTTTTCTCATACGACGAAATTTAGGCTCTAATATTTAAAAAAAATATTAGGGGTCCGCGCAAAAGCAATAAGACAAATGGATGAAATCGCGAACACAGCTAGTTTAATATAAAATCAAAATAATTTTATGAATGTAGGTCGATCGATAGTTATAACTGGCCAGGTACGCACTTATAAAACTACCTTCATGTGTACTGCGTTTACAACGCGGACACAGTTTCGATAATCTGATACAACATTCATAATTATCTAATAAACTCATGTTTTGTAACCTTTACAGTTTGCCGCTATCAGTTTACATAAGCATGTTGACTATATCAAATCCTATCTACATGGATACGTGTACCTACCTTGATTGCGATAATATATACACACATCAAAAGAATAATTACTTATTTTATATCCCAAAACCATCATTCCGTTCACATTAGTGCATAATTTTTCATTACTTATTATAAATGTGAATGTGCTTTCTATAGAGATAAATTGGAAATTAAAATATAAAACTTTGGAATACCCCATTTTGGAGAAGCGCATAGGGTACACTCAGGTCAGTTTCCAATTTTCTTGTCAAGTTCAGTAGTTAAAGAAGTAATATAATTAATAAGTAGGGATAGAATATCTAGAATAGAATAGCTATCAAGCTATGATCACTAATGCAATACAGTCCAAAGGTGATCTTTGAAATGAACAGTGTTTTAAAGGTTCTTTTGCAGACTGCTGCTGGACACGGGGCCCTTGGTCTTGGTATGTAAAAGTTCAAGCGATAAGAGATGAGAATGAACGGTTGGAGTTAGCCTTTCCGTATTACACCCGATTGGACCACCAGTGGTACCACGGTTATTTTCTTCTACCCTTGGTATCACCACCTGACTGTTAGTAGTAGCATGGTAAAACTAACCACCTGTCTACCAGTTCTACCACGGTTTTTTACCTATCCCTAGAACCACCGGTTGTATCATAGTTTATGTATTTAATTCTATATTACACACTTGAATTACAATCATATAATAGTGTTATGAGACGTTATGTGCCAAAGGATATGTCAATAGATATTTTTACTAATCACTAGTACCAATACGGATTACCACTCTACCAGATATTATCTCCTAGCTCTAGTTTGCTTGCTTGCTAGTGGTAACACATTTAGTAGACACCGCTGATTCAGTAAAAGTAGTGCTAATTAATATACGTAAAAAGGCGTTAATTGACCATAACTATGTTAGATGTTTTATGTGCATGGCTAACATATAATAACATAATTAAGTGTTTATTATGAACTAACGTTTATACATATAGGAGCAGCTCATGACCCATATGAATATGTTTGTAGTACAGAAGTATTTTTTGAAGAAACGAAGCGCTAAAGGTGTAATAATAAGGGCTGATACTCCGTCATATCTGAATGAGTCAATGTAGTGTCAACAATAAATTCGACAATATGGAAGATGAAATTGGTATATTAAATTTAAAATTAAAGTAAATTGTTATATTCAATTCCAGTTAATTCGCGCCAAGTTACTTCCACGCTAAATTCAGATTGGTATTCAGAATTTAAATTTTTTGGCTATTATTGACATTGTGATATGATATCATTTTGTTATTATCGACTTATTTTTAATATAATTTAAAGTATCTGAATGTCCGTATTATTTAACACGGCGAGCATATCAACGGCTACGCACAGAACAAAGATTCAGTTAATAATGAGATTACATTACGTCTTTCGAAAACAGAAATGACGCATGGTATACCTACTTATGTTTTGACGACATCTTAAAGTGTACATTTCTATATAATAGTTTATTTGCATTACATGCAGTTATCATTCTATAATTAGCGAATAATTAATTAGAACAAAACATTGGTGAATCATAGATGACTACAGTACTAAGTACTAAAGAAGACTACAGTACTAAACTTTTTCATTTGAACCTTATACGTCCGATCATGCCCGACCGGCAAATAGAACAGGATGAAACACTGAAAATCTCGAGTGACAGTGAACAGGGTAGAGTATCGATTTTATACTTTTTTCGTGATTTGCATGACTATTCTGTCGATATTGCAGCCATCAGGGACTTAACTCTAAACAGCCGAAGGCTGAAAATTGTTTCGTATTGCTCACTGAGCCATAATCTAAAATTGATAGTGCTGGATTCCAGCGACTGGCGCTGTCCAAATGGGATAAGTATTTTGCAGCGTAGGGATTAACGTTGGCTCTTGATAATAAGTAGGCAAAAAATTACTTACCCATTAAATGGGTATCCAGCGAAAGCCTCATAAGGGTGGTACACCGTCGGATACGGCCATGATGCAGCACTCGCCGCCAAGTTTTCTTTTAATTCGATCCCTGCGGCCTATAAAAAAAAAGTCATATAATACAAACTCCCATCACGATCATCGGTAAAATTTGGCAGATTATTGACCGAGCGAGCGAAGCGAATAATGCGAGTTTCCGCATTGACAAGGAGGCCGATTTTCCTTTTGTTCGTACCTATGTCTGTAGGTGTGTTAGTTAAGATCTAGGGAACGCATTTCTTAACTAATTTTCCTTAAACTTGGCATACATACACACAACTTTAGTCGAGAGCTTTTTTGATAGGAGTGACAAAGGGGGAAAAGAGGGAAAATATGCTGTGGCACAATTTGTGCACGAATCTTTGGCTGAACATTAGGATATTATTCCTCACAGGTTGTTGTGCAACAAGGGACCTTGTTAGGTCTACTGTTCTCAGAACTTCTAGTAATAATCCGATCCAGCGAAGCGAGCAAGAGTCACCGTCTCGTTTCTGGGTGTGTCAGATCCAATCTAAAGGGTACATTTCTTAACCGATATTCACTCGTTCATATATTCGTACTATTCAGGTTTTGTTCAGGAAGCTACATAGGTTTCGAATAAGATGAATATAGTAGGTACTTTTTTTTTTTTGGTGGTACCTACATTCTACTTCCTGGTGGCGATATTATCTTTTAGGAGGTGATCTGTAACCTATAAGTAAGAGATAAGCTACCAACGCCCCTAAGTTATTTTTATTTAATTATTAAAAAAAATAATTCAATACTCTAGCATCAAAAAACACCCAGTGTATTAGGAAAATACATTTTCAGCACTATTGCGTTTTTCTCGTGATTGAATCAGACTCTAAGCCGTATTTGTTAACCCATCCAGCTCATTCAGTTGATTCTTTTAGGTTTCGGCACATGTGAGTAATATTAAACATGACTGGAACCTCACCTGACACTGTTCTCTCTCTGTTTCAAAGTAACAGACATTTCCCAATACCACGACTGTAAACCAATATTGTTTCAAAAAGAAGCAAATTAATGCGAAATGTGTCAGTGATTATAATATTGGACAGTATTCAGTATTTATGTTCCCGGTAGCTTTAACGCAATCCATTATTAAAACGATCCTCGATTCCTTGATCGATCACTTTACCCTTTCATGCTTAACTATTATTACATAATGGGCTAAGATACGAGTCCTTTCGTGTCTCATCAATCATCGTTCAATCCATAAAAGTATCTAATTTTTTGTTTAAACATTATTAAACTTTTATCTTTAAAAAAAACAAATGAACAAAGTCACAGAATAAATAATAGAACTAACGGCGTGTATTCGATTAATTTAAAGTCGTGCAATTTGTTCATTTATATAAACGGAATTTTATTATTATGATTAATTTATTATTGAGGCTGTGTGCATAGGAGATCGCGTAAAAACACAACTGTCACTAAGGGTTCAAAAATTTATAGCAACATATTAAAAATAACTCAGAAGCAAGTCTTAATGCGGTCAGCCAAGATAAATCTATCAAAAGATTTTGTTGTCCAACAACTTCATTGGTGGCCGAATCGAAAATCCGATAATAAATTTTACTCAAGTACGACAGCGTAATCCAGTCGCGCTGTCGCTCTTTGTTGCTGCGACCTTTGTAATATAATTCCAGTTTTCTGTTACTTCAAATAATCGGAGTAAGCCGTATAGCGAATCCTGGCTTTTTCAACCCTCTCTCAATATTTATTAGATAGTCCAATCGCGTCGGTACTATGTCATTATTACTTCACAATACTTCATAGTAGTCTTTTCTTTTCAATCATTGAGTAACAATAAAACAACTTCAGAACCGAACTGACAAAATATTGAAACTCTTGCTTAGGATTGTCGTTATGCAGTTGTTTTTACAGTAAACTTACACCTATCGTTATTGCTATCAGCATTATGACTTTAATAGAGACCTAGTAGAATCCATTAACACAGTAGCATGTTGAACTACGTTATAGAACAGATATATTTTTATGGAAGTGAGTTAATCCGGTGAGCGACGTGGCAGACACGCAAGCGTTCAAATGTCGACGGACCGGTAAAGGTGCTAAGCAGATAACTATTAGGTATAGTTATGCAGTAATCTTGAAATTACTTCCCGAGTTATTTATGCTTAGGAGTCTTAGAAGGACATTACACATTAGAGAAGAAAGGGTAAATAATTAAATCGCTTTGAAGGCAAATCAGCCTTAAAAACTATTTGGAGTGTCTTTTCGTGTACCAATGCAGCGTAATTAATATTATTGTCATTTACTTATTAAATATTATATTTAATATTTTTAGGGATTTGGTATGAACCTTTAACCGCTGTATTTATTTCAAGTCTTGATTTTGTTATTTGCGTAAATACAAAATATTTGTAAAAAACTGGACTTGATGTCGTTTTCAGTAAATCATTATATTAGTCTACATCTACATCCAGAATTGGTCGTGTAATGTGATATAACTCATCTCTAGGCAATGCAAGACTATCAAGTCGTTCGTCCTTTTCCAGCATTACATCTTGTCGGAGCAGAAGTTTGAACGTTAATATTTTTATGTTAAAATAATAAATACGCTTGTATCTATTTATATTAAATGTTAAGTATAATCTATAAGCGAACACGTAGTAATTTGACAATTAAGGAAAGTCAACAAAGATATATAAAACATGTCGTCAGTGAACGGGTACCCTGGCGGCTGGGATGAAATAATAAATTATAGACAAAATAAAAGGCGTTAACCAAAAAAACTGTGAGACAGGATCCCATTGAAGGCGTCGGCCGGAGTTAACACTTTTGCCACTGATGATGTATGATCATATCTACATGAATGATTGAATCATCTGCCGGGACACGTTCACGGCTTTTAACACCTTCCTCCAAAAGTTTTACTACACGTCATATATTACGTAGCGTGGCTACTTTTATGTTGTTATGATCATTATTATTCAAAGTTACTACCCACACAAATTCGGTGGGGCATGGTACTAACACAAGGAGTGCTTTTATTATATTATTAGAGTTTACTATCGTTTTAACCGTGTGAAGTAAAATATAACTTTTTCATTTTGTTTGTATAACATTCTGAACAAAAACGTTAGTAATTGGTGCCTAACGTATTCTAATAAACATAATCCTTTATAAATGCGATATAATACCTCAAACTTCGAACTTATTTTAATCCTCGGGAAGGAATTGTTAAACATATTAAGTTATTAAACTCGGCGGGGTCGGGTACAAGATTTTTGGAGCGATGGACAAAAGGACATACATCAACGGATTACGATTCCAATTTATATGTATTTATTACTTAGATCGTAAACCTTATTGTGAGGCCTACTTAACACCGAAAGGGTCTTATAACTACTTTTGTAACGCAATATTTTGACATCGGATCCTAATTATTTTAACGTAATACCTTTTGTAATAGACCATAGAGAAAAAGGAAATAAAAATATTAATCTTCTCCGCGACTGATATGTTATAAAAAAACCTTTAATATGATGATAATATCTCGTATTTATCAATCAACTTGTTCTTCAGCTTTTACGAATACCTTTACTATTTTATACGCTAATAAGATTAGATGACAGGTACGTATTATAACTATCACATTATTCAGACACTACATGATGTACAAAAAAATAGAATTTTTATTGTAATAACTGTTTTTATAATAACTAAATTATATGTACTATATCACGATTCGACTTTACAGATTACCTTTCTTATCACAAAAAGTGCGTGTGACTAGCGGTATTGACTGCTTTATTTGTTAAAATATGGACAGTCGTGATTCATGCTAAAACGAATTTTGTAAAAGTCATCAGCTAATTGTTGATTAGGTGATTAAATCAATTCACCCATTCAAACAATTTCCTGCCTGGGTGGTTATTTTATCTGATGAGCGTTAGTTAAGCCAAGCGTTAGTATATCTACTTCTATTTACCAGTGGTTCGTTATTAGTTCGTATTCACGGCTCTGGTTAAATTACTATGCCTGAAATTTCATTTGTCGCGACACAAACGTCAATTTGACTGCCATTACTAGGATGAATTGTTGGCGTTACTATATATGCAAAATAAACTCAGTGTTGTTAAATCTTACTGTATTCATTCTCTTAGTTTTAATTAAATGAATTATCAGGTTCCAGCCAGGACTATGCTCCTATCATCTTTGGTGTTGCCAGTGTAAGAAAACGTATACTTATACCGGAAATCTAGTCACAATTTAGTAGCCTTTTCCCCATTAAATATTCTCTGAACCTTTTCCCAATTAATTTGGGGTCGACTTTCTAATCTAATTGTGATGCGGCTTAAGTTCCAATTTAGCGAGAAGCTACTGCTATCGACCTCCACAACCAATTGGCAATATCGAAACTCTGTAGTTAGACTAGTCGGACTTTCAAGGACTCCAACTATGGGTAACCATAAACAAACAAAAGCTACGGTTTAATGTGCTCTCACAGGCACATTTATACTCAGACAAATGCTAATAGTCATAAATATTTGCACTGAGCGGGTATCGAAGACGCGCCTCATGCGTAGCAGTGGCGTTCACTACCGCCGCGCCACAGAATAATTGTATAATGCAAGATGGGTAAGTAAGTAGTTAATATTTATATAGGCGATATGCACATAAAATTCTGCATCGAAATTATCCCTAGGTTGATTGTAGTGTTATTTAAAAAAATATCTTTGTACCTATAGAAGAAAAAATTAAAATTTTCCAAATTTGTCTTTGTAGAGAAGAATCTCTGTATAGAAAATAATCTTTAAGACTGTGTGCTGGCAAGGACGTTTGCCCCAAGTGTGCCAATAAGCGCTATAGTACTGTCTGTGGCGGACTTTAAGCGTTGGTCACTGTCGCATTAGTCTGCAATACTGCAAGTGTTACATCGCTAGTGTACTCCATGTTGACATGCTCTATGTATGGCGTTCCGTTTTTTTATATGCCAACCAATATAGTGTGATAGAATCCGTAACGAGGTTTCATTTCAATGTGTGACATTCACGTAACTTCAAGAAAGTAACATTGTTTTCTCTTAACAATCTCTCCGGGATTGTATGTTCGTATTCAAGGTCCAAAGGTTGAGTCAGAAGGCGGCCATATGAACTCTCAACTCAAACAATATAAAAATATCGTGTTAGGGCTCGCTTGTTTTGTTTAAATACACTTTCTGGTAGGCATCATATGGTATTCAGGGATTGAAAACAGGGTATGTGATCATAGGAATTTCTGAAATCAACAAAATTTGAAAAAAATCAAATCAGTAGTCTTTGGGTTTGTATGACTGGTCTCGGTCAGCACTCTATTGCTACAAGTGCTATTTATAAGATAATTTTAAAAGTAAAGTTTTCTTTAAAAACCTGTTGAACTGGAGCAAAAATAATGTTATGCAAGGTCTGTACTGATTACGAAACCTTACAGCGCGAACTGAAAACAAAGAAATAACTTGGACGATACAAACATTTCAAATCAGCACATCCCTTGCATAAAATTATTATTTCTGTGTCAGTACATAGGTACAATTGCATTCTTTCATTCAAAGTTCAATAAGAAGAAGAAATTAGTAACTTCATCTGGTGTACCTATACCTACTAATGCCTAATGCTTAAAAACTAACTGCCAAAATACCGATGATCTAAAATCTTTCGTCTAAAAAAGGTTTCTTGGTAGTTATACTTACTGCATTTGTGTAAAACGGTGGTTGATCGGCTGCTAGTGCGGGAAAATATGCCCCCAGACCTGCAGCTGTCGCTGCGGCTGCATCTGAGTACGGAGCACTGTACATGGATAGGGGCATGCCTGAGGCTAGCCTCTGATAGTTGAGAAACTCGTACTGACACGAGCATACAGTCTGTCCGGTGATAGGGTCCTGGAATATAGGGCGGCCTGTGTCACAGCAACGCGGGGCTGCGGCAGCCGGCGAGCTCGGCCGGGGCGCACTGCTCGCGCTGCCTGCAACCGCACTCATTCCCGCCTGCGCCGGCGGCGGACTGTTGGAGGCTGTCGAGATGGTGCTCTGTAAGTTGTAAATTTTGAAATGCCTTTATGGCGCGTTTTCACATTCGCGAATGCAAATACAAATTTAAGGAGACGTAAATACGCACAGCAAATGCTCGCAAAGCACATACAAGTAGGTACGAGTTCCTAAGTAAAATGCACTTTGATAGGCCCACGTTGGTACAGTCATAAATTTATCGACAAAAAGTTCGTAATGGACGGGTCCTTACATTAGCATAATATAAAGTAATTAATGGATAATTAACGAGCCTTCAACGATTGTGTGAAAAAGGGTGAGCAATGTGAGCATCACTCAAAAATCTTGGGCGTGCCTCTCATGTCATCAAGGCGAAAATCACCCATGGTACGCAAATTCGAAACGCTTTGAATTCCCCTTCAAAAATTCGTTTTGTCGTTAGTGCCTAATACTAAAATGATTCCATTTAATTTTTATATTAATTACAGTGGGATCGCCCTGGGCGGACATATTGTTGACGTAATAGATTTATTCGCCGCACTACCTGAATCGATAACGCGGTCGAAAAATAAACATCCGGCTGTCCGATTACAAAGAGAGAGACGTGAGTTGAGATCGTCCTTTTAATTGAGCATAGTGTAGACTCGCACGAGGGTAAATAACTTTCTAAATATTTGTCATTGAAATGAAAAATGATCCCAGACGTCCGACATTCTTTGTGCTTTCAATAGGATTAGAAACCGAGAAATGTCGTACGTACAATCATAATTATGTAACTTCTTTATAAAAAAAGTAATTATTAATATTTTTATAACATAAGTAATGTTTATTTTACCTTTAGATATTACTCTAGCAATATTTTACAGTAAAATTACTACAATGACTACTGATAACTCCACTAAACTATTGTATTAAAAGGAAATATCCTAGGTGGTTCGTGAGTTAACCTTTAATCGTGTATGAGGCGGTGCTGTCACCGTAAGCCTAATAAAATCACATCGCGGTTGACAGTGGTCGTATTACGCTGAAGTTGTGACCCGACTCTTAGAAGTATGGCTTCCCTCGCCCTAAACACGAGGCATACACCCATTGCCACCTTCGCTGTTATAGATACGAATATGTCGACGACCTTAGGTATCTGCACACGTTTACCCGGCGCGCGACAGGCTAAAAACATTTGTTGTGTTGCGGGAATTATTGAGGTAATCCCGAAGCCGTTAAACGTCGAATCCCTGCATTACCTACATTACATACCCTGCATAGTTATTTAATCCTTGCTCGCTAACATTGTGTATGTATAGGGGTACCTTTGGTTGATAGCTGTTCGCGCTGCATCGTCATTTATTCGACCTAATGACAATGGTAATAAGGATTATATCGATTCATATGGGGGACGTGGCTGAAATTGACGTCGGTGCTTAAAAGGGGTTCAATTCGTTTGAGCGGTACTATCTGCTGGGTGAAAGGACATAATTATTTTAGGTGCTACGTAGGCAGTACTTCTGTTCTGTTTATTGTTTTAATCAGCCATTGCGGACGGCGGCGTGTGTGTTCTTTAGTTCCCTAGTGTTTACAAATTCAATTTTCATGCAATCATACAGTTTCATTGAAATCTCAGAGTGGAAATTTGATATCCAACTATACACTTCACGTGTTTGCAACTGTAATACTATTCATTCATCAGTTTATTTGTAAGTTTACCTATGTTATGCTTAGTAAGAAAATGAAGAAGAATATGCCGTGCCCTACAAATGCAAACTGTGTATGTCATAGCTGTTAATTATATCTCATGTAGTGCAGAACTCCTATCGGCAATTGTACATCAGTTCTCATTGATTTTAATTCGCTGAACAGCTAAAAGGATAATGAAATGTTGCTTTAACCGCAAACAAGTAGGTATTTAACGTTTTATTTCTTGCGCCTTTTTGACCGATCAAAACCTGCTAATTCTCAGAGGATTTGCGTGCTTTCGGTTATTGTTATAATAAACTAGGTAATTGAATCAATAAATTATAAAAATCAGAATGACGAGTAAAATTATATCCTTGATATGGAAGTTATTTCTGAAATTTTAGTTTTGCTTGATTAATTGTTTCGAAATACGCGATATATTATTGTGAATACGCAATACATATTGCACATTCTATATCGTTAAGCGAGTTATGTGTAAACTCGCCAAACTGAAAATTCCATCTGCTGGTTTGATATTAATAATTTTGAAAAGATACTTATTATGACATGACATGTCAACTAGGTAAATACTCGCGTATAACACGTCGTTCTCATTTATCTACGTAGACAAACTTTGAAAATAAGTAAGTATTAGTTATGTGTGCTTATTAGATAAAGAATACAAAAAAGTTGTCATCATATCCTTTTCAAATATCGGACGGTTGGAGGATTAAAGTGCCGCTGCACCTTATCTTCAGGAGACATCTTTTAAAAAACAAACATGAGAAGTATTCTCTTTTTGTCCTCTTTTTTCATCGTAACCCGCAGGATGTGTTAGAGTCGTTAAGCCCTTTTAAGTGTTAAACCATGTAACTGAATATTCGAGCGTATAAGGGTCCGATCTATTTGTTAAATAATGTAAAAAAGTTAATCTTAGAGAAAACGAACCCAATGACATGAATTTCGTTAAAGACATCAGCCGAGCAAAAAATATCGATGACATGTCGCTCGCTTAACTAACAGTGGGTGACGCCGAGAGATGGCTTTTGTCCAGGTACCAGTAGGTTTTTTATCAAAGTCGGCCCTTTAGCAGACATCATTAAAGTATTAAATTTACGATAAGGTTACCGGTGCACAAAAATAATTCCGAAATACTTGCTAAGGTTTAATACCTCCCACACTCGGAATAAACGGCTTTGCAATACAACTCTGACTTAAGTTTCTATCACCCACATCACACCCCAGGTTACCCCGCTCATTACTCTCCGGCACTCTTTCTTCTTTTTTACTTTATTTCGAGCAAACTTAATGACTCAATTTGGCAGCAAAGTTAATATCAACTCTACGTAGACATTACTCATATCATTTATTCCTACCGTATAGTCGTGTTTATGCTCTGAGCCATACGACAATGATCCAAGATATGACATATCTCAGTGGTCAGTCAATAAAGTGGTAAATGTAGAATACTTTACAAGGATTTCACTAATGATGGGATGTAGATCGTAAAACTAAATGTGTTACTCAATGGATTTCATTGAGTAAAATATGAGAACCCAAATTAGTTGAGCGGATTTTCACTAATGAAAATTCGTTTAAGAAAAGGTCAGGTCAATTGTACTGACGAACATGTATGGAAATAATTACTGTTATAGGAGAAGAGGCGAAGGTGTTTACCAGGGTTATGGCAAGTAGAATTTTTTTATTATTTTATTTAATATCTGCTTACCCCTAAATAAAGAGACGTAGACTACTTGTTTGTATGAAATTCCTTGGGCAAAGTAGTTGGACAGCCATTTTTACATGAATATGCTCAAGAATTGCTACAAAAACAGGCGTGTCAGCAACAATGTTAATTAGTGTTAGTTATCTTGTAACGTTCTAGGGCTTCACCTATTAGTCAGGCCTAAGACAGTCCACAGAGTTATCAAGGTCACAACATTCTCACTTAATCCTTTTCGCACATAATCGACTAAAGAAAAAGCATTATAATTTGATAGATCGCAAGATAAGCCCCCAACACTCGTCACGGCAGTTTGCGTTCCCATTTACATTCCATGCCATGAGAAAAGCGTGTGCCAGTCGATGGGTACTCTATAGGGCTAGCCTCTTAATTGCTTTTTGTTAGTCTAAAGATAGGGTGTTAATTGGCATTCATCGTTTATTGTATATTTATTGTATACGATTATGAGGTTCAGTTTTCAGGCGAACCACTCTATTAGTAAATTAACTGGGAACGACCCTTCCCGTTCGAGTGCCATTACTGTGATGCGAGTAAGAACTCTGGGCTACATACGCTGACCGAGTGCCGAGTGTGAGAGGAGCCAAGGCGCATCCTAGTGGCGGCCATAGGAGTGGGAGTGATCTCGCTTGTCGCATTGCTCACGGCGATGATACGATGCGCGAACTCTTGGGCTTCCTATACATCCTTCTACGAGCAAGTAATCCACGCCCGCACAGCACTTAATGAGCGGAGGTGACTCGGATTTTGGTTGTCACAAAATGACCTTCGTCCTCCATGTGCTTAGAGCCACCTGTCGCCGGCAACTAAAGACCCAAAGAGATGCGCTTTAGTCGGTTCGAGTCCGACAACCACCCTACCAACTCCGGCGGCAGGGATTCCGCAGGGTTTTTTTGCAGCATAAACAAAAAAAGGTATCATTGATAAGCTCGCCTGTGCACATTTTATGTATGATCTCTTTTATTTGTGTGTGCAATAAAGAATTAAGAATTGATATATATATGTATAAGTGCAGATTGGAGGTCTATGGAGGAGGCCTATGTTCAGCAATGGTTGTCCTATGGCTGAAATGACGATGATGATGTTGATATATAGGTGCTGCACTTGATATTGTGCATATGCATCACATTGATACTATCTCGTTCCTATCTATACAAGTACAGAAAGGATCCTGTACTTAAATGGATAGGAACGAGATGTGGACTCAAAATGAGCTGAAAATGCATTATGAGGCCTTATTTTCTCATGAGGATAGTGTGGACTGGTGGTCTAAAAAAATACGGAAGCAAGAAGATCGAGAGGAGAGGTGCATATTGAAAGAGGCGTAGGTATGTACAGCAGTAAGTAAGCAAGGATGAGGATACTGTGGAGTGCATCGGTGGTGGGCGAACTCAAATATTCTCAACTATTTTATCACCGGTTTGACGGTTTGCTTTTATTATTCACGGAAAATGTACATGGTAACTTTTGAAGGGATTTATATCAATGGTTTTTGTAAATTTGCGAATGTTACATTCTGGGAATGATAAAGAACAATGGGTAATTTTGTATGGAACCCGTACCCACTTTGTAGCATTTTAGACTAGGTGTAATTTAGAAGAGGCCTAATTGAGTAACTCGAAAATAAGTGAACGAATGAATGAATGAATGAAAGACCGAAGTTATGATAACTTCTTTGTAACATTTTTAATTGCCAATAATCGCACTTTTTCTGCTTTTTGGACTAAATAATTAGGTAACCAGTCATTTTTTCTGTCTTAAGAGAGCGATATAGCTTCCTATCGTTGGTTTTTGGTACAGAAAAAATATTAAATAAGAACTATCAATCTTAAATAGCACAGTTTTATTAAATTGTATTGTTACTTTCAATGATTATAATCATCCCAGGCACTTGCCGGACCTACGAAGTTATCTAGGTGCCTGCCAACACCTAAGTACCATATTATGCTAATAGTATGGGCACAATCACCTAGAGTTCTCATACCCGTCATGCAGGAGCAATAATAGGCTTCGATGGCTTCTCTGCCCTGGACATTAACCTTGATTGAAATATATGTGTAATATATTTTATTTGACACGTGCCTCGATAATATGCGGCCTCTAATGAACGAGCAGTTTTCGGTTACTAGCCCATGCTGCGACATTCTAGGGCTACGGCTCGAAGATACCTCAATATTATATATACCATCTCCACCTCGCCAATGCTCGGCAAATCAAATCAAATCAATCAAATCTCCATCAATATTATATACCGCGTTCACCTTCCATTTTTTTGAAGCAGATGAGTAATAATAATAAAATCCAATCGTTAAGTAATACACTGAAGTCCGTTGTGAAAGCCGAGGTTGTAAATAAAAGTGAGAATAAAATAAACTAAGATATGCGCGAGCGCTCAAAATCAGTTCCTATCAGGTACTAACTACTGACGACACACCGACGCTAGCACAAAATAGTTCGAACTACCCACCTAATCGATAAAATCAAAAAAAAATTGAACGTGCATGGGTCGTTTTTACTAAGGATTTTCGGTATTTTCAACATCAAATATCTTTTTTCCTACATAAGTTACAAAGTTGCTCCAATACAAAAAATATCTACGTTTTCAAAGACCTTTCGAATGGTACCAATTTCAACTTGCTACAAACTGGGTACGTTCTGACCCATGTCCTTTGTTCAAAGTACGAGTCAGGCATCGAACATTTCAAGTAAAACATCCTACTACCTGATACAACATTTGTGAGTGTTAACCCCCAGTTATTTACATAAAATTAAGAATTTAATTGGACAATTACACGGTGGATCACTCGAAATAGGTGTCTATTTTGACCGCATCCTGTGTTGAGATATCTGGATAGATAAGGTCACGAAATTGGCCCACCCTAAAAACTCAAAAGAAATTCACACCTTTCCTAATTAGGGTGGAATTAGGGAAGAATAAATATTGAAAGGTAACCGCTTTTATTCTAAAATGTTGTATGGTAATGTAAAGATGTATTCACATCATTGTTATTTATCGATAAATTAAATAAGGATTGCCTCCTAATACATAGCAAAGACGTTGTCCATCAAAAGGGTCTAGGGCGATAAATACATGTTCATTGTAATCAATTTAACTTAATATAAGGTTACAGTATACGCTATTAATTTATCTTTAACTGTGTCGCACTACTGTATGCAAAGAAATATAATATTTGAAAGTTGAAAATTCTTTTTATTTGTACGGAATTGTTGTTTTAGTTTGTTTTTAAGATACTGTTTCTTCGATTTATATATTGATATAAAGTCCTATTGACAATTATATTTTAATCACTTCACTAGGTACATTTTTACAAAAGAAGAGTATTTTATCTGTCTCAATGACTTCATTTAAGATTATTTCCATGAGCTTCTCTAGTTTAATCCTCGAGAGTTTTATATTATTTATCTTTAGGTAGCATGAGAGGAAATCAATGAATTTTGAGATG
The DNA here is from genome assembly GCA_963691645.1 of Pelosia muscerda. Lineage (NCBI taxonomy): Eukaryota > Metazoa > Arthropoda > Insecta > Lepidoptera > Erebidae > Pelosia > Pelosia muscerda. The sequence continues at coordinate 9,308,163 of OY829098.1, read as the reverse complement.
CAGCATAGGAGATAAACTGAAGGATCTTATTGCGCTGATTACATATATTACATCTATCCCTAGGTAGTGCCAGGTAGATTAAAATGATAAATGCCTCCCACAATTACAGAATATAAATTTCAAAAATACATTATTAAATGAAATTATATTGACAGTCTCTGTGGTGTGACTGCTACCCGGGAGACGGCACCGCCGTTTCGATCCCCGCTCAGTACGAATATTTGTAGGCATAAAAATGTGGCAATTTGCATTGGTTTTGTCGACTTCGAAGAGCACGTTAAGCTGACAGTCCCGGTTGTCATACGAACGTTACGGGTAGTTGGATCCCTAAAAGACTTCGATATCGCCAATGGGCTGTGGAGGTCAGATGGTAGTCTTTTACAGAAAATATAATATGATAAAATATATCTTCAAGACACTGAATTGTGTTGGACGGGAATTAAACATAAAATTGATGCATATGAGCTTACTAAAAAACTGTACATCTTTTATGACTTATTCATACATTTATCGGTTCAGTTTGAACGGTACATAATTATCGTAACAATTCGTCGTAGCGTGTCTCCAGGCCAATAGGCTTGTTATTACAGTACGTGTTAAATATTTTATACAAATAGTACAAGTTTACTGTATAAAATCTTTTGTTTACACTTTTCAACATTTATATTAGTTATTTAAAGTATTTCTGTATAAAATGTCTGGGAGGGATTGATGAAGTTGTAAATCAACAAATGTCATTTAGGTATCACTGCACAGCGTGTTTTGCTTCGATGCTCTATACTTCTGGTCCGTTTACTTCATCTTTTTAAATTATCCATTATTAGGTTATTCAAAATGTTTAATAATTCAAAATCGAACACTTACTTAAATGTCTTTTTAATTATCGAGCGCACATTGCATTGAGCGCTCCCTGTTGACCGATATAACTGGTCTCGATCTGACGTCGCCACATCGCATTATTAATGAAATGAAAATCAACTAAACCGTATCAGCCATGAGCGGCGCGTTTATTCTGGTCTCCGCACTCTACACTCACTAAATGGCGATACACATACATAATGTTTCTCTTTGAGCCTTGTCCCAACTTAGTTGAGGTCGGATTTTCTTTTTGTCTAACTAAATAACGGCCGCACTTCGATATTTTCCATGAAGTGCCATCTGACCTCCACAATGCAGCGGATGCCAGACAAAGTTTCACAATTCACACTTACAGAACGACGACTAAAAAGGTATTAAGGCTCGCCTTCTATATTATGAGACCTATAAATATTATAGCTACAGGTGTTAATATATCGCTTACAATACGTCTATATTACCCATTTGAAATATTTTCGGGAGAATTGACAGAAGTGTGTATTTGTACATTGTGTCAGTAATTTTAGTACATCGGCTAATGGATCTTTGTAGCTAAAAAATTAAATATTCAATTTTTGTTGCAAGATTATCATTTAGGACGTGATTAACTTAAGTGGTCTGGACGTTGTCTATGCATACTTAACTTAATTTACTTTTCATACTTACACTTGCATGTACCTATGGTATGTTAACAGTTGATACCTACATATTATCAACCATGTTATAGTGTTGTAACATAGTATTGTAGATATAAGTAGGGCGCATTGCACTTTTTTATCGCGGTATCCCCAGTATGCTTAATAATGTAATGCAATGCATTTTTTCAAATGTACACGCATTTACCATCACTTTGTTTGGCCAATGAAAGTACGGTGCAAGCCTTTGGAAGTCGTGCATAATGGAGTTATTTATATATGGAGACTCCGAAAGGACGAGTTGACCATGAAAAACTATGGCAAGAGTTCATAAAATTAAGTTTCCGAAAGAAATCTATAAGAATTCGTATTTAACTTTCTACTATATATCCTATAATCGAATGAACGGCGTGGATGGTAGTAAGAACAATTTAATCTCAGTAGTTTCATGTAGTACTATTATTATTACTTAAATTTAAAAAGAATAAATTGAAATTGGTACAATGAGAAAGAAAATTCAATAAGTACAACAAAACTTAATAAGTCTTGTATCACTAATTCTATGAATCTTTTTAGTGAACCGAGTAAAACCAAAGTTAATCAACAGCATTAGATTGTGTAACCCTCTGAACCCAATCTGACCGAGTAAGGCATTGAATAGGAATGTTAGACTCGTGTATTTAATTAACTTGATGCCATTGTTCTATAATATTTTATATTGTTTTAACTTTAGCTGTTACGATTTAAAAAGAACAAGAAGGCTACACAGGAACAGCGGACCAACGCTGTAAATCGATATAAAATATGATGAAGTTGTTTTATGGGGAGGTGAAATCCTTGACGCCGAACCAAATATTATGCCCTTTTAAAAGGCGTTTCGGAAACGTATGCGTCTCTATAACGCGCTCTCCGCGTCGATTCGCAGTTCGAACCGTATTATTATTGTGTTTCATTCAAACAACTCATTCATAAAATTGCAACTCTTTCGAGAGCAACCGGAGAACCCGTCGACACACTCCATCGCACGCATAAATGTGAACGGAAACTTTTACCTGTTCCTTTTAATCCGATATTCACATGTGAAAAATAACATTCGATTCATTATCTCCGACATCGTCTTATGTGTCTTCAATCATCCAGTAAGGCATCAGTGAGCGTTGATTTCGCTAATGAAGTTGTTTCAGATTGTTCAGTGAGATTTATTGGCCCCTGTTACGGAATAAACATGTGCTAGTGCCACGGGTACTTGTCTATTAATAACTGGACCATTATTCTGCTTAATACCCTTGTGACGCGGTCGCAAACATTCCACTATTACAGTAATGCTGAAATTAGATTGATGCAATAGGAACATTGTACCACAATGATTTGTATTTTTACAGTTGACTGACACAATAGCTAATTGTTTTTGTCTATTCAATTCAGCGTCGTCTCAGAACAATTAGGTGACATCGCTACTAGTTACTAAAATTTTTCATGCACTCTTTGGCTTTGGTAATAAAATTAAACTATCTTCAAAGTACAAAGCCTGCTGAGAAGCTAAAAATGTAATATGTACATACGTAAAGAGTTCTTGGTAAAAACTAGGTAATACCTATCAGTTTTTTGTAGGTGCAGGAGGTTAACAACGATTCTTACTTGAGGCATAAATTACTTCCACGTGCACTCGTTAACTTTGAGTGTATACTATACACTAAAATTTACAAATGATATTATAATAGTTCGACGCATATTTACACTACACGCAAATAAGACCTGATATTGTTTTTGAGTATACACGGATACCTACTATATTTAATGATATAATATTTAATACAAGCATAACACAAGCTAGTTAAGATTTCCTTACTTTGGGTCTAGATAGATCTGTGTGCACATTGTGGTAGAATATTTTATTTATTTGTTGTAATTATTATGACACTGAAACTAAAGAGTTCTTGAAACTGATACGTGACAAAGTTTTTAGGCTAAGCATGTAATGATCCAACCTCAACAGAAGAAATCTTAAAAACTGGAAATTTCTAGATATATACTTATCCCTACATATCCCTAAAAGACTAGTTAAAAGCTTATTACGTCCACATTTGCTAGTCTTTATAAATAGGTACTTGTCTTTTCCTAAGTGCACCTACATTTTATTTGTCGTACATTTTGTGTAGAATTATAAATAGAATAGATCCTATTTATACTTTACGGAATCGTTTGAATAATCGCGCTACTATTATGTCAGATTGTGTTTAGAATTGGAAGAGGGGTATGGAAATTTGAATTATCGGTTAATACAGACGCTATTAAAGCGGTGGCGATTCAAAACATCCCGTGCTGTTCCCCACCGAGCCTTTATTGCGCTCTCTATCGTTACCCACTAATCGACAACTGTGTTACTGAAATAACTCAGTGCAAAATGATTTCCTAAACGATAACAATTTATTTGGATTCACACATTTGTTTTATTAAGTTAAAATAAACGAAAGAGTGTATTTGTAGTAAAGAATCTAAGAAAAGAAGTATCTTAAATTTGAATATACTCGTATCTATGATTTCAACATGATTTATTTATAAAGACTATATTTTTTTTAGTTTTAAAGACTCTTATTATCAAATAAATATTTTATTTTTTATAACATTCGTTATATGACCTGACATATGAAATTAATTAGGTCTGCTGCTGCACTAAGAGGCTTCATTTTTTTGAATCTCATTCGATTGTCTCTTGTGAAAATCACTGACAGTGATAATCTACTGTCTACAAAATATTATTATCGTACTCAAACTTGTTTCATGACCACCAGCAATAATGCAGAAGAATAAAATCTGAGCAATAAATATGCAAATCGGTTTAGCCTGTATTTCGTATTTCTGAACTTACTATTTTTTTAATGGGTAGGTACGAGTATTAGCGGACCAGCAATTTGAACGAATTGAAATTGAGCCATTGTGTTATTTCCTTCTTAAAACTTATGGTTATGGTGTCAAGTAATGCGATTCTAGATGGAAAAACATCTTGAAGGTCTAATACTACTTGACAAACTGATTAGTCTAAAACGTACTTGACTTTTTTTTTGAATAAATTTAGAGATGTTTAGACTGAAGCATTTGCATCGCTGATTGGTACAAGTTTTCCAGATAGAACAGTTGTAGTAATGTGTGGATGTGGTTAGTAACAGTATAGAAATACGATAAAACGTATCGCATTCAGTGACCGCAATTTGAACTAGGCATACGCGCGGCATCTCGACGACCAGTCATGACAAATTTGGTTTTAGGTCATTTTAGTCCCAATAAAATGAACACTGTAAAACTGATAACACATGAAAACTGTAGGAAAATGGATATCTTCAGATACATTGTGTTTTTATATAAGTAGGTGTTCTTATTCAGTTAATTTTGAATTAACGTTCACCTCTACGGTTGTTTAATACTTAGCTAACGTGGAACTGTCGTGGGCATGACAAAGATGATAAGTTAAATTTATAATTAGAGTAAACTAATTAGCATGCATAACAAAAATTGTAACTATCCCTTTGATTTGAATCTGCCTAACTCTTTAGTGTAGTGTAGCAAATTTGTCGATTAAATCATATTATATATAGTATCGATCGACTTCACGTACGTATTTTCGAGTATCGTGATCTTACTCACTTTTTTCGAAGGCTTATTTTATAGGTATATATATATATACATATATATATATATATATATATATATATATAACGTCACAACGCAGAAATCCATCGACTTCATATCAGTCCTGCTACATAACAAACGAGGCTCTGGAGGCTAAGTAAGTTGCAGTATAACTACTCACCTACCGTAAAGTAAACGAGGCTACACCAGCCTTGAGGTCTAAATAACCCCTAAAGTACTTGATTCTGCTCCAGTGGGAAACCACTGCTACAATTTTCCCATAAGAATTATGGAAAAGTCTGTAACGTATAAGATCTAAGTAGCATCCAATGCCATGATCTTTATGGTGTTCAGGGTGTGAAATATGCTATCGACTAGGATAATTATCGGCAGCCAACAGTGTAGTTACCAAGAGATAGTAAATATGGAAGTATGGTTCGAGCGGTGCAAAATGTCAACATTGGACCATGAAAGTAGCAACACATAGAATCTCACAGAAAAAAATCGACAAAAGGTAAAAGCATCTGGAGCATGGAATATGGAGAGACTAAACTCACTTAGTCCTAAAATTCGAACTGTTTGTCGGAGTGATCGCAATATATGTAGAACGCAACAATGTAGGGAACTGGAATAAAATGTTTAGAATTACGGGACTAGGGTTCTGACTTAAAAAGGAACCATTACGCGGCAATTTAAACTGAAGTCCTCGACAGTAGATAACCCTTCTGGTGTTATACAGGTGTGGTGCCCATAGACTGGTCGCATCCCCTGTAAGTACCTAGTCAATAATAAAGTGTAACAATATGATATCCCATACAAGCAAGACTTTTCTGCATATTCTGATTACAGTCATATTTGGGCCCGGGAAAGAGAAAGAGAATACGCGAGCAGATTCTCAACCTATGGCAAAAAGGCATAAGTTCAAAAACCGCTGTTTATTTGCTTTATGGATTTTCGAAAAGCTAAGGCTGTTATTAAACAAGGTTGTAAACTGTCCCTTTCTATTTAAATCCTTTCCCTATATATTATGCATACAGTTTTGGAGACCTGGAGTGAAGTGGATTATCGAATCTGAAGTATGCGGACGAAATGACTATTCTTGCAGCTTTACAGGCAGACTGAGAACGATTTCATTCACTTTTTGAAACAACCAGCTCCGCTAGTGACCTTACTAAACCGTGATAAATCCAAAATGATCGTGATGTATCGTAAGACTAACAAGCAACCCAACTTCTGGAAAATTGCTAATTGCGAAGTTTTCCAGAGGTACATTTATCTGGGATCCATCAGATATTTGATATTCCCTATAAGCTCTAACATGAACAATTCATCAAAAAATGCTTCAAAAGATTAACATCCTTGAAATGTGGTACTGGAGGCATTTACAGAGAATTAAATTAACCGCCCACCGCACTAACATTTCCAACCTGAAGGAGCTTTGTCTCAAACAAAAACTATCGTCGATTGCGCAAATACGAATTCTCAAAATGTTTGGACAAATGACACGCAACCAAGGCTCATTGCAGCGGTTGGGAAGTATAAAGAGTATGTGTACTCGGAGTCCATCATGAACAAGATGGACAAACCTTATCCAGTCCTCTACAATGTGAACTCTACCCTTACAGAGTGTACAAACAGGACCACGAATAAGAAGAGATGACATCTCGCACTACCTGCGACCAGTCTCCCACCGTTAACCGGACCTCTCGCCATAGGCAGTGAATTCATCCACACACATTAGGACCGGTAATGATGCGCACTGCGCGGTACGTACATGAACGCAACTACATTTCACGTACTCTCAGGCTGTGTAATGAACTCCCTGCTGTTGTCCCATGTGTTTATGATATGGGGCTCTTAAAAGGTGGTATTAGAAAATTACTTGATGCCACTGGTATTACACGTACAAAGGCCACGGTAAGCACTTTCCACCGGATGGGCCATGTGCTTGTCTGCCACCTAAGTGGTGAGAAAAAAAGAGCCTACGAGACGGTTTAACAGCAGTACTAAGAAGAAATATTTTATATTGATATGTGCAGGGAGAGAGGCTTATAACCAACAGATGACTACAATAGGCTAATAAATTAACTGATGTACAGTGAGTTTAATGAGAGTGAAAGTAGTCAAATTTCAACCACCGGGCGATTCTAGTAGGTATTAGGTATGTTTATGACATTATGGTTGACGACATTGGGGTGAGCGTTGGGACCTCTATAGGTTTACGTCGCTCCATGCTGCCATGTCACTCATTAAATTAGGAAATTTTGTCCATCAACCAAGTATCGTTTTTGTCTTGAATGGGAAGCTTTGCTATTCATAGTAAGGACTATAGCGATGCCAAGGCTACAGGTATCGAAAAAAGGCTATTTATGAACATAGTGTGACATAAGTAATTAACTCTTTGCGCGTGATGCAATTAATATAATTATCTCTTCATCCTTTGATTGATTGATATTAAGAAATTTCAGGATTATTTTCCTAATTCAAATGGTAACCTGCTTTCTTCTAGGTACGATGATATTCGAATGCAAGGCCAACTCACATTTGATCAGTTTTCTCACATCATACGTTAATACTGAATACTGCTTTGTGTTATATTGACAGATAACATATCGAAACTTTGAAGCTAATGTATCATTATAGAAACTAACTGTTCGAACCCGGTGTCACCCAGCTGTCGACTTCGCCCGTGGACTTTTCTTTTATAAATACCTTCACTACATAGTATAAAACAAAGTCGCGTTCTCTGTCCCTATTTTTCATGTCCTCATATCTCTTTGTATGCTTAAATCTTTTGCAACGGATTTTCATGCGATTTTTTTAATAGATAGAATAGTTAAAGAAAAAGTTTTATATGCATATAACATCATGCTACGACCAACAGATACGGAGCAGGAATGAAAAAATGGTTCAAAAACGGGGTGACGCAGACGAAGTTGTGCGGGTCAGCTAGTACCCGAATAAAACATAAACAAATATAATTTGAATTCACAATTAATCTGTAATTGTCTTTGGCATATTTCTCCGCTTATAGATTAGGCTATTTTTAGATATTTTAAGACAAATATGTCAAGGTTTATTACATCGTATCTTAAACTTTTTCCCAATCCATTCTCTATCATCTGATTATTTGCTAAACAAACGCCAAGTATGGATATGATCATAATCCATATTCGATCCTAGAAACAAATGCTTATTGTGCATATAATACCTAAGGTTTTAAATTTTATAATATACTTTAAGTCCACAATTTACAATGTAGATTCTCAATTTAAGGAAGTTATACTGACCATACTAATTTATAGGTACTCTAGTAAAAAAGTTAATAACAAACAGAAGAATAGTTGACGAATAAGTTTTCCAAGTTCCAAAAAGAAAAGTACCTACAAGGTCGAAGAACCTTGCCTTGCGATTTCGTCCTTTATGATTTTACTTGATCTGATTTTGTGACTGTGAGCCCAAGTTTTAACCAATCTATAATAATATAAGTAATTTAATTTATAGTTATTTACCGTGTATGTTAACGTTCAGTGTACTTTCTTCCTTTTGTAAACCTCCAGGCAAAAGCTCGCTGAGTGTACGACAAATCAACCAAAACCACCAAGTCCTTAACATTAGATTTATAGCCTAGAGATCCAATACCCATGTCTGAGGAACAAAATGCCTAGCAGCTCTCGGCAGCTTTGCAAAGTGCAACCTCCGTCCTTTAGAGAAGTGTTCATTAACCTTATAGGGCTGCGTTCTTGGCCAATAAAATAGTGAACTAAGGACTCACACACCCGAAAATTTAAAAACTCAACATAAAAGTACTAGTTACTGAAACTTAGGCCCAACACGCAATGATATGCCTAGGATATATGGAAACTGGTTTTACTAACAAAAATATATCAATGTAAAATAGTTTTATACAAAGTCAATTGTCCTTCACACATTTTCAGACTTTACAGAGAATTGGCGCATTTTCTTTATGTCCTCTACTGACATTCTTTTGAAATAATAATTTTGAAGTAGTAGATAATAAGTGTTGTAAAGAACATAATAATGACTATTTTAAATAATGATGTCTACTCAAATACCGCGAACCTACCTTGTATACTGTTCCTTGATTGTAGTGATGACGTGAAGAGACACGGTGCTGTAATGTAGCTGCGATTGTGTGTCTGTGTCACACATATAACGAAGTCTCGCGCTCGCGGACGGTTCGGAGGCGACGAGGTGTGAACTAACGATATGTGAGCACCTCATGCGTCGCACACACACGCCCGTGGGCGAGACAACGCCAACAACGACAGTAATTGTCATACATGTGTATTTTAAGTTCACAATGTTGGTAATAAAGTTTCACGACTCTCTATGGCGCTGCTGATTAGGACCACTAACGAAAGATCTGTGGCCGCGAGGCGCTACATCGCTCGTTTATTCGTGTATTACAGTTGTCTTGTAGTTATTTTCACGCAGTATTTTTGATGTTTATGCCTATCCTTAACGTAAAATAATGTAACGAGGCTGACGACTAAGAACAGTTTTCATATTGTGAAAGCAATTTACGTGTTTTAAATAAATTATGCCGTTCAAATATTTTATATTTAAATAAGAATATGTAGGTAGGTGTATATGTATTTTTAACAGATTTATCTGTATATAATATCGCCTTAGGTATATCTAATATTTAATTAGAAGTTAATGTAGGTAGCTTTATCTACTGATTGTAATATTAAACATGCTTCAGCTATCTACCGGCTAGGTGTAAGTATAACTTAAGGATCAGCACCGGGCACATGAACTAAGAAACTGCACATAATATCATGTGGTCATCTACAAAGGTTACTGTATATCCCCTTATTAATAGCGACATAACTCGCCAACACGGCCTTTTCATTGCAGTGTTTGAACGCGAAAAAGTTTTATTACCATAAAATGTCGTAATATATCTCTGGGTTCCATCCGACTGACTATTTGTTTATACGGCTGAATTAAACTCTGTAGCAAAGGGCTAAAGATTCATTTTCAAAAGGACGTTAATGTTGAAATTTACGAAATGGATAGAGTATGACTTTCATTGCACGCACACATACATTTCTGAATCCGGTTGGGCCCGCGCTTTAGTATGAGAAACACTATCACAATTCGTTGCCGCCGTAACTAGAGACTACAAAATTTACTAACCGCGAGAACAGAGCAGACTCGCTTCATTTCGGAGAAATTAATTTAACTTTCTGAGAAATGAACGTCTCATTCACCTATCTGATTAGGGCGAGACGAGTGAATGCGCGCAGCGGATCGCTTCGGGTCGATTCGGGAGTCTTGTGATAAGATATTGGGTTTTCGGTGAGCATCAAAAAGAAATTTGATCTCACTTTTAAAAGGTTTGTTTTTATTTGTTCAATTTAATAAACATTCAGCGAATTGATGTAAACTTACTTGATAATAAAAATAAGAATTTATATCAGAACGAACGCAAGTTTTTCGTAGGTTGGTATTGTCAGCCACTACCGAAGCAAAGGCAATTTGCACACGAAAAATATATACTTAACTGTCTTAACGTCAAGATCTTATTAAATAATAATGCATTATAATACCTACAAGCTAATTAGTAAAGACGGTGACGTGGTATTATGTTTCACGAATGTAAAAGCATACTTGCATATCATTAAACATTGGCTCATTATCAAGAACAATAGCTCACCAGGGAACATTTACTTAATCATGGCTTTTTATTAGGTACGCATTATTAAAGTCGAAACGGGTACCACACGTCAAATTACAATTCCATACAAAAAGGGGTCAGTAAGCGGTCGAATGCAAACTGCAAAAATGACGAAGATTGTTCATGGCTCATTATGAAGTTAAATGAATGGTATTGGTTTTGTTCGTCGCTTTACGTGTCCCGAGGTCGTGCACGCGTGTTCGTCGTATGTGACCACTAGCCGGCGAAGAAGGCATCCATAGCTGGGCTCACTTACGCCTCTACGCCTCGCCTCTCAAGTCCACCTTCAATTACAATGGAGAATAATCGTATAAACACTAGTAGGTAGGTACAATGCGAAAACCACTGCGGTCAACGGATTGGCGGAGGAAGGGGAATGACGATGATTGTTTCACCAACAAGAGTACAGCTTTTTATTTTAAGGTTATATAGAACTTTGGCACAAGTTATTGTAATTAACTTTTACGCTTTTAAATAAATCTGACTCAAAGCTATCGTCGAATCTCAGGTAGTTAAATATAATTCAATGTATCACCGTCGTCAAGATATAATAAATGGGTACTCTTCCTAAAGCTAACCCTCACAAGTCTTGAACTCGGCATTTACAATCGCAACGTAAGGTGTAGAGGTACGAGTACAAGAATCGCATGAGGAGGTAGAAAAGCTTTCGTTATTTTTGATCCAGCTCGATAATGAAATAATACTCAATACCCACTGACATTTTATAACTTAAATATTACCGACAGCGAAATAGGTAACATGCCTAAATAATATTAAGACGTAATATTATATCTGTTGACTTGTGTGGCATAGCGGCAGAGTATTTGACTGTTGTGGTACTATATATAAATAAATATATTTCCATTAGTCTGAATATTTTGTGTATACTATAATATGTACTCAATTATCCAGCACGTCTCCAAATAGTTTATTTGTTAGAGTAGTCTTCTATAAAAGGTACTGCCTTAAGTTCAACTTCCGTCCTGGGTATTAAATATCAAAATTTAATTTCCAATAAAAAAATGTTGATGTTTCGTAACACGTCAGAATTCTCGTAAATGGTTCAGACTCTCTCTCTCTCTCTCTCTAACGTTCTTTTTGGCCTACTCCTCCTTCACTATTCCTTTCTTTTCCTCTGTACTATGGTTTTTAGATACGAATTGTGCGATATTAGGTTATCAATCATCTTTGCTCTAGGGTTCTCTATTTAACCAAAATGGACCTTTTTTCTTGCATCTTGTTCAATACCATTTCACTTCTTATCCTGTCCATGAAGCTTATTCCCTCCATCTTTCTCCAGTACTATATTTCGTACACCTCTAGCCGTTTTCAATTCCCCTGTATCATAATTCACGTTTCACATCCATAGAGTGCAATACTCCAGACATACCTACCTATGACATAAAAAACTTTTTTTTTCTCTTATCAACAGGGATATGTGTTTATAATTTGAATTGAATCTTTTTATTATTACACGCTTGCTTGGCTATGGCGATTCTGGTCACTATATCCGGTGAGCATTTCGAACCACTGTTTACAATACTTGCGCGGTATCTAATAATATCCATTTGCTCTAAGGTGTTGTCATTTAATGCAATGGGTATAAATCTTGTTGACTATTTTGTTGCTATTATAGTTTTAGTTTTGTTCACGTTTATTGTAAAATGTATGAAGATGAAAACTGCAACTATCTAAGATAAATCCAACTTACTCAGCTGGTAGAGTGTTACCCCAAGATGAAGATGATGTTAAAATGTAAAGTTGTCTGAATAGCTCAATAAGTCTATGGATTATGAATGTTATAAGACTCCCATGTCTACCGAGTAGGGCGATATATTGTTAGAAATATAAGACAAAATGAGAGGGATGGGATAAGTGATGACTTGCTACACGTACGAAGTACCTATTATGTTATGAGTTATGAGTGGTATTTATACTTACCGAACGAATAACACTTCTTAAGATATGGTGATTAAGCTTGTTCAACGTATGCTATTGCGTATTAGTGAGCATTAATTAGGATACAAATTAACAGAAAACAACTAAAAACAATATAGGTGCATCTAATCTATAGCCATAACAAAATGTTCTACAATGTATCGTTTAAAAAACAAGTGGGACTAGGCAAACGTTTCTTCTGCACACATTTTATTAGTGAAAGTAAAATGATGCTACTCGAGGTTTAGCAAGTCTGAGGCACTCTGAGGTCTTAAAACGTACGATACAACGCAGTATAAACGTTTACAGCCCATTCTTGTACTTAATTGCTATTTAAATAAAAACGTACCATGAAAGCAATGGGACCATGCTGCCATTAAAGAAAAAAACTTTGAATTCTTATTAAGTAAGCTTATTTAAAGGCAGCATTTACGACGGTCTCATATTAAGAAATGAAAAAATAGTGAATAATAACTGCAAAACATTGAGGAATTGAGTGTTTAAGTCGAGAAATGTAATGTTGTGCTGTTTGGCGAGGTTCACGTTCCGAAACTGAGAAATAATGAGGATAATCCCCTCCCTGTCGAGGGAATGAGTCCCTCTTATCACGGAGATAGCAAAAGTAGATCGCATACGGCACGCACTCGGCCACTGACCGAATCATTTCGTTATTATCTTTATTAAAACAGAGTTCTGCGTACTTAAATAGACTTCACCATTTTAATTAAGGCTCGCAAAACTAACTGAATTGATAGATAAGTTTAACCATACAGATATGAGTAGAAGTGAGAAATTTAATAAACTGTTATCACATACAAATAAGGGTTACAGGAAATCTAATAATATGTTAATGAATCAGTGGCATCACTGCCACTTGAGAGATAATGATTTATTTCTAAATAATAACAATAATCAAATAAACATAATTATATAGTTACTTAGGTTAGAACTGAATATATTTTATTAAACTCATTCAAATAATTTGTCACTTGTAAATGAGTAGGTAGGTACCTAATAAAAGAAGTATAATAACTGATAAAAAAGAACAATTTATCAAACAAACCTATGGACGTCACGACATCTTCACGGGACGGGAACATCCCACGAAAAAAAAGAAATCAACATACACATAGAAGTGGTGTCATGATTTTCTCAATGAATTTCTTCACGTTAAAATTAAGAACTCCTTTAAGCTCTAGCCTGAAACATATTTTTTGTCGAACAATAATAAAATTTAAGATTGTTACTATTTAATAAATCCGCAGTAGATTTTTAATCTACATTAATGTTAAGTACGTTAGAAGTTAAAACAAAACGTACATTAACATAAAAAACCCGTTCCAACTGGTTTAGCCGTTTCTAAGGTGTATGGTATGGTTGCTTGACCAAATAATACTTATTTTTAAGGTAACTCTATGATTACAAAGTATTGTAACTAAATTACTGATTTCAGAGGTTTTAGTTGTTTTATATACTAGATATGGTCGTAATAATATTTGTAGTAGCTATGATTTAGTATTCATTATTATTTTCTACTTCCGTCGATGTCTTTTGTATGAAAAATAATAAGATATTTTTTATACTAAAGACTCTTCAGTATGAATGACGTAAAATCCCTACATCATTGTTACGTACTTGTTTGTGTTTTATAGTTTTTGATTTATTTATTTGTTTATTTTTTTCCGATAATAATTTTAGAAGGATTAACTAACAAGGTAAATTAGTTATACCTAAGTAACGGGGAACGAAACTATGGACATATTCATCTGTTTATAAATCTAGAAACAGACTTGATCATGATAACATAAACACTATTACTATATTGTAGTGTTTTGATGTTACAATGAAAAAGCGAACTGTTGATATTGCCACTGCCATAGGTAAACTCGCTTATATAAATTTGACGAATATAACAGCTGGATCTTTCTGCATTTGTTCATATATATTTAACTATTATTGTTTCATATCCTTTGTGTTATTTATCATCAGCTATATTCACCAATATCCACTTGTGTTACAAGTATAACACAAAAACAACTCTACATCTAGTTATATGAGCTCTAACTGCAAAGTAAGTTAAATATAAGTAGGCATATCGCTTGTACGTAACTATTATTTAATCGATGTAATAAAAGCGTGACAATTTAATTAAAACTACTAGAATATTGATGTAAACCTGTTAATAACACCGATAAACTTATTTCTACTTCTTAATCAATATTTTTACTTTTATAAATTTATGTTATTATAATATAGCAGGCACCTAAATATATTTATTTAGGTACATGAAAGTCAAAATTATTAACGCGGACCTCAAGCTTCAAAAGCAAGCTTTAGATGCAACCGGGATTGTCGCTCGGATGAAGAAGAAGACATTCTAGTTTGTGCACTATAACCAGAGTAAAACTATCTTTACTCTACTGCAACAACGAATAAGGCTGTATTATGTAGGTACCTATGTTTTAATAGATTGTTTAACTTTCTTCGGTACTTATAAAACTGGTAAAAACACGATAAAAATATCTTATTAGTAATAATTAATTACTTACTGGTGTCTGTCTGTTTGTCCATTATATTCTTCTAAACATCACAACGTGTTTTGATACTGTTTTCACTGCCATTCCGATATCCTCTTTAATTTAAGAAATACTAATGGAAATGGATCATATTGTCAGTCAGGTATAAAAGAAATTATCACTAATCAAATTCAAGTTATCAACAAACACTTGTAGAACGTTATAGTAGGTAACATTTCAATTGTATTACCTACCCGTATCTAATAATTTGTACACAACTGTAGTTGTTTTCACACCATTGTCAATATTGTCGTGGCTTCATCAGATGTTTACTTTCTTTTGAACACCAACTACGTAAGTACACTTCATTACATTTGTATCTAGTTAATCGATTTTTGTACTTAGTTTTCAAATGTTTATGAATCTTCCAATGGACAGTAATATATTCACTCTACAATTCAAAATTCAAACCTAAAAGTATTGTATAACCAGGTAAATATATGTATTTTTGTGTGTTTACCAAGTTTCATACTAGTTGTTTTATTGTGAAAACTTTAATTAGTTTGTATAATTTGAATTAGGCACAGGAATTTTTATTACTTTAATTATATTAATTTTAAAGAAATTTAAGATTGCTTTAGATGGTTATAATAAAACTTTGTTCTATCACATCCCTGCCAGTTGTTAATAAAATTTAGAAACTATGACTGTTCGTACAAAATCATTCTGACAGGCAATCTATAGGTGTATATATATGGAAACATTTGAGGCATGTAACCACGTGAGCATATCACTTTGCATATCCATCATTATAAATGGCGTAGGAATATATTACATTCATAAATAACAATCCAAAACATTGTATATACATCGCAATGCATTTTTATTGGATCCAATAAATTTTAAATTTAAAAAAAATATAATAATCTCAAAATAATTGTAGCTCACCTGATTGGGGGGAGATCCTCTGAAGGCGAACTGGGACGTCATTTTTCACTGTGTAATTCGCCAGTTAACTTATAAAATATCACGATTAGCGTTATGTCTGTGTCACTGTTCGCACACACTTCACAGTTGCATGTCACTTCTTAGGACGCGGGCTATAGTAGTCGGCGGTGCATCCCCGAGGCGAGCGAGATTCAGTGAATTGGCTCGGGATGCACAGGGCAGTAGGAAGTCGCGACGGTGGGTTGTCGCGAGCGACGATGCGAATATCGATTGCGGTGTTGTCGGGATAGAGCGGAGCGTCACAGGAGCGGAGCGAGCCGCGTGGTGCAGCGGGCGCGTGGTCGCGCGCGCGGCGGCAGTGGGTAATGCGGTAGCTGCCCGCCAGGTGATAGTAATTGGCGCCGCCGTCCCGCTCTCGCGTCGCCCGTCCCTCTCGGCGCGCACACGCACACTCGTCGCTGTGTGTGTGATGCTGGCACACCGCTCCTTCTTTTCACGCTCGCGTCGCCGTTTGACCCCGCGCCACCGTCGACGCTCTCGATTTTTGCGGTGCGGTGGGTGGCGCCCGCCACAGGGGCGGCATGGCGCGGTGGGGGCCGTCAGAGGTGGGGATAAATGCACTCCTTTCTTTTTTAAAGCTTCTCTTTCTTTTCTCATATTTTTTATGTTGGTATTGGTACGAAGCGGTCTCTTTTATTTTATTTCATATATACATATATATATGTATGTATTGTGATAATTACCAGTGATGAGGTGCACGACGAATGAGTTTGCCAAAGCATCGATTTAATGATAGCTTTAAATTTGATTAAAGGTAACCACGACATTTGTAATGTTTATTTTCCTTGCATACTGAACGTCGCACAGTCACTACAGAAGTTAGTTAGCAAGACCGGTGGTTGTAGCCTGTTATGTACTACTCTATAGCTATATTACCTACTGGTTCTGCTTAGTGGTGACAGTATTAATGTTTGTAATATGTTTCACTGTTCGTAAGTTTGTATTTGTACACCAAGTAGTGGTATGAGGTGATAAAGTACCGTAGAATCTTTGTTAAGGGGTCAACAGCAAATTGGAACAATTTTCAGGTTAATAGTTGTTTATTCAATGAGTTCACAGCACTTTTTCACATAATTACTTACTAGAAATTCTAAACAATGCAAATTAATTAATATTACTAATATTTATAGGTATGTAGAGGTCTGTGTCGTACGATACAAATCTCAACAGTATCTACACACCTACATTAAACACTCCTAGTTACTTATACTTACATGTTTTAAACAAGCAATATAGAATTTCAGTAGACAGATACCTACCTAAATTCTTAGTATTTTGATTAAGTTAAGGAGTAGTAATTTTAACGTTATGTCGGTGTCACTGCTCACACTCACTCCACACTTGTGAAAAGAAGGAGCATTTTAATCGACGGTATTAATTTTATGACAGTGTAGGTTTTCCTTATACTTCTAAGACCTATAATGTGTAATTGTTAGATGGGAATAAACCTAGATGATGACAAGGCACAGCTTAATGTCTTAGCCTTTGCTGTATAAATATGCATTCTAAAATAAATTATTACCTAAATAAACTGAAACTATGACATTTCATATTATTATTGTTCCTAAAGTAGGTAGGTCTAATATCCACAATCTAGTGAGGTCCAAATTTAAAACTTTTAGATTCCTTATTTCAAATTACTTTTATCCATACACATTATGAACCACAAACGCATTTGCACTATGCGCTAAAAAGGCACGTCAGGCTTTTGTAACGATTTTGTATAGAGAGTTTTCCTATGGCTTAAGAAAGTGAATTTTCAAAATCAATTACTTTGAAAATCTTTGATGTAAGAAAATTTCACTTTACATTCATTAGATTGTTATAAACTAGTTATTTTCGAGAATATAAAAAAGGAGTTATCGTCCCTATTAGGTAGATATGTTCCTCAATAGTTTAGGTACACTTTGTAGAACTTTGTAGGTATTTATTAGGTAGTAGGTATTTACAAGAAACAGTTTTACAACTTAATAAGTGCGTACAACTTAACTGACAATAAGAAGTAAGCTCTTTAACTTTTAGTTGAATCTGAATTCCAAATTTTGCCCAGCTATTTGACGACGATCAAAAGAAATTTTATACACCTACAATTAAACTATGACAAAAACGCGACAAAGTATTGAAATAAAAAGCGCAACGTCCACGATCGATCTGTTCCCCTCTTCTTTCTTATCGCGCGAATATTTCACACTGAACGCATACCGACCAAAAAACTCACACAGATATAAAATATTCAAACGGTATAACATAAAATAAATTATCTTAGGTGAGTGTGAGATTGTGTGCGTGGCCCCCTCCCCTGGGCGGGCCGACGGCGAGCGACCAATTGGGTCGAGCGGCGCGCGACGCTAGGCCAAAGTCACTCAACGCGGCGCTCTCGCCGTCGCCGCACGCTCCGCTGTTACTTCGTTCGCTCGTCGGCCATTACCAAGCCATGACCTTAATCCTTTGACTCATTACACCAGCTCACTGACACCGCACTGTAGGTACATATCTACTTACTTAACTTTTCTTACATACATATTTGCTCAATGGAACTCTTGTAAGAACAAATTGTACTGGAAAGTATTCTGGCAAAAAGTTAATTTTATTATACCCTCAACCCTATTTTATTACAATCTTTAGATCGTTTGGATTCGCCTGTTGTTAGGAAATAGGGGATAGGGCAGTTATCAGATAGAAAACTATTATTATGTACTTAGATACAATAAATATACAGTTTTGGGATATTTATCATACAATAATTTAATATAATTAATTGAATGATTTTTAAATGCAGGCATAAAATTTTGTTCTTTGAATATTTTTACTTGTACCTACTAGAACACGAATCACAGTGTGTGACGTCATACGTGTGCAATGACAGTCTGCACTACTACGGGACCTTGCGAGCATTTGTGATCTGATAAAAAATGTAGGTACGCCGGAGGCGCGGCTGAACACAGTGGACGTCACGCGTTCTCAGGTGATATAACTTGGCGTTTTGGAGAGATTTTTAAACCATACTAAAACATATTTTTGAGTAGGTACCTAAGAGGCTATAAATAAAGCTTTTATTTTTTATGGCAAAAATATCTATGAAGGTTAATTTAAAAGGATTCTGAAAATTTTTCGACCCCATATTATAACTGTATTTATAGTATTATTATGAAGTAGGTATTATTACGGAGGTAAGATATGACTGACGGTATCCCTCGTCCTAATTGTGCAGTTCGATTGGGGAAGTACCTACGCCCTATATACCTAATAATAACCTTGTTTTGTGCGGCGGTGAATAAGGGTAGCCAGAGCTCACTGTAGAGGTTTTGTGACGTCAGTGGGAAGACAGAGAAACTTAACTTTGTCTTTTGTACTGACAGCACATGAAACTCTCTTAATTCTATCAGCTCCCTCTCTCCCCTCTACATGGACGGCAGCACGAGGGTGACGCCCCTAGGGTTACAAACGACCATAGGCCCTTACCATCACCATACCGGTGGGCCGTGTGCTTGTCTGCCACCTAAGTGGTAAAAAAGTCGTAAAGGAATTTAATTAAATAAATATTCACCATTGGAAACTATGTAGAATATTATGTATTGTAGATAAAGAGTGGTAAGTTAAACAATCGATACATTTCTTGTCAACACTAAATCCTTCTTCGAGCGTCATCTATATGAATGAATCCCTATTTCCCTCGGTCCCTTGGTCACGTCATCACGCATGAACAGCTGAACCGATTTCACGATATTTTTTGTTGTGTTTATTATTGTCAGAAGAAGGTTAATATGATAGAGAAAATTAGAAAAAATACGCGGTAAATTAGAACATTTCAGAATACTAAACCATCATTTAAAATTATTTCTTAGATTTACTTTAGCACTTTTGGCAATATGATAATTTTTAATGTAACCTTATGAGGTTTGATATAGAATTGACAGAATGCCTGCTGCATGGATATATCGTCAAAGAGTAAGATATAAAAAATCTGAATATCTAATATTACTAACGTAAATAGACCTATAGACCCCCTCATTACCGTTTTACCAAAATGTCAGTGGCAGTCACTGTGACTTTTCGTGAATAGAATATCTATTTCAAAGTCAAAGTTGATAATGGGTTATAAATACCGTAGGTATCACATTTCATATACCCTGACACTTTTTCACGTCCAGGTTTCGTGTAAAGATAGGTAGTTTAAATTAGAGGCTTCGGTCGGAGTTACATGGGACATATGGGCTCCATGGGTACATGGACCATGTTGATAGGGCCCCATGGATATATCAGTGTACGGGGTTCCGTGGATGTTGGGGACACATGTTAACATGGGCCTCATGGTAGGTACTATGGATACTATTAGTGTATAGCTTTAGTGTATGACTTCGGTGACTCGTGGGTATATGGGGCTTAGTGGGTGCTGGGAAGCTTGGAACACGAGTTTCTACTTCTCCCTCTGTCCGCCATGAGCGCGTGCCTGGGGGTGGAGCCGCCTGTTACACTTATGTCAAATAATAGAAATGGTAATGCTTTTCGCTCTCTTAATAAATAAAAAATAATACAGCTAAATGAGGTAAACACAATATCATTTATTCTAAGGAGAAGCAAAGTTCGCCGGGGCAGTTAATTGTAGGATAACGAAGCGATAGGTTTTATACACGACTTTCATCATCCGTGCGTCAATTCGGTTTATTTATGCAAATTTTAAGATAGTTCATTTTTTGTGTAGTTGGTAGGTAGGTACCAAGCAAGGTGGTAGAGATAGAGGAGTGATTATGTTAAGATCTCTATAGTAATACAACAAAATAGGTTGAACTTTTAATTATTTAAAACTAGTTTTTTCACGTGCTTTTTAACACGTGGCGGTCGGCAAGGCTAGACTTTAATAATATTACATCTTTCTCGAGGCCTCCGGTTACCTTTTTGTCATATGTCAAGTTTTCATTATTCAATGAAGTTTGTTTTGGAAAGATTTATATATACCGATACCAACTAGTAAAGTAATTCGTAAACAAAATAAGGTATTTTGTAACGTATATAAAAGTAAATTTTATTCATTTGGTATATTGGAAGAGGGTGATATTATGCGTCCTGCTCAGCTACAGAGCCTTCTTAATACACAACACATGTTTTGACAAATGTTTTGACTACAGCAACATTACATTTGTCGCTGTAGTCAACAATCAAGGCAAGGCAACTTCATACTGCAAAAAGCGGCCCCTGCACTCCGAGGGAAAACTTCGGATAAGAAGGATTAACACAAGTATCACAGCCATAAGGGACGATGGTATCTCTCATCCCAATTGAATAGTTCAATAGGGGAAGTAGTATACATATTCAGGAAGGATTCTAGAAAGAAATTGAAAGAAAATGTGATGAAAATATATAGGTACTAATAATTTATGTAACTCAAAAATTTTCCTTAATTACATCTAGTAAAATGACTTTTGTAAACCATCTGGATATGAGTTCATTTTAATCTATTGGTCAGTGGTAAAAAATACTAATATTGAATCTTAATTCTTCATTAACTGTTTGAGGTGTGTTTAAGAAATTTGGAGTACATATTTGTCTCTCAAGTCTCAATATATGAGTTAGATTTGACATGTTTATACGAAATCGTTTTTCAGTTATGAGGTGATGAAAAGTGACTCCAAGACACAGAGCAACGCTCACGTTGCTTCAACTTGACCACATATTGTCACGCGTTTAAATGTAGGGTAAGGTTGCGATCATTGGACCAGTGCTTTGTTTGGACCACTTCAATATTTCGCGATCGATTCATGTTTGAACCCGATCGATGCATCGAAACGCTAGCTTAACCACCCCCCGCATCGCCCTCCAACCACCAGTGTCGCCGCAGGCAGCGTAAGGGACGGACGTTCGTCGTTGTGTTTCTCGGACCTCGAATATAATTTTTACGCGGCAAATAATATCATGTAAGTACTTTTCCTTTACATATTTTAATGTGAATTTTTCTAATAGCATCGCGCAATTTACTTAGGATACTTACTATGGTATTTTTTGGTGAGTAACGTGCTACGTTATTTTATAATAAATATTCTAGTGGATGTTAGTGAGTTTCTATCAATGGACCGGTACGAGGCTCTTTCATTGAACCGGTCCAATCATAGCAACTTCTATGATGTGTGTTTTTTAATATTTAATTTTTCTATTTGTTTTAGCATGGCAAAAAGAGGGCAATATAATGCTTGGAACGAGGCGAGTATGAAATTAGCTCTACAAGAATTAGCAAAAAAAGATGTATGTTTACTGCTAACTAAGAGTTTTCTTATATTTTATAGTTCTAATTGTAATTTTTTCTTAAAAAATATTTTTGCAATATTTCATTGATTTTATAAAGATTTTATATGCCATACAATGGTACTGTTAGGTGCATATTAGGTAGTTTTATATATTGTTTTTCATTCCTAGGCAACCTAGGTGTTTATTAGGCTTTTTATATAAGAATTGATGAAGAGATTATTTGCGTTATTGTTTTAGTTTTACGTACCTGAAAGATTTTTGTGACTTTGCATGCCAAATGAAGATATATAATTAGAGTCGACTGATTAATGCAACTACCTCTCTATTTCTTAAAATAAAGGTAATTTTATAAAATTATTGTTTTATTTAATTCATTTTTTTCACATGCACCTTGAATGGACCAGCCAGCCATAATGCCCTAAGTCCAATCATAGCAACTAAGTGGTCCGATGAAAGAGACGGTGGTTCAAACAAGGAAACCATCATAAAGTTTTATTTTCTTCTTTTGTGCCTATATTTATAATATAATTAACTTTATATGTTAGTTACCAATAATTGAATATACGGACTACTCGTTCACCCAATTTTTGTTTTATTTCATGCTCTATTTTGGATACCAGGTCTGTTTAAAATTAAGTGGTCCAATAGTCGCAACCTTACCCTAATATTTTGATATATTCCTATAATCAGTGGGGCGTACCTACTGCTGAATCAACAAGAACCTACTTATAGTCGTTTAATAAAGTCATAACAATGAGCTCACTCCCCGACATGAGCGTCAGTGGGGGAAATTCCTGTATTACTGCTTAGAACTTATATCTCAGCACTATGCGCATAAACCATGTTCCTGTTCCTGTCATCATATAATACTTGCATACATTTTATAAGATCCTATCCTCTGTTTCTTATCTAATTTGATTCTTACCTTAATAAGATTATCTGTTACTTGAAATTTGCAACTTCCTGAAACGTAAGGGAAGTACCTTGTAAATAGTCATAAATTATACTGGCAAAGTGTTTTATTTCACGTTCACTAAGTAAGTTGACTAAACCATGTTGTGGTAACCACACACAATATGCTTACGCAAATTGAGGCTTCTACAAATGCACTGTAACGTGTGTTGGAATTTTTTTGCGCAAATCTAATCTAAATAACGTGTACTGGCACAAGCCTGGGCTTGCACAAATATACTTGAACGTGTATGTAACTATATATTGCTTTTGATAGGGTTTACAATATGATTGAAATCCATTCTTCTTCATTCATCATAATATGCAATGATGTATACCTATATTAATTTAAATATGCTATAGATTGGACAATGATAGGCATTGTTGGTTGTTTTAAGACTAGGAAAATATTATTACATTGTGAATTTTGGTTATGGCGATCAATGTGTCTTTTCCCAAGCTCTAATTTGTCGTTGCACAAAAAATCATCCCCTATTTGTACAACTTCATACGATATAAAATAAGTCTATATCCTTCTCCTCTCCCAAATTCTAGTCTAAATTTGAACCAAATTTCATTGAGATCATTTCAGCTCAGTAGTTTAGCCTTTCCTGACATACATTAGATGGAAAAAAGTGAACCAGTGGCGAAGTAACGTAGTAATGTATAGTCATTAATTTACGAATAATGTTAACATCGACCTATAGAAAATGACGTAAGTACTAGTAAGCAACAGTAATATTAATAATAATAGTCAAAACTTTCGATTAGTGATTCACAGCAATGCCAAGCATGCATGACCAAGAAAAAATATAAACCAAAACTACATACGCACTTTACTCTGAAAACTTATTTAAGGCATTTAATACAGACGCAATTCCCGTACTAATTTAATAACTTTCACAAATATGTGCCGGATAGAATTAATAAAAACTAGGAAAAAATAAATCTTACAAAAAGAAGTACCTTCACCAAAGTCAGCAAAAGAACGTTAATAAAATTAAAATAAAATACATATTGGGGGAGGAAAACAAACCCACCGCTCACCCACGTTTTAACAATTCCAACCAGAAAAATAGCAAATTATAACTAATTATTATAGAAAGGAATGTCAAACCGCACCCCTCAAAGTAAGTAAAAATACCTCTTACCCGAGGAGAGCATATTAACAGCGCATGCCATAGCCTACCCCAAACAGACTACACACACCCACAACACACAATTAAGTTGCACAAATTATTCAAGAGAAACTGGTCATTAACTATAAACTCATACTCAAGAAACTAACATCATACTACCGATACAATCCAAAATATCTAGGTACTGGAAAGCATCAGCCACTAGCCACTAACTATACTTTGATAGAGCCATTTCAACCGACAAGACTATTCACAGTAACAGACCCGACATAAGTCTGATACATGAAAAAATAAACACGTACCTATATTTTTTTGATATTGTAGTTCCCAATGCAAATAAACACCATAGAAACATTACTGAAAAAATAAACACGTATACTTAGAACTCTTAGTTACTCTTAAAATAAATACTTAGTCTTAATCTGAAGATAAACAATGTCTACATAGTGCTTTTGGTGCTGGCCAGTACGGGATTGAAACCTAAATTTATTACAAGTACTCAAAACAATAGCCGAAAGTACGAAACACGGGGAAAGGCTGCCATTTTAAATTCGTGCGTGTGTAGTTCGCAAATTTCTCCAAGACTTGAACAACCAACCTGTATTTTCAGAACTCGGCTTCATACTGTAATTTCATTAAATTTAATTAAGTGATTTATCTATATACATCGAGAAAAATAAAAAAGAATTAAAATTATAGATAAAATTATTGCACGAAACACGCATATAATAGTACTAGCCTGTGCCCGCGGCTGCGCCCGCGTGTCTGTCGGTTATCGCGACCGAAGCGCCATCTGTTCAACTTAAATTCTATATTACTAATCATAACTCTGGTTTTACTTAACCGATTGCAACCAAACAAACGTAAGATTTTAAGTTGAACCAAACCCCTTCAACCAAAAAAAACTACATCGAAATCCGTTCAGTAGTTTTTGCGTCCATCGCGGACAAACATAAACTTTTTACAATTATATAATAGTATAGATAGATTTATTTTTTTACACAATACATTATGACTGCCAGAGGGCGCTATGTTAGATTCAATAAAGTATTCACACATATTCTTCTAACGATACATCAGTTCTAATAAGTAGTTGAGGAGTTATGGAGGATCAGATGAACCATACATACACAGCCTGCCTGGAAATAGACTAATAAAGTAGTTAGGGCGACTGTCTTACTGAATTTCGTGTATGGGATCTCAGCACTATCTTCGGGGTCTAAGGCGCGTTAGATGACTCGTCCCCGCAAAAGTTAAGATGGGCTAAATCAAGAAAAACAGTAATAGAGGGAACCTGTCATAAAATACATGGTTTGAACATAGCCGGCAGTACCCAAGTTATAATGATGTATAACCGGCCTTACACTATGCAGCTATGTTTGCCCCATTTGCATCACGAAGAGACAAATTAGGACTGTAACACATTGAATTTTTAAAGCTGTCAACGGGTCTTTCATCGCTCTCTTTCGGATACAGCGAATTCACGTGTGATGTTTGGTTAGTCATCCGCCTATAGGTACCTATATCCGCTCTATAGCTGGAACGCGAGATGAAAATAAAATGTTAAGACGCATCGGTATCTTAAAAGACCTGCGCATAAGAAAATAAAAAGAAATTGAGGGTTATTTGTTTTAGTCAAATGAGTTTCTGACGTGAAGCGTCTCATACATATCAAATTCATGGCAGGCTGACTTTATTAGCGCGTCTGTACTGGCACAAAGACACATCGCATTTAAATATCACACTAAAAGCGTCAATCTACATACGTCCTATCGAGCAAATCCTAAAAGTGATTTATACTGAGACCCTATTCGATTGAAGTAGATTACAAATAATGAATAAAATTGCATACGAAATGGGTAGATCGAGAGTCCGCGGGTGTACCGTTGTTTGAGCGGGGCGGGGAGAGATGCGCAGAGGGGCTTATTGCCGGTAAATACTTAGCTAGTATACCTCTGGATATCTCACCACCGCTTCGATATGTCGCTGTGTGAATACGTCAAAATTCATGCCCACTTTTGATCTGTGATCCAATGTGTGGAAGGACGTTTCTCCCTCTTATACATAAAATCACGGGAGTTCACGGTTGTAGGAAATAGAGCCCGATCAAATCCATTTCATTATAGACTCATTAATTTTAAGTAAAAATAGGGCAGAAATCTAACTTAACCAAGTATGGGCCACATCACGTTCACTCGTTTTGTTTGTAAATGAATAAATTATTATTCCTCTTTATTTTTAAATGTATATATAAATTACATTTTTAAACACATACACAAAAACATCTATTTAAAAATATAAATAGTAGTAGCCATCGGTATCGGGCACAGGTACTAAACTACCGGGGGTTCGGGCACCAGAGAGAGGAATCTCCTCACAATACGTGTTGCGTCGAGGAGTACAGACTTCTGCATCAGGCCCTTGACTCAACTGTGGCGTGGTGGTAGTGAACGCGACTACCACGCAGGAGGCGCGGCTTCGATCCTCGCTCAGTGCAAATATTTGTATGCATGGTCGTACCTCGGGGAGCACGTTAAGCCGTCGGTTCTGTTTGCCATAAAAACAACTATGACAGTCGTTACGGATAGTTGGAGCCCTAAAAATTCCGACTAGCCTAACTACCGAACTTCCATATCGCCAATTTCGTTGTGGTCCGATGGCAGGCGCTTCACGGAAAATATCGAAGTTCAGCCTTAGACTAGAAAGCCACAGACACCAACTGAATTGGAAAAAGGCTTTAAGAATGATGACTAGATGTAAAAAGTTTGTAGACGGTAGGCAAACATAATGTGATCGGTCTATAGTTCTTGGGTTCCATGGCACTACTAAATTTATAGAGCAGGTGGTTGACACCTGTAGTCATAAAACTTGGAAGCGATCCTGATTCTAAAGCTGCCTGGAATTAAAAAGCCAAACATGCGTGTGAACCATTTTAACCAAAAGTTATGTAATCCATCCGGTCCGATAGCTTTCCATTTCGGTAACGAACGGACTACACAATCAATGTCATCTTCTGTGATTGGCACAGGCTCTATTGTTGGTATCCAATCACCTTCTGTTTGAGTGACGGGAACCGACCAAACATTCAGTCAAAACTTGTTGGTAGCAGCTGCATCCGGCAAGCACGCGTCACCCTCAAGATCAGGTCGCTCCCAATTTCTATACACCCTCCTTTCGTCACTTTGGTATATGCGATTCAGTGTAAATCGGTTACATATTTTTGTACCGTTTTCTGCGATGCATACAGGAAGTCAGGTGTGCTCTGTGACTCTGAATCCATAATCGTGGGTACACACGCCAGTACCCAAAAATGTCCTATTCACAAAGCGCATGACTTTCGGGCGTATATTCCCCGACCTAAAGCAGATAAGCTTACCTATGAATACCCTGACCTTAGTGATTCGACGCTCAATTCTGCACTGCCTCATTGGCTTTCCTAAATTTGACCGAGAAGCCGTAGCTACTGGACATGCTGCAAGGGCGTCACAGTACAGAATTTAGTGCGTTTCACCGAGAGTTACACTATTATAATTAATAATTACACTATTTTTACTAAAATAAATAGGTAACAGTGAATCCAAGTCAAACAATGTAGCGCTAGGCCATATTGCGTATAATCCCAGCTAAACGCGGTAAACGAGGTCTAATATGATAGTTCATAGACCGATAACCAAGAATGGCGCACTCTATGGCATTCCTTATTTGATCATTGTACTGAGTACTTACAGGAAAAGCGACATTATCCAACCCATGATCAGTATGGCTAGGCTGTGTGACCTGGCGGACCACTTCCACCGCTGGTTGTAATGTAGGAGGGATAACATCACTGTTCTGCAAATCAGATCGTAGGCTACACTCAAGTACAAAACTGTCCGGCAAGTGACATCCCTGGATAGTCCGCACTGATCTGACAGTCGCTGTGCCGAAACGTTAACAGTTCGTTCAAGATTCAAGAGAAACACTGAAAGCATGCGGTCGCAGTGAGATTGATTCCTCCCGCTGTAGCCGCAAAATATGCCCGGAGGACTTTTACATTCACAGACATCGTCCTTCACATGCGGTGTACATTACCACCGGTAGCGGGGGCCCTAATCAAGGCCAGTGGGTCTCGGTACCCCAAGCAGGTCGGTGGCCGGCCTCACAGAGTAACTCTGTCGAAACGTAATGCCCTTCTTGAAGGACCCATATTGTAGTCGCTTGGAAAAACCGCAGCAGGAAGTTCGTTTCAAAATTTGAGAGTGGACAGGATGAAGTTCCTTTCATACCGCATACTGCACACCGTTATCGGTCGTAAATGTGTGATGATGAATTCCATGGCGAGCGGTGCGATGGTAGAAAGTAGGCGTGGGCATCATGTTAAGGAATCCTTATGTAGACAATCCATTGCATAAGCGGTAAAACACACACAACGATGCGAAGTCCCTTCTTATACCTACTGAGAGGTTCCACACCACCTGTGAGTATGTGATTGTCAACGTTCCTCACCGCCCGTCTTTCCACAGAGTTGATTAGAAGTAGTAGCGTAAAAAATTAGGAAAAAAATACTTTTACTTTGTATTTAAAAAATTTGATAAATATAAATTATTATTTAAAATATTTCATTATTATAAATTATTTATATTTTGCTCGATAGTTGATTTCAAGAATTAACAATTCTAAATTGTTGTTCAACTTTAAATTGTTTTACAGAAAATGGTTTTAGTATCTTATGGTATACTAGCTGTTGCCCGCGGCTTCGCCCGCGTGGATGTCGATTATCGCGTTGTACGACTCTACTCGATTCACTACTTGCCTCTCTATACTACTTTTCCTTGCTGTCATGACAACGGAAATTGTTAGCGATATTAGCGCCAATGTATAGAAATTTACCGGATCCATTGAGATTTATGATTATTACTCCGCTCCCTTGTATGGTAGCGTGATGATATATAACCTATGTTACTCCTAGATATTGTAGCCTTTAAGAGGTGAAAGAATTGTTTAAATCGGCCCAGTACTTTTTGAGCCTATTCATTACAAACATACAAACATACAAAAATAGGTACAAATCTTTCCTCTTTATAATATTAGTATAGATAGTGTTGCTATATGCTCTATATTTGATTTCCAATTAAGATTATTCATTACATGAACTATGCAATGAACGCAATTTACGCAACCAATAGACAAAAGCATCTTCTTCATGACTCTTGCAAAAAATAGTATGACCATGATTTCTATGGCTGCTCATGAATGAAGCCATTGCTGCATAGCAATTTACACAATCAAACAATTAAATTTCTAGTTCGTTAGTCTTATTATAGCTTGAATCAAGAGATCGTTAATTACCTTCTAGATAATTATCATAGGTACGGTAAAAAAATTAAATTTAATTGTTCCAGAACTTATCTCAGGAACACACATTGAATAAGTGGGTAAACATTTTCTTAGGGGAGTTAAAGGACAAGTTGCAAAAACAGTTTAAGACAAAAGAGTTGCGAGAACCAGAAATGAATCCAGGCGGGAGTGCTTCCGCCCTGCCCCGGCGGGTGAGGGCGCGGAAATAACACGGGAGGTACACATAGACCAATGAGATCACAGAATTGCCGTACTTCAAAAATCACAGAGAATAAAAACACTTTATTTATAAAAAAGACTAATGGTTAATTCATCATAATGATTGTTAAATATTATTGTTGATGTTATTAAACTTTAATGATTCTACAGATAGATTATTACATTTAACGTATGATTTAGTATGAAGCTTTTGTATAGCGACAGTTGATCAATTGTATTTATACTTACATGATATTTTCCCCATATTATTTAACATATCTAATGTACCTATTACATTATTCACATATAGGTTTCATTTTTCGACTCTACTTTCACCTGTGTTGTGGTGGGTAAGCAAAGTAAGAATTCCATTTAGTTATGTAATTGCAATGGCCTTATAACGTAAAATATTTTTTTCTGAATACTTTTGGATATAAGTGAAACTTATTCATTTTGGTATTTTGAATTTAATTAAACTAGGTATATACGAATAGTTCAAAAGTGCGATTCAAAAAATAGTAATAGGTATATAAAAAACCAAAGTTTAATCCAATTCATTTCAGGTCTAATAGATAACTAAGCCCTGTTGTTTGCCGCACTTACCGAGTATACTGTTTGTGGATACGGTGGCATGGGTTAACAGAGTAGAGGGATGGTCATTTAGTGGAAGATAGCCCGTCCCCTCCTTCCCCGCAACAGTCCACCGCCCGTGTCTGCAGCACAGACTGATTAAACGATCTGCCGTCTGTCTCTAAACTTGTTTGTATTGCCGCTCCCATGAATGATACTTTTTTAACCTTTAGTTATATGTATTTGACTGAGTGTAAATAGATGGTTAACGAAACCCGAGTATTATTGTGATCATATGGTAAATACTATAATTTACCATTTAATTAGCTTATCGTTTTGTGGCAGTCAGCTTGTGACCAAGGCTAGTGCAATCTGGCCGAAACGTCAAGCAAATCAAATAAAATATTTGGTGCAAAAAATTCTGTCACTTCGTTTTCTTTACGAAATTTAACACTTAACATTTACCTGAAAAAATACGTAATAAGAATAACTGCTTAGGTCTCGATAGAGTTGCAGTTTTTCTCGTAGACCACAAACATCTGATGACACTAGCTGATGCCTATTTAAAAAAAATGTTATTACTTTAGTATTTACTTTTATTACACGTAATATAAATACTTCCGAGTTTATTTATTTAGTCAGTCGAACGAAAGTCGAAGTCGTCAACAATCTGTAGACCATATCTTCGATCAGATTATTTATCAGTGAAAATTTCTACAACTAATTTGGGTTCGCACGTGGAACTAAATAAAATTCATTGGATAACTGACACAAGTGATGATGATTAGCTTTATGTCAACGGTCTCACTGTGGAGGATGCTGGAGATCGTACACTGAGGAGATAGAGTAGGAAG
This sequence comes from Pelosia muscerda, assembly GCA_963691645.1. Taxonomy (NCBI): domain Eukaryota; kingdom Metazoa; phylum Arthropoda; class Insecta; order Lepidoptera; family Erebidae; genus Pelosia; species Pelosia muscerda. The sequence goes on along the minus strand of OY829098.1, from coordinate 9,276,588 downwards.
CGGACCCCAAGATACCCTAGTTCTGCAATTGGGAAATCTGCTATTAAATCAACCGAATATTTTAAAATTATACTGGGTTTAAACGAGTTTTAAACGGCTGCGGACAGATTTATTAACAATGCAAATATTCATAAGTTCGTAGTTGGCAATTCAAATGGACGTTTTGTTAGTTTTGTGTCGCATGGTGACCTGACACTCCTGACAACCTTATTAAACTTAAACATTGATTATTCATTATTATATTCATATCAATTATGATTTTGAATTTATTCGAGTTTTGTTTTGATGTGGTCGCGGCGAGTTAGCAAATTAATTTAAACACTCATTGCCATAGTCGCGGTCGTTACGGCATCCTATTATGTAAACGAATACTGGGCCATGTAGTCGGCTGTGTGGTGATGCGGTTAATTAACGTATTCAATTGAATTTGCTGAAAGAATATAGTAGGTATATTTTAATTGGTCAAAAGATCAACTTAATATTTATTTTTGTTCTTTCCTACACATTTAGCACAATGTCGAAATGAAGTTTCTCAGAGTTCACAATTATTCCCCTTTTAATTTAATTTGATTTATTATTTTATGATAACATAAAAAACTTCATTGATAAATAATTTATAATTAATCAGCGTTGCCCTGCTATCTGAGTATTTTAATGGGGTAGGTACTTCTGACATAAAATAGGGATGTTTACTGGGATACCCGCGTAGAGGTCTACGCAGAGCACCTTGGTCAAAAGGTAAAGCAGCGCCTTTTTCTCACAGAGGAGACGCTGCCACCTAGTCAATTCAGGCCGAGGCGGGAGCGACGGAGGTCGTCTCTAGACCGTAGGTGGCGGCCCATGCTCAGCCTTACATCCCTATATTTAAACTCATAATCACTCAATTCATATGTTATGAATTTGCCTTGTATTTTTACTCAAGACTTGATTCATTTTGCACGTGGTTCAACAAGTACTTATTCGTTATTTTATCGACTCACATTTTACTTCAACAACAGTGCAAATTTCTACAAAAGTGGTTCAGTACTTTTCATATTATCTAATAAAAGTACAGTTTGTAAAATGTTTACGATAATGTGATCAAACAAATAAAGCAACAGGCGACGGTTAGTCTGGCTATAATATTGAAACTAGGTATATTTCAAGCATTCCTTTAATCTGAGAAGTTTGCCGACTTCTTATCTATTTCTGTTAGGCGCATAATATTTTTACATAAAAAATGGGCCACGATGTTGATAAGATCGTATTTGGTACTTAGAATAAGATACCGATCACTAGTTAGATATATAGGTACGATTACCGAATCGGTGTGTTTTAATATTATGTATAAATATATTTTTAATTATTGTGATTATCTCCTTTACTGGCAATATTTATGTAATTGACTATTTCATTACTTAAAAATAAGTAGTTCATACAACGTATACGACTGATCTAAATCGTCACATTCTTTGACTTTCATAGAGTTAAGTCGGTGTTCGCCGTTGTAATAGGTAGGTAATATACGTTTTCACATTTTACACCTTAAATATATTTCAATATAACGTGGAAACGCAATCAAATCAATCAATCAATTAGCCTACCACAGTCTGCTGCTGGACATAGGTGTCTCCCAATAGGCCTCTTCTCTTTTTTTATAGTGCGTTAAACCCCCTGATAGCTCCCCCGCCGGAGTCGGTTTGGGAGGTTATGTCGGACTTGAAGCTACTACAACGCACGCCATTTTAAGGTATCTAGTTGCCGTTAGCGAGATAGTAGAATAGGTCTCTGCTCTCAATTTATGGTAGCTCAGTTTTTATATTTTTTTTCACAAAGTGTCCGATCGGCGGCAATGGTATTACGTGGGAGCGAAAATCATAGTTGGCGTAATATACCGCTGCCTACCACTTCGGGGATACCACTTCTAGTCCGTACTAGAGCATATTTATGTATGTATGTATTTTATAAATGGATTTTCACAATAGAAATCCAGCCTTAGTTGGTAACTACATTAGAAAATATTTGTTAAGGTTATTGTCTCTAATAATGTCAATTTAAATTGTAAAATAGACGTGATTGTACATTGAACAAAAAAAATTATGTACATAGGTTACGTTATATTAACGACATTGAATACGAATAATGGATTTTTTTGTAATTCTTGCCTGTTCGACCGCGATGAACGAACTGACTACTAAACAGATTTTGATGCGGTTTTTTTAGAAAGGATTCAATCAAATTTAATATATTACGTTTGTTGGATACCAATGGACAACACTGTAAATTACTCAAACCACATAAATTGTACTAGCCACAGCTGACATTTCGCCTTTATTGTAAGAGTTGCCGCTAAATGGCGCTATGAAAGTGACGTCACCATCGTCATCTGTACGTCGATGTTAAGAATTTCCGTAAGCTAATGATTATACCTGACTTTGTGTCACACTGGTTCTCTTTTTCTACTATTGGGTCCATTACATTTTCACAACTAATCCCTGAACCAGTGCGCTGAACCTGATAGGTAGGTTTACTCTATATCGCAAAAAAAGGAGTTCAGCCAGGGAATGAAAATTCTTTATTTTTGTAGATAATCTGATGTTTCGTAAACATATAAATTAGAGCTTGGTTTAGTATATATTAACCGACATTCTATCAATCAGCTTCTCACAGTCTGCTGGGTATAGACATCTCCCAATGTTGAGATTTTTTGAGCTACATTTCCACACAGGCCAGACGGTTGTCTTTCACTCGCAGTTTTATCTGCCAGTTGCTGGTTATACTTCTTTTTATCGTGCCCACCGATACCACCTCCCGTCAAAACCGGTGCAGATGATTTTGTCGGACTCGAACCGACTAAAACGCACGTCGTCTGTGGGTCCTTGATTGAGGGAGGTGAGATTATATAAGACATATCTCTCGAATCGCGGCAGACGGGCAGACCCGGAGACATCTCTTTTGACCCCCTTACTCCAATGTGGAACCATGGTGTCCCCATCTAGCCCCCGGAAATGGGGAGACGCACTTTGCGCTGCCATCGCACCTGCTTCTACTAGGGTGACAGGCAACCCCACTCGTCACCCCCAGTTGCAGGCTATACTAGCTGTCAGTCTGCGTTTTCCATCAGTCGCATTCTTACGACTCCCTTATGAAGTGGTGAGGATTATTTCTCCTTCACCATATGAATAACAGCTAGTAACTAATAGTATTCTAACTAAGGCAGGTATTCTAATGGATTGGGTAACAGTAGGATAGGTGTATGTATTTGACTAGACCTAGAATTTTGTACAATAACTCCCCTAACCTACCTAACATGAAAATTCACCCTTCCCAGTCTGGTGAGTATGACTGAAGAACAGGTCGGCTAAGTATCAAAAAATTATGAAATTTAAAAGGAACTGAAGGATATTTGGCAGATTTAAAAGTACTTGGCTATTGTTATTGAACAATAACAATGTCAGTCTATTAGTAAATAACAGTAACAGCTTTGAATGCAACCGAGACTAAGAGAAGGATAGTGATGATAAAGCTAAACATAAATAAAGTATACGGGAAACTTCTTTGTGTCAATAAGGATGAGGTTAACAGAAACCAAAGCCAAAGCAATATTGCAATGTCATGTCGTACGCGGTTGAAACTGCAGTAAACTCAATTGTTAGTTATAATATATGTATAAATTCTGAGTGAATGTGTCTGAATGTGGAGCTAAGATTCGTCGGAGGTAGGTAACTTTGTAGCCGAGATCATGGTTCATTATTAATAAATTCTCCAACTCTTAATAATACATTTTGTATTGGAGGGTAAATGACAGCTCGCTCCACATGAAAGCACACGCACACATACACACACACACACACACACACACACGCGTACTCGCTTTGTATAATCGAACCGTAACACCGCAAAAAAAAATATGTTGTTACTACGAGAAAAACTAACTCACTTTAAACCACTCATAGAAAGTACATTTCCTGTAGTTTTCTGGGAACAAGACGCAAGGAGTTGTATTCCTGAGTAGTACGCACAAGGACCTATGGCCGCTGGAGCAAACGAGTCCTCGAGTGGAGAATGCGAGGAGGCAAACGGAAGGTGGGAAACCCCTTAACCAGATGGAATGATGATCTAAAAAGCTGGCTGGCACAGACTGGATGCGGAAGGCGGAGGAGCGCACACTAGGAGAGGCCTTTGTCCAGCAGTGGACTACAATAGGCTAGACTAATTGATGACGCACATTGAACTTATCAATGTGATTATGTTTAAGCTACGACTTGCATGAGTTTGCTTATTTTCTTATAAAGAAACAAGATATGTATTGATCTAGTTTATTTTCTTAACGTATTATGTTACTTTTGGTTAAATAGACTAAGGCTGTAAAAAGATTATAGATCTTAAGGTGTTCAGGAACTTTTGAAGTCCACTGTACAAAGCTACGATTTTTCAAAAATTCCAGATCGTGTAAAATTTTGTTTATATTTGTAATTATAGTATTTTTCATAGGTTTTGATCATGTATTTATCTCATTTAAATACTTTATTTCTCTTAAAATTTCCGGCAATGTATCCAACATGGAATGTTTTAAGCTGTTTTTAAATCAAGTTTATAGTATTTAGGACAGTGTGCCTTCAATACTGGGTTGCATTGTAATTAACACGTACGAAAGAGTGCCCAAAACCAGCAATAACGTAACAATGCTCCCATTGTTTGGAACGGGAAGTCAATTCAGACCTTATGACCTTATTACAACGCGAGGTTAGGTCACAAACCGACTTCAGATTCGTGTTAAGACACGATAAGTAGAAGTAGCAAGTTCTGGTATAAGTTATTTACATATCACATATTGGACTTGATTATATCTTTGTTAATCACAGCTAACAATGGTTGATTTATGTGAACTAGCTTGGTAAAAATTCATTATGTATACCATTTCTGCATTTCATTTCTTCGCACCTATGAGAATCTGCACCTACATATTTATATAATACAGACAGTTTAGTACCTAGTTAGACTTTTGGATAGCACTATTCATCGCTAGAGAGACAAAGTGTGAGGCAAAATGTTTAATAGCGAGTAGATAACGTATTTGTAGGTACTCGTAGCACTTGCACGTGCTTAATATCTGGTACCATAGCTATTTATGTATTTATATAGGTATATAGGTATACAGGTATTAGATTCAGGTATTAGACTAGATTCCGGGTTCAAATCCTGGCCATTACGCTACCGACGTGAACCTATTTATTGTGTTAGGACACAATCCATAGATCTTAGTTGGAGTGGTTAGAGAAGAATATTAGTAATTTCAGTTGCTGGTGTTCTTTTCAAAGAAAAAAGTAAATAATAACAGTGACTTTTGATTAGTTCGTGACGTATCTTACCATTATGTAAGGCTAGCGTTCTTACCTCTGAAAATGAAAAGGTGAAAGGAAGTTACGCTATAGGCACAGGGTGTTGGGGAAATGCTCCCGAAGTCGAAGACACGTGCTAGAATTCCGGGTACTTACAATACATATGGGCATAAAAAATTACGGTTTGACAAATTTTGACTATTTCTTTATACCATTTAATTATCCACCATTAGTTACTCTCCATCATAGGAGTAAAGCTAAATGAAACGATAACTTATTTAAAAACATCACTAATCACTATCCAAGAAACAAATGGCGCCATAATGTGTTTTGATGTTTTTTTCTGAAATTATTGTTTCATTTAGCGTTGCTGACACGATGGAAAGTGAATAACAATAGTTAAACGGTACTAAGGAATTACATACCGTAATTTTTTTATGCCAATATGTTGTGTACCAGGAGTACTATAGGGGTCTCTGGCTTCGCATTTCCCAACATTCTGAACATATAACAAAATCACAGATACGAAAAGATAAATTCATTGGTGGTAATTTATTTTTCCTTTCATATTTGTCATATTTATTCTCTTCATTTTCCAGTGGGTTTCATCCTACTATAATATAATTTGGTTCGAAGGGTTTTTATTTACCCTATTCTTTTCACCCTCGTCTATTTTAAAGACAAATGTATGTCATAATCACGGGTAGTTATTCGATTTATACATGCTTTTATTATTTGTTTCTACTTAACTTTTGCACGCAATATAAAAATATTATGGAATCTAATCTAGTCTGATTAATCGTAAGAATCATATCAATTTCCGTTACGGACGTTATATAAAAATGCCTTACTGAGTTTTTTACAACTATTAGCCTTCTAAATCCAGCTTATCTTTATGTTGTTGAATGAGAAATCGTAAATTAAGATTTAAATAAAAGATGTCTTGTAAACATCAAACCTTCTGCTAAAAGCGGTAATAAATTGTGGGACCCGCGATTTTTTCTTATATTTTTTGTTGTCATTGTATTACTTTTCTGCTTGCCTATTTTTTGTAGACAGCCTTTTACCAACTACAGAATTAGATTCTTATCGGGCACATATATATTTTGGATCTTTTGTAAGAGGTAGTAAAAATGTTGAGTGTTTTAACATTTAACTGTTTAGACCGGTCATTAAATAGGGATCTACTAATATAATGAATTTGATTCACACATGCGTCTCAACTTATTTTCAAGAGATACGTAACACGTAACTAAGTTATACCTACACGTTTTAAAATGACCAATACTTACTTATAACTTTCACCATAATTCGACATTGTTATTGTGTGATTTTGAATGTATTTGACAATTTATGGTTGATTAAACCTGTGTACTTATTTAATATTTAATTTATTTGTTACGCGTGTTTCTGAATTTAAATACTCAAGTAAATACAATTAAATGACATCGCTAATGAATATGCAGTGTGTATTCGAATTACTAATTTACCAGCGTACAATGAACAAAAGGTCAACAGAAACAACCTCTGTTCCTCGATGAAAAGATAGATATTAATAAATTTGATCATTATAATACATTAAGATTATAGCCGAGGTTGACATTCACTTTTATATCAAGCCAATGTTTCGAATGTCCATTATATTTTTCACTTACTTTGATTGTCAAAAACCCAAAGACATTCGGACGCCGTATTGGCTACTGGTGTATAAACATTTATCAAATCTCAATCTAACTAATCTATTTAAAAATAAAGGTTATTGATATATCTCTTCTTACCACGCTTTGCACTTTACTATAACTATTATCTACTGATATACTTGGATTATATTGATTTTGAATAATAATTACGTTATTACAATAACATCGCACTCTATCAGATAATAATTATGATATTCTACTTTGTTTATATCTTACATAATGATGCATTTTGCCTGTGTCTAAATGATTTGTAAAGCACAATAAAATTAGACTATAGGAGTAGGAGAGGCAGGGGAGGGGCAGGGCTTTTGGAAGCGACAGGTGTTAGTAAAGGGAAACATGGGAAAAGGGAAAATCGCAAATAAAAAAGAGAAATGGGGAAGTGAGGAAAATGGCGAATTAGGAAAGTAGAAAAATAGAGAAGAGTCGCCCACTTTTCTCTATTTTCCTACTTTTTAGAAGAACCGAAGAAAATGGGGAAGTTGAGGAAATGGACACGAGAAATGGGGAAATGAGAAATAAAAAGTGGAAAAATAAGGAATATTTGGACAGAGGACATTGAAAAATGGGGCAACCGGAAAAAAATTAAAGTAGAGCAGGAGAAGTAATATAGAGAGGGGAGTAGGGAATCGAGTAGAGTCAAAGAGAGCGTTTAAATTTACAATGTGATACTAGACGTTCACGCCAGCGCAACAGTTAATGTTAAAAAAAAGAAGTTAAGTATTCATAAATACATTCCTTTCTCTTATTGAGGTAGGTGGGCAGTAGAATTGAAGAACATAACCGGCAGCAAGTCACATTGGATAACAACAAACAGTAATAGACTCTAGGCTACAAAGAATGAGTTGAATAGCCTAAGCAAAAGTAATATTTCTCAAATTCAGTAAATGCAAATCATTTGTGGTAGTTGACATAATGAATAAGTAAAATAAAATTAACATGAAGTACATTTCTTTTGGTTCATTACCCTTGCATTAATCATAATGTTTAAACGTGTACCAACGTTAACTAATTCTACATAATATACCTACTTACATTTATTTTGACAAATATTTTGTACTTCTGAAAAATTTTGTTTAATGGCATGTTCTGGATTGGTGGGGTATAAATAAGCTGTCAGTTTATAAGACCTTAATCAGTTACAGTGGTTTCATTCCAAGCGAGAGTGGGGAATAGGACTCCACCACCATCTTCTGTTAGTTGCTGTATGTGAAGTAGGAGTGAGAAAAATGAAATAGATCAGCATTCATCGCTTAACAAAGCGAAAAAAGAAAAACGGCTGGTATCTCATAAAAATAACTATTTCGAACATTTTTTTTTCGATTTTTCACACTATAAAAAGGGTGGGTTCTATGCACTACAATGTCATAAGATTCAAATATCTTTAATAATTATTTATTTGAATTACTTCCATCTTAACATACTTATTTTAGTAAATATTAATGAATAATTAGTTAATAAAAATCGCAAGTATTGATATATTTCTAAATAATTACAGTTAGTTATATTTCCTTATTTAGAGGTAATGAATTAATATAAGGCGATTGGCACATTGCACAAATGCGTACTGCGCACGCATCGTGATGCTTTTGGTTGCAGGAGTACGCAATCAGGGGCGAAATGCGGTTTTAAAACAGTCATAGTATTTTCTAGTGATAAGATTCATTTTTATTTATGTTCTCATGTCAAACAAAAATCACGCACGTTATATCAGATTTCGGTGTGCTACACCTTGCGTTTGTACGTGTTTTCGGTATGTAGGTATCACTAGCGTGATCTGCAATATTTGTGTGGTAATCTGTAACACGTGTCCTACGACTGTGGCTATTTTCTATGCAAAAAGAACTCCGTAGAGACAATGAAAGGATACGCACTCCCGCATCCCGCTGCCTGATACGGGTAGTGTGCCAATCGCCTTACACCATTTAACAATTGGTAGGTCATACTTGTTTTCTTTTTAGTTTTATTCACCATCACTGTGTGGCATATCTATCCTATGTTAATATTGTATGCCGCAATTTGTCAAATTTCATTATAGAATGTATGAAGACTTGGCTTCTACAAAACGTCATTCAAGTCGCAATCTTATCTTGAAGAACAGTCGGTTGTTCCCGACCCCCGGTTTATTGGTCGTCGTTTATTATCAAGATAAGTTATCTTTGAGGAGCCAATTAAATTTGAAAACAAAGGTAACATAATAAGGCGCCACAGCGAACTCGAATGGAGTGCGGGGCGCGTAGCGTGAGGGCAGCCACTGCGGGGAGGGGGTCACTGGCTCTGGCGACTTGCGTAGGCGCTACTCCTTTGTCGTTCAAAGGATTTATAACGTAACATTATGAGGAATCGGCTATTGTATTATCTCAACTAACGATTCGTCGATATGATCGGCATTTCGATTATACCTAGGTATCACGTCTCATTATCTATTTCAACGTTAGTTGAAAATATAGATCCTAATGTCAATTTGTATTATATCAAAGTAAAGTATGCCTAAAAGTTATTTAATGCAACAAATTATATGGAATTCAAAACATTTTTTCTCTCAAGTTATTACACAATTAAAATTTTAAGTAACTGAAGAAGAACTCACTCCATACTTGGCCTATATCCGTTCGGCACCTCAATCTCCCACTTTATTGCCTTTATTTCTTCCAAAGGTAGACACAAAGAACTGTGTTTATAGCTAATGATACTTAGGTGTGTATTTTAACACAAAATCCGGACCTCTAAAAGGTACGTGTAAAAAACACACTACACGATTATAATAAGGATCTGCTGTACTTGGAGCTGAGGTTCTCTTTAGTGGCGCCTATTTTTTGTTAACATTTTTGGACGCATATTAAACCAAGACTTGGTAGAGCAATAAAATGGCAACTGTAGAAATTTAACAGCCACTTTCGGCAGAACCCTCAACTTTATTATTTAAATTTATTATTACATTAATGGCTGCCCACTTACGCGATAGAAATTCCCAAGGCTTATTTTCCAAATAAAATGTTTTTACAATGCAAATAGAAGATAAAGTATTTGATATTGAAAAATATATTTTTTTATATATTTATTAAGTTATGTTATTTTACACTTTTTGTGATTCGTCATCAGAAATATAGACTGAGTCATTTTTATTGTATTGTCAGTATTGCATTGAATGAAAATTAAAAAAATGAAAATACATTTGTATAGTAACATGATATTTTTACGTAAGTGAATTAATCTAAAATTTATTCAATGGGTGGTGGGGACTGGGGCCCGAACAAATCAAAAAGTCTATTCTCATAAAACTTGAAATAAAAAAGTAAACAGAGAAAAGAAATTAGGGCAACAAGTCTAACTTTTGGTTTGACTTACTTAGTTATGTCACGCAATATGAAATAACATCGAAACAATATTGGAGCCGCATAGTGTTGTAAAAAAAAGAAATAGAATTATTAAACAGAATTGATCATCAAAATAGAAACAATTAGTAGATAAAACCTGATAATCTAATATAATCTGAACTGCACTTAATAGCTTTCTGTATCTACGTACTTATCATACTCTACTAAAGTCGGTATACTGTACAACGTCAAACAACAAAGCATCAGTTTAAGATTAACTCCATCAATTCGAGATAACGTCGCCTTCGATTTTCTTGTGTGGCCTCGAATTTAAATAAAAATGCCAAACATAATACTATTCTACTAAACCCTTTTATGATGATATTTTTCGATATTTAAGAATGAAGAAACTCGCTAGTCAATGTAACTCGCAAGTCGAACAACAGATCGTCTGTAAAATATATTAAATTTTCGTCAATTTTGTATGCATTAAAATTGATAAACCAGAAATGTTGTAGTAAAGACACCGCGGTTTCCCGAAGATTCCGTCCTCATTGGGATCCGCTTTTTCATTCAATAGATATTTGTGTACATAACAATGATCAGTAAAAAGGCGAAGGAAAGTTAACGAAGCATCTTGATTGGGATACAATGCGAACTTAGAGTCGTCGGTCCATTAGTGAAAGAGTTGGTGTCACGATTCGACTCGCACGGATTTTATTATTTATTCCGAGTTTCGTAACCGCAGTGCCACGCCATCGGCGTGCACAACAAATGAACGTTTATGCACAATGAATAAACAGGCGAAGTGGAATATTGTGACGACCCACCGTGATTACACTGAAACTATTGCAGCTTGTTCGTGAAATTTGGAAATGGCTGTTGTATGGACGTGTAAATTCTGCCAGTAGTATTATGTGAAAGGCAGTAGAGGTAATGAAATCTACGAGTTCGTGCAACTGTTCTATGCAAACAATTTAATCAACAAACAATCAAACGTCTATCAAGCATGCACTGTGTGCCACTGCTCGCGATCCTTCATCCTTCGCATCCACTTTGTCCCAGTCGCCTTTTTCGGGTCATGTCGGTCCATATGGCTAGGGGGCGTCCTACCTTCCGTTTGACTTCTCACGGTCTCCACTTAAGGACTCGTTCATTCAAGCGACGATCGGTCTTTCGGCAGATGTGACCGGCCTACTGCCACTTCAGCTCATTTTGCGAGTTATGTCGGTAAGTTTACTTCTTTGTCGGATGACCTAATTACGAAATTTTATCTGTTATCCAAGAATAGCTCGCTCCATAGCCCGTTACATGACTTTCAAAGGGTGGAATAACATTTTTTTTTTATCTATGGCACGTCAATTTGACTTCACCTCGCCTGATGTTAAGCTGAAGGCAAAGTCTCATGAAACCATCACCGTCAGTGTTCACGTTTCGGCATTACAGACCTCAAGTAGAACGCACTTCTCACACACACTTTTCAGGCATTTCGGTAGAGGGGACGAGAAGTAGAAAAACCGACGTAATTTGCCAAATGCTGCCCAACCCCATTAGTACCTTCTGACTTATTAATAAAATACTATTAGTAGTGCTATGTAAGAAATGTTAACATAGTATTTATGTAGAAAACGCATATACACATGACATAAAAATACAGTTATTTAGAAGAACAATTAGGTATTTCACGATTCTCGAGTGAGGTGGACAGATGGATTGAACATTTAATTTACAGGGCCCAGGATCCTACTCAATTAACACCACAAATTGTAAATTGGTATTATATTTCACAAGTTAAAAGTCAATTTTTGTTTCAAGAACACGAATACATGTTACAATTTTACCATAACAAAATACTACAAAATTATGGAATTGTTACATGTTTTTGTTTAATAAACATTGTATTTTCACAACTGATGGTTTACACAATTGTACGGAAAACCATTTTATAGAAGTTATAAATGTAATTACAAGTTTGCAAATTGTAGAAAAAAATCGGCAGGGAACTTAACTTGTGTCAGCACTTTACAATTTTGTTTCTCAAGTTAAAGAGTCTAGCCGTAAACCAATTTGATTGATATACTTTAAAAATATTCCTAAAAGTAGCACGGAAAGTAAGGCCAGTAACGATGACGAATAATAACGAGTTTTTTTATAGGGCTTAACTTTTCTTGTTATATGTGTCTTAAACTAACGATTGGTGGTCCCCCTCGACCTAGCTGCCGCTGAACATCCAGTACCTAATGAGGTTATCTTGAAATCGGAGATGGTTCTCGAGGGATGTCTTAGGCAATCTAACACCCCAGCATAAGAAGACCTGAGACCTTGGTATGCGCTTTCATTCGGTTAGATTCCGATATCAATAAAGAGTAAACCGTCTACTTAACTGGTATATACGAAGGAATTTTATATGTATAGGTACGTTATATTATTAGGTACTCATAAGGCTTTCTGTTGTGTTTTTGTTCTTGTTGTGTTGTATTAAAATATACATAGCAATACAAAATGGTAGTATGTGCAAGTGCTGTTTTACGTTATGCTTAAGAGGTGCAATCTAATTACGTTATGCTTATGAGGTGCAATCAAATTGATATGTTTATCTACCTTTTTGACGGCATTATTTCGAGTAGAAAGTTGTAAATAACACCTATTTTTTATGTGGTTACAGAGGTGACGGAGAAAGAATATCCACTACCCCATCTCATACAAAGGGTATCAAAGGGTTGGAGGCAATTAATGAAAAAACACGCAGACGATATCAGTGCGAGAGAAGGAAAACTGGAAATAAAACCCCGCATCAACCCGTTTACTCTAAATCCAGCGTGGAAACAGTAGACCAAAGACTCCCAACCTTGCGAGAGGCTTATGTCAACTACGAGTATGTTCAGCAGTGGACTGTGATACGCTAATTGATTACATAAGTATACTTTTGGTACTAAGTTATTCTGACCTTCATGCAAAACTGGGATTCTGAATTGTAATAAAATAGAAATTGTAACATTTTTGTCTTATTACCTAACCCTATCTAAGCTTTGCATTTTATACTTGGGTACAGTAAGATATTTTAAGGCCAAAAGGCTGAAAGAAAGACAGAATTAATATCGATTTTTTTATTTTCTTTCGGAGTTTTGAGAACAATGCCACCTAAGCTGTTTAATTTACATTCGAAACAGTGAAACAAAAAGGATAAAGTGACGACATGCGCCGACACCAAAAGCCTAGAGATGTTGAGCGGTGGTTCGCTCAGCGGCGCGCGCACATTGTGCCGCCGCAAAAAGGACGAATCATTAGGAGGCGCCACACGAGATCCCATTTAAAAGTATGAGAATATTTTCACAAAAAGCTTCACATTCAACTCCCAGCACATTCATTTTATGAGAACAATGAGGGATTTTTGTATTTTTCTTTAGTTCTATGTCGATTTTATCCACAACAGCGCGGAGGCGAGCCTCTGTGGTTGTCGCCTCGTTCCATCTTCGACTTATTACTATACCTAAAAGAAAGCGCAGGCGTCAATGCAAACGGTGGTTTTATTCCTGCAGAGGTGCGACTTCTCTGCCTCTCTCGTCCCTCGATATTAAATGCACCCCTGCATCGTCCTCTTGGCGGCGCCATATTTACGCGCCTAACGCAGCTCATACACGGATTAGAACTTGTCCTTGATGCTCATGACTGCCGCCGTACACTGCACAGCTTTATTAAGTTACGTCTATACTATATAGCGTAAGCATTTATTAAGTAGCAAGCTTTAGATACAATCATTATTCTAATCATCATTCTAAACGATCTAATCAGCATTTTAACAATCCGACTTAATATTGTTAAACAAAGGTCAAATCGAAATTGACTAACAGAATCAACATTACATATTGAAGTTGTGAATCTATTTAATGAGTAGCAACTAGCGAGTCACTGATGGTTTTTGAAATCTATTTCTAACAGATCCATGACGGGGCCTCGAAACATGTCAATGTGACGGCATAATAGTACGGAGACAATGGACTTCAAGACTTGTTTATTAAGTGGATGGAGTTGTTTTGAAGTAGAGTGTGCGCAGGAGTGGAGGCGGCGTCTGGTCGGTGAGAGCCAATGATAGCCGCTCGGCTCAGTGGGAGGATCGAGTAATCATGCATTAAGACTATCACGAGCGACGAGGAGTTTCACCTTAAGTAAACTGTTTTACGATTCATTATAAATATTTTTTGTAACGTTGAATAGTAAGCTCTTTTATAAAAAAAGACAGGCAAAGCTTGCACTTGCGAAGTTATTAAGATGTTCATTACACTACCTACTTACAACTATTATGATTGAATAATAAATGACTCTTTTTGTATAAATAAAGAGTATATATGCAATTGTGAACTAAACTGATAAAAAAATAACCGTAGAGAATAATTATGCCATAATATAATAAATTAAGAACGATTCTAGATGTCTATAACTATTCGTAAAATAAAAACCTTAGCTGGATATATGGGACAATTCATAAGTTGGAAAATGAGATTATATTCATATTCATAACATTACATAATAATGAAAAATTATAAGCACTACCGATCTTCCTACTGCGTGTTTTGAAACTCGTATTTTGTTTAATACACATAATACAAATTTCATAGTGCTTAGGAACCAGCAAACATAATTTTTTTCTTTCGTATGTTAAAAACTTTTGTTTTAAATACAATATATTAAGGTAAATAAACCAAAAAGTAATCACTCTTATTTTCTTATTCTTTTGGGTGCATAAGGAATATAAAATTTTTGGTATCATATCGTATCATAATTTATGTTTAAATGTTTCCTTGAATGGATTAAATAGGAAAAAATGTGCATTTAAAAATGTTTTTAAATATTAGTATTAAAATTTATTTATACAAATTGCTAAATGCACCATATTAGTAAATCTAACATACTATACGACACGTTCATAATACGTAGGTATATGGAATAATTAAAACAAAATAAATATGATTTATTTATATATTTTTTTATTTATCTACTGGCCGGGACCTAGCTTTCAGAACAGGGATCATATTGATGATACACTCTACTGGAAAATGGTTATGATGGGTAAAAGCAAGGCAAGGCGAAAATCCTTTTAACAATAAGATTGTCATTTTTGGCTTTTGAGATAGGGTTATCTCGGTAGGTTGCAAGAAAAAACCAGCGGTTTTGCCACATTGATATCAATCAGTCAGCCAACGGGAACAAGTACCTAATTATATGTTTACAGATAGATTCCTCAAGGGGTTGGAAAGTAAGACGACAGTGCACCCAAAAGAAATAAAGAGACCTAGGCTTCCGACGTGAAAGCCTGTTATGCAATGAATCAATGGGAACAATGATATAGAAGATTAATGTAGCGAATAAAGTATAGACGATAAGTACACGATACGTACTTCGCGAGTCAACTCTGCCGACACCAATGTACTCCGTAGCAGCTCATTGAGGGCATGGTGTCGAGAGAATTTGCAGCACGACGACAACTTAATGCGTGATGAATGTCACGCTCCACTATGGATCCGTGGGTGCATTATTGGGCTTCACACACCATGCAGCCGAAGCGAAGAGGCCACCACCACACTCAAAGGTAGTAAATGTTATATGTGTGTGTGTATGTATGTTATGTGCATTTAATCAATTCATTTATTTATGCTCATTGTATGTGCCAGCCATTTTATATGCCGTTGCTGTAGATCGTGGCTCTGTCCCCGTGGAATTTTAATTCCGTTCCAGCAGCCAATCTGAACCAATTTCTGGGGTAAGAAGTAGTCAATGGAATACCCAACTTCAAACTAAAATCTATCCCTGTATAGGCTCACTGAATCTCAACCAGATCTGTTGAGCCATTATAGGGTAATTCACTTACAAACGTCCAAACATCTTCACAAATGGATTTTATTCGATTTTGATGAATCATCTATTCTGTAAGTCTACTACTTATAGAAAAGATGATGTAGTACGATAGTAGTCGTATCTAGCATTTGATACAGTTAATGAAAGTTTCTAATCCCTGCAGCCATGACTACTACCGTATTAATAATTATGTATACTTAGCTAGATGTCTTAGAAATCATCTCCATCAGGAACACTGTATGATAGTTTCGCAACCCCACAGAAAGAGCAATGCAAAGTAGAAGGCATCAAAATATTAACGTTACAAGGCTCTCATATATGCTAGTCTCAATAATTTCGCGTTATCTATCCAAAAGAATATGGGAAATATGTGTAAATGAGATTGCGCAAACAAAATAGTAGTTGAACCGGTTTCGTGTTAAACAATGGATGAAATCACCACAGTCGTGGTGTTAAAGTACATTTATTGTAGTCAAGTAATATAAGTTGTATTAGTATCATATTGCTCGTAATATTTTATTTATATCACGACTGGGTCACCAGGATTGAATAAAAGTAATTCATAGGGTTATATTGTTTAAGGGCGTAAGTTTTGCGGATGTAGAGGATTATTAACATTTTCAATTTCACCCGGTAGCCGGTGCATCTGCTGGTCGGTGCTGCTTCGTCTAGTCCACACTTAAAGCATAGAATAGTTAAAAGTACTAGCGTACAGATGAATCCCATTGTTTCATATATTTACACTAAAGCTTCCGAGGTGTACATGAAGCATGTACAAGTGTGAGGAATGAATGACAAAATGCTGGACGAAACGGTCATCATAGCGTAGTTAGCAGTGATTTATTTATAGCTGTATTAAATTAACTGTTGCTACGTATATGAGTTAATACAAAAATAAATACAGGGTGGAATTTTTGAACAGGTGATTTTTTTTACCTGAAGGGAAGGTACTTACCGTAAATATTAGAGATATCAAAAAATACGAAAAACAATGCCCTGACAATTGCTTACAAAAGACTACTATTCACAGGCGTACCTACTTTGAAGCTGACTTCCATAGATCTATCTGCGTGTTATAGAAATATACTAAATCAAATTCGTATTAATTTTCCTCCTTCATGACCTCCTTCATCTAAATCCACCCAGCCGTTAGGCCTGTAGAGGTGAAAAACGAATTACATATATTAAAATTACATAGGTACATACATACATGCGCAGCACATTACTTAGACTGCTGATTTTTGCTGCAAAAAAGCTGAATTTTACAAAGGCTCTTATACAATTTTTTTGACGTAGATAGGTATATATATATATAATTATATTATAATATAATATAATTATTAAGCAATTAAAATACCCGGTTACTGTTGAAAAGGTTGTTTTTCTTTCGGTTTATGATTGTAAGCACTTAAAATATAAGAGTGATGTTTAATTTTCAAATAGTAATGTTTTTGCAAATAGTAATGTTTAGTTTTTAGAATACATAATATGCTGACATATTTTATTATATTCTAACTGAGACCCGCGGCTCCGCTGCGTGGACTTCTGATCTAGTTCTTGCTGCTCCGTAAAACCTTCCTTAGAGTTCAAGGAATAAAACAAAATATTCGGATTGGTTCAGCCATCTTCGAATTTTCCGCTTAGCAGCAAATTTTGCGATTCAGTTTTATTTATATTGATAACAATTTGAACCCAAACGTGATCAAAAAACCGACAGTAAATAGGCCCAGAATGGCGTTTACTTGCTTCGTAGAGGACTCGGTCGATATTTTAACTTATTCAATTATTTACCATGGCATCATACTCGTATATAACGAGCAGTTATTAATAAGTCCTCCAAGACATTATACTAATTTAAGTAGTAGAATGTCATTTCCTCATAAAATCAACTGATCGCCCCAACTCATTATTTAGCTTTACCCCTCAATAGAAAACAATAGCATGCATCGAAAATTATAATTGGATGGGAACATAACATATTTTATTTAAAATCACTTGTTAAAAATGTGTAGTGTAGTATGAATTATAACGGGTATCGTTCGGTAATAAAAACTGTCGTTCGATATCGGCAAGGCATAAATAAACGTTGTCGGGTAGCGCTGAGGTACATGGTCGATCCCAGATTAGGAGCGCGTCGCGTGACAAACCTCTATTTGTTTGATCATTGTCTTACCCTGCATCCTCGCGCCATCAAAACAAACTGGAACACACACAAACTGCAAACTACAACGTTCTGCGTGTATGTATAAGTGCTATTTAAATTAATTACGTAGTTACTGTTACTCCTTATAGGTTCGGTTATCCATTTACCCAATGCTGATCTAGTTCTATTCTCAGGTTCACCAATTTAGTCAATAACTAATTTTGATCACAATCGTGAACGTTGTCAAATGGAATATGCAATTTATATGCTGCATTAAAACATATTAGTTATGCATGTATGTAAGAGGAATAACTGAATTCATATCGATACTGTACCAGGTCACAGCTAATATTGTATAAGACTTTGGATTTCATGTACCTAGTTACAGTAGTACAAAGTTAATTCCAATCGCATCCAAAGTTTTTATCTTGGGTTCTGATGTTTGCTTTTACGAGTCTAAATGCGTTTTTGGCTAAAGTTCAAGCTAGCAATGGTAGTAGCTAGTAGCTGACCTCCTCAACCCATTGGTGATATTGAAGCTTTGCAATTAGATCAGTTGTTGAACTTTTTAAGGCTCCAACCACTCGCAATGACTATTTGTCTGACAACCTGAATTGAAGCCGTAACGTGCTCCCCGAGGCCCTACCAGACCAATGCAAATGGCCATATTCCTGCACACACGCAAATATTTACTCTGATCGGGGATCAAACCCGTGGCCCCTGTATAGTGATCACGCTCACTATCGAAACGCTACGCCACAGAGGACAGTTAAATATAGATAAGTACATTTTGGTCATAAGATCAGCATTAGGTATATATGTTAGACAGGCTACCGCAGCTTGAACTAAATTCATCTGTAAGTTAAATTAAATCTTGCAATAATATTCATTAGGTTCTATTACTTAATAAGTACTCAGCCTCAGATGCGTGGCTCGAGTCAATGCATCTGACTGAGGCTGAGACTGAGCTATTACCGCCCATTACCGTATTTTGGTCCACATACGGTCCAAAATACGGTAATAGGCTTATCCCTTATTACGTGGGACCGAATACAACGATTGGTGAAAAGTGGATGTTAATTTACCTCTGCCTACCCCGGAGGGCAATAGGCATGAGCATTATGTATGCTTAGCAGGTTAATTCTGATAAGTCGTCGTCTCATTGTATACAGAATAGTCAAAATCTTAATTATAATGATACCTATGGATCCCACAAGGGAACTCGCTATGTATGAATAAAATTATAGTTTGCCACAGTGAGATAACAAAATATACGGTTATGGTAATTATACCACAACCATTAAGGTTATGATGAGCGAATTAGGTAGCTGGAATAACTAATACTACTGCTACAATTACTATACTAAACGCATTCTGTTATCTTGAGTTTATTTAGCACGATAACGCTTTAGAGCTACAGCTAAGGTCAATAATCTGAATTGGGTAGTTAGTATAACTCTCATCATTTTAAAAGAGTAGAATAGTATCGACCGAACTCGGTATCCACAGCGAACAGTACGTTAATTAAATACACAACGCCATCTATCGGGAAAGCACATAATTAATCTCAACAAGTACAGTGGAAACTGAAGTGCGCCGGCGTTGAAATTATCTTGAAGACAACATGAAATATGAATAAAATATAAATATTTCCCCACTCGGTCTCGTCTCGTTAAGTTCCGCTTACGCGCAAAGTTAATGAGCCAGCCCAAAACAGGACAGTGCTCAACCGTTGGTGTAACAATTTCTAATTTATTTTATATTGAGTTTTTATTTAATTTATACAGTGTGAGAGAAGTGGGTAGGTTTCCGATGCATGTTACGATACGATAATCTCGGCTTACAGGATGTTTGTGGCGATTTAATTGGCACTCGAAATGCTCGAACGTCTTTGCGCTTGCTTTTTATTGCAGGCTAACGAGAAATGAACATACTTTATATGTTTTTTATATATCACCTTCACATGACTGGACTATTTGATGAGCTGATGTCCAGGACTTGCTAGTACTTATATGTTGAAATTTATTATTAATTTCAAGATCCTATCTAAGCGGAATCAAAGTTGATGTTGCTTGAGGTCGCCAATTGGGGGTGGGTAAAGTTACAGAGAAGCACAGACAAGCTATGTAAGCTTGTCACGTTGTTAAACTCTTGATACTTTACAAAAGTCTACTGTGAGTTTTCAGGTGTGGAGTGAGAATTAAGTTGTCCATTGGACTACCGGTACTATAATTGCTTCGTCAAGCCCATTTCAAGTATCAGTAGGAGCACGCCGCGGTGGCAGCGAGATCAGCGCTCCTCCCTATCCGGGGAAGGATGTGGATGGGGAGTGCGGCAGTCCCATAGTCTTGGGTCAGCCCGGGCGTGAGGAATATACCAGAGGCTACTTCACTCTCAGCAATTGTTGGCCCGACATGGCCGTGCGGATTCGGCCGATTCGAGTGCGTTTTAACATTTGTAAAAGTTGGAATGTCATAGCAAGCCACTATTAAATGCTGACTTTATAATTAAGTAGGTATGTGTCATTGTTAGCAATATGAGAACAGTAAAAGACTACATGCGGAATTTGTCAAGCAACAATATATTTCCAGTTGTTATTCATTTTGTATGATAATTGGTTAGCACTGAAAACTAAGCTAAGCTAAGTAAGAAATTATTTTATTAGCTCGTACTCATGAAGGGTCTGAATAGTTTTTTTTTCTGCCATACCTATTATCAGACTCAGAGCAAGCAGTGTCTATGTTGAGAATATAACGATGCATGTTCGATCAGTCTTACAGACTTATGATCAGTCAAACGTGCAGTTTGACTGATCAAAACGCTGAAGACTGCACACATTAAGGGTCTTAGTAGGTATTTAAAAAAGCTCAACCTTCTACAATTCCACAATTGCTGAACACACGATTGTTGAATCTGTATTCATAGCAGACGATCTGTACCTATACCAGACTCTTAATCCCGCTCTGAGTTCACCTGTATGCCAATAGAGTGGCACACTTGTCAGTGGCATCATCCAACTGTTGCTTGCGGGCTCCGTGTCATTATGAAAACTGCTTTTAAAACTACTGCTAAAAATAATTCAAGTAATATTTGGTATGAGTCGGTCTTATTGATGCTTAACGTCAGTAAAATATACAAATTAGGTACAATATTCAGTTACAAGAAGTAATCTCAAGTTAATGAAATGGAAGGTAATGAATTCAGTAAATACTTGACTACCTAGTGCAGTATTATCTAATTTCAGATCATCTCTTCGTATACTTTAGGCTGACTTTGTAATCCCCAGTAGGGTGTGTTTTGTTAAGTTTTAAATCATGTGAACCCTTCAGCAGTGGGATCAACATTTTTAGATCACATACTATTGTACCAGCATTGACACAAGAAGTTGGGGTATTTATCACACGATGGAAACGTGGACTCAGACACCAATTAAGAAGCGTTATATATAATATAAAATATATATTAAAAGTTGTGCTTAAAATAAGTAGATACCTACAACTTTAAGGTAATTGTGAATACGTGTACCTACACTACCTACCTACATGCAACATCCAATTTACTTAAAATTTGTGATGTATCTATAACATTAAAAATAATTATTTTAATTATAATATGCTATGTTATATGTTGAATTTTATACAAAACTTAAGCAAAACGGGTTCTAACTGCAATAAAAACAACAATTACTACGACCGCTTATTTTTATTAACAAATACTTAACACGTCTGAACCAGTAGTTATTTTACATAACCTACAAAAAAGGTACTTAAGATAACATTTTCATTATAAGTACTCATTTCGAGGGAGTTCACACTCAATTTAGTTCAAATAATGACGAGATTACAAAAATGATTGCCGAAATATCACAAACAATTAGATGGTATTCTTAACGACAGAAACAAGTAGATAGGCCAGGTCAAATACACTAGACTACCCTCCTAGGCGATGGCGTCTGGTAGTCATGAAGTAACAAATAATAGTAATAATACATTACACACGTCATCAATTTCCACAAAGTTCTACTTAAGACAGGTAAAAGTATTTAAAAGTCCCGCAGGTATACAGGGTGGAATTTTGTAATGCCACCTGAAAGGGAAGTACTCTTAATACTGTAGATAGAAAGTTTTACTCAAAGGAAACATTCCTTTATTTTTGAAAAGAAACAAAACTGCATTCAATTTTTTTTTAAATTCGCTTGCCACACCCATTAGTCGAACCGACTAAAATCTGTAAAATTTGCATCCTGTACTTTTATTGCATCGATCGTTAGGGTCAATTATAAGGATGAAATCTTTCTAACAAACTTCATAAATTAAATGAAAGAAAAACAATGAAATCTTAAATTATTTACCAAAAAATGGTAAACTATCTATATCTGTAAATTTTTCTATCTACAGTATTAAGAGTACTTTCCCTTCAGGTGGCATTACAAAATTCCACCCTGTATATCATTAATACTGCAAATTAATGCGATATACCTGTATTAGATCATATTACCGAAAAACGGTCCACACTTTTAGCTCAGGTTATTAATTTTTTTATTAGGTAGGACTGTTTAAGTACCTCTGCCCTACAGTTATCGCGGCTAATAATATCCTTGTGTTGAGTTTCCAGCGGTGAGTAGGGTAGCCAGAGCTCACTGTAGAGCTTTTGTGCTTAAGGAAATCTTCCTAAAGGCGTTCATTTGGGTAATACCGATAATTACTTAAACATTCACGATTTGCAGCGTTGAAAAGTCCTGTTATATATCTACTTTTGTACTTCTAGTGACTCGAACTTATGTATTAAGTTAATTCCTCGTTAAATTTTCAATTAACTAACACGGCGAACTTCATACTGCCATATCTTTTCTTACTCGTAAAATTAAAATCGTGTATTTCTACTCCCGATTTACGCCGTACCTCCAATTACATTTTTTTTCATTTTCACGTGTATGTCTGATCCCGTTCTCCCCTCACCTTCTATTTGATGAAGCCTCACCCAAGGAGACCCCCAACACTTAACAATGAAAATTTTGACGGACCAAGCACGTCTACGAGTCGATAGACATTTTTTAATGTGAATTATAAAAAATCAATCTTATTTGGGTTATTCTGTTCATCCAGACAAAACAAATATATAATTATGACGTGAGAGCTGAACTGTTTTGTTGAGTGTATGTACCTACCCAGTAATACGATGTTCACATTTAACAAACGGCAGAGGGATTTTATGCTTAATTTTTTGCCTGCTTTCGGCTTTCGCTGTTTCAGATGCATTCATTTAAGAGTTAAGATACAACACTTGAATTGTGACTTTAATTTTCTAATGAAATGTCGAGTACTATATAAGTAAGTACAAGGGTTAATAATTAAATTTTTGCGAATAAAACATCTATGTAGGCTTCTAACGATTCCAATAAAGAACTGAATAGCCCTGTTTTTTTAACTTTTATCTCGGAATAAATACCGTTTTCTTTATTTCTATCTACCGTTTAATACACCTACTTCTGAGTTTACACTAATATAACACTGATAAAATGTAGAATTTTTCAAATTATTATATAAAGCTACAAACAGAGTTCAACAACTTTTTAATATCTATATTTACTTAGCACTTGGTAATTAAGAGTTTTGAAACATATTTTAACGTATGGCTAAATACAAGCGCACAACTATTTATTCATAACATTTAGGATTCCAAAAGTGTCAATTAACCAAAAAAGTGAGTTAAGATTGTTCCACAACCTAATATAAGATCCATACTTCTTATTAGTAAGGTCGATTGCTACAAATTCTTAAGAAGAAAAATAAAATTATTATTGCTAACATACTCGTACCTAAGTTACATACTTTACGCCACCGAGGTTTAGCGTTTTATTAGTGCGCGAGCATAACTTACAGAGAGGTCTACGTAATAATTTCCAAAGAACAGATGCTATTTTGATTCTATCGTGGCAAATTATTTCGAACAACTTGAAAAGGTTGAATAATACACTTTTAGGCTAGACTTATTTGAAGCAGCAGTTGATGATACTGCTGTTTTACTTATATTTTAGTATTTATATGTGTCGACAATCACGTGGCAAATAAAACTTATGAAATTTTACCCATTTGGCCAGATTTATGAAATTTTGTCAGTTTCTTTTAGTAAAGATAGAGTCTGTACTACGAGTTACGAGCTATATCTATAAGTATTATTAAAAAAATGGAACTTGAAACTTATTTAAATAAATTTTAACCTGAGGTCCGCTCTCTTACCTTTTTGACTTATTGTAGAAACTCATTCTACCTCCCCCTACTTTAATCTCTAGTATCCCGATTGTGATGTACTGCTGGACGCAGGTTTTTAACGGATCTGGAAAACACGTAGGCTACTTTTTATTCCTGAAATTGGTTCTCATGCCGTTTCAGGAATGGTATCGTAATACCACGCGAGTGGAACCGCAAGCAACAGTTAATTTATCACTAGTATAGTCCCTGTCACTACTATCATTAACACATTCACATTCACTAACACTTTGACCATTTACTATTTTAAAGCATTTCAAGTTATAACCTCGCGTCTCCATATTTCGCCTTGATTCAATACTGAGAAGATTTTCCTGACTGTTTTCGAAATACAATATGTCCAATAGATTTAATGGTTCCCACCGCTGCCACCGAAGTAGGATAAAAGGGCCAGCGCCTCTCGTCCCGCGGGTGTCGTTCTCGTCGTATAAGCATAGGGCCGTTTTCCATTTGAAAGTAAACGTACACACCATGAAAAAACGACAATAAGCTTGCTTTTATATGTATTATGTGGGCTCAAAAACAATTAAAAATGATGAATAACTAACTTTTTCTACTTTCACTGACAATATACAGGTATATAAGTAAGTGTACATGAAAATTTATAGATAATTTGGTCTATGAACCGCAAACATGTACCTAGGTAGGCATTTTTCGGGTTAGGGCGTAGATGTTATGTTTGTTCCTCATAATGTGAAATTTCTGGCTTCATTCCAGTAATCATCTCATTATTGCCCCATTGCTTTGTGATTCAACTGATATTAAAACTCATTCAAAACTTATTATCTTTATATCAATTGTAGGACTCATATAAGTTTGTCACATTTTTTTCAATTCATTTTCAAATCAAGACGTAAAATTTAGTATCGTGATTTTTAATTCGTGTTCCACTTCGAGTTTTTACGGATTTGAAACAGCATGATGCTCTGAATGGTATACATTTGTTAGTTTATTAATTACTAAAGTACTTTGTTGACAGAATGAGTGAGTTGATGACAGAGTTGAGCAAAGGAGCTGAAGAATTGAGCGTGGGAACCGTGCAAGTGTTCACTTACCTACTAATATGCGTCATCCTTCCTAATAATATTAAAAGTACCTAACAAGTACACTTACAAAGGAAAAGAGTTCTCAAGAGAACCTTATCAACATTCACATGGTAAGCTTAAACTAATTTTATAATTTCAAGTTACTACGAAAGGTTCGCGGTTAAATAAAAATGATTTGTTATGACTATACAAGATACCTACTCTTACATTAAGGACACTAAAATTTAGTTATTTGGTAAATACCCTGTTATCGTAGTAATAAATGTTGTTAAAATTTATCTGTAAAACTCCCGATGGCAACAATCAGACAAAAACTCGTATAAAACCTATTCACAAAATTACGTCGACAAATCGAAACGCAAACAAACCAACACTTCGTCTTTAGTTGACGCGAACAGATTAAACTTGGACAAAGCACGCATTGACCCTTTGCATTAGGACGCGAAATCAAAAATGAATAGGGATAGCAACCCCCGCACATAATTCAAGAGTCATCCTCGTCCATATTCGACAATCCTCGGACAATGGCTCGGACAACACACAGTTAAACGCCGCAAATGCCATAAGCGTCTATAAATCATTGACATAGCGGAAGTGCGTAGCCTGCCAGTGGTGAGAGAACCCCAGCAATAACGGTTGCGTGGCCGTCTCCGGCATTTTCAGCGTTATAGATAAATTAAATGCCAACACATACAGCCGGGGCAAGCGCAGCGGAGGCGCGCTAGGAATGTCCAAATAAATTTTTTGATAAACGCACCGGAAGCTGAACCTATTACGTGACGGTGCCCCCGTTCCTTTCTTATCCTCCTCGGTTATTGTTTTCTCGATTGGTATTCAAAGAATTTGAAGCTTTTATTCTAACCACCATATGGGAAGCGCGGCCCTTTAAATCGATTAGATTGTTATCAATAAAGTGTAATAGGTCAGTTTTGTGTCGGAATTAATCAAGCGTCAAAGGTCTGGCTATAATTGAGCGCCAAAGGCTGCGGGTGTGTGTCGTATATCTCGTTAATTAATGGATTCGCTGGAAATAGTTATATCACAAAGGATCCCGCTCAGCGTACAAAAAACATCTTAAAATGTTTTCGTGTAGGAAACACCTAAATAATCATTTTTATTCTAGAATTTGAGTTCTTTGCATGGTGATGTTGGTAATGTAGAGCAATGTTAAAAAAGAATTCCATTATTATTATTTATATTCGGCGCACATGTGCGGAGTCGACGCGTGCGTGTTCGATATAAAGAAATATTAATATTCCCGCAGTCATAAACAAGCGTTTGACGATATTAATTCGAACGTATAAAACAAAGCTTTATCTATGATCGAAAGTCAGCCCCTGGAGAGTTTAGTGTGAAATGTGTTCTCAAAGACACCGTTTAGTAGCGTAATGCGCGTGACTGTCGTACAAATTATGCATTTTCGAGACACGTCGATTTTATTGCCGCGGAAGTGACGTCAATAAAGTACAATGTACAGCAGTTAATGTTCTCGTATAATAATTTTGATCGGATGCGTTCACGATATGCATCACACTCGGGCACGAAACGCGGAGCACGTGCCTATTGACAAACATCATGGTACGAGTATGGCGTACTCGAACTGCCGGCTGACGCACTTGTTCTCTACAAGATTTGGTTTTTAAACTCTTATGAGTACTGCCTACTTCTCAATATTCCCCTCTTGACTTGAATAGAGTGCAAACACTTCAATGCCTCATATTTCCTAGAATAATTGAATGAATTAATTTAGACCGTTTTAAAACACAAACCGAATGACGGAATATACATAAATTAAGAATAAAGCCGAACAAATATATTTACGTAGCTTCCATAAACATTCAGCACTTACAGTAAAAATCATCCATTAGTCAAGTACAGTTATTAGTTAGATGTCTAGCTGATGTATGAATGTTATACTTGCTCACACACATTAAATTAAATCTTTTCGTTATCTCTAAGAAGATTGCCGTAAAATTTAAACTGGGTTTCAACACCTATCGCTATTCTCTACTGAGAATAGCGATAGGTGTTGAAATTATTTCATATTAAATAGAGTAAAATTATTTAATATTATTTATACCTTAATCGAATATAAACAAATAAAACAACGATCATTCAAAACTGTTACAAGTAAAATTGTTTTGCATATCAATTCAGAAACAGGAAGTATTAGTATGCAATAATATTCTTATATTTTCAATTTATTGGAGTTCTTATTTTAAACTACGACAAAATGCATACATGTACCTATAATACATCGAAACATCATAATGGCCCAAATATAAAAATGGTGCGTGACGCCCAACTGCTCGTCGCGCCCTCGGAGATTTGGTACTGACTCAAAAAATGATATACTCCATACCTTATATTGAACGGAAAATAAATCGTATACTTCCGTTAAGTGCCAATAAAAGTTGGAGTAAATCATAAAAGTATCACTCCTCGAGAAATGTCTATAACAAGTGTGTTATTGCGGAATAATTCAGTAGCGACGGAGGGTGGTTTGAAGGATGGCTCCCTCTAGATCCGCCGGGCGGTGCTCCGACCTGGAATTCCCGATGCTCTATCAAAGCCTTCAATTATTTATCGGACCCGTGTCTACTTTTCATTTTACTCCTTTCCCCGGCTAGGCTTTCAGTGCCGGGAAATAAACATGTCACACCATTGGGAATACGGTTTACACGAATAGTGGTCGTGTGACTAAACTGTATCGGTTGCGGTTTCCCGTGACAATGACGTATGGCATTGTATTATTGATGATTGAACGTAGAATAACAATTTTAGATTATGTAATGAATATACTATATTATTATCGGGATATACTGTGTATCATAAAAAATCATCTGTTTAAAAGTTTTAAACGTGGTAGGTACTTTGTTTTAGAACATTACATTAACTCAGTCATTAATTACAGGTCGGTACATCAAAATCAGTGAGGACCAAACTAACTGGTTGCTCATCGTAATGCAGAATTATATACACCTTTATAATATTCTCATCAATAAATATCCAAAACGGACTAACTAAGTAGTTAACTACAAAGAAATTACCATATTCATACAATCGGTAACAATTTATGTATACTTTGAGTAGATATATGCTCGAAAAACGTACATTCGTGAATTTTAATAACTATAATAAAAATTCTTACTTTATATTTACCAAAGCACATTACGTTCCTTCACGCTTGCGACGTATTATTTTTGATGCAATAACTACAAATAAATCAAAAATCTAATTTATAGGAACCATTTGCTATGAAATAAAACCATTGCGTTCAGTAACAGTGGAGGACACATAAAAATTATATTATCTTTTCACGTGTAAGCTCCACCATAGTTTAATGCCTAATAAATATTTTGAATTATAACCAGGTTGTAAAATATATCAATAATGACAAGCCACTGATAATGCTTCAATTTAACGATTTATATCAATGCTTCAATTATACGTACACATATGACGCGGCGCGATATAGCGGGAAGAAATGTATCATGTACTTGTGCCGTCTATAAAAAAATGAAAATGGACGAAGGAGTATGTATGGCCATAACGAGTTGATGGACTTATGTATTTTAATAACTTTTAATGATATAATTTTTCTATGTAAAGGTCGGTTCACACCTAACCCTCCAAAAAGGCTGAACCGAATTAGAAATAATTGATTGTATGCATACAATTACAAAGTTCTCGATAATTTGAAACAAGTGCATTGTGTTTTGAGTGAGACGATGTCTATAGGAACTGCCAGTTCTATTTATTTTTATTTTCATTTGTGTTCCTGACCCCCAGTTTGCAAGAGTTAAAAACTTCATATTAATTTTATAAAGGACAGTGTCCAACATGTATAAGCCCTTGGCCTGATATGGACATACAATAATTGGGCAAATATGATACAGGTTTGGTAGTTCATATTAGTAAGAAATAAAATAACATCATATGGTTGTATCAGAATTCATCATTTATATTATATATTGACCATAGCATTTAGTAAATTTTTGTTAATTTAAGATTAGCTGTATTCATTATTTCTTTATTATTGGGATACATAAGTTATTAAAACATTATTCAGGAATTAGGCAGGTGGATTTACATTATCTTGGTACCGTGCCCAGCTCAAAAACCAAATTATTGTCATGACAAGAGCACAGCAACTTACTTAGGTACTATTCTTCGTCCGACAATACAATAACAGCAGTAAACATATTACATAGCACTTGCGGTGCAATCTATTGCCCTATAACAGATGCCAACTCTTGCAAACGGAGGACATGTCTTCGTCTTTGGAAAAAGTTGATGCCACTATTCACACATTGTCTCATCGTGGGATCTGTTCCCATATTCGTGCCAGAATTATCGTTATGAACGGGTTCAAAGTCGGCAGGCTCGCCAGGCTCGGTGATGAAAGATTTATCCGGGTTCATTTTCCAATGAAAAATAAAATCAGCTTTCACGAGAAATAGAATAATGTAAACACAAATCAAGATGACACACGAATGACATTTTTATAACGGATTTCTTTCCAGTTGCCATATACAAACTCAAACTCAATCGATTAAAAATAAATTCGGCTTTGAATCGCATAGAAACAGTTTTAGCTCCATTATTATAAAACAATGATCAAAGATGAGACCATATTAAAAGATTGTTATTATTTACTACTTTTTCGTATCTATATCGACT
Organism: Pelosia muscerda; assembly: GCA_963691645.1. Lineage (NCBI taxonomy): Eukaryota > Metazoa > Arthropoda > Insecta > Lepidoptera > Erebidae > Pelosia > Pelosia muscerda. Next base: position 9,246,256 of record OY829098.1, on the reverse strand, counting down.
ATTACACAATAAATATCTCCAATATCATGTACGATGAATATTGGTGGTATTAAAAAACATTATATATTAACGATACTGAACTTTATTTAAGAAAAAAAGCTTCTAGCGATCAAATACTTCTAAATAATACTTCTAGTGATCCCTATCGCTTGAAAACCGGTGATATAAGCAAAATATTGATATCAATGCCGAACGAATGTCTAGAATGGCTATTTTATATTTTAGTTATATCTTATTATGTCCTGGCAACTGTTTATTTACTCAAGTAATATTTATTTTTACATTCACTATTTAGTTTAAGTTGAAAGTAGAGAATATCTATATATATATATATATATATATATATATACCTACTTACTTGTACATTAAGTGTAATAAGTAAATAAGCTCATTATTAACCGAGTATAATACATAATTACTGACATATCTCTACGTTTTCGTAGTCGTTCTTAAAAATCTTATGTTTGACCGTTGAGTAGAACCGACTTCCACTCCGGCGCGGAAGGCTATTATAATATGAAAATCCTTCACATCAAATCGAATCACTTCACGTTCGCATTCGAGTTACATTCGACGCGTATTCAATATCATTTAGTTTATGTATCTTTTTTTAAGTATCAATTAGTCATAGGTTTCAAATCAATACTTATATCAAGTCAACCTATCAATTCCTTATGAAACTCTAGTGTCCCATACATTACTCTGTATCGATATATTAATATGTCTCAAATAAAAAAATCGATTATGGTCTTTATTATAACTGGCAACATTTTAGCATTGGGGAAAAGAGAAAGATGGTTCCAAGAGTATGGAAATATATATTTCAGTGAGCTAATAGAGTAAATACTAATTATTTGAAGATATATCTTGATACTCCAAGAATTCATGGTTAGTTCGGTAAAAATTAAATATGATTATCGATCAATAGCTACATTTGCGTACATCGTGTCCATGGAAGGCCAGTTTTGGATATAGTCCTTTGTTCATATTACTAAACATTTGATAAAATATGCAATCAGATTACTCATAGACTTCTTGTATTTAGAGAACTACATACGAGTAAATTAATATATATGCTCACGCCCATTTCTCTCCGGGATAGGCCTAGGCGATAGCCTGTCATTATAATCTATCATTACATATTTTTTACGAGATTTCTCCAATGACATTAAGCCATTCATGCTAATTCGACAGATTCGAGTACGTCTGACCTGCCCTTTTTTAAATACTACTTTTATACTGATCATATTCTCAAAATGTAACTGTTCCGGACATATCTGGTGTATCATTCGCTATTTTCATAACAATATCCATAAATAGTGCTGACGGAAGTAACAATTTGTTTTTATAGAGTAGATTTTTATGATACACTTACTCAATATATACTATTATATACATTATATATATAATAGTTGACATATTCGAATAGTAACAATTTGTAAAAATAGTAGTTGGTAACGGTGTCGCGAGTTGAATGGTTTGTATCATAATATCTAAAGAAATGTTCTACGAAAAATGCCCAATGCGTATAAAGAAGTTTTCACTTCGAATTAGAAATACCTGTGAAACATTAGGCTGTTTGTACACAATCGTCAAACCAAACCCAAAGATTATGCAAATTATTCATTCTTACTTTAATTAAGTTTTTGTGAAGAAAAACAAAAATGATATATTTCAATATTGCACTTAAATTAATAATATCAAATTATTTATCTATCAACCATTGTCAAGATATCACCCCTTAAAAGTAAACTCATATAATGTATTAGTACATAATGCTGATACGTAGGTTGTGGCCAGTTATGTGAGGCAAAAAGCGATGATAATGACAGAGACCATCGGCGCAAAGGGCGCGGGATGAAGCCTTGCCGACATACGCGGGCAGAATAACAAATGTACTGAACGTAGACGGTGGAAACTAGCAGAGTGGACGGCTTCAACATCTTTAACTGAAATATAACTTTAAATGTTAGTCATCTAATGAAACCTATATTTTAAAATCATTCAGATTTAAAGGCGGCATTGCCTCCACGAAGCTTGGCGGTTATCACAAGACGTGGCAGTGCCATTGAAAGCGACTTTTTTATACCACTTAAATTGCAAACAATCACGCAGCCCACCTGATGGAAAGTGGTTACCGTGGCCTATGGACGTTTGCAACACCAGGGGTGAGAGGGAGGGGGAAGGGGGGGAGGGGGGAAGGTTAATAGTCTTTGTGCTGTCAGTGCGGAAGACAAAGAAGGGTATCTCGGTCGTCCCACTGACAACACAAAACCTCTCCAGTAAGCTCGGTCTAACCTACTCACCACCGGAAATACAACACAAGGTTATTATTAGCCGCGGTATTCTGTATGGGCGGAGGTACTTCCCCAATCGGACTGATCAATTAGGACGGAATATACCGCCATGCCATGTTCTACCTCCTTGCATGCATTTTATCACGGACGTGAAGACCGCAGCAGATTTAGAAATTTCTCACGACTTTTCTGCAACCGTGGCTGGTACTCTATCTGTTTAGGTGGTTAATTTAATTAGGAATGTTACTTGTAGTAATATTTCCTTGATAATATTACTTACCGTATTTCCTTCCTGGCCATATTATCTTTCACATAGTCCATCCACCTTCTCTTAGCTCGTCTACTCCCTTTGTTATTGCCTACTTCTAGACTCAGTGCTTACGTTATGATATTACTGTCACATTAATGACGGTGTCAGCTGTTTATAAGGATAGTGTTATTTGTTTGAGGCTGACTTTCAGTTTGTGTAGTTGTATAGACTTTAGTGCAAAGTTTTAAGTTTTGAGATCTTCTAGTGCAAAAGCCATAAAACTTTATTTACACAGTTTTATGGGTGAAGTGAACAGTGAATTATACAATCAAATAGTGAAACCCAAGAACACAGTGCTGCCGATGCCATCTAAAACTGACATAGTGAGTGTGGTGTGTCGCCAGCCTTACATTCAACATTAAAGTAATGGAGGGTAGGCGGACAAAAAATGTTTCCTGCACACCGCGCGACGCTCGCAGGCCAGTCAAGTCGTGACCACGGGTGCTGCAACGCACCCGAAACGTCGACAAAAGTAAGTTTAAAAAAAAAAAAAAAAAAAAAAAAAAAAAAAAAAAAAAAATATATATATATATATATATCGCGTGAAGTCCCGAAATTCATAAGCACTATGAGTGAATTATATTTAAACGTGTTTAAAAATTGCGGATTGACAGAATTATTGGGTAAAACTCTGCTACTATAATAGAGATAGATGAGTCATAGTGCATGTTTTGACTGATTATTAAGTATCCAATTACTACTGCTAACCTTTACCAGAAACAACGAAGGATAAGTATTTTTCTCTCATTATTTTTCATCCAGACCCATTCAGCTGATTTTGTATGACAAAACTCAAGACATTATTAGCTCGTACCATGACTATTATTACAAATTGTATTGGTGAAAGTATGATAGCATTAATTATCTACTATCAAATGTGTAGTTATATTTAAATTTGCTTTAAATGGTGACGTTATCCAAAGTAAAGTATGATTGTATGAATTTATTTAAAAATAGGATCGTATTTATATCCAATGTGTATAGTGGCGATGTCGTAAAAGTAAATATAGTGTGATTTTGGCTTCAATGCTTTCGTTTTGAAAACGTCGAGCTGCACAACAAGCCTCGTGGACATCCGGTGACCAAACTTGATAATTGAAGAATTGTTGTGGAAGCGGATGTATGGCAAACCACATCAGAGTTAACTGCAGGCTGCGGTGTATGTGTATCGCAAATACAGTTGAAGCTAATGGGGAAGGGTAAACAAACTCGAAAGGATCTCATGAATTGAGTCCAGCAAACCGACAAATGCACTTCGACAGTTTCGTTTCAATCGGCACATATGAAGGGATTTTAAATCGAATCATGTGATGAAACGTGGATCCTAGGTACGGTAATCGGAAACGCTCATCTTAATTGAACCCAGGTGGACAAGCCAAATCCTTCACCAAGAGTAAAATTGACTCAAAAAAGTAAGAAATAAGTACGGTGTCGTTCAGACGATTATGGCAATTATATAGTGTTCCTGACTACAAACCATGATCACAAAGCTAGCTGCTAAGCGACCAAGGTTGATCAATCGTTCTAAGCCACTGCTGCTTCAGAACAACGCCAGACTACACGCTGTACAACAGACGGTTATGACTTGACTACTTGACTTTATTTCTTTGTCGGATGACGCCATTGCGAATTTTATCCTTCAATAAAACTCCAAGCATAGCTCTCCCTTGCTCCCTAGCCCTCTGCGCTACTTTTCATTTATCAACTATCTCCACCCCCAGTGTCCACGTTTCTGCACTGTAGGTCATAACTGACAGAAGGTACTGGTCGAAGAATTTAGTTTTAACGCATTGCGTTGCGGTAGAAGAGTGAACCCGACGACAGAATTGTCTTAAAATTTCATAATACCGTTAAACTCAGTCTCAGGAGTATTAGATTTGTAGCACAAGCAATGAGATCAGTATAACTAAAATAATCCTAATATGGGAAGAATAAAATTATTGAATTGTTATCTGGAATATCTATCGTTACTTAAATCTTCATTACATAAACCCGCAGTGATACTTCTTACTGCCGCCGTGAATAGGGGAGGCCTAAGGCAATAGTAAGAACACGTCGCAAGCATCGTCTCGTCAGAGAGTCACGTAGCGTAACGTTACCGAATTACTCGCAAACTGATCCTGAGTGTACCCAGGGAAATATGCCGCGGTAAGGAAATAAAAGCAGCAAAGTGTTGTACGTTTGTTACGTATTGGTGAAAATTCTTTAGAGAATGAGGATAATTGAAAATAATGAAAAACCTGATGAGTCCTAGTTCTGCTCGAATGACACATACGTTTGGACGATAGTTCGCTTACGTCCCATGGGATGTATTCCTTATTTACTTAAACATTAACAAAATGTGAAATGTGACAATTTGCAGTTGAGTAAACATGTGACGACATGGTCTCTTTAGTCGTTTCTATACTATCTAGGTGGCATACAACGACATGTCCAACTAAAGTAAAGCGAGTACTGCGGTCTATGGACGTTTGCAACACCATTATTTAAGTTTGTGCAGACAGTAACATAAATATAAAGGAAAGTTTTACCTTTCCGTGTGATTTAATCAACAATTTTTGAATATTTGTATAATTACATAACATTTTTATATATAAAAATTCTTCTCACATTGACCATTCCCTTTTCGAACATACATAATTCAAATTATATTCGGAATATTAAGTGTGAGCTTATTGCCGTTATGACTCCGTGTGACAGCAAGCTCCTGCAGTCTCGTAGTCGAGAGACTATCCCCACGCTAGAAAGTTATAAGACCACTAGACTCGCAATATTCTTTAGTCAGCTCTTACGGCTTGCCGGTAAAGTAAGCAGCTGGTGCGTTCGTTGTTTTTCTCTTTTCTCTCAGCCCTCTATGAGTATGATCATAATTATATACTAGGTATGTAAAATACGAAATGCTTGTTTTATATATACGCACGTAATAAAATTACGGGGTATATATAAAACAAGCCGTTAAAAGTTTATGTACTACTTTTATCAAAAGTTAATCGCCCGTAATAATAAAATATGGAATAGAACGTGTATACGGGCGATTAATTTAGAGCTTACTTAAAACACTTAAAAAGATAGTAATAACGTGTTGTGGACTTCCAGTTCATATTGTAGAACCTATTCTAGTTAGCTGCTAATGACTCAAATTTACAATTATCATGGTAGAATTATATACATCTGGCCTTAATGGCGTCGGTGTGAACATACACTACAAATGTTTTTTTATTCCTAAAGAAACTAGATCTAGAAGGCTTTAAACACGTTATTATTGCTTCATTACTCTACATAGCTATCCCTCGAGCTATGCTATTTAACTAGAAACAGAGCTCGATTTTTCTGCAATATTCGCCTTCACTAATAAAAATTTTAGATACAATATAACATGTCAGATTTTACCATCTCGCTCGTACCAATTCTACCTCTGGAAAATCTTGCGGATTTCTTTTCTACATGTGTGCATTTATATGCAGACTGAAGAGACATTCTAAAATAATTCAAAAATCGTGTATACCATCTATCCACCTACTTCCACACTTTATAGCTATAAATCGGATTAGTCTTTCTTTATCACAAAGTCCTGGCGTTGCCCGGTCCACTTCTTGGAAGAAGAAATTCATTATGAAGAGCCTCTGAGACTCTAGGAAATTTACTAGTATAACTATACCCGATGATTGTTTGCGCGTTTCGTGAAATGTTTTGGGCACAGTTTCAACTTTTTTTCCTCAAATTAAAAATTAAATCGAAACTGTGCCCAAAAACTATTTTTCCGAAACGACTATAAAACAGCGTGTATTGTCAATGTAAAAACCACTCTTATAAAAACGATGTATTCATGGAGTCAAGGGTAATAATAACAGAAATTGCGTAAATTTGCCGAAACAATATCCTCAAAGTTTTCCACCCAAATCTTTCTATAAGCCCTTCTCAGCTTTTTAAAATCTTATTCAAACTTTATAAAATAAGTGGCGCTCCCCTCAGATAGGGGTCTTATTGCTGATATTATTGTGTAGCCATCTGTGACGAGACCGGGACGCCATAGAAAAGACATATTTTTAGATTTAACTCGTAAATTACTTCGATCCAATTGCTTTACGCTCGTGTGAGAATTAGGATCGAACTTTTATTTGCCAATGTGGTTGTTTATGGCTTCGAAAGGGGCCATTCAATTACTAATCTAACACTTCATCTATTTACATTTTAACGCATTAAGAAGTTCCCTTGCCCAAAGTAGTGACTTTAATAACATTAAGCTTGAGTAACAACAATCCATAAATGATTACGGTTATCATTTATATAATGTAATAATACAAAGTATGCTATTCTTTCCTCAATTAGGAGACAAGCATTTTTAATAATTATATGTATCTACTAAACTACAAATATGCATAAAATATTAATAACGAAATATAATAATACAATTTGAATAAAATATGACATCAAATAGTCAATTTATCTACATCGTGGTTCACGGTAGAGCCATTATATTTTACACCTAGCATACGAAGTGTGTGTCTAATTAATTATAAACCACCATCAATCTCGCGTCTTATTGGCCTAATAGACAGTTTTAACTTCGTCATACTTTATTGACGCAACTCAACACGTAACTAACCAATTTAAAAATTATGTCTTTCTTTATTAACGAGGCAATAAATTAATTTACTTTCATAATATAATAATACGAGGCCGCTATAAAAACTGTCTGTCACCATAATTTTGAACACAGATTGTTGCACTAATACGTCGACTTTAAAAGAAGGGGTTGACGACCCCTTTTGCTCGATTTTCATTCGTCACACACGCGCCGTCAAATGTAAGTTTAATTTTTTAAAATTGGATTTTTATTGCTAGTGGAAATGTAACAGAAAGTGACAACTTTTATATAAGTATCTTATGCAGGCGAGATTAACAGTTGTACATAAAAATTACAAATATTATGCCACATCAGAAGTTCAAACCACTCAGAAATATTATGCACTACCTATGTCCAAAAAGTGAGGTACCAACACTTGTGATTTTGTGGATATTATGTCGAACAATTCTTCTGAACACAGACGCTAAAACACACAAAGCGAGGCAATTTCCATCCTGAGTTGAAAGATTTCACAGCACCTGTGAGTATTCGATTGTCTACGATTCTCAGCACCCGTTTTTATACCGCATCGAAGAGGTCTAGATGATATGCAGGTGCTACGGCAAAAAACATGACAGTAGTACTCCATGTGGGGCTGAACCTGTGTCTTACAAAGAAGAAGTTCCTAGTTTGATACCAGGTTAACCTGGTTTCCCAAGTGACTGCGGTACTGAACGTCGCTGGAGATATCGACACCCAGGTTTGCAATTTTCGTAGAGATGGTAAGCGGTGTGTTCAGATATTGCGGCGCTACAATAACTGGAGTTTTAATCATTTAATAACAGGGTGAGCACCCTCGTCGCCTATTAGATTACAAATCCTTCGAATTTGCACCGTTTTATAATAACTTAATTGCAGGTGGCGCGTAATGTACAGATTGCACATTAATAATTCCACCAGACGGGTACCACTATATAGATCGTATAATCATCAACAATTATATATGCAAAATAAGTGCACTAAATATACCCTTTTCAGTGTAGTCCGCGGTATTGTGAAATGGGGTTGTATTATGTACGTTTTGCTGATAAAATTTGAACAGTGTACTACAAAGCAGTTGATTTTCAAACTACAAAATTAAGTTTGAAAATCTGCCGCTTCGCTCTATGTTTTTTTTAGAAAATTTATAGATGTCTGTTAATTTTTAGTTATTGAAAAATTGAAAATCTGAAACTAAATTCTGGGTACTAAAACCTGTATCATTGGGTTTGCTAAATTTACAGACCGTTAGAACTCGGCGTTGGTTAAACTACTACTGTTAGGTCTCTAAGCCTGGGTTGCATGATCATACTTTAACATTAACAGTGCAGTTAAAATACCGGTCAGGTATAAAATAGGTTGCACCATTTAACTATTGTTAAAATCGCGTCATAACTTGACGCTAACTGTAACCGGCCACGCTCAAACGTCTAATTCCATCAAAAAAATAACTATAACAGAACTACTAAATACACTGGTGCAACATATTTAACCAAACCATTAGAATCAATTTTACTATTACTGTTAAATTTAACGGAAACCTTAACTTTAACAGGTAGTTGGAGCAACTAAGCCTAAGTTATCTGGTATATAATTAACTAATATCGGAAGCAGCGAAAGGAATTGTAAATTTGTTGACGAAAATACGTCTTCAAATTTCTTATAAATACATACCGACTTGTATTTGTGTAAGTTTGCGTTCATTACAATCTGCAACCTCGTGAAATCGTTGCGCCATTGCTGTTTTCATGAGAATTTCTCTCTACCTACTCGTCTACCTTATCTCCCTCGTTCCCTATCTCCAATATGTTCATTTCTCGCACATCTCCGCCTGTACCCCTCCCCTTCTTCTCCTCACCCACTGCCCTTCCACTTCCCTTTCCTTCCTTTTCCATCTAATTGTCCCTTATGAAGCTTTAACCCACCTCTGTATACCAAATTTCATCAAAATCTGTTCAGTCGTTTAGGCATGAAAGCGTAACCTATAGACAGTCAGTTACTGTCTCTGTCGCACTGTGTTTATAATATTAGTAGATAATAAGTTGGTATACGCTCTCATTGCCTGTATTATTGATTTAGGATAGGTGGTACTCAAGAAACAAAAGCTAGTCGAAAGTAACCATAAATGGACGTTCACTTTGTCTGCACGGCACACTTTGTCTGTCGGCAAACAATCAAAAAGTTTGGACAGACAAAGGTCGTGAAGTGCATTTACAACCCCTAAGTTAACCAAATCTGAGCCTGTATCATGTCGTGGGAAGTTCACAGAATGATCACCAAATACTGAAGGATGTAATTGTATAATCAAATTATTAGACTTCTGAATAGTCCTCTGAATAGTTTATTACCCATCACCATCTATAAATGAAAAAGCTCAAGTGAAAATTTTCCTACCACAAATGTACAGGCAAATTAAACTGTTCTCACATGGTTACCATATCAAGCTAGTTAGATTTCGTTTTCCCTAGTTCTAATTAGTTTTACTAAAGGCTGGTGTTAAAGCTACAAATACTTAGTCACAACTAGAGTTAACATTATAGTATTATTGAAATTCACACACAATAGAGGAGAACTGGCATAACTGTAATGCGACGCCCCTCTCCAATTAATATTCAATTTTGAACATTAGGTACTTAATTCTAGTGTTATCAAAGGTAAATATGTGTCTCTCTCGGCGATCTCGATTGAACCAATTTAAAAAGACAACAGGTACATTTATTCTGGACTAGATTATCATAATAGATGCACAGGCTAATTATACCAAGCACCTACTCATATTACAAGTCGCGCTATCAAACAATTTGAAGTGAAGTGAGGGCGGTTGCTAGTATCTTATAAACTATTAGCGAGGTCTAGTGACTACCGCCCTAGATCCCAAAGTACCACCTTGCTGGAATCTTCTCCAAATCTCAATTAGATTATTGATGGAGTTTCGACAGATCGAAATACACCCATTTGCAGCTTTTGGAATAAGTTAAGAGAGTTTCTGTGCTGTGAGTGCAGAAGACTCAGAAGGATTTCTCTGTATTCCCAATGACAACAAAAAAGCTCTCTAGTGAACTCTAACTACCCTACTCGCTGCTATAAACACAACACAAGGTTATTATTAACCGCGGTATTTCTGTAGGTATTTCTATTTAGTATATAGTCTCACACCTGTTTTGTATTCAGGACAAATATTGCTACTATGACTATTTATATTGGTACCGAGTTTTGTAGGATATTTGCTTTACAAATATGAAAACCTTACAAGATTGTTCACAGTGGAATATACATTGTGGAACTACCTTACTACCATTCACGTTAAACTTAATACTTACTTGAAACTTTTACGCGGCGTGATTGCGAATCTAAAAAGTTCTGGGTCTCGGCATGTCTCGAATGCCGCATGTGGCGCCAACTTAACGTCGCCACAGAAAAATATACTCTATCCCTAAAACATAAGTGGTACTATTATTTAAAGCGGTTCTCGTCAATCTGCCAAGCGTGAACTATTGGTTCACACTCATGTCTCTCACTTTGGCTCAATGCGGATTAGTTTTTAAGTGTAATCGTGTTCTTCGTTCAAGTTTTGCTTCTTATGTGGTATGATTTTCAGTGTACCTACAGCAGGATCAGTTGTTATTCATTTCTTATATCAATGGGGCCTTCGGGTATTTTAAGGTTCACCCTTGTTTGGTATTACAACTTTTGGTCGAATGTTACTAATTCGAACAACGTTTGAGAAAATAATTGCTTTGCATAATACCGATTGACATAATTTTCATTTCGTCGAATATTTATTTGCGATAACAACGTTTGCGCCATTGATCAAAAAGTATATTGTTCATTTCATGCCATGTTCAGGTAGAATAATATGTATTTCATAATTTTTATTCATTTTATTTGTTTTATTTATCTGGCGCTTATTAACTGAACACTACATTTTAAGCTATCTAGACCAGGCTACAAAATTATATATAAACGATCTCGCACCTTTGTTTTGATATCGTCATAGTCTCTAGTGCAGCTGGGCAAAATTCTAAACAGTCTAGAAGGACCTTCTCGACGCGACGGCCTCGGTGTAAGCTTAGACAAAAACAAGGTTATGTTCAACGAATATGTCGCAACGAGGGTAGGGTAGGTAGGGTAGGTTATACAGCTCGGTAGAAACAACTTCGAGAAAGAACTAGCTATCCTACCTGTTATCCTACGATGCCTAAACGTGGACTCTTTAAAAGATTTTGCACAAAGTGCAAAAGATCTTTCGACAACGAACTTAAGTGACCGGCTAAGCTCGCAGAATAAGCAACCCGCGAGAACATTAGTATAAGTTGAAGAGAAGAGAAGGGAAAGTAGAAAGGGGAGAGGATGGAGGTCGAAAGGAGAAGGTGATGAGGCGGAGTGTGGGGGGCAAGTACTGGGCAGGACGAAATAAATTCAACGGAGTTAATGTGAAAACGGCGACTAGCGCCATTTATTCCCTTTTTTACGAAATCTAAGTATAGTAATATATATTAAGAACGAGTATCACAAGTTAACTACTCAGTTCAGCTTTGTGTGGAACTCTCAGTGAGTGAACCCAATTCGCACTTGATTTTCATAGTAATTTGTTCATGTTAACTTTGTCTTACACGTGTTTGCAATAAAACCGCCGCCGTTTACGAGTAAAGTGCAAATAAACAATACCTTTGACCTTAGATCTTAAAGGGTCGCGCTCCTACCAAACATCATCTCGTACCTACCATAATGTAGGTTTTGAGAGAACTAGAATCTCAAATTAAAAATGTATACAAGCTTATAGCCGGTTATCAGAATTTGCAAGATGCTATTATACCTAATTTTGTCTAAAATGATTGGAATATTCTAGTTTATTGTAGAAATTAGTCGTCGGAAATTTTAATATCACCCGTTTGCATTTGTTCCAACTCCAAGAGCTTTTAATAAAACCGAGGAACAAACAGCTCTGCTATGGTATGAACTCTTGCAAATTGCTTTAAGCTGCAGGGCGGCAACGTTTAACAAGAACGCGCGCGGCTGAAGTTCCGCTCAGCTTCGTTTTAAGGCGAATAATGCACACTGCACTTAATTTGCAACAATATTTATTTAGTTTTATTATAAGTTCCACAAAATAACACAATATTTGTCATATTCCGAAAAAACATGTTAATAAAAAAACCGGTAGGTTAAGTATAATTATGTGAACTGTCTGAGTTGTTGTGTGGCTGAAATGTAGCATTTCCCAGCATGTAGGTATACTCAATAACAACAGCCAAGGAGTATATCGCTATCTGAACTCAAGTAGCGTGGCTTGTAATATGGATATTTGTCTTTCGATGCTGATCTACCTTAACGCATATAGGCCTTGAGGGGAATTACGTTTGAAAACAGACACAAATGTAGGTATGCTATCGATTGTGTGTGTGTGTGTATCGATTATGTTTAATATTATGTTTAAATTAATACGTATCATGAAAACTACTATCAATATCGACGGGCAAGCTATGTGCTTTTTGTCGTAATTTTATAAACTGATTATGTATTTATTATTCATGTAAGTTTCCAGTGCTGTTACTCAACCTGGTGTTCACATTTTATCAGACGTTGAATCTTTTTTAAGAGTTTTAAATGCTAATTACTAAATAATTTGTTAGATAGTTTAACTAATAGTTTTAGCAGTTTTATTTCAAATATAATGTCCTCTAATTAAGGCCACAAAGCCACACTTGTGAATGTTATTTGAATGCTTTCACATTTAGGTACTTATATTTACAACGCAGTATTTGATGGCACTGAAAAAAATCACGAAAGCCAGTGTGTAGACTGATTTATGCTATAATTGGTTAGGTGAAATTATATCTAGTACCTATAGATATGATTTCACCTGACCGATTATAACATCATCGTTATCTTAATATTGATTCTGATTGCATTACAATTTTGCTCATTTGGTAATTAACAAAAAATCCATCTCCTATCTCCGAAAAGGGCGGCACCAGAAATCAGACGAAGTTGTTAAGAAACCAAAGAACTTAGCGAGGTTCCTTTAACAACCAAAAAGGTTATAACATATTTACTTTCAAAACAAGCGGAATACATAAAATAGAATGTGCCTTGGGTCAAGCTACTAGTTTTTATTTCTTCTGTTATCTTATCGTGAATAGTCGTACATATTTATCCTTAAGAAAGAGTATTTCTGTTCAGTGAAAAATTTAACAATAGATAAGTAAAATTATAATGAAATTCTTGCTATCTGAGTGAGATAACAAACGTACTGAATTACTTATACCATTTACACGTTTCACAAAATAGAGAGCGCTATAGAACCACCGGGCGTTACATAGATATGGTGCACTCCATTTTGAACGCTGAACACGCCAATATGCGGAGGTGTTGTAGGCACACAGAAAACACCTCAGTCAACACTTGCATAGCATACACTTAAGACCGAAATTGCAATCAGCAACGTACTTAATCGGAAATAATGTTAATGACATAATACTACTACTGATATTAAATTAATTGGCTGTTATGTTACTATGGTTAATCTACCAGATATCAAAAATATAATATTAAATAAATAAATTCTAAACGTTTACTGACTTCTTTACTTAAGAGCTGGGCTCATAACGCTAATATAACTTTGATTATTTTTAAAGTTATTTTTAAACATTTATATGTAGTATATCTAGGAAACATTTAGTATGTTTAGGAATAACGTAAATCAAACAAAAGTTCACCACCCTTTAGTACAGTACATGGAAGAATATCGATCCTTGGGGAAAAATTGTGAATACCAGAATGTAAGAAATTTATTTGTAACAACTTTGTAATTAAAGTCTACACTATTTAATGTAGACTTTAATTTTCTGAAATATGTCATTTATTTTGAAATGATGGATTTCGAAGGAAATGTCTTATTAGGAGCTGTTGCTGTTGCTGTTGTTGTATAGAAATAATTCGTATATGACCTCCATATATGAATTATTTCTTTATCCTATTATATACATTCATGATCTTCGATAATTAAATGCCTGCAAAATACAATTACCTACAAGTGAAAATTACATCAAAAATATTATATCTTATATTTATTCATTTCCAAAACCAACTGCGATAGAGTACCTAAGCGTGGAACCATGGATATTTATCCACTAATTAAGAAAATGAGTTACTAATTAGATTAATAAGAAGTTGGTGTGGATAATGGTAGGTAATTGTGAATATAATTATGTAATATGAACACGATAACAGTCTTAGTGCAGCATGACGTAAGTATATAGAATAAGCAAAACGCAAAGTATTCTGAAATACGAGTTTTGACGTGACAACGTCTTATAAATTGGCTTGCCGGGTGACACTTCAAGAAACTGCGTTACGCTCCGCTCACGTTATGCGCTCACAATGAGAGCGAGTGAGAGGCACGCGTCCCTTCCACTCGGGCATGGTTAGCCCGCCTAAGAGCGAGAGAGACAGACATAAAAAGTGAAAGGCACGCGTCCCTTCCACTCGACGAATGAATATTCACATTAAAATTATTTTACCACTCAAAGTCGTTGTCACGTAAAACTTTCGCCCGTATACCGACTTTACAGGCAACCAATTTTTTAGCATGGGACAACATAGGAATAGGTACAGTTCCTTTCAAGGCAAACTTTTTTTTGGCATATAAAATAACTAAACATGGCTGCATGAATCTAAACATAAACAAACAAATAGCTTCCAGTCGCCGCAGGGTATCCTAATTAATGCCTAACGAATCTCATTGAAAATAATTTGCTTCATCCACATACAAATATTTTCGTGAGCCCGGCTTTGTAATGAGCGAGTTATATTCCATTGTTAACTCTAGTACCCGGTAACAGACACTTGAAATTGTCCAATTAGTAAGGGCTGAGCCTTAAATATGAGCTCGAGGCCGATGAGAGCTTGCGAACAAAACTATGCGGTGGCGCGGAATAGCAAAGCAAGCAATGCAACCGCCCTCATCCCTCTTCACCCCGCTTACCACCGTCGCCCTCCTCCCCAGGTACACATAGAGGTGAACAGCAATCTCGTCCGTACAATACTCTGTATTACTCGGTAGATAGTTCACAACACAATAGTTTCTGCGAGTCTCGCCTACTCACCTGTGTCGGTAGGTGAGTAGTTACATTTATGAGATTAAACTTTTATTTATTAAATTGCATCTCATAATGAGTGGCGGTTGAACATCTACTTTGTTATGATATAATTTACTTAGTTACCTAATTATTTTATGTTACCATCTATGTAGCCATTAAGCACATTTGAATTTTTTATCCATTTAATTAAAGATTTCTACATTTTATATGATGCAGATGTGTTCCTTTTCTTGCACTTTGTTATAATCAATTATTAATAAAGAAAAAAAAATATTTTTAAAGCAGTTTTATGATTACCAGAATTGTTAGAACTCGTATTTTGAAGTGACAATTATCCTCAAAAAAATAAAAACCGGATTTATGCTATGCTTCAATAACCCTACATGATCATAAAAATTATATCAATTCTCGCTTGTATATTTGGCCTACTTTAGATTTTACACGATTTTCATTTTACCATTATGATATTATGTAAATATTGTTTTTTCCACATACACAATGCAACACCATCAGAAGTGTGAGTCACCTGACTTTTGTCTACTATGTTTCAAGTACGAGCAATTAATGCACTTTAGGGCGTCATTAACTAATCGACTGACTACTTAATTTTTATTTCACAGCATAATATACGCGTACCAAACTACATATTTCCTTTCAGTGAGAAACAGATCAGGAGCAAGGTATAAACAATAAATTTCTTTTGCTGTTCTTTTTACCGTTGTTTGAGCAACAAAAACAGATTTGTATAAGTGAATTAATTATAAATTGGACTAAATAGTTGAGCAATTGACGAAAGTGTGTGAAATATTCCACTTGCTAAAATCGAATACATACTTAGTATTTCCCAACATAAAACTATCGTATAATGAATGGTTACAAACAGAAATCTCAAGAACGTAGTAATGGATATTAACGATATGATCAATTACATTGATCCCGAAGGGATTAGCTTCGTCAATGGGCGCGTGAGAGTAGATCCATTAGCTAAACAAACGGTAGCCGCACGTACTCGTACTATATCGTCCGGGCCGGGATGTAACCTAATCATGTTCGTTAAATCTACGTACACGCAATGTAATTACTTGTTCTGATTTGATTCATCAACACAGAGCCTACACCGCTTACCACGTATTCAGAACGAACTTGTAAGCTGTCAATGATTTTTATACTATAGGTATTTGCTAAGGAAGGATTTTTAAAAATTAAGCCACTAAAGGTTGAAATTTAAATTAAATGGATACTTAATAAAATCTGTTACTTTCTAAGTAAAGAAGCACGAAATTTAATTTTTTCAGGTCAGGTGAGAAATACGTATTCAAACTAGTTGAAATACTCACTAAAACAACTTACACTAGTCCTGAAAACACACGTAAAGTTAATGAGGAACAATAAGATTAGAACCATTGTCAATCTTCTGTTCAAACACAGTTGTATTTTTTAGCCCCATTATTTTTATTATTAGTACCATTTAAGCTCAATGGCTTGTGATAGGAGTGGATCCACGTCGGTAGTGTAATGGACAGGTTCAAACCACATTAGAAATCCAAAAACCAAAACTCTACGCAGATGGAAAGAACACCGAAGGATCAAAATCTTTGACATTGCTGAACATTAAATAATTTTCTAATTACATCCACCTAGCACGAATGTTACACTAATAATATCTTCCTAAAGCTGTTTCGACGGTACTTTCAGTTAAGTGTCAGTTCATTTATCGAAATATCTATGCAACACTTAGATTTATACACTGACTGACTCGTTATGCAATAAATTCAGCTGAGTGTTTTCTTTAATATTATAAAGTAAAACGATTCAGGCACATATAGATAAAAGTGTGAATTTTTGCTTGAACATTTTTTTTATTTTTCAACTTTCTCTTCAAGTCTTTGTTTTTCTTCACTACCTACTTTCTAGAATCTTTAACCATTTAGGCAACCACATCAGATACATATTATTATTGTGTGTTGAGTTTCATGCAAGAAGATTATTCAAAATTTATGTAACTTGCTAAATCAGTATGATTTTAATTTAACTAAATCGTTACATTACTAATAGTTATATACTCACCGCTTGTACATACTGAAGTGTTAGATGGATGTAACCTATTATGTATTTTTAATGATGAGACTAAACTAAGCTAAACCTGTGCATCTATGTCTGATACGGAAATAGCGTTATCCATTAGTCGCCATGCACAGCACCCGTAGGAAGGGACGGGATGGCAATTTTATTCTACTTCCTTGGGAATCATTAAATCCATTGAACAGGTATTGTATTTCAATAGTCTAGAATATCTGTACGGTATTGAATCAAGGACGAATACGATGTACGGGAGACATTGGGTCTTGACTTGATGAATGAAGCGGTAGGATTTAAAAAGTTACTGGAAGATACCAGAAAATATGCAATTATAAAAAATAGACAACTAAATGAAATATTTACTTTAGGTAAGTCGGTTGAAGCTGAGTCTGCTGGATCACAAATGAGCTTATGAATCATGGATGTGTTTTATAATTCAAATACTGAATGTATTAAACCGTGTACATTAATGTTAATAGCTTGTACTGGGGTTTAATGAAATCACGCTAGAATCTTCTCATTCAAAATACGTGTAAAAGCATTGTTTCTTTAATTCATAAGATTAGCGTCAATTTACAAAATGAAATGAAAAAAATCAAGCGGTTTTTCAGTCAGTATTCCTAGTCCATTGAATGTTGAATGTAATTAATATCAAAAAGTTTGTCTGTGTTTTTATAAAGAGAATCACTGTATACGGTATTATTTCTCCAGTAATAAAATACATTGATAACGAATGACAATTTCTTATTGAGATCCAATGTGGGTAGGAAAATACAAACAAAGGGTTGAAAAACAAAATAGAAAAATCTTTTATCTTGTTTCGTTCCGAGTGCGCCATTATTTCAAACTCACAACTTCGATTTACGACAACTGATTGAACGACGGATTTTGCTATTTGGAATTAGTTGACATTTTAATTTGGGATAACTGATTAAAAATATTGATTGCATACCTATAATATAACAAAAGAAATCAATACCAATCAACAACTACTAAAATAAGTAGTTACAATCAGAAATGTATGGAGAAGGACATGTTGCAAATAATTGGGACAGTAAAATTTTTCATTGTTAAGTTAAAAACCATATTGGATAGAAAAATTATTTACAAGAGAGAACAGAGAAAAAAGTATCTATTCTTATTATAAATTGCTTCTTTTGGTAGAAATGATATGAAATCCCATTTGTGCCAATATTTCTTAAAATATATAAAGAATTTCAGTTCTAACAACACGATTTTATTTTATTTTGTTTGTGTGACTTATCTTGCGAAAGTGGTTACTTTTTACATTTTCAGCAATCTTATCACAATCTTCTATCGTGAATTCTGGCGATAATTGTCTAAAAATTATACTCTTTATGGTCTTGACTTATATTATCTTATATTATTATTACAACAGCATCTCTTCTGTAACGTCCATCGGAATATATTATATGAGTTCAATTTGCGTAATATAGGTACTCATAGTAATCGTATAGTATTAATATGTATATCTAAGCTTAAAACGTGAGAATGAACCAGGTTTTAAGGCCCTATCTACTGATTGTCAAGGACTTGACTTTGGGTGCTCGAATCGTAAGGCGTGAGAATATTCTATGCCTTCGGATTAGGTACATATGGGACCTTCTACTGAATAACCTGCGAGGGGTTAGTTAAAATATAAGCCTAAACATGCAAAGTCAATAGGTGTGTGTAAAACATCTTTGTGCTCATGCCTTGGTAGAATATCTCTAGTTTTTTTTATTTGAGCCATAGGAATTCTCCTGCAGAAGTTATTAAGAAGAAGAGGAAAAATATGAATGGAAATAAAAATTTCATGCTCCTGCACCTATACGATATGGTGCGAAATTGACGTAGTACTACTCGTAACAATTGCATACACCTGTACAGCGTAAGTATAAGCTATAGGTAGGTAGGGGATGACAGCCCTAGGGGTGGGAGTTGTCTCGCTCGCCACCTTGCTCACGGCGATGGTACGATGCGCGAGTGCTTGGGCAGCCGCCGCCTCCTTCTGCGAGCAAGTAATGCTCGAAAAGGAGGAGGCGGAGCGGGTCCGGAGAAGACTCCGGGCCCGCACTGCCCGCGATGAGCGAAGGCGACTCGGACGTCGGAGGTCGCATAATGACCTCCGTCCGGGTGGAGCCGCCTGTTACCCTAGCAGAAGCAGGCCACGGCGATGGCACATAATGCTTCACCATACCCAGGGGCTAGATGGGGACACCATGGTCCCCACATTTAGGGAAGAGGGTCATCTCAACAGAGATGTCCCTGGGTCTGCCGGGGTGCGAGAGATATGTCTTGTATAATCTCACCTCCGGCAATCGAGGATCCATGGACGGCGTGCGTTTTGGTCGGTTCGAGTCCGACATAATCACCCTCTCCGTGAGTAGCGGCGCTGCCGTGAAACAAATTACTATACCACAATGGCAACTCGAATCTAATTCTAGCATTCTGATAGGAGTGGATATGCCGAGAAGAAGAAGAACTTATCAAGGGTATTTTGTGCAAGGATGTTAATCGCAAATTGCAGTCAATAATCATGATTATTTTCCTCTAAATATTTACTTCTTGTAATGGGTGGTCAAATTTGAATTTGTACTCTTACAAGTTTAATGAATATAATTTAATAGTATGCGTCAACTACATTGCTTAGAATAGATATAGATCTACTAACAATTTCATGTTATATGAGCATTTATATACTGTATATTATTCAAATTTAGAGGCTAAATATACCTACTATTGTAGAACTATATATTTAATATGGGTAACATAATCACTTCAGCGGCAAAGCCTGTTGGCCCAACAGGCTTTATTATTATGTGATACTCAACAGTGTTGAGTTGAGAGAACAAAATGTATTGTTTTTGTGAAAATATATTCCTATAGTGCATTAATTGCAACATCTAAACCATTTGTAAATAAAAATGTTCAATTGTTCATGTAGGTATTAGCCACTAGAAAAAAGCGGCTACGACTGTTGTTTTTTAAAGATACCACACTATTTTTTGCTGTTTTTACCTGCGTATTGTCTATTAATCTGAATACGAAAAGTCAATACAGTGCAGTAGGTACATCTAACTGCAACGTTTTTTATAATATAAATAGGTGCAATTTATTTTGAAATTGTGAAATAGGACTCAATTGTGAAATAGGCTACAATTAACGTCTTCTTATTTACTCCGACTCCACAGTGGGCTATCAACGTATGCGCACAATCTTTCTTACTATAGAACAAAGCGATGCACAATAAAAGTTTAGACTTTTAAATAACAGCAGGTAAATTCTTCTTTAGAAGTTACTTAACTACGCACAAGCAAATCGAAGAATTTGGACTTCTTCGATTTACTTCTGTTTATTTTCTATACTAGAGGACAAAAATGTATGTAATTATCATATTTTAAATAATTATTAAATGTATTAATTTCATCATTAGCAAGTTAGACTGAAACAAGATGTTTCAAGAGAAGATGGAAGAGGATCTAATGGAATCTTTTTAACCTTGTCAGGTTTCTACATTAAATAAAATTATTATCCAATTTACTGTACTCGTATTCTTTTTCCCGTTCCTCTAGTTTTATAACCGTCATCTATCTAGTTATTAAATACTCCTAGAAGTCTTATTACGTATTTTTGTGTACAATTAGTGATAAAAACATCTGAGATAATGTAAAAAAGTTAATTTCTCAATATTGGTATTGAATTGACTCCCGAAGCAGTCGAAGCAGTCAATAATTTACTTCCACATTGCACATTCTCTTATCATAGACGTGGTCATACTCCCGGCGAACAGCACGAACATTCCATTTCCCTAACGTTCCTGAACTATTCACTTCGCCGGGGTATTCTGAAAATTCTTTTATATGGGGTCTTCACAATTTATTCTTAATTCAAAATATTTATCTTTGCTCTCTTTTTTCAATTTGGAGATATATTTCAAAGTACTAGTAACTCTTGCTTTTCAAACATGTAGCATAGTACGAGTATATACCTCTTTATTGTGCACACCAACCACATCAATTGGCAGCCCACCAAGTGGCAATCTCTCCCAGGCAATCACCTACCTACATATTTCACAATACTCAAATTCTGTTAGAATTCATAAACAAACAGCTCTTTCAATCTAGATTCAAAACTTTGGCAGCAACTTTTAACTACGATTGTCTTTTCTATGAATACGGGTACTTCAATATCACACAGCTTCTTACAATAACATAATAGTTCCTATATATATGGGTATTACCGTAAAAAGGAATTCACAAAAATTAAAGTAACATTCAAACTTGAATTAAGTATGTAATTGTAGACTTTTGAATCATTAAAATCTGCCATTAACTTTGGTACAAAGAGCATTTACTCGTTAATAGTTAGGTACTGTCAAGCAATGGTGACGGCGACGGTGTAAACGATATGTAAGCATGAATATCAAAACCATGCAGAGACCATAAAAACGTTTAGGTTTCCATATCACACCTGAAAATCTAAAAACATTTTTTATGCAGAAACAAAAATATTGGAAAATAAACCTAAATTGTTGCGGTGAATGAAATGGAATGGATAAATAAATAATATCTTAATATGCCGTAAATACTCTAAGGAAACAATAATAATTGTACGTATCAACGTATACTTGTGTATTTGATCGCATAGCAAGCCACTTATCGTTTCTATTTTGTACATACATCAAAGAAAGATAAGTTAATAAATAATTCAATAAGAAATACAGATAACTTTTACCAATTCAAAACTCTTAAGATACTTACGAACAATGTAACAAAAGGCCCTGTTAAAAGAACTGATAGTGACTACGGAGATTCATTCTAATAATCCAGTGCTACTTAAATCTATCTCTTGTGTCCCGTTGCTTCGTTAGTTCGTGATCCGATCACATTTTGTTGTAAAGATTATGTTCCAAAGAAACTCCCATCCGGTCTTTGGGCAATGCCGGTACACGAGAGATAGGGGAATATCTCGTGATATTGATGTGTTCGTAATAAAACTATGAACAACGTATTATGTTACGAAAAATATTTTTTTCATATAAAATTGTACATTAAAAATGTTATTTTAAATATCAAAATCAACAACAGAATGAGTTAGGGACTATTAATGATGGACAACTTAACAGAGACGTGTCTGGCTTCACTTTTATGTGTATAATACAATTAACGGAGTAGGATATTTTCGGTTTAAGGAATAGTTATTAATAAAGTACAAAAATGCCTGAAAATTGCATACTTCACGGCATTGGTAGTAGTAATTCCATAAATGCACTGGTCCTATATTTAAACGAATTTACTGCATATGTCCACAATTTTAAGTCTTTCTTAAATGCAAAGCTACAGAAGTTAAAGAAACAAGACGTATATAAAAACTTTAAAGCAATTCATTTAAACCAATTCAGTGCTAGGTTATTTCACTTCCAATGGCTTGTCCAGTAATTTTATGGAGTCACTAAAAACGAAAGAAAACTGCTAGAGACCGGTGTGTAAATTAATAGTACTGAGTGACTGCAAAGAATATGAACATTACTTAAATTTAAGTATACCATTTTGTTTCATTATCTAGTAACTTCTTAATATTAGGGAACATGTGATAGTGAATCTCATGACATATCAACGGGCAGAAACCCCGTGTGTAGACCGTGTATAGTGGTCAACATCGGTCCTCCAATGTCGGACATGTCGCTCCTATCTGTTTCGATGCATTTGTCGTTTAAACACCGACCTGTAATAAATCAGCCACCGTATTAAAAACAATGAAACATCGTAAGCCTCGCTTTGCTATGAAGAAATTAAAGCTTTAAGCACATGGTTTTTAAAGTCAATTCACGTTGAAACCAAGCAATAACTTATGTTGTCATCTTGGAAGCTAATTTAAGCCTATCTCAAGTCCACTACGGACACTCTTCATTCAATACTTTAAATGAGATTCTTATCGCACGCCCTTAAATAGATTAGTAGATTAATGATGTCTGTAATAATTAATAATGGATCGTGAATTTTACAACAACAATAAAAGCGGTTCGGTCGTCGTCGTAAACACTGCCTTGCAGTTTGTTGTTTTGAATCCTTTAACTTTACGATCCGTCAATGCGTCCCGTATATTTACCTCGTCTTAATTACGGAGGAGTTATCCTCTCAGTTTTATTGCCCTTCATTTTTGATATAATCAAGGTCCTGTTTAGTGGTAAGACAACAAGTTTTATGTTTGCCCTGCAATATACGGTTTTAGATTGCTATTTAATGCCGTAAATAAGTTCTTGTTGCGAAACAGTGCGACCTGATTAAACAAACGGCATGTTTGTTTGTGTGTTTCATAAGTGTGAATTAAGTATTAAAATACTAGCCGCCCCGGCAAACTTCGATTTACGTCAAAATTATTGATGTTGTGTTTACCTTACTTAGCTGTATTATTTTTTATAATCATTTTGAGAACGGAAAGCATTACAAAGGGATTGCAGTTCTTTGACATTAGTGTAAGCCTACATTATTAAGTGGGTTCCAAACGGGTCACCTCGTCTCGTAGAAACACATTGAAGTATATAACATTGAAATTGGCAAAGACGGAGATCTTCAAGAATGGCTAAATTGCTAATTTGAAGGTTTCTAGCATAAAAATTACGCAGAGCGCATATACCTATGGAGCCTTTATACTTCTGGGGTTCATATGCCTTTGGGACCATATATGCATGGGGCATATGACAATAGGTATGCCATGGGGCACGGAGCAACCATCGGTTAAGTATCAAAATCACGAATTTCCAGATCTAAACCCTCTAAAACATCTCAAAGAAAACCCACCCAAAATACTAATACCTACTCGGGATTTCGGGAAAATCGGTATTGTGATATGTAACCCGCCAAACACCCACTTATAAATATTTTTACAGCCCAAGAAGTTTGCAGTGACATGCCCTCTCCCTTACATCGTTTGGTTCATATTGACTTTTACCAGAGCATACGGCGTTTCATACGTTGAACTTTTTTTTTGACCTACTCAGTTTACCCGGGCAAATACAAATTCAACAAAATAGGAATCATGTCAATCAAAGTAGGTCTAATTATCAAGTTATGAATGGTGTAGCTAAGAATGGCTAGACCTATTTTGATTGATCAGGTTATGAGTAACAAGGATCGCTACAACGTAGGTATAAGACGCACTGACACAGGCTATCTTCTTGGTTTAGTGGGGTCAAACGGCAGTCGTTTGGTAGAAACAAAAATAAACCAAATAATGGAGTCTTTAGTAAGCGGATTCAAGGTGCAGGCTCTGGATACAATGGCATTGGCATTCGGAAGAAGAAGAAGACATTTTTACGGAAACCTTAAGTTTCAGTTAGTACGATTCAGAATACAATCTTGTTATCCACTTATAATAGTTAAGATCAGAATAAACGCTAGTTAATGTTTGCACCCGCTTATCTGTTTATCGACTTAATTGAAACCCATACAAGAATCATTGAGATTGATCTAATCAAATACCTAAAAAATAACGAACAACTTCGAGCGCCGGCTGGCCAACGAACAACTTTAAAAAGTTAAGCCCTTTTTGTAAAAGGAAAAAACGAGAAGACCCCTAATTGATGCGTCGTCTTTGTTTAGTTTAATTCTAACATGCTTTTCCCATTAAAGTGGTCAGGAATCGGGTCTGTGTTGAAGATAACGCCGACTCTTTTACTCCTTACACGTTATAATATTATGAGGTCGAGGCGGGCCCTCCACACTTTTAACCCTAGTTTAACTCTCGTTTCATAATGTTCGTCACTCGCCTACACACGAGAACAAATAAGTGAGTGACGTACTCTGTGCATTCGCATTTTTACATTGTCACAATGTCCCCGGGGCGTTTATGTCGTATATTGAGAATCGATATGTTTGCACTAAGTGCTTAAGTGCTTCGAGGGGATTACATTTCACTGATGAGTGAGCAATGCTTATTATTAACATTTTGGTGATTTTCACTATTAGTTACATCAGTAAATACTTATGTACCTTTTATATACCTATTATTATTATTACTACACCAACAATTAGGTATATTGAATGTATATTGTAACATAATAAATATTTCAATTTATTTTAAACAAAAAATGCCAAAATTGCCTATAGTGGGTATAATTTTATAATGCACAGTTGCACACATACAATAGCGTCAATTTCTAACCAAAATCTAAACTGACTATCTAATTTTATGTAAACGTAGATTAAGGTAGCGGTGAAGCGCCTGTGCCACCGGGCCGTGGGCTGTGAAGACAACTCGGCACCTTTTGTCAGTTTTATACATTATCTCGGTTTACGTGTATTAACATGCGGAGCTGTGTCCGGTCGCGCGTCGCTCCTCTCCACACCCACTCGCTGTATTATCACACACCCCGGTCAATGCTCGATAATTTTATTACAGAAGTTTTGTCGGATTACTTGAGCCTTCGAATTAAATTAAACGATACTTGTCCTTCGTTGATATGAACCATTAATTTATTTTAGGGCCTTGTTTCATACAAACCACTGCCACAGAGGTGGGTTTAAGTCTGCTAAATGTGAGTTTCCTCGACATCGATGGATGAAACTAGTATTTATAATATTACACGATATATATGTGTATGTATATATATAAGGAATAGAGACGGGATTCCACTGAATATCGCGACAAACGGGCGTTTCCAAAGCTCCCCTGCGTTTCAGAAATGACACTGTAAACAAAAGTATCATATAAGTTTATTAATTACACAGCCCCTCCGGCACGAGCCTCCATGAATATTAATTACTGGATATCAAAAAGCTTTAGAACGCTCAAAGAGGGAAAGTTTTACAAAGAGCTTTTATTATTTAAGAAGTAACGTCGATGCGGTGAAACGAATTATGCTCACTAGCTGGTGCTGTAGGAAAATGTACGCTTGTGAGATCATAACAGGGTCGTATTCATGGCGCATCGGCCACCATTTATCATAACTCGATAAGAAAGTGACGGAAGAAAGTCAATAGAGTAGGTGCTTGAGGGTAGGCTTTACACCGCGCTGGCGCTCACTCGCCCCGCCTTAATGAACAAATAACAGCCGAGTGCCGACTGTGTGCGACTCTCCCTATTCAAATGTTTTCATAAAAATAAAGTGTTATAACGCGTTTTTCAACCGTCAACGATCGATAAAACTGCGCTCCTAGGAATGAACAATGGAGTTAATTAGGCAATTTATATTAAATATGTAAAATTAGCGTTTTTGCAACTGTATACAGTATTATCCAGTCATAAAACAATTGGGTAAGAACATTATAACGTTCTGTGGATTTAGTATACTGTTAGTCAGAAACAATAGTATATTATTTTTATACTAGTCAGAATAAATATATTATATCTATATGTACTTTTATATCTACTTCTAACTTAATAAAATAATATATCTTTTATAAATATTTTTAAATATGTATGAGAAACTGTCAGAGGGCATTTCCTACAATTTTGAACTGATTAAATAAAAAGAAAAGGTTCTTTCTCATACGCTGTAATTTCTTGACTGATAGGCATAAGTGTTTCTTTCTTTTATTTGTGACACGAAAAATAAAAGAAAAACACTCTTAAAACTGATATATACTAATAAAAGTCTCTACAATTTTACACATTAACAATAATATATCCACCTGATATTTCCGTCTTTATTATCCAATCTCATTTTAAATAGCAAAAATGTATTTATGAACGAATCTTAATCATTTGCTGGAAGTCTGAGAGGAATAATACCTTACAAACAAATGTCAAGAATAATTTTGTACAATAGTTATAATTGGAATTCTAATCCTATTATACTATTCGAATCGTACAAAATTTAAAACCGTTCAAAGGAAAATATTTCTACACTTCGCATACAAGTAGATTATCTCACAGGTAGTTTGTAGGATACGATTTCTGCCACTTTTGTAATCGCGTTATCCCAGAGTGGTGAATCGTGTGAAAAAACTAAAAGAACAATCTTCATAGGCTATTACATGACCTACAACTAAGTTTAACATATTTTTACTATAAAACTTATCGTTTATGTGAGAAATGCAAAAATCTGAAACTTTTGACATGAGAATTACAATTACTGTATTTGTCTATGAGCTTTGTTTGTTTATTACTTATAAGATGTATAGGTACGGTACTTATAATTATTATTAATTTAATTTATTTAACCTACAACTACTCAATTAAATTAAAAATTAAACTTAATTTTGAGTATAATCTTTGTAGTAAATAAAATTATTTGATATCCATTCCATTCACACACATCCTCGAATAAATTTATTAACTAACTTAGAAGTAGATATAGGTAAATGTACATGGCTAGTATATAAATATTTATAAATTATTGATCCAAATAAGTCATTCAATTCATTTATTCAAAATTGTGCAAATCATTACGTTACATATTTTGACGTCAATACTTAATTATAATAAATCTACTTCGCCTCCGTTTCCTAGGCGCTAGTGGAAGTAAACAAACTCCACTTTTATTAGCCGACGTTAGTTGGTGGGAACTTTTGATAGATATCAGTTTTTTAATAGTCTTATTTATAGTATGCCCAAGATTATGGTTTATCAGTTATTTTATGCTAACTATCGTACGTATCACTACTTCTTTGTCTGTTTTGACTGAGTTTTAGTGGGTATAAGGAGTACTTACTACACTGCTTACGTCGATTACTAAATGATTATTAATAATAAATCATCATCATCATTTCAGCCACAAGACGTCCACTGCTGAACATAGGCCTCCCCCAAGACCTCCAATCCGACCGGTGGCAAGCAAGGGCACGTAGCAAGAAGAACACATG
Organism: Pelosia muscerda; assembly: GCA_963691645.1. Taxonomy (NCBI): domain Eukaryota; kingdom Metazoa; phylum Arthropoda; class Insecta; order Lepidoptera; family Erebidae; genus Pelosia; species Pelosia muscerda. The sequence goes on along the minus strand of OY829098.1, from coordinate 9,218,054 downwards.
GCCGTTGGAGCCGAAAGGTTCTCGAATGGAGACCGCGTACCGCTAGTCGAAGCGTGGGACGGCCTCCTGCGAGATGGACGGTCGACATGGTCAGGGTATCCATTGGATGCAGACCGCCTCCAATAATAAATAAATAAATTATTTATTAGAATTATTTTGAATGAACATTTCATGAATCCAAACCCATATTCTTATAGTCACCTTCTGAATGTTTCCATAGTATATGGACGTTACCTGTGTAAAAAAATCAAACACAACGGACATAGGCTCTTTAAGACGAATCTGAAATGAACTTCCATATTCAATATCAACTCAGCTGACCATGGAATATTAGATAAATAATAAGTTCCAACAACTCAGACTATTGGTACCTACCAATTAATTACAATCGAATACTGACGATTATATTATAATTATTATTATTGTTACATCATTCCTATTAAATGCTATTTTGATCAGTGTTAGCAACACCGCTGGGTCTAATATTGCCATTTCTCATATATAAAGTAGCCTAATGTAGACGAATATCAGTAGCCTAAAGTAGCCCAAACGCCAAAAAGTATGATAAAATTTTGCTAGTTATTTCTGGTTAGGGAGAATCTCCGGAGGTGTTACAGTAATTGAGGTACAATAAATAAAACGATGTAGTCGCGCCTTGCTCTCCGGAAACCCTTGCTGGTCTGCGGAGTAAGCATCCGGTGCCTGCGGATGGTCTCTCTTTTCCTGAGTCGCCTGATGTCAACCCTGATAGTCTGTGCGTAACGGCCAAGGAAGTGTTGGCAGCCGTTACCTCCTTTCGAAGTGGATCTGCTGGCGGTCTCGATGCATTGACCCCACAGCATTTAAAAGATCTTCTGGGGTCAAGTGCTGGAGAGGCGGGCGAGACACTTCTGAAGGAGCTAACGGCCCTCATGAATATGATGCTCGCCGGCAGTGTGGACGAAGCCATCATCGACATTTTATACGGGGCTAATTTATGTGCCCTGCGCAAGGGTGATGGTGGCATTCGTCCCATTGCCGTGGGTTGCACATATCGGCGTATGGCAGCCAAACTTTGTTGCCAATTTTATAAAAAAGTCCTAGCCGAGAAATTCCAGCCCCTCCAACTTGGCTTTGGTTCAAAAGGGGGCTGCGAAGCTGCCATACATGCCTTGTCAACCTACCTTGGCTCCGGGAAAGGCGAGGTTATTCTCAAGGTTGACGTGCAGTATGCTTTCAATTCGGTGAACAGGGATACCTTGTTGACCCAAGCTAAATTAGAAACTCCCAAAATTTATAATTTTCTCTGGCAATGTTACAGATACCCCTCTAAATTATTATACAAGGACAACCTTTTGGATTCTGCTGTCGGTTGTCAACAAGGAGACCCTCTTGGACCGGTAATTTTCAGTTTAGCAATTCAACCTATTATTCGGCAGTTAAATTCCAAATTTAATGTATGGTACCTAGACGACGGGACCATAGGTGGAGATGTAGAGACAGTTTTACAAGATTTGACTTTTATTAAAAGTGAATTTAAATTAATTGGTTTAGAACTAAATGACAACAAATGTGAGATTTTCTTAAATGATGTTTCGGACAAAATTCCTATTATTTCTAAATTTAATTCTTTAGCTCCTAATATCAAAATTATCGAAAAAGATTCTCTACGCCTCCTAGGGTCCCCAATCCTAGAAGATGCCTACACCTCTTTCATAGAGGAAAAAATTCAAAATTTTAATAATATTTCAGATCGCTTACTCAAAATTAATATCCATTCGGCTTTCACTATTCTTCGGTACTGCCTTTTTGTTCCAAAATTCACCCATGCTCTCAGATCCACCCCATTTTGGAAACATCAAACAAATTTGGAAAAAATAGACAAAATTATGCAAAATACTCTCATCAAAATTTTAAATGTGTCTTTGGATGACCGAGCTTCACTACAAGCGTCCCTGCCAATTCGCTTAGGTGGGCTCGGTATTCGCAAAATTTCAGACATCAGCTTACCAGCGTTTCTGTCCTCGGTCCACAGTACGGAAGAGTTAACTAGGAAAATTCTTGCACCTACACTAGTTAATTCTGAAGTATTGTGTAAGACCGATGCAGTTAACGCTTGGAAAATTGCATGTCCAAACACCGATCTTCCAGGGAACCTTTTCTCACAGCGTCAGTGGGACGGGCCGCTCTGTAGCTTAGTAAGACAAAATCTAATAAAGACATGTTTTAATGCTACTGAGCGTGCCCGTTTACTGGCTGTCGGAGTGTGGGAATCGGGTCTTTGGCTACAAGCACTTCCGTCGTCTAACGTAGGGACTATGTTAGATGACACTACCTTCCGCATCGCAACCTGCCTCCGTTTAGGTGCGCCGTGTGTTTCTCCGCATGAATGCCGCTGTGGAGAAGCCGTTGACCGACTCGGACACCATGGTTTATCGTGCTGCAGGAGCGCTGGGCGAATCCCAAGGCACGCCAGCCTCAATGACATTATCCGCCGTGCTCTTGCCGCCGCCGGTGTGCCAGCTGTGCTTGAACCAAACGGATTGGCACGCGACGATGGCAAGAGACCGGACGGTATGTCTTTAATGCCATGGAAAATGGGTAGGACTTTGGTGTGGGACGCTACTTGTGTCGACACCATTGCTCCTACCCATATACCCAGCACGTCTGGCTGTGCCGGTGCCGCCGCTGCTTCTGCAGAGACTCTTAAACGGCGCAAATACTCCAATCTCATCGGAGACTACGAATTTGTGCCGTTTGGAGTCGAAACGTTCGGATCATGGGGTCCGAGCGCCCGCAACCTCTTCAGAGAAATTGCGAAGCGCATGGTCGACGCTTCTCGTGACCAGAGGGCTGGCCTCTTTTTAGGACAGAGAATAAGCATTGCCATACAACGTGGCAATGCTGCCAGTCTTCTGGGAACCTTACCACAAGAGGCATGCGATGCGGAGGAATTTCACGACGCTTTTTAATTTAAGTCTTTATTGTTTAACTTTCTTATTTTAGTTTTAATTTTATAACAATAATTAGTTTATTAATATGTGTATTTTCTATATAGTTATTAATAGATTTGTAAATATTTATAAAAATAAATTTGTTAGGTTAGTTAACTAATCGTTTTCAATAAATAAATACCTTAAATCAATTTATTTATGTACAAGTCTATAGTTTTTATATGGTACCATCATTACTAGGTTCTTCAGTACTTGACTGTAACTAAGATTCACAGTGGGTACCCATAGAAATACTAATGTGTACTCCGGTACTAATGTTCTCATCTATCAAACTAAAAGCTTTACTGGAGTACGCCATTTTCTTTAAATATTTACTAAGACTCTCAAAATATATGTATTAACCCAGATTTCATTCCACCATACACAATAACTTGACACCGTGGCAGAGAAACTCTTCAACGGTCTCTAGTAAAATTACGATTTGAGGCTTATTTAGTTGTCTCTATGTCGAATCTAATCCTTTAAATTTTGTTAAAATCTTAAAAGATTTTAACGTACTGGTAACCCTATAGATTCAGAGCTTTATAATTAAGTGGCATAAGGTTCATTTTACCTTAATGTAAGACCGTGAAACTGACTCAATGATGAAGCTCTGAGGTGAATAGTAAATAGAACATTTCCGCAGCTACTAAAAAAGTTCATGCTTATGTATACATTTAGTTGGTTTTGCCCCATACATTAATTTTTCAAACAAGCGTTTTGTATTATCGTTGTTTTAACTATAATAATAAAACGATTCCGTCGTTAATGACCCATGTTCTGTAGATAGTAATGGCTACATTCCACATTATCTGATTTTGCACAGAGCGTGATTTGCCAGGCGTAAAAAACTGGCTAATAAGTATAATTATAACCATGAGGCATTCTTTAAAGTTGTATTTTTGTTAGCCAGTTGTGTTCTGTTGTATGTCTATGAACATTACAGAATCGTGGCATAGTCTATGCAAATATCTTTGAAACAAAAAAAACTAGTTGAAAACCACCTACGGGATAGACCCGTAAAGATAATTTAGCTTTCCTGTAGGTGAAGCTCTCCCATTATATTCTAGAGTCGATTCATATCAATACAAAGACAACATTATGTTATGAATTTCCTGTAGCTAGGATATTTAATAGATATTTACTGTACAACTACAATAGCTACATATATTACATTACTTATTTAAGTTTTGAACTGGAAGTCAATTCTTATATTTATGTTAATATTTATATTTATATAACCTATTTATTGAATAATAACTGTTTCATCGAATATTATGTGCAAATATTTGTTAATCTGTTATTGTATACTTTGATGAGATGAGATGAATCATAGATCTTTAGGTTATGTCACAGATTAATAGTATTCTGTGTAGTCATTCATTATCATAGTTTTGATTACGTAATGGGTAGCAACGGCAAAGGTGGGAATGCTGGGCAGTGTAACCTTACTATTATTATTATTTACACAATAGTTTTAAGTAAATGGTTGTACCTACCTATACTGTACAATATTGTTGCAGTTGATCAAAATGATCGCATAATTTTTCTTTCTTTTTGTTCTTATTGATATAGGGTCTTATCACTACTATGCATATATGTTTACGCGAGACATTGCCTTCAGCTTACCATCAGGCGAGGTAAAGTCAAATTGACATGCCCTAAATAAAAAATACTCAAAAATTTTGACAAATTCACTTTCAGTTTTCTGAAAATTGAAAATTGTTAGCGATTGACGCCCACGTATGGTAATCTTCCGGATCTATTCATATTTAGGATTATTGCTCCGTTCCCTGAGATGGTATGGCCTATGTTCACGGGTTGTATACGGCACATGTCATATATAAATATATATATTCTCATGGCGAAAATAATGACTACAAATTATCGTCGTTTCGATGACGGCTAGTGCCATCTATTGGATCGCTTGATAAATACGGTGCTTGGTATGTATAATCTACCGGTAGGTATTCACAGTTTGTTATTAATACAATTTTTTTGACCAATTTTACTGAAGAATGGGGTATATATTCCGTCGACATTTCTTTTTAATGTACGATAACATGCTAGTATTATAATACCATGACAGAATCTATAGATTTAACTAGTAGATTCTATCACGAATTTTTAAAATTTCCAAAGGAACAGAAACAAAGTCTAAAAAACAAAGTCGTGCAATTAGGAGATCGACTGAACATTTGTGAAGTATTCATCGTTTAAACTTTCAATGAACATTGAGTACCTGATGATAGGGCAAGACTTTGACACGCTCCGAAGTAGACTCAATAGATTAAAAAATCGATAAACGTAAATCTCAAGTACCACTATCATTATTTCATATTGAATGGTTGTAATTACGGCACCACAAAAACACTCGAATAGTTTGTCTTGCCAGTCTAAAGGGAGTAGTTCACAATGATACTTCTTATGCTCGCTACAGGTTCAAATTACTCGACTCCCTTCTCGTAAAATCTTGTTTGTGCACTCACTTCTGTCAGAATATTCAGAAGCAGTTTCTCTTTTGGGACGGTGGCAGGGGCAGGGCAGGCAGTTTTAGAACATACCTAAGAACTATATTTTAACACTGACGTTAATGATTGCCCCAACAAAGTTATTAGGTGATAGAGCTAGGTAGTAAGTGTATCATAATCTCGTAGCGTGTATCATAATTCATAAATCATTGTGTTAGCAACTACATCGAGAGTGTGAAAAAAGTTAGTGGTTATCGCCAAAGCCTAGTCTAATATTCTCTGTTACACTTCTGTCAATATTCTGTGCGGTTATTCTTATCCCTGGAATTAAAAGATAATATTCTAAGTAAACAATATGAAATACACAGTGTTAACAGGACACTGCAAAGAGATAGCTTGTAATATAGTACGCACGGGTCGAGGCCGACGAGTTATTATTTAAAGTAATTATTTAATTAACACCGTGTCACGGAGTCTTACCCTCTTAAGAGAGTTTAGGGCTACAAGGAATTAAGTACGGGGCTAATGTTAACACGGCATACGTCGCGGTTATTGTGTAGACACCCGCGCCAGGCCCGGCGCGCCGTGGGCCCCCCGCCGCGGTATTTATGGCCACAGTACCCAAGTTTTGGCGCACACACACCCGAACTATGACTGTTAACAATGTTACTCTTACCCCTCGCTTTTAACGTCATTAGTTGTACGAGATTTCGTACGTACTCGTAATGTGTATTTGTTTTCATAACGCACTGCTCCATAGTGTTTTCAGTTTGCCCTTTATTACTCATTCCTATTTAATCGCTGTGGGAAACTAATGTTTTGACTTGCAGTTTTTTTTACAATTTATGAGTATAATATTCTTTTATGACGTAAGCAGATGCTTACAGAGGAAGCTTTACATTAGACACGTTAGCTCACTACACACAATTTACATCGCGAGGCTCGTTTGAACAAAGTAGAATGCGTTCATTGTACGTTAAATAGCGTGCCATAATAATTGAAGATATAAACTAATAGACAAAAAGACGTATAATGTTTTTGTTTTCTCATTAACAGTAGCTAAATGTTATCTAAACTCTCATTCGTGCAGTAAAAAGAAATTCATCACGTTTTATATGAGCGTTTTATTCAGACGGCGAGCGTCAAAGAGCACTAAAGCTGTGCGCCTTTAAATTCATAACTTTTAATTAACTGGAATGCTAACACAATTACAGGCTTTATAGTCGTATCAAATTTTCCGAAACGGACCGTTCACCGTCGTAAAATGTGAGAATGATTACAAATTTTAAAACAAAGCATTGTAACGTGGAATTTAGTGCTGCGAGCAGCTGGCGTCGCGCTTAAGGGAAGCTTTAGGGCTCGTTCCGAGCTGAGAATGGGTCGTTGCATTGCCTCAGTTTGCTTGAGTCGGTGTTAATTTGTCGCTACAAAAGGAACAGATGTTACATACGGCGTATCCGTGCCCGCCACTCGCCACCACCGCTACTTGCTTTACTTCAAATACATTATTTAATATTAGGTACTCCATGCTAACTATAGGGCGAACAAGGAAACAACAAATCATTAATCCTTCTCATCCAAGTGAGTAAGCGAAGGCATATCCTACATTATTTTAAGACAGAAAAAGTGAAGAGAATTTGATATTTTAGGTGAAAGTACCTAAGGATACTCTTAGTAACTGTTCATAGTAACAAAAGATGGTTTTAGTTGAGAAGGGGGGCAAATCAGAGAATAAGAAAAAATAGTTTTACAAATAGGTGCTACTACTGCTCTCACCTGTTTGCATGGGACGGGGTGTAAGAATAAGGAATATGCGGAATATAACTACGAGTATATATCACAGCAGTCAGGCGTGTTATCAGTAAGATTGTGGCACTTAATTTTGAGTGAGTGAGCGGTGTGATTGTTCGCCTCTTTACTAATAAGCATAAAAAGTACTTCTACTATACTAACGTGAACCCACTCTTATCACAAGCAATTTAGCTTAGTTGGAGGAATTAGGGGGAAAGGTATTATAAAGGTACCTACTTTTATAAGATAAAACTATAACGTAATTTCTTGTAAGGCCGCCCGTACACCAATGAGAATCCGTAACTAATTGATTATTTATTTACATTTTACTCAACATTATTACTATAGTCCTATAAAATATTAAGGAACTCTACTAAGTATAGAGTGACCTTTTCTGGGTATTTTATGTTTTTTTAAGCAATTACTATGCTAATTATTGTACTATTCAAGTCTTGCGCTTTGCTATACTTGTATTAACGTACGTGGCTCTGGCATAGGTAACGGTCATAGCAATTAGATAAATCTCAATTATTACCGGTGGTCTTAGAACTTAATACTTAACCAGAAGAAGATAGTCCAACAGGTTTAATGATTAGAAAATCTCTTATCTACCTATCTCTAATCTACTATTTTCGATTATAAGTAGATACTTGCACGGATGTGTATTTTTTTATTATTTCACTGTAAAATGCCGTCGGAATTTACTTTTAATATTCTACGATTTGCCTTGTCTATCTATATTAGGAAGATATTAAAGCGTTATTTTATAATTCTTTGTTTAATTATTATCATTTTTTTTACTTATATTCGTGCTTAAAATACGACAAAAGCGATATTTGCAAAATGTTGTAAAAATATTTGCATTTATACATTTATATTTAAATTAGTTTCATTAAATTATTTATCAAGTTAAAATAATTAAAAATATTTAAATTATATTCATTTCATCGAAGACAAAATGAAGCAGTTAATGTAGTGGTATGGCCATAAAGCAAAATACCGACCTAACTAAGTAATAACTATTGGCTAATTATGTTATCTAAATAATAGTTTATCTTAAATAATTTTACTATTTTATTTCATTATATAATCCGTTCTTTTAATATTTTACGTTTTTTAAATGTACCTATTAGAAATCTATTACATGAACGCCTCGATTTATACTATAACATAAGAAACTTTTACTTTTCATTCAGTTTGAACCAATATATAGCGACTCGGACCAACCTTACTACCAAGCATTTCCACCAGTGGGAAGGTTACATTTAATCAGGAGTAGCCTTCCCACTGATGCAAATCAGGTCACCAGTGGGCCAATAGGTTGTGGATGTTAGATGGCAGTAGCTTCACGGAAATAATCGAAATTCAACCGCATCTTAGTTAGACCAGTGACCCGCCTGATGGAAAGTCGTAACCGTGGCCTATGGACGTTTGCAACACCAAGGGCGTCACACTCGAGCTGCCGACCATGAAGAGGATTTTGAAATAAACAAGCTATACCTATAATATAAAAGTCAGCGGCGCTATTGCACAGCGACAATCATCAGATGAAGATACGCACTACATCATCACACTCGTGACTATTGGGAAGTTTTAGGTAATTGGGTAATATTTGTGAGCGCGTCACTGTACCAAATATTAAAATAAAACTCTGAGCCTTGTTTGCTACGAAATTATTTAACCTATGAAGTTCACAAAATATTCAATAAACCTACTGCTGCTTTATTTTTTTAGTACCTAGTGTTCGTACGACTCTAAACATGATATGTCCCAGATAAGCATCTTGCAATGTATAAATGCTAATTAATTTTTAATAAACTGAGCAAAGCTACAAAGTAACTAAATACATAATTATAATTTACACATATTAAAATCTTGTTAAACTTATGTTCAAAAATTTATGCAGATATTTGAAACACTAAACAAATTCGTTTAGCATATAATACGTAAGGTGTAATGTAAAACATCCCTGGCTGGCAACTTTTAAAGGCAACGCTTTAGTCTCCGAAGTTAGCAAAACGATGTTCGTCAATCCCATTTTGTCGTCTCTTATCCGCAACGCGCCGACGAGCGATGCGCGAATCTTGACGACCGGCGCCTCATTTTCCAATTTCCGACATTAATCCCCAGATCGTAAGGTTTGTTAAATCAAATAAGTTCTTGCTTTATCATGCTATATATAATTTAAGCAATCGCATTTACATTCGAACTAGATCCATCTCGCCGCCTTCTTCGCCCAAAAATTTTAATAACAAAATAACTTGCCAACTCCGTCTCGTCAAATATAATAGCAAAGTTGGAAGTAATAAGACAAAATTTTATGCATAACAAGGGGAGCCCTTCGAGATGGAGTGGGGCGAGGGTGCGGGGGACAAGCGCGAAGGAGGGTTAGCACTTGTCGACTTGCCTAGACAGAAATGAAACGTCAAGCCTTATGAAGACGAACAACTTCGCCTTAACAAGTATAAATCTCCTTTTCATCCTACGTAGGTTTTTGAGGCAGTTAAGGGTAATGCTAATTTATGGTTTGTAATTGTTTGCTGTTAACCTCGTCGGTCGAGTGCCTCATAATATTCTCGAGTGTTTTGTTTCCACATATTTTTAAGTCAACTCTATAAATGTTATCTTTATATTGAGTACGACTATTAAGCATTTGAGTTAACACTTAATATTTTTACGCCATTGTAAACAACATGAGAATGTTTGCGATTGGCACTGAACCTAAACTTTACAAACGATGTGGGGAGTTACGTGTATCATCCGCCACTCAATGCGACATCTGCGCCGCCATTTACATACAACAACAAAATATATTAAAATCCTGTCATCGCGATCCAAGACACAGTTGCGAGCCGTCATTGACACCGGGCGCGGGCGGTGATTAGCTGTGGGGGGAAGGGGGACACGGCGACAAGGAAAAAGGGCTACCCAGCAATAATTACTTTATATACCCCCTGTGAATAATTACCCCGGCCAGAGATCAATTAGACCGAAACACCGAATTAAGCCCTTCGTTAATGAGCCGGCAAATTTTTATTTCACTTATGTTCTTCCATCTTTAATAGAGTTAAAACAATTATTTAATGGTGACAAGGTGATAGTGTTGCTAACCCTCCTGTCCTGGCAACAGTATTTCATATTATTGACGGAAGTAGATACCTATATCTGAAGTAATTGAATATCTTGTAACTCAGTTAATTCACTGCCAAGGCCACTCAACAGTTTCATACATTAAGTTTTTGCGTGCATTAACAAAAAAAATGTGTATCGACACTAAGGATGATAAACAGAAAAAGTCTGGTTTGTCATACTATCTATCACAAGTCGTAAAACATTTTTTCCACTTCCTACTCAAAGCGCTGTAACGACTTAACATATGGTGAACTAAATTATGTTACCTACGTCTAAACGACAGCAAAATAAAAATGTCCAAACATTTGTATACATTAAATAAATTTATCATTCCGTTTCATTTATAGGAGTGTTGCAGTGAAAAGGAAGCTGCCGTACACACATGGGGAGCCGTCAAATCCCAAACGTATTATTTTTTCAATATCACCTCACGCGCTCGCTAATACAAGATAACGAAATTCACGACAATCAGATGAATGTTTGCGCTGCGTGAAATCACAACTTTTGTGTGGAAAAAAGGCTGACATCGAACGTTAGAACGGACGCGATTCCGCACGGGACGAGTGAACACGTGTATGTGGGCAGACGAGGGTACGGACATATGACGATACCTGTCAAAATATGACGAGTCTCATTCAGCTACAGATGTAGCTATTGTCATCGCGCTAATCTAATTCTGTGTCGCGAACTGTGAAAGTGCTATTCTGGCGATTAACACATTTTCGTAACGAATTGTTGGGAGGCTGTCAGTCGAGTTGCGTAAGCTGTGACAGGAGAGTGGCAGCAACCGTGGGGTGCGAGCTTAGGGCTCAGCGTGCTGGGAGCCGCCGGCCTCGGCGTGTGTCCTGTCGGATAGCGTTATCAGAGCAAGCGCGCAGCACCACTTGCGAATCAGGCAATTTCAAACAATGCTTACACACCAATGTGCCTAATACCACAATAGGAAAAACACATAAATACTAGGGTCCAAATGTCCGCCTTAGCTAGTTCAGTTACTCTAAACAACAACGACTACCACAGCTGATAGAAAATGTACCTACTTATTAGTTTTCAAAATGTGTTATTCTTTGTTCATTTAAATTGAGACGACACAAGAAATCAGCGCCTAAAACACATTTGGTTTGAATGTTTCTTCCCCAATACATTTGTAAAGATACGGCTACTTAGTAAAATTAGAGGGTAGGGGAGAAGTGTCACACAAAAGTTATTTAGATGTTTACGTGTGCATCGTTGCATTAAATAAGCAACGAATCCTTGCAGGGGGTGGCTGGGCTCCAACCTGGGACAATGATATCGCGACACCCGGCCCACCCTGGCGCACTAACATGATTAACTTTTATATTGGCAATCAGAACCGTTGACGTTTTGGGTTTTGTTCTATACAAATGCTACTACAATGTGTTATTTGTTAGCATTCTTGTCTAATCAGACCATCACCCATGCGAATTTATTTAATCACTGATTGATTGCTTAATATAATTCGATTATTCTCTTATTCATAAGTTGTAGGTACATAATGATACAACATCACACCACATTACATAAGAAGAATATGTCAAAAACAAACATAAACAACTAACGACAAGTACCTACCTAGTAGGCTAGTGTAACCCAGCACGCTTAGCTATATTGTATCGATTTACAAAAAGTAATTGAACGATGACTCATATATAGAAATTATAACATTATTTTTATTGGGTCAATAAGTTGTGAGAGTAAGTAGAAGTGACAGGAATTGCCAATGATAATCACAAAAAGAAATAGATATATATGCCCACGTGTGCTGCGGACATAATTATATCAATTTAAAATAAGATTAAAGAAATAACAAGTATAACAATAGAATTCTGATCAGTTAATTGATATAAACTACCAGCAGAACTTCAAGATCATAGCGATAGTATTGAACATAGGGTTTAATACAAAGATAACACCCGACAGTGCAGTTAATTGCGAGCATAGAATCACACTTAGGCGCCTGGGCCCCATACGTTCCCATGAGACGACATCTCACGCACTGACATCACTCGCTTCTTCGTCCCCCGACCTCTTAATCATTCACTCTTAATGGAAATCTATCAACGACGTCTATCTCGCTAAAATCCGCATGAAATTTAAATGAGTCGCTCGAATGAAAAGCAGTAGAAAAAAGAGTCACGAGAATGTTTGCCGAATTGTGTCCGAATTGAACAATAGCGAAGCCACCAACGCTGACGTTCAGCATCCCGCAGCGCGACTTATGAATAGAATAATGCGAGTCTACACAAAACCGTGCAAGCGAACATCATCAATCACTGTATTTAGAAATGTTTCATTAGTAAACATTAAGATGTTTGCTTATATGTCCGAATGTTGTCTGCCATAATATGGCCAGATTCCGTGAAATAAGGGTCGGTGGTAAAATATTGTCAGTGAAGATGTATGGGATGACGCTGTGAGGTAAATAATCGCAGTACACGGTGTTGCATCGCAAGGTATCAAGGCCACTGCTGTGAATACGTCGTTACAAATTCAGTTCACCCATTCTATTTAGATCTCTATCCAACAAGGAGCGTCCTTTTATGAGAAGTGGACAAACGTTTGTATACAAAGTAAGATATCAATTGCACGTTGTGATATTTGACGCATCTTTATACAGCTCTTCTAGTTTAAGAAATTATTAATTCAACCTGTATACCTACTTAGATATCACTCAAAAAGTGCTCGTACTAACACCTAAATTAAAGCAATTTTCAAGGTTGGAAATTAAAAGAAACAGAAATTACCAATCAAAAGGGTTTATAAAAATTAGTGGATGGTTTTCATAATATTTTTGGATACGAACATAAACTTATTTCATGTTCATAACTGAAATATAATTAGGTTCCTACTACTTATTGGGCATAAAGATAACTCAGGCATTCGTAACTATATAGTAATAATATTTTGAAAAAGTGATTTTAAAATTTCACTATGTCTTACAAATCAAAAAAATATTTGTAAAATCGACTGGCACTCAAGTACTTGGCGCCTGACAAAAAGGGAGAAGTTATATTGTGGTTGATCTACGTTGCCGTGTAAAAATATATAGGCGCTTACCTGACGACCTCCGTGGCGCGGCGGTAGTGAATGCGACTGCTGCGCAGTGGCGCGCGTTCGATTCCCGTTCAGTGCAAATATTTGTGTGCATGAATATGAATATTTGCATTAGTCTGAGTGTTCCTATGCATAATATATTACATACACAAAAAAAATGTAATTAAGTTATTCCGTATTCTAGAATCCACCCATAACCCAAGCTAGTTAAGCTATGCTTACCATGGGTCTAGGTGGCTCTATTCGTTATAGGGTTTTATCAAAAGGACCAATGCATTAATTTTTAATCACAGGATGATTAATAACCAATCGTCTTTAAAAAAGAAACTAAAGATATAAACGTAAAGGTGTTTATTTAAAATAATAAAAATATTTATTGATAATCTTAAATTCATAATAAATACCTTTAAATATGCGACGTTATGTTTAGTGAGCATCTTATATTGAACGAGCTTTAGATATGATCGATGACTGGAGAAGGCGAGGACACCCACCCATGCAATCTCATAGAGACAAAATGGACACTGGAAGTGCTAAGCAAAATTGGTTTTCAGTTTTCGTGGTTGTATAGTTAGCATGTATTCTATTAGTAATCACTAAACTGATGAAAGTATGAAGTACTAACATGTATATTTTCTTCAATTATGATTGAAGATTTAAGCGGACCCCGAACTCCGAGGTGATGGTCTCGGATGCGACCGGTATTGACGCAATGATAATGATGATGATGAAGATATTAAATTAATATAAGCAGATTTCAAACTTATATAAAGTTAATATAGGCAGACATCGGAGTAACTTGGGCTGTTGCTATTTAATGAAACTAATACAGCAGTTGAAGCTTGTTAAAACAATCACGCTTAATATGATTTCTCGCATGATATGCGATATTTGAGGGTCTCTGTAACTGAATACCTTTATTTTAATCGTGCATGCCGCTAAATGTGCCAAAATCTCTGATAGTACATGGAATTCTTCCATATACAGACATCACACACCTATATTTAGGTACTTACCTAATCAAAAGATTTTTAACGACGCATATTAAAAATATTATTTATGATAATCTTTATATATTGATTACATCATGCAACGTCTTTGGTTTCATTAAATGTATAGATAGCCCCTATAACAGATAACCTTTCATACCAAGTGGTACATATTTAATTAGAACATGTCATAGTGACGAATTTATTGATATTGTCCAAAACAATTATATTATAAATGCCTTAATTTATGAACCACTTCTATAATTACCTATCCTTCGTTATTATCTCAATGAAAACATAATATTAGTAGTTTATGAAACGGTTGCAAAATAAGGGGTCTTAAAATAGTAGTGTCTATAGTACTTACCATACAAGTGTTTTAGAACGTGTGTTTGAGTTACGAGCTGTTACATACGTCGCGATTTGTAGTTTACATTTTCCTCGTAGATAATTTTGGGTGAGGAAAAAACACGACGAGGAAAAGATAATATACTTAGTGATAAATTCAAAAATCATTCATTCTTATTAAACGGAAGTTATAAAACGTCTTAATTGATAATATGTATAGTTTAGTAAATAAACATGTTTGTTAAAAAAGGAACAACCGGCGCAAAAATAAAAGCTAGTCTGATAAAAAAACTCAGCTGGCTTTTTATAAACATTTACTTGTCTAATTACACCAGTTTGCCTAAGTAGTAACTTTCCAGGTTTGTCATTAAAATAATCCTGGATTTTATAACAGCCCTTCTGTCATTATCTTTCTTTAAATAAAAATTTAAAATTTATAGTTCCAATTTCGTGAAGAACCTTAATACTTTTAAGTTTTTATACCGACTGTTTTCACTTCAACTCGACTGTGCACAATTTTGTCATCAACAGCAGTCTCACCCAAAAATTTCCATTAATATTTTTTTCATTCAAAGCACAACTTACCCAAAGCAATTTTCACTCTAAAACCTTGCCTGCATTTACAAACTATGAGTATATCTGCGACGTAAGATGTAGGTAACTTTGGAGACGTTTTACGAAACGGTGTGGGTTGATGAAAGTTACTTAATTAGATTACAAAACACTTGCGCTGAATCTACTCTCTTGACATATCTAGTAAGTAGTAGCTGTCTGTGTTGTTCGTACGTGCTTAATGAAATACAGATATCGATACATCATTGATCGTGGTGCGATAGCGCGCTCCACGTCATGTTTACTAGATCTGACATGAACGCCCCATGTAGTTTGAACTCTCATTACCGGGATTAATGATGATTGTTGTACCTACATAAATGGCGATTTCATTTGTTCTAAACTTATTTCTGAACAAATTGTAAATATCGGTTAACAGCTGACATAACTATGAATATTGCATTTATCTTAGTTTGTGCTGAGTCGAGTACTTGTAAATACGTTAACATTTCTATAAACAAGCATCTAATTTAATAAAGCACATTATTTTTAGAATAAGTATCTTTATAGGGACAGGATATAGATATAACAAAACGTCTCGTTTAAAACAATTTCTTTTTAGACGATAAACAATCGCTTAGCCGGCTTTTATAGGCTGATATTTTATAGCACAAGGTACGTGGTCTACAATCTCTCGCACAATGGGTCTTATTTATCTACGTGTTACCAACTCTATGACTAACCTTCATCAAGTAGCTTTGGAATACCGGTGATCCTATATAATATATACTTACTTAGAACGGAAGATACTTATAACACTAAGCTAACAGAATTTTCATTTCGTTTCTGCTGTCTGTAAGAAGTAGTTAGACATAAAATTTGAACAAGAAATCCCACTTTACCATATAATCAGATCTCTCTTGAAGGCATAGACTTCGTTTTTAATAGCAGAATACTATTAAACACTTATATATCTATGCAGTGTGTACAATCTCTACTGCAATAAAAAGTGTAGTTAACAATACTTATATTACCTATTTTAAAACAGAAGACCTAATTTTACGGGAAGGAAACAGTTATGAAGGTACAACTACTCAAAAAGTGTTATTGTTCATATTCATACACACTACTATAATAGTATTTTATGAAACTGTTGCATACTAAGGGTTCTTAAAATACGAGGGTGTGTAAAATATGACTGTTTTAAAACCAAATTGTGTGCAATTTTCTAAAATACTTTATCTAATTTCATGAACTCGTAATATAACTTGCGTAAAATTACATCGTCAGGTTAACTTTATTTATAAACATTTGATTTGATTGCGCTTGCGTGTTGCGTCGCATCTACAAATTATGTAAAAAAAGGTAAAGGCAAAGGTTTGTGCGTAAAGACTGTCAATAAAGTTTTTCATATTTATATATATGAGATTAGACAAATTCTTAATGAAATGAAGAATTAAAAATGAAAAATGTTTACTCAGCATACAATTCATTTTTACATTCCAAATAAGAGTAACACTCTCAATGACTACTGCTAAAAAGTGGGTGACACATAAACTAAAAACGAAAGGAATTTCCTGTGTATTAATGGCTTCACTTTGGTAGCATACCGACACTACCTTCTGACCACACCTATTACCTCAACCAAAAGGTTGATTTAAACTGAATAATAATCAACACAAGCATTTAGATGCAACTGGTAAAACGCAGAAATGTGTGCGGTTTACCAACTGCATCAAAGAGCAGCCAGCACGTTTGCTGCTGAAGACAAGGGGCCTAGTACAGGTTCAGGTGTATAGAAAACTGATACGCCAATATTGAGTTATAATGTACGCACATATAAAAGAGTAAGAGAGTGAACTCCGTATTCAAAAGTACTTGTTTTGGTTGCAACCGGGAATAACACTATGATAATTATGTTGTTGTGTTTATCACGTGACTAGATTCTTACAAAAACATCTTTTGAAAGAGAACTGCATTGCATAATATTTTATGAAAATAGTTTTTATGAGCCTTATGGAAATAATACTGTCATAAAAACTGTTAGGTGGTAGCATAATAACTTCATTCGTCCTTTGTGAATCTCCACACAACATAAAAAAGGGTTTTACAATCGAAATCAATTTAAAATTAATAAAACCGTTCGGGACAACCGCAACATACAATTATCTGGTGCTTAAATCAAAATCATTAAAAAAGAACACTCGTTTTTGTGTTTATCATTTCTCGTAATACTGTGTTCAAAAATGCCTTTTAATAATACCCTTTTAGGAGAATAGTCTGGTATTTTTACTGTTACAATGATATGTTGGTAACGATTATTGTTTAGCCTAACGAAGGTTATAAATTTTTATGTGCCTTGCGTACTTTACATTTATTTATTTGACCAGATCGCCAACTATGTTGAAGGTTTTTATGCTTAATGGTAGCACCTAGTAAGTTCCATTGTAGTTTTAATAGGTACAAAAATGTTCTGGTTGTCATTAATTACAATAAATAAGAGTTTATTGTATACCATTCAGTTTTATTCAAGCTCACTTTGTCATATAATCGGCTAGAAATCAGTAGACAGTGAACGTTATCTAATATCTGTTATTTGTTACAAATTACAAAAAACGATTCTGGTTTAATAGTTTTTATATGGTAGATGATACTTCTTGCCCATCAGATAACTAATACAGCTTAATACGTACACAAATTCCTGAGATTCAAAGTATATATATTTCAAGAAATACCAAATATTACGCACTTACATTCATTAATCTAGGGATAAATTATAATTTATAATGGCGTACGAGCGATGCATTAATAAATTTGGACCAGAGTATTGAAAAGTCCGAAGTTATGATAAATAAATAACAACATGATTCCGAGGAACAAACAAACAAACACAGGTCACCTCCCGGAGCTCGGAGCGCGTGCCTCGGATTAGCTGTATTTTCATATCAAAGGGCTCGCTCAGTTTTATGAATTGCTTCTATTTGGGGCCCGACGTAATGTCTTTCTTTATACAAGGGACGTTTCGCGTGGGAGAATTTAATTTGTTGCACTTTTCGTTTAATCGCATTAGAGGGTATTCATATCTTTATTCCGTCGAAGCAACAGTTCCTTATCGTTTTTTTGCATAAGCGTTGAGTGACACTGTAATTTAATTTGTATTCTATTGAATGAGGATTTGATCTCATATTTATGGCCGACTTAGAAGAGGAAAAGTAAATTCTTACTAGTTTACGCGTCATAGACCATACCATAGAAAGTGTGTGTAGATGTTGAGTCGTGTCATACGATGCGTAGAAAACGCCACACTGTTCAACATTATAAAGATATTGGTTTCTAATCAGAATTTTAAAATTATGAAAATAACCTAATAATAATAATAAGAACCTACATGCGTTATCCATGCCATTAGTCAAGTCTGAGTAATTAATATAAAAGAATTAATGAATTATACAGTAGACAAAAGTCAAAACCGTCAAATAACTGGTCCAAATGAGCTAAGTGAGTTAAATATGAAAGCCTTTGTAAATGTAGGAAACAATATTATGAATGTATTGGATGATATGATGTGAATATTATTGGATTCGCAAATAGATCACACAGTAAATCCGCAGACCACCGGACTTGGTATTGTGAGATTTGTCCCCATTTCCATGAATTTTGTTTATTCAACATGGGCTCGATTCTGGGTTTGTTTTGTATGTTTTTTTACGTATACACATGATTTATCCCCGCCCATTAGGTCACGGTGAGTAATGCAGTCAAGTCGGGCTCACGCCCCGGGGCGTCCGATCCGTCTGCGTAGATAGCGACTACACGTGTTGTCAACTTGTATGTTTTCATCCAAATACCGTATATTTGATAAATTTAACATTCTATATTAGTATGATAACTCGATAACGACCTCATTTTATACCGAGGTGTCAGTTAATAAAGTCTATATTTTGGGTCGCTCGTCCGAAGTAGGTGTTTAAAAATATATCTGCACAACACTTTCTTCATTTTACATGTGGGTATACATATTTAAATACGTATTCATGTAGTACTTGAACCAGGTATTTCAATCATATGTTCACAATTCTCAGTGTTCTTCATATTACTGCTCCTCCAAGAGTAGATTATCTTGTAATCAACTACATAATCACATCACTGACGATATTGTAAAAACTTGACCTACCACAAACTAAGGATCGAGTGTCGCTGATTACATGTGGCTTATAAGTGAGCAGTGTGAGCACGCATAGCTCGACTATAAGCTGCTAAAGAGCAAAGTCATCAGGTGTTATGAACATTCAAAAACAAGTTAAACAAATCAACAAATATATAAACAAAGGCCACTTGTCACCCGACGTAAGCGTTTTTGTTCCTCGTGCATTTTTATAACAAGCGTTTTTGTTGTGAGGCGATGTAGGAAGGAAGCCGCGGCGGGGGGTCCGGCCCTGGCCTCCCGGGGCACCACTACACAAAACATTTCGTGATCCATAAAGACAAAAGGAAAATTAAAATCTGTGAAACTCACGGGCCGGACGGCGCGTTCTCGTACCAACCTTACACTGACATGTAGTGAAATTATTTTGGCGATAGAGGTGAGCCATATGTCTTGACTTGGCTATTGTGATTTTACTAGAAAAAATGTCAAAATCTAATTTAGTTATTTTTAAATGACACGAAGGCGTGATATTAGTATGAGGAATGCGGCTCTCTATTCACATTGATGAGAAGGAAACTCGTTTAAGATCGATACTTGAACAATGAATGATGAAGAATGATTACCTAATAGTGCATATTTTTCATAATTGTAGAGCAAAATTTCTGGGGTAGATCCAAGAAGTGGGCTTGGCGTTGTGGAAGATGCCTGCGTGTCAATGGGCTCACCATCATGGTTGCGTAAGACCGTGTGAAATGAAAGAAAACGAACCGGAATGCGGACCCCGGACTCCGAGGTGAAAGCTTCGATTGCGACCGGGATTAACTCAAGGATGATGATGATAGGACCAAAATCTCTGTATATACCTCACACACATATATGTGTCACATCACACGGCACACGGGACTAATAAGAATAAAAATAGTCTGTGATTCACGCATTAATGTTAGGAGGCCCTTGAAGACTTTTGTAGCCAACACGACCTGGACAGCAAGCCTGAGCATCTTCTGATCAATGGATGAGGCTGAAACACACATGTGGTATAATTTTGAACGGTATTAGGACCACCGTGCAAATCCTTTAATCCCTTTAGTAACTTAACTTCTTGTGTTCAAGATTCAAGAATACAAAGCCAGCGATTACAATGAGGTAGCCCGAGCTCCACGTTTAGCACCAGCGAAGGGAAGCTTGAGGAAGTCCAGTGTGATTATGATAAGGATCGACCAAGAAGACATCCATACTGGAATGGAGATCAGAAAATTTGGTTAATACATTGCTCAAAAACAAAAGCGTGCTCGTTTACAGCCAAAGTTTCTCCCTTCCTACTCTTCAGAAATCACCACTGGCACTCCAAGACCACATTAGCATGCTCGGAATGGATGTTTAACTCAGAGTTGAAGTCGTAGTCCTGAAAAAGGTGAAGGAGTTGAGCGATGACTTTTGTACAAGACACAAATTCGCTACTAAAGTAATGTTCTCATCTCTGGGATAGCTCAAAACTGTTAGACGCTCTCAACGCAAAGTTTGCAACAACGGCAACGTGCAGTTCGTATCATTGATAATTCTGAGGTTACTAACCCCTTAATGAGAAAGTGAAGAATAAGAGAGAGTGAACGTGAAGAGTGAGTCAACTGATTTCACACTCACTGTTCCTGTCCAGTATATCTCGAACAGGTGTAAGGTGCCAGTCACTTAGGTAGAATGCATACGTCTCATACCAAATTGTTTGGGGCCTCCTTCATCTGCCGCACGTTAAAGACCTGAAATGCTCTTCTTACAGCCCTAAGTTGTTTAGCGGGACATGAAAAAGCATCTACCAAGGCCATCAAGTTAGGGACCATCATTTTATGGTCAATAGCAAATTAAATAGTGTTCTGTATCTTCTGAACTACACCTCAGGGCACCTTTAATATCTAGCAGGGTGACTCAACTGACGAATCAAATGTAAAAAAACGTTTATCCATACCGAAAGCCTGTTAAATGTTCATGTCAAACACTCAACCCCGAATAAATAATAGTAGATACTACGTACGTGCACCAATGATTGTACTGAACGTGATATGAAATGGTCCTTGTTACTGATGACAATTAGCATTTGAATCCACAATGTGACCGCTTCAGTTGCAGAACTGTCCGTACAGTCAAACAATATTCCAAACAATTTTAGTAACAAACAAATTATATATTAACATGCCTACTATAAACTGAATAAGCGTACCTATAGGTAGGAGGGATAAACTAACATGGTAAATATTATGCATTACTGAAATATGCACTTTCGATAAGGTTATTGTAGTAATGGTACACAGTACACACCACTTGCCCTAGAGTTCAAATGTTTTACAACTGTACATTAATCACAATATAACAGTCATACCAATTTTCTTAAATTGCACAGCTTAGCACACTGCTGTATCACGAAGTAGTCACGAGAGCTCTCGCCAAATGTGTATATAATAATGTATTTACATATTATTATTATTCATGGAAACAAATGTCCTTTGAATCGTTCTGGATTTGTTGACTTAATACAAAGTGCTTTTGCGAGAGGTGGTCGTTCTGTTGGTGACATCGTATAATGGATGGTCCCAATGTTCGCATTTTGCACAAATGTTTCTCTTATTATACTGATAGTAAAATATATCTTTCAGACGTTCATTGATTCCTTTTTGTCCTTTTCAGTGTTCGTCTCATACTTCAGCGGTTCGTCTAGCTAGTGGGTGATTTGTAGGTTTCTTTTTTATTTAGGACATTTGACAATTGACTTCACCCCGCCTGATGGTAACCTGAAGGCAAAGTATCAGGAAAGAGGGTTACCATTACAAACACGTAAAGTATTACAATACTCAGCTTGACGGCCTCATCAGATGCTTTTTCACACCCGCTACTGTAGAAAAAAGAAAACACGTGAGCTGATAAGGAATGCCAAGACTTAATGGTGCAGCAGAGGCACACAGAAAGTTATTGCTATAAAACTCTGTATAAATATTCCTGAACACATGTTCGGTACCGCCGTCACTCGGAAGACAAGGTCTAGCTGGCATTTCTTTTCTAGATGTGCTTAACAATGCGAAGCAGTACTGCAGAGAGAAGACTCCTGTGCTGCTCGCAGCGTAACTCCGTCAGGCTTCTGGAGGTCCTGAAGTGTGTGTTTTACAACGGGTTGTGTTTCAACTTTCTATCATCGCATCGCTCGCCTTAGACAGGAAACGGTGCACGCGGTTCGGTTTGAAAGGAAGTTTATTAGGACGCTCAAGCCGTGCAGTGAACTCTCTCTGCGGTTTTTAAAGCGACTACAATATGGAGTTCTGCAAGAAGGTTTCCACAGGATCGTCCGCACGAGTGTAACGATCTGGCATTGCAAATGTCCATACGCCACAGTAACCGCTTTCCATCAGATGGGTTATGTGCTTACATGCCATCTAAGTGGTTTAATGGTTTTTAATAAACTCACTCAATTTTTGATGCATTTAATATTTACTACTAAAGGCAATACTTAACTGATTCTAAGTATTGCATTACAATCAAATACGATTATATTGTTTCAAAAAGCAACATTGGAGTATATCTGTTTTATGCAAATACAGTGTCGTGTGGTTTATGATCTGAAGGAGTAAGGAGTGTGCCGAGTGGCTGTTCTGCTCGACCTCCGGAAATCATTGGAGCCGTAATAAAGAGCTGCGCGAGAAAGCGCCCGCACGCTGCGTGATAGATGCCCACGAGCGAGCGACAAAAAAATAACAAAATCGACTTAGCAAACATGTTTAATAAAATGAATGACCCGCTCGTATATCTTCACCTGCTTAGTATGACATAAATTATAATAACATTATGTTGTACACGTTCAAGGAGTCCCAACAAATTCTTACTCACTAGAAAATACGACGTTTCACAAAAAAATATCGTTGGAGTTATTAAGATGAGTTTGAAATAGAATAAAATGTTGGAATTTTTACTTTTGGTTGTGTTTTGCCTGTCTAGTCGATACATTTCGTTTGATTCGAATATGTAGGTAGGTGCTATGATAATTTTCACAGGTATTTCTATGTCAAATATTTATTGGGCTCCGTTTCTGTATAATCCATCTGTATAAACTGTAGCATTCATTCAATAGTTTTTACTGGTAATAGGAAATCATAAATTAGCGATTCCAATTTTGTCATCATATTTAACAAAGTTTAATTTAGTTATTTTATTTGAAAATGATAAGTTTTGTGTGCTGCAAAGATTAGATAGAGTTTAATATTATTAATTTTCGGAGGTACCTTGTCTAATGCAACGTGTTCTTACCCTACATCGCCAACAGGAAAGATGCTATAATATAGATTTATAAGTAGTAGATCCGCAGTTGGAACAAAGGCTGTTCAGATACTCGACAGCAGCTCAAACAAAGCCTCCACAAAATTGCCTCCCTCCCAGACACCCTTAACGATCGCAAAAGCAGGCTGCACAAAATTAGCGCTAAACAATATTTAGCACCGATTAACCCCATAAACTCGCATTAAATTAGAAGAGCAGTAAAAATCAATTAGAGAGTCCATCTAAGTGATGTAACCGCACGCTTCCGAATTCCTCCTTTTATTAACAATTAGATGGGTTTTATGTGTGGAGTAGGTGCGGATTAGGCGAGTTTCAGACGACGTGCGTGTCTCTACCGGACGGCAGGGGCTTAGCCTCAAGGGATGCGGCGACCCTTCAAGCTACACGATGACAGCTGCCTTTGTCGTGTCCAAAGAGAAATTTTATACCGCGAAATTGACAGCCGCAATGTAAGTACCGTAACTCATCGATCGCGTAACTTGTTCCCGGGGACGTTTCGATGAGCGCAATAAAGTATTTGTTCATGTTCTCGGCGCATGAGTGCAGCAAGTCCGCAGTTCACGCGGCGGGGATCGATTTATGTTGTTTTATATTGTCTTGTCCGCTTTTGTTAATGTGAAAACTAAATCAATATTTTTTTTTTTTTTTATGTTGCTTAAGTCGTTTAGCTCCATCGTCCCTATTGGCCACTAATCATACGTTAATTTTCATTAATAAATATAAAGATTAAAGTGTTTTACTTTCCACGTTGAAGACATACCTAATTCATGTATAAATTTTGTTTGTATTCCGATTGTAATTTATCAAAAAGTGTGACCCTTGATAATCTCTGTAAAAAGCAATCTGCAAAATTACGTACGTGAGAACACCATGGCACAATCACGACTGAAGGTGAACTCATTTAAACTCCAAACTTCGTCTGAACCGCGAACCCTCGACCGCCCCGTGTAGGAATGTCTCATTGATTTTCCTTCGGATTATGCGTTGACTCCGCCGTGAAAGTATTTCCAAGTCAGGTACTTGATTTCGAAGGAAATATTAATGAAATAAATCTTTGATATCTGCCTTTGAGAAGTGCGTAGTTACGATGTTTCCCCAGAGAGGTGAGCTTTACTTTTTAACCTGTAGTCGTATACGACTAATGATTTCCTTTGAATGCTTTATAATCTATAAATATAATATACCTATATTTAGACTCAAATACAAATGAATACTTATCTCATACATCCGATTTGTAACAAAAAATAGTAGTTGGTAGTAATAGTACTTGGTACTTTGACATATTATAGGTATCATGCATTTGTGAAATCTAAAACGTCCCTTTAACTAAACTTTTATAACGTGCTATTTGCCAGTTAGTGACTGTACAGTGTTAGGAATACATAAATATAAATAGAAATAAGTAAGTCAATAAGTATTTAAGTAGGTATATCTTAGTAAATCGGCCTTTTAATCTGTTTAGTATCTGCAGTAAATTTCATTTATGTAAACTGGCTTATCTTTATCGACATTAATATTTGTAAGGACACTGCTATCTAAGAAGCGGCGGTGGCTGCGTGTGTCGTAAGGTACGATGCCGGACGGTACACATCCGATGCAAGACACAGGGAGCCAAGCCCAGACGAATGGCTGTAGATAAATTATTAAATGTAATGTTTTCAGCTATCTCGGATGTCGGGATGGAGGAATGCCGCCGATCACATCTCGGACGTAGAGAGCGATCGATGCTCCGATACGCGCCCGGCACACATCTGGTAGCCACTAGTTTGTTATCGGCGTGAACCGTCGGCCAAACCTATTTATCGAAGTCATAGAGATTTATTGATGGCTATTTTAGTTAATAACATGCATCTAACACATTATGTCACAATAAATAATTAGGTAAATCTCGGCCTGCAAATGATGAGAATTTATTAATGATTGTTATATGTAAATGAGAATTGTTTAGTTTACCAAAGCACCCACATGAAATAAGTGGACATTAAATTATAAATATCTATAGTCAATAACACAACATAACCAAATGGCTTTAGAACTAAAACCACCTAGGGTATACCATGCTAATCAATAGGTGGGTGGTAACTGTTTCCGTCATGAAATCATGCTAACAGGTCATTCAACTGTATTTTGAAGACGTTTCGGAATACTTTGAATCAAGATATAAAATTCTTAACAAGTCGAATGGTCTGCATTGCATCTCATAAATCGTTCATAAAAATCTGTTTAGTAGCGCAATAAATAAAACGGAAGGTCCGCAGTGATCTCCATGCATATAGGGGCAGTATTACGCAATAGTTTGATTTATAGGTTTCGGCAAGGTGCACGAAAGTCTAACGGCTCCCGCCCTTCTCAGAACGCGCCGTGATAGAATTTCGCCTCGGCAATTTTCTCATACATGCGAAAAACTACTCAAAGCGGCCCGCGGTGATAAATGCGAGGTTATGAATAAATTTGCCCCTTCGTAACGAAATCTGAAGTGTTTAGATTCGACACCTTTGACGTGAAGCAGGTGGACTGAAGTCACCTGGCTTTTTTCACTTTATTTATGATACGACGGTAATTGCGGATACAATAATCAACTCTCCAATAGCGTAAAATTACCGATTACATATATGGGCGTATCTATAACGTTTTATTTTTGATGTTCTCAAATATACCGTAAATACACCTAATAAAATTTACAAGCTCCGAAAAGCCAACTCGAAATGATCGCTCACAATAAGGGCTCTCCTCGGTGAACAATAGCGGAATAACGTTCACAAAGCAGTAAACGATGTTGGAAATCTAAATATTTATTTGAATTACCGGGAACGGGCGGCTAGGGGCGCGGTTGTCGGCCGCACCGTCGACGCTAAGTTCCAACCACGGACCGCAAACTGGACGCGATTCGCGGCTGAGGTTAACCTCTTTGGTGAACCCCGGCCGAGACTAAAATATTGATGAAGATAGCAACATAAGCACGTTTGGGTAATAAAACTGTTCTTTAAGGAACCGATATTTGATTTAAAACCGGTAAAACATTGCAACTATAGACTCCCAGCGCGTTTGTTTCAATGTTTGCTCGGTTTGTCTATTGATGAACATTTTCTTTTATAATGTCAAACATCTATTTCTTCAGTGTATTTGGCCCACGGCGGGGTAATTTAGCCTTGGCCCTTAGAGAGCTCTAAGGACAACTATCCGTAAAAGTTATTGGGGCGACTAATCTTTTCGACACGGATGATTGCTCTTTTAGTTGCTAAATGAATGGAAACTATTTGATAATAAACAATGTAAAATAAACTCTAATGCATGCAATGAACAAAAATTTGATATTACTTAGAATGGAAGAAGAAATTACTTAGCGAATAATGTCTTTCCATCGATACATAGTCGCGGAAGCACGTCTGCATTGATGATTTTTATGACACTACTATGCAACGTCACTAACGTCCGTAACTTATAAGTAGTATTCAAAACCGGAGCAACTATCCTACTGCAGGCATATACCTATTTCCATTTAACCTTTTATGCCTACTCGTACGATTATACTATAAATTTCGTAGGTTTCTATCTGCTATAATATATGTCCACTGATGACAATTATAGGTTATTGAAAAACAAACAGCGCCGAACCGGTACCGGGTTTTCTCGTGACTTCTGTCAAAGATACGTTACCGAGGCATAATGGTAATTGCAATGCACATTGGGAATTGCATTGTCATAGGATTAAGGCGTGTCAGTGCACTTTACTTTTGATAATCGCACAAGAAAGAGTGCACGTACTAATCCTGTGTATATTATGCCTCGGACACGTATCTTGTACCCAAGTCACGAAAGAAACGAGGTATCGCTCATCTCCTTCATGTCACCCTTAAAAAAATTGTCGATATTTTCTGTTTTAACTCAACGTTATGATAGGCTCTGACCCTACTAAAAGAAACTGATTAATGCTATACTATTCGCATTCAATTACCCTCGGTACTGCTACGATACATCGATTTTAGGATCATTCAGTAAGCGACGTGACTTACAGGCACATACGGGAATCATTCATTCTCTCACGGGTAGGTCTATTGGAAGTGTGCGACAAATCCCATCAAAACTACACGAGAGTATTCTGCGAGTAACCTTAGACGTTCGTTAGTATACCTCTCCTATCGATTTCCGAACTAAAAACCGGATCAGGAACTGCATCTTCGTAACTGATATGATACGCCATTTAAGTCAGAATGATGTCTGTCTCCGAAGATCGACTCTAGTTTAACTGAAATTGAGAGTGTACTATGTTGAGTTCCCGGTAGGCACGGTCGCAATGACAACAGATAGAAGTTGGTTATTAGTTCCTTTTTGCCCACAAGTAGTTAGAAACCATGCTTGGAAGACTCTAAATATCACACATGAGCAATGTAATTTTAAAGCGTAGGTAATAACTGTTTTTCACTTTCCGATCTAAATCGATTAAAGACCAGAAGGATTGTTGCTGAATATCGTTGTTATGTACCCTCCACCTACTAGATTATGACCTTCTGAAGCGCCTTCACGGCGAGTAGATCATAGCGCTACGCTAAGCGAGGTCAGTGGGTGGCCACGGCGCCACCTGTGGATATTTATGAGAACCTACACCATCTACACAATTGCACACATAGATTATTACTTCGTAACTAATATTATTGATTACATAAGGTACTTTGTGCAAGCATGATTATTCAATATCTCTGACTACAGACATTTTCCCGTGCGCAAAATCCCCACGGATACCAAGCCCAATTTATTTGGTATCCGTGGGCAGCTAGGACCCATGCGTGGCATTCGGACAGTGTGTGCAGCCCCGAGTTCTCACTCGCATCATGGTGATTCAGACGGCTCCGTTTGGATTCGATGCAGGTACTCCCCGAAGGACCGTGCCCGGTGATCAGCTGCGTCATCCGGTACGAGAGACTGCCGTGTGGACTCTAGTCGGTCCCCCATGATGAGACTCACCGTTGCTACTACAGTGTGTTCTATCACCATTGAATGTGTAGGTTTTCAAACAAGCATTCAAACATAACAGTAAACTTTGTTTTAATTTTCTTAGTTAAAGTAATGGTTATTTATAGAAACGTTCGCATATAACTTTATACTGAGATATACAAACTGATTGCAGGGTTCAACGGATTATGAATGCCATCTGTTGCAGAACGCTGGAAGTTCTTTATATGGCAGCGTGGTAGTAATAGCTTAGACTTTCTAAAGAGAATTGTGGTTTGCATGAATTACCTGAAGTTCACGCATATTTAATCAATGCGGTGTCAGAGATTTGTCAAAACTTTAATATAGCGAGAGTCTAACTTGGGTATTAATTCAATAGGGCAACGTAGGTTGCGCACGGAAAAATACAACTGAAACTCAATTTGTATATATAACACTGGTGTAATCACATACAAGATTGCTTATCTAAACGAGTTAGAAGAAACAGAATTCCGTAAGAAAAAGGCTATATTATTCGTGAAAATTATTGAATAATTCGATTAAATTTATTCGAATTCGAAATTGTAAGTTGTTTACCATTTTTATTTATGTTAATCGATTACCTATTGACCTTCGCTTAGAATTCTATATAGTAACTTAACTTGTTCAATTTTTTACATAAATTAATTAATCTTGTGACGTCTTCTTTTATTATGGGTAGAGTCATTGAATAAATACGTGCTTCCTCGCCAAACGGTTGTTATTAGCCATATTCAGAGGGAATCAAATCTGATTTTATTTGTAACTAATTGTTTACAAAAATTGTAACTACTTACCATAGTTAAGTTCCTAGTACTTCATCATCATCATTCTCTGAACCTTTTCCCAACTCAGTTGGGGTCGGCTTTCCAATATAACTGTGATGCGGCTGGACTCCGATATTTTCCGTGAAGCGACTGCCATATGACCTCCAGTTAAGTTCCTACTACTTATTGCTTGTAAAAAAATGTTTTTATTCTATGATATCAATGTGGTTTACTTGCAGAAGCAACAGCTCGTAGCTGCTTCTAGCCTTTTATAATTAATGAGCTTCCTCTATTCATGTAATTGGTAGAGCATATAAGATTTTTTTTCAAATATGGGTACATTGGTAGTAGCTAAATCTTTTTAAACTATAGGTAAGCTTCTCTGAGTTTCATCTATTCGGTGTAGTCGCGGGTAATCTCAAATACAATTAATTGAATCTCGGGTCACCAAACAATTTTATTGCAGCAATCATCTGCAACACTTGTCTATAAAGGTGCGTATAAAATATATTGGTGTCACATTCGTACGTTCAGATTGGTTCCACAGGTTATTAGTCGCTATTTGTACTGTCAATGTTTATGACCGTTTTATTAGCACTAGCGGTTTTATTACAGATTCAATTGTTATAGCAACGGATTTGATTAAGTAAAGCAATCAGTGCTGTATGTTTGTTGCTGAATGTACATATTATGATATTGCCCGAATATTATTCTGTTTATACATTTCTGCAATAATTTTTCATAACAAACAGTCAGTTTTTATAAATACTCGCATTAAATTTTATTTGCAAGGCATGTTTAGGCTATCTTTGGCTTTAATATACGGGAGCAACTGCCGTCCATATCTCAAACCGACAGTCAACGCTTCCTTACTTACTCGTCCCTTACTCTCTTCGAAGAACTTGGTAGGGCCCCGAACACCTTTCTATGCTATAAACCACCTATATAAAATTTATGAAAAGAATCATCCGATTGCTATAACATTGTGTCATAGTTATTGCTTCAACATGCGTTAAATCGTAATAAAATTATATACACCCGCGGTAAAAAAAAAACCGCGGTAGCTTAGTGGTATGGGTGGTGGACTGCTGAGACGAGGTCTCGGCTTCGATCCCAGGTTTACCATGGCACACACCAATGAATGCGATGCTTTTCGAAGTTATGTGTGTATTTATCGCAGGTTTATAAGTGCCCGGTTGATGGCAATAGGCTCGCCAGTCATTACATTGGGACCTAAATATAAACTGGCGAAATGTGGGTGCTAGCAACTCTGCCTACCCCTTCGGGGATATAGGCGTGACATTATAAAAAAAAAATATATATACTTAGATAGATAATATATAAATAACTCGTAATTGTACCCCAAAAATTTTAGATATAACACCAGTAGTAGGATCAACGTTGTTTTTTCTATACAATCCGCGGCGGACTTATAGCTGAAAGCAATCTCTTTCGGGCCACTGAAATTATATTGTTATTGCTCCTGGTACGTGGCGCTGCAGTCGGATTTTCAGATACCTTACAAATTTCACCTGTGTGAAACCAAGCCACTAGTAAGTTATACCAACAAATAAACATTGTTACATTGTAACTTAGATATTCCGTGAAGCGACTACCATCTGACCTTCACAAGATATAGGTATAGGCGACATCGAAGTGCAGCAGTTATATCAGTTGTTGGACTTCATTTTGGGTTTCAACTATCCGTAAGATCTGCTATAGATGTATGACAGCGGGAACCAACGGCTTAACCTTCTCTCTGAGGCATGAGCAGACCAATGCAAATAGCGATATTCCTGTATATCATACCTCAAACTCAAACAAGTAAATTCCTCAATGACTAAATATTTAAATTATTTCTTTTCGAAAATCTAATAATGAGCTAATCTTAAATCTCAAATCTTGAATTTCAAATATTACATATATTTGGGGCCGCCGAGTCCTAGTGAATTAGTGTTCTTGCCAATAGATTTATAAACTTAATTTGAATTAGGCTAATTAAAAATCATACAGAACATAAGCCCAGATGATATAATATTATCTTGCTAAAAGTTGTCATTTAAAATAATTAATTAGGGTCGTATAGTGCGTAGTATTTATAATCTGTGGCTCACAGACTTCATTGTTTATATTAAAGGTTATAATATGAAATTACCAATTTGTACTTGACTAATTATAACATTTTTATACAACTGAGGTGGTAGACAAGCACACGGCAAACTGGTTTTTAGGGTTCCGTAGCCAAATGGCAAAAAGCGGAACCCTTATATAAATATTAATTGTCATATCTGTCTGTCCGTCCGTATGTCACCATCTTTCTCCGAAACTATAAGGCCTATGTTGTTGAAACTTGGTGAGTAGATGTATTCTGTGACCCGCCTTAAGAATTTCACACAAAAATGAAAAATATGTAATTATTTTTGGGTGGGAACCCCAAAAATAATTACATTGTTTTCATTTTTGTGTAGAAGAAGATTATATTTAAATTTCACTTAGAACTGAAGCCCAAAATATTTTTTTTCATCAAACCCATATATTTTATGTGGGGGTTGGTATCTATAGATAGGTCTTCAAAAATGTTATTGAAATTTCTAACATCATTTTTTTTAACTTTGCACATTTACATTTAATCGATTAAAACATTTGCCATCGTTATTTATAAAGTGGTGTCATCGAAACGAAAGTTCGTTTTCCTTTACGGTAGAATTTTGGGGATAATAATATAGTCTCGACAAACTGTATGAAAGCATTTCGTATAATGTGTTTTATACCACTTAGATGACAGAAAAGCACGCGGTTCAACGCGGATCTTTGCAACAGCAACAGCTGGGTCGTCACACTAATTTTCTATTTATCACGTAGAAAATATAAGAAAGATCTAGCGAGAATGACTGGGCTTATAACTGTAGGTCCTGTAGACTTACAACGGTTTCTCGTGCAGTGTGAGGTCTCGTGTGATGATAGAACAATACTCATAATAGTGAAGATCAATAGATGAATAAAAAGAACCATTGAAAATCGTATGAGGTAATTTTTTATTTATTGACCTCACAGGTGTCAATGGAAATATGCGAAAAACTGACACTGTGAAGGTTTTATGTCAAATTCAAAATATCTTTTCGATTATCGCGGCAATTTCATACTTTAACGCCGTTTGAACTGTCAACAGTCAACAGTTTTTAATGTAAACAAGTTTGATTGCCTTACCAATAAAATGTTCACATGTCATACTTACTTGGTAAGTGAATGGAATTTCTCTCGCAGGTGATTGATTCCATTCCGATCCTATTAGGGCGGTTAGGTACGAATACAGCATTGTCTGAAAGCTTGTTAAATAATTTTAAATGGGATTTCATCGATGAAAATGCGTTTAATTTAATTGAGTTTCCAAGGATTAGATACTTTATGCAATTAACCAAAAAAATATATGAAACAACAAATTCAATGAAACGTGTTTACGTAGGTACCTCTTATAATATTTATCGTAAAATTGATCTATTTCGACATGTATTGGCTACTGTTAGAGTAGTTTTAGTAATGCATCATAAATATATCTCAGTAGGGCTACCACGCAAAATACGAGTAAAAGTTCAGGTTCAGCGTACTTGTGATACTGAGTGAAGAAATAGGAGCCCCGACAAGTTAGTGCAGCTGTATTGAGCTCGTGCATTACTACTTTGAATAGAGAAATCTCCTAATAAAATCCGCCACAACATCCAAAAGTCTTTTTAATTTGATTTATATCATTGAACCTTAATATTGTGGACAACCACCCCCTCCCCCCCCCCCAAAGCTTGACCCTTCTTGGCCTAGTAAATGCCCAACTATTTCAATGAATTTATCACTTATCTGATATTGATGTGACATACACATCGGTGAAATCCAGCCCTAACCTACACATTACGAATGCAAAGTGAACACCTAAATGTTCCTGGTACAGAACACTCAACCAACTTGATTTATTTCACGATGTTTTATTTCGTCATTAAACTACGAACAGTCAACCTATACCGAATGACTTCCTATAGTAACAGATTTATGTTTTGGAATTGAAGTAGAACCATAGCGGCAAATGAGCAACGGTTCTACTCTTTATTGACTGCATAGACATTATTTGAGGGTAAGTGGTTGTCACCACTAATACCTACCGAATTTGTATGTATTACAGATAAAATAACTCTGTTCTGATCATGGTCGTTATGCTAATGAAGTACTAAATACAAATGCTTATTATAATATATTATTATTCGATTAAATATGCACAAAAATATATTAATTATTTGCCTTTCCTTGAAATCTAAATATTCACTAGGAGTAAAGCACTCAAAGTGAGTCATTCCAGTTGGCGAGCTACAGGTAATGGAATCAAATATCTCCACAACCGAATCGTATCGGAGGTAAAATACTTAATCGAAATAAATCTTGTTAATTAATACAATCTGCTGATTTCGAAACGATAGCTATAAGTTTGTTACGAACCCTGAAAAAAAGGTTCGTTTTATTAGCTTTTAAGCATTGTTTAAGTGTTGAGCAAGGGAGGCAGCCCTGCACACTGAACGACTTTTAGCGGCTCATTTATCCACTTTTTCCCCTATTTTCTTTGAATGTACCTACCTCAAGATCGAACCTTTCGAAGTGGGTTTCTTTTAATTTAGTACGATTAATTCATATTTAAGTAAAGGGTAGACCAAGATCGGACGTACTTAATTAATTAATTAGAAACAAATGAAAAATCTTGAAGCTGTGACAGTGAGCTGAGAAACGTTAATTTGCTAACAAATGTAAAGGAGAAGGGAGCACGCGATGCGCAGGTAGTTTCGCTCTTTTTGGTTTTATTGCAGGTAAACGTATTTACGAGAACAGTCACTGCCCTAAGTATGCAAAAAGGGTTAAGTTAATGGTACTTACTACATTAATCTGTAAAAATAAATACTGAATTGAATAGTATATGAATATAATTTGTCAATCAGCAAAAGGGTTGTTTAAAATCAAACTGACACCGTTGAAATAAAGATTTAATTACAATCGTTACATAATTTTACTCATAATAATTAATAGGTATATATTCTATAAATATCTATATAGAACATTTAATATTAAGCGAATGTATTCGATTTGGTCACATTAAATTTCTTCAACTGGTTTTTAGTTTTTGCATCAGACGAATATTCCATAATAACAAGCCTCAAAACTATTGTTCTGCTATTGTGACCCGAAAATTAAATTACACTTCTTCTAATGTGGGAAATTAAAGTACTTCTATATGTATGTAGAATGCTTAATAAATTATCTTATATTATGGATCGATGTATGTTTGAAATGTGTTCGTTACAAAATTTTGAACATATATTTTAGATATTCATAGCTCCGTTTATTTACCACCAGAGTCATCCGCCCTGGTCTCATTTTCGTTCTCAGCGCTAACTATCAAACAAATTATCTAAACAAATTGCAACTCCATTAACTTATTTGCCACTGCCAATAATTTTTTCATAAGAGTATACAAATATGGCAACAAACCTTCGTAGTTAGCCGAACTGCTGTAACATTGTTTTGTTTTCAGAAGCGTTATCATTTTAATTCTTATATTACCCACATGACATAATTCGACATTGAAAAAGATCTATACAGTATCATTTCATAATGTTCATTCTGAAAAGTGGCTGCGACCGTTTAAAAATAAAATATTGTGAAAAGATTTATGTACATGTATGTATACTAATAATACTTTTAAACAATATTTATAATGTTCATCTTCGAAGTGTCCATCAATAAGATCGAACGCGGTGAAATAATATTAATTACTTTGTACACAACTCGACAAACTAAAATAGAAAATCTACAAAACTTTTTATATACAGGACAACAACAATAACCAAATCGACGATCGTTTGTCGACTTACCAACCTAGTTATTAACAAAAGTAAACAATAGTTTGTGTAGTTGGGCGACATCGAACCTCACACCCTTCATTGTCTACTCTCTCAATGTACAATTACACTTAAATCTAATCAAAGTTAAGTCTGGCACCTGAACTAACTAATAATTTATTGCTCCAACTAATTCGAATATTTAAAATAAATTTGGAAGAACTAAGTTAAGACATTTATAAATTCCTTTAAATTAAAGTATGACAAACTCCACGTGTGGAATTGATTTATTAATTTACAATAATGAACTAAAACCAATATTGGCTAGTTTATACATACTTTTACTTGCTGTGTATCTAGTAGGTAAATAATTTGGACATTATTTCCATAATATTCTTATATCTATACAAATACTGAGCAACGTCGATTTCATACAATGTTCCATTCGTTAAAATACCTAAAGTGACGAACCCCATTCAACACAGGGTACGTAAGTACTTAACGAAAGACTTTATACACCATCATTACAATCTGTGCATTATATTTAGAAATGTAATAATTACACTATGTGATGTACCAATAAAAGTACAATAGTTACCAAATCAATAACTTTCATAAAGGGTCTATAGACCAAGACGTATTATCAGCCCGAGTCTATTTAACTATGTATAACCAAGTCGTTGATCTTATTGTAGAACTGAAACACTGTGCCACTGTAATATCTGACGGTCCCTAGGAGATGACATAATGCAGCGACCCAGGTTTCACGTGCTTTACCTGTAACAAACGAACGGAATATTCATTTTTATGTATCTATCGCAATAAAGTTCATGCAAAGGATCCTTTTCTTGACGGTCCCATCATTTCGGTTTATTTTAAAACAATAAAAGTGTATCTTAAAAAAGAATAGCGGTATTTAAATTAACAAAAAAGACGGCCCATTCCAATAGCTGTTCTGATTCTATCGCGGCGTCGACGGTGCCAGCCCGCCGCAGCGTTCACACATATAACGAAAAAGAAAAAACCTAAGCCAATCGAGATGAGGTGACGAAACGTTCAGTCTCATTATCTGAGAATTTATTAACGAATCGCTTGGACCGGAAAACCAAAATGTGAAAGAAATAAAAATTCGACCTCGGCCGCGGGTGTCTAAAGTTTGTACGGCGTCAATGAAAAAAGAAGTCAAACAGGTTACCCAAGCGACCTGCGACTGAATGAAACAGAGAAGGACCCGCGTCAGGATCGAGAGATAAGAGGAAAGATTAGGGCGCCGAAAAAAAAGTAAAGCTGCTTTTAACGCGGAGGTTGTGTTTTGAATGAAGAGGATTCATTGAGATGCCGCGCCCACGCACACTCGCGGTACGCGCGTTAACGGGCGCTCTTAGGACCGCCCGGCTATCGCACGACCACGTCGCCAGTGTGGCACCACCGCACTACACATCCTCAGCCATCAACAACACTCATTGTACAGACTCGAAATTTTTGTTCTTCTATACACATGGTCATGTTATTCAAATTAGGTACATTGTACCAAACTAGCACTGGCAGACTAAATTACCAGCCGATGACACATCCTGTTTACCTTTATCCTTCTAGGAAACAATGAAAATGACGTTCCCTTATAGTACCGTCAGCAAAAAAAATATACGCTGTGAACTTGAAGTTGACTCAAAATGCTCTATGAATGTTATTTTGGGTAAAAAAGAAACCTGCAGATTTAAATTTGTTCGTTTTGGCTCAATTTAAGAATGCCGCGATAAGGAGTTATTTTCGCGTCAAGGAATTCGAGGGACAAAAAGGCGTGAAAACTAAAATAATACAAAAGGTTTATAGAAGTGAATTTGTGAGTGTTTGGCTAAAACAAAATTCTTAGCAATGTCGTCTTGTGCGGTGACGGCGACTTCGCGATTTATTGTATAGTGGACGCAGATGCCGCTACTTCTTCTTAGAAAATCTTGGACCTCTCTGAGAAATATGTAAGCTTTAAGATTTTTGAGCACTTAAATATTTCACAAGAGAGTAAGCGCTTTTCTCTCAATTTTGATCATATTTTGTTAATTACTCTAAATACATATGACCCTAGACACCAAGAATGTAAAATACGTTGTAAATCGCTATCTTTATTTTCTTTTACTACTACGGCCAAAATGAACTGAAATTATATCTTTTATATATTAACAATATCTCGTATCTCAAACAATAGGTAGTCATTTCGAAATGAACGCTCATCAGTATAAAGGATTATTTTTTGACTTTACGCACTTGAAGAAAGAGCTAATTTAGGTAGGTCAGCTGTACGTGCGTAGGCTTATGGAACGCGTCGCTCTGACAGTGACAAATGACATAAGATTGCAATCTCGCCTCCTTCGAACGGCGCGTCGCATGGCCCTTCCGCCTCGACTCAACTCCATTGTTTTCAATTACCAACATGACACCCCGGCGCGAGCCTGGGCTTCTAAACCGCAACTTAGTTTATGCCTTTGGATATTAGCACCACGATCATCCATTAAGGTGCATAATTCTCAATTACATGTGTGCGTAGCGTCGCAATAATGTTCAAGCTCGTCAATCTGAATCAATCTGTAACTCACCGCCAGTGGTGCGCGGCCTGCTTTCAGACGGCCGACACGAAACCGTTGGGATGTTGTAGAGAGCTGGAATAGGAAACATTCACTCTTTTCACGTGACGTTAGCAATATCTCAGTCGACTTAACCTATACCGATTACGTGTTCGGCGGCAGGCACCGCTAACTTTGAAAGGTCCTAACTGATTGCCTAAAGATAAAGTTTTAATTACTTATACGAGTATATAAAAAATAATAACCTTTTGTAGAACGGTTTGAATGCCGCAGATCCCTCGTTGTGGTGTGGTTGATTGGGTTGGTGACTGTTGGTTGCGTGATGAGGGTTATGGTATGGGTCTCGTTGTGGTGACTGTTGGTGCCGAGGAAAGCAGTAGCCGGAGCCACCACCACTGCCAAGCGGATTTGCGACACTGGGCACCTTCATGTTCGGAGGAGTTTGTGGTGGTGTGTCAGTCTGCACGTCGGGAAATGATGCTGGGTGTACACAGGGATGTTGCCCGCCGTATTGTCCGCCAGCGAAACCGCCATAACGACCGTATGAGCCGCTAGCCGGACTTGCGGCTGCCGTTGCTGGTAGCACAAAGCCATTTGCGCCACCATCCGTTGATGCAGCTCGCTCCGGTGGACCGTACGCGTGCTGAGGCCAAGGTTGTGCGGCTGGTGGAGGCGTTTTGCAGGCTGCAGTATCAGCCAGCGACCAAATCTTCGGCTTCGATGCAGGGATTGGCACGCCGCAGTCGGATGCTCCTCGCTTGGTCTCCTCTTTAATGCCGTAGCCCAGCATCTGGTGATGCATGCCCTGCAGCATTTCGTCACTTTTCCGCTCCTCATCTGTAAAGATAATCGGATTCATCAATCAAATTGCACGTCCGACTACCAATAAGCGCGTGATCACAGGGTATTGTAATCAGATTAGTCGCAATAGCTGAGTCCATAACTAACGCGCCTACAATAAGAATAAAGAGGGCTTACAATGTTCCCAAAAATCGATACGGTGCGGATTGAATCGTTGACGTGACCATTACAAGCGGGACGTAAGTTTTAGCTAGTAAAAAGCAAAATCTCCCTCCAGAAAAGTCGTGTGAAAATACGTTAGGCGTGCAGTGACCCATTCGTTAAGTGGTTATCCGATTAGCGAAGTGAAAATACCACTTTGGGGCGCGGACCCCCGCCGCGGGCGCGTAGCCCGATCCCTTTCGTATTTAAGGCCAGCATTTATTTCGCAT
This sequence comes from Pelosia muscerda, assembly GCA_963691645.1. Taxonomy (NCBI): domain Eukaryota; kingdom Metazoa; phylum Arthropoda; class Insecta; order Lepidoptera; family Erebidae; genus Pelosia; species Pelosia muscerda. The sequence goes on along the minus strand of OY829098.1, from coordinate 9,178,844 downwards.
TTCCCGATGCGCCCCGGGTGTTGTATTCTTCCACGGAATGTGTGCGATACAATTAACCGTCAACCTCAAATTCTCATATACATATTCATATTATCATCAACTAAGGCAAATTAGTATCGTATGAAAATCGAGGGTGGCAACTGAATGTTTTATTTTATATATACGTATACCTGCAGTTTTATGAAACTGCAATAAAATGCAGCATCATAACAATGGTTCTCAGTTAAAAAAAAAGAATTATGTTACTGTACAATTACATAAAAATGTTTATTCAGTGAATTTTATAAGGCTCTAAGTATTATCATAATGCCATTTTCCGTTGTAAAGTGGCTTTCGGTGGGCGCGGTTGCGGGCCGGGGATACTAATGAAATTCAGAGGCCCGCAAGCAAGGCCAGGGCGCGCGGGTGTGAGGCGGGGCAGCAAGCGACGCGCGGGGCGACGCGACCGCTCGACTTCATTCTCTTTATTCCATTTAATGCTGACTGCTCCTAGCTTTTAAGAGGGGTTATCCGCATTGCCCTTCACTAGGGATAAATAGGGACGCCACTGATACTCCGCGCGAAGATATTTATCCGGCAAATTGTTTTAATTTTCATTGTATTAATCTAATAAAAGCCCACAATAGCGGGAGATAAACGAGTGATAGACAATTTTGTAATATTTTATTTTGGCTATGTTAAATGTATCCGTAGGGTTAATTCGTTTACAAATTAATAACAATGTTATAAAATATTAAGTTATGCCAGTTTTATATGAATGTTTTAATTGCTAAAATTAAATGTGCAGCTACTTGCCATTTATTAATTAGAGCTAATGACAGTATTAATGTTTATTAATAAACAAAACCTGTGAAGCTTAATCAATGCGTTCGAACTCGTAAAATAAACGGAACGAATGACTCCAGTACTCAGCTTCTCAATGAAATAACTATACTATGAACAAGGAGTAACTTAATTAATGAAGGAAATCCGGCGCTTACATTTACTGCACGAGACTTGTTTGTTTATAAGGATAAGCACTTTCGTAGTGCCATGTCTCTACAAAGATTACTACCTACCTACATTAAACGTGCATTAGATGCTAAGTTTAGTCCAAATGTATTTTATTTGATATAACCTATTGCAAAGCATAGTGTGATATTATAATAATACTATTATGTACTTAAGTATTGTGTGTAACAGGACCCGTCTCATACATATGACCGTTTTTAATTGATGTCTGTACGATTTAGAATATTTGTGAATGTAGATGAATACAGTGGATACAATAAATGCAATTCTATCAAAAGCTGCGATATGACTAGTTCAGTTGTAATTATTCCTTGCGGCAAGGCACGCGCGGGAGTATGTATCTACATGTGGAAATAGAGGCATAGCACACACTTCGCATTGAGTGGTTTTCCCTTCTGTGTGTTTTACTCACAAACTGGGGGCGAAGTGAGACATAATAATAACCCGTCTCAGTGGCCCTGGGGCGCCGCAGTCCCATTCTCCCCATAGTGTTTCCACTTTAGAAAAACTCGTTGTTTGGGGTGTAATAATTCGTCCAAGATTTGTTTACATTTCATATTGAATTATGAATGTTGAGATTGAAAAAATATCGATTTTGTTCTTTTATTACTTTTGTTATTACGTATTTCCTAAGACTGTAAAAGTACCTCAGATGATAAGTTCAATAGGACGGCGAAAGATGTAAATTAGCTACAAGCTTGAATGTACGTAAATTCTGTAAGAGTGTGTACTTGGAGTTGAAGGGTGCTCGAGGGTAGAGCACAGAGTGCGAACACTGTGATGTGTGGTTGCAGCCCTGCACTTTACAGCTGAGGTCAGTGCAATTTATTGCTTGGCGCGCTCCTCTCCGACGAGCGCCGGCGCCGTCCGCCCGTCGACACACACTTGTTTGTATTACTTCTACTCGTTTTCCATTAACGCGCGCCGGATTAATATTTTGTTTACAATGCGAGTGCTCACGACAAAAATTAACATTTATTGGTGGGGTCCGAAAATGAAGCTTTTATTCATGAGTGGCTTAGCTTCGGATAGTTCTGTGTGTTTGTTTGCAGACGAGGACGTCGATCGCGTGTGAAAGCTTTTATATGGGTTTTGTTTGCTCTGACTTTAAATGATATATTACACGTCGCTAACATTGACATTTTGGAAAAGAATGACTGTACGGACATTAGAGGAAAAATTAAATGTTATGGTTTGTTTGTGATCTGGCTTTAGGATTACTTTAATAGGAAAGTTATGTGGGTAGCGTACATATTTGTTCACACAAATCCCGATTTAACACACAGGTTTATTATAGCTTAAGTAAAATTCATATGATTTATATGGGAAGTGATATTCTAATGTGGAAACTTTAATTTGACATGTAACTTGAAAATAAAGAGCATTTTAAGATTAAGGCACCTAGACATAATTGCCATCCGAATTAGACTCGTAGATAGACGTTTATTTACTTACATGTAGGTACATCGCATCGGATTACGAGTCTATAAGCTACGAGCCTCGAGTGCGACTGCAACTTGCCCAAAGGTGGTGATGATGAGCAATTTCTTCCATTCCTCGCCATTTTATTGTTTCTTCAATTTTTGATTCTACTTTCTAAAATGTGTAAGTATTATACTGTGTTTACTGTACCCCAGTACGGTGACAGTTCTTCTCATCATCTACACATTCAGTTACGTGTAAATAACTAAGTAATTCGGGTAGGTAGGTAGTAAGTGCCTGCAATACCAATGATTTCCTACATTAAACCTATCTAAATGTTGTAAAAATATTACGACATAACAATCGCGCCACTCTCTGGCGTGAAGCGCCGTCGTCGCGTCGTCGGCGGAAATCACCGCGGGGGCGCGTGCTTATAATCCCGAATACAATGCCTGCGTCGTCGTCTTTCTTCTTACGTCTTTTGTTGTAAGTGCAATAGGGGCGCCGCACTGCCTCTTGACTAGATGCACTTTTAATGGAAACATGTAGGTATTTTGTGAGTCTGTCAAATATAGATTTTACGTAACATTGATATAATACCTAATTTGTGTAACGTTGATATGAAAATTGTTCCATCTGTCGATTACTTAAATCACTACGCGTGTTTTCCCTAATGTATTTTGCTAAATAGCATTAGCATCAACTTTTCGTGTCAGAAAATGTTGTATAGATACCTACCAAAATATTCCGGTGTTATTTTAAAAACTTCATATTATAAATGAAAGAAAATACTTCAATTCATTACTTTTTTTTTCTACTTTCATTAATCCGACTAAACGATAAGTCACGGTCTATTTTATATACCTACTTCCGCGTAGATACAGCAAATACATAGATTTTTTGATAATTGTTAGGTATTTTTGATGATATTTAACAACCAATGTTGTTGTGTTCAAAATAAACTATTACCCCCTTTGTATAATTTCCTATAGCAACACATCAAAAATTCTCATGACACAATAAAATATTCTAGCAACAAACTACAAATTTTGAATTAGTTCCATCACTTTCATATCTCGCACACTTCGGCTCTATATCCTAATACTACTTACAAATGTTCTCGTGAGTGGCCCTCGTCATATACCGCAAATTAAGTACATTTGAGGCCCAACAATAGTGAGCTTCATTACACGAACGTATGCCGGGCGTTACGCGTGACGCCCTCGCGACTCCATTAGCGCCGCGAACTTTGCTATGAACACACTCTGTTAGAAGCCATCTTTATTGTAACAATGCCTACTTATAATTTATGTTGTTGACAACCGACACTAACTGCCGCCCTAGCTGTTTTTCTCACGTACCGTGTCCAATGAGTGTCTGGATTTTATTATGCACTTAAGCTTTTTAAAAGTATACACACAATAAATATTTTTACTTGAAGCGGTTATGTAAATTGGTTTTTCCTGGGGAATAAGGGAAATATTTAAATGAATCTATATTTGAAGTTTCAGATATTACATACAATCATTTAATTATCTATGGAATTACATTATTGCATGAAATATCTGAAACTTCCCTGTTGACGCTTCAAGAATAATTTGAATCTATTGAAAAAAATCCCCGCCCTACGACGCCGTCTTGAATCGGTTAGTACATTATAAATCCCCAAAACCGTACTTACTTACGTTCCAGTGTAATATCCTCATAAAAGAAACGATCCACGAACTCGACAAATCCTTTGGCAAGAACATGAAGTAGGGCAGATCGTCAGACAAGCTGTACGCGACCTCCGAGCCGCGTCGGCCCGTTGTAGCGACGAACAGAAGACGCGTTATATGAAATTTGGGCCCGGGCGCCGCCCACTTTACTACGAATAGGAAATCCGGTAGCGAGGAGCGGTTACGCACAGTTACACGCCTGAGACCCAGTCCTCCCTCGTCCCGCCAGCGCTCCGCACGCCCCTCATGGCCCCTTGCCTCCTTATGGGCCGCACACCCTCCAGCCCGCAGCCGCGTTATGCCAATTCACTCGACGATTTATACACCGACAAAATTAAAGCAATTTAAAACGGTTAACAACACCGGCGCAATTCGTACATGAAATAACACATTCAAGGGTAATTAGTATATTAGTGTAAAGTATATTCGCAATCGCTGTTATCGACAAAGACGTTTCACATGTACATCACATAAACAACAGAAAAATCAATCGCAAAGCAGTTATAAAAGAGTAACACTTGAGTATAGTAACTATGTGTAGAAATAAAATCAACATCCGGCAGTCAAAGTTTGCTAGTTTCCAATCTTCCTTACGGAAGTCTCTTTGTAATTACAAAAACTATGCAATTAAATTGACTATCGGGCGTTGCAAACTATCGAACTTAACGAACCTTTGTGATTTTTGATTTTCTCCTCCTGTTCATCTTTGTCCTTCTCCTCGTCAGAAAGCATGGTGTCATCGTCATCGTCTGTCTTATTCTTAGGTTCCCATGTCATTTTGTTCTCCTTCTTTAGTCGACGGCGTGCATTTGCGAACCACGTCGACACCTGAGTCAGCGTCATTTTCGTGATGATGGCCAACATTATCTTCTCACCCTTAGTCGGGTAAGGGTTCTTCTTGTGCTCGTTTAACCACGCCTTCAGTGTCGCCGTTGACTCTCGTGTCGCATTTTTTCTCCTGGCGGCTAGATCGTACCCGGCTCCATATCTGTCGACAAACATGTTTATACTTACATATACCTAATGGGAAAAGTACGCTTCCGACCTCAGCACAGCATTAAAACTTTCGCATTGATTATACTATTGAAGTTAGGATTTGGATACTTTTTACTGAGTGATAAAATAAATATGTAAATCTGTACATACCATCTGTACAACCCTTTACCCGCGCGAACTTTTGTAAGTTACTACTAAATATTATTACTAAGCTTCGTAAGTCATGGAGCTACCACGAAATAAATAAGTACTATGGAAAGTATATTTAAATAAACAATTAATATCTAAAACTATAGGTTTGTAGACCGTTTGCAAATCGCAATATTTGTGAATGATAGGACGACTTTAGGATTTTATGATACAGGTGTGTAATAAAATATGAGTTCAATAAATGCTCTATGTAACTAGAGGTATGTATGCTGAACATAACATATTCCAGTTATTTATACAGTTTTATGCATCGAAACGTAGATATACGATGAGCAATAAAGTGACTTTTAAATCCGTAGCATATAGACGTTTTATTTGAGGCAATAGATTTCTTGGAGCGACAGCAAAAATAAAGCTATCGTAGCACAGGGAAACGTTCTGTACTCTTTAGGGCCCATGGTCCCATTTGCATCCGCATTTTTATCGTAATTGTAGCTTCCCCCAACGCAACCAGTACTTGTACCTGACTTCGATTTTCCCGTTGACATGACAAAGGCGCGGTCTAAAGGGCCCAATAAATACGATTCACACGTGAAAATAGTTAAAAATGATCCTACCGATACGGATGTTCAAGTAAATTGCAATGTTGACTGACAAGTTTAGAGTTTAGTATTGAAAAATATTTCGACTATGGGTTTACAAGTTATGAACGCATACAGGAGATTGGAGATGTTGTGTTTTTGTTGTATTATTTCGGGTGTATTTAGGATATATTCTTTTTATGCGACAGTTATAGATATAAAGCATATCTAACCTCTTGGTTGGTTTCTAACGTACCAACCATGAGAGATCGGTATGTGGAGTTAAGATATTCAATTTATTTTTATGTTGGTGCGTCTGAAGTTTTTCTGAGATTTGTTGTCGAAGAAGAGGGCGGTCCGTTGCATCTCAGTTGCAATTGCAGGGCGGTGCAGCGCAGGCGTGGGCAGCGTGGGCGTACTCACCACCAATCGATCGAGACGCCATTTTGCTTACTGGACATCACCGGTATTGCTAGTCGCTCAACGACCGCCGCGCCGACGACCGACGATAAACCCTTCACTCAACGGCCGACCCGGTCATTTAAACCACTATGTGTTAACACTGAGGTGTGGTACAGCAACTCATACTTTTTTAAATTATAGTATGACTTCATTGGTTAAATTTGTGTATAGATTTATTAGTTTAAATAATATAAGGGTAGGTTGTAAATATAAGGGTAAGTATGTTTAAATATAAGATAGCGATAACATTGCATGCATTATAATAATACATGTGTCAAGCGCGCTTCCATATAAAGCCGCTGAAACCAAACCGCATTAGTTTAAACATGAATAAGCTCTTCAGAAATCTACGGCAGTTAGCGAAGACTCCACAGCTACATGGGAAAAACAGCGCTTTATTGCTTTAATGTTTTATTGATTCGGCTAAGCTCAGTTGTTTACAGCTCTGAAGCTGTTGCGAGGGGTTGAATGCTTTAAGCTTTGTTAATTAATTTAGACAGTCCACTTACTCGTCGCGCCCGCCCTGTGAGGACACATGTACTCGGCTCTCAGAATGTTAATACTTTCGTGGGCGGAAGTACTTTGTATCTTTGTTAATTTAGAGACGCGCACATAAACCAATGGTCGAGCTTTGAATAATGGTTGATATTGATGTGTCTACGCAACAAATGTGGAGATTAACTTTCAGTGACATTTCCTGCGTTAAATTTTGTTACAGTTCCCACATAATAACTGTCTTGCAATGGAAAAGCATCAATCAATATAATTTAGGGCATACTTAACAATTTCTTAAATTTTCTACCGTTTTCCACATAAAATGAGTCTAATTTAACCTATCTTAAAATTTCTTATTAACATAATAGACCTAATACGATAGGAAGATAATAAATTCTATTCGAACAGTTCAATAAAAATACGTGGATGTGTACATTAGGTCACCCCGATGAAAAGCGCTGTTGGGCGGGCGCTTACAACCATTGCTACATATTTGCGCTTGCCGAGTATTCAATTCGCGGTATCGAAGGTTTACGATCTACCCGCTTGGGGGAATTGCGGCCTCTACGTGCCCACCCCCGTAAACCGTACACTCATTCAGTTATGTACGAATGCGTATATAAGTAAAGCCCCCATCGTGGGGAGGTGCGGGTTGTATTTTAGAATTAGGATTCGCGATTCAAATGCGAGACATGTAGGCGTTTTAGGAACTAGAGTGTTGAGTCCGATGTATTCATATCTATGTGTATTTGCGGCTGTTACACTCGTTTATTGACCGTCAAGAGTAATGTATAAACTGTGAGATATACCTATATGATTGTACACATAGTCGTCACAAACATTAATACTTAGATACACTTCTTAAGGCGGTTTCAATACAAACATGCCAAAGCCTTCTTTAATCTTGCTAGTTTTGTAAGTGGTAAAATTATAGAGAGCTTTTGAACCAATCAAGCGCTTACGCATTTGATAGATTGATGAAATCAGAATCTCTTTCCAGTTGGTGGAAATATCAGGCATCGTCCTAATAGATCGCACGATTATCTTTTTCAGGTCGTCAGTTAATCTAGCCGGGGGCGCTCCGCCGATTATCGTTCGGTCATCGGCAAATAATGTGTTTACCGATTGGCACCGAATTGTACTAGCAAAGCGGCGATGCCTGCTTATCAAAAGCAATGTGAATTTGTTCTCCAAATTTAGTTCTGTGCAGACCACAAGTCCAAATCATATCTTTCTTACACGTTTTTGTGATGTACTTTTTATATAGACTGTTTTCACTTCAGGTCAGCACTGCCGCATTGTAATTTTTTTTATCGAGTCGATTGTAATTCATGTTTTATCTGCCTAAGTTAAATCGTTACGTAAAGATTTTCCGTCGATTACGTACCAACAGGGTGTATTCTTGCACTCTGATTATCGGCTGGTAACACAGTTTCAAAGTGGCAGTCATTTTGACAACTCGGCGAATACAGCCGCAATTTATGTTCAGCATATACCATTTAATTTACACCAAAACAACGTTTACAAATTGTGCAATAATTCATTTTGAATTAGTGGTTCTTTTTCCCAAACATTTCGTGCGCTGCGTTAATTTTGCAGTCGACATAATTATCCACAAGAGCAACTTATTCAAGCAACCAAGAAAAATAATTTAAATTGACGCAGGTCTTCAAGAAACTAATGAACATCTGAAAAATTATGGAGGATGTTAGAGACATGTGTGCCCAGGCAATGAATACATTCGTAAGAGGGTTGAGCGTCCGGCTCAGACTGACTTGCTACGGTTTTGTAGAGCGCTAGCTCTATCGTAAATCGCTAGTTTGATATCTTTGCAAGCGATCCAAATATATTGTATCTTTAGAAAAACAAAATAACCATGACTTTGATTTCAGCTAGGTACTCTAAAAAGATATAAGGTAGATAGGTATATAAGAACGTTTTACAAAACTGAAGCACCGGACCCTGCCAATTTTGACCATGCTCTCATTCTTCACCCTGAGAGAAGTCAAATAAAAAGTCAGGCATTTTTAATTTTATTTGAATTACTGTATATTTAATAAATCTACAAGTAATCAATGAATACATTTTGTTTTATGTATTAGATATCTTTTTTACTGTCTATATTTTTACGTTAGTCCAATATAATTGTTCTTTTAGTATCAACCTGTCCAAAGATTTCCAAAAAATCTAAATAGGTACAAGGAGACATACAATTTATATTCATTTCATTAGACCTATATTTTTTTTCTTACGCGAAACACAGAGTCCACTCTCACCGGAGGCAGTGAGTTTGGATCATAAGGCGTATTTATCTTTTTTATCAAAGCTAAACTTTTTTTTTCAGTAATCGGCTTTTCATTATTAAACTATATTCTTTATTTAATATTATTATGGGTCAAGCAGCAGTTATTAATTTACACATATTTGAAACGTGCTAATTAAATCCTTCCACTTGATAACAAACACGATATTTTTATATTAATTTAATTTTTAATACCGTGCTTTATGACTGGTACCTATAGGGCGCTACATTAGATCGAGTTACACGTTATACCTACATATAGCCTATTGCACTGTCTTAACAGAGCGCGACTAGCGCGGTCATCGCGCGAGTAAGCTTCTCACGATACCTACTCCGTGATATAATAATAAAATGATAAAAAAACTAAAACCCAACTGTTGCTGAAAAGATTCAAACAACCTTGATATTACGTGAAACCCAATCATTTTCATTCGGTTTAAGATTTGCGAATGGGTACCTACCGCGACCTATCAGCTTGCTTGGATCTTTTTTTAGCAGCAGTCGCATTTTTCAATATTAAATTCTTTTTTATTACCTTTTTATTGCAGTTATAATATTACCTATTTATTATTAATATATTAAAAATATTTAGGTAAAACCGCACGCTGCCTTGGATCTTCAGATACCGGGGTGTGACATTGCCTAAAACCTTGCACTGGGGCCACAGGGGTGGGAATCAAGGTATTCCTTGTATCCCCGTACGCGGCACGGCCGCCCTGACCTGAGCATAATTACCTACCTGTCAAATGAAATATTCAAGAGCATATTTTGAATTATGGTGAAAGTATACATGTATACGCAAGTATATCAATCATATTGTAATTCTGAACTGATGTAATTAGCAAAATTACCACGGCTTCCGCCAGGCAGCCTGTCTGAAGCGATGTCTTCCGAACCTCGTGTCTTCCCATATGTTTATTAATAACTTACAGCTGATTGCAACCCGCTGTATGATGTTTTAATTATGATCTACAGGCACCGGTAATTGTCTTCCCATATTGTCAGTTTTTGTAGGTTTCGTGAACAATTTAATTAATTAAATTCTAGCTTACCGCGCATCTTCATAATATAAGCTGCAGTCAGACATTATTAGTGACTGACATTTATATCAGATACTATATATTATTGTTTATAATATATTTAATGAGTTTATACTTATATTATAGTTTAACTGGTTTTAATGTTTAAGAACCTGTTTATACTGTTTGTCTGAGTGATGGGACAAATAAAATAATAATCGATTAAAATCTCTGAAAATAAATTGAATTACATGTGCTAAACGGCCATAAATGTCGTTCAAGCTGCGTGTCTCGTTAACAAGCGCCCTTAGTTGGCTTATTTAAAAAGTAACAACCCAAAACGCTGGCACACAAATAATTCCCTCAGAGCTCCGCGCTCGGGGCGCGGTAATTTCCTGCGTATTTTGATCTCAATGGTGCGGTACAAGTGCTCCCTCGTCTCTTTTCTCTAATTTTTGTACGTTTTCTGTGCTCGAGACTTTTGTTAAAAATAGCTGAGTAATTTTTCATTTCGGCGCGCGGCGGGCGTGGCAGATTACAGGCTGTTCCAAATAATACACCAACGGTACTTAATTCGAGTGCGCCTACACTCACAGCCAAGTTTTGTTGCTTATGTACGCTTTTCACCGAACTCGTTTATTTGTAAGACTATTTATTCGGTCCACCTGACTTATTTCGACCCCCAGAACATTTTATGAGCATCTTATAAACTTTTTTGTTGAAATGAATTCACAACAATTGCAATGGTAACTGTGTGTAATTATACTTTTAAATGAATTTATTTAGCAACTTAGTACAATAGTGTTGCGGCAATTTGAGTTCTTATTTAATATGAAGTATTGTTAGTTGCTTTGCGATGAGTATTTATGAACACAAAGGGATCATCCTATGCGTGCTTCGTCGTAGTGAACAATTGTGTTGGAATAACTTAGAACATCGGGGCCGCTATATATCACAGTGTATTTCCGTGCACGTCCCGTCACGATACCGTAACGCCGTATCTTTTTTACGCATAAAAACTAATGTCGCGTCTAATTATTTTTAGATTATAACGCACCGCCTGCTATATATTAAGTCGAGCGCAGCCGAATTGTCAGCATAACTTCGCTTTGATGTATCATGATTTGTTTTTATTTTCAGGCAGTTTCAGTGTGATTCATGGAAGGATAAATTTCAAGTGCGCAGTGAAACGTATATTTAATTGACGCGTTCGCATAATACATTGTTATGACACTCTTATGACGTCCACAACCGATTTATAGTTATAACATGGGTATAAAAGAACCCAGTAATATAAACAATACATATAGGTACCTACTTATAACAACACCCTTGCTCGTCGACATGTCTGACGGGTTGATAAGTTTGCCGAAAACGTCAACGCAACGCGCCGAGTGATCGCGATTCAAAGAAAAACTGTGAATTAATCAAGCACTAGCGCGAATGGAAGTAGTATCATCCGTCTCTGTCAGAGTCGCGGCTGTGTATGTGTCGAAACAGGACGGCGTACAACCGGGAGTGGTTACTCGGTCATTTGTCCCTTGCAATCGACACGCACACCCTAGCACCAATTACGTATGTGTATTCTGATACTGATGCACCAGATTTTTTTAGCTGGAAGGTGAATTCATCAATAAAGCTCCATTATTCACATACCTCTACTTATTGGCCTCATCGTGAATGTTATAACAAGTCTTTGGATAAAAAGTTGAGGTCTTTGGAGATCTTCGACTAAATTTATACATGAATCTACATTTTCAAACATATCTATGTCTCTAACTACCAACCTATCTAGAGAGATAATCGTATTTCACATACAATGTGCTTAATTATTTTCTATTTACTGGACACCTCGCAATATACACAGGTGAACATTGATGATAATGAAAAATGTTAATTCTGGCATAATATTTTGTCTAGCTACCTATTTAAAAGCTTACCAGCGTACGTACTTACCATTTGAATTAAAATGTTGAAACGTATAGTTTCTAGTGAATAATTAGGATAATTTTTGGGCAAATAGAGATACTAATCATATAATTATTAAATTACTAGCACAACGAAGTTGACATATAAAGCTTTTGCAAACAATTCTAGGCGTACTTTTAGTTAAATCCCCGCAATGTACTCTATCACTCAGTAAAACGAAACCTAATCCAATAACACTAGAACATTAAAGGGATTACATATGCACGACATAACAAAATTTATTAAAGTCAAAATGAGTCGCCAAATAGAAACATGAGCCTGTCGCATTGCAATCTATTAGAAAGATAAGTCTCGATAGGGAGGTATTATGTTAATCCGAGCGCGGCGCGGCGTGGGCTTTATCTAAAGTGGCGCGGGCACTGTGGACCTATGGGGTCTCTTGGACCCTGGGGACTTACCCGTAGGCAGCAAGCGTCGGGTCGTAGGGGTAGTAGCCACCCGAGGGTTGTAGGCCTGCCGACGTCCACGCAGACATTTCACCGCCGCCCTCCTTCAGCGCGTAAGGGTTACTCTGAAATACCGCACAATACTATAAACAAACATGCCGTTGGGTAAATCGAGTTGCATTTTCATTTCTGATACAGTTTATTTCAGTCTATGAGAAAAGCTGAGGACGTCGCTACTGATTTGACATTCATTCCACGTTGTCCACTGACATTATTTTACTATACTATGAAAGGAAGACTTCTCGATACCTGCCCATTTTAATGAATATGAAATATTGTCTTTTAAATGAGCTTCTATGCAAACCTTCATTAAATAATACTAAATTTACTAGCCATTAATGCCTGGCACTTCGCATTTCTAAGCTCATGTAAGCGGATAAATCTCGACGCTTAATACCTTTCAGTCAATCGGCCTTACAAATAAGTCGGCTTGAATTTAATTAAAGTTAACTTAATAAAAGGGAATAAACTGGTGAACAACAATAAAAGTCCCAAGTGTACTGGCTGACATATCACTGGCGTATTTGCATAATGTATGGAAACAGAGGGGAAAACTATTAAGGCCTAACGCTCCCTCCGCGTGATAGTTGTTTAACAGCGAGGCAGTGAGTGCGGGGATGCTACCCTCTATACTCAGTTATTCGCATACATTAGGAGCAACTAAATTAAAAGTGTGAACGATACGAGCGCGCCTCGGGAGTCGGTCCCTTGTCTCACCCTAGCTGCTCTGATAATAAAATGAAAAGCATTATGATACGTATGGCACTGCTTGTGACGCGATAACTGAATAAAAAGACCAAGCTTATTTGTTCCCCTATCTTTAAGTAAGAAAAGTGTGTGTCGTTGTGTTTCTGTCTTGTGTAATTTGTTTTTATTTTGTAATAATCCTAACTTAGTTGCAACTTTGTTCTATCATTGTTGTGTTGACAAAATTTTGTTTCTTTATTCAATTCATCTATTACTTATCAGAATATTTTTTCTAGGCCTTACATACTTTATGCTACTTGTCGTCGTCTTCCTCATGGCGACTGAAATAATCGCAGTCAACTGCTAGACAGGCCTCTCCCTGCTCATCCTACTTCCGCGTCCACCTGTTTCAGGTCGTCTGTTCATCTGGCTGGGAGACGTGCCACCTTTCGTTTCCGTTTCGCGGTCTCCACACTCCACTGTTGAAGCAAACGAGTCCTCCGACTAGTTCAACAGCCATCGGTCATTCGGCAGATGTGGCCAGCCCACTGCCACTTCAGCCTACTTATTCTGCGACCTATGCCATGACCTCATTGGAAATTCTATCCTTTGTAAACTTTTAATTTGTGAATTAACCCCACCATTAGTGTCTACGCACTGGTCGAAACCCCCGTCCGACGTAAAAACGACGGGATGTTATAAGTTTCACGTGTCTGTGTGTGTGTCTGTCTGTGGCATCGTAGCTACCGAACGAATGAAACGATTTTGATGTAGTTTTCTTTGTTTGCAAGCTGAATAAGTCGGGAGTGTTCTTAGCTATGTTTGATGAAAATCGATCCAAGATGGCCACCACCACAAAATTGCGGACGTCGTGTTGTTGCACTAGCCCCTCAATATGGATTTCAAAGGCTTAACTAACAGAATAAAATACACTATGACACATTTCAAACCCAGGATGGCCACCACCAAATAACAAATTACCTTCTTAATATACTAGTCCGTTAATAAGGGTATCAAATGAAAGGGCTTGACAAACAGATCAATTCAAAAAGTATAAAATAAAAATTAAATTGAAAAATTAAAAATCCCCCGACACAATATATTCCTCCGAAAAAAAAATACATGCGTTGGCGTGTCGGGAGACCTTGAATCGTTTAAAAACATGTGGGTGCTTCACCAGTTAGAGGTCCTCCGACACGATAACACATGAATTATTTATTTTTCACTTTTTGGAGGAATATTTTGTGTCGGGGATTTTTAAATTTTAATTTTAGGCATTACTACAAATCCTTAAAAACGTAATTCGTCGGATCCTTTTGGTAAGTACCCGACAAATTATCTAGTTGCATCTAAAGTTTGCACTTTGAGGTTTCAGCTTTTCCGAGAGTTACTGAAGAATGGACCTAAGCTTCGTTCAATATAATATGGCAAGTAACGTATCTAGAGCAGACTGGCCCCAAAGATGTTGATAGGGTTCTGTTTACACTTTAACATAATTATACCATCATCATACAGTCGTATGGCAATAAAACCCTAAATAACTTTTTGACGTATCTCATTTAGGATAAAATGTAGAATACTTCCTAAGAATGAACTTCGGAGATGAAAACACTCATAGTGCTTGCTTGACACGTAATAGAGACACACTGTGATTGATGACTTTTCCTGCTCAAGACAAAATGCTCTTTCATCTATGTAAGTACTATATTTATACAAGATATTGTAACAACAAGGATAGTGTCAGTCACCCTAGTCTTAATATTTCGAATTGTTCTAGAAACTTGCATTCCTTTTAACTTTCCACTCAGCTATTTTCCAAAAACTAATGCCATTCTGCGGATAGAATACCAATATCTAGTTATAGCAAGTGGCCTTCACAATATTAGGGAAAAACCATGCATCCATTAAAAAATGTCTAGCAATCACACTTCAATCGCCTTTGATATTGCGAGTTTCTGCGCTTAGACAGTAAAATATATTACGATGTATTTGCTTCAATGAGCGTACAGTCGATTCGATCTGATGCATGAAGACAACCTTCTTACTAATTTTTATATAGTGATTAAAATGTTCAACTCGTTTTAATTTAATAGGTGTCAATTACCTACACCGCTAACTAGCGCATATTCTCTAAGTATATGTGTGTGCACGAGTACCTACGATCAAAGTAGGACTGAGTTAGGCTGATCGCGACGATTTCGGTAATGAAGAGTGTTTGATAAGTTATTCGTAAAAAGTTCAGAAAAGTATTGGCACTTAAGGAACTAAATTAGTCCATTTATCTAACTCGTTTGATCGACTACTCTAGAAGGGAATGATTAAAAGTATAATATTGCAACACTGCGAATGTCTCTATCAACTCATTTTTACAAAATTTTACAAAATACAGCAACACAATATATTCGGAGCTTATATTTTTTTAAATCTCAGAAGTAGGCGTATTGATATACCACGTCATAATGACAGCATTTTTAAGTTTTCCTTATAATATATATTGTTAGTGTAGTACCTATGGATGTGTGTAATGCCACTTGTTGAAGGTCCATTATAGATGCATATGAAGTAAAGAAAAAACGATCATAATTTATAGGCAGTATCACTTGTGACACTTGTGTATTCTTACGATTCCCTTAAAAGCATTTGAATGAAAGAAAAATCTCACATACATAAACCCTGAAAACACTACATTCCTTTCTTAGGCAGGCGTGTAATCATCGTCAAGTATCCTCTATAAATGATTATCACATCATTAGTACCCATATCTATCATTGTATAGTAAACATAACACTTTCTGACGTTCCCCAGCAAATAAGCCTGTGACAAATTCGAAACCGCAACTCTTTTGTGGGACAGTGATAAAAATTGCTCCTTTTCCTGGCAGTGACAGGGTAGTGCGGTTGCCCTCTGAGTTCGGGACCCGGGGTTCACTAACTATGAGTGATGATTGTCTCGCCCCCGACATTAGCGGCTCGAGAAAGCACGTGCCTGCCCGAACATTAATGATTTTGCTATTATTACTTACGACCATGTATTATCAGACCAGTGAATATATGTTTTTGTAAAATGAATGAATATGTTTCCGATTATCAGTAAATGTTCATTGTTAGTTTTAATAATAAATTTAACTCACACTATAATTTAACTAACATTAATAATAATTTGATTGATCAATTGTGTGTATAAATAATACCAACAAATATCATTATTAAGTAAAATTATGTTTCATTCATAAAAAGTTTTAATTATCTCACACAACGACCACCAAGACCAACGGGACCTCAATTGGTAGGTAAGTGCTTTAGGAGATCATAGGTATGATTAAACGTAAGCCATAGGTATAATTAACTAGGTAACTCACAATATGACTAGGTATTACACAACACCTATAGTTAAACAACTGTATCACAGTTGTACATAATTCAGATTACCAGAACATAATTAATTGCTCTGTTTACTGAACTGGGGTGATAAAACTTATTTATTAACTCTCAAAAAAATCTTATCCGTAGCAATTCATCCCCCTTTTCCGTAAGACTGGGCCTAACAACATTTTAATCAATTCTCCACAGACTCCGCGAGTCAGCGCGCCAGATAGACTCATTACACCAACCCCAAATAAATATAAACAGTAGCGAAAAGGGGCCGGCCCCACTATTAACGTTATTCACACGCGCCGCTAGATCCATAAATAAAAGCCAACTACCACCGCGACCCTAGAAACAAAAAAAGACAAAGTTCACGTTCGACTGATCTGCGCGGTTCATAAATAAGGCTCGTTTATTTCATTGCATTAAACTGGTGATAAGTTATTTGACGGTTCATAAATTCGTACCCCATCGGCGGTCGGAGCTGCTTATTGAGCTAGCGCGCGCCCCAGCACTGCCTGAGGCGCCGCACCGACCCGCCGACTTGCCAAATCGACGACACTCAATCATAGCGCGATTCAGCTTTCTAGCTACGGTGCACCATTATATTGGCATAAGTTCAGTGTATGATAGCACTGCAACAATTTGCCTTAGCTCTTCCAAAAATAAACACATCCACCAAGGACCTATCTTTCATTTTTCTTATGCAAAATAATATAATTAAAATAAAGAAGAAATTAGACTTTATAGTTTACCTTCAGCTACTAAAAATCATACAATAACAATAATCCCATGACATAAAATGACAGCGGTAGAAAACACTACTAGCAAAATCTAAAAGTGAATTGTGGCGAGTGGAAAAAAGAATGACTCTAAGTGGATAAAGAGCGAATACAAACGAAAAAGTCATTTCATGGCGCACGACAGTGACGCAACCACGATCAACATGCGATTCTGAGTCGTGGCCAACTCGATTTAAGGGCTGTATTTCTTAGTTACGCAGACAACGTGGCTAAGTTCAATAAAGCTTTCCCCCAAATAAGCCATAAAACGAGCGGCGACGGGCGCGGGCGTTTTAGCTACGTTCCCGTTCCAATTATTTGTTTGCGGAGGCACAATAATTTTATTTTACGTTTTATTTAACATTTATTTCGTTACGGCAATTTCACGGGTATCAAAGAATTGCTAGATTGTGATTTAAACGAAATTGGTTATTTTCCACTTCGAGAGCTGAAAGTTATTTCTTTGTTATTGAATTAATATTATTTTATTATGCATGATATTGTGTTCTTAATCATAAGATTTATTTTTACAACACTTTATTATTGAAAATTGAGCGGTGTTTCGTTCTTAGAAATTGAGTTGTACGCAGCTATAAACTAGACGTTAAAAATTTGCAAGCATACTGAGCATTGTGATTAAATGAAGCTACGTGACCAATACGACTTTGTAAATTACTCATTATATATTTACAAAATCAAGATTGTTACAAAATTTTATGGTAAATAAGTAATGCATAAGGTTTCTATGCGTCGCTCAGTTGGCCTACCGTGAATAAATAAACGATAAACCAGGATTAAACAAGTCAATTGGAGCTCAGACACAGACAATGTGCGGTCACATTTAACTGCCGAACCCGACGGTAACCGATCGCGGCTGACGTAATTCAATGATCGTAAACGCTCGCAATGATATCAATTAGACGGTGCCCCGAGACCGATAAAGCTCCACTTTAATTAGGAAAACAAACAACAGACGGTTCTTAATGAGCCGTGCGCGTGTGGAGGGCGAGAGAGGTAATTAGGTCGGGGAACGTCGGTTCGGTGCCGGCCGCTGAGCCGTCGAGGACGATCAATTATTGAGTCTCCGTGATTGATTCACGGAGCTGGAGTGGCGGCGGCCGCGGTCCGCCACACACCTTTCGCCCCGAATGTCTCGACCACGGCTAACTCAAACCACTGCGCCAAAAATTATCTGATCTCATGAAGTGTGTTGAAGTGATAAGTGACGTGCGGCTTATTTTGAAAGTGTGTTGGTGACTTGGTATGTAAGGGTACGTCCAATTACGGATTAACTAAAATGTTATTATTGCACCCATTGTGGTGATTTTAATCATAACAATAGTTGTAAAAAATACAGTGACATTCTTTTTTTAAATTTTGAACTTGTTAAATGTGAGCAAGTAAGTAGGTACCACCTACTACTATTACTACGACGTACTAATATTTATTTTGTGCTATTACTTATTATTTTGCATACAATTACCTGACCTAGTTCACCTAGTAGTGTAAATGATTTCATTCAAATGTTAAACTTAAAACCCCAATTCATGACAAATGAATAAGAGAGCGAGCATTAAATCAAGATAAAACAGTAGAGGAGCTCATAAAATTTCCAGAACCCCGCGTTTATCGTATTGATCTGATATCTTGCTAATAGCCGTCATTTGAGGGTGAAACGCAGCTGTAAAAGCTCCAATGCACTTATAAATTACCTACTTATAAAATAAGGACATTAAAAACCATTTAGAGTAATAACTATTATACACTGAATATAGCTATAAATATATTGAATAAATTATGTGTATTATTTTGATACAAAAATGAATGTTAGAGGTGTCAGCGTTAATGGTCGACTCGGGGAGGTCGGGGGGAGAGGACAAAGCGCCCCCAGAGCGCTTTTGTTGTCGTCGATCCCATGCCTGTGACATCTGTCCGAATCGCTACAATAACTCGCAAAAAACACACTCGAAATTCGCCAACTGCAAAGAGCTTTCCTCCGATTATTTTCCGCTGAATATACAATGTGTACCAAAAGTACCGATCTATCGCATGCACGGCGAGATGTCTTCTTTAAGCCATTGTTGTCGATGACGTATCATTTATTTCATTTTGAATTAGTGTCTGTACTACCATGGTGGCCCCAAATCGATCGCAAAATAGAATTCAGTGTTGTGTCACAATATTATAAAAGGCGTCAAATTTTGCCTTTTCATTTTGTTATTGTATTCCAACATTTTCTACTAAATTGTGATAAAAGGCTGTCATAAATATTTTGTTAAATTAGGTAGGTAAGAGTAATCGTATTAGGTAGGTACTTTTCGTATACCATCTTAATTCTACTCATTAAGAATTTGAACATAAGAGCTGCCTACTATGGTATCTATTATGTATTATGATTCAACAAATTAACATTTATTGTTATTGATGGAAGCATTCTGGTCAGAATTGAGTATTTACATTTGAATGATAATACCTTTATAATTACTTGTCCTTATAATGTGTCGTTTCTACTAAGTAATACTTTATTTAAACTAAACTGTAGGCAGTTAAAATAGGTATCAGTAGGTAGGTACGTCATTTTTTTCTTTAAAGTAATGTAAATTATTTCTTTAAGCTTTCCCATTATGCAAATGACTTCCAAAACACGACGGCAAGGTATCCTAAAGCAAACTTAAAATTAAATAAGAACGTAGTTAAAAGCTATCTCAAGTTTAATCGACACCTTGTTTTTTATTCTACTAATGCTTAGCGAGTTGAGCGAGGCGAGTGGTGCGGACAAAAATTATGTCTGGATCACGTTTTTTTTTACTTCCGGCCGAGATAACAATCGAAATAAGCACCTTTATATTGTTAACTGGTCACAGATCGCTTAGTAAACGGCACACACAATATAATTGTTTATTTTCAAGCTAAGCTACATCCCCTTGGCAATTTTTTATACCTTTCAATTATCCCGCATTAGGTCGTTTCCTTCGGTCAAACGACGGGTCAAACTTTTCGCTTGTGATGAATCTGCGACGCCTTCACACGGAACGAACATAATATCCTTCAGTTCCGGAGCTAACAAAGGGATGTTACAAATTTCCTGTATCGTCCAAAATTGCTGACTAACGTCTGCCGTATTGGTATCAGAATTCAAACCGAAAATGATCACCGAATGAAATATGCATCAACACACACGGACATCGGTCACGATAGTGGTGTTCGAGGTGTATTTAAACAATAGTAAATGCATTTAGCCCAACCATTGTGTGATTTATAGCAAAAGCGTGTAGGTAATTTATAAGAGTGGCGCGAGAGTGGACGTAGGGCGCCAGCCGCCGCGGGACGTCGGGAAATCGGGGAAAATCCGAAGATTTATTAGCGGTGGAGCCCCAACGCGGCCGACCACGCAACCGCTTGCTGTGTTTGACCACTCATTAAAATTGGCAAGTAAATGCTTACTACGAAGATGAGTTTATTTGTTAACCAATTAACGCGTTTAAGGTAAGACGAGGGTTGTAGCGCGGTATCGTCGTCATTATCACTGAATTACAACGACTGCGTGCTGCGGCTGTCATCTTTATCGGAACTTAATATATATTTTGAACGTCATTTCGACCATCTTTGGTCGTATCGTTAAAATGCTTATGTGCTCACTAGATAACGCGGCCGATACAGAAGGTGTATCTACGTCAGGATATCCAAGTGTAAATATGTGTGGTGTCAATCACAGTTAGGCGGCGCTTTACAACATTTTATCGGTTGTCACAGGTAATCTAAGTATAACGC
Organism: Pelosia muscerda; assembly: GCA_963691645.1. Lineage (NCBI taxonomy): Eukaryota > Metazoa > Arthropoda > Insecta > Lepidoptera > Erebidae > Pelosia > Pelosia muscerda. Next base: position 9,157,648 of record OY829098.1, on the reverse strand, counting down.
ATTTATGTCAAATCGTCGATGTACCTATTGATAAGCCCACCCACGTTTCACCGGCTCTCTATTGCATCATTAAAGCAATGGCGGTTGATATTATGTACTGTAACACTTATTCAGTTACACATTTTCATTAGGAATATTACAAAGTGTATATTATTCAGAACCTATTCATAATTTTCATTAAACTGCTGGAGTATCGTTTGAATATAAGGTATTAATACAATCCAGTTGAAATTCAATAACAATGAATAGGTAATTATTGTATGTATATACCTACGTAGTTAATATAATAAAGTTTATAAAATGAGTTATGCTATACCTACCTTAAGATTCATTGGTCAAACCCTCAAAATGGTAAGCAAATGTAAAAAGACGGCTAAGTAACATTAATATTCTAGAATGCTCCCAGATAGCACTAAGACTACAAACAATATTACTGAACCTTATACAACGTCAGTCATCTTCCCAGACAATATTATATCGGAAAATTTTCAAAGTCTTCAAATCCTAATAACGTCAACATTAAGCTTCATATCCATTGATACCGCCACGCGCAAATACTTGTAAATCTACGGCTCGTATAAACTGCTCTTCAATTTAAACAGTCATATCAAAGTCGAAAAGATTTTTGCATGCGAAACGAAGAGTAGAGGGACCCCGTCAAATATAGTGGGGCGAAGATAACAGTGTGATGTGGAGGCAAGGTTTTACTTACTACATTTGTATTTAGACAATACTTATTTTTTTGTCATTTATTAATTCTGTTTTGGGCCAATGTTATCTAGAATATTCATAAAAGCATTATTAAAAATATCCAACTGTCGATAGGCGATGCAATAAGATATCAAATATAAATAAATGTGGTAGTGATTTTGTGGATGTTCTTAATAAACACTACTAATGAAATTTAAAAATAAACTGAGGAATATAATATTTAAATGAGGTTTATTATAGTTTACTATTTTTTTATCCTTTATAACCAGTGGTATACAAAAACATAGACATAGCTCCAGCACTTAATTCTCGTATTTTTTGCACTTCAAGTACACACTGTACACAGTCACACACAGCAGATTGCAGATAACCATTTTTTGTATCATATGCTTCGTATTATCTATCGTATTCGTAGTTGTAATCTTATGTTTACACCTTCTTATAGGTAGGTATATTATGTATGATGTCATAACTAGAATACATCAAAAGCTGAAGGCCGCTCCATATGAAAAACATCACTATACTCTAATTTATCAAACAATGGGGAGAAGAACTGCTTTTAACCCACTAAAGTCATCTACGGCTGTCATCAAACGTCAAAAACTCGTACATCGACGACGAATGCACATTTTGAACTTTCCAGAACGGCCCCGTTCATTAGCTCATATAGTAGGATAAACAGTACCTAATAAACAACATAGGAAAAAAAGTAGTTAACTAAATAAAAAAATGAAAATCAAATGAGCCTGCGTGAGAGGAAATTCACAAAATTTAAACCACAAACCATGAACAGATAGATCCGCCCGCCTTCACTTCAAGTGGTAATGTGTGCTAACTTTCAAATAGGTATGCAAGTTGTCTTTCTTGACTCCATGATTAATACTTCCCTTGCTTTAATTTTTTCACTCTTTTTTTCAATCAGTTCACGTACGATTATAGGTGCCTTGTGTACAGTTATTACACAAATGAACGATTTGTTTCTGTAAGATTATTTTAACATTCGTGAAATTTGGTAAACGCAGTTTTTCTATCAGAATCAAACACCCATTATGCTTACAGATATCTAAGTACACATTCTAATCTAAATACAGCTTATCCATTTACAAAATACTTCTAGTTGTATGTAGATAAACGCACACATACACATTTATACCAACACACATGTTCATCAATTATTGGTTGATCTATTTTCTACTTTATGATCCTTCTCATATAATACAGTTCATATTGAACAGCTATCACATTCTCATTTGCCGTTGATGCTAAATTAAAAGAAATTTAAATGAAGTGTGGTCATTACTCAGAAGCATGGTCGCTCTTGACTAATTAGTTATGGATGAAAGAGTTATAATGGTAATAATATACATAAACTGAAACATAAATTAATGGGATACGTAGGCAATGACATAAGATGTCTAAATTTTATTGAAATTCTTTTTTTTTAAGTTAGTGTGATTTTATCTTTTACTTTAAATAATATTTAAAATTTTATACACCTATTTACCTATTTTTGGGAACATAACCTAACATTGCTTTTACTAAAAAAAATTAGAATTCAACTAATGCTTGAATCCAAAATAAATTGAAAGTAAGCAGTAATATTATATTAAATAATGAATTTCATTAACTGCGCGAGAACCCAGTTCCGTAGAACGGAATTTCTCTGAGAAAATTCAGGAACACAAAAAGGCTAACAAGTATTTCTTTCAGAAAAATTAAACAAACAAAAACGCAACACATTACGAGTATTTCGTAATCAGGTTTTCTTTACAGGACTAAGAAACACGATTCGGAAATCGAATGTGAAAACTCAATTATTCGAACGAGGGGCTTTCAGAGTAAGCACCCACATTCAGATTTAGTGCCCATCTTCAGTCGCGTTTTATTGTTCCAAGTGACACTAATCTAACATTATAAATCCGAGAATACGTTGGTGTCGAACATGCTCTGCAGTCTACGGAAACGGTGCTAGAAAGATTTTTATAACTAATAGTACTAGTACAACACCTATTAAATTCTGAGCCATAAATTATCTCTAACATGCAACTTGTCAGCAGAAATATTTATTCAAAATGTTTGTTAAAGTCCAAAGCGACTAACAGTGACTGATTTTTTTGCTCTTATTATGTTTTTATATGAATAAATAACCGTTGTCCGCGACTCCTCAAGCCTATTTTTCACTAAATAAAGTAAGACTTTATCTCGAAAACTACAACAATAGTTTGGCAGTTTTATATTAACCGTATGTGAAGCAGGCAGATGGAGCTAGTGAACATTTAAATACTGCAAAGAGATTTTTGGAAACCTGCTACCAGCTTAAGATCTTGCATCGAATCTATCAAATTGACTCGTACAAACTCACGCAACTCACTAGATGTTGTATGTAGCTTGTGAAAAGATCCTACTTTGTGTCAGACGAACATCAAACCCTATTCCTTCATAAAAGTAATAAAATTTCTCCCTGACCAGAGAATCGAACCCGGAGCGTCATATGCTGAGTTGTTGCTCAGAGACAACAACAACTAACTTAGGTAACTAATTGCATTACAAGATTGGAACTAAAATGGCGCTTGGATCATAAAGTTTTCTTCGAGAAGAACCCTTTTTCCCACATACCTATTGGTAAGTATGTACTGACTAAATTACTTAGATACTACGTATGTACTTGAAAAATACGTCAAAACGAATGAATTATTTATTGGTGGTTTACTTAGTCTTCCGATGTAAGTGCCATGAAAGAAAGTACATACGTTATTTCACTTACTTACCAATATTGTTATGTTCAGTTTCATCATTGTTATGGAATTGTTATGGATGTTAATTCATTGCAATTGAATTTAATGATAAGGTATATTTGTAACAATTTTTGGTTTTAGAGCATTTTATCGTGATTTATTTTGTATTATTGAATTATGTTCACGGGAAGATGATTGTTACGGCGGGATCCATTTAAATAATTATTGAATATTTTAACAAATAATAATTTTAATAAACATAGTTTTATTTTAATAATTATTAAATAATTAATTGAAATAGTTAGTTGGTTTTATGTGTCATATTTGCGTGGTTATTCACAATAATTTGTTTGTTTTAGTTAATGTGTGATGTGATGAATAGGCGCAATTAGTATGTTCATATTGATTTTTCAAATTTTTCAAATAGCTCATGATGGGTTTTATGAATGGTAGCAACCATTCATAAAACCCATCATGAGCTATTAGAAAAATTATATTATATTTTTTATATTCGAGATTCTGTTATCATAAGGATGATAAAGAAGGCAGTTCTCTAAGCATCTACCTTCAAAATGCTCAATGTAATAGCAGAAGATACGTAGATACATGTATGAGGGAAATCAAGTTAAAGGTATTTCTAAAAGCTCTCATTATTTTTGAAAATCTCATGAACGCCTTCTAAAAACAGTCCGTTCTCTAGAAAATCATTTTATTGAGCTTACGCAAAATACATAACGTTATTACCATTACTTACTGGAGATAAAGAAACTACTGTAAGTACCAAAGTGAACGCACGTACAATTTTAAATTCAGAGAAATTATATGTGACAGAAATATATTACAAGGAACCATTTTCATTTTGATCAAAGATGACACGAATCGTTCATACAATTCAGGAAATATGTATAAATGAATGTTTTAATGTTATTAATTTAAAAATATTACTGGTCAAGCATGAAGATTGGAACGTGTATCGTAAAACGAAACTAAACAAAAGAGTAAATAATAAAAATCCTTCTCGTCATTAACAACGGGTAACATTCCGGTATTTAAATAGCAACACTAAAGCTGCAGTATCTACTAACCTACTTATATAATTAATATGATCTTGTTTATATCGGGTACTTTTATAATATTTATCTAACTTAGATTTTGATTACCACTATAAATTTTTACAGCTAGGCCTACCACAGTACAATTATGTTTAAGTAGGCATAATAAAATAAACTTCCGACTTTGAAGACAAGGCAGAAATACAACGTAATCTTCTATATATTACATAAGAGAAAGTCGAAAATCGGCTGGATCGATTTTGATGATTTTTATTTTCTTGGATTTGTTTTTGCCTGGTTTGGAGACCAAAGTTTGAAGTATACGTAGGAAATTAAACGCCATAGACGGTAGACCTATGGGACCCATACGTAACCGAGGCCATACACCTATGGGTCCCATAAGTAAATTTAGGCCCCGTGGGTACACCTATGGGTGGTCACCTATTGCCCCTTGTCCACATGGTGTATGGGTCCCGGTGACACATGGGCTCCACAAATAGGCATATGTAGGCATACGAGCAATTAATAAGGTAACCAAATGTTACTAATTTCTTTGCCTGGTCAGCTAGTATGTGATAAAACTGTAAATTTTCATTAAACAAACTGACGGAGAATCGTGAAGGGAAGTAATAAAATATGTCATTATTCGTTCGAAAGCAAGCGTTGCATGTTTCCAGTAAAGTATGTGTCTCTTAGTCATTTATTGCAAACGGAAACCTTCCTATAACCTTTCAATACCCAGTACTAAAGACCATTGATAGACACATGATACGTGATGTCAAGTTAACGGCCGATCGACAAGAGCGGCGCACCGTACTTAACACTTCAAAGCAACTGTATTTATTCGAACATTAACTCCCACAACCCCATACATCTTTCAATGTAATCATTGAATTAAAAGTTTGATAAGAAAACAGGGGAAGGGAAAAGACAAGGCGCGTTTCTGTCGACTATAAAAAGTAACAAAACGACAGTTTAAATACATCACTAATCTTAAGTCAAAGAGAATAAGTTTAGAAAAAAGAGACCAGAAATTCAATTAAATAAGGGCCAAAGAATGAGAGACGAGATGCGCAAGAGCCGCGTGGGACCGAGACAGTAAAACTAAATAAAAGTCAAGAGAAATCAGGCGAATTGAGAATAGCCATTAAGGTGTTAATGAGGGTCTTATTAAGCCGTCTCCTCCCCGTGGGTGGTCAGTCTGCAGGGCTCGCTTAGTTCATTAATCACTACAGATTAAATGTCGACTTAATTATCAAATGTGTATCACGAGCTACAATGGACAATGAAGATATTTGATAATGTCGTTATTTTATTCGCAATTCATTTTACATGCATCGACATGCCATTATCGCGCTCTTTAAAAAAAATACATCATTTTTAGAGCTCGGTACGATGCTAACGTTGCTGTTTTAAAGTGTACAAACGGCTAATAGTTTTCTTGTGCATATAATTATGCTTAAGTTATTTAGCCATCTCCATCTCATTTGAAAACTGAAACAGAATAATTCAATGAATCAATAGTATCTTAGCAAGGTGTCAAAGTTTACTCAGATAAATTTAATAAGTAAATACTTAAACTCTCATTTCTTTAACTTCAAAAATAGAAATCAGGGGGCATCCCTATTTTATGGTCAACAGTATTCATTTGTGTACGAACTTCAGTAAATTATAATAAGGAGGTAACGTGATTTTATTAAACATAGTTACATTAACAAACCCCTTTTATTGATTCCCAAGCGGATACAATAGATGGCGCTGCTCGTATTGTAAGTCACAACGCGAACAGGCCTTGCCACCGGAGTTGCTCGTGTACAAAAATGGCAGTTGAATATTTTGCTTCGCAACGGTTTACTACTGTCACAAACGATTATGTGTCGTATGCACTTGGAGTAAGGTTGATTCTTTCTTGTTTCTCTACAAACACGTACATAGCCAGGAACAGACAAGCGTATTTGCGGTAGAGCGTCGTCATTGTTCGCTAAATCGTCGCTTGCACGGAACCGACCGGGGCTTGTCGTGAGTTAGGTATGAACAGAGCATACACAGTGACAGTATACATACATTTAAACACCTGTTATTAAATATACGGGGTCACAGTGTGTAGGTTACCTATTTAGTTTGTCACAGACTTAAACAGAAGTTGAGTCTCTTGTGCATTTCATAGTTTGAATTAATTCTGTAACTATTAGGATTTAATTTTTTTGTGTCATTTGTTTTTGAAGTTGGTTTAATTATTTCCTTTCAAGTTTATTTGTATATATAAGTCTTATATAGTTCGTTATATATATATATAATATCGAAAGCCACATCTGTCACACGTATATCACAACTATGAACCTGATTAATCATGGAATATTCTCTCTATTATTTTTTGTAATTCTTAACTGCCTAATTTATTTTAGATAAGGCTGCTATAAATAGACAGCAGTATCAATTATATTTTATGAGAATCTTGTATAAAGATTGATTAGTTCTGTGAGTCGATCACATATGCTGATAATGATACTGAAATAATGCAGTTCTGAATGTTAAGTTAAAGTCAAGAAGTGCCATATACCTTAGTGATAATATAAATTCGAAGTCTGGCTTTGGGTGATAATATGATCTCAAAGGTAAACAGTTCTCAGTACCTACCCAAAGATAATAGTAATGTTACTTCCTACTCATATTATAAATATGAGAGTATTTGAAGAGATTCGGAAGTTTTCCAGAAATTTTAATCGTAGATCATATATTATAGATGCAAGAACGGGATTAAAACTAAGCGATGCCGCGCGGTATATGCTTGTTAATTAATATTTTCAACTTGAAGTTTCAAGTATCACCTTTGTTAATTCCCTCCCCTCCCTCACCATTGTAACAGTCGACTCAGGCCTGGGGACAATTGAAAGGTTTTTCGAGGTTTTCTAACAAGCCTATATTTATTAGTAGGTAGTCTATGAACTCAATTGTGCCAAGTGTCATGGTCGTTCTTGATATGTCAGTACATTACTGTTAAACTTTTTAAATCTCTCCCTGAAAATGGAATATAAAAGAAATCACAGGTACAATACAATTTTCGGGGCTTAACGGATTTCACATGGTGTTACACGGAAATAAACGCAGTGACAATCCGACCGAGAATTGATTATGTTGAATGGAAAAATCCTATAAGCAAATCATTTTTAACCAATGGACATGGTACGCGGTAGCTCGTTTATTCCAGTGTTCTGATAACCCTATGCCCACTGGCTTATGGGCGCCGCATTACGGACGGCCGCCGCGCCGCGCCGATTTGTCCCCTTAGGCAAGGTGTTAATGAAACAGGAGTTCCAGTCATTCTAACAAATGACTACTTGTCACTAATTTATGGAACACTCATTCATTATTAACTGTCAAAACTAAAAAATATAAAAATTAACCTGAAATTATCTACCATTTCAAATAACATAACAATATTTCAGAGATTGACCGAAATACAGGATAATTGGTATAATAGAGGCGGTTGCCTTTTAGAATTTGTTTTTGAGCTTAAATATTAATGTTTCGTGACAGGGCGGCGGCGGCGCGGCGGGGTCTGCGAGGTGTCGGTGGTTTTCTGGCCCAGCGCGCCCGGACCGGTTCGGCGGTGGCTCGCACGCCACACCAGAAAAGCTAAACACGTTGTATCGCAGTCGAGAGCGATAAACCCTGCTTCGTATACGGACAAACGGCAAACGACCTATTCGTACCAATTTGCAGCCTGTTTATTCTGCTTTAGAAGGTAAACAGCACGAACGAGCTACAGCGACTACGAAATAAACTGTATCATAACTGATAGATACATCCGGTTCAGCGTTCATAATAGTTATAGAACCAAGAACTACCGACTCTTTTATTTCTTAATTAACTTTCATACACATCAACAGCAGTTTGTTCTACGAAGAAAATGTACATCTACTAAATCAAAACATCTATCTATTCTTCTTGATTGGACAATTGTATTCATAAATCGTAAAATATCCAGTATTAAATTTGGGTCTAGATCATAAGAAGCACATATTTAGAAACGTCTAAAGCGAGACAAATCTCGAAACATCATAATCGTAAAATGACTAGACGAGGCAAAAACTTGTACTTATTGAATACATAATTTCAGTTGAAGCTATTTTTCTACAGATTAGTATAGAGTTATAAAATAACAAGTATCATTTTTTTTAGCAAACTAATAATTTTCAGGGAGCTACATTTGTTTCAATTATTATTGATTGTATTTCCTTCTTCACTAGTTTTCTTTTGCAGAGGTGGCATTGCCAAGTAGGTACTTTATATTTTACTGCTAGTCATTTTACGATCTTGACATTTTATTACGTGACCTTTTTAAGACTGATATATTACTACTAAGTTATTCCCAGACCTGGACATTTCACGACTGTGACGTAGCCCTTCGGATCGAATCCGACCTAAATACAGTTCGTTTTTCTTTATATTACATATTTTATGAATTTAACATACCAATGGTGAGTAGAAGGCTGAGCTGTCAACTCCAATGCTAGGGTAAGGATTCTGATCAGTCGACGGGTACGGTGTTCCATATACACCGACAGCTGCACTGGAGAGGCGGGGGTAGGAACTGAGGGCGAGTCGAGCTCCATCATACTGGCATGAGCAGACGGTTTGGCCGGAGACAGGATCGGTGATGATAGGGCGTGGTGTGTCGCAGCAGGAGGCGGCGGGAGTACTGGCATGGCTCCCAGCACCAGGGGACAGAGCGCCGCCTGCGACGCCGGAGCCACCCGGAGACAGCGGTGGCGCCGAGCTCGAGCCCCCGTCCGGAGAGGTGGCTGCGCCGCCAGGACCCGCCCCGCTGCTGCCCACCAACAACTGTACAACATACAATAAATATACGTTAACATTATACCTTGATAGCGTTATTTTATTCTAGAATAGGCTTTCACCAGATTGCGGCGTGGGATCTTTTACATTATGTACTTACGAGTATGCACCTAAGTAGTATAGTAATGAAGTTATCAGTCCATATACCTATGTACTTCCCAAGATATTGAACGGATTACAATGAATAATATGTCAATCGATTCATTCTCAAGGTAACATTTTATTCAAATAACATTAATTCACATGGCTGGACCTTACCATAATATATATTAATATGAAGGATGTTAGGTTCAATAGGGCAATACCTCAATTTTTTTGAATATCATATCAAATATGAATATCAATGATGAAAGAAATAGTAAATGTCGAGTTCAAACAACCAAAAAGTAAAAAATAAATAATTCATGCGTTGTCGTGTCGGGGCACCTTTCACTGGTAAAGCATTCCCATATGTTTTCAAATCGATCCAAGGTCTCCAGAACCGACAACGCAAAAATTATTTATATTTTACTTTAGGAGGTATTTTTTGTGTCAGGGGTTAAAAGTTAAATTTAATTATTATTTCATATTTTTAAAATTGATTTTCTTTCCGAGCCCTTTCATTTGATACCCATATTGACGGACTAGTAAATTTAGAACGAAACACACGTGAAACTTATAAACACCCTGTCGTTCTTACATCGGGGGTTAAAAAAAAAAATGTTTTAATACTACTAGTGCCATCTATCGGTGGAAGGCCTGACCTTAGTCTGAATACAGATTTTATACTTGGTGACGTTTGTTTTAATATACAGGCCTAGGATTCTATAGGGTTTATTTCGTACCTACTTATGTGAAACGTGAGATAAATAGGTAGGAAATGTGGTAAAAATGAGTAGTAGTTTACGATAATTATTTAGTTCTCGTTAAGTAAGTTTTTGTGTCAGTTTATTAGTCACGTGATGTATACACGTGTCTATATGTAGTAACACTATGAACTGATTGATTGGTTCATCAGTAAAAGTTTTGGCAGTTAAGGCCTGTTCTGTACATGGACTACGGAAGGATATTATTCTGATATATCACCCCTATAGGGCAGCGCAGGCAGAGAGGAGACAGCTGAGAAGATTAAATTAAGACATTCGAAATTTTTTTTTTTTTCATAGTTATCTTAGACATAATAGACTTCATTGAGCTAATTACAAGACCGAAGATATACACGGTACATATTGATCAACAACTGTGATTTGATGAACAATACCTAAGAGACAAAATAAGAAAGATCAAAGTAACGATTCAATTCATTACAACCTCAAACTAATTAACAGTTAAAAAGATTGTTACTCGGTCGATTTGAGAGCACGCCTAACAAGTGGAGCGCTTTCTTGACGTTTATTTTTAAATAAATGCAAATTAATTCCATTTCTAGGGCAGAACGGTAAGATAATATCAGGGGCATCGGCTTAATCTAAACATCTCTGTGACGTGCCCATCGTCCCGTCCGACTGGAGAGCCTCTCGAATTACTTCGTGGAAATAATTAGTAAACATATTATGAAAACCGAGTTAGCGCTCCGTTGATCAAAGTAACGACGTGATCGGCACAATTTGTTAATCGTAACGTCTTGTTTAACTCGCACTAATTTCGTGTTGATATTATAAATATATGACTCTGGTGCAGTTCTCTAGACGTTCTTACAATTTATTACGACGTGTAATTAACTCTAAAGTGCATTAAGTTATAACTAACTATTAATTTCTTAGTGAAGAGATTGAGATTTAGACGCGGAAAATTTCTTATTTTCTTTTTCTACAATATGAAGAAATTAAATACTTATAAGTTATTATTGATTCCTCTATAAAAAATAGGTAATCTCTGACCTATTATTCGTTATGAATAAAATCCAGATATTCAGTGAATGCGTCTTTTGACACAGTTAGGTTTAAAGAGATGGCAGATTATCCAAGAACGACTGGCTTTCCTTTTTAGACGTTGGTGAAAAAATCTTTCGCGTATTTTCGTTGAAGTTGTGCCAAGTAAAACAGGTATAATATAGGTATCTATCGAAACGAATTGAAATGATATCAAGTTAGACGCGTCTGCCCGCTTGGATTGAATCATTGAGGATAAGTGTCGCCAACTCATTTCCTCAGGAGGGACAACCAATGTGGACGTGTCCTTTATACATACACATTACTACACAAACACAATAATACTATATGTATTTAGTTTAGTGCTTTTCCTATTTTCTTACCACCAAAGCGTCTTGTATTATCCATACTAACACATTTATCTACTAAAGATTACTCGAGGATATTTAAGCTTAAGCTTAAGGTTGTGTAAGTCAATGAATGAATCAGTAAGATTGCTACGTCATATGAATAAATAAACTATTTTTGCTAACGAGTACAGGAAAATGAATAGGTTCAAATCCGACTACAGCATCCTTGACATAAATAGAAAACATTTCTTATTTAATAAATATGAGTGTGGTTTAGGCGGTGAAAGATTAAAAGGGATGGGGACGTAAACAGATTTGGTCAAACATTGAGCCGGTTTAACTTATAAATAATAGCATAAGATACTGTGCACACACTAAAGACCCCACTTCACCTATAACGCTCCGTTTAAGAGCACTGACCAACTTGTTGTCTTTAAACAGAGCGAGGCCGAGGTAAGCCTTTGTTAGTTTGTGGACCCTCAGACCAACATGAGAGTTGTGTTACAAAACGAAAGCTAAGGACACGTCTTAGCATTCAATAGTTTATAATAATTTCTCCTAATTTTCAATACGTATATCAAATATATATTACAAATACCTACATTGGTATCTTCACTGTTCTCTACTTTTTCTATAGATGATAACTCTATGTATGTTTCTTATTGGTTGGATCCACGTGAAACCATGCGACTGCTATGCACGGGGCGCGGGTTTATTCCCCGCTCAGTGCAAAAAGTTGTGTGCATGAATATGGCTGTTTGCACTGGTCTGGTCGTGCCTCGGAGAGCACGTTAAGCCGTCGGTCCCGGTGGCCTTACAAACATCTATGGCAGTCGTTACGGGTAGTTGGAGCCCTCAAAAGTCCAATCAGATTAATTTGGAACTTCGGTATCGCCATTGGTCATTGGACCTTTGGTTGTGGAGGTCATATGACAGTCGCTTCACGGAAAATATCGAAGTTCAACCGCATCACAGGTAGACTGGAAAGCCGACTCCAACTGAGTTAGGAAAAGCTTCAGAGAATGAAGATTCACGTGTAACCATGTGCTTATCGAATGAAATAAAATGGACGCCTACACAATATTACTAAATAAATGGTAAAGGTTGTATCCCCCTCGAAAAACTAAAACTGTAGCCAGCAATCGTAGGCGCGAACAATATGCCACTAGTAATACTAGCTACAATTACACAGAGCCAACCCGCTTATTGGACCGCCATATTTGTATAAACAGTGCTATCACTGCTTGCGTGCATTTGTGTAATTAGTAATAGTCCAAGATAACACACATACACACTGTGTAATTATGGATAACGGCGATATTTAGGTATGAAATTGTGATTCTGATATCAATCGCGCGCCGCTCGATAATCGCGCCGTATAATACCGCGATTGTCCAGAGTCGATATTACCCTGTAAATACATGTATAAGGCATTAAATAAACAATATGAATTCCTATCACTGATGCGCAGTCCTAACTATCCGTTAACTTTCAACATAGCCTATACTAGTTATGCGCCTACTAAAATAATAAATGATAAATGGAGTATGGCCATAAGTTATAAACGCCAATGATACTTTTTTAAACTAAAACACCAATGTAAGTATGCATAGCATTTATGAGGTTGCTCGTAAGTACTTATGTAGATGTGGTGGACACTAAAGGAGCCTTGTAAAAAAGGAAGCTCTGGAAATGTCACATATTACGTGCTAATTGGATGGACAACATGTAATGTACTGAGACGAATATACAAACAGACGCAGCTGGTACGTATCATGAAACAGCGCAAAGTTGTGTAATGGTTTTGTTTTGCTTAGTCACTGGTTTACACAACATATAAATACACATGCATTACTTTAAAATACAATTATGTAAACAAAACACTTGATGCATAAAGAATTCACCAATAACCTCTTGCGATAACTTTAATCTCGCTCATTAAACCGATTGATGAATTATAGGCTGGTTAAGAAAAGTAACTACCACTTCTAAGCTAATAAAATGGTGAGGGCAGGAGCAATAACAGGGTTTCCTGGGGTGAAGGACTGATCAAATCAAACATAAGCAATATTATGTCACTGTATACACAGGGGCCGTAGCTCTATCAACGCTTGACTGCTACGGTCAACAAAACTTCTAATAAAAACTACTTGGGCTGAGATATAGAACAAACAAGTTCTCAAAGAGAAATACTCCTACGATTGATATTACCCTTAAACTAAATAAAAAGCTTTAGTAATTTAGTCCAATCTGTCAAATGAAGAGTGTTGAGCAAAGAGAGGGTTTCGGATTAATTTTTTATGTGGGCGATATCAGCTGTTTTCAAGAGGGGGGTGAAAGTAACATAACCAGCTGTTAATATAGGTATTCGTTATCTGTTACATTTAACATTACTTGGGGGCGGGCATCTAGAAAAATATTTACGTAGCAAAATGTTACAGACACTATGTTGTACCCAGTGACGTTCATTTTTGTGACATGCAACATTCTTCAAAAATTTAAAGAGTGTTAGATAAAATAATACATTTTTAATATAGCATAATATTCTGTCCAGCAGGTGAGTACTTCACCTTTGCTAAAAGCTCTCGGAATGCCGTCTCTACTATCATCTCATTGTCATGACGATATCACCATAATATAATTACTACCCATGTATCGAATATATATTTTATGCATCTCCCTTGAATTTCTTTACCAGTAGGTACCAATCGTTATAGAAGCTGACTCGAATTTCGATAAAGAAATCGATATAATTATAACAATAATGAAGAAAACACAAAGTACCTAACTAATATCAACGGAGTGTCCTTTTTACGCGTTGCGGTGTAATATTAGCCAAAATATCCCTCGCACCCCGGCAGATCTTTTAAGATGGCTACTGGGCCTGCGTTCTGACAACATCACGTAGTTAAAATGATGATGTTTGTTGTCACGCCAGCTTAACATCAGTAACTATGTATATTTTTGCCTGCCATCCAAGTACTATATAAAGGAAATAAATTTGTTATCTTTGTTGTTAGTGTGTGTAGGTAGATATTGTGAAAACATGAATTACTATGTACGTATACATAAACTGGATAGTAAACGTCTGTATTAGAAAGGCGGCTGTAGCGAGTATGACTGTTGTGCATGTTATCCTGGATATAAATCACAGGTAGGATAAGGTGATATTGAGTTTTCATTAAGTATGAAATAGGTACGGTAAAAGCGCTAAGCTCAAGATCAGTGGATGGCAATAAGTTTGTTCTCCATTACGTAGAATACTAAAACGTTAGGTAAGTGAAATGCTGGTTTTTTAGGGATATAAACAGATGAATCATATTTGTATAAAGTGTATGTGTAGGTGGGACGTGAACCCGCGACCAGCCTCTTACAGAGAAAATTTTCTTGACCACGTCTAGACCATTCGAAATTCTCCTTCACATCTCATCGGGCGATTTATCTCCCGATAATCCTAGGAACTGACCTCTTCCGAACTAATCTCAAAATTTTATTAAGATAATAATACTTCATTTGTCACCTACATATCTATATCAAATAATATTTAAGTATCTAAGGTATATACCTAATCATTATTTAAAGAAATTTAACGACAATCAACATGGCTTAGACAATTTCAATGATATTTATTAGGTATATCATAACATAACTCTGACTACAATAGGTACCAATATTTATTGACAAAGTAAATTACGTAATTATTTTAGTGGAATATAGCTTAAGAATCTTATAAGCATTCTCTAAAAGTAGATAAAACCCCTTCACAATTATAATTTAACACTATTGTTAACATAAATCGTAAAACCATTAGGTAAACAAACACCTAACCAACATCAGTGACACCGAGTTCACTGGAAGGCTGATTGGGGTCGCCCGCCTAGGATATGATTAGCAAATTTACAAAATCATTTTGATATTCCGTAAAGTTTTGAATAATTTTATTAGAATGATGTGCATAGCTAATTGTTTACTAACAGTGTCGATAACAATTCAAGTGAGTTCTTTTGCACCGGTACGTACACATGAACAAGAGTAGGTACGTCAACGTACGATTTTTCTCTGTAGCGATGTATCCAGCGACATCTAGGGCGTTCTTGCTTAACTTCTACTTAATTATCGACCCTGCATCGCACAATGACAGTTCCCGCGTTGCTTAACATTATTTAACTAAGCCTAACTTCAACTACTAGAACAATAGATGGGCAGACTAATTTAAATCAAGAGTGGCTCAACCAATAGAGCAAGCTCAGAGATATAACAGTGGAGGAAGCTTATGCCCGAGAGGCGACTGCTACGTAAAGAGACATTGACAAGATTATTAAAACTCAATTAAAAGAAATTAATACTAAATGAAAAACATACTTATTAAAATATAATATATACATATATGATTAAAGTAGCATAATAATGTATTATGTATGAATGTTTCATATGCTATACGACAGTTTTGGTAACACAAAATGGAAGTCGAATAGTGGAATATAAGGCGTTTTTATTTTTTATTTATAACTAAACTATAACAACTTTAGGATATCGGCAAGCATGATCACTTGTCAAAGGATACTAGGAACATTACACCAAGTTTAGAAATTAAGTAAAAGAACTTCAGACATGTAGAATTTATGAATCACATCAAAAGACACTTGGTAAGAAAAACTACCACCTATATATTAATGTATTACGTGGAATACTATTGAAGTTATGTGGTAATGAAAAAAAATACTATAATTATAAACTTCATTACTGTTAAAATTGTTGAAGCCATGTCATGCCCTGCCATCTTTCAATCTAAGTACAAGATCTTGCAACTGGCTAAATCAACAGAAAGGCAAAAAAGTCAGTATACGTACTCCAACATACAAACTTTTGATGCAACTGATCCTGTGATGATGATTATGTATATTAGTAAGTTATTTTTTTTAAAATAGGACAAGTCGGAAACTTAATCAAATTTTTACTCATTGAAATAAATCTAGATCTCGCCTCTTCATGGTGTCCACATAGAGCGATAACATGTGACAAGAAATAGAATAATAGTTAACTGTCTTAAATTTTATAAAAATAAACCTCAATTGACTATCCATTTGCCACGTAACTGAAATGAGTTATCACTTCAATTAGATAAGTATTACCCAATCGAAATGAGGTATGGCCGACCAATGTGTGAGTACGAATGGATACCCCCGGCTCTCAGTCTACCGTGAATATTTTATTAGACTCGGACGAAAGGGCGTATTCGACACTGTCGGTGCAGACCGCTTGTCCCTTATACCGATTTGTTGTCAGTGTCCATACATATTGATGATCCAGAGAGACGGTATTTCACACAACATGCGACAATCTGAATATTCAATTCCTAATGTTGGACAGGCTTCGATTAGAGGGACAGTAAAAAGACGTGATAAACTTTAACCTAGCGTTCGGTCATTACTTATTTAGAAAGTTCATTTATATTTCAAAACTGTACTCTCACACCTATACTCCCAAAGATGTAGACACAATATTGACACTAATTTCTGTCTCACATCTTTTACTCGTTATTCAGACGATATTCCAGGTACCTACTCTTTAGGATGAAAATCTGCTAAGTACATGAAAAATAGCGGATATGCTAGGCTAGTAGATAATCGATAAAACCTTTGTTGAAGTTTATTAATACATATAAACGACAATCAACCAATACAATCTTATTATTGGTTATGTAGGTTTAATGGTAGGTACATCAAACTTGATACGTACCTATATATAGGTTGGTAGGTATTAAACAATATTTAAAATGTATTGCAATGCCATCTAGTGGCATTACCAGGCACTTAAGCTGATTGCATGGGTAATAATATGTTATTACAATATTAACTTAATGCTGAAATCTTTTAAAAAGAAAGCTTAATTCTTCAAGAAACGCGTCGCTGAATAGTCGTCAAATATGTTTACTATAAAAACACAGTTAAAGGGTACAATGACGATCTCATAATTTCCATTGCATTAGCGAAGGTATTATCTCGTCCCGAAGGTCCGTGTCTCGTTCCAATTTCACCTCGTCCAACGGGATATGTTAAAGAGGACATTATAATAATGAGATTGTTATCAGATGTTATTATATGAATTTTCCAAAATTATAAGAGTGAACGAAGAAGATAAGTCGACGATATCGTGACGACGGTAGGAATAGATTACGGAATAGCCGGCGGGCGACGCGGCGGCGCGTAATCGGACGCACAAAATTTTGGTCCTTTAGAAAAACACGCCATACAGCAAATCGATAACCGATCATTATAATGATTGGGCTGTAAACGCCACTCTTGTTTCTTTTGAGACGCTTGACGAACGGGAGTCGTATTTTAATTTCAACGAAGACGAGCGAGCGTGGGGCAAGCGGGGTTCGCCTGCGAGGGCACTCCATGCGTGCTCACTTCACCTGACCAGTGCGCGCGGCTGAATCATTAAACCACACTTTTTCTAATTTTTATAAGTGGCTACTTAGATAGAAGATAGCTCTAACATCATCATTATCGAACGTGCTTATATAGCGCGGAGGTACAGAGATACTAAAAATTGATCTCAGGTCGTAAGTGAAGTGAAGGTAATAAACTAAACATTTATTTTACATATTTCGAAATACCCCTGTGAATGTGAATGGATGTGCCGTAGCCTATAGACCATATGCTACGGTAACCACTTTCCATGAGGTGGACGGCGTGCTTGTCTGCCATCAAAGTGGTTAAAAAAACCTTTAATTGAAGGTGACCTTCAATACACAGTGTGTGTGCAGCGCCCTTAAAGACTAATGAATATTGCAGTAATGGAAGTGACTATAACAAAATTTCAACATCGAAATGGAATACAAAAGGTCGCCGTCTCCATCGTCGCCAGTTTTCAATTGACGCCACTATTATACGTATCATGAACATAAATCTCTGAGCACCATCCCTTGGAAATATTATGTGGCGCTTTGCAGCGATGCTGCGGAAAAATTGTCTCACACTGAACGTTCAAGTACAGTCGAGCACGAAGTTCAACTTCCGTTCGAACTAAAAACATACAAATTCATATTGCATCTTCTCAAGTACAATGACAACGGTATACGAATACGGAGCTCTGCCAAGTAGAGAAGCCTATAAAAGTAATAGTCACTCAGAAATGCTCCTTTATTTTGAGGCACAAACACCTTTCTGCGTACATCACGATTATGTGTCGTCGAGTGTACATTACTTCGCACTGGCGTAATATTGCTGTGTGCCGAAGCTGGGTACGTTGCGCCTAGTATAACGATGTACAAGTTCTGTAGAATTTATATCATATATTAATGTCTAGTGACACTTGGCCGTCTGTTGAGCAAGGGAAGGATGTAGGAGTGTCAGATGACCCCGTGTGCAAAAGCAATGATGTGGCTAGGGTGCGATAAAATCAATGACGAACGATTCTTGAAGTAAAATTAAAATAAGGCGTGTTCGTAAAGCGTGACGCATGTTGTCACGAAAAACGGGTTGGCGGAGTGCGTGACGTTCGAAACACGACAAAAGGACGCGTCGCGCCAAATGTGAGTGTTGTGACACGCGCAGACGTGCGGACTACGGACACCGTACCATTAGAGATGCGCCACAATGCATCGACTCGAGACCCATAATTTGCACAGCCTGATAAACTGCAATGGTGCTCGCGACAGCACTTAATGGTTATTTAACGCACTTCGATTCAATTCTCGTCAAGCGGATTGCATCGATAATTCCGATGGCCAAATTCCCAGTAGTTAATACTCGATGGATACTTCATTTATGGCCTCTGATGCGATGCGAGCAATGTACTCCCCACATGTTCAATCGGCGTCCATCGGACATTAATTTCTGCAACGTTCGTAGCCGACAGAGCGTAAAAGTATGTTAATGTTACTTTACAACTTAAAATAACGGATAAAAATGTCATCTACTCGTTAGGTATCACAATTAATTGCTACTTACTAGTTAAACTTGGATAACAGCTTGATTAACCGCCAAATTGCTAACGCTATTTACCTTAGCAATTTAAGAATAGACGCAGATAATAACTACGTAACATTACTTTTTTTATTAAATTATTAAATATTTCATTGCCGGCAGCAATTACTGTACAAAATAATTCAGCACAAATTGATCTGTACCAACGAACAATTTGAAACCGGTGGGATGGCAGCGTAATATTACATTTAGTTTATTACTTTATCAGAACTTGAATTTTAAAATACGTTGAATAAGGAAATGAATGAAAACACTGTACATTGCTACAAAAATAATAAACAAAAAGTTAAATAATTAATTTCACTTATTGGCATGATTCAAAATGTACAGGTAAAAATCTGAAAAACTTACTCGAATATGCAGGCGCGGGTGTTCCGTGTGTGAGCTATACATCTCTAACAAATGAAATGGAAACGCGTTGAGTAATTATTCCCGACAAAACACAATCTAAGCGAATGCAAAAGGGCAATCGGCCGCGACGTTGCAATTTGAGATTCGTGTTCCACCTTAAATTATCGACAAGTTTAATAACAAGCGTAAAAGCAATAGCAATAATCGCTGCAAATTAATTACCAGCTTAGAGCGAGCGCGAAGAAAAACAGTAAAAGTAATGATTTGTCGCTAAAACTCACCAGTAGCTGCCGGCCAGTGTGGGGTGCAATAGGCTAAAATTTATACACGACGTAGGTGCGGCGGCCGCCGGCTGTTTGGAGTTTCGCTTATAAATAACATTTAGCGGGTGGGGCGGAGGCACGGATTATGAGGTCGGAGGACTCAATTAAATTGTGCTACCGGACCCGGCTTTTATTGTGTACTTTTGCCGTGACCTCCCACCGGATTTTGAAATAAATGAAACCACTTTACGCACAACGTCGGCGTTCGCACAAAATTTGGGTGAATTAATGATAATGATTTTGCCGCAAGCGATCTGTATGTATCTACACATTCTTATAGGTACAGACTTTTTATTGAAGGGGTGATTCGGAAATAATCATAGTTTATCTATATAGAAAAGACATAAAGAAATACAATATGCCAAGAAGTGACATTATGCCCTTGTCTGCATTAATTCCAGGCATAAAGATAAATGTATTTATGCAAGAATTGTCTGGAACAGCCATACGTCTCGTTTATATTTAGAGAATATAATCACTAAAAAATTTGTTGTTAAAGTTGTAATTTCCATATATGAATTTAATAGGGGATGCCTAATTAGGTGAACATAAATAATGTAACACTGAATGCATTACATATATACATAAAAAGTTACCTAAGGTGGCTATAAACATTCTTGCACATAATTAAGTCACAGTCACAGTAGACGCAGTAAGAAATGTTGGTATTGTACTTCATTCTTTCTTTTACAGGTGACTTGTGTCAGAAAATAGCCCTTAGAACCTATGAGATTGATTCATATAGATACTATTTAAAAAGTTATTGTACGACTAGATACTTCCCTGAAAAGAAATGTAACATACACAAAAAAGAGTTTTAAATAGATTTCGTTCAATGTTACAGCTACTGACTTGGTTTGTTATTAAACAGCCGGTTCAAATCCCAAGCTTCATCCAAAAAAATAATTCTACACTCTTATGTGTGGTCATACATATCATCTCCACATATTTTATACCACTCAAGTACCTTTTCTGCTAACAAGGTGAAAATCAATGAAAGTTAGATCCGGAAACATTAATTTACTTTGACTTTTATACTTTATCTTGATGTAGGTTTTGATTGTGGCGGCGAAGACGGTGTCCTCTACACCTTGCTATAGTCTTTCGTTATCGAATTAAAATGGGTCGTGGGTACACCCGCCCACGTTACATTAATGGTTACAAGAAGAAATTTCAGTGTCTTCTTCAATAAATGCTTAAAATAATCTATTAACAGCTCAGGAACCAACGTTATTTAAGCAGTTCAAACATTTAAATTGTTCATTATTTTTTTATTCTTTCGAGTTGTTATAATGGAACATAATTATGTTCTAATGGATTAACTGAAAGTACCTAGGGCAATGGAAAATGCTACGTTCTTTATTTAAAAGAGGCGTTATCAGCTATTGTTCTACCTACTCTGCCTAGAGTACAATAGCTCACACCTCTTGGTTCACTCTGTTTTTGTATTACTCATGCAGGCAGGTATTCAATGTGTAGATTCTATATTTTAAAGCACTGAATGTTATAAACTTGCTTGCAATGGATATAGCAATAGTATATTTCATGAACAGGTAGGTAGTTGGAGTTTATAAGTAGCGAAATACGTAGGGATGGTAACGTTTATCAACAATCGGTAATCCAAGTCATGGGTCCCTTCATACAGTTGAGTCTTTCCGCTCACGAAGAAGTTACTTGTAGTTTAACCACATTGTTTTAATATACCATCAAAATTGAGTAAGTAAGTAGGTATCTAAACCATTACTGGAATTGGTCTTGCCGTCTTTGAGTTATGCGCTTTGCAACTTATTTCGCAATTTTTATTTATATAGATGAAGACTTAAATTAAAAAATAATTTCTTATTATAAATAAGTATAATATAAATAATAAATAATACATAGGTAAAAGATAAACACCCGGGCCATCTGATGAGATATGAGATTGCCATGAATTCTTACCGTAATGCTTTAAGTATTAAATACTGGAATACTGTGAATTATTAAATAGATATTAATGATATAATAAAACCTATTATATTTAATTTACCATTTATTATTTTAACTATTACCCCTGTATTATCAAAGGTTTTTTGGTGTCTATAGCAAAATAGCAGTCTGTTATAGATATCAGAACACCTTTATATTAGGACTGGTTGGATTTATAGAAGCATTATACGGAATATACAATCTCTAATACTCTTTACAACTTCTCTAAACCGTTCTACTGGTGCAAGGACTGCTGTGATTTTCCGACCGTTATTGTATTTCTTCTGATACTAAATGATAAACTATTTTTCACCAACTGTCTTCGGTCCTATATACTCGTAATACGAGGCGAGGCATCTTTGTTACTATTTTGTCTCCGTAGTACTATTGTCCTAATAGAAATAACATATCTATTAAGAAAATTAGGAGCAACTTAATAGTAATAGTAACTATAACTTTGGCCATCCATTAGGTGACAATTATAGTATGCTTGTGAAATTACTAAACTAAATTCGTAATTCGTTAACTAGTAATCGTAATCCTAAATTTATCATACGTAATTACTTCATGTACCTACTTAAAATTCAGTGTTGATAGCCCCGGTGGATACATTGTCAGTTGCTGCAAATTTAAAAACACAACCAACTTTGTTCATTTTCCTATTTAAGAACTAATGAGAACACAAATTTACCTAACCATGTTGAAACTACTCATTATTTGGTGATTGCAGCGTAACATTTCTGTACATATTCATAACACTTCACGTAGGATATTGACAAAGGAATACAAATATCACGGTCAAAGTAACATATATATTAAATTGCTTGCTGGAAGTTACAACATGATATTTAAACAGTATTCCTTTTGTGTTGATTCTATCTTCAATTTTATTAGCCGATTGCAGCCCACTACCGGACATAGGAAATCTATGGAAAATATTAAGACTACAACTAGCGAGGATCATTCTTCCTTTTGACTCTATCATCTTGAATATGTAAAATAATACCTAAATGAAATTCAAGTATACAAATATTTTTAATAACTTAACAAATTTAAAAAAAACATAATCAAACCAAAGAAATGCTTGGAGGAGCATCAATCAAGTGAAGAATAACTTCACCACACACACAGAAGAAGATCATTTAAAACACGAAAACATTAAGCTCATAGGCAATTCGTTGATTAAATTGATGATTAAAATTACGATATTATCTGGTTTATAATTTGTTGATTAAATAGCACTGGTAAATATAATATACCTATCAAATGTTTCGGAAACCAATCGGAAACCAATAAATATTCTCCATAAATGTGAAATTATATGAAGAATAAAAAAATATTTAGGTACGTGTAGTTTACATAGCAGTGTTTACAAACTATGTTACCCAGAGCCATTTTCTTTCAAATTTGTTTGGTTTCCTAGCAAGGAACCCGTATCAGAAGGCTATTAACTATTAACTGCTATCGAATCAACTTGAATGCTCAATTGCATTCGGTCAATTAGACGGAAAATTGTTGTGGGGTTTGCACTTATGCCATTCTGGTTTTGTGTTGAGCGACAAACTGGCTCATTGGTGCATTGTGCTCGTAAACGATTAAATAAAAATAAATCAAATATGTACTGTGTTACTGATATAAATAATAGATGGTCGGATGTATTTTAAAGTTAAAAATTCGGTGTCGCTTAAGATCTTCGTATCAGTAAATTATCTTCGAAAAACTTTGATAAGAAAACCAAAATATTTTAATCATATTTATAAAATCAGCGGCGTACATGAAAGGCACTTAATACATATCGATGAAATAATCTAAAGAGTTGTCTACCAACCGCATAAGTAAGTATTGTTGAATTAAAGTCGTTTACTTGTTGTCATTCATAAGGTTTTGAGAAAATATTGTACTGAAAGTGATAGCATTATGATATAGGTAATAAAAAATATTGCAGGTAAAATACTAAAAATAGAACGAGTAATAACTAAAGAATTGGAAGAGAATGAAAAACGTGTGAAGTGGTTATCGTCGACCGTAATTAGGAAAGGTGGAGCAGCTGACCAGCAGATCACGAAACGATAAACGGATTAAGTATTGGTTAATCCTAGTCGGTCCGACAAGCATTGGCTTGCAACCACAACATGCAAGTCCTTGCCTACACTCTTAACACGATACTGATAAAATTGAAAGTTTATTAGGGTGCGTTTTTAGCGAATATATTCTTATGTTCAAATTTTCACGCAAGGGTCAGCTTTACCTGTTCTTAAAATATTATCAGATCTTATTTGTTAACAGAGGCGCCGTATTGATATTATTTTGTGGTTTCCCGTTAAGGTAACGACAGAACAGTGTATTGGCGTGTATGGGATTGCTCGTTTATCAACTCGTCCAGCTATTCATCTGTCACCGAGTCATCTATTTTTCAATTGGTACATTTTTAAACCGGTAATTTTTTAGGGTGCTCAGATAAGTCGAATTCGTTTATGTTAAATAATGTTATGTGTGTTTTATAGGCATTTAGATAATTTTCATTTGAGATTAAGCGTCAGACTAAAAGGAAACGTTTCAATTAAGTAAAGTAAGAGAGATATTACTGGTTCTGGCAAGAGAAGAATTCATGAGGATGGATAATTTGGCTCTGGTCTGGTAGTGCTATGTCACGTTTAATAATAAATTTTTACTAAACTTCGCACACCTGTGTGGGATCAAAGTGTTGATGTTTGAGTCGAAAATCATAAACATCCGTTAATAAATAACGTGATAGGAAACTTCCTCCTTTTTCACCTTTACCTTCACGGACACACCCTCAGACATAGTTAGATACGGACTAAAGTTAAATCGGTCACCTTGTCGAAACGGAGTCTAACTCACTTCACTCACCCGTTTAATAATTACAATTTTGGACTTACAACGAGATATAGAACGGAATGCGATATTTTGAATAATCACATTACGAGCTATACCTACGTGGACGATTCAGGGACGCGGGTTTGATTTCGTTCAGTGTAAATATTTGTTTGCTGTAATGTGTACTTGCATTCTTCTGGTGATGCTATGTATAATATGTATTTGGATCTGGATAACTCTATGTAAAATATCGTAGTGCCTAAGTTTTTTTATATTTATTATTATTAAATCCGAAGGTGTAGGTGCTCTCCATTAGTTTGTTACGTTTTCGTGTCTATACCTCTGAACCGAGTTTGATGAAATTTGCTACAGAGATAGACTGAACATTGAGAAAGGACATAGATTACGTTTGTTTGCAATAACCGATATCCAAGTGAGCGGAACCACGGCTAACAGCTGGTAGGTATTAGTATTAAAGTATATTTTACGACGAATTGGGACGTGTTACAGAACCATCGTATTTACAAGGTCATACCGTTTTTATGTTGACCTACGGCGTGTCAAATACTTATCATGAAGTGAAGTGTAGTATAACATAAATTATCTCAAAATATTACATTCCACAGTATAATGAACGATAAGATCTGAGTTTTAAGGCTTAAAATCGTATGAACCGCCGAACAGATGTTAATAGCTTTTAATCCTATCTATCGAAATGATCGAAGTCACCACCTTTCAAGGATTATAATTAATGATTAGTTCGATATTTAAAGTTTTTTATTAATGTCAGTATGTCTGTCACGTTTACATTAACCGAAAATGATAATTGTTATTTGTTATTCATTTAATTAATTTTGTATAATAAGAAGAATGTTACGTGTAGTAATATGAAGTCTACATACATACAAAAGTCACTCACCAAAGTCAGTTATTCCAGCATGCTTACTTGTGTGCGCGCAAGCATGCACGTTAGCATGCAGGCAAGTATGCACGAAGGCATTGCAGGCAAGATAGCAGGCAAGCATAACAGCAAGCATAGACAAGCATACAACCAAGCAAGCATACATATGCCTTATTTTTACTCTTGTCCGGTGCTACAAGTATAGCGTTTCTGCCCTTGCGTAAAGAAGCTCAAGAACCCGGGTGAGAAGCGGGTCAGAACTAGTCTCCCTCCGCGCCTTCGGTTTTTAATAACACTGTAGTAAAGGGCAGACAAGTCCCAGCGCGCAGTGGGGCCACGGCAAATCTGGTTTCAGATTAATAATTTGATTGGAAAACAGTATGGATTTTTAACTATACGTACTATTCGAAATTCGAAAGAAAAATCATTCGAATTTACGACTTTCGGATATCATCATAAATAATTATGATGACGTGTTTTAGTAATAGTCGGATCTTAGTTTCATGAATTCTTGCTATTCCTTGAAGGCCTATTCGGATTTATGAGAATCGAACGATTGAAATTCGGATTTTAATATTTCGGGATTATTGGGTGTTCAGCTAATATGTATGTTCTTGACGGATAGAATTAATGAAAATTGATGGTAAGTGTGATATAATATTTGGTTTTAATGATATTAAAATCATTTTGTAATGATGGAAGGACGACAAACTATATTCTCGGTTGTTGTATGTTTCTTAGATATAATCTAGCGGGCATTGTAGTGGTTATTAACAAATGCTTGTTTACACGCGTTTTCAAAGATAAACATAATTTGTGAGGTTTTTTTGGTGTTTATTGTGAGAATGAACGTTAATGGCCAAATTGCATATTTATGGGTTTGTTATGGATGTGTGCTTATTAACCACATAGTTATTTACCTGGATAACTAACAGACTCTCCAACGACGTCAGTTTACAACAAACAGATAAAATCTTTCACAATATTGATACCTACAGGTTTAATCGATAACTTACTTTTTACATTTAAACATAGATAACTGATTAATGTATAACATACAAGATTAGCAACATGTTTCTTTAATGGGCCACCGCTTCAGATATGCATACACGTGCTTTTTCAAATTATATCTACAAGAGAAATCTTTACCTTTAGAACCAATTATTGTATTTTGATGTGTTTAATTCTTCGAAAGTTAATAATGATTATAACTTTCACAAATCTGTAGATGGATCATCTAGTATAAAAAATACACTGTTGTAACTTTCCACTCTTTTCTCTTATTACTTCTTCTTTACGAAAAGTAATTTCTACAGAATAAATAATGGGATGGGATGGGAGCCATCTTATTAGTGTGCAGTGATTTTAAACGACAATTATCATTATAAGCTTCCTGCCCCTGCCCCATATTTCTTTGGGGACGGAGCAACATGTTAGCTTTAGCCATACAGTTATCCCAACTTTCACTACCGCCCTATCATCTTCCATACATACCAGATGAATGGTCTTCTGTTACCATCCACTTTCATACTTAACGCCTTCGTAGTACTTTAGCACTTTTATTTCCGTGTCTTCTAATTTCTTATTGTCTAATTTTATACGGTTGAGTGAATATATCACGCTTAATTTATGTCTACTTACAAACGTCCATAGGCCACGCTAACCACTTTCCATCAGGTAGGCCGCAAGCCCTTGTCTGCTACTTAAATGGTTTAAAATTGGTACATTCCAAAAAGAAAAATCGGCCAATCTAGGTTAAGCTATCAGTTGTAGAATGGTGGTTGTGCTTGAAGACCTAGGGGTTATAGGACAGAAGCACAAGACAGGAATAAATCCTGTGGTAGATTCTGAATTTTTATCCTCGGCATTTTTCAAAGCAAAATACATACCTATAGGTACTTGTACTATATATTTTGCTTTCACAGATAATATTGCTTATCCATGCTTATCAACATTTTGTAAATTAACAAATTGTATAATCTAATCATAGTTAACGATATTAGGAAAAATATGTTGTATTTAGTCACTTAGTTGAGGTGGGAATGATCAAAGCAATGACTCAGTTTTGTAAAGGATTTTGTAAAGGGATGAGGGACTACGGTATCCACATCTTTCCCCGAATAGGGAGAGCCGGCTACTGCTAGGGTGCTACACCTGCCACCCCCAGGCCTGCGCTCATGGAGGACGAATGAAGTCGCCTCCGCTTGTCGTAGATTAAGTAGTCAGCTATGTTATTTTGGACTTTCAGGGCTCAGTTATATATTTATTTTTTATATATGTTACAGGTATGTATATACCAGATCTAAATATTGTTCAGGAAATGTTTCAATCTTACCTTCTCTTTTTATTTTGAGTAAGGTCTCATTGGAAGTATTGAAACGTGTTATAGCAATCCTTTCTTATATTCACTAAATACTCAAAACAACATACAAGAGATAGGTTTATAATTTCAAATAAAACACAAGCAGTTTCCTTTCAATAGAGCTATATCAATCGCATGTAATACTTCCTCGTGACGATGTCTGTCACTTATATTTCAATGTAGATAATAATGTTAAGCATCAACAGTTACTCTATTACATTTAAATTAATTTTAAGTACACCTGTATTTAATTCGGCACCGGTCACTTTGTCATATAACTGCACTCAACACAGGTGACGGCAGGAAGTGGAAGGGTTTAATAACGGAATAAAATCTAATTCAGATTAAAAATTGAACTGTTCATCTGATGAGCAAACTTCTTATAAAATACCGATGACTGAAAACAGGGTAATTGCTACTACTTTGTTCAAGTTTGTGTGCCCATTGTTGATTATTTAATTAAAATGATCGAAAGTTAAAATTTTTCGTCAATAATTGAAGGTTCAATACAAGGTACAAGTCAGCTTTATGTTGAAATGGCAGAGGTTTGTATGCTGAAATGGATGTCATTGTTTATGGAACCTATATTACTTAATTACAAATGTTAATAATAAGCTGGTGGTAACATAAAATACTTATAATAAACAAATTTATCATCCATAGATTACCAATATAAATAAAAGAAATAAAAAACCGAGGTGCGAGAACCGGCGCTCTCGATGTTTCAATTTTTGATGGAATTTGAAGACATACATATATAATTTACTGACGGTATCCATCTTTCATTTGCAGGATGTTGTAAGAGACGACAAACGGAAAATATGCAGACAATATCACTGCGAGAGAGGGAAAACTTGAAAGAAAACCCTGTACCAACCCGTCTAGCCTGGGCCGATGCCGTAGGCCCAAGCCTCTCAACATTGAAAGAGGCCTATGTCCAGCAGTGAACTGCGATAGGCTAAATGATCGATTTATTCCTTGCTATGTGGCCGATAGGACTATCGACATCTATATCGTGCTAAATTCGATTGAATTCTAACTGTAAGAAACCCCCATATTACTTCTCTTAAATCTCGTTAGAGGAAACTCATGAAAAATATTGAAAATGGATTGGCAACAGCCCCATCATAATATAGTTCAAACTCTTTAGAGATATAGTATAAAATCTTCAGCAATTCCCATTATCACAGTCACCTGGAAGATTTTTTTTATATTTGATTCGTTAATTTGACTGCACCCTGCCTGATGGGGAGGTAAACTAAAGTGCAAAAAAACTAAATAATATCAGTCCAGAAGCTATAATTTCTAAAATGGCTTGAGTTCGACGGTTGAGAACGCTAACTAATGTCCACTATTATAAAAAATAAAACAGTAAGTAAGCATAATTTATGGTAAAGTTGTGAAACGTTAATACCTATGAATATTATTTTCTTTATAGTGACTACACGAGACTATAACCTTTTTAATATAGTAATAAAGGCAAATTAACTGTCTAGTGGTTAACTAACAAGTAGATAGACTTTATTTATACAGTTATTTTTAACGACATTGAGTATAAGAGTAGATGCATTCATAATGGGGTAGGAGCAGGATACCCGTTAATGCAATACTAGTCAAGAAATTGTAAAATTAATTAAATGTTACACTTGCTATTGATGCCCATCTAAAGGCCGCCATTATTTAATACCGCAGGCCGTATAAAATAGTAAATATTACTAATAAATATAACATGAAACAACTGCATCCTGCTCATTAACCATTGCGCATAGTGAAAAGCTTTAATATTTATTACTACAAATAGAAATAAAGCATATAATTTAATCTAAGAAGGTTACAAAAATCTACATACACAAGCAGGTGTTGAGGGTTTACAAATTCTCAACGCAATATGCACCAAGTGTATAATAGTTGTACATTTATTTTGGCACCTGTACTTAATATAAATAAAAATCTGATACTACTGCCAGGTCAACAAATAATTCTGGTCAGAGCCCAAGATATTGTAATGGGCCAATCTTTCATAGATCTTGCTGAATAAAACTACTGCAATCGTCACCTTGGTGGTGGCATAGTGGTCGAAAGCCATGCAGTCTATCCCATACCACACACATGAGACTCGTAATCTGCCCGGAGCAGCTTCACAAAGACTAAGTCCCTTTCTCAACTGACATTGTTATAAACAACCTTGATGCGCACCATTGTAGACAGTTCTGGGTGTGGCTCAAGTTAATGGACTCAATGATAGCCCAAAATGACAATCAGAAACGAGGCCATAATTCAGTACAAATTAAGTAGAGTAAGTAGATATTCCTTCCATCTTTTATCAAAAGGTGGCGGACCAGACGTACGACTCAGGGATAGGGCTATTTAACATCAGACATATATACAGACCAGACTCAGCCTCAGATGTATGGCTCGAGTCAACAACAATGCCAGGAATACGCCAATAATCTCATCCCCTATTACATGAGACCGAATACAAAGATTATCGAAATGTGATTGTTTATTCGCCTGAGTCTATGCCAAATGCTAAATAGGCGTGAGCAAATGTTATATGTACAAATTAAAAAGAGGTTTTAGATGTTTTGTTAAATATCGTCACGCAATGTGCTTCAAATATTTTTTTAAATTTTGAGTGAGGTAGGTAATTGCTTGACTTACCTAATTAATCAAGATTTTATTGTGTACTTAAATCAGTTTACTAAGAAATTGTTCAGAGTCTTCGCGCAAATAAACGTACTGTCAGCTGCAATGACACCTAACCCATCAAATAATATCAGGATTCATTTTTTTGAAGTAGAAGCACCACACATTTGAATGATGAATAAAATAAATTGAGTGCATTTCTATTGAAAGCTATTAGAAAAACTTAATCCTTACATTAACTTAACACATTTAAAGGTATTTTTAAATTATAATATTTGAACCATGAGCAAAATAAAATTTGAGACACAGTCGTCTAACCTCTCAGAACGTTGTTCTCTGTTCCATCCGAGATTTGAGCTTTGGAGAAGAATACGTGCTTACTCCATCTTCTCCTCGTTGTTCAACTTTACGTCTACTGCTGTTGCCTGGACTTCTAAATCGGAAAGCTAAGCCTACGCCCGAGTCTCATTCGGAAATAATTAGGTAAACACACTGGCTTGTAGTTGAGGTGGATTTAGCTTCAAAGACCTTGGTGGGTTCTAGGCATATCATTTGTAAAGCGTAATCATAGCCCATTTAAGTTTGTTGACTTGCATATAATTATGATATAACTACCCATTAATGAAAGCACTACATACCACTTTGTCTCATTATGCTAAATATAGTCTGTCTTCACAGCAAATATCTACACTTAATTTTAAAATGTAGCTTCAATGGCTTCTTTATTTCTATTGAGTGAAGTTATTAACATTTATTTTTCTTAAACGGGGTAAAGGGGTTAATTCTATTAACACGCAATATTAGGTAGATATGTCAATAATGCTACCTATATTAGCTATCTATTTACTACGCATACCTTTTTAGCTTTATAAAGTAAGTTTTATATTGTACTTTATTCTTAAAAAAAATGTGAGAATAGACACAACTGATCCGGCTGTAATGGTATCTAATTCCCTTAACGGTGAAATGTACGTTCTTGATTACATATTTCCGGTTATGGTAGGTTTTATTGCAGATTTATAGCAACAATAGTAAATGCACGTAAAAAACAACAAAAATACTAACACACGTTTACGCAGTAGGAGTTCGCATTTCAGGTATAAAGATATTTGATAAATGAGTTTTTTAAAATAGTTATAATCAGATTACCGATAGGTAGTATTATATCTGAATTCATAAGTAGGAACAAACATTAACGTGAGCTCTAACAATGAAGAACAACGGTCGAATTACCTAAACATCCTCAACTTGTTTGGTTTAATTTAACTAAGTAGGGATTAAGTGAGCAGGTTCCAACATCAGGTGACAAATCGATTAACTGTTTAGTTATGTGACACAGTTAGGTACACAAAATAAATGTTATTCATATTGGGAGTTAACAATACCTATACATGTGAAATAAACACTCCAGTTTCTTCATTTTAATTATACTTGGGTACCTATCTACTGCTGCCTACCTATTTCGACATCAAAGTACCTACAGCACTTATTTTTTAATTTAGAAATACACAGTAGGTAATAGCCGTGTAATGCGTACAAGCATACTTAGGCCTAAACTTCGGGTTACCTATCTTCTTGATAGTTTATCTTTGAAATCACGCTAGTACATTTTTCTGTACACATATAAATTTAGGCCTAATACGTCCCTACAAAACCTTGCTTTGAATACTAGTAGCAAATAAATATAATTAGTTATCGTTTGGAATAAAGCGTAGACCAAATGACATGGCATTGTTCATTAACATACCTACTACAATAATTTTATTGTATATCTATTGATTTCGATTAAAACGTTAATCAGTATCCTACCACTACAAATATACATTTACTTGTTAATTAAATGTTTACTTTAAATAAGCACAAACGTCACAGTAGGCATACTATCTACCTGTTCGAGGAAACTTAACTGCCTAGTTTATTATTCTCATTTAAAAATATACAATAAACTAGAAATCTAGCATTTCTATTACACTATTTAGATTAAAAACTTCTCAATAACTTTTCAGGCCTACACAGAGGTATAGGTAGGATTTATATTCAAGTTATGTTCTGTTGGCTCATGTTTGTTTAAGAAACTAGTAACCTAGTAAAACTGAACTAAATAGGTACAAAATAACAGTGTTATCAAAACACCTACGTAACAAACTTCTTTTGACATTAGAGAAGTCTTCACAATAACAAGAACAGATCTTTGAAGGTTAGTAATTAATTAATTAATTAATTAACAGATCTTTAGGTATAGATATAACTACATATCTTTAAAGATCTGTTAATTAATTTGGGCTTGCAAGTGTAAGTACTAACCTGCGAGGCGGGCGGATATGAATAGCCAAATTGCGCGTACGCTGCCATCGGGACGATCATATGGGCGGTTTCACACTTAACACTGTCTCTCAAAGTCTATAGCACGGACGTATTAGTTTCCTATAAATATTTCTACAACTTCTAGTAAGAAATTAAGTTAGTAAATTGTATCACAGTTGGTTGTGTGCGCGGCGACTGCGCGGCGCGCTGCCATTCCTGCGCGTCAGCCGGCCGGTGCGCGCGCGCTTCGCATGCCGGGCGTTCGTGCTTGTGTGCGACCGGCCTACACCTTCTATACACGATCGAGGCTCAACACCGACTGGCGCGCGTACGACGCCTGACGCCCCTCCGCCGTAGGAGACGGCCAATTACGCCCCGCCCCTGGGGCGGAGTCCTGTATCGACCGCCAACCACCAGATAAAATTTCTGTCTTTTTCGAAACGTTGAACAGAGACGCGACAGCGGATTGGTGCGTGCCATCCCCTCCAAATCACGTACCCGCCCACTTCCATGTATCCGCCTACATCCGGGTGGGGCGCAGGAAAAAAGCGGCAGAGTCGGCTCGACTTGTTCATGTTTATGGGTTTCCGTCGAGACAGTCCGCCAGCCTTGTACCCGGGCCAAACAAATCTCTAGTGGCAAAAAATGGCTCGGCCGAGGACAAGTTGTTTCACCTCGTCAGATTTACGAACAACGCGGCGTAGACTTAAGAATCGACTATAGAGATAGGTAGGTAGTCTTTATAGTCAATGCTGAACTCGATCGAGTTGATATTGGGTAAGGTTTATATTGTTTGTCGGTACTTAGCCAGGTTAGGTACAGTGAATCGGGACAAATAAAGGAACCGTAACAATACAAGATTAAGGATAATAATATGAGTGATTAGCGTACGTTTCGAATTATTGTTGTTTATTTTTCTCGTTTAAGTATGATCGGCAATTAAACATTTAAAATAAAGAAATGTTTATGTTTCATAAGGCAGAAGATTTATCATAGGTAAGTGCATCGGTAATTAAAATGAGGGCTGTTATCGCTATTGTACTTACATATATATAGGTAGTAGAAAGGTAGTTGATAAGTATTATTATTATCAGGTAGGTTAGATAGTAGGTATAATAGACCATAACCAAATTACCTAACAATGTTATTCAGATTAATAATGTTATACCTAATAATTAATTCTAAAGCTATTAGGTATGTCATGTCGTAGATGGATATTCATATCTAGGATAGTTCTCCTACACACTAATATTTATTAGAGTCAATACATATTTTGAAAACATGTCTATATAACTGACAGTTACATAAATAGACTAGTAGGGAAACACAAAATAATGAACACAAGATGCTAGTTTATAAATTAATTAAGTATGACACATCTACTTGAACGTTTCTTATTCCATTTTGATACAAGCCCGACTTATGAACTATGCTAACGTACTTATCTAATCAAAGTTACGTAGGTGATTTGAGTTACGTAGGTACCTATATACATGAAACGGAGCTTTTCGTACGTGACGGTTAGAAAAATTGGCGGTTGGTGGCGGTACTAACTGAAATACGGGTAAAGGGGAGACGAGAAGTAATGTAGAGGTCGGGGCACAGGTGGCGCTGTACTCGCGTACGTTGAGTCTACTCCACACCCGCTAGTCAGTAATAGATAGGGGAAAGACTATAAATCTACGTAGGTAGGTAGGTATCTACTTTCACTGATGGGGAAGATTGCAACATGTCCTGTGGTGCGTGTTAAATTCCGATTATTGGATATTTAAATAAATAGTTACTTATGGTAGAGTTTTATTATACTTCTTCTTTTAAACTATTAAACTTTTGCTAGTTTTGTATTTACAGAATTTTTAGGCAAATTACAAGTGTAACTTGATTTATACTAAAGTAGCAAATAATCACACGGAAATCCTAAAGGAAAACGGTTATCCTAATTTATTATTAATATTTAAAGCAAGAGACATTTTTGAGCATTTGATTTTGTGTACTACTTAGGTGGCAGACTAGTACTCGGTCCACCTGATGAAATGTGATTACCGTGGTCTATGGACGTTTCCAACACCAGCAGGGGCGTCACACTCGTAATGTCGACCCTATAAAACCTAAAATCTATATTAAGTGGTAAACTCGTACCCAGGCCGACCCATTCTTACAGGAGACTTCAAGGTTTTATCATTAATTAAGTACCTACTGTTAGTCCCAGTTTTGATTCCCGTGCGATGCAGTAATGTGTTTATTTGTATTGACGTAAGTGTTTCTACGTATAGTTCAGGTACCTACGTATGTACCTATTTACAGTAGATACATCATTATCTAAGTGGGTATGTTAAACCATATTCAAGCATATTACCTACTAGCTAGGATTTCTATGCTTTGTAGGTCCTAGTATTTGAAATTACAATGTATACCGAGGTACCTACTCTGTATAATGTATAATGTAATGTTAGACGGTTTCTAGTAAATTATTTACTTAGTAGGTACATAAAATTCTACCACCGTAGGTACATACTACTATTAATTACATTGGTAAGTGTGTTTAATTTTCAGTTTGCCTTCCAGACTCATGATTCTAAATAATGTTTTATTTGTTAAAAACTACACGATCCCACTTACTTCGTTCTGCCATAAAATTAAGTAATGTTGTGTTACCTTATTACCTCGTTGTATAAATACCCATGGGGAAAAAAACATATATGGCCCCATATACCCTAGAGGCCCACACACTTAAGGTGCCCAAACGTCCCCGAGGCCCATACATGGAACCCTTAGGCCATTGGAGCCGATATACCTACGTCCCATATATTGAAGTACGTGCAGATAGAAGAATCATGGGATCCAAACGTCACCGAAGCCTATGGAAAATTGGCTGTAGGTGAACGGCCTCGTATGCCTACGGGGCCCAACATATAGCTGTGGGGAATATATGCTGAAGGACTTCATACTTATACCAATGACATTCATACCAGTAGGTAATATATTGTGGTCAATTTGACGACATCAGCCAACGTTAAGAGGCCGCCATACGCCTTCAGAACCACCAACACCCACCAATAAACTTACTTATCTATTTACTAACGTTTACGCAAAAAATGGCAATTTATTCGACGTAAATTGCAAACTCAAGCAAAAAAAAAAGCCATCAAAATAAAAATCATCAAAATCGGTCTTGCTCTTGCCGGGCTCGAGTAGGTTATAAATACACTATTTATAAGCTAGATAACTAGCATAATTTTCAACTTTCTTTTATATAACTACCTAGGATGGATTAAAAAATTACAATTTTGAAATCAATAGCCCTAAACTATTAGGCGATTCACAAGATCATCACGTACCTAAAATCTGAGCTGAACTTGTGGTATCTGAATGATAGGTCCTTATGGGTTGATCGCGAGACGGGTACCAGAATCTGGAGGTTCTCATGCTGCAGTTCTGGGTCCTGGACGTGGAGGTGAAATGCATGCAATGACCTCCACGACCCATTAGTGATATCGAAGCATTGCAGTTAGACGGTGGACATTATGAGTTTCACGGAACTGGAATTGCTGCCATAGATATTCGTATGATAACCGTTAAGGCCTCGGTCAGACGGCTTAACATGTTCTCTGGGGTACAAGATGGAAGTAAGTTCCGTAAGTAGGCACACAGAAATTATAAACTAGTAACTCTGTAATAAACACGAAAAAAATATGGTCAATGTGAAGCGGTGTCTGTCGCTAATTCTAATTATCGTGATTGTCATGACATCCAATTAGTTCCAAGTCTATCGTTTAGCTACGTACGTAACATCGTGACAATTTCATATCTCATAAGTTTTAAACGAAAATCTAAGTTGAACTAGCATTTTAATGGCAGAGTGACTTAAATATTTTCATATACCTAGGTAGGTACCTACTTTCATCTCGAAGCATGAGACAAATCACCATAATATAACTAGTAAACCTTGAATTACCGTCGCGTTGTTGCGTAGACAGATTCCGTACCTACTTACACGTAACAACTACAAATGCAGTTGTATTTTTCTGAAATATTTTTTGTCTCATTTATTATACCACAATTATTATTTTACGTGTTTGAAGATAAGATGAGCAATACACAAAATAAAATTTCAAAAGCAGTACTAGTTTTATGTGTCTATTGTGCCGAACAATGATCAGTATATTTGACGTTTGACCGTTCTGCACTGCATGGTAAAAAGTTACGGTAAAGTTCAGTAGGCAAAGACCAGTAGTAAGGATAAATATCGTACCTGTCACCCACAGGGCAGACTTGCCACACTAGGTCATAATAAATATGCGGTAATACACCTACTATTTGACAACGATTTTTTTATTATATTATTTGTTAGACATATATACCTACCTACAGTAAAACTCCTAAAGTACTAAGTACTAAAAAGTTTGGTAGACGCGTGGCTCTAATCTTTCATAATGACCATGGAGCATAAAGTATTATTGAGATCAACATGCCTGCCCTTGGCATATTTAATGTAACACCTTTAAGCAGCATAACAGAGATAAAAAAGTACTAAACACTATAAGTATTTTATCGCAAATTAAAGTAGTTACACATACAGAAACATTAATTAGCACTTACAATAGCCATAAACGCACGAAATCAAAATGGCTACTACATATAAATGAAAACTGGGAAACGGTTTGTTGCCCTGGGTAATTAACAAGAAGTAAATTACCTAACCTAAATGTAATGGGTACTTCACTACAACTTTGACGGCATTTTGAAGATGTACCTAGCCAATTTATATAAGTATATTTGGGATCCTTGGATACTTGCCTAGGACTCCGATTCCTCTATTTGACAACCATGTTCAAACCACTGAGATCCCAAAAAATACATTAGATTTTAAACTTTGCTGCAATGCCACTAAAGCTTAAATTAAATGGCACCGTGTAGAGTGAATAAAGGTAGATACAATGAACCCCTTTTCATTTAATTTTGAACTGTAAGGCTATAGCGATGAAGTTGAAATTCAAATGGCAGTTTTTGTAAATTCAGCGGTTTGACAATGGTTAACAATTAGTTAAAACGAGGTCCCATCGCAACGCAATAAGAACTAGGAATTTAACGAACGAGAGTGGCGCATGCTTTCGTCCCTATAAGGAGAAAACCCAAATAAAATTTGAAAGTGGAGATAAATAGAATAGCGACATTTGAGTTCTCTAGTGCACAATTTAGATGCAATCGATTATTTATAAAAAAATTGTGACATACCTAAAATTGTTTACCTTCTTCGTCTTCATATTGTCTCCGACGTAAGCCGAGTTAAAACCTCACGTCATCTTGGGTCTCAAACACCGGGGTTTAAAATTATCTAAAGAGGTATTTCCCTCAAATCACCGGTTTCTAACTATATTATTTAATCAATCTATATGTAACAATCATTTCATCCATAGTATATTTTGTTCATTTGTTGTAACAAAAAATGTTGCCATTTTTGGTAAGTGGTTAACCTAGTGCGGTTACCCACTTACCGTCAATGGTGACCTTTTCGTGAGCTGCATTTTCACTATTGGATAGATTAGAGTGAGAACCCTATCCCTCAGTCGCTTTATACGATACCCAAGCGAAGAGATGGGGCACCCTTGTATTTTTAATTTGCCGGCAACCACGGAGCAATAAAAGCCGAACTATGGCTGCGTGGCGTAACCAAATCCCATTTAATTAGGCATATATTATGTAAAAATTGCGAGAGTTCAAAAACATTCCGTGCGTTTAGTACGCTTAATTTTTTGAACGCAAAACTTGTTATACCATTTTGTTATCAGGTTAATTATAGCTTTTTTACTATTTGGTTTTTGAATATAGGTAGGTATACAGTTATATACAACCACATAAACTGCTTCTACGTTTATGGGCAGTAGGTACAAACTATAAAAAAAGATAAGTTGTATTTTCCCAAGAAAAGAATACTTGAATTCCATACCATACAACTTACAGTAATTACCTAATTGTAATAATAGTGTTTTGGGTTCAGGTACTCGCTCCCGTAAAAGTCATATAAGTCAAATCAAGAAAAGGAGAAGGCGACTACGAATTGTAAGATTCGAATGCAACCGGGAATAAAATGATGAAGATGACGATCTACTTATAATAGGTAGATTATAAAGTGATCATCACACATCCAAAGAAATTTCCTCCATTATCATCAAATGTTTCATACAGGCGTTGATGTTGAATTTGTTCGACTTGTATTAGTCCCAGCCCAACGCACTTAAATATTACCATGGAACAAAGTTATTACTCAGTTTAAAGAAGTTTATTGACCCGCAAAAATATTTCAATCAAAATCAACTCAACTGTCTACCAAAACTAAGGTTCACGTTTTATTATTTTTCATAACATTTATGTAAATACGTACCCATTTATAAGTACCTACCTAATATGCGAATAATACAGAAAACTAAGAAACATTTTAACAACATATCAATCTGGAATTTTACGGAGCATGACCGAGATTATTATCTAATAACTACACTAGTAGGTAGTTACCCACCTATGTTATCAAAAACAAAAGAACTTCAACTTTCAAATAATTATGTTAATATTAGTTGTGTTATATCGCACGTTCATATTTATTTTAACAAAATTGTTAGTTGTAAGAAAATTAATACAACTTTAAGTTGACCACTAGGATAATAATGATATTATAATTTTAACAACTCTGAACGTCAAGAACGGCTTACCGAATCCATATCTGAACAGCAGACAAAAAATAAAAGTTTTTGTCACTAATTGCATATCCATAGCTTCGGTATCAACACATCCGATCAGTCGCCTTGAGATTTTGTATCGTGCTCTATTCTAAATAACTCTCTGAGTGATCTG
The DNA here is from genome assembly GCA_963691645.1 of Pelosia muscerda. Lineage (NCBI taxonomy): Eukaryota > Metazoa > Arthropoda > Insecta > Lepidoptera > Erebidae > Pelosia > Pelosia muscerda. The sequence goes on along the minus strand of OY829098.1, from coordinate 9,117,560 downwards.
CTTAAGGTTCTATTTAAATTAAACGGGTCGCAAGGGTTGGCGCCTAGACATCTGTCATCGTTAATAACAAGCAATTTGAGCCAATTTTGCATTTTTGGAATATCGGAGAGCGCCCAGGCGTCTCACTCTCACGACAGGAAGTAATACAAAAAGTAACACTAAATAAAGTAGTGGTTGACATGTTTAGTTTTTGCCCCGGCTCACTAATTACGCGGGCGCAACAGTAGGTGCGTGAGCGTTCGCGTGAACCATCGAGGCGAACGTTGGCCGTAAATGCTAACAGTTTAGATATTTATGAACATGTGTACGTAATTAATTTTTACGATGGATCAGATAACGGGATCGGTTGAGCGATACGCTTGTCGCGTTTGGCGACGCTAGGCTGCGACTCGTGTAAAGGTTAATTAAGCCTAAATTAGCGGGAACGGAGGTTTTTCGCGTGTCGATCGGATAGTAACGAGATGAGAGGCTGCATTTGCGTACCAGAAAATGCCAGTCAGACGTGTACTATCGGCGACGTGCGGGTTATGTGATATAATTATTATACATTTCAAAAACATATACCGTAAGAGTAGAATTAGTATCAACAGAACAACAAAGAAACTGGCATTAGGGATATTCAAGTCACGGATTCGAATTAAGAGAGCGAGTTTAATCCGCTTAGTAGGTGAATAATCCTTTTGTTACAATTACATGCTGTGTTCTAACGGAGATATAGATAAAGGGCTCTGTGTAGTAGTAATGTATTGCTCGCATGTAACGTTTGTTAAGAGATGTATTTCGTTTTTGTGGAGATGCGCCTTAGGCCACCCTCTCCCCCGCGGAGAACACGACATGCCGATGTAAAGGGCTGGGTGCTTACCAACTTCCCCAGTAGTGTGTATTATGTTTATTTAGGTATTACTTATGTTAATTTACTGAGCTACGTTTGCTGTGTATAATGATCTTCAAGTATAAAGTAACTTCGGCGGGAATGATAAGCTTCTCAAATTAATTAATCCAATTAAACAACCGTAGGTACCTATATATATCAATTATGTGTGTGTATAAAACTCTAGGGGATATACTTTTGGTTAAAAAAGTATAGGCGCTATAGCCATCAGCCATTTGTAATTCGCATTAATTAACTCTCCCTGAATAAATGCCAAAAAGTAATCTTTCCAGCAACAATGGGCACATAAACCTTTTTACGGGTGGTCAGAAAAAGGGTGCGCGCACATAGATAGACATGTGTCGGCTCGAAACCGTCGCTGTACACCATGTTTATTCGTTGATTAAACATATCCAGGGCCGCAATGCGTATGCAACCGGACGGACATATTACCAGGGCTCGAATTCTGATTGTTTAGAGAATTTATTACTCCCGTGCCTTGTACAGTTAATTGAATTCGCCTGTAGAATAGGCACGAGCTGAATTGCCCGCCGACCGTTTATCGTCGTGTCTTCCCAATACGTGGTCCAACGCACACCGACGCCATTTTTGTTGATAATAGACCTTGTGGTTTGTGATTGTCATTAGATTTTGGAAATATTTATGCCAACACACACCTAATAGTAGTAGTTTATGAACCTGTTGCATAATAAGGGTTCTTACAATTGGGATGTTACTTAGGCGAGTATTTCATCTCCAGACGCATAAACAAAGGGGTATTATATGTTTCACGTGTCTGTGTGTGTGCTTGTGTGCGTATGTGTGTGTACCTTTACCATTAGGTACACCAACTTATCCTCCTTGTCGTAACAATCACACAGTATTGAAATCAAATACAGCATGATAGAGAGTCTTTATATTATAGGTAACATTTGTGTTGGATCGTGTTATTACCTTAACAATGTATCAAGGATAGACAGGGTGATAGGTAAACCTAATACTATAACACGCATTATCGGAAGCCTAATGCGCGTCCTAAGCCTCCATGTACAACAGACGACCGCAGTAGTGACACCTACTGTCACTAATTGATTGATACCAATACTAAACGAGAGGTCATTCGTCAACTCGCTAAGAAAAAACTCGCCAAGTTCCGTGAGTTGGCACCTAGGTAAGCGAGGTTTGTGGAGATGTTCATGTTTTATTTAGCTGACCCGCGTAACTTTGTCTGCGTCACCCCGTTTATGCAACATTTTTCACTGTTGCTCCGCACCATCCGTTGGTTGTAGCATGATGTTATATACATATAAACCTTCCTCTTTAATCACTCTATCTATTAAAAAAAACACATCATAATCCGTTGCGTAGTTTTAAAGATTAAAGCATACAAAAGGACATAGGGATTTGGGACATAGAACGCAACTTTTTTATAATATGTAGTGATACTGCCGGCAGTATATACTATACTATGATTCATGTGCCTATTATTAGTCAAGTTCCTATCATTCTTATATAGGTCGTCGACTTCTAGTTTAATGATATTCAATACTTTAACCACCAAATACGAGTACGTTTACGGTCAAAGACGACGGAATACAAAAATGTGCCGTCGCCTATTTCAGATTACGGAGTCCGATACCGACCGTAACACAGTGAGCAAATTAATAAGACAAGTTCTAATAGCTTTGATCAATAGTTGCTTATAACGACACAAGTAAGTAAGCACAGATACAGTATTTGTTGATCGTAAACTATTAAGCTTGTGTTACATTCATTGTGCCAATAATTACGCTTCCAGAGGATAACATGGGTTGTTATATAGTAATCGCAATCACGTGTTATCTCATCATCATCTTTGCGTTAGTCCCGGTCGCATACGAAGCTTTAACCTCAGAGTCCGCTTTCCGGCTTTTTGTCTTCCACTTCGCACGGTCTTGCGCATCCATGATGGTAACCCCATTGGCACGCATGTCATCCTCTACGACGCCTAGCCAGCACTTCTTGCGTCAACTCCTCCTACCAGGGCCGGGCGGAGGCGGCCTGGCTAGACAATTTGTTACCCACGTAGCCAGGTGATCGCAGCTGAGCATGCCCGCACCACAATGGTGACACTCAACTAGACTAATTACTACAGTTTTCTCTTAAAATTATCGAAAACAAGCTACCTATGTCAAACGAATTTAAAGGCCTGGTAAAGGTGTTTTATTGAACATGTCCCAGCATTACTATGAGGTCATTTCAGTACGTAATGTTACTGAAGGAGTCTAGTAATTTTATTTCGGTTGCTCTTTTTATATTATGCTTAGTACTCGCATGTACTAGTATATGTAGCCATACGTCATTGTAACATACCGGCAAGTTAAGCTACTGAGACTATGATCCTATTCGTATTGCTCAATCACAATACATACATAGAAACTATATGCAAACTTACGGTTTTTCACGAAAGACCCCATGTTGCAATTATTGACCTTGTCTATTCAAATAAGCTCTTTTTTAATTATCAATCACACACTTATTCAAGATATTCGATAAACGAAAACGTCTTTTCAACAACATTTACATTTCTAAATTTGATACACTGTGGTGTTATGAGGCTGTGATGTTATTTTTAATAAATGAATTAAATGTATCTTCTGATTACTAACTTACGCACGCCTACCGCAGATATTATATTTGTTTAGTATGTGAATTTCATCAGTGACTGTAGGGTTGTCCAATGCTGATTGGTTTTAGTGCGATGGTCATTCAACTCCATAAATCATCATTTTAAAGAGTATTTCGTAACACGAGATATCCATATTTTGAGCTTTGAAATTATGTCTATGAACAAGGTAAGATTTATTTTGTTGCCGAAATGAGGATTACTAGAATGTGTAAGTAATGACATCGTTAATAATACGGTGAAATTCTTGGACATTTTTCGGACAATACTTGTACCTATTTCAAAATAAAGCCAATTATAATCCATGTAACGTAGACTGGTATATTTTTTTCATCTTATTCTTTTTAGATATTTCTTTGATAAGAGTTCCAATTCAATATATGTTTATTCAATTTAAGAAATTCAAGACTTGGGTAAATATTTTATTTTATAAATTATTAAGAAAACACTTAACATTCTTTAGTTAATAAATTGACAGAAAAGATACAATCATATATTAAATAAATGCGATTGTTTCTGACTTCTTCGTCAAACACAAGAAATAGCAATAGAAAGAGACGATAACCATTTTGCGCTAATATTATATACGATAGGAGAGTATAGCCGCGGTGGCGATGGTATGGGTAATGGACTGCTGAGACGAGGTCTCGGGTTCGATCCAGGTTTTACCATTACACACACACACACACATGACTTTTCGATGCTTTTTGAAGCTATGTGTGTATTTATCGCAGGTTTATGAGTGCCCGGTTAATGGCAATCGACTCGCCACCAATTACATTGGGACTTAAACATAAACTGGTGAAATTTAGGTGCTAGCATCTCTGCCTACCCCGTCGAGGATATAGGCGTGAGTTTATGTTATGTTATGTTATTTATTTATAACACGGAGCAGCAGAAAGGGGCAGGAGTATCTTAACCGTTATAGTTGCAGCAAAATATTCTTAAGACGATTTAAGATTCAAGGTATTCTTAAGTACTTTTATAGATTTTGGGAAAGTCATGCAGTCAGCAGGATACATACTAAATATTTTTGTGCCTATCTATCCTATACCTATAATGGTCCATTTGCATTTGATAAAATATTGTTAATATTGACGTTTTGTAAGTGCCGTTTACTGGTCTATGCAGAATAAATGATTTTTGATTTTGATTTTGAATGTACAGATCAAATGTAAGTTACTATTAGCTAGGTCTGAGTACTAAAAATAACAAAACTCATCATAATCATGTCCCATATTGTGTAAAGAAATACAAAAAATAACTCTTTTATTTATCGCTTAAAGTCATTTCTTTTGTTGGTCTGAGCCATCAAGCGATTTTGCTTCTTTAAATTATTAAAAAACTCTGTAGAAAGAATATGATTAATTTCTAAACTGTTGTTACTGGCCGTTAAATCTTAGATCCGGAACTATTACTTAATGATTTATTAATTAATACAAACACATTTTACGTAGTCAAACAGCTTGTGGTCATTAATCATTGTGTAAAACACGTTTAGCACAGGAATCAAACATTTGTTTTATATTATAATCTGATCACTTAATGTTATTAATGAGGTGTTATTTTCCATAGTATCGCAGAAACGGCATACATTTTAAATGTACTGAAGTCATGCGGAAATTAAAAGTTCATGTTAAAGTGGACTCTGTTGGCGGTAACAAGAGGCAGACAAAAAGCAATAAATGATGCATCTAAATGTACCTAATATCATAAATGCAATTAATGTGTTGAATGGTGTTCAACGCAATTTTAATGTTAGTTTTTATATATAGGTATCATAGAAGACGTCATGTGTGCCAAGGGTGCCCAAAATCATGCTAAGTGGAGGAGTATAACACTCGGATGTGACTGTGACTGAGACGTAACGTTGAAACGATGAATGATGTCGGTTTTAATACATAGGTAGTTGCGTTGCGTTGGTTGCGACAAAATTACTCAAGCTATACAGTAATTTTGTAATAATTAGGAATGGATGATAAATATTTAATTTTATAAATTCAGTAAACAGGGTTCAAGAAGGAAATAAATGTCAGTTTTTGCAGTTTAGATATTATCTTGGTGTTATATTACCTATGTAACAGACAAGCAACGATCGTAAATATACAATAGGTTAAAGACACTTAAATGGCGCCTACCGCCATGATAATCAAGTAAATAAATTGGAACATCTGCCTCATTTAAGGGTCAGAGCTAATCGCCAATCGGTTCGAGTGATTTGAAAAAAACTGAAGCGGTCGGATATGGCGGAAGCATCTTATCAACAGTTGTCCCTTATATCTGCTGTACACGTGTCAACTTTGTTTACAGACATTTACTATTGTTAATGGCCTATTTCTTGTGATGGTATTTGAGAGTAAAAGCATTTATCGCATAGCTCTATTGCTACCTGACATCGCTGCTTGGTAACTGATAAAGCGTAAAATAAATGCTGTAAAAATTGAAAAATATGTTCTTACATGTTTATTAACATTTTACAAATTATGAAGTTATTAGTTTTACTTGGAGGGGCAAAGTGTACGAGTAAAGTAAAAAAGACATACATAGACATATCTTTAGACAAAAACCTAGGTGCAAGAAAGACACAGAGTATATGAACCGTGAAACGTTTTAATAACTAGTCCGAAATAGCTGGCTTTCATCACAAGTGCAGATTTAAATTCAATAATAATATTTCGTAAGTTTTGTGTATTATAAAATTAAAATGTTATCGTGTTGTGTGGCAGATTGCGGCGTTACCTGGAGCAAAAATCCAAACTTAATAACTTTTCATCGGTAACTACTAACAGCTCCCTACTATTTACTTTCAAGATATTTTTTTCGCAGAATGTGGATGCAAAAAATGGTTTTGTATTAAGATATGATTCCGTTGCACACCGCAGCTGCACATACAGCGTACTGTGACAGATATGAATGTGTATGAATGTGATAATTGTTTTTTGTTTTAATACATTGGTCTTAACAAAGGTGTCGTTTATCCGAATCAAATTATAAATGTCCGTATCAAAATTTGATAAGTATCTAATCATAAATGTCAACAAATCCGGCAAATTTCTACACGTTATTTGAAAACTAACAAATGGCGAACATAAAATAGGACGACATTCTGTTCACAAAATCAGTCTTTTGTTTATTAATTAAAGTTACTATTTTAATACATTTGCACATTTTTTCCAGGATGGATACTTTAGAAAATCATTGCAATAATGACATAACATGAGTTCAACCGTACACAGGGAGAGCGGATTCATATATCTGTTGTATTGCATGAATATGGCCATTGGTATTGTGGACTGGTCGTGCCTCGGAGAGCACGTTAAATCGTCGGTCCCAGTGATCATGCGAACATCTATGCGAGTCGTTACGGGTAGTTGGAGCCCAAAAAAACTTTAATAACTGGTCTATCTAGATATCGCTAATGGGTAGTCGAGGGACCCCGAACTCTGAGGTGAAAGGTTCAATATCAGTTCACTCACTCGATAGTTGCTGAGGTAACAACAAAAATACAACTGAATTGGGAACTTCCTCCTTTTTTGAGCGCGGGTAAGTACTACCTAATATGTGTCGATGTCTCTACACTAAAAGCCTCTGACATTTGAAATTCGGTTACGCGGTAATGAGAGAGAGAGAGAATCTGTGGGCCATACTAATGTATATGGTACGTATGTTTATAATATTTTTGATAGTATAGTTGAAGGAAGGTAGGGTGGACACAGATACTTCCATCGTATCATATCGTGAGCCATCTGTAAAAAAATCGATGGTATTAACGTGCCACTAAAAAGTAAAACTGCGGTGAAATACTTCTCTCCAAAAAATACTGTAATGTACAATATTAGGGGACATGTTAATTAGGAGTGGCGGGGTTGGCTATAACCAACTCTCAATTTCGGTATTCTATTATAATATGTCATATCCGTATATGTGATACCACAGCCAATTCCACTAAATACTGTTAGGCATCTGTTTTGGAAGTTCAACACTCCCTCAGCAAAACACTCTTTCTGTTTTTCTTCTAACAGAAATGATTTTAAGTCTGATTTACAAGAAATATAATTGATGGTTTGAAAAATAATGTTTCTATACCTAGATAACGTTATTTCCAGATGCGATTCATTCGCGAAACTGATGAACTTAAAATAAAATTAGGTGTTTTTTTATCTTTAGAAACTACTGTACCTACTACCCGTAATGGGAGTAGGTAAAACGAAGTTATAAAGTATATATGGATTTCTTTTGTTCTGGTTCGAACAACTCGGCACTCTAAAAAGAAAATGGCTTCAAAGTAAATAATGAAACACATAATATTTCTTACTTAAAACTCCGAGTAAATTAATGCAATAATGTTATGAAAATTGTGTGAAAAACCATAATTAATCATCCCTTGATTTGATTCAATCAAGACATGATTAGAATAAACTTCAACATAAAATGTTGTCCGCTCGTCTATTTCTTTTCAAACTACTTTAAGATGAAAGCAAATAATATATTTGAAACTCTCATTTCTCGCAATGTTAGCTTATTACAATATACTTGTATATTTTTGGTTGCGCTATAGGCAACTTTTTCAAGGTTAAAAATGACTATGGGTCTCTAATTAGTTTTCCGTACAGGTGGAGTCGTGGGAAACAGCTAGTAACAAATAAAAGAGTAATTAACACATGTCCTCGATCATGGGGTAATCAGTTATCACGAATGAGTGTTATCACACCAATTGCTAGTAGTAGCTAGTAAAAAAGGAAGTTAAAAATGTTTGTTTTTCATTTTCTATTTAGCAGCTATACTGTTGCTAACATTATCTAAATTCAAACAATAAAAACATATTATGTTTAGCCAAATTTAGTTTTACTTTTTAAGTAAAACTAAATTTGGCTGCAAATCGCATTATTGATGTACTTACGGTATTTTGTTACGGCTGTAAATAAGCTAGGGAACCTGCACATCCTAGCGAGAATATATTCTACTTTTGTAATCAATTGGAAAATAAATTTATTTGGTAGCAAAAAAACTAAACTCAGTTCAAACAGCAACACCAAAACCTAAAATAGTACGCTCGCTCACACACACCTTAATATTGGTAATACATACTTAACTTATCAACAGATACTAACTTAGCAGTACCACCTTGCGCCATTAGTATAACAAATACGATGGTGCATAACTATGGTGATGTCTACGGTTCATTTAACAAATATATTTCCAACGTGGGTAATTTAGTAAATAATATTAATCAATTAGTCTATTGCAGTCCTCATCTGGTCATAGGTGTTTCCCAGTATTTGACATACCACCCGATCCTCCGATAATATACACATATCTATATGTATTTATAAAAGTATTATATCATAATCGTATTCAGAAAGCATCGTAGCCACCAAGCCAAAAATCGTGCTAGCTACACCAATTAATAAATTGAGAACGACTAGATCTATTAAGATTGTTTTTAATCCCTAACGTAAAAACGACGGGGTATTATTAGTTTCACGTGCCTTTGTGTGTGTGTGTGTCTGTGGCATCGTAGCTCCCGTATGGACGAATCGATTTTGATGTAGTTTTTATTATTTGAAAGGTGCATAAACGGGGTATTCTTAGTTATGTTTGGTGAAAATGGATACAAGATCGCAGGCGCCGCAAAATGGCGTATTATGTATTATTGTACAAGTTCTGCAATATGATGTCAAATAGGGCTTGTGTAGTATAATACGATATACCTATTATGACTTATCATATGATTATCCCCAATTAACCCCGAATTATCTTTTTATTCACTAGGCCGGCTATATGTAATTCAAATTAAACAACTTGAGAAGGAGATTGATTTCAAAACAAGAAAACTAAAAATAATATTGAAACTTTTAAAGAAACCCCACGCAAAAAATACCTCCAAAAAGTTAAAAATAAATCATTCATGCGTTGTCGTGTTTACCAGTTACGTTCCCCGACACAATAACGCATGGTTAGGTATTTATTTTTAACTTTTTGGAGGTATTTTTTGTGTTGGGTTTTTTAGTTTTTATTTAATTTTATGGGTTAAAGTTTGGCAGATCAGTCAAACTTCGTTTAAATTTTCTACGCACTTCATCACATACCTACACACCTACCTACTGTTTATACATTATGTAAGAAGCACATCATTCGGATTTTAACAATACTGCAACATCGAATTGAAAATAAATCCATCCAGATTCAAACCGTTTTCAAAATAAAAACACAAACGCGCTGTTTTATTACGCTATTCTATATTGTCACTAATTGGTAAAGGGTTATGGTCGGATTTCGACTACCCCACGGAATTATACCCATATAACGTATGGGTATACTTAATAACAATACCATCCATCCTGCAATAAAAAGATTTAATCGATATAAACAAATAATGAAACGATTACAGCTTGCGTGGTGCAGCATTACGAAACGTTAAAACGAACATTACAGATAGAACTTCAAACTAAAATAGAGATCAGTATGCAACTTTTACATAAGCGTCAATGTATAGATATATCGGTGAAGCGCTAAGAGCTTTCCAAGACGAACTTCCCAGAAATGCATTTACATGTCACGAAATCCTATGAGAAAATCTGCACGTGGCGTTGATTGTCTGCTTGTACCTGCCTTGTAGTCATGCAGTATATATGGCATTATTAACTCATCGATACCTGATATTATACCTCTATCTAGGGTTAGAGTTATATCTATGAACATGTTAGATAATTATTGGGTTTGTCGCAACGGATCATGTCATCCGTTTATTTTCGCAACTAATCGTGTCAAATCGTAACAATTTACTTATATTGAGATATTAGTATAGAATAGAATAGAATGACACTTTATTGCACACAGTAATTAATATATATGATAAAGTTTAATATAGCTCATTGAGTAGGTACAATGGGCGTCATATCCCAGACTGCGATCTCTACCAGACAACCTTTTGATGGACTGGTCTCCTTGAAGTAACAAGCAACAAGTGGTGTACTTACTTGTCGTGAATAGTTATGTACCTAAAATACATATATCTAGTATTAAACATTATATACTATATATAAATTCCAATATATAATATTATTTCCCTTAATAATATTCAAGTTACTGGAAAATCAATTACAGAAAAGACAATGAACGCGTGAGCGTTAAATTTGACAATGATTTGTTCTTGTCATGGCTGGTGCTATCGTTGTTCAACAAATTTCTGACGACGGAGATGTTTATTTAGGTACTATTGTTATTATATTTGATGAATAATTCACAATTCGCGTTAGGTAAATCTATCTAACTAGAGACGATACAATATAATTGAACTTTAATAAGGCTTAAAACAAAACGCGATCAAAATATAAAAGGATTTTCTTATTCCACTAACGGAAACCGTGATTGATTAGCATAAAATACCTGATTATTCTAAGTGGTAGGTAATAGAGGCTGATATATATTTGCAAATATTAAGTTACTGGGGCATTTACGCTTCTATCCTTCACAAACGCGATTTGCGATTCATTAGCAATCAACAAGGAGGTTAAACAAAGGGCCCTATTTGATACGACACCCACTGAAGTGAGGTTTATTAGTCTTGTATTTGTTTAACGCAAAGGCAGAGCGAGTGGGGTGTGGATAAGCAAACAGATTTTCGAAGTAACAGATTTTGGAAGCAATCTGGTGTGTGTTTACATAGGTTCTTCTAAGGTATGTTTAGAGTTAAGTAACTGTTAGGTGTTCATAAAGTGAGAACCTCAACAGAGACGGAGGACAGACGACAAGAACAATATAGCAGTGGCAAAATCCTACATGTAATGTTTTTGTTAACTCCTGAGCACACCGTTTCCAGTATAACAGTTGATCAAAACTTGTAGATAGGTTTGTCTTTGGACTCTTGGATAGTCAAATTAAGTGCAACGTTACACCTCAAACTTAGACTTAGAACTTAACCAAAGATCTTAACTCTCAGATGACTTCACGTTATTTATCTATCTTGATTCTATGTATATCCGAGGCTTAAGCTCAAGTTCAACAGAAACGATGTGAGGCACAACCGCCTACTGAGGCTTTTGTACCCATTTTGATACGTGCGAGTCAACCCAAACATACAGGGTGCTTTTGGTCTGCTCCCTTCGGTAATGGAAATAATCAAGTTTGTTTCAGTATATTATTTATCTAAGTCGAATAATACTTTTGTAAAGCCAGATGAACCCTGATCTTTACTTTGTCTTTTCAACGTTGATTTTTAACAAAATTCGACAATGTATCAACATCGAAATTTTCTTAAAGTTAAACTACTTATGCTCCTGGCTAAATTTCGTTGACATTGTTGAGACTAAAAATAATAAAGATACTAAAAAATAATAGTACCTAGCTTTATTAAAGATACTAAAAAATAATAGTAGCTTTATATATAGGTATATTAAGTACCTACATTAAGTAAAATAACTTCACAAAAGAGTCTAAGACTGAGATATGTCGCAGTATGTTGAAAGAAAATATAAAAGAGATGACGCTAGTAAAATATGGAGGTTTAAAAGTAGCTCGAGTCAGAAATACTACTAGGTCAAGCTTATTCCATATTTGTATTTTGAGAATAGCTACGAGTCAAAAGCTCACTCAACAGACTCACTTTATTTATAATTAAAACATAAGCGTGCTTTTTTCGTTAGTAAAATTCCCAAGGATGCCACCTGCACCGGAGCCGGTGACAGTGATTATGTCGGACTCGAACCGACTACGACGCACGCCGTCTTCAGGTGTTCGGTTGCCGGAGGTGAGATAGTAGGTATGTCCCTCACAACCCCGGCACATAGGCGCGCTTACTGAAATAGTGTTGATAAGTTATTTAAGGACTTTTTTTAATGTATCAATAACAAATTACGACATGTATCATATACTATTGTCAGCGAATTATTTATTGTAGCTAGATTGAAACGGCATTATTTAAATTATTGTTACAAACATCTTTAAGCTCATCCGAAAAATTGCAAATTTAGAGTAGGTATAGGTACGAAGCATAAGCAGCATAAGTTATTACACATAATGAGTTAATACAGGTTATGTTAATACTTTTGCCATCAATATAAATTTGTTACATGTATATTCTCGAATAATTAATAATTTATTTGCCAAGTATTCTAAATATTTGGAAATAGAAAAGGTTCTGAAATATAACTTTATCAAGTCACCTCAAGTAACATCTTGGTTTGACTCATTCATAATGTATTCTGTGTTTAAAATAAGATTATAATATTAAGGAGGGCGAACATCGTACCACAATTTTGAACAGGTGAATTTGTGAAAAGGTCCCATTTAGCGAAGGTATGCCGAAGAATTATAATTGGAGTGAATAGGTGTAGATAATGTCCCTACTAACATACGTTAGTTTATCGTTTAGCTCATGAGGTAATTTGTATAAAAACTGTTTAAATTCTAATTAAAAAGTCGATGCTATTCTTAAAGTGTTACTTTGCAACTATATTGTTTGTTGTTTACTCAAATGTCTATGAATCCGTAAGCCTTCCTAAAACATAAAAAAAATCTAGTTGTGAAATGTTTTTTGTGAGAAAAACCATCTCTATTTATTTTAGTCCGTCCGTGTCCCTCATGCCTATAGCAACTCCACTACTTTTCTGCTAGCAATAGTAATTAGCAGGCAATATTTCTTAATAAAAAAATATTATTATATAAATAGGTATTTATACGTGTTCTCGTCACTATTACCTATAAGGTATTCATCCATAAACATATTCCATCTTTCCTCCTTACTTCAGAATGACAAACTATAGATATACTATGATATAGGTACCTACTATACTTATCTCTGAGTCATGGACGTCATGGTTAAACCCCTTTGCAAAGTACTATGTTATTCTCCCTTCCTGAGTCTCAACTAATTACAAATAATAATTGCAGGTAACGGTGAGGGGATGGCGGCGTCACAATATAATATACCTGTGGTCACATAGGTAATCTTTCACACGTAGGTAAGCGCGTTCTGCCAGTCAGCTAAATCCAATGTTTGATTCCAGTTGTACCCAATCACATTAAGCTTTTAAGCCTTAGCGTTAATTGCTGTTCTTCGACATACTCTTGAAACCTCATAATGAGGGATTTCAATAAAGTGTATTTATTCATTGTGAAGATACATAATGTATAATGGTTTGTATTTGATACCTTTGTACCTACTACAATTATTCTCAAGAGAGCATATATCGCAAAAGCATGGTCCACCTACAATCGACATAGGATATACGTAATCACCTTTTCATACTTTAAATGAATTTGTCCATTGTACACATTGACTATTTTCTCGTTCTTACCGACAAGAACCATATCATTACTTCTAGTACCTAATGAAATTCTTCACGTAAGTAAATTGTTATAGTTGTAATTGTTGTCGACTAAGTAAAATATATGTAACTAAAACAAATAAATTTCGCATCGCAAAATATGGCAGGCAATAGAGCCGAGACGATATTGATGTTATGCATTTAATACACATCCTGTGCAATTGCCTGAAGGGGAGGCCGTCAAAGGTTATTCATATGTATTTAAAAGTGGGTGAGAATTTTTGACAGTAGGTACGAATAGATATGAACTCTAAATTACTTTAACTTTGAGTAAACTGCTTCCTATCGCATCCACCGCTATTCAGAATACACATAAACTAACGTACCGATGTTGCTGGTTTTGGAGTATAGGTATTTTTAATGTCAGTTAGTACCAACTTACTTCTTAGTTATCAAACCAGTTGTAGATAGAGTATACACCAGTTAAAGATGTAACACCCATTAATTATTATCGGCGAAGGAGGGATATAACGTTTCGCGTAACGATATAGCAGTCAGCTAATTAGTACTCAACGAGGTTTAATGTATAATTAGAATCTTATACAACGTGTTTAATGATTTGTTGGATACAATTTCATGCTATTTAAAGTAAGTACTGCTTATTAACTGTTAAATGGACTGTTTTGTTTTTGTAGTTTTATCAGTAAGTATTATAGTGAAACCTGTTTTTGAATGTTGAGAAAATATTTTATAGAAATACAGAGCTTAAAAAGATTTTTTTATTGATACCGATGTCGATGTATGAGTGCGATTACAAAATCTAAAATTAATTGTAATTTAATTACAATCGTACTTATAGTAAGAATATAATAGTTGACGAATTAATAATGGACGATTTTAGACTATAGTAAGCTAGATTTAGTAACTGAGTCAATGCCTCACTGAGGCTTTGTACAAACGCAAAATACTAACTGTGTAGTTTTGACAAAATTGTGATTAGAAGCATTGAAAATTTAAAAGTTTCTAAAGTTCTACACAAATTATCTTCAAATTCAAACATCGGTGTAAAACCTTTTAAGTTTCTTTCCCAAGTGTCAAGTTCACAAAACCCTTAAACCTATTCTAAATCAACGACCTTTGTCACACACGCCTGACTACACGCAAAACAAATACCTCTCACTCACACACGCGGGCGTAGGGACATCGAAAATGTTCATTCACAAAGAGGCCAAACGTGTCCCCAGTCCCCTGAACCCATCCTCTTCATCTTGTCTTATCTGTGTTCATTCATTACCATCTAGTTTTATAAAAGTCGACGGTCCGAAAACATATCACGCCTCCATTTTTTGTCCCATCACTTAATTATCTAGATTTATATCAAGATATCATCGATATTAAAAATAAAATAAGAACATTTATAAAAAATATTACGTTTGAAATTATGGAACCATCGAAACAGTTTATCTCTTTCCAAAGATAGACAGCTTCGTCAGAAGTATGTAATCCATAGCATTAGGTACTTATTATAAATCATGAATTGTCAAGAAATAATATTATTTTGTTGCTTTTATATGTTCCCTTGTCTTGCGCTGTCTAATCTTGTCTTATCTAACGTGTAAATGCGTTTAAATTGGTGCAAATTGATAACAATATGAACTTCAACACAACATAAGTAGTGCTTAATATTTTAAAAGAATTAACATTAGCCAGACCACAATTAATCTCCATTTGGAGAATCTATGGTTGATTTTTGTAAATTGTTAAAGGGAAATGATAAATAATGATGGAACAAATGATTCTGTATATTACAAAGATAATAAATATACTGAACATACAAAACAATGGAACTCTAGGTCACTTCATATGTTCAAGCTAAGTTTCTTGATAAATTGATGTTGACTTGATTACCTTTGAATTTAATATTGATATCGTTGTCAACTAACTTGACAAGACAATGAGTGGCTTTATACATCAAACATGAGCATAGAGACCACATGTTGTTACATGTAACAGATATTATAAAAACCACAGAACAAAAGAATGCAAGTGGGTACTACGCTGATTGAGAGTACTTGACAATAGCTCATTCAATACTCTTTTGTATTTTAATAAAAATATAATCAAATGGATAGTAAGTACATATTAAATTAAAAATTATAAAATAAAAAATGTTCTGAGACACTATAAAATTATAATAATATTGTGTATTTTTCTACTGAGTGGAAATACCTACAGGATGCGAACACGGGGGTCCTAATTGTGAACAGATTAGAAAATAATATATTTATTTTAAAGTAAATAAATAATAAATAAACCATTTTATCTTTTGAATGTATTTGGTATCCCAGGTAATGCTTTGTATTTTGTATCTCAGTTAAAATAAATGTGAAATTTCAATGCATTTAATAACATAACATAACTTTCGTCAAATTTTATAATTTTATTAATCTATAGCATAATTTTGTTCCCTCTAATGTTGCTTGTTGTAAAAAAATTGGTTGCCTGTAAAGTCGGTATACGGGCGAAAGTTTTACGTGACAACGACTTTGAGTGGTAAGGACGCGTGCCTTTCACTTTTTATGTCTGTCTCTCTCGCTCTTAGGCGGGCTAACCATGCCCGAGTGGAAGGGACGCGTGCCTCTCACTCGCTCTCATTGTGAGCGCATAACGTGAGCGGAGCGTAACGCAGTTTCTTGAAGTGTCACCCGGCAAGCCAATTTATAAGACGTTGTCACGTCAAAAGATGAATAGGTACGTATCTCAATTTAGAATTAACGACATTGAGATGGGGATCCCAACATCGCGAGTTCTAAAGTTGGATAATTTGTAGGTATAGTGTCCATTTATATGTCAGTCTAACCAATATCAAAAATGAATATTTCAAATGTGGACACAGGATTATCAAACAGTGAATATTCGCAGACTACGTCAGGACTTAGTAACGGTATAAATCAATGGCGACTGGCTAATTGATTGATGTATTCACTATTTGGAAAGCCAACAAATAAATAAATACTAAATAGCAGCCGTAGCCCACAATTGCCTGCGTTCACTTGACATGTAGATGAATTTGAATAGAACACGCAAAAAGGTTATAATAGATGAAATAATTAGAAAAAATAATAATAATAAGAAATAATTTTTCATGTCAAATGATATAGAAAAAATTATATCATTTGACGTCCACCAGAGCTTCGTCCGTTCATCAACAATTATAACGACTACACGGTGGATTAATTTGGGCCCTTTACATTCCAAACCTTATTTATTTACGACTATAAAAAGTACTGTATTATTGGCTATGTCATGGTTTATTTGTGCAGCCAAATCCATTCCCAATATCGTTCTGATGCTTGGATAGGTTGATAATTAACTTAAAACAAACAACACAATTTATCTACAAGCTAGTAAACCCAAAATCAGAAGAAATCTGTAGCTGTTGAAAATATTGCAAACAATAAATTATATTATACTTAAGAAATTGATGTACTATCCGCCGTTATTCGGTGATTATAGTCCAGAGTCCACAGCTTCCAACACGGATGAACTAGATACTCAACAAGGCAATGAATCACTACACAAATTTTCATTATAATAATACTGCTTAATACATTCAGTAACTGCCTTAGGTATAAGAGTTAATAGGTATGTAATAAGTGGGCTGCTGTATTGCCTTTTTATAGAAAATGTTCTATTGCAAAATCGATTAGTATTTGAAATAGGCACTTATTTGTACGTGAGTACTATGAAGAAACGATCGTATAAGAAAAGAAGTAGAAATAAAAGTGTAAGAGATGCCGAAGTGGAGTGCAATTTATGTGTGGATGTGCATTTTTCAAAAGTTGTTCGTCCTTTGTTGTGCGTTGGATACATCCCATCGGTGGGCTCGATTCGCTCGGTTTTAGTTAATTACTGAGTGCGACTAAGCGCCGGGCGCTGCTCACAGCCGCGCTGGTGGCCGCTTCACAAAAGCGGGTCGATGCCTCCGATAACGAAGCCAGTTTTTATCTTCTTATTTTAACGCTTTTAATTAGTTAGGAAAATATTCTCAAATAAAAACTGCCAGCGGCATCCGCGAGGTTTCGATTTAAGGATTGTCTTTGACCGCTCGTAGCCTCAGGCGCTCCATAAAGGAATGGAGTATCGCTATTTCAATGGGCTTCTGTATTGCCGATAACTTTAATAACAGCAATCGAGTGCATTAATTTAATGATTTTCTTAGTTAACGTGGAGGTGAAGTCTTACAGAGTGAAATTACATTAGACACTGGGATTTCCTGTAAGCCTTGTTTTATGTATAGTAATAACATGAGGTGATGATACACTCACCTGATTAACTAGCGCGTATGAACAAAACACTCAATTTTATTTTTTATACTTCGAAGTATAATGTGATAAGTGGGGTACGTACACATACTAAATAACAAACAAACATGAATAAACTGTTTAAAAAACTCGAGGCGACAAAAATGATTTAGACAGATCATAATACCTACTCGTAGTGGTATTAGGTGTCTAGTGTAGACATCTTAACTATTATCTGGTCTCGGTCCTTTCAGTGATTGTTCTAATTCAGTTATATTAAAATGATATTCTTTTTCCATGACAAAACCAAATTGAATCTTATTGATAGCAATTTTGGTATCATCCTCGACATGCAACAACAATTATAGACGAAATGGTAAACAATGAAACGATCAATAAAAATTATTCTTCCTAACGATACTTACCTATCGTTTCACTACAAATACCTACATACAATGAACGTTCATAAAATGCTTATTATTAGTAATAGTAGCTAACTTAATAATGACTATGGCAGCGTCTGTTGAATATTTTGTAATTAGAATATATGAATAATGAATACAGTATTCTCAGGTCAACAATTAAACCACAATGAAACTTAAATATTAGTTGTTTCGAAAGTTTCCTAATGAAAACAATGATACACCCGTATTCAAGTTATTTTAGCAGTTTATCAGTGTCTTGCTCGTTTTATAAGGTAACGTTGGCGTACACTAGGTAATAACATTGTATTAAATAATAACATATAATTAGTATCTACCTGCTACAAAGATAAAGGAGGGACAACGGAGTTTTTTAAAAGCTGTTTACAATCAACCGTAAGTGGGGGTACAGACATCGACACAAGTTATTTCTTATCCTGTCCGATTGTCTAATTAATAATTGACAAGTAATTCATATTGTATAATGCGTTTAGAGATTTTCATGTTCTGTTTCATGTAGTATTTCCTAAAGTAGCTTTGTATCATAACAAAACCAATTTCACATTATCTGTGAAAGTAGAAATATGTATTAATCGCTTTTCGGTCTATTCTCCTTAATGTTCAATGCAGTGACATCAGTCTTAATCTATTTTGGGTTGCGTTTTGCAAAAAAAAGTACTGTATTTAACCTTTTGAACGGTTCCGTATTTCTATGTTATCAATATTTTATTAAAAGATGAAACTTTGTCACTACGTTTAATTATTATTTAGTTTTTGGGTAGGTATTATATTCTTAATTCAATAGTATCTTGAAAAAAGCAAATTAAAATATATAATTAATGATTTATTCTAGTGTAGGATAAGGATATTAAAACTTTGTGTTAGCAAACACTGATTTGGAATATTAAAATGACTCTCAACATGAAGCTCAAACTTTTCACAGTCCAAATATCATTGTGTTTTTTTCGATTTAGTTATTCGAAATCTAAATCTTTAAGATTTTACTTTGAAAACTTCGAAAACGTTTACGCGACTTATTGCCTCTCCCAGCAATAAGTCCAACAATGGACACATAGTGTGTTTTCGATCGGCTTGACCCCAACTGTCAGCCGCATCAAAGTGCTATCTTGAAAATAAAACCCAAAGGTTAAATAAAAACAAACAAAGAGTATCAAATAAAAAAATTATACGTAACGTGTAATGGTGTAAAAATGAAGGTGAAAGAGTGTTGTACGCGACCGTACTGCGGACGTAAGGCTCGTTACCACGTTATCGTGGAGCGGGCCGCGATGTTTATCTTGACAGCCACGTCGCCGGCCACCTCTCGGGGCCTTCACCATCGACACCTCACAACAATAAATTGACCTTGTTAACCCTTTATGCAACACTACCTTAGTTTTTGTTTACTTTATTTTTAACATTTTCATGTAATTGACTCATTAATTAATGAATACCAATAGATCGTGCCTAAAAACAGCAATAAAGATATACATAAGTAGTTACGTAATGTAGGTTTATTTTTAGGATTAATATAATACTTGAAAATACTAGATAAGTAATAAAGAATATCAGGTTACTTACCTACATCGAGTATACAACTGATTTGATTGTGTAGCCGCTGTTTACCTATACAATCCATCCTACATGTCAACGACTTCGTCGTGACAATAGCCCATGCCGAACGTGGCTCACCACCTCACTCACCGGTCAATCGTGTCGGATGGAACACTGCCAATTTTAATGTAAGTAAGCATACAGAACATGTGAAATTTCACAAAATACGTTTACAACCTAGCTTATTATAGTTACCTACTATACATGCTATATTATATAAATAAGTAACGATACGTACTAACTTGAAACTATTTTATTTTAATCTAAGGATATCACAATTTTATTTATTCAAAATACTATATATATTTAAACAACAAAGCATTACTAAAAATTGCAAGCCACCAAAAGTCTGGGCGGTTATAAATCTATTAATTACTTATTAGTAATGCGCATCAAAATAATATCGGCTACTAATAATACCTAGTCACGCAACTGACATTTCTTACTACCTTTGCCAGAACAAAAAAAATTAAAAAAAGGGGACCAGGTTACGAAAGCTTAACATTATGTCAAGTAGTTTGAGTTGACACACATAGGTTCCTAACGTAGCTTAAGAAAAATAGTGATAATAATTTATATAAACGAATGATTACGTTAATAATAAAGGGCTACCACAAAACACCCGGACGGAAACACGAACGAAAGACCTAGCATTGAACCATGTAGAACTTGAAGTAACTTCGGAGTCCGAAGCGTAACGTCTTCAGAACAGATTTCGTGATGAATTTGTCGATTAGAACTTCTACCCACAACCATGGTTGTTTCTACGACAAAATATCATACGATATCTCACCAATTTTGACAATAAATGTAATTATCATCCACGTCGATATCTCACAATCTAAAGTACCTACCTAGATAGTGAGGTTCCTCTGTATCTTCTGTAATACGGAACCATAAAACAACGATAGTGATTCTAAGCTGTGTTAAATTTTCCTAGACTGAGTGTAGTCAGTTATTTTATTTATTTTATTGCAATTGTGTGTAGTTAAACGTAAAGTGAAAATAATTCTAGTTACTTTATGCCTTGACATTAAACGGTCGTATTTCTGAGAATGTGGAGAGACACACATCCTATATTATCCGATTGGCATAGTAGTACAATTGATTCTTAGTAACACTTTACTGAAATCACTTTGTTACCTATTAATTGCATCGTTATATGTAACTGCAAAATTCGATTTCATTCCTAATGACGCTGCGGCTAATGTTAATTCAAAATGTCTGGTTATTCTATTATTTATTTACTGCTTAGTAAAATGAGTTGATGAACGTTAATAGATACTTATACCGTAAATTCATTTCTTCATTTAAGCACCAGTTTAAAGTCCTTTTCTCTTTATTATTGCATTTATTGAGTCAGATCTTCTAATTGTCATTTTTATGATAGTCCGCTAGGTCGTCTAATCCCTTAAAGAAGCTTGTGCCAGCGACTTATATGCCTGAAGAGAAGTAGGTTAGCTTAGACGCGAAAGAGATTACTAGAAACATCAGAAAGTAGGTAACATCAGATTAACTTTCAATAATAATAATAATATAATCTCTTTATTTTCAAATAACTAAGACTCATGATGCTAACATCATTATGTTACTAACATAACTATAAGTTTAATGAATTGTTACTAATAACAATTCATTAAACTTATAGTTATGTTAGTAACATAATGTAATTAAAATTAACATTAAAACAATTTAAATGGCATGGGCTCGGCAACAGCAATAACATTGACCATTAAATGTCCAATTTATAATAAATTAATAAATGCTATTAGTATTCATATTGATATTTAAATAAGTCAAGATAAAATAGATTTATAATTAAATTAGATTACCTATTCATTAAATTATTGATGAACCAAAATTATAATTGTGGGTCATATATGTCTTTTTTTAATTAAATTAAATCAGATACGCGCTCTATCAATAACTTTTTGATAACCCGAGAACTGTCACCGTTTTCAGCCTAACAACAAACTGCTATGCGATAAAACTTAGTATGAAAACTTACTGGGCTACGAATGGATCAATTTGACCAGGAGTGCCACCTCAGGCTTAAAATAGATTTCCAATGATATAGATTATCTCACTATCAATTTAACAGCAGGAACCGAAAACAGTTCTTTTGTTTACCTATACATGACAAGGGGCGCTATAGTGATGAATTAAAAAACTTTCAACTACTTGAAAATACTGTAATTTTTTAAAACCCAGTAGCATTTTATCCGATCCAGGCATTTAACTAACAAATTATAACCTAATATACCTAATAATTTCCAAATCCGAAGCTCGGTGCTTCGGAGTTCGTCCCAAATATTAATGGAGATGCTAAAAAATCTGTGTATTTATTATAGGACCGTAATTCCATTTATAACATATAAAAATTATAATTTCTTACCATAATACGTGTCAACAATCAAAATACATGTTTGTACGCACTGATTAATGGGCTGAAAATCATTAAGTGAAGATGATTCCTTGGTGGTAATTTATCTGTCAGAAAGGATGGTATTAAGTAATTTGTATCATCGTCTCTACGAGACGTATCTACCAGATACGATATATCGTATATATCTCGTGGAAAATATGAACTTTAGCCCAATAATCGAATACGTGAGAATAAAAATATTTTAAATATTTTAAGACATTCGAAATGTCAATTTACAAATCGATACCTGCATCCTGTTTAATATTTAATAATTTCAAATATTTAATTACATTACACCACCACCACCAAGACTGAATTAGGTACATGTACGCGTTGTCATAATACTTTTATGGAATTAAAATTAAAACAGTTGGGATATACATATACTATAATATTAATAACATTATTCAACCCTATGTTTGTAGGTATATAGATAATTTCATACGACTGCGTCCCACATCCATTTCAATTTCATTCACTGTGATCGTTTAAAGTCTAAAGACATATTATTAGTAACGACGTTGTTATTTTAAAAACATGGAGTACATGTGTTAAGTATCCTCTTGTATACTAATTACGGCAGTCTGAGAGTTATATTATAGACACCCGGTAAAATAGCTTTAAAAATTGTTATTATTAAGTTCATACGCGCACAGGAAGTTTGCTCGAGTTTTCGTGAGCCGCAACTTTACGATAAAATACGCGCTGGCCATGCCGACGGGCGGCGACTCCTTATGAATAAATTATTACTAAGCGGCAGGTGGAATGACCTGACACAAAATGTTTTGATGGAATTGTTTTAATTGGACGTTATCTTGCCTCGACTATCGCACTCGATACTTCGTTACGAAAATATGAATTTGTTGGTAGACGATTCACACCACCGTTTGCATTTAATTATTATTTCATTGTTGCATCTTGATAATAAGTTCAAAACAAATACCTAAGTGGAAAGACAGAGTGATTAAATATTATTCATTGAATATTTAAATGAGCATAACCGAAAGCACGTTTCTTCAAAAATAGTTAGGTATACTCGTAGGTATATTAAAGTAAATATTACTTGTGAATATTTAAGTATATTTGTCCTTAATAGAAGAGAAGTGTGGAAAGCCTACTTGCTAATACGACACTTACTGTTCAAGTGCAATTTAGAGTCTTGTAGATACAAGTTAAGCCCTTCGTGCGTGACAAGAGGTGTAATTTGTGCAGCCGGACGTTTCTCACATTGTTTTGTTTTATTAACTATCATGCATAATCTGGTAAAACAGGCAATGTGAGGCTTAAGTTCAGCAGTAGATATTCAGTGACTGAGATGCTATTGCTGACAAAAATGACTGGTCACTATCGGGCACTAAATCTACTAAGTATCTAATACCTACTTTTCTACTATATCTAATTGCAAAGTGATGTGTTTGTATATTACAGATAAAAAATACTTGCATTGTATACTTTTTAACTAGGATTCTATGGATAGGTCCGAAGTAATAACTGAACTGAAACAATAATATAACCAATAAATATCATTGTATTATATACTTACTGAACAAAAAAAGGTTTATATGTTACAATTTCGCCAGTTTAGTTTTTTGACCGCGATGAACGCAAAAACTGCTGAACAGATTTTGATGCAGTTTTTTTGAAAGAAAGGAATTCCTATTAACAAAAAAAAACTGTTGATTCTTTGTTGAGATTTGGAAATTACATACTCAAGTTGCGGCAACTCAAGTTTCTTCTGAGTTACTTAATGTAAGAAGCTCCTTACGCTCTAAACCGCTGAACTGAAGATAGCCCACACATTCACCATGAGTCTTACATACCTGATGTATGGCTACATACTCATCTACTATACGTGCGCAAACCACTTTAGCATAATACCCTTTTCAATCCTCGTTAGTACATTCTTTTTCATGCCACACCTTTCTGAGATCTCTGTTTTCTTCTTTCTATCAACCGGCCTTACCGCATTATACCTACTGCGCAATGACCGCATATACGCACTGTGTTCACAAATTTAATAAAAGAGAAAACGTTTGCCTTTTGTTGCATGCTCTGCATGCTCTTTGAAGAAAATATAGAGACAAAAAAACGATATTTGACAAATGATGTTGAAGGCAGATCTGCTTATCTGCCTTCCGTTCATTCCATTGGACAGAAAAAAGAAAAGAATAAGGAAGTGACGAGAAAAAGATGATTCAATTATGACTCATTGTACAACGTGTATCGACTTACAACGTTGTACGTTCCGAGTAGATTTGTTGTTAAGTATTATATACCTAACTAAGCGACCGTGACAGAATTAAAATGAGTCCCTAATTTGTATCGCCTACGGTAGATATTAATAGGGATACTTATTACGTACTTCTATTAATCTAGTTTTGTGAAACAATAGAAGGTAATTAGCATCGTTGGTTGGATTTTACTGGTAATATTCTCTATCAAATCAAGGTAATCAAATTCAAGTTCATTGTGTACCTAACCTACCTAAAATATGGTTATGCGATTTAGTCCGATATGATTCTGGGTCCCATTATTGGTAAAAACTTAATTGTTTAACGAACACCAGACAATATTATCGTGACATCGTTAAGTAGATATAATTAAAAATACATATTCTGACCTCAATTGTGATCGTAAAGTGATACACTACGAATTAGCATAAAAAACTAACATTTTTTTGTCAACTACAATAAAATTTGTAAACATATTGTGTTACGATATAACATCTGATAATAAATGTTAAAAGGTTTTATCGCACTTGTACTTTACCTTGAACTGCATTAGTAAACCGGAAAAAAGCAATAAATTTCTCATAAACATACCAACGAACGTTCTACAATTTACTTTAATAAACGATGGGCATGCGAAGAAAATTAAGAGTTATATTTACTTTTGTAGTTTTTAGGTATTAGTTTTCATCAAACACGCATATCTTCAGTATTAAAAAATGTGGAATAAATGAAGCAATATCTAAGGCACTCAGTCGTGTCCAAATAAATTGATATTATAAAATTAATGAAGCATTAACTATGCTATCCATTCAATATGATACCAATTGGTAAAAAAATAATGCCGAGATGCGACTTAAGCTCGCAATCAATCCCTCTCAGGGGGAGTGCCCTGGCCAACGCTGCTACCAGGCCACGGCTTAAAGCATTCAAAATTTTCCTTTACGTCTTAAGGGGCGACGCCGTAGCGCTCTACCGATAGTCTTACGAATCATCGGGAACATTGGATGATTTTACAACCATTTTTGAATATCGTTGTTTATTTTTAATTCCGTATTTATTTCATAAAATGTTGAAGAAGTAAGCTATCTATTCAAATCGATTTAGATTGGAAAAAGTGAATGTTCAGACGAGACCAGAACCCGCGACCAGCCACTTTCAGGTGCATACTATTATTGCCACCATTTATACTAGGAATTATAAATTCATATTTACAGTGATATTGAAGATATAGCTAGATAATTTGAGAGACAGACACAGACACAAGTCCCCGGTGCCTGTATATTTAAGGGTCCATGGGGTTCGAGTCCATATTATTATATTGCTAATACAATATTTTGTAAATCTATTGAGTGTAATATAATTTAAGTGTTACACCTAGACAAACTTTTACTGACAATCATCATGATCCTTATGTCAATAATAATGACAGATTCGTACACAATCAGTGTTTTAGCAATGAATAGATTAATATTTAGCAATTACTAATGTTTTAAATAGTCAATTCTCCAGAAAATTTCTTCAGAACACTATTTATTTATTTAATACTAGTTGTTGCTCTCTCGGCTCCGCCCGCGTGGATGTTGATTATCGTGTTATACGACTCTACTTGGTTCTCTTATGGCCTCTCTATACTACTCCTCCCCGCTCTACTTTCCATTTTTTTCGTACTTTTTATTTCTCAATTTTCCCACTTCCCACTTTCCCTTATTTCCCCATTTTGCGTACATTTTCCGTCCGTAATTTTTAGTCTTTCTCTAGTACATCTTACCAACGGAAATTGTTCTCGATATTAGCGCCAATGTATAGATATCTACCGAATCTATTGAGATTTATTGTTATTGCTCCGCTCCCTTGGATGGTAGCCTATATTACTTCTAGATACTCTAGCTTTAGTTTAATGAAAGAATTATTTAAATCAGTCCAGTAGTTTCAAAACCTATTCGTTACAAACAAACCTACAAAAAACAAATCTTTCCTCTTTATAATATTAGTGTAGATTCCAGGGAAACAGCTCTGCGATTTTTTAGTAAGTATTAATATAAACCTGGAGGCACCTATACTTTACTTTTCCATTTAGGTAATATATTTGTTTTCAAACAAATATATAACTGTAAGTATAATAAACAATATGGACAAATGTGGGCAAATGTGCTCGCAGTGTACAATTTACACGCTAAAACGCTCGAGATTATCGAAATAAATGCCGCAGCATATATTGTTAACATTGTGCTTGACAGAACGTTCATCTTATTCAATAAGAACAGCAACATACATTCAATGAAAACTAGATGAGTTGTAAAAATAAATTAGTAACTTATACTTTTAGTTCAAATGACCTTTTGAAATGAATGACTGATGAGAAAATATCTGTCGAAATTCTCAAAATATGGGTGACTATTTTATAATCTAAAATAACCTTTTACGGCCTCCATATGGCTGCAAAGCATGGCCGCCACTGGAGCGATATAAGCAGAACCTGCAAGTCACGGAGATGAAAATGCAGCACTGCTGGGCGATGTGCGGGGTCACGTCTAAGAATCGCGTGAGGAATTCCCGCATCTGTAGAGTAGCTTTCATGCCCGTGATATTACAGTGAAGGTGGAGTGGAGAAGTGAAAATTGGAAAGTGGAACCTGGGACTCCGAGGTGAGGGGATGCTATGATAATTATAATAGGCTTTACGTTTAGAACTTTTTACCACGTACATCGTCAAGTGAAGTATTCCACTATACAAAAAAGTAAATATTCACAATAGATCATGAACTACCAGTTATGAACTGTTGTTTAATGCTGTGTCTCGTACAAAACTATCAGGTATATTAAAATGAATTGCTAGTTAATAAGTGCGTATCTAAAGGCTTCGAAGGTCCGATGAGACATTATCTCCAAGTTCGCATCCACTTATCGGTATACACTCAGTTACACGATAATTATATAATTTTCGTAGTTCGTCAAGCGCCACGAAAATGAAGCACGCATTCATTAGACTCTCCGGAAGTCCGTCGCGTGCTTACATCGCCGATAGGCCATTGAATTATTTATACTTTTAATATTGTAATTATTATACAACAGCGGGCTACCTCATTATCATTTTTGTTATTATATTAAATGTTATAATAACACTCACACAGAAAGGCTATACTTTGATAAGGAGATAATGTCCACTGTCAGCGCTTAATGAACGTTTTCGTTTATGTCGATCGACGCAGTTGCAGTCGCGTACTGGAATGCTAATTCCATTCTTGACGGCTTGTTTTTGTGTTACGTATATTACACACGATGAATAAATTCTTTTACAATTTGTACTTGTTTGTCAAACATAACAATCGTGTTTCAATATCAAAAGTTGAAAGCTGTTGGCCTTACCTAGTCAAATAGGTATAGATTTAAAATAAAACTGTGTTTGGTTATTTTTTTTGGGAATGTTATGATTAGGATATCAGAAAATTGTGACTGGGAAAATGTACCTAGTTATTATTTATTACTGTTATCTTTGAGGCTAGATTTAAAGACCCTACTAAATGTAGGTAAAAGTGGTCATATTCAAACAATGTGTATAAATAATTGTTATATGATATTGCTTATATTATCTTCACTCACTATGTTATGAAATATTACGACGAGAACATTTCACTTTGATGTTGATTCGATATTATACTCATTATTTGGGTTCATATTTAAATCACCAAACAAAATATAACATATCGGCGCAGAGCACATTCAGGATCGATAGTTAATTTCCTTACCCAACACACAGCAAGTTTTGTAACATATTATTTATTTATATTTATTTATCCAATAAACATAAGAAGATTTCAATTGGCGAAATCCCCTTGCTAAACGTATCGCAGGAAATTCGTCAGAATCAAATTGATACTTATCCTGATCTTGACGCTCAAGTTGTATGACTTATGATATATAATAGTATTAACTTACAATCCAGTTTACGTTTGCAGGTTATT
This sequence comes from Pelosia muscerda, assembly GCA_963691645.1. NCBI lineage: Eukaryota > Metazoa > Arthropoda > Insecta > Lepidoptera > Erebidae > Pelosia > Pelosia muscerda. Next base: position 9,088,799 of record OY829098.1, on the reverse strand, counting down.
AAAATTCATTATGCGTTTTGGCATACATATATGAAATTTATTCGGGCTTTGCGCAGTCCAGCCGAGTGTGGCACAGCTGCACCATAGTGTAGAATTTCATTAAAATTACCGGTTCTTAAGTAAAATAATGCGGGTAGATGGGCCGTTGGCAAATGACGGGTACACGTGTCCAAGGAAGTAATTCCTAAGGCCACCTGAACGATGCACTAGTGTACTTTCTCACGCCACAGTAGTTAAAAGCAAACCCATTATGACACAAAAGGGAAACTAGTAACAGCACTTAGTTGTCCACTACCAAGTGGCCCGTGTCAGAGCTTCCACAGTTGGAAAAACGAATGTAAACTGGCTAATGGATTTATTTACTTTTATGTGTTCACCTTTTTATTCCTTTCTACGGTTACGAATGCTATGCAATTTTAAAAAGGCGAAGTTTCTATAAAATTAGATTATTTGTAAGGTAGGTACTTTGAAGAATGGTATAATAAATATCTACTTTCAAATATAATATTGATAGTAAACTATCCTAAAATGCCCTATTCTGTGTAATGTATGCTTGAATTAATTAACTTGATTATGGTTATTATGAAAAGATGAGCTTTATGTAATGTAGCTTTATAATGTAAATATGATGATTATTTTTTAAATTTACAACACAGTTTTTTTGCTGGACATTATTTCATAAATAAAATTGTGCCAAAGATCGAAAAAAAGTTATTTATCAAACCTTTGATAAATAATATTCAAATAATCGCATATTCTCATTCTTCATTGCTTTTTCTATTTTTCTTCAAGAATTTAAGTATTTAAATTATGTTTTTTTGTTTCTAACTTAATTCATCATCATATTTTTAACGCATATTGCGTGGCTTATTTTATGATATTGCGTGAATGAATGCACTTCGATTTCTAGGAAAAGAAAAAAGCCCCAGAAAGAAAAAGTGCATGCAAAATTCTATTAATTAAGTTAATTAAGTCAAATAAATGTCAAAATAATCATATCCTATGAAAAATTACAAATTATAGGTATGTCAAGTATTAGCGTGATTTAATCATTACACATAAATTGCTTTAATAAAATTTATATAATGAATTAAAATGATCATTTAGATAGTACTATACAGTTACTGCTTAATATACTTTGGTATAGAGTGCTCTGAAAATTTTAAACTAAAGCCAAGAATATTCTTATCAAGTTTTAATGTAATCTGAACATTTATTGTGATAGTTTAGGTGCCATTACATATAATTATATGCTTTGAAAGAACGTCATTTTGATGGCACCAAAGGCAATTTTACTGAACAATGACTGACGATGACTTTCTTCGCGCTTGACAAAGTTCATACACGTATTAGTCTTTATAAAAATATCTACATCAACCTTAAACAACACCATTTACGCGTCACTAGAACCACTCCACTATTTCACGTGCACTGTATATTGTCAGTTATATGTAACTTTACTTGTAAAATTTTACGTATCTAAAGTCCAATACTTGGTATCTCTAGTATTGGACTTTAAATACGTAAAATTATTTTCTGAACGCACTTATAAAAATTTATGTACCTAAGGAATAACAAAGATGTTTTTTCGAAACAGTTTTGTTTATTGTGAACTTTACAGACTTTGTTTTTAAATTAAAATATCTAACAGGTCATTTGAAAGAAGACACTGAAATCATTTAAAACATTAAGAGTTGCATTTATTTTGCGGTTTTTTTTTATAAAACTTGAAACTTGACATTGGCGTCTCGCCATTAATTTTATAAAACGTTTACATTTACTAGAGACTGGCAAAATTGCCGCTATCCTGCTGAAGAAGCCATTTTAAGAAAAGAAGAAGAAGAAGAGTTGCATTTTTTTGCATGCCAATTTAAAAAATTGTTGGAAAGAAATTGCCAAGATGTCTATGTTTTCTCAACTGCGAGTACCTTTACATGGCATTTTGATGATCGATTAACATAGATTCATGGTGATCATCTCGCCAACTTATCGATTAGATACTCAAAGAGATGACCCCTGATATTTACTCTGTGATTAGATTGCATTGGAATCCCATTGAATTTCAATTAAATTGTCACCATAGATAGCGAATTTACTAGTGGGTACCTCTACCTACTTAAAACTGGTTAACGTATTATATTAGTCGGTATGGTTTTTACTTTAGCACTGGAATATCTATGGAATGAGCTTAAAGGACAATGAGCATATTGCTTCAATTTCAAACTTCTTTTAGGTAGTAAACAAAATAGCTAAATAATATCATTTACAGTTTCCGGTATTAGAATCAAAACTCAGGTTTTTTTTAAATATAACGTAAATATAGTAATGTGACATGTAATCGTTATTCTTAAGAAATGAATTAAAGCCTATTTTTAATTGTAGTCACTGGCATACATCTTGACCCCAAAAGGCACTAAAATATGAGCAGGCCGTGGTATCATTTGAGGATTGCACGGGGTGCTACAGTGGCGTATACCAGTATATACTGTATCTCCGATTAGACCACAACCTGGTCAATACTAATATTACATATTGTGTAAAGCGCGCTCTAACGAATAGTTTCTTTGTTAAGAGTTATACCCTACTTTGCCTAATTAATAGTAAGTTCATTTTATGTTTGTAACAGACTGTGATTTTTCCCTTGTTTACGAATGATTATTATCTGTGAAAACTTATTAATGGCCTTCAGATGTCCACTATTCAAAATAATCAAATAAATGTACCTACAGCTGTAATTTTTAAAAATATAATAAAAATCGTTACGTAGGAGCTATCCATGTTTGCAATACAGTGCCAATACTATTGGCGTAGTCGCCAGTAGTAAAGAGCATTGTCATTGGCTCCTTAGGATCGCAAATTAACAATTGATACACCTGTTTCACCGACCAACGATTCTACTAGCTCCGTCCACATTTTTGGCAATAAAATGGGTATTGAATAGTAAGTACTTATTAATAGGTAGGTACAAACGTTCATTCGAAAGACGCTGACAGCATAATAGACAGTTTTTTTGGTTCAAAATCGAATAGTACCTATCTACGACAAAATATACCTAATAACAAAACAACAATTTCATATGTCATAAGTTTTAAAAGAAACCCTCTCGGTTCAAAACTAAAATTGTGATGGCCGAGTGCATTTGAAAATTAAATCAACTATTTTAATACTATTTTTATCTTGAAGCATGAGATATCTAAGTACCATTATTGATCAATATCCTTTATCAAAATTCCACCACTTAGGGTTCAAGAATATTTTATAACTAAATAATGACTAGTAGTGGACAGCAAAAAGACAGGTTGATCGAAATTAATATGAATAAAGCTAAAGTGCTGACAACAGAGAAAAGCTAAAATTATCCTTTACGAAGAAGTCATAGATTATGTAAAGGAATATATTTTATTTATAGCAGTATTATAATTATCTACTAAAACATGTTCTTAAACCTAAAAGATACTCGTACGCAGATATGGGACTATTAATGGTCAATTAAGTCATAATTACAGATAAAAGAAAAACATCATAAGTAACGAATATCACTAATTTTGCGATTTATTTGGTATTATGCATATTTAACCCGACGTTTCGGCTACTTTTCAGCAGCCCTGGTTGTGGGGTGACTAAGAATGAGTGACAAAGCAAAGTACGATAACCACCAATCCAGAAGCCAGAACCCGGTTGCTGAACTAATGCTTCGTGTACTTAATTTCCTTTATTAGTCCGATAAATATGTCCAGGTACCTACTTATTACTTTGCTGACAACAGTTTAAATCATCTGAATACGTACTTACAGTAAAGATGGATGATAAATAAATAATAAGTTGTTTCATCATCTCGCAATGATAATGATGATGAAACAAAATGTTTACGTAAACTAAAGGTTTACATTCTGCATACATTACCTGCATCGAGATGGAAAAATCCTTTGCTTTTAATGTCAACTTTCCGTTGTTTTCAAATCGATGAAAACAAAAGATAAGGTTGCCACCCCTCCCTGCACGTAATAATCGGACGTAACTTGTCATTTCAGGCAACGAAAATGATAGGTTCGGTCGCAGTTATCGCATACTGAACTCTAATTTGAAGGAATCATGATTGTCGACTGAAACATAATGACACCTACATAGACGACGATATTACGTCTAAATATGCAGTAGAATATATGTAGTTTCGTCGAAATTTTTGAAACTGCTGAGCGATTAAAAAAATATATTGAATATTTAAGTGTAGATGTTATTTCGGGCATTACATGGGAACGTTCTACTGATGACTTTTGTGACACGACCATTAAAAGAATATTTGTGATTGAATCTATCCTTTTGCATTAAATTTACTTCACAGAACATTAAAAATATGACCAAATTGTTTTTTTTTTTATATATAGTGTACAGTAAGCTTCAGAGAAAACGAACCCCCCTTCCTAATGACATGAATGCATTGAAGTTTTTAGAAACTTCGTTTAAATCGCATGTTGGTCTAGTGGTTATGGCCGATGCTTTAACGATACGTCTAACGGGGGTACGAATCCTCGGACGCAAAGTTCTTTTTGTATTCATATTATTATTTTTTTATTCTCTTAAGCACTTTTTGTTAATTATTATTTGAGGAATCACATTTAATAGTATGTATGAGGTTTGTAAGAAAAGATAGGATTGTTGTATAAACTATATTAATTTATTTCTCTAATTACATTTCTAGGACTACATGGAGTCCATTTCCTGGTTGAGTATACAGTTTTTCTTTTTTTTTTTCAAAGTTAAATTGGGGTTACTTATTTTTAGATTTTAAGTGATTACATTTATTGACAAAACACAATACCCTTCATTTTTATCTTTATTATTTCACTTATGGTATAAAATGTTCACCATTAGGTAATTCTAGAAAGATAACTACAATATTTATTTACTTAATTATTTAAAGTTACAAACATATTTTACACTCTATATAATCTTCGAATATGAAAGAATGGTTGAAAAATGAAATATTATTTGTGCCTGTGAATCACAAAGAAAGAACCAACATGCTAAACTATAACAGTATAGCAATATACATCTTCCTCTTTGATCACATTTTCTGATAAGTAACCCTTTTAACACAACATTAGAAAAAAAAATGTGAGGTCAGATGATGGACAATATAGGTAAGCACTTTAATGTGATATGGTTACTAGACAACTGATATACTTCATATTTATTTTAGATATTCTTTTTAGTTAATCACCCCCAGACACATAACAAATAATCGTGTTTATCACATAAAGATTTGTTCTGTGTAAGAATCGATACCTGCATTAATAGCGGAGAGGATGGCCCTCATTGTCTATCACTTCTTGAAGACGACTTTTCATCCCCGAAACCATATTAAAACATGCGGCACTATTTCGCATTAGTTCCCAAGTTCTATTTACCTCTTCATCCAATTTTTTTTTTGACTTTATTTCACTTGAGTCCCAGTTTAACACCATCTGACCCCACAAATTTTCTATAGGATTAAGATCCGGACTTTTATCCGGCCACTCAAACACCGTTATATTTTCTTGTGCATTTAGCCAGTCTTGCACAATTCGGGACCGATGCACTGAAGAGTTATCCTGAACCAGGTAAATTTGTCCTTCTGGATATGCGACCCGCACTGACGGCAGCATTACGTCTTTCAACACTTCAAGGTATCGCTCACTGTTCATGCGACCACCTATTTCCACTAGCTCGCCTGGGCCCATTGAAGACATCCATCCCCAGTAACCTAAAATGATAAACCTTTTCAAATCTGTTGCAATATGTAAATCAATGTCAGCAGGAATAATGATTCTTAAATATTTTTATGTATATTATATAATATTATATAAATATATAATATTATATAATATAAAGTAAATGACAATGTAATGTATATATATATATATATACATATATATATATATAATACATATATTATATATCATTATTATTATATATATATATATACATTATATGTATTATATATATTATATAATAAATATCTATATATATAATATAAAAATATGTATAAGTATATATATAAGTATATATAAAGGTTAAGGAATATAATAATTTAATTACCTAATGTTAACCGCCCGCTTGTTTTTAAGTCTAATACGTTTTTAGGGTCAAAAACCGTTGTCCGCTTCTTCTCCATAAAATTTTTCGGCCATCCCTATCTGACTTGAAGCATTTTTCGTCGGTAAATATTACGATTTCGTTTTCCCAATCGAAATTTAAATAACGAGTGGATAAATTTACTCGGTTGGTGCGATGATCGTCTGTGAGTGGAATCCTTCTGGCTGGCTTATAATTATGGATGTTCGCAGCGTGTGTAGATGTCGTCGAACAGTGCTCAGCGACACTCCAAAAGTTTCAGCACTTGAACGCGTAGTTTTGAAGGGTGCCACCGAGTGAACTTCCACAATATCACGGTGCCGCTCTGATTCATGGGTGTAAGCAACAGGGCGAGGTCCTTGGCGTTCACATTTTATATCACCCGTCGCTTGATACCTTCGAATCCATCTACGCACAGTATTTCTCTGCAATGAAAATGATAATAAATAAAAGAAACTCCAAAAATCTAACTTGTAAATGACAATGTAATATGATTAAGCAATAACGGTATATAATATATTTTTATCGGAACACTTACCGTTATGCCCATATCTCGTGCTATTTTCTTTATGCTTTCAGAGAACAACAATTTTAGCTTTCAAAAATGTTGTTAATCGAACTATAATTTCAATTTACTCAAAAAACTGATCAAAAACTTAATAAATTGAATAATAATATTACGAGGAGGATTGATACACCAAAACAAATTACGACGAAAATTTTAAAGTTACCTTCAAACACAGTTTAGTAAATAAGAAAAAGAAATATTCTAATTGCAACCTTAGCGCGCAGTCTCAGATATTATAATACTATAGCCGCAGCTCATACAGCATAAGTTTTTGAAATGAAACGTGACGGTAGTGCAACAAGCTGTATCAAGCGTAATCTATTGAACTAAACGAGAAATCTATACAAATTTCAACCTTATGTTTTAGTATTTGAGCAGTTATTATTATCACATTATGTTGAAAGTTGAAATTTAAACCTTAAGGTCTAGAAAATAACACCGTAATCAACTTTGTTCGATAAAAGGAATAATGTTATTCATATTTTCGACATTTTTATCAGATGAACCGATAGCCTAGTGGTATAAGGCACGGTCTAAGTGATAAGCTGGCGCTGAAGATACAGGTTCGTATCTGACAGCACAGAAAGTAATGTGGAATCTTTTTGTGAGTATATTGTATCTTGGTATACAATTGAGCCGAAAGAGCAAAAGTATTAGAAAAATACAAATATGAACATGTAAATAAAAGGCAAAAATGAAGCTGCTCGTTCGTTCGCAACTCAGCGACGATCGCATCACGTGACGTCATGTGAAGCGGCCGGCGCTAGCGGCGATAATCTTTAAGTATTGAGGGGGTCCGTTTTCTCTGACGCTGACTGGGCCAGGAGTAAGTACTACTAGGGGTCTTCAGCTTGGGTGATTTTCCCTTACACTCTGTATTGAGTAGTAGTCGCGAGTAAAATCGTACGTTTACTTAAAAAACCTAAATTATTTCATCACTTAGTTAATGTAGGCACAAGAAAAAATCTAGCAACCGTTTCACCCACCGTTAATGAAAGTTGTAATATGACTGGTTCCTGATTATACTACTTACTAAATTATACTGTTGTCAGCAAATAAAGAAATTATCCCAGGTACCTTACCATCTCGTTACTTCGCTGCTACTGCTACTGCTACTAAATGCAACGTACCGAATACCACCAAATTCGAAATGGAGACTGCCAGTGACTCCTCAACAAATTCTGAAATAAAATTGAAACTGGGATGGTTTGTTAAAAAAACCTTGTTAAAAACCTTGTTAAAAAAATTCACCACCTTTATAGGTATATAAATTGATATATCGTACCTATATCGTTCCCAGGATAAAATTATTAATTCTTAATTCTTAATTAAAGAAATTATTTTGTAATTATAACTTATTTAGTAATAGCTCGTGACACTCGTGTCAATTATTGAAACATTTCACAATCTCTACTAAACACGGTTTCTTTCTTATTATTAGAGATTTTCAAGAGGTGGTCGGTATTTGATACTATAAGCATCTGTGTAATTAAAACCAAATATTATTTCACAATGTACAAAATTTACTTAACTCTCAGCAGTATTATTCTGGTTAAGTTATTCCGAGTTTTGTGTTAAGTAGGTTATTTAAAGGGCTACTACTACTATTGCTGCATGATGATTACCTTTACCTTTTAACCGCGGTAGCCTAGTGGTATGGGTAATGGACTGCTGAGACGAGGTGTCGGGTTCGATCTCAGATTTTACCATGGCATACACCAATGACTTTTCGATGCTTTTCGAAGTTATGTATGTATTTATCGCAGGTTTATAAGTGCCCGGTTATTGGCAATAGGCTCGCCACCTATTACATTGGGAACTAAACATAAACTGGCGAAATGTGGGTGCTAGCACCTCTGCCTACCCCTTCAGGGATATAGGTGTGAGTTTATGTTTATGTTTTTGTTATGTGATAACCTTTGACCTTGGAGAAAATGCATCACAAAATTCATTGTTATGATATTTACTCATCTTGCGTGAAATAACATTGGAAAAAGAGCTAATGCGCGTATTTTGAGTTTTAAAAAACTAATAGGTACTTTGTTATGTTTGGTATGGTGGGGTGTTTGAATTATTTTTATATTGGTTAGTATACACGTTTCATATCAATTCCTAATGTACTGCCAGTACCGACTGGCAGTTGGATTTGTGTTGGATTGTATTTGATTACTGAAAGTTAGGAAAAATAAGGGAGAGGTAGGAGGTATACCCATGCATTCGCTTACCCCGTACAGCCCTCACCTGCTGCTCTAATTAGTTATTTTAAAAAAAAGAAACGTTTGTAAAGCGTTTGTTTGATTTTTAGGAATTCTTGTCAGTTTGGATTGATCCGGTTTTCTTTATTAGCATGCTCAGATTAAAAAGGTAATTTTCATAGCTGTAAATTACGGTTCAAGTAATTGAATATTCATAATCAAATATCTTTAAAGAAAATTACACTATAGCAGTTCATTATATTATTTTAAGCAGGTAATTTAACGAAGATAAAAAGTAGTCATCATCGCCATTCTATATTCACCAAAGACATCTTTGTAGAGACGTGAATGTTGCGGTGAGTTGCGCTCTTACTCGGATAATTTAAGCATAACAGCAGTACCAGATTCCGGGCAGCTTGCCACATGGCAGCAAACTCGAATCTCGCTATATATCGAAACGGGCCTAACCCGCGATTTTAGAGCCCTAGCAATTGGGTAAAATACGCTACCTATATATTAGAATTGTATGTCAATTACCTAATATCAGATAAAAAAAGTAAAATAAAAATAAAAATAACAGACCGCATCAGATCAGTCACAAAAGTGTCAAAGTGTATATCAAGTTCGATTGTTATTATTTATTTATATAAATTTATATAACATAAATTAAATTGTTATACTATTTTACTATGAATAAAATATTATTAATTATTTTATAACCCTGGCCCCGTTGTCGCCACCTGTAGCTACACATCTTATGAATAGAAAAAAATAGTGGAAGAAAATGTTACGTGTACAGTGGGCTACATAAGTTCCTGGAGACCTTAAAGTCTATTCTTTTGACAGGCTAAGTCTAATTTAATCAAAAGTAATATAGATAGCATTAATAAAATATACTATATCTATGTATGTCTTGTCACTAATAAACGGAAGTAAGTCAAATTCTATTTCAATTTACAAATCTTACATAACGCCTTGTTCTTCTTCCGGGGTGCTATCCCGGTTGCTTTCAGACGACACTTTGGTACCTGGGGGACGCTATTCTAATCTTCCTTTTTAATAATTTTAAAGCCAAAACGTCCATAAGCGTGTTGTGCAGTTTGTATCCCAAATTAAAATTTGGTCCAAATACAATTTTGAGTGCGGAGAAAATTTCGAACTCGAATTGATACCTAACCCAACGTTATGCTCTGATTAATCGGATGCCATACCATAATAAAAAGATAATCATTAAATTCTATGTGAGCAGTAGGTATTTAACAAATAATATGTGATCGGTTACAAAACACCTCTTTAAAGTAAAATATTTTTATTCGGGTTGAGCACTTTTTGTGAAGTAAATACTTTTTATTTTTTATACAGACTGTTTTCTACACTAGAAGTTCTTATTTATATCAGAAGGTATACCAGCAGATTGATAGAGGTGATTACGTTGGACTCGAACCTACTAAAATCCCATGGTGTCTTGGATCATTCGCTACCGAGTTTGAGATTGCCACTGAAATATCCTACCTCATATTCCGAATAACCTAAGGCCATCTCGAGATAGTGGAACTACGGTGCCCCTATCTTGATAGATCGGGTCTATGGGAGATATTGGCTTCGTCTCTGAAAATTTTGGTGGGGTGGGAATACATCGACATATCTTACGGAATGTAAACGAATAAATATATTATAGGGTATGCTTTAGTTTTTGATCATGATGAACTGTCGCAATTGTTATTATTGACGTACATGGCAAGTAATAACTCTTCTGAGGTTTAAAGAGGTATACTAAATGAGTAGTGGTAATGAACGTGACTGTTACTCGGGGGCGTGGATTCGATTTCCACTCAATGCAATAATTTCAAAGTTCGCATCTTTGACTTTGATTACGAGTAGCAAGCCCCAAACAGAGTTGGAAAAAGGCACCGAGGGTTATCATATTAGTGATTTTTTTTTTATAATGAAGTCATTTAGATTGTGTAATTAACGTGAACTAGGATTATACATTGTGTATCGTACAACACGTATAAAATATTAGCAAAATGTTTGATGTAATGAAATCGCCCCAAGATGGTTGTATAGGAGAATTTCGATGAGTTCAGACGCAGCTCCATCGCTCAGCGGTTAGAGCATTCTTCCTGTAAGGAAAAGATCGCGGGTCCGAGCCCCGTCGGACGACTTTTCCGATCTAAATCGATGTGAAAATATTTGGTGTGCAGCGCAGTGGTTCACTTATTCAAAAATAAATTATACTTCCTCTATTGTTCTCTACTGTAGTTACGTTCCTCTCAATATTTTTGAAGACAGGAGCAAATATTTGTTGGTAGGTAAGTACCTACTGTGGTTTTAATGTATGTACTTTCACGCTACCTATCTTTAATTGGCACTTAACCATAATTATAATAACATAGATTAATTATGTTAATATCAAGTTATATTATAATATCTAATTTATTTAGATAAGAATTCATGCTGAGTCAGAGATAACGAAACATGAAACGCACGAACAAATCTACAAATATATTGTAGGTATGATTATTCAGGTTTCGGATAGGTAGAGCTATGAGTTTTTAAAAATTACATATTATATATAGCCTGTGCCAATTACATATTCGGTACGACAATTTTTATATTTATTTTCTCATAAATATAAAAATGACTGAATTTGTGTCGTTTGGAGTCGATCCGTTAGTGTCATGGAGTTCGAGCGACCGTAATCTCTTCAGAGCTATTGCAAAACGTATGGTCAATACTTCTCGTGATCAGAAAGAAGGTTGGTTTCTTTTCAGGACAAAGAATTAGCATTGTCATACAACGTGGCAATGCTGCCAGTCCTCTGAAAACGCTGAAAAAGGCGGAGGAACTCTTCTCGTGATCCTCATCTCTATTAGTGCCTTTTATTACTGTACCTATAGTTGTTTTAGTTTGATTTTTGTATATTATTCCTTCAATGTATAAATAAATGGTAGTAGATATTTGATGAATAAGATTGTTGTCTCATAGAGTTGTAAGCAAGAACTACAAATTCAAAAAGATAGGGAAGACTTTGAGTGATGTCATTCCTTAAAATACAAATAGTGTGTGATTTTGTAAGGGCACTATCACTTGATTTTATATAGTATGTGAACTCTTATTAATCGTAGGTAGAACGGGCTTTATTTAAAGGCAAGAATTGTTGGTAATGATTGTTATTATTGTTTATAGGTCTCTTGTCTCAAATAATAATTCCCAATAATCTGGCTGAATGTCATACAAACTCAGCTACTAAATCTCACAATATAAAAACTTTATATTACATTCACAGACCTATAATGTATACTATACTTTTACGCCATCTCGAATTCGATAATCAAAATAATAATGAAAGAGAACTATTCATAACTAACAACACACTCGTATTCTAGCGGAAGTGTAACATCGTTAAACTAGGCTGATTAAGCGATTAAAGACTGATTAAAGACACATAATAATAGACAATTGTAGAGTTTCAAATTTAGGTAGGTTCACTTATACCTACTGCAAGCAATAATTTAGTTCGGTAATAACTCTTTGTTAATCTAAATGATGCTGTTAGTTAGCCATCACACTTCAATCTTATTTGTTTTACTCATGTTTATGCTACGCACCATGCATTACTTGGTAAGTTAGATCAACGTAGGTCTTCTCATGAAATACTTAGTGAATAGTGAGTTAGATCAACGTAGCTGTAAGAGCTACGTTGACCTAAGTTGTACGTATCTTGGTCAGTGTCTTAACAATTTTGCGACTTTAAACATGCCTGTATAAAGTTTTAAATAGATACTCATTCTTTCTTATATGAAATATGATCTTAAAACTGATCCAGTTATCTTAACTGGTTTAAACTAGTACAGTAGTGTCCAACCAGGACACTCAGTTTTTAATCGGTAGGTACGTACCTAAGTAATATGATAGAGTTATTCTATTCATTATTCTATTGTACAAATTACCTAGTTAATCAATTCTACGCTACATTTTACATTTATCACTTACATCTTGCTGATTAAAGAAGTCATCTTGGGCATCTTCATTCGTACACCCCATGTCTTGTAGAAGCGGAGTAACATGCCTCTCCCAGTCATCCATTCTTATAACAGAACTTCCCCTAATTAGTTAAATAAAAACGCGATTCGTCAATCACAGCTAAAATCTTCACAAACTATTAACAATGAGTCATTTTAAAGTATTACACATGTATCCAACATCCCCAATAAGGTCAACTACAAGTCGCACATTTCGCGCCAAAAACTTCCCGGCTCTACAGACTTTTTACTTTTCCGTGGGTTACTGGAAGTGGCGGGAAATGGGCGAGATCGCACGCGACACTCGTCTGTCACAAAGCCGAGTGAAAGAGAAAAAAACAGCTGCGGCCGCGGGCGTATCACGTGCCCGCAGTTACCGGCGCGCATTCAAAAAACGTACTAGGAGAAAAGTCGGCTAGAGCAGCGTATGCGGAGTCAGTATAGCGAGGCGCGGGTTCCCGGCCGCCCGTCGACGCGACCGGAACAGGAGTGCGAAGCGGTCCGCGAGCTCGTACGCCCTCTGCTTCGCGCCGCCTCGTACTCCTCTCACTCGCGCCTCCTCCACCCAAATTTCGCCGTCCCGCTCGCCTGGTTCGGTGCTGCACGCCTCCCATGGGCGGCCGCGATTTTCCGCCGTCCGTTCGCGGCCGCAACATGGCCGTACCCAGGGCCAGGGTTCTATTTTACCAGTTTTTATCACCATCATTATCACTATATTGTTTAAAAATACCACATGAATAAGAACTTCTCTTGAAGTACTTCAAATACTTCTGGTTGTGCCAACGGGTGTCAGCACATCCACATATTAAATATTCAAATGTGTAACAATATGTAAAGTAACTTTCTGTTAACATTAGAATTATTACTACCTACTCGCACTTCATAGATACTACTTTTATAAATTCCACATAAATTTTAAGATATACCTGCTATAGCTAAAACTACACTTACGAGAATACCTACTACCTATACAATACAGACACACGCATGTTAGTTTAAAAAGTATTGTCGTACATAACTATACTAATGTACCTATAGGTAACTATCATACTACAGATTATGCGGATATGTACAAACTGCTGTACCATCGATTGTTGAGTCCGAAAACCCACCAACTTTAGCACAGAAAGCAACTTTGGTCATTATTAAAAGCGTAGAGTACCTATAACATAGTTAAACACTTACGGCGAACAAAGTTTCTGAAGACCGTACAAGCGCCAATTAAAAGTTAAATGTCTAATTCTTGTTAGTCGCGGGAAGTCCACAACAAAAGTTCTTCAATGTTGTTCATAGGTAGGACATGGACCCGTCCCGGTTAGTGATGGACCACAGGAAAATCTAATCAGGATAAAGTTTGCTCGATAACTAATTTAAACTAAACATAGTCAGCAAAAGCACGTAAACGGTATAGGTACCTACCTAACATCTAACTGAATAATAAACATTCGCGCAAGAGGAATTGTGCGACGTGGCTTTTTATTTTAAACGGTTTTTTTGATATTTCGATCATCAAAGTTTATTATATTCTTTATATTACTTCTCTTGCTGCTCCCTTACATATATAGCAATTATCTTTATAACGATTGTTTAATATTTACTGTAAAATATAACCTTAAGTCAATCAACATTACTGGGGATATCATAAGTTGGAATTAATGCCTCTCTTGAGATACAATTTCCTTCACCCGCTAGTTGAGTGACAAGCCTGCCTTTCATCATCATCCTATCATAATAATTCATCACATTACCATCTTAGAAAATCCTGCTTATTATTGAATACCATACAAAAAGAAAAAGATAAACTAACGATGAAGAAAAGTCGCTAAAGCTCACTTTGGATAAGTACTCAGTAGATAGTGAATAGCCATTAGGTGTAAGCTGGCTGTCTAGCCATAGAGTATGACTTGAATGATTTCTGACAGTTGCACAAACCCTACCATGGTCAATTGGCTTTCTTTTATACCTAACTATCTTATCTTGGTTGTCCTCTGCAACAATTTTATTAAATAATTAAGCCATGCTACTATGAATTGCCATTACCTTACCGTAACTGATCTTAGACTTCGATGTAAATATAATAAAAATATCATTTTCAAAACGAAACTTGGCATGACAAAAATAAGGATACTGAGAGGACTATTCCTGATCGTCTACCTGATCTCGTGGGAGGCGGACACACGGAAACGAATTTACTGGCGTGGCTAACGTGGCTCTGGAAGACTTTTTTAAAACTTATAACTTGACATTGGCGTCTCGCCATTAATTTTATAAAACGTTTACATTTACTAGAGACTGGCAAAATTGCGGCTATCCTGCTGCAGAAGCCATTTTAAGAAAAGAAGAAGAAGAAGAGAGGACTATAATGTGACTGTATCTTCGAGTGTACAGATCTACTCAAAAAACATCTGATTCCTGATAGAGTTTTTATCTGAATTCTTATAAATACTTGTATCCCAATTAAAAAAAACTTGACTCCGTTGAAGTTTTATACATTAGAGGCATCAAAGTCTATGGTCAGCTACGAAAAGGAAATGTTATTTTATTGTAGAGCGTGGCTTTACTATTTTATGGAATTGTTGCACAACACAACTAAGTTAGGACACACAGGTAAAAAGAAATCTTAGTGACTATAGGAGTATTTGTGCAGCTGTCAGCTGTTATTCAAGTCCTTTTAACCAAGATTAAGGGATTTATACTAACGGCTAGACACTACATGATATCTAAGAACTTATCTACAGTGTAGAAATATACAATAATGAGAAGAATAACAACAGTTGCATTCCGTAAATGCCGACTGAAGTCAAACCTTAATAATATTATTATGACGATATTTATTTACAGAGTTGTCACATGGGAATTGTCACAATATATCACAAGAGGTCACGGTGTCGCGAGTTCAATGATTTTTCCTATCTCAAAAAATATTCTTCAAAACAGCCCATCGCGCCTTAAGTAGCTTTATTCCGCGTCTTATTTTAGGATGGCATACCTTTTGCTATAATTGTTTTTTACAATTATCTATAATAACTATCTGTTGCCCGCGGCTCCGCCCGCGTGGACTTCTGATCCCGTTCCCGCTGCTCCATTCTGAGCATTTAGGGGTATGAAAAATAGATGTTGACCGATTCTCATACCTACTCAATATGCTCACAAAATTTCATGAGAATCGGTCAAGCCGTTTCGGAGGAGTATGGCAACGAAAACTGTGACACGAGAATTTTATATTGGTACGTGTATAAGATGTATCGGTATAAACATTAAACCTAATTGATATCCTACTGCAACATATGTACATAGATTCTTTAAAACATTTCCTTTAACATTCTTCGGAGCTCCTTACCATCTCACGTGTTTCTTTCTTCCTACAATCTTGGGTCCAGAAAAGGTATCTGATGAGGCTGTCAAGCGGAGCAATGCCTCTTTTCAGTTGCCTTCAGCTTAACATAAGGCGAAGTTGAGACTAATTGACATGGTTACGCTTGTGAATTTAATAATTGTCCTAATGAATCCTTGAACTTGTGTTCTTATAGAACGCACATCATGTTTCCAATACCTCAGACCTATGATAGACGATATACTGATTCAAGAACATAAAAGAATAAAATAAAATCTTCAATTAAGTACAAAACTAATCTATGTTTTGGATTGTGCTTGAACGTCGAGTACAACAAAGGAATTATTTTCAATCATCAATCCAGTATGTAATCAAATCCATAATCAGATCAAACCATTAGGTATGTAAGAAGTTTCACATATTATATTAACCGTGGCCTTTGCAGTAATTTTTTTTTAAAGAATCCTAGATTAAAGACACACCTACACTTTATCGTGCAGAAATCCTTACAACTGCCACCCCCACCGGACACCGCGATTGATGTGTATGTCTTACTGGATCCTATTAAAATCGAACGAATTAGTTGTAGGCGGTAGCGTCTACCCTGTGGGAGCGAAGCGCTATCGTCTCAGTTACTCAAGGTGCACCTTGTGGAGGTTCTGGACCAAGCATCCCATTACCTATCTTAGTACATAAAAGAGAATCCGGAGACGACTGTTATTTGCTTGGAATAGTTGTACGTTTTGCTGTTTTGATCTTCAATAATGCGTAAAATAATAAAGTATACCTAGCACATTAAGTATCATATTTGACCAGATGGTGTCTTGAATCTAAATTATAGCCAATTTATTGAAATGGCTCTTGGTAGTTATTTTCAACTCTCTCTTCTAATCGTACTTTGCTGTATTTAAACTGTTATACTGCAGTTGGCGTTGCGAGACCCTGAATATTTACTCTACCGACGTGAAGCATATACGTAGGTACATAAATAAGGTTAGTTGCAGTGGTTAAGGGACATATATTACTTATTGCTGTCCCCTTAATAAAAATTCATAACCTTATTTAAATGCAGCTTATAAAAGAAATCTATGATGTCCAAAGAATCCATCCTCTTACTAAGATTACGTAAAAGAAAAGACGCTGATAAGTAGATACACATTGTAACTACACATTATTTTTAGCCCCCGCTGGCCGTAGGGGGTTGTATCCGCAGGTATTTTCACACGAAAAAAGGTACTGGCGTAATTGTATAACTAACTTCGATTCATTCATACAATATTTTTTATGAAACAGTGACAAACAATATCCATTCATCGAATCCAAAGTCGAGTTGTCAGTTGTCACTAACATAATATTATTAGGCTATTAGTACCTTTTTATATTGGAATACACGTATTGATAATAATAATAGTAATGGTCCCCAGAGGATCACGTTAATTGGTATACCTATATGTTTCATGTTATATTTATAAATAAATGTGCCCGAGGCATCCCGTGGACTTAGATCTATATTTGATTACTTTTTGGTGATTTGATGTGATTTTTTTATGCCATGTGTTTGGTACGGTTAGGTATACACTGGTTCTACAAAAAACACGTGGTATAAATAAGAATTGTGATTTTTATATGGCGATGTTGACAAAGAGAATATAACCGCTACGTTCTATGAGATATTAGACTAGGGTTTCACAATCACTATAGGTCTTACCGAGCCCCCCAACCACAACCATGAAATGTACTTATTACCAACCCCACCAATCATTACAAATGAGATACTGGAGCTATTCAGTTATATCATTTCATCAACTGGTGCAACTGCAATACTTCATAATCGTCAATGGACTGTGGAGAGCAGTTGTTTCGAGGAAAATATCCTAGTTCCACCAAACACGCAGTTTAGACCGTAAAAATGGAACCCGCTGCGACTGGAATTAACGCTAGGATGAAGGGTATAAAGCAATTTTATACAGTTAGGTAGTTCACTGAAAAGATGTCTGAAATAACTTACATTGTTTACGAACCAACCCCTTGACATAAAGCACGAGTGATAGCTGCGAGCGGAATGGTCGAACGGGATACAAGTGGATGTACGGCGCAGCATGTTGAAATGATATCCAATATAAAACTAATAGACCGCAATAAATATTCTAATTGCTTGATTAGTTATTTTTATGTACTTACGTGTTGATTTTTTTTTCTCAATAACGTAGGTAAACGTGTTAATTAATTCGCCTTCTGATATTTCTCTACGGCACTTTGGGGGGCTTGTTGGGAAGTCGTGCATTAGGCGTACGAGCGCACAAGACAAAGTGCTACTACTAAATTTTAAATTACTTTTATCGAGTATTACGTTTACAATAAAAAACTTAAAAAGAATTAGAATAAAAGACTTTAAAAAGATTTTAAAATTGAATAAGACAACCCTTACTAAAAATTTGGGAAAAGTTTCGGACCTCGGAACTCGAAATGCGGACCTCAGATGCGACCAAGATTGACACAATAAATGCTGAATTCTCTAGTAATCCATATGTTTTTATACTACGTATGACAAGCGCTCACTTGCTATAAGATATATAGTATACATAGTACAAACTACGTGATGATTAGGGAGGCTAACACATCTTGCTAGTAACGATTTGTATGGAAGAATATTTCGCTTTAGAAGCTCATTATACCGAACATTCCCAAAAAATACAAATGTTACTGTAATGTATGAAACACAATGAAAAATTGTCAAGATAGTTTAGTCCAAATTTCCTAGTGTTGTAATTTATAAGATTTTATTTTCCAATTGGACATGAGATTCTGGTAGACCTGTTTGGTAGATTCTGATGTCCCGCAACAATACAAACCGACAGAAAGACTATGCAGACCAATAAATTAAAAATAAATGTGTTTGTTTAGGTATTTAGCAAGTAGATATTATATTCGTATGCATTCATAAAAAAGATTATTTTAACATTATAAACAAACACGTCAAATTTCTTGTTTTACACATTATGTAGGTATAGATTTCAAGTTAGAGCTTACTTCGGTCAATAAATTAGAATGTGTTATGTTACTTTTCTTTTTAAGTTTAATTACCTACATTCCTACATTTTCATTAATACCATGTTATTAAAAATTTAATTACTTAATATATTGTAAGTTTGTGTAAAAACGATAATAATAATAGGTAGGTACCTAATTGTTCCAAGTTGAGTACAAGGTGTCAACACGATAGTACTAACTTGATTATGAAATAATAGCGTGCTACGAAGCCACGTCGCCTGTGTGACCTTCGTCAGTGGTCAGCACCCACGAAAACCAATTTAATATTGATAGACCTTATTTACCCCTGAATATAGACGTCAACTAAACTGAATTTTATTCAATAAGAAAATGAATAGTGTAAGTTGCAGTTTTTGGGTTGAGGTAGTTCAACCCAAAAACTACATCCAGGCTAAGGCTGGACCGAAGCGGATCGGAGGGGAGCTGCAGCTGCCGCCTTGCCTTCGTGGTTAATTTCTCATAAGCAATTACCTATATTGTATGGTAGAACTACTAATATGTCGTTTTATTTAATAAAAGCTCAAATTGGACCAATAGCGTACCTATTGGACAAATCGTGAATTGGACCAATAGCGTATATAATGGACTAAATGCGAATTGGACCAACCGCGACTATTTCCTGTTTTTGACTATTGGACCAAGCGCGTATTGGACCAATCACGACTAAATGCAACGAGGTAGGTAATAGTGAATACCTACCCTCACAGTGCAGTCTTGAAATGGCTTCCTTGGGTGTGGAAACGACGGCCACGAAAAAGAGAGGGAGAGCGGCGCACTGACGCCTAGGGGTGCCAAAAGACCCAAAAATTTGTGCGTGCGCTTCAGTCAAAAACCTCCCCAAACAGCTACGCTGCCTTTTTCACCCGGTAAAATAAAGATAAATTGCATTATGTATAAAGTTATCATGGGATTGCCCGTTAGTACGTTCCGGCATTATTTTGCATAGGAGTTAGACTTTGCGCAGAAAATAAAGTAATTTGTACTTTATTTTCTGCGCAAAGTCAACTTTCCTGTTAATGTTAATTAAAAACAATTACTTACACCTTGTGCCTTTTATAATTCTACTTAATAAATTTTTAAATGTGCAAAACCTACTATTTTAATCACACTTTTTACTAGTATATTTTTGGCGTGAAACGAAGCGTGGTCAAATGTCAAAGCAAAAACAAGTGACTACTCGGATGCTATGCTATCTGACGTTTGTGTTACTATCTTGTTATGTTCATGTTTCTCATAGGACAGTGTTCTTATTTAGTTTTCTTAGTGTAAAATCATCATGTCACCTCCTTTGGAATTAAGTTTTGAGGAAATATTAAAGTTCATGTTGGCCCACAATGGCAAAGTTACGAATCACGAGTTAGTAAAACATTTCAAAGTTTTTCTTATGAATCCCGACATGAGAGGTAAGTACAAACCATGATTTTCATTATTTCTCGATAATTTCTTATCGTGTACTTCTTTTATGCCAAAAATTTACTGCAGATGAAGCCAGAAGCACATTTAAGAAACATGTCAATGCCCTAGCAAATATAAAAAATCAAAACAATGAGAAATGGTTGATACTTAAAAAGAAGTATATGACGAATAACGGTAAAGATACCGAAGACATATGTGAGAGAGCTGCTGATTCACTGAGCACGACTGTAGCAGAGCCTTTAACTGAACCAGAGATAAATAGTGAAGATGTACCTCCACAGCGTCCACCCTTACCATTACAACTTAACCAAGATTTCAGTATATTGACAAATCTCATACAAGATAACACTTTCCAAAATAATAATATAAATCAATTACTACAAAGTGAGTCAAAAGACAGTTTGTCTTCAGTACCAAGTGAAGAAATTCCTCCCAAGGTCCACCCAAGAAGGCGATCATCAGAAAAAAGTATTGACAAAAGAGCAAGTATTCCTAGTTCACAAGAACTGCACTCATCAATACCAAATGAAGATGACGCTGGCTTAAATACTACAATGTCACCTACATTAACATCAGCTGTTAGTGAGAGCATGCTCGTGGATAGTGAACAAACAATTTCTGTTAAGGAAAGAAAACAAATGTTCAATAGAATGGCATCAGAATGTGATATTCTGAAAAGTAGCAAGGTTAGCGGTAATGTCGGTTCACAGGTCAGTTAATTTTAAATAATATATAGTCTAATAAAATCTTTAATATAGCAATACACGATGTGTCTGTATCATAGAAAAAACAATTGATTAAACAATGTGCATTCCTCAGTACTATACATTTAGACATATATTTGTATTAGCCTCTTCATTCTCCTTCTGGGAAACATTCTATTACTTTCTATCCTATCATGCTTCAAATATCAACCCTGACTTCATTATCCATTTGAAACAAGAATTTCATTTTAATACTTGGTAAACTTTTTATAGCTTTATAGTAATGTTTAATTTTCACACGACTTGGCACCTATGTTGATTGATATTCACATAAACTGATAAAATCCACCAAACTGTACCAAGCAGGTAGGGAGCAGTGGCACATTCAGAAAGGCCTATGTCCAGCTGGGTACTGGGATAGGCGGATTGATTGTATGAATTCTCTGCTGCACCATTAAGTCTTGAAATTCCTTACGGGTGCACATGTTTCCTTCTTCTTACAGTCCCGGGTCCTTCAAGCGGGGCATGAAAAAGCATCTGATAAGTGTCAAGCTGAGCGCCACCATTGTAGCACTCAACGTGTTTGCAATGGTGACCCTCTTTCATGAGACTCTGCCTTCAGGCGAGGTGAAGTCAAATTAACGTGCCATAAATAATAAAAAAAAAGAATATCAATTTCAACACGGTTTTCTCCATCCATTGTTGCCTGTAAGAGTTCTAACATTGTATGATGAGGTTGCCAATTGTATACTAGTGTATCAGCTAAAGAAGGATTGATGCTTCTGCAGCCTTTCCTCAGAATATGGACATATGGAACTAAGGGTCAAAAGTTCAGTTTTGGTCAATTTATCCACACATACTACCCATTTTATCGGTGGTTTACAAGGTGGTGGTGAGAAAGAATCAAAGGATGTAATGTATTATTATGTTAATTATTCAATTTTACATTACATTACGTTGTACCCCAAAAAGTTAAAGAAAGTTTTTATCCTATACAGATTATAAAATTAATAATGCTAATAGAAGCAAATGTGAATGCCCGTGAACAATATTTAAAAATAGGCCTGAGCATTGAATCATTCCAACATTCTAGTGTAGTGATAAATTGAACTGTAATTCAATGAGACGGGAATACAGCTCTATACAGCAAATTATAAAAAAAGAAAAAGAAAACAATATCAGTTACATTTAATTGTAAACTTCAGATTTATATATTCTCAAGTAATGTGCGGGAATCTTCAGGGTTCATTGAGATTTAATGATCTATTCCATGTCTATGTATCTGCATGGCTGTTGTTTGGTCAATATTTTTTTTAACTCCCACATACCTACCTGATCAGTCCAGTCATAGCATTGTAATGCACTCAGTTGGACTGTCAACAATGTTAATTTTTTTCTATAGTTACTAAATGCCATTACATCAATGAATAAAAGGAAATGGCTTGTGGTGTTCTATTATAATATAGTAATTGTTTTTATGGATGTTTTATTTGGTCTAGGTTGTCATTTAGCATATTCTGCATAGTTACCTGCGAATGAAAAAAAATACAATGGCTTCCATCATCATCTTGAAATATTTTGCATTGTAATCATCCACAAAGAAAGGATCTTTAGATCAGTTTGGATTATTATGTCATCTCTATTCGCTGTAGTACTGTGAATCTTCGGCCATGGTTATAGTCGGGCATATTAAATGGTGTTGTTATGATTGGTAGTGAGTTACTAGGACATACAAATGCATTTGTGAAGAGGTAAATATCTGGGTTCTCTACACAAAATGGAGCTACGGTTTTTTTTAGTCTAGTCAAGTGACCACCTGATAATGATACAATGAACTGCTAAAGTGAAATATTCAATTTTTCGAGTCACTCGAAAACGTTCTATATAAAATCGATATACGTTGGTGACGTCACGCGCTCGCAGCGCAAATGTATGAGGCGCAAAAAGAAATATCGTATTTATCTCGATTTGCGTTGCGTTCATAACAAAATCAAATTTTAAATTTCATAAGAAATGTAAAAAGTAAATTTTAGTCGCAATTTCATTGTTTATATATAATAGTTTCAGTTTAATTATGCCATGTTATTCTGCAATACATATTTTTTAAGCAAGAACTTAAACAGTATTGGGACGTATCTGACGACCATGTTAACATCCCTTATATAGGTATTGTCTTTACAGAAATTCATTCATCAATATATAATATACTAGCTGTTGCCCACGGCTCCGCCCGCGTAAATGTCGATTTGTACTACTCTACTTGCCTCTCTATACTACTTTTCCTTGCTGTCAATATAAACGTCAATGTATAGAAATGTACCGGATCGATTGAGATTTATGATTATTACTCCGCTCCCTTGAATTATTGTCTTTACAGAAATTCATTCATCAATATATAATATACTAGCTGTTGCCCACGGCTCCGCCCGCGTAAATGTCGATTTGTACTACTCTACTTGCCTCTCTATACTACTTTTCCTTGCTGTCAATATAAACGTCAATGTATAGAAATGTACCGGATCGATTGAGATTTATGATTATTACTCCGCTCCCTTGAATGGTAGCGTGATGATAGCCTTTGTTAGTTGCTAGCTTTTTAGAGGTGAAAAAATTATTGAAATCGGTCAATTCGTTTTGGAGCCTATTCGTTACAAACAAACAAATCGTTCTTCTTTATAATATTAGTATAGACATATACATACAAGTGATACGATTAATCATATATGAACCATGATACTATGAGAAACTTTTGAAATATTTAAATAAAATACCTGTGCCTTTATTATTGTAACTGTGTGAGTCAATGTTATCTGCTTTAGTGTTATCAGTGTTGATTCGACTACACAAGGTAAATGGTTCTATAATCTGTGTAACACGATCATCTTCAGAGATATTCTTGTGGCCTCAGTCTCCACTAGTTCTCTATATATTTGATAGTTCAAAGAAAATTGTGGGTGTACACAATGGTTAGGTAACCATTCAACAATTCTATACAAACCGCTTTACACTTAACACTAAAGATATCTTTCAATAACCAAAACCATTTGTGTGAAGCTAAATCCTTCTCGAAACAGTGTTTTTAATACAACTAGTAATATCGATTGACATATGAGACACATAGGTACACACTTCTACATAACTTGTTTCATCAACCTCCAATTCAACAGCAATAAGTATTTGTTTAATTATGCATAAGAATTTATTGTATTTTAATAATATGTTGGTTTTTTAATCATGTGGTATGGAACGTCCCGAAGTATTTATTTAGATAGTTAATTATTGTTTTGTAAACGAGTAAATAATTATAAAGTTTTGGGGGCTTGCGGTCAAGTTGCGAAGCACGCTGCACCTGTTGGTCACCCGACAATCATTAATAAATACGTCGACGAACATTTTGATAAGCGGTTAAACTAAAAATGTGAGAATGTCTTCTAGACGAGCTTATTTTCTCTTTATAATTTTTGTTTTTTTATAACTAACTCTTAGTGATCATTTTTGAACCTAAGGTCGGAATAGTTCACGTTCTTGTTTGGTGATGTAAAGCTCTTTCACGTGTTTTAAATCTTAGGGCTGAAGTCGTGTTATTCCATGCATAATGGTTTCTTGATGGCAATAAAACGTTTATTGATTTGAATTGTCCTTATAGGTGATACATACAGGTGGGCTAGAACGGTTAGCGAAACTGAAAACATAAATATAAATAGGAGGATCCCAAACTAATTTGACGTTAACAAATGAATTTATGTAACATAACATCATCTAAATGTTAATGTGCACCTTCGCCCTGCAAATACTTTACAAATCTAGCACCCCAATTGGTAAAAACTCGCATGAAATGGCGGCTATTTTTTTCAATATTGGATCTGGATTATCGTGTTTGGATTATTACTCTAAACTCGACGCTTCATGAATCGCTACGTAAATAAGTCTGGTGGTGTACATTTACGTGGGTTGATCAATAAATACCCGTGTTAGAAATTAAGGCACAATTTTATACATTTTTTTTAATCTTATTTTTCGACGTAGTTTCCTGTGACGCTTATGCAGTTTTCCCAACGTTTCTCCCATTTTTCTAACCCTTCCAAAAACTAAGATTTGTCATACTCATCAAAATACGCTTGTGTTCCAGATATAACCTCTTCATTTGATTCGAATCTTTTTCCTCCAAGCCAGGTTTTCAGGTTGGGGAACAGATAGAAGGCACACGGAGCTATATCAGGCAAGTAAGGTGGATGAGAAAGCAATTCGTAGTACAAGATTTGTAATTTAGTCGCAACAATGTGAGAGGTGTGCGCCGGTGCATTGTCGTGATGAAAGAGCACCTTCTTTTCGACAAATGTGACTGTGTCTCCTTCAATTTCTTATCAAATCTATCTAACAAGTCATTTTAGTATTGGCCTGTAATTGTTCTCCCTTTCTCTAAATAATCGATGAGAATTATTCCTTTGGAATCCCAAAATACCGTTGCCATAACTTTTCCGGCTGAGGTGCCTTCTTCGGAGTAGGTTCGCTCCGAAAGATCCATTGCTTAGATTGGTTTTTGGTCTCTGGAGTGTAATAATGAATCCAGGTTTCATCTACGGTCACAACTCGACGAAAAAACTCTTGCGGATTTTGATGAAAACAATCCAAACACTGCTTTGATATTGTTACTGGTGCCCGTTTGTGGTCCGCTGTTAACAATCGCGGCACCCATCGCGCCGATACCTTACCTTTTTATAACAATTTTGTCACTTAAAAAATGTATAGTTGTACCGTGCGAAACGCCTACTTTTGCAGCTACTTTTGAAACTTTCGTTCGGCGGTCAGCATCAATGATATCGTGGACTTTTTTGACGATTTTGTCAGTAACTACGTCTGAGGGCCGTCCTGGCCGCTCATCGTCGAAAACAGACGTACGTCCACGTTTAAATGCATTGTACCAATACCTCACAGTGGTCATAGAGGGCGAAGAATCCCTATACACAGCATCCAACTTCACTTTTATTTGGTCGCAAGTTTTTCCATCCAAAAATAGGAAACGAATTACCGATCGGTATTGTTCTTTTTCCATTTTGCTTATAAACACAAGACACAAAGAATTCAAGCAGCTCTAAAAAACAATCTAGCCGATGTAATAACTTCAAATTACGCGCGGTGTCATGTAACGGACTATAAAACATGATAGTAATGTCAATTTCATTTATCAACGCCATCTATTCTCAAGAACGGGTACTTAATGATCAACCCTGGTAGACCTGATTGGACATGGAACATCACCACGGCGCGATATGACTTTCCCCTGCATATACCTCGTTTGTAGTTACAGATGGACATATATGTCTGGCAAGTCTCGGTGTTTTGTTGGAACCATGTCTTACGATTACATGTCATTGAAAGGAACAATAAATAAATAAATAAATAAAATAAAAAAAAACAATAGAAAATCTTATAAGATCACTTCGTTGTTTGTCTGTCAAGACATATCACGCAGCAATCGTGTCATCAAGTTAAAATTCATACTAAGTTCTAAAGACTGCAAAGCCTTGAAACTGTGAAAAAAAAGTTCTAAGTCAGTGCCATTCAAAACACCCAAAATATAACCAAATTCAAGGGTACTTCCCTAGCAAGATTTTATATTTTTATGCCACTTAGGTGGCAGACAAGTACACACATGTGATGGATAGTGGCCCGTACCCTATATATATATGTATATAATGCCATATTGTAAGTGCCGGTATACAATCCGGCCTACTTGACTTCCGATGTCTAGGGACTTAGGGACTTCAGTTCCCGTAGGCTCACCCGTTCTGTGATTTTTAACTTTTGGCATAGAAGTACCACACAGGTTTTAGCAACAGTAGACCGGTAGAAATTTCCTTTTGTTGCTTCGGTAAGCGACCAAAATGCATTACTACTGGATGGGTACCACGCAAGCCGATCTTAAGGCGGACATTGGCCCGCACAACCCGCGATGAGCGAAGGCCAAGGCAATGTAGCTGAAGTTAGGTTTGGCATTAGGTTAGGTTTTTCTATAACGTATAAGCTATCAACGTGCTCTAAATCTCACTATCCAACGTGCCCGTAATTTTCCTAAAAGTGATCCAAAGTTTGCATTTGACATATGAATATATATATATATATATAGATACATAGTATTAGATCACTAAACTTACAATCATTAAAATTGGTATGAACAGCAAAGAAAACAGCTATGAATTTTGTATCCACTATATTATTTAATATTAAATTGTTGTGTTGCGTTAAAGTTCCCTGTCTGTCGACACCTGGCGCAGCTAATTGAATTGTAAAACCTTCGTCATGGCCCTTTGGCGGTCAAAGTGATGTCGATTATGATTATTACCTATAATAATTTTTGTTATCGCACCGGGATACCAGAAGGGAACGGAAAATTTGCTTACAGAATATACTTAACACCCTTCAAGTGAATCTTTTGAAGCGTTCCGTTAAAAAATTATACCCTTTCCCAAGTATAATAAAATATATACATAAACGAATGCGAAAATAGGCAACATCACTACACCCTGAGGGGACATTTTGGATACAACCGACGAGGGATGTTCGCCGCGAGTGCAGAAATTTATATAATAATAATTTCGGTTCATACGAACGGGACAACCCCTACATGAGGGAAGCCTACACAACGCGAACAACAAAAGCTCCTAATGACAAATATTAGGTCGCACCTCCGCCCACCTAATGGACTTTACAATTGCTTCATACAACGTGCTTTACATTGTAACCTATTAAAAGGACGCAGATGACGCATTAACGTACTTGTAAAGTCATACATATCTATACAAGATGTATCTATGTACAGTACGAAAAGCGAAACAGTTCTATCTTGATTATCAATAACTTGATATGAATATTAAAGATGTCCACTTTAGTAATTAACACGTCAGTGAGACATTCGCAAACATGATTGACAGGGTTTCTGTTTCAACCGAGTTCACTTAATGCCGCCACGGAAACTAATAAATTATAAATGAACAATCCGTTACTCACTAATATGCCACGTTGCCACACGTCCAAACAAGATCTCAAGACATAAATCAACACTGAAATAGAACGACGATGTACCTATGCATGTACACTTACTTCCGTTAGTCCCTCAGAGTATAATAAATACTACTTATATTTAAATTCAGTTTTTATAAAACTCACTTCGCTAGTTATATATTTTACTCGTAGCTTATTCATAACATCTTATTTGACACGGTGGTTTATAAGGAAAATACTGTAAATATGGATACATTTCTGCAGATTTGGCCATTATGTGGTTCGATTTAATTATGTATTTAAAATTATGATTATTATTCAAGACATACTGTATATTAAACAGTGATTCGTGACTAGCGTTCGATTGACAATTATTGTCGTGTGGATGTGTGATTGTAGGCGCACGTGGGCCATTAAAACTCTAAAAAGGTCAATCGTGCACTGTACTCACCACGGTTTTCATGAGTTTGGATGATTTTGCTTGTTTATAATATGACTTGCCTGCTAATTAAGTCGGTATACGCTCCGCATATTCTGCCGCCTAATTCGACCACATTCCGTTATGGTACTTACACGCAAATGAAGCATTGTTTAATTTACCAACAAATCTCATATAAACATTTATATTTAAAATAAAATAGCAAGCTAATTATATAACTACTTTAAAAGGAACTTCTTAATACATGATAAAGTCGAAATCCAATTCGTTTTTACTAGCTAGGCTGCTAATAAACCGCTTTATTACCTTCATCTCCATATTATGAGTTAAGTTTACTGATTCGTTCTTACATCAAAGATCTGGAACCCATAGACATGTCTTGTCTTTTCTGCTGTTATAGATTGCAACTAGGTATATTGTTATTATTTACGTAGTAGTTGATATTTTCACTGAATGATTTAAAAACATTCAATGTTTTTAATCTTTTTTAAGACTGCTCCCAGTCACTATTCAATATTTATGTCCGATGTAATAAAGGTCTCATATATGCACCAAAATAAGCTTCAGTTTAAGTATAGGTACGGGATCACCTAGTTGGAATAATTAACGTTATGCACGATGAGAACGATAACGCGGTACGGTCCGTTGCGAGTTGGCAGAAAAATATGACCGATTTCATTGTTCTCCCTGTGCTATTCGAGCCTGAGAATCACTTGCAGCCATCAACAACGCGGATGCCACTTAACGAGGCTTGTCGAAGTTATGGAAAATAGGAACGGATGAATTAGCTGTCAGCCATTCAGTGATAACATTGAGATAATGCATAATACACGCTCTGTAATTCTGTAGCATCAAACAATTGAGGAGCCATAAAAAAAAACAAAAAGTAAGGAATGTTTAAACACTCTTTCCGTGCTTGTTCTCGGCGTTGTACAGTCACGAGCAATAAATATATAATACATTGTCACATTTCCTAAAATAAGTAACTAAGCTTGTAAAGATCTGAAAAGAAATGAACGACAATTTGTTCAAAAATAACAAAAACTATCATAAATACATTCACATTTCGAATATAATTTTTAACTATCCGTGACAGTTTCTATGATATGTATTACAAATGTATACATGTAATAGAGATGGCATGAATAAAATTATTTTGGATGCTGATCTTTAACTAATTTTGCCGTTTTTGTCACTACTCATTATTTTAGTAAAATTCAGTGATTCGATTACACCAGGAAAAAATAATGGGGCTTGAACTCACGGCCTTTTCCTTACAGCGGGAATGCTCTTATATACCAACTGAGGCTCTGAGCCACTGGGTGTGTGTACAAAGAAGAAAAGAAGCTGTTGCGATTCAAAATAAATTTATTTTATAATATTTCCAGAAAAATACTTTCATTAATCTGCAAAACACCGATATAATTTTGTAAAAACCATTTAGTGCACTGCAAAAATCATGGAATAATCAACACAAAGGCCTTTAATGAACTACTGCAATAAAACACGAGCTTAGCATATATAATCAATTCCTTGTAATTATTTATTATATTATTTATTGTTTTTATTTATTATATTTTGAAACCACACGTTATTCAAATATCAGTATTAATTTTAGGTCACCAAGTAATCCTAATCAAGTTTAATTTTCTGGGCCTTCACATGGTTATTAAATGAGGAAAAGAGAAATACCTAAATAAATTAAAATCTTGTGTAGCTCCCCTTCAGCGTTTATAACATCTTGCAACCTTTCCCGCATACATCGCTGCCTCTAAAACTATCCCATAACTCGTGGACGTGTCTAGTCAAGATTTCTTTGGTTCTAGCTTGGTTGCTGTCCCACTCTTGAAACATCAGATCCCACAAATTCTCAATCAGATTGAGGTCTGGGCTTTTAGGCGGCCATGGCAACAAGTTCACCAAATTATGGTTGCGATTGAACCAGGTTTTAGTAAATCGTGAATTATGTACCTACCCCTGAATTGTCTTGCACTTTTTGTGCATAGGTGTCAAAACTACTAAACTAGGCACTAAAACTTCGTCTAAAATATCCGTAAATTATTGGCTATTTATTCGACCACTGACTTCAGTTAAAGGCTGGCTGCTATCCACCCCTAAACGCCGAAGCTTATCCGGCCATTTCTTCTAGGTGGTAGTATAGGTATTTGATTCCAAATATCGAGCGTTATTAAGCCGCCATTGTGTTATTAAGTCTGTCAGTCAGTTAAGTCAAACGTCATCAGCGGATGAAACAAATACTTTTCCATCAGAAAAAATGACCCTGCTAAAATCGTAGTAAGATTTTCTCGAGCAAATTGTTGTTGCCTAGGACTTGCAATTAGAAGTGGTTTTCGCGCTGGAACTCTGTGATGTATGCCAGCTATGTTTAAACGACTCGATTGTTAAAGACGATAGTTGATATTTCGTGAAACTAATTCACTGAGCACCTTGATCAAAATGAGGTGAGTAGGGTGAACTTGTAATCTAAACTATTCCGCTAGAAACGGTATTGATTACAATATCATGGGTATTTGTCGCCTGTCAGATATACCTCCTAAGTAATATTGAAGTTAATGTGTTGGAATTACTATACTAATGGTTTTGTTTTACTGGGTTTTATTAAGTATTTTTTCTTAAAATATTGTCATATAAATTATATTAAAGCTTGAACGTTGTGACGTGTATCGATCGTAATGTGGTGCCGTCGTCGCCACCATAATGCGACCCAGCGCGAACATCGTGATGCGTACGACGTCCTACGGTGAGGAAAGAGGCACGCACGCTTGGGACCCTTCGGCGACTGACTGGCGAGCCTGCCCTTTCAATTTACTTCATTAATATCAATTTCATTTTTACTGTATTATAACAACACGATTTTACTTAAACTGTAGGTACCGAAAACTACTGGTTAAATACCTAATTTGAATTGGTGTGTCCTTTGGTACATACTAAGTAACTATTTTCGTGAAGGTTTTGCTGATCTTCCTATTTAGATTTAAATACAAAGGCTTTCAAAGTGTACGAATCATAAAATAATAAAATCCTTTTTTTATGGTACCTGTCTAAATATGATATTTAGGAATAAAATGTACTATATTACCGCTAACAAGAGATCATAGTCTGACCATTGTAGAAGCATTTTAAGAATTTGGTTTACAGATTAATTATTTTTCTTACAAGTAGCAATTATAAAATATTGAGCTTGAAGCGCAGATTTTAATTGTTTTTTCCGTAGAACCTGGAACTAACATCGTACAAAATTTAATCTTATTATTAAATCAAACACATCACATTAAGGATGTTATCTTGTCAATATCGAAGTCCCTAACAGTGAGGCCAATAGTGTAGACATAAATATGTAACGACAGGTGGTAAAGTGGCCATGCTGCGCAATGCACGCCCAGAGAACCAGTCGGTAACATTATAACATTATGCGTACATTAAACTAAAATGAACTGTAGTGTACATGATATAGAGTTTTTATCTATACCAAACCATAATTATCACTTCCGACCAATGCTTTCCTTCATGGATAGCAGCGCAAGCCTGAAGACGGGAGAATTCGAATTTATTGACCATTAATTCAAAATATTATTTTCACAATATAAGTACTCATTTATTAATTTTGAAATATTAGGTTCCGATTAATTTATATGTGTCGTTAAGATATTTATTATGTATGTAAATATCGTCTTTATTTACAATCCTAATCTTTTGTTTTCAGACGTTAAGTACGTTGATGCACAATGTTTAATAAATTGTCCGCTATGAATGAACACGCTACGTTTAAAGTATGGGGATTGTCCGTACTGTCTTCTAGTAAATGAAATTTTAAACTCTAATGATCACAATAAGTATATATGTTTGTTCACAGGGCGCGGATGAGGAAGATCGAGTTTCTGTAAGTATTTAATGATGGAATTAATTTGATAAGTATAAACGACTAATTTAGCGTTACTAATAAATTTGAAACTTCTTTTCTGTAGTTAGATCAAAAGAGTGAAGCTGATCCGCTGGATTCAAAACAAAAACAATGGATTTTGTGTGCAGCTAGAGGAGACTATCACGCACTAGCAAAAATGTGCAAAGATAATGCAAAACTGGTGAAGACAAAGGTAAGAATGTTTGCTATTAAAATATATAACAGAAACATATCCTCGTCAAATTAAGCTTGCCAATTAATTTTGAATTCAAGCTAATTGATTATTCAACAGCTACATATTAGGTTCAAGGGTAAGCAACCAGGTGCCTAATTCTACAACAAATTTCAGTTATCAAACCAGACCTGAACTGATAGTGTAATTCATGGTTAACAATCAATCCTGTAAATTTTTGTACCCCTACGCAAATATAGAGGAGGAGAACTAGTAATTTGACACAATTAAGAAATCTAGGGACGTTGAGATTATTTTTTTCCGTACTTCGGATTATATTAATATCATGGGATTAAAACTAGCAACCAGCGTTTGTATCACAGTAATGTTTTCTAAATGAAACACATTGTATATTGTGATGTGTCTATATCATAGTATTATTATCTAAATTTGATATGTAAACTGTATAAGGAATCATTTTATCATCTATTTTTAGACCCACTAAAGTGGGTTTTATGTTTGAAATGGTATGATCACCAAACCTTAATTCATTTTTTGATAATAAAGGTATGGGTAACACAGTTTTTTGAAGATCACAATGATGAAACTAAGATATTTGCGAAATATGTCATAGACCTAATGGCATGTCAAGAAATTTAACAAAAACCTTGATATACGATAAGGTGTGTATTTGTCTGAATCCTTAAATTTTAGGCGTTAGTTAGCGCCGAGTGAGCACATGTCCAAAAGGTGTGCTTCTAATTGGGACTCGAGGAGCGCGGACGGCGCCGGCCCGTGCCCCCCGCCGCATGCTATCTTGACATATCTCCGGACGTAGTCCCTTGTTTTATTTTACGAGCCATCTCTCAAACCCCATCTTTTTTCTATTCAGCTATTGTGTTTACGCTGTATCAACGAGCGCACTTGATGTATAGCCGTCATATAGACTCACGGAATCGCTAATTCTAAAAATATCTTACAAATTTATACTAAACGCGATTAGTTTGGTCCGTGACATCTATGAATTTGAAATTGTTTGATAATATAATTTTTGTAATCCAGAATGTTTAAAAAAAAACTTTAAAGTTGTGGGTTTTGTTATAGTATGTCAAGAATTGGTTTAATTTCGAGTAGTGGTTATGTAACGGGATTAGTTATTTGTCCACTGTTCTTACTATGCATAACTACCCATCAAATCGAAACGATGCTTTTAATTCACAGACATTTTTAGTAAATGATCCCGAACTTTTATTTGCATCTGTTCTGACGTCGCATTGATTACTGAGTACATTACTTTTATTGAATACGCTATAAAAAAGGTAATGATAGCCTTCCCTTTTATTGATTCGTTGTAAATCAAGAGTCGACGCAATTGGATTTAAATTTTATTGGTATACTCTCGTAGGCATGTGAATGGTGGTTTAAAAGCCTAATGAGAATTAACTGTGTGATTTGTCTTAAGATTTTAGCTGTTTTCTTAAGAGATTACCGAATGTAATTCGTTTCCTTCTTCAATAAGTTCGAATTTGGTTCTATCAATCACTTAAGATATTATTTAACATTTGCTTTATAAGATGTGGCAGTTATTTTCTTCTATCCGCTTCCCGAGCTAATAAAGCATCAGTAGATATTGTCTGACAATATGTAACACGTGTTTGCCACTGTGCCTTGCTGGTTGACATTTGTCGTCTCTCCTCTAAAAAACACTTTGATGCTTATTTTCGTATTTGCCTGACTTGCTGATGGAATTATAGATTTGTGGAAATTTCTCTGTGTGAGTTCTTATAGTTTCTTTTTATTGTAGATCTCGCATGTTTCTCTTTGAAATGAGAAATTTAAATATGTCATCGTCGCTTCCTATCTAAAGGAACTCATCTTTAATATTTTATACTTTAATGCTTCACGAAGATTAGTTGAGATATATTAGTTGATTTTATAAGCTTTTCTAACACTTCATGGCACTCACGTTTACGCTGTGTTAATGTTGATTTCATTTTATATGTTTATTCTCTGTAAGAAATATTAGAACAGACACTGGGAAACCAACATTTTAAATGTTATCGGTTTACGTTAAATAAATTATCTGCTTTTAATCTTTAAAGTCTGAAAATCTCAAAGAAATTAACAAAAAATAGTCCGTGGCTATAAACAAGCGATATTTTTTTTTGTTATTTTGCTCTGTTCCCACTTATGGGGTTCAAAATCTTAGATAAAGCAATACAATGTAATTCTAGTATTGCAAACAAAAACAACTTCGTTTGCGTTTCATAATTACCTATACAAATTAAACAAAAGTGCGCTCCGAGAATAACGCGATCATATCTTATTTAACCTGCTGGCTGGAGTCAGAAACTGTCTGTTGTTCATGGTCAGCACAAACTGATCGAGATGTCAAACAATTGTAGTTAAATTAAACATGATAGCATAAATTGACCAGATACTATAACCGCCATTAGCATTCCCACATCTCAAAATGCATTGGTTTATAAAAAATGTTTTGTAAACAGTTAACATGCCTACATCTTACAAAAAAACTATTTGATTCCAAAATATTTAATTATTCCGTAACAGTCGTGTAATTGTGTTGATAAAGATTTGGTCAACAAAAAAAAAGAAAGCTCAGTGTTGTTATTGATGATTTACGAGTGTTGATTCAACGAAGGCGGAGTTTGTGATGCAAGTAATTAAATCCAAATCATTTCGATTTAGTTAGTATACCTACCATATAGTATATCCAATAGTCGTATTGTTAATTACATTTATATCGGGTAATATACGTAAAAATTTATATAGTCGCCTTTAATTTGAATGGCTACTTACGGATTTTATTATGTTTGTTAAATATCATTGACGCTCCTACAATAAATTTTATACTTTTTGTAGTTTACCATGCTCTAATTAGTGTCATTAAGTGGGTTGCAATTATATACGTGTTGTTTTTTCGTGGCGCCTGCTCTTAGTCTCGAATATACTATTTCAGTGTAAAAAATATTTCCAACTATTCGTCTAAGATTTCGGTTGCACGCGCTATTAACGCCAAGTTGGCGGTGGGAGTGTCGTTGCGGAAAGCCATTTAAATCTTGATTTATTCCGTTGCAAAGCATCGGCTCCGTTGACATCTCTCAGTCTAATTAAAGTTGAGGCAGAGCTAGTGGTATAATTGATTTAAAGTTGTTTAACTACAAGTTATAGAATTTTATTTTATTGTGTTGTAATTAATAGAGTTTGTATATTGAATTTAGAATTGAATTAAGTTAAGTACTCGTAGAAACGATATTTTTTTTACTGTTAAATAATAAATAAATGCTTAGTTTATTGACAGAGACGTAATCGTAAAATAATATAACTATTGATGAAATCGATTCCCCGACAGACTCGTTTGTTACGGTCGCTTGTTACTTTGTGAAGTGAAGCACGACGGCAAGAACTTTGGTATATTGTTTTTTTGTCGTTTTCAATGGGTGTGCTAACTTCTCGAATGTATCAGCCGGCGCCAAGTCGGTGCAACCCGAGATTTGACGCCGCGCCTCATTTGACCCGTCCTGCGAACGTGCGTGCCAAGCCATTGTTTAGTTATGCATGTTAAACACAACGAATAGACAGTAAGGTATCTATCTGAATAATAGATAAGTAGACAGATATATTTCTTCATATTGCTAGTGTCCACCAAAAGACATATCAAAAAAAAATATTTTTAAAATTCAAACTGCCTGCTTTACACGCCACAAACGGCTTTATTATTTACCATTATCATTTGAAGGTATTGTCATTCTATTTAGCTGATTTTATAGCTAGTAGCTGGAGGTAATATTTTGAACTAGTAAATTTAGTTAATGTGTGTAGTAGTGATGGGAACCACTTAATACAAACTAGTTTAGTAAATAATTTTCTTACATGTACGTAACTTCTTTTTTACAATTTGGCGTAAAACCGGGATAGAAGCCCCACTTTTTAAATAGCCTCCTATAATAATTTCTATGAATTCTACTTGTTTAATACCACTTTGTTGAGGATAGATGCCTCACTGTATTAATAGTTAACCTACACTGCACAGTTCTACGGTAGAACTAATGGAATTTTTTTTCGCTTGTTCTACTTGTCCATCGGGTTACCATCGGGTAGAACTAATGGGAAATTTTTGTTCCTAGTAGTACTACAATATTCGATGTAACACAAAGTAGAACTAGTGGGAGTCTCCCTTCCCACTTATTCTATCTAGAATAGTAGAACTAACTAAATCCGAAGTTTGTGTTTGGACAATAACGTGTTAGCAAAACACTAGTCGTATCTCAATAAGATAAAGATACTTTGATATAACTGGACACAATAAATTAATACGCTATAATTAGTTTATAAATCACATATTTTTATGTTACATACTGTTTTCAATTTTTATATTTGTAGACATTCCTTTTAGTGGATCACACACTTAAATTGTTAACAGTGGCTTCTAATGTTCGCACAACCTAGATATTTTCAAAAATCTCTATCAATCACAATATAAGTGCCTAATAGGTATCAAAAATAAAAACAAACTAGCAGTGCCAAAACTTGTAGGCAACTGAATAAAACTGTTTAAAATTGTTGTGAAAATTGTCTAAAGAAAAAAGGTATGGAGTAAATGAACACCTTAACGATAAAATTCATGGTCATCCTAATCTCTTTGTGGCTCGCACTATATAAATATATTTTAAATAAAGTAATACTTAGACAAAGAAGATCTTGAATAATCGACTTCTACGTATTGGAGTATTTCTACATCTTTACTTAATTAGGTATCTACCGAATCATTTCTAAAAAGTGCCCGACGACAATTTTGCCAGTTACTAATTTAAATTGTGCATGACCTATAAAACCGTCAGTCGATTTCCATCCATCGCCGTTTAGGTTGTGAGTAGGAAGGATAATTCTGATTATTGCAAGTACGTAATGAAGACATGCATCTTCATACATAATGTGTAATATTTGCAAAACGTTGCCTTCATTTTTATTGATTTCATTATTAATCTTGTGATGCCATCCTTCAACAGCATTATTAGTCCGATGACGTTCTCCATATATACACCAAATATTAATGAATTCGTCTTTTAACCAGTATTTTTCACAATAGTTAAATAATGGTTTTAGTTTGTAATTATTAAGATCCCAGATTTCGCTTTCAATATAATCCAATCCCACATGTATTTTATCTACTGGTAAGAAAGGGAGCATACTGCATAAGGCTATAAACCTGCGATCTAATTTATTTTTGTAATTAGAAAAATGATACTGGCATCCTTTGATTGCTAAATTCATTGTAGATAATGCCCTCATTGCAGCTTCTTCAAAATCTATAATCACTTTATTAGTTTGCAAATCTGGTATTTGTGACTTAATTAGCGAAAACAAAATTGAGTATGCTTCTTTTGTCTGACTCGATATAAACGCTATACAGTAATGGGATTATATTTGTTTGGTTACTATTACTGCCAATGTCGCTATGTATGCTGAAAATGGCGAAGGATAGGACTTGAACGTTCCATCCATGAAAAAATGTTCTATCTTTTTCATGGTTTCTCGGGCATCTTCAGAACAAAATATGATTGTAACGTATAATACCCACACCGGAATATTTAGTAGAACACAAAAAAAGTCCATAGCCATAAAAATATGGTTTTATTTAAAAATCTACTGACTACACTTCTTTTGTTATTTAGAGTTTCGTTTGTTTTAATTAAAATGAGATCACATTAAGAACAGATTTCGCGAGTAAAGACTATTTGTAGAAATGGTACAATTTTGAACTTTCATGTAACTGGGAAAAGTGAAAATTAATGAGTAATAAAATAACAATTATTTAAATTAGAAAAATGATGATTAATATCGCATATTTCCTCCACGTGCACTTATTAAAATTTCTACATGTCTAGGCATACTGAGAATGATGTTATCGATGGTCTCCTGGGATAGTCTTCGCCATTCCTCAACTACGGCGATTCGCAGTTCACCTACGTTGGCAGGAGCTGGATTTCTGGACTTAACTTTTCTTTTCAGCAAGTCCCAAACGTACTCTATTGGGTTCATATCCGGTGATCTCGCCGGCCACTCCATAATAGTTCTAGCTAATCCAAAATTGCAAACTAATACATTCATTTAGTTCCTAAGGAAGCGTGATATTAGGATACAAAGTACTTACCGCAGTTAATGTTACGGTTCCAGCACATTTTCTTGCCTTGTACCTTTTACACCTCCAAATGGTTTTACCACTTTTATAGACTCGTTGTCGGTAAAACTGATGCCCTGACTTTTCCTTGGCCTCTGGTAATTATTAAATTCCGCGGCACTAATTTTTAACGATATTACATGAAATATTTAACTAAGATACTGTTAGACTAATGCAGTATTTCAGTAATTGTCACAATTCTCACCGGCCTACCCCATAATGTCGATAACTTAATTTTGAACTGATACGTTTAGATATTTATATAACATGATAATTTACACTATGATAAACAAACAAGTTCAATTAGTTCGATTCTTGTATTATTACGTATCATAGGACAATTGAGTGTCTATAATGTAAGGGTACAAGGAAAATAAATAAATAAAATTAAATACAATATATTACATTAAAATGTATGATTTATAAACTAATTATAGCGTGTCTTTAATCCTATTGTGAGGCACGACTAGTATTTTGTTAACACCTTAATTGCTGAACACTTCAAATTTCGCTAGTTCTACTATTCTAGATAGGACAAGTGGGAAGAGAGACTCCCATTAGTCCTACCCGATGGAACAAGTAGAATAAGCTGTAAAAAAGACTCCCACTAGTTCTACTCTTTTGTTACATTAAATATAGTGAGAAAAGAAATCCCATTAGTTCTACCGTAGAACTGTGCAGTAGAACGATCAAGAACAAACTAATCACAACACTAAGCATCAACGTGAATCCTGCCAAATTTTATTACCAGTATGATTTATTAAGTTTTTAGGGTTCCTTGAAAAGGGTACATACACCGGGAATACTTTTATTGACTACTAACGAATAATACAATATTAATAAGTTTCATACTTTAAAACCATGAAAAATTTAAATGTGCATTTATAATATCTGGTGTGACACGTTCTACTTGAGCAAGAAGTACTTACCGTGCATCACCAAAGCACTGTCCTTTCTCTACACTCTTCTCACAATATTTACATGGATCGTGAATTGCGAATGATCTGTCATAGGAGGTGCCTATCGCATAAATATAATTTTGTTGTATTCAGTTTCTGACTTAGACTTTTGTTTACAATCGTTGGTTGCTGCCGTCTTGGTCAAAATACGTCCAAATTATATGTGTATTCACGAATTCGCTTTAGCTTCTAGAAAATAAATGAATGAGAATGTTCGGCTTGAACTTACTAGTCACAATAGTTAGGGAGGATGAAAATTTATGATCCCTTTATGAAATGGGCGTAATGAAAATATTTGCATTCCGCTTTAAATGGAAAAAATATAAAATCTGTACCGAAAACTATATTAGATTCACGATCAAGTATTGAAAGCGGCCGATAGACGCGTAGCATAAGGCACTTCCGCGGGAGTGCAAGTCACGCCTACAATAAGTGATTTCCAACACGGTGACGCAGCGTTTATTGTAATGGTTGTTTGTTTAGTGGTTCTACCTTACTCGTGTATCAGCCTAATCATATATGCCCATAGTTTTGTTTTTATACGGTTGTTTCATTATAGAGTTCATGGGCGTGTGATGTTGGGCGCAATCAAATTTGAAAGGAAACAGCTCAGCGTTCGTGCTGCTTTAGTAATTTGATTCTGGCGCCAATAGGTGTTGGCAGCAAACAATCCAATATTTTTATTGTTAAATTAACCTTTGTCTTTGATTATAGCTGTTACAGCGATTTTGATATTACTATATAGATAATTGAATTTATATTGCATTAGGGCAAGGGAATGCGAAGACTGTATTTTGAGCATAGGACAATTGCCACTTGACGCCGCATCGATACGCTGACCGAGTGCGGTCAATATCGCGCGCCGCAGTGTTCATAAGTTAGTGTACGGGATCTATTTATTTTGTAAATAATTTGTGTTATTGCGGTATGAACAAAAATAATCAAATAACTATTACTTACGTTGAATATCGTATTATTATTATTTATTAGTTATTTTGATTCAATCTACATACAAATTGCATTCATTATTATTTTAAAAATAGAATGTATATTGAACTGTATACTATAGTTTGGCAAATTCGTAGGTGACACTCCCATGATCTACCCGGGTGGTCGAGGGACGTAACATCTTTATGAGGCTTTGTACCCGCTACACACTACACAAGAGACGTTACGAACTAGACTAAAGATCTCCCTGAGTAAAAACGACTATGACAATTCTAATGTAAATATTCGTTTCAGTGTCGTAGCGTCTATCGCTATAGCTGGTTGGTTTTGCATTCTGTGCAAAATATAAGAATGCTTGAATAGGTATATATCTACATATGTATCTACATTGTTTCTTCAAATAGCAAAATATATCAGCTCCGCTCGCTGGAAAATCGGCTATCGGGACCAATATGCCCTTTCATAAGCTCTAATCTATATCTATATGTATCTAATCTATCAGTTTATTTTCGAAAATGATCAAGTTTCATCCCCTATATTTATTTTGCAATCACATCTAAAACTTTTCAGTTCAGTGGTATAGGGTTTAAGTGTGAAAGTGTAACAAACATACAAAAAACTGAAAAAAAGGAATCAGTGTGACACTAAGCAAGGTGTTAATAAGAGCAATCACAATGACATACATAAATTGTAAATCAACTTTACATTAAAACATAAACATGTACTATTCGGTATTCATAAAATGACAGATAATTATAGTAAAAATAATACATCAGAAGCAGTTTGATAATACGATGAAGTATTTTTGACTAATTAATGAAACGATTAGAAAAATATACTTTATTTATAACAAAAAAAAAACAATTAGTGTGAATAACTTAAACATATAATAATCATGTCAGTCATGTCAGACCTACTAATCAAACTACTTATTTAACTTCTACATACTCGTAGAGGACACATAATTGTCTGGCCCTTTTGTTAACACAGGCAGCACAGTGTACGTGCAGCCAGTGCTAGTGCTACTTCACATTGAAGGCAAAGCTTGCAAAATTATTTCTTAACATCCTATTTGCTCTTTTGCCGTCTTGATTATTAACTGTAACAGTTTTTTTAGGCTTAGAGGTTCGCCATCGTTAGGTTTCTCTTTCAGAGCTTTTTGGTATTTCCATAAATCTGCTTTTCTTGGAACACCATAAGTTCCTTATTTTTCTAATCGATTCAATGTCAAGTTTCATACTTTATTCGTTTCAGGCGTAATGTCTTCTTTGGCTATTCTGAATTTTTTTTACATAAATCTTAATATCATAAACGTATCCTTTATTGGACCAGTTCATTCATAGCTGCACTATGGTGGTCCAATGATAGCATACAGATAGTCAGTTATATTGTTTTTCCTATTTAAAATGGGGACGAAATGGTTCACAGAAATCACCAATTCAATCTTTGAATAAACGAAAGCAAAACAGTATTTACATCGATATTTTCGTTGCGTGATTTTAATATAGGTATCCAGACAAAACATGTTCGTACATGTCCTTCCACGATACGTAATTCGACAAAATTGAGGATTTAAGGACACTTGGCACTATTGCCTAGGAACCTACTGGCCACTTTATAACGTGTATAATTTTCGAAATACTTAGGTGGTCCAAAGAAAGCGCTGGTCTAATGATCGCAACCTTTCCCCAATATAAGGGCCAATACCCTTAGAAAAATCCGTTTTTCCAGCCATTTGTAAACGGTCTATGCAAAATCGATACACGTAAGTGACGTCACGGGCCTAGGGGTGTTACAGAATATCTCATTTATCTTGGTGTGCGCTGCGCTTTATTTAGTTAGTAATAAAAGTTATTTGAAATTTAATGAGGGATCTAAAAAGGTATCAATTTTGCGTAATTCGATTGTTTATATTTTGACCTACGTTGGAAACTCTAAATAATAAAAAGTTCTATTTTCAGTTTCGTTATGCAATATATTATTTTTACGATAAAAATTAAGATATCAAAGAGTATTGGGTAGGATTGGACGACCTTGTCAGCATCTCTATTGTATGCAACCGAAAAGAGTTGGTAGACTAATGAAAGATAATAATTACTACCTACCTGTTTTCTTTTCTGTTTGGACCACGCTACATAATTTAAAATTAGTACAATATCTACCTAAAAATGTCTAGCAGCTCTCGGACTTATACTAAACCACAGTATCACGCGTCCTCATATCATGCTTGATATCTGCAGGTTGCACGTGATGGGATATTTTTATACAGATTCATCTAGTTCATCGAACTTGTGGATAATACATTGACTGTTTCAATTTAGGACTAAGAGAATTTCATCATAAATTCTATGTTGCAGAAATTTGAACTAAAATGTTTCCAGCTTTTTGTTTGCTGGCTTTCACGCTATCGAAAGTTTAGATATTTTTCATATATTTTATCAATGGTTTGATAATAATAGACATACCAAGAGTCCCAATTTTTACGGTATGAGCTTCATAGTTCCGAAAAAAATAATTATGTAAAGAGATTTATATAGGTATGTCATTCATGTCAATCGGCGCATGTTTCTTCACAAGATATTTTAAATGAAACTTTTGCCAAATATGAATATATTTGTAAGCGTTCTGATTGTATTACAGGGGTACTATTTTTAACGTTTGTCTGTGATTTGTGAAAA
Source organism: Pelosia muscerda (assembly GCA_963691645.1). Lineage (NCBI taxonomy): Eukaryota > Metazoa > Arthropoda > Insecta > Lepidoptera > Erebidae > Pelosia > Pelosia muscerda. The sequence goes on along the minus strand of OY829098.1, from coordinate 9,045,070 downwards.
GTTACGAATCAATTTGATTAAAACTTTCAGGACCACACAAGTTACATGTCGTAAGTTTCACATTAATTAGAACGCAGGTTTTCGTAATTTTCCGGCGAGCTATTGATTTCATATACTGGTCTTCATTCGAAGTGTTAAAAAAACCTCTTTTTTTAAATAGAACATGTTTGTACGTCATCCAGTTATTTTTTAGTCGTTATAGCACTTTTTGGGATTTTTTGGATTTTCCTCGAAAATTGATCACTTAGTTGTCATGCCGATACCATATAAAATAGCTTAGAGCAATAGCCACTTCTACTTTTTTATATGGGTGGGAATACCTTATTGATCAGTCTATTTGACTAACAAGATTGAATATGATGTATGAAGCTGAAGTATAAGGTTTGGTGGTGTATTTGATATTATTTGTATTCCACAACGGGTACATTCCTATATATCTGTCGGTATCAAAGGGTGTCTATCCAACACATTGTATTCTACAAACGGGGCTCGGTTTGTTATTGCAAAACACGAAAGCATGCTAATTGAAATTCAGCATGAAAGGGATAATGAGGGTGGGAGAGCAGGGCATACGCCCCTTACTGTCTCCCGCCATACGTCACTCAAGCGCGGGTTTGTGAAGATCACATCGTTAACTATTGCTAAAGTTCTTCATAACCCAGCCTGTTACCCACACACTTCATATCCCACCTTGCCGTTACTGTTTTCTTAGGGTGCGCATAGAAAACTTGTCATATACTTAGATTACATTTTAACCGACTTCTAAAAAGATGATCAATTTCGATGTTTATTTCACATTGAATTACCTATTTTTTAAATTTATTATATACATAGGAAAACAGTACTACGTCTGGTGATCTGATGAAGGCTTTCAGAGACAGACCACGGTACTCTTTAATAATACCTACTAGGAAATCAGTCGCCATTGTGCTGCAATCGCGTAATATTGCATACCATCACGCCGGGTATCCTTTGAAACTACGCTGACGTGTTCAGAATATTCAGAAATTTTCCGGAGGTAATACACCGATTTAATGTTCGTTTTTGTTTAATTTTTGAGGTAGTCCTAAACCTATAATTTTATTAGTATTTGACCTTGGGTACCACAGAGTCATGAGGCAACTACGCCATATCAAATAGATATGAAATAATCGATGTGTTACTTAGATTCATGATCATCCTGTAACACGGTTCCTATATTATTTTTCATTAATCGTCATGGAGATGCTGGTATTGTTTAGACTTGGAGTACAAAGACGGACAATTGAACTCCTAGCGATGTACAACATCAATGTCTCGTATATGTCAATCCTATGAGGCCTAACTATGTCTGCAGACATGCTGGAATGCTACACTACATGAACTACACAAGCAGATAATGGAACTCTTTAATGACGCACATTGTGATTATCTGATTTGAGTTATTGGAGGAATAAATTGATTCTGCAGGTAGATAATTTAAGATATAATTAGTATGCAGCAATCATCGATCTGTCTTCGTATGGTCTTCTAGTTTTCAGAGCCTCCAAGTTTTCTACTGTAAGTTAGTACTTAAGTCATTTATTTTCAATACAATCATTGTAGGTTATTTCATTAACTCCTACTTTGAGAAAATCGTTGCATCTCATTTAACATGATGTTACTGTTTTATTCTAGTAATACCTACGGTTGATGCACCCATCCGAAGCAACAGTATTACGTTCATTAAAAAAGGAAAGAAACAACAAGAAAATAAACAACTGTCTTCTAGAAGTTCATTACAGATCAAAGAAAAAAAATCGCGTATAGCTTTTCTCGAAGTGGACATTTTCTCACGACAAATGATGTTAAAAATATTTGATTTCAAAATTATATTTCTTTAACCACCCGAAAACGATCATCTAACAAAATCATTAGGAAAGTGTGACGTTACGTTTTCTTAACGTGTAGTACCTAAAAATGGACGGCGTGCAAGAAAATATCGCATTTATCTCGGTCTGTGCTGCGTTTACATGACTATGGTTAGGTATGGTTCATAATTAAAGTCATTTGAAATTAAATAAGGAGTCTAAAAAGTTATTTCGAATTCAATTTCATTGTTTATATTTTGACCTACTTTAGTAGTTGTTAGTTAAAAATAATGAAATGTCATAGTTTCGGTTTAGTTAGACTGTATTTATTTTATAAAACATATTTTTACACCAAGAAGTAATACTAAGCAGTATTGGATATCTCAATATTCCGTCTTGCACATTTAAAACATGTTATAACCCGTAGTGGTGTAAATAAGAAAATTCAAGGGTTACCTTCAACACGTAAGTGTAGGACTCTCCAACTCCCCGAAAGCTTGAGGCAGACAAACTTCGCTTCGGTCTCCTAGCGGAATTACTGCTATTGGTCCACGGCGTCAAAAACAAACCACGAAGTATAATTTTTTTATGAACCGCGATTCGTGAAAGGATCGTAGCTATATAGCTTCAGACTTTGCGAACATAAGTTTGCACCAATCAACACGATGGCATTTTTGCTCATCGGTGAAAGAATGAGGTATCCATCGCGAAGTAAGCTTCCTAACTTTAAGGTGTTTATGCAGGGTGGTGGAAACTGCCTGTGATCCAATGTGTTGTTCAGCCTGTATCTCTCGATATGTAGGTAATATGTTTATTCTCTCGCAATAGCCACTCTATCCTGACGACGTTTTCATGAGTTACTGCAGTTAGTGGTCGGTCGGGTCATCGTTTAAGTTCTCTCGACAACGTTTAAATTCACGAAACGATTTTCGGCACAATTAAGGTACTTGTACTGTTATTTGGTTCCGGAACAAATTTAACAAACCTATGTTTTTGTAACAATTGTTTACACGTTCAAAACGTATATATAAATACATAGGTACACACACAGCCTTACACACCCTCAGTAATCGTCTCCCACATGTTATGGAAAAGCGGTGTGTCCTACTGTATGCGTTTTTGCTTAAAAGTACAAACCCAGTACAAACCAATGTTATGTTTTATGTATACCGAATAAACAGTTTTGATTTGATTAGTAAATAAAAATATAAGTGAATTTAAACTCCATTTACACACAGCGCGAGTGCGGGTGTTTTTGCCATCCATATCAGTTTTCTTAATAAGGTAATGTTTTTACTTTATTCTGTTAACGGCGATGGATGGCAAGAAAATCCGCACCCATACTATGTGTGAATCGCGCTTATATAAAGTCCGGATCTTTCTACTCGTCCATGCCTATTATGGTAGCCACACGCGTTACAATATGTTCGCGCTAATTTAAGCTTGCACAAATTTCTTGTAACGTGTTTGGGAAGATGCTTGTGCAAATTTCATTAAACACCACCTAGAGTTGCGCAGTTATACTTGAATGTGTATAGCTTCCTTTTCGGTTATATTAACCGTCGTTTATTGACATGAAGTCATTTACAAAACGTCGCGTCACTTTGACATTTTATTGTGCATTCTTATTTCTTGTACTTGAGTTCGAATTCTTTAATAATGTTTATAGCAGAACATGGTTCTCCGGCTCATTTAATATAAACAATAAACTATATATGTGGTAGGTAGGTACATTAACATTTACTCTGGATTTAAAAAAAATATCTTTAAACCTCAACCTATCGCACAAGTATTCTATGTGTGGATACACAATTTATTTAACCCAGTTGGGGATGTGAGAGAGAGACCTCGCACTTTAGCATGGCACATTAATTAACCGAGCTGAATCTACATACGGCACCACAACCACGTAGAGAGCCCACTGGCGGCAAAGCGTAGATTTACGACTCGTTCGACCACCAGCTATTGGATAAACTAATTGCAGCACTGAGCTATTGTTTCTAAATACTAGGTAGAAATGGAGCCTACCGGCAGACTGGCCGCTTACGATCGATGCTTGTATGCAATCGAAAATAAATTATTCGACTGACCTGTTGTATCAGTACTGATGCTTCTATCTTTGTTCGTAGTATTGAAGTACCATGAAACATAATTAAGTATAATTACGATTTATTCTTTAAGTAACGTATAGTATGGGTCAAAGGACCCAATTTTCACAATTGTCTCGTCAACCTATCTAAAGAGCCTGCCTTATATTTATGAAAATGAATAATAAACGTTATGTTAAAAAAAAACATGACAATACCGGAATCAATACACTACTTACTCGGAATTTAGGCACGTGGTTTTGATGGCCGTATATTGAACTCATGTTTGCAACGAACGCCGCCGGCAAACATGCTAAGTGCCCGCAGCCGCATGCTTTCGGCAATCTGCGAACAACTGCTCCCATCATCCTTCCCCTCTTCAATGTAAATGTTTTGTGGTACCATTTTAAAATCTTTTACGAGGTTTTTTATAAATATTATTTCAATGTGCAATTAGGGTACCTACCTCATAATCCACTAATTTGCTACTGTTGAAAAAAGTATAACGATAATTACATCGTTTAAATATTCGAGGAACATGAAGAGTTTAGGATATAGTAGGTGAATATTTGGTTAGCTTAATAATTTTTATGTAAGTAAAATAAATCGTTTTAATAAACATTTATTTGATTAACACCCAATATTTGATCAGCAGTGTTATTTGGTTTAGAGAATAATTGAATCGGTTAGCATAAAATAATATTATTATTAAATTGCTTAGCAAGTGTTAAAAACCCCCTGAAAAAATTAACTGATTCTAAAAATTGTTATCAAAATAGCCTTGATACATTTAGGAAACTAATTACTAAAATATACCTACTTATTCGCCTAATCCCTGAGTAATGCGATCGTCAACTCGTTTCGTTTCACTTTCATCTCAATCCTATTCGCACTCAGTAAAGCCACCATACGACAAAAATAATTATAACCAAGAGACAGTACGCACAGCTCGAGGTGCTCCACTAAGCCACTACAATTCGTTTGCGGCGGCAATGAGCGGCTTGTAAATCAAAGGGATTCTACATAATTAAGCTCATAATTAATGTAAAGACTCCATTATTTATAGACGCAGTCATTCTTTAAATTACTCTCCGTTTGATAAAACGATACTAACAGGATCTGATTAACACATGTTACATTCTAACCCGAGTTGATAATAGTACTAATACAGATTTCAAACTTTTCAAAAACATCGCTGCCATAGTTGAAAGTTTTGTAAATTTAGAATCGTATTTTGAATATTATTTAAGATGTAAATAAAATGATCATAGAAATCATTAAGTATGTACCTATGAATTATGTTTCCTTAATATTGTCATCCATAATGAAAATATCATAGTGAGGCAGGAAATGTGTAGTTAATATAAACAAAAAAATTGGTGTGTGATTTACAACTGACGCGTCTAATATTTTTTTTGTAAATGCGTTAATGAATGCTTGAGAGCGGTTTCTCATCTAAACCCCTGCGGGTGAGTGAGTGTCTTCTAAATTACACCCGCCACCGTAGCGGGCTCGACCCGCTCCCTATTAATTTGTTTATATTAGAGACGTTCACTTGCGCAGTCAATCACGATTGTCGTCAACCAACCGATACACGATTTGTTTTCAAAAGATCTTAACCGTGTTTTGGTTATTTCTGTACAATTGAAGCTTTTAAATTTAGTGTCACCGCAGCTCTCCGGAGACACTCTAAACATTTGTCTCGGGATATTTATCGCCGCGGCTCGTCGACTATATCATCCAGCCGGCATTGTGGCAATCGATCAGAAGCCGCGCGAGCCCAACTAAATTGATTTTATTTATTCAGGCTTAGTTAAATCTTAGAGAAGTTGCGTTATTTGTAGACTAAACGGGCAGGAAGTGGCTAAATGTTTATTTGATATGTGTAGCCCGGCACCATGTCTTATTTGTTATAGCGGCAAATTTTTATGTATTGCTTGTAAATTGTGATGGATGATTACAAATGTAATGGGAAATTTGTATACCTTCCCTAATACCTACATTGACGAGTTCCTTCCATTATTGCCGTGTAAAGTGGCTTTGTTTTGGGTACTAATTCAAAAGTATTCACGTATTGTTAAAAGTAACAGATAATTCACCACAATATTGTTAAAGTTGTTCTTAGTTTATTTTTACCAATAAAATGTTACCATATAAAACTTTAAAGTTATCGAGCAAGAAACAAAGTAGAGTCAACAGTTTTGTGTATAGGTATTCAACCATTTTTTTGTATCTTTTTTTGTACTGTGGTTTTATGACCTACGTTGACTATAAATACCTGTGAGAGGCAAAGATTCTTTTTGTGAATACGAACTTCTTTTCATAAACAGGAAAGATCCCCTGTAATGACTTTAAAAAGGAAATATGTACAAAAAAATGTAACTATCAATGGTATAAGAAACGTTTCCTGCCAATGAAATTTATATATATAAACATAAAACACACATAAACACACGCCTTTATCCCCGAAGGGGTAGGCAGAGGTGCTAGCGCACCCACATTTCGCCAGTTTATGTTTAGGTCCCAATGTAATAGGTGGCGAGCCTATTGCCATTAACCGGGCACTTATAAACCTGCGATAAATACACACATAACTTCGAAAAGTATTTATATATATATTTAATTAAAACCCTCATTTCCAACTCGACAGATTTTTAACATCGTTAAAATAGCGCCCGATATACGCCTTTCCATTCATAGTGGTATACACAACAATAGGAAAACATCAACCGGAACAACACAATAATGGACTAACGAGAGTCGGCAACCTTTTGAACTATTACATTGTGGGGATCATTCTAAAACGTTACCACACCCGACGCAGTTATATATTATAAACCCTGTCGATGTGTCCCTTTAATTACATTACGAAGGTACTTGAAGATACTCCTGTGTAAAACAACGCGCGAGGGCCACAGCCGTATGACCTCCCGGGGCAAACGGGGATAAGTACATGCCGCACTCGGGTGGAAATATAAAACATGTTCATTATTTTAAGGCTAATTGGGATAGGCCGCTTGCAGCGAAGTAGGTGCGAGCCCGCCGCCCGCCGCCCGCCCACGGCAGTACCGAATTTGAGCGTCGTGTAACAGAGCTCATTATGTTAGAAACGCGAATAGGTAGGTATGCGTATAGACACTGTTTCTGCATTAAGCTAAAATATTATAGCGCTTTGTAAAATATATCTGCATAAGTATACGTTGCTAACTTAATACGTTATATCATTCTTCGCGGAAAATTCAAATCAGTGCCACGGTGATAACAAAACTGTATTTTCGATTTCTGTGATGTAACAGCGAATCATATAATCTAATATAAATAATTCTATTTCTTATTTCGTTCAAATTCTCTTGAATAAACGACTGTTAAATAAGTTCAGAAGAAAGATTCTTTGATGATCTTACCGCCCAAGGCGTATACGTTATTGTAAAACTTTTATATTTTGTTGCAGATTGAGCGTTGTTTTACTGAAAAAGTTCTCTTTATAGGATAAAATACAAAAGAAGTTCCCTAAGTACAACCCTTGCGTTAAGATTACTCTGTTCCACGCAAAACTTTTAATTAATCAAAATGAAAAGCGACGGTTGACGATATTTTGTCTACTTTTTATTTAAAAGAATTCTTTATCACGTCTTGCTATACCTTTATGTAGTTATATGATTCTAGCCGCCGCTGGTTTGTGTACTGTAGTAGTGTACTGATAAATTGTTTGAATGAATCCCACCATTTAATTTTCCACGTATATTAATTCATTTCCTCCATAAGATAAAAAAACTCTACCATTGGATCGAATCGAACTAAACCATTTAACACCTCTTTTAGTGCTGCATTATAAAACTAGAAATTCTTGAATATGAGTATTTTTTTCTTAAGAATTTATTTAATATTTTATTTTTCATTTTAAACGGAAATTAGTATCTAATCACAATGTCAGGTTTATCACAATAGTGATTGTCTTTTTATGTAGCAAGAATATCAGTCAGCCTTTGCACTAGTGTCACTTGACTTGTCCCTAATTCTGCACTCGATGTCCTCCACAAATTGAATGAAATCACTACATAGTAAAAAACAAAGTCGCGATCTCTGTCCCTATATTTCTTGTCCCTATGTCCCTTTGTACGTTTCAATCTTTAAAACTACTCAACGGATTTTGTTACATTCCCTCTAATGAAATAATTGCCTAGATTTTGTGGTAAATGTAGTAAGTAAAGTAGTGGTAAAGGTGGTACATAAAAATTATACCACAGTACCAACAATAGTATCACGGCAATGGCATAATTCCGTTAGTACCATGAATGGTTCGACGGGAAATAAAAATTTCCATGATACCATCACTGGTACTATTCAATTTGTACCACGGCAGATAAGGGGACGTGCCATGACAAATCTTTAATACTAATCAGTCGTTTACGATTCTGTGCAGTGGTCAGGATTCACGTGCAAGAAATTATTTTGATTGTCTAATCAATAATTCTTCGCATAAATAATATAGCGAATTGATTGAATCTTGAGAACAGTTTGACCGATATTGATTTTTTTGAAAATTCCACAGGTTAATAACTTTGAAAAGCATCACTATAGCCAACCATTAAAATGATTATGCTATTAGCCAATAATTCCGTTTCTGTTTGGCCAACGGTATGACATCAGCGCTGGCTGTACCCGAACAGCACGGTACCAAAAGGTAGCGATAGTTAATCACTATTCGCATCTGTGATGAAGTGTGGCCCGATTGTAATTACTTCGTGTGTTGATTTAAGCTATATCACGAGGAAGAGCGGAGGGATCCACGGCCGGCCGGCCCCCGTCCGTAATATTGAATTTATTCCTCCAGAGATACTTTATACAATTACTGGCGAAGGTGCCGCCACGGGAACCTATTAAAATATTGGAGATAAGATCAAACTTTTAGTGCGGACGAGGTGGGCCGGCCGCCTTATAAACAAGAATCAGATCCCGGCTGCTTCCAGCGCACGCTCACTCTCGCTTATTGTTTTTGTGTTTACAATTGTTTTAATTATGAATTGATCAAACATTCAAATCGATATTGTATGTAATTATCTTGGTCTGTTTAGCTTTATTTGTGATGTTCTTTAATCGTCTTTAAGAACTCGAGTATTTTTAATTACGTTCTTCTCTTTTACGCTACTGTTATGGGTGAGTAATAGTGTGCATGGGTCTTTGTAGTAGGTATCATATTATTAGATTATTATTATTATTAGACTAATTTATTAGATACTTATTCTATATATTCAACTTTAAATTATAACGTAGTTTCTCTATCTTCCGAGAGTCAGAACAACTTTTGACAGCACTATCCTTCTGTCATCTTCGGGGTGGTTTTTTACCTATAATTATAGCGTATGCTATCGGATCGATAATTAAATATCATTAACTATCAGTCTGATTATAATCGTGTATCTCCTGAACGATTTGACTTAATTAGAGCAGCAACTATCTTACAATTTGTTTTTAAAATGTCGTGATATGTTTGTACTAAATATACATAAAACCATACAAAACATCACGCTACTCCACGTCTTCCGTAGAAGCAAGCAAGTTTATAGGGCCCGTCAAGATATTTATGGCACCCCCAATACTTAGACACACACACACCTGATTGACGAACGAGGCACTGGTTCAGGCTTTTCTCTCAGGGTTGAAAGACAAGAGACTTCGGGTTTAGCATTCCATGGTATCTAATTGTTCATGGGGACTATTTTATTCAATTCGTGTAGATCTGATTACGCCAAATGTGTACAGTGTGACTGGCATCAACCATGCGTTAAAAGATCGTGTCTTATGACCGTATTACACCAGATAAAACTCTCTTAAACACCAGATATTTACAAAACACGTCTTATTATTTTCATAAAGCTACGTCACAGTTTAAACTTCCCAGGAAAAGACGGAAAGATAATCCCTATGAGATGGGAAACAGTCAGCCAGGGCGTTTGGGCGATTGGCAATAGCGCCGCAGGACTATTCGGGTATTATCCAGCAAGATCGTCTTTGAATCTTGGCCACTATTGAATTCCCACTTTAGCTTATTTGGATATAGCAATTACAGAGAATATACATTCTATTTATCCTACAAATGACAGTATGATTTTATTAGGGTGGTCATTTATTATAAATATAATATTATATCAATCGCTGAAATTGAGAAAGCGCTATTGGCATATAACAGTTACCTCAAGTAACGGGTATTCGTTAACACAAAAAGAATGTTGACAATATGTTTTTATTTCGTACTGCCATAGAACATGTGTCTCTCATTTACGGCTAAGCTTCGCAATAATAACGTTAAATGACTGGGAGGTTTCCAAACGCAGTGACTAACTGCCTAAGGCCCCCGTGTAATATACGACAGTGACTGTATATGGTTTTTAATTAGGATCTTAGGCCGATCTAACGAACCAATCCAAAGAAATGCGACCGAGATGAAAGTTTAACTATAACCGCTATCATGAATATTGGTTTATCCTGGTTTTACTGATATTTGGCAACCCAATCAATCAATTGAAATTATCATCTCCCTATAAAAATGCAACAGATAGCAGCTAAATATATAGATATTCTACCTATTTGCACACGATTAAGTAAACCTAGGTCACGTGGTTCTAAATGAAAATCAAATGTCAGCTCGAAAAGCCGTGTCGTGTGTGAAAGTCGTCAAGAAAACGGGGGAGGCTCGTAGTAACCCAACTCCAGCGATGATCTTCCCCGTGGATGTTAGGGCAGTTAAAGTTGGGTCTGCATCCTTGCTCATGACACGTTTGAGATCAGAGGTGGTAATGGTAGTTCCTGCTTCATGGGATCATCCTTGCTCCAATGTACATAATGATGAGAAATTCAAGAATCGTTGGTGGCTAGGCTAGTCTTTTGGGGTCTTTGAGGTGGTCCGTCGGGTTGTGGCTAAAGGTTTGAAATCTAGTTGCTCCATCAAGTCCGCAATGCTTACGGGTACATCCATTGATATGAACTGTCTACTCAGTGTTTAATCTTTTGTCCTGTGCAGTTTGTCTTACTTTTCTCTTAGTTAAAATCTCCTAATCATCTTTGATAGTCCCCAGACTGCTGAAGTTATCATGAACAACTTTGGCATGATAAATATTACAAACTATTTGCATAGACAAGAAAACAAACTGGAATATGCCATTTTGGCGAAATCTGCCACAGTGGCCATTAAGACGGCTCAATCCGCACCTGTCAGTCGGGCTTCCACTCTGTATTGATCTTCGAGGGCTGTTCTGTTCAATCGGTCTACTCCTCCTAAGTGGTTAACAAGATTCATAATTCTTGTGGAAAAAGGTATTAAAGATTAAATCGACATCTGCCATAGTAATTTCTGAGCTAGACTTAAAGGAATTATTAAAAAAATCTTTATTGCTAGGTACTGCGACTAAGATCGACACTAAATCTATCTGCGCCAAATATGAAACAAACGAAAATGATTGAACATAAATTTATTTAAATATAATAAATAATTACATTTTGGAGAGTACTATTCCCGTCGATGTGAGACAAAAGAATGAAGTACTTAAAGTCTAAAGCGATGGTGTGAATGCTTCGGCAAACCTGGTCGGTGTCGTATTGCGGCGTCGCGGTGTCAGCATCCGTTCGGGTACTCTGTTGCTACATGAAGTAATGAGGCCGGTGCAAGCTTGCATTTCCTATGGTTATAATCTATAACACATACTGCGACATCGCCGTGTCAGCATTCGTTCAGCCTCACGTATAGGATGTTGCTACGTGAAGTAATTCCAATGGTCACAATACTATAGTACACAGGCCATCCTTGGCAGTGACGAACTGAATACAATATATTAATTTCGATAAGGTTTCGATAATTGTTTAGACAAAATCGCTTCATAGTGGTGTTTACTTACGTTTTAACTTAGAACAAAGGCCCTAGTTGATTTCGATCTTCAAAAATCTAAGAGTTCCGTTTTAATATTCAACAGCATCTTCTGTGTTTTTTCAAATGGTTGGTGTATTAAGTATATCTAGAAACCTACTAAAATGTTATAACTTTCTGAAATTCGTAATAAGATTAATGATGGAGCTGTCATCGCAAATTAAGTGCCCTTCAAGATTTTAATAACGTCTTATTTGGAGTAAAAGTTAAGATATCCTGTAAATTGTTATCTTTAGACAGTTTTTAGGAGGTTACTTGTGTGCTGAGACATGGCTTCGCTAGATATCAACAATAGGCAATATGACTATTTTTTATATTTTTTGGAAAATGACTAGTTTATGATACTATAATGAACTGCAGATGTGAAATTTTCTTACAGTATATTCAAAGATATTTATTTGATATTGCAAGTTTTATTTCTCGAGCCATCCAAATATACTTTATGCAAAATCTATTGAAAAGCGTGACATAATACTTTTGTAGTTCATAGTGCAAATGCATGAAGCACAAGAGAATATCGCATTGATATTGGTCTGCGCTGCGCTGTGTATAGTTCTTATTTTTAAGTCATTCGAAGTTTAATATGGATTATACATTCACTAAAGCTTTGATACCATGTAGACGGCCAACTTAGCGATCGTATAAAGTGGGCATTTTATTTGTAACATTAAAACGATAGAAAATAATACGGTATATGAATTGCACACACCTTATTCTATTTACCACAGATTCGTTACTAGTTAGTGCCTGTCGTAGCTATAGCAACAGTTATGTTACTATGTTTACGTTGTGATTTGTTGAGACAAGAACGTTAATTGGACTGACCAATTGGCGGAATCGCTGGGATCGCCATAGGAAGAAGAAGAATAATAATACAAAGAATTAGTCAAAACGAAGCACACTAGCGATATAACCCTTTCGCTCCAGAAACAAATGTAATCACGTGACGGTTTGTGGTTTGTCGCCTCAGATGCGAGTAGAGCGACAGAAACAGAGAACATCACGACGGGACGCGTAAATGTGATTTTTTGTCTACTGAATAAGTTGTATATTTTTAATTTTACATAAATAGTACTAATTACAAAGACGTTCAAAATTAAATTTCCTACAATGATTAGCTGCATAGAGTATAATAATTTCGATTGAGTTATTCTTGGAATCGATGTTTGTTGCGTTCATGTTTTGATAAAAAGATATCATAACTATGTTTACTTACATTTCAACTCTGAATAAGGGCACAGGTAAGATCGATAGGAACCCGCGGGTCCTACTTGTGAGTTTCGATTAACATTCTTCTATCTTCGCTACCGCTGTTGAATTGGCCCAATGAGCCATTCGTTTTGCATAAATGCCCGCCAGCTGTTTACAATAATCGATGATATGTTTTTACGAGTTATATTTTCAATTTATTGATATTCATGGTCGGACAATTTATTTGTATCGATAATGTATTAAAGACTTCTGTTTATTTTTATCATGCCGTTGACGGGTTTACGATGGCTCATCTCGACTTCAAATGATATATCGGTTCACTCTTGTAATTACGATTTCATTACAAATAACTTATTTTACGTATCCATGGCATGCGTTATCTGTAACCAGTTATATAAGTTAAATAGATTTTACTGCATTGTATTTTTATGTTACAGTCACCGCCATAGAATGAAATAAACGAAGCACATTATACTGAATTAGGACCAGATTGGTGACTTTTTTATTGTTTCCTCCAAATCCTGTTTAAACGTAACCACCAGAGGCATTGACACCGGGTACAGTCAATGTATTGTGTTGGTGCAACTAATCGACTATAGCGAGTTGAAATCAGTTTTTCACATCCCGGTAAGATAAGTGCATTTGCTTGTAGCGACAAGGCGCGCCGTGGTGATCGCCTCCACGCCGCCTCAATGGATGCGCGTTCTTTATTTATATACGCCCTTCTGTAATTAACGATAGTAAAAAGAAATATATAGGTAGGTATATGTTTTGATTTATTTCATATCATTCTTTGCTCATGTTTGTTTTTGGTGGAAAGCGTTTCGTTATCTGCTTTTGTTTAATGTCGACATATTCTGTCTGAAAGTAGACTGTATTTCATTTTTATGTTCGATTAATTCCAGCGAAATGAAATGAGATAAATGGGCGTCAAATCCATAGCATTATGCGTTTATATTTGATAAATTTAACGAGCCATAAATCAAAATATCTAGATTTCACATTTGAATTTGTTTAACACGTAGAACAGGTTAAGTATGGACAAATTATTCTTATGAAATTATGGGGGATCGGACAAATATTCAGAAAGTGTTTTTTAATTTCAAACACTTTATGAATATTTGTCTCGGGGGAGTAAATATCATCATTGATAGTCGTAGATATTGAAAGGGTAGTTATTTATACCTTTTTAAGTACTCAAAATCAAGTTTTAATATTGTTTTATTAAATCTCACCAAAATGCCACAATGAAAAATAAAATGCTCGCAGGGTCCCGTAGTTGTATCAATGATTGCTCACGTATGACCCAGTACTTAGTATTTTATGGCAGTTTAAAATATTGTAAATAACATTGTTTTATTAGGTAACCACTTAGCTGGCCACTTTGATTTTAAATATCTCTTCTTTAATTAAGAATTCCAACTTCTAATTTCTAATTTATACAGCTATTTGCCGGTATAACGGAGTGAATAGGGATCCAAGGGTGGGTAGCGATAAAATAGTCAATGGAATATTTTAAAATAATTTCTTTTATAAGATTTCAAATAAGCCTGTAACTGATAATTACTAATTCATATAGACTAGTTCATCGTAATTCAGATATTTGATGATTCTGTTATTACAATGAACTAGTCCAGAGAGTACTTTGAACTTATTTCTGATAAACGATCGAGATAGGTCAATCCTCTAGGCCAATGCCTCTTTAAGACAACGTTAAACCACACGCTGCACAACAGACGTCCACCAAATTAGAGAAACTGCATTTGGTAAGTCTAAAACATTTACCGTACTCCCCGAACCTTGCTCCAACAAATTATAATTTTATAAAACTTTGGATAACTTCTTGCAAGGGAAAAAAGTCAACTTCAATGGGAGAGTCCAAATCGCCTTCATTTATTGATTTCCGGCTGAATGATTTTTATAAAGCAATCAATGATAGCAATACTTCGGTTAATCAAATGTATTGTATTAAAAATAATCGATTATATATTATTCCCTTACAAAACACTAATTTCATACGTAATTACCTAGTACTTCTTCGTTTTAAAATCATTAAATCAATTAATAATAAATTGTTGTTTAATAAATAATTGTAAAACAGTTATGTGATTACTGTCCCATCCTTATCAACTATATCATCAAAAGATGTACTTAATTATTTTAAGTTTCAATAAAAGATTTGGCATTTGTCGCCAAGTCATTTATAATAGCGTAAATAGAGCAACAGTCTCCTCATTACCGCGTTACCAATTTAAATGATGTTGTGAACAAACTTAAACAAACGTGCTTCGAATCTATATACGAGGTATCTTCTGTAGCGGTCCTAATCATGCTTCATCGTCATTTCTCCTCGGGTAAGAAGTCTTTTTACCTGCCTTGAAGTGCGCGGTTTGGCATTCCTTTCTATGATATCAATGAACGCGAATCATGGTTTAACAATGGTATCGGTATTATCGTAAAACCTTGGGTGAGTGCCCCCGCCCTCCTTCCCCTATAATGGATTTCCATCATGTAACGCCTTCTTCAATATCTGGCTTTGCAATCCTAATTGGAAGAAAACTGCACTTGTCTAACTTTTCGCAACAACAACAGTTCTACTTTTCTTTACGTGCTACGTTCTATGATACAAGGTTACTAGTTACTCGACATGTTCCTGTTAGGAGATGTTAAATGACACATCAAAAATCAATTCTATTTAAAAACAAGGATATAAAAAGAGAAAGAATAAAGACATTGGTATTTCATAAAAGTAACAATTTCACGAATTATTTGAAGGAGTTGGATTAAAATTAAGAATCACCTGTTTGATTACATGTAACAAATAATATGTAACAGATTTTTGTGTGCAATCTTGATGACAAAGAACACTAATGAAGTAGACAGACATGACAGCACGTGGTTTAGAGTGTGAGTGAGATGGGCGTTTTTTCTTTTTTTCTAGGTTTTTATATCCATAGACCCTCTAAATGTGTGATATTAATACTACTGGAAATAAATCATGTCCCAAAATATACCTAATAAAACGTTCGGGTCGAAATTATTAGTAACCAATACTACTACACAACAGCATAGTCATTTGACACCTACCAATTCAGGTAAAATAATAAATGGATGATCGTCTGCCCGATGTGCCTATACAATGAGAATATTTTTGGTAAATTTTTATCCGAGTTCATTAAAATTCACTTTTCTTCTTAAATGATGTGAACTTCATTAAGCTGTTTAAAACCTACAATTTTTTTTCGTAATTTGTACGCTCACCACATCAGTATTTTTTCTGAGACAAACTGCTATTGCTTAAGAGCAAGATGAAAATTAGGAATTATTACTTTTTGTACAATTGCCTACAATATTTTTGATATTGCGAACTATAAATTCCTTCACCTATTATTTCAGCAACTGAATGAATGTTGTTGATATAATAAGTGAATGAATTTAGTTTCACCAAGTCGCACCCGTGTATCCAGGTGAAGAACCCGTACATTTTACTGTTTTGATAATTGCCATGGATTATATTGGATTTCATCTACATCATTCAGTTCTTAATTATCTATTGAAACCTCGCTAACATACATAATACTTTTATTGAAACGAATGATAAAATAAACAAATAGACTAACGAGAGAACGAAATGAAAATTGAGCGGAGCGTTGATAAAATAAGAGAATTTAGGAGTAGAACGTGAGGAATGAGACATCGACGCAAGAGTGCAGAGGCGGTGGAGCAGCTGACACCTGTCATCACGCAATTTATTAGTCGCTCCGAAATAACGAAGTCAGTGAACGGTCAAACAAAATGAAGAGACACAACGCTCTATTAACGACGCATCCTCGGGGTGCACCCGTTAACAGCTATACAATTAAATTCACAATATTTGCTTCATACCCGCACGTTGATAATATATGATGTTTGTTGTATACGGTCTATCTTTATAATGCTTTGAATTATGATCCAAAAATAAACAATTAGAAGGAAAGAAAGATTTTATGATAGCTTTTTAGGATTATTAGGAACTTAAGGATTGGTAATTAAAATTGATTTTATGATTAGTTGTTAGTTAGGCAATTAAATATTACATAGAGAACGAAACGTATCGAAAGGGTTTGAAGGTGAAGGTGTCTTATGCATCCCTGGTTTATTTGGAAGGACTGTCGAAGATGTCGCTGGTTTTAACTGCAACTGGACTTGTTCACTTTCTTCGTCACAATACCTTTGATTTCTTATAGGAAAACGAAAATAGGGACGACCTTGGAGATACTTCGGCCGTGGTCATTTAGGAAACTGATCTTTGGACTAGTTCTTAATTATTGTCAATGGTGTGGCTGGGAGCAAGGTTGCATGTTAGTTGATTACGGGTTTTAAGCGTAGGAATGAGTTTTATGATAGACTTGACGGATGTAAACCTAAATAATTTTGAAATCTTGTTATCTTGGTAGCCTAGTGGTATAAGTGGTATAATAAGATGAGGTCTCGGGTTCGATCCCAGGTTTTCACATGGCATACACCAATGACTTTTTGATGCTTTTCGAAGTTATGTGTGTTTTTATCGCAGGTTTATAAGTGCCCGGTTAATGGCAATAGGTTCGCCACCTATTAAATTGGGACCTAAACATAAACTGGCGAAATGTGGGTGCTAGCACCTCTGCCTACTCCTTCGGGGATATAGGCGTGAGTTTATGTTATGTTATGTTATCTATTTTTTATGTCCCCCTTTTTCTGTTGTATGGTTGTCGATGACTCTTGTCTGTTGTTGAAAATCTTTGAGTGATCTTTCCCGGATAGATTTTGATCAATTAATTGATACAATGGTATAAGGTTGATTTTACAGCAGGATCGTTTTGTTATTATTAAATGCTGTACTGGATCATAACAGCAAAAATCATAATTAATTAATTGACTACATATTATTTTGAAAAATAGTGCTTAAGTAATGTAACTATTTACTAGAATAGTTTTTTTTTTAATATTGTACCCAAGTTCCATAAATATTCTGGTAAATTGAAGAAGAATAATGAACTGGAATTTGTCTTAACTTTGATTTATGTATTAGCGGTGACTTGTGAGTGTAACTGATGCCGCACACAAGAGAGATGACAATATGGTCGCGCGCCTCTCGCGCGCTTCATCCTGATGCAGTGTTCTAGCGCTTAATAACTGTCGACGAATGTTTGCGTCACTGTGTCTGCAATGCTTATGATAATAAATCGCCTCTTATTTTAGAAATCCTCATTCACCATGCTTACAGCCATACGAGTTCATCTTTTACGATCTTAGTTTACGTATCTTCAAGATGACATGCGACGACTGATTTTATTTATTGCTTTGATGTTTAATAATTAGTTTTATGGAACTCCTATCATATTTTGACACTTGTGTAGCTATAGATATATGCATAAGTTGTGAATTGGGAATAAGTAATCATGATGCCGTGAAACAACACATTACTCGTAGGTACTGTTTAATTTATTGATTTGTGATAGAACCCATTGATGCTTCATCGACAACCACGCGTCTAATTTACCTTAGCTGGAAACATCGTGCGTGTTCCGCAACGTTGCCGAAGTTATTGAGCAACTTATGTTGGGCGTCAAATGAATCTAATATCATCTAGTAGATACAATTTCTTTTTCTGGTAGATTTTCGCTTTGATTTTCTAGTAGGTATGCGCTTTGGGTTTGGTCAATTTGGAAATTTCAGTAGTCAACTAGCGTATTGTCTCATTACTCTCATGGTCCACTTGCAACGTTCAACTGGATATTCCATTAAATATATCATAAAATGTCAGTTTCGCTGACAGATTTGCAATGATGCAATCCAGCTTTAGAACATTCCAACGTGACAGCGGTCTCAATCTTGCCATGCGAACTTTTTGTAAAGTAAAAGAAATGAGTATCAGTATTTTTTCAAATTACACAATTTAGTGTATATACAATGCTTGAAATACTTAGCTGAAGTCTGAATTCCGTGCTTAACTGGATCACAACACTGAAAAATTTATTATATGGTGTATTAAAATTGGCTACATTTCAACCAGTGGACCATATCCAAGTACCTGATATTAACCACAGCGCGGCATGCTGTGCGTTTGATCTTAGTAAATGTTATGGCAAAATTCAGTTATTTTTCAAGCATTGGTATATTATACATTAGTTTGGCGCACAAACAGACCATAACTATTACAGTTTACATTACCTATTACGTTGTACTTAGGAAGGAACGTAGGTATTAGTAAACTATTACCTACGTTCCTACCTATTACGTAGAAGAATCTACGTAATAGTCCCATATCTATTCAGAGCAGTCCATCTCCATATCTTGTACATCGGTACAGGATATAGCTTCCTTTTCTTCATTAGAAGAATAAACTTCATTTCCTTTATTTTTCTTTATATAGGTATTAGACCCACCATGTAGCTAGTGATCTCTTTTCTCGGGTGTTACATATGATTTTCCATACATGCATAGTATCAGTTAAAAAGAAGTTTGTATATACTTAAACACTTTCTAAACGTGTACTATCTTGAAAGTTTCTGGACATTGTTTATTTTATTTTTATGTGTCTGAAGCTTTTCAGCGGTTAGAGTGGTACGCGTTCAATCTATTGTTGTGATATATTTGGTGAACGGTTAATCGATTTGTTTTCATAAAATACTGTAAATAGGTAACTAAGAAAAATTAAAAAGACAAACTTGACTATTGTTTTGCAACTCAGTAAGTTCAAACATTTCTTAGGATTCGACAAAATTATAGTGATATAAATCTTAGCATGTTCTACGATATCTAACCAGATTTTATTGAGCGAAGGTAAAATACTGATTGCGGAGGCGGGTGCGCTTCACGCGCTATTATTACTTGGCCTCATCTTTGTACACGCACGGGGTATACCACTGATGGAATATTAAAGTTATTACCAACGGCGAAATTGGCTGAGCGACCGCTGAGGAAGCTGCCCACCGAGACCTATTAGCGGCATTACATATTTCATATATGATCCATCGGCGATCAGCGATTATGGGTGCATTAAAACGCCGTCTTTCCCGATCATGGGAATATGCACAGCCTTCACTTTTATCTACGTTTTTTACAGTTTAGTAGATAATTCGGTGATCACCGAGCGTCTGAGGCGGTACGAGGAACATTATGGTCACTACTCCGACACTTTTAATAGTTTATTCGAAACTTTTTAACATTTAAGCGATATCGTGGGAGAGTTGTTCCTAACTATTACCTAAATACAATATATAAATACAGGTAGTTCCTGTCAATTAGAATAAATTATATTTGATGTTTATTATCAATCTTCCATCTACAGACATTACTTCGGATCCCACACGTTACACGCTTTAAACGCTGAGTATCTGTGTGTTGGTTTGATAGGTATGCGATTATGCCCTCGACTTAGTCTGCGTAAGTTCGAAATCAATTTAGGTATGTTTACTTCTGTAGGTCGAACCCTTGTACTAAGTTAATTCATCGTTATTACCAGTGAATACAGCACTAAACTACCGAAAATTATGAATGTACTAGCTTTTGCCTTCTTTTTGTGTCGTAGGCTGAGACCTAGTCTTGAAACATTCAATCATTTGTTGAAAACCCCCTTAACATTATCATGAATCCATATTTTTCAATGTTCTCCAGTTAATGGTCCTAATAATCTTCCTTCCTCGCAACTGTTCGTTAGTGGTGGCACTGCCGTACCGTATAGTACAAGATTAATATGCTAGAATGGATGTTCACTGCGAACTGAACAAATTAGAAGTACATCAAGAGTGCCACGAAAAAATATCTTAGAGCCCTCCATAAAGACGTTCATTCACGCCGGAACTTTAAGACTAGATTTAATATATCGAGCTTAAAATTAATATTCAATTTAAAACTTATACTGTGATAATAAATTTAATCATGAAATAAAAATAAAGTATTAATTTAGTTCGCACGTGTATCAGCAAAGATGAGAGTTCACCGCATACTTACTTGGCCACAAACATCTTAGAGTAATTGCGTGAAATATTTTTTAAATTTATATGACATCAGAATATTATTCTACATAATTCCTTATTATTAGCGTGCGCAAAATATGTTAGTGTGATGATATTAATAATTATGAAAGATTTAAAGTCCTTTTACCAACTACATTTTATTCGAAGGTACTCGTAACTTTGCGTAGTTTCGGGATTCTGTATTTCACTGCTAGTCATCGTTATGCTATAGCGTGATGACTTACTGTCCGCCTGTTGGCCATATCTGAGTTGTTCAAACTGGCTGTTCACTATTCACCATTCGAAAAAAAGGGAAAAAAAAAACACAAAAAAAGAAAATTGGCTTTGCCGTAATTATTTTTCATGTCAATATGTTGTGTACTATGAGCGCTACCAAGGGCCTTCGGCTTCGGGAGCGTTCCCCTTACACCCTGTATAGTAGTTATGTACTTTCCCAATAATATTTTTTCTCGATTTCTTTCCATGAATTTTTATCTTGTTAAAAACCAAGTTAAAATCTATATACATTTAAAAATAGTCTCTACACAATTCACGAATCGATTTAAAGTGAATGCTGAAAGTTAAGCGTTCGAAATTCTCCTATATCACAATTTATGGTGGTGGTTCAAATTCCGTCTGAGCATTAACTTTTTCCGATCTAAATCAAAACGCTCATTTTCCATTTGCTATGTGATATGATCAAAAGAAAGTATTCACCTCACCATAATATACAAAAAAAAATGTGAATCAAGATAAATCATCGTTATTTTACATCCAATGTGTTTTTATGTTTTCAATATAAGCTATTATTCCATGTTGTTTTTTCAAGTTTTAAGCTTCAAGTATTGAAGATATCTTTACTCCAACTGTAAAATAAAAATTAAATAAAGCAAACAAAATGTACATCTTTGAAATGAGTATAATTAGACCACCCACCAGATAAATATATATCATGTTTTTTATTGTTTCAGGATCCTTTTACGGTGAGTTACAAGCACAGTTTAATGGCAACTATTGCAGCATATCTAGTTATTACCAACGTACGAATAAGAAGCGGAGGATCATCACCAGAAAAAGCAATGTATGATTTGAACCGGCCCGATGACCAACTACGCATCTCATTAGAAAAAAAATAACCAAATTAATAGATTTTACTGCATGGCAATACCGTTTAAAATAGAAATAAATATTTAACTTATTACAAACTATAACTGTGTTTCGCCACCAAGCGGCATGGCGACCAAACTACTAGAATTTCGAGCTCCAAAGAGAATCTCCTTGACTAATCCTTTGATCCAGCCGCCTAACGCGAGCCTCTCGAGGTATTAGTCGAGACTCATGGTAATTAGGCCGTGAACCGATACGTCTATCAACAACGAACGATTTTAGCAGAAAGTTCTCACATATTAGTGATATAAAATAATTTTATTTTTATTTTCCATAACTGCAGGAAATTTTCGTTTTAAGATTCGCGAATTTTATTATCAAATTTCACGTTATCGCCATATAAAGTGAGATTGAATGGAAAATGTTCTAACCTACCTGCGTTAAAAATAGCACCTTTGAAGTAGCATTCGTATGCTCTACCGCCGCGTCAGAGGCCCGAACGGGTTATGCGCATTACGTCCCATTCGCAGTTGGTCCCATTCGCAGTTGGTCCCATTCGCACTTGGTCCCATTCGCAGTTGGTCCCATTTGCAGTTTGTCCCATAAAAGTAGTTTGTAAGGGAAGAGTTTAAGGGCCGAAGTGGGTGACACGAATAAAATTGTCATTAATTTTGCATTTTGCATTGTAATCAAATAAATAAACACTTCTAAATCAACCTAAATAGTATACAATCAGTATTATCAATCAAACAACAATGATGTAATAAGAGTATGTCACAATCAGAAATATGGATGAGATGAATAAAATGTCATTAATTTTGCATTGTAATCAAATAATTAAACACTTCTAAATCAACCAAAATAGTATACAATCTGTATTAATTATAAATGAAACAACATTGTAATAAAAGTATGTCACAATCGGAAATATTTAAGTTACGCATAGTTACTTAACTAATTGCAAAAAATTACTTTTGTAAATTATACTTAGGTTTAAAGACGCCTGGGATAGAGCCATGCCCTTGCTTCTAAGTCCCATGGTGTTCCGGCTTGGAGATTAGCAACTTCAAACAAGAACAAGTTTTGTCAGTTAAGATAATCTTATTTATTCATACTTATAACTAAATTACATTAATTAGGGTAGGGTGTCTCACATGGAACCGGGTAAATTTCAAAGTCTTGTAGCGTGCTCGTTTTTTGATGAATGCCTTCAATTTTTTGTATGTTGTTAGTGAATTTATTTAGCTACAACTATACAATCACTTATTGTTCAAATTCCATTTGGTTTCAGAGCAAAGAGAGAATTTATGAAAAATTTAATTTGGTTCAATGTGTCCATCTGGATGTACACATTTAACCGGGGTATTTTCCACATTGAACCACCTTATTAGTTATATATATTTAGACCATTTTGTATTTAAATTACTTCATAATGTAATAAAGCTTCATAGTTTTACAATGTAAGTAATTAGCCTTCATTTGTACCCAAACAATATTTTTTGTCTCAAAATATCTACTCTTAAATCTTATACAACCTGAAGAAGGTATGCATAATCACAAAAAAATTCCATAATGTCTTCTACATTGTTTCAATCAGTCAAATACTTATCATTATTATTTTCTTTATTTCATTTATATACATATAGATTATATTTTTAAATACATAAAAAAGAACAAAATTAAACATATTTAAAAATATAAAAAATAGTAGCCCACCGGTATCGGGCACAGGGACCAAGCTACCGGAGGTTAGGGCTCCAGAGAGAGGAACCTCCTCACAATACGTGCCGTGTCGAGGAGTACTGCCTTCTGCATCAAGCCCTTGACCCAACTGCCTAACGCGAGCCTCTTGAGATGTTGGTCGAGGCTCTTGGCAATCAGTCCGTGAACCGATACGACAATCGGCACAATAATTGCTGAATCAACATCCCACATGTCGACAACCTCGTGAGCCAAGTCCAAATATTTTATTTGTTTATCTTTTTCGGCTTTCACGAGATTATCGTCATGGGGAATGGTAACATCAACAATTATTGTGAGACGCTCTGATCGGTCAATCACCACTATATCAGGCTTATTGGCTACAATAGTCCTGTCAGTGATGATTGATCGATCCCAGTACAATGTGGCACGGCCATTTTCAAGAACTGGGTCGGGCACATATCTGTAATACGGCACCTCCAAATCTACAAGATTGTACTTCAGAGCAAGTTGCTGATGAACGATCCTGGCCACTTGGTTGTGTCTATGCAAATACTCACCGTTGGCAAGACGAGAACAACCAGAAACAATATGCCTGAGGGATTCTCCGGGACGATGACATGCCCGACAGATGTCAACCGTACCATCCTTCAGGATGAATCTCCGATAGTTGTTCGTCATTACAACTTCGTCAGTAATTGCACAGACAAAACCTTCAGTTTCTCCAAAAAGGTCACCGAATCGTAACCAGGATACCGATGCTGTTAAATCTATATCGGGCCCATATAAAGCCCGATAAAATCGTCCATGCAGCTCCTTGCTCCTCCATACCTCCTTGCGATTATTATTATTATATTAATGATAATAATTATTCATTATTATTATTATTATATTAAAAGTTAACATCAGTGACAACAAACGTAATAAATTTAAAGTAACAAAACATAATTAGACTCATAAACACAGCTTCAGCATCGTTGCAATAACTTTCACGATAACAAAAATAAACAAGAACTTAAAGCTGTTCTTGCCAAAACCAATATTTTTTAAGAATAATTAACAGATGAAAAACTAAAAAACCATAGCCAAAATTTAAGTTATTAAACGGTTAACACAAGAGAATCATCTGCTGAGATGGACGAATTTACCGTAATTTAATAGTCGAAGCAACACGAATCGGAAAGTTAAACGTTGATTTCCGGTATTGTGTTCCATTAATTTTTGGTTGTGGCAGAATCAATTTTAATATCCTTTAATTTCACGTTAGCCAAATCTGGCTCTAAAGGCATCCCGAATTTCATATTTTCTTTATCAATTAGCCGCATGAATGAAACTCCGTAGTTTGAAATGTTAACTTCAATAATCTTGCCCACATAATAAACATTATTATTTTTTGTGTCAAAAACTACAAGAACATAGTCATCTTCAACTGGTTTACGGGTCAATTTCTCAAAATTTCCTCTTACAACTAACATTTCTTCATCATTTTCAGATCCGTTAATATCACTAATTTCAGTCTCACTAACTTCTGACACAATTCCGAGTTCCTCTTCAGAAGTAGATTTATCAGTGTCAATCCTCTTAATTGGTTTTTTCTTTTGGGACATTTCTTTTCTCTCTTTCATCTAATAGCACGGCACGTTGCACTTATTTTACTTTAGCATTTGTTTCTGTACCAGCCCAGCTTTAAATTGGCATGAATTGATTGGGTGAAATCAAAGAGACCTTCGATGATCATGCAACTGGGGAACTTTGAATAATCCGGGGTAGTGTCATTAAAATAGGTTCTGTAGACTCATTGATAGCTAAATTCTTTGCCACGTCATCAGTACCTAACAGTGATGGACTTTCAATACCGTCTTCACAAAATGTGTCATCAGATTCAACAGATGCGTGTTCAACATTTTGTGCATTGGGATCTATGTTTTGATCTTGTGGCTCAGGTTCGAGTCTGTCAGTCACATCCGATGGCAAAAAATCGATGTCAGTAAACACATCTGGGTTAAAGGGATGCATGCCACACAAAAGCTGCAAAAATGTTCACCGGTGTCATTGCCCTAGCGTAGGCTTCTCCAACAGACTCCGCCACATCGTAGATAGTCATAGGACCTTCCTGGATGTCTTACCATCCAAGAGTTGATTGCACTTATAATACACCTTAAACGGGCACTTGTGCTGTAGTAATCTAAGTGAATGGTGAATACCTGTACGAATAGACTAGGTGCCACCATAAACGTACCGTCCCCAAATAGCATGTGATCACTTGCACAAGCACTTGATATTGTCAGTCCTAATTTAGTGCCAATACCAAACTTTTCTCTGCTGTGCCATCCTCCCACAGCAGAAAATTTTCTTTTAATAATTTTGGCAATACAACCTCTTATACTGTTTTAAACTTCGTGGTCTTGACCTCTAAGAATTGTTTGCTTGCTCTTTCCAATTATCTTTTTTTTCATACTAAAAGTTAGTTTTGTATCTGAGTAGTCGGAATCTGTATTATTCTTTTCATTTTCAAAAATTTCTTCGAATATTTCTTTTATGGGAGCATAACTTAAATATACTTGGTTTTCTGCATTTTTAACAAGCTATTTTTTTTATTATTAGATTTAAACGGTAAATAAGTATGATCCCTTCGGCCACGTACAAAACCAATTTTCGAAACTAGTTTCTAGACAAGAATAATATTCCTCCTTCTGAAACTGATTTCCAAATAAGAAAAAACAATCTATTTTCGGAACTCGTTACCAATTAAGAAAAATAATTATTCGCCCGAAACTGGGCTTGTTACTGTTTTTGAAACCAGTTTTCAACTAAGGAAAAATTCTTCTTTCGAAATAATGTACTAAATTGATTTTAGATAGAAAATATAATAATGAATAAACACAAACTACACTTATTAACTAACTTAAAACTTAAATTACATTTGTGAAAGAATTTTGAAATTTAAAAGACTTAAAAACGGGATAGGTACCTATCGCATTTAATTTTTGTAAACGTCGAAAACATTTGCAAGAGTAGGATTTCTACGTCCAATATACACTGACGGACTCATAAACTGCATCAAAGTAATAGACGACTTTGAAATAAATATTTTAACCAAGTATGCATACTTTCTATACAGATTTAAATTGAAACCTCTAGATTGGTTCGTGAACTTTAAAACAGCGTAGGGTCATATCTTTAAGTTTAAGTTTATGTACTGGAAAGGACCTTAAGACTTTTTTTGAAGAAAAAACAGAAATTTAAGAAAAATTGGTTTAATTAAAAAATTGGTTTTAACAATAGACACAAACTTTATGCAAGGGTTTATTTGTGTTTTAATAAGGTGTATTACCCCCACGTGCCCTTATTACGGATTCTAATCGGTTCCGCATAGATTTCATAAGGGTTTTTAAAAGATCTTGCGGAATATTGTCCCATTCTTCTGAAAGTGCTGTTCTTAGTGCTGCCACTGTCGTGGGCGAAGGGTTTCTCGCATATTCAGCTCTTTTTAAATTGTCCCAAACATGCTCGATGGGATTAAGATCCGGGCTGCGTGCTGGCCAATTCATTGTACGTATCCCAACCTCTTCGCAATAATGTTGAACTTGTGCAGCTGCATGCGGCCGGGCATTATCCTGCATTAAAGTAAAATTTTCGCCTATGAATCCCATGTAAGGCACCACGTGATCTTCTAATATCTCTATTATGTAGCGATGTGCTGTCAAACCCCCTCTATTACCGTTTTGACGGACCATGTCTATGAACACAAGTTCTGTTCGCCCGTTCATCGATATGCCACCCCAGACCATACATGAACCGCCTCCAAAAGGAACACGCTCCTCAATGCAACTTTGAGCATATCGCTCCCCACGTCGACGATAGACTCTTCTGCGACCATCTGCACCATATAAACATGTCCTACACTCGTCCGTGAACAATACAGAGGCCCACTGCTCTTCTGTCCAATTCAGGTGATGACGCGCAAATCTTAAGCGAGCTTGTCTGTGAGCTGTAGACAACTTTGGACCATTTGCTGGTCTAAAAGGGGTGATATCCGCTTCCTTTAACCTTCTTCTTATTGTTCGTGCACACACGTTTACTCCACGCACTTCATTAAGCTCGGTTTTGATGTTAACTGACGTGAGGAAACGATTTCGCAGGGAAGTTATAACAATAAATCGGTCATCACGACCTGTGGTTGCTCGAGTTCTGCCTGTACCACGTCTCCTCCTGTAAGAACCTGTCTCTACAAACCTTCTGTATATTCTAGAAACCGTAGACTGGTTTAAATTTAAATTTCTACCAATCGTTCGTTGATCCAAGCCCTCCCGCACCAATGCTACAATTTGTGCCGCTTGTTCGGGCGAAGTATCCATATTATGGTTCAAAAACTCTCGATGTGTTAAAAAACTAACCCAACAATTATGCTGGTAACAATAATTCAATTGACAAAACAAAAAAAATCAATGAGAATCAATTTAAAACTTTGCTATAAATAACACGCAAATCTGATACTACAAGTAAATTTTCTTTTCCCGGCTATATTCATTTGTTTTACTGCAGTTCTATTTTTAAATTTAATTTTTTTTTAAGATTAAGAGCCAGTCTTTCCATATTTATATAATTTAATCTAAAAAGTTTGCATACTTATTATAAAAAATCCTTTTAGAGTAAACCTGAACTTTGATGCAGTTTATGAGTCCGTCAGTGTACATATTAATTTCGGAATGCCGTCCCTCATGGTGGTTTGTAGTTCAAATTGTTCCGTTTCTACAATAGCAAACTTTGGAAAACTCAGTTAGATCAAACCAGTGTTTCTTAAAATGCGTATTAAATTTTTCAGTTTGTTGTAGTGAAATTATTAATTATAATTTATTACTTTTATTTTGCCTTCTATTGACACCTATCTACTATATAAAGATAAGTCGGGTTTTCCTTCCTGACGCTATAACTCCAGAACGCACTAACCGATTTCCACGGTTTTGCATTCGTTGGAAAGGTCTTGGGCTCCGTGAGGTTTACACTTTCTTACATTAAACTAATCGATTGCACATTTTGTCGCATGTACGTTATTGCTAATATACATTTCGCCCCTTTCCAATTTAGGCAGATTTTTAATATGCCATATGTACTTCCTGACAATTACTCATTACTGAACTATTTGACCATTGTTCAGATTTATGTGGAAAGGGCAATACAATAATTTCGTCGTTGTGCTCTCTAAATTATGCTCTGGTCAATCTTGCAATGAGTACGGAGAACTGTCGTTAGCAAAATTAAATATATAGGTGTCTGGATAACAATTTCTAACAGTTGGTATCAAAACCTCTTTCATAATATTTACGTAACTTTAAGTATTCAATCGTCCACCAATTTATATTAATTGTCCAGACCTAGAAGACGATATCCAGCTCCAAAATCCAAGATGACGCGCGACATATCGATGATAAATATAATAGTTTGCTTTAGGTTTAATCTAGAATTATATAGGAACTTAGGAATAACCAGTAATATATTGATAACCACTTCAAAATGACTATGACAATTCTTGACAATGCCATAAAACAAAAGCCAGAAAGACAAGAGCAAAACAAAATATACATAAGCATTCTAAAATGGTTTATGTTTGACAAAAGTTTTGGTACTTTTGAACATTTTATAGAACCATCGTGTGTACATACTTTATGATGAGAAGTTTTTTGTACAATGAAAATATTAGTGTACCAAACAATATTGCGATCCTATTTTGTCAGACTATTATGATATATCTTGCAATGCATTTCTTTTGGACAATTCAGATATTACGCTGACTGTACAAAGTGGATCCATAAGTTCCTTGAAACGTGAAGTAACAATTAAAAAACCTTCTTAGTACTGCTTATAGGAATTATTTTTCAACAAAAACAGCGTTGTTTGAGGTATGAGTATTTGCTCCATCCTGTAGAAAATTCAGCAAATTGGTCGATCTGACCGTTTTTATCCAACCTCAACCACTGCCCTCGAACTTAATAACCCAGTCCTTAATCGTTTGAATCTGGAGTATCGTTAAAGTTGCGTAATTTATGATATTACCGATAGGTACCCGAATCATGGTTTCGGTAAAACTATCGCATACAAAAATCACGATCACGGTCCCCGCCATTGAAACGCTCCAATGTGATAGAATTTGCTGAGGCGCAAGCGCGCCCTCCACTTCCATACGTTTTATTCCAAATTCTAATTTCTGAATATTTATGGGCCACCTATATTTTACAGTTCTTGGGTAATATTTACTACTTACAATTTTATACTAATATTTACTTTTTTTGTTTCCGGTGTCTCCAAACTGTGCCTGCAACTACAGGGTGTAAGTATGCTTTTTTGTCTTTACCTCTTGTTTAGTTATTTTA
The DNA here is from genome assembly GCA_963691645.1 of Pelosia muscerda. Taxonomy (NCBI): domain Eukaryota; kingdom Metazoa; phylum Arthropoda; class Insecta; order Lepidoptera; family Erebidae; genus Pelosia; species Pelosia muscerda. The sequence goes on along the minus strand of OY829098.1, from coordinate 9,014,863 downwards.
ATAACTATTTATTATGATGTGCCTTTGATTTACTAAGCAATAATTTGTTTTGTTTGGAAGTCGCTTTAATATACTCCGTCAAATTAACCTTTACACATCTTACGCAGCCGTGTTCCTCAACTTGTTACCTAAGAAAAATATATCATTTTGTGTCATACCCAATTTTAGAACTTTACCTATTTACTTAGATTTTACCGTACCGTAAGTTGAACTTAACTTCGGTACGTAGAACTCTACTTGGTATAAAAACTTTCTATTCTATTAAATCAAAGGAATTCTGTATAAAAACTAGCTAAGATCTAAGTAGACAGATCCGCCATCGGACCACATATTATTCTACAAATGCCAAAAAATATGGATGTCAAATGAAAGGGCTTGATTAGTAAAATACGATACACTATGACACCACCAAATAGTGAATTAAATTCTTTTATTTACTGGTCCGTCAATATGGGTATCGAATGAAGGGTCTTGACAAGTTCAATTTAAAAAGTACAAAATAAAACTTAAATTGAAAATTAAAAAAACCCCGACAAACCGACGATCTATAACTAGTAAACACTCTCATATGTTTTCGGAACGATCCAAGGTCCCCGGACACGACAACCGCATGAATTATTTTTATATTTTTTTTATTTTGGAGGTATTTACGCATTTCTTTTTGCGTTTTACGCATACCGTCTCATTCGCATTTCGTCACGAATTCTAGAATGGTGGTACGCATTCGTTCCTATTTGCACTCGGTCCCATTTGCACTCGGTCCCATTCGCATTCGGTCCCATTCGCAAAATGGTCACACAAATAAAAGTTTCTTTTATTGATAAAAGTTTCTGTTGTCTGATTATTGTTTCAACTGGTACGTTTGAAAATTAAAACATAGCTTTAAATAATTATGTGTAATTTTTCAAAATCAGTATTATTCTTACTTCACAATACAAACAACATAACAATAAGAAGTAATCCTGTTTATTTTTATTATCAAAATGATGATACATACCTATTAATAATATATATAAATTATGTACTACCTGTAGAAATGTAATTTTTTTCATAAATTCTTGCAGAGTTATTGAATAAAAATAAAATTATTGTTAGAAGTATTTGGTATTTTTTATCAAAATTAATATCCTGATACTTTCTGTTGCGTCTATAATTTCCAAACATACTATTTTTTATTTGAATATCCCAATGTCTTGCTTCTTTTTTTTCTTTTTCCTCTGTTTTTTCTTTTTTCTCTGCAGAGATGACACTTTGGAAATAAAATCATACTCTTTATCTTTTAACGGGATTAAAATATAGATAGTTTTATCTGATGTACTTGCAAGAATCGTGTATTTGACTTGATTAGAGACAAAATGACAATTTCTTCTTAGTCATTCGGTAAATCATTTTTTGGATACGATAAATTTATCAAGACGGACCTAAACATCTACGTTAGCAACTTGGTTAAAAGATAAGATAATAATTACATCTAATGTAGTCGTTACAAAACATCTATGACGGCCGATAGTTTTACACACAGTTTCACAGGTAAAGCCATATAGTTAACTCCTTGGCCGTGTGTACATAATTATTGTTAGACTTAGTGTCACTAAGTGTAGGTACTTCAGCAATAAGCATAAACAGGTATACTTAAATTAATAGCTACCGTGCGTATATCAACGTCGCTGTCAACCTATACGCATAATTACACAGTGACAAGAGGATAATTAGTGGCGTGGAAGACGCATCGTTCCGCGGATCCTAATTGATGTACATGCAAACGCAATCAATATGACGTGGTAGCGGATGTTGGTCGGCACACGGGGACATGAGTCCGTGTCCTCATCATACGCGAATATAGCTGGTGAAGGGTAACAGAGTGTGAAACATACACATTTAATTCTATGTGTTGCTGCCGGGTCACACGGTAACTGCTGATACGTGAACTCCTTTTTTTCTGTCGCATTTGCAGCGTTTTCGGAAATAATAAGTCTGGTTAAGTCACACCAAAAAATAGGAGTGAAAGTACAAGGATTGTCCAAAATATTATCATGAATGTAAGCTAAAAAGTCCTCATTAATCCGATATCTGCAATAAAATTTACAGACGATAAAAAGTTACAAAAACGAGTTTATCGTGATTTCAGCGAAACTGTAATTTGGGTAAAACTTTGGATCGATGACCGTGTCCTGTGGTATACAAAATTTCTACTCTGACTTCTCCCATCGCCTATAAGACTTTATTGGTATCATTCACGCCTACGACTTCTTAGTTGTCGTATAGTCGCTCGTACTTTCATCATTTTCTGAGCCTATTCCCAACTCAGCTGGGGTCGGCTTTCTAGTCTAACTACGGCTGAACTTCGATATTATCTCGCAAAATATCGGGTCACTGACTAGTTTACGAAGCATAGTTTGCCTTATTGGCGAAAATAGATCTCTTTCCATACTTTATTCAGAAAAAAGAACTATCTGTACAGATATTGAATATATTTCTTATACAAAGTAAATAATTCCAAACATTTATTATCTATTCCGAAATAACACCCATTGTCACGTTACCCGCCCACATTGGTGTCTCCATCTACATCTATGAAGGACACCACGTGCTGTGTAGGTATGCGCTGTAATTTATTTACTTATACGTACAAGTGATGCATGTTAACACATGAGTACGTTGCCTGTCTGTACATTTCCAGTTTTATCAAAACATAATATTGCTTTTTAGACATCACAAATCGAATGGCCCATAACAATTTACACTTTGAAGTGGACGGAAGTCGAATAACTTTATAGTTTCTAAAACTGGTTTCCGAATATTGTATCCTCGAAGTACAAAAGTACGTTACCCACTTCGCTCGCTAAGTTTTAACATGAAGACAGACCCTTACATTTTAAAACTTAGCGACACTTTTTCATTTTGTCAAGTCTAAGTCAAGTTTTATCGTTTCTTGCCTAGGTAGGTAGGTATATGTATATTTTCCCTAATTGAACATTAAGTACCTACTATGAAAACATAAAATATCTAAGTCATCATTCTCTGAGCCTATTCCCAACACGGTTGGGATCGGCTTTCTAGTCTAACTAAGATGCGCCTGAACTTGGATACTTTCCAAGCAACTGCAGCTTTTTAAACGACTGCCATCGGAACTCCACAACCAAATTGGCGATATCGAAGTTCTGTAGTTAAGCTAGTCAAACTTTTGAGTGCTCCAACTACCCGTAACGTCTGCCATAGATGTTTGTATGGCAACCTGGATAGACGGTTTATCGTGCTCTCCGAGGCACAACCAGACCAGTACAAATAGCCATATTCATTCATATAAATACTTGCACTGAACGGGAATCGAACCCGACCCTCCTGCGTAGCGGCCGCGTCAACTGCCGCCACACCACAGAAGTATATAAACAAAAATGCAACCTGTTTCTTTTGTTACAAACCGTGTTTTAAGTTTGTAAAAAGAGGTTTTAAACGTTCAACGATGCAACATTTTAAGGGTTTGGTACTTCTCATCCCTTTTGTGACCCGAACGTGCGAGAACGGTTTAAAGCAGTTTACTGTAAAGTGTCTCTAGGCCTTTTTAAGTGGGTTCTTTTTTAATGATAAGTCACTTGTTTGACACAGGCAAAGATTTATTTCGGACATATTATAAAGCTCTGCTTTATGCACGAACCACGTAATCCTGATTTAAATTTATTAGGTTAACCGACAATAAATTTGTAAATTCTGTCGTCCGCTGACCCGGAAACGTTGCCTTAATGAGAGTTTTATTTTAAGAATATCCGAAAGAGCCTTATCGTCTGAAGTGTTCGTTGCCATAGTACTTATTATCTTTATCAATTCGTGCATAACTCCGAAGAACTAATTATATTTGTACTTTATTCCCGCATGTCTGTGGCCGATATACGCTGCCGCCATCGATGGTGTGAACGCGTGCAACCTGTAGTATGTAAGTATATTTAATTACTTTTAAATTATGACTATAATAAAACATTCATACTAATATGTTTATTCGATGCCCTCCAGCCGACACAAGCAAGAACTTTACAAATGAGTGTAAATGGTCGACGTTATTATCTTGCTACCGTATCATATATATCAATATATTTACAGCGTATAAAAATACGATAGTATTCAATCTGTTGTTTTCGGAGCTTCGTTCTATTTACTACATCACTATTTACTGTAATTGTAAACTGTTTTTTTTGGAACAGGTTGTAATTCATAAACAAAGACCTGCTTGTCGAAAAAAAGACAACACTCACTATTTCAAGTAGCACTATCTTTTTCTATTTTGTGGACAAGTTTCGTCATTTATTCATTTATGATATATTTATGTGCATCAGTATTTCTTTGGGTTGAAATACCGTCAAATATGTGGACGTAGCCTACCTTAATGCGTAGGTAGATAGATAGATAGGTACGTAGAAAATCGTGCCTGTACCCAATGTGCGCTGCAAATTAACAGCGCTCCCCTTGGGGCCAATATTTCTCCGGGCGACGTCGAACCTAGGACCGCCCGCCACTAACTACCCCACTGAATCAGCGACGATCACGCCTACATCTTGTACATACGCCGATTGGTACGTAACTCGTACCCTCGGCGCTCGGATAAAGTAATATATATTCGCCAAGACTTAACTGCTGACGGAAAATCTTGGCACACCTTAGTTTAATGTGATTTTATGGATTTCTGCGCGTGGGTCAAATGCTTCACAAACTAATAGACTGTCTTTTGAATGCAGTCTATGTTTATTGAAAAATATTGCAATGGAAGAGATCATAACTTTAATATTTCCTAAAATATTACAATATCAATTACTATATTATTTCTACATTCAAATTTTGCTTCACTCACTGGAAGTCGGGCTTATGATTAAAGTCACTAGGTATGTATGAAATTTTGGAGTAGCAGTTGTTATATGTAGTCATTATATTATAATCATTTACTACTTAGCATAGATAACAATTCAATAAATGAAAATCATTTTTCAATATGTATGATTTGATATATTTCTTACTACGGTAAAAAATCACATCGCAGATTCAATTTTAATCATACACAACATCGAGTGCTGGCTTAAATAGGAGCTAAATTAAAGTTTTATCTAATGTAACTAAACAGTTAGTAGAACAAGCTAAAATTCCTTATTATTAACTGCAGGTAAACGCAGCCTCCATCTAAATACGGTTCCTTGAAATTATGCTTCGCTTACCTTAACGTTTTAAATATTAAAATGACCAACGATGATAGCAAGATAATGCCTATAACTATGCTAATAACACCTACCTTCACGAAAATATAATCTTTAATCTGGATGCAAATCATCCTAATACGTTCCGATTATAAAAAGGTATAATTTCGGCATTATATTGTCCATCAAAATGTTTTACATATATAAAAATAAAAGGCTAGCAATCAAGTTATTTGTGTCTCGACCTACTAAACTCTTTTCGTGATCGAATCGTGTTTTGAGTTTAGGTTCTAAATATTTAACTTCATAATTTAGTGGATACTTTTCGCTTATAAAAAGGTACTTACTGTAATAGGAATGATGACAAATTCTATTTTTTAAATAATAACCAACTTATAACAATATAATGAACTGCTGAAGTGAAATTTTTTGACATTACGCAGCTTCAAAGATATTTCATTGTGGAAAATCAATTTGGAAAGGAGCGATCAGGGACATAATATGTATACAGATTTCTTATTAAATATGTAGGTATTAAATAATGAATCTGTAAAAAGGAATGCAATTTGATTATTTATATTTAGACCTACTTTGGGAACTAGAAATACTGAAACGTCCTAGTATCAGTCTAGTCAAGCAATTTTGGGTAGGATCGGATGACATCGTTATCATCATCGTCTCTATTACTTTAAAGGTTTCTATACTTTATATAACTTACAGTTTTAGGGTGAAAGGGTTATTTGTAAATCCAATTTGTTAAATTGGACTACTTCGTGCTCATTACCTAATTTATTCCAGACGGCGATGCACTGGGCATGTAAACGCGGTGATGAAAATTTAGTGAAACTATTGGGTGGAATCGCCCGACACGTAGTCAACGAACGATCGGTGAGTAGGAACCTAGTCGTAACTCAGTAAATATCCTTGGCTTAATTTGATAGGTTCTTCTTGTTATAAATAAAATTAAAGCAAATTCTATTTATACCTAAATGCAAGAGCAAGGTTGCCTGAACTTATCTTGGATGTTAATTTCTTGGTGTACAATAAATAGTCATCCATTATACTATAATATTACAATATTTAATGTTACCTATGATTATTCTTCCATTGCTTTGAGAAGAATCAAGAGTTACCTATATTTATCAAATGTACCTATAGGTATCTATTGGTACATTTGATAAATATAGATACCTTATATAGGACTAAGAATTTCTAGAATGTATACTAAAGAAATATAAGAAGTCAGATGATGTGTTAAAATAGAACCGACTTAAAGAAATATTGAGAAGAAAACCGGTTTCAGTCGTAAGAATTAAGCGATTGCAATAGACTTTAAACGGACTAAGTTAATTATGTGTTTACATCCGCGGTGAGAGTAATCGCACACTTTATTGTTACCTAGAAACTTTAATGTCCAATCAAATTTACTTACTGCAAGTTATTTTGCCTGGTTTAGTGTATCGTTAAAATGTCGTTACAATCTTTTTCATGTGGTGTGCGGCATCGTCGGCGACGGAAGTAGAATGGGGTAAGTCCGCCGAGAATTTTATTGCTTGGACTACTTGTGGATTCGAGGGAAGCAGTGGTAAATTTATCTGGGTACCACTCAACATTTTAATGTCCCTCCTTTCCTAATAAAGCTGTTGTCATTTTATGACAACTTTACGTACCTAAATATTGCCCATATGGTACCATTTAAACTGCCACATAAAGCGCATCAAAGTGCAAGATGACGTCCAAATGAAATGCAATTGCGGAAGTATTAGTTTTATTTGAATAAATGAAACTTATTAACGTTCATTGTAATTCTCATTAATTTATCCTCTTATTAAAATAAACCTGTAGATAGATATAGAATAAACAACAGCATATGAGACCTGATAAAAGTAAGAATAAAGTAGACTATATAATTTACTTTTCTTTGTTTTCTGTAAGGTGTACTCTATTACCTCCTAGAGATAATTAACTGTTTCTATCAAAACTTGTGGAATGGTGTTCCTGTATCTTGCATTTCGCTGTTGTTGGGACAGGATTTATACCAAATAGCTACCCTACCTACAGCTTTACTTAGATACATTTGTTCAATCGTATTCAAGTTCGGGTTGCAGGTTAGTCAATACATGATGTGTCTGCCAGCATGAGCCGTATACGCGTATATGTCGCTCGAAAGAGCTATATTTGCTAACTCGATAAACTGGCTTTTCAACACAAATCATTTTTCAATTCCTCCTTTTTCAATTTTGAGATTAGCGCGTTCAAAGAAACCATCAACCGAACAAACTCTTTAGCATTATATGTTAGTATCTAGAATTAGTTTTATGGCGTCGTTTAATTCGTTCATTACTTAATTCCGTTATTCAGTTTACGTGTCCCACAGTGCATTAGGCTATAAGAAGTTGTTGCATAGTTCATTTCTTTTTATTTTATTTTTTACTGACAGAAAATTACGTAAAATACTGATCATACCTCTCATTTTTGAGTACACTTTTGGAAGGTATTCAAGTAAATCTATACACAAAATTTTGATCACCGTTTTCATAGAATGCATCATTATCAACATAGGAGTTAATTTTATTGAAGGTAAAAAACATCAAAACAGTCACTACCACCTACTGTCGCCTAGTTTATGCTACAGCTGGCGCATAGTATACATTCAGTAATATCCAACTGAGTTTAATATCTATTGAGAATATATATTAACTATAAGGTATTGGAAACGTAAACGTGAAGCCATGTATGAGAAGCTGGGAGCAGATGTGTTCCTCCGCGATCGGTATAAGCGCGATTCACTCATCCCACCACCCTCATAACTCGAAAATATAGCATACAATATCGTCATACAGGTACTGTCTTGCATATTGACAGCATTTTGGACAATTTTTTTTATCTTAGTGATATAGGAATTCTGTATTTTTGACGGAGTTTTGAGTTTCACGTAAAATTCTTTTTTTTTCAGGGATACACACCTTTACATATCGCGATGCAGTTTCGTCACGAGAATGTGTATAGACTACTAGTTGAAGTTTATGGTATGTTTACTCTTTTTATTTAAGTAAAGTTCGCAGAAACTACGTACTTACCTATTTCTTATGAGCTCTAATATCTTGAGGTAATTTAAATAGCTATTAAGGCCCTAATCCTTTGATTTCGTAGTGTAATTCTAGTGGAATCAAATGTTTTCGTTGGTGTCCACAGGTATGAAGCATATGGTTTCTATAGAATATTAGTTACGTATTACTGAATACAAATATTATATCACTTACTGTACTTACAAATTTCAACTTCAGAAACAGCAATCAACCAAATTAAGACATTCGATCAGTTCTTTCTGTCACAGACAAAATTGGCCACCACTAGACTCTCCCGGATTGCCCGGGAGAAGCCGGTAATAATGTTTACCTTCCCGACCTCCGAGTCAAGATTCTCCCGTATTATCTAAAGTTTTACAAAAAATTGGTCGTGTCGCTCGCTTGTCGTGGATTTATTCAAAATCTCTCGGGTTTGTCCTTTTTAGAGTTGGCAACCCAAAAGTAGGTACAAAAAACTATGCTACCGCCGTCTCCTGATAATTTAAAAAACCAACTGATTATAATATCTACTGGAAAGTTGCTCATTAGTTTGGCCCAGTTTAAGTGACCACAAGCTATAAACGTATATCATACCGTTACAGATGGCGATCCGAACGTGCGAGATTGGTCAGGCAGGAAACCTAGACAGTACCTAGTGCATATGGATACGTCACTTTCACCAGGGTCTTATAGAAGTAAGTAATTTTATTCTACAATTTTTGTTTTAATACTCGGACTATAGCAGTATCCGAGTGCTAATCAAGTGCTTACATTACGGGTAAATTTCGAAAATGAAAATATTAACATAAACAATTTACTATTTCGTATCTCTAAAAGTTCATAGGTACACCAACATACTGAATCAGAAGGGAAAACTTATCTGTTTGATGTGCATACGCCCTTGAATTTTAATTAATCGATAGACAGTTGAGAACACTTAGATATAGGTAGAATCGAAGTAGTGAATACATCACTATATGTATTTTTCTATACAAATTATGCAAGGAAACCTGGAATGCAATGTGTTGTACGTCTCACTAAAAAAACTATATGGACATTGCGCTATCAATATTAACTAAGTTTTGGTGATATTCACCAAATTTAAGAAATAACGAGTTCTACAGACATCTAAGGTGAGTTTATAGGTATAGGTCTACTAGAAGTTAATGGGCCAATTTAAAAAAAAGTGATATTTATACCTTCGGCCGCCATCGCAACCATGTTGCGCAACCAGTTGCAAAGGTGGAATTTTCCTCCTTTTTTGGCAACCAGTTAATAAATACAAAAATCCAGTTTCGCTTAGTATCAAAAAGAATAGAAGCACGAAGCTAAATAAAAGTTTCTTTAAAATATAATTATGTATGTTTATTTATAATTCGTAAGTACAGTGGTATCAGAATATCGTAAGCTTCAATAATATGGGTGTAATTAGCCTGAATAAAGATTATTTGAATTGAAAAAAATAACTTGTCCCCAAACATAAATAAACCTTACATAAATTAAACTCATAATGTTTATACTGTACGTACATGTACGCTATTTTTAAAATATTACAGAAAAAGGGCTGATTATCTCCAAGCAATGGCCCACTGTAATAATATTTTCTTTTAAATCTTTTACTGCTAAACGAATTTCCTGGTCAATCAACCGATATTCATTGTTCTTTACCCTTCCTATGAAGGAGAAGGAGGGGTATGTGCACATACCCCTCCTCTCATATCCTAGAACACGTGATGCACTTGACCGATAACCTATATATAATAAAATAGCCAATTCTATCATTACCTATTATTGATTTATGCTGCTAAAGATACCTCTTAAATTTATATCAAAATGTAATGACAGAAATATTCACTGATTGTTTTTTTTTCAATGTTTGATTAATGCCAGTACATGTAGCGAGGCCCATAAATTTGAAAAAAGTTTTTAGACCTTATCTAATTTATATACCATATTATAACTTCTTGGTTACGTAGCCAGAAAATAAAAATATATTTAGTAACTGGTTGTGAAACTTAGTTGTCATGGTGGAAAATGGATTACATATTCGCAACTGGTTGCATATAAAGTCAAAATATTCTTTATTTACAACTGGTTGCCAACAAAGGAGGAAAATTCCACTTTTGCAACTGGTTGCGAAACATGGTTGCGATGGCGGCCGAAGGGATATTTATTTATGTGGCAACATTATGGTCATCTTGTAAAATTCGACCAATAACACAGACCCCTAACTACTACTTTTATGAGACGATGCTCATGCTCACAAATTTTTCATGGATGCCGAGTCCATACAGTATTGGCATTTGATATATCGATATGTTACTGCTATGTATAAAAAAATAATATTCCTGGGGAATTTGAACTTAAAGTATCAATATAGTTTAGTTAAATTCCCCTACTATACTTTACATTTTTTATGTTTTATTCGGTCATGCAAAACTGGTATACCTCTACCTACCTACTGCTTTTGCAATGCTGCTAGGTAGTTCAATAATTATATTTTGGATTATGGTACTAGATATATTTAAGCTAAATATATTTTCCAGAGGCCGAAACACACGATACAAGGAGGTCAGTTGCCTCACCCCCGGTGCTAAGAGTTACTTCACACAGTATTAACCCTCAGTCAAGTAAGATTCTCAAACTGTGTCCGTATAATCACAGTGCTTACTTGTCCGTTGACACTATTTGTTACTTTCACTTATTAACTTGTATTAATATCGTCTATATACCACAGCCAAATAATAATACCATGTATTTTGTAGTAATGATTTTTATTCCGCTTATGTATTACCACGTTAAATGAGTTAATATTTCAAAAATCAATGTTGAAATATAGACAGCAGGCGATGGTATTGTGGAAGTTTTTGTCACTGCACCTTGTGGTTGAGGTCTCACTGTTTTCTAATTCTCGTCGTAGTTTGGTCTGGGTATCAGTATTTATGTTTTATGTAAGTTGTTTTGTGGCGTCGCTTAACAAGTGTATTACCATGGTACAACAAGTATTATTGAGAACAAAAAAGAGTAGATTTGGCATATCTGGCAGAATAATGAGGCTCCGGCTGAGTTCGACTTGCGTCTTCTTCTTACAGTACCTACACGTTTTCTTTATCGCATAGCGCTTGTCCACAGTATGGAATCTTTTTGGTGTCATTCGACCGAAGCTATTACTATATCTTAAAAACTTCGTACGCCTCTCACATAATCTGCGGCTTCATAATCCGCGGGGATGACGGAATCTGTGCGTGAGACGCGGGCTCGGGACGTCAATCGGCAACCAGGCCTGTCGGCCTAACTAACTATCGTCGAGTTTACAACTTTAAATTTCTTTGATGATAATGTCGCCCTAATTTTTTGGCGAGATTACCATGCCGATACATTGACGATAGTAATTTCGACCAACATAGGTTATGAGCGTAGGGAGCAAACGAAAAATAGCTTTTATGTCTCAATAACATGTATATTGCCTTTTTTTAAACAATACGGTACTATCTAATAAATAATAATTATGTAAACATAATAATTACTTATTTAAAAATCAAAATTATTAGTAGTAGTATTTTGTTTAAGTTACTTTACTTAAACTTACTTTACTTTACTTTAACGTTACCTTAAAATCAAAATTAATAGCGTAAATGTTAACATAAAAAAACGTAATTTTAAACTCTTCATTAACAATTAATTTAATTTTATCTTAAGTAGGTATTTTATATTTTCGCCAGCTTTTCGATGCAATGTCATAGTGTAATCTCTTGATCGCCAAGTTCCCGCAAAAAATTTTCAATTTTTGTTTGTGTCAATTTAGTTTCTTCGTTTCTTTTTGTGATGTAACATTGTTTTTTACATAGAGTAAAATAATAATCACTGTCTTTTTGAAGAGCATTGAGGAGCACCGCTATATTAGGTTTTGGTTTAACTTTTTTTGTTAAATCTGGAATTCCAGGCCTCCATGGCGTTGTTCGTTTTATACTTCACACCGTAAAAGCACCATTTATTTGACAGGGAGGATGTAGGTTTTAGATGTAGATTTGTATATTTCAAATTTCTTGGCTTTCCTCAACAGACTTTGCTTGAAATGGAATAGACACCCTTGAGTTTTTGCCTTGAGAAAAACAGTATTGACAGCAGGCATTGCACTGATTTCAAAGTCAGTTGTTACTGTAACTGGTTCAAATTCTGGTACTTGACTTTTACAAAGCCTGAATAAAGATTCATAGGTACCTACTTTTTTTCTTATCCGGTAAGAGGGCGTAAACTGTAGGTATAATGTTCGTATCATTATCATTAGTACTGCCTAAGTCTACGTGAATGGTATATAATTGTTTGAATGGCGGAACGGCACACTTAAAGGTGCCATCACAGTATATGTCTTTAGCGTGCCGCAGTACCTTTCGGCCTTCTTTGCTACAAAACACTAATATCCTTGTATTTTTTTCCATATAGTCCGCCAACAAGAAGTGTTTAAATTTTCCGGGAATATATATATCTTTTAATTTAAGAAAACGTATTTTTTTTTTGTACCTAATGACTTGTTTCGGTGTTTATACAAAGTTTTTTTTATGTTATTCAAATCTGGCATTTTTTTTAACGTGCTAAGGTCTTCACATTTTATTTCCTCAATAACATCAGCATATATTGTTGGCATTGGTGTAACTTCATTACGTGCCCTCTGTAAACAAATGTTAATTTTTTCTTTCACCACATTTTTGGCCTTATCAGGTGTACAAGTGTGGAGCTCTTCTTTCAATATAATATAATTTTCATTCCCTACTAACTTTGCTGAGCAACATTTCCTAGACGCACAACGCCATATTGTATGGCTGTTATACGTTCCCCTTATGTTATATTTGTAGCCATTGCACAAAAGTATCCGTCCTCCTCTTTGCGAGGGAATTATAGTTAACTTATGACCCTTGGCTTGGGTAAAGGTTCACAGCTCATGACTAAAATAACAGAATGATTGATATATTAAAGGCTATGGACACATTCGTACAATTTCCACGTTCGTACAATTCTACATTCGTACAATTTTTCCTAAATTGTTTTCCAAATTCGTACAAACAGGTGCGCGCGGTTCCGCTCGCGTGGATGTCATATCTCCGGTTCTAGTAGACCTATTGCAATCACTAATGTTTTTAAGTTGGACCAAACCCGTTCTAATAAAAAACCGCATTCCAATCCGTCCAGTAGTTTGAGTCTATCGCGGACAAACACAATAATTCCAAAAAAGATATTTTTGTGTTCAGAATCGTCTACTAAACATAACCCAATCGTTTTAATATCTTCAATGTACAGACAAAACTTAGTTACAATTTTATAATAATATAGATGTGTCTGCATTAACAGTACAGCAGTTAATGAAGGATAGATACTCTTTCGTATAATTTTTAAGTAAGTAAGAGGTTTATTAAAAAAACTAAATAGGAGAAACTAAAATAACATAAAAGAGACACTTCTCTTAACAAGAAACTTAGTCGCTTTCTAGTAAACGTTGTAATTCATCTGTACTATTTCCGTGTTCATTATCTCTGTTCACTTCTGTAATAGGGTTTGGACACATTCTATTGTCTACATGTGTAATTAAAAATAAGCATCTTAATTTGTTTAGGCATTCCAAAACTGTTATTTTTTTATCCAATAATTCAGTCAATATTGCAGCAATCTTTTTGTCATTAACACTTTGTGGTGGTTTTCTCTTTTTCATCTCTATGTTATGTAATGCTCTTGAAATTTTAAAATCGTTACGTTGTGACTCTTCTTTTAAAAACGACACTACGTAAGGAAACGAATCTTTTAATGAACCAATATCGCTTCATTCCTTGTCTTTCCTGCAATGTAATCGAGTAATCTAATGTATGTATGTGAAATTATACGGATGTGGAATTGTACGAATGTAGAATTGTACGAACGTGGAAATTGTAAGAATGTGTCCAAACCCATATTAAAAGTTATAATTTTACGGAAACGTACTATGAAAGTACCAATATTAACATTTATTTTTTTCCATTTACAATTTTTTTCCGTCGGCAAAAACATTAATAAAACTTCTTACCTAAAAAGTGTGTCACAAATACAGGACGGATGTTATGTACCTATTTTACTTGATCACGGAAACGTATTTATAAACTACACTCAATAAAATAGCTAAATATAACTATTATCCTCTTTAAACACAATATTATTATATTCGCTATAACTTTACCAACGCTTCAAATGAATGCAATGGAATTTGTAATTAAATATTTCGTTTTACCCTCAAAAACACTTTACCAATGCAATAGAATTTGTAATAAGATATTTCGTTTTACCCTCAAAAAAAAACAATTTCATTCATCATCATCATCAAAGATCAAGAGATAATTACACTAGGACATTGCATCGAAAAGCTGGCGCAAATATAAAATACCTACTTACGATAATTATTATTTATTAGATAATACCGTATTGTTTATAAAAAGGCAATATACGTGTTATTACATGAAAGCTAATTTTTCGTTTGTTCCCTACGCTCATAACCTATTTTGGTCGAAATTACTATCGTCAATAAGAGGCATGATAATCACGCCAAAAAATTAGAGCGACATTACCATCAAAGAAATTTAAAGTTGTAAACTCGCCGATAGTCGAGTAATCAGTTTGGCGAGTTTACACATAACTCCTTTAGACAAAAAACAATCTAAATTACCTACTTATTAGAAATAAAAACAATACTGATACTGATATGGTGTTTGAGGGGTGTAGTTTTTAGTCCTCAAACTCATTTACATCCAAATCTGATGTCTTCAGATCAAAGGTTGCATGGCGGGGATTCAGATTTCTTTGTTGTTGGATGGCTTTGACCAGTTTTGAGGATCTGCTTGTTCCAACTAAAGAATCCTTAGAGGTGCCAGACAGATATTCCTCCAACCACATCGATCCCCCTTTGTAATATTCTATAGTTTTAGCATGATCCTGAGCCCATACCGCGTTCTTTATACCATCGTCTCCCTGAGATGCAATTACGGATTGCATAAGTATAGCCATCAATGAGATATGTTTATTTACTGACATACTGCCAAAATATGCATCATCTATTACCCTCGCCCAAGAGACTGTTTTGTCTATATTTCCCTTACTTTGGTACTTGACACAAAACTCTATAATTGACTTCCATGAGAGTTTTGTGGTATTCAGTAGGGTTTCTCCTAGGATGACTTTCCAACTCACCGAATGATGATTGCATATCTCAAATAAGTAATGTAGTATCCCCATACCAGTCCAGGCTGTGTGTGTCAATACAGTTGCCCCCAAGACTGCAGCAATGTTGGGATTCAGAGCATCATCTCGTGCCCATAATACTACCAATTTGGCGAAGAAAGAGCTAACTGCCAATAGTAATAATAATAATAGTAACACTCCGACCAATGCAAATATTCATGCATACAAATATTTGCACTGAGCAGGCATCGAAACAGTGACTACTGCGTATCTGTCATTGCATTACTATGACAATTTTTCCTTAGAACAGTAATTAGATATTACATATTACAATACATTCAAAAGCAAAAAATCTGATTTCGGTACCTACTAAAACGACTATATCATTAAAATTACTAGACTTTAAATCGCTAAATTGGGTCTAGCCTTCTAATTATAACCAATTACCGCGGCGATATCTTCAAGACTATTTAACCGGTCCTATTCCATGGAGTACCGGAGTTTGTTTTACTAGAGAAAGTGTAAATAGGAAGAAAGAACAATGGCGCTCGTCAAAAAGATTAC
Source organism: Pelosia muscerda (assembly GCA_963691645.1). Classification (NCBI taxonomy): domain Eukaryota; kingdom Metazoa; phylum Arthropoda; class Insecta; order Lepidoptera; family Erebidae; genus Pelosia; species Pelosia muscerda. The sequence continues at coordinate 8,998,857 of OY829098.1, read as the reverse complement.
GACATTCATGTTCATGAAATTATAATCTTACTAACATCATAGTATAAAAGCTCATATACAGGTTGGACGTTTTCGGAAGTTTATGCAGAGAGAGTACTCTAAATAATGGAGATAGTATATTTTAGTCACGGGAAACATTTTCTTGCCTAAGATTTTCGAACATTCGCTTGCCACATCCGATTATTGAATTGTGGATAATCAAAGTGCGCTGCATTTAAAGGCTTTTGTAAGTAGCTACTAGTAGAATAAAAAATGTGTCTGTTTTATTGTATTCTGGTGAAACTAAGTATTCTATAATTTCTGTTTACGAGTAACCAAGAGCATATCATACAGGGTGAAAATTTTCGACCGTTCATGAAGAAAAAGTACTCTAAATACTGGAGACAGTGTATTTCACTCAAAGGATACATTCCCTTATTCAAAAAAAAACAAAGCTTCATTCAAAGATTTTCGAACATTCGCTTACCACACCCGGTAATCGAAGTACGCTACATTTAAAGAATAAAGAAATGTGTTTGTTTTATTGTGGCTAATTTCAAAATGGTGTTCTGGTGTAACTATTCTATACTTACTGTTTACGAGTAACAAAGAGCACATCATCACCTGCCTATATTATCTGTCGTCTTTATATCACCATTATCGGATTTTTCATTACGCGGAATTCTGACTATAGCTATTTATTGGCATTTCAAATGTAAGATACTTCTTGTTGACTTTTCGTTTTGACAACTATCTAGACAATGTCAGAGAAATTGAACCGTAGCACCAAGAACTAGCGTTAACTCCTCTCTCTCGATATCTTCACATTACAAATTCGATAGCTGTTCGTGCACTGATCACGATAAAGTAACAAATGATAATATATTCCGCACTTGGTGTGATGGTTGTATTTGCAACAGTTGCAAAATGTCAGAAATTTGCGTAAAATAATTTGTTTCTGTAATGAACCATTACAAAAATGCATTTTTTTTTCACAGAAAAGGAAGGGTTTCTTCGCATTGGTTCACTGAATGTGAGAGTGAAAAAAACTACAGAGGCGTTTAGTAACTTCTTAGGCGTTGGTGCGACTAGGTCGTCGGCATACATGCCTAAATCTGCTAGAGAAGATAGGCGGTCTGATGACGGAGATCAACTTAAAAGCTGGGGATCAGCTGATAATATTCAAGTAAGGTTCATAATTAATTTCATTTTACTTGTATAATTTGTAGATAAAGTTAAATAAAAGACCGCCATCGTTTTGTGGTATTAATCTAGCCAAATCCCTCGGTCCTGTCGGTCGAGTAGATTGATGAATCCAAGTACACTTTTTCCTCAGTCTGAGTCCATCGTACTACCAGTCAATTTCAAATAATCCATTATTTACAACACACTTTAAGGTGCAATTGGACCCTCCAAAGCGTTATACAGCTAACAAAGTCACTTTTGCACCTTCTCACCATGTATGTAAATGCCACGATACGTCTCAAGTGCTCATAACCAATAATTTGAGGTTATGCGTGTGTAACAAATACCTTTCCTCTTTATAATATTAATAGGTATAGAAATAATAATAAAGCAAATGTTTTTCCTTATACTAATGAACTGTTCACTATTTGGCTTGAAAATAACTAAGAATTTTGGGCTGGTCACATATAATAGCAGTAAATGTGATCATCGACTCAAAGAATGCTTGAAAATTGATTTGATTATATTAACGCTGCATTCAGATTGCATATGAGTAAATATTGTCAATGCGGTCCCCCACCAAAATCATAATATTTGAGTATGACTAATTCTTCTGATCATTCTTCACATGGAATAAAAATTCATAAAAGGATTTTATAAGAGCGCGTTTAAAACTTGCGCCAAATGTATTAGTTCGTGGGCATAATCTGTAGCGCTAGTGTGCTCTGTGTTGGCATTTTACTGTATGGAGTTGAGCTTCTTGCCGTAGGATATAAGTGTTCTGTGATTCAACATTATCAGAGCTCAACTTTATGAACGCGCTATTGAAATACAGGGTGATACATATCGTCTCATCTACTTACGTCAAAAGGGAATTATGATAGTGAAGAACTTGAAGTGGCCAGTACGTACTTAACGAAAAAGTATATGTTCAACATTGTGCTCCCGTAGTAGTCAGTAAAATATATAATTATATCCTTAATTCCTTATCTACTTCTTCTTATTATGTCTTTTTATCTTGCTCACTTCTTTATCTTTCCTTAAATCCTCTGTGTTTAAAACATCTAGTATGCTAACCTTCTATTAATTATTAGTGTTAATCTAAATAATTTTAGAGTCAGTCAGTCAAGATACTACTAATACTTAGATACTATACAATTTATATCGCGATTTTATTCATATTCCCTTACGGACAAATTCCAGAAAGACGACAAGCTTATGCCTCCACCGGTGAACAGTAAAGTACGTCGTCGCGGTGCCACTGGTCGTCGTGGCATCGGCGCTGCCCACAGCCGCAGCACGCCTTCAACACCGGATCAGGTTCTTAATCATTAAACTTTTCTGTAGTATCTCTTCATAGATACATTAGGTATAAGTAAGCCTTTTTCCTTTTCGAGCCTTTTCCGAGATATTGGAGTCAGTTTTATCACGTCGTGGATACGATTTTGTATGTGAAGTGCAGTTCTGTAGTAAGGTCAAGTTGTTGGACTTCTTAGGATGTCAGCTACATCAACTTCCATAGTTATTAGGTGCAAGCCGATAATGCCGGTAAGCTCTCCATGCCGAGTTAAAGTCGGTACAGTTCGTCCGAGTACTATCCGAATACTCTTTAAGTTGATCGTCAGTCACTCAGTTCTCAGCACTGTCTACTCTATAGCTTCAGTATCTTGTATTATTCCAAAGTGAATTTCATTCTATCTGATCACACGTAACAGTGAAGGCACCCTTAATACTTGATAATAATAGTATCGTTATGTGTTTCAGCCACGAGCCCACATCGGTCTGAACGAAGAGGGTGATTCCGATTCTGACTCAGCTGCCGGATTTCATTCGGCTTGGCGACAACAGCGAGCCTCAAATTGTACCTAATATATAGTACTTTTACCATTCCTAATGTCTTTAAAACAGGCCAAGCTTAAACATAAGTTAAATAGTTTAGAATAGGACATCACAAATGAATTTCTTTTTATGAAAGTAGGGTACTAACTCATTTGATTATTATCAGTAGAAGATTAAATGAAAAGAACCGTAATTTGCAGAATTTGAATAGGTAGCTTATATTGTTATATTAAAGAAATCAGGATTAGATGAATCTATTTGAACAGATTAGTGGGTCTACCTTATGTAACATCATTTTGCGGTAACGTTAGCTAGGTATTTATCTAAAAATGCGAAAAGCCAATGTTATTGACATTTGATTTATTTTGCGCAAATATATTGCATCGTCTAGAACTTTTGAAGTTTTATAATGGTTTCCAGAAGTATGCAAATTTTGCAAAGTTACATTTTTTTTCATCTATTTTGACTGGATAAAAGATAGAATTATATTATATCACAAAGTTATTCATCATCAATTACAATATTTTCATTACTTTAAGATGATCAAATTTTGTCTACACTGTTTTTAATATTTTTTTGTATTAGTATTCAGACGGTTTACCACAAGGGTTAAATATCCATTCCATTTATTTAGAAAAAATAATTGTCATTTTCGGTTGCCACTGTGGAGGAGGATTCCAACGAAGAGACTGGCCCCTCGGATAATTGTCCTAGGGCTAAAAAGGCTAGGCCTTGTCCTCATTGATAAGTATTAGGTGCAGAATGACTATTTTTTTAAAGGACCACTTTTCAAGTTACTTTACTACTTACTTGTAATGACTACTTTCCCAAAATTACCACCACTTTTCAAATCGTCTACTTTCCTGTAATGACTACTTTCCCAAAATGACCACTTAACTAAAACGTCTACTTTATAACCTTTACGATCAAAATGTCCAACTACCCTAAACGTCCAATTAGAAAAATGTAGTTTACATGGATATTTATTTACGATACTATACATATATCAGAGCATCAGTAGAGCCTTCGAAGCGGTCTTGGCTGTCACCTTCCATTGTGAGCGTGTTGGTGGTGGATACTCCAAAATAAAAAAATGTTTACACGGATGGATGTACTCTTATTTGATTTTTACAGAACACTTGTACAAAACTAAATACAATACACGAGATTAAACTGGATTAAGAGCCAAAAGGTTAGCATGTGTATGTCTCCTGCGATAGCTGTCAGTCGAACGCCCGACTGTCACCGCGTTTTGCGCCACTCACTACCCTATTCGGGGTTACCCGCTCTTATTCATAAACCAATCGAATAAAGTGCTGAAATCAATTAATCTTAATGTTGACTTGCGAAAAATTATCTTAAACAATACAAATCAGTAATTATTTGATATTAAATTGCTATAACCTTTAACTCTAATTTAGTGACGCGCCGTCATATTTATGAAAGTAGGGTACTAACTCATTTGATTATTATCGAACTAAACAATTTATCAACTAACCTAAATTATATTATCAAATAAAATCAAATAAAAATCAGAAAAACAAATAAACTAAAAAAAAAATATTCAACTAAATTACAAGTAAAACTAACATGAAAATGAAAACAACAAAAAAGGCTTAAATGGAAAATATAATGTAAAATACAAAAATAGAGCCGAATTAGTTTACATAAACTAGCATTTTTTCAATGTCAATGTCTGGGGATGTAGCTCACGGTTCCACACAGCTCGTTTAAGAGCATCCCACGCGTGCTCTATTGGGTTTAAGTCGGGCGAGCCGGCAGGCCAGTCTAGTCGTGTGATATTGAAGAGCAGCATTGACTCGTTGAGCGATCGATCAGTACAAATTGGTGCCCATGGTTTACTCGGAATGGTTTGACGATATCATCAATAGCAACTGCTTTGTACATGTCTGCTGTCATGAAGCCCCGATGCGGGATCAAAGGCGTTCTAGCTCCAATCATAATGCCACCCCAAAAAGACAACGATTTTCCGCCTTGCTGAACTGTTCCAGTGGCAGTTCTTTGTCTTTCACGGTCGCCTGGTCTTCTCCAGACACGGACACGTCGGTAATCTAGATGAGTGGAGATTCGGGATTCGTCAACGAAGAGACAGTTTTGCCAAATGTTGTCTTCCTCACCTTCTTCAATTTGCCGAATTCTAGCCCACTGCAATCTTCGTTGTTGACGTTGCCGGCAACTGAGCGGAGCTCGCCATGACCTCCGTGCTCGTAATCCAGCCTGCTGCAAGCAATTGCGAACGGTCTGCGTGCTAACTTCAAGCCCAGAGGCGGCCCTGACTTCTGCTTTTATTTTAGTGGCGTTGATTGTGGGATCACGGGCTGCCAGCAATCTAATATAGCGCTTTTGGGCAGCTGTCAAAACAGTTGGGCGACCGCTGCGGGGTCGGTCAGCTAAATTCTCCATTCCGTGGTACCTCTGCAACGTAGCCACGACACAGGATTGGGATATAGCAAGTCTGCGTGCTATTACTCTCGTGGTGTATCCTTCTTCCCTCAAAGTTACTATTTTAGCCCGTAAAACCTCTGATAATCCTCTTGGCATTTTTTCAATCACAACTTTCCGCGAAAAATATCTTGAGTCGGTTATAATTCACTAAATCAAATTTCTGAATGAGCGTAAGCTAGGACTGAAAGCCTTTTTGTAAGAAAAAACAATTGAACGGTGTCATTGTTTTGTGTTCTAATTCTTTATTTTTGAATAAAGAATCTAAAAAGAAGAAAAATCATAATATAATCTACAGTAACAAAAAAGATTTCAGTTTTTCAAAGTTATCGCACATTTTCAAAGTACTCGAAGTGTCCAGACGTTATAGGACTTAAACGATTTGCTACATAGATGTTTTAATATGTAGTTAGATGTTTTGCTACAAAGGCGATTTGCGAGTTGGACGTATTGCTAATTAGACGTTTAGGGTAGTTAGACATTTTGTAAAGTAGGGTAGTTAGACATTTTGTAACTTAGACTTATTGATCGTAAAGCCTTTATAATAACAGTAGCAAGCGAATCATAGCATTTACTAGATTTAATACATAATGAAACAAAAACAAACTCAAAATAAATTATCATTAAATATACGAGTAATTATAGTCTTGTACCTAAGCATTAAAAAGCAAGGAATTAACTTAAGCAAGAAATGAGCGCCTTAAGGGACTATCTACACATAAACGTGCCATGGCCGTCGCGTCTACTAGGTATACACAGTCAGGTCATAAGTATTGTCACTCAGTAAAAACTTTTCTCGTAGAATACTAGCCACAATAAAGTTTATTGAATTCAAACTTCGAATTGTTCATGAAATAAAAATGTATACTTGTTAGAATTTTACTTATTTTTAAATATGTAGTGAGACGCTTAAAGAACACCGTGTTGCAGTTATTGCGTAACATCGTTGCAGTTACGCGCCAATTCCAATTTTTGGCATACTGAAAAATTTGAATATAACCAAAAGATTCGTTTGCCGTACCATCAAACGGTACAATGAAGACTCTAAAAGTAACTGAACATAGCTAGGGGAACCTGAAAGCTAGGTCGACGCACCATAATTTCACTGAAAGCGATGTTTATTTGTTTATTTTAAAAAAAGGCACATGGACATGGTGAATTGAGAATCTAGTATAAAACCTGTTCCTGAGAGAAAAAAGTAGTCGTTTTGAAAAAGTGGTCATTATGGGATGTGGACGCAATAAGAAAATAGGTCGTCATTTGGCTGTCATTTTGATGTCGTAACAATTTAGAAAACTGATCAATTTGAAAAAGAATCCATTCTGAACCTAAGCCATTGATAATACTATTTTAATGAAGAGTCAAGAGGCTTCATTCACATACCAATGAAAAATATCATAATGATGGAACCAAATTCATGACTGTTCTGCATCAGATTTATTCTGTGTGGTATATAAATCACAAATAGATTCTAGTTCCATTAATTAATTTTAAGTACCGTACGTTTACGGTATCCTGGCGGCATTTACTAGAAACGTACTTAGGAGAGTAAATCGATCGATTGACAATATATGAGTAGGTATATGCGGTCAGTATGTTAACTTGTTCGCCCTTGATCCTACGGAATACTTGTTTGTCCAATAAAATGCGAAACGGAATGGGCCTGTCGGTTTGTTTAACCAATAAATTTGATGCTGAGTTGGTAGAATATATAATACTGAATTGCATATCAGTGTTTTTTATGTGTGATAAATGATTATTTAACTGCGCCAAGAACATCATTTGGTTATCAACAATAAGTTTTAAAATAGTAGATAGTAGTTCACAACAATTATGCACTAGCTGACACGAGCTGACATTATTTTAACGTGTCGTCAGAACGATATTGGTCAGTTCCGTTTTAACACATTTGAGTCCCTTTCATTGCATGTACTTCCCGATAATTAAAGAATAATGAAAGGTGTTTATGTAAGTGTAATATAAAAAAGACTACATGTACAAAACAATAGCGCTACTTCAATCATATTACATATTCCCTATTGAAATATAAAAGCAGTGTTTTTATCAAAATCTATTTGAATGAAATTATTCGAAGATGATAAATCAGTGTAATACGTCGGTTCCATTAACCGATACGGATAGGAAAATAAGTAGTAGGTACCTTTTTTTGTCGTGTGATAAATCCCTCCCCACGGATACACCCTCCCCCCGTATATACGTAGGTATGCTGATTTATTAACTGCCAGAGCCGGTTGGGGAGGTTATGTCGGACTCAAACTGACCAAAACGCACGCCGTCATTGGGTCCTTAGTACTCGTAGTAGTATATACCTAAGGTTCATCATGATTCTGTCCTCTCGGGCCTATCTGCTTTTAGTATGTAGTACTAAAATAAACATTACGAGTTACGACAATTGCCTTATTAATCAATATCATTATGAATATAATTTTATACTTATTTTAATAGCTAATTGAAGAAAAGACAAGCGTACATTCCAAAATATAATTATTTTTGTCACTGAAAATGAAATAGAATATTATTGTGATTAGAATGTGATTATTTATATTGTTTTTATAATTAATATGTTACTTATACTTATGTTAATGAAGTGCCTTGTAACTAGTATCTAATAATATGTACACCTGAATAAATATTTGAACAATTTTCAATGTGTTCCCATTTTTAAAATTTACCTACCTTTAATCTTTCAGGCTCATTAATAATATTGAATAAGTGAGTCACCATGTCTACTAAGATCCATTACAAAAATCCATTGATGGATCTTTTTACACTTTTATTTCCACTTTAATCCTCGATACTAGAATATTTACAAAATGGATTTTTTAGAACCAACGTGTGTATTCAATCTATTATAAAGCAACATGTACAGTAGCCATTTTCAATAAATGAACAAATAATATAAATAATAAAGTTTATATTCAACAAATTTGAACTAAGTATCTATAACCTCTATACTTATAACAAAACAAAGAATAATCCTTGTCTCAGATAAGGGAAATCAGTGCTGAGACATAAAGAGCTGTAATGCTGAAGTTTATTTATTTTTGTCCAGATAGTGCGCCACCGATATCTCTTCATTTATAAGTTCCATCCCACAATCTTGAATAAAAGCATCGTATTTTATTTGAGCCTTTGTTCTTTTGTTGCAGCTTTCATTTATCGTCCGTATTGAACTATAGTTCGCTTCGTCTTTTAACCTGTTTAATAAATAAACTAAATTCGGTTTCTTTCTACCAACTGCTTTTTTCTGATTTTCAGAAGATATCACATTTTCTCTGCATTTATCCATCGCCGACAATATTTCATTATGTGCATGGTCGGGATTGCAAACGTCTGCATGTTGATGATGCTTTATTATTTTATCCTAAAAAAACGTTAGAAAATTATAATGAGCTATATGTTGCGTTATACTTTTGAAATAATCAAAGGACTATATCCAAAACTGGCCTTCCATGGACACGATGTACGCAAATGTAGCTATTGATCAATAATCATGTTTAATTTTTAACGAACTAATAATGATTTCTTGGAGTATCAAGATACATCTTCAAATAATTAGTATTTACTCAATTAGCTCACTGAAATATATATTACTTTACTCTTGGAACCATCTTTCTCTTTTCCCTAATGCTAAAATGTTGCCAGTTATACTAAAGAACATAATCGATTTTTTATTTGAGACATATGAATATATCGATACAGAGTAGTGTATGGGACACCAGAGTTTCATAACGAATTTATAGATTGACTTGATATAGGTATTGATTTGAAACCAATGACTAATTGATACTTAAAAAAAAGATACATAAACTAAATGATATTGAGTACGCGTTGACTGTGATTCGAATGCGAACGTGAACTGATTCGATGTGATAACTGGTGAAGGATTTTCATATTATAATAGCCCTAAATAGTGAATGTAATAATAAAATAATATTACTTAAGTAAATAAATAGTTGCCAGGACATAATAAGACATAACTAAAATATAAAATAGCCATTCGTTTTTCACGCGTATCACCGGTTTTCAAGCGATAGCGATCACTAGAAGTATTATTTAGGAGTATTTGATCGCTAGAAGTTTTTTTTGTTAGAAAGGACTTCCTTTCTAACAAAGCGGATTTTGGGTTCATCACAGATCCACAACCAGGCAAACATACAGGAATTTAAAAAATGTTCAGTATCGTTAATATAATGTTTTTTAATACCGCCGATATTCGATAGATACGAAAAAGTAGTAAACATTAACAATATACTAATATAGTCTCGTCTTTGATCATTATTTTATAATAATGGAATTAAAACTGTTTCTACACCATTCAAAATCGAACTCATTTTTAATCGATTGAGTTTGTGTTTGTATATGGCAACTGGAAAGAAATCCGTAACGTAATAAAAATGTCATTCGATTGTCATCTTGATTTGTAAATACATTATTCTATTTCTCGTGAAAGCCGATTTTATTCTATTTGTATTGGAAATGAACCCGGATAAATCTTTCATCACCGAGCCTGGCGAGCCTGCTGACTTTGAACCCGTTCATAACGATAATACTGGCACGATTAAGGGAACAGATCCCACGATGAGACAATGTGTGAATTGTGGCATCAACTTATCCCAAAGACGAAGACATGACCTCCGTTTGCAAGAGTTGGCATCTGCTATAGGGCAATAGATTGCACCGCAAGTGCTATGTAATATGTTTACTGCTGTGTTATTGTATTGTCGGACGAAGAATAATAAGTAGGTTGCCGCGCTCTTGTCGTGACAATAATTTGGATTTTGAACTGGGCACGGTATGTACCAAGATAATGTAAATCCACCTGCCTAGTTCCTGAATAAAGTTTTAATAACGTATGTATCTGAATAATAAAGAAATAATGAATACAGCTAATTTTAAATTAACAAAAATTGACTAAATGCTATGGTCAATATATAATATAAATGATAAATTCTGATACAACCATATGATGTTATTTTATTTCTTACTAGTATGAACTACCAAATCTGTATCATATTTGCCCAATTATTGTCTGTCCATATCAGGCCAAGGGTTTATACATGTTGGACACTGTCCTTTAATAATGTATACCTACTTAACATGAAAAAATGACAAAGAATACCTTATATATTGTTATAGTTCCTGAACAATGTTTGGATTTCCAAAAACGACATCTCCATAGCACTGCACCCTGCTTGTATGTCGTCTTCTTATGATATTTAAATCCGTCATATAATATCCCTTTTTTATTTTTAATATTTCGAAAATCGATGCGATTGGGCACTACAAAGCGCATTAATATAGTGGTGATGGTATATGGATGTGCTATGATGATTTGAAGCCAAGGTTAAACAGGAGTCCAGAAAAGGTGATTGCCCATTGTATTATTTATGGTCAAATGTTATAAAATTGTTGTTATCAATGTACCCATTTGTATTATTTACTACTACTCGAGGTGCTCAATACATAGTTAACCCATTATTTAAGAATTCATTGTTGTGCTCATGTAAGTAACACTTGTTGTTCGTACATAGCATTAGTAATCTCAAATTAAAAAGAAATGTCGTATTGGAATTCACCTTCCAACCCGATATCAATATTGCGGCTCACTTTAAAATAATGTTTATTATGCGTAGGTACAGAAAGGTACATTTATACATATTTTAGTACAAAAACGTACATTTTTCACACATTCATATAGTTAATTTTTGTCCTATTTTGAAGTTCTACACCCGCCATTCTGATGTCAGAGTGGCGGCTCACATGCGTTTTACAATACCGGAGCTTGTACAACATTTATGAAGGTTCTAATGAATGTTCCTATACCTACGTACATTTTACGTACATTTAATTAGTGATGTCAAATTGAAAAAGTACCTAATTGTATTATTTAAATTCACACGCCAACCTGACGTCATGAGTGCGGCTCACTTTTAAATAATGTTTATAACGCATACATAAACGTACATTTATACATATCTTAGTACAAAAACGTACATTTTTCGTACATTTATACAGTATATTTTCGATCTAATCAAAAGTCATACACCCGCGGGTCTGACAGATACCAAAGCGAACATAATCGATCCAGTTCACTGTATTCCAACCTGAGGAAAATAATATTTTCATCAGCAGTTATACATATACCTAAAAAGAGATACTCTTCTGTTTAAATTAAAGTCATTTACTATTCTCATGAGATTTTTTTCTAACTGCATCCTTGATTGTAAAACATTTAATATCAGTCCAGCATCAACCTTATCCACGAGACGAGTACCAAACTTATTTGTTAAAGCAGCCGCAATTCTAAAATAATCCATTATGTTTGGTATCGATTTATTGAAGTGATCAACCCTAAATAATATGTAGTTTCTTTTGAAGTAGCCATTAACGACTTAAACCACCTACCTGCAAATAGTGACACATCTGTTTCGTTTAGCTTGTTGAGTGGTTAATTGATTTTCACCAGGTAAACGAGATTCTGGCATATATGCTCTATAATTATAACTATGCAACAGGTTGATGCTGTCTCTAAAACCCCTGTCCAAATGAAATATGCCATTGTCGTAAAAATACTGTCATAGTGGCGAATCATCACTATGGGTGGCATAGACGGATAAATAATCATGGAAAATATTCAATTCAACTCGGTCCTTTTTAAGTTTTATGTGGCGTTCTATCTATCGATGAAGCTAGACGTGAATCAAATTCAAAATCAGAATCATCTTCTGACGAGCTGTTTAATTAGGTAATCCAGAAGCAATAAACGCGTCTTTTTCGTAAAACGCGAACCCATTGGTAACACTGTACAGGGTAGACCTAGGTGGATTCACACCCGTGGTGGTTTAGTGGGTAGTCTGGTCCCCGGTAGAATAGGTAGGTTTACAAGAAGTCAAACGCTGCGAAGATTACGATGTATTCAAAGGAATTATAATTGATATGATAACTGTTTGTAATATTTCTTTACTTCATCATCAGTTTAACAAAATAATATGATGGACAAGATAAACAAGCTTAAGGTAAATCTTAGCTTCTTCACCACTTGTTAACAATTAACTAAGAAGCTAATATTCGATTTAAAAAATTGACTTCTCTTCAGAACACCTCCGAATCTAAATCGAAATTGAGGATACTACTAAATTGTCGCCAGTATCAGAGGACTACATATTATTATCTTTATTTACTGACACCGAATTAAACGTCAATGATAATAAATGACATGTTGCTACAAGTAAAGGTCCTAAATGGTTTCAGGATGCTATATAACGCGAAAAGTTATTGATTACTCCTACCGATGGTTATTGTAAAACACACGACAACTTATTTTACTTCCCAGAATTTTAATAACGCTAACGCGGCTAATGAGACAGCTCCCTCTATGGTCAAATACAATGGAAATAGCTTTTGAATCGGAAATATCAGTTCCTACTTCGCTAAATGTCGTAAGTTATTTTATAATGATTAAAACATACTTATGTCAAATAAACACGAAAACAGACGTATATCGTGTTAATGAATTTATTACGACACATGCAAAATTATATTTCGGGGCACTTAAAGATAGCTAACAGTACATTAAAACTAGGTGTTAAAAAGAGAAAGCCAACTGAAAAGAAAAATAATATCACCAATAAAAAAAGGAACGAACACTAACAATGCTGCAAAAGGATTTCTATCACTCTCTTGAAAATAATAAATCAACCACATACTCAATAGCATAAGTAAAATAATCGAAGTAAACTTAATAAAAACAATAGGTTAGTTCAATTAAAGTATTTACAATTCGATTTCGATGAGCGATTTACGTGAACACTGTCGGCGACTACGCGTCGCCTCTATCCTCACTGCACTCTGGAGTTCGACTCATGCGCCTGCGCTCGGCAGTCCAGTTCCAGTTGAACGTACGTGATAATTAACTCCCGGTAGTTGAAATAAGTATGGTATTATATGACAATTGAGTGATTGAAAGACAGACCTGTTTATTTTTTAAGGGTAGTATTTAAACGAGTGACAAAAAAATAAAGTTTTAAGTGTCAAAAATTATAAATTTACGTTATAGTATTACTAAGTGAGCGACTGACTGCGAGTGACGAGCAATCGACTTACAAACATCAATTTCAGTTACGTACAATACAAAATGAGAAAAAAAAATACCACGAATACTAATGCGGTAGCGCCACTCCCGCATTAGCCCCGGTAGAAGCGAAAATAATAAAAGTTGTCTTTATAAAAAATTTCGCTGATTCCAAATATGTATATAACTCAATAATATATCGCCCTAAGCGTCACTTTAACCAAATAGCCTTTCACCCCTCGAATACATACCCCTACCTACAGGCATTGTGTTGTTGTGTGTTAACGCGACATGTCTACTTTTACAACCATTACCATAATCGAATATCAAATATTCATTAGCGAAAACAAATGAGACGAGACGTGGAGCAAGGAGGCGCCATCGGGTCAACTCCGTGTTGCGTGCGACACAACACGTTGTGGCTGTAGCCATCCGCCGCCTGTAGCCGGCCAGATGGTTCCCGCCCTTCATCCGGCACTGTCGCGCCGCCCGCCTTACCGCCAGTCGCGACTTTCACGCACAACCCATTCGCACACGTGTACTGTAATTACTTACTAACTCATCATTTGATAAATTACTTCATCGGTGACATAATATTTCGTGCTAAGGTGGAATTTGTGGATTATTACAGCGCTGAGGAGGTAAGAATAACAATTTATATTAGTTTCGCATTTCTTCTTAACGTTTCAATAAAACTACGCGTCCATAAAAAGATAGCTATAAAGATTCTAGGGTCAGATAAGAGTGACTAAAATTGGAATTATCTAATCCACTGTTTTTGGTTATTATTAAGTACTGTACCTTTAATTAGGCGGTAACAATATGTTGAGTGTAAAATGTAGCTAATAATATTTATGTTCACTGTCTCACGCTACTAAAATATATAATAAAGCACCCTTAACCGAGACCCTGTTGGGAATATAATTCTATCAACATGACATGCAACAACAATATACATTTCCCATTGTGTATCATTAACAAAAAATACATTAATGCGTTGATGAGTATGAAACACGTTAGTATTAAATAGATAGACATAATTTCAAAGGTTTACATACTTAATTAATTTCAATTATTTCCCACGACACCAGTAAATAAAACTATATGCGAAACTGCAGACCTATTATACTTTATAATATAAACTAAATTATCTTCTATGTATCATTGTTTACAAAATCGAAAATGAACACAATACATATATGGTTATCATGTACTTTACTGAACTAAGGAGCAGTAGCCAAGAAAAGCTCGTGTAATGCGTTTGCTTAATTAGTTAATAGTCGCCGACCCTCGCTCTGATGGAAGAATTGAAGCGACAATTAATGGAAATTACCTCAGCTGGAGGTTTTAACTGAATTAAATTGATTTTCCAATTCACCTTGTATTGAACAGTTATCGCAAACTACAAATTAGCTGTTACAAAATTGTATTTTACTTTCTATCAAGTTGCCTTGTAACTTAAGCGGGTTTTTAAAATTATATCAAGATTTCAATATTATTATGGTCCCTGTAAAACAATAATAAGTTCACGAATAAGATGGTGGTGGAAATACTAAAGAGTAGCGAGAGTTGGTCCTGAGATAAGGATTGAAGGGATATTGGACCAGTTCCAGTATAAAACCATATATTCAGTATACTAATCGTACCACTATATTAGAAAAGACCATTCCCTAGTCCGATAAGAATAAATATTTAAACATGAATATTTTTACTTATTCCAAAGCGAACAGTTGTTGACAGTGTAGGGCTGACCCGCCAGTAGCCCGTCTTTAAATCCTAAACCTGTCTAATTATATACACCAAAGTACTTTATGATGCCTTTACATAAGCTTGGTAATATATCAAAAGTAGTCAATACCACATCGTTGTCAAGCTGTGATTATATAATAAAAGCTCATCATCACCATCATAGAGACAGGTTTTCTTTATGGCATCCAACAGCTCACTGCTTATATCGCTCTTCTACACTTTCACACGTCACACCAACCTGCTCTTGACGACGACCATCAGCGCGATATCATCAGCATACATAAGCAACCATGGAGGTGGCTCATGTGAGTTTCTGATGCTGTCCGGCAGAACGTCTAATCCGAACCTGAACAAGTTAGGACTAAGGACAGACCATTGGTGTAACCCAACGGTGATTGTAAAAACCTTTCATGTCGCCAAGAGCGGTTCGAACCACGGAACCGGGATCGTAGTACATGCCTCGGATAGTGTCAATGTAGGCCTCGGGAACTCTTTTGAACATTGGTTCATTTTTGGTGCCCGCCAATTCATCGCGCGACAAAAGCACAGTCGTAGGTTGTAGGCCTTCTACATGTCTAGGAACAAACATGCCATATTAACTTTATACCACGGTAACTGCCACACTGCAGCACCGTTTTCTTGTCTTTGAAGATTAGCGCAACGCTAGTCAGCCTCTGCTAATAATCTTATGCGGTGAATGACTGTCTGGACTTCTACACGAGTGGATAACAACGGATACCTAACTAAGTACTAATAGCCAATGGATAAGAAGATGATACTACCCGCTACTACTACTAATACCGCGATGGATTATATTCCACTGCCTTTTATATTCCGTTCTAACCCATCGCCGCGGTGGATTATTGTCCACTGCCCTTTATATTCCGTTCTAATCCATCGCCGCGATTGATTATTTTACTCAGCTTTCTTATATTCTGCTCTTATTATTTGTAAAAAAAATATTGTTTATTAAATAAATAAAACAAGTAACTAAATTGTAGCCAAACAAAAAAAAATACAGCCTTGGCCATTATTTCACCTCTTCAAGGAAATGGCCTACGGTAAATGCTGCCAGTTAAAACTTTCAACTGAGCTTCCTGAATCCAGTTGTCAACTATTATTTGTCCTGTATGTTTTTTTTTTACCAATGATGACGGGCAAGGTAGCTCCTCGAAGGTAGACGAAATATTTGTTTGATTATTTTTAACACCAAAAAATTAAGCATCTTCTTTTAGGTGTGTGATAAGGTGAATAATATTTGGGCTTTTCATTCCCACACTGCTATTCAGTCTAAAGTTCCAACCTTCCAAATTATTATTTGTTATAAATTGTTCACCAAATATACACCATTGTTTATTAAAACTAGCAACTAACTAACATCTTTAATCCAAAATCGAGACATGTAGTTAACAAACTTTTTTATTTCTGAATGATTTGGTGGACATTTTTTTTGGATGTAATTCATATCAATGACTAAAATCTATCAATGGATCAGAGTGGAACGAAAAGTGAAACAAATCCATCGATGGATCAGAGTGGAACGAAAAGTGGAAACAAATCCATCGGTGGAACAAAAAGTGGAAACTAATCCATCGATGGATTTTTAGTGGATTTAAGTGGAAACAAATCCATCGATGGATCAGAGTGGAAACTAATCCATTGATGGATTTGTTTAATGGATTCAAGTGGAATAGAGCAAATGATGGGATGATTCGAATAGTAAAAATGGTCCATATATGCTTAGTAAAAATACATTAAGTCATGTTTTTAATTATATGACCACAACTGTATGTGCCTTAAATTAATTAAACCAGTAGACCCAGGACTTGGCTAAGTCTTCTTAAAGACACGTTTGACTCAAACATGAAATTAGCGCTAAAGGCGTTAGGGAATAGCGCACTTAAAAATTAACTACCTGATTATCGACACGAAAGGCGCAAGCCTATAGTTTACCAACAGAGTACAAAAGTGGGTAGAGTGAGTAGAGTGTAGTTGATGTAGACACTTCAGTGCGTTTATTTATTTGTCGAATTCGGTTTCAACTTCATTGAGAACCAATTTACTTCATTTGCTCGTATTCTGGTACAAGGCTTGGCATATTCATACAAGCAATTAATATTAATTATATGGTTACAATGTTAAATTATATTGTAATAAGGTAAGTATATTGTGAAAGAATATACCTTGTTGCCACCCCTCTTACTAGGTCCGTTCGCATTAGTACCGTGTAAATACTTACACGGTACTAACGCGAACGGATCGAACCAATTGTTTACCAGTAAAATCAATCTCTTAGTTGAGAACTTAATTCATTCCAAGTTCCACGATTCAAATGGTATGGATAAATACATGCACCAAATAGTATGTATATAGAATTTATAATGGCTCAATGTTAAAAACCCTAACACCAGAGGGTATAATAAGGCGTTCAGTTTCAAAACAAGTATAGAAAGTAGAGTGACCAGGTGAGTTAGCAGCACGTCTATATTGTATGACATGATTTTAGGTGTTGTTGAGTTAGTGAAAGAGTAGGTGACTTAGGAATATTGGGATCATTCGTAGACACAGGGTGTACCAAAGTAGGGCGATTTGAATCTTGCTGATGTTACCTCTGTACCTCCCTTGCTGCTGATCTCCAACATGTAGCACATATACTGGGTGGCGCAAAAGTAAAGACCCTATTTGGTTCGGCTATAACATTTTTTCTAAATTAGAAAACTAGATTTAGGTTTTTTTAAATGTATATTTGTACCATTAAATTTCGTACCATTAGGATTTAAAGATGATGTCTTTTAAATGGTGACCTCCAGAGTTGATACACATTTGAGCTCTATTTATGACATTTTGCATAACTTGCCGTAACACTTCCTGCGATATGTTCGTTATTTCTTGACGAATGTTTTCTTTTAGAGCTGCGAGAGTCTGTGGCTTGTTCACATACACCCGAGATTTCAAAAAACCCCAAAGAAAGAAGTCTGGACTGGTCAGATCGGGTGATCTTGCAGGCCAAGGCAAATCGCCAAAACGAGAGATAACTCGGCCTGGAAAAGCGTCCCTCACTAAGTCCATAGTGTCGCGCGCTGTGTGTGCCGTAGCGCCGTCTTGTTGAAACCAGATGTGCTCCAGCCCCAATTCGTCCAAACTGGGTATCAAAAACTCACGTAACATGGTTCTGTAGCGTTCTCCAGTGACAGTTATCGCATTGCCTCCAGCGTCTTCGAAAAAATAGGGTCCGATCACTCTGTCAACACAGATGCCACACCATACAGTAACTTTTAGTGGGTGTAGAGGTGTTTCTTGAATAATGCGCGGATTATCAGTGCCCCAGAACCGAGTATTCTGCTTATTGACATGCCCTGAGAGATGGAAATGCGCTTCATCACTCATAACCAATTTTGAAGGAAAATCATCCTCTTCAAGGTTGAGGTTTATGACGCGCTGGCAGTAATCTAGACGAGCTCGGTGGTCAGCAGGCAGCAGCTGATGAGTCATTTGAGTTTTATACGGGAACATCTTTAAGTCTTTCACCAAAATACGCTGCAGGGTCCGTCTGGAAATGCCCAATTGCGTGGCACGTCGCCTCGTTGATGTTTCTGGACACTCTTCCACATCTTCGCGCACAGCATCGATATTTTCAGCTGAACGGCCTGTTCTTGGTCTCCCAGACTTAGGTCTATCCAATGTTGAGCCAGTTGCTTCAAGGCGTGTGGCAAAGCGTTGAATTGTGCGACCAATCGGTGCCGGACGGTGGGGAAATCGTCGACGAAATTCACGTTGTGTTCTTATCACTGATGAATTATTCCGTAAGAACATTGACACAATTATTCCACGTTCTTGGGGAGTAAAACGGTCCATGTTTATTTTCAGTGTATTTTACATTTGTTCACTACACAATTTTCAACAACAGAATGACAGAAAATGTCATATAAAAAAAATAAAGGTATTTTCTTTAGTGTCAGTACTTTTGCGCCACCCAGTACATACTTTGGAGAAAAAGGAGTTTGAGCATCGTGCAATAACGAAGTCGCTCCGTCCAGGTCAATGCAATGTCAGGTCGACTCAATGGTTGAAAGTTGCCGTTAAAATGTATCTATATTATTCTGGTATCGCTTAGTTGGATTCTTCAACAATCCTTTAGACTCAGGGAAAATAATACTCTCCTTTGTTCTTCCTCGCAATTCATTTTTAAGTAATTCATCTCCAATGACAATTTTTAATATTCCAAATTATGACAAGACAATCAGCTTCTTAAAAACTATATAATATGAATAAACACAGGCCGAGACCAAGAAGGCCGTATACTGTCGCCACAGTACCATTGTAGAAACCTAATACACAAAAATATAATAATATATTATTTCTCATCTGCATCATCATCAGAATCATCATCATAAATATTCTTCGGAACCCAGGATCCGTCTTCCGACTCTTCCTTATTCACTTTACACGGTCTTGGGCAATGGGCATCCACCATGGTGTAGAAACCATTAGCACTAATGTCACATTCGAGGATGTCATGTCATGCACGTCATATTTAGAAGCACTGTCTTCTGTATCTGGCGCTTGACGCATCCGTCTCTAATAATATTATTATCATATTAATATTACTTACCAAATGAGGTGTAAATAATCATATTAAAACAAATTTTTCTTCACGTTTTTGTCCTGCAGGGTTAGAATCAAAGAATCAAAGAATCAATTTCATTTATTCAGTTTAGGCACATAAAGAGCACTTATGAATGTCAAAGTTTTACAATAATTATGTACCTACATTTGTCAAAAATATTATAAATCATAATAAATTAGGATACTTAGTAAATAAATCATTAGAAAATGATTCTTTCGCTGGTTCGGTAGTTAAATCTCCTGAGAAGAGACCAGCAAGAAACTCAGGTAGATTATCGTTATTCTTTTTAATATTTAGTTGTTTATTTATAATAACTGGGTGCAAGAGCAAGAGATTATTATGCCCACGCATTTTTATCATCAAGATATTCGTCTACTTTATAATAGCTTTTTTTAGTTAAAATTTTTTTCAATTCTATTTTAAACTTATCAAGTGGCAGGTCAGCCAAATCCTGAGGAATTTTATTATATATTTTTATACATTTGCCCACAAACGAATTACTGACTTTATGAAGCCTTAGTTTCGGTATCGCCAGTTTATTTTTATTTCGCGTATTCAAGTTGTGAAAGTCTGATTTTTTTTGGAAGAGGTTTAGGTTCTTCCTTACATATAAGGCGTTGTCGTAAATATATTGTGAGGCAACTGTTAAAATATTAATTTCTTTAAACAGTTCTTTCAGCGAGTCACGGGGTCCGAGGCAATAGATTGCTCGTATAGCTCGTTTCTGTAATATAAATATAGTTGCAATATCGGCAGCTGAGCCCCACAGCAGCAGACCATATGACATAACGCTATGAAAGTAACTGAAATAAACTAATCGTGCCGTTTTCTCGTCAGTTAGTGACCTTATCTTTCTAACCGCATAGGCAGCTGAGCTAAGTCTTCCTGCTAAGGCTGTGATATGAGAACCCCATTGTAGTTTATTATCTAGTGTGATGCCAAGAAAAACTGTGGTATTGACTATTTCCACAGTTTCATTATTCATTATAATGTTTGAGTCTATATGTCTTACATTTGGCATCGTAAATTTTACACATTTTGTTTTTTTCGCATTAAGTAGCAGGTTATTACTCGTGAACCAATGCAATATTACAGAAAG
The DNA here is from genome assembly GCA_963691645.1 of Pelosia muscerda. Taxonomy (NCBI): domain Eukaryota; kingdom Metazoa; phylum Arthropoda; class Insecta; order Lepidoptera; family Erebidae; genus Pelosia; species Pelosia muscerda. Next base: position 8,977,821 of record OY829098.1, on the reverse strand, counting down.
GGTATTATTCACATCGTCAAGTATTACTTTTTGTCTGTCAGTTTTAAAAATTAATGAAGTGTCATCAGCAAATAATACTATTTCACAAAGATTTTCAATGAAGTATGGAAGGTCGTTTACATATATCAGGAACAAAAGGGGTCCTAATATCGAGCCTTGGGGTACTCCCATGACTAGCGGGGCGCCAGAAGAATCGGTGCCATTAACGTTTACTTTTTGTACTCTGCCAGTGAGGTAAGACCTAAGTAAGCTAAGTGAGCTATTCGAGACACCATAATAATCTAACTTTAATAACAAGGTCTCATGATCAACACAATCGAAAGCCTTTGATAAGTCACAAAAAATACCAATGGCATCCTGCTTCTCCTCCCATGCATCAAATATATGTTTAACTAGTGCGACTCCTGCATCTGTTGTATTTTTGCCTTTAGTAAAACCAAACTGTTTTTTATGAAGTAAATCATTGGCTGCAAAATGTGAAAGCAGTTGATTAAATATTATTTTTTCAAAAATTTTACTTAGCGCTGGTAATATAGAGATGGGACGAAAATTGGATGGGTCACTTTTGTCCCCTGCTTTGAATAACGGAATGATTTTACTGTACTTCATAAGATTTGGAAATTGTTTTTCATCTATACATTTATTGAATATGAATGCAAGGTAGGGCGCAATAGTGGGCATTATTGAATTTATTATATTGGTTGAAATGCCCCAGAGATCTTCAGTCTTTTTTATATTTAATTGTTTAAATGTTTTAAGTATTGTTTCAGTGTCTATATACTGAAAATTAAAGATTACATTACATTTAGGAACACAAGATTTAAGAAGGGAATCGGCTACGTTTTGCGACGAATTTAATTCACTCGTAGTAGTAATTGCAATATTTGTGAAAAAAGATTCAAAAGCATGGGCCACTGCAGAATCAGTGGTAATGTATTGATCATCTATTTTTAAGTCGAAGGATCGATCACGTGACCTCGTTTTACAGGTTTCTTTGTTAATGACATTCCATGTAGCCTTAATTTAATATCAGATTTTTCTATTGTAGCCCGTATATGATTAGATTTGGCGATTAAACATACTTTCTTGAATAATTTCGAGTATATCTTAATATTTTCAATTACCTGTGGCTCACTAGTAGATGCCTTTATATCGTATAATTCATATAATTTCTTCCTACTTTTGTATATTCCAGGTGTAGCCCAATCACTAAATTTAATTTTAAATTGATTTACATTTATTGTTTTTTTGGTGAAAATATTGTTAAATTCACTTTTGATTACTCCGAACAAATCTCTGTAGAGATCATTCGGATGATCGTTATTATTCATCTCTAGAAGAGGTATTTTATCTTTAATGTTTCCTTTAAAATGTTTTAATCGATATGTCGTGATTGGTCTACATACAATATTTGTTGTTAATGGAATATGTTGGTGCTCAAATCTAGCTAGCTGACCTGTATGATCTGATTTAATGAAATTTATTATAGATTTCTCGTTTACATCACCGTCAGAAAAAATGTTATCTAAGCAGGTAGCTGATGTGGCTGTTTTGCGAGTTGGTTCTCTAAAGAGATTTTGTAAGTTAAAAGATTTAAAGAGATTAAGGAACCTTAACGCGTTCTGGGAGTTTTCCAAGATATTAATGTTAAAATCGCCACATACAACTACCATCTTTTTACACTTACATACCTTTTTTAAGGTTTCTTCCATAATAGATTCAAACTGGTGGTAATCGCCAGAAGGAGATCTGTAGACGCTAATAATAATAAATTGCTCAAGCTCTGCACATGCTAACTCAATATTTCGCTCACTTGAGAGTGCTACTATGTCTTTTCTTTCTTTGGATTTTAGTTCTTGATGTTCGTAAAAAGGATTCCCACATAGAATATAAACTAGTCTGTTTCCGAAAGCCGTCAAAAGCACAGCACTCCCTTCATCCATTGTAATTATTCTATGTTGTTCAAAGCGCTCTTGTTTTAAAACTAACTATATTCCCCGCAGACACCTGCTAAAATTGATAAATTTTTAGAATTATATATTTTTGTGAGTTTATTGATTCATAATAATATATTTGACTAAGAAATCAAGATATATGATAGAAATATCAAAAAGTTAAAAATATTACTTTATAGGTATCTGCGTAGAAGCCAATTCCAACCAGTATTTTCGTTAGATTTATGGGATCGCCAAAGAATAAATTGGGAGCTATACCTATTTATCTTTGTATTTTTTATTTTATCTTTGTATGTTCTTTCAATATAAGTATATATATGAATAATTGATGCTACTGTTTCGACGATCTAAAATTCTACTAGCCCCCTCACCCAACGTTGTCGACCACGTTTCGATAGTAAAACAAATATTGTATTTTTGTTTAGACTTATTAATATTTAAAAAAAAATATCAATAAAAACTAATTTTATATTTTATCAAAAAAATAAGTGCTAAAGCCGTTTTAGTGGGTCTGTTATAATGACCAGGGTTTATTGCTCTCGAGTGTTGGTATATCTAGATAATACAAATAAAATTAAAGTCTACGTAACTACGCATATAACTCGTAATTTGAAACGCGAACCACCATGATGTGATGACCATAATGACTAAAGCAAACAAAGGAACGTAGGTATGTCGCAATTGTATTCTTTGGTTTTTAAGTGTCTTGGTTCTACTACTAAACTAAATTAGATATCATGACATCATGTCTCATCATCTCATGGCTAAACAAAATATACCAGTCAGAGCTTTTACAGCACCTGTTCTATTTATATTTAACTCTAAATTATTAATATCTGTAGATAGGACATTTGAAATTTCATTAAAATCGAAAGTAGCATGCATTTATTTATTCTATGACGTCACAAACTCACGAGTGAAATTGTACTGTAACAAAAACCATCCTGTTAGCAGCAGCATTCTACATAATTAATATTATTCATTATCTTCGGAGGTATTCAATCAATCAACTTATCGTAGTCCACTGCACGGAAATAGGCCTCTCACAATATGTGCCATTGCTACCGAACCTCGGCCTTCCGCTTTCTTCGAAGTTAGATGAATAACACTTCAGCTCTATCAAATATCGGGAAATGGTAATCATTCAGTTGCAATAAACTTGTGCATGGCATGCATAAACTTTTTACTAGTGCCAGCTAACATAAATGGCCTGATAACCAAAGAACACCACAGAAAATGTGTACCTACCTGGCATGACATGTAATGAGGTGGTATTTGCGAAAGGTAAATAATAATAGGGAAACAACATCTGTGAGTGTATTTATTTTGTCCATCATGTCAATATTGGGTATTTTTTTATTATGACATAAAAATTCAGTCATTTTCGGAAAAGCTATGTTATTATAAAATTAGTACAACACGTTATAAGTTTGATATAGACCGCCGTAAATATCAATTTCTGAATTGACTAATAAATTGTTTCCTTTGTTGCCCGTCGTCCGATTACGGAGTTCTACTGATCGAACCATGGACAATTTTTTTTGGTCGTTCAATCGAACCATTCTTTTACTAATATTAAATTTCATTGGTAGTAGATCTACTGATTGAGTAGGACCAAGATGATTATTTTTTCCTATGGAACGACTATTATTTTTATTTTAATATTATAAAAGAAATTGAACAAAAACAATACATAAATCAAATTTAAGTTTGTAGAACTACGGGCAAACAAATTTGCCCTTAGTCCAATCGATAGGATTACGGTAAATCAAAATTTCCTGTGGTTCGATTGAACGAACCACTGCCAAAAAAAATTTCCCATGGTTCGATCAGTAGGACTCCGTGATCGGACCACGGGCAACAAAGGAATTGTTTATGCAGAATACAGGATATTTCTGTCTATTACATTCTTTGACTTTTTTTTTATTTGCGATTTTTGCGTTTGTTGTAATTGTTCTGCATACTTTACGATAAATGCTGCTTCCTGTTTGAGAATTTTCAAAAGATGCCAAATTGTTCTTCTCTTCTTTTAAATTCCCTATTGAATTAAGTTCTAGTTCCAGTTCCAACCCTCGCAAACATAAGATATCCGCTAGATATTAGCTAGTATAAATCTATGATGAAGTGTTCTGGTAGTACAAGAGAAATAATAATATAGGTATGTAATTATTTGTACGATGACTTGAATTACTCAATTGTACGGATATTGATATTAATATCATGCAAACTCATGTTTGAAATTCTTTATAGTACCTTATATTTTAAAATACCATTTAAAACGTCTACAGCGAATTCTTTAGACGTTTTATGTTTCATTTGACTAACTATATTTTATGCGCCACATAAAAGAGACCTTAAAAGATATTGCGTGCATTTTCCATCCACTTAACAAATAATCAGTTGGTACTCAGTATTGCAATAAACGGTTTTATACATGAAATTGTATTAACTTGACGTGGTCACATCATAAAAATGTGAAACGCTAATCACCCACTTACTGTTTCATATATTTACGTCTGAAAGGAATTTAAAAAATCATCATCCCTGGTTTGTACAACGTATCTGCAATGAAAATATGTCCCAACAGCTTGAGGCTCCGGGAATCACCTCCAGACTCCGAATTTGTAAGCGGTAGGATTCAATGCGAACCTGGTGTTTTGAGCACCAAATATGGCAATGCCGATCCCACTATCTCATTTTTATTCTACATAAGTTTGAACAGTGCGGATTCAAACTGTTTGCCGCGGTCCGTGACGATATCCGTCGGGCAACCAAACTTAAAAACCACCCCGCTATCAGTGCTTTAGCCACCGTTTCAGCCGTTATATCCATTAAAGGTATAGCCTCAGGCCACCGAGTAAATCTGTCGATTGCGGTGAGGCAATATTTGAAACCTTGTGAAACCGGTAATGGACCAATCAGGTCTATGTGGATATGCTGAAATCTTTTTCGAGGTAGTTCATACGTTCCCAAAGGCGTTGAAGTATGGCTGGTGACCTTGGCCCGTTGACATGAGTAGCAAGATCGCGTCCAATCACGGCAGTTCTGCCTTATGCCGGGCCAAACGAAGCGCTGCGCTACTGGTTTTGTAGTTGCGTTAGCGCCTGGGTGGCTTAGGTTGTGCTAGCTGTCAAACACTTGACGTCGGAATTGGTTCGTGATGAAAGGTCGTAGTGTCTGAGTGCTCACATCGCAGTAAACTTCAGTTTGAGTTCCAGGAATCATGACTTTCTGCAGACGCAATGAAGTGACGTCTTTTAGGAGTTCCTAAAGTTCCGGATCGGCGAGTTGTGCTTTAGCAAGCGTAGGGTCGATGGGTTGAGTCACTTCTTCAACAACTATCTTTAAATCTGTCAATTATTATCTAATAAGTTGTCATCATCAGTATTACCATTCATAAGATGTGTGATAGGTGAAAATATATGGTAAATCCAATGAACCTTATATGAAGTTTCTACTTGATAAAGTGAGAATTTCAAATAAATGACGATGAAATTTCTTCGTCTTCTAATTTATTATTACCTACTTTCCTAAAAATTAAGTATTTATGAGGTTATCTCAACGGCTATTTTTAAAATTCTCTCTTTAGACACGTACGCCGGTAATTGGAGGTACATTTAAATGCGATCGCTCCGTTCACTTAAAAGGTTATTAATATTCCTATCAAAATCCGAATACCCTTAACAACTACTTGCATCGAGTGATGTAATAAGTTTCAATATAATATGATATTATGGTCGTTGCGATTATAAGACTTCTTATGTGTAAAAATGATAAAGTTGAGAAAATCGATAAAATTTATAGTGTTAACAATTATAATAAGAGAATATATAGGTTATATAATATTTTCTTATGTTCCATTTTGATAGCTGTAGTAATTAACAAAGCAAATAATAAATAATAATAAAAATTGAAACAAAATTGGTATATTACAAAAAAAAATATTTTTAATTATATTCATGTTTCTAGTTCTAGTTATATTCATGTTTCTACAATTTAAAGATTTATTTATAGGTATAGGTGGATAAATATTTTACAGTTATTATTATAATATAAACTAATTATTTAAATAATTTAAAAATAAAATAACAATTAAAACAAAACAAAGACTTAAATTAAAATGCGTCATGGAATTCCTCCGCATCGCATGCCTCTTGAGCACGCATGACTTTCGGGCGTGTGTTGCCCGACCTGAAGCAGATAAGCTTGCCAATGAATACCCTGGCCTCAGTGATACGACGCTCAATTCTACACTGCCACATTGGCTTTCCCAAACTTGGTCGAGTAGCGGTCCTAATTTCTGGTAATTTAATACCAGCTACTCGACATGCTGCAATGGCTGCACAGTATAAAATTGAGTGTGTATCAGTGAGATTTTCACTATTATCTAAATAAATAGAAAATAAAGCGATAAGGCCGCCCTTTGTACTACTCTTGTGTACTCAATTTCTGTAACATGAATGATTGTAATTTGGCGTACAATAAAGTATATAATAAATAAATAAATAAATAAATAGGTAATAGTGAATCCAAGGCACACACTAGCGCTATATTACGTTTATGTACAGGCAAACGCGGTAATCACGAATGGCACACTCCAAGGCATTCCTTATTTGATCATTGTACTGAGTACTTACAGGAAAAGCAACATTATCCAACCCACCATCAGTGTGGTCATTCTGTGTAATCGGGGAGATCACTTCCACCGCTGCTGGTTGTGATGGAGGAGGGATAACATCACTGTTCTGCAAGTCAGAACGTAGCCTCTCAAGTACAGAACTATCCAGCAACTGACATCCCTGGATAGCCCGCACCTGATCCGACAGTCGCTGTGCCGAAACGTTGACAGTTGGTTCAAGATCCTGAAACACAGAAAGCATGCGATCACGGTACGCAGTAAGATTGATTCCTCCCGCTGTAGCCGCAAAATATAGTCCGGTCATTTTAGACAATTGAAATAAAGAAAATTCCGACAGAGCCAAAGGACTATCCAAAACTGGCCTTCCATGGACACGATGTACGCAAATGTAACTATTGATCGATAATCATATTTAATTTTTACCGAACTAACCATGAATTCTTGGAGTATCAAGATATATCTTTAAATAATTAGTATTTACTCTATTAGCTCACTGAAATATATATTTCTATACTCTTGGAACCATCTTTCTCTTTTCCCCAATGCTAAAATGTTGCCAGTTATAATAAAGACCATAATCGATTTTTTTATTTGAGACATATTAATATATCGATACGGAGTAATGTATGGGACACCAGAGTTTCATAAGGAATTGATAGGTTGACTTGATATAAGTATTGATTTGAAACCTATGACTAATTGATACTTAAAAAAAGATACATAAACTAAATGATATTGAATACGCGTCGAATGTGACTCGAATGCGAACGTGAAGTGATTCGATTTGATGTGAAGGATTTTCATATTATAATAGCCTTCCGCGCCGGAGTGGAAGTCGGTTCTACTCAACGGTCAAACATAAGATTTTTAAGAACGACTATGAAAACGTAGAGATATGTCAGTAATTATGTATTATACTCGGTTAATAATGAGCTTATTTATTTATTTATTAGACTTAATGTACAAGTAAGTAGGTATATATATATATATATAGATATTCTCTACTTTCAACTTAAACTAAATAGTGAATGTAAAAATAAATATTACTTGAGTAAATAAACAGTTGCCAGGACATAATAAGATATAAAATAGCCATTCTAGACATTCGTTCGGCATTGAAATCAATATTTTGCTTATATCACCGGTTTTCAGGCGATAGGGATCACTAGAAGTATTATTTAGAAGTATTTGATTGCTAGAAGCTTTTTTTCTTAAAAAAAGTTCAGTATCGTTAATATATAATGTTTTTTAATACCGCCAATGTTCATCGTACATGATATTGGAGATATTTATTGTGTAATAGTCGATATAGATACGAAAAAGTAGTAAATAATAACAATCTTTTAATATGGTCTCATTTTTGATCATTGTTTTATAATAATGGAGCTAAAACTGTTTCTACGCGATTCAAAGCCGAATTTATTTTTAATCGATTGAGTTTGTGTTTGTAATGGCAACTGGAAAGAAATCCGTTATAAAAATGTCATTCGTTTGTCATCTTGATTTGTGTTTACATTATTCTATTTCTCGTGAAAGCTGATTTTATTTTTCATTGGAAAATGAACCCGGATAAATCTTTCATCACCGAGCCTGGCGAGCCTGTCGACTTTGAACCCGTTCATAACGATAATTCTGGCACGAATATGGGAACAGATCCCACGATGAGACAATGTGTGAATAGTGGCATCAACTTTTTCCAAAGACGAAGACATCCTCCGTTTGCAAGAGTTGGAATCTGTTATAGGGCAATAGATTACACCGCAAGTGCTATGTAATATGTTTACTGCTGTTATTGTATTGTCGGACGAAGAATAGTACCTAAGTAAGTTGCTGTGCTCTTGTCATGACAATCATTTGGTTTTTGAGCTGGGCACGGTACCAAGATAATGTAAATCCACCTGCCTAATTCCTGAATAATGTTTTAATAACCTATGTATCCCAATAATAAGGAAATAATGAATACAGCTAATCTTAAATTAACAAAAACTGACTAAATGCTATGGTCAATATACACTGACGGACTCATAAACTGCATCAAAGTTCAGGTTTACTCTAAAAGGATTTTTTATAATAAGTATGCAAACTTTTTAGATTAAATTATATAAATATGGAAAGACTGGCTCTTAATCTTAAAAAAAAAAAAATTTAAAAATAGAACTGCAGTAAAACAAATGAATATAGCCGGGAAAAGAAAATTTACTTGTAGTATCAGATTTGCGTGTTATTTATAGCAAAGTTTTAAATTGATTCTCATTGATTTTTTTTGTTTTGTCAATTGAATTATTGTTACCAGCATAATTGTTGGGTTAGTTTTTTAACACATCGAGAGTTTTTGAACCATAATATGGATACTTCGTCCGAACAAGCGGCACAAATTGTAGCATTGGTGCGGGAGGGCTTGGAACAACGAACGATTGGTAGAAATTTAAATTTAAACCAGTCTACGGTTTCTAGAATATACAGAAGGTTTGTAGAGACAGGTTCTTACAGGAGGAGACGTGGTACAGGCAGAACTCGAGCAACCACAGGTCGTGATGACCGATTTATTGTTATAACTTCCCTGCGAAATCGTTTCCTCACGTCAGTTAACATCAAAACCGAGCTTAATGAAGTGCGTGGAGTAAACGTGTGTGCACGAACAATAAGAAGAAGGTTAAAGGAAGCGGATATCACCCCTTTTAGACCAGCAAATGGTCCAAAGTTGTCTACAGCTCACAGACAAGCTCGCTTAAGATTTGCGCGTCATCACCTGAATTGGACAGAAGAGCAGTGGGCCTCTGTATTGTTCACGGACGAGTGTAGGACATGTTTATATGGTGCAGATGGTCGCAGAAGAGTCTATCGTCGACGTGGGGAGCGATATGCTCAAAGTTGCATTGAGGAGCGTGTTCCTTTTGGAGGCGGTTCATGTATGGTCTGGGGTGGCATATCGATGAACGGGCGAACAGAACTTGTGTTCATAGACATGGTCCGTCAAAACGGTAATAGAGGGGGTTTGACAGCACATCGCTACATAACAGAGATATTAGAAGATCACGTGGTGCCTTACATGGGATTCATAGGCGAAAATTTTACTTTAATGCAGGATAATGCCCGGCCGCATGCAGCTGCACAAGTTCAACATTATTGCGAAGAGGTTGGGATACGTACAATGAATTGGCCAGCACGCAGCCCGGATCTTAATCCCATCGAGCATGTTTGGGACAATTTAAAAAGAGCTGTATATGCGAGAAACCCTTCGCCCACGACAGTGGCAGCACTAAGAATAGCACTTTCAGAAGAATGGGACAATATTCCGCAAGATCTTTTAAAAACCCTTATAAAATCTATGCGGAACCGATTAGAATCCGTAATAAGGGCACGTGGGGGTAATACACCTTATTAAAACACAAATAAACCCTTGCATAAAGTTTGTGTCTATTGTTAAAACCAATTTTTTAATTAAACCAATTTTTCTTAAATTTCTGTTTTTTCTTCAAAAAAAGTCTTAAGGTCCTTTCCAGTACATAAACTTAAACTTAAAGATATGACCCTACGCTGTTTTAAAGTTCACGAACCAATCTAGAGGTTTCAATTTAAATCTGTATAGAAAGTATGCATACTTGGTTAAAATATTTATTTCAAAGTCGTCTATTACTTTGATGCAGTTTATGAGTCCGTCAGTGTATAATATAAATGATGAATTCTGATACAACCATATGATGTTATTTTATTTCTTACTAATATGAACTACCAAACCTGTATCATATTTGCCCAATTATTATATGTCCATATCAGGCCAAGGGCTTATACATGTTGGACACTGTCCTTTTCGTAGAGACCTTAGGTTTACCATAAGGAATAAAGTGTCAAAAGTCCCCATCAGTCCCATGTGAGCTTAGGGACTTATTCGGGGCCCAAGGTCAAAATTTTAGGTTTTTCTGGATTTTTGTCGAAAACGGTAAGTTTTATCGAAAAAGTACCCAGAGCAAAGTTGTAGAAATTCTCTATAAAAATGGTCCCCATGATTTTTTCTCTAAGACCCACTATTTCCCAGATATTGCGCTTGTAAGAATCACGTTCTACATAATATGCATACATTTCCACACCACCTGTGAGGTAGTGTACTCGGTGCGTTTTTTTAACGTGGTATCCCCGGTAGGCCTAGTCCACGAACCGTTATGACGTTATTTTCAGGAACGTTTCGGCGCATAACGTCCAAAGCGCAAAATGGTAAGCAGTAGTAAAATGGTAAAAGAGCAGAATGGTAAAAGAGCAAAATGGTAAAAGCGCAGAATGGTAAAAGAGCAAAATGGTAAAAGCGCAGAATGGTAAAAAAATCTGTTGTATCCCATGATGATAAATAACTGGATTTTGGTGAATTGTGACTCCCTAACAGGAACAATTTAAAAAAAACATGAAAGTTTTTTGAAAAACCATTTATTTTCAAAATCAATCAATCAACACTCTTGAGCACGCAACGTAGAGTCCATGGGAGAAACAGTCTTTTTCAATAGGGACCCCAGCTTATTTATGGTAATTGCAAACGTTAATTATTTAATAGTATGAAGATTATTGATATGGGTTACCGAGTTTAACTGTCGTTCTAACTTTTTTAAGAATAAATCTTCCTCTCTGGTATTTAATTGAACATGTGAGCAAGAGACACCTTGGCAATTTGTACACGCTGGAGAACGCTGCAACCCTACTTTTTTACAGCCACATTTGGCACTACAACCTTTCTTGCAATTGCAAAAAATAGTATTAAGAAGTTTTTCTGGAGCAGGGGGCAGTAAAGTTCGAATCGGTTCCAAAGTATTATTTATCAATTTCCAACCCCAGTCTTCAGGGTTCAGTTCATTGCCTTGCCATGTCTGAACTCGATAGTAATACTCGAAACAAATGTTGAGTAGCAGATGCCGATGTTGGAGGAAGACAAAATAGCTGTACTTGCTTTTTGTTTCGTGTATTTTTTACAAATGTTAAATATCTGTACATATCTATGCAATTAATTTTTTTTTTTGATTGACTGCGCAAAAGTATTTACAGAAATTAATTCTTCACCTCAAATACTAATTACCAAAGGAATTCGGTTTCTTCTTGCGGTTTATGGAGCTCCAAAAAAATTGATCGCATAATAATAAGTCCCTAAGCTCACATGGGACTGATGGGGACTTTTGACACTTTATTCCTTGTGGTAAACCTAAGGTCTCTACGAAAATTTTACTCTGTCGGAATTTTCTTTATTCGATCACTATTTTTATGTCTAAAATGACCGGACTAATATGCCCGCATGACGTTTTCATTCATAGACGTCGTCCATCGCATGTGGCGCACATTAACACCGGTAGCGGTGATGAGCTAGACGCTGCTGATCTCATTCCTGGAGGCTGTGCGGCGGAGTTTGGCGACGAGTCCGGAGGTGTTCCTCGTGCTGTAGTTCTTGACCTGGATCTGTCAACATTATCAGATAATCCTAATTTAATTATGTTTCATTCTAATTCTTCATTTTTCGTTCTTATTATTGTGACAGCATTAGCTGTCATTGGACATATGTATTTTATGGTTTTGGTATTTTGTTGATTTTTGAAGCATTTTAATTTATTTTGGAATATTGATACTGCTAGGGTTATTAAATATATTTGGGTATTGTAAATGAACTATTGGAATTCAAAATAATAAATTTTATTAGAGAGCACTGTAAAATGGTATTATCTGAGGTAGTGTTGCCAGGTTATATTATTTTAATTATTATTTCACTTTATTCCAGTTCTTTTCATATTTTTTTACATTTTTAAATATAAATATCATACAACAATAAAAAACAATATAGGTACCTACACATTTAAAAATATAAATAAATTATAATATATATAATTATTATTATTATTATGCTAACAAAATGAAAATATACACTAATCATAACATACTTACACTAAAACACTGTGCACACACTAATAATAAAAACATAATATGATTCACAAAAAATTTGAGACGGTGACGGTCACTGTGACGGTAGCGTTGGCAGTTGACCTCCTCCGCTGCCGTGGAGCCGCCCGTTGCCTTGGGAATGGCATCCTGCGCGTCCTGTCCCGAGGTGATGTAAAGTATATATTTCTAAATACTTTTTTTTATTTTAAATTATAAATTTTACACCGTGTTATTAGAAGTCTACACCAACGAGTAAAAAAAATCCAAAAATAAAATCATAAACAACGTCGTATTCAACCTCATGTACTTAGTTTGAGTACCTAGATTATATACTAAAATTATTGTAATTTAAATGATTACCATTTTCAATTGAAAAGTGTTTACTGTAAAGTCTTGGACTACAGATTTAGAGTTAAAGAATTCTGTCATCTTTAATGGACATATTATATGCAATCGGTTTTTTGATACTAGACCCCTTTGGTTACTTCTTCGCTGTGGAACTATGGTCCACTGATCAATATATCTCAATCTATAAAATATAAACCCATTCAGAATTTTTTTACGATCATGGATGTCCACCATTACAGGATCTCCTCATTTCTGCCAAGCCATATTGACTTTAAATTTGATTCCAGTTCTTCAAAATTTAGCAACAAGTCATGATGTATTATTTAAGATCGTATGAGTTTTATAACCTAGCTTATGTCATTTGGGTTATGAAATCATTAGGAGCTTATATTAGGGGCTTAATAGACTGCTCCCTGGTGGAATGAACAACATAAACCTCCATCATTGTATGCCTCTTTTTTAGATCTGTTCGAAATTTATGTTCTTTTTTGGCCATGTTATTAAATGCACAAGATAAAGTTCGATTACGATTTTGATGTACACTACACATCCGTGAGATGTACATAATATAATATTATATAGATAATACGTTTCGTTGAAGTAATCTAAAGATGTAAAGTCGTTTGCTGTAAAACCACCGTCTACTTCGTGCCATATATAAATTATCACATCTTTTGATAACGCAATATAAACTGAAAAATTATGGCATTATAATTTTAATTTGTAATAGGATGAACTTGCTCCAAAAATATTAGATCTTTGGAGCAAGTAGAATGCTTTGTCCATCAATGGTTATAACAACAACGTCGTCATCTGCACTGGCTACAACTTTTTGTTTTGCTACACGTGCTTCAATAGTTTTGTAATATGATTTTTATATTGTTTTTGAGTAATATTTACAATTTTGTAACTATATCAATGTACTCGTATATGTCGCACTGGTCCTTTCGGGGTTGATGAATTCCAATATTTTTACGGGAAAGTAGCATAGATAAAACTTTCCTGACTGACGTACCTATAATTGTTTCCATTGCACTGTTCTCATAAAAACTTGAGGCATGTATAGTTTAGAACGAAATTTAAATTGTGCATAGGTTTTTGTAAAAGCTTTCGCTTTTAGGTACAATATTTTACCAAAATATGGCTCGGTACTTTTGGTAAAATATTAAGCCGTCTTTTAATATTTTCCTTTAGGTAAATGAGTTCCTTCAAATTTATCGAAGCGTTTTCGTGACTATCTTCTGTGGTCTATCGACGAAAAGTATCTTGTCCAAAGCATAGCGTTTTATTTATCCTAGGTATGGTTTATTGTATTTGACTACAATGCAAATCTTCTTGCTTTTATTCACTCAGTAATGGCTCGGTACTTTTGGTAAAATATTAAGCCGTCTTTTAATATTTTCCTTTAGGTAAATGAGTTCCTTCAAATTTATCGAAGCGTTTTCGTGACTATCTTCTGTGGTCTATCGACGATAAGTATCTTGTCCAAAGCATAGCGTTTTATTTATCCTAGGTATGGTTTATTGTATTTGACTACAATGCAAATCTTCTTGCTTTTATTCACTTACATAAGTTTTCGGAAACATGTATGCTGACACTCTCATCAGGATTAATAAGAGAACTGCATGACGAGACTGGTTGCACTGCCTTAGAGGCTTTAGTATTTAGTTCATGAATTAATAGTTCTATGTCACTAGGCTTCAGCGATTTACTCATTTTGCAAATGTATTTACGATAACCCAATAATACTCATTTAAAAACAACGCAGACAAGATGACGAACTGCAATAAACTGTTTAAACATTAACAATACACCCGCCAAATACTGCTTAGTAAGTCTACTTTTTACAAAAATATACAACCAAGTTCTAAAACAACTATGCACGCTAATGTAATAAATACCTTAATTATAGATATAAGTACCTCAAATATATAATGCGCGTAAAACTTTACTAATTTTATGGATATATTTAAATATACTTATTTATCTTTAGCGAATAGCGAAATAGGGTTGACCAAGTATACACGTGAAATAGCAAATGACGTCACGCTCATCATCATCATCATCCTAGCGTTAGTCCCGGTCGCATCCGAAGCCTTCGCCTCGGAGTCCGGGGTCCGCTTTCCGGCTTTTTCTCTTCCACTTCGCTCGGTTTTGCGCATCCATGGTGGTGAGTCCAAATGACGTCACGCTATTCTTACGTTTTTACATAAATCGTTTTAGGGCGATTTAAGTAATGATTTTTTACGAACAAATGTCTTTCACACTATTTATTTTGGAATAATTTTACTTATGCTAAACTGCTTAAATGATTTTTTTGTAGGTTTTATAGGTAATAAACTGGTCATTTTTGAGAACAAAAAAGTAGTTATCATCCCTATTCTCAAAAAGAGATTCTAATAGTTATGAACAACAGTTAAGTTACACTCCCATAAAATGCAACACAATAAAATAGCGCTTTATGCGATAATCAATACCCGCAGCTTCGTGAATGCCCTCACCATTATACGTGGATGAATTAAGAATACTAATAGGCGTTGTTTTCACGGTTATTTTTAACAGTCTATTTAGTCTTTAACGTATATAGTGCAGTGAAGCATTCACACGCAGTCTAAATCATTCGAGAAGCAATTAAATCTTAATTAACAGTATGAGGCATCTGTAGGTAGATGCTGTTATCCTTTCAACTTAATTCCAAGAAACTCATCAATAAACTAATGTGGATTTGGATTTATGGCTGGCACAAACCCCTCCATACACTAGGTTTCCATGACGCCGTTCTCATGGGATCCATAACTATTTATTCGCCTCTTGACTCCTATGTTCATAGGATTAAAATTTACTAACATTTGTCCTGTGTACCTGTGTTAATGTGTAGCCAATGTCTAGGATATTTTCCTTTATCCTGGCTCCCAATTTTCAAAAATGTTACGAGTAAAATAGACAAATTTAAGAAGAAATATTTATAATGTGGTTAAAGTTACAATCAATATTCACCAATTTTTTGCAACCGATTTATACGAAAAGCAGCCAATGATGACTCTTCGCGCAAAATATGAAGAATTTGTAATAGCTGTACCTCATTCTTGTTGACATTAGTATTAAGGGCATGATGCCAACCTTCAACTACATTATTCGTTCTGTGTTGCTCTCCAAACAGACACCACATTTTGGTAAACTCGTCCTTCATCCAATAGTTTTGGAAATATTTTTTAAATACTTGAATGGACTTGACATCATCATTCATTTGGTTTTGAATATAGTCCCAGCCTTCACCAATCAAAAGGTGTGGAAGAAATGGCAAATTTATGGCTAAAAAAACTATTCTTTTGTTATCTCTCTCCTTTAATAGATTGAGACCTTTAGCTTTCCTAAGAGGTGCATCAGAATAATGATAGTGGCAACCCTTTACTTCCACCTCCATTTTTGACAGTGCTTTTATCACGGCCTGTTCAAAATCTATGGTAACTTTACTAGGTCGCCATTCCGGCACTTGGGACATGATCAAATTAAAAAGAATTGAATATGCCTTTTCCCAGTTTGGTACCTAGAAAATAAAACAAGATTGTATACCTATTAGTTTTTCTCGATTCTTCGAACTAACTCAGGTAATAGGTAAATGATAAAATACTTACCTCGACATTTAATGGACAATCAGCACTACATCTGGAAATGCCAGCATTTTTATTACGGCGTCGGTAGATAGAATCTTTTTTTTCTTTAAAACTTGGCACAGGTACTTTCGCGGCCAAGTCTAACCCTTGTTCAGTTATCTTAACTAAAGCTCTCTTGAAAATTCGAGGAGCTGGTTCCCTCCCCTTAATAGCTTCTTCGCAGTGTTCATTGATTATTTCCTCAATAATATTTTGAGTTATATCAGGCGCGCACTCGCTGTAGTGCGGCTTGATTTTTAAAATATCTTTTTGGTCCTATTCGACAAATAAACATTATATTAAAAAAAATCATTCGTTATCAAAAAACGAAGTATAAAATTAAAGCGTTAAAAAATCTTTAAGTTAAAAAAAACTTGAATTAAAAATTTAATAAACTCCCGTCCTAAGTACCGACCCTACAAAAAGTAAAATAAAAACTATTAAATTATGACCTATCCTAAACGTTGCCCCTTTTTTGTCATTTGTCTCATCGGAGGACCACCCTAGAACACTTGGTCTAAACCATCTTTCAAATAAAAGTAACAGAATAGAAATCGGTTCATCCGTTTGGGAGCTACGATGCCACAGACAGACTGACACATATACACACACACACACACACACACACACACACACACACACACACACACACACCACACACACACACACACACACACACACACACACACACACCCATACACACTTCAAATTTATAACACCCCTGTTTTTTGTCGGGGGTTTGAAATAAGAAATCGGTTCTTATTTTTTGTTTTATATACCGTATTATATAAATACTCAAAATATATTAAGTAAAAGTTTACTTACCGTGGACAGGGTTACGGATCCTGCACATTTTAATGCTTTAAACTTTTTGCAGCGCCAATTACTTACTGCATCCACATTTATAAACTACATGTTTGTAGTATTGATGTCCATCAGCGAACAATACCCTACCGCGTCCTCTATTTAAAATTTTTATATCGCTCATCGAGACACTTATAATAAAATTCGTTATTTACTCAACAAAGCTGGTAGGTACGTGCTGAACGCAAAAAATAATGTTGTTTTGAATGTAGGTAACTTCAAACCTATCTTCACATTTTAAAGGGTACTTGTAAAAAAACGCTAACAAATGTCACAAGTATGCGTACGGAATTGACACTGCTAATAAGGCAGGGACAATTGATACCTACTACCTACCAAAAATTATTAATGACACGCTTAAACATATAGGTACTTACCCATTATTATTACTGGGAGCACATTTATTTTCCTATTTTATTATTTGTATCCTGTATGTGTAAATATCTATTTACAATATTTATGTCATATATATTATTGTTGCGTTATTGGTTTACTTCGACTCCCATGTCACAGTTATGGTTTGGGCCAATGGAAATGACGGGAACATTATTATTGTTAAATAACTGTAAGTGTATGCGACAATATTAATGTCCGTAACGGTGGTCTAAATAATTAATTAGTTGTTGAATACTTCTTTTTACCATTCCATCGATAATTGACTTATTGGTACAATTGAGAAATCTACTTTGAGTATTCGCAGTAGTTCCATTACTTCAATAGGACATAATAAATGGTACTAATGCGAAAAAAAAATCGCAGTAGTACCATCATGGAACTGAGCAATGGAACTAAGGCGAACGAAGGGAAAAGACATAATATTTCTATTACTCTTACCCATTTTGTATTAACTCTTGCCTACCACCCTCCTCAACCACTTCAAACAGCGTTCATCAAATACGGACTAAATATTTTTTAAATTATTATTATACCAATTTCTTTTTAAGCAAGAGGAGAAAATATTATAATCCCGAGTCAAAATGCGAGAAAAGTACGGGCTTAAGTTATACATACAGTTACATGAACCTACTTGTGAAAAAGCATCTGATGAGGCCGTCAAGCCGAGCGCCACCATTGTAGCACCGTATGTGTTTGCAAGGGTGACCTCTTTTATGAGACTTTTATGCCTTCAGCCTAACATCTGGCGAGGTGAAGTCAAATTGACGTGCCAATAAAAAAGAGTGCTAGAGTTCGACTTCGATATCTATAAGATGAATACCATTTATCTCAATAAGATTTAATAAATACTAATAATTTAATTCATAACACGGTGAAATAACGATGCAAGCAAATTAATTACATTTTATAGAGACTGAAGAAATGTTTCATTTTGTTGCAGTATTTCCTAATGTTGGGGGGTGCGCTTTGGCACCACTATCATGTGGGCGTACATCATAGCAGCGGCGCGCCGCGACTCGCGCCAGACCTTAAATAAGCGTAGCTCATACGTCAATGCCGCACATGACCGTCTTCATCCGTACGTAATCCTATATTTTTCTTAGCTACCTACAAATTTTGCAGTGCATTATCATCACACCGCTCACATCATACAATTCTCGCACGCTTAAACTGCGTAATGATTCTCTGCTGTAGTTTTTCTAAGCTGCTACAAGATGGGGCCTTTCAGAAGATTCAGCAGCATGAGTATGTCACCCCTGATGTTGCACATGTATGTAGACCACGGTTACCACTTTCGTCCTCGATCTGCTAATAATCTATAGATACTTTGCTGACCCTATGTAGTTTTAGTCCGCATAGCATAATATATGTATCTGATAAAATCGAAGTTAACAAGGAAATACTCTTTCACAGATATCGAGATGGGCAGCTATTTACAGTATCTGGCTCACCGGGGCCACACCCTGGACCCTCAGGCTTAAACAATCGAAACACAAATGTAGGATTACGGCCTCAGTATTCAGATAAATCCTTTACACCACAAGCACTAAATCCTATCCACATGCACCCTGAATGCAAAGATCGGCTGGAAGCGACAATTGAGCCCTTTGAAGAGGTAAGATTTTTGTTTAACCTTAGGTCGACTACGGACCGCATTTTAGCATTACGGTAGTAATCGGTTAATTTGCTTTTGGCAACGGTACTGATGTAACTGAACAACTGCAGAGAATTTGTCGATTTTCTTACAAACGAACTAATGAAACTGAAGAGTTACAGCACTTCGACCAACCGGATACAATAAAAAACTCACCGAATAGCTGTGAGAAAACTGATTTTATTACATTAGTTAATGCAACCGATAAATTGTATATACATTTCTGTTTTTTGTACAACCGAAATAATGCTACTGGCGAACTACCCATCAAACAATATGCACCGCTGTCCTATCAGTCGGAGGGCAATGATTCAATGTTTTAAGACCACCGGACCACTGCTACACATCAGTAGCATTAATTCGATGCAGTTTGACAGCCGGACTACTGTGACTAGAGGAATTTATGAGTAAATCCAATTCTGACTGATTATGATACATTATATACCTACATATCATATCTGAAAAACATGCATATTATGAGTACCTAATGTACCAATTTAGACCAAGTGTCTTCTTTATTTTCAACATAATCAAAAAGCATCACGTACATTCGATAAAAGAAAGTTGCATTTTCATAAGGTCATTCATCTTTGCTTCAAATAAATAGAAATATTGTTGTTGATGACAATTGACAAAAAATTAGGTAAAGCAGTGTAATCATTTAACAAGAAACTACAAACTTAGCAAAAATATGCTTAATTTACTTAAAACGTTCAGATCGCAAACATCGGTGTAATTACGATGAGACATCGAAACATGATCAACTTAATGCATTAACTTTTAAAGGGGCAATTAGAGGTATTACGTTCGGCGATGGTGGTCGGGCAATCAGTATTTACGACGGAACCTACGGTGAACGCGTCATAAACGTGACACCGGGAAGTGGCTCATGGTGCGGCGCGCTCCTCATGGCCTATTGTTTCGATGGAACTGCCTTGGACACGCACAGACTACCTATTAATTTTGGACTTGTTGCTCATTCCCATTTCAACTGTGGAAGCATCGGACGATACAATTTATTCGCAGCGAAATTTATTTTTAACTTCAAGTGTTAAATGCTTAATTAGTATTAATTTATTTTAGTTACAGTGACTATGATCCTAATTGAAGATACGTCGCCTTCGTAACTATTACGGGTGTTAACAAATTTTCATTAATTGAAGTTCGTGCTAAGTCGGTCTCGTGACCCAGCCAACAATTACTTTGATACCGATCTATGTTATTTGTCGACGAGTCTTAATGACTCTATTTATTTTGAAGACACCGGTGTGGTGAACGATAGTGAATATTAAAAATGAAATAATACGTCTGACTGGTGGCCAGATAAATTATAATTAATACAATGAGTCCCGTATACACCATTCCCAAATTAGGGTTAAACGCCATGGGGCCGGTAAGTACATTACGATCTATAAATATATTGTGCAATATTATAATGATATTATTATAATACGTAATTAATATGTTTTTGCGAAACAAGTGATGTGCTATATGACAAGGTATCGGTACTTTATACAAACGCTATGATATTTCTAATGCTATTTATTTTACTAATCATTATTTTATCATTATTATATTAGGTAAAGATACAATAAAACAATCAAATTTGATAAATACAGATAGTATGTTACTTACCTTATTTTCATTTGTAGGAAAAATACTTTGTCAATTTTTAATTTTTGAATATTTTATAGACAAATACTGAAGAAATGAACCGTTAATGTAAAGAATTATATTTTTGGTAGAAACTAAAAACCGTCTCAGTTTGTATAATAATTGTATTGTTCTAATCCGCTTAATGTCATTAAAAAAACAAAAAAATAAGTAACCCTTTAGTAAGGGGAACCGAATAAATAAGGAGTGTCGTATTGGGGATCAAATGTTATTATAAACAACATTGGGCCTTCATAGTTGCCATGAATAAATATGACTTTGAATTTAAATTTGAATCTATCGGATCCAATAGGCCATGGCAGGTTCGCTGAAAAATCTTATCACAATGCTCTAAGGCTCAATCAAGTCTCTTAACAGGTGTTCCTCAAAATGACTACTTAAGGCCATTACCACGCTGAATGACGATGCCAATTCCAAATAGCTGGCACGCCGGACAAGAGCCCGACAGACGATGTCGTTAATATCCATGATGTCGAAGGCTATCGACTACTTCCCCACATAGACATCGGAGAAACACATGGTGCACCCAAACGTAGGCAAGTTGCAATGCGGAAGGTCGTGTCGTCCAACATTGTACCTTTTTGTTTAAGGCATCGGCCTTGCCTGTCACGACCAAATGAATCAGTGAAGGAGATAGAATTTTCCTGACTAATCCTTCAGTGTCATAGACCGAAGATAAAAACGCCGGTATACTTACATCTGCAATTTTGCGAACGCCATGGCTGCCGAGACGAATAGGAAAAAATTTTCATAGTGTCTTGTACAACTATTCACTCGACCTAAAAGTGTCAAACATTTAAAAAATTGAGAAGAACGCAGAGCATATGTTAATTTTGGGACGAAAAGACAAAACCTAATAATGTTGAACCTAAATGAATATTCATTTTGATGAAAATTACTAATTACTACAATCGACGATGTACGTCAGATCTGCAACAGAATGATAGGTACAACTTAAACTATCACTCTATTAGATTTTTTTAATCTAGTAGCTCATCAAGTGGCGTATTGCAGGGATGTATAGCGTTTGGGATGTGGGCTTACATACTTGAGCTTTTTCTTTACCTTTCCCGAACTCGTGCGTTTTCTTTCGCAACTGTCAAAATAATGTCTATTAAAAATAAAAAATCCAACCACGAAGTTTTTACTAAAAAAAACATAGAAGTTTTTATGATTCATGAAATAATAAAAAAAAATGCTACTAATTTGTTTAAATATCAGATTTTAATTAAAATTTAAACATTAAATTAATATTATTAACGGTCAAAATAGATCTCTAAGTTGACTGTATGACGTGCACTGCCATTGTCTCTGCTTATATTATGTTGCGGTTGGCGCCATTCTTCAAAAATTTTCTTTGCGAGTTTTTATCATCATTATACTTTTTATACATGTATGAATTTGTCATGGATTTAAATGGTATTGTTGTTAGGTTTATACTTCTACTTATTCTATATGAGGATGCGCAAATATATTTGTATTAGCCACACTTTGGGACAGGGTTTAATCAATAAGAATTCTTCCATCATAATCACAAACGAATGCATTTATTCCATTTCCTTTACCAAGAAATATGTATGTTTGTCATTTCGCTGGAATAACATGCACAATTAACGTGCAACTGAGTGTCCCCCACATACGGTGCAATCGATACCATCGCGAACCAAGCTGTTCCATAACACCTACGACCGATGAAAAGAATCATTAATGTAAAAATGAGAAATATATATGCCAGAAAAGTAGGAAGTAGGAATGTGGTCTATGTCTCAATTACCTTATCGCAGACCACTGCTGGACATAGACCTCTCCTAATGCTCGGTTACTTTGCTAGGCCAAAGAAGTTCAACATTGGGGGCGGCCTATGTCCTGTGCCATGTTACCCCGCTTGCCCGACGTGTTTCATTTTCACCTACAGAGTTTCATTTCGAGCTTTCATCCTCTCGATATTGTCTACGTTTTTTTCCGCTGGTCGCCTCTTGCAACACCCTGCGGATGAGATTGATGGTAATATTCTTTCTCCGTCACCCCGCGGATAATCTCTGCCTGCCCCATTAGGAAAGAGGAGTGACTGTATGATGCTGTACGACAAAGAATTAAATTGCTTCGTCTACACACGTGTTCCTTCCTTACTCCTACAACCCAGAGGTTCGTAAACTGGTGCGTGAAAAATCATCTGTCAAAGCTGACGCCGAGACCAGCATTCTCGGGACATCTGGACCGATGGCCTCTACCTGTGCGTTTCACTTCGGCTTACCATCAGACAAAGTGCAATGAAATTTATTTAATTAGCGTTTCAAACATAAAAAATAGATTACAATATATATGGTTTAGTTATTACACTTTTCAATTTTATTGTAGTCAAGTTGAAGAATAAAGGACGGTCAGTAATTATAGTGACTTTTAATGACTTAAGGCGTACAAACGAAACGTTCGTGTCTAGCATTCGTAGTTTGCTTCTTACACAACATTATATTAGTGTTTTACGAACTGGGCACTGTTTAAACGTTGTTTTAAAATAGTTAAAATACTTAAAACAAACGAGTTAGATCGTATCTAGCTTTTTCTATAATTTTTAAAGATTAGCAACATAAGTAAAATATATTTATTGAAACATAGATTAGGGACCATCTGAGGATGACAATCACAGTTTTAACAAAATCATGCTACATACCTAACGCATAAATGATTCGCGCCCTTTTTTAAGATGTCAGCCATCAGAATTGTAACCTATAATCATATTGACGTGTCCTATATGAACCCTCTGGCACCTATTTGACAATTTTGTTTATTTTCATATTGATAGCGTGTAGGCACCTAATATCATGTTTACCATGATATCCAATTCCATTAACTAATTAATTATTTTAGAAGTTTTTTTAAATGAGCCTTTTGAGCTAAGGGATCGGTAATAAATTAATAACAGTGTGTATTTTGGTAACTTATTTACAGGTTAATTTGACAGGTGGCAACTACCGATGAGCTAGTGTTTTAATAATAATATTTCTTTTTACGTAGGCTAAAAGTATAATAACTTATTGGACGCACTTTATTTATTTGTCAGATCAGCACGTTTCACTGATTAGATCCACACAATTCACTACATAGCACTACTGATTTAGTTTCAATTGCACCGTCAGTTCTCCATCCGTTAAGTTTTCTATGAATTCGGCCCTGATTCATTTCTTCCAATTGCACCAGTCCGAGTGCTGCCCATGGAGGCCTTACACATGCGATTTTTTGAGCTACCACACCACCAACCACTCCTTGTTGCCACTTCACCAATCTGCGGAAATTCGATTTCATCCTCACCAACAAGGACAATGTCGTCGGCAAAAAGTATACAATACATCAGGGTTCTTTATCCTGTACTAGCTGACCCGCGCAACTTCGTCTGCCTCACCCCGTTTTTGCAACATTTTTCATTCCTGCTCCGCACCTGTTTGTTGTAGCATGATGTTATATACATAAAGACCTTCCTCTTTAACCATTCTATCTAAACAACCGCATCAAAATCTGTTCCATAGTTTTGAAGATTTAAGCATACAAAGGGACAAGAAAAATAGGGACAGAGAACGCGACTTTATTTTATACTACGAGTATGTAGTGATATCCGAGGTCAGTCCATCACCAGGCAGATGCGATTTGCATTGGTACCCCCATGATATAAAACAAAACTTATTTTGGGTGATCTCACTTTCCTTTGACCGTAGTGGTTTCGCCGTTACCTTCTCTCACATTTTCATACTATGTTATTATTTTCATATTATATTAGCTTTATTCTCCAATAGTTATCGCAGTTCTGTTCATTGTACATGTAAAACTAATAACTTATACGACTTTCAATTCTATTTGTCGAGCCTACGGCCAGATTATAATTTTATTATACTTAATTATTTCTGAGTAGAGCACAAAATATTTTCAGTCAAAATGGAAAGTTTAAGAATTTTTTAATGTCATTTTTACAAAAAAATCACCTACCAGCAAATCACCTGGGTGAACATAATCCACAAGATTTTAATTTATTTATTTTGTTTAATCAAATCACCTGGGTGAACATAATCCAAATGTTTAAAATTGGTTTCTTATGACAACAATTTAACGCATTTTATCTAAAAAATGTCCTATTGAAATTTTACCCTGAAGTAAAGACAATTGGTTATCTAATATATATCGGTCTTTTAATAGTTTTTGCATTGATTTTTTATTATTAATATTATGAGAGTCAAGTTCTTCTGTTAATTGGCGACATCGCACTGTATAAAAGGCTGCGTCCTTTCGTAAAGCATTCAAAAGATGCACAATGTTGTTATTATTACGTCGCATTACGCTGTTAAGTTTGTGGTGCCAACCTTCCAGGCAGTTGGTAGTACGATGTCGCTCACCCAACATACACCAAATTGGAATCATGGATTCTTTCATCCAAGTCTTATGGAAATATTCCAAAAAGGTACGTACTGCTGGATATTCCTCATATTCAGTAGTTGTATATAGAACATAATGTATATATAATATACCTGGTATACAACCAGGGCCTTGATTCTGCTAAAGTAAACCATTGTAATTCCACTGATACTCTAAAAACATGACATTAAATTATAGACTTTAGTCTCATACGATTAAAATCTAAAATCGAATGATACAAGTTCTTTAAACTTTTTCATTCACTCTACATAATGACATTTTATTTTAGACTTTAATACGATTAAAATAAAATCGATAATTAAATGGCATTTTTTACAGTGTCAGTAGCATGACAGTGGTTTGTTTTAGCAGAATCGAAGTCCAGGTGATTTGTGTTAACAAAATAAATAAATTAAATTCTTGTGGATTATGTTCACCCAGGTGATTTGCTGGTAAGTGATTTTAGGACACACAAATGTGGAATTTGATCACCCAGGTGATATCACCTGGATGACTCAAGTGGAATAATCCAAAAATACCTACTCAACTCAGTATTGTCATAATTTTTCTAAAATTGAAACGTTCAATTCAGCCATTGCCTATAGAATGTTAGTAACAAAATAGCTTAAGAACTATGTTAGTAGTAAAACTGTATTATAAAACAGATGCACTCTAAGTACACACATGCACATAATTAATGTGTGTGTCTTTGGCAAGGTGAAGCTATGTCCACTGCTGCATAATAGCGCCGTCCACATACAACCTTGCCGCAACACACTGCAGGAGGCTGTTGGAGCTACCCTGAACACGATTGATTTTAGATTTTGAGAACTGCTGTTCAAGAAGTATCGACTTGTTTACCGTTAGCCTGCCTTTACACTAGCGTTTATCCAGCGTAGGCGCTCGATAACCGTATGCGTAGCGCAGAATCTCTGCTGGAACATGAACGTTTCCTCTGCAGTTAATTGACGCGCGTCTGCGCTGCGAACGTATGTTCATCGAACGCCTACGCTGAATAAATGCTACAGTGAAGTCATAGTGGTTTAATGTGAAGAAAATATGTTCAATAAATAATTTGAGTTAGGTATAAAGAGTATCTAATATTCTGTTGAAACTGATGAAAATTGACTCTAAAAATTTAAATTAGTACAAGGGCCGTTTTTTTAAGTGTTATTTTCAGCAAACACTAAATATGTATAAGTATTTGCGACTTAGTACATGTAGCTACAGTACACACGTATATTGTTATCGGTACGATATTAAGACAAAAAGGTTACTTGAACCTTGACCCGTTAGTTTGGTGTGGACGTCTTTGTTTATCCTCAATTACAATATATAATTTATAAATAGCTTCCTCATTAAGAAGAATATCTTTTCCTCTTTGAAACTGCTTAATATTACTAGTGAGTAATCTTATTTCGTATTGCTGGCTTAGATCGCGCTGAATGTCTCTTTTCCATATGTAAGTGTCAGTTGGCGGATGAGCACTGAATTTAAATCAGCTTTTTGTATTGTAGAGGCTTTTTTGTACGTTATAAAATCTCTCAGAGGACTACTAACGCATTCAAAAGCTATTTGAATATTTACTACTTATGATAAATCAAATAATAAAGTATGATCAATCGTTTCATCATTATTTTCTTAGAAGACGTTACAGCTTTTAATTAAAATATTTTACACTTACGTATGTTTCAATTTTACAGTTCTATAACCCCACTATTTTTTATACCACATAAATGCCAGACGAGCACACGGCACACCTGTTTGGAAGTGGTTACCGTGGCCCAAAGATATTTACATCACCTATCCCTCATATCACATATCCTTCAGCGGGGGCGTGCGAGATATGCCAGAGGCTGCCACAGATTTGGCAACTGGTGGTCCAAGACGCCCGCGGACGTGCGGTTTTCTTTGTTTGGAGTCCAGCATAACCATCGCTGATTTCCGCGGGCAAATCCGTAGGGATTTCCACACGGGGAAAAAAGGAGCATCACATACCTACATGCTTCAGTGAGCTCCGACTACCGTATTCACTGGCGGGAACATAACATATAATTTTATTATTAGACGCGGTTTTCTGTAAGGCGGTGGTATTTCCCCAGTCGAATTGCTTAATAATAGCATGAAAAATAATTCTAATATTTATATCAAGTTGACATTACTGAAAAGATAATGCTTATGGTATAATAAAGATAATGATAAATTGTTCATGATTTCTAAAATTTGGGCTATCGGGCTAACCATCTCTGATAAGTTTTAATTATCTTACTAAAATAATAAATAGTCATGATTCCGGTTCATCATTTGTCTCACTCACAGTGAGGTCTACAAAGTGATAAAAATAATGACAACAGTTACATTGCTGTACCCTAATCTCGCCTTTATATTGTTATTAACGGAGTAACAAACAAATTTGAATCAATTGATAGATTCCACTTTAATAGCTCTAAACAAGTAATTAAAATGCAAACACTCGCAATTATGACATCAGAATCGAGTGCTATAGATGTTTGTATCGGTCATAACAATGTACTTAGCCATCGAGTTTACGTTGTGCGCTTAATAACTAGCTCATTAGTCGGCATGTGTCAGTGTCAAGCACGAGTGTGGCACGGTACATCTATAATTGACTACTTTTAATTTCTTTTTCGTAACAGTAACAATTAGGAGAAGACTTCTAAATTCTGTACATTATTTGATTATGTCCTGTTTTGATGACAGCACCCCTTCGACCATGTATGAAACTAAGTTTCGAAACTAGTTTCTAAATAAGAATAATATTTCTTCTTCTGAAATTGGTTTCGGTAATAGAAAAATAATTCTGAATTCGAAACTAGTTGCGTTAAAAAAATATTATTTCGTCTTCTGAAACTTTCAAATCATTCATAATCTAACAAAATAGGTATGTCCAAGAAGTAAGACAAAGTTAACTTTTATATTTAATTCCAAGAATCAAATAGTTTACAATGTTTAATAATGTAATGAAAAAGGTACAATAACTTCGAGGCAATGACCAACTGTGATTTCTTTTTTGTAAGCTTTTGGATTGCTAATTTGATTTCTTTGTCTATCTCCATGTAATTTTTGTTCTTTTTTTGGCAACACCGGTTTCATTTTTCAATACATCCAAGACTTGAGCTAATTTCAGATTCGTACGCTCAATGAATCTGTTTAGTTTTGAATGCCACCCCTCCAAGTGGTTCGTTGTTCTTATTTTTTCTCCGCTGCAGTTGCAAATATTGTGAAAATTGCTTTGCTCAAACCATTGCCTCTTGAAATATTTAATGATAATTTATTAAATGTAAGAACCTTTTTTTTATTGTGGTTTTATAGTGTGTTAGTGGATAGTAATTTATTCATATTATTATGTATGATTTGAAAGTTTCGAAAGACGAAATAATATTCTTTTATCGAAAGCAGGTTCGAATTCTGAATGTTTTTTCTTTTACCGAAACCAATTTCCAAACCATGGAGCCGCTTCGGAGCATAGTGTTGGCCACACTTCGGGAAAGGGTTTAATCAATAAGAATTCTTACATCATAATCACAAACGAATGCATTTATTCCATTTCCTTTCCCAAGAAATACACACAACTACACATTACAGAATCGCTACTTGCATGCTTAGACAATGAATCCTTATACATATATCGTATTCAATCCTCTTATACAACTATTATTACGGTAATATATTTAATTCTTCTATGCATTAATTTCAATTATATAATAATAAATTCACTTAACACGAAAAGATAACAACCAAGTGCGTGTTGGTGTCCGAACTGTCAGATCGTGTGTTTTTGGCGCGTAAAAATATACCATAGATAACCTAATGTCACTAGAGAATATCAAAGAGTATTTATGTGACCTGTACATTGAGGCTCACCTACCCGATACAAGCTAACAATAGGTAATATGCAAAACGCAAAATGTGGACTACAAGTAAAATGTGCAAAACGCAAGGTGAACATTATAAGCAAAATGCGCAAAACGCAAAATGTGCAACTATATAAATATATATATTTAAGACAACAAAATATATGTCAAAGGTAAACAGACTTCGCGTACAAGTGCTGACTATAAAATACCTATATACACCACTGCTCCGCTGTTTCCCCCAGATGTATGGTCTCTTCACTACAACAGCGAACATAATTTACCTAGAACCCAAAATTCCATAGAACCGTGGCACAGACGCTGGAATTCGTTGCTCAATAATAAAAAACTAAGTTTATACTCTACTATCAGAGAGCTCAGAAATAGCGATGAATGTTCAAATTGAGTAGGAAACGAGACAGTCAGAATGCTATCTCGCATTTTATTGAACAAAGAAGCAGTATAACTGTCTTTGCGCACAATGAAAAATATTAAAGCCTTACAGTCAATCGCTCCGGTACCCGTGTCCTTAATCATCTGATTAACAATTCTCAAAAATCACACTCTCTCTACTTTACGTACCTATCACATTGGACACTTCCTAAAAACGTTCTTTACTCAAACTTTCATGGAATATCTATTTCCTGAAATTCCCTCTTTTCAGATGTCTCACAAAAGTGCATTTTTACCCCATGTTGTGTGTGGACCAACTACGTATGCACAACTAGGTCCTGGGTTCAAATCCTGGCCATTATACTTTTCTTTTTCAAATATGAACCTTCCTCTTGAATCACTTATCTCTACCATCTTTTATTAATGTAATCTTTTTATTTGAACAGGTAGCAAACGAAGCGAACAATAGTACTAGCTGGTTGCGCCGTCAATTCAACAGATTAACTAGAAACTTACGCTATCGAATTAGTGGTGAAAGACATTCCAAGCCACCAGACTGGTTTTTGAACAAATTTGCAGCGCAAACTTTTACCGATCCTGAGGAACCACTGTACCAAGCGAAGAGATCTAAGCTGCTGTGTGGTTTGAAGCTTGCATTTGATCCTACTCTTCCTGCCCATTATCACGTATGTATGTTCAAAGTAGACAATCTTTTTCAAATTATGGTTAAAATTTTCTTCCTGTAACTCGAGAAGGTTTCATTGTTATATCTTTTTGTATAAACAGCAATAACGACCTTACGTGTGACAATCACCTAAACGTGTGACATACAACCTTACCAGATATAATTGATCGATATTTGTTATAGTGGCTCTGCTACAGTTACTAACAACTATTATATGAAATACCTCCATTATAAGTTAAATAAGACTTGGATCAGGTCTGGAATGTCATAACAAGCGTAAACAATTCAAATTCTTTATTTTCTAGTGGTTAGCTGTGGTATCACTGGCTATATTGTACAATGTGGTGTTTGTTGTTGGTCGAGCTGTCTTCTGGAAGTTGGATAACCCAAACAACTTTACATCATTTTGGTATGTTCTGGACTACTTGTGTGATGCCATTTATCTCGTTGACACCATTGTTCACTTACATGAAGGTAAGTTAAAAATAAATTCCTATTCTATACCTATTCCTACTTATTAACATAGTATACATTAGTACTAAAAGTATGGACATTTTATATTGAAAATGTATTCATCGAGAAATTTGAACGAAATAAGTGCTTAGCGAATGTATGTTTATTATACTCTTATGCGAATGAAATACAATTATGGTATTAAAAAATTAACATTTTTAAATTATTATTTTTAACAACAACTTCAACAACAATAGAAAAAAAATGTTTCCAAGGCCCATGTTAAATTATGTTTGAGAAAGAATTTTTTACGAAATAATACAAGCTGTTTCATAGAAACGCTGACCACAGCTGAACTGGGAAATGTTCGGAGGATGACTTGTTAATTTTAATTTTAATAAGTATTAAGCATATAATTTATACTTACCCACGGGTGCCCCGGGATGGTTCATTGGGGTTAGCAGTGAATTGATCATGTTGACATTGAACCGAAAAAGACTTTACCCACTTGTCAGTTACCAAGTAGGCACAGGCGGCTATATTTTGATACGTCTTAATAAATATCCGTTCAATTGAAGTGTCGCTCAGTGGTCGGCCATAAATTAATTTACATTATAAGTTTGAACATCACAGGTTCAATAAGAAATCAATGAAATCCAAAACTACTTTTTCTACACTTATTATTGCTGTGAAAATATTTTTTCGTGCACTTATTCGTGTAACTCAGCGTGTGAGATCAAATACAGTCGATACAAAATGTATGGAACAATTAGGTATCCTCCAAAATGCCTATTGATAAATAATGATTTTCTTGCATATTTTGAACGGTAGGTATAGTACGAGAGCCCATGACCAAAATTTTTGTCTCATAGCAATACGGCCAAAACCCCATCAAATCGATAGATACGATTATCCTAAACTCGAAAATACCAATATCAGACATTTTCCGCGTAGCGTTTGATCTGACCGAATTTTCAAAATTGTCAAAGAATTTTACCGAACTGCATCATAGCAATATTGTCTGATTTACTAGTTGAATGATAGTTCTGAGATACCGGAAACATATTTTTCAGACGTTAGTGGTGTAGCGCAAACCCGTAAAATCACTTAAAAAAATTAAAAACAAGACATAAAAAATGTCTCATAGCAATTCGTCTAAAAATCTTTTTTATTAGTAAATTTTGGTTATTTGATGCGAACAAAACAATTTTCAGACGGAAATGTGAACGCATTAAATTTTGAGACCGTTTTGAAAAAGTTAACAAATTTTACTGATCGGTATCATAGCAATATGTCTGAAAATTGTTGGACATGATAAAATAGTGTCCACATGAGCAAAAAATTTATATCAGACAAATTAAGTGTAGCACCTTCTCTATCAGACAACTTTTCGATACTTAGATATCATTTAAAAATCGTATTGAGGCATCTTGAATTTTCTGTTACAAACCAATGAATACGTTGCGACCCTGAATTTATTAGATGATAATTAACAAAGAATTTACCCGAAACCGTAACATTGAAGTTAAAGGACTGAAATAAATCGCACAAAAGGAAACTGGGATGAAGTTGAAAAAAAAAAACGGTTTATTCAAAGTTACGATAATTAACAAAGAATTTACCCGAAACCGTAACATTGAAGTTAAAGGACTGAAATAAATCGCACAAAAGGAAACTGGGATGAAGTTGAAAAAAAAACGGTTTATTCAAAGTTACAAAATATTCTCGTATTCAATCGCTGTCGGATTCGGAATCGTCGTCTTCGAAATCACTCTCGACGTCGCTCGGGAGATCTTCAACGTCCTCTTCTGTAAAATAAACATCGTTAGTGAAAATCACGAACTTATTTATGAAATTAACAGCAAAAGCCATGTAAACTGTACCTGTTGTGGATGATGATTTGTCGTTAAAAATAATGTTGCTCAACTCAGGTAGTTGGTGGCCAGAGAACCACGGAAACTGAAATCGTCCCTCGTCTTCATACCATCCGCAATCTGCAGGGTTCAGTTCGGTTGGCGTTTTGGTATGAGCGTTGTTCCAGACTTGTGCAATATATTTTGTTCGTAATAAATGTTTCTCCAATGCCGTTTTGCATGGTGGCAGATTGCAAGCGTCGTAATTGGATAACTGGAGATTCAGAGTTGTCGAAGCCTCATTAAAAAAACATTTAACAGAGGCGTCGGCCTGGCGACTCCGAAACGTTATTTTCGTTTTTGGGAGTATATGCTACACGTAAAGTGACTGAAAACAGGTTTTTGGTAATCATGGCAGCAAAACGAAAAGTTGAAAAAAAAATTATCTGTATTGCTATGATACAGGTCGGCTAAATTTGTCGACATTTTCAATAATGCGCTCAGGCTATAAGCTACGCGTAAAATGTCTGAAAACAAACTTTTTCATAATACAATTATAAAATCTATGTACATTTTCACTATCAGACGTATTGTTATAATACCGACTGTCTTTTTTTTTTGACACAGCAGAAATGGCCTCCCACGCAGTTGCTACACTTTCGACCGTTACTACACACCTAGTCGGGTTCAGAATCATACAATCTAACGATTTTATAGGGTTTTTGCCGTATTGCTATGAGACATGGTTTTGGTCGTGGGCTCTCGTACTAGTATCTACATACCTCAAAAATATATAAGAAAATTAATTGGATACCTTTTTTAGCTGTGTAAGTATATTGAGCTTGGATTCACACAATCTTTCTTCTTCTCCCGTATCGCATTTTTGAGTTGCCATCGTTGTATAGTAATTTGTAGTAACTTTGTCGTACGTTTATGTACTTTTTAATTCAATTAAAATACTTAGTGTTTTACTTATTTTTGTCGTGCTGGTAGGTATATCATACTCTCCATCACGCGTGCTGGTTCACACACGCTGTATTTCCCGAAATACGATTTATCAAACTGGTTTTGGTCTTTATCTTCTACTATTTTTTTGCTTCTTTAATCACCATTTTCTCATTTTTATTTTATTTCTTTCAATATTAGGCCAGTGTGTAATGAAAAAAATGTTTCAATGAGTTTTTATGGTTCGAAAGGCGCCATACCAGCTAGGGCGCCGTATTTGTTCGGGCCGACATAGTCAATAGACAGTGCTAGTTTGTCATCCAAACAGAGTATCCAAGATTACACAATTCGGAATTTAGGTTTTGCCTGTTATTTTTCTGTTTTTTAGCATTCGTTTGCAAGGCGAATTGGCTCTATATTACTTATTATTATAAGTACATTAATAGAAATAGAACTGATTTGCATAAGAAGCCTAAAAGAAGTTTGGCAGAGTCAACAGACTGAGGGTCATCTGGGTTCCCAGCCATGGATGTGTAAAAATGTTCACAAGTCCATACGCTAAGGAAGGCTAAGCAAGAAAATATTCATTCTCAGTAAGGTCAAAATATTGAGTGCGTTTACTGGCGACTACTGCACAAAATTGGTATAAGCAACGACGTAAAATTCGTTAATCGTTTCAATATCGTTCTCCTTCTCCACCCATACTGTGTAATTGTCACATCCTAGGAATATAATTAAGGGATCTTCTCGGGTTACCCCAAACCAAAGTGAAAGCCGCAAGTACCACCCAAAAATTAAGGGAAATATCCACCCTAATTGAGAAGGCTATCTCTACACAAAAGTAGGGGCCAGGTTGAGGTCGACACAAACGATCCAAAAGGGCCGAAGAATTCGCGATTGAATTGATAAGAACACACTAACATTAGGTAGTTATTATTTTATTTAATAAATATTCTAGGAAAATCTATAAAACTTCATCTAGACTGCATAGCTTAACTAGATTGTGTTGAGGGTTCCAGACTGGGGATATAGGTATATACTAAGTCCCTTTTTTTTTCTAAATACATAATCATTATAGAAAAAAACATCCCGATCAGTGGAAATAGACTTATTCGTGCAAATGCCCTGAGCAGGAAATTAACTCGCGCATCCTAATGATATAATCTAATACAATATAATATAATCCTAATAATAATAGCGTTCACTGGCGCCACGCTGTAGAGGCGGTCGTTAAGAGTGATTAAATTTGAAAATATCAGAGAAATACGAAAGATATTGGACATTACAACAATTTGTTGTTGTGTTATATGAGAAGTTTGCTTACATATTTCAGTTAACATATTTTTATCTTAAGGATGTTGATTAACGATTGATAATATTGATATGCATTTGAAATCCTAGTATAGTTACTATTCACCAAACAAGCATCCATATGTTACATAGGTGGGTTATAAATATGTGCCATATGATATCTTGATTGCTGAATGGAATCACATGGCACTGCCAGCAATTAACAATCAGGATTTTGGTTCGCAAAGACAATAGAGTAAGAACCAAATCACGTATTTGGTTCTGAAATATATTTTGATCCCTAACTTAATTCAACGTAATAAATAGTCTAAGATCACGCACACAATAACTTGAGTTTACAAAAAAAGCAGTAGCAAACACCTTACTTCTAATTTTTCTTCAAATTTCCAAAGTGGAAAAGGTCGATATCGGTGGATATTATATTGATCGATATTCGAACATCAAAACATAGATGAATAACTTAACAGTGGAGTCACGCGCACTCGGCCGTGTCGTAACCTTAGAGGTTTATTGAAATGATTGTCTTGTGTTTTCTTTTCCTCTAACCATACATTATTCTAATAAAGTTGATAGATATTTGATACCAATATGGTAAAGAAATAAGAAATCCCCTATCAATCACTCTACCCCTGAAATCCTGTCCCTACAAGCGGAATGCAATATTTGTGCGGAAAAGTAACTAGGCTGGGTCGAATGTTTGTTCACACGTTAGCTAAATTTGATGACGCAAGGTGTGGCTTTGAGTGTGGGTGTCGAATTATTTTGCTAAATCGCTTGACTGTCACTGTCACTTACGCTATTGGCATAACCGATGAGCGTAGTTCAATCTGTACCCATATTTAAATCCTGCTAACCTACTAATATTATAAACGTGGAAGTTTTGAAGTATGGATAATTAATCATTTATATTCCTCATGAGGAATGAGGAACTTCTCCTACATTAAATTTTTTAATTCAACTGATTGCTCTTGATCTCACTTAACCGCAAATTTTGTACTCCTAGCTGAAAATGATCAAAATTTTTTGAATATTGCGAATGTAAGAAAAGTATATTTTATTTATTTATAATTTTGAATTATTTGACTATTAGGCATGATAGGTCCTACATAATAGTGCTGTTGGTTCGCACTAAATACTCGTATACCAAACAATATAGGAAAATATATAAAACCGAAATAAAAGTTCCATGAAGAGCTTTGAGGTCAAGCCAACCTTACCTGTAAGCAATTGTGCTGATTCACGGACAAGGCTCTGGCGCAAGCTCTCTCAAAAGGAGGAGAAAAACTTAGCTGATCACGAGCTTGGGCGACTCAAATGTAATCAAATACTATATTAAGACGATAATGAAAATAGACAGACACAAAGTAAATTATAAAAAAAATATAGCTTACTTTTGATAAATGGTTTTGAAATCAGTACCATAGCGATAAATTTTTTTGCTAGCTTTTTAAAGATACTATACAAATTTTCTGGATAGGCTGATCATAATTAGATAACCGTTTTAATACTTTTATTGTTCACAGGATATCTCGAACAAGGACTCATGGTGAAAGATCCAAAAATGTTAAGAAAACACTATTTCAAATCAGTTTCTTATGGATATGATGTGATGTCGTTATTACCTACCGATGTAGCTTACTACTGGTGGAGACCGGGCTCCTGTAATGCTGTTAGTATACTCTAAATTAGAATACGTCCACCCAATAATTAAGTGGTCATTATCAACCTAAAGGTTTGTTATAAGTAACTGTTAGTCATGACTGCGTTTGTCTCTGGATTTCTGAAATTATTCGTTCATTTATCCTTATCCAGACACAGCAGAAAAGTCATCCACATTCAGCAAGCACGATTTGAGCTTGGCTACACATTTTGCCGTATCATTTTTATTTATAGAGATAACAGTAGGTTATGTTAGACTAAAAAAACCTTAAAAGAACCATAATTCACATCATAAATTACGTTGGAAACCATGAGTACCTACACAGAAATGGTCCACAAAGACATTCCTTAACTTTGTTATTACGAACGTGTCAATATTGGTTGGGTTTCAGAATCGTTTGCCGTGCCCTGTTATTCTACGTATAAATCGTCTATTCCGCCTGCCTCGAATGTGGGAGTGGTTTGATCGTACTGAGACCGCAACTAGTTACCCAAACGCTTTCAGGATTTGTAAGGTCAGTGATAATACGAAATCAAATATTTCATATACTTGTAGGTAATATAAGAATCTCAAAATTGCATTCTTTTTACAGGTTGTAATGGCGATACTTGTTCTTATTCATTGGAATGCTTGTTTATATTTTGCCATCAGTTATGCCATTGGATTTGGTACAGATAGTTGGGTATACAATATAACAGGTCCACGCAATGAGTCACTGGCACATCAGTATATTTATAGTTTTTATTGGTCTACACTGACACTCACGACCATTGGTGAGACACCACAACCTGAGTATGACGCTGAATATCTTTTTGTGGTCGCAGACTTTCTGGCTGGTGTTTTGATATTCGCAACAATAGTTGGAAATATTGGATCTATGATTTCTAACATGAACGTAGCCAGAGTAGAGTTTCAAAATAAAATGGACGGTGTTAAACAATATATGGCTTTCAGAAAAGTTAGTGGTGAACTTGAAGGCAGAGTTATTCGTTGGTTTGCATATACATGGGCACAAAGTGGAGCTTTAGATGAAGAGAATGTCTTGTCTTCTTTGCCTGATAAATTGAAAGCAGAAATAGCCATTCGAGTTCATTTGGATACATTACGCCAAGTTAGAATATTTCAAGATTGTGAACCAGGTTTACTGGAAGCACTTGTGCTTAAGTTAAAACTGCAAGTTTTCAGTCCGGGTGACTATATTTGCCGAAAAGGTGATGTAGGAAAAGAAATGTATATCGTTAAAAGGGGAAGACTTCAGGTTGTAGCTGATGACGGTAAAACGGTGTTAGCTACGTTAAGCGCTGGATCGGTATTTGGAGAAGTTAGTGTTCTCGAAATTGCTGGTAATCGTACTGGTAACAGAAGGACAGCAAATGTTAGAGCTTTGGGATATTCGGATTTATTTTGTTTGGCGAAAAGAGATTTGTGGGAAGCACTTGCTGATTATCCGGATGCAAGAGCAACGCTTACTGAACGAGGCTGTCAGTTATTGAGAAAGGTTTGTAAAATGAGCATATTACCAGTCCACAAATATTTTAAATTCAATAATATGCAACTTAGTACATTTTTTATTACTTCAGGACGGCTTGCTTGATGAAGCTATTTTTGAAAATGCGCAACTAACTCATCAGAGTTTGGAGGAACAAGTACATACATTAGAAACCACGGTTGATTTATTGACTAATCGTATGCAAGGATTACTTACGGATGTCGGAGAACAGCAAGCTAAAATTAATCAAAGAATCAATAAAATAGAAATAAGGTTAGTTGTTTAATAGAAAAATACATTGCCATAATTATGAAGAAAATTTGAGAACTAAATGCCTTTGCGACTTTTGTAATTTATTACTGCAATATAGCGAATGCTCAATTTTTTTTCATTAACATATATAATTGAGGTGAGTCATTTGTATTTTCAGATCAATGGAAGCTGAAGTTGAAGATTCTGATTCAGATGATGTTACTTCAATGGCAGCTTCAGAATTAAGAAGTGATATTCTTAGAGGGTGTGATGCAACAGGTTATAGCGAGTTACCAATAACATCGGCATACAATCCCTCAATGCTCCTTTATACTCACCCTATCCCAGTGCGTGAACGTGGACATTCGTTAAGTGTAGAAAGATCACCAGGTTTATTTCATCGAGCTGCAGAGCCACGCAGTAAATCGCTGCGTTTAAAGAAAAAAGATATATCGAAATAAACAATGACAATAAGTTCGAACATGAAGTAAAAGTCTTTTATCGAAGAGAAGTTGTTAAATAAATTTTCATATTTAAAACCTTATTTGACTCTGGGTTTACCAATTTTATAAAATACATTATTTTTGATACCACAACAGGGTTTTTACAATTTAACTATTAAAATTGAAATAATGGTTACGTAAAACCCATAAAATGGAAAAAGTTAGAATACGGTAAAAATCACAAAATTGTATAATTCCATCATTACAGTGTTTACAAAAGAAAAGAATAATAATATGTACAATACTACCTACATTTTGCGACATTTATAGAAAAGTTACTTGTAATATATTCACAATATCTCTATGAATTATATAGAATATGAAGGAATTTTATGTATTGAAACTGGTGGTGAAAGTTTTTGAATTGATTTTCCATGAAATTATTTCTTAGTCAAAGGAATCTTTTAATTTAATATTACAATATTATTATAAAAGTGAGTGTTTCAGACGTAATGTTAGATCTAGGTTCATGAAACGTATTGTGTAGATGAGATAAGTTTTAAAAAGATAATTTTAAATTTTTTATTGCCGTTATAAGACATACATTTTATTACACTACACATTAAGCTTATCATACACCCTTTTTAGAATTTTGTGATATTGATAATAAAATGTTTTTAAATTAAGGAGAGTCATATTGAATCCTATGCCATATTTTGGTTATAGCGTTTCCTTTACTTTTTTAAGTTCTAGAGGATTTTGGGAGGCACCGATAAAATATTTTTACTATACATAATTAAACAATTGTATGAACCAAACTTTAATATCATTAACAGTAAATACAGCTTCACAGCGAAAAGTAATATTATTAATACATTGTTCTGGTAGATAAGTGTACAATTTTGGGCACAAGTTTCAACTGTGCAACCCGCGTCAAGTAGCTTTATCATAACATTTGATTAACCGAATCGAGTGCCCCTCAAACGATATCTCGATATTAGCCTAGATTTGTGAATTTATCAGTGACTCCTCGTATATGTGTTTAAATATAAACAAATCATCCAAATAATACCTATGTGCTGCAACTATACAATTTTATGGACGAAATATGTCAGTGTATACTAATTGGTGTAATCAGACAATTCTAATGATATTATAAAGCTTACGTCAACGGTATTACCTACCAAAATATTTATTGATAGTTCAAATCCTTTTAGGCGATGTTATGTATTTTTTGTAAATGTTTGTTTATTACTCCAACAATGTCCAAGTTGTTTCTTATATAAATATTAAATAATTTAAATTGTTTCATTTTAAATCTATATTTTATTTTTGTTGACTTCTAGTTTTCACCTCTACAAAGTAACATAAGATTTCTAAACAACATCTATTAACAAATATATATTTTCACAATAATTGTACACTACGATAAAGAAAATATAGTTAATACGCCGCAAACATTTTTACAAAACTGCCAAGAAAAGGTCAAATAAAACAGAACTGTGCATCTTATTACATTTAAATGACCATTCATTAGATATTACATTTAAAGTTCATTATAGCACGTATATTTTATCTAACGAACACTACACCAAATTATTTATTAAAGTCTAATAGTTCCTGCTATTTTGCACATAGTAAGTACTTATGATACAAACTTTAATAGTCTATTAAAGTTGATATTTTATTAGTCTTGTGTTGCCGGCTAACTTTAACTACTTTACATAAAACATTTCGAGTACGGCACTGTATTTGACACGAGGCTCGACGCTGATTCCTCTTTAACCCCAACTGTAAAAATAACGTAAATAATGAAAATGTTAAATACACATATAAACACAGGGTGTTAAGGGAACACTCCCGAAAATGAAAATAGGGTATACTACATAATTCACGCAATAATCCTATTTAAAGGGTTTAAAAGTCCCTACCAAAAATTGTATTACATTAAAAAAGAAGTAGCCCAGTTTTGTTATCCCGGTCAGCAGTAGGTATATCCCGTTTTCGTTTTCGGAAGCATTCCCCTAACACTTCGTATAATACAAAAATTGCGAATATGAAAAGAAAAAATATTCAGTAAAACCTTAAAAGAATTTTAAAGAAAATTATTAAACGAAACGAATAATTAATTAAGTAAAGACTTTGGTAGTATAGGATTTATAGTAACCTTTTCAGGGAACTCCCTTTTTTCTATTTTATCATTTCTCGAATAATATGATGATGCTAAATAATTTTAAAAATATTTTATTTTTATTCATTATGATCAATTCGTTTATGCCTTTTTCCGTGCGACCATGCCCACGGGTACCACCCCGTGGTGTGATTATATCGGACTTGAACCACCGCACGGCGTAGTCTGAGGTCTCAAATAGTGGAGTATAAGTTGGCCCAATAAGGCATTTACTTTGCACCCTGTATTACGTTTATACCTATTCAATTCAAATATCAATTCAGACACGCTGCTAGTCTGAAAAACATTTAAGTATATTCTAGATTTACCATCAGGCCAAAATGAGAAGCGGGCGCTAGTTGCATCTGATGATGTGACCGCTTCATGGC
Organism: Pelosia muscerda; assembly: GCA_963691645.1. Classification (NCBI taxonomy): domain Eukaryota; kingdom Metazoa; phylum Arthropoda; class Insecta; order Lepidoptera; family Erebidae; genus Pelosia; species Pelosia muscerda. Next base: position 8,936,409 of record OY829098.1, on the reverse strand, counting down.
GGCGTGTCGGTGAGAAGCTGCTTGATGGTACATAGCTTGGGTTTGGGCTAGGCGATCCACCTGTGATAATTTTTAATAGTTTGTAAAGATAAGTAGAACATTGTAGGTAATTGTGTAATTACCTACAATATTCCCTGTGTAATTAAAGGTTACAATAGTAAGTAGTAATATTAATGATAAATTCAGAAGTGTCTAAGTAATTCAAGAAAGTAAACTCTACATTATCTGATGACGTAGATATGAGAATCATGGGGTCAAAATTGTGTTGTTTTACTTTAGTAACCTTAGACTGGCGATTTTTCACATAGTTTTTATAAGGTTTTAATCCACAAATTCAATGTGCATTGACACTTCTTTTCAACCTATTTATTTTAATGTGGCTCAATACTTAATAAAATACCAACCTGGATGTCCCGTGGGATGCAGTAAAAATAAGAGACGGTTATTGCGAAAATACAGTTGAACCCGAGTTAATTAAATAAAAAATGTACACGTATGTACGTAACACTATCAGAGGCAATTAAAAAACAACCTTCCCATTAGTGGAATTGATGAATGCCATTCATAAATCAATCCCGGTGCACACATAGGTATACTACGAGTACGTCTTTTCAAAAGTTAGGTAGGGACCATGATTTTAATAAACTTAGCATATGACTGATGTTCTAATAGTTAACTAGATACATGTTATGAATTGAAGAATGTACTGTAGGTGGTTTTTCAGGCGCCTCAAAAACCAATTGCCCTATTACACAAAAAGGAGGTTATAGTACGTAGGTTAGTGATATAGTTATATAATTTTCAGGAAACTTCTATTCAGTTTGGCATATAAGCCGCTAGATTATAAAATCTACTTTTACTTGAATGTATGGACAGAAATGTCACTACCGCCCTCTATTAGCTTTACATCGAACTCACAATGGTGGATACAGCAGGAATAAGCATTCTAGCTGTGGTACCGAGGCGATAGAGGTCATCATTGTTAAGTTTTATCAGGATTTGAGTTTTTGCACAGATTAAAATAATAATTAGTTTAACTGTACTCTTTAATCAATCAATCAAATTACAGCTGTGATTATTTTTCTTTTTAGTATTCATTCAACTATAATTGTGACTGCTGCGTCCAATTTTATCCATTTTACAGATTCGTCGTACATTAACGCATAATTTATTTTCGTACGGACAATGTGGTGTGTATTATTACTACAAATTAATATAGGAAATGAAATTAATCGATTGCCAAAACATTTATTGCTTATCACTTAATGTCTTATGACATACATTGAAATTTATTATGATTACTGGGAAAATTTAACTTTTCGGAAGACTATGATCGTCAAATTATAAGTAGTTATAGCACCGTTGCTCACAACACTTGATTGTAAGTTGCTCATACGCAGGCCTATTCTCAAAGCAGGTGGATAGATGGATCGCGAATAGATATAGTCCACTCCATCAAAGAAGTCCTTGTTGTATCATGTAATGTTGCCAGCATTAACTTTTTATTTCACCAGATCTTTTATTTATTAGATATGAATGTGTAGTACCTTATTGAATCGTAAAATTTACTCATTGCCAACGCTAGAACGTTAGCTCAGTAATTGTAACTAGTGGTCATCATTCTGTATCAGTAATGGTTTGGTGAGATATGTTTTATCAAGGCCTCACGAAATTGGATTTTTGTGAAAAAAGGAGTGAATATTTCAGCTAATGTGTATCAAGAGTATTCCAGAGATAGTTTGGTTTCCTGTTGCATAAACCTCTTAGTAATGCACTTTTTAATATGATTGGTGAATTTGAACATGTTCGCTTTCCTCAAACGATGCCCAAAAAACGTGTACTGCGCATATAGAATACACATTGTGACGTGACTGGGGTAAATGTATGTAACTTAAAAAATGTGCAAGCAACTATAAACTTGTCATCTAACTACCAGTATGGCGGCGATGTCAATTTAAGTTCTGAGTTTTGTGTTGTGTTACCGCTGTACTTCTTTCGTGGCGCGGACTCTACTTATTCTTCAAAAATGTTTAGGTATACCTACTCGTCTTTGACAGATGAAAAAAAAACTTACCATTAATTTTTCCTCCTGTGTGCCAATATCTATGAGCCCGGATGAATTATGTCAGGGCAAAGTTCTAATAATTATTTATCATTTTTAGCTAGTCTGGCCATAAATACTGTTACATAACATTTCTTTTTTTTTACTTTTTAATTATTTTGATTTTGGAACAAGCATATTATCTCAAAAAAACCTCTTTCGATTTATGCACCATTTCACATATTTTTTCATGTTCATTATCAAATTACAATTGGAAAGGGGTGTTATAAATAGGATTGCAGTGATCCGCCAGTCATATTCCAGACATTTCAAAAGCTTGTTATCAGACATATATGTTCGTATATTGTACTATCCCCTTCGGCCATGTACGAAACCAAATTTCGAAACTAGTTTCGAAATAAGAATAATCATGAGATACTACAACACTTTGTCTGTCGAAATCAGAACCCTCCGGCCGCGTACGCAACTGTAGGTCCGTAACCAGTTACGGTAAAAGAAAAAAACTCAGTATCGTGTAAGGAAAAAAAAACGTATTCCTACGTAACTGGTATCATATGAAGATGTTTTTTCTTCTACCGTAACTGGTTACGAACCTACAGTTGGAGGAAACCAGAATAGATCACGACAGCCGCGAGCTGTTAGAACTACACAGGTTGTTAATACTGCTAAAGTCAGAATTCGTCGTAAACCCATTAGGAAACAAAAAATCTTATAGCGAGAAATGAAGATTCCAGCTAGAACTGTAACGTATTATAAAAACAAGATTTGAAGCTCGGTGCTTATCGACGATATACAGGACAGACAATATACAGACGACATTTAGGGCATCCTAAATCAATTTTTACAATTGAGAGTGGATCGATCAAAACGCTTTCTGTCGCGATACGCCCGCCGGTGAATGGATAGAAACACAGCACACACAGGAAATAATCACAGAATTATCCTCTTCACCGATAAAAATCTTTCACGATTGAGAACTCTAGAACCAAGTCACAGCTCTAAAGAAGCAGTTCAAGTGGTGGAAAGGTACAACGTGGTCATCATCGTGCGTTAATGATGGTTTAGTGGGTGTGTTATCAAGGGGTCACAAAACTACATTTTTGTGAAAAATTAGTGAAAACTTCATCCAAAGTGAAGACTGAAGACTGACACTCATCTAACCCAGACCTCAACAGTCAGTTTTAGAGGATATGACCTGCTCTAAACGACACAGTGACATTAGGACTCATAAAAAATCTTTGAGCAAGCAGTGGCGAAATTTTGGAAACAGTGCATAAATCCATAGAATCGTGGCCAAACAGATTAAAGGCCTGTGTGAAAATTTCGAACAGAAAATTAGTTTATTTTTATTGCTGAGACTTTAAATACGTATATAGGTATATATTAATATTAAAAGAAATTCATTTTCATTTGTAACAGAACCTATGGCTGGTTTAGGTATAGTGTTAAAATAATAATATGTAATTACATTTATTCTATACTATTTTAAATAAGTTACCTTCAGGCCAGAAAGGAAATCGAGTGACAGCTGCGTCAGATGATGTGACGATATCGTGGTGTCTATTTGGTGAGAAACCACCGGTTGAAGGCGTATAACCAGATCCAGGGCTAGGAGATCCATCTGTAAATAGAGAAGATTCGTGAAAATTAGATGAAAGTAAAGGGATGTGCTCCATTGTACCCTGCTCTGCACAACTGGTGATAGGACGGGTAAAACTGATAATATACTTCGTGGTTCTCCTTGGTGCTATCATGGAGCTTATGTTTATCAAAAGTGTGTGCGTGTGTATGTGTGTTGTTTGATGAGAATTGATCCAAGCTGGCCGCCGCTACAAAATGGCGGACTACACATTTTTGCACCAGTCCCCCAATATGGATGTCAACGGGTGCTATAAACTTGACCTGAAGCTGAAGGTTAGCCTTAGTGATTATAATTCAGAGTTCAGGTATAAAATATTTCATGATTTGTTTATACATAAGTTTAAGACAGGGTTTAAAAATGGTTAAGTTAAAAAAATACTCACCAATAGCACTCACTCCTATAGCGTTGTACGTGTTCATGGACATTGATTGCATGGGCTGCAATGGACTTTGTAGCTGAAAAGGAGAAAATAATACATAAATAGATTACGTCAGAAATACGGAAAGGTAATGTTGCTAAATTCGAGGTTCAAGTTTTTACGTTGAATCATTTCACCTATCGTATCTCCTAAATCATTTAAGCGAAATGGTTCCGAAGTGTATAAATTAAACTGATCAGTTTAATTTAGTGATTATCGCCCATGATTCGTGTTTATGATGTGAAATAAAGGAGCTATGCTCCTATGTATTTCTAATTGTTCACTCGCTGTATCACTCATATAACTATTTAATTCCTGAATTATACCTGTCAGGTCAGTTTAGTATTCAAATATTTTTGTCATCTAAGAGTATGCTGAGAAGTGGCTCGACATAAAACTATAAAAGAGTGTATAGCTCCATACCACTTTCTCATACCCCGGTACACGAATTTACATATCATGTCATGTCATTTTCTCTTAAAAAGAGAAAAGAGAAAATATAGGAGAGTAGACCCCAGGCTCTTAAGTGTAAACGTTAAATGGAACTGGGATAGCCGTCTTGGGGTGATGATTTTAATTTTCTTCACACCTTATCGTATCGTGTTTGTTCAGAGTTTCTTCATCGATAAAGTCCTTTATTGAGTACCTAGTCAAAGCGGCAATTTGTGAACATACAGTTTTACTGCAGTTTGATACGCTACTCAAATTTTAATCTCGATTTAATTACTGAAATGAAATTAGCCTCTTAACACGCCATCGGCATTCATAGGAGCATTACAATACTTGTTTACTGCGCTTGTTAAATTTTTATCATACTTGTTGTTTTACTGAATTTAAGAAAGTAGGAGGTTCTCAAAAATATTTTTTTGTAGATAAATAAATGAATCGAGAATTTTACCAAAATAGGAACTATTTTGGTAAAATTCTTCTTTCTTCATTTATTTATCTACAAAAAAATATTAAAATTTCATAAAAATGTAATGATGAGTTCTTGAGACGGACAAGGACTCTTCAATACCAATACATAAATACCATCACAATTTCAGTAGCCACATATCTGGGCATTGTTTACCGAATTGCCCAACGTAACATCACACTCCTTCTAAACGGGTTCGCCGATGTGTTCTACATAGATATTTGGCATATTTTCCGTGATATGAACCAGTTTTCAAATTGCAAGGCGTAGTGGTCTCAAATCAATTTTATTGGGGTGGACTTTAAACGTTGGAGATATTATAGGTAACTCCTTCCTCACAATGCGTGCGATAAGGCCGCCAATAGTATGTCCTACCACATTCAACTATGCCGCTGGTTTATTGGAATACTTGTCCAATGGTGTGCAATAAAGACATTCATTATTATTATTAATATAAATAAAAAATGTGGAATAATTAAGGTATTGTTAGGTTTCTGGCCATATGGTATTCTGTCCTTGCCATATGACAGGGTCAGGTACTCATTACTATAATCACGAACGTGCTGTAGTTCTTTAGTCTTCTGACGGTATTCAGCATGAATTGAGCACATTCTCACGCACATTACTGTTGATAAAAATTAAGGACCAACATTTGGAATGTACTGCCTACACATTAAATGTAAAGCAATTATATCGATCCTAAAGGTACATACTGAATTACCGAACCAAACAATAAATCATCATTTTGTTGATCTGCACCTCTCAAAATTGAAAAAAAACAGTGCACATACCTAAGGAGAACAGTGCATGATAAAATATCAATTCTACATTAGCGTGATGAAACTTTGACTAATTTTAAACTATGTTTATCGTTGACGTTTCGTATAATCACGACCTTCCAGTTACATATTATATAACTTCAATTCAATTGCTACTTATATTTTTGTTCTTCCGCATATCAAAATGAAATCTTTGACATTATGTATAAGGAGAACAGAATAAATTTAATTAGATCTACAATATACCTACCACTACCCCTACCATTTCGTTTCTATGTCTTTTAGCTGTATTCTTTCCACACATAGAAAAATGCATGTAAATTATGTCTCACTCATCACTAGAATCAGTATTCAGCCCATTATTTGCCGATAGAATAAATGATAATGACGATAATTGTCAGATTTTTAAAATTTTAATTTTGCCTTGCAATGTAGCTATATAAGTATATTATGTAGACGCAGTTTGGACCCTGATTTTTATGTTATAATCAAAATAATGAAAACAGTAATGAGAAAAGCACTTATTCGTCTAGATATTTAGCTTGTTTTATCTATATGGGACACGTCAATTTGACTTCACCTCTCCTAAAATCTCACAAAACAGGGGGTCACCATTACTAACATGCACAGTGTTAAAATGGTGGCGCTCAACTTGACGGCCTCATGCTTTATCACGCCCTGCTTAAAAGACCCGGCACTGTAGGAAGGAAACACGTGAGCTGGTAAGGAATTCCTAGACAGAATGGTGCGGCAAAGGAAAGACTCTGAACCGCTTGGTTTTTGATAACATATTCTGCATCGTATGCGGATGAACAGCTACTCTATGTGTCTATTTACATAACAAGCCTATTCATGAAAAATAGACTGTTTCCTAAAAGAGCTGTAAGTAACCTAAAATATACTTAGTAAAATGGATCATTATTTGATGTTCTAAATACGTACTTTCAGAAAGTATTAGCTGTGTTAAACAAGACAGTGGTTCAGAAAGAAAACTATAGACACTGAAAACTAGAAGCAAATAATAGGAATTGTCTCAAGTACAATAACGCGTTATGCGTTTACATAAGCAGATAGGTATCTGCTTTTGCATAATAATACCACACCTAACTCAGGCCATCTTGATTTTAATGATATGCTTTTGTGACTTTTTAATTCATAGTCCGACTGGTATTTTTTTTCTCAATTGACGTGTGTACAAAATATTTTTTTGGAGTGCGATGATCGTTCTTACGGAGGGAATTTCCTTCTCCGAAATTCTAAATATTGTATACCTACCTACGTATCAAGATTTAATTTAGTTCACTTGTCGTAATCGCCCTCCCTCAATCCAGAAACCAAAACCTGAGACAATGTAGGTATCTACTTAATCTATAAAAAAGTAATCAACAAATAGATACTATTCTTATATAATAAAAAGGTATTAGACTTGTCCATAATGGCTCACCTGTCCCTGTATTTGATGTGTGGCGAACGGATTGACTGCGACAGGCGACGACTGGTGTGGCAACGCGCTGTGTGGCGAACACCCGGGGGGACTGCGACCCATACCACCGCACGCGCCCGCGTATCCCAGCCCGCTCGGCGACTGTGTCAACCAGGTGCTAGAAATGTTTTATCACCACATCAAACTACATCGGTATAGAAATTATATAACCAAGGTTTTGATATAAACATTTTATCTCTTAATTATTTCTAAATACTAAAATCGTTCATGCTATAGAATATTTATCAATGCCTACGACTATAATAACAATACGTATTTCTATTGGTAATCAGATTAGTTACCTACGTAACCTACCTATTTGTTTTAATACTTTTCCGATTCAACGTCAAATTGAAAATTCTAATACGCAACACATCGATAACGTACTTTCTAACTGATACTTGCTTTCAAATGAAAATTTTATTTTGAAAAATTATGCTAAAAATAACTGTTTCAGAGGCATGTTCGTATTTGAATTTCTAAACTAAAACCTGCAACTATGTCGTAAAGATGAAGAACCTTGTGCAGTTTATTAACTCGTCGCGGCATAGGCAGAGATAAAGCGAACAGACCCCGCCCATCTCACCTGCCTTCGACCAATAGCGGATCAATATTCTTAACAATTGTTTTTCATTAATAAAACATATTTCTGTCTAAACCATTTACATGAATTTACTTCCATATAATGAGCAATTCTATGGTCATACATAAAATTGTTTGTGTTACAGGACCTCGTGATTATGTTAAGTAACACGTATAGGAACATGTGAAACATCAGTATTCACATAGCCCTCTGCTGCTGTTTTTTTTATTTACCATATTTAGTGGATTCATTATACCTGAATTGTTATGGAGCGGAGAATCTCCGCTCAGATTCGTTTGTAACACTCACCGACGGCGAACAGGAATGGTAACTTTTGATGGGCAGAAGGCGAATAATTGGGATACATCTACCATTATTTAAAAAATTATACCGATTTAATGGTACTTATCACCTACTATGCGCTTAATACACAAAAGTGTACGTTACGTATCTCAACTGTTATATAAGTGTATCTCCGTATTTTACTTATCTTATGGACGACTGGTGACCGCTACTCGGTATTTCGTTAAAGTATTTAAGCAATTAAATATGTCTTATCAAATAATAACACATAATCACTGTAGCTGTAATATATATGTTATTCAGGTACACTATCTCATATATATCGAGTGACTTCTCTTGTTACTAAGGTCATAAGTTTATAACCACAAACCGGATAATATCTATTGAGTTATAAAAACCGTTAATTGATTATTTTCCAGTCTGAACACACATGTGTAGGAAATCGGAAATAAAATTCTTTAATAACATAATCAGTAAATTATTAGTAATTGTTTTGTAAACACGAGCATGAGAAACGTAAATATTTATCATTATTAACATGTAGTAATGTCGTACAGTTAATTTGCCAGTTTGAATTATAATTGAAGAAGACTGGGATCGTTTATTGTTGTAAAGTATGTTGTCAATATTCTTGAACTCTTGAAGTTGATAGCTACTATTTCATAAGTTTAATATGTAGGTACCTTAGGAGTAAGAATATTAATCTTGTCTAGGACATACTGCACTACTCTATCTGAACAGCAGAGACCGTAGTAGCAGCATAACTAGCTCGTTATATATAGAGATGGGTTCTATTAAAGTGGGTAAACATACTTACTTGCTCTTTATTTCCAAATACGAATATACTAGCTACTTAACATGAGATAAAATGACATTTCCAAAATGCTGCGTGTATTGGGCATGCAATTCACACACACACACACATCATTAATTTGGGTAATTGCATTTTGTTAATCTCCTGAAATTCATCCGCCGGAATAAAAATTTTAGATTCGTCACCTATTAGTTAAAATTATTTAACCAGGTAGTAATTTTATTGTGACAAATAAAGTAATTAGTTACTGTAGATATAACTTATATGAAGACTTACGTGTCATATCTGGGATACGAAGGTGGGTGATATGGTGATCCGGACCCAAAGTAGTTTCTGGCACCCAGAGGCAGGGGCTGCATGTGAGGCGGAACATGTTGCCCGACATGAGCCACGTGGTATCCGTCTCCGAAAAGTGTTTTCGAGTACGGAGTGGCACGGAATGGTCTTTTCATTCTCCGTCGGCGTCTGAAGTTCCCATTCTCGAACATCTCACCACATTGCGGATCTACAACAATACTTTACTCACCACCCAAGTGTCTATAAACATTATACTTAGCAAGAATGTGTCGCTTGCAATTCGCTTTTGAACATGTGAAATATGAGCTGATGGTACCTACTTAACGTACATAATTGCATAGCAGTCAGAAACGTCATTCGCATTGCATCGATGCATACACGTAACATAATTAAAAAAATACAAACTTCAAGTATAACAAAACTGTTAAACAATGTCACGGTTGAAGCTAATATTTTCGAATTGTACACTGAATTTACACGCTTGACAACTTACCAAGGGTCCAATAATTTCCTTTTCGCTCCCCTCCACCTTCCCTAGGTACTTTAATAAAGCATTCATTAAGACTTAAATTATGCCGTATAGAGTTCTGCCATCCTTTTTTATTCTTCTCGAAGAACGGAAATTCCTTGGTGATATAAGCGTATATTTCACTAAGTGTCGCTCGTTTTGTTTGGCTATTTTGTATCGCCATTGTAATAAGGGCTACGTAGGAATAGGGTGGTTTAGTTAGCGCTTGCGATGTTGGTGTAGTGGACTGAGGCTTCATTTCAGAGTTGCCAGGGCTAGCAGGTGTGCTTGACTTAGATTTACTCTTCGTTTCAGGGTTGCTGTATAACAAAAAAATATATCATTGCTTGTGCGTTAGGTAAGAATTCCTCTTATATTATAAATGTGAAGTTTTGTGTGTGCTCTACAGCTGACTTTGATGCGATATTATTGCACGTCTCTAACAGGCCTCATTAAGTTCAAAGGTAAGGTTAGGGTTTCAAAGCTAAGTTCAGCTGTAAATTGAATTTGTAAAATAACTTCTATCACTAACTAACTTATTCTTACTGCAAGGATTATATTGTAAGCACGCCGTAGCTATTGCAACTATCATAAACTTGCCCAATCATATTTCCGGCCTTCACAGCTTATAGGTATAGGCGATTTCGAAGTGCTGCAGCAACTCTTCACTACCCGGCTACCTACTTGGCTGCAACTATTCGTAAAGATTGCCGTATGATAATTGGGACCGTGACGCACTCTCTTCAGCACGACAAAATCAATGCAAATAGCCATATTCATGCATATAAATATGTACAAAGAGCGGGGATCGAACCCGCGCCTCCTGCGTAGCAGTAGCGTCTATTGCGGCCACGCCACACAGGCTGTCTTACTGTACTATCATTTTACAAGTAAAAAGCCAACCCGCGTGTAGATACTGTAAAATCGTTGAGTATTTGAAACGTTATAAAGATCCAGTAAAACCAGCTGTACTGGCGTTAGGTGTTACAGAGATTACGAATGAAGGTAGAACTATATATTTACGTGTACATTCCAATCGTCTTCTCTATCAAAATTAGGACGTATTTGGATTACAATCAGGAATCATCCTATTTGGGAGTTCGTGTATAAATTAGGATTTAGTGTAAATAATAAAACAACAGCAAATAAATGTTGATAGAAAACGTATTCTAAACATAGTTTTATTTGATATAAAAAAGTATAACATTCGCGTAAACTTTCGATAAATTCATGAGTAAATTGAGCTTCTAACGAACCTGTTATTCGAGTTAGTGTCTTCTCTTGGTAGCGATGGCAACGATAGAGTCTGGTATACTCGTGAAAGCTCTTCCTCCCCTTTGACGCCTTGAGAGTTCTGCGTATCGGCGCCGTTTTCTTGGAGACATATTCTGCTGTCATATTGCGAAGCACCTATGAACAGAAAAGTGTATCCTAAAGTAGGTAGAGTACAAAATGATATCGCTGTATCTTTCGATACATTTTAATTCCTATTTTTAATAACGCATATCTACCTAGGATTTATCATATTTAGTAGATATTTTGATCGTTAAATAAAGACATCAAATGTATGAAATGAAATCTCCGAATAATTTGCAATTGGATGATTCTATTTTAAATGAAAACTTCCTTTGGGCGCGTTAAGCAGTTTTCGTAGAAATGGTTGTTCCTAAAAAATTTTTGGTGAATTAAGAATTTCGAACTCAAATTGTTACTTAACGCCCACGTCATGCTCCGATAAATTTCGCCCATTCTGACGATAATTGGATGCTGCATGACTATAAAAAGGTATAGGCACCTAGTCACCTACTCATCAAAAAAAAAATTAAGGGAAAGTTATATTTTGTCTCTTGAACTTTATACTCAGTAAATAGTTTCTACCTTCTATACAAACTGTTTTCACTTCAGATCGAACGTACGCCAGATGAGTTGAAAATGAACACAGAAAGAAATCAGTGCCACAATTGTTTTATTGTGTCCCTCTATTGTCAGAACATATTTTAAGTATCTAAGAAAAAAACTCAAAAATCGTTTATTTTTAAACGAGAACGGAATCTAAATTCCAGGCAGCGAATGGGGCCGCGGGCCATACAAAAAAATACAGGGGCACGAAGTTCAATCAGTCAGTAGTCGGTTGTCAAATCTTCTCCATAAAAATATTAATAAAGTCAGACACAATATATAGGTATATCTATAATATACAGTTTCTCTGACTTCTACATCTTAAAAGACTTATTATTCAACATTTCAATTACTTTGCCTTGTTCTACGTAATGAATCTGTAAAATTAATGCATAATAATATATTAAAACCACCATACCCAATAGAAAGTCTCCAAAACGTAGGTAGCAAGTAGGTATTTTATAGGTCATTAGCTTTTATTGTACTGGAAACCTACATACTGCATATCGATCAACCGAATTATTATATTGGTGTACTAGGTTTCATATTACACAATGACAGAAACGGAAATGCTTTAGCATTTTTAACGATAAGATGGACGATATCGCAACGTTGACGTTGTATTTATCGTTGTTTAGGCCTAATGGCTATATTTATATGTTGGCTGATCCTAATTGATGAAATTATCGATTGAAATCCAACCTTGATGATTCTATTTTTGTCAAATCGCCGGTTCTAGTTAACCAATTGCAATTATACATACGGATGTTTTAACTCTGAGCAGGACCTGTCTAATAAAACAACAATCTAATATAGAAATTCTGGTAACCTATTGAAATATCGAATTTCTGTTACCCGAATCTTAAAACCCCGAAAACGGTTGGTAGAACTTTTAAAAGACAGATGTAATGAATGACAACTTTCTGTAATTCCGTTTTACATTTCCCAGATGAAACAATTTCCAGGTGCACTAAAACCAAATTTTCAAATAGTATTTTTTGTTTACCATAGGGTCATAATCCAAATATAGTTATACCAGATTCTCAGAATATTTTTTTTTGTTTCCCATCGTACCATTTTCCAAATAAACTATTACCAAATTTTCATAATCTCACAACTCCAAAACTCAGGCTTAGGTATATTTTGCTGGTGCGCTGCAAGTGCCAGATACATAGTTTTCGTCGAACCAGTTTGCTATATTTTTACTATCGCCTAAAAATAAAAATTGCCGGTCAGTAAATTTATTGTATTAGTTGCCTATTACAGATAGGTTTAAGTGTCAAATTCGACTCAGTAAATTAGGTTAGGTTAGAACTGCCAGAACCGACTCGCTATTGTTTTACTTGCCCATTACAGTCAGGTTAAGGTTAAGTACCTAGGTACCTTGTAATTTTTCCATTGGATTCATTTTTAAAAATCTGGATATTGTTTGTCTGGATATCAATAAACTGCATTTCAAAAATTTGTGTTTTAAAAATTCGGCTTTCGTGCATATGGATTACGGTCATCTGAATTTTGTGCATTTAGATTTCGTGTGTCTGGAATTCGTTCGACTGGATTATAAAACGTCGCGTCGTACAAATGAATAAATAGGAAAATGAAATTCGGAGTTGCGATTATATGGCAAATAAAACTTCGGAGTTTGGAAAACCGGGATTATGAATAAATGGCCAAACGTTTTCTGAATTATGATATTCGGAATATTAAAATTCGGGATTAAGATAGGTAACCAGAAATTCTAGTATCTACAAGAATTTAAAGATAAGTCGAAATCGTAATCTTGGCATACCGAATTATTTTTTAAATAGTCATGTCCAATGCCAGTATTAATAGAAGAATAGAAACTTTAAAAATGTTGTACCCAGACTAGTTTAGTAGTTGAATCGTTGAATCGTCTGCCTAGACAATAATAGTAACTGACTGAGAACTATCTGATGAGTTAATGTACACTAATATTATAAAAAGGATAGAAATGTTTTTGATTGCATGTATGTTTGTAATTGTATTGTAAAGTAAAATTTCAAAAATTCTTCTACAGTTGAAAAGCCACATTCTCCCCGAGTAACATAGGTTATATTGCACTGTGCGATAACCGACATTCACGCGGGTGGATCCGTGGGCAACAACCAGTTATAAATATAGAGTCAAAGCATGAAAAAGCAGAGTGTATAGATTCCTTTGATGGTGTTTTTCAAAGAGAAATCGGTATTGGTTAGATGGTAGGTGTATCATTAGATACCTACTTGTCTTTAAGTTAGATGATACGCCTGCATCATCAAAATTAATAACATTAGTACTTACCTAATAAAGTTCAGGTACCTATAAAAATCTTGAGTGTTTCAGTCGCCTCAATAGTTTGTAGCTAGGCAGGCTGTTCTCAATTAGTATTTCCATATTTGAAATGCGAGTGTGTAACAAAAGTAGTGTTTAAAGTATATTCAATATACATTATTGTTATTATGTTGTAACATTTAACACTTGAGATTTAGCCAATCTTACGCGTACGTGCCTCCCGATACGGGTTTCTCGGAATTCGTCGCTTAACGTTGTAGGTAGTGAAACATGCACACCACATACTTTTATAGGTACCGACTTCGCAGTAGCTATGTATGTCTTTGTATTTTAACGAAAATAGGTAAGTGTAAATAACATAAAAGTCACCACTTCCAAGTTGAATGGGTGCGTAACCCTCTAATATCTCATACCAACGTAACGTGACACGACGGCGACAAGTAACCTTTGTTATCTAACTTGTTTCAAGATCAAGCAACTCTTATTTACTATCGGGGACCTCCAGGGAGTGTAAAGTAATCGGTTAAGTAATTCGTTTTAAAACTGTAACATCGAAATCTTTATATTTCCATAATTTGTGTGTGTAGAAGAATGCGTCAGACAGACGCCGCACGCCGATGTAGTTGCATATCGGATTCGAGCCGAGCCGCGAACACCGCGAGGTATTGTGTCGCTTATAGAACAATGCGTCGTATTTATAAAACATTAAAAGCCGGCGTATCGTTCGTGAAATTAATAACAAATAACAATTGTGAAACGTTAGTTCGGGAGCAGTGCGAATTACCCATGCCGTTGAATAACTGGCTTCTGAATGTTCCCCGAGTTCTGAGACTTTATCTATATTAGTACGCTACGTAACAAAACCAATCACAAAAATTATATATCTATCGTTCAGTAGATTCTTTTAATAATAATTCAGTATATTTTAATTATTTTAACGCATTTGGTACCTAAATGTTTAGGTTAAACCGGTGCATATAACACATCGAAACTTTTGATATTAGTTTACCATTAAAACTTTTAGAATAGTTAACCTATTGTTTAAAAACCTCAGGTCCGCCTTATCGTCCTCCCTCATTCTGCATACCTATCAAAGATATATGGTCAAAATATAGTGTCCACTCCTTTGTAGATGCCAGTACCTACTTTGGCGTTATTTCGGACACTACACGACAAGGGGACTGACATTGAGGAACAAAGAAGTCAATTTGTTCGTCCGAGACCTGGTTCACATTTCTCAATGGGGTTCCCGGATCTTGGCCCACTTCAGATAAGTTAGTTCCTGCGTGGAATACTGTCCTCATCTCATCTCTGGGATATACAGAGTGTTGATACGGTACCAGATGCTATTGAATAACTACAGTGGTATACGGTTCGAATCATTGATAGTCCTGAGGTCACCTAAAGTCTCAAGCCTCTATAACTGTATAGAGACATAGCCGTCTTCTACACCTTTTCACCGGTTTTATACACCCTACACCATTGCACGTATTCTGATGAGCTCTTCCAATTAGTCCCACTCTTACTAGCGGAACTACTAAATACTAAACTTGGAATGTACTCGTAACTACGTCAGGCGGGGATCAGTCAATGTGGCAATCTTCGTTAAAAAAAGGTTTATGAGTTATTACCGGGTTACAAATCAAATTAGTGGACACATTATTATGTAAACAATTAGTATAAAAATGAATGCCTGTATTCCTTTGTCATAATGTAACTTGAGATTCGATTTACCAATGTAACTTTTCTAGTCATTTGTAGGTTTTATGAGGGCACACCGTAATAGCGTTGAATGGAGAACTGGCTAGACTGAGCACATCTGGGCTTCTACTATCGGTTACCACAAAAAAAGTTTTAATGGAAGGAAAAAATAAGAAAATTGTGAAGAAAATTTAACAGCTATTTCAGTAGGTATCTCACACGAGCGGAGCTGCAGATAAAAGCACTTCTGCTATTGCCTGCTCCTAAAATAAAACTAAAGTGCGCGCATTACCTCTCTGATTTTGTAATCAGAACATACATATCTTATTGTATTTTTCAAATAATAATGAATTGTACTTTGAGTTATAAAATTGACAATAAGCTAACAAAATCGTACAGAATCTATTACCCACAAAATCCCGGAATGAATTTAACGAATATCTCATAGAAAGGGGATGAAAGATAGAGTAGGTATATTTCTTACCCTTGTTATACAATCTACTATTTACTACGGCTTTAACATTATAATATTATTGGATAAAATACTGCTTCTAATTTGCAGAATGCACGAAATGGGGGCTAATGAATTCATATATCCTGGGGCAAGTAACATAATATTATCAATCAATTAGCGATTTTCCAGTAGACCCGAGAAATCCTTGAGTCAAACACCTGGTTACGGAGGAAAATAGTTGCCATTATTTAAAAATAAATCGTAAACAGTCATTAATCGTTCACTAAGATGTTTGGAATTGTTAAAAAAAGTCTCAACTTTGTTTGTAAACATACTTAGCTAGTTTCATTTTGTAAACGTAACATTTGGGTAATTCGTAAGAGTTGTCATTCTGACGACTATTTATTATTATTTTAACCTTCGAAGACTATTACGAGTTCAAATTTGAAGTTCATCCAACTAATATAATAACTTGAAAATTCGTGAAAATGTTTATCCAATCACGCTGAACTAATCTGGCTAAAATTTGGAACAGTAGTATATTATAGTCTGGAATAACACATGCGTAATATCCTTGAGATGGGGGAACAGGATTAAAATTTGACGCAGTTGGTGCCGCGAGCTTCAGATAGTTTTGTAAAATTAATAACTGTCTGCAGGCAGAGACCAGCGGTCATAGGGTAGTAGAGGTTTCACTGTCACTGTCCTAATAGAACACGACTAGGCAGATGGTCGATCGCGCAAATTCTGATTGTACGAATGCAACATATCTAACATTCGCACTTGTCGCAGTTCTATTATGACAAAACAATGCTATAAACTAGTCATATTAGGTACTGATTGTAATCTATATCTGTGCGAAATTTTACAGCAGTCGATTCCGTAAAAGCCAATTAATTTAGGAGTAGGCAAGCTGATCTTGTACTAACCCACTGCATAAAACTGCTTGTAAATTCATAAGTGTGAGTTTTTTTTTATTAAGTGTAGTTTTCTTAAGTTATGCTCATCAGTTTCGGGTACTCAATTTAGTTGAAAAAAAATTCACAGTTCATATTCTTCTGTATGTCAACTTACTGTATTTAAACTTGATTATAGTATTTATTTACCTTCAAGTGAAAAAAACACTTTGCAAGTCATCTGATTTCCTAAGGTCACTGCAATCGCTCACGGGTTTTGGCTTTTGAAATACAATCGAGAACATTGTTGCCCTCGTTTTAATTTCTAGCAATATAAGCAAGAAATCGCTTTGGTAAAAGATCGCTGACTACAATGTGTTATGTAATTAGGTATGAGTAATGCTCTACACTAGTATTTATGTGTGTATGACATAATACGTCCATAATACTCATCGATATACTTTTTCGCATACATATTTCATAAAATTTTCTCTAATAACGAGCTACTAGATATTTTGTAACAGTAGATTTTGCTTAAATGTTTCCAAGAATATCAAACAAAGACGTATTAAAAAGGTTGTAATATCAGCTTTTGCGACTTACGCTAGAACTCGAGCCCCCACCGTTACTTAACGCGTCTACTGATAATGGCGTCGATACCCAACTCGTACAAAAGGTAATTGTTCTCTCAAACAATAAAGTTTAATAACGTAAGGTTCTAGGTAAGGTGCGCGCGCGCATTGTGGACCACGGTAACCCTGATGACGGGTGATCGGTGTTATAGTTAGATAACACCATGAGTCTGAGTAGTGCCTGTTTTGACCGGCGCTGTTGATGTACAGCACGCCACGTAGCTTCCTCGTTTCGAGGTGTCAAAACATTGCATGTAGGCAGGAGTTGTGGGGTACACTGTATGCTGACGAACTGCGCTTCATCTAGAGTATGGAGACGCGGTCGGATTCTGAGCCCTTTTCTCGTATTGTCTCTCATATTGTCCAAACTGAGCCAGAAGTGTCCGTCGTTGATAAATAATCTAGTCAAGAGGCTGATCTTTTCATTACAACTCAATCGCCTGTATGTAGGTACATAGAGGTTGGCCTTCAGAACTTGTCTCCGTTGCTGTACATATTCACGTCCAGGTATGACAGATAAGGCATAGTTTGGCTTAAAAATTTAGACTTTAAATAATTTTGCGTATTAACTTTAATAATTTTGTACCTTGAGTACACATACGATAGAACGATAGGTTTGTCTACTATGACACGTGAACACGTCAAGCAAGTAAGCAAGTACCGCCTATTTCTTTCCCTTAGACTTCATGGAATGGATACTTCTAATAATTTTGCGTTTCTGCACTAATAATTTTGTTACTTTAGTACATGGCAATAGTATCGGTGTACTATGAGAGGTACATCCGAAGTTGCGGATCGAATTTCGGACAATTGGTACTATTGCATTTAGCGTACCTCATGCGCTACGCTCTTCTTAGACCTTACCGTGACTAAAAGAACATACCCGTACCAACAAAACAATAGTAGATAAAATAGTAGCAAACGGCATTTACACTCCCCTATTGAAATGAGATATTGAACAGCTATTAACTGTAATTAAGAAAAGTCAGTTTCCCTCTACGCTGTAATCTAGTACAAAGTACAATAATTTTGTTTACCTTCTTAACACAATAAAATCATTTAGCTGTGTTAAATGAAGAGAGAGAAAGAGAGAAAGAAATAAGCCATAGCACAGGGTCTCTTCATCGAGACTATCCTAATTGTTAAGTCCTACCTTGGTGAAATATAATGACTTAACACGATAGTAAACACGTCTCAAGTAGTGACTGACTATCTAAGTGTTGGCAATGATGCAATATGCAATTACTTGAAGTAGGTATCTAAATATCAAGAATGCATGAGAATTTTTTTTTATATTTTTCGCAACACCAACGCTTTCGTTTGTGTTACGAAAATCCGAGAGAGCCCAATTCACTTAAATTACATATTTAAAACGTGTGTTTTTCAAAAAAGCAATTAGCAAAAATTTGACCGATCATACGTAATAACCAAATTGCTCTGATTTAATTGAAATCACACACATCTTAGAAACGTGGCGTTTTTAAAACACAAAGAAATTGCGCAAGTTATTAACATTAAAATTTTCGAGTACAATCGTAAAGGATTAAGTCATAAGTGATTTTGAAGGTGTAATAACTGATTGCAAGTAGCTGTAAGTTATCATCCACTTGTCGCTTACTGTCCCAATTTTTTCGGCAGTTGATTTCCAAGCTACTTCTGACTAATCTGTCAGTGTGATTTTTTGCTGACTTGTTAGTAGGGAGGGAGGGATGCAAGATGCGTTTTGAACTTGGTACCAGAAAAAATTATGAATTCATATCACTTATGTACTCAGTCTGAGATTAACCTCAGACTGAGTATAGGACACTAGGTATACTTGAAATCGCGCTTTGGTATATTTGACCTCTCATATTTATTATAGAACTGATCCTACAAACTGCCTAGATCATAAAGTTATAGTTAGTGGAATAAAAAGTGTGCGAGTGACATACGTATCTTAACACAAAACCTAGGCGTGAGAAAGTGACAGAATACCTATATATAAACAGTGAAATGTTTTTTTTTTTTATAAACCTGTTGATAACTTTGACAGAAATATATATGCAATGACGTCAATGTTTCTACAATGAAGTAACAAGTCACTACCACCACAGATGAATAAATGCTGCCACTGACATTTTGAATTCGGTAACGCTATGATGAAGGAACCGGTGGGTCTTCTTACTCTAGTAATATTAACGGTTATCATCTAGACATAATTTAGAAGTTTTGATGTAGATAATATAGAAGTAATCAGAGAGATATTATGAACAGTTTTCATTAGACAAGCAATAAACTAAAAAAGTAACGTCCCCCCAGTCTGTGCCCTTGCTCACTACTGACTCGCGTACCAATTTCGGGAACTTTTAGTACCTACGTTCACATCTTACGCACCTTAAGGAATGTGTCAAACTATACTAACTACCTCTTCTGATTAATTTAATTTTCTCAGACTACCTGTAGGTGTGCGCATACTGAGTTCGAGCTACTATTAAAATCACGTTTTTTAAATAATCGGATAAGTCACGATCGCTTTGCAACAAGAGCACCGAGGTTAAGGGGACGCGACCCCAGCTGACGTCAGGAGCTCGAGAAGATCTGCGTGAGTTCGCGGTTCGCGCCCGCGTCCGCTAGATAGGACCCAGTCATGTCATTCTCTTAGATAAGCGCCACGCTGGATTTAATCTCAGCATGTTATGTTAATATACCTATATTTAAATATAATTACTACTAGGTACTGAAAATCGAAAATCATTCTGTAAATACATAAACATACTATGGTCCTACCTGTGAGATTATTTCAGAAAGGTTAAGTAGAGGTGAATGAACAACCACGTTTTATCAGTATCTCTGTATTAGATCCTACGAAATATTTTGATTCTACTACTGTTAAACTTTGTCTAAATATCTAAGGTCTACTATGTTTAATTCACGGTTTCATATAGGAGACCGTGATTCAGTAAATAGAAGATGCAAACACAGCCAGATAGATGGATGACCGGACTAAAAGAACTGTCCAGCTGTTTACACTTATTAACACTTATTAATTAAGGAAATGAGACATTACATTTGTTTTTAGTTTAGTAAGTTAATATGCATCACTACATAGTATAAAATAAAGTCGCGTTTTCTGTCCCTATTTTTCTTGTCCCTTTGTATGCTTAAATCTTTAGAACTACCCAACGGATTTTGATGCGGTTTATTTCAATAGATAAAATGGTTAAAGAGGAAGGTTTATATGTACATAACATCATGCTACGACCAACAGGTGCGGAGCAGGAATGAAAAATGTTGCAAAAACGGGGTGACGCAGACGAAGTTGCGCGGGTCAGCTAGTTAAGAGATAATTGTCAACGCTCTGTAGGTAGTCGTGTAACTTGTCAACAATTTGACCTATTGAAATCAGACGTACGCAACACAAAATGCATTATATTTATGTCGCAGAAGCTGCTGAACCTACGGGAAACACACAACATTGAAATAAAAAAATGTAAGTCATATTATTGTAATTTTCAGAAAACTGAATGTGTTAAGTTAATATCGATGGCGATTGTAAGATATTAGAAAATAACTTTATTTATGATACATACAATTTTTTCAACACAAATCATTTTTAGTACCAGTTGAAACGCAAGAATTGCAATGATAAAGCCTATCGTAACGTAAATGAATTATCAGCACAGGTCTAATCGATTTCTCTCGATGTCTAATCGATTTAGGTGTAAACTGTGTTAAAGGTGGCTCAATGCGACACATAAAAGCAAGAAGTACACGCTCATATTTGTACTGGATTCGTCACGAGCCACTTTACGATCACAATCAATGCTTCGGGATAGGGTTGCCAACGTTTGTTCGTTTTCTCAGGATCTAGATTTATTTTGTAGCGAATATCATGAAGTAATAATAAAAGGTAATAATAAAATTTACACCGGTCACCTAATCATGTACAAGATAAAGAGAAGTAGTAGGTCTAATACATACTTTTAAGGTTCAGTACCCAGAGGGTAAAAACGAAACTCTGTTACTAAGACTGCACTCATAAATCGTAATAGTTAATCAGTTGAATTTTTCACAGATAATGTATTTCTGTTGCCGCTATCACATTATAATATATGTGAGTATAAAAATAGAAATAAATAGTAAGGAACCCTTGGTGTTTGCAGACTCGCATCCGACACTCTCTTAGTTGTTTTTATTCATAATTTCTTTCATCAACTATTCTCTTACGTAAAATCTTCAACATTATTCTAAAGTTTGCCCTGAAAAGCCTGTATGTCGCTTATAGCTTTTGATTGGTATGTCGGCTTGTCCGGGAGTGACTGGTGAATGAGCCTCGTTCTTTATTTATCAGATGCACCTACTAGCACATTTGCCCACCACTACTAGATATAGGCCTCTCCCAATGGTGGGAGTGTTTGACTTACAATATCCATGTTAGCCAGACGAGTCGGTACAGGTTTTATTTCGAGTTTTCCTGCTCTCACAGTAATATCGTATATATAATTATCGATGGAGCGGTAATACTCCTTCTCCGCCACCCCACGCATGGTCACACACGCTCTACACATATACTAAATAAGTTGGAACAAAAAACATTAGTAGAAATGGTCAATAGATTTTTTTTATCATCATTAATTTGACCCTACGTTCCATTAATTTGATAGTACTAAACATAGGTACACGGTATGAAAGAAATAAAATACGTGCTGTGGAATAGAGAACGTTTAGATTACTTAATGAAATCTAATCTCTCTTAAGGCGAGGTTGCAGTGAGTCAAGTAGGTATTTTACGTCGCCTCAGTACCTCAGTCCCCGCAGCCGAATCGAGTGTAATCGACGCAACGAGCGGGCAGCGCGGGCGGCGCGCAGGCGCGCGCCGTCGTATAGTATAACCCGGTACGCGAAAACTCGAGACTCGCGTTTGTTACAAAAACTAAGAAACTGGGATGGAGTCCAAAAGCTGACAAAGGGTGACACCTAAGACCTGAACATATAGGTCATAGGCCACCGTGACCCTCTTTGCATCAGGTGGGCCGTATGCTTGTCTGCCACATAAGTGATATAAAAAAACATGTTGTTCTGGATGAAGGGAGGGTGGGATTGATTGTAAGAGTTCATCGGAATACTCACTATAGGCTATGTGTACCTTTTTCACTTATATGTGTATATACTGTGTAGCAACACTGTTTTTAATTATATAAAAAAAACATACATGAAGTTGCGTGCGGGAGATTGTAGTGCTATTTTAGAGTACTCGTGTCTGTGACGTCACCAAACTAGGGTGTCACTACGCCACGGGCACGGTACGTATATCGTAAAAGCAGTAGGTTAGATTCGGGCACATAATGTTATAGTTTTTCATTGTATAGTTAGAGAAAAAAATCACTTAAATTTAACATACATATTTTTGTATTTTCATTTCATTGGAACATATGAACATACAGAAAAAATAAAAGCGTCTTCAAAAAACAAAACCTATTGAAAAGTGAAACATAAATAAACACATTACCACTTCTTTGCGTCGCGCAGTCGTCGGGTAAAAAACACATTTTGTGCTGCCTACTGAATTGTTAGTAGATAGATAGTTAGTAGAAAATGCACGTCGTCACATGCAATCTTAAAATCAAGTCAAGTTTCTTTCAACTTAACTGGCATTTTAGGGTTTAGGTTTAGGGAGACGCCCAAGATCGTGTGAAGTGGAAGAGGAAGAGCCGGAAGGCGGACCCTGAGCTCCGAGTTCACCTTGGCCTTGGATGCAGTCAGGAAAATAAGTCTCTATAAGGATGGTGATGATGAAAACGCACAATTCAAAAATTTTCAAATATGATATTATACTCTCTGTTTGTAGCACTAAAGCCAGTCTCAACTAGATTGGATTGATGCTGATGTGAAGTGATCGAAGGAACATGGTTTTCGTTATTTTCTTTCTCTTCGTTCAAGACGATGCTTCTAATAGGCATACCACGGATATGCCTTGAATCAACTAACTCCGGCAGCAGACTATTCATATAAAACTGAATTATAAACCAAAAAACAAAAAATAACCATAAACCAAAAATACACATTTTGCACCCCGTCACATGCAACTGACCTTGAATTTGGTAAAACCAATTACTATTTTTATTTATAGTAAATTGTTAAGTTGGATTTTATTATTTTCTAGAGATTTTTCTAAACCATTTTTTGAAGACAATTTTGTCATTTCCAACAAGACCATCTGGAGTGGCTCCAATAAAAAGGTATTTGCGGTCAATAAAAAGTCCACACTGATCTATTTTTATGTTTTTCTGTTGTTCCATTTGCTGTATGGAATGTTTTTCGTTTTCGATGCCGTGAGCTACTGAAACCACTTGGTTTAGATTTTATTATATAGGATTATTTTTTACTAATGGTGCACTATCTATTGTAACTTTTCGTTTACAAATGGGACCGAAGTTTGAAGCTGTTGTTATTTTTTTTTTAGTCCGAGCCATTTACTTGAATCTCTTTGTAAAATTTTTGATCGTTCAATACGGTCCTGTCTGCTGTAAGTTTCATCAGGTTTATGAGATAATTTTTTTCACCAGTTTTATAATATTCAAATATGTCACAGATTTTAGTAAAAGTACTGATAGTTACGTGGCAATTTGTAAACTAGAATTAGAAACGTCTACGGGCTGTTCAACACCAGCGGCTTTTCGCTTCTCATTGCAGCACTGTAACATAAAATATGTATAATTATACTCAGCTGCGGTTGCCTAGTGACTAAGGCAATCTATTCAATAAAAAATACTAACTTCGACCAACTACTGACGTGAACCCACTTGTAATTTAGCTAAGAGTTAGGGGCTAAGAAGACTAGAGCAGTCATCAAGCATACCAAAATTTTTAGAGCCATAGATATAGACTAGTTATTGTACACCAAATTCAAATTTTTATATACCTACTGTACATTTTTTGTACAGTGGCACAAAAGAAAAAAATAAATAGACATAAATTAAATTAAATTGACAGCACAATTGTGCGAGCGAGAGAAAGTGATAAGCTGCGCCATTTTAGAATTCTTCCTTTAATGAACCGAGTTATACCCATATTTTCAGCGAAACCGATTATACGTAATAAAGTGCGGGGGGGAAGCTCGCAGAAACAAACAGCACACGTCCTACCTTGAACACGCCTCGGCGGGTACTGACTCAACTGACTGACCGCTGCGAGCGCTCAAATGCAAAGATTTTCAGGTTTTATAAGTTTTTGAAAAAAAAAATAATTGCTTAAAATAATTTTACCAGTCGCTAGATATTTTTATGCTCTTTATAATGATATCAATCTCGGCATTATTTGATGATGGCGTCTTAGTGTAAAACGTGTTTGAAATATCGATTTGGAGCGTTTTAGACCCATGTTTGACGCTAATTTCTATCGAGGCAATTAACATGAATCGTGTTTCTGTTTTCACAGGACCCTAGAAGGTATAGTCTATTTTATGAATGTGCTTTTTATTTAGCGCAATTTGCTATATTACTTGATATCCAGACGTTTAAAAATTTTAAAAACTGCTGCAACCTGGCCTTAAGTCTAAGGGTGAGAAGGATGGCCCTTCTATATTTTTTTTGTTCACTAAAATTCAGACTTCCGTCATCATCCGTAACAAAATTGCAGAGGGTTAAAATACCCCGAGTTGTTTCGAGATATGGATGTCTCTGCTATTGTTATGTCTTCACTAGTGATATGAATGACTAAATTGTGCTTCAAATATATTTAGGTACTTGTGTTGTGTAGTAAATATTTAGTACTATCATAAATTGCATTTATCTTTATATTCTGATAACGAACTGGGATATTACATTCTATAACTCAAAAACGCCTAATATCATACACATACGTACAGTCCAGACTCAGTCCGAGATGCATGCCTCAAGTCAAAAATTGTGTCCGGACAACGGCAACAGGCTAATCCCCTATTACGTGGTATCGAATACCATGGCTGGTGAAATATGGGTTGACATGAACACTGTTAATTCACCTCTGCCTACCTCGGAGGGAAATAGACGTGAGCATGTGTAAGCATGTGTGTGGGTGTATATATAATAATATAATGAACTACTTAAGTGAAATACTCTTGTGATAAATAATTTTAAAGATTGAGTATTTTGAAAATTCTGTATCTCGAACCACCCAAAAACGCCCCTAAATAATAAATAAAGTTTACTCAGTTTATAGTGTGTTTACACGCATAGTGAAAAATAAAATTTATTCCAAATTTAATATGGAATCTAGCAATGTATAGATTTGAACTGATTTGTATTTTTATATCTTAAACTATTTGGGGAAATAAAAATAATGAACACTTATGTTATGCAATGTATTCCGAAAGAACCTTGTCGTCACGCATTTTGTGCATATCCGTTTATTCTGTAATTGTTTATACTATACTTTTTGTAGTACCTACTACCAGTTGATGTATGTAGAATTAAGAAATATGTGATAAATTTTATACAGCAAAGATTCTTTCTATTCATCTTTTGTAGTACAACTACATTTTATTAGGCTTGGTCTCATTGCTAGGGATGACCTATACATACTGGACACTTCGCCGTTATGATGATGGTGATGGTGAGTATGATCTAAGCATTAGTAGATCATTTATTATAATAATGAAGTAACTTCTACTAAGTGTTTGGTATGTTTAATCGTTGTACTGTAATCGACTATCTATCGACCTACATAAAATATGTAGTAAGCTTCAAGTAGATGTAACACAATGATCTCATAGAGTGTAGTAGCAAGGAACCGAAGACTGTGATTGTAATATAAACATATTTTGTACTTCACTACATTGCTCCTATTACAAACATGAACACTTAAGCATGACGAGTCGTTATATAAGGATAGCAGCGTAGATCTAGAAAGACAGTATTTGTCATGAATACCTAATCACTTAGTAGTCTTTGAACTGGCAACAAACACTGAACGTTCATAAGACCGCCTCTCCACCATTTAGTAAGAAAATTGTCAATTTATAAGGTAATCGTTGTATTGAGTTATAGGTATATTGCTATCGCCATTCACATAATTACACATAACACGCAACTGGCAATCATAATTGTTTAAAAATGAAAGCACAAAAATTCGTCAATGAGGTGTCGATTTTCTTTTTTGTAGATTAGCATGGTGAGACCAGAAAACACTGTAAGTAAGAGTCGGGTAAGATTGCATAGACTGCTTATTATGGTTACAAAAAGCCTGTAAGTCTAGCTTATATTTACAATGTTGAAAAAAACAGAAAATGAAATAGTAATCTTGTCATGAGCATAAAACAATAATGCATAAATTTACCCCCTCCATTTTTCTGGAACTAGGCAGTAAGTGTAGACACCATCTAATATAAAATGGCTTAATTTACAAGGTG
The DNA here is from genome assembly GCA_963691645.1 of Pelosia muscerda. Lineage (NCBI taxonomy): Eukaryota > Metazoa > Arthropoda > Insecta > Lepidoptera > Erebidae > Pelosia > Pelosia muscerda. The sequence continues at coordinate 8,909,363 of OY829098.1, read as the reverse complement.
GAAATTTGTTCAGTAAAAAAGATCTAAGAAAGGTGGTACGGATACAGTGGTGCCCTTGTGTCCTTACAGCGCTTCTACCATAATTTTGTCAGAATTTGTAAAACAACGGATAGATCTCTATTCTTCTATTTTCTGTCTCCTTATATGAGACAGACAGTGATAATGTCATATGTACGTATGAGATTTGTCACTGCCTTCTCATTATTGTGAATAATAAACCCATTGTCTATATTTTCAATAAACCATGACCTTTTGTCTTATGTCATATGGAACGGGTTTGGTTCTATTAACCTATTCCCTGAATACCTAATTGTTATTAATATTATGCCATGTGTCGAAGGTTATACCTACATCTACCTACCTTCCACACGTTCTATCTGTATTCAACACTTTGAATGCCACCTACACCCTCCCGATAACACATAGAGGGATAATATTTTGTGATTTGGACCCACGTGTCTGTAATACTTCACGACGCACGGATTCACGGGTAGTTTTTTATTGGTCTCGCAAGTCACACGGTAGGTAACTATTTCATTAGGCATAGAATCTGTAGTTCTTACGAACCGAGTGGATTCAGTGTGTGACTTTTCTAATAAGGATTATATTATGACAGTCGATACAATAGTACCAACGTAGGGCCTGAGAGGTCTCTAGTATAATATTGTATTATGTGGTTTCATCCTTCATGTACAAATAAAGACATATTTTTTAAAGTGAAAAGATTTATCAAATTATAGATTATATTGTTGATTTGCACTCATATAATGAAATAGAAGTGAAAATAATAGAGTTATTCAAAATACATTTTGATTAGCGCACTGTAAACACAAAAAAAATGGTTTTGAGAAACCGTGAATATTTTTAAATCGGAACTTACCGAAATCATAGTCGCCGGCACTACTACTAAACGGTATTATATTGGCGTCTAAATAAGTATCCCAGGTTTATCGAATTTTCAAAATGTCAACGAAATTTCTGTGAAAAATCACGTTTTGTTTTTCTTAGCGCCATCAAAAAAGTTACGTATTGGGTCTGTGAGGACGCATTATAATTTCAAATCATCGTAACTTACCGAAATCTTGACCACAGTACTACCCCACTCAATAGCGACGGCGCTACCTAACTCGAAGCTACTGAAAAGTACAGAGCTCTTTGAAATGCGAATAACCAAATCAATAATATCTATATATATAAAAATGAATCGCGAAATATGTTGGTAAGCGCATAACTTGAAGACGGCTAGACCAATTCGAGTAATTCTTTTTTTTATTTGTTTCTTGAACTCTCCAGAAGGTTTTTATGGAGCAGCAGGAACGGGATCAGAAGTCCAAGCAGCGAGATTGGGATCAGAAGTTCACGCGGGCGGAGCCGCTGACAACAGCTAGTTATGAATAATTTTCTTGACCGAACCTTTGTCATCAATATTGCAACTTACAGATAAATGAAAATAAAAAAGACGGCACCACGCAAAAGTTAGACAAGGTAGCTATTACATGCTTCTAAGAGAACTAGCGGCCTATCATTTTATTTTCCTCATTAATTTTTTCGTATAATTCATATAAAAAGAAAGAAGCATGAAAGTAGAGTGAATGCAGTGAAGATGCGTTCGTTGCGCTGTTTATGTGGGGTAAGGCTCGTTGATAGAGAGGAATATAGATATACGAGAAAGATATATGTGGTCTGAAAGAGAATGTAAGTTACGAGGGTTGAAAAGGGTTTGCTAAGGTAGTTTGGGCACATAGAGCGAATGACACACCAGGTACATAAGGCTCAGGTGAATGCGCGGGCCAGCTGGGGTTGACCTCAAGGTACTCATACTGTACTACAACGAGTACAAGTAATAAAATTTTGAAAAAGAGGCAAGTCGGAAGTACTCGGTATCGATGGGCTTGCATCACCGGTTTTATGACCATGTAGGAAGTTCGTGAAGTATGTAAGGATAGAGCAAAATGGAAAGCTATTCTCCCTTCCTACCCTGAAATAATGTGAGCATGTGTATGTATTTTCTTAAGAAATTTTAGCAAAACTAAGTATAATGAAAATGCAATAGAATTGCTTATAACGTGCAACAATTGCTACTCCAAGAATACTATAATACCGTACTGCTAAATGAGGAGCACGCATCCCTGAACACTGCACCTTTGCTTATAATTTGCACGGGAGAATTAATTAGGGAAAAATAAAACAAAGATAGACCGGTACTTTTTCAGTGCGGCGAACGTTGAGCCTCTATGTGCACTTAATTGAGGAAATTTCGAGCACTTTACTTAAGGCCTCAACTGAAGACCAGTTGGCCGTCATGCTAATGATTTAGAAGGTAATACGTTATTTGAGGGTGACGGCCATCTTGGATTTGAAATTTATCATAGTGTATCGTATTCTACTAGTCAAGCCCTTTCATTTGACATCCATATTGAGGGACTTGTGCAAAAATATGTATGTAGTCAGCCATCTTGTGGCGGCGGCCATCTTGGATCGAATTTCATCAAACATCTTTCAAAAAAAAAACTACATCGAACTCGGTTGATCCGTTCGGGAGCTACGATGCCACAAACACACACACACACACACACACACACAGAGACACGTGAAACTTATAACACCCCGTCGTTTTTATGTTTGGGGTTAAAAAGACACAAGTTAAATGGAAATCTATCGGAAGTTAGAAGTTTCGTTTGCATGAAAAGGTTAGGGGGTCGAAGGATTATTTCTTGTAAGGTAAACAATATTGAGTGTTATAAAATAAAATGAACTAACCTAAAACTCTCCTGGAAAATACTAGGTAAGTTAATTAATATTATTTACATAGGTATCTTACGTATGATTAAAGTGAATTATCGCTTTGGTCTTTATTGGTATTGGTGTTTTGGTTAGGTACAGCAACTGACATGATAACGTCAGTACCTACTACAATTTGCAATTGAAGCAAGGTTTAACCTTGATGTAACTCCAGAGCTACACCAAGGTTAAGCCATTATATTTTGATAAATGACATTGTGTAAATTTAAAAAAAGGAACATTTTACTATCGTTTAAACATCATGCCTTAAATAATATGTTGAACGTAGGTACGTATAAATTAAAGAAACTCCTTGTAAAAATAATTGAAGGATCTTGACTAAATTTGTTATTTGCAGCCATGTATACTAAATTATTCAATAAATTTCAAGAAAGATAAAGGATTTACTTTTGTTAAGTTAAGAACAGCCTAACGTTTTCATTGGTCAGAGTCCATTGCCAAACAATACCTGCAGTAACAAACGAGAGCACATTGACGTAAGCCGACTTTAATTGCGAATTTTCAAGGATCCCTGTTAGTTCCCTGAAAATAGCACCAGTTTTTAGTGCGGAGTACCGCGCTGGCAGACCGGACGGCATTAATGACTTAGCGATTTACTCCTCAAATCAAATCCTACTGCGTCGTACGTTATTTCAGTGCAGGGCGATTAAATCTATCAATGAATTTCCGGCACCGGTCGCTTGACACTTTTAATATCGCCAATCAACCCGAGACCGTTCTGAATGAACAATACTGGTTGGGTCGTAAATTACTTATTCCTAAGTTCGTGCCAACACAGCAAGTATTTGAAGTGGTGCGACGTCAACTCGCAGTCGATAAGTTAAATTACGAAAACGTAGGTACATGCTCCTACAAAAAAAGTATTGTGTGTAAAAATAAATCCAATGCTTTACTGTTTTATTTTAGTTGGGTATACAAGTACTCGTACTTAGTAAGGATAAACCGGCAAGGGATCAACAACTGCCAGATAAATGCTCAAAAATTATATTGTTCATGCTTGCTCAGCTTAAAGTCTGCTATAAAGTATATTCTTACTATTTTATACTTATTAGTCATAAGTATAAAGGTAAAAGTGTAGAGTTATAAATATAAAGTATGAAATTAATATGGAAGCATAGGAGCATTATCCAAGGTCCAAGGATGCAAAATGATTCCGTTCGAACTCAAATTTAACAGACTAAAAGAAACTAGTCTAAAGTCAAGGTACCACATACGTACGGTACAGCACATAAATATTTAATAATATTTGACATTTACCTAGATTGGACAATACATGTGAACAATATTTTGTATGTGTGGGTAGATGTGTTACTATAATTAATTTGGGTCTGATAGAAAACTGTAATTGGAAGATGATCCTAGTATGATGTCTAAATTAAGCTGATCCCCAAATAATATATATAATAGATCCCTATACAGACACGAGAGCAGTGTGGTCTAATTGAGATAGAGAAGTCACAAATTAAAATTGGATTTTAATAACTAGCCACCATACACTAATCACATTGATGATAGCTTAAAATAATTAAATTGAAAGAAAACGACGATCGATAGCATGAGATTTTGAAATCTGCTTTGACAACGGTAAATGGCAAGCTTTCGTCACTACCTGCCCCAGCGGGAACAATTACGGGTGAGTTTAAATCAATGTTTGCGTAAAAACAATCATTAGAAGTTTCATCTTAATTTTATTTCCTCATTTAGGAGCAAAGGTATTGTTGCAAATTTTTATATAGACCTGGTAACGGATTTGGGAATGATTCTTCTTTGCTCGCGGGCCCTTGTATCCCCTTCTTGATCAATTCTGTTTCATACGATCAAATAACCAGATAAAACCGTCCCGATGTGAGGGTCCATTGTCCCTAGATTCTTTTGAAGTAATAGGTAGATATTATTAGGTGCCGCACTGGTTTAAATTCTTAAAAATGGGTATACAATAATCCAGACAATCCAGAGGTTCCTCGATTCCTTGGCTCCAGAGTGTAAACTTGGAAAAACTCCGGACCCGCACAGGCCACGATGAGAGAAGGCGACTCTGACATCGGAGGCCGCAGAATAACCTATGTCCCCCATGAGCGAAGGGCTGGGGTTGACGGGTGAAGCCGCCCGTTGCCCTAGCAGAAGCAGGCCGCGACGGCGCGCGGCGGTGCAAAGTGCGCCACCTCATAGCCGCAAGCTAGATGGGGCCACCGTGTTCTCTCAACCCGAATCATCCCAAAACAGAGAGCCCTGGGTCTGCCGGGGTGCGAGGGATATGTTTACTTCTGTCTCACCTCTGGTGTGCGTTTTAGTCGGTTCGGTCCGACATAACCTCTCTCACCATCCTCGGTGAGATTGGTATCAGTGGTGATTATCGCGCACGTAAAGAAAAAATACCACTGGTATTGCCGCTCGAATAATGTTCAAGAATATACTTATCGATCATTATTCCTTTAAGCTCTTCAGTCATTTCTTACCTTTAACTCAAAACACAGTGCAACAAATATTTCTCATTTCCATCAATACATATTCGAATGAGTACTTACATTGTTACAATGAAAAATTCATCAGTTCGAAGTACAGAAATTAAGAAAAACATAACCTTGGTCTGTTCAGTGACCTGAAAATGTTCCGATTAAGAAATCATTGGGTATGTAGTATGTACCCAATGATTTCAGGTCAGAACCAGATTTATTGGTATGAATTCAGGACCACAACCTGATCGTTAACTTTTTATAGTTGTTATACAGGTTACTAGTAGCTTCTGTGGCGGAGCGATAGTTTATTCGATTGCTACACAGAGGGCGCGGGTTTTGTTCCAGTACAGTGCAAATATTGTTTCGCATGAATATATTCATTTGTATTGGTCTGAATGATTCCGTGCCTCATAGAACACTTTAAGCCGTCGTTACAGGTAGTTGGACTTTGATATCGCCAATGAGTTGTGAAGGTCAGATGGCAGTCGCTTCCCAACCTAAAAAATAACTGAAGCGTTTCGGAAAAACGCGTTTTGTCTAGTAAGAAATTAGTTTTAACTGATTTTAGGTACTAATGACTAGAGAAAACCATTTCAATCTAATGTTGGGTTTTAATTGTAACATCTATACAGACAGGCTTCAAAATTTATCAACATATTTGTCTCGTAATAATGGAAAATAAAGTTAAAGTTGACTTTCACAGGAAATAAATTGTTTAGTTTATTTTCTGAGATGCCCGGGTACACTAAAAACATCCATCTATCCAAAACATACTGAAGGTCCACGAGTGTGTCCCACACACAGGGAACCGCGTCTGTTGGGGTGGAGGGAATAAGTTCCTTTTTAAGTATTTTTGCTTGTATTTTGAAAATTATTAATAATATCTCCCTAATTACTTCTACGCTATTTATCTACATTAAATTTCCTATAAATGTTGTCTAGAAAACTTTACTGTAGCATCCATACTTCAATAAATCTATGAGCTCAAAGATTTATATTCGTGACATAATCAATTGAGCTTGGCCATAGATAGATCGGCGTTTGTTCCATTATTTTTATAAAGAAAAGATTTTTTTCAAGTATACTTAACACCCGGTACCCGGTCTGAGATTAACTAATACCAATTCACTGTCTGTTCGGTCCTCCCCACCTGCTAAAGGGTCAGTAAAAGATCACGCTTCCAGACTATTCTATCAAGTGCAGAAGTAGCTTAGAAATCAACTGCTATAAATTATTAGGTTGTAAGCGAGGAGTTGATAGAAATTTATAACCAGTTATGGCCTAAGATCCTTCTACTCCTGACGCGTTGCTAATGTTCTATTTTCTGCCGTTGTAAAAGGGGCTCTATTATAAAATCTAAACCGCTATGAGAAAAGAAGATGAGAAAAGGCGACTCGTACATCGGAGGTCGCAGAATATCCTCCGTCCCCCATGAGCGCAAGCCTGGGGGTGATGGGTGAAGCCGCCTGTCACCCTAGCACAAGCAGGACGCGACGGCGGCGGCGCAAGGGCGCCACCTCATACCCGAAAGCTAGACGGAGCCACCGTGTTCCCTACACCCGAATTATCCCGAAACAGAGAGTAGTTGATGGATAAGTAAGCGTAAGCGAGGAGTTGATGGAAATTTATAACCAGTTATGACCTAAGATCCTTCTGCTGCTAACGCGTTGCTAATGTTCTATTTTCTGCCGTTGTAAAAGGGGCTCTATTCTAAAATCTAAACCATAAAGAATTTTGATGTCTTGAATTTCGAAGCAGCATGAAATGGCTGTGTTTAGTTAGAAATAAATGAACACATGTACACCCCACATGAAATTGGGAATAGGCGATGAATGGCGAACAAATGAATTTCTAACAGCTTGCCTATACCTACAGGTGCTGGATGCAGTTAAACATAATGATGAATAAGCGCCAGTCGGTCTGAGGCCAAGCTAACTTGATTCTATCATCTTCTATACTGTTATATAATTGTAAAAAGTTCATGTTTGTCCGCGATGGCCGCAAAAAGTACCTACTGAACGGATTGCAATGCGGTTTTATTATTTGAAGGGTTTTGGTCCACCTTAAAATCTCACGATTGTTTGATTGCAATCGATTAAATAGAACCAGAATTATGATTAGTAATATAGAATTTAAGTTGCACAGATGGAGCTTAGGTCGCAATAACCGACCGCCAAGTGGGCGGAGCCGCGGGCATAGGCTAGTAAAATATAAGATTTCTTACAAACGATACTAAATAGGAAAAACGGAAGGTCTAATATCTCTCGTATTACCTAATTAACGTATTGATCGTACAGTTAACTGTCCAATATCATTTAAAAGAAATAGAATGTAGATAAATCCCCAACCCCGTCCCCTCCCTTTCTCCGAATCATGTCTCACCCAACCTCTTTCAGTATGAAGAACATAAGTGTGCACCTTAAGGAATAACTGTAACAATTTTTAAACCACACTAATCAACTGTTTTAATTTATTTATTGTCTCTGACTGTAGTCTGACAAAATGAATAAATTAAATTAGAACACTACTTCTACAGTATCTGTGTCCGGATTCAGTTTCGAAATTTTAAACCCACCTTACCCCCGGATATTTGTTCTAAACAGATCTTCTAATACACATTAAATTGCACTTACTCTCGTAACCCCGCTGTTAGTAATAAGATCCTTATTTCACTTAATAGGAATATCAGATGCGTTGCCTTAAGGCAAGCGGTTTCCAATTACTGCTTTCCGTTAATTAAAATTAAAAAATATCGTCCTAACATTAGTCAATTTTAAATTCACAAAAGAAATAAACGACTTCCACAATTCTGATAGCGGCAAATTCGGGATGATTGAGAAACGGTATTATCGAAAATCAGAGACACAAACCATCTGACAATAAGTGCTTTATTGACCTTCTATTAAAATAGACTGTTAGAAAAATAAAACTAGCAAATCGGGGAAATAAAGTATGAATGAAACTCTGAAACTTTGATAAATGGGTATTATTCTAAGAAAATACACGTACACACACCACCATAGCACAAGAAATATGTTAACCAGTATCTTGTGATGAAACCAGAAAAATACCTAAGTACCTAACTGATATTTTAGAAATACATAATTATAAACATTAAAAATCAGGCGGTCGGCTACGAAACTCGGACCTTTCATTTTTGCACCAATTATAATTGTGTATCTGAATTACTCATATATACTTACATTTAATTGTTTGCATGTATTTTTATTATAATTGAAATTTCGTCACTGTATTTGTTCAGAAATAAATAAATTAAATTGAATTGAACATATTTTTTAAGACTATACCTGAGGTTATTTCATTTAAACATTTGATAAGTCAAACAACCACATTGACAAGGATCTTGTAGCTAGCGGTAAAGCGAACGGAGCTGCAGGCAACCGACGATCGAAATTTAAAATAAAATACTAATGATAGTCAGTTTGTGTATCGGGGGATTTTCAACGCCAATTTTGATAGAAACCGGACAGTCTAAATCGTGACTTTCCTCTTCCAAAATTGAACTATCCAAAAGGATGTGTCCATTTTTTGACCTCCCATTTTCAGGAACTGATTTTTTTATCCTTCGCTATTGCAACTAATAATGTAGAGCATGATGTGAAAACTATATATTTACTAAGTACAATTCAGCTGTTAATAAGTCGGTCAAGGTTCCGCCCACACAAGATTGTAGTAGTTGTAGTAAGTGTAGCAGACGTGTTTCTTTTTTCAATAAACAAATCAATGCTGTCTTTAGTTGGTAAATATACTATCTATGAATTAAATCTTAAATAACTGAAAAGCGTGGTTAAATTTTCTTCTTTATCCCTAGCTAAACTAGCACTTTGTGATCTAACTATCTTATACCCAACGGCACGGGTCTTGGACCTAGTCGCGAGAGAAATGAGCCCGTGTCACGCGCATGTTGTTTTGATTGGTAGATTTGGGTACGTCCACCATCGTAACACAATTATCCTCAAAAGACAGACCAAATTACTTTAGAGAGCGCATTTTGAGTACTTTTTAGTTCCACAACTCGTTTAACTGCGATGTCACAGACTTGAAGGCTGCCCCGGATGCAAGGATTCCTCACACGACCTTTTTCCACACACATACACCGCAGCATTTTCTCTCCGAGACACACACTTCTGCTTAAGTTGCTCTAGCAGTGACCATACGTCGCAACCATGCACTCGTATACGCATGCTTTGCCGTTTAAATGTTTATAATGACGGTTATTCGTCACTAACATTCATTATTATCCTTAGAGAAAGGAGGGAGAGAAGGTAGGTTAAGAAATAAAATACCTACTGTCAAAAGTAGAAGTATCTTATTCAATACAAATACCTAACATTAACTGAGAGGAACGAAAGAAATATAATTTAAATTAGAAGAGCGGACATATTGGAATGAAACCATTTTTTACTAATTCTATCAACGTTTCGGCTACTTTTTAGTACCCATGTTTGCGGAATGAGAGTCGCTGTGTGAAAGTACGGACTAAAAGTAAATAATACCAAATAATATCACGATACACTTCGTAAACAGTGGTTTCATTTCAAAGTGTGATATTCACGTAAACTTCAGCAATAGGTAGGAGGTATTTAACCTGCATAGTCCCATGTTTGAAAAAAGTATAACTCGATTTACATTTGAGCTTTACAGAGAAGAATAACATACAAAGCAACATTCATTATCTCTTATATATATAAACAAGATCGAAACTAACCTGCATGATGCAAGCTGACTGTACATAGGTTCGCAGATGGTGCCAGTGAATATGAAGGTTCGTCCTTTGGCTTGAGAAGCTCGTGTGTGGAAACCGCATGTATTGACAGCTCCTAAAGAACAAATTAATAATATTAAACTTAAAAGGGTAACTTTTTACCTGTAAATTTATTGAATATCTGCCTGTTTTGTTAGTGATTTGATAACAAATTGCATATTATAGCGAATCTTAGACAAAGTATGATCAATACGTTAAAGATTTCAGCATAATTTACGGTTTATTTAAACAATACCACTGTCAACGTATCACTAATAAAACATGTTACACTTGTTGTAACTTACTACTCAATCCTCAAAATTCACAGATTATAATATTATAGGCAGCCTTACAGTAGCCTAAAGACACTTATAATTTACTTCATAATTGTTAGGTATAAGTTTAAGCAATACCACAAACAATCTGGACTACACAGAACTACCATAAGACATCTTTACAAAATACTTATGTTCGTGAACAAATTAGCGTCCATCGCATAAACACGTGCGTACTATATTTTTCTAATCTTAATATTAAATCGAATCCCGTAGAGATGGCCAATAAATATTCTACAATATCTATTTTTAAATACGTAGGATGCTTTCTCCGATCTTGAATGAACGTCGAGGCGACCCTCCTCGTGATGTCTTTGCTTGTTATGTTTCGGCACAAGCTATAAGATTCACGCTTAGTGGCTCATTTATTATCAAGCTCCACAACAATACATTTGGGATGTCTTTAAAATGATAATTTATTTAGGAACTGTATAAAGAATAAAATGGCTAGATTTTATTAGTTACATTTTATGATTGAACGACATAGTGATAAAATAAGACAAATACCAGTATTATTAATTCCTTCGAAAAATTTACTTCCATATAGCGAATTAATACCCTGAACTATTAAAATAAACATCAACAATAAGGAATAATATGGTACGAATCTATCACCGCGGCTCGCTTATATCGTGCGCCAAGGTGTTAGCTTTTTGACAGTGTCAGCTATATCCGAGCTGATTTGTTCGCAACAGCTGCGTGAGCGCACCTATTAACCGCTGATACATGTTTGTCAGCCGGCTATTAGGGTGAAAGAGATAAAATTTTGGAATCATCTATATAAGAGCGAGATCGATTCATTTCTCCAATTCACGACCAATATTTATTTGCTGCATCGTGACACTCGAGAAAAATTCCTGTACCAAAAAATTTGAATTGGAATATAAATGCGAGATCTTCGGTGGCAGGCCATTTTTCTTGTTACTATATAAAGAAATATTGGTCAAGGAATACGATTTTTTGCCATAGTAATGGTTGTGTGCTACAATATAACATACACAAAATCAAATATTTCGTGTTTAGCATAATCATGATTATTAAATTTTTGCAAATGTAAATAAACATAACAACTCAAGCTGACAAAAGTTTACTAGCAGAAAATTTAAGTACCCAATACAAGAAAATTTATGGTCTCAGCTCTAACATCTTAACTAGTTAATACGGTCATTTATGACGTGCATGAATCTGTTTCATACAAATATAACGTGCTTGGTCAAATACTGATTCGAATTTATTTCGGCGTTACAAAACCCGTACAATATCATAAGAAATTAATTTAAATTTTAAGAGCATTTTTATATCTGTACTTATTTTTTACACTTATTCACGAGCAACGGCAGGGTAATTAATCCGAGCCTTCTTAATATACTTACGTTACGAGAATCATTAGTTCACCTTGGTAACATAATCAAGAGTGTTGCTCATTTCAATACAGAAAACATAATAAAATTATTATTGTTCAAATTCATCTGCAAAAAATATTGATTCTGCATAGACCGCTAAACGGCACCTACAAAAAGTTAATAAAGTCTAAAGAAAAAAAAATTAAATGAAAGCTGTCGATTTCACTACTGTAGTTTGTAAATAGGAGATTAAATTATTTCAAATGAAATCAAATAGCCTACCGCAGCTCACTGCTGAACACATATAGCATATTTTTACTGCATTTTAAAATTTTTTAGTCTTTCTATCTACCTACTTACTTGTGCCTTGGTAGGTATATACTCGAGGAAAGCCCTCAAAGAGTCATGTGATGGTGGATGGTGGAAGTGCTGTTACACCCTATATTGATGTTTAAATATTACAATGAACATTGTTGTATAATACCTACTTTTCATCACCATATACGCAAAATGATTTTTTATACTACTTAGGTGGCAGATAAGCTCACGGTCCACTTGATGGAAAGTAGTCACCGTGGTCTACAGACGTTTGCAACGCCAGAGGCGTCACCTACCGACACCTTTTAGTAGAAACCTTCTAATGTCCTTCCTGAAGAACCCGATATTGTAGTTCCTTGGAAAAACATAGGTAATAATGATGAAGGGATATACTATTATACTATACCTAATATACATTTTTCTATTACCGGAAACATAGAGGCATAGTACAATAACTTATATATAAATAAAGAAAAGCTATAAATGTAGTGAGGCTATGCATTTTATTGCTCATTTAGACCTGAAAGTATTTGTGAAACATCCCTACTAAATTATTTCCTCCAACCACACCTAAGTACGTGTTGGAGCAAGAATCTCAGCGGCAGCACACAAACATCGACTTTCCTACTGATGTATTAATATTTACTGGTTCATACTGAAGTAATTGTATGACGAACATAATGTAAGGAAAGTAATGTATTCAATACGATAAAAAATGTGCGCTAACTTCGAAGATAGTGACGAGCCGACACAGTGGATCGCAGGGTGGGATTAAACGAAAATAGCGCGGTAATTAATGGGCGTTTCCAAGCCCACAATCTCAAAACGAGACGCATTACGAAAATTCCATCTTATCATAATATAATAAAATCATCGAATATAATATTATGATTTAAGATTAACTAATTTAACACGCACATTAGAAGTTCTCGTTGATTAACTCTGAATTTCTATTGATACCACAAACTAGCTGTTAATGATGCCAACGCGACGGCGACGTTTGTGTTCATCGATGTCATAGAACATATTACTCACATCATTACCGCTGACATGTTTTGGACTTGGTTAGTACTTAACATATACACAAAATATGTTAATAGCTGCAAAAATACTAAGTTACTGATACATATTTAAAGAACTGTACACGTTGTACTGACACTTATGCAAACTATGTGGTAATTTTTTCAATAAAAGAAAAAACAAAAAACTATGATACTCAATAATATTTAAGCATGGTTTGGTTACTTTGATATATAACTTTATAAAATGACATAAGACGGTGACCACCTCAGTTACCCGGTAACCATGGATGCTGAAAAGAAATAGCATAATAATGTATCTATCTTCATGAAAACAAATATTCTCACATTACTGCTATTGCTCAAACCTTTAAATTTTGGCAGTTGATGCATTCTATGTTGTAAGCTTACACTAAGTAAAGACCTTTAGAAATTTCATTCCTAGAGAGGTAAAAATGCAATAAGCTTGATTCAAAATGCAGTTCGCTGCATAATGTTGACTCGACGGCGCTACATGTTTTGACATCTAAAAGAAAGATCCTAATCAACCCACAATAATTAATTTTTACAAGACAAGAACATCCATTTATATTCTGATAACATATTTAATTTATTAAGTTCGTGTATTATTTACAACATATTGTATAAAACATGACAGTTCAGTTGGGCATGAACCCAATTATCACTGGTAAAATTGAAGCTGAAGGTTAAAACAGTTCTTGAGATTTTCAATAGCTTTCAGTTAGTAGCCGGTTGTATCGTTTCGGGAAAATTAAATTATTGATCTTACTCTCGGGTACGCAGATGTGTCACTAGACATATTGGCAGGCTCGTATCATTAAGACTACAATTAGGCCTTCTTTACTTTTGGATGGCAGTAGTCTACCAAAGGGAGTTTTCCAAAACAAAAACTAGATGGTCGTGTAGCATTACCAGTAAGAAGTATCTGATTTCGAAATGGTATCACAGTGACCATTCAAATTATGTGATAAACTTGATAATCTGCGTGAACATTTAAAAATGGATTCGCAGTTTATTAATCTGAATGTCAAACCCTGAGGTCAGGCGCAGTTTTGCAAGTCACATTAGAGCTCACAAAGACAACCAAGTTTAAGCATATGCATGGTTGGCCGTCATCCGTCCGGATGTGGACGGGGGACATGATAATATTTTGTAAATATAATTTATATTCTCCCTCTCAATAACAACCCAACCCGTTTAACATACCAAAAAATCAATTTGTCATGATAAAATAACAACATAACGAGTATCATTGTGGGCTGCTTACAATGTAAGCGGTAAATCAACATTCATTGAAAAATCAGTAGTTAGGTACATGGATATTGTTTCCATCTTGCACAATACATCAGAACTTAAAAAAATTATGACAGACTTACGTTCAGTCAAGGAGATAAATACCTATATACCTTTACATAATCTTCACAAATTATGGTGTACGTACGTTTGCTAACATATTTTCCAATTGAAAATTAATTAACATATTTTCTAGGCGTAAGATGAACTGGACGCACTCTACTCACTTTCAGTACGTCTAAGCATAACTGAGGTTAGGGTTGACATGACCCGTTCGGTGACGGAGAAAGAATATCACTACCCCGTCTTATACGAAGCCGGCTAACGGAAAACTGTTTCGGTTAATCGCGTCGTAGACGCTATCACTGCGAGAGAAGAAACGCTTGAGTCGAGACAAACAATCGCAATAACATTTTTTTTAAATAGTTGATGATGGGGCTTTTCATTAGTACTTATCACTACAGTATAAAACAAAGTCGCGTTCTCTGTCCCTATCTCCTTATGTCCCTTTGTATGCTTAAATCTTTAAAACTACGCAACGGATTTTGATGCGGTTTTTTCATAGATTGAGTGATTGAAGAGAAGGATTTATATGTATATAACATCATGCTACAACCTGCTGGTGCGGAGCAGAAGTGAAAAATGTTGCAAAGACAGAAGTTATGGGTGCCTATTAATATGTCAAAATCTCTTAGTGATAATGATCAAGTCGAAAAAGATCTGCTACAAAATCCAACACGCCCAGGATTTAGAAGGAAGACCTCAGAATCATCCAGATGATTGCTACTTAATGTATGGTAAACATTAAAGGCAAAGCTCTGCAGACCGGGGGGGAAAGCTTAAAGATTTCTTACACACTGTACCTATAGTATACTCTTAAAGAAAAGAAAAAGAAAGCTCTTAACAAAGATATCAAACGTTTTGCTTAAGCATCTGACAAAAAATGACTGATTTAAGCAAAAAACACTGATTCACTGCTATCTTTATACAGGTATAAATATAAAAAAGTTTATTACAATAACAAAACTATGTTTTTAATGTATTTGAGTGTATATTCTTATTATATGTAAATATAAGAAAATTGCAATTTAAAAATAAGTTGTCTTTCTGTTTGTTCCCCGAAATGACGGGGCCAAGGGATAACGGCGACCAGGCTACAGATAGCTTATATTATAAGGCTTTGTTGATGATACATCTATTTCATGCAGCGTTTCTTGTAAAAAATTGGAATCGAGATCAAATCTACACGGACGAAGAATTTGCATACGACCAAAGTAGACATATGATATGTATGTGTACTTCATTTTTTTTCAGAAGTTACTAAGTATAATATTGTATTGATGGCGCGCGCAGGTCATATATTGTGTTGAGAAAACGCAGCGCTAGCCAAAGTAATCTGCACGTGCAACAGAATGTTCAGTGTTTGTGCATTTGTTCAGAGCTCGTGGGTGGCCCTGTACTACTTTTTTACTTATGTATAATTTACTCGAGCGTCAACTTTCATTCGAAATACAACTTCAACCGAGATTCGATCTTAAATGGGGGTTGTAAAGAACTAAATAATCTGATATAGCTAAAGAGAGTAGCTTATCAGAAATATTGCTAAGCCACACAGCTAATTCGGTCGTGTACAACGTACAATGGGCCTATTTCACGAGCCAATTAACTTTGTTGGATTTTTATTATTTTTATTACTCTTGTATCGAATGTCTTTTACATATAAAATGTGTTGAACTTGAGTGCAATAGAAAAAGTGCTGCCTACTCTTAGCTAAGCCACACAATCGCTGGGGTTAAACGTTTTTGTAAAATTAAACATTGTATAAATTTTATGTCACTGTACTGGTGTAGTACAAATTTGAAAGTTGGTTTCGACGAACGGATTGGCAGAAATTTTTAACATTAATAGACATAGATATAGGGTGAAATAATACATAAGCCACTTCTGTAGAATAGGTTTCGATGGTTTATAAGAACGGGACCAGAATTAAACGCAGGCGGACTAAAATCCAATTCTTAGAAATTGTTTTATTAAAATTATTATAACTAAAATAAATGGTATTTCAAGTACCTAAGTTAAAAAGTAGAAACGAATACGTACCTTTACATGTTAAAGTCTATGTAAAGGTACGAGTATATGTAGATTGTAGATTTCTCTCCTTGACTGAGCGTTCGTCCTTAATAATTGGTACATGCTTCTAATTCGAGTACTACCGCTTTTCTCCTCCTCTCGCAAGAAAAAAATGTATAATACATATATTCATTCATTAAATGAATATGTTATGCACTCTTACTTTAGACCTGCCGTAGGCCGATTCAAAAGCCATCAATTAATAGGTCTACGTCGTCTACGTTCAATATGCCATCATATGGCGTAGCTACAGTATCGTAGGACTATGACACGTTGTTCCTCTTTCCAAGATCGTTGCCCCGAGACGATTATTTATGAATAGGGAAATTACAAATCTCCGAAAAGTGTCTGGGTAGTTCAGTTGTTTAGAGCTTACCCTCCATAAGAGACTGGTCGCGGATTCAAGTCCCGTCTTGGAAGTTACGTGATTTTTTTATCTTATGGTTTTTTTTCTTTTAATATTTCTGAATTAATAGTACGGTAGCCGCACTATTTTTTTAACTGTAACCAGCTAATCGGCAGGCGAAGTGCGGTCAGTTTGATGACCTAAATATATCTAAATGTAAATGTTTTAGCAATTAAAATATAAATAACCTTTAATTTCAACCTCCACTGGATTGGTGGGAGAAGGTTGGTGGTTCTTAATGGAGGTTCTTCATTTGCTGTTTCAGGGGTATGCGAAGATTTACCTTTTATTAATATTTTATAGTTAAAAATTAGAATTTTTATTCTCTCATTTGAAACTTGAATAAGTTAGTTCCAATTTCGCTAAAGCAACTGTTTACTGACGTACAAAATAATTGTAAACGTTATAATTTAATGTTGTAATGCAACTGACCTCAATAAATAAAGCGGAATAGTAAATAAATGATGTCAATGTTACAATTAGTGACGAAACTGAAGATCGTCGGTTAGACAGCTTAGCTGGCATTATTATTAATTGTGTCTACGCAACGGAAACTAAAGTTCCTTGTGAACATGTTTAATGCTCACCAGCCATAATCTCTTGAAACGTAATAGTAGGTAGATAATACAGTGCGCACTAAGTAGTACTAGTCATTATATTTCGCTAGCTTGCGCCCACCGTTTGTATCCGCGGATTACTTCTCTAGATACAGAAAATCATTGAAATACTCATTCGATACCAATAGGTATGTAATTTGAATACCTGAAACGTATCGGTACCAGCTGTCGACTGACGCCTTGACAATAGTGACTGGAGTGAACTAGATGCGAAAGGTTTAAGTGCGGGAGCAATGGCGCATATTGGGATAGGCCTATGTGCAGTATTGGACTGCGATAAGCTGATTGAGATTGGGGATCCAACTGTAAATATCCAGGTACTCATTGCAATTGCAACTACCTCATTGAACAAACAAGAATGAAGTACTTGATTACTGTAGCCCGTTTATAGTACCGTCTGTTTACACGAGTCTAATAATGAATTTATATCATCCAGGGATTTACCTACTAAAACAAGCATAAAATTTCTCCTGATTTGGTAATGATTCATACTTCACATAATTTAATAATAACAATATTAAATTTAATCCGGATGGGAGTAAGAAAACAAAATTTCACAAAAGTTGATGAAATAACACGACAATTCATGTGAAAGAAATCATTTAACGGACCCAGCTAATGAAAGGCTGAATACTACGTAGTTTCATTCAATTTTGAACAAAACGCTAGTATTTGTTCAAAGTGAGTAGCTAACTAGATAGTTATATTATTATTTTTATCAACGACCTATGCGTAACGTAGAGGTCGTGAGCTCTACTCCCGTTCATGTATTTGTAAGCATGAATATATCTTTACACAGCGGTTAATAGCGGTTTATCATGTATAATACCTATGTGTGCATTTACAGAATAAATAATTCAGTAGGTATATTTACCCGCTTTCTAGAACCCTATTCGAAAAATGTTAAGTCTCATTAGTTGATCCGCACCAATTTAAATAATATCTTGGATATGAAACATATTAAACTCCATCGCTATCGCACTCCTAGGATATGCTAGAGCGAGTTAATCCGACCCAATATTCATAAAACGCATTGTTACTGGAGTTGCACCAATTGAACTGAAACTGAAAAGATCGCGACAAAAGTATTTGCGACGTGAGCTGAACTCAATTCCGGAAAAGCGTTTAAAAATGTTTTGATGATTGAACCCTCCGTTGGCGTAGGTACGTGTATTGTTTCTGAAGTATAATTTGAAGGTGATAAAATAAATAACATAACATAACATGAACTCACGCCTATATCTACGAAGGGGTAGGCAGAGGTGCTAGCACCCATATTTCGCCAGTTTATGTTTAGATCCCAATGTAATAGGTGGCGAGCCTATTGCCATTATCCGGGCACTTATAAACCTGCGATAAATACACACATAACTTCGAAAAGCATCGAAAAGTAATTGGTGTGTGCCATAGTAAAACCTAGGATCAAACCCATGCCGCGGTTTGTATTTAATAAATAATAAATTAAAATGAATAACTATAATTTTGTGTATTGTTGAAATTTCTCCGGTACTTAATAGAATGTACTACTACGAGTGTTATAGAAATATACTAAATTTCTTTTTGTTAGATGGACCCGAATCTTTGAGACGCTTTCATCGTGTGTGAGTCCCAAGTCCATCGTATTTAAAGAATATAAATTTAACACGAGATCAGTACCCACTATCCACAACTAACTGCCACTATAGGAGCTATATTTCTATAATGAAAATAAATCATGAAAAATTCTAAGCGCATAAATCGAAGACGGCTGGACTAATTCGAGTATATTTTTTTATATATTCCTTGAAATCTAAAGAAGATTTTTAGGGAGCGGCCGTAAAGTGATCAGTCATCGCGAGCGGACTCGCAGGCTAGTATTTCTATAAATTGTACTGGTCCCGAATCGGTCTATAAAGTTATATTTTAAATCGACTCCTGTATTATAAACTTTTTGAAATATACAATATACCTAATACTAATTACGTAATTCGAATGGACTCGATGCAGAAGCTAAACTATTAGGTGCTATGCAGCCCTATATCACTGACCTGCAATAGGTTAATTAAGTGATAGTTGTAGCAATTAGCATAATATATATCAGAATCAGACGGCACAATCAAAGTACATTATATTCTATCCTATACACTCAGGTTCATGCATTTTGTATGATTCAGTACATTCAAGTTATTATTCAACTGTCAGATTATGTCAACAAAGTAAGAAAGTTTTGACTTCAGGAATGACGCAAATGAATCTCTTAACTTCAAGGCGCAAATATATCAGCAGAAATTTAATTTTCCTTTACATCTTCGACAATGATAACCTAATTTAAATTTTCAATAATTCATAGTAAGTACCGTCGTACTTGCGTCTTTGGTTTCATATTGACGCAGTTTCATATCCATAAATCATTTTTCTGCACGTTAGTTTGTTGTTATTTTGCATACAGCATCAATTCTGAATAAGTTAGGACGTGGTCCTAACCTATTCTAAAGGTAGGTATGTCGTCATCAGAGTGTGTTCAGATTACTGGTTACCACGGTGCAAGTCACGTAGAGGTGCAATAGCGTAGGTAAATCTACGAAAAAGTTATAGAAATCTGAATTCTAATTTATTTACTCTTCTAAAGCTTAGTGTCCTCAGAGAAAGAAATTTTATCTTTTGGATGTCAATAAGGAGTTGAATAAGCATTACCTACATACATACAATGAATTCTGCTTCATAACAACGCGGTAGGACATCTTTCCACTTAATACAATCCTGGATCTGCAGTCTTTAATGGATCGTTAAGAGATACCAACTGAATTACACGTCGAGTCTAGCGTCCCTCATGCAATATTGCTTGCTATTGTAAGCAAACCGATGTTTTTGTTATCCTTGCTTATGATTTCGATAGCAAAGTCATAAAGACAAATTTGAGACTGAAGACCCTGGTATATACCTTTCGCTTCTTCTTCTTAGTCGTTTCGCTCTTGACAGAGCGACCATAATAGTGTTGGAGGTTTCGCTCCTGCTACTTTCCTAATCTTCGAAGTGGCTTTTCGGTTTATGAAGGTAAACACACACAAAAACAAATACAGGATGAACATAAAGCTAACCCAGTTAAAATATATGTAAATTGTGAACGCACCTAGAAATATTTAGCTCGATAGTAGTAATTATTTATGCAATTGCGGAAAAATTTAGCAATATTAAAAATATACCTCACCTTACACGAGAGTTACTTAACACTTCTTAAAGTTCTGTTTACGAATGCATAAACAAACGTAGTTTATGTTTGTATAGTGTATGGTATTATAAAGTATGTTTTCGTTTAATTTTTCGGAGGAATCTAATTGTTTTCGCCTTTTTCGTTTCTTCCTCCGAAATTCTCGACACTAGTGGAAACATGCCCTGATGTCAAGTCATCGTCATCGAGCGCTAATTCCATTTCCAGTTGCATCCAATGTTTGCACCGCGGAGCATGTAATCCATTCTTGGACTCCTCCTTAATTTCATTAAAATAGCGTTTAGGAGAGCAACTACCGTCTGTTACCCAAGACTAATACAAATGAATGCCTAAAAAGCACCTCCACTAATCAGCAAATCTTTTGAGATGATGTCGACACCGATGATTTTGTTAGATTATATTTGACGCTTTCAGCCCCCACATAACTGAGTGCTTATCTTTTACCTTCCACTTGTCCAACCCGGGAATTGAATGTTATGCACAGTTATTGCAATCTTATCGGTATACTGAAACAGTATAATGTATTGTAACACTAAGGCATTAAAAGGACTTTGAACAGTAGCACGACCTCTCAGGTCTACTTTAAAATCATAATAATTTTCACATTTGTCACAGGGTCCGGTCGAATTACAGTGGAGTCATTCGAGTCGCCGCGTGCCAAAGCAGCTGAGTCTACGTCATCGTTCGCCCGTCGCACTTACAATTCACAACGTATGAAATATGTTTCATATATCATACTCATACCTATAGTAGGTTATAGCTGTACTTATGGCGTGGTCAATATTTTATCAAGTCTACTCAAATTCACGCTCATATGGGACCAGTAATAGGTACATACTTTTTCGACCTCTGAATGATGCAACGCTCTGTGGAAACAGCATGAATGTTTTCAAATTGTATTCATCACCTTATTGAAATGGTATTATTTTACAAATTTGTTGAAAGAGAATAAATGTACAGAGAATAAACAGGGTCCATGCTCCTTCAAGGATAATGCATTCACGTACTTCGAATGGACATTAAATCTGTACATTAACTATAACAGTTATACCTACTGGCAGATATACGCGGCAATTTCGAACTAATCATCTTCAAATATGTTCATATTTTGAGTTGACAGTACATGGCTCTGACTACCGTCTAATGGACCTAGAAAACAGTTTGTGCTCCTGATTTCCGAACTATTTCAAGTATTTTTTTGTTATATGTAACTAACTTTACAGACCAGGAGGACTTGACAGTGGTATATGTTAAAGACATCTGTAACGGTGATCTGACCAAAGCAGATACCTCTTGTTTCCTTACTATTTCGGTAAATAGTCGTTGATGAAGTTAAGGTTTTCGAAACATTGATCTATTGCCAGATGTAGCCTATTTGGAATAATATTGTTTGAATTAATAGATCGAAAACCGGAACGAGGTATCCAAGTAGTTATCTATTTATTTGTTTGTAAATAAGAGCATAAAGTATTACTCAAAGACGTTTGCGATATTGAGAGGATAGTATTTGTCTGTTATGCTTATACTGGCGATTGATTTTGACTATTGGAACACCCGTAATATTATAGCAACCAAAACGGATAGCTACTATGAAAATACGTACCTAAATGCTCTTTGTTCTAAGAGAAATAGTTCGAAAACATGATATTACCGCTAATGATGTAGTGAAACAGGAAAATTATGAGCACTAATGAAAATACACCCACACAATGAAGATATGCAACAATGTTTAGATAGAGATAGTTGAGGAGAAGGTAGAGATGTTAGAGGAGATATTTGATAATGTTATTTTTATTATTTGACATTTAAAAAAATCAGATAATGGGAAAGATAAGGGCGGTACTTCAGGTTATCGTCACTGAATTTCTATGAAAGATATTTGGGATTTTAACGTATTTGTGATAAATAGTTAATGATACTTAATAGGTACCTACGGAATCTTATTGACAATCTGTTGTTCGGTTTGCGATGAACTTATGTCAGGGACATTTGATAAAACTACTTCGGTCATAATTACTTTAATTTTCATAAAATTGTGCCAGTGCTGCGTAAGTTTCCATTGAGTGGTTATCTTCAGGCATAAGTACATGAAGCTTATGCACAAACCTACGAAATAGTGCACTTCAGATACACCAATTCAAGGTCGCTCAGCGTGTTTTAGAAAGAGATATCTCGGTATATCTGTGAGGAAGCGAATCCGGAATGAAGTAATTTGGCAGAGAACTAAATAAGATAGAAAACTAATTTTATTATATTATCTAACGTTTTACTTCTAATGAGTTATTTTATTTATTCACTCTTGAAGAAGGTGAAAAGAATAAATTTCAGTCTAAAGAGTGAACGGCTACAGTTTACTCTGTAGAAGTGAAATTTTGTCTATTTACTCTTTCTCATTCTCTTCTCTACTTTGTACAAAACAAATAATAAGAACAATACTTCATTTGTCGCATTGCAATTTGTGTATTGTGTCCATTGACTTAGTGTGTAAACGATTTAGAATCGTTTTCGTTTACACACCCTTCATAATGCTTATATTAATTCTTGTTATGTTTTAGTTATGAGTAGACAGATGAATAATTTAATGATATAAGAAACCTTCAGAAGTTTGACACGTTTTCAATTAGATTTTTAAATGTGAATTTCATTAGTGTATGCATTTGGAAATCACACAATAATGAAGTGATTTCACTGAATTTCACCGTCATCCAAATTATATTCTATAGCACAAACAAAAATTTGTGCACTCATTTCAAAAGATGTTTAATTGATGTTCATTTATAAATCAATGAAGTGATAAAATGGTAAGAAAAAGTCAAACTGAACAAGGTCGGTGATGTAACGGGTGGTGACGGAGCACGTCTTGTGATAACAAAAGTTCAGTGTTAAGATAGTGCGGAGTGCGGAGCCTGCTAAACGTCATGATCTTTACTGGTTATTATGAAAGTAATTATTATAAAATAAATCAATTACATAAGCAAACACTATGTATTTACAAATAACTCAGATTCATTATTTCATTAAATTATAACATAGGTACTAATAACAGAATCATTTTGACCTTACAGTTTACTAATAAGTGTATACTTATTAGCTACTAGCTGTTTCCCGCGGCTTCGTGCTCGTGAAACGCTGATCCCGTTGTCGGATCCGTAGGTACCTAGTACCGGGATAACAACTAGCTATATGGTATCCCACATTTTAGATAGCTGTCAATTATCCTCGCCTTACAAACATTCACATTTACAGTAAGTACTCTATCACACAAGGTTCAGGCAGCGTTTTCGATTAAAACTCCAAAGCGGCTTGATTTTTACGACACCTAAACCAAGATTTATACATATATGTAATATGAATCAATGTGTCTATTGGTGAAATCCGTTTTCATTTCACCGATCCTCTCATAATATCCTAGTGCAACTAAATTATCAAGTAGGACTGGTATAAGTCAGAACATAAGGAGAGTAAATGTTATAATGTGTACTATTACGAGGACAAAGCTCTCTTTGTTTAGTGTGTAAATAGTAACAATTACAAAGAAATATAAATAGTACGTATGTACACAGAAAGTATGAATCAGAAAAAATAAATGAATTTGTTCGTGTGAACTGGCACAGTAACGAAGGCGAGTCGAATGGCCACTTTCATAGTGGAAACCCTACGCCCAGCCGGCACTATACCCTTAAATTGTTCTTATTTTCGCGCCTTGCAACGCATTTCATCTTTTCAACGTCAGATTTTTGCTTTTATTATTCGAAGCTTTTAAAATTTAAAAACGTATTTGTTTTGCTACAGATTTATGCGATATATATTAGTTTTACCCATTCTTTTAGTTGTTTTACTTGACACGTTTCGGTTGAAATGTATTATTTTCAAGCGCTGTTACCACTGTAGTACCAACGAACTTTAACATACTTTATAAATTCGAAAGTTTTGACGATAGGTGCACAAATTTGGATGAGACATGGCACAAAAATGGATTATCATAGTCTGTAATATTATAGTACATAGACTACTATTTATATCAAAATAAGTCACGGGAACAGGTTCGTTAGTAGATATTTGTATAAAAACGAGAACAAAATTTGACCTTAACAAGTTTTCAGTGCAATAAACATATAGACGTCACAAATGTGACGCGTAGGTATTTCTATCATCGTGCACTCTATACAAATAAACAACAAATAACGTTTAAATTGATAATTTAGATCTGACGTAGATGAAATCATGTTGTAGTGTCGCAGAGGAAAATTCTAGGCAGTACGTTCCTTTTGTATGACATTGGTTTCGACTGGTATCTGAAACAAAGGCACTGACTCACCGTGGGATGTACGTGTGGATGTGAGTATAGTTGCATTCTGCGTGTATCCAACGTATACGTGTTTGACGGCAGATCGTTCATGTCGAAGGTTGTCTCTGGATGCAGGCCTGGGGTCAGCCGCGAGACGACGTCTTCGCAGCCTCCATCGAGGCCTGCCCCATCAGTGCTCCGGGCCACTGTTGACAATGAAGTATCACTGTAAAATTTACTCTAATACGAGTACATTTCGTTAGTATAAAACATATATTTCATGGGCTAATGGCATATTGCAAAAATTAATAGAAAATTATCTAGATAAAGGTTTGGTGAACGCGCTTAGAGAATCTTACCTCAAAACAAATCAATGATTTAGGTGAGCATTTTGAAATGAAACTGAGTTGGAGTTATTTTTGTAAGTATTTTCCCTATGTCCCGAGATTTCGGTTGCTATCAGCATAGTTCCACATTATAAATAAAAACACGCTACTTATATACATCGTGATTAAGTCAGTTGTAATTCGGTTTGTTGTAATAAGTAGATAATATTCGCTTAAACTTTCGACTACGATGATTTTTGTAATAGTTGTTGCTTGTTTAGGTATAAGTGTTTCTTATATTCAGATAAAAAACCGCAATCCCGATTTGCAAGTGAACCTCTTTACGACCTTTCTCGGGCAGCGGGCGTATTGTTTGTCAAAGTGAATGTTATCAACAGCTAAATATACCTATATTATTCGTACCTACAAATAAACTTATCTTTTTACAACAAACTTGACTTTTATTTTTACTTGTACTGTAAGTATTAATTCATTACTCGAAAGTTTGATAAACAATTATTTACCATTCGACTAATCAATTAGTTAGTGATTTATTTTATTATCATCAATATATTTACTATGAATTGTTATACTTTGCCAGAACTATGTCAGAGATTGCGGTTGCGATTCCTGATACTGAGATACTGAATCTCAGCCTCAGTTCAATTCTACTTTGATCTCCTCATAAAATAAATTATAGAATCTATGTAACAAGTTATGCATAATTTGTATCTTATGCAGATGCAAACTACATAAAATTAATCTGCTGATAACACTGGTCTACATCAAATTTGCCTTTTACCTGAAAATGTACTATATTGATTGTATTTCAGTCGCTGAACATAAATATATAAGTTAAAATTCATAGTTAGCTCGTATTGTGCATTTGCGCCATATAGGTATAATATATTAGAGGGGAAAGAAATCGATTTATCACTTCTTCAATTCTTCAACAATTAAAACATGAAACTGTTATCGTTAAGCACCTTCCTCTAGTATTTTCCCAAGAAAGTCTTCTACCACCTTTACATATTAAATTGGGAAGCTTTGTGAAGACTCTCAACAAGGATGGACCAGCATTTAAATACCTGCGAAGTAAATTGCCCGGTATAAGCTCCGCCAAAATAAATATAATAATAAATAAGAAGGGATCTTTATCGGACCTGAAATAAGACAGATACAAGAGGACCAAAACTTTGATTCAGTTTTACAGGACTTTGAAAAAGAAGCGTTGGAATTTTTTAGAGCAGTCCTTCATAGAGACATGAACATTATGTTGAGCTTGTGAACAATTTCCTTCAGAAGTATCGACAGTTGTACCTAGTGCAATATGTCCTTAAAAATTCAAACAGCGAGTACAAAAGACAAGCGAAAAAGAAGCGAAAATCTTAAATAAACACGTTTACCTAAATATTTTTTTAATATTTCAATATTCGCAATTTTATGTAAAATTATAAAAATAATAAAATAATAATGTACCTATTTCTTTTTCATATAATTTGTTTTGTAATTTAACATAGGTATTACTAAAAGTCAAATTTTGTTTTTAGGTATATTTCCAAAATTAGAGCTAATTAAAAAATATATTTGCATTTTCGTATTCACTAATCTGAAAACTGTTTATGAATATAGTATTTCATTGAATGGATCACAAAAAGTTAAATTTTGTAGATCAGTGTAGGTAATAGTTGCTAGCCACAGTATTATTTATTTATTTTAATATACTTACATTACATAGACTTACCTATATTTACGGGCATTAACGCAATCATGGTATAGGAGTACAATTATTTATTCTGTGGTATAGGCTTGTTGGAGGTACCATATATGTTTCAGAGTTACACTAAATTGGAGTGATTTGTTTTTTTTATTGATGAAATGAAAAAAAAATGACATTCCTCTGAAATCTAAATGAAAAATGTTAGATACCTCTTAATCAATCGTGTATGTTCATAGCTATATAAATCTATGAAGAACAAAATAAACAGAACAAATTGCTAGGGGAACTGATGTTGCCAAACTCACACATTCAATCAATAATAATAAATTGCTTTACTAGTAAAGAAATGTTTGATTAGTAATATACATAATAATACATTTTTTGCCAAATCAGTCTAAATCATACGTACTTACTGTTAAACGAAAACACACCTCTTTGCTGTAGATAAAAAAGTATTTATGATTTTTATTTCCGGAATCGAACAAGCTCGAACATTTTTGAAAAAGTTCCGACGTGTGTCGGTGTCTTCTAAAAAGGATATATGGCAAAAAGGTTTATATAGCTGAATTTGTGCGCTTTTGCGTAAATACGCATAAGAATGGCACGCGTACCCCGACTACTTCACAGAATTGACTTACAAAAATATGAAGAAGAATTCTCTTTAATACGCCGACTTGCACAAAACAAAACTGGCCGTTTATGATGCATTAAAAAACATAATATTAGTTAGTAGATCTCGTTCAAACCAATTTTCGGTGGAAGTTTTCTTGGTAATGTACATCATATATTTTTTTTAGATTTATCATTCTCCTATTTTAGAAGTTAGAGGGGGGGAGGGCACATTTTTCCACTTTGGAAGTATATCTCGCTCAAACTATTCTGTTTAAAAAAAAATGATGTTAGAAACCTCAATAACATTTTTGAAAACCTATCTATAGATAGGTTGGGTGGGAAATTGCGTGTGAAACACGCATGGGTTTGATGGAAAAAAAAATAATTTTAGTTCTAAGTATGGTAACTCCCAAAATGTATTGTTTTTTTTCTATTTTTGTGCAAAATTCTTAATGCGGTTCACAGAATACATCTACTTACCAAGTTTCAATACCATAGGCCTTATATTTTCGGAGAAAAGTGGCTGTGACATACGGACGGACATACGGACAGACAAACATGACGAATCTATAAGGGTTCCGTTTTTTGCCATTTGTCTACGGAACCCTACGGAAACGGGAAGTGTAGACCTACACTTTTTAGGGTAAGGTCTACCTTAATGTATTGGAAGTAGCCCATTTGTATCAAGTAACATGTCGGAATATGGACATCCTTAGGTACACATCATATAAGTAGGTACTTCATCAATTTCTGGGGACCTCTAAAGCCTTCTGTGATCACTACTTTGATTTACTACGAAATATCTAATAATATTTACAATTATACTACGAAAAACTATAAATTGTTATAATTAAGATTACTACAAATATGTTGTTGTAGGTAATATGTATTGATAGGTTATAGGCATTTTTCCTATAACTTTTTGAAAACAATTTATTGGTGGATACTAATTTTTCAGTACTTAGATAAGTATTTTAATGATAAAATCATCAAAAATAATATCCAATAAAAAAAAGGGAGCCGAAGAACGAAAATAAATTAGAAAATGCAACTACTATTTTAGTTTGCAAGTTTACTTTATAGTAGGGGAGGCATAAGTATCCGAAACTAGTAGTTGCTCGAGTGTCGTGGTAACCTATTACAATTGATATCATCTAGCTAAGTAGAATAATGGCCCTAAATTTTTATCATACTTTTAAATTAAAACTTTTTATTACTTAAGCTTTTATGATCACCTCTAAAGTGGAATAAAAAAACGACCGCTCTCGAGTAAATTAAGACAACTTTTTTTTACCTTCTCATACCTATAATTACGCTCGAATTGACACTTGTTATCTAGTAAAGTAAGTAACCTTATTTATCTTTATCTTACGTTGAATAATTTTATGCGCACGTTCCTATAGGGGCTCATACTGCCTGGAGGTAGTTATTAATATTAAGGTATCCTCCCAGGCTCAAGTAGCTTCAAAAATCTCTTCTAGGGCTCCCCTACCATAAGAAATCAAATTATTTTGTAGAACTCATTATCCATGTCAAAGGCAGTACCGTCGTTTTCAGTGTTAGATCAACACGTTACCGTTTTAATTTAAATTTATTATTTTTCTATTCTTTTTAATCTTCCAATAAAATGGAAAATTAGTTTGTGGTCTGAATATTTGTCCTTCGAAGACAATTAAAATAATAATTAGAGTTAAATGCAGAGACCGTCATTGGCGTTCAGCAAATTTTGAGGGTAGACTGAACTTGCGTAGCTTACTGTGAAGTACCTAAGTACTTACCTTCTTTTGCCAGGAGATATCCACACCCCACGAATACTCACACTGGCTAGAGGCAATGCTTACATCAGACTTGAACCAACTAAAACTCGCACCCCGGCTTAGCCAGCGACATCTCCGGTATCGAGACAGACATTATTTTTCTAAAATAAGGGTAGTCTAATTTATAATATCAGCTACCTATCTATGCTATAAAGTTCCCAATACAAGTACCTACTGTCTAGGTAGACAGACAGGGAAACATTTTTTTAATTTGTATTTTTGGTAGTTACAGTATCCCGAAAGCATTAATTGAAAAACAGTTATTTTAACGTTACAGACTCCAAATTTTATTTATTTGTATATACCTACTCGTCAAAATCAAGAAGGTAATATACGATGCATTCGTTATCGTTAATAAATGTTTCTTAGCATCATAAAACTAGTAGGGTGATAACACGGTGCGGTGACGGAAACGTAATGTTTATCGAGTACCTACTTAAGGTAAGGTGGTAGTTTAATGATACCAAGCCCTTCCAGGATATATAGCGCTCCACCATGACGTATAGAATCCTACCTACAATAACCCTGAAGGCCAAGCTGGGTTCACCAGCAAGCCAGTATATAATACAAGACAGACAATGTTCTGGCGCACACTTTCCTCTTGAGTGGGGACGCCAGACGGCAGTCGCTCCTATAAAAGTCACCTAATTCAAACCTACGGGATAGACATGAGATGATACCGGAGATCATAAAACGAAACCTTGGTTGCTATCTACTAATCTAACTACTACTACTACTACTAATCTACTACTAATCTTGGTTGGTATCTAATTGGTTACCCCTTCGGGGAATAACCGGCGTTAATAAAGGAGGAAAAGCCCAAATTTTAGGAAATTTAATTATTCGGCAGTAACGGGGAGTAGTTGCCCCTCATCTTACCTATTAGCGTGGTGCTAATAGGTATGATGAGGGGCAACTAAAAAGTGAAACATGTTTTTTTTTTCATTGACCCTTCACCCCGCACACAGTACCACAGCACTACCTACAATAGCACAGTAGGTGCATTTGAAATATCTTGCGGGGGTTCCCTCTCAGGGGGTTTTAGTAAGTAAAGCGGAGGAGATCCCTTTATCCTTGTTAAATAAAGAGTCAAATGATAAAACTGAAAATGTGACGTCAACAAAGTTTGAAAACGTATATGTGCGCGAAGTTGGTAGACTATTGGGAGATAATAGATTTTTCACCTCGTGGGGACACTTATTAATGAAAGTTTTGTACTTTGTCTATCAGGCAGAACTACTAACGTTTATGGTATTTCATGAAAAGTGTATAATTTAAAAAGTTCGGAACCACAAAATAGAGATCACTCACGGGGTCCAAGTATCACATTCGGGGAGACAAGAGCTAAATTAGGTATAGGGTCTCTTCTAAATCTATCAACAGGTACTTAAGTGGCTATAACTTTTAAATCACCTATTTAACAGCAAAATAAAATTATATTTTATAAACTAAAAATAAAAATTAACTTACTTAACTAAAATACTCATTAAACTAATAATTATTCTTTATTGAATATATTTACTTATATTTGTCTGCTCCTTTAGGTGATAGGTACCTCTATTATTTTGTTTCAGCGACTGTTTAATTGCTCACCCATGTAACTCGTTTAATTTTAAACCTATTGCTATTACTCACCCACTTTTTGAAATTCAGGACGTAGAAAATCCTCCACCGTTGTCGTGGTGCTGTAATGTCTCCTTACAAAGTTAGCAAATGCAGAACCGTAAACTCCCTCAATTTTTCATCACTTTATTAAGTTCTATAGTTTATATTTCACTTTTTATTATTATAACAATAGTCCAAGAGTAAACAGTCGAACGTTGTTATTTTAACTATTTAATTTACTATTAGGAAATGATTATTGAAATTTATTATTAAAATAACGAAATAGGCGTTCGTTGGGCGGGCGGGCGTAGATTAAATTCGCGGCGGTCGGCAGCTGAAAGCAGTGCAGTGCGCGATGCGAGTAGCGCGTGCCGTAGCCGAGCAGTGGACTGACTCAAGTGCTCGCACGAATCTCGCGCTTCGTGCACAATAGCAACATAAAGCTCGACGGCCGGCCGCTGCCGCGTAGGCGTCCTCACACTTACATACATTAACATGAAATATTCAGTCAATTATGTAAAGAAAAAATATATTTGATATTTTCCTACAACCCTCAAAATTTAAAAGATTCTTTGTTCCCGTTGATCTCATTGCCTTAAGTGGTAACCACTTGTTTGACAATTGTTAGCATACAATCAGGACATATTAGTTTTAAAATGATCATTTTCCTTAATCATGGAAAACGTAATCTTCGTAATATGAAGTAATGGTGAGTGGGGCAGAACGCAGTCTCATTGGCGGAGCTGTGCCGCCCAACACCAATAGCACGGGAAGGAGGAGCCGTATCGCAATCGCTTCGAAGTTTGGCCAGACACGGCTCTTGCCTCCCTAATTTTCCTTTTTTCTTAATTCAAGTAGATAGAATTTAATATTTTAATTTAATATTAAAATAGGCAGCAACAGTCAACGATAGAGTTTCAATCTAACATATGGTGAAGGACTATTTAATGAAATAAACTGCAGTAGTTTTCAATCTCGAAAAATCCAATAATTTTTGCAATACTTATATAATATTCAAGAAATTTCTATGTATAATTCTAGGCATAAGATGGCTTGTAACAACTCAAAGTAAGAAAATTATACTTAGATATTATATTTTGAAATAAACTACTTGGGTATACTTACGTATTATATCAAATACATATGTAGGTGAAAAACAAATTTAACTAATGAGAATAATCTATTATTATTAGATACTTATAAAACAGGGTAAATCTCTTTTATTTTAAGTTTCATCAAAATATTTTCTAAGTAAGTACTTAGATTACTATATAGATTTCGTTATTGCTACTTTCGGTACTCGTTATCGACAGATTAACTATTTTGAATACCAACAATATGACGATAAAATAAGTACTTATGAACTTTACTGCCGAAAAATATAATCTATCATTTATCTTTAAGGTCCAGAACGGACGGGCGAAAAGAAATGGACAGGTTGGTGCATTTTTTTACTACTAGGTACTACCTACATACTACCTATTACTCGTATAAGCCAATGACTATGACCGAAACTACCAACTTTCCAAATTATTAACTGGCAAATTCTAATTATGTACCGTTACTAAAAGTAAATCACTCTTACACTCAAATAATTGATGTTATTAGTACCTCCAGTAGGTATAGTATGTCCAATGATTCAATTACCCAGAATTACGTTTAGAGGTCGATGTTTCCCGGGAACGCCAATTGCAGGTATTCAGTGGTCGACTATTTTTGCATTAACGGAAGAATTCGCAACTAGTCGGATACTCGACTTAGCTGAAGTTAGATGTACTGCTTTTACTGAATAAGTACATGCTAAACTTGAGCTCCTACTTTCAGAAGCTACTGAACATTAATTAATTTAGATATTTAATAATCTTTACCAAATTTCATCAAAATCGATTCTGTGGTATATGTGCGAAAACTTGACAGACACCGATAGAGTTATGAGTACTTTCGCTTGTATAATTATTAAGTATGGGAAAGCACCAACCTCAGACCACAGCAGTAGATACAACGTAGGTACCTACCGTGATATGCACATGCATGTGATAATAGTGTTTTTTGTTTCGTTTCATTGCGACTTCTGAACGATGCCGTTAATCAGTACCAAAGATTAACAAGTAATGCAAGACACTTCTTCCGATCGCACATAATGTCCATAGAAATAAAAGAAAGTCCCGTAATCCATTCATGACATCATTATATCTATACATTTTCATTTTTTCACGTACATTACTTGTTAAACCTCGAATGGGTAAACGGTCCTCTTGAAAACCCGCAAGGGATTAATAAAATGAACAGCATTGTCATATACAAACCTATTTCACGGTACGCTGTATCTGCTGCATGCGTCTGGTTGGTGGTCGGCTACGGAATCATATCTAAATGCTCAAAATTACGCTCTTTTGAGACGCTGCCTTATACGCCAGATAGTGCTTCCTCTGAGGCTTAGTCGATTCGCATCCAACATAAATACTCCCATTAAAACACGCACGAATTTAATAAAGTGAAAAAGCATTTGTGATAGAGCAGTCATCAAAAGCATTTTATGGAAGGACCGCCCACATGCTTTGTAACAACTTATAAACTTCGTTGTGGGGCATTTACGGTATTCATATTTCACAGAGGATTTGGATTCAAGTTTGGCGAAGTAGCGGACTTTGGCAGAACGTCAACACCAGCCTTTGACGACTACAAACGTTTCCGGTCATAAAACAATTCATTTTTTTTATTTACAGCTCAATTTGAGGTGAACGCCTGATGGTAACTTGAAGGCAAAGTTTTAAGAAAGAGGGTCTCAATTACAAACACGTAAGTGACAATGGTGACGGTCAACTTAACGGCCTCATCAGATATTTTTTCACTCTCCGTTTAAAGGACCCGAGACTGTTGGAGGAAAGAAGCACGTGAGCTGTTAAGGAATACCAAGGTTTAATAGTGCGGCGGAGGAAATTTTGGTCATAAAATTATCTTATCTTTTTTATAGCTTGATTCTGCACCCGATTAAGTTTATAATGTAATACCCAGTTGGATTCGACGGAGAGATCGCTGTAGCAAATGATCTAGAAGAAACAAAAAAAAAATTAGGCCTTCTCACTGATTACAACAGAACTTTACGAGTACATCAACATAGTTAACCTGCGTCTTAATAACGACAGAGAGTGTTTTTTTTTATTTTTCCTTCTCTGGCAGTGATATTGACTGCATATTTTTCCATTTTTGGCCTCTTACGACACCCTTCGGATCAAGTGGGGTGGTGATATACTTTATCCGTCATCATACGAATTCATATGTCATATATTGTACATAGTTTATATCACACTTTCACTTTGGAACCTCTGTGGCGTAGCGGTAGTGAACGCGAAGACTACGCAGGAGGCGCGGCTTCGATCACCGCTCTGTGCAAATATTTGTATGCATGAATATGAATATGGCTATTTGCACTGGTCTGGTCGTGACTCGGAGAGCATGGTAAGCCGTCGGTCCCGGTAATTGCCATACGCACATCTATGCTAGTCGTTACGGGTAGTTGGAGCCCTCAAAAGTCCTTCCAGCCTAACGACACAACTTCGATATCGGCAATTTGGTTGTGTAGGGCCAATGGCAGTCAGCCACATCTTAGTCAGACTAGAAAACCGACCCCAACTGAATAGGAAATAGGCTCATAGAATGAGAATGGAACACTAGGTCCGGTCACCGTCTCTTGCTCTTGTTTTCTTGTCGTCCTTGGCTTTTATGAGATCGACTGTCGAGTGACCTCCTAACCTCGAAATTGAACTATCTGCTAGAGTTCGTTCGTTTATCGACTCACTAGTTGATTCGCAATCTCAATTGCTTGCCGGTATACTTACCGGATAGCAGGTGAGATTGGCTTGTATTGTGATTGAATAAAATTCACGTTTGACCTCAATACTCTTCTGCTGGAGCTGGAGTACCTACTGGTGGTTAACGGTGACAACTCGTAAAAGTAGGTCGATCGTAAATCGATCTCATATTCGATATATTATTACCTACCTTCTTTGAAGTTCTTTTGCCACGCGTTTCAACTGTACCACCTGCGCTCGTGCGCCGCTCGTTCAGTGTTCGTACCTTGCGTCACGTACAGGAGACGGTCACCAATTGCAACTTTCCCGTTTG
This sequence comes from Pelosia muscerda, assembly GCA_963691645.1. Taxonomy (NCBI): domain Eukaryota; kingdom Metazoa; phylum Arthropoda; class Insecta; order Lepidoptera; family Erebidae; genus Pelosia; species Pelosia muscerda. Next base: position 8,874,157 of record OY829098.1, on the reverse strand, counting down.
CGCAGCTCAGTACTATTACTAAATATTGGAAAATGTGTTAATCTTGCTCATCTCTCCAAGTGACGACTAAAGTTTCCAAATAAGAACACCGTTTACACAATTCAGGAATAATAATGAACTTTTTAACTTTTTTTGTTGCTTGTGTCTTCAACTAACGACTTTAGTATTCAGTTACCGACACCGTACTTTTTGATCATCATGATTTGTTTGTATCTAGTTGCTTCCACCTTCTCAGTGCAAGCAACATACAGAAAATATTTACCCACTGTGCAGATGGTTGCATACTAAGATATCAAAATATTCGTCGGCAGCTTGTATCTAACACAAGACACAAAATGTAGGTATATGATTGCGCTTTCCTATAATAGTCGTAACTTTAAAAAATATTAATTACATTCTCTCACTTCAATGCGCTATAACTGAAGGCTTTTGTAATTTCTTTTCATTTAGGACTTGTCATTTTGACTGCACCTCGCCTGATGCTAAGCTGAAGGCGTACCTTCAGTGTTAAAATCGTGGCGTTTAGCTTGGCGGCCTCATCAGATGCTTTTTCACGCCCCACTCAAAGGACGTGCACTGTAGGGAGAAGAACACATGTGAGCTGGTAAGGAATTTCAAGACTTATGATGCTGCAGAGGTAAAACTCACCGAACCGCTTGGTTCTTGATGGAATATTCAGCGTCCTAAGCGGATGACATTTAAGCCCTGCACGTATTGTCCTGTGTAGGAAAGGGGAGGGTGGGATTAAATTGGAACAGCTCATCAGATCATTCACCAAGATAAAGACAATTTTTTGTGTCTTGTAAAGGAGACGCCACTGCTGCAACAACGCTGCTGGTAAAAGGTTTTAGTTGTTCATGACACCGAGATTACGCGATGGTGTCGTGATGATGCTCTTGATAATAGCTCCTGTTGTTTAGTTTGCAGCTAACATCCATACTGAGTATATTGAGGTACCTAGTCCCGCAGTAGCAGTGGCGTGTTCTGAAGAGTGGGAAGATTACACTAAAATCTTTTATACCAATAAAAAAATCAAACTAAATTCAATCCGTAAACCTACATGTTACATATTATCATAGGTACATCATAATTTCCCTTCTATTATTTGAAATTCATTTTCTTGTCCAATAATTGGCGATGTTCAGTCAAATTTTTTGGTAAACCAAACTGTGAACATAGGTAACACTGGTCCTTTGCCAATGGTCAGTTGTCAGCAATGTTGCCAACGCGGGCGATTTTTCGCCAAGTATGTTACTTGAAATCAGAATTAGCGACGAAAAATCTAAATGGCGACTGGTCGCCAGTCAGGCTACTTTCGGGATAAGGTATATAAATCGAATATAAGCATGTTTAAGAATACAATACAATATTTCACTCAAATGAGTGTGTGCGTACCTATGTACCTAATATAGGTACAATTTGATGTTGCATTGACTACGGAGAGATGAGAGAAGCCAGAGAAATGCCGCCTAGTTTTTGAAATTTTACAGCTTCTCAATTCTCAGTGCGATTATTGTGTTACGTATACCTAGTTATTCTGTATTTTCATATTTAAGTGCAAAAATAAAAATGGGTACACACAGTAAACAGACGATGAATCGGAATAATCATCTTAGTCGTTGATTTTTCTTGATATCGCAATCTACTGACTTAACTGATTATAACATACCTATATTAGTATATGCTTGCCACAAACACAGGTTAATTTATTTTTTTCTTATTTTTTGTTTTCCATGACTTTATGTCTAAGAAACGGCATATTAGACCTAGTGGTGTTGGCAGCACTGGTCATCAGTGTTGTCCACCAAATTTTAATGTCAGTATTGTCACTTTCCCTTGTCAGTTGTCAGTTGTCATTTGTCACATCACATCACATGTGTTGTGATCTGTTATCCTGTATGGATTGAAATTGAAAACATTGAAAATGCTAAGATTATCTTGAGTTGTGGTGAATTTACATTTACTATTAGACATTTGTCTGAGTTTGGAATATCAGTGGTTACAAAGAGCCCGGAGAAAAATAAGAATAAGTGAATCAAACAAATTGGTACGTAATAAGTTTTCACAAAACTTAAATTAGTTGATTAAACAAATTATCAAACAGTACATATAGCATTTAGTTCAATTGTTTCACTACATGATCAATAAAAAGTTTCCTCATGCTTTTTGGACAGTTCTTTGTACTAGTATAAAACTATAAAACTAGTTTTATAAAATTTAACTTGTATAAAACTTAAGATGTAGTTGCAATTTTTATATGTAATAATTTTCTTTATGTTGTTACAGTTATGAAATGTTGCCTACAAAAATGCAGATAAATAAAAAATTATTGCCAATTAAAGGGCATTTTTTCTTCTTTAACGCTGGTAAGTTGAATCAAGTTGTCAGAATTTAAAAAAAAACCAAATCTGTACTTATTACCTACATAAGTGTTGTAATCATGCATGTTGGTTGTAATACATGATTATGACAACTGCACTACTGCTTTAACTATATCCTAACTGCTATAAGTATGTTATACATTTTTGTTTATAATAGGAATATATCCTATTTTATTGTTCATTTTACTGTTATTTCACTTAACTTACACTTCCTGCCACAATTTTCTAATAATTGCTTATTTTTAAGATGTTTTACTTCATATTTCTATAATTTTATATTTCAAGGAAGTACAATATTGTAGAAACTATAATTACATTATATATCCATATGCTTTAGAGGTCACATTGTCAAGGTTGGTTACAATAATTACTTTTTTTTATCAGACACAACTCTATTGTTATTTGGTACATTACTTTATTTTTTATTTTATTCTAGAACGAATAAGTTGTGTTGTATCACAAGCGTTCCAGTTCTAATCTCTGTTGTTGAATGCGCCACAGCACCTTTTGTTGTCTTTGCTATGTTTTGTCACTCATGAGGCAGGACTATGTAGGGTACTTAAAAGCACCAGTAAAGTTATCACTTACAGGTGCTACTGGTTACATACAATATACATGCACTCTTCTGTCAAAATTATAAGTAACAATTATCATCATCATTCTTGCGTTTATCCCAGTTGCGTCTGAAGCTGTCTCCTCAGAGTCTGCTATCTCCAGTGTCACTGCTTCGGGTCTGATCTTTAATTAAAACCTGTGCTATCTCACCTCCACAATCAGATGTTTAACTTTTTAAAGCTACTCTAGATGTTGCAATGACAATATGAACCATACTTATGCATACATATATTTGCACTAATTGGGAATGGTACTTCACTACTGAAACTCATATCAATATCATAATACAATATGACAATAGCCATTTTTAAATCCATTATATTTTGTCAGTGGGCTTATCTTCTTCGTGTCCTTCGCTGTGAGGAATATTTTTACGTCTATTTCCCGTAGAAAACTTCCATGTTTTATTGACCTTTGAAGCAATGCTAGGACAGATTGCTCTCTTGGTGCTGGGCAGAATGAAAGCTGAGATGTTGATCACAATTATTATTATTGTTGATGCCAAACAACTACTCTGCTAAATGTTTAAAATGATAGGCCCTTGAATGTTACAAAACAATCTACTGCGTATTATCAGTTGCACTACCACGGACAACCACATGTAGGCAGGCCTATAGGTACCTCACTATTCGCAGAGTAATAGTACTAGTAATAATTGACCAAAATATATTTGTCAGCTTACTCTTCAAGAGAGTGTGACAATAAAAGTGAAAGCGTGTATACACATTATGTCCAGCGCGTGGATAAGATATTTTCCAGAAATATATAGATTATTAATATTTATAACAGGGGAGACTGGGCGGATGATCCACCCGCTACACATGTGAGTCACTTTATCTATTTTCCCATCTCTCCCCTTGAGGAGAGTCTAGTTTATCCAGCTATCACGCCCCCCCCCCCCCCCCTCCAAACCTTTTTGCTTCCTGGCAGGAGCTCGCAATTTGGTCCACCTTCAGATTCCTTAGCTCCTCTGTGTCGAGTGTGTCCGAGTCCAGTGCAGGTTCCCTCTGATCAATGAGTACATGAGACCATCGGCCAGCAGGTGGAAGCTGATCTCCTAGCTTTCCATGCACTCCAGATAATGGGAATCGGGTTTCACTCCTATTTTCTGTTAGGTGTCTGTTCAGTGTGCTGTGCCCTGTAATTATCTCAATGACGAGCCTTATGTTTGCTCTAGACAGTTGACTCTACTTTTTCTTGTTGATGCCTATGATGAAGATCTTAGACTGTCTCATTCCAGACGAGGATCTCCATCTTCTGTTTGTTTCAACCGTAATGCTGCAGCTGATTATTCCCTTGGTGATTTTGTGTGATATTGGAAGCCATGGTTCCGGCCCCAACGGGCTTTCTGCGGCGCCCTCACAGGTCAATTCGTCGAATATACCTATCATTACCCTCGGTGCCCTCATAACCGGGCACTCGGTATAAAGTATACATAGATAGCTATTATTACAATCTATACTATTGTAAAGGTTATTTTAGGAACAATCCTCAATTTAAAATAATCGTAAGTGAAACAATCTCAAAAACAAGATGGCCAATATAGGAAGATGTGATGGTTACCAGAGCCATTCCATTTATTAAAGAAAGATAGATTGATATATTAATCTCTAGCGAATAACACTCAGCTGATTTCATGCCACTAATTTGGCCAAAATAGTGCCCCGTCCTTAACGCGCTCTTGCACGATGACGGCGAGCGACGTACGTGCGCCCGCATGTGTGACACGCAAGAGACAACATGGTGTTGAGTTATTGTGATCTTTTATTTATTTTCAGGTACTGCGCCATTGGTTCCATACTTGTCAACATATGCGCGTCAATTAGGATTTTCTTCATCGACGGTGGGCTTAATTTACACCGTATTACCCATATGTGGTTTAATTGCTAAACCATTATTTGGTATTATTGCAGACAGGTATGATTTTATGACTACTAAACATTTTTATATTGGCATTTGTTCTTTAATCAGTCTATATTATTATCTTCTTATCTATGATGACGGTGCTTTTCATGTAGCTATTCACGAAGTGCACCAACTATGTACCAAGTGTACTAATAGAAAGTGTGAATAAGGTTGCCTGTAAGAGATTGCCGCAGAGCGATAAGGCCGCCAACTGTATTTACCATGTGCAAACATTTCTCTGTGTTACTATTCTATTCTTGGCGTACAATAAAGACATGTTGTTATTATTATTATTATTATTTCTCTTTATTCCATTTTCATACATATTGAATTTTTTTTTTTTTTTATACTATCACGCCTATATCCCCGAAGGGGTAGGCAGAGGTGCTAGCACCCACATTTCGCCAGTGTATATTTAGGTCCCAATGTAATAGGGGGCGAGCCTATTGCCATCAACCGGGCACTTATAAACCTGCGATAAATACACACATAACTTCGAAAAGCATCGTAGTCATTGGTGTGTGCCATGGTAAACCTGGGATCGAACCCGAGACGTCGTCTCAGCAGTCCACCATATTGAACACATGAGTCAACATATTGAATATATTTTTAAATACATAAAAAATTGAACATATTTAAAAATATAAAAAAATAGTAGCACACCGGTACCGGGCACAGGGACCAAGCTACCGGAGGTTAGGGCTCCAGAGAGAGGAACCTCCTCACAATACGTGCCGTGTCGAGGAGTACTGCCTTCTGCATCAAGCCCTTGACCCAACTGCCTAACGCGAGCCTCTTGAGATGTTGGTCGAGGCTCTTGGCAATCAGTCCGTGAACCGATACGACAATCGGCACAATCATTGCTGAATCAACTAATTTTTTATCTATTTTTATTATTATTATTCATACTCTTCACGTTCTTGTAAGAATAGGATCGTCTCAGGCCCTAAATATGCATTGCCATTTTATTTGAGGAATAGTTAGGTACTAGTGAACAACGGCTTTCCATGCAACCAGTCATCCTTAATTTATATAGGTATCTATTGCTCGAAAGCGAAATCGTTCGAAAATCCCCTACTAATGTTTCCACTCTCTGAGCCCATTCCCAACTCAGTTGGGGTCGGCTTTCTAGTCTAACTAAGTTGCGGCTGAATTTCGATATACTCCGTGAAGCGACTGCCATCGGACCTCCACAACCAAATTAGCGATATCGAAGTCCTGAAGTTAGGCTTTATATACTTATGGCAACCGGGACCTACGGCTACGGCAAATAGCTATATTCATGCGTACAAATATTTGCACTAAGCGGAGATTGAATCTCCGCGTCCTGCGTAGTAGTTGCGTGCACTACCGCTCCGCCACGGAGGCTACTAATGTTTGTAATTGCATATTTTTTCCTTTACAGGTTCAAAAAACAGAAGATTATATTTATATTCTTCCAATTAGTTGTCATTTTGAGTTTCTGGTCTATCTATGCGGTACCTGAACACAAAAATCAGAAGGTTGAATTGGACTGCGACGATGGGTTCACTGTCCTGCAGAGTTGTTATGCAAACACTGAATCAATGGATATTTGTAAAATAAATTCAACCTTAAGCAATCTCAATTTAAATGCTAGTACACGTTGTGAAGTAAGTAAGCCGTAGCTGTTATCTATATTGGCCACCGCAGGGCAAATTCCAGATAGGTGCTGTCTACAAGGACGTTCTAATTTTATTATACTTATTCGCTTATCTATTTAACCTGAATATATACAATATAAAGGTTTTACACAGATTAATTTCTAACATGGCGTCTACAATTATCTACTGTTACAAAATATAGAAATTAAGATAACCTGTCTATGAAGTTTTGCGGTTTCATCACTTACCTACCGATATGAGACGAAAATTAAGTTACAAAGATACAAGTACAAGTCTGCTCTACTTTAGCCCCATAGTTCATCCTATATGGAATATCGGATAATCACTCACTTTGCTAAAATTATTCAAAACCACGAGTTCTTAGTGAGGATGACTTACGATAGTAGATATTTGAGCGATGCCCATGCAGTACGTCTTAAACCTAAAAGGTGAATTTTATAAAGAAGATATAATACAGGGTGTTAGGCAAACGCTCTTAAACCCGATGACACAGGTAGTATATCCGGTACACTACATATTGGCATAAAAATATAACGATATGGCAATTTAAAAAAAATACCGTCTAATTAGCGTAATTTACTTTGTAAAACTTAATGATACTATTTAGACAAACTATGAAGAGTGAATAAAGCTAGTTAAATGGTATAAAAAATAAATAAGAAAAAAAAATACCAAATCTTATTTTTTTATGTACTACCAAGAGTACTACCAGGGGCCTACGGGAGCGTTTGCCTAACACCCTGTATATCACTACATAGTATAAAATAAAGTCGCGTTTTCTGTCCCTAATTTTTCTTGTCCCTTTGTATGCTTAAATCTTTAGAACTACGCAACGGATTTGATGCGGTTTGTTTCAATAGATAGAATAGTTAAAGAGGAAGGTTTATATGTATATAACATCATGCTACGACTAACAGGTGCGGAGCAGGAATGAAAAATGTTGCAAAAACGGGGTGACGCAGACGAAGTCGCGCGGGTCAGCTAGTTTAAAAATAAAACCTTTACGGTAATATCTGTATTTCGTTCATTAGTGAAATAATCCTACTAAATTTCGATTCACAAAAATCATGTTCCGCCACCACCATTGTCAAATGAGATTTCTATAAACGTTTAAAATGTTAAACGTCTCGTTTCAAGGAAAGTAATTACGACGAAACATAAGTTATAATTTGTATTTTAAAAAATGTTTCTCTTTGCAGATGACCTGTGATATGACGACGCCTAAAATGTGGCAAACAGTGTGTGAACATTGGCACATACCTCAATACTGCTACAGCAATACTGACAATATACGATATTCGCCTACTATAAGCAACATTACGTTTAAAGATGACAAATGTATTTACTTCAATACCAATAATGTACTAATGGAAGGTATGTGATGTCTCAAATTTGAGATTGACTTTTTCTTTCGGTCGTTCTTCGGACAAGACTGATGTTGTAGTTAAAAGAGCATGACATGTATTATAAAGGGTCCTCTCCCCGTGTCATATAAAAGCGCATCCCAAAAAGTTGAATGTACATAAGAAAAAACAATAGGTACTACAATAAAATAAGCAACTCCCTTTTTTTAAAAAAAAAAGAAAATCTCATTATCATTATTTTAGCCATAGGACGTCCACTGCTGAACATAGGCCTCCCCCATCGACCTCCAATGCGGGCAATAACTCAAACCATGAGACATTTTGATTTGAGATTTTGATAACTGTGTATCTGTTGCTAAAATTCCACTTATGATGATTTTTAAGAAGAATATCTAATTAGATATTAGAAAATATGTATACAGGGTGTTAGGGAAACACTCCAGTAACCAGAGGCACTTGGTAGTACTCCAGGTACACTACATATTGGCTTAAAAATTACGATTTGGTATTATTATTTTTTATGCCGTTCAATTAGCATTATTCTCTTTCCATCGTATCTGTAAAGCTAAATGAAACGATAATTAAATTAAAAAAACACCACTACAAAAAAAAAACAAATACTATATAAAGGCAGCACCCTTTCTTGCGGCAGGCAGCATCTATTCGTTTCTATCACTTAAATCCGTTATTTAATAGGGCGAGAAAGGGAACTGGAGTCAATTGTTACTCCTTAAAATTACGAACTTCTTTGGTACATAGATTATAGCCTCGAATAGCATATAGATAGATGTTCATTCTGGGAATAAGTGTCTGTGGTTCGCAGGTATTAGGTACTTAGTACTGGTATTTTTCGCGAGAGTAGATGCTAGTTGCCACTGCCAGTTGAAAATAAAAATAAATACTTCACACGTTAAAATTACGAATGGTTATTAAAACTTTTACTTATACTTTATTTATTTATTTATTAATTCAGTGAGTCAATATCTTATAATTTATTTTTATGATCTTACACTAAATATTGAACTTTGGAGTGTAATCTTATAGCGATGTCATTGTTGTCACAAGCGCACAGTTTCGAATGCTGTCGTGAATTCAGGATAGGTCAAGCAATCTCGTTCAAATTTAACGAATCTTTTGAATTTTACCGATTCGCATTATACTATCAAATTTATACGCAGTATACCTTTACGACCTACAAGTATTCTGAAGTTGGATCTATTATTTCATACATTTCAAACCGAATATCATACTTAGATTATTAAAATCTCGAATATTTATGACTAAGATAAAATAAAAAATAATAAATCGCGATATAATGCAGTAAAAAGAGTTTAATTTCAAACTTCTATCTATGTTTTATGTGCCTGTTATATAGCATTTATTGTATATACTTTATTTGATGCATAAATCAACCAATTATCCAATTGTATATAAGGAATGCGAATTGTTTCAGGTGCAAAGTATAATCCAGTTTGTCGTGATGGTGACGGCTACGTGGATGTCAACGAACCTTGTAACGTTAAATGCAATGACAGTAAACTTTGGGCTGCTATAAGCGACAAACCACTCAACATGACCTGTGTAGAAAAACATATGAACTACAAATTATGTACCAACAACACTGAACCGTTCTTAGATATAGCTAAGGGAAAGCAAGATTTTGTTTGTGAGGTACATGATTTAATCAACTTTTTAAAATTATAATCTAACACTTCATGAAAATAGTGGCAATTTAGTCTAACAAAGCATTTTTTAAAGTAATTTGTTGTGCTTAGGTATAAATATACCTTCATTAACCCCATGTAAGTTTCAAGGTTGCTTATTGTGTTACATTGCCTGCCCCTACTGGTTAAACTTCTTCTTAAACCAAAATGATAAATATCTCGTTGCTTCTTATAAAGTTTATAGCAAAGATCATGAAAATCTTAATCACACATTTTCTACCATATTGTTAATCTATTCGTTTGCCTCCGAAGATCACTCTGTTCTCGGTCGCGAGGTCAGCAGCGAGTGGCGCTGCAACATTAGCGGCATGGCAAGCCCCTTGGCTTTCATTAGAGAGAAAGAATTTATCCCCCCTCTCTCTCCGCAGGAAACTCCTGCGGCGTTGATATCGCGTCTAAATTCTAAATAGCTGACTTCTCTAAGGTTTACACACCGAATTTATTGTACACTACCTTTTTATCGACTGCTAAAAAGGTCTCATGTTTTATTAACATAACAAAATTACAGGCATCATGTGATCTGGATGTAAACGCTCCGTGGCGATTGATGGAGATATGTGAATGGTGGAAGGCAGATGAATCAACTTATTGTCAACCTAAAACGAAACTAGGAGAGGAATTCCCAACACATTTATCTTTTACTGGAGTAGTAAATCTCTCGTCAACCATTCTTGAACACGAATGTTTATATATGCGCCTAAAACATATCGAATTACCTGACGGCCAAGGCGGCGGTAACTATTTTTCTGTTAAGCTTAGTTATAATCTCAATATTAAGGATTTGTACTATAACTGTTGTTATTTCATTTCAGTTACCATACACTACCCAAGCTGTGCTTCCCGGTCTACTTACAAACTTAAATCTGAGCTTTTCCAGTCATCATGCGACATTCACTGTGATAATCCTATGGTAAGCGTAAATATAATAAGCGAACATGGTGAGAAAGTCAACAGGGAGCGCCCATAATCTTCGTGATATCTGCACTAGTTGTTCCTATTGATTTCACCTACCTGTGATCTGGACCTAGACAAAAATCTATTGCCATGAATTTAGATATTTACTTATAGTACCCCACTTTTGTTCAGGCACGTCATCCGGAAGAAAAGGAGTCCGACCAAGACCGGCTTTGATTTCATAGAGTGTTCTCTGTTTCACACTCCTGATATATCAATCCAACTGTTAGTATAATGTAGGCTAGAGCATATTACTATTACTAGCGTAAGTAGACCAACAGACCTTCATTACTGCACATCCAAATTTCAAATGTCGGTGGCAGTGATTTGTGACTTTTAGTGTATGTGTGTGACGTCACTATATAAATATTTTGTCAATGTTACCTACTTAGTTCATATACTCTGTCACTTTCTCACGCCTAGGTTCTGTGTAAAGATACGTATTATTATTATGTCACTCGCACACTTTATTCCTCTGAAGATAACTTTATGGGGCAGAGGGAATGGTCTACAAAACCGAAGCAAACCGACCTTAGATGGCCTTTTACTCTTTATTTTTGCCCTTGCCCTTGCCGGGTACTGCAAGTACAGTGGGCTCCAAAAGTTTCTGTACACCTTAAGATTTATAATAGTTTGACAGCTTCAGTAAAATTTAACCAAAAGTAACATAGAAAAAATAAACTAGATCATCATAGATTATAAGAAAGTAAGTAAACCTATGCAAGTAGTATGCAAGCTAAACTGAATTACATTAATAAGTAGTGGCTTCTAATACTGTACTATAAATAGTTGTGTTGTCGCATAACTTCATGCAATTTTAGTTTTAAATTGTCCAAGAACTTTTGAAACCCACTGTATATATCTAAGTTTAACGGAAATAATGTATCGCAGCATTTAGGTAATTTACTGAAATTAATTTAATGATGGAATTCGTATCATACTATTTTCAGGTAAATGAAGTTATAGAAGCAGCAACAGACAGTCGGGTGAACAGCGACAACGAGTATACAAGAATGTTTTTTATATTCTTCTTTTTAATGATCACAAGTTGGGTGGGGCAGGCGGTCGTGGTGACGTTTGCTGACGCTATTTGCTTCGACCTTCTAGGTAAGTCATTAGCTAAGTTGCAGAAAATACAGACTATACCTGAAAGTTCCGTAAGAGTCTGCAAAGAGACCTCTTGCGCGAAAACTACTACTACTGGCACAAATTAGGCTTACTGAGGTTGGCACACTATAAATAACTTTAATTCTACACGCGTTGCGACTACTATAATATATTATTTTAATTACTTCCCTTTCTAACACAACTATACGAACTTTTAAAAGTAAAGAAGTATTTTTGGTCGCAGATTGGAACACATATGATGAGAAAGGAGCTAAGCTACTTCATAACGCGCATAACGCGATAAGCGCTCAACGCTACAAGGGACAGATGCTAGTATATCATAATTAAAACAATATACATCAGATCAATTCTTCAGAGCCTCGATTCTACTAATTGTTAACTACTAAGACAATAAAAAGCTCATTTTATTTTAGAATTTACCCTTACAGAGTTAAAGTTCAAAATGAAATGGTATTGTGTAGAGTGAATGGAAGATTTAATTGTAAAAGAGTTTTTACATTTAATTTTGAACTTAAAAGTGTATGTATACAACACTGAAAATTCAATGGCAGTTTTTGTAATCTCAGTGGTGAGACTATGTTTAATAATTAGTAGAATCGGTGTTCAGATGTGCATGTATTACTATGTGTGATTCGTCCAATTCGCAATTAATGTTTTTGTATGAATCCTTAAACCTGGTACAATTCGTACCCACCAAATGTGAATTGAACGAATCTCGCCTAAATCGTGATTTATAGTGTTCTTGTAAGAAAACTCCAACAATAAGAGAAATAATATTATATAGGTTTTAATTGGTATTGTATGATGGTTTTTTTGTTATAATGATACTCATTGCATGAATATTTGACCATGGATGTGTTAGGAATACAATATATAATACATACATAGCGTAAAGATTCCTCCTTAAGAAATTCGTTTGTAGGAATAATTGCCTCGCCTAATGAATTTGCATATAAGGACTTATTTGATTTATACATTTATTATTTTTCAGGGTCAAAAATATCCCACTATGGCAAACAGAGGCTGTGGGGTTCCGTCGGTTGGGGTATTTTCTCATTGCTGACTGGTGTTCTCATCGACATGTTCAGTGAAGGCAGTTATAAGAACTACACAGTTGCTTTTATACTGATGACCGTCTTCATGGCTGGAGATGTCGGAGTTTCATTTTTCTTGGAGGTTTACTATTTTACGCTATTATTTTTTAAATAATGTATAGATGGACTAAGTTATGTAATGTTATAAAAAGTTAAGGTAATTTTACACCGGGCTCCCTTTAATAGCAAGGTGAAATATTGCTTTGATAAATAGATTGTCTCCCGATAGTTAAGATTAAATAAGTTAAATGGCCGTTTAGATTGAGTGGACTGGTTAGAAATATGTATTGATTTGGACTTTTTTACAGACCGATTCAACGAAAATGTCAATGAATATATTGGGTGATGTTGGTAGTCTGTTAAAATCTTTGCCGACGATTGTATTCTTGTTATGGACTATTGCGGTAGGAATGTGCACTGGACTGATCTGGCAATTCCTCTTTTGGCTATTAGAAGATGTATCGAATACAAGTTGCAATGGTGCAGATTATATAAAAACTTTACAAGGTTTGGTTAGTGCTATCCAAACATTTGGCGGGGAGATCCCGTTTTTGTTTGTTTCGGGTAAGTTGATATAATTTTGTTAACATTTAGCCAAATTGTGTATTTTCTTTAGTTTCTTTGCTAATCTCTATTGCATTGACTACAGCCTAATAAAACCCAGTTTGGTCAATATACCTATCCCATACTATGTGTCTTATACACAATGACGCAGTTAGACCAGAGGACGCATTATTTCCATTTTACACATAAAGGTAAAGAATGAGTGATATTTGTAGTGTTAGTATCATAACAATGGAAGGAAGGGATTTGATCATATCACAAGTCTACATGATTCAAAATTAAAAAAAAAACAACAGCAGTAGAAGAATTTGTACAATTACTGTAATATATATTTTAATAGGTTTTCTTTTAATATATTTGACATGTGCATTGCTTGATTACAGGTCACATTCTTAAAAAAGTGGGACATATCAATATGACGAGTATAGTACTGTTAGCGTTTGGTGTGAGATTCGTACTGTATTCGTTCCTGACTAACGCGTGGTGGGTACTGCCGATAGAACTACTGCAGGGGATTACTTTTGGAATGTTCTATCCTACCATGACTTCATATGCTAATATGGTGTCACCACCTGGAACAGAAACTACAATACAGGTATGGGTCAAACGCTTTTCAACTTATCTTTCATTATTACTTGTCCTGACATGTATAAAATCCTTAATAGCAACACTATCGTATGGTCTAGAAATAAAGGTTGTGTTTCTTTTTAAATTCAGCGGGTTAGATTCCCAGCTAGGAGGATTGGTTTTAAGTTTCATCAAAAGCGGGCTCGTGGCGCTTCCTTATAGTTTCGGATATTGCCGTCTATTCCCTTTTGAAAATTCACCTATATATACCGATAGATATACATACATAATGACCAGACCTATCGAATTGCCCGTTACCTATATATTATATACCTAATATTTGAAAATTTTAACGTTTAGAGGTATACATTAAAAGTTCCTAAGTAAGTAATTAAATTTGTAAACTTTGCAGGGATTGGTGGGTGCCGTATTTGAGGGCGTCGGTACTGCAGTCGGCAGTTTTGTTGGTGGTCGGCTGTACGCGATGTACGGGGGCTCGACCACATTCCTTGCATTCGGTATTGGAGCCTTAGTCTGCTGTATCATAAATTGGCTTGCATTCCGTCTGTTGGACAAACTCGGCAAAGGAGGAATGCCCGCAGGTAAAACTAAAGGAGAGCAACAACAATGATGTTTGATGTGCACGTCTGACTTAAATATACCTGTATTGTCAACAGTAATTCTATTTTATACAATCCCTCAATGAAGCAATGCAAAGTTTTATACATTCTAAGTAATGATTCACTCGATTTTATTATACAACGTGAGTTTGTAGTGGTTTTGGAAAAAAGAAATTTGGGTATAGTTACGATAACATAATGAACTGGAAGTACTAATTTGAAAAACAAAACATATTTTTTTCATAGAAACGACGAGATTGATAACGTCAGTAGACAGCAAATAAGAACTCGTGGTAACTCCCTTAACTTTCACGTAATACACTAATTACGTTTTACTACTATGATTTCATTCACGATTTTACGTATGCGGTATGTAAACAAAAGACGAGACGTCTGCGCCTGCGCGATGGTACAGCATCCACCAATCAGCGCGCGCGGCCACGATTCTCCGCCAATCAGATGCCTCTCAGCGAGGGAGACCGAGCTAGCGCGACGCAGCCGCGCGCCGCCGCCGCCGCCGCACCGCCGTAGTCGCGCGCCCGCACGGCGCCAACGCGGGTCAACGAACGCCCATTACGTCAAAGACTTGCACGCGACAAGTTGCAAAAATGTATCGTTATCGTGAATATTCTAATGTGGAAGTACTTGGTAATGGTGCAGCTGTACAGCTGTACAGCCGTTGCTGGCTTCAATTTAGAAGAGGCTAGGCGGTTATAATCCCAGTCGGAGCACCTGGTTGGATTACGGCAACGCGGTACTAATGATTCCCAAGTAAACTGGACCCGGCCATCTTAACTGGAAGTTCGTATCTCGTAATGGAATATCATACGTACAGTGAAATCAGAATTACTGGAGAATGTGTCGTCAGCGTACCTACGAGACATGCCTACCTACCACCACGATGGATGTCGACTCATTATGCTCGAGCAGTGCGTGATTACCTATTTAGACAAGAGTTTGGTGAACGCTGAATAGGCCTTGGTGGCCCCGTGTCTTGGCCACCGAGGAATTTTTATTTGTGGTTAGAAATAAAACGACTACTTTACACCTAGGAATATGAATCTCGTGATGACTTACGTAGTGCGATAGTGGACGCTTTCGGAACAGTGAAAAGTGACGGAGACACATCATAAAATAAACTGAGAGACAATAGCTTAAAACGTTTTGTGTATCGAAAGCAATGGACTCCATATCGAGCAGTTACTTCGGCTCAGGGATACGTAAATAAACTATAAATAGGTACCTATGTAAGTTGATTATTTTGTAAATACTCGTATGTAGCTCCAATTTTTTAAATACGCCCGAAATACCTACCTACTCGCAGTCCGTTGTTACTGTGTTTAAGTATTTTAAAGTTTAATCGTCGAATACCTACTTAATATTCTAATGAAATACGGTCCTGAGCCCGTATAAAGAATGAAGGAAAAATTGGAGTACTTGATTTCAAAGTAGATGAGTTTCATAGTTTAATTCTCTGCGGTCAGTGTTCCCTTATCAAGCAAGTCACATGTTTCGTCATGGTTTCGCGAAGTTCGGGGCGCCGGCGCGCGGCGGACGGGGCGCGGCGGGCGGCACCTTACCGGCGCGGCGAGCGCGCGGCATCAATTCACGAGTCGAAATACGCGCGCTACATTACATTCATTCAAAATTGTCAATGAATTATCGGAGCGCTACTAACTTTTCAAATGTGACAAGTGACAAAGATTACATTAATGTCAACGTTTTTATTATAACCAGTACAGTAATTGGGACCTCACAAAAAGGTACCATGCATTATTCCGAATAACCCCCTTTCGGGTCCAAAACGACTACAAAATCACGGTGTATAAGAAAGATTACTCCTAAGATATTATAATATATAAGTAATATACTATGCATTGTAAGTAATATCCTAATATGTACCTAATATCATCACAATCCCATCAAATACAAATTACCTTCGTTTGTTAAAATTTCGACTTGAATTCTATACATTATGTAATGTGATGTCCGTAGCGAAGAGTGTATTTATACTTACTCTGCTGCTAGGGTAGTATGTTCCACATGAGAAGACTGAATAGTACCTACCTACTAGTGAAGTAACTAGAATTATTACTAGTTTACCCGCTAACCCATATTTCCAATTTGTATACTTTATTCAATCAATTAGCCTATCGAAGTCCACTGTTGGACATAGGCCACTCCCAATGTTGGGGTCTCGTAGTGTACATTAAAGAGATATATATATATATAAATATATATATATATATATATATATATATATATATGTTTATACTCTTCTTATTATATAACTATTTAGACACATGTGGAAGCTACGATGGAAACTGAGCAAAACAAATAAAAACAAAAAAATGATGTTTCATATTATGACCTTGTGTTGTGTATGTACAAACTCCTTCGAAATGGCTAGACCTATTCTAATGAAAATTTTCGTACCCTAAAGCCGTACTCTATGCGTGTGCGCGCAAGCAAGCGCCTGAACTGTCTAGTAGGTATTTCGTAAAACGTAGGTACCTACTTATTTACATACGTTTCGGCATGTCTCAGGCGTCCAGCGTGTTTGCACACGTATTGTACACACACGTATTGTACACACACGTATAGGTACAGACGTAATGTATTGCACACGTATGATAAACGATTCATGTAAACGGATTAAGGCTCTATTTTTGTAGACAGTTTGAAATAAGCAATCAATTCTGTGCCTCCTGTGATAAGTGATTTAAATTTAGTTGTACCCTTTTTGTGATTTTTACATACTATTTATCAGAAAAAAAATACGGTTTTTTGGGTCTAACTCACGTTCTTGTATCTGCTTTAGTTTCGGAGATAATTTTGTGCAAATGAATATAACTACTTGAACTTTGACAAATAAATTGTGAATATAGATATATTTAAAGTTGTAACCCCTTTATGTAATCACTTCACATATTTATTTTCGTGCTTTGTAGTGTAAGTGCGATTATAGTAATATTCACATTATTATTTTTTTGATTGATCACGTGAATATTGATATGTTTAGAGTAGTATCATTTTGAACAATTTTTTCTCAATATTCATTGGGTACAATTCGACAAGTACCAAATAATCCGATTCTAAATATATGGCTTATTTGTGATAACTGATACATATCGACTTAAATTAATCTACACAAATCAATTTGTATGTGTAAATGAATACAATTTGACTTATATCAAAACATCGAACCAAATCTTTAAAAAAATATGAAGCACAAAATGTAATAATTGATACAAGTGCGAACATGAGGAGAGTGGCGCACGGTGGACCGAAAATCGGCTCTCATAGACTTAGCGATTAAATTTTTTAAGTGTCGTTTTTTGGGCGGATATTGGTTTCATTAGTTATTATTGTATACAAAAATGACTTCTGGGTCAAATCAGTCCATAAACCAATTAATTAGAATTTTTTTTACGAAAACTTTGTATGGAGAAAGTATGAAAAATTCAATTTTCTCTGAAACGGCAAAGAAAATCGTAATATCCTCACAGACGGTTTTAGGGCTAATTATTCATGATTTTTTGGTGTACAATATATTACGGTTGTAATTGCCGTTTTTTTTTGAAAATTCATTCAAATTTAAAATATTATTTTTAAGGATGAAACGGGGTTTTTGGGTTGAAAGGAGAAAAAACAACTTATTTTACTTTTAATAATAATAATACAGATTATTAAAAGTAACATTTCCTACATGGCGGCCAAAAAAAATTACTATGGATTTCGAATCGACAGCAATGAAAGCCGTTCAAAAAGTCTATCCAGAAATAAGCGTGAAAGGATGTTTTTATCACCTAAATAGATGCTTATACAGGAAAGCAAAAACTTTAAATAAAATATTAATACAACCGTAAAAAGGAGACACGTAGCGAGATGCGCAGGACTAGCTCGCTTACCAATAACAACAATATTTTAAATAACAATATTTTCAAAGCGGGTTACAGTACGTAATGCAAAAGAGTCCGCCTGGTGATGATATAAAAAAATTCAACAGTTATTTCGAAAACCAATGGTTGAAGAAGACAAATTTCGAAAAGGTTTGCTGTTGCTCAAAGGAAAAAATCCGTACTACTAACAATGTCGAAGGATGGCATAGTAGACTAAATCGGTACATTGGGCGAAAGAAGCTGGCTATAGCTCATTTACTTGATGTATCATTGATATCTTTAAAAAGAAAACCAAAAAGTCCAAAAATTATGAAGAAATCGACGATGAAATAAATCGCACAATAGCACAATTAAATGAAAATGATATAACGGTTGGTCATCGAAATTTTATCTCCGTTTTCTTTTATGTTTTAACTAAATAAATATAAATGCAAACTGGTGCATCCGGCAAGACGGACCCCTGCGGCACACCAGCATTTACCTGCAGGAACTCCGATGCTCGTCCATCACAGAGAACGCGAATACGGCGCCCCTGCAGGAAGCTAGCAACCCAATTGCACAGTCTAAGAGGCAGACCGAAGGCTGGTAGTTTGGAAAGAAGCGATTTGTGCCAGACTCTATCGAACGCTTTGGCGATGTCTAGGCTAATAGCCAGTGACTCACCATGCTTGTCCATAGCCTCACCCCAAAGATGGGTTACATACGCCAGAAGATCACCGGTTGACCGTTTCGGCCTAAACCATATTGTCGGTCATTAATTAGGGAGTGATCCTCTAGGTGACGGATGAGCTGTGAATATTGTATTTATTTTCACAAATAATATGTATTTAGTGAGGGGTATAACTTGATAAGTATCGTTTATCATATATTTTTAAAAAGCTATATTTTAGAAAACTAATACAATTCAGTTTTATTTTGAACTCAGGGGAACGAAAAGTAAAAAAATATAATCTTTAGGTTAATATCAATAAGATTTGTTCAAGCAACATTGGGCTAGGGACATATTCTGATTAGTTATTCGATTGTTTTACTTCATGTATATCAGTTTTCACCAAGACGAACTTACAGGTGCAACATAATTTAACTGTAGTTGTATTTCTTATTACGTAATTTTTGAACTTTTTAAAAATAAAAAAGGTACAATTCGCAGGTTTTTAATGAATTCTTTAAAAAATATAATATTTACCTTAGAAAAAAATATGCACGATAAAAGTAAATGTTTTTACCAACAAAATAAGGTACTACATTTTATGCTAGCTTACTTAGTTCCGAAACTAGATTTTTTAAACCTTCTTTTTCACTTCCTGTAAAATGTTGATTTTAAACTTGTATCACTTATCACAGGAGGCACAGAATTCATTATGTGTTTACCTATTCTATTCTATTCGTGCACTTTGTATTTTTCTTGTGTTGTATTTTTCTTCACCTGTAAAGGTTATTTTATATTTGTTTATTTCTTACTGGCCATTATTCTTCCAGTGGTTTGAGGTGCAATTGATTTGATTTAGACTTTAAGATTCACATTATTTTCTTCTTTGTTTGTTTCTTTTTT
The DNA here is from genome assembly GCA_963691645.1 of Pelosia muscerda. Taxonomy (NCBI): domain Eukaryota; kingdom Metazoa; phylum Arthropoda; class Insecta; order Lepidoptera; family Erebidae; genus Pelosia; species Pelosia muscerda. Next base: position 8,854,144 of record OY829098.1, on the reverse strand, counting down.
TCTGCTGTGGTTGTTTTATTTCAGTAGGTACAAAATATCGTTTATTACAAAATACAGAATTTGGTATAAAATCATATTCTATACTATACACGGTACTAGAGACCCTAGAGTTTTCAAAAAAAAATAATTAAATGGAAGTTTATAGCTAGTAACTTACGAATACTTTCATAGAACGCTGCTCAATGTAATAACTAGTTACCTAATATACTAAATTAAGGTTAATCTTGTAATATTTGAATTGTCAACCGTCAAAAGTCAACCGCGGTAGCCTAGTGGTATGGGTAATGGACTGCTGAGACGAGGTCTCGGGTTCGATCCCAGGTTTACCATGGCACACACCAATGACTGCGATGCTTTTCGAAGTTATGTGTGTATTTATCGCAGGTTTATAAGTGCCCGGTTAATGGCAATAGACTCGCCATCTATTACATTGGGACCTAAATATAAAAACTGGTGAAATGTGGGTGCTAGCACCTCTGCCTACCCCTTCAGGGTTATAGCGTGATATTATAAAAAAAAAAAAATATTTGAATTGTCTTCCTTTAAATTGTGTAGGATCATAAAATATACCTATATTTTAGCTAAGGATCATTTGTCTTTATTTCGGGATACCTCGTCTCCGTCGTTGTCAGTTATACTTTGTTATTCCCTTGTTCCGTCCGAGTCATAGTGATTATGTCTCGAACTTAATTTACAAGTGATCTTCGATTTTGGCGTTTCTGCAATGCTGTTTGGCCAGTGCCAAGATTCAGTATCTCGATATTCACGCAAGCAAGTAAATTCCAAATGTGTTTATTACTTTGATCATCGGCTATTAGTATGGCATAGTCTTATGATTTTTTATTTGTTTTGTTTGTATGTCTATGTATTGTATTGTATGTTCCAGGACATTTAGGACCTTCGCTGAGTCGTGCGTGAACTCGCATGCGAGCTTCAGTTTCGTGTAAATAATACTGATTTAATTTCATGCAGATAATTCGAATAAAATCATAATAAATAAGTCAATTATGTTCTGCACGACGCGGCGACGCCCGCATGCGTGGTTCGCGTTAGACAGCGGAGACAATTGAATTATGTTTTGGTTGACCTAGTTTTTGAGTTGCTCAGTCTAATTTTATTTCAGTAGAACTGCGCAATTACTGATCTAGATAAAACATGTCAGTTATGTTTATACATGTTGTGTGTACATAGTACCTAATATATCAGTAACGTTTTTGTTTTTTACAGGGTACTCATCTGTTATTCGTTACGAACAACCGAATGACTTGGTTTATATGTTGGAAGACATGAGCGAACACAAGAGCGAGCGACAAGATTACTATAACTAGAAATGGGATGATCTCTAATGGAAATGACTTGACAGCTCCGTTTATGACTCGTGGAGGTACTAGCACAAAAAGTCTTAAACAGAAGTAACCTCTTTTAAATTAGTAAAAGCGAAAGGAAAAATTCAGATAGATGTACGTAGGTAATCTAATTTGAATTGAGTTGAACTTCCCATAGGTACCGTTACGTAGGTACAGTCGACTCCGAATGATTCGAAATTCAAGGAAACGTTTGTGATACCAAAAAGAGAAATGAAAAGCTTACGAAGCTAAAAAAGCTTTACGTAAATAGACGTATTTTTACATAGATACATTAGAAAAGCTGTCTCGTCTCATCAACCTAGGATTGAAGAAAACCAATTCAATAGGTTTTTTTTGTTCTTTATACATACAATAGGTATACTTATACTTTGAAATGTTAGTGTACATTATCATTTTTGTTTCGAATCAATAAGTAGGTAAGTACCTATATCAAAAAGTCAAAGATTTTATTTTGATTTATAGGGTTTTTTCTAGGAGCTCAAGATTTAGATCGAATTATATATGAGAGGTTCGATTTCTCAGGTGTCGACTGTACCTAGTAATACAATATTATATTTTTTTACAATATGTAGAAATGAAGTTCTGTTCACTGAGCCGTCCAACAGGTATTTATTCAATTTGTTACTTAATACGCAGAAATTAGGATTAAGGTGCTGCGCGCAGATTTTTTTATTATAATTATCTCCTTATTGCGGTTATCGTACTTTTTAAGGGTATCTGACCCTTTGAAGGGCTTACCAGGGGACTTGGGTCCAAGCCTTTGGAGTATTTTAGCGTAGTACCTACTGTAGTAGGATGCGGCACCCACTGAAGACAATCTTCGCCAGCGCCACTAATGTAGGTACAGTAATGAGCTGCCCGTTTTAGGTGCTAAACTTAAATAACGTACGGTGTAATAAGATCTGGGATATAGGGTTGGGCCACATGGATTGTTCAAATTAAAAAGCTATTGCGAAAACTGCATTTGTTTTGTATTATCTGTAAATCTATTTTCTATCTATCTATCATAAATTTATTCTCTACTTACTCTCTATGCATCTGTGGTGCAGTAGCAATATACGAAGCCAGCAATCGCAGATTCTAGTCTCGGTGGTCGCAGAATGACATCTTTCTTCCATGACTGCGGGCCTGGGGGTGACAGGTGGAGCCGCCTATCGCTCTAGCAACGTGCGCCTCTCCATACTCCCACATTCCACGTTAAGGGAAGGGGGGGGGAGGGTCATCTCAAAGAAATGTCCCCGGGTCTGCCAGGGTGTTAGAGATATGTCTTGTATTATCTCACCTCCGACAATCGAAGACCCAGACTGCGAGCGTTTTAGTCGGTTCGAATCCGAAATAATCACCTCTAGAGTTTTTGGTTGAGGTTGTATCCGTGGGAATTAAAAAACGGTTCTAGTCTCTGTCATTGCAAATATGTACCTATAATGCATTATAGGTACATATTTGCAATGACATGATATGATGATAATCTGGCAAGTTCTGCATAGTTGGGTCTAGATGGTCAAGTACCTACTATTCCTACTAATATTATGAATGTGAAGGTTTGTGAAGATGTTTCGATGTTTGTTACTCCACGCTCTAACAGCTGAGCGGATCTGGCTGAAACTTTTGGTACTTACCTACAGCCTGGAAGATTACCAAGTCAAACGGGATCAAAACACCGCGCGGGCATGAACGGTCAATCAATTGTTGTATTGCAGTTCACAGCTGGACATAGGCCTCTCCCAATGTCGGTACCATTACGTATACACTTGTGGACACATCCATCTAATCTCCATCTATCATCGGTTTTACTCGAACAGAAGGTAATACAGGGACACATAGGTATATGATGTACCTAAGCATTTTTTAAATGCCATTACTAATTCACTCCATTCACTGGACTTCGCGGTTTAATTCACCACTGTGGTGTCCTTTGACATTTAACTTTTTATTGTTAGATAATTCATTTACTCAATGCTCGTGTTCAGTAGACAGCCGCTCAGCTAGCGGACTACATATAGATACCTACTTCTGCCTACTCTTTCCATGGCCAACGCTGACCACAGATAGGTGAACAAACTGTCGTCGTCGTAGTCATCATCCTTGAGTTAATCCGTCGTATCCGAAGCGGTCACTCAGAGGCCAGGGTTCGCTTTTTTTCAGTATAGGTACTACTATACTGTACTTACTGCGATGCGGCTGAACTTTGATTTTTTTGCCGTGAATACTGGCATCTATCCACCACTTACTATAGGTAGGTATAGACGATATCGAAGTTCCGCAGTTGTTGAACTTCTTAGGGCTAAAACTACCCGTAATTACTGTCATGTATAAAAAGCGGGACAGACAGCTTGACGTCCTCGGAGAGCACGATGAGCCGACGAGATAAATGCAATAGCCATATTCATGCATTCAATTGCACTGAGCGGGGATCGAACTCACGCCTCCTGCATACCAGTAGCGTTGACTACGTGAACAAAATCTATTCACCAATAATTGAGTCCAATGTGTAGTTCTTTAACTTCTACTAGTATTGACTAGTACTGTTTTACTTAATGTTATTTGATCAATATTTATTATTAGCAAATTGTAGTCGAATTAATAGATATGGTCTCTCTCAATAGGCGCCATAGCACCAGATTCTCATCCAGTCGATCCCAGTAACCTTACCTAATGTAACTAGAGACGGTTAATTGATGATCTTACTTATCTAATCAACCTGAAGCTCATGAAGATCCTCATACCTCACCATCCTCACCTATATGTCTATGTATTTAAATCTCAACTAATGAAATAGGTACTTGTTATTGGGTGGCCAACACTGGACTTTATGAACAACTTGACATAAAAGTAGTTATTTTATACTACTTAGGCGACAGAAAAGCACATTACCCATGATGGGAAATGGTTACTGTGGCTTAAGGACGTGGCTGTCACTCGCCGTCGTAAGAACCTTCTAATGTCCTACCACTATATTACAGTAGCTAGGAAAACCATAGTAGGAGAGATCATTCCACGTGCGAAGAACGTTGTAGAGTACCAAAATCGCTATAAGTATTCCTATAGGTAATATTCGAAATTTCCTCAATTACTTCAAATCAGATCCTTACCTGATATCAATGGGACTACCTGGGAAATAAGATACGAGGAACATACAAAAAAAAACAGTTTCCGGTGAATTAAGAACCTCCTTGTTAAGTAAAGTAATGGAGTTGGGCAAAATCTGTGTATCTCTAGCTTCTGTAAGATATAGAAGCAGATCTGAATACAAACCTAAGAGTTAATATGCATTATCTATACACGTAGGCATGGTTCTAAAATGCCAAATTTACATCGACGCCTTCCAATATAGCAGTTTTAAGAACCTAAACTGAAACCCATGAATTTGTCTTTTGTAAATTGTTTATTGATTAATGGGATTATTTTCCCAGATCACATTGTGGAACTACAATATTTGTGGCGTTAGCGCTGTTATCTTGAGGATAACGGCTGCACTCAGAAAAGGCCCATTAAATAAATAATTTGTTATCAACAAAACTGCCCTTTGATAACTTTCAGGCGCAGCGCAATCGATGACGTAGGGCGGGCTCAATGCCCAATGCGGCACGCTCTTATTATTACTATCAGGTTTCTACAGGCAAGCTTGCGTGAGCAGAATCACGTAAACCTACCTGGTGACATGAGATTATTGTGCATACAAAGTGTAACCTTAACAGTACCTACTAATAAGCGCCTCAGACAGTTTGCCCGCCACACCGTCGCTTGTGCATCGCCTAATAGACCACAATGTACGGAATTTATTATTCACCTGGTTGCATTTACATATCGTAACGTAATGAAACCAGGTACAAGTTGGCTGCCGCTTTATCGACGCAGCTACAGTCTTTCCAGACTCTGCATGTGTTTCCAATGGAGGCCTCTATCCTTATGAACAAATTTGTGAGATCTTCATTTATAATAGGATTAGTTGTGATGTCAAGGTCAAGCCCGTAACAGTGTCGAACGGAGCCGTTTGTTATATCAGGTACAAAAGCTGAGCCCAACATGAACAAAGTATTTGAATTCATTATTTATGTCTGTTTACCCTACATACGTTGACACGACCAAATCTCAGTCTCACAATTTCTTGCTACGTCTTGTTTATGGTCTAATCTATTAATGGAAAATTGAAATACAAGCGATTGCAAGCATTTGCTGTTACTATTTGACTTAATATCAATTCTATTAGTATAGAATAAAAAGAAATAAATTTATTTTCGTGTAACCGTAAGTAGGTCTTAATCTTATAAAGCACCTTAATAAAATTATTCTCCAATATATAAACAAATATAGATTTAGACAAAATAATTCCAATATCTTATAAACAGGTAATTAATTGTACTTTTAATTATATCGAGGTTAATTAAATACGCATATAGATGTAAATAATCGATGCTATGTTTCTTGTTTTTAAAAATTGTCGTACAAAATATTTCATAGTAAAATATAAAACTACTAATGAATTTTGAGAAAATGTGTTCAATAATAAATAATATATTGTAAAGAAGAAACATAGCTTATGAAATATTATATACAGAACTCATATCAAATGTGTAAATTTGGTGATGTGATACGTAGGAACGAATATAATCGTTATATAAATAACACAGCTAAATAAGACTATTCGGAAGAACTAGAAGCACTAGGGACCGTTTCAAAAGAAACAACCCTTGTTAACCCATCCATTGTCAAATAAAATATAAAATTTAGTTACAATTACTATACACATGAATCTTACGCATCGACCTATAACACATATACAAATATCACTGTTACTGTTTTAGTTTACAACTCATTGATATGTAACACTATATACATTATTTCTATACATGAATAACAACTATTGATCACTTTTGCAGGTAATAAATAAATTGTAATAAAAATGTGTATATAAAAAGAAGCTTTCTACATAATATAAGTTGACGCAATTTATACAAATATACATTGAGTAGAGAGTGGCTAAGAGAAATATGCTATGTACTAATGAAACGTGGTCCACCCTTTAGGAATATTGGAGGCGGGTTCCTGTCGCGCACTCGATCCTGCCGAGTAGTCTAACAATCCGAATTGGCTAAAATCTAGTCCATATTCGTGTAAGAGAGCACTGTCTGTTGATTTGATTTGTTCAACTTTTTGACTTTTATCTCGACACTTGAGCGGATCAAAATCTTCTAGGTCTGTCGGTGAATCGTCCAGTTTAATGAGATCAGAATCTGAGCCACACGACTGAAAAAGAAATATGTAAGTTAAACAAACACAAAGCGAGATATATCGCCGGGTGTCCCGTTGCCTTTTAGTATGTGAGTGGTCCTCAATTAGTAATTTGAATAAAATTAATGTAGATACTGGGAGAAGCAATGTAGTACGAACAAATTAAATTATCAAAATGGATACACATGGCGCATGTAAGAGCATTTTTAATTTGTATGTAGAAGTTTGATGTTACATAAAATTACTTACACAAGGTGAGGTAGGTATACAAAATGTACAGAAACAATGCACATAAGTTTACGCTTCCCTAATTAATAAAAGGGACGCATTATGCTTTGAAAACGAGAGCATTATTTTTCTATAAAATAAAAATCCATTATATATGCACACTTATATTTAGTAACATGCATCTGCAAGTTCTAAGGAAACTCGATCCAAAAGACAGACGACAAACTGTGTATTATATATACAAGTGTACGTGGCATAACACATTAAATAAATATGACGAGTACAAATTACAGATATGTATATTTATACTATTTCCCACTAGTTTTATTGTGATCGCTTCTATTTTGAAACGACCAGGCTATAATCATTTTTCAGCATTTGTAAATCTAATTAAAATTATGTCATAGAATCACATTGTGAGATCATTTATTCGTACACATGGAATCATAATTTATTAACGTACAATTCTCATAGCGACTAAAAGCGCATATATATACTATAAACATTGCAGCCTCATGCTCAAATCGCTTTAGGCAGCCGCTTAAAATATAAATGGAAAAAGCTCCTTAATAATCTCTAAGTTTCTAATCAACAAAACATAAATCTCACTGAAAGCTTTAAACTTATATAATGTTATATATTATTATAGCTATAATTATTATGACGAATTCAACAAACTAATTTTACCATTAATATTATCAATAGAACTAGTAGGAACGTTACTATTTCACTGTACGTGATAACATAACAAAATAATATAAGAAGTATCTAATTTCTAGTTATTATAAGCATTCATATATTTATAAAGCAAGTGTCCGTTATACGGTATCATTCAACATTCCATTCTTAAAAGTGTCAAGGATGATAAAAACAGAAAATAACGGTAATAACCTCGAATAGATTTCGTTTTTCATTTATGAAAAAGAAAATGATATAAATATTTCTCTTTGTTTATCATGTCATTCACGTCACCAGTCGCATCTCAAGTTGACGTGCGAACGTATCTAGTAACTAGTACACATAGATGTATCAGAGGCGCATTTGCTTCTCACTTTGTGTCACCAATATCATATACCTACATGTTTATTTTGTTACAATAGGTGTTATTCCCGTGCGATTCATATCATAAGACATTTTCACCGTGCTTGAAAAGTAATTATTTTTAGAAGCTTTGAATGTTTCGAAGAATAGAGCATAGTTTCAACTTTAAATTGTTAGATATATAATTATATGTATTACTTTTCTTTTAAATTTAAAATTATTGATATATTAAGTATTCACTATTATATAATAATTAAATAATTAAATACTTAGTCAAAACTCGTGTGTTAGTGCAAAATATTTCACTCTTGCATATCACGCAGCTATCACGTTCTATTTTATAACAAGGTACAAAATAGATATGATTACAAATAGGCATATCAAAATTACCTCTTGATGTTTCGCCTTGTACGGAGCAAGGTCGGCCCGGGCGGCGAGCCGGGGCTTGGCGCCCTCGAGGTGAGCTCTACCTACCGAGGGCGCCGGGGGTCTGGGCGCTTTGCCGTTACATGGCAAGGGCGCGCTGGGTTGAGACATTTTCCTCTGGTTCGACGACAGGGTCAGTTTTAATTTAGCCTTGTCATTGCCTTCTGTGAAGCATATAGTACTCGTATGGAAGTCTGGTGTCGATTTCACGTCGTTTTTTGTGATGTTACTGACAAAGTGAACGTTGTTGTTGACCGCGGGCGTGGCACGCGGCGGTGGCGTGGGCGCGTCAGACAAATCGATTAATTTCCTCGTGAAAATAATTGGATAACGGACGGGGGGTTGGGGACGTTCCGGTAACCGGGGTGGGAGACATGGTGACAGTGTTTTCTGCAAAATAAAATTAAATAATGTGCCACAGTGCTCCTAGGAGCGTACATGCTAGTAACGCATTCTCATGGTACTAAACACATATGAGTAATATAATTAAGCAAAAAGTGTAATTACATAATGAAATAAGCGTATCAAGAAACTAAATGACAGGCTGTATGGTAGATACCTTTTTAGTAGTTTCAACTGATTACAGTACAACTAATAACAGTTACCTTCATATAACAGCGAAGGTTTTCTACACAGTTTTAACCACACCTATCCAACTATATATAGTTTCAGCACATTTTGTATGATGTACACGAGTATTATTCTACGAGGAGATATAGCATTGTTATATTTATACTGTGATTATCTGTATATTAAGAGCCTAAGATGAGTTAATTATATCTAAAAGGTATCTACTGGATAACAGCTAATAATAAAACTAATCGCACATTCGATACGTCATTTTATATAATCACTTAACAAACGAACGTGTTATATGCAAAATGGCGTATGGAAGGACATGACTTTTAAACTAATAGCACGAGGGTGCTGAGAGAATAAAAGCGTCTATGGAGAAAGACATCTACATCTATATAAATTAGAGTGCACATTCAGTTGTCACTTACTGCTTTATCCGGAAGGCTGATGTCAGAGTTCTGCGAACTATTCGGAAAACTATCGCGCCGTTGTTCCTTTTTGCTGGCAAATAGGAATTCCATTTCGGTCAGCAGATCAAGTGGCAGAGCTGGTGCAGGTTCACGAGGTAACACTGGCTCGTGTGCCGGTGACGAATCGGATGAGTCCGACGATACGGGCGTTGCCGAACCGCAGGAAAACCTGTAAAGACCACCCACCGGGATTAAAATAGGGTGTAGATCGTCAAATAACGTAACCGTTACCACTCTACCGTCCATCAACTAGCAAATGTACAGGCTCGCAGGTAAGATTGGCTTGGCCAAGTTTTGATGGCCGCATATGGATGGATCAAGTGGAGATAAAATGACAGAGTTGTCTAACCTCTATCAAATAAAAGTAACAATACTGCACAAGTTATAATCGTAAATTTCGTATCTGTTCTGCATTTAAAATGTCAGTACAAATAAAGATTTTAATTAGTCACCTGCTATCGTCGGTGGTGTTTATGGATGATGGCCGGGATCCTGTTCTTGGTATTTTGTTCTTCAATCCCTTCACTGCTGACTTCATATTCTTGCCACCTTGGCGTACCTTCATAAAATATAAACAATTAAATATTGAGATTTTTGAGAGCTCAGGCTTGATCATTCTCTGAGTTTATTCCCAACTCAGTTGAGGGTCGGCTTTTTAGTCTAACTAAGGTGGTTGAACTTTGATATTTTCCGTGAAGTGACTGCCATCGGACCTCTCCAACCAAATTGGTGATGTCGAAGTTTAGGCAGGCAGGAATTTATATTGCAGTAAATATGAAATGATCAACGATCGCGGGCACTCCCAACTGGGTATTTATTTTTTTCAATCTAAATCGATTTGTATAGTTACGTAGCCTACTAAATGCTAAAATTACAAAATACTTCAAGTAAAATCATCATTTGGTGACATTAGGTTAGACGTAAAATCTACAAAAAGGTATACCCTAAAATACGTTGTAAATCAGTTTATCGCGAGCTGTGGTGTATGTGGTGTAACTGTGACCATTAGTGAAATAAGACCTATCATTTTGGCTTCATCTATGATTGCTCTAGCTATAGAAAATCAAAGCTAAGCTATGGTTGCATCGAATGAATAGGAAACTGTATAATACAGTCGGAGGCAAACAAACGTATATTTTAATATTATGATTATTTCAATCTACTACAGAGTAGAACTACTCTCTGAACTAATTTTAATTATATCAATTCAGACGGTACGAAAAATATATGAAAGGCTAACGCATATGTTAGCTCGATGAAAGTTTTGAGAGAAAAAATATGAGAAAAAAATCTATAACAATAAAATATCAACATACATGGTAGGTACAGAAATGGTAGAATGTGCATTGAAATAACGTAGTGCAGTTACATGAAATAAATGTAAAAGAGAGAAAAAAAGGGGCCCAGTGCAGAGTAGTCATTATCAATAAATTTTGAAGAGCATCTGATATTCATAACTTCGTGGAGCAAATACGCAGTGCATAATACATTAATTAGTAAGTTTTCTAATTATAATAGACATGTTGACTAGTTTTTTTTTTGGAACAATAATGATTATTATTTACAGACATACGATGAATTGCCAAAGTAAAATATTCCTACGACAAATGTTTTTTAAAGATATTTGATTTTATACCGCCCAAAAACACTCAATACAAAATCTATATAATTATACAGATCATGTCAAGCGTCTATATGACGTAGCGCAAGTGACTGTCGTATTTATTTCGGTTTGAGTTACGTTAATATTGTCCATAATGAAAGTAATTTGAAATTAATAAGGAATCTAACGAGTTGTAAATTTGGACTTCATTTGATACTTTATATTTTGGCCTACTTTGAGAACTTTCAATAATGACAAGTTATACGTCTAGTTTAATTAAGCAGTATATTATTTTGCTAGGAATATTTACTCAGTATAAATTAAGATTAAGCAGTACTGGGAATAATCAGACTACTTATACTGTTTATACTGTATTTACAGAAGTTAGTTGGTTTTCGACAGCTATGTTTCATGTAGTTTTTCATTTATTACTATTGTAACAGGATAGCAAAGAATGCAACACCTCTGCAAGTGCCAATTTTAGTACTTCAAAACTACTCGCGTTTTTATTATTTTTTAAAACCCCTTTAGAAACGGTCATAATTGAAACGTCATCATCCAATAGTCAAAATTGATTAATAGGGCTTTAAACGTGAATAAATATTTAGGTTAAGCACAAGTTTATAATTAAATCACTTCAAAATATTTAATTATAAATAATTAAAAAAAATAATAATAAGCACATTCTATAATAAGACTGGACAGTACATAGCTGAAAATATCAACAAAACATTACACACCGCAATACCACCACCAAAAAAAAACTACGTGTAAAGTATTCTCCACCAAGTTATGTATAACAGTGCGAAACATAGGTTCGTTGCAGACAACAGACTTCACTAGGACTCACCGTTTTAACCGCCGATTGCACTGCTGGGTTTGCCTGCAAATAGTTATATTTTAAAGCAAAAAGAACAACTTGAGTAGGTACTCTCAGCATGCATGCATTGATATTTTAATGTGGCAAGTTATAAGAAGACCATAAATAAATAAATTCACAAAGAACCATGACTGATTACCAGAACCTAGATGACGTTAGATGGAGTAAACGTTCGGCATTGACTTATTTTAAAAAAAATTACGACCGTGTGACACTTTAACAATTTCGCTAATTAAAAGCCAAACAGCTGATTTTAAAAGTTTAGAGAGTAGTATTTTGCACTTTTGATAACAACGCAGCGTATACAGGGTTACTGGTAACTTGAGCTATTCCAGTTAGGCTGTGTTAGAGGGTTCAAAATGGTATAATTTTGACAACGACAACGCGTTTCTCTGTGAATCCAATTATCATAATTGTAATGTCATGTAGTAATTTCCCAGTTTATAGTTCAGTTAGATATAGGTACTATATTTAATAACTTCAAAACAATTTCATATAATTATGAAATAAAATCTCTGTCAAAACTAGCATTTTAATGACTTGACTTGATTTTCATCAAAAACAAAGAAATCATTTTGATATATTTTAATCTTAAAGCCCGAGATATTTTCTACCATAAAAAGAAAATATTATGGATTCAAAAACCACCTGACTACAAAATTCGGCTAAGTCAAAATTACGTGAAGCTGGCCAGTTTTTTTACTTGGACGAGATGTGAAAAGAGTAAGAAAAGCAATGAACGAAAAGCGAGGTAATTCCACGAATAATATGAGGAGAGTTACAACATATCGTGCTTACGCGGGTCAGAATATAAATAACGAATGCTACTACACAGCATATAGCCATTTGACAATTCCGAACACAGGCAAAATAATAAACAGATGACCTTGTGTCCGATGTGCCAATCCTAAACAATGAATGTCCTTGGTGCATTAAAACTCACCTTTCTTCATAATTAATAATACTATGTATTTATTGTACACCAAGGATAGAATAGTAACACAGAGAAATGTTTGCAGATGGTAAATACAATTGGCGGCCTTATCGCTCTGCGGCAATCTCTTACAGGCAATCTTAGGATGGAGAGAAAGAGCAGTGGAAATGTGTTTTTGAAAATTTATTGGTTATACATGTGTTAATGTTTTTGGCTGGATGATTAAACGTAAAGTTTTTTCCATTATTTGTACGTCCAGTGCTATAGTATTTTTTTGGAACAAACAACAAAACTGGAGACTAAGGTTTTAGGTTAGTAAAAGTATTTCGATTTCACCATTACTCTTCAAGTATTTATTTTTTTCGACCTACTCGTAGACCGTTTTATGCATTTCGTTCTATGCTTACACCGATTCATTTAATCGCGAAATATGTTGCTAAGTGCAAAATTCGAAGACGGATGAACCAAGTCCAATAATTCTTTTTTATTATTTCTTGAACTCTACGGAAGATTTTATGGACCAGCGGGAACGGGATCAGATATCCACGTTGGCGGAGTCGCGGGCAACAGTTAGTAATATATATTTTTTAAGAATGATGTAGGTACTAATGGTTATGTGTACATATGATAATATGAATACTAAGAAGCGTAATCATAGTTAATTCTAGGCAGATGAACGTTATGCGCTTAAATGGGCCTATAACCATTATTATAGAGCTTGTCTAAACTCAAATGACGCCCCACCCTAACACATTCACACCATCTGCGTAGAAACAGCAAAAAAACGTCAATTGTTTCATGAATTTCTTCGTCAATATAATTTGGTGGGCGTGTCATGTGGGCTTAAACAAGCTATGTTACAGCTACTAGCTATTCATTGTTACATTGTTTAAAGTAACGTAGGCATTTGAAATATATTTTTGAAAGGTTTTTAGGGAACATAAGCTTTGGTAGTGTTTTTTCTTATTTTAGATAAGCATTAGTAACAAACGTCAATAACCCAGTGACAAAGTTACCTTATCTTTTACAGTTTTGAAGAATGCGCCGCCTTCTTTCTTGACTGTTTTGGCCCAGTCTCTGTATTGTTGCTTAAGCTTCTGTCCACTGCCCGTATTTAACTTGTCGGCATAAAAGTTGCACTCCACCTCGAATTCGTCGTTGAATCCTCGTCCGGAGTTCAGTAAATCCAATCTTTCATCTATGAACTGTTAATCGATAAGAATAAAGTGATCACGTAAATAATACATTCCAGCAGTTGCTCCGCTGGATTAATTTGGCAAAACATCTCCATAAACATAATATAATTAGTCTGGCTGGACAAAGGCTTCCTCAAATGTTGGGAGACTAATTAGCCTACTGTTCTATGTGGAGACTATGTGCTGATCAGACGAATTGCTTTAATTCTACTCACTCTTGCAGTAGTATCGACTCCGTATATTTTCGTTAGTCGACACGCTTCGGGTGAGGTCCGGTCGTTTTTTATTAATTTAATTTTTTACACACCATAATATTAATTTAATTTTTTACATACCTACAGGTTTGGTTCACTTTCCCTCTCGCGGTAGAACAATTTTAGAAGTAAATAAAACCATAAATGAACTCATTACTAATTATAATATTTTAATAAACTTACCTGACGAAATATTTGAGATTGCAATATTTTTTTAAGGAATGGTTGCATATGTTTTCTCGTTCTAACGAAAGCTTCGGGGTTGAAGGTAATTAACTGACCATTTTCAATTCTGAAACAAATATTCAATTACGGTAAGCATAACACAATTATCATCATCATTCTCTCAGCCTTTTTACCCACTGAACTTCGATATTTTCAGCTTAGCGACTGCCATCTGACGTCTATAACCAACCAATTCGAAGTTCTGTATTTACACTAGTCTGACTTTTGAGGGCTCCAACTACCCGTAATGACTGCCATTGTTTGGATGGCATCTGACCGACGGTGACGGCTGAACGTGCTCTTCATTTTCATTTCAATAATACAATTTATAGTTTAAACCGGGTGATTTTATTGTCGTCGGGCAGTTTCGATAGCCAAATCGTCTGGAAGTATTAATATGGCGCAAATAAAACGTCTCATACGTTTTTCTGCTCACCTATAACATTATTTCCATACACTAAGTAAGTATAAACACACCTTTATTTGGGCAATAAAAACTTCTAGTCGATTTTGTTACCAAAACTGTGTCCAAAATTATATTTTGAGACTACTATAATATCAGCGTGTACGTAAGTATGTTTATAGGATAGGTAAGTAAGAATTATGGGCTTACTTAATAGCATCACGGTATCCACCTATCAAACTTACAAGGGCGCGTAAAAAGGCCCGAGACACTGCATCGCCGAGAGCATTTTTATCATTCAAAGCTTTTTTCAAACTCGCTACCTGAAAAAGAAAAACGATATTACCAAAATGTGAAATATTTCCAGGAACAATTGCTCTTATCACATATTTTCAAACACGAGAATTACAACAGTAAGTATTTCAGTTTCAATTGATCAGTTATAGTAATTGGTAAAATCCAATCCATATTATTTCACCTTCAAGTGTACACAGTGTATCGTTAATTATTAAACTGTATGTCTGTAGTCAAATATAGCGATCAAGCCTTCTTTCCTCTGGGTTAGACTGAAACAACAGCCAACTTCAGCATCTACTTCTATCCTTGCACACTTCACAAAATTTCTCTTTATTTTATACTGAAATTTTGAGATAATAATATGCTCACTTTCTACAATCGATTTAAAATTGGAAAATGAGAATGTCTAGACGGGACTTGAACCCACGACCAGTCTCTTATAGGAAGAATGCTTTGACCACTTCAGCTACTTCTTTCGCTCTTTCGTCTACTGTCGTTAAACCTTTCATCAAAACTGGCGAGCTTGCGAGTGCCTAAACAAATAATAAAATAAAATAACTTACCAAATCTGGAGGAAGGCTTTCTAAATCATTGAAGGGATTTCTAAGCTCATTTTCGTCTACATCTAATATAACCACATCACCAATTTCCGCCAATCTCACACTCTGTAATAAAATATTGCTGCATTAATGAAAATAATACCTATTTAAAATTCACTTTACTAGCTGAAAAAATTGTACCTGCATCACACTTCTAGGAACTCCAATAAGAAATGGCATAGGCGCCAACAGATAATCTACAAGATGTTTTGGTAGTATCGGTATGAATATGTGTTGCCAAGACATTGGGAATAGGGTTGAATTGGCTGCCTGAACACATGCCGACAGTCGCGCAGGTTTAGTTGCAACGATAGCCACTCTTCGCTCGTGTAATAGCGCCGCCCACAACCCGGCCATGCATTTTGTGTCCATAGCACTGAAGTATTCCGTTAAATTGAACTGAAAGTATTTTGAAATAAATGAGTATCATAACTAATAAATGATTTACAACGATATAATATCATGTTCAAACAGTTTGCAAAGATAATGAGAATGAAAATGTATCTGACTTATGAATAAAATGAAATGTATATTATATACAGTGTATACTTTAAGAACTTCAAAACTACACAACATAACATACACTCATTGGAAATTAAGAGGGAAAACCTGGTATCATCAAAAGTAGTATCAAATAATATAATACCCATTTTGTAACAAAGTGCCCGATTGGCGGCAATAGACTCGTCCCCTATTACGTGGGACCGAAAACCTGTGTTTTAATACACTTCTGCCTTCCCCATCGGGGATTACGGGCGTGAGCATAATTATGTATGTATTAGGAATAGAGCAATTATTAAAATGCTACCCGACCCGATGAAACGCAGGATACAAATATGCAGGTTTACCAGAAATTGCATTCTCTCGAGGTTAAAAGTCAAACACAGGTCATATCGAAAGGAGGAGATACTTCGATGAAATGGCATCCAGGCCAAGATGATGATGAATTCTACTAATATTATAAACGCGAAAGTTTGTAAGTATGGATGCATGGATGTTTGTTACTTTTTCACGTAAAAACTACTGAATGGATTTGAATGAAACTTTGCTGAATAGTATAGCTCATACATCAGAATAAAACATACGCTTCAAGGAAGCGGAGTAATAATCATAAATCTCAACAGATTTCATACCATACATATGCGCTAATATACGATTTAGCTAGTTCCTAATATATTCATTACTTACATTTTCTGGAATACTTGGAAGTTTATTTTCAGGACATTGGCATGTGAAAACACTGTGACCGGCATTGTAGGTGACTTTCAGCGTGTGCCCCGGCATGGGCGGCCGTATCCGACATGCTTCTAGGAATGATGAAAGTTCTCCCTTCCCTGGACTATTTATTAAGTTTGCTATACAGTTCAATAATCTGAAAGAAAAATACAGCATTCGGATGATAAATGGTCAAGGCAATTATAATGATAACAGAATTAGAAGGTTTAGTCCACAATTTAAAAGAATATCAGATATTATATAGAAGTGTTTCAGATGGGAAGCCCCATCAAAATATAAAATCGCATATTGCCTAAATACCTACTAATTTTAAATATTACAAAATAAACAATGAGCTTTGATATAATAAATGACGAATAAGGCTAGAATTCTATGCTATTATATAAATGTGATGCAGCTGTCTGTACATTGGGTCCAATGTTATTATAAATATTATCCAGTTATTTCAAAAAATATTTGGGCTACATCATATTAATGATGCTGAAGCTGAACCCAAAATTAAAAACTTCAGGCATCAGCTAATGAATTTCTTTGCAGAGAGGTTCTTGTGAATAGGTAAGTAGGTGAAATAAGTCTTTTTTTAAATTCAATCCTCATGTAAATAAAAATCTATAATGTTATTAATTTTCAGATGTTATTTTAAATTCTGCGTAATAAAATATACTAAGTACTTGTACACTACAATAATTATCACGGTCCAGTACACTGAAAATTACCTGAGCAAAGATTATATGTACAGTATACATATTATAATTTTATTTTTGCATCAATTTCAAGCTGGCTGTCTGTTGAACCAACTTAAACCAAAGTGTGTCACGGTACACCTAATTCAAAAAAATAAGCTCCTGTAGAATGCTTTGACAAGCTTGGTTGCACACTATAGATGTACTTAAATAAATTAATGATAATTAGTGTAAATGAATGCCGGACTAAGAACCTTAACATTTGTATAATCTCAGGTCATATACAATAAAAACACATAACAAATAACACATTTCAAAAGAAAATATGATATAGGGGCAAAATATATTGAGATATTGTTAACAAATATATTCCCACCACCAACAAAATGGTATTTGTGAAGATATTTATTGATACCCAAATAAAAGATAGTAAAATCTATCAAATGCTTTTGCGGTAGGGTTGAAAATAATCACATTCCAAATACAAATTACATAGGTATAACCATATTTCGCAAATAAATTATAGGTAGAAAATATCTTAATATTTAAAAGGTAATAAATACTGTCAAGTTTTATTATAGGGGAAACTGGGGACACTTGATCCCTATGATCCATATTTTTGGAATTACTAAGCGTATAAGACTATTCTTAATGTGGTAACACTAAGGGTAATAATGTTTACTTAGTGTTGCCACACTAAAAAATACTCTAGTACACTTAGTAATTCAAAAAATATTGGTGTACCTTGTCTCCCATAGGGATCAAGTGTCCCCAGTTTCCCCTATTGCTAAAAACATAATAACCAACCATGTAAATGAATCATCTTATTGTTTCTAAATATTAACATACAATTTCAATTCGCAAATTGATCGGTGGCATAGTCGCACAGCAAACATCAGATACAGAGCTATTATTTATTATAGCTAACAATGATTTCAGTTCAATTGTGATAGATCTTTCAATTCACTGAATAAATTGTAATTTATATGTCTTGGTTACCTACTATGAGTCATGGTCACGGATGACGTCACGTAATCAGTGCTGGCTTATCAAGGCCATTTGTAATATATTGCACTGTGTTCTAAATATTTCAGAATCGCAATGTTAATATTTACTTATATTTACGTGAATACTCTAACATTATAAAATTCAGATATGGATATAACTAATTACTATTTAAAATTATACAATACATAACTGAAGACACACACACACAAAGTTTTATTTTGTTAAGAAATATATACTTACTTATAAAATATATCATGCCATGGCAGGTGAGATAGTAACACTAGTGCAGTGTTACTTTTTGGGTCATACCGGCAGAAACAAAAAGTGTATTTCGAATCCTCTGAAGTCAACACAAAGGAGTAGTATTGTGCAAAAGTACTGAAAAAAAAAACAATGAACACAAATACAAATTTAAAATGTGAAATAATATTTATTTAGGTACTCAGTATGACACTGCTCTCTCTAACATGGTTCAATATAGGTTAAACGAGATTAGCAGAGGTCTTGCAGACTAGGTTGATGTCGTATAAGACTACACACATAGGGCTTGTGAGTAAAATAGAAATTTTGGGGCATCCCCGCTTGCACACTGTTTAAGCATAGTCCCTAGAGAGCACTAATGAAGATGCCTCGTGTAGATGCAATACATGTGTTGAGGTTTGTTCTTTACACTTGCACATACAACAATATCTCCCCTCAGGTAGTAAGTTTCTTTACTTGCTTTGTTATCGTTGTAATTGTTAAACTGTGGGTAAGCGAGGGGTTTGCCTACCTCCCCAATATGTATTTTCAAGTAGTTCTACTATTTTGTGGATACCCTATTATTTTGGTGACAGCTTAAATTAGAACTCTTTTTAATATCTTTATGTATTAGTATGGTATGGCAGGCCCCTGTCAAGTCCCTGTTGGGGTGTTGGTTTATCAAAATTTATAGACAGGAGTACAACAGTTTTAATAATAAACCAACTTACTTTTCTAAGTGACATGGAAATGTAAATTTGGGTATATTCTTCAACTCTCCCTCATTTCTATAAGATTCTGGGTATTTTCTAATTATATATGGTTCCTTTAGATGATCACCTGGCGATACTTCACAGAATAATTCAAAAAGGAAGCGTACAGTGTCTCTGAAAAATAAAGCAATACTCATTTAGAATTTTCTTGATTAATAAATATTTTACATTCAATACTATTCTTATTATTTGGTTTGGTAAATACAGTAAATTATATTACAATATAATTCAAGACATTGACACCCTAAGTATGCACATTTTGACCTCAAATGGTTGATATTGTTTACATATTAGGATATAATTATATTAGTGTTATTATAGTCTATGATTCCAATAAGAAATTATTATTATTATTTTCTTTTTTTTTCTCGATGTGTTTAGGACACTTTGGTACATTTAATGAAATCACGGGCCTAAACCAAGTGAGTTTCATGTTCTGATAATAATATAACGGGTTGGATATTCAAATCTTCTTGGAGAAATTTGCGAACTATGCGGCATGTATTTAAAATGGCAGCTTTTTGCATCGTCATGTATGTACTTTCGGCTAAGTCTATTGTTTTGAGAGCTTGTAATAAATGTTTAGGTACCTATCACTCCCGTACTGGACAGCACCAGAATTATTATTATTATTTGTTATTTGACTTTAACAGTAACCAATATCTAACAGATAGCAAAAGTTGTCTAGATATTTCTCGTATTGATGCTGCATGAATTATTATAAAATGATCATTGCTAAGTACACAGACCACTGACATGAAACAAACCAATATGAGTCAGCACAGTGTTTCGAGTTTTACTTCATGACAATGTTATTGTTAGATTGCTTCCTAGGCCTCTTCTTATTTCTAGCTGTGGAGATACATTAAACATGGTTTTAGACATAACAGCTTAGACAAAGCGCACAAGTGTAGAAAAGTGGTGTTCGTGTTGGTGTCAAAATCTACTTAAGAAAAGCGTCTAGTAAAGTCTTTACTGAATAAATTATCATCTGTTATTGTCATCATCATCATCATCAACAATCATTCCAACTAGATTAGTGAATGAAGTGTTACAAAATTAAATAAGACTTGACATGAAGGTCCTAGTTATCATATCATAAAATCCCTTAAAACATTAATTTGTTGTTGTCACAAGGTCATCCTTGATTTTCTTCCATATGCAAGCAACATACTGGGAATAGAACCACCATTTTTAAATAGGGCTTAGAATAAGGTCATTATGTCATTTCCAATATCTAACAATCATTACAAACAGTTAAGAATGATATTACTTTATAAAATGACTCAGACATCCCTTGACATGTTCATTTATAATGCAGTTGGACTTGAGTATTCAAACCAATTTTGGATGTACTCCATCATCTACACAAGGTATGCAAGGTTTGGTAGATTTAGCTTTTGGGCAATATCTGCCAAGTTTTCCGCTGATGACCCCATATGAGTAGTAGTGGCCGTTTAAACACAACACAACGAAAAGTCTGAGCTTATTGCTACAAGCGTTTAAGTACGTTTACAAGCATAAGCTTATTTGGTTTAAACGAAACCGACGGCACGCTTGTTTCTAGGTGCGCACTGTGCGCAGGTATGTTATGATGTACCTACTGTCGCCGACCGCGTCGCATTGCACTGGCGCGCGTCGGAAAATAGACTATATGGATCAAAAATAAAGTCGTAAATATAAAATTTTGTCAATATGATTATGCGGTTAAATTGAATATAATTTGACAATATAGATTTAAACGTGTTTAAGACTACATTACTTCAAGTCGTATAAATTTTCGTTGTGTTTGTGATGCTTTTTAAGCTTCATTTTGTTTTATGCTTTTTAGTACGCGGTTCGCTGTCGGCTTAAAGCGATCGTCCGTGACGTTACGTATGTACCTATTTCGCGAGTTTTCGAGTTCGAATGCAAGTTTCGTATTTTAATTAGGTATCCAGTTTAGTAGTTTATAAACTTATTGTATATAGTTAGTGTTCAGTGTATATAATTTTAATTGTGAATATAGTAAATAAGTATAATAAAGTGTACAATTTAATAGGTATAGCGTAGTTATAATAAGTGTAAATAATATAAGAGTATAATCTAGTGTACCTATATAAACAATAGATACTGATAACAATGTCTGTGTTCAAAATTGTTAACCCGGCGCCAATGACGTGAAAATAGTTACTAGGACGATGACGTCGGGTCAAATTGACCCGAATGTTATAGTTCATTTTTCAGGAACTTCAGCAATCCACCGTCATATTTTAATGATTGTTCATTAAAAACGATTCCTTTCTTAAGATGAGCAATAAAAGTAATTACAATAGGTTCTAGAAATGTAATTTTTATTATTTTTTCCAATTATACATGCAAAATCAACTTTGACAACATAAAGTGTTTATATTTTGAATTCTTGTTGAATTATCCTTAGCGATGATAGAACTTAATAATCTCATCTACTAACAGAGAGATTAATTAAGCTTTATAGTATAAAAGTAAAGACGAATCCGTCATTTACATCATCATTCAGGTCCACGGAACTGTTGCAATTATTGTAGCATGGAATCAAATGGTCTGGACAAATGTAAATGTGGCACAGGTGATATATGTGTGATGTTTTCTTGTCTTTATTAGACGGACATATTTGATGTCTTTTTTTTTGCGAGTTCCTGAAATGTTTTTGGGAGGCTCTTCATTAGGGTCACCCAGAAAATCCGCTTTTCTTCTGCGCAGACAAGGTAAATTTATATGAGACTTTTCACGTTTGTAAGTCTAGTAAAAGCTCGTAATCTAGAGCGAATCCCAGTTTTTTCAGAAAATGTAATCTCTTAGTACGTGTATAATTGTCATATTGACCCGATGTATTAGGTATATTCGCCTTGATGACAGATATATCCATTATATCCAACATGGCTTCATCATTCTGCTCACGTTGTAAGTAGCACTGATAATTGTGGCCCTAATTGGAGCTGTACAAACGCAAGATCGATATCATATGAATCTGAATTCATATCACTAGCTTCTTGTTCATTTTTACTGTTATTGCTGCGTTCAGATAAATGGACGTCAATGCCCACGTCTGAAGTAGCTTGGGACTCTTCAGTCGAGATCACACTCATCTAACATCGCCACAATTCTCACTGGATCATTTATCAATGACATTTTTACTAAAAACTTAGAAACGAACCAATACAATGAACATTGAACCCTAAACAACGAAATACAGGTAGTCACGAAATAACAACGTTAGCGATGACGCTGGGTCATAATGACCCGTTTTCACTTGACGCACGTGTATCTCGCAATACATGCAATGTCACACTATGCGTATCAACGAAACGGGTAGAGAGAGAACGTATCTCCAGCTATACAAACGTTCGAACCATAACAACATCGCAAGAAATAAAAAAATTTAGTTTACATTTACCTCGGGTCAATATGACCCAGCGTCAATGACGCCGGGTTAATATAAAATAAATATCTCCAATGTTCCAACGACTAATTTACTATTATATATTAACACAATTATTTATTAAGTAAAATAACAAAACATGTCCAATTTACGTACGTTTATAGACGACTTATTAAAAAAGCGTTTTAAGTGAAAAGCACTTTTTTAAGTCTGCTTACAAGCACAAGCTTAAGCGTATTAAGCGTTGGGACAATAAAGCCGTTTATCACACTACTACATATGAGTATTGCAAGCGTGGCCTGAAATACAGGTACCAATCTTATTAAGGCACCAGTCTCCCACATAAACTGATATTAATAATATTAAACAACTCTAATGATGTACAATACTGTGGTGAGAAAATAAACATTTTTTTATTTTTATAATTATTATAGGTATAAGTACTAATGGAAATTATAGATTATAGCAGCAATTCAATAAAAAATATTTAAGGTAGACCTCTAGAATAAGCAACTGATTATTATAAAGCATTTAAGAAAAATTATAATTTATTACTGAATACAAAAAATAATTATCTACACCCCATGGATATTTATTATTACTCCATTATCTACACCCCCTAGTCTGTGCAGTATTGTTATCGCGCGAATTTATCATCACAATAACAGCAAATGTAATTCATATTCATAAATAGGAACTGGTCCAGACATCCACTACAGGAAACTTTTATATCAGCGGAAGACGCAAATTACTGTTATCTCGCGGAGGGCGTTATATTGCCTATGAAATTGAAAGGTAAATAAAACGAAAAATCAAGATGGAGTTACGATGTTCTCAAAAAATGTGAAATTGGCGAGGTTAATGACTACCACACAAAAATAGAGGCCTACTGCGAAATAAAAATTGATGTTATAAACCTACAACAACACAATAAAAGACACTAAGATCAAAACAGTTTTGTGAAACGTTCGTAATTACCTTATTCTGGAACCCATGTCTCGACGTGGACCATATGAAATTCTGATTACATCTTCCACAGTAGCCTATTACTAGTAACTTATTTGAAAGTTCACTATTCATGAAACATCACAAGCCATAGAAAACTACGTCCATGTCGCAAGTAGCATTTTTTGACGATTTTTACCTCTATTTCCAAACTATTACGAAAGACGGACGATGTTTTTACTTTTCAATCTTGAGTTTCCACTTTCCAGTGCTTGCGAATTGCGACGATAACATAATTATTTCCACAGATTATTTTACATTAATGCTATTTCTCTCTTCCGCACGTAGTAATGGTTCCCTTAATATGCTTTGTACTCTTCTATGAATAGGCTAAAAATGTTGCACACCGTGAAACATGGATATAATCGACTTGGACAAAAAACGACAACAGACAACACAACACACTCGTCAAATAAATTCACGTTTCGTTTCATGCTCTAAAAATAATTATAGTTTACACAGACTTCTTTATCTTTAATAAAAAAGCATAGCATTGTAAAGCAGTAGTGTCCGTACATGGAATATATTTAAAAAATAGGTACTTGGCTTATATTATAATAACAAACCTGAACATGAAAATATAATTATGTTTTGGAATTCTGGCCTGTTTGACCGAGATGGACGCAAAATGTACTGAGCTGATTTACGTCAGACTTAAAAATCTTACGTCTGTTTGATCCACTGTATGATTCCACTGGTTGAGTCGGACCGGACCATAGAATAAAATAATTACGGTAAAGTTTTTATAGAGGTCGCTAGAAGGATGAACCTATAGGTACCTGTATCGTACCGTATACTTACTTGATGTGGATTACTTACATCCGATTACTTCCGAACACCTATGTGAAATAGGTATCGGATGTAATTAGCTATAGAAATAAAATTATTGAAACGTTCTTAATTACAAAGAATACAAACCACAAGCCACAACTGACATTTCACCTTTGTTGAAGTCGCCGTTAGATGGCGCTATGCATCTGATGTCCTTTTATATACGTCGGTGTTAAGATTCTCACCTTCCTATTACTACAACTTTTTGCGAATTTTATCCACACCTGATTAATCCTGACCCATCTAAGGTGTTGGGAGTCAGTATATTATAGTTAGGCTTTGCCGGGAGAACCAACCTGTCCTCTGTGTACCTACTGTCTATTGTGCTAGAGAAACGACTGAAACGTGGGCAACTCGGTGGTTCTCCATGTGCCCACATGGTGAGTTCCCGAGTAGCCCTCTACGGGATTGCTCGCGAATTGTTCGATCATACACAGACTGGCATATTTAGCAGAACATAAAAAAAGGTTTGATATCAGTATCATATAAGGTTGGTTTTTTTTAATTGCGTACCTATCTTTTACCTACCTACCCCAACGGAGATTGCCAGGGCACTTAAAATGCGAAGAAATGGTCAAACCTACAGAGTGACATATTCTAGAGATCTTCGTCGACCAGTTTCAACGATCCATCGCAGTATCGAACGGTTCAGGGAGACCGGTACTTATAAGTTATAATATACACTGACGGACTCATAAACTGCATCAAAGTTCAGGTTTACTCTAAAAGGATTTTTTATAATAAGTATGCAAACTTTTTAGATTAAATTATATAAATATGGAAAGACTGGCTCTTAATCTTAAAAAAAAATTAAATTTAAAAATAGAACTGCAGTAAAACAAATGAATATAGCCGGGAAAAGAAAATTTACTTGTAGTATCAGATTTGCGTGTTATTTATAGCAAAGTTTTAAATTGATTCTCATTGATTTTTTTTTGTTTTGTCAATTGAATTATTGTTACCAGCATAATTGTTGGGTTAGTTTTTTAACACATCGAGAGTTTTTGAACCATAATATGGATACTTCGTCCGAACAAGCGGCACAAATTGTAGCATTGGTGCGGGAGGGCTTGGATCAACGAACGATTGGTAGAAATTTAAATTTAAACCAGTTTACGGTTTCTAGAATATACAGAAGGTTTGTAGAGACAGGTTCTTACAGGAGGAGACGTGGTACAGGCAGAACTCGAGCAACCACAGGTCGTGATGACCGATTTATTGTTATAACTTCCCTGCGAAATCGTTTCCTCACGTCAGTTAACATCAAAACCGAGCTTAATGAAGTGCGTGGAGTAAACGTGTGTGCACGAACAATAAGAAGAAGGTTAAAGGAAGCGGATATCACCCCTTTTAGACCAGCAAATGGTCCAAAGTTGTCTACAGCTCACAGACAAGCTCGCTTAAGATTTGCGCGTCATCACCTGAATTGGACAGAAGAGCAGTGGGCCTCTGTATTGTTCACGGACGAGTGTAGGACATGTTTATATGGTGCAGATGGTCGCAGAAGAGTCTATCGTCGACGTGGGGAGCGATATGCTCAAAGTTGCATTGAGGAGCGTGTTCCTTTTGGAGGCGGTTCATGTATGGTCTGGGGTGGCATATCGATGAACGGGCGAACAGAACTTGTGTTCATAGACATGGTCCGTCAAAACGGTAATAGAGGGGGTTTGACAGCACATCGCTACATAACAGAGATATTAGAAGATCACGTGGTGCCTTACATGGGATTCATAGGCGAAAATTTTACTTTAATGCAGGATAATGCCCGGCCGCATGCAGCTGCACAAGTTCAACATTATTGCGAAGAGGTTGGGATACGTACAATGAATTGGCCAGCACGCAGCCCGGATCTTAATCCCATCGAGCATGTTTGGGACAGTTTAAAAAGAGCTGTATATGCGAGAAACCCTTCGCCCACGACAGTGGCAGCACTAAGAACAGCACTTTCAGAAGAATGGGACAATATTCCGCAAGATCTTTTAAAAACCCTTATAAAATCTATGCGGAACCGATTAGAATCCGTAATAAGGGCACGTGGGGGTAATACACCTTATTAAAACACAAATAAACCCTTGCATAAAGTTTGTGTCTATTGTTAAAACCAATTTTTTAATTAAACCAATTTTTCTTAAATTTCTGTTTTTTCTTCAAAAAAAGTCTTAAGGTCCTTTCCAGTACATAAACTTAAACTTAAAGATATGACCCTACGCTGTTTTAAAGTTCACGAACCAATCTAGAGGTTTCAATTTAAATCTGTATAGAAAGTATGCATACTTGGTTAAAATATTTATTTCAAAGTCGTCTATTACTTTGATGCAGTTTATGAGTCCGTCAGTGTATATTAAAGTTCGAAGAAGCTGGTTTGGGTTCATTTGTGCCAAGGTTCCAAGGGTCGAGGTAAATCATCGTAAAAACAGGTTAACTTTTGCTCAGGAGCATCGGCTTTGGAACGTGGACCGATGGAGTAAGGTATTGTTTAGTGATGAGTGTGGATTTCTCTCAAATGGATGGCAGGTAAAGAATATACAGACGCAAAGGAAAACGATACCTACTTACTTACTATTAAAATACAAACTTTCATCATCCCTTCATCCCTCTATAAAATGCATTTACACACAACATCTCAAGTTTATAGATCGGGTGTGTGCGATGATCATCAGTTGTCTATTTATTGCGTTGATCGTCAACGCTTATCATTAACACTTACTACTTTATTAGTTTGCTAGTAGTGAAGGGCGGCAGATTCTAGCCTACTTCAAAATGGATCGGATGGTGCAGGACAAACTAGATTGAGATAAGATTTTTTCCACAGGCATCAATTTTGATAATTTTCAACCTTCGCCAGTGGTATGCAGTCACGCTTTTAGATTGTGAAACAAATAGAATATCATTATTTACCACTGATAAAATACTACCAACCTATAGTTAGGTACTCTATAACTTTCAATTTATAGCTGTTTCTCTCCTGCAGGTTGAAATAGTGTCCTGAAAACTAGTAGGTAAGTACTTACTAAATTTTCATTTATCTCTAAGAGGGTTTTCTTTCAATAGAAGTTTATTGACATATTGTGTGCGAAAACAAAGTAGAGGAAATTGAGAAGGGGGCGGGATTCGTCAACGGCCATAATTGGAATTCGCAACATGGTGGTGTTCATGTATTGTAGTATGTGGTGCCACACCACATATAAGCACACTTAGTATAAGCCGGAAGATAATCTGGATTTGTCCGGGTTTGTCCCAGTTTAAAGACTGTCCAGGCGGAGTTTTCAGTCCGGTTTTTTGTAGTCCGGTTAAACCTAATGTTCGGGCGGTACTTTTCTTGTAGTCCCAGTAAAACCTACTAAATATTTGGAATATAATGTGGTCAGATCTAATAACAATACAAGTATAATTATCTTATTAGTAGGTACTTAAGCACCGAAGGTGAATTCTGTGAATTTTTGATTTCAATATACGTTACATACATACATAAATAGCACATGTAAGAAACTACCCCGTGAGTGGGGTACATTCGGACGATATCCATTTTTTTAAATCGTCATAGCTTCGCCAGGTTTCTTTCTATGAACAAGTCGTCTAAGGAAACATTGTAGGCAAATATATGAAAAATCTGGCAATGCTCAAATTGTTTTCAAATAGCGTTTAATTTTTCTGCTATTAGAGCTCGTAGTGTACCAATCCCCCCTACTTTCCCCTAGTACATATATATACACCTGGATGCTTCTTAGCCCGTTTTTGGACAATTAGAAGGAAACTGGAGTATCGTCAACTAGAATTTCGGTCAATCCCCTTAATTCATCATGCTGATAGTTTTTGACAGCTGCAGATTGGTTGTTGAGACGTCGAACTCGAGTGCTGACTGTAAGAATGGGCTTAAGTGGTTTCCGGTTATATCCTGCCGAGGTTTTGGTCCTGCTAGAATTTTTATTCTTAGCTAGTCTCTATATTGGCTCCTGTTGTACCTCGCAGGAGCCTTGGGTTTTTTTAAGAGTACAGTCCAGCCTAAGTGATCAATAAATCTAATTTTTCTTATTAATAAAAGTTTTTATTTGTATCATTTAAATCTTATATTTATCTATAATGTAAATAAACTACTTATTCTAAATTTTACTCATTTGAAATTTGGTAATCGTCTATAATTTCCATAACCTTTGTATGCTAATTTATGCTTCAAACTGGGGTCATCTTGCAATTGGGACAAGAGGATTGGCCACCCTTTTCCACCATCTTGTATGTTGGGGTTGGCTTCCATTTGCTGTCGAATTTTCGCAGCTTTGGCCACAACTTCAGCGTTTAACATATTCTCCAAATACCGCAATTTGTGTGGTAAAACTATCTTGCATATCTGGAAAGTTAGATCAAAATTAATTAACTAATTACATAAGGTCATAGGAACCAAGCCACTATGTGTAAATACTATGAAATCGTATGTATAGACCTAAGATAATTAATATTTTCTATAGTCTAGAGTAATTTTAACATGGTCAAGTGATTTATGTTATTCATTCCAAAATAGTACGTAGGTAGAAGATTTCGGAAGGGGGGGATACGGGATAAGCGTTTTCCGCGTAACAGCTAGTCAATCAGTCCCCACTACTGGACGGCATGGCAGTTATTGGCAGTTTTTGGCAAAAATGTACCACTCTGTATTAGACCTTGAGTGTCTTATAAATAAAGTGGAAAATCAAACAAAAAGATGTGTCCTTTGTTTACGTTGTAGCGTAATTGGACACACCTTTTCATCATCAGAAACTTTCCGCAGACTCAATTTTCTTCTTTGAATAAATACAAATTTAGTTTAAAAGTTGAAACTGTCTTAATTATACTTGAAAGCTTATCTTGATAAACGTTCAATTAAGTGTAGATACCTACCAACCTACTTTATAATGGCCACGGATACGAAGCCGTTCTAAATATCACCCAAATTCTCAAGTTCCGCTCAAACTTTTAACGAGAAATAAAATAAGTACCTACCTAAGTGCCTACACTTAAAATATGCGTATTGTCCATCGTTCATCTTGTCATCATCTCATCAATCTCTGTCATTGTATGTGTATTTTTCCACCTACTAAGTACCTACTCTTGTAGATATGTGACAGTCAAGAAGAAATTAAAAAAAAATTAAGTTTTTAGGTACCAGACCAATGGCGATATCGAAGTGCCCAAGTTAGTTAGAGGTTGGATTTTTGAAGGCTCCAACTACCCGTAACGACTGTCATAGGTGTTTGTATGACAACCGGGACCGACGGCTTAACGTGCTCTCCGAGGCACGACCAGACCAGTGCAAACAGCTATATTCATGCATACAACTTTTTGCACTGAGCGGGGATCGAACCCGCGCCCCGTACGTAGCAGTCGCGTGCACTGCCGCCACTCCACGGAGGCTGTGAAATGTGCACATCATCTACTTTCTCTCTGGATTCTTTCAGAGAGGTGGATAGTAGTGAGACCAAATTGTCAATACAGGTCGAAATTGTCGTTACTAGATATAGTCGTACCTGCCGGTACCTACTCTTACTACGAGTAACGACTGTGAGGTCAGAAACTTCTACAGTATCACCTATTTAGTAAGGACGGTTGGATTTACGGCCCATGGATTGAGTCAGTGGTGAAAAACACGTCGATAGACTTTTATTTTTATGACTATTCGATCGGGTGCTTGAGGAGTTTGTCCATTTTAATTCACAAAACTTTATTACACTTATCACAGATACGATTCACGTTAGAATGAATGTAACTTTTTATTGTTTTATATCAACAGTTGATGATACGCGTAGCTGACGTATACGTGAGCAAATAAAATATTTTTTTATAGCACTCGTCAACATGATTACACTGCTTGTTGTAAGTTATAGAATTGAAGATGTCAATTATTATAGTCAATGCTAAAATAGTGGCTTGCAGTTAAATAGCATAGATGAAAACATATGCTTTCCACACCACTTTTCAGTTAATGTATTTGCACAAAATGAACTAACTTAGTTAATAATACTATTTAAAATTTGTACTTACATATTCATCTGTTAAAATTAAAACTATAAAGGTGATGAAAAGAAACCTTAGGTGTGCCATAGCGTTTGGAAAACTGATTGAAATTAAACTTAAAGTTGCTTTTTAAGATTTCTTATCACATTTGTTTCAAACGTGCGAGTTTACAAAACTATAACGGAGTTATGTATACGAAACCGGTGATTCAATGCAACCTGTTATAATATTTATGTATTGGCGTGTAGGGCATAAAATAAGGCCAAAAAGAAAGCAAAATAATCTAGATTGTGGTATAAGTCTTTAAACTAGGTTGTAGAAGTAGGTACTTCGTTAAGTAACTAAGATTTAATTTGAAGTATTGAGTATAAAAAAACAGTGAATAAAGATCTGTGTTGTTTTTAAACGTTCTATGTCGCCTTTGCCATAACTGTTAGATATAACTGCCTACATACTTTCATTATATAACTCTGCGGTTTACCGCAATAATTCTATAATTATTTATAGGCATAGTGTTAGTTTATTTATATGCTCTCTGCTAAATACACCAACAAAAGACTCAAAAGAGTCATTCAATTTAAAATGAGAATTAACGTAACCAAAAGAGATTCTACTATGCGTTTTTCATCTATTATATAACCTCTTGTAACATGTTTTGCAAGTCTCTCCGTAATCTACTGCCATTAAAACATTCAATAAATATAGGTAGGTACAACAAGCGTTGGCTTGCATTGGCACCTATTGATTGAAGGACGGACTTTGGATTCAACGTGGAGCAAGCCATCTTAGTGCTTACATGATTGTCTTTTTATTTTATTGTTCGTAAGAATGAATAAGTGGGTACTTGAAGAAAATATCATACACTTTGTCCGTTTCTTTATCAGTTTTATGCACTCAAACCATCTTATTACACTCACTATACTTAATGTGAAATCGTTTTGTTTCTGAATATACGAAACTATTTTAGATCTGTATAATTATGGGCATATTATTTTATTTTACTCCTACAGCACTTCAACCCAACCGTACCGGCGCAAACGTCAAACGTCACTCCGTAACACACGTAACACACGTAATGTAATTGTTACCAAATACAATGCACGCCACCTACTCTACCAACATCAAATCCCAGTTCGCGTCTGAAGAGTAGCTTTCTGCGATCAACTGCTGCTGTGTTGGGTTAACCTAAGAGTGCTCGATGCCGGAGGTTATCAGACAATGCTCCCCCTTCAAACCACATCTACCACTAGGACACGAACTGCTGTGGATGAGTTGGAAGACCCTTAATCGATTTAGTTCCCAGGGTAACTGCTGCAGGAGGAACCGGTTGAAATGGGGCTACCTCGATGCGGAGGGTGGGGGTTGTGACTGTGGCGTACCTCTATAAACAATGTTTTATCTCTGATCGTGTCTGCATTGCTCCAACACCTGCAGAACTGAGTATCTGAACAAGGCGACTGCGGAGGTAGTCAGTGTCTCCGAATTTTTGGGCTGCTCACATCTAATAGCAGTAAAAGTTGTTATCGACTCGAAGTAGAAAACTAAAATGAAACTTTGACTTGCCAAAAGTGGGTCAAAATACAACAATCCAATTGAGACCAAATAACTTTTTACTATACTTTTGTATATTATGAAATAAACAGTTGTAAACTGATCATTTTTCGAGACTAAAAAAGCAGTCATTTTCCTTAGTATATGATCACGATAAGCCTTTGCATATTTATAAAAAGGGTAAAAATGCTAATTGACTGCACATTTGTAAACAATGTGGCGCCCATAGCACTGTTTACTAAAGATAAAATTGAAATATTTAATAACGAGTATGGAGAAAAGTGGTTTACCTCGGGCTTTCATACCTATCCCTTCTATCGTTAAATTTGCAGGATTAAAATGTGTAATTCATTGCTTGAACGGGTTGTTACCAAACCCCTACAGTTCGCAAGGAGTACTATTTAGTATGATTGCATCATCTAATAGCCTTAACAGTTAAACATTTGAGAGTATTTTTTTTAAATCGTCTTTTCAAAATAAGCTATAAAGATATTTCTAGGCCTTTTACGAGCTGTACCTACCTACTAAGCTGAATAGTTCCAAAAATTTAGTTACGTATTTCTTTCGTGGACTGATTTTGTAAGATTACATACCTATTCGGTACATATAAATATATCTCTGTATGAGAGACCTTAAATACAACAATGAACTTATTGGTTAATTGAGATACATTTGCACAAAAAATATGCAGGTATCATAGGGATATACAGGCTACTATATCACTTCCGGCAAGTAAAGGCCCAAAGTCGGCGTGATTCGGCTCCAGTCTGCTATAACCTCACCAACTGGGGTATCCGTGGGTTTTTTTGCACAATAAAAAAAGTTTGTAAGTAAAATTTGAATACAAGTTTCAGCAGTTAATTGGCCGTCTCCTGCTATAACTGTATTTGTTACTCTGATTAGCTGTAAGTTTTTCTAAACTGTAACATGAAATGAAAAAAAAAAGAACATGAAATGATGTGTTAATATCATATTATACGACTTAATGTTGCGGTGCTCTCTACTTATGAAAAAAACTTTGAAAAGTTGATAATAATTGATTTGTTTAAAAAATGATAATAATTTTTTCGAACTTTCCGTATAAAACTTTGAAAAAACTAATGCAAAGAAAACAAATCTGAAACAATATAATATAATATAACTGTCAACTTAACTTTTCAGCTAGAATAAATTATCTCCTTGGGAATACCTATAGCTAACGACAGTAATGCAAATATTAATGAAGTTAGATTAATTTCCTAAGAGTAATATATCAAACTTATCTAATTTACGATTCTGTCAGTGCCTTTAGTCAGTATTAACGAGGTCCTCGAGCGGTGGTTATTACCTACTTAGGCATACTCAGTCGTGACTCATGAGGGTGTTTTTTTTTGAAATGGTATTTAAAAATTCAAATTATTGGATGTGGAGAGCGCAGGATAAGGGGCAGTGGCAGTGGTGCACTTTGAGAGAGCCCTATGTCCAGCAGTGATTGATTTTTATTACATGGGTAGTGTAGGTAGGGTTACATAGGGAAACTGTATTGAATTTCAAATGGAATAGAACACCGACTAGTAGCACTTAGCAGTTTATGACAGTACGTACCAAATAAATACAAAGAAGAAAACATCTGTTATAGATACCTATACTGATGCCATACTTTTATGCTTTTCTTTAGCTATGTCATACCATAACCATACACTTTTGTCCTACCAGCAGGTTGAAATAAATAAAAAAGGTACCGTGCCTCAGGTAGAGAAAATGACTGGCCTTTAGGGAGCACTATATTATTATTAGAGTCATTATAATAATATATTAAAAGCCTTTTCAATCTTGTAGTTACCTAAGGTCCAGTGGGTATTTCATTGCTTATGGAAAATTATAAATAGAAGGTGTGTGTGTGTTTGTGTGCGTGTGCGTGTGTTGTGTGTGTGTGTGTGTCCACCTTAGGCTAGAGATGCTGCTGGTGCCATTGCCCAGATTCGTAAGGTAGGCTGTAGTTAGTAGTAGGTGTTAAGCTGTATTAAGTAAGAAATCAATTAGTGCAGTCAGTGAACCACAGCATGTGATATTCGGCTTATCGCATCCCGGTTGCTTTTCAGAAAAAACGAGAAGAGAACATAATAGCAGGTCACAAAAAGTTAATGTATCTCCTTAAATAACTTTCAACATTTGTAGACAAAACTGAGAGAAACAAAGGCGAATCTCCCAGTTTGGTCATTTCTGTGCAGAAGTATATTTAAATTTGGGTCCTGCTATTACTCCTACCGTATAGTACAACACCATTGTTGTAATTGTAGCGCGTGTGTGCTATTAGCAAAATAAATAAAATAAATAGAGCGTCCACCCTCTTTTGGGGACCACTACACATATATGTATGTTATTTGTGTTATGTTATGCTTTGACGGGACGAACTGGGCGAGCGGTAGACTAAACACGATTGGGACACGAAGCGACCCCGCCGGCATTTTCGCATTGTAGTGCAATTGATTGTTTTATGAGCGAAGCTCTTTAGGGTTTTTTAATGAGTACAGTAAACCACGTATAGATAGGTCCTAAACATATTTACCAGGATATTTAATACAAGGTATTGCATGGCGTAAAATATCACGGATCGCACGGAACTAGTGATTGTCGTGAGCAATCTAATCAAAGAGCGAAGTGTCTGAGAAAGCCCCTGATGTATCTTATTGCACATTATATAATTTGTTTTTACCCTGTTTACTAAATACACATACACACACATTTTCATTAAACTAATTTCAATTCTTGAACATCGTTCTAGATTTAGCAGTTTACGTATGATTATACGGACCAGTGTTCGCTCATAGTTGGAAAATCGATCTCAATCATTAAAAATAACTAAAAACTAACTGCTCACGAGTACGAATCAACTGTTTTTGTTTTTTTTATTGAAATTATTTTTATCTCACGATGAGTACGCTACGCTTTCTACGTAGCACTCTACGTGGAAAGCGTAGAGGGCTACGTGCTGGTTATAAAACGATTATGAAGACAATGTGGCCATGACTTTGACGAATAGTGGCTAATAAGCTTTGAGACAAAATAACCTTTCTAATTGATATTGATATTCAAGTATTTTATCAATATTTAAACAGGCTGTTAGTTGGACTCACATCACATTTTAAAATGCCCCGGCATTTTAAAATGTGATGTGAGTCCAACTTACTTACTTAACTTTTACCCGTAAAATTGTTTTAATAGCCATAAAAAGGCCCTAATGAATTTCCAGATGTTGAGATATTCCAAGCGCCTAATAAACAGTTTCATTCCAGTTATACTGAATGATTTCGATATGAATTATTTTAGTGATTTAATGCTTTATCTTCTTCTTACTTCGGACACACACCAATAAACTACCTGGAATACTCAGAATGAATCCCAATTGTCGTTAAAACCAAACAAAGAAATCCAAGTTCAAATCGTGAACCACGATTTCTCGCAGTGCTCTTGTGGTTTATTCGCTCGAATATTTTATCTAATATCATAACATCATATTTATCAAAAGAATTCAATTTACCACTGTTTTATATTTTCTCTTGGATTAAATAAACTAAATGGACAGAACATTTTATCGTAACGTTCTGTAGGAAAACGAATATAATTTATATTCGTTTTCATTTCGGATGCCGGAATGAAACATTAAGCGCTTTTTACAACCCAGGTGCGATTTATGAGCCGAGGGGGCGATGGTACAGATAATATACATGCGATGGACTTTAGTCTCTGAAGGAGTTGAGCTGTCAGATAACTGGATCGTAATAAATATATTATAAGTCACTAGTGATGTACGAAATTATTACGTGTTATTGAGGTTTATATTAACGGTATGTTGAGTTTTAATTTTACCCGGTCTACTCAATATTCTTTTCCCAATTGTATAATTATATCCATTAGTTTTTTTTTTCCTCATTTTTCAATCGATATTATCCTTTTCATTTATCTTTCTTCTCCATCCTTGCATTCCTACAAATCGTATCTGAACTTTTCACATCTCGGAGTCGGGAAAACGCTTATTCCAGTTTAACTGCAGGTTTTGGCTTAATTTTAACATTTTGACTTATGACCTTCACAATCAAATGGCGATGTCGAAATCTTGCCGTTAGACCAGTTGTAAGACTTTTGAGGCTTCAATTGCCCATAACGACCGTGACATATCCGTATCACACCCGGGAGTGACAGCTCAACGTGCTCTCCGAGACACTTACAGGCCAAATACAAACACTGCAAATATTCATATTCATGCATACAAATGCACTGAGCGGGGATCAAACGCGCACCACGTGCGTAACGGCCGCGTTCATTACATCTATGTTGCGTGGAGACTGTCTGTGTCTTTTTTCATTTTTCCTATTTTCTTCTCCTATCCAGCACAGCGGGTCATAGCTAAGGTGTGAATAAGTTATACTTTACAATTCGTTGAATTATAACCATCGTAACACGTGAACATCTGTCGAGGTTAATTTTAAAATAATGTTCACTACGTTACGTTTATTAACCTAAGTAGAACGTATGTGCTAATTAACTAAGGGGAGCGTTCAACAAAACAGGGTGTGGTTTAGGTTATTCAACAAGACTTCCACTGAATGAATTTTGTAATTGCGGTAAAAATTCACTTCCCGTTAGAGAATGAAATAGATTGTACAATTCACATTTATTGTACACTAATTGTAGTCCGCGAATTCGTCCGCGTTAATTTCGGAATAGATTAAGGTATGTTTACTTTAGCTCGATCAAACTAAGTTATTCATTCAATTTATTAGTAGTTAGTTATGAAATATCCACATTTTTTAAAATTTATTTATGCATCGTTTATAAGTTAAGTCATCAAAAGACCATTTTTCCGCTACCTTAACTATGGCATGTAGTCAAAGCTTATTCATTGATAAACCAGATCAAAAAAAAATGTGATGAGTCGTATAGAATTTAGTACTTTGTCGATTAAAACTAAAGTTAAGTACCTAAGTTAGCCCGAGATTAGTTTCCTAGATCAAAGAGGACAAGATTCAGTGGGTTGGAGTTTAGTATGTAATACATTTATTAAATCTAGTTTACATATTTTAACACTAGGTATGGTTCGCGTGAAATTTTGTACCCGTTTCCGCAACTTATGGGAATCTTGTATGTTGACTTTTCAGATCAAACTTAGATAGAATAAAGTGAATGCTTCGACGGGATTCAAACCCGCGATCTTCGATCTTTCTCATACAGGAGGAACACTCTGGCCGCTAAGCAACGAAGCCTTGAAGCTCTGAACCATCCGAAATTCACCAATACAACCATCTTTGGGGCGATGGTGAGAGCCATCTACCGACAATCATACGAACTATCAGACAAAAAAAACTTTGATTTAGGTATAATCTATCTCTGTACCAAATTTCAGCCAGCTCCGTTCAGGTGTTGGCGCGTGAGTGAATTACAAAAACATCCAAGCATCTTCACAAACTTTCACATTTATGATTTTTTTATTAGTAGAATAAGACGAGTAGGATTCTACGAGTATTACTGTATCAGCTAAGTAGCCCTATTTTAGCTGTCCCACTACTCTGGTGGCAGTAAAAGAGGCTTCAGGTACTTTGAAGTACCTACTCCGAGTAATCTGAGGTTACTTCCTAACAACACTTACCTGCCTTTGTGAGTTTCATAAATATTTTGAGCTGTAATGGATCCCACGAAGATTCACTGTTTAATTTATCGGGATATTTACCATGTTTGTTTATTTCGTTGAATAACCGATTTTCGGCGCTGTTGGAAGTGCCATGATCACGGTGTACTGACGACCGCCGAGTTAGTTCTTATTGAGGCCAACCATATCGGTCTACCGTCTTTCTCACTCGTTTATTACGCGTGCCGCCACTACCACTGTCCGCGTTCTCACACTGCACTCGATCGCGACATACAACACTCACTATATTGGCTCGCACGGTTTTAGAAGATGCCGTTTGTTTAGGTTTTGTGTGTGTGAATGTGTAAATGACCATGTCAATCTAAAATTATACATCCCACGAAGATCTTCAGAACTCAAGTTAATTTCAGGAAATAAGACGGTGTTGTTAATGCCAATAATAGAAAGGAGCAGGAAAAATAATTGAGCACACACAACAGTTGATGAACACAGGATTTGCGCAAACCGCACATTTTCGCCAAGCTTAAAACATGTATTTGACAACTTTCCAGATGTCACAGACGTCAGTGTGAACGTTAAATGTGTTTTATACTTATTTATAACTTGTTGGCTATACTAGTTTGAACTGAAAAGTGTTTGCGACGGTCTCAATACATGTATAAAACCAGTCATTGTGTCCTGACAAGACTTCTAAAAGTTTTGACAAGTCTTAAACAAGTTTCGTATCAAACATGTTTACAACTAGTTTCTTGGGGAACACACACATTTTTTTAAATTTGAAAGTTGTCTAATGAAGTTGTAAAACCAGTAATTGTATCCTGAAAAGACTTCTACAAGTTTTTGACAAGTCTTCAACAAGTTTCGTATCAAACATGTTTACACCTGGTTTCTTGGGGAACACACACATCTTTTTTAAATTTAGAAGTTGTCAAATGCATTTTTTAATTATGATTTTATAGGTATGCAATAAATAAGAAAGTAAAAGAAGCGAGAGAAAATATATATATTTTCTTCCTAACCCAAGGAAAATATAATAAGACTCTACCACGAAGCAATTAAGTTAGGCAGCCCGCAAATCATCGATATACATATTTTTATTACATACATACATAAATCGCCAGAGGTGTATTCCTCACATTTCGCCAACTATGATTTTCGGTCCCACGACGTAATAGGGGGCGAGCCTTTTGCCGCCAATCGGGCACTTTGTAAGAAAATGGGTATGCTGAAACTAACTTCCTAACAGAAAAAGTTGCAGCTAAATAAATTTGTAAAAAAAATTATCAAGTCCAGCCGTGCGGTGTAAATTGCAAGGAAATTAATGACATGCTTAGCCACACAAGCACTCCCAATTAATGTCTTGGAGAGTATCAGACAAAATTATTACATTTTATTAGATCCACTGGATAAATAATTGAAGACTCAACTCTGATTTTTCAGATACGAACGGGGAATCCCTTACCCTTCATAAGTTCATAAACTTCTCTGCTTGTCTGCATTATTAAATTTTTGGAAGTAATAATTTATCTCTCCGTGGAATCATCAAGTCGTGTCGTAGTTAGCTTGGGAAGTTGCGGGTGTATTTTACATTGCGAAGCTAAGGTTGTTCGAGGGGTGGGCGGCCTACGTTTAGAGATGGGACATGATCTATTTTGAGGTCCGTGTTTTACGTGGTACTATTAAATATTTATCTTCTAGTGTAAACGAGTTATTTCATATTCAATCACAAGTCTTTAAAAAATAAATATACCTACTTTCATTATCGCTAATCACGTTGTACGTACCAAATTACTAGTAAATTTATCTGTTTTACTTTACATAAATAATAGATGTTCTAGGAGAGTGTACACAGCGCCCTTTAGAATCATGGTAAGCAGAATTTAATATGTTATACGTTCTGGAATGCGAATAAACAAGCTTTAGGTACTATATTGCGTTTTTTGTAAATGCATACATGTTATACATAGAAACGGCCAGACCAATACAAATATCATATTCATATTAGCACTGGGCAGAAATTGAACCTGCGTCTTCGGCACGTCAGTCGTGTTCAATACTGCCAGGCCGCCACAGATATGGTCTTTAGTCTTTATTATTTTACTGCTTTTTATGGTAAAATTTACTCTGAAATTTGGAAACAAATACATGAAAACAATTTATATTGAAATGATAGATCAACGGCCATTAGGTATTCTTTGCTTTATTTATTCAATACTAAGAATGTCGATCTATATTTATATTAAATTAGTCTAAATATATTATCATTATTGATAAAAGGAAAAAGCGCGCACGTCACTAGCTGCTATTAGCTACCCCGCACTCGACGATTCGTGAGCAAACGAAACGTACAGTCGGCCGACGAAGCGAGGGTGGACCAATCGTGTCCCGCGTGCGATAAACGCCGCAACTCGCTTACGCGAACGCGACTTGATGATCCAATCAAAAAAAATATCAACTCAGCTCTGAACTAAAAACTTTAATCTAAATTAATCCTAAATATATTTATTTATTACAAGGTTATCGCTTTTTAAAGTTTAGCGTAAACTTGTAAATAAAGTTTAACATCTTTACCAAAGAACTTGAAATTTCTAGTATATGAAACTGATACAGTGCACCTGATTTTCTTTCATTACCTGGCATAAAGAAGGTAAGATATTATTTGATTAGATAATCTTTTGAGTATGGTACTATTTGAACATTGTTTGACATGTTTAAGTACTTTCCGAAGTTTGAAATTAATTGCTACTTTTACAGCCTGTTGTCCTAAGTATTTTTGACTTGTAATTAATATTAAGTTGGCTGGCGATAAAAAATTACGAAGAGAGTTTAAAAGTTTCGTGATACCATTCACACTGCTTGCGATCATGTTAAGTTTTGTTCAAAATGAATATGGTGAAACAAGTTATTATAACTTCTTACTTGATGTTTTAAATGAATATTTTTGACGTACCTGTTGGTATTACAACATGTTTCTATTAATATTCAATGCTTTGCGTACTAACTTGCGTTACCCAATTTTGCCAAAATTTATTTATTTCAGAACCTGTAAATTGACAATTTATTTGTTACTATAACATTTTAATTAATATTTTAGAGACGATTTGACATCATTCTGAAATAAATTAATTTCTGCACATGCTACCCAGTTTGATACTAGGTACTGTATATTATCAAACGGCACATAAATTCACAAGCCTGCCTGTCCTTAATCACGCAGATAAAAAAATAAAAATCACATGAAGTCATCAATTAAATTAATTTAAAGAAGCTTTATATAATATTTCTCTTTTGTTCAAACTCCTCCTCGAGTACTTATCCATATCTACACAGGTAGATATTATTTAACTTTATGCGGTGGCTTCATTTAAATCATGGCTCAGAGATCATTCATAATTAATTTAGTGAAATTGATCCTAAAGCCCGGCGGGGTTTATTTATAATAAATACAGTAAAGCTTTTATTTAGTGAACCATTTAAAAATAGATTTTTTTTATAAGAAATATAAGCAAACGAAATAACTAATATTCCCTCTAACTCCTCCAATTAAGCTTGTGATATAAGTGGGTTCACGTCGGTAGTGTAATGGCTAAGATTTGAAGCCGAGATCTCTTGATCCTAAGGCCGACTACTTAACCACTAAACTCTAAAACCACCGACGCATTTACGACGACAAATCGACGACTGTTAAATTATTATTTCAAAAGAAAGGGATTGCCTGACATCAAATGTTAGGTTCACCGCTACCTACCAATATTTTTACATTAGAATGAAATTGTAACTTTCCATTAGTTGGTACTTTTGAGTTTATAAAAATTACAATTTAGTTTCAAATAAAAAAATATATAGGTATATTTTAGCCCTCTAGTTAGTACGTTTTTAAAACATGTATAGAGGAACTATTATATATTTTCTATTTTAGCTAATAAAATATTATCCTATTGAGTAGTAGTAGTACATCCCTTCAAAAAATATACCTACCTTCAGTCCCCTAACAGTAAGTCTCACAATGCCTGTCTCCTTTTCTAATATCAGTTGTTATTGGCACACGTAAACGTATTACCGAAAGCGACATTAATCAGATAATCGCGTTGTCTACACTAAAATGCGAGGTTTCGCGTTATCGCCGCAAAATCTGTTACCTCTCATCCGTTACCGATTTTACGAAAAAGCCAACCGTGTTAATTTTCGATCAGAAAAGATTAGTAAGGTCAACATTTTTTCAGAATCGGGCTCTTAACAATAAAGGCGTAGCCGTTCGAATTTCGTAAAGAAAATATTGATATTCTAAATTAGTTTTATAACACTTTCAACGTTTTTTCTCATTTACCTTAAGCGTGAATTATACAGAAATGGTAAGAGGTACACCTCCTGCCTTCCTATTATAAGATAACTGATATTCTTGGCTCTGATTATTACGTTTTTTGATCATATCTTTGGTTCCATATAACCGATTGCGGTCAAATTTGTACGATTTTAAGTCTGACCATCGTCATTATCATCTTTGTGTTAATCTCGAAGCTATCACCTCGGAGTCCGGCGTTCGCTTTTTTTCAATCTAACGGCGCTGCAGCTGAACTTCGATATTTTCCGCGAAGCGATTGCCATCTGGCCTCCACAACCTATTGGTGAGATTAGCCAAGTAATAGTTCACTATAAGGTTAACTAGCTCGAAGCTGAATTAGTTAGGCAACGCCAAGAATCAAGTGAATATCTTCAAAACTATGGATCGAGTATATCGAGAGTGTATAAACATCTTCTTAGAACTATGCAATTGTGGACACTGCGACTCATTTGCTGATAAATTGATTAAGGTTTTGATTGTGACCATGAATGAGCCAACGCCAAAATTCAAAATTCAGAAATCATTTATTGTGTATAGACCATTAAACGTCAAAATTAAAATATAGGCTTCTGAAACTAATAGACTAGCGCTTCGAAACGCGGCCCTGGCCTGAGAACTGAGAAGACTCCGGCAAGAAACTCAGTGGACCTTTTTTGTTTTTTTTTTTGTTCTTAACTCAGTATCATGCCTATGTACTTAACTTAATTTATACACACACGCTTCTTTACCTCCAAGGGCAAAGGATGTATTAACTTTTACCATATACATCTTGTAATGTTTTTCATTAGGGTTTGAAATTTTAAGTACCTAACAATTACTTACTTGTGAAGAGCAACTATTGCAATATCATCTATCGGTCGGCATCCACTCAAATACTTTTTGAACCGCAGAATGGCATGGAAACCTTGGACCTTCATAGTAAGGTCGAGCGTATACAGAGGACACTCAAGTAATTCGAAGCCAGCATCTGGAATTGTGGCCATTACTACTTGTGAGACGCACGTATTGATCGAATAGACAGTAGCCTAATTGTTTTATAATTTAGCAAATGTAGAGTGTACCTATAAAACGGCAAACTG
Organism: Pelosia muscerda; assembly: GCA_963691645.1. Taxonomy (NCBI): domain Eukaryota; kingdom Metazoa; phylum Arthropoda; class Insecta; order Lepidoptera; family Erebidae; genus Pelosia; species Pelosia muscerda. The sequence continues at coordinate 8,810,654 of OY829098.1, read as the reverse complement.
TATTTTTACATGAATGTTACAGATGTCACTGAAAACTCGAAACTTTCGAGTTTTCAGTGACATCTGTAACGAACGAAAGTATACTTTGATCACTTTTGTGTGCTAAAAAGTTATTCCAAGTCACAATTTTAAAAGCCTTTATTTAACATCACTACATAGTATAAAACAAAGTCGCTTTCTCTGTTCTACGCACAACTACGCAACGAATTTGGATGCGGTTTTTTAATAGATAGAGTGATTGTAGAGAAAGGTTTATACGCATATGTATAACATCATGCTACAACCAACTGGTGCGGGGCAGGAGTGAAAAATGTTGCAAAAACGGGGTGACGCAGACAAAGGATCAGTTAGTACAATAAATAAAGCTAAATATAAAATAATAAATTAAACAAAGCCTTTGCAGATGCGTAGAGATGTTGCGTCCTTGGCAGTATTTTACCGTCTCTACCATGGTGAATGTTCTGATGAGCTCTTCCAATTAATCCCACCCTCCCCTTTCCTACACAGGACAACGCGTGCAGGGCTTAGGTGTCACTCGCATACGGTGCAGAATATTCCATCAAGAACCAAGCGGTTCGGTGAGTCTTTTCTCTGCCGTACCATTAAGTCCTGGAATTCCTTGCCGGCGCACGTGTTTCCTTCTTCCTACAGTCCCGGGTCCTTTAAGCGGGGCGTGAAAAAGCATCTGATGAGGCCGTCAAGCTGAGCGCCACCATTGTAGCACTGAACGTATTTGCAATGGTGACCCTCTTTCATGGGACTTTGCCTTCAGCTTAACATCAGGCGAGGTGAAGTCAAATTGACGTGCCATAGATAAAAAAAAAAACCAAACAAAGAACAAAGAATAATGTGCGTAATTAGTTCGGGTCTTGCAACTTGATTTTGGAGCAGATATTCTTAATCGATTATGATAAAATGCATATCTGAATGTGGCCATAGAAACTACCAACTTTGTCTTAACAAATTGCTGTGCTTGGGTTCATTATGTCTGGTCTTGGTAAGCACCACCCTCATATGATATTACTTAAAAGTGCTTAAAAAGCTTAAAAAGTGGACAGTAAAATTTATCGTAAAAAATACTACAGTAACAAGCGTTTAAAAAAAATATGTTGTACTAAAACAAAAACAAAATAATTTTATGCAGGTATTGTGTGGTTACCAAAAGATTTCGGCGTAAACAGAAAAAGAACTTATGCGGTTACAAGTTGTATTGTAAGATCCCTAAAAGTTATGAAATTAATCAAAGTTTTAAGTCATTGCCGTCCAAAGAGAGCCGTTTATGATTTACTTTGAATTTAATCCTCCCCATTTAGAACTTTTTGAATCCCTGATATCAAACCGTCATCTGAGACTATGTTAAAAGATTATCTTTAAACATTGTCTTAGATAAGTAACTATTATTACAATAAAATTATTTTTTTACGAAACCCGTCCCGTAACATTCATTCCGTTCATCTTTCGTCCCGTAACATTTTCAGCGGTACACGCAACACAATGGTTATTTAGAAAATAAAAATTAGAACCTCAAAAGCTTCGTACAAAAATCTACCGATAAAAAAAAACTACTTAGTTTCCCGAATTTTCCCGAAGTTTCATCAGTTTTTTAACTTTATTTCTCTAACTAAATTATTATAATAATAGAATGTCGTAACTTTCGTATTTTTTTGCATCGGATAAATTTGAGACTTCAAACTAATTGCAAAAAACTTGCTTCTGTATACTGAGTGAATGGAATAATTTTAAATTCTCGTCACAAGATCCTCGTTCAAGCCATACGACACACTGCTCTCGTATCGTATCTATGTTCTTCTTCCAGTTTCGCATGTGCCTACGTATAATTAGGTTTACCGTTCACTGGCTTGAGAATTTTATGTATAATCTCAGTGAGCTACAAAAGAAGTTTATTAAAACATTTTACGTACGAACTCTGGCATTTTATAGAACCACATAAAAGGTGTAGTACTTAAAACAAATGATATTTATGAGGAATCCTCTTCTACTTTTGACCTTTTTGCGTATTTGAGAGTTGAAGTAGATTAACGACTAAATAAATTGGTAAAAAAATCTTAATCGAACCTTCAGTACAACTGTTCGTCATCTAATGTGTATATTTATTTGTAATCAGAAGCATATTTGTAATCAAAGCTTGGAAAATGACGGACTGTCACAAATTTTCGTCCACTATTTTGCCTCCTTAGTAGTATAACTTCCTAAAATTCTTTGTTAATAGAATTTTTGCACCACTTAGGTGGCAGACAAGTAAGCGGCCCACCTGATGGAAAGTTGTTACCGTGGCCTATGGACGTTTGCAACACCAGGGGCGTCACATTCGTGCTGCCCCTGGTGTTGCAAAAGTCCATAGACCATATAGAGATAGAGAAGAGAAGGGAAAAAGATTACACTTATTATATTAAAAAGCAGCCAAAATATCAAGTTAGTAGGTCCAGCGGTTTAGGTTCACAGTCAGAAGCCAACCCGAAGGGACCGCCTGCGTGGACTTCTGATCCCGTTCCCGCTGTTCCATTCAGTATGGAAAATAGATGTTGGCCGATTCTCAGACCTACTCAATATGCTCACAAAATTTCATCAAAATCGGTCAAGCCGTTTCGGAAGAGTATGGCAACGAAAACTGTGACACGAGAATTTTATATATTAGATGTCATGTGTGTTCTTTAGTTGTAGGTATCTGAAGTATTTTAGCAACAGCCGCATTGTCAAAGTATGTTTAGGGTTCTATGGAACGTATCTAATCTGAACATCAAAACGTGCTGCTGCAATATTTCGATCATATTTAACTGTGCCAGCTATTTTAAAATCATGATTACATTATTGATCGAATATTTGGCTAAATATTCGTATTTACTTGAACCCAAATTCCCAATCTCTTTAAACCTGTTATTAGAGACGATCTAAATTCGTTATAAGCATCATTGCGATATTATTCTACTCGCTATCAATCCAAGATTCACAGGATTAACGTGATGATGTAACTGACAAAAATGGGACAACATTCTGACGTGATGAAACTAGGGTATTATTCAGCTTTTGTATTTTTTTCTGCTCTGCTACCTACCGCCGATTGAGCCCGGTCACCAAAAAAGAGTGATAAAATTAGTTAAATATCCACACAAAATCCAATGAAATAGCCTTAAACAAACAATATTGAATTTCAGTGACATAAAGTACCTTTAGAGTATCATTAAACGAAATATTTACTGTTGTGATGCTTCCCTTTACGCTTCCATATCCAGGATTATAAGTACGTATAGACTATACAGGTTTAATAGGTCATAATATCGTTAGATTTTTGTTATCCTACTGTACCTTAGTACAACATTATTACTACATATAATAAAGAAAAATCGGACGAGGTACAAAGACAAAATATTTATGGACCATGTTTTGATGAAAGTTAATGTCTAATGTTTTCTGAATAACAGAATGGGTTACAACACTAATATTTCTCTTTATAGGTGTAGTTTCATGGTTTATACAATCAGTCAGCTGGTTTTATCAGGAACAGAGGAGGAGCTTCTTCGAAATCGCGGATTAATCGTGCCGCTGCATGGTGCTGGATGGACACCAAACGAGAAATCCATCTAAGAATATCTTTCAAGCATTCGTCAAGAATATCAGATAAAAGTTTAATTTAATACCTACTCACATGATGACAAACTATAAAAGTCGCTCATAAATGTATAATGGGCATTCCTCATTCACCTAGAAATACCTACCTACAGGCGAGTTTCTATGGTCAACTGTATCATACAGTACTTGTTTCCATTATGATATAACTTCAGCTGGATCAAGGAGGTGTCAATGCAGTTTTTGTACATAATCCTATTAAGTAGTGCAACACTTGCGCGATATGCAACTGAATTTTGACGTTTACGATTAAATGCAAACATACACTGTAATTTTGCGCAAATTATGTTAACAATTTAATGAGATTAAAGAAAGTAGTGTATGGAATTGCACTTATAAACCTGCGATAAATACCCACATAACTTTGAAAAGCATTGAAAAGTCAATGGTGTGTGCCATGGTAAAAACTGGGATCGAACCCGAGACCTCGTCTCAGCAGCCCATTACCCGTAACACTAGGCTACCCCGCTAAATTTCATAAAGTTTCATAAGTTTCATAAACTACTATTTTTAAACTTGTTTTGAAACTTTGTGCGTAAAGACTGTTATCAAAGTTTTGTTTTTAACGTTTCAATTTTGACATCAGTATAAGTGTAGATAAAAGTATTCACTGAATATGAAATCACTATTGCACATGTCTGAATTCCTTTGCAGTTTTTATTTGTTTAGCAATTTACAGAAGGTCCTTGAGGCCTAAGTTTGGCTTACATTTAACCGTCACCCATGTTATAGTACTTCGCGTTACCTGCTATGTGCTTTCTCTAAAATTCCTATAAATACGATAGCGGGGATATGAACTTTTTTCGGTTAGTTCCAGTCCATTGGCAAAAGCAGTATTGAGAGGTGAAAGCGACTGTATATTTATACTGTACTAATATACATATATTCCATAAAAAAATAGATAAAGAAATAAATGAAATAAAAGACAATTATAACGGAGTAACCCCCAAAAGAATTGTTACGAAGTTAAAGCATTTAGACTGTAACTTAAGGAATATTTTAACTAACTATGTAAAAGGGATTCGGGTTTTAACTTGTAATATAATCAAAACAACCCTTACCGAATAAGCTAATTTTGTATAAACACTGTCTAAGTTATTCTATTTCATCCATGTCATACCTTAAGTAGGTATCTAGTTGTGACAGATAATAGTCGCACGTCAGTTGAAGAGCGACCCCATACGCTTGGTTGACTTGACTATGAGCAGTCAAGTCATCCTTGCCTGCATATCGGTGCAGCTACCGATTATGTTTAACCGATGCGATCGAGTCAGGTAGGTATAGAGCAATAGCTTGATATTAACTTGTACATAAAGCTTTCAAAAATTCAAAAGCCGAGTAAATTCGTGGACCTTCAGGAAATTGAATTTATTCGCGAACAATTTGAGCCGATCAATACAGAATTGTTTGTACGCAGGGTTTGAACGATAAAAATGTGAGGTTTGATCCCGTTATATTTTTAGCTTATATCCTTTTTACAAGTGCAAATGTGTGACGATTTAAATGGAAGAATGAAACGGAACCGTTATGTTCAAGGTAATAAATTACTTGGACTAATCATAGTCGGTCATTAGGGTCCGTTTTAATCGTTGTTCAATAAGTATTTGGTTTTTGCACGAAGATTTCATCTTTTCTTATCATCTAATAATTATTTTGGCTTCTATCATTAGTTAATAGTTCATATTTGATTCAACGTCTATTTTATTCTATCCATAATTTTCTCCTTACCGCGTTATCCTAGTGGTATGGGTAATGGACTGCTGAGACGAGGTCTCAGGTTCGATCCCAGGTTTTACCATGGCAAACACCAATGACTTCTCGATGCTTTGCTTTTATGTGTGTATTTATCGCAGGTTTATAAGTGCCCGGTTAATGACGATAGGCCTGCCACCTATTACATTGGGACCCTTCGGGGATATAAGCGTGAGTTCATGTTATGAGTTTATGTTATAATTTTCTCCCTCCATTGGATATACTTGCAGGCTATATTATATATATCTAGTAAGTATCTGTTATTAAACAGTTTAGAAGTTTCTGTTTCAACAGGGCAGGCACTTTGATCAGTTGTTCATGTATAAAAAATGAGATTCCGAGATTGTATTTAACGACTGCAATAAAATCCAGCACAATGGCTGCGTCTCATGAATTTCCAAAAATGAATTTCTCGAACTCGCTATTTACCGAGCTTGTATACCGCCGAATATCAACATTCGGTTAACACTGTTCCATTATATTAATTCTAGTAATTATAAAACTGAATTTCAGTTATTTTTGCGTACTTAGCTATCGGTTAGTAAGTTTTTCTGTACTAGCTATCTGATCTCCTGCTATCCTACTTTGCAGAAGAGTTAATACAATACATATGGCTCAATAACATCTTGTAAGGTTGTACCTTAAACGTATAGACTGTACATTTGACTGATATTGCTCAACGTAGGTTATAAAAAAAGAGCATTGAGGTGACTCTACTGAGGAGACTTCGTTGCTGAGATAGGAAATATAAAAACTGCTAGAACGAATGAACAGCATTCGTTCTAGCAGCTTTTGAACGATGCGTACGAGTGTACATACAATGTCATAATTAGGGTTCGTTTGAATTGTTTTCACTACATTGTAATTTTAATGTTGGGTTATGTTAGGTTAGATTGAGTTGGTGTAGTTTTATTGGTGTTAGATTGAGTTGTGTTAAAACTACAATCCTTTTAATTCTTAAAGTAATATTGTACACACTTACGCAAGAACCAGTATTATTATTATATAAGACTTCATACAGCCTCTGTGCCGTGGCGGTAGTGAACGCAACTGCTACGCAAATGGTGCGGGTTTATATACTCTTTCAGCGCAAATATTTGTATGCATGAATATGGCTATTTGCACTAGCATGGTTGTGCCTCAGAGAGCACGTTAAACCGTCTATCCAGGTGATCATACAAACATCTATGGCAGTCGTTACGGGTAGTTGGAGCCATAGAAAGTTCAACAACTGGTCTAGCTACTATTCTTCGAATTGAGGAGGCCAGGTGGCATTTGCACCGTGAAAAATATCGAGGTTCACCCACTAGGCAGTTAGACAGGAAAAACCGGACCCCGGACTCCGAGGCGACAGCTTCGGAGCAACTGGGATTCATGCACTTATGGTGATGAGTACATAAGATTTCATAAAAAAATAATTTTAATTTATCTATATAAATGCTGCTGTTTTTTTATGAAATCAATAAATCATAAATGAATTAAGATAGCTTAAGTGTGCGTTGTATCAGTAAGTGATTCTGGCAGAGAGTACACTCCCGAGCAGAGGCACTTTGAATGTTTTTTATTTCGTAACTTGGTGTACGTACAGCAATAACGGCCATAGGTACAACCTGAACGTGTAAAGTACATCCTTACAAGATATAATTGATAGATATTTATTATAGTGGCTCTGCTGTAGAGTATAACGTCTGTATTTTTGTGTATTTATGTACGGTCAGTGATTACACTGGATGCCTAAATCTCCTGTAACTATATGCCACAACCAATGCTAAGGTAATACATTTTTAATGCACTTGTTAGGAATATTTACGAATATAGGTCATTGTGTTATTTGTGTTCGAGAATTCGAGACAAACATTATTTTCAATTCTATGGTACAAATTACTAACCCCAACAAAATTTAGTTATGAAATCAGGGGCGAATTAAACTTTTTAAAATTTACGAACGCCGAACGATGTGAACCTACATTTAGAGGCTTAAAAGAATTACATTCAAAACTTTGGAAGAGACGATAAAGGTTGTAGAGAATGTACTGGACATACAGGACTTAAGGGAATCTTACTTGAAGTCTAATTAGATGTGATATTTAGTTACTTAATACATATTACTCCCGGAATAGGAAGTCGAGCACAAAAGTCCAAAACAGCTGAGTCACGTAAAAGAAAAATGTAGATTGTATTAATATCACTTTGAAAGCTGCTTATATTCTCACAAAACTTATTTGATTACTTTAGGAATGGGCCCTGCAGAGGTCGTAAACATATTACGCAAATGCGTACCAAATCATATTTGTTTGAACAGAAGCATGATAGACCACTTTTGGTAACACTTTGTGATTCCCCGAAGATAAACTGAAGGATTGTTTAATACATCACGTATAAGATCATGACAGCTGTATGTATGTTAGTCGTTTCCCTAACTGGCAAAGTGGCAATCTCACTCAATTATGAAAATTGAAGTGCTTTTCTCTGAATGATTTCTTATAAGATAAGATGGTCTTAGTATAATTCAATGAAATAAATCACTTTAATAGCTCATAACTAACATACTTACATACATTTTTTTTTTGGCCACCGTGGCCTATGAACGTGTGCAACATTAAGGGTGTCACACACGCGCTGCCCACCCTGAAGGGAAAGGGGGAGAGCTGGGAAGGGGTGGGGAGGCTAGGAAGGGGAGGAGAAGGAGGGGTACAGTGAGCTCTGGCTACCCTACTTACCGGCGGGAACACAACACGATGGTTATTATGACCGCGGTCTTCTGTAAGGCGGAGGTACTTCCCTAGTTGGACAGCTCATTTCGGACGGGAGATACCGTCGTGTCCTTATATATATATGTGCTTATATATTCTAATGAAGTACATATATATACATATGAATGCAACCACTCATAAAAGAACCAAACGGTTCGGTGAGTTTTTCTTCGGCCACATCATTAAGTCTTGGAATTCCGTACCAGCTCACGTGTTTCCTTCTTCCTACAGTCCCGATTATTTAACCTACCTACAGGCCGTCAAACAGAGCGCCACTATTATTGTATCATCGTGTTTGTAATAGTGACCTTCTTTCCTGACACTTTGCCTTCAGCTTACCATTAGCAGGGGGAAGTCAAACTGACGTGCCTTGAATAAAAAATAAAAGAAGACTAATGCAAAATGATATATAAATATTCATGAGTATGAAGCGGGAAAGAAACTAGCGGCCTCCAACGTAGCAGTTAAATGTTCCGCCGCCAGGCTACAGAGGTTTTACATTTATTTGTAGATAATTGTGTGTACTTCTATTATACTAGCTGTTCGCTCTGGCGTCACCCGTCGTTGATTATTCACGTAAATCCCTGAAAATCTTTTCCTGACAATAACACTCAACAAGAAATAATTATGATTACACTATTTACGCGTGATGCTGTGTTGTGACGAGGGAAATAGGAATTATTTTTATATAATTATTTAAGTAGGTGCTAACATGACTCTAGAAATCAAATACGGACGGGCTGATACAAACATCAACTGAGGTACAAAAAATGTCTGTCATTATAATATATCTGTAGGGTTACTGGTTGCATAGCAACGTTCTTTATGAAGAATAAAATTGTCGCTATCATGAACTGTAACGCAATATTTTGATATAAAACACAAAACAAAAAAGGTAAAAATTTGAGATGTAAAGGATTATAATCACCAGATTTTTCCTTTGTAAACCACTAGGGTTATAATATACATTTAGGATGTGTATTTTTATGTCAATTAAAACCACAGAGAAGTATACTTTTGGTACGTAAAACGAGGTGAATAGGGATCCAGGGGTGGAATGGATAGGGATAAAATGGTCAATTGAATATTTTATTTTTTTTCTTTTACAAATTTTTAACTAAGCACATTACCAGATATTTGATAATTCCGTGATTACAATGAACTAGTTCAAAGTTTCGCTTGAAAGAAAATAACTACAGGATTTAGCTGACCATTTTGTCCGTATCCACCCTTCGATCCCTATTCACCCCATTTTACGCAGTACTTCATTCAGATTATACCTCAGACTCGGTCCGTATTTTTCTCTAGGTACATGCATAGTACATTTTTCATACTGTTAATCTATAATGTCAATAAATGACAGATTGGAATGTTCGATCTTTATGCCATATGTTTATTCGTCTAATACTAGTGAATACATCTCTGAAAAATGCCTCAGAATGCCATAAAACGCAATTGTTTAAGTTCGTGTAAAAAGTAGGTACAAATAGTTTATTTAATATGTATAGACATGGAGTTAAACATAATAATCTGTATATATGGGTAGGTATATTATAGTTCTCTTTCATTAATATTATATTCTCTACTCTAAGAACGCAACTAAAACATTGTGTTAATAAAACTTTCAACTCGCTGTTTAATTTTACACACGCTTACACAAGTAAACGAGCTTTGTAATCCCAACTAACAAGTTTGTGCGAGAACCCAAGAAATTGTGTACATAATGCTTCACTCACTTTGATTTTATAAAACAGTTGTGTTCTCGGCTTGGGCCTCACTGAATACTTCGAGACACAAGCCAATCTCAACTGTGAGGCAACCACCTTACTCATTGATGGACAAGCGTAACTAAGAAAGATAGAAAGAAAGAAAGAAAGAAAGAAAGAAAGAAAGAAAGAAAGAAAGAAAGAAAGAAAGAAAGAAAGAAAGAAAGGAAGAAAGGAAGGAAGGAAGAAAGAAATAAAGAAATAAAGAAAGAAAGAAAGTAAGAAAGAAAGAAAAATGTTTATTAACAACCTCAATTGATTAGTTACAATTTATCGACATTTTACACTTTTATAGACATACCTTTACACTTTTACATATTAAAATGATATTGTCAAAGGGTTACAGCTCAGCATAAAGTTGGATAGCACCCAACGCTAATTTTCAGCTGCAACCCAAGAGTTTCATACAATCAACACTTAGTATGACAGAATTTTAATATTTAAAACATAAATACACTGCATACAGCGTTGCATACATTAAAGAAGTTAAGTTAATTAATAATAATTAAAAGAACTACATTGAGTCAAAAGTGCCAACCAAGACTCAGTCAGATAAAAATGAATGATGATGAATGAATGATGAAATGAAGGATGAAGATTCAAGCCAATTAGAATTGGGCTGAAACCAAATAGATTGTATCCGATGGCGTCTAAAAATAGTTAAATTGTATGAATCCAATAATTGAATGTGATTAACACTGATAATAGAAATCTGCCTCAACACATATAATAAAAATAACATTGAATTTTGACTGGCGAACTTGCCCTGCAGTTGCTACAAAGCAAATATTAGCGACAATTTTCAAATTGTTTTTGATGTTCGAGCAAAAACATCCGCAATTTTCTTTTGAAGCTAAAGCTGCTTTAAACTTAGACTTTTAAGTTCAACTGTGTTACCATATAAATTAATAACATCGACGTGAATACGTATCAGGTGGCATATATATGGGTAATTAGGTATCATATTCCCCATAAAATTGAACATTGAAACATCATCCTTACTGTACCGTCTTATAGTATAAATTTACGTACATGATCATTGATAGTGTCACTAATGGTAAACGAATGCATGTAGCGTTAAGGGTGGCAGGTGACATTCCTTGAGATTAATTAAAATTAGCGCGGTTAATGTGAAATTTCAAGCAGTTACTAAAATGTATTTGATCATTTTTTATTTCGCGCTATAAATAGGAGTTTTTTCACTAATTGTAGGTTTACTGTCCCATGATGGAATCCCTTAGTTACGTTATAATACAACTTCGGAAAGATATGATGTGTTTTTATATTAGTTTGCTAGGAAGCACACTGTTTGAATGATATTTTTCCTTTTATTTTGACGTAGGTGGCTCATAAACGCTCAGTGCACAAAAATAAAATTATATCAATAATATGTACACTAATTTCTACTACTAGTACTAGCGTTTGGACTGTAGGTACATCTAAAGTGGTGTTGGTGGCGGTGAAATATCGAAATTATTATTCTTATATTTTATTATTAGACACATCGGAAAATACCTGTAAAATAGGATACGCTGCTCCATTGTTAACGAACTGATATCTGTCTTCAGACATTTCCTTGCAAAGTGAACACAAAACGGAATTAAAGCAGTCGGAAGATGAAAAAGATAATGATTACAGAATTCACTATAGTATTTATATTATGAAGGCTATTCTAAATTCATTTATTATTACTCATGCACAGGTTTATTAGCTACAAAAATTAGTTAAACAATTTTATATTAATTTGAGAGATAATCCAAAAATTGATAAGTAATTGGGGGCAATGGTCGACATAAATGCCAAGGAGCTGGTATAAAAATACAGAGATATTTCTACATTTTTATTATTTTGGGGCGGTCCCAGTGGAGTCTTTGTGGCCAAAACTGTCGTGTGTCGTGCTACGACTTGGAATCACGCCCCCTTTGTTGGTATATTATGTATGAATAAGTTAGAAGGCTCTTTCAGATTTAGACGCATTAGGTCGCTTTAGCTTAAGACTTATTCTGTCCATTAACAAATTAATGCTATAGGTATATCAAGGGTTGGTTACGAAGACATCTTTAACCAACTAGTGTCAGCAAATTCGAAAGTTGCAACTATTTATATTGGCATGTTAAAACAATTGAAATAATTCCAATAATGGTCTGGTAGAAAATAACAGAGGCGCAAAAAACTTCACTGCGATATTTATCAAGACGGCAATTTACACAAAGTAATTTCTTAACTCTAAATAGGGACGAATGTTCATTTGTCTCAAAGAAAAATAATTCATTAGTATCTATTTTTTTTCTTTAATTAACCAAAGTTAAAATTCATTAAAAAGGATTTTACGTACCTAATACAACATTTTCTAATTATATTTTAGGAGGGACCTGCACCATACTAGATACTAGATGTCAGTCATTAAAATACTTATCGAAAATCGGATTTAGTACAACAAAGGAACAGGATCATATTTTCTTTACTTGTACAAGGACGAATGGGTCCCTGTATGACCTCCTTCCTTCAAAAGATATACACCTCCTTGCCAACTTCAACACTCTCTTGATTGATATCAGTTCGGATCGACTTCCTGATCTCGTGGTGGGCGGGCACACGGAAACCATTTTCTGACGTGGTTAACGTGGCTCTGGGAGATTTTCTTGAAACCCTTGACATTGGCGTCTCGTCATTAATCATTTTGTATTTCATTTACTGGACTTTGCGAAATTGCGTTTCTACTGCAGACATACTCACATATATTTTAGGTATATCGTACGTTACTTTATAGACCTTAACAATATTAACCTGTAAAATTGTGTTCGTGTGCTCTACTTACCTCATATTACTGTGATTGAGCAATGTTACACTTCTTGCCAAGAATTTCAATACACTTAAACCTTCTGGCCATTTTTTTTTAAGATAATCTACACACGCCACCTAACCCAAGGTAAGCATAGCTTAACTGGCTTGTGTTACGAACTCTAGAATGCGGATAAACTTACTTAGATACATTTTTTTTTTGTAAATACATACATATTATACATAGGAACATCCTGATTAATGTAAACATTCATGCACACAAATATTTGCACTGAGCAGGAATCGAACCCGCACCTCCTGAGTAGCAGTCGCGTTCACTACCGGCACGCCACGTCGTGGAGGTCGTTCCTTATTTGTTCGTATTGAAATTGTACTCTTGTATCTTTGCACGTTACTTCGATCAGATCACGTCATATGAAAATTGGGTTGTTGGCGGAATCGTTGAGATAGCGATTGAAGAAAAATGTTATTTACATTTGCATTGTGTAATCACAATAAGAAGTAAACATGAATATCACAATAATAAACTTTACAAATATTATGTACACTTATAACATTTCTTTCATCCCAAGAAAGCTATAGAGTGGTATGTTTAAAATACAGGAAAATTAAGAGACAAATCTTGCAGTGAAATTTTTGAAATCTTAACCTATATACAGTTCTTCTACCTCTACATTAAGATATGATTCAGCTCGCGTCTGCAGTTGTCTTATGTCGTTGGCTTTGGAATCATACCTTTACGGCAAACGGTCTTTAAGTCACGTAAGAAAACTAAACAAATGTAAAGATTATTCCAATATCAATTGTCGTTATATTTCGTAAGACTATATTCGTATTAGTAACAGTATTCTAAGAGCTATCGCTCTTATAATAAGGTTTTCATTTGCCTTTCAGTCTGCCTGCCAGTGTTATTGATAAGCAAATTGGCATGATTCTTATTTTTCTTATATTTCTTTAATAATATTTATTGAATTTAGGTATAGGTAAATGGTAATTAGATAGGTACCTAACCAGATATAAAAATATATTTATTTGTATAAAAAGTACATAATATTTGTAGTCGAGTTTCATGAATGTATAGCCATCCGTATATGTATAGTATCTGAATGAAGCACTTAGGCGCTGCGCAAACGTAGACACTTTTGTAGCCGACACGGCACACCGCCACAGGAAACCGTAGTGGCTGTGTCCCGTATCGACAATCGGACACAGTTGCCGGTTTCACTGTCACCGACACGGCACACCACAATAAACTGTAGCTGTAGTTGCCAGCCGAATGCCGAATGCACCTCCTTCGTTTACGCAGCTCAGTACTATTGTAGGAAATTTGTGAATGTTGCTTACGTATGCGCAGGGAGTTGAATGATTTCATACTTGTTCTATAGAATTCAAATATTCATTGGTAGCTTGTATCTGACACAAGAAACAAAAGTGTCTACGTTTGCGCAGCGCCTTAGAGTATACCCAAAGTATACCACCGCACCTATCCATTCACGAGACACGCACACATTCTCACCGCGCGGTTGTCATTGAAGACAGGATCACACATTTTGCATAAATAAAATTATTTATGATATTGCCTATGCCTATGCTTAGTGACATTATCAATTTAAGAGTAGGTAACTTGGCAGAGATCAGTTATTACGGACACCTTTTTGATAAATTCTAATAGTTAAAAACAATTTTTCTTTAAGTTTAATTAGGGTTGCACGGTAAAAATCCATGTTCCCTTAGTATTTTTTTTACGTAAGAAACTTTCGTCTTGACTCTCTAGTCACTCTCACTGCCTCTGACTGCACATTGCTTTTTTCTTATATTCAAGATTTCTTCATTTCATTATTAAGTATAGCAAATTCGAAGAAAGAAATATTACGCGGGTATTAGCATAATGAAAATAATGAAATGAAATTTCAAGATTGACAACGTGCTAACATCACATTACGGATCGCATATTATTATGCCGGACGGCAAAGTTTTGTAGCAGTACAGTATGTGTCCGGAATATAATTTCACATTCAATAGAGTGGCGGCTTCAGCCATTCTGGATTCACAAGTTATCTCGGTGATGACACTGTGGGCCTTCGGGCCTTACTGGACTCTAAGAAATACAAAGATAGTGGGACGATTAAAAGGTTGTTCTTTCTTAAACATAAAATATTGATAATAATCGTCGTTAATACATTTCGAGTTGAAACAATTGGAATCTTTTGACTTAAAATAATGATTAGATAATTGTGAGCGATTGTTAATAAAAGGACTTCCAAAGAAAGTGCGGCTTTGAATAACAATTTTGCTTACTTTGAATGAGCTCGACCCAGAAAGGTCGGGTCTCAGGTGAGAGCGTTTATTGAAAGGTTTCATAATAGCAACAAGTTTCAAGTGTCCTTCACAGACTATTTAATTTGGTATTTGATTTACTTTACTTACGTGTATACTATTATATAATTGAGAGTTAGTGTCTAGAACATCAATTAATGAATGCTGAATTCTGAGCCGGGTATTTTTTCGAATAGATTTAGTCGGGCTTAAAATCTAATGTAATAATTTAATTATTGATAACTAATCGCAAACATAAAATTAAATACGACTATATATAGTCTAGTAATGACCTGACATACATAAAAAATATAAACAGCCGAATTGAAAACCTTTTTTTGAACGAGAACCCGTGAACCATTCCCTCTATGACAATGAAAAGAGATTTTACTGCTTCCGCTTTCAGTGGTGTCACCACGAGGACATTTTCTAGCTCAACGCAGCACGGTTACGGTACAGCTACGGCAAGACTACGCCACTGCTACGCAACGGCTACGGCACGGCTACGATACGGCTACAATAGCTACGATATAGAGAACTTAGTTTTTGATGTCATTCAAAATATTTATTGACCATAACAGGAAACAATGATATTATATACAACTTTTCTTTTTCAGACGAGGCAATCATGCCCATCATTCAGTCTTGCTGTTGCTGGCGAAGTTTACGCAGAGGATGCTACGCTTCAGCCGTTTACACATTGGTACGTTATATATTTTCTTTCTTTTGTAATTGTCAGCCTTAGAATAATAATATTAGAAGATAATATTCATAAATCTATAATAATATTATACAGTTGAAGAGGTTATTGGATTTATTGATTTTAGATTGGCATGGTCATGGTAATTCAACAAACATGGTCAATATCTCTAAATTTTTAACAGTGAAAATGTTTGATTGATTGTTTGTTTATTGTGTCAAAAGCGCTTATCTCAGGAACATCAACAATCATGGTCTGAATTGAAACAGAGTTACCAGAAATTATTGATGCATTAGGTATTTAATATTCGTAATAAGAGCCGCAAGTCGTCTGCAATATCAAATACAAGCTTCAGGCCCAGGAGCTTTTACTACCACCCGAGCCAGGTGAGCTCCGGGCCGTGAAGTCCCAGCTCCACAGGGACATGGTAGCTGAGTGGGAGCGACGACTTGGGCGACCAAGCGCAGGGCACGCCGTAGTAGCGGCGGTAAGACCCATCATGGGGGACTGGCTAGAGAGGCCACACGGTAGCCTCTCGTACCGGCTGACGCAGGTGTTCACCGGGCATGGATGCTTCGGGGATTACCTGCATCGGATCCGGAAGGAGCCAACGTCCGAGTGCCATCACTGTGATGCGAGCGAGGACTCGGGGCTGCACACGCTGACCGGGTGCCCGGCGTGGGAGACGCCGAGGCGGGTCCTAGTGGCGGCCCTAGGAGTGCGAGTTCTCTCGCTCGCCGCATTGCTCACGGCGATGGTACGGTGCGCGAACGCTTGGGCTGCCGGCGCCTCCTTCTGCGAGCAAGTAATGCTCGAGAAGGAGACGGCGGAACGAGTTCGGAGAAGACTCCGGACCCGCATAGCCCGCGACGAGCGGAGGCAACTCGGACGTCGGAGGTCGCAAAATGCGCCTCCCCATACCCGGGGGCTAGTTGGGGACACCGTGGTCCCTACACCCGACGGGGGTCATCTCGAAGAGAGGGCCCCGGGTCTGCCGGGGTGCGAGGGATATGTTGGCTACAACCTCACCTCCGGCAACTGAAGACCCAGAGACGGCGTGCGTTTTAGTCGGTTCGAGTCCGACATAACCTTCCCAACCAGCTCCGGTGGGGGGTATCCGTGGGGATTTTCCGAACTATAAAAAAAAAAAAAAAAAAAAAAAGGAGCTTTTACTACCATGACTTACTTGCATTTATTCCGTACGAAGTGACAGTACAAGGTATACTTTTCACCTAAATTGAACTAAGTTTTTTATATCACTTACGTGGCAGACAATCACACGACCCATCCGATGACCTAGTATTCATGGTCCTTTCTTGAGTAGCAGCTATAATGTCTTATTAACATCATATCCTCCACTACACCTGTCTTATGTTGTTACTACTTTACACCCTGATCACTTGAACTAGAACTAATACAACAGCCTAGAAGTGCTGACTTAATCCAAGTCTCTCAAAGTAGGTAATTATAACTTTCTGGTATTAAAGACAGCAGTGACCAGTGGTAGTGATTAAAGACATAAATATGTTAGTAAAGTCTTGTTCCAATCGATCTATGCGAGAAAGTCATTAACTCTCCAAGGATTGCAATTGCATTGTAGATCATCTGAGATGGAATTCGACCACATTGTAATGTCATCGATCGAAATTAATAGCTAAGGCGGGACGTCCACACACACATCGAAATCAATGACAGACTTATATGCCAAACTCAATATTCTAGTCTTGATCCCTATATAGGTTTCGGTATTTTCGCAATAAATTTTACGTGGCTTACCACATCAGCAAATTAATCTACGTCTACACAATATGTGTATAATCGCATTTGATTTCAGGTTCGCTAAACTTTCAATTATAGTCTGAGTAGACAAACACAGACTGTCATAAATAACTTTTGGTGACTGCCACTATTGCAGTTTCAAATTAGGAGGTATTCGTAAAATTTGCTCCAAAAGTTCCTGAATGGTTCCAGATGGAAACTATAGTTGTATGAAGTATGTAGGCTAATAATTCCATGAGTTTTCTCATTAAAAAAAAAACAATACATCAATGTAGTTTATTTTATTAATGCTCTCTATGTTACTTTTGGTTAAATTGGACTTATGCTGCCAAGGAATTATAAATATCTTAAGGTGTTCAGGAACTTGTGAAGTTCAGTGTACCTATAGTCCACTGAAAAGGTAAATTTATTTATCAGGGTTTAAAAGCAGAACTAATATTAGTATATTTCACTCATACGTGAAAGCTATGTCTAAGCTTGCATTTCACTGTGACACCTTTTTATTCGATTATTCAACACAGCAATATAATAATAATAACCTCACATTGCAAAATTATATTATTGCATAATTTTCCAAGTTGAAAAGCGACCGTGAGGTACCCGATTGAATTAAAAGGGAATGTCACCATGCCACCATTATATGTTTTCTCTTAGAAATTTCGGTTAACCTCTCGGGAGGCAAGTGTGTGTCGGATTATATCAATGGTAGATGTATAATGCGACTCACACTAAGCAGTGACTGTGCAAATTTCTTAAATACGGTTAGATACACATTCTCAACGCCCCTGGCTGTGAATGGATCCAACTAGATATGTTGCTGTTGCTCGTATATCAAGGAAGCATTTGTTTTTGTTTCACTATAAGGCTGTCAATATAGAATCTTAAATCGAACAAATATCAACTGGAGATGAGAAATTTGTGGATTTCGCATTTGGTTGCACCATTTTTACGCAAAAAAAAAATTTGTCCAGCTGATGCATGCCCACGTCTACGCCACCTTCGTCGCTTGCGCGGCTATCGGTTATTAGGACTTTGCTACTCATAAATTCATCATAGGTATCTCCGGTATTACGTAACTGATTGCGCTAAAAGAAACGTAAGAGTTTAAGTGTGACCAAGACCTGTCCAACAGAAAAACTTACATCAAAGAACACACAGTAGTTATTGCATCCATTGAGGCCAAACAAATAAAGAATTCCAAAGAAATTATGATGTAGGTACCGTCTAATTATTAATATAAAATCTTCAATGTACACTACTTCTTTACACTTATTGTATAATATATCTAGGTATATAGTTGTGAGAAGGGTTGGTTACCCTATTTATCTAAGTAATAGAAGCTGTTGTGATTTAATGATAGAATATGTAATAGGTATCTTTTTTTTGTTTCAGATATATTTTGCAGTCATCATAGTAACTATGGGCCATTTTATACAAATGGAGCAAAGTTACTTGAATGGAGAAATGACTGACCCAGAATCGGAGAGTTTTTTGGAACCAGAAAAGATTACACCCAGTAAGTAAATAAGTACCACACTCATATAATATCAGAGTTTAGTATTATTTACTAGACTCCAATAGCCTTTGGGTCTAAAGCTGGGTATCCATTATGTTCGCGAACCACTTGCGCTCAGCGTTCCTGCAACTGCTCCACATAGCGAGTATGCTCGCGCTCTGCGCTCGGCGCTCCAATAAGTGTCGGTAAATTAGGCGAACACAAAGGGAAGCTTAGTATGTTCGTGAACGCGAGCAAGATACAAAATTAGATGAAGACATTTGCATGAAGTTTTTATAATGGCCACATAATGCCCAAGATAAGTTATAACGCCAATGAGTTCGGACGTCTTTTATTGTCAACAATGTCAGATTCATAAATTTAGAGAAAATTAAAATATATACTGCACTAGCCACTAATGATGACGACATGTTTGCTCAGTGGTCGCAAGAGGAATGTGGAGCTGCGCGTACCGTCTCCATCAGAACAGATGTACGAGCACGTAGCGCAAGAAGTTCGCGAACATAATAGAGACCTAGCATGAAATAGTATTTTTTTGTTTTTATGTATATTCCTACCAGAAAACACTTACTTGTAGGCAAAGGTACATTCTATTGTTTACCGTAATACTTGTAATATACCGAAGATTTTCACACTTCTTATACATATGACATACGTATCAAGTTAATATGGTTCATATTTGCATCGCAAAGTGTTTTGAAGAAAAACAAAAGAAGTACGTAAATTTTATAGTTCTCGGCTAAAACAAAGAACCACTGCAAAGTATTCAAATGTTTCCAATTTAATAATGCCTCGCCTTTGCAACACTCATAAAATACACTTGTAGTAAGTTTATTCAACGAGGGAGCGCGTTGAGGGTGCCAATTCAAGTACGAGCTGATAGAGTTTACTCACCTAGAAGCTCTTTAGGAATTTTCGTACGGTTAGTTTCTCACATAATATTGACATATAGCGCTTGGGGTCAGTCAAGCCCAAATTATGTTCCGGTTGTTCTCAGGACCCAAGCCTAAAATAACCATATTGTCTTAAACATAACATAAACTTCACCTTGTGTATGATCAGTACTAATTTATTTAATTGTATAATTTATTTTTTAAATCCAAATGTATAATACCTACTACTAGTCGGACTACGCGGTGATAGCCATGTTAATGTTTCTGAAAAATATCAAATTAAGCAATAAGCAATTAAATGTCTTTATTTATTTAGGACACAATGTAAGTACTAAAAGTATTACGATGGTCTAAATCTATGAATACCTCTGCAAAAATAATGATAAGATTCTCTAGCATGACATGCATATATTAATGAGCCATTCTGTATGCGATGGCACCACGAATATAGTGGATAGTTGAAATTATTGTCTTATTATTATATGGGAGCTAAATATCAAAGTATCTAGAAATAGGAAAAATATTCCTATCATTTGTGAACTTTGCTTTTGAGAAATTGGACGTATAATGACTAACACAGTCGGGCAATGGCATTTTTATGTATTCTCTTTTAATTTTCAAGAACTTGTTACATTAAACGAAATAAAAGGTCATCAGTTTCATAAAAACTGTTTACCAAACTTTTAGAACTATTTATACACTCTCATTTTACTTTTTACGCACACATAGACTACTCACGATAATAGACTACTTACAATACAGGATGGAAATTTACCCCGGTCCGTAGAGGAATATTACCAAGACTAAATACCTACTAGAAATAGTGTATAAAAATAAGTGAAGGTTTTCTTTGTAAGAAACAAGGAAAACATTCTCTTATTTTTAAAAGAAATATAAATACAGTTCGTTCAAATCCACTAATGAAACCCATTAAAAACCTTTTTTTTTAATTTTTATAGCATCAATAAGTAGGGTCAATCATAAAGATCAACTCTCTCTCCGGAATCTTACCTAAGAAATTCAATTTGGCAAAATAAAGCACTTTGATTGACGCTATCAACTGGTGTCATAAAAATAAAATACATTATTTTTCGGATTTTAATCGCTTTGTTTACCGGATACCGAAAGTGATTTTTCGGTAATCTTTCAATGCAGTTTGATTTCTTCTTAAAAATAAGAGAATGTTTTCATTGAGTGAAATTGGCTATTTCAAGTATTTAGAGTAGTTACTTTCTTCCATGGACCGTAAAAATTTCCACCCTGTATACGACTTCATGATAGTTCTTATCAAAGATTGGTCATAAAACGTCTGAGTGCAATAAAATTTAAAGTATAAAATTCACTACATATTTGCCTTCAAATGCTGTCTTGACTTGAATTCAATTGCTACTGGCATTCTCTTTTAGTAATATTCTGTAGTAATATTATTTAATGATCTGAGACTTTATTTAGATAACGACTACTAACAGTATGAGATTTGTATGACGTGAATACAATCGATCACCACCTTTTTGTTAGAACTTAAAACTTGCATATTAGTCACGCTTCTTTCCCGTTGGTGAAGACAGGCAATCTCTTTCCACTTGCTATGATTCTGACGTAAGGAAATGCCTTAGTCTTTTCTTTCTTTTAAAGAAAGTACTCCGTGTATCTTCATGTGCTCCGCTTGCCTGACCCTGAACTGAAATGGTAATAATAATTGTACACAAAAATATTCAGCACGGCAGCACGATAGGTCACAGTAACCACTTTTCGTCAGGTAGTCATAAAAAATCTTCAATACCTCGTTGAAGCTAATGAAAATCTTTAGTTGGAGTCGCTCACGCCGTCACATGAAATATATTCACGTCGAAGAAATTATCATAACAGTGAACCCGTAACACATAAATTTTATAAATCATCATACAGGGATTTAAATTCACGAGGGCACTCACAATTTTATTCATTCCAATATTCACATCCACGCATATTGAGCTTGTAATACATCGACACAGCGCCTGTGAACAGATCAATCTGGGTTTCGTGTAGACTTCGCCGTATCGCACGTTTACACTACAACAAGTTTATAGACCAATCCCTCTCTATTATATTTTTATATATCTCTAATGGTATATTTACTAGACACAGCCATTGACTATACACAGATAGTAGAACGCAACAGTAAACTTAGGTGACAGAGGCAACTCGTCATAAAGCGCATATCATTACACTCACACCACTACAAACGCAAACATAACTGAAAAGTTCAATCTATTTTCAAATCAAGTAATTTAATTAGCATATCGCACTGCTGGAGATACAGTTTCCAGACTGACGATGGTTGGGCACATGGTTTTATTTCGAGTTCTTCTTTTATTTGAGTGATAGTCGTTTCCCGTCTGCATTTTTCACTTGTCACCTCTTAGAAACCCTTCAGATAAGATCGAGTCGTGATTATTCTTTCTCCGCCACCATACGGATGACATTTTATTTACATTATTACAATAAGAACAACATCAGTATCTTATTTACAATATGATACATAACGAAAAGTTATGAACAATAAGGATTTTGATGAATTACTAAAAATATACCCCTCCAAAGCTGTAAATGTAAATAAACACAGACGAGTCTAAAGTTTGAACTATTTTACAAATTGTTAAATTCACCTATTAGATTACATTTTAACAGCTCTCTTATAGTTTGCAGGCGCTCAGGAGTACTATTAGAAAGCGTAGTGAATTGCAGATACACACAGTAACAACACCAATAAATGTGCGCTTAAAGTGATTCGCACGTGGGCTGTAATACAATTCAAGATAATCAGAATGTATCATAGCGCTCGTGTATATTGCAATAAATAGACTTATTGTATTTGCTTCATTTCGCGAAAGGAGATGAGAAACAGTGTCAACATTTTATCTCGTAAAATGTTTTACTTTACCCAGTTAGGCTGGGCTTTAGGTTGGGCTGGTATACTTAATTTTAGTTCTATCCGCATATGAAAAATTGTTAAACCGTGTAATGTTTAGGAATTATAATGCTCATAACTGTCAAAGTAAACCTTTGAGACTGCCGCAAAGCAAAACCGGTTAGATACAATAATAAATACAGTGGAGATGTACAAGTGTTATCAATCATGTATAACTCCCAGTATAGATTGTCCATCTGAAACGGGTAAACATTATTATGGGTTGGATCAAAACATTTCCGCTTCACTTTTATCGAACTAAATCGCAACTTATTACTCGTTGTTTTTGTTTTTACTATTTTGTAGTCAGCAATAATTACGTTAATTTACCGCCAGTATTACCTTTTGCTCTCTTTTATACTCAGGAGGCCTAAATAATGCACGCAGTAGAAAGATGAATGGTTTGTCACACTAGCCGACAGCATTAAGAAACGGCATTTTTGCATATGCTACGATCCTAGCTAAAGCATTTTCACTTCTACTTTCATATATTATTCCAGACCTGTTCTAGAATAGAACTGCCTCATTCCATAAATAATAAATTGGCGTTATTTGTATGTGTGTTAGTGACAATGAGTGTATCACAAATATTGCTTATGTAAAAAAGCCAAAATATTAAAAACAAGAACTAAAATACGGCTTGTGGCCGAGCGGTTAAGATCGCTAATATGCTAATGGTGCCTAGTGCCTACAACCGTACGACTCATGATATCCTCCAAGTTCAATTTGAACATTGGATAATAATTTTAAGCATCACTTGTTAAGACTATGAACTGTCATAAAGAAATGATACTTTCAATGTACATAAAATGCCTTATTTTTAGTTTTAAATGTTGGCTATAAATAACCCAGATGTACTCGTATCTTTAAAAAAGAACTTTACACTTACGACATATTGATATAAAAATATCCCACCAACAACGTTGAATGTAAAATAGAATCGCAAACTTTTACTGTTAAAAAGTTATCAAATACTATGTAGAAGTAGAACCAAGCCCGTAAATCTACGAACCCCTTTATCTTGGTCCAAAAATATGGTATAATTTACATATATTTATATATACGTATGTTCTGCCATATTTCCATCCGGTTTACATAGGTGAATTAACACCCACATTTCATGAACCATTGTATGTATTCGGTTCCACGTAATAGGGGGTGAGCCTATTACCGTATTCCGATCATTATTGTCGACTCAAGCAATGCATCACACAGGGAAAAAAAATTCGAGCATTTGCATTCGAGCATGGTCTGAATTGACCTTAAGAGTCCGTAACATGAGAAAGACTATATATAAAATGAAAATGAAATCTATTCAATTTCATTTTATTAAGTCATATAGTCGTATAGTCATAGTATATACGTTCACCCCTTTTGAAATCTAAAAATATGATTATCATCATGGTTCTGAGATCTCTATCGAGTTGTTGTATAGTTGTCGTCTAATAAACTCAGTGAATTTAATAGATGAGGCACCATCTCGATTCTAAATAAATTTTCATCTCATAAATACGAGGAATATTATAATGGAGGTTCCCAAGAAGGAAATATTAAAATATAAAAGGTGCTTAAAGCATAGACATTAATTTTACTAGCGTAGATAGACCCTCAGACTCCTTTATTACCGTAAGCTGAATTTAAAATCTCAGTGACAGTTGCTCCAACTACCTGTAAAAGTTAAGGTTTCCGTCAAATTTAACATTAACAGTAACATTGACTCTAATGATTTGGCTAAATGTGTTGCACCAGTGTATTTAGAAGCTCTGTCATAGTTATCTTTTTGACAGAATTTGGCGTTTGAGCGTGGCCGGTCACAGTTAGCGTCAAGTTATGACGTGATTTTAACAATTGTCAAATGGTGCAACAACTTTTTATACTTGACCGGTACTTTAACTGCACTTTTAAAGTACGATCGTGCAACCCAGGGTAAGTGTAGAAACATTGATGGACGTCACTCCAATATTTGCTGTCAAAGTTATGAACTTGATTTACAAACAAAAAAGCGGACGTTTCACAGTTCATACACTCTGTCACTTTCTCACGCCTAGTTTTTGTGTAAAGATGTAATCTACACGCACACTGTTCCTAAGGATAACTTTATGATTTAAAGTTCCTATCTGTAAAATTATAATCCACAGTGATTTCACTGATTGAAATTTGCCTTTTTTGCTTTCATTCTATTAAGTAGAAAAGTGGATTTACATTTAACTGAAATCCATTGAAGATCCAAGATAGGTTGGCTCTTTTTACAACTTTCCCATATTTTAGTTATAAACTTCAGTATTCAGTTTTTTAATTACGTCTTATTTTGTTACAGTCACCGTCTCTCTGAACATAACACTGTTGGCCTGTAGCACTTTGGGACTTGTGGCATGTATCCTGATGATCCTTGGAGTTTACAAGGTTAGTATGATATGATATAACTCTTGTAATTATAAGACAAAGTTGCTAATTCGCGAATCAAGGCCTAATGACATTTAATATTTATAGATTTTATAACGATGTCGATGATATTTCGAGGATTCTGTTGTCGGAACTCGGTAAACCTATTGTACTGAAAGCCTTTGTGTATTTAAAGCATAGACAATGATTTCATGATTCACTCTGCGCTCTTTTGTGCGTTTAGGAAACGTTAATACAGTTTATTAATGTGTTTATGAAAACAAAGGTCAAGCATTGTTTTTGAAACTCTTCAAGTTTTCCTACTAGCTTTGTTTATTGTACTTACATACAATGGGTAATATAAATGCAAACAACGTTATGTTTAACGGATTATAATCCATTAGGGAGGTGGTCTAATTATTATTTTCTAGAAATAAACCGAACACGTAGTAAGGTTTATCTGTAGCTTCGCTATTGTAGTTTCACTAATAAGTCACTTGTGGTGAGGTTTATAGTTTTTTACAAAGAAAAAAGAGCGTCTTGTGCCGCGCTAAATAAACGTTCGGTCTTAATTTCACATAATTTTTGGGACTCACCTTAAAGTTCGCCCTGATATAGAATTCAAAGGGCAATAAATAAAGATAAACTTATCGAAATTCTGGCTTGCCTTAATCAGCCGGTAGCCCACTAGATATTATTGGGGGGTCAATTTACGTTTTCATGACCACTGGGAAATCCGCTCCGCGCTATAAATGAGGTTCGTGATAAATAAATCAGCGCGGTACCGCTTGCCATCCTCTGTCACTTACATGGTTTAAATACCTTCAGCTACTCTATTTTGATCAGCCATCGTCGACCAGAGTTGTAAAATAATTTTATTCTAAATTAAATATGTATATATGGACAGACAATAAATATAATCCATGGAGGACCGAATATATATGATAAGATATATAATAGTCACGAATCGCGTTTCCACATGAATATTGTGTATTATTATCAATTTCATTAAATATCTCACCCAAAATAACTTTTGCCTGAACAAAGTTATGGAACTCGTACCAACGTCACCTCACCTTATATTTAGGCCAAGATGACGATAAAATTCCCAAGTTTACACTTCTATCCGCAGTAACCAGTGCCTCATATGTTTTTTTATATAAAATGACCTGGGTACAAAAATTAGAAAATTGATAAGAATACGTGAGCAAATTATAGGCATAACGTGTATCAGGTTATCTTACGGTAGTTACGTAATATTACACGCCGAAACCGTAAACACAGTTTATTACTGGTTTTTAAGGTTGAGAGTAACGCGTTGTGAAGGTCATTCTAAATTTAGGACTTGGACCTTAGAATAAGGTGTTGTGATAATTAAATTTTCATGGAACACTAGCAATCTATTAACATTCACTAGTATTACGTCTTCTACGGGATAGTGGAATTAGTTTAAGCTTAAAAATAACATCAGAAATAAGCTGTGAAATATAAGCGGGATTGTTATTTTAACACTTTTTAAAAATTTCCTAAAAGTTTAATAAAATCTTCTGTCCGCTTCAAAAGATATTTTAAAGTGCAAAAATCGATGCTTCGCTTTTTTTTACCAACATAAATTTTTCAACAAATTTGTCCAAAATCCAAATTTGTTCAAATTGTTCCAAATTCGGTTATTGCCTATTGTAGTCCACAGCTGGACATAGGCCTCTGTCTAAACTTAAAAACTGTACTTTTGTTGGAGGAATTATCGCCACTCTTCCTTTCCTCCTCCAATTCTTTGACATCCTTTAACGACGAGATTTGTGTGTTATCTTTTATCTGGGCCATAAACTTTCGTCTACTTCTTCCTTAATTTCCTTCTATGATATTTTTTTAAACAATTCGTACTTGGTGGCCTGCCATGCATTGTTCCTGATTATTTTTAGTATCTATTGGCCCGATAAATATTAATATTTCATAGTATTCAATTCGTTTCATAACCCTTCATAACACCTAGACCTAATTGCTAAAATGTTCAGTTGAATTATTTTTGGAGAGAGATCTTAGTTATTAAATATTATATTTTAAATATCTTAATGGAAATTGTAACCCTTAATTTGACTGAACCATTAGCAGCAAGGCTAGAGACGTCCATTTATAAACGGCGACCGATACTTACAGCTTAGGTATCTTACAAATATCAAGTAACACTAAAAGCTTTCTTAAACGTTATATTGAGTGAAAGTGGAAAATACTGGTTAAGCAAAATGGCGACTTAATTAGCCGGTTCCTATTATTTAACTATAAATAGTTAATTGGTGCAAACAAAATTGATTATACTTCTTCTACACCCAGGAAGAAATTCATGAAAATAAATTCTATTCTATTATTCTCCAAAAATTCAAAAATTGTAACACCAGTAGGTTAGACGCTGCGTTGAATATACAGTCAGTCACAGAGCAAGCAATTACGAGTATAGGTATTGTAAAGATGCTTGCGTAAATATTTTACAGATTAATTATTTCCTTAGAATTCGACAGTAGCGTTACCATTTCACCATGATCATGTCAATTACTTCCGTTACATACTAGGTTGAATAGAAAAACACCCGGCCAAGTGCGAGTCAGACTAGCGCTAACCCTCGGTGGGTTCCGTAAAAACTTAAAATGTAGTACTTTGACTTTAATTCACTTTTGAATAGTTCAAAGAGACTAATTTACCGTAGAGAGTCATCAGCAAGAAATCCTTTATTCTTCAGACGGTGTATTATCATGGGTCACCATTTAAATAGAGTGTGCTCTAAAATACGTCTTACAGGTTCCACGGCTGAAGTTTTTTATTCGTCATCGTTATCACACTGCTTGTCGTGGTTATATCCTCAGCTTGTACTCTAGAATCCGTCCATCCTCCTGTTATTCCATTCCTTATGGATTCGTTTGATTTCGTCTATGTGAAAGACATAATCTAGAGCCCAACAAATATCCACGTGTTTCTTCCTTCGAAAACTACTTCCTAATTGCAACGTGCTTTTTTGAAAATGGCGATCTTCTAATAGTGTACAAGGTAATATTATGCACTCACAAGTAACTATAGACTCTCCAATGTACTGATCGCTCTTATTTTTTTAGGATCGAGCTATTAACCGGCACCTGAATATATGTTATCCACGTTTATAGCTTTAGGTAGGTTTATAGCAGATGGCGGCAATATTGGCGGTCGTATATGCACGTAGCACAGATTTGTCCCACAATCGTTGGACGTGACCTTGGTCGCGAATTGTATTAACCACACCACAGAGCAGGGTACAGCTATAGCTGTGGAAATAAGCTTTAATATGAAGTTGAGGTCTGACCAGCGTTACGGGACGTAATGTAACATGTCAATCGAAAAAGGAGAGGGTATACACGAAATACAAGTTTTAGGTGCTCATTGCATGTTGTTTCATAACGGCGGTAGTCACTACCATCTAATTATATTAAAGAATAATATATTGAATAATTCATTAAGTAATTTACACAACACAATATATATGAAATTGATCACAAGATCACTATATTAATAGCTGTGAAAACGAAATACTGCTAATTTATTAAAAAAATGACGGTAGCCGTTATACGAGTACGTTCAAGTAACACAAAAACATTATTGATATTTGCAGAAGTATCTTCCAACACACGTTACGGTATATTTCCGCTAGCATGTACTAACTAGAATGCTGCCCTGACAATTCGCAGTTATAAGTATTCCTCATAGGCACATGGTGATAGCTCTCCACCTACTCCCTATCCTTAATCTCTAACAGGCTTATTAATAAACATGGATTACAGCAAGATTAACGTTAATCCAAGACTTACGTTTAGAATAGTTAAATGCCGTATTAATAAACATGGAATAAGAAAGAAGTAAACTAATCCGAGCCTACTCCAAGAATAAAAGTTATTCCTAGTCGCCACAACATGGTTTAACGAAGGAGTAAGCCTCAGTAGTTTGCCGTGGTTTAAACATTATCATTGTTTTTAAATTAGTAGTATTTAAGATGGATAGGGATTATTTTATGGATGATGTAAGGTTAATAAATGAATTTAATGAAATTGATGAAATAGAAAATCAGACTACATTAGAGAGACGTGTGAAATTGTACAAAGTACGAAACAATCCACTTGAAAACCTTCAAGAAGATGAATTTAAATATAAGTACAGATTTTCTCGATCAACTGCCTGTTTCATTATCGACATGGTAAAAATTATTTAGCTGGTGATGTAAGAGGTTCATTTTTAAGAACTTTACAATTACAATATGATTACGAATTTCTTGATTGAAGAGAGTTAGGTGCTCATCGTCAGGCTTGTACTTTGGAGTCAAGAGATCGCTCTCGTACTTTATATCAGGATTTGGTTTATATTGGCTTTTTCGGGTTCAATTGCTGCCTGACCTTCCTCCGGACGACAAAACAATTTTTGTACGAATATTATAATTTACTCAGCATTTTTGCTAACATTACCTACATATAAAATAAATGTTCTTGATCCTTGTACAAAATCATAAGCTCTAAATCTCGACATGTGATGTAAATATCAAAATCCATCCAATTCTAACTTAATTTAAATAAGTTACCTTTGTTATATTAGTTAATTAATGCGATTGCGTATAAATTTTACGAAGCGGTGGTACGGTTGTACCCGTATTTTGAGAGTGCGTACCTTCTGAGGGTGCGGAGGGCGAGGGAGTTTACAAGGGGGACACGGTCCCTCGTTTCCCTCAACGCATCTTCGTCGTCAGATCATCGACATACGAAGATGTTCGAGAATATAAATGACTTTATATCACAGAACGAAAATGGTTTTCGTTTAATACACTTATAAATATGTTTTAATTACGTTAATTAAAACATCGTTATTAACTACCTGCTGTGTTTATTTTTAATTTCACTAAAAGCTTTCTTTGTGTGGATGGCAAGTGGGTGGAAATGATATATCGTGAACCTTTATGGAGAAGTAAACAAGCAAAATTAATTATAATCAGTCTAGTTTACATAGCGAATGATAAGTTCTTTTTTTCACGTATTGGATACTATTAATCATGTGACAAAAACGAAAATTACGTCTTGTATGACACGTGATTGGTGATGATGATGAACAGTTTCTATTCTCAAAATATTTGTGCTTACATATATACATATATATTATAGTCACAAGCTGTGACGCCATACCTTAACATAAACAAGATTATACATGTATTTTGGACCCACACCATGAACCACAACCCAAGCCTATTTGTTTACTGACTGACGTAAAAGACTTTGGCATAGTTTTCCCGCTCTTTTCCGCTCTCAGTTGAAAGGTTGGGAGGTTACTATAAGATTCACCAAGCCAAGCAAAGTTGCCACAGACAATGTCTCTTCCAAGCCAATTGGAATTGGGAAGGCTAAGAAATCACAGGAAACTAAATATGAAGTTTGAAGGCTATAATTTGAATCATAATGTGCTAATTTATATAATGCAATCAGAGATGAGTACAGATAGTTTCAGCTGACGTAATAAATTTTATTTAATTTAATATTAATTTTACAAAAAAATCTAAAATGGTCTCTATAAGGCTCTCTCTGATTATGATTTGTTGTAAGAGCAAACTAGTCTTACATTAAGATAGCCATATCATGTCTTGCTGCCAAGCACAAAACATCATTGTTAGACCGTTGTTATACTCGTGGCCTCAATTCTGCATAAGAAGGCACAGTTCTTATTATGACTGCCTTCAAATATTCATGTAAATAACTTTTTGGTTGCCCATAACGTAGATAACACTTACCAAGCAAATAAACAGTTTTCAACTTCATCTTCTTCTCCTTTTCTTCTTCTCGTTACCTAATATTGTAAAATGATTATGGTGGTTTAGACATACATGTATTCTCTGTCTGAGATACACGCGTATCTGACAAATTAATATTTTCTAATTAATAATCGATACTAATTCTAAGCACAAAATGGGATCTAACTTCACGATCTCTACAAGTAATCATTCAATCACTTAAGTAAACAGTACTAAAACAACAGTGGACCAAGCATTCCCTCAGTGATGACCTTAATTTGCCTTCCAGTTTGTTTAATATCATTGATAGTACCTACATAAACAATGAAATTCCGGAACTCATTAATTATTTCCCACTCTAAGAAGATTCTATAAAATAGTACAAAATCCCCACAGTATGTTTAAATCCCCATAGTATGTTTTCAATTTATGGTTTGTTTTCCCTTGTAAAAAACGGTGTTTAATGAATACCACACAGAATAGCTTCTATTTCTGTAAAGTTTATTTTTACGCTAAATTAGACAAGAGACCGGCGGCATTAGCTTTGTAAGAAGTTTGTAATTATAAAACAAAAATGAATTTCAGTGAAGTTTTTATTCAGACAGTCATTTATCAAATCGTATTGTTGCTATAGTGAAAGATAGAATGGCCTTCTGGTTTAGAGTGCTTTATTGGGGTCGAGACAAAGTGCATCTGTGCTGACACGTCAACTGTGTAATTATGTATTTATCAAACAAAATCCCATTTCTCTATAGAACACGTCTATTTTAAACACAATTATTTTCAATTATGTACTAGTAGACAGTAATTTATATGCAAAGTTTCTGGTCACTAGAGGTCATGCATTATATTGCTAAATATAGATATTCTTCATTCAATTATTCTTCCTTCAGTAGTACAAATTTAAAGCAATAAACTACTGAAAAGCCTATAAGAACTCTTAACACCAGATATTGTTTCTCACACGTGGCTCAAATATCCAAGTAACCGTATTGAATTTTGGAGAGTACACCTCCTTATCATTGAAAAAATTAGGGAAGTACTCAACCAAATTGTGGACCAATACAAACTTGTATTAAACGCCTGAATTCAATTGATAAGCCACGATGCCAAGTCCAACTAATAACCACAAATACCAAAGGTCCATTCTCCGGATTAACGGGAAGGGAGCGACCCAGCTCACGACACCACCACAAGTAATGGCGCTCAAGTGCGCATGACCACACGCATAACCACTATGTTCGTAACTGTTCGTAACCATACCCATAATAATCAATTTGTAAATACTGTGATTGTCATTTTTGTACATTTGTTTGTTGGAAACCCAGTGTGCAAGTATAATGAATAGCAATCCATCAAATCAATCTTACCGTCAGCATCTTACAACAATCATCATACATTCCATATAAATAAATATTTGAATTTTTGAATCTATACAGGGCGTCCCACATGAGAGAAAGTAACTTAATTATTGTATATGAATTTTGAACATTTTGATGAACCCGGTACACGAGAAAAAAAATCCGTCTGTAGTTTTATGATACCGATCGGAAGGCAACGTAAGGGTTATTTTTTGTTAAATAAATTATTATCAGAAGTAAAGGCAAGTGTCAACGGCCGAAATGCCGAAATGACTGAAGGCAACGGACTTTAGCATAGGTTAAAGCACGTTGACTTCAGGTTAGACTGACTTGCCCTGTTCATTTATTTTTGTTATTCGATCAGTACCTATTGATTCGTTATACCAAATTGCCGGAAAATGTATGTCATTATAAATAATGTATATCATAGCTCTATATCTACATCATTTCTCATCTTATCAATTAATCTTACTTTAAGCATACTGCGAAGTGAACTCATTTCAACTGTATTAATAAGTGAAAGTGGGGTATGACAGGCTAATCATGGAAGTAATTTCCATGATTATTCTGTTACACCCGACTTTCGCTATCATTAATTAAGGTAGAGACTGGTATGCCATTATAAATTATTATTGCGCACTAGTCACAGTAACAATTGATCAATCAAAAGGAAGATGGTGGCACCTCAACAATCAAGCTATACGAACTTTTACACCTTTTACCTCTTTTATTCTATTTAAAACAGCGGGTAGTAGGTACGAGATTATTATAGAGATGTTTACTTTATATTTCTTTGATTTTGTTTATATTTCTTATTCAAATTCAATTTTTATTATTAATGACGCATAGGTTACACATAAGATATTATAATAGAACAAGCTACGTTTCACCAAAGGCATATTAAATCATAATTCACACAAAACAGAAAACATGTAGGTATATGTAAAATTCAAATACATTGATTAATTAGGTCAGAACGTGACGTAAATACAATTAATACCAGAATAATCAAGTGCCTTGAAAAAATGTCAAAATAGCAAGTAGTCAATAGTAAGTAGGTATGACAAGTTTTATATTTTGAGTCATTTTATAGATAGTATTGAGCAGAATTTCTTTAGTGAAGAGTTAAAATTTATCGTTTATGTACTCGTTCATAGAGTAATACATTCATAGAATAATACGCTTTGGCTTTGGCACATTATATTTAAATTAATGATTAAAGAAATTATGTCTTTATTTAAAAAATACTGCGAGCAGAGGAACTAGACCAGTTCATTCGGCTGGGAAGAACTCCATTCCCGCCTTCTATTTGTCGATTTCCCGTTTCTATATACTACTTCCAAATGTCCTTGATCACTTCGTCAATATTATAAAATTTCTATCATCTAATAAATATTTCATCTTTTGTCTACTAAATTAACTAGATCATTTCTTTGAAACTGGCTATGTACTTAGTGGATGTCTGTTAGTGAAAGAGTGAATGAATGGATGTCTGATGGTGGATGAATACCGTTGAAATGACCGATACAGATATAATAAATAGACAGATCCAATACATAAGGGTTAGTGGTTAGGGAGCTTTTAGTTCGTTAGCTAAGTTTATTGTACAGCTAGATCTAACTTTAACATAATGATCTATTTTTAGCAAAACATTGACACTTTATACAATTTATACTATCAGACAGACCGCCATTCATTATAACTTAGCAATTCACTAATAGCAATGTAGGTAATTCTTAGAAAGTACAAGAGGCTTATACTGTTATATACTCGTATATTCGGTATTAATACGCTAAAGTAAACGGGCATATTTTACTTCACTGTTTGTTTTTGTTCAGTAGCTATTAACGATATTTAATTTTATGAATAAAAAATATTGGAAACAGATTTATTTCAACAATAATTCTGGACGGTTTTGGACCAATATACAAACATTGTTACCAATTAACTGGGTACCCTGTCACCCTCAGCCCACCTATCACTACGACTAGAATAATATTATGACGTGTAGCGACGATCTAATTGAGTGGTATATGATATACGCTATGATAAATTAACGACGGCTACCCAGGAGCTCAAATAATACATACAGTATTCAAGTTACAAAACATACTAATAATTGGAATGCCAATCCAAATAACTAGAATGTCACACATACATAAGTAGATCAAACTGTTTTCAGTTACATATTTATTAGCTACATTCAAAAGTCACACGTCGTCAGACAGCCTCCGTGGCGTGGCGGTAGTGCACGCGACTGCTAACCACGGGGCGCGGTCCAACGAGTCAAAAGTCCAACGAGTTTAACTTGGAACTTCGATATCGCCATTGGTCATTGGACCATTGGTATGGAGGTCCAATGGCAGTAGCTTCACGGAAAATATCGAAATTCAGCCGCATCACAGTTAGACTGGAAAGCCGACCCCAACTGAGTTAGTAAAAGATTCAGAGGATTATTCAAAAGTCACACTTCGATTTCATAATACTTGTTACAAGAATTTATTTTGTCAAGCTCAAAAGTCTTTTAGATAGATAGATATAACTCTTAATTGTACACCAAAAACAAAACAAAAAATGAATACAAAAAAGTAGTGAGTGTTACAGTTGTTCTAATGTACAATGGGCGGCCTTATCGCTGGAAGCAATCTCTTCCAGGCAACCTTGGGGATGGAATGGAATGTGACATAACAATATGTTGGTTCTAGTGTAGTTATCATAATAATTAATATATAATTTATTCCCTAACCATTGTTTAAGTAACTTTTTAGTAATTTTCTACTCCTTTCTTTACATTTTTATATGCACGCAATTTTCAATTTTAAAAATTTAAACTAGGTATAACGTATACCTACAGTATTAAAATAAATTCAGATGATCCGTGTCAATACTAAAAATGAAGGAAATCCTGGCTCGAGAAAGATTTTGATGGTTTAAGTGAAGGAACCTACTACAGCTTCGGACTCAGTTATTCGCATAATCAAAACCAATACAAAGCAAAATACAGAAACACACTTTTAGCTCATTTTACGTCAAAAGCAACTAGCAAAATCAACAATCAACAAAGTTTAAACACTTTGAGATAGCTAAACACTTCATGACATGAGACGACTACCGACGTGTCTCTCCACGACTATGCTTCTGCAGTAATAGTTTGATAATAGTTTAAGTTTCACGTAAACTTTCCACAATATGGCCTATAAAGCAGTTGTAAGTTTGTTTATTATTCACGAAAATGCCACTTTGCAAATTCCTCTGAACTTCGACATGCAAGTGCTCTAACCGAGCAAGAACAGGAAATAGGTACTTTTTGTTTTCATAATAACTTCAAAGAACTTTCTTCACATTACCGTCACGATATATCTTCTTCTAGTACACAATAACACCGATCTATTATATATCAATATATATCAATAATCAATTAATATATCAATTCCACCGTCAGCTAACTCTCATTGAAGAGCAACTTGATAAACTTGAGCGTTTCCAAAATGTATTACAATATACATGTAATATATACATAAACATGTAATACTTGTATCTGAGTTTCAAAACTGACTCAAGTCGATTCCTATACGACTTCGTAGAAATACTAATATTGTAGCATGCAAGACTTAGTTCAACCCGAAGACCCCCGCTTATCTGAGAGAGAGCGTCCGAAAACTTAAAACTGAAGATGCCTTTCTCTCTGCCTTCCAATCAATATTATTAATTTATTTGTACTATCGATAGTATCGATGGTATCGATATTGTTACTAGTTTTCAAGGTGACCTATCGATAGCCGAACTATCGATATTTAGGTAACTAAATAAAATAAAATAAAAAATCTAAAGTCTATTTTTCCTATAATATGGCTCATCGAATGACCGCACCCCGCCTGATGATAAGCTTAGGTGTGGTCCAGAGAATAACAACTGCCCTAGAATTGTGGTCTCGACAGATGTTTTTTCGCACCCCGCTTAAAGGATCCGGTATTGTTGAAGAAAGTAAATACGTGCAAAGCGTTCCAAGGTTTTATAGTGCGGCAAAGAAAAGACTCGTCGAATCGTTTAGTCCTCGAAAAAACTGTTTGCCCGTATGCACGCACTTCACTGCAGTCTATACCTTTATTCATGCCTCCATCACCTTTATTTATAAAAAAGAAGACCTTCACTTACAGTATCTATGTTTGTTTCAGGATATCAAGTTCATGTTACTCCCCTGGGTGGTGACAATGGGATTGGAAACTCTGGTGGAAATGGTGAATCTGCTCTACTTGTTTTACTTGCAAACTGTAAGTCACAGAAAAATTTTTTTTTCTTTATTTTTAAGTGATCTATCTGATTATTTCTGTGGTGACAGAGAAAGAATATAACCACCTCATTTCATCCAAGGGTGTCGTAAGAATCGGCCAATGCAAAAATATGCAGACGGTATCATTGCGATAGAAGGAAAACTCGAAATAAAATCCTATACCGTGTACCAATTTGCGTTAATATCAATAAAGTTTCAAAATGATTTTCTTTAATTTTACGCATATTAAATATAGGTACATACATTGAACTACGGCATACTTCAAATTCAAATATTAATAAAATATAGGCATGTAATATCAATATAATTACACATACCTAGTTCAGTGACTATGTGTAATATTTAGTATAACATTTATCTATAAATACCTTGTTTATGGATTTGTGGTTATACAAATAATACCTACGTGTATCGTACATATACTACACTTAAAACAAAACAATCGCACTTACTACCTTTGTAATAACAACATGCCCTTGAATAAATCACATACACTCTCAACCGTCCTTTTCTGTTCTTAGTTCTATCCGCCCTGAATAGCCTCACCCCACCACACGCTTTACTTGCATGTTTGTATACAGACCGTAACAAACACTAATCGTGTATCAAATCACAGTGAAAATATATGATCTTGCTTCGCAAATTACAAGCCAAGCGGTACTTTTTGGGTATAATTCAGCCCTATGAATTTTACGCACGTACGCGTTTGTGCGCGTCTCTAGTTGTTTTAGATCAAGATATAAAAATGTGAATCGTATCGCAATCTCTTTTAGGTAAACACAAAACCAAAATCAGTTTGAAATGTAAAAAATATTTCATATTTATATCTTTCAGAAAGAATGATAAAAAGTTAAATAAAATGTGAATCTCTTCTAGTTGGCATGCCATGTACAAAACGCTAGCCTTCATTAGGTTTATTTAGATCGATTGCCTCTTTTAATTAAACGGAATAGAATTTGTACCTAAGATTTTCACTTTTATGCTTTCCAAGGGACCTCTAATAACGGTTATAACTCAAATGCGTAATTAAAGATCTAAGTGAACAGAACATACCGAAGGGAATTACGGATTACTGACTGATTACGTCAGAGTAGACAGAGTGCTATTTCTGGAATCTGTTGAGCACTTCGATTTGAGGATAAGGGTTGGTAAGGGTTAAGTTTGATCCACATCTGTCTTTACAGTCTCTAGTTTTTAGGTAGATGTGAGACCAAGGATTCTCTGATGCAGATCCCATACAGTGAAATTATTCTCCTTATATAAGCGAGACTACTGTATTTAGAATTGATTTGCTTTGTTGGAGTTTGTTTCGTATTTCATAAAGTTAAGTCACCTTAATTTTTGTCAGCTGAAATAGTAAAATTTAATAATATACCTACATAATCCTTTTCAGAAGTTGGTCTCGTAATAGTGGTTTTGATGCTGCTACGCCAGACAATATGATAACAGCCTTAATATTAAAATCAGTCATTATATCATTATGGAATGACGTATGGAGTGACGTAGGTTCCCTGATGCAGATGCCTCACGAGTGAAATGATCCTCCGTATATAAGTGACTCTAGCTTCTATATTGAGAATTACTTAGCTTTGTTGCATTTTGTATTTCATAAAGTTAAGCCACTTTTTTTCTGTTGCCTGTTTTAAGCACTATAAGTTCATTTATCATCATAATTATTGTCACATGAAATAGTTTTTATTAATAATATACCTACTTAATCCTTTATTTAAGTTATTCTCGTAATATTTGATATACGCAGACAAGACAATGTGATAACAGCATTAATATTGATATCAATTAGTTTTATCACCCCAAAATATACATATATTTCTACAAAAAATATATGTGACACGGTATTGAGTTTTCGAGTAACATAAGTTACGTTTAGTACCACTCGAGGAAGTCAAGGTCAAGTACTCGTAATAATAAGGAATTAGATCAAGGTAGCAGGATACAAAAGTCAATTATAGCCTTCTTTGTGTGCTATGCGCTGAGTGCTATTTTATTTTAGCACATTTTTAGTATTATTGTCAACTTTCACGTTACATTTGGAAGTTCACGTTATATGTACAGGTATAAATATTTGTTAACATAATAATATTAGGTACTATTTATTATTATTAGGTACTATTAGTTATATATTTGAATTTTAGCTTAATCTTCTCTACTTAATTATGGGTTCTGTAACTCAACAGGATAAAAACAGAATCATTATAGAATTTCGGTGATGCTTTCGACTGTCTGTGTTAAAATTTTCTCATATACCTATTGTTACTGATCTATGTAAAATAAACAAGTCTGCAACCTCTAGCAAATGTGAAAAAGATCGAAGAAGAAAGCATCAAAATAAGAATACTTGACACACACAAAAATAAAAATAAAATAAAACAAAGAATATACAAAATAGCACATTTACGGGTTGAATTTAGATGGGACACTAATTTAAATTAAAAAGGAAGAAATGTTCAGACAAGGTTCGAGTTTTAATTACCAACTGAGAACACACCAAGAAAGTACAAAAAATAAGTCTAGGCCGTACGTTTTTTTCATGGCTTGTAAAATTTGATTTGCACTAACAAGTTACCTTTACCGCAACAAAAGTAGTCTAATATTTCGTTTCAAATATTTTTCGAATTTAGATTAGGTACGTAGTTCAATCGTCAGTGACGAAGGTTTTTGATTGTCACGTCATTTTCATAATTCTCTCATTTCTATGCCGATTCATAAATAAATGGACTCTTAAATTATAGTAAAAGTTTGAATGCAAGTTTCTTAATCCACCACTCAAGTTCGTGGGATACTCGTTTATCAGATATGTATTTTTGTTTGATTCACCGTTAATGATTTACATTGAAACTCCATACAACCTTGTTCCACTTCTTCTATCGTTTCATTAGCAACCTTATTATTCATCAGAAATGAACATGGAATAAGTCTATCAGCCACGAGGTCTTCATTTCCGGATTGAATGCAACAGAACCAACAGCACACATTTTGTTCACATTGATAAATCCACAGAGGACAGAATATGTAAACCCGTTATGTCATTAATATGGCGTGCCGTTTGAGAGGCATTGTTTCCACGTAAAACTCAAATTGAAAAATAATACGAATTTTGTTGGAGTCCACAAATATAATGTAGGTATACATTTTGTAGGGAGAACAATGCCCCAGTTTTAGTACGATAATTTATAAAATCGTACCAATAGAAAGCCGCATTATTTGTGAGTCAGCTGTGATTGAATAACCAACGTCTAAACATATATATATATACTTATAGTATACACATACATATTTATAGTATTAGCTGGAAGTAGAGCAGCGACAGCACAGCTGCAAAGGGTGACACTGCAACTAGTCTTAGTGGTTTGAAATTATTTTGAATTATTTCAATTTTCTGCGCATTTTTTTTTAATTTTTTTCTTTCCGTGACAATCTAGAAATTATAAGGGAGCAAAAGTGGTTGAATGCAATAGGTAAAGTTGATCTCAAGTTTTGATAGGATCAAGGGAATCAATATTCATTTTCATAATTATGTTGATACCTATATATAGTGTAGTGTGTTCATTTTAAAAAAACGAATCCGAATGTAAGAACCTCCAAGTAGATGACAAAGAATTGCATTTTATTTACCTCGTTTTTTTTTCTATACAAAGTCTTTCCGAAAGTTGAGTTTGCGTATAATAATAAGACACGCATATACACTAAAGGACTTGATTAGAGGAACGTTTTATACCTACTATATTTACTATACGATTCTAGTCGCTCTTTCCTACTGAACTAAAGATTGTAAATTGAAATGAAAATTTAATAATGCTGTAAAAATATTGAATTATGCACTTATACGTTTTATAAAATTACATATACGTTAGTTAACCTTTAATTATAACCTTTTGAAAGTTTGTTACAAGAAAACAAATTTGCATGGTTGCATTGCATTGCTAAATGTCAATAGTAAATAAACTACTACTTGAGAAGATAATAAAACTGTAATATAGAAGTTATATATAAATATATAGAAAATATACTCAATTATTTATTTCCACCAAAAGACTGTGATGTCAGTGTGAAAGAAAATTGGTTGACAACGAACCATACCCTAACTTATATTCGAGTTATCCATGCCTGAAACCCGTCGGTGCCTAAGAGTAAGGGTCGATCGGTGTACCAAACAAGCAAAAGTGACCCTTCAAGGCTTGTCAATTTAACTGTAATAATAGTTTCTTGTGATTTTATCTGTTTCATTTGAGGTGACGATATTCGACTTTCGTAACATCTGTTCACTAGTAAATAAAGTTAGTACAAAACGGTAGTTTGTAGTCATGAATTTTTACATTTAATATTTAAAAACAAACCGCAGAAACCAACATTATGATTACTCAAACAAAACAAAATTTAAATATGACGAAACGTTACTTGAACTGTGCCTTTATAACATCGTCTTTATAACAACATGTGATCCTCTTGAATTGGGAGAACCGACGGTTAAATATGTAGAACTGATCAAATTGCAGTCGATTTTCCATTAGCACATGATATTGGAATTTCGCAGATTCGCATTGAACAATCAATCCGAACAACAGGAAAAATGCGCGTCTCCGATCAGGCAGACCAACAGGAGAAAAAAAATTCTCTTCATTCGACAGTCGGATTTTCTTTCATGTTGATCAAACATGAAAGAAAATTCCGCATCGTCTGTTCACAGCCAAATGGTAATCATACCCACTTAATGCACATAACATACATTCTGCGTCCTTCTTTTTCTCGTTCTGTAAACCTAAGTATATAAGCAAAACATAAGAATTTTTTTCCGTTTATAGTTAACTCAAAACTGACAATTTTCATGTCAGTATCAACAATCAAGAAAAATATTATGAACATTCTACCTAGTCATCGAGGAAATAAATGTGTAATATTTACCTCAATTACGTGAATTGTACTCGTACGAGTCAATTGAAAGAATTAGGTCACCGAGGTGCTCGTAAGCGGTTATTACGTCCCCAAAAATCTTCGCAACTACACGAAAAGAATTCCTTCTTGCTGATTATATTAGGAATATGTTCTGTTCTCAATAATATTTAGCGTAGTTGATATTTGCGGCTATGCTTATCTAAAAATCTAATCGTAGTCAAACACGTTACAATATGCTTGTGAAAATTTAGGTTTGCACAAATATATTGGAACGTGTGTTGGAAGACACTTATGCAGATTTCATTAACATGGTATTTGCACAAGCCTAGATTTGCGCAAATAGTCTTGAACTTGTTGGCTGGCATTAGATTACAGAGCTGTAATCTCGTTAATTATTTATAGTAACAATAGTGAGATTTTATGATTTTATTATTTGCATCTTGTTTTTGTAAAACTTTATATTTTAATTAATCTAGTGCACATTGTGAATTATTAGCGTCTGTGCTGACATCACATTACGTTCAATGAAATTCTAAGCACGATTTATAATGAAATATTAATTACAATTCAATTATCGTGAGTACTTACAATAGCAATACATAGCTACTTATTTGTGATATTCTCAAATTATTTCGTGATTTTTAAAGTGGCATTATCTTTTTATAATTTTTTAGCCCATTTCTAGCTTCCAATCTTACTTAATTTTCATATTACCCTATCAGCTTTATCTCGATTACTAGAATCCGTTCTCACTAACCTCTGATATTCGATCGAAAGCCACTACTCATTGCAGTGGAGTGACGTAAACTTATTTAAAATGGAACATAGGTATATCCTATAACGATTAATTGAATTTTAACGTTGTTCCAAGCCGTTATGTTTTAAGACATGTTTCTTAATAATTACAAAATTTATATTTTCCTCAAATTTGTAGGTTAATATAAGACTTACGAGGGCGGCAAAATATGTGGCTGTTGCAACGGCTGACGTAGACAAGCTCGGATTGGCAACTCTCATTATTCTTGGATAAAGAAAATGCAATATTGATGTAGGATCCGCTTACTTTATATTGTACGTTAGTGAAAATGATCTAGTTAAGTTTTAATGACGTCACTTTTAAATCGAGTATAAGGTGATATATTAGTAAAATATGAGCAGACGTGTTAGATACACATACATCGGTATATACTTTGGGGGATGGTCTTCGTGTATTAATACTTAATGCATTACTCATGAACTATTTCTAATCAAACACTGAACTATAATTTTATATTAGAGTCCCACAATAGTTAAGTTAGAAGTCAATAGAATTAACAAATGTATCGTCACCTGAATGCGCCATGCTCCGTCTTACACCTTATTCGTCAAAGCCCAGCAACTGCAATGGTCCTGTCAAAGCTATATAGCTTTGAATGCAGGAATCGTCGTCGATTTCTACAGTGAATGATAACCAATAACTGCTCATGCAGAACATATTACGGTATTGGCTTTGAACAAAGCGATCCAATACAATGCATTTAAGTGGTGTAGTAATATTATTTAGCGTACAATAAATGACCAACAAAGTCGGTTAGGCGATGTCTACAGAAAGTACGTTAACTAATATATAAATTCGTGTAACTTTCACTGTTATGTTTGGTACCTACTATCTGTATCTATCTATATCTAATGAAGATTAGGTTTGTACCTATTAAAGAAAATAAAAAACTCACGGATTCAATTACCCGCGTGTGGGGGAGCCGCTGCAAGCCACTAGTACAAGTAAAACATCATTAGCTTTAGCGTAGTAAAGACGATAAATAGAAAATGGAAGACAAACATGTTATTATTAGCAGCTTTTAACATTCTCATAGTGTAGTAGTCATGCTCTGTTGACATTTCATTAAGATGGTCGATTGTGCAGATTGTGCTTGCATTTGTGTAGTCAGTATGCACGTAAGTATCCGAAGGAATACTCATATCTTTACAAATAACAAATAACCAAACATATAAAATAATGACTTTTCGCTCAAAAATATTTAAACCAAGCTAGATGTTTTCATTTTGATAATAATGTAATGAAGGAAAGATAAGGTATTTACTCAGACAATTCACGTAGGCGGAGTAGATAGACTACAATAAAAATGGGCCCAGTACCAAATGTCATAAAAGCGTACTTATCAAATCATTTCGAATACTTATCTACACATATCCACAGATGAACTTTTGACGTTCATGGATTTCGACAGGACCAAATATAAGCGGTGAC
Organism: Pelosia muscerda; assembly: GCA_963691645.1. NCBI lineage: Eukaryota > Metazoa > Arthropoda > Insecta > Lepidoptera > Erebidae > Pelosia > Pelosia muscerda. Next base: position 8,766,804 of record OY829098.1, on the reverse strand, counting down.
GAACTCGAGCGTTTTATTACGACTTATGTTAAAAGACATTCGGAGATTACTTTTAGTATCAACGAAATGATTGGCGAAATAAATAGTTCGATAAGCTCGAGTAATAGGAAAAATATATACACATATATGTACTCAAGTTTTAATCAGCGGCGTTCGGGTTTAGCAAAGACAACAGCCGGCCACCTGCTTTGTTCTTACATAGCACATGAATAGTCATGAGTTTTCTCTGCCGTCATAACGTTTTTCTTTTCTTTTTTTCAACAATCACACGCAACACGGTGCAGCATATCTAGTAGAATGAATGAAACTTTATTATTATTATTTCAAATCGTGACGTTATTTATCAAAACAATGACCTGACCCAATTATTATGTCAATTGCGCCAATTTTAATAAACTCCATTAATGAAATTGCCTAGACATTTAGGTAGCATCGATAGCCTAGATATATATATATATATAATATACATATCAAAACGTGCGAAACTCGAACACAAGCTTTAAACTTCAATAAAAGTACAATGTATCTTATACAAGGCACAGCTGTTAGCTAATGTTATAAAGTACCCAATTCTAACGATGCCACTTGACTAGATATGAGTTCCATGTATCGAATTTATTATTCTAGATTCCTGCGCTCGGCCTCTCGCTTCGAAGGAATTTGATCATATTCTAAGTAGACGATATTTATGTCTCCATATGGAATATAGGAAAATGATATACCTGTACTCAATAGAATATTACTGTCAATATCAAAACTACTGTGTATGTCTAAACAAAACAAGATATTTTTCAAGCGCCAAATTTAGATTAGGTACTCAGATGTTGATATTGATCTATATTTGTAGTTAGTGGAAAGAGTCATGGCTACATACATATACGGGTATATATTATAATATGTATGTATGGTGTATATATATGTATAATGTGCATATGATAACTGAATTAAATGACGTTAGTAACACTTCAGCGTACTTTGGCTTGGCAGTGTACAATACGTTCGTTCTTTCGAAGTTAAACCCACACTTTTAGACTGTTAAGATCTAATCAATTGATCAAACGTCATCAACGGTATTTTACTTCAAGTAATCGGTACTACTAATGTGTTTACGTAAGTTTTAACAGTCCTGCAAGGTAGACGTTTTATTAGTCTTGATAGATCCTTGGAGTCTGTTATTGGTTGTCTCATTAAAAACAGCTTACTTGAATACCATGTCAGTAATTCAAAATTTTGAGCTGGGAGTATCTAATTTTGTATGTAATTGTTGCCACTGACACGAATAAGATTTCAAATTTCACTCTACACCACCTTAAGAGTATAATACATGTGTAAGCATTAATGTCTTTTAAAATTAGAGCGTAATAAAACGAAAATCTTTATCTCGTGGGAAGGAATAAAATATATATTGTATTAAAGAATAAAGATACATTCATTTCTAAATTTAAACGTTATACAAATTTTTCCTCCTTATATTATTAGCGTAGTAGTATTAACTAGATCAAAGCAATCACGACGAAAATCCCCGCCATAGATTTCGAATTTCAGTTAGCCCTGCGCAGTTCAGTATTCCAAACACGATCAGACAATGATCCTACTCGAAATATTGAATATCCGGCATCTTCTGTACTTTCGAAAAAATCGACGCAGAAACAACTCAACGTGAAAATATGACCGCGATATGCGATCCAGTTTCAGTATTTTGTTAAGAAGAACGATGCAAGGCATTAAAGCACTACTAAGCAGAATCCATCATGTAAAATTTTATGTTGGCGTAGGCCCCGTAAGTGCTCCCACATACCCACAC